>CM056052.1:505338454-507990954 GCA_029574335.1 Rana kukunoris
GGAGTGCAGATTCACTTCTACGCTTTCGGCAAAGTCTAGTTGCGCGTATGTATAGCTGGGTGAATGGTAACGAAACTTAATAATTTTATCCTTGGAAGAGATAACAGACCCCAGAGATAACTTAGTATCAATAACCTCCTGCCAAAGCTCCTCTGACAACCTTGGGACAAACTGCCACCACACCTTGCCCTAGAAGTTAAGCTTATTTCCCCAGACCAACTGCCCTATAGTATCTAGTGATTCATTTAGATGGATCCGGATCAATCAGAACCATTTCCAGGTCCGTATTTTGTCCCCGAAGCTCACCACTAAGTAGCCTCTGTTTTAATAGTCAGTTTCACTCAAACTGATTCTCTGACCATGGCTGAAGAGTTTGAATCGCCTGCTATTTTTTATATTCTAACGGCTCCATGGTAAGATTAGTTTGTGTTTGTGTCTCTGCCTTTTCCCAAAGGCCAGTGCGTCACTCCACCCCCCCCCCCCCCCGTTGTGTTCTGGGAAAACACACGGCTCCCAGCGCGTCTCGCGCATTTGCAGTAGGGAATCGGGTAGTGAAGCCGCAGCGCTTCCCTTCCTGATTCCCTCACCGAGGATGGCGGTGGAGTCAGCAGAGACGAGCGATTGCTCGTCTTCTGCTGCCGACATTGCTAAACTCCAGGACAGGTAAGTGTCCATTTATTAAAAGTCAGCAGCTGCAGTATTTGTAGCTGATGGCTTTTAATATTTTTTTTTACTGTGGAGCTCCGCTTTAACATTGAAGTCTATGGCCCTCAAGTTGCATTAAAGTTGGACCAATGTAGTGCATGAACAACTTTAAAGTTGCTGAAACTTGAAGTTGCAGTATATCTATGAATGGTTATCATTGGAAAACATGGGGAACACGACTTGTCATGGGACTGCACTCACATCAAGACGTTTTAAGAATACGTGTGAAATCTCACCACGCTTATGCGGTTTTTGTGTGCACTTTTGCGCTACGCACAGGAGCCCCCTATTCATTTCAGTTCATGCACTACTTTGGTCCAACTTTCATGCAACTTGAGGGCCATAGACTTCAATGTTAAAGCGGAGCTCCACTGTAAAACTTTTAATAAATAGATACTTACCTGTCCTGGAGTCCAGCGATGTCGGCAGCAGAAGATGAGCAATCGCTCATCTCCTCTGCTGCCCCCACCGCCATCCCTATGCACAACAAATAGCTTATGTGGCTTTTTGATGTCCTTCTGGAAAAAAACGTGCGTCTGCTCGCTGTGTTTGGGGTGTCGCTACCAACTAATGGAACAACAATCGCAAAATGCTTCGGTGTGAGGGGCGCCTTAAAAATCGACATGATGACCATTATGATGATTATTTTAATGAGTTGTAGAATTATGAATGGCCATAGTTTTCCAAATGTATATACAACATTTATAAATTCATTGTTACAATATATCTATAAGAGTGACTTGAACACAAACAATATATCTCTCTCACTCTCTCACTCTATATATCTATAGACTATAGATATATATCTATATCAATCTATCTATCTATATATAGATATATATATATACATATATATATCTATATATATATATATAGATATATATATATATACACACTATACACATTGGTCAGAAACGTTTCTACCCAGTGTGCAGACTGGTCGGTGAATGGATTGGGTTGATGATTACGGATCTCCCATCCTCCGGTACAAAGAGCCCGGTCCCCGGTGACTCGGGTGATGAATGGTACATACAGTACATACAGTACGGTACATACAGGTGTAATCGGAGGAGTCCCGCCTGTCACATGGAGCGCACACCGTGCTGAGTACGTGCCGCTGTATTGGAAAATAGGAGCGGCCGGCTGGGCGGTGACATCACTCTCCACCGATTATATCACTCGGCTCCGTCTATATAAACCGCAACGCTCAGCCCAGAGACACCACTGGAAGAAATGACTGGAGGAGCTGCTGATCTGCCTTCCTGCACCGCAAGATCGCTCTGCTGACCTACCTACCTTCCTGCACAGCGAGATCCAGCTACTGATCTACCTACCTTCCTGCACTGCAACATCCAGCTACTGACCTACCTTTCTGCACTGCAAGATCACTCTGCTGTCCTACCTACCTTCCTGCACCGCAAATGATCGCTCTGCCTGACCTACCCTACCTTCCTGCACAGCGAGATGCAGCTACTGATCTATCTACCTTCCTGACCACTGCAACATCCAGCTACTGACCTAACCTTTCTGCACTGCAAGAAACACTCCGCTGACCTACCTGCTCGATCCAGCTACTGACTTACCTTGCTGCACTGCAACTTTCAGCTGCTGATCTATTTCCTGCACTGCAAGATCACTCTGCTGACCTACCTTCCTGCACTGTCAGATCCCACTGCTGACATACCTTACTATACTGCAAGTTCCCACTGCTGACCTACCTTCCTGCACTGCAAGAGCTAGTCACTGACCTACCTTCCTGCACTGCAAGATACCACTACTTACATATACCTACCTACCAGATCATACTAATAATCTCTCCGAACTGCAAGATCCCACTGCTGATCTACCTCCCTGAACTGCCAAATCCCACTGCTGATCTGCCTTCCCACACTGCCAAATCCCACTGCTGATCTGCCTTTCCACACTGCCAAATCCCACTGCTGATCTGCCTTTCCACACTGCCAAATCCCACTGCTGATCTGCCTTCCCGCACTGCAAGATCCCACTGCTGATCTGCCTTCCCACACTGCAAGATCCCACTGCTGATCTGCCTTCCCGCACTGCAAGATCCCACTGCTGATCTGCCTTCCCGCACTGCAAGATCCCACTGCTGATCTGCCTTCCCGCACTGCAAGATCCCACCGCACTGCAAGATCCCACTGCTGATCTGCCTTCCCACACTGCAAGATCCCACTGCTGATCTGCCTTCCCGCACTGCAAGATCCCACTGCTGATCTGCCTTCCCGCACTGCAAGATCCCACTGCTGATCTGCCTTCCCGCACTGCAAGATCCCACCGCACTGCAAGATCCCACTGCTGATCTGCCTTCCCACACTGCAAGATCCCACTGCTGATCTGCCTTCCCGCACTGCCATATTTGAATGCTGCAGTAACCGAACATCATTGTACTTATCCTGTATCAGGCAGTGCTGCATGATCCCACTGCTTTAGTAGGCAGTGTTGTTTGATCACATTTATTGATTAGAAACAGTACTGATATATAAGTGACATTTTGGCTTTAAATTGCATTAAGATCTGAGTTCACTGCTCACGCTGGCTTGCACACTGCTTGGTGCCTGGTGCCATATGCTCAGTAGCTGCAGACTCTGCAGAGCAATCAGGCCCAGTAATCAGGTACAGAGCTGACAGTGACCCAATCTATTGCCCTGCTGATCCTCTGAGACCTTCCTCTTTCCCGCCACTGATCATCACCTCTACCTGCTGCCATGGGGCGCTACACAGGGAAGACCTGCCGGCTGATCTTTATGCTGGTCATCACAGTCATCTTCTTTGTGATAGAGCTGGTGTCTGGCTACTTGGGCAACTCTATTGCCCTCATTTCAGACTCTTTCAATATGCTGTCTGACCTCATCTCACTTTGTGTGGGCCTTACCGCCAGCCGCATCTCCCGCCGCACAAACTGGGGTCCTCGGTTTTCCTATGGCTATGGCCGGGCCGAGGTGGTAGGTGCCCTGAGCAACGCCGTCTTCTTGACTGCCCTTTGTTTTACCATCCTGGTGGACTCGGTGCTGCGGATAGCCAAGCCAGAGAAGATTGATGGCCCAGAGCTGGTGCTGATCGTGGGTGCCCTGGGTCTGGGGGTGAACATTGTGGGTCTTCTGGTCTTCCAGGACTATGGAGCGTGCATGCGGAGATTCAGAAAAACAAAGGATCCAGAGAAGCCTCAGAGATCCTCCAATGACCACCTGAATGTCACCCCCTATAGGGCGGATATCCAAGGGACGGAGAGTGAGGACCACGACAGAGCAGGTGCCTTTCGGTTATTTTACCAGGGGTGTTGGTTAGTGGGTTTTTAAAGAGGCACCAATGGGCAACTGAGGCCCTAAGTTGTATAAAATGTGCCCATCCACTCATATAATTGGCTGATGAGGCTGCTAATTGGGCCATATGGGTCATCCATATCTTCCCAAGCTGCTAAGTTGTGGTCATTTAATGTCAGTTGTGGCCTTCATATGCCCACAGCAGTTGTCCCCTACACAGTCTATTCGTTTGGGGTCCAGACTTGGTCATTACTATGGATCAGAGATTTAATTAGGTACTTTTAAATTATGGGTACAGTGTTTGTAATTTTGCTTCACAGCCCCCCAAAAAAGTGTACCCCATTATAGTCATATGCCAAGCATTTTTATTATGTCACACCATTTTCTCAAATTCAAATTCAGGTGTAATTTATTAAACCAAATATTTTTTGTTTCCTTTGAAGATTATTTTCAGCCTTGTGACTGTTATTTTAAGCCGTCTCTGCTAAAACAAACAATACGCTAGCAAATAATGATAGTTCCAGATTATATGTTACATGAGTCAAGTTACTATTTAAAAATATAACATATATATTACTAATAATAGTATAATAATATGTGTAGGGATCAGGTTTAACTATCAATATTATTTTTTCTAATGCAATATTGACCCCCATGTATCACAGCCCCATGCAGCTGCCTCTTTTGGCCTCTTCTACTTACCCCTTTGATTTTGTTGGCCATATTGGTCATTGCATGAACCAATCTGCATGTTCCACCTTAAAAATAACAAGTTTCAGCATGGTGGCCTCGCACCTGGTTCTGCTGGGACTTGTGTTTCTGCAAGAACATTTCTTTTTTGATGTACTATGGATTTTAATGAGACTTAACTCAGATAACATGAACTTTACAGCTGCTGTGACCTCTTAGTATGAGCCGTTTTATCAGTCATATCTGAGGTCTAAGGGTTAATGACTTCATGAATGGTTAGATAGCCTTATCTTACCTCAACTTGCAGACTGCACATGTAGTGGCTGATATGCAACCACTTAAAAACAGAGGCGCAAGCAGAAATTGTGTGTGTGTGTGTGTGTGTGTGTGTGTAGTGTATTTTTATATACTTAAATAAAACGATTTTTTTGAGCCTGATCATTAAAAATGAATTACTGATTGGTTGTCGTGAGATACTACACTTTGCATTTTTTCTTTTCCTTATTGCTGGCTGCTCTGCCAAAATATTTCTGTTTTTTAATTGTAAAGTGTACCTCTCACCATTGCGTAACCAGCTAAAACACTATATTAGAAAGATGTTGCTTACCATTTCTTGATGAAATGGATTGAGGTATATAGTAACTTCCAAAAGGTTTACATTAGGTTAGTTTAAAGGGGTTGTAAAGGTTTTTTTTATTTTCTAAATAGGTTCCTTTAAGTTTAAGCTTGTGCATCGTTGGGTCACGTACCTTTTCCCTACATTTGCCTTCTAAATGTTTTTTTTTCTTTATCTGAATTCCTCACTTCCTGTTTCTCCTCAGTAAGCTTGCCCCAATCATCAGAGCTGTTCTGGCTCTGGGTTAGTCAACATGCTCAACCCCTCCTTTGGGACTACATCCCGCAGGGAGCATGTTGACTAACCCCCAGCCAGAACAGCTTAGATGATGGGGGACAAGCTTACTGAGGATAAACAGGAAGTGAGGAATTCAGATAAAAAAAAAACATTTAGAAGGAAAATCGAAGGAAAAGGTATGTGAACCAACAATACACTAGCTTAAAGGAACCTATTTAGAAAATAAAAAAAACTAACCTTTACAACCCCTTTAAGCCCCATATTTACAGTTGTCTCATCATGTTGGGGTCTCCTAGTTTAGGATCCTCGTTTATGATCCTTGTTCAGGATCTTGCCATCACATTATGGGACTTGTCGTTTGTATGTGCCTTTTTTCTAAAGTTGAATGACCCTTTTTGCTTTTAAAGTGTGTCTCCAGACAAAACATTCTATTTGCATTGTCAATGGAAAATCTGATCTTTGAAAAAATTGGTGTTTCTTCTGTTTGTAGAATTTATACACAACACAGCGTTTCTTCTTTGGCTACAGGTGACTCTCTAGAAGACCAGGATTCTGATCTGGAGGATGAGAAGTCCAAGACTAACAACGGGGCAGCCCTAAACATGAGAGGTAAAGATCATAAAAGAAGATAAAAATTTAGCAAAATATACAATGTACTTATAGGAGAACTGTCCTACCAGGCAGCATAGCCAGGCCCCTGATCTCACTTTTTTTTGTGCTGAATTCAAAGCAGTAGAATAGCCTTCCATAAAATATTAGGGTTTCTTCAGAGGTTGATAGGGGTTCCTTGAGTAATGATCAACTTCTATTTTTTCAGATGAGCAACCACTGACAGCAGTGATTTGTTTTTAACAATCTGTAAGGGTGGGATTCTCTCCAGATGTAAGGCGCATCCGTTCTAGTGACCATCAGGCTATAATATGCCTTGAATTATAGATATAGTAATTATTAGAAGGTGTTCCCGCAAAGTTATTTCAATGGTTCCTCCATGTTAAAAAGGTTGAGAACTTTCAATAGAGCTTGGTCCAGGATTGTGATTGGAGAAAAAATTATTAAAGCGGAGTTCCACCCAAAAATGGAACTTCCGCTTAATCCCCCCCCCCTTACATGCCACATTTGGCATGTCATTTTTTGGGGGGGGGAGTGGGGGCTTCAGTAGGAGTGGGACTTCCTGTCCCACTTCCTGCTTCCGCAGAGGGGCTGGTAAGGCGATTAGGCCTAATCGCCTTACTGCAGCCCCTCCCTTTGGCGATCGTCTAGGACACTGACAGGTCCTAGACGATCGCTTGTCCAATCAGCGGCGGGCCGCGCGCATGCGCAGTGCGCTCGCGCATGCGCAGTGGGTGCCCCGTGACAGTCGCAATGCGCAGGATGCCGGCCGGGGGGGGGGGGGGGGGGGAAAGGAGCGGAGCCCCGGTCGCGCGTCGCTGGAACGTGGAGAAGGTAAGTGTCTGTTTATTAAAAGCCAGCAGCTACACTTTTTGTAGCTGCTGACTTTTAATAAACATTACATTTGGGTGGAACACCCCTTTAATGAGGTAATCCCCATACTCTCTTTTCCATTCTGAGAGGTCCATGCGTTTGATTAAAAGCACAACGTTCTATGAGTTAGATCAGGGATCTCCAAACTTTCCAGAGAAAGGGCCAGTTTACTGTCCTTTTGACTTTAGGAGGGTCGGACTGTGGCCAGTGGGAGCAGAAAATGCTCCAGGCTTGGTGGTGAGTTTATGTGAAAAAAAAGTACATACCGCCTATGGTCAGTATGAGGAAGAATAGTGCCGGCCATTGGAATTGGTGAGAGGAATAGTGCACAATAATTAGTGTCATTAGAGAAATAGTGCCCCTTCATTGGTATAAGTCTGAGTTGTAGTTGTAGTGTTCAAAGAATAGTGTCTCATAATTCGTATCAGTGGGAGGAATAAGTGCCCCATCATTGGTCTCAGTGGGAGGAATAGTGTCCGATTATCGGTATCAGTGGGAGGAATAATGCCCCATCCTTGGTGTCAGTGGGAGGAATAGTGCCTCATCATTGGTGTCGGTGGAAGGAATAGTGCCTCATCATTAGTGTCAGTGGGAGGAATAGTTAGTCTACATCATTGGTCATTTTCGTCGCTGCCGCAACTGGGAGGAATAGTGTCTAAAATTTTGGCAGATAACGTATCGTTACTCTGGAGCAAAGATGCTCCCATCTACCTGAATCTGGGAGGTATTTAGGCACATCAACAGATTCAATTTAATGCAGACATAGGCACTAATATATCATAAGATACTGTTCCAATATCTATCAAAAATAGAATTTCCAGTTTTGATTGAACGTAGAGAAATAAAAAAAATGTAATTAGATGTTTGACTTCTTTCTTTCTCTGCCTGCAGGTGTCCTGCTTCATGTTATGGGAGATGCATTGGGGTCAGTGGTAGTTGTGGTGGCGGCAACCATATTTTATATCAAACCTTTAAAACCTGAGGAACCCTGCAACTGGCAGTGTTACATCGATCCGAGCCTTACTGTAATCATGGTGGCCATCATATTATATTCCGCTTTCCCCCTCATCAAAGAAACAGGCACTATATTACTTCAAATGGTCCCTAAGGATGTTAACGTTGGTGACATTGGTAAGAAACTTTGTTCTTTTACATGTGGAGAAGACTTCATTAATGTTACTGTTGTATTTATACGTATATTATCAGAATTTATATAGTATCATTATTTTCAGATTTCAGGTGTGCGCAGCCTATTGCATTAGGGTGTGCACCCCAAAGCTCCAACACACACATGCGTTTGACATATTAACCGGCCCTTTCCCCACTCTCCATCCTGAAACAATGGAAGGAAGGGGGAGCAAGTGAGCACATGGGGGACCCGGGCAACTGAAGGCAGAGGAACAGGGAAAGGAGGGGTGGCATATATTAGTACCGATACCCTATATTTTTCTACTGCGGCAGCTGAATGTTGACAAAAGGGAGAGGAGGAGAAGCCTACTTTCAGCTGCTGCAGGAAAAAAATACAGATCCGTTCCACTAAATTCCACCCCCGTCACCTCTCCTGTCCAGGTTCTGAGGACCGGCAAGGAAGGATTGAGGTTTACCTGTCACCTGCCCACCATTGACAAGTTGCCAACCCCCAGGATTAGGGTGTGCCCAGGCACACCTGGCACACCCCTTGCGCACGCCTATGGTTCCAGATATTTTTTCAGCCTTGCACAGTTCTAAAGACTCCTCTTGCACACCGTGAGTTTTTTTACAGTGTGCATTAGAAGATGGAGGCAACATGTAGCCCTTTCCTCTCCAGCCTTACTGTACCTGGCTGGTCCTTTCTCTTCATTGGAATTCAGTCTTTTAAAAAATGGAGGCGGAGCATCACATGTGGGTGTTGCCCAGGATGGTCTGCATGCAAATTCAACCTGCCTAGAAGCTCCCACCCCTCCAGACTGACCGACATCACCCCACCAAAGCATTTTGATGATTGCATAACCTCTCCTAAAGCCTTGTACACACCACTAGGTTTTTCTTTTGTTCATCGCAGCGAGTTGAATGATAAAAGAACTGACAGCTTCATTTGGAGCCGCTGTACTAACAACCCGCTGTTAGTTCATTGATCTCCCCTGCTGTGCTATTGCGTTCTGATAGGGGGATGACCCCCCCCCCCCCCGCCAGAACAATCCGCTCAGCGCCCTCAAACATTGCCAGAGCCGTTTTTTCAGCATGCTCATCTGACAGAAGCCAGCCAAACTGCCAACTTCTGTTGGTCCGGCTGCTAAACACATGCGCCAAATGTCGGAGGATTTATAATGAAACGGCCAATGTCGCCCAATATTTGGCCTTTACAAGCAGGTTTTATTAAAAAAATTCACTAGCATGTTGATAAATGGGGAAGGGAGGAACCAGAGGAGGCAAAATATAATCAGATTAAACTTCAGGTCTAAAGTGTTTTTGGCTTGCTGGAGGAAACTGAGACACCTAAAGAAAACCTACACGGACTTAGATAAACATAAAACTGCATAAAGGACCTCGGTGCTGCAGGGCTATATGCCGTCCTAAACTTGATATTCCAGAATATCCTGAATAACAGACTGGATTCTTAAGGGGTTGTAAAGGTACCTCGTATGCATTAAGGTAAAAAAAACACAATCCCCCCCTGAGATATCTGGTGTCCTCTTCAGTTCCCAGCCTGGCCGTTGATTGGCTAGGCTGGGCGGATTGATAGCAGCGCAGCCATTGGCTAGCACTGCTGTCAATCAGAGCAGATGACGCGGCGCGCCGGGGGCGGAGCCGAGTGATACAGTTGGCGGCTATGGCCGCCGCTGTATCACGGGAGCGCGCTCGCAAAAGCTTTCCTCCATGCGAGCGCCCTCGCATGAAGAGGGAAAGCTTTTGCGAGGAGGAGCCCAGACAGCCGCCGAGGGACCCCAGAAGACAGCTTTCCGGGCCACTCTGTGCAAAACGAACTGCACAGTGGAGGTAAGTATAACATGTTTGTTATTTTTTTTTTTTAAAAGCCCTGACTTTAGTGTCCCTTTAAGCCTCGTACACACAATCGGATATCTGATGGAATCTAATCCGATGGATTTTTTCGTTGGATATCCGATAAAGCTGACTTTCATCAGTCTTGCCTACACACCATCAGTCAAAAATCCGACTGTGTCCAAACGCGGTGATGTACAACACTACGACGAACCGAAAAAAAAAAATGAAGTTCAATCCTTCCCAGCATGCGTCGACTTGATTCTGAGCATGCGTGTATTTTTGTCCGATGGAGTTCCACAAAGACGATCAGATTTTTCTATCGTTTTTTCTATCCATAGGAAAAATTGAAAACATATTCTATTTTTTCTCACTGATGGAAAACAAACCGATGGGGCCCACACATGATCGGTTTGTCTGATGAAAACCGTCCCATCGGTCTGTGGTACTGGGGTGTACAGGGATCCCAGCAGAAAGGAAATAACCCTTGTAGTATTTACATCCATCCACGTAGTCCATTACAAGGCTGCCTGGTTGGAGTCACCAATTCAAACCACAATTTTTCAGCCCATCAATGTATTTTAATCTTGGGTAGAGTTGGCTCTTAAATAAAACCACCTTGTCAAACAATGCCAAGTTATGCATTAAAGCTTGGTATTTCAGGGCAGGAGATATGCTCTGTTATTGATGATTGATATTACAGCCAGACAAGCCTTCTTTTGTGTACTGATCCATATAAATAGTGTCTTGACTAATTATGGGAGGTGCCATGTTCATTAGTAGCTCATCATCATAAAACCGTTTACGGGAATGAAGTACTAGGAGAATAATCACTTGAGTAATTTCTGTTTGTTCTCAGCTGTCCTTTCTGTATGCGCTTTTGTTTCCACACCAGGAAATAAACACACATAAGCACAAAAACAGCACAGTTCACATGCAGAGGATATCTGATCTGTGCTTTTGAACTGATATCTAGTGATCCCATATAACCTTGAATAACATGCTTGTGTCCTTATTTTTATATTCCTTATGATGATCTGTATTACAATATGGCTGCTTATGATCTAGCCCAGGGGTGCCCAACCTTTTGAAGAGCGAGGGCCACTTTAACGATATGGTAACGCGGAGCAGATGGATGACAGATCCGGACACAGCACCACATCCCGCCCATTTTTTTTTTCTCCGTCTGAGTTGCACACAGACGATAGAAATTTCCTATTGTTTTATTTTTCATCGGAAAACACTGACGAAAAAAAAGGCTGATGGGCCCACACACGATCGGAATTTCCAATGAAAAAAGTCCATCGGAAATTCTGATCATGTGTACGTGGCATTAGGCTGCTTTCACACTGATGTGGTGCAGTTTACCTACACCGCAAGTGCAGCATAGTGCTCCTGTGGGTTAGCTGCACTTCTCCATAGGCTTCTATTATGTCCTGCAGGTTTGGTGCACTTTCTGAAAGCACAGCAAATCCGCAAGTAAGAACAGAAGTCTATGGCGGCGTACACACGATCGGATATATCCGATGAAAACGGTCCGCGGACCATTTCCATCGGATATGTCCGATCGGGAGTTTGATCCGATGGCGTGTACACACCATCGGATCAAATTCCCCGCCGCCGGACGGCGCGGTGACGTAGTGGTGACGCGGCGGTGACGTTGACGCCGCCGCGTCACCGCCACGTCACCGGGAAGTAAAACACTTCCGCGCATGCGCCGAATCCATGGCAACATGTCTGCTGGTAAGTGTACTAACCAGCAGACATGTCGGGCGGACAGATTCTACACAACAGATATGCCCATATATACACTGAATTTAGTAATTAAAACTTACCTTCAATAACAGGCTTAATGTCCCAGGCGGAGTACATTTGGTATCACTCACTCTGCTTGTGGCAGGAACCTGAGCTATACAGGAACCATCAGCATATGTGGATCTGCTCCCTCTACAGCCATGCTTCCTCTTCCGCTGGCGTCATTCAGAACACTGATGCTCTGGGATGGTGGGTAGGCACCTGGCAATCTGGGCTTCCCAACCTGCTATCCCAGAGCAGGAGGTCAAGGGCCACATCAGAGGGCTCTGCGGGCCACTGGTTCGGCACCCCTGATCTAGCCAATCCCCTCCTGTTGCAGGACTGCAGATATAAGACCCCTTTCACACTGAAGCGCTGCAAAAACTGCAGATAAAACGCAGGTCGTTTTTGAGGCACTAGCTGTGCACTTTTTAAATAGTAAAACAAAAAAAGAGCTGTTTTGCGGCCTGCACTTTCTGTTTTGACAGAGGATGATCAGCAAAACTGTCAACCTTCAATATATGGGTACGTTGCAAATACATTTTGTAGGACGGGCAGTGCCCTTAAAGTGACCACTGACTCACTTTGTTAGATGGTTCTGTTAACCAGAATTCATAATATTGTTTGAGTGCCATGAGTTCACCAAGTGACTGCTTTGGTCATTTAAAGCGGTTGTAAAGGAAAAAATGTTTTTCCTTTTAAAATAACAAACGTGATACTTACCTCCACTGTGCAATTCGTTTTGCACAGAGTGGCCCCAATCCATGTCTTCTGGGGTCCCTCGGCAGCTGTCTCTGGTCCTCTCCGCAATTAATCACCACAGTCATGCGAGAGCTCTCATGGTGGACAGTAATTGCGGGCGCCCTCCCGTGATACAGCGAGCGACCATAGCCACTCACTGTATCACTCGGCCCCGCCTCGTGACTAGATGTGATTGACAGCAGCACCAGCCAATGGCTGCGCTGCTCTCAATCCATCTGCTCTAGCCAATCAGCGGCAGGCTGAGCGGCGAAGAGGATCTCAGGACCGCGCGGGACAGGTAAGTAAAACAGGGGCTCGGAGGGGGCCGACAACACCAGATGTTTTTTCACCTTAATGCATAGAAACCAACTGCTTCTCAAAATATCTTTCACTTTTGTTTCCATGTTCTATAGGTAGCAAAATATCATTAATCCCAGGGGTGAAAAGTATCCACGAAATTCACATATGGGAACTGGCAAGTGGAAAGAACATTGCAACCGTTCATGTTAAGTTCGAAAGCCTCAACGACTACCTGGCCTCTAATCGCAGCATCCGAAAGGTCTTCCATTCCGCTGGGGTCCATGCTGTCACTCTTCAGGCTGAGTTTATCAAAGAGAAGGAGGCCTCCTTAGCTTGCAGCAACCCCTGTATCTCCAAGAACTGTGACTCTTATCTCTGCTGTAGCCAGGAGCTTGTCCCTTACTCAGAGACCAATGGCACGGTTCTAAAAAAAGGCAAATCTTCTCAAGTGTGGTACCGAAGTAATGACTTAAACATTGATGCTAACACACCGGTCGACCATCTGTTCGTAGAGATTCCAGAAGCGAACGGTGTCGGGAGTGTAAACCAAGAAAATGAGGCTCTAAATGCGAAATCTACTCGGTTTTAAAAATGTTTAGATGAACCATAGTGAGTTGAAAAACCTTAATAATTTTCTGAGGACCAAATAACTTCATTTGACGTATGATGTTGTGGTTTGTTTGCCTATATACTCTTTGTTCTTTGGTAGACATCACTGTCAAGGTCTTGAATGGGCAGTGTATACCCCTGCTAGGGGATGCACATATGAAAAACAAAAGCCTTTTAGCGCACAACCGATCAAATGCACATTAAATTACATTGATGCTACACCCTCTGTAAATATGGGGGACTATGTACCACTTTGTGATGTACAAAATCGAGTCTGGATGCCTGTTAATCTATAATTGTACTGTTGCTTTCTTGTGTATCATGGGACTCTAACGACAATATGGTTCTTTAATGGCTCTTTTGTTTGTACAAATATGTCATAGCTCTAAACCATGAAGTGCAATTATCTTGTTGCATGCTTTGAAAAACGTTCACTCCTTTAATTCTAGCAGGACCTAAAGTTTTATGTCATTGGTAATTCAGTGGCGGAGCTGGTTTCAGAATCCCTTTGAGCACACAAAGTATTATTTTGTGAGTTTATGGACCTCAACGTAAGGGTCTTTTGTTTTTTAAAGTATCTAGACAAAGATATACAAAATAATGGACCCTAACAAACTAAGTATAAGGACTATAGCAGTACACAATTTATGTAAAAAGTATAAAAAAATATTTATTATATGATAAAAATTACACACACATACATATAAAAAAAAAAACATACAAAACACACAAAAGCTGCACATAAAACATAACCAAAACCATCTTGTACTCCTTAAATACAGATACCTAATGAGGGTCTCTTTTTGAGGCCTTTCTCCCAATTTTCTATTTTTCATATCTAGAAAAATAATATTGTTTTTTGGCCATAGCAACTGTATAGATTATTCCTTTCAACTTCTGACCTACACTGTAGAAAATAAAGATGTTTGGTTGTCACAGGCTACAGGAGCTAAACTTTCTTCAGGGTATTTGCTTAATAGGACTAACTGAAGGTAGGGTGACCACTTGTCCCGGATTGCCTGGGACAGTCCCACATTTTGCAAGTCTGTCCCGGGCACCTTCATTCCAGGACAATACAGTGTCCTGGAATGAAACTGACACAGCCAACCCCGAGGGGTAATCTGATGCCCCCAAAAAGGCCGCCACATCACCACTTTACTCACTGACAGTACTTGTTCTGGCCGGGAATGCCTGGAGGAGCACAATCCCCGCCCCTTGTTTGTGATAAATTCCGCATCTTGTGTACAATCACGGTGCTGTGATTCGTTACAGAACAAGCTGATTTTTGGGAAGGAAGGTTGTCCCTGAATTGTAGTTTGGAAATGTGGTCACCTTAACTGAAGGTGATTGGTTTCCTCCAATGTTGTTTGTTCCTTGCCTTTATATGCACTGTACTAATGTAGCCGTTCTGCAGAAAACATAACAGAACATATATGTATAAATGAAAGAAAGTAAATAGTATCTTTTTTATATTATATATTCTGTGAACTCAGGTATTTTTTTATGATGTCTTAGTTTTGTCTGTGTGAATTACACTTTAAATATAGATATGTAGGATTTAAAGAAAACAACACAATCAATAAATACAGCAATCACATGTCTGTAGTGATAAGATGAAAATAAAATATTAAAGTGAAAATATATTTTTTGAATATTCCCTTGCGCTTAATAAATGTGACACCACAGTATCCCGTTTCACACCAATAGTGACATTGGTCTCTAAAAACTCAATTGGCTGTCTCTCTGTTAATACTAATCATCACAAGCAGTAAAATAATTGTTAGACAATAAGTCAATAAGTGGGGAAAAATTTGGCGCTAGCAGTCCACGGTCAGTGCTCGACAGGAGGTTTGCGATGGCTTCAGTGCATTGTTTTGCTGTTGTGTAACTAATCCATTGCATGTACTGTGTGTACTATTTTGTTTGTTTTTTGTCGGCCTGCCCGGCCTTGTCCCTGTTTTACAAAAAAAAAAAAAAAAAAGCAGTGGGGAAAGTTTGACACCAATAGCAAGTGGAGTTCATCTAAATGTGGCAACAGGAAAATCACCACCAATTGTGTAATATTAGTGTCTGCCTGATGGAATATAATTAATAGAGGTAGGTTCTCATGATACAAATTTTGTCGATCTAAGGGGCCACATCTGAAATAAAATACAACCATAGGGGCAATATAAAAAGTAAGCCATGACTAGATCAGACGGAAGTAAACCCATCCATAAAATAGTTTAATTTACGGCACGTGCCGCAAATGTAACGCTCCTATTGGTTGTGCTCTCAACCAAACTGTCAAACCATCCAATGGCTGGACCATTTGTGCAGCATCATGGCAGTTAAAGATTAAACAAAGGCAAAGATGAAAAGAAACGATAGGGGGGTTTACTTATACTTGGCTTTCAGAAGGAAGATCAAAACCTATTTCTTCCGAGGTCAAAAAAAGTTTCACTCAGGGAATGGATACTAAGCGCCCAGAGGCGATTCAGTTTGCAAGTGTTGCGCTATATACGTTTTTCACTCACTCACTTACTTAGTCCTGTACACACAGGCAGAATGTTGGGAGACTTTTGCCGATGCAAAAAATACCGGGCAACATTCTGTCCATGTGTATGTCAGACATGCATGCCGGAAAACCAGCAGCCGACCGACTCCTGATCAGTGCTCATCCAATGGCAGAGAGAGCTGATCGAAGTGTTCTGGTGGGAAGGGGGCGTCCCCCTGTCAGAGCACAACAGCTCAGCGGTAGAGATCGCTGAACTAACCTAGCATGGTTAGTATAGCGACTCCCGACCAGACCAGAGGTGTATTTAGGTTTTGTGTTGCCCTAGGCCTGACTAAACTTGTGCACCCCCTAATTTAAATATGACCCACCCCTTCCTGTCAAAGCCACACCCCTGTCATATTCATGGAAAGAGGACAGAGGGATGCCCTGGGAGAAGGACAGAGGGTTGCCTTGGGTGACAGACAGAGGGACACCGTGGGAAGAGGACAGAGGGACGCCATGGGAAGAGGACAGAGGGACGCCATGGGAAGAGGACCGGCTGGCCGCCCCCCCAAAAAGTGCCGCCCTAGGCCTGGGCCTTGTCGGCCTAGGCCAGAATACATCCCTGGACCAGACCTGTCAGCTCAGCTGAAATGTCCATCAAGAAAGTTCTACACACTCTATAGGCAGTGATCGGAGGCTGTTTTAGCTGTGCTGAGTACAGCCTGGTAGATTAAAACATAGAAAAGTGATGGCAGTAAAAAAAAAACAAGTGGTCTATCGAGTGTCTGTTTTTTTTTGTTAACTTTTTTGTCTGAGTATAGATCTATGCTCGCCCCAAGCATGTTTGAAACCACTTACTGTTGACTTGATTAGCCAATCACTTAAATTGCCAAAATTCCATAAGGTGATCTGCCTTCAGGTGTATTCCTGGCTGCATAACAAGTAAAATACCCAAGGGCTCAATTGAGCTTTAACTAGACTTGTATATGAAATGGCAACTGTCTGTTTTGCCACTTGCAGCCAATTCATTATTTTTTCGTTTTTGACTAGCAAAGAAACATTAATCAGATGAGCTATTTGGCTGCAAGCTTATTTGTGTGTTTTTGAATGCTTTTGCTTGCAAATGCCAACATCTTGCCTGCCACAATTTAATGAATGATAGTTTGCACTCCCAGATATTAGTTTCACTTCATTTTTTTTGTTTATGTGTCCCAGGATGACATCAGAATATCAGCTGTCTGAGCAGTCAGAAGGAACCTTGTGAGAACCACTTCTTTTTTTTTTACCCTTTGTGATGCAAAGAAATATAAAATTTACTGTGCACAAAAACTGCAGCAAACAGGAGCAAAGGTGTAGTCGTTGCTCATATCAACCCTTTGGGCCGTCATCAGTCGAAGTAAATAATATAGTTGTTATTATTAACAGCTCTACTTTAAACTATTTTTGTGGACAAGCTTTCAGATATCTGCAGTATATTGAGTTTACTTCTGAAGTTTAGGCACTATGGACTTCTAATTTAATGAAAAAAAATAGAAAAGGTGAGGCTAAAGGTGTTCTAATGGGCCATGCAAAAGCCAGCAATTACAGGGAGTGGGCCATGGGCCTGCCCCTAAATGAGATGGATTACTGACCCTTCCAAATCATTTAGGCCCCCAGGTCAATAGTTTCTCTGTAATTATGGTATTGTGCTTATTTTCTGCAGGGGGCAATAATGACAGCAATGGCAGATGGTGTAAGACTTATGTCATCACTGTTTTGTGCTTTGGACATTTGTATTCTGTTTCTATTTCTGTTTCCACTATTGCGAGGATTGCTGACTAGCCATGAACAGGGTGTGTATGTTGAGTAAAGGGAGATTGCTCGGGGCTGTGACTGCTCAATTTTAGACAATCAGGCCGTGTACACACGACCAAATAGATTTGTTCAAATCGGTCGGGCCGAGCGATTTGAACAAATCTGTCTGCTGCCGTTTTGGTTTGATCGCGTGTACACACGATCAAACCAAAATCCCCGCCAGCAGACAGCGCGCTGACGTGGTGGTGACGTTGATGCCGCCACGTCACCGCACCAGAAAGTAAAACACTTCCGCGCATGCGTCAAAACCATTTGACGCGTGTGCGAGAAGACATGTCTGCTGGTTAGCATACTAACCAGCAGACATGTCGGGCCGACCGTTTCCAGCAGATAGATTTGATCGTGTGTACGCGGCCTCAGACTCCATTATATATGGAGAGAGCTTTGGAGAAAGTCTGATTTTAAGCTTTCTTTCTTGAGCAGATGAGTTTGAAAGGTAGAAATCATCAGTATGTATGTACCATTATATAAATGTTCCCTAGTGCCTATTTTTGAAAAAAAAAAAAATGGATGCCACACATACTGGAAGTTATTTTGTCCATGATGCTCCAGTGATCTGATAGGATACAGTAACTCAAGAACCAAAATTGTTGAAATTTTCTAGATATACAGTAATCTGAGATAGGTAATGGAACAGTACCTTTTTTGTTTTATTAGAAATCTCAACACCATTCCTATTGGTTGGTTCGGACAGCATTCATCTTTTTATTGGGCTGGATAACACCCTTCAGCCATTTATTTGATAGATATTACTAGGTACTGGCAAGGGGATCAATTATGGTATTTCTTTTGTTTAATATCTCAGACACTTAACTCCAAATAGGAAGAAAGGGTCATAATATTCAATTTTGATTTGTTTCAATATATAAAAGTAATCAACTAATCAGGTTCTGCCCATGAGTTCCGATCTCCAGAAAATCATCTATCTGCTCCGAAGCTGAAATCCAACTGAATTTGAAAGCATACTGGAAATGTTTAATAAAGACAGAAAATGTATTGTATTTTATGTTGTCAATTCACATTATGGAGAGTTCATCCAAGTCCGATACACTTATACACACAGCCAAAGGGTTTTGATAACCATTTGCAATGATAATCCACAATTGTGAAAGTATATTTTTGTGCTGTCTTTGTATATTTTATGCACTGTTTATGATAATGCTATAATGTATATGACATCTGGGAAAAGTAATAAAGTGTTTTATTTTTGTAATAAATTTGATGTAGTATTTTTGTTTAAATCACAGTTTTTGGTATGCTACTAAGCGGTGGTAAGACTTCGATTTTTTTTCTACTAAAAGGCATTAAAGTGATATTAAACCCAAAAGAAAACCTTTATTATATATTGCAGCTTACCAATTTTTAGATGTAATGGCGGCATTCGTTTTCTTCTTAGGCTTTCTTTCCTCTATTTTCATTTGTTGATCCAGCCAGTCGGTGGCGGGTCACACTACAGCGACATGAAAGTTGGCACGACTTTGCCAGGCAACTTCGAGGCAACTTCAAGTCGCCTTCAGGACAGGCAAATCTGCCAGTGGCCAATCAAACAATAATCAGCTCTGTGGGAGGGAGGAATTTGCCTGAGAAAACTATTTTCTCTTCCTGTAAAGTTGCTTCAGTTAAAGCGGAGTTCCACCCAGGAAAACAACATTTCACCATATAGCTTAAAAAAATAAAATAAAAAAAAAAGTGAAAAAAAATAAATAAAATACTCACCCGAAATACCTGTTGCTATGCGGAAGTCCGTAATCTGCCTCTTCCACACCGTGGTGTGTTTTCTTCTTCTGCTTGTGAATGGGGCGCGCTGCTTTCTGGGAACTGTGTGTGTTCTCAGAGAGCAGCCGCCTATTCACAAGCCAGTGTGAGACTCACGCAGGTGCAGTAGGAAATGGGCAGTGAAGCCGTACTGCTTCACTGCCTGTTTCCCATAGTGTGGATGGCGGCGCGGGACCCGGAGCGATCGTGGGATCGGCATCGGGGGGGCCATCAGCGCGGGCAAGTAGGACAAGGTAAGTGTCCTTATTTAAAGTCAGCAGCTACACTGTTAGTAGCTGCTGACTTTAAAAAAAAAAAAAAAAATTGCGGCTGGAACACCCCTTTAAGACACTGATCCGACTTTGGAGGCAACTTCCATTGAAATCTATGGGTACAAGTTGCCTTGAGGTAGTACAGGAACCTTTTCTGAAGTCGGAGCGACTTCAGTAGTGTGCATTAAGACAGCTCTAATTCACTTTAATGCAATTTCTCATGTCGCGCAACTTGGGGTGACACTAGTCGCATCCCAAGTCACGGTAATTGGTTTTGGGTTTAATACTGCTTTAACGTGTAGATATGCTACTAAAAAGCAGTAGGAATAATGCAGACTAGTTAGAATTCCCTCTAACTAGCTAATACTGTACATGATGATAAGGAACTAGCTTATACTGTACATGCTGATAAGGAACAGTAAGGCTCAGACATGGTAAGGCTTAGATATGTTACCAGAAAAGCAGTAAGTCTTTGACATGCTGCTAAAGAACAGTAGGCCTCCGATGATAGAACTAAGGAGCATTAAGGCTTAGATGTGCTACCAAGAAGCAGAGAGGCTTAGGCTGGTCATAGATGGACCCATGTGTGACCGTCATTGTTCGTCAGAAGTCAATTGTTAGGTTGACTTTTGTCGATCAGCAGAGATTCCTATTGTCAGAATACAATTTCTCAGAGGGGAGGATTCCTCCATCGACCTCGCTTGTGTGGATAGAAGAATCTGTTCATCTTTATTCATTCAGCCCACTGGTGGAATGAAAAAAAAAAATGACCAATCTGTGGCCAGCTTTAGACATGCTACCTGGTAGTGATAAGGCTTGAACATGTTATTGAAGAGAATGAATTCCATCGGAGGAAAAGAAAACATGTTCTCTATGTAATCTCCGGTAGAATTCATCGGAATTTCTGATGGAATTTCTCCGATGAGGCATACACACGTGTGTACGAGGCATTAGAGGAGCAATGAGGCTGAGGCATGCTACTGTGAGGAACAGGGGGTTTGAGTCTCAAGGCTTTTTGATTGACCTACATAACTTTCCTATCCCAGTAACATGAGGGGTCTCGTACATGCTTCAGACAAACTGCTTTTGTCACTGCACCTTACCTGACCATATAAGGGAGAAAAACCAACACCCACTTCAACTCCTATAAATGATGTCAAAATGTAAGTTTCCTGTCTTTCTTAATCCAGGGCAGCCATTGAAGCAATCATAGAACAATCTGAATAAACGTGTAAATATTCAACGAGTAATAAAGTAATCAGTGAGTCACAAAGAGTTAAGAAGGTGATAGAAAGCCTATGAAAATGGCATCAATCTACTCTAGGTTCCATCTAATGGAAAATGTCACAAAGCAATCAATAAGATTTTCCACACGTTAAAGTCTGATGGCAAACTAGGTTATTTAATAAGTAACTATGAATGCGGTGTCACTAACATTTAATTACACCTCTGTGAAGAATACTACTCTGTAGCATTCTCTGGTTGGGGGAAGCACTACAGATGTGCTCAAAAGTTTGCATACCCTTGGAGAATTGGTAATATACAGTATGTACCATTTTTAAAGAAGACATGAGTGAGCAGGCAAAACATATTTATTTCTATTTCTATTCTACTATAGGTTATAACTAGGGTTGTCCCGATACCCCTTTTTAAGACCGAGTACAAGTATCGATACTTTTTTTCAAGTACTCGCCGATATCGATTACCAATACTTTTTTTTAATGTCATGTAACACACTTATAGATGGCACTGGCTGATGGCCACTAAAAGGTGGCACTGACTGATGTCTGGCAGTGGCACTGATGGATGGGCACTGATAAGTAGCACTGATTATGCAGCATGGATAAACATTGATAAGTGGCATGCACTGATGGCTGGCACTGAAAGATGGCACTGATAGGTGGCACGGATGGCTGGCACACACTGAAGGATGGCACTGATAGGTGGCACACACAGGTGGTAATGATGGGCACAGATGAAGTGCACTTATAAGTAGGGTTGTCCCGATACTGATACCAGTATCGGTATCAGGACCGATACAGACTATTTGCGGGAGTACTTGTACTCCCGCAAATACCCCCGATGCCTGAATAGAATACTTGCCCCCCGCCGCCGCCGCCGCCGTATATCACAAAGCCGCCGCTGCCGTGTTAATAACTGTGCGGCGAACATCACAGGCACCTTTAGTTTGAATAGCTGTTTTCCCCGCCGCGCCGTGTATAGACACTCCCCCTTGCTCGGGATTGGACGGATCTGTCCAATCCCGAGCAAGGGGGAGTGTCCTTTACACGGCGCAGCAGGGAAAACAGCTATTCAAACGAAAGCTGCCTGTAATGTTCGTCGCACAGTGATTAACACGGCGGTGGCGGCATCATCATCATTTAGGTACGGGGAACATGCCTGCATATGTTTGGGGACATGGCTGCAATATGTCTGGGGACATGGCTGCATATGTGGGGGACATGGCTGCATATGTTTGGGGACATGGCTGCATATGTGGGGGACATGGCTGCATATGTGGGGGACATGGCTGCATATGTGGGGGACATGGCTGCATATGTGGGGGACATGGCTGCATATGTGGGGGACATGGCTGCATATATGTGGGGGACATGGCTGCATATATGTGGGGGGACATGGCTGCATATATGTGGGGGGACATGGCTGCATATATGTGGGGGGACATGGCTGCATATGTTAGGGGACATGGCTGCATATGTTAGGGGACATGGCTGCATATCTGTGGGGGACATGGCTGCATATATGTGGGGGGACATGGCTGCATATGTTTGGGGACATGGCTGCATATCTGTGGGGGACATGGCTGCATATGTGGGGGACATGGCTGCATATGTGGGGGACACGGCTGCATTTATGGGGGGACATGGCTGCACATGTGGGGGACATGGCTGCATGTGTGGGGGGACATGGCTGCATTTGGGGACACATTTAAAAAAAAGTATCGGTATTCGGTATCGGCGAGTACATGAAAAAAATTACCAGTACTTGTACTCGGTCCTAAAAAAGTGGTATCGGGACAACCTTACTTATAAGGCTACACTGATGTGCGACACTCATAGGTGGCAATGATGGGCACAGATAGGCGGCAATGATGGGCACAGATGAAGAGGAACTTATAGGGCTGCACTGATGTGTGACACAGATAGGCGGCAATGATGGACACAGATGAAGTGGCACTTATAGGGCTGCACTGATGTGTGACACAGATTGGCAGCAATGATGGACACAGATAGGAGGCATTGATATAAGGTGGGCTGTGAGCTAATGGGGGTCTCCAAGGGGGGGGGGTGCTGCTGATCTAATGGTTGGTTACCACACATTATATCAGCAGTCATTACCCCCTCTTAGAGACTCCCATTAGCTCAAAGCCCCCCCCTTCCTTAGAGACATCCAGAGATCAGCAGGCCCTGCCCTCTTTAAGACATCGTTCATGTCTCACAAGCGTGACCTAGGAGCCACTGCAAGGAGGGAAGTGTGAGAGTTGAGCTGAGGGGGGGGGGGGGGGGCAGAGCTGCTCTTGTGGTCCTCGCACTATGCAGACAGCGTGTGTGTGTGAACAGATCGGCCGGTTATTACTCCAGCAGCACTTTCTTCTGCTCTCCTATCCCGCCTCTGAGTCCTGAACCGCTGATTGATGTCACGGCGGGGCCGGCACTAGAAGGCATCTGTCTGATGCAGAGCTCATTCCACCGCACACACACGCAGCCATCTCCGTACAGTGAGGGATTTGTCCTGCGCGCCCGCCAACTTTCTGTTGTACGCCGCTGCCTCTCTCTCCCATCCGAGGTAGTGTAGGGTAGGTGAAGCATCGGGAGCATTTGCACGAGTACAAGTACTCGTGCAAATGCTCGGTGTCGGTTCCGATACCGATACTAGTATCGGTATCGGGACAACCCTAGTTATAACAGAATCATAAAAACTAAACATGGCAACAAGTAAACAAAATGAAATGACCCTTGTTCAAAAGCCTGCATGCCCTTAGTTCTTAAAGCGAAGTTCCACCCATTTAAAAGTCAGCCGCTACAAAAAAAGCTCTCCACATGGCATACCATAGCCCAGTGATGGCGAACCTTGGCACCCCAGATGTTTTGGAACTACATTTCCCATGATGCTTAAAGGGGTGTTCCAGCCCTAAGTTGTGTTTATTAAAAGTCAGCAGCTACAAAAAGTGTAGCTGCTGGCTTTTAATAAACACTCGCTTACCTGCTCCTACGTTCCAGCGACGTGCCGACCGGGGCTCCGCTCCTCTCCCCCCCTGCCCGGCCGGCGTCTCCATCCTGACTGTGGGCACCCAGCCGTGACAGCCTTCGGCTTCACGGCCGGGCACCCACTGCGCATGCGCGAGCTGTACTGCGCATGCGTGCGCGGCGCGGCTCGCCGCTGATTGGAGAGGCGATCGCATGGGACCTGTCAGTGTCCCATGTGATCGCCTACAGGGAGGGGCTGGTGTAGGCGATTAAGGCTTAATCGCCTAACCAGCCCCTCGGCGGAAGCAGGAAGTGGGACAGGAAGTCCCACTCCTACCGAAGCCCCCACTCCCCCCCCAAAAAAATTACATGCCAAATGTGGCATGTATGGGGGTGAGGAGTGGAGTAAGCAAAGGTCGATTTTTTGGGTGGAACACCCCTTTAACTACACTGCAGAGTGCAAGAGAATCATGGGAAATGTAGTTCCAAAACATCTGGGGTGCCGAGGTTCGCCATCACTGCCATAGCCGATCTTTGGATCAGCTTTAGAATTACTTTTCTCTTTTTTTTGTTTACAAACTTTTATTGTAATAATAAAGAGTGGTTGCATATATAAAATAACAACGTAATCAATAACAGAAAGTTTACAGCCAGAGTAGTTAATATTATATAACAGATAAAGAAGAACAATAAGATAGCGGAAGTTATATGGATTGTTATATGGTGATACCTCAATTGGTGTGAGGAATGAAGGTAAAGGGGGGGGGGGGGGGGGGGGAAGGAGGGGGTGGTATTGAGGAGGATAGCAAGTATTTTAGTATATTCCAATTAGACCATTTAGAATCATAAATATGTAGGCTGTCAGTTAAGTATGATATATTCTCTCAGAGAGTTTAAGAACTTCCATCCTCTCCAATACCTGCGACCAAAGGACATTACAATTACTTTTCTCATGCTGTCTTCTGGAGTATTCATGTACTGTAGTTTAGGACTGATTTGATCTTTGTATATTCAGCAGTTTTTCAGCCTGCCAAGTTCTGCTCTTTGTGTTAGCCTTATCTAAAGTCTACAGTGTATATCAGTAATATGCATATCATCCACCTCCCATACTGTGGCCTGGCCAACTCCTATTTGCCCGATATGGACTGTGTGCTGCATGCAGTGCCTGAGGGTAGTAACTGACATTACCTAAACCACCAGAGACAGTCAATCACACGTGTCTGGAAATATTTAACTATGGCAGGTTTAAACTTTGCAGCATGTGAATTATTGTAAAGATGAGATATGAGTGAGAGTAGGTAATGACTGCTGTTCATTAGGGTCTTCCCAATATAGCACAATTTACATGTAAGGGGCAGACGAATGACGCTTCTGCCATTTTCTCCAACAACCTGTTAGGTGCCAAGTGTGGGTCGCATAGGAGGCCTACCCTGGGGTGGGTTTTTAGGCTACGCCAGGCAATGAATGGGATCCCTTGTTCTAGCACAGGGTTAACACCTTGCCGGAAGGTGTGCTCACCAATGCCTGGGACCAGGTCATGTGAAAGTCAATCATTAAGGTTACATAGTTACATAGTAGGTGAGGTTGAAAAAAGTCCATCAAGTCCAACCAGTGGTGTAACTAGAACCTTCAGGGCCCTGATGCAAGAAACCATGAAGGGCCCCCCTGAGCCCCCGAACAGGGCTCCTTTCTCCGAGCTCGGTGGCTAAACAACAGGACCCGGTCGCAAGTGGGTGTCTGCATATAAAGGAACCAATTTATCCATTCCCCCTGTTCTCCTCCTCTCCCTCCCGCAGGCATTCAGCGGCTGCAGGAGGAAAATGGAGAGATTGGTTTCTCTATGCCAGTGTTTCTCAATCTTTTTCAAGCCAGGACACCCTTAAAGTATACTGCTAGGTCAGTGATGGTGAACCTTGGCACCCCAGATGTTTTGGAACTACATTTCCCATGATTCTCAACTACACTGCAGAGTGCATGAGCATCATGGGAAATGTAGTTCCAAAACATCTGGGGTGCCAAGGTCCGCCATCACTGATCTAGGTGAATGGGGCTGCACTGCAACCACCCATTGCATGCAGTTGCAGCATAGTGATGCTGCATTTAAAGCGGAGGTTCACCCTAAAAAACAACTATATACCATTACATCCAGCATACTGCTGACATCTGCAGTATGCTGTTGTTTTTTTTTCGCTGTACTTACCGTCTTATCGTTCTTTTCACCCGGCTCCGAGTTCTCACTCCCGCGGAGGGGCGTTCCTATGAAGAGGCGTAGATGATTGACGTGCAGGTAAGGCACGTCAGGAAAATAGACGAACTGGGACTCGGCTCTTTACGCCGTGTAGAGCTGACTGCGCAGGTGCCGTAAAAGAGCCAAGTCCCAATTCGTCTATTTTCGGAACGCGTGACGCGCCTTCCCCGCGCGTAAATCATCTACGCCTCGTCTTAGGAACGCATACCCCCGGGGGAGCGAGAACCCGGAAGCCGGGTGAAAAGAACGATAAGAAAGGTATGTGCAGCGAAAAAAAAAAAACAGCATACTGCAGATGTCAGCAGTATGCTGGATGTAACGGTATATAATTGTTTTAGGATGAACCTCCGCTTTAAGGGGTTAAAAACAGGCGGTCAGGAGGCAAAATATTGCCTCTTTACCGGCTGTCAAATGCCTCTGAAAAGCGATCTGAGCGTGGATCGCTATTCAGTGGAACAGCATTTTTTTGCTGATTCTATAAACAAGCAAAAAAAATAAAAATAAAAAAATGGTTCTGATTGTACACATATAGGAGTCATGTAAACACACATACACACACTGTATATATATATAATTTTTACTGCCATTTTACAAAATTACAGTTTTAGGTGCAAAATGTAGTATTTGAACTACTGTACAAACAAGTACACTATGCAAATAGCAATACAATTTAAGGTAAAAAAAGCTGTCAGCCGTCATCTTATGGAGACTGTTATTTTAGTCAATATAAAAATAGTCCATCAGTTTTTGTTCACCATCAACTCCTGCCTCCACCAGCTCCTACCACCTCCTGCCCCCATCACCAGCTCCTCCTGACACCATCACCAGCTCCTCCTGCCACTGTCTGCCCCCACCAGCTCCTCCTACAAACTCCTCCTTCCACCATCACCAGCTCCTCCTGCCGCCACCAGGCCAGCTCCTTCTGCCACCACCAGCTCCTGCCACCATCACTACCCCCTGCCACAAGCTCCTCCTGCCACAACCACCAGCTCTTGCCACCACCAGCTCCTGCCACCATCACCTCCTGCCACCATCACTACCCCCTGCCACAAGCTCCTCCTGCCACCACCACCAGCTCTTGCCACCACCAGCTCCTGCCACCATCACCAGCTCCTCCTTCCACCATCACCAGCTCCTTGTGCCACCACCAGGCCAGCTCCTTGTGCCACCACCAGGCCAGCTCCTTCTGCCACCACCAGGCCAGCTCCTTCTTCCACCACCAGCCGCTGCCACCATCCCCAGCTCCTACTGCCACCAGCTCCTCCCTTCCCCACCAGCCCTGCCACCCTCACTAGCTCCTTCTGCCACCTCCTCTTGCCACCATCACCTCCTGCCCCACCAGCTCCTGCCACCATCACCACCTCCTGCCACAAGCTCCTTCTGCCACCAGCCAGCTCCTGCTCCTCCTGCCGCCACCAGGCCAGCTCCTTCTGCCACCACCAGCCAGCTCCTCCTGTCCACCATCACCAGCTCACTTGCCACAAGCTCCTCCTGCCACCACCACCAGCTCTTGCCACCACCAGCTCCTCCTGTCCCCACCAGCTCCTTCTGCCACCACAAGCTCCTGCCAGGCTCCTGCCACCATCACCAGGCTCCTTCTGCCACAAGCTCCTCCTGCCACCATCACCTCCTGCCACCACCAGCTCCTGCCACCATCACCAGCTCACTGCCACCAGCTCCTCCCCCCACCAGCTCCTGCCACCATCACCATCTCCTCCTGCCACCACCAGCTCCTCTGCCACCGTCTGCCCCCACCAGCTTCTGCTACAAACTCCTCCTGCCACCATCACCAGCTCCTTCTGCCACCACCAGGCCAGCTCCTTCTGCCACCACCAGGCCAGCTCCTTCTGCCACTACCAGCTCCTTCTGCCACCACCAGCTCCTTCTGCCACCATGCCCCCACCAGCTCCTGCCACCTCACCTCCTGCCACCATCACTACCCCCTGCCACAAGCTCCTCCTGCCACCACCACCAGCTCTTGCCACCCAGCCTGCCACCATCACCAGCTCCTCCTTCCACCATCACCAGCTCCTCCTGCCACCACCAGGCCAGCTCCTTGTGCCACCACCAGGCCAGCTCCTTATGCCACCACCAGGCCAGCTCCTTCTTCCACCACCAGCCGCTGCCACCATCCCCAGCTCCTACTGCCAGCTCCTCCCTTCCCCACCAGGCTCCTGCCACCCTCACTAGCTCCTTCTGCCACAAGCTCCTCTTGCCACCATCACCTCCTGCCCCACCAGCTCCTGCCACCATCACCACCTCCTGCCACAAGCTCCTTCTGCCACCACGACCAGCTCCTTCCACCATCACCAGCTCCTCCTGCCGCCACCAGGCCAGCTCCTTTTGCCACCACCAGGCCAGCTCCTTCTGCCACCACCAGGCCAGCTCCTCCTGTCACCACCAGCTTCTGCCCCCACCAGCTTCTGCCACCTCCTGCCACCATCACTACCTCCTGCCACAAGCTCCTCCTGCCACCACCACCAGCTCTTGCCACCACCAGCTCCTGCCACCATCACCAGCTCCTCCTGTCCCCACCAGCTCCTTCTGCCACCACAAGCTCCTGCCACCACCAGGCTCCTGCCACCATCACCAGGCTCCTTCTGCCACAAGCTCCTCCTGCCACCATCACCTCCTGCCACCACCAGGCTCCTGCCACCATCACCAGCTCATTCTGCCACCAGCTCCTCCCCCCACCAGGCTCCTGCCACCATCACCATCTCCTCCTGCCACCTTCACCAGCTCCTTCTGCCACCGTCTGCCCCCACCAGCTTCTGCTACAAACTCCTCCTGCCACCATCACCAGCTCCTTCTGCCACCACCAGGCCAGCTCCTTCTGCCACCGCCACCAGCTCCTTCTGCCAGCTCCTTCTGCCACTACCAGGCCAGCTCCTTCTGCCACCACCAGGCCAGCTCCTTCTGCCACCATCACCACCTCCTGCCCCCACCAGCTTCTGCCACCATCACCACCTCCTGCCACCACCAGCTCCTCCTGCCACCATCACCATCTACTTCCGCCACCACCAGCTCCCGCCACCACCAGCTCCTGCTACCACCACCTCCTGCCCCCATCACAAGCTCCTCCTGCCACCACAAGCTCCTGCCCCCACCAGGCTCCTGCCACCATCACCTTCTGCCACCAGCTCCACCTGCAACCACAAGCTCCTGCCCCCACCAGGCTCCTGCCACCATCGTCACCTACTGCCACCATCACTAGCTCCTGCCAACAGCTTCTCCTGCCACCACCAGCTCCCACCACCTCCTGCCACCACCAGATCCTCTGCTCCTGTCCTCCATAGCTCCTGCCCTCACCTCCTCCTGAGTCCTGTCACCACCATCAGCTCCTTTATTACCTTGAGGCAAGGAAGTCTGAGATTGCATGCTTGGCTTGCAGCCTGGGCACTGTGGACAGCTGCTGGTCTGGGCTGGGCTGTCGCTGGGCGGTCACTGAATAGTCTGCAGTTTCTGGAGTCCAGACAGAGAACTGCCAGGTGCCGGCACCAAGCAGGTAAGACTGCTCCGTCCATTCCCTTCCCTCTCGTGTCGTGACAACTTTTAAAGGTTGGCGCGCTGGCGGGATGCACGATGACATCAATCGCATCGACGCCAGTAGCCAGCGCCTCTGTCAAATCCGCGCCCACGCTCCTGGACCTGGCGGGGGGGGGGGGGGGGGGGTGAATATCGGATGCTCAGCTCATCTCAGGACTCAGGCAGTGCCGGAATTGGTCACACTGTCACACGGTTGGCAACACCTCGAGGGCCCCCTGCAGCAAGGGGCCCAGTCGCGATGGCAACCTCAGCGACCCCTATAATTCCGCCACTGAGTCCAACCTATGTGTGTGATTATATGTCAATATTACCTTGTATATCCCTGTATGTTGTGGTTGTTCAAGTGCTTACAGTGTATCTAATAGTTTTTTTAAACCATTGAGACCACCACCTGTGGGAGGGAATTCCACATCCTTGCCGCTCTTACAGTAAAGAACCCTCTACGCAGTTTAAGGTTAAACCTCTTTTCTTCTAATCTTAATAAGTGGCCACGTAGGCTGTAAGGTAGTCCCCCAACTCAGGGACCAGCCACGTGTGTGTAGTGTTATTTGCAGAGTTCTTCCAAAGACATTGTCCATTGTCCTACACACTTGAACAGGTGTATGTGTTGCATTAGGACGGACATGCAACCTCACTCCCAGTAACAGAACGGTCCCACCAAGCCCATTGCATGGACCTCAGGCATGCACTTCTTAACCCTTTTTGTTTCGTACCGAGTGTACCACTAAACCGCTCCTGGTGACCAACAGAGACAGACAGCTAGGGAGGGAGTTGCATGCGGGACTGTCAGGGCTGTTCAGACTGGAATGGACTGAAGGGACCACCTGGCGTGGAGAGAGACTGTGACTCATAAGGGGACATGTCGTGTTGGTGAGGTGTCATCATTATCTGTGCTGCTGCACACTACTGTCAGTATCACTGTGAGAGTCAATCACATGTGTGTGGGACGCCCATTATAATTTATTGCCCTCCTGAGTCCTGTCCCTGAGCTATTTACTATATCAGAAATAAAATAGGAAATAAGTTTTTGCCTTAATATCTACCTTAAATCACATTACTAATTGCATATTGTACCTTTTTGTAGTCTAAATATTGAAATGTGCTCTTATAAAACTGTAATTGTGTAACTTTTGTAAATGGCGGTAAAAATTTGTGCCAGTAAATTTTGGGTGTCATGTTAGTAAATTTCAATCTGGTAGGTTGGCAACACTGAACTGGGGCAGGGCCATCTTAATAGCATCATGGGCCCCTGGGCAAAGTAATTCTCTGGGGCCCCTACAATGGAGACAGTGCAGGTAAACAGACATCAAGTAGGTGGGAGGCAGACAAGCAGAGCTTCCCCTTTTGGGTGGAGCTCCGCATTACCAATATGAACATTCTGTACAGCAAAGAAACAGTGGGAAAGATATCCCCCCCAGCACGCTGACCCCTCTACACCCCTGATGTCCCCCCAGCACTCTGACCCCTCTACACCCCAGATGTCCCCCCAGCACGCTGACCCCTCTACACCCCAGATATCCCCCCAGCACCCCCCTGATATCCCCTCTCTACACCCCAGATACCTCCCCAGCACGCTGACCCCTCTACACCCCATATATCCCCCAGCACGCTGACCCCTCTACACCCCTGATGTCCCCCCAGAACTGCCCCGCCCCTCCCTGATGGCTGTGAAATGATAGGTATCATTTTGTACAGCACTGCACACTTCTGCCAGCCTGCCTCCCCTGTGTATCTATCACTCTCAGTGCCATCATGGGGCCCCCAATTTTCAGGCCATCGTGTGCTCAAGGACCAGCTGCTTTGGGCAAAGTACATGGGCCCCCCATGCAGCTGGGGCCCCTGGGCAGTGCCCAGGTGTGCCCTCTCATTAAGACAGCCCTGAACTGGGGTGTCATCCTACATGGGGAGTTTTGCTATTTGGTAAAAGGCTGAGCAGTATGTGACTCCTTTCAAATGGGAAACCATTGTTTGGATTCTACAAGAGTCTTCGCTGTAAATGCCACAATATAAAGTTCCTATTGTATGAAAGTTATTGAATTTCTTCTATCCAGATTTATTCAAATTATCCAGTACACTTCTTGGGGCTGCCTCTTGCGTTCAGTGCCACCTCTTTACTACAGATACAGTGCCTTAAAAAGTATTCACACCCCTTGCAATTTTCCACATTTTGTCATGTTACAACGAAAAAACGTAAATGTATTTTATTGGGATTGTATGTGATAGACCAACACAAATTGGCACATAATTGTGAAGTGAAAGGTAAATTAAAAGTGGTTTTAAAAATGTTTTACAAATAAATATCTGAAAAGGTTGGTGTGCATTTGTTATCAGCTCCCTTAACTCTGATACCCCTAACTAAAATCTAATGTAACCAATTGCCTTCAGAAGTCACCAAATTAGTAAATAGAGCGTACCTGTGTGTAATTTAATCTCAATATAAATACAGCTGTTCTGTGAAGCCCTCAGAGGTTTGTTAGAGAACCTTTGTGAACAAAAAGCATCATAAAGGCCAAGGAACATGCCAGACAGGTCAGGGATAAAGTTGTGTTTAAAGCAGGGCTAGGTTATAAAAAAAATATCCCAAGCTTTGAACATCTCAGGCCCCGTGCACACGACCGAGAATCTCGGCAGAATCCAGCGAGAAGCTCGCTGGGATCTATATTCGTCCCATCGAGAAAGCAGCCTAGCCAAAATAGAGAGCAGGTTCTCTATTTGCTCGATGGCCTATCGAGAACCATGGCTCGGCGCCTTTCCCGACGGCTTGGTCGACGATTTCAAAGGCCGGGCGAGTACCTCGACGGGCAGAACGATGTGTTTGGCCCGTCGAGGTTCTCGTACGTGTGTACGTGGCCTCACACATCTAATGAAGCACTCTTCAATCCATCATTCAAAAATGGAAAGAGTATGGCACAAATGCAAACCTACCAAGACGTGGCTGTCCACATAAACTGACAGGCCGGGCAAGTAGAGCAATAATCAGAGAAGCTGCCAAGATGCCCATGGTAACTCTGAAGGTGCTCTCGTCAGATGAGATCCAAATTGTATTTTTTGGCTTAAAAGCAAATCGCTATGTGTAGCGGAAAACTAACACTGCACATCACCCTGAAAACACCATCCCCACCGTGAAACATGGTGGTGACAGCATCATGTTGTGGGGAGGCCTTTCTTCAGCAGAGATAGGGAAGCTGGTCAGAGTTGATAGGAATATGGATGGAGCCAAATACAGGGAAATCTAAGAGGAAAAACTGTTATGCCCTGTACACACAATCAGGCTTTAGCCCGACCAAACTCACATCGGAATCCCGAGGAAAAGAGAACATGTTCTCTATGTAAACTCCGATGGAATTCCTCGGAATATCCAATGGAAAAACTCAGATGGGCATACACATGGTCAGAATTTTCGATGGAAAAAGTCAGTTGGAAAAATGTCACTCTCTAGCAGTGGCGGCTGGTGCTCAAAATTTTTGAAGGGGCGCAAACGAAAAAAAAAAATTGCAGCCTCACGGTGCCCATCACATGCAGCCACCGTGCCATCAAACACAGCCACTGTGCCATGCCACCAAATGCAGCCACTGTGCCATCAATTGTCACCACTGTGCCATGCCATCAAACGCAGCCACTGTGCCATCAATTGTCACCACTGTGCCATGCCGCCAAATGCAGCCACTGTGCCATCAATTGTCACCACTGTGCCATGCCATCAAACACAGCAACTGTGCCACCAATTGTCACCACTGTGCCATGCCATCAAATGCAGTCACTGTGCCATTAATTGTCACCACTGTGCCATGCAACACAGCAACTGTGCCATCAATTGTCACCACTGTGCCATGCCATCAAATGCAGTCACTGTGCCATCAATTGTCACCACTGTGCCATGCCATCAAACAGCAACTGTGCCATCAATTGTCACCACTGTGCCATGCCATCAAACTCAGCCACTGTGTCATCAATTGTCACCACTTTGCCATGCCATCAAACACAGCAACTGTGCCATCAATTGTCACCACTGTGCCATGCCACCAAATGCAGCCACTGTGCCATCAATTGTCACCACTGTGCCATGCCATTAAACACAGCAACTGTGCCATCAATTGTCACCACTGTGCCATGCCATCAAATGCAGTCACTGTGCCATAATTTGTCACCACTGTGCCATGCAACACAGCAACTGTGCCATCAATTGTCACCACTGTGCCATGCCAACAAATGCAGTCACTGTGCCATCAATTGTCACCACTGTGCCATGCCATCAAACAGCAACTGTGCCATCAATTGTCACCACTGTGCCATGCCATCAAACGCAGCCACTGTGCCATCAATTGTCACCACTGTGCCATGCCACCAAATGCAGCCACTGTGCCATCAATTGTCACCACTGTGCCATGCCATCAAACACAGTAACTGTGCCATGAATTGTCACCACTGTGCCATGCCATCAAATGCAGTCACTGTGCCATCAATTGTCACCACTGTGCCATGCCATCAAATGCAGTCACTGTGGCATCAATTGTCACCACTGTGCCATGCAACACAGCAACTGTGCCATCAATTGTCACCACTGTGCCATGCCACCATATGCAGCCACTGTGCCATCAATTGTCACCACTGTGCCATGCCATCAAATGCAGTCACTGTGCCATCAATTGTCTCCACTGTGCCATGCAACACAGCAACTGTGCCATCAATTGTCACCACTGTGCCATGCCATCAAACACAGAAACTGTGCCATCAATTGTCACCACTGTGCCATGCCATCAAACACAGCTACTGTGCCATCAAACGCAGCCACTGTGCCATCAATTGTCACCACTGTGCCATGCCATCAAACGCAGTCACTGTGCCATGCCATCAAACGCAGCCACTGTTCCATCAATTGTCACCACTGTGCCATGCCATCAAACGCAGCCACTGTGCCCCTCAATTGTTGCCACTGTGCCAATTGTCACCACTGTGCCATTTAATTGTCACCCATGTGCCCATTGATGCCACTGTGCATGTCACTGTGCCCTTTAATTGTCACCACTGTGCCCCATGATGCCACTGTGCCCATTGTCACCACTGTGCTCCATGATGCCACTGTGCCCATTGTCACCACTGTGCCCCATGATGCCACTGTGCCCATTGATGCCACTGTGCCAATTGTCGCCTCTGTGCCCTTTGTCACCACTGTGCCCCATGATGCCACTGTGCCCATTGTCGCCCCTTTCCCTGTAAAAAGCACTTACCTGAAGCTTTCATGTCCTCCCTCGATGTCTTCTGCCACCGTGGTGAAGCTTCAGCCAATCAGGTTCCTGATAACCAGAATCCGGGAACCTGATTGGCTGAAACGGCCGTCAGTCTTATGCAAGGAACGCAGGTTGCCTGCGCTCCGAGTATAGACATTCCGAGAGCCGGAGGGCGGTACTGGAAAAGCCTATGAGAGCCGCTGGCTTTGATAGGCAGTTCTCCTCGGCCAACCAGCTGCCGCTATTCTGGTAACCGGCGACCCATGTCCAGTTATATGAATAGACCAGGCAGCTGTCAACAATGATAACACACATTCAATGCATTGCATTGAATGTGTGTTATTTGCGAGAGGGGGTGGTGCTGCAACGCCCTCTATAGACGGCCGCCAGAACTGCGGTTAAAATGTCAAAATGACATTTTAGCCGAATAAAAGTTCTTTTTTTTTTTGTGACTGCGGGAGGGTGGGCGGCGCCCGTGCGTCCCTATGGACGGGCCGCCACTGCTCTCTAGATGTGCAAAGCTCAACATCCCCAAAAAGACTTGCAGCTGTAATTGCAGCAAACGGTGGTTCTACAAAGTATTGACTGGGGGGCTGAATACAAATGCACGCCACACTTTTCAGATATTTATCTGTAAAAAAAAAAATTGAGAACCATTTGTCGTTTTCCTTCCACTTTTTGTTGGTCTATGCCATAAAATCCCAATAAAATACATTTACATTTTTGGTTGTAACATGACAAAATTTGGAAAATTTCAAGGGGTATGTATGAATACTCTTTCAAGGCACTGTATTTTGTATGCTTGTACAAAGTCAGGGATTTTGTAGGATTAGAGCCAGGTATAGGATCAACCAATTATACCATGCTAATGATCATCTATTTCATATGTGGGTTGAAACACAGTCATTAACTGAAAAACAGAAAGTGCTGTGTAGGAAGCTTAAAACTGGATGCTGGACAGCCAAACTCTGCTACTAAGCCCTGGTTCACACTGGTGCGTTTTGAGATGCGATTTGGCATGTCAAATCGCATGTCAAAACGGCAGATTTTGCCTCAAATTGACGGCAATGGCACCGTCCTAATCGGTGCGACGCTGCATCTGCGGCATTGCACCGATTTCAAAAAGTAGTCTCTGTACTACTTTTTGCGATTTCAGCCTGCGATTTACATTGACATCTGTGCAGAAACCTGCACAGATGTCTCTGAAATCGTGGCTGAAATCGGGACTGCCGGGCGGGAGTGAAATCGTGCGAGTTCAGCTGAACTCGCACTGCTTCACTCCCGCAGCCCAGTGTGAACCTGGGCTTAGGTGGGGTTGTGGAAGACAATTTCATAGTTATACACGACATGGCAAGACTGAGCACAGAAACAAGACACAAGGTAGTTGTACTGCAAGGCCTCTCCAAAGCAAAGATTTCAAACAATGAATCTACACCGAGGGAAATGTTTTTTCTACTATTGTTTATTTAATAAAGGACTTGTCAAAATCTGCCTCCTGTGTTTATTTACACTACACTTTTTTTGGTGAATGAGTACCCCATAATCATTCAAACTGTAACCTGCATAGATGTGAACAAGGCTTAAATTATCTTAGTGCAGGTTGTAAAATACAAACTAACACCTCTTAGTTGTGGTATTTAATCCTTTGGGGAATGTTAAAGGTGCAGTTAGAACATACCAGTTTGCCTGCTTATTAAGTGCTAGAGGCTACGCTAAAAGGATCAATACAAACACTGTGCATGCACGACTAAGGCCCCTTTCACACGGACGAATAGAATGGTGCTTTTAACTGTGGATTTTCTAGTTTTCTACCGCAGCTAAAAGCACACAATTTCCTATGGCCCCATTCACACACAACATTTAGCTGCGATTTCGTTACATGCGGTTTGGTGCAAATAGAAAAATTAGAATTGAATGCGTCCAGGTGCGATTTAGTGCAGCTATATGCACTTAACCGCAGGTAATCGCAGTCTTTTGTGTCAACTGTGGATAGCAGCATGAGAAAAAGAAAAGAACAACAGGAAGCACATCATAATAAAAAAATAAATAAAAAGGGTTGCTATGGAAATGACTACCGCAGCTAAACGCGGCCGCATGTAACCGCACAAAATCACAATGTACAAATGCAGCTAATCGCAGTGCCCAGAGCCTTGAATTTCACTGAAAATGTACATGCTTTTAATTGCGGCAAAACTGCGGTCCGTCTGAAAGGGGCCTAAATACTGTTTTTTGAAATTTAGTATGTTGCTGTTAGCAATAACATTTTTACATCATGTCCACACCCAGGAAAAATTAAGCACATATAACATTTGTATAACGTGAGTGAGGAGTAAGGTTGTCCGCTTTTATTTGTCTGTGACCCCATTGGGAAGAGGTCTCTCCTCCCTTAAACCCAGGCTTTAATCATGTGCTTCAAGAAAAAAAAAACACATTGCAATCCAAGTGTCCAGCACACTGTATGTAGATTAGAGCCTGGGCGCATGTATTAGGGGGGCGGGGCACCTGCGCCCCGTATGGAGCAGCCGCCACTGGTTGCTGCCCTTATACTCTCTTAAATGCTATATGTTTGGAAACCTGGATCCTGAGAGCCTGCACTGGGGATCAGTGTTTCACATGCTGGACAAAGTGACTGTGTAAATCAGCAGACCCCTTATCATCAGGAGATGACCACGGGCTACTATTGCTGGTTATTAGCTTGCAAGGGAGCACCCTTTTGCAAACCTTCTTGTAAACACCTGAAGTTGGGAGAGTGCCTACTGTAGTGAGAGGCCACTTGGCCACTGACTTTTCTTATTTCTTGGTTACGTGAAATAGTTTTGCCCCAGTGGCGCTGTCTTAAAGGAGTTGTAAAGGTACAATTTTTTCCCCCCAAAATAGATTCCTTTACCTTAGTGCAGTCCTCCTTCACTTACCTCATCCTTCCATTTTGCTTTTAAATGTCCTTATTTCTTCTATCTGTAACTCCACACAGTAATGCAAGGCTTTCTCCCTGGTATGGAGTGTTGTGCTCACCCCCTCCCTTGGACTACAGGAGAGTCGGGACGCTCTCTACGTTGCAGATAGAGAAAGGAGCTGTGTGTTAGTGGGCATCCTGACTCTACTATGGAAAAAGGGGAAACAACTGCGCTAGCGAAAATACAAACGTGCTAATCAAACCAACAACGTAATAGTGATTCGAATGCAAAGGAAGCTGCACCTGACTGTAGTGACAAATACAGATAAAACAAAGTGGTAAAAAAGAACAGGATGCGCTATCATATATCAATATACTATACACAGAAATAACAATAAGTGCAAATCTAAGTGGACAAACTGAAAAGAAGTCCAAACGTAGTGTACACAAATACATAAATGTCCAATAAGTCCTGAAGGGCTAATGGGTGATAAATTCTGGAAACAAAACACCAGTGCAGAGATGTGTTGATAACAGTTAAACGTAGACAATATTCAATGTGCAGTGCTGATAGAAGATCCTCCACCTTGCAAGCAACACTAACTGCTTACCAGAAGTCCGGTGGTCTCTTAATGAAAAGAAGACCCCAGAACGCATGTATATCATCAGATGAGGGAAGTGATTGGCCGGAACAGTTGTCGATCCCCTTCAGACTAGAACCTCAGGAGCAGTATCCAGGGGAGAACTAGAGAGGCCACAATAGTGCGCACACAGTGTGCCCCATGATTAAGCGATTTTTCGCGAAACCGGTCGGGCGGGATATTGTGGTTCACCGGCTCATCCCCCGCTGTTACCTCTTCCCATCTCCAACTTTGGACGGGTCAATTGTGTGTATGGATCGCTTCCGGCCGGAGTCCCAGCATACTACTGACATGCCTAATGTTAAAGAATTTATGTAAGTGTGTTTTTGACTTTTTAAATAAATTTTTTATGACGGTATTACACTATTGTGGCCTCTCTAGTTCTCCCCTGGATACTGCTCCTGAGGTTCTAGTCTGAAGGGGATCGACAACTGTTCCGGCCAATCACTTCCCTCATCTGATGATATACATGCGTTCTGGGGTCTTCTTTTCATTAAGAGACCACCGGACTTCTGGTAAGCAGTTAGTGTGTGTTCTGCCCGTCGAGATTCTCTGCCTTGTGTACGCGGCCTCAGAGCTGTCTTTACATACTGTCTTTACTCACTGCGCGAGGTGCGCGGCACTTTCTAAATGGCTTGGTGGCAGTGGAAGGAGGGGGGCCAAACTTCCAGGAGACTTCGCAGCAGCAAGGTCTCTTTAAAGTGGGGATGAGTACTTGTCAAAAAAAGGTACCAGCTCCCCCCCAAAAGGTGAAATGTGGCAGCAGAGGGGGGAGGGAGAAAACAAGCAGAGCTTCCCCTTTCGGGTGGAGCTCCGCTTTAAGAACTTGAGCTGTTCAGCAAAACCTCTGCAAACCGAATCCAGGTTTGGGCATCAAATCATTACCTTTATGCATTATTGAGAATCGGAGGTGTACAAATCTCCTCCCAGGCATACAGAGCTCTAATTTAACACTGCTAATTGAACACCAGTAGCCTCTGTATCCAGTATTTTCTGTTTTATGGGGTCAGATTATACAGTATATACTCTGGTCTATGGCTTGGGTGACATGACAATAGGTTGTCTCTTCTGAATGAATTAATGAATTGCCTCTACTCTATCTTGTCTCCCCTGTGAGTGACCACAGCAAAGTCATGGTGTTGTTAAGATTCATTTCTCACACTCCCAAAGGAACATTAGACGCACGCTTGGTAATTTTAGATTGTGACTAAGCATTTTCAGTGTAGCTTTTCAGCCTGTCATTATCATTTATTAATTAGCGTGACATTAGCTTTGCTGTAAATGAGAGACTTTGCACATGTAAGGTTACCCTACACATAGAAATAAGTATGCTGCTATGGCTGACTAGAAATAATCTTGGGTTTGGTCCAAACCTGCATGTAAGCTGTCATTACTGGGCCAATGGGTTCCCCCACCCTGCAGCTGCACATATACAAAGGGGCAGCGATGCTGTTGACATCATTGACCCAATAAGGCCACGCGGCCAATAAAAAGGCTCTATGAATGGAGGAGGATAGGATGAATGAAAGTCTGTCTCCTACATTGAATATATGAAGAGGGTATAGGGGCGATCACTCTTAAATTACTATTAAATTAAGATAAAAGGTGCATATATCTTATGTGTTCTTCAATAATAAAAAAATAAATATGACTTCCTCTACAGTTAGGGTTGCCACCTTTTCTTCACGCCAAACCCGAACACTTTAGCGGCGCACGGCATGGCACCCCAACCGCGGTGCGATTTTGCCGTGACTGTCACCCGACAAATTGCGGCAAAATCACATAAACATAATTGTGGGATGCCTGTCATCCAAAAGAAGTTTTGCTTCACGATTGGGGTGCCATTATCCCCATCCCCTTCTATTACAAATCTACTTCCCCTACCAGCACAAATCCTCCAATACCACCATGGCAGCCGACAGGGGGTATTCTGGGGCCCCAGCACACAGGGGAGCCTGGACAGTAGGGGGTTTGGAGCAGTGGGCGTGGGGGTGCAATTACAGAGAAGGGGGTGCAATTACAAAGTAGGGGGACCAATTACAGAGGAGGGGGTTGCAAAAAAAAAATGAGGGGGGAATTCCAATGAGGGGGGGGCAAATACAGAGGAGGAGGGTGCAATTACAGAGGAGGGGGTGCAATTACAAAGGAGGGGGGGAATTCCAATGAGGGGGGGCAAATACAGAGGAGGAGGGTGCAATTACAGAGGAGGGGGTGCAATTACAAAGTAGGGGGAACAATTACAGAGGAGGGGGTTGCAAATACAAAGGAGGGGGGGAATTCCAATGAGGGGGGGGGGCAAATACAGAGGAGGAGGGTGCAATTACAGAGGAGGGGGTGCAATTACAAAGTAGGGGGAACAATTACAGAGGAGGGGGTTGCAAATACAAAGGAGGGGGGGAATTCCAATGAGGGGGGCAAATACAGAGGAGGAGGGTGCAATTACAGTAGAGATGGGGCAAACACAGAGGAGTCAAAAAGGGAAAAAGAGAGGTGACAGGCAGCTGCTGGTGCGGAAGTTTTTAATAAAATAAATGCTTTAAAACAATCTACTCACTCTTCATGTCAGAGATGTAGGCATGTCAGTCTGTGAAGTCGGCTGTCCCATTCTCCCCTCCGATTCACGCTGTTGTTATCACTGAATCGCTGGAGGAAACAGAGCGCGGGAAATTCATGTTAACTCTCAGCCTCTGATGATGGAGGCGTGGTTAAGCCTCCAGAACGCTCTGATTGGTCACATCATCCCAGGCTGACAGCTTACTGCAGTTTCCCCCACGGCTCTGTATCCTTGGCTTCCTCCAGCGATTCAGTAAAGCAGCGTGGATCGGAGGGGAGAATGGGACAGCCGACTTCACAACTGTGACATGTCTACAGCTCTAACCGGAGAGTGAGTGCATTGTTTTTAAGCATCTGTTTTATTAAAAACTTCCGTACCAGCAGCTGCCTGTTGCCTCTCTCTCCCTTATGTTTTATTTGCTCTGTAATTGCCTCCCCCTCATGCTGCTCCGATCCCCCTGCTGTCCGGGTCCCCCTGTGTGCTGGGGCTTGTAAAAGGAGGCCCCATGATACCCCCTGTCAGCTAGAAATGGTGTCCGGGTATGAGGCAGAGGGAAACCCGGGCACAGCCTCCTAAACCCGTACTGTCCGGGTCAAAACCGTACAGGTGGCAACCCTATCTACAGTGCAAATAAATACCAAGTGCAGCAATCCAAATGTGAAAAAACGAATCCTGTGTAAATATCCGTGTAAACCAGGCATGTCCAAAGTCAGGCCCGGGGGCCAATTGCGGTCCTCGTTTCATTTTAATGTGGCCCCACTGGTAATTTTGATATATATCTCTTTTGTAGCCCCCAATGAATCTACAAGCGCCAGGCTTCAGAGGCTGCATTCATGTCAATGGTGGGGCTGCATTAATTGCAATGGTGAGGCTGCATTTATGGTACTGGTGAGGCTGCATTCATGGTACTTGTGAGGCTGCATTCATGGTACTTGTGAGGCTGCATTCATGGTACTTGTGAGGCTGCATTCATGGTACTTGTGAGGCTGCATTCATGGTACTTGTGAGGCTGCATTCATGGCAATGGCAATGGGCGATAAATACAGTATATCCAAATAAAATGCCCAAGCTCATCTTTAGACTCTTCAACACACACAGCCACAAAGGAAAGAGAATTCTTGTTGGGCAGTGTATTAGTTCATTTGCATTTAATTTTAATTATTCAAAGAATGTCAGGCAAAATGGTCGGCACCTCACGCATGTTCACTTCATCAAATCTGGCCCTCTTTGAAAAAAGTTTGGACACCCCTGGTGTAAACCAATGAGAAGAAAAAACTGATAAGACTGATAAAAACTAATATAAATATTTAGTGTTTTTCAACTCCAGTCCTCAAGGTACACCAACAGGTCAAGTTTTCAGGATTTCCCTCAGATGAAATGGCTGTGGTAATTACTAAGGCAGTGAAACTGATCAAATCACCTGTGCAAAATAATGGAAAGCCTGAAAACATGACCTGTTGGTGTGCCTTGAGGACTGGAGTTGAAAAACACTGATATATAGTATAAAGTGCATCAAACAACAATATTATATGCAAATTAGTCATATCCTTTGAGAAAGTGATGAGTTAGTCACGATACGCGTGAGGACAGGAAGAGCCGTGGTGGCATCACTTCCGGGTTACGGCCGAACCCAGAAGTAAACATAACGTTTTAAGTTTAAGACTGTCGTTTTAATGCTGTAACTACTCTACTTAAATGTGATGCCGCTTACACATGATCATTTTTCGGCATGAAAAAAACGTTGTTTTTAAAAAATGTAATTTAAAATGGTCGTGTGTGAGCTTCACATCATTTTCCGGGTTCTGAAAAACGAAAAAAAAAAAATTCCGAACATGCTGCATTTTTTAACATCGTTTTAAACTATGTAGTTTTTCGGGTTGTAAAAAATGATCGTGTGTGGGCTAAAACGACGTTAAAAACCTGCGCATGCTCAGAAGCAAGTTATGAGACGGGAGCGCTCGTTCTGGCAAAACTACCGTTCATAATGGAGTAAGCACATTCATCACGCTGTAACAGACAGAAAAGCGCGAATCGTCTTTTACTAACATGGAATCAGCTAAAGCAGCCCCAAGGGTGGCGTCATCCGCATGGAACTTCCCCTTTATAGTGCCGTCGTACGTGTTGTACATCACCGCGCTTTGCTAGAGCATTTTTTAAAAACTATGGTGTGTGGGCAACGTTGTTTTAATGATGAAGTTGGAAAAATTTCGTTTTTTCTACATGCTGAAAAACTTTGTTTTTTTAATGCCGAAAAATGATCGCGTGTAAGCGCCATTTGTTTTTTACCTTGAATAAAAGGTAGAGGAAGTCATATTTATTTATTTATTATTGAGGAACATATAAAATATATGCACCTTTTATTGTAATTTAATAGTAATTTTAGAGTGAGCGCCCCTATACCCCCCTCATATATTAATTTTGCTATCAGTGTATGATGAACACTTACTAGGTGGCTGCTACACATTTGTTTAGTTCCCCCCACTCCACCCCCTTGTTGGTTTGTGCATTAGTTTCCCCTAATTTTAATACTGTCTCCTACATTCTTATTGATGGAAAGTATAGTACAACTTCTATGAATGGAAGAAGAGGGCTGAGGTCGGCACATTTGAGGAGTGGCTATGGCCAGTGGCTATATTAAGTCCTGAAGCACTGGAGAATTACCACTGCAAGGGTATTAACCACTTAAGGACCCCCGCACGCACATATACGGCCACAGAATGGCACGTACAGGCACAAGGGCGTAAATTTACGTCCCCGCCTAAGTGCGGTTCGGGGGTCCCATCGGGACCCCCTCCGCGGCGTGCGGGGGTCCCCCTGGCTCCGGGAGCGATCCGGGATCTGGGGGCGGATGTCGGCGAATACCCGCCCCCCCGCGATCGCTCCCAGCCAATGGGAGCGCGCTCCCAACCTGTCACTTCCTCCTCCTGTGTTTACACAGGAAGGAGGAAATGATGTAATCTCTCATCGCAGCGCTGTTTCCCAGCGCTGCTGATGAGAGAAGACATGACAAGTAAGTGTGCACCAACACAACACTGACACACACTCACATAGGCATATTAACCCCTTGTGATCGCCCCCCCCACCCCCCTGTCACAGTGTCACTGAATGCAGTGATCTAATCACTGCATTTAGTGTCAGTGTGACAGGCAGTGTAAAAAACAGTTAGTGTTAGGTTCAGGATAGCCCCCCCACCCCCACTAATAAAGTTTTAACCCCCTGATCACCGCCCTAGTTAACCCTTTCACTCCCTATTGCCAGCGTCACTAAGCGATCATTTTTCTGATCGCTGTATTAGTGTCGCTGTTCCCGCTAGGTAGCTATTTTTTTTTATTGCGATTTTTTTTTTTTACTAAAGACATGTGGCTAAATAAATTTTGGCCTACATGTTTGACTAAAATTTAGTTTATTTGATTTTTTTTTTAACAAAAAGTAAAAAATAGTGTTTTTTTTTCAAAAATGTCGCTCTATTTTTGTATATAGCGCAAAAAATAAAAATCGCAGAGGTGATCAAATACCACCAAAAGAAAGCTCTATTTGTGGGAAGAAAAGGACGCAAATTTTGTTTGGGAGCCACGTCGCATGACGGCGCAATTGTCTGTTAAAGCGACGCAGTGCCGAATCGCAAAAACACCTTGGGTCATTTACCAGCGTATTGGTCCGGGTCTTAAGTGGTTAATTAAGACAGCAGCCACCAGCACAAGTGGCACTTCTCATTAAATGTAAGCATTGGCAGATGTACCAGGGTTGCAAAGGTTGCACTTGAATTAGGCCCTGGCATTCCGCCACTGTGGGGGGCCCCAAGGTGGCGGGAAGGGAGCCACTGCAGAACATGTGGAAGGGTCCCATCAAAAGGGTCCTGCAATTGGAGAAAAGTGCCCCAGGCCTGCAAGGAGGGGTCACCGGGACGGATGAAAATGGCTCAGGGACCAACATGGTTTCTTGTATTGAGGCCCTGAAGGTTCTAGTATTGTCCCTGGTGCTGAATAAAAAAAAAAAAAAAAAAACTTATCTGAACTTAGACTTTAAAGGGGTGGTTCCCCTAAAAAGAAACTTTTAACATTGCCTGTGTCTTGTTAAAAACATTTAGAATCGGCTGGTAGTTTTAAAAAAAAACACCCGTACATACCATTTTCGGCATGTAGTCTCACCGCCGCTTCCGGGTCTGGCAGCCGGGGACAGGCATCCGATCGACGCATACAGCGCGTCACGAGATGCCGAAAGAAGCCGAACGCTCTATACGGCGCATGCGCACCAACGTTCGGCTTCTTTCGGCATCTCGTGACGCGCTGTATGCGTCGATCGGATGCCTGTCAATGAAGCAGGCCCTCCCATCCCCGGCCGCCAGACCCGGAAGCAGCGGTGAGAGTACATGCCGAAAATGGTATGTACGGGTGTTTTTTTTTTAAACTACCAGCCGATTCTAAATGTTTTTAACAAGACACAGGCAATGTTAAAAGTTTCTTTTTAGGGGAACCTCCCCTTTAAGTAATTATAGCAACAGTATTTTATCATTTGGAAACAAGTTTTAAACCTCATGAATAAAAGCTGACCAATGTAATCAGCGCTGGAAGCAATGCTGTATTCTGGCCTAGGCCAACAAGGCCCCAGGCCTAGGGCAGCACTTTGCAGGGGGGCGGCACGGAAAGAGCCCCCGCCGGCTTCAAGGTAATAGGGTGTGCAGTACTGCATTTGGCCAGAGGTGGGGGGGCACCGATGACACTTGGAATGGTTCAGAAATATTTGTAATCGCACGGAAATACTCTGTTCCCGAATATTTCCGAACCCTTGCTTGATCAGCCGAGCTGTTCCCAAGGCTCTCCGGCTCTGGCCACATGCGGTATTGCATGCAATAGAAGTCAATGCGGAACAAATTATCTTTGTTTACATTGACTTCTATGGGGAAACTTGCTTTGATATGTGAGTACTTTGGATTACATGCATTCTCCTGGAATGGATTATGCTCGTAATCCAAGGTTTCACTGTATAGGTAACACTTTTTTTTTTTTCATTTTGGATAGAGTAAGGGAGGGTTATAGCCCCGGTCAGTTTATTTTTTGCCATCCCTAACCCATTGCAGAGATTTCCCTTCACTTCCTGCCCCATAGCCAAACAGGAAGTGAGAGGAAATCTATGCAAATTAAGGAAATCTATTGCTCCCCCCAGGCCCTAAGGACTTGCACAAGGCCAGTCAAATACCAATATTAATTTGGCACTGTTTTGCTGTCTTAAGGCTAACTGCCCCAGTGATGGTGACAAGGACGTCTCATTTCATAAGAACTTCAGCAGTGAAATGTTCCGTTGTACAACCGGTTTTACGGGTTCTATACAGTATGTGTTGTGATTCCAGATCCCTTACTCCACACATGCTAGCTCCCCTTGAACAGCCTCTCCCAGCTATTTCAACACAGAGGAACCCTTGAAATAACTTTCAGGCCTCAGGGAGCCCCTTCTAATAATTACTTTATTTATAACAGTGCATTAGCGTAAGTTATAGAAAGACGAATAAATAAAAGCGTAAGAAATGTGGCGAATTTCACATAGTTGACACCCAGAGTTGCTTTATTATTTTCAGTAATAATAATACTGAAATGAAACAAAAAAGAATGATCAGAAAAGAAACTCAGATAATGAAAAAACGTAGTTTTCTTTCACATTGATAGTCAGTAGATTGTTGTCCCTTACACTGGTGGTCATTTGAAGAAGGGTCCTCTTAATTTGGTGATCAGTGGTAGAAGGACCCTCTAACGCTGGTGATCAGTGTAAGAAGGTCCCCCTTGCACTGGTGGTCAGTGGGAGAAAGGTTCCTTTACACTGGTGGTCAGAGAGAGAAGGGCCCCCATACATTGGATGTCAGTGGGAGAAAGCCACCATTACATTGATAATTAGTAGAAAGGCTACTTCTTACATTGGCGGTCTTTGGAAGGAATGCTCCCCTTACAGATAGCTAAAATACTCAGTGGTAACTTCTCTGAGTGCTAGAAATTGCTTATTGCTCAATGAACCTTTAAAAAACCTCTAGATGAACACTCCCATCAGTGGCAGCTGGTGTTTTTTTTTGGGGGGGGGGGGGGGCGCGGCAGTGGCAAACAACCCCCCCAGGGTGGCCAGTGACACCTAACCAGCACCCATCCCCCTCCCCGCCTGCTCGCTACAGTCACACAACTGGGTAGGCTTTGGGTGCAATGCTCTGCGCCCGGAGCCCACCCTTTTTTAAAAGCCTATTAGAGTCCCTTGCTCTAATAAAATGCTTAAAAAAAATACCCCCTTCCATGGGCGTCCGCTCCATAGGGCAAGGGGGGTCGTTTGCCCCCCCCTGGAATCACCAGGGAGAGCCAAGAGCAGGGCAGAACTGGCCCTGGAGCTGATTTAAGCAGTGACTGCAGAGCTCCCCTCCCCTCTAGTTGTCCCTTATTTAGAGTGCCTTTTCCCTCTTCTGGAATCAAATCCATTTGTCCCTCATTGCAAAAGGTTCCTCTTTTAGACCTGAAAAAAAATATACTGTCAATATAGTGTAGTGTTTCAGTCAAGGGAAAGGGGTGCTGTGTAATGTAAAGGGGTCCAGTGATGCAGGGTGCTGTGTAATGTAAAGGGGGCCAGTGATGCAGGGTGCTGTGTAATGTAAAGGGGGCCAGTGATCCAGGGTGCTGTGTAATGTAAAGGGGTCCAGAGGTACAGTTGTGGAGAGGGGGTACACAGTAGTGACAAAGAGGTATTTTTTAAAGTGGGGGGGGGGGGCGGTTTTAACCCCTGCTAGTGGTCGAAGAAAGGGTAAAATGCGACTGTGTATTGCCGCTGCCGAAGCACCCCCCTCTGAAAAAATTTCAGCGGATGCCCATGCCCCCTTCATTGGAATCCATGTGTCCGGCATCCTTGTATGTAGATCAGGGGGTTGGATGCATGGATAGGGGGGCGGCGCCTGTGTGCTCTTAATGCACGGGCAGCCATTGACTACCACCAGAGAGTCCCATATTCCCATCAGAAGCCTTACAGCTTAAGCTCCAGCAGCAAAGCAGAGGGTGGGAGGGGAGCAGATATAAGCAGAGGTTAACTTACATTCTCTCCTGAATGCTGAGGATGTCGCTGCATGCTGCCTGCCCTGGATCAAAGTCATGTCTTGCCATAGTGCAAGTGGGATACTGTCCTGACCCTAGAGCTTAATTTTTATGGTGCTGATGGCTAGCCCACCCGTACCATTGCACCACATGATGCTAAGCCAAAGAAACTGCATTATGTGGTGCTTTTGGTACCCTGGGGGAACCCCAGTCGAGAAACCCTGCTTTAATGTGATGAGGGACCTTGTAACTCTGTCTCCCTACTTCCACAATATAGTGCTGGGTGCCTGAGCAGTCAGTTGTAAGGCACAAGCACTGTCAAAATGGGGTGGGAGATCTTAAAAAACAACTATTGTAAATGTGATCAATTTTTGAAGACATACAGTACTGAGAGGATGCTTAAAACTGGGTGAGGAACAACCAAACTCTGCTATTAAGGTGGGGTTGTGAAAGACAGGTAATACACCTTGGCAATACTGAGCACAGCAACAAGACACACACTGTTCTGTATCAACAAAGTCTCTCCCAGGCAATGATTTTAAAGTACACTGGGGTTTCAAGAAAGCGCTAAAAAAAATTGTTGAGGACCGTAGACACAGTGGTCAGCCAAGGAAATTTCCTTGAACATTGGAAGATGTCCAGCCAGTGGAACCCAGGTACACCCATCTACTGTCCAAACAATTTTGGCCAGAAGTGGTCTTGATCGAAAAATTGCGGCCAAAAAGTCTAAGTGACTCAACCATGCAAAAGTCTAAGTGACTCAACCATGCATGAAAACATAGAAACTGGGGTGCAGAAAATTGACAGCAGGTGCTCTGGACTGATGAGTCAAATGTGACATTTTTGGTGTAGAAGGAGGCAGTTGGTTCACCAGGTGTTGTGCGTGGTGGCGTCATTTCGGCACATCTGTGGTGACACTCATTCTGAGCCGGATATAGGCTAAGGATTGTGCTGCTAGGGGTTGGGTCTGAGAGACACGGAAGTGTCCTCAGACAATCCACTGTATGCAATAGAGGTTTTTCTTTGTAAATTCATCAGCTGTTTGGAGTTTGTGTTCCAACATGCTGATGATACTCAGTATATATTGGCGTGGTGTGGATTAGCAGGTTTATGCCCCAGTTGAAGAGCCCTATAGCTCGAAACATGTAGGGTACATGGCCTGCAGCCACTTATCCATTCACCACGCTTCATTTTTGTGATCACCTGTACCTGCTTTTTCACCTGGCTTGTACTTTTTAATTTAATATTTTTATTTTGTATGGTATTGTTACATACCTGCTTTTATGATTAAAGCCGCTATACCCTATCATTTGGGTTTTAACCGCACTATGTGGAGCCTCCTTCTATTTTTTTCATGTGCTTCCATATGACTCCATACTCCATTGGGAACTTCCCTGTTATCCTGGAAGGGTGAGACTTAAGAAATTTGGAGATTCCTGGAGATATCATCGGATGTGCCTTACACGAATCACACCTGACTGAGGATCCATTCTTTGCCCATTCGACATACTACCAACGGTCTGTATGTCCACCGAATCCGGTAAGGCCCCATACACACGATCGGACATATCCGATGAAAACGGTCCGCGGACCATTTCCATCGGATATGTCCGATCGGGAGTTTGATCCGATGGCGTGTACACACCATCGGATCAAATTCCCCGCCGCCGGACGGCGCGGTGACGTGGCGGTGACGCGGCGGTGACGTTGACGCCGCCGCGTCACCGCCACGTCACCGCACCAGGAAGTAAAACACTTCCGCGCATGCGCCGAATCCATTCGGCAGCGGCGCGGCGGCGGTGGGGGCCGACATGTCGGCTGGTAAGTGGACTAACCAGCAGACATGTCGGGCAGACAGATTCCCACCGGATAGATTTCAAAGCTTGCTTTGAAATCTGTCGGGTGGAGAAATCTGTCCGCTAGCCCATACACACGAGCGGAGATGTCTGCTGAAACGGTCCATCGGACCGTTTTCAGCGGACATATCCCCTCGTGTGTACGCGGCCTTAGAGTGTCTAATTCTTCTGATCACTTTGGAATGTATGTTTGATCCTCTGCTTTCCTCCATTGGATTGTCAGCTTCCATCGGGACTACCCGCATGTATTGTAGTGTCAATACTACCTGGACTTACCTGGAGCTTCCTTAGCCCTTAACGGGCCCCATCTTCCCCTTACACGGTCCCTGCTTGGATTGCCTTTTGATGTGCATCTATCACATTTTATCACCATATGTTTATGTTTTACAATATAGCATATATCACCATTTATATTTTGGTGTAGAGATACACTCCCTCCTTTGTGTCGTCTGAGTGTGTCTTTTTAGCGCCACATTTTTTATTTTTTATATGTTTATTTCGATTTGTTCTATTGTTGATGTAGGCCGCTTCTACTCTCATAATTTATTGTTCTAGTAGCACAATTATTTTTTTACTGTTTCAGATATTTATCTATGTAACAACAAAAGAGAGTGGGGCAAGAGGGAAAAAGGGACAGTGGCTGAGGTTGACCCAATAGTATTCCCTCCCCCTAGAAATGAAGGACTGTCTTGATAGACATACGAGCTCATTATGGCTTTTACTTTACAGGTGTAAAAAAAAAAAAAAACAGGATATACAACCGCTTTAATTTAGGGTACGTCCGCTTGCACTGCTAAACAAACATACAGTGGGTAGACGGTATGTATGGGTATAGATATGACAAACCAAATAACTGTATGAAACAGATTGGTAAGAATCTATAAATAAAGAAAGGGTTCAGTGGTAGTTGCAGTGAGAGCATAAGGGACAAGGTAATGTCCCTAAGGACCAGGAAACCGTACCAATGGAGATCTGCTAACAGGTGATTGATAGCAGCCTCTGCCCCGCATAAAGAACACATCCATGGAGAGATCCTGACATGCTCATTCACAGGCCGAAGCCCGTTTAATGAGCTCCCCAACCTGAAGACGCGACGTGTGACATAGCCAGGTCAGTTTCTGCACGTAGCCCGGGTGCGTGAATGATGCTGCCGCGCATGCGCGTTCGGCCGGAGCTAAGGAGCAGTGAGCCCCGGCTCGGGGAGAACAAGAAGGGGATGACAGATGATCACCCCTGCCAGGAGAAACACAAGTCCACCGCAGGGGACAAAAACCAGACGGTATTATATGTAATACATTTTCCTTTTTACACTACATGTATGTTATTTTTATAGTACCAAGACAGTCCTTCATTTCTAGGGGGAGGGAATACTATTGGGTCAACCTCAGCCACTGTCCCTTTTTCCCTCTTGCCCCACCCTCTTTTGTTGTTACATACTTTCCCGGATAATGGTACACCCTTACTGATTAATAATCTGTTTACATGAGGCTATACTTAAAATTCTTGCAGATATTTATCTATAATGCCATACCATTAGGGAGGTGTGTGATTGGCGCCAAATGTATTCTACAGCAGGAAAACACCCCCCCCAAACATACAGCCAATGCCATTAGAACTATCCTCAGTGTAAAGACGAGCAAGGAGTCCTGAAAGTGGTGGTCTGGCACCCACAGAGCCCTGATCTCAACATCATTAAATCTGTCTGGGATTACATTAAGGGACTCAAGGATTTGAGGCAGCCTACATCCACAGAAAATATGTGGTAAGTTCTCCAAGATGTTTGGAACAACCTACCTGCTGAAACAGTTGAGTGTGGACAAACAGGTGCTTTAATTTACTATTTGCTTTCAAATTTACCTACACAGGCTGAGGTGCTTTAATTTAGTATTTGCTTTCAAATTAACCTACCTGCTGAGTTCCTTAAACTGTTTGCAAGTGTACCTAGAAGAAATGATGCTGGTGTTGCACCCTCTAGTGTGCTAGGGAATTAGTACAGTTTTTTTCCCCTAGGTAGGTACATTTTCAGGCTTGGATGACAGCCAAGCCTGGGTGTGTTTGATCTGGGCTGGGAATGGCTGGGTGACTCACAGAGGGCATCACTAAGACCCCCTACTTCTTTCTAGAATGTTCAAGTGTTTTCTAGAAATTGAGGTTGAAGGGGAGGTGGAGCTATCTGGGGTATTCTGAGGAGTCCTGACCAATCCCCAAACTTGGATTGGCAGGGGAAAAGCCTCCTTAAATAGAAGGGTCAGCCCAGCTGGAAGAATGGAGATGGAGTGTTAGGCTGTCTGGGGCTTTGAGGGAGTTCCCCAGTCTGAGGGGTGACCTTGGGCCTGAGCTCGGGTGTGGATGGGGCACTCCAAGAAAACGTGGAGGGGTCCTGGACAGGAGGCACCAAGAGGAGCGAGAGACGACAGCAGGAGGACACTGCCGGACACGTCTCCAGGAGTTCCACGGAGACAGCCAGGAGGGCTGGTGAGTGAGCACAACGTTGGGAGGACTGGGAGGCATGACTGAGAGGAGCAGTCTGGAATGGGTGCAAAGCCAGTCTGGTGGATGGTGGTGTCACGAGCAGTGGACCAAGGCAGCTGCAGCTAGGAGCTAGGCAGGGCCTGAAGAGGAGGTACTGGGAGCAATAGCCACAGGGACAGCTAGCACTGGGACTTTTCTGTCTGCTACACCATAGGGGCCCATGGTCCTTGCCTGTAAGAGGCATTTGCTTTAGGCTTGGCTGAACCAGTATCAGGTCTACCAAATCAGTTCTAGCTTGTCCGGAGAAGATAATAGATGAAGCAATGTGCAGGAGGAGAAAGGAGTGAAGATTTGAGAGGATCAGTGTCTTTGCCTGCACAGCAGAAATTTCAGATGAGATGATACTTTTTTTTAAAGCTCTATTAAAAAAAGCTGTTATCTCTGTAAATAAAAATATATGACACAAAGATGGCAAATAAAAAAAAAAGTCATATATGTATATAGTAACATGCAGTGAAGTTTTATATACTGTAGAACTTCACCTGTGTCAGCAATATGCAGTACATGTTTCATATATTACAGAGACTTTTACGGCGCTAGTGACTTTTTTAAGGGTACCTTTACCTTGAATTCTGTATATATAAAAATTCTGCTTACTACATGAAACATTCAAGTCATAAAAATGGCCAATAAAGGATCTGAGATCACACAGACATAAAGGGGATTGTGTATTCCAGCGCTGTTTCTTTCTCTATGTTATAGAAATAAATACATAAATACAGCAGGTATGGTGGGAGCCCCTCACATTCGGCTGCAGGGCAGGACAATCAACTCAGCACAGAGATTTAGAAGAAACTGTTCGGTGGTTTAACATCAAGCATCCACCAATCACTAAAATTATCATTTTGAGTGGACCAATCAGTTAGAACATATTGTCGGGTCAATATTTCCTCTACTGGTCACACAATAGGCGAGTCGGAACAAGCAAAGCCAAATACACTAGATTACCAAAAGTATTGGGACGCCTGCCTTTACACACACATGAACTTAAATGGAATCCCAGTCTTAGTCTGTAGGGTTCAATATTGAGTTGTCCCACCCTTTGCAGCTATAACAGCTTCAACTCTTCTGGGAAGACTATCCACAATGTTTAGGAGTGTGTCTATGGGAATGTTTGACCATTCTTCCATTAGCACATTTGTGAGGTCAGGCACTGATGTTGACATGAAGGCCTGGCTTGCAGTCTCCAAAGGTGTTCTATCAGGTTGAAGTCAGGTGTAGGCCAATCAAGTTCCTCCACCCCAAACTTACTCATCCATGTCTTTATGAACCTTGCTTTGTGCACTGGTCTAAATCATTTGGTGGTGGATTATGGTGTGGGGTTGTTATTCAGGGGTTGGTCTTGGCCCCTTAGTTCCAGTGAAGGGAACTCTTAAGGCGTCAGCACACCAGGACATTTTGGACAATTTCATGCTCCCAACTTTGTGGGAACAGTTTGGAGATGGCCTCTTCCCGTTCCAACATGACTGCGCACCAGTGCACAAAGCAAGGTCCATAAAGACATGCATGAGCAAGCTTGGGGTGGAGGAACTTGACTGGCCTGCACAGAGTTCTGACCTTTGGATGAATTAGAGCGGAGACTGCAAGCCAGGCCTTCCAACATCAGTGCCTGACCATACACATGTGATTCTGGAAGACTGGTCAAACATTCCCATAGAGACACTCCTAAACCTTGTGGGCAGCTTTCCCAGAAGAGTTGAAGCTGTTATAGCTGGAAAGGATGGGCCAACTCAATATTGAACCCTGCGGACTAGGACTGGGATGCCATTAGAGTTCATGTGTGTGTAAAGCTGTCTCAGGCTGGGGGAAAGGGTTAAACATTTTCGGCTCAGTTCCCGGGCTTTTGATTTTAGTGGGCCTACCAGTTATATAAAAAAAGGGGGGACAGCCGAGACTAATGCCGCGTACACACGGTCGTTTTTTGCGATGAAAAAAAAAAACGACGTTTTTTAAAACGTCATTTAAATTGATCGTGTGTGGGCAAAACGTTGTTTTTTGTCTTAAAAAAAAACGACCAAAAAAAAATTCCAACATGCTTGAATTTTTTGTGTCGTTTTTCAAAACGTCGTTTTTTGTTTCACAAAAAGTCACCGTGTGTAGCAAAAACGTCGTTCAAAACGACGTTTTTCAACCCGCGCATGCCCAGAAGCTAGTTATGAAGCGAGCTTCAATGGAAAAGAGTGGTGAACGTAACCTTGCTTTTTGTGAAAAAACGATGGTGTGTATGCAAAATTGTCTTTGAAAAGTGACGTTTCAAAAACGTCGTTTTTTACTTCACAGAAAACGTCGTTTTTTTTCATCGCAAAAAACGACCGTGTGTACGCGGCATTAGGGTCACCCTTGGCAGCCAGTTGTTTGGTGCTTGGAGAGCGGAGTAGAGATACCTGCGAGCTCAAAGACAGTGCTGAAATTACCGGAAGTCACGGACAAAATCCAAGTCATGGACAAAACCTACATGGACTTCCACCCCTCTGAGGTATGCCTGGGCCACTACACTATCTTAGTTAGATTTAGGGACAGAGCGTTATTCATGTTGTATTTCTATGAACCCTTTCTAGAGTAAAGTTATATTAAAGCGGTATTTCACCCTAAACATAATATCTCCCATGCGATCCAGCATACTGGCGTCAGCGCCAGTATGCTGGGTTTTTTTTTTTTTAATAGCACACTTACTGTATTATTGTAGAATTCCTTTTCTGTCCCCCGTGGTGGACGGCGCCAGTATAGCGCGTCACATCTTCCTAAAATACCCGATATGGACTCGGGTAATCTCGGCGAAAATGCGGCGCCTGCGCACAGACCTAGGAGCTGACTGCGCAGGCGCCGTATTTCTCCGAGTCCTACGGCTATGGCGCGTCACGCCCTCCGAAATAGGACTCGGAGAAATACGGCGCCTGCGCAGTCAGCTCCTAGGTCTGTGCGCAGGCGCCGCATTTTCGCCGAGATTACCCGAGTCCATATCGGGTATTTTAGGAAGATGTGACGCGCTATACTACAGCGGTCCACCGCGGGGGACAGAAAAGGAATTCTACAATAATACAGTAAGTGTGCTATTAAAAAAAAAAAACCCCAGCATACTGGCGCTGACGCCAGTATGCTGGATCGCATGGGAGATATTATATTTAGGGTGAACCTCCGCTTTAACCGTTCTAAGCTTGGCCTGAAGTTATTAAAAGGGGTGCATGTCTGTTCTGGCGTATTCCAAAGAACCCGTGGTCTGTAAAGCACAGTTGGGGTATGAAGTAACACTACTACGGAATGTTAACTTGGCAAGACAAGGAAGAGGAGTGTAGTTGGCAGGGATTTTTTTTCAGCTGGAACTTGGTGGAACTCAGTTCCACCACCTCTGGCTCAGACTCTTTGGTGCCTGCTCACCACAATCACTTGTGTAGCGCTACCCCCGCAGGAGCCGCTGGTTAGATTTGGGGTTGGCGTCTCACCTTTGTAGCATGTCTAGGGGTATGATGAAAATGTAGATGGTGTGAGCAATGATAGAATGTCCAAACAGCAAGATGTCGTTTTCTGTGCTTTTATTCTAGTGCCCAACACGGCAACAGGTAACTTCAGGTGAATAGAGGAAAGATGGTGAAAGAAGAAGTTGCAGTTTCAGGCCTTAACTATGTACAGAAGCAGTCCTGCTTCAACGATACCTTTTGCTTCGTCGCCACTCCAGCCGGGGTGGGTGTAGTGTACCCGGACAGTCTCTCTCACAGAACTGCCAGCTGGAGTATCACTCGGAACTTTGAGAAGGAAGACAAGCCTCTGCCACAGACTTGGTTCGATAGAATAGGAGTGGTACCTCTGCCACAGGCCCTTGCTCTGGAATGCAACTTGATGGAGCGATTCCTTCTCAATAAAGTAATTGCCTGAATTATCTTCAGGTAGTTCTTGATTTTAGGTGATCGACTGACAGGTTGCCATAAAACAAACTCCGAGTGTCCGGTCATCTTGATCCCCGATGGCTTGTCTAGGCCCTACTGGATCGCCTGCCTCCGGGCTCTCCTCAGACTGACTCCCCACCAAACAGCACAACTCGCTTGGGATCTTCTCATAGAAGTGGGGACCCAGTAAGTCACTGGGGCCTCTCTGGAGCTTTAGTTGCTCCCGGCCATGAGGGCCCAGAGTCAGGAACTCCGCATAGCACGTGCGCCCCGGCCTGGTAGGCCATATCGCTGGGGCCCGTGATGTGCGCACACCCTAAAGGTGGGTGCCGCACCCGGATCCAACCTCGAACTCCCCACGCCAAAAGGGCGCCTTAAAGAAGTACCCTCCCCAGCATGCCCCGTGAGGGAAAACCTCCTCTGATTGGCTGCTGGCAAGAAGGCGCTCCCACTGATCTCCACTGCCGCCACCTGTCGTTCCGAGATGGAAAGGCATCTTTGGAACACAGAATGAAACGACAGCACAGCACAGCGACTAAATTTACATAAATCACATAGATGAGAGCTAAGTAATTCTCTCACCCCCCTCTAAATTTAAACAGCGTCCGTACTTTGAAGTACAGGGGCGCTACACTTGTAAACACAGTCCAGTTTCTGTGTTTACAAGTGACAGCTCTGCACTCTGTGTGTAACTCCCCTGAACTCTGCACTCTGTATGTAATGCAATTCTGGTATTTAATGACCTTTAAGATAAGGTGACCAGATTTTTAAAATGAAATCCGGGGACATATTTTTTCTTTACTAGTAATGGCAACAATCAGTGTCTCTCTGCCCATCGCTGCCCGCCTCACAGCTTCTCAAGTCTTACTCTCCGAGCCCTGGCTATTGCTGGGTGGGGAGCGGAGGAAGATCACTCCGCCAGGGAAGGCAAGGAGATAAGCAGGCAGGTGGCTGGCCAGGATTTGAGCCAAGGCAGAAGAACGTGCGAGCGAAGCTGAATGGACATGCGCCCGAAACTGAAGAAATATTTCCTCCGCTCCGACCAGCACATGATCATCAGAAATGGGGACCAGATAATGGGAAAAATACAACCCCCTATGCTAGTAGGCACGGCGGAGCGGGGGCTGTGTAATTCTAACTTTTTTATTTTAATTCTGCACTGAATGTCTTTGAAATTGCCCCTGCCCCCTATTAAATCCAATCTGGGGACAAAACCAGGGAGAGACTTGGTCTGGGGACAGTGTCCTCAATCAGGGGACTGTCCCCTGAAACTGGGGATGACTGGTCACCCTACTTTAAGACCCACCTACTATTCGTGAAATTTGACTGACCACACCCACTATTCGATGTGATTTGGAGGGCGTGGGTGGGGGGAGTGGTTTTGGGGCTTTGTGGTCAAGTTCCAGCACCTATTTTTTGAGAAAAAAAGCCTGGCTAGTTGGTATGGGTAAACAAGTGAAGGAACAAGCTACAAGCAACCAGTTGCTAGGCATGTCCTCTGGTAATGAGGGGGTTCATGTTCTGGCTTCCTCCCTAACAGTCCATCTTCCATGGTAACCAGGAGCAGACTAGCATTACGGAGATCTATGGCCTGGTCACATGGTACGGGAAGGATACAGTTAAGTGGGGCAGGTAGAATCTTTGCCAGGTTTTCGTGGTTGTCATGATGTCATCCTCTCCTTTGGGGAGAACTCACTTCCTGTTCTGGTGACGGGTGATGGCAGGAGGACAGGGTGATCTTACCAATGTAGATGCAGGGCATTTTTATTTTTGACTCAGTAGAGCAGTTAGTAATCGTTTTTTGTCCCCAATGGAATATTTCTCCTCCTTTACTTTTATACTGATTATAAGTGGTCACTGTAAGAGCACATGAGGGGGAATCTTCCCATCAAGCACATAGACAAGCAATAAGACCTTGACTGAGGTTCTAAACCTCCCATGCTCTATCCAACACTAAAACAAAAACATTGTGGCTGGAGTTCCCCTTTAAACACGTCCCCATATTGTCATTTTTTTTTATAAACTAGATCTGAGGTGATAATGGGATAGGTTTTAAGGTTAAAGGCTCACCTATCACCTAAGTACAGAAGTAAAATGTCATTCCAAGTGCTCTTTATTGATCTTCTTTTGATAAAGTTAATGAGTTGTAGGCTTTATTACATTGATGGAAGGATGTGACCTCAACCCCTAGTCAGCAAAATGATGCAGAGATTGGCGGCACTCTGTTAACAGCGCTGTGTCAGCTCTTTGTATGCTGTATAAAGTGAAAGCGTCTACCGACTGACTGTAATGCTTGATAAATGGAAAAGCTCCATGTTGTATTAAATCGGAATTTAAACCCAAAACCCAAAATGTAATATATTACATTTGTTTTCACCTGGGGATCTGGCCAGTAACACACCCCCTGTCAACGTGTGAGTAGCGGGGGGGGGGGGGGGGAGCATGGGGGCCAAGGGTGTGTTTTTTTCCCCCTCTCAATAAGGGCTGGGGTTGTATGTCATTTGTGTTTTTTTTGTTGTGTTTCTTTCTTGTTGTCTGTATATAAAATTAATAAAAAGACGATTTGATTAAATAAAAAAGAGTGTCCCCACTCTGGATGAGGGCACACAGGGGGCAGCTTTGGACAGCAGCATTGTCAGTCTGGGTAGAGGGGAGTTTTAGATGTACTAGCAGATTTAAATACACTAGCAAATTAAAGCCAAATTCCAGCTCACACTTTCTAAGCAGTTACAGAAAAAAAAAAATTGGGATAAAGGTTTTCCAAACCAAGTGTCTCCGACTGTCTCCGAGCATCTCTGAGTGGTCTCTGAGCGTCTCTGAGCATTACTGGCGCCTCTGCACCTCTGGCCACATGTGGTACTGCATAAGATAGCACTGACAATGGAAGACACTCGGAATCACTTGGCGATGCTCGTAGACTGCTCAGAGACACTCGGGAACCAAGTGTCCCTGAGCGTCTCCGAGTGTCCCGGGTGCCCCCGCACCTCTGGCCACATGCAGTACTGCATACACTAGCAGTGACACTGGAAGACACCGGAGACACTCAGAGATGCTCAGAGACCACTCAGAGACACTCAGAGACACTCAGGAACCGAGGTGTCGCTAAACATCTCCGAGCATGCGTCTCTGAGTGTCTCTGAACGTCACCAGCACCCCAGTACCTCTGGCCACATGCGGTACTGCATACACTAGCAGTGACACTGGCAGACACCGGAGACATTTGAAACACTCAGAGATGCTCGGAGACCACTTCGAGACACTCGGATAGAGTGTCTCCTAGCGTCTCTGAGTGGCACCTCTGACTACATACGATAGAGGCTTGAATCCTGCTCATCTTGCGAGACTACGCAAATCGAGTCAGGATTAAAAAAAAAAAATAGCTCGTATTGCAAAACGCTCGTAAAACGGGTTACTCGCTATCCAAGGTTTTATTGTATATGCCAACCTGGAATTCTTCTTGAAGCTTTCTGACTGCTGTGCTGCATCTCAAACCTGGAGAAGTGACATCGTTCAACAGTGAAGCTGAATCCATGCAGCCTCAGTGGTCCTGAATGAGTATGCAAACATTAGTGTTTTTCTTTCCCACCAGCACCAGCTTGCACCAAGCCAGATTGATAAAATAATTATGATGGAAAAATTTGGAAATGATATTTTTCAGTAATTTTGTCTAGACACAATGAAAGAAGAACGCAGCAGACGAGGATGAATAAGATGAGCTGTCTGGGCTGTGATTTCTATCGTCACTGTGCGCAGGTCAGCAGTCATGACTCAGCCAGAAAGTCTGACAGCTTGGTTGGCTTCTGTGCCTTACAATAACATGGGAAGATTCTGTCATTAATGATAAACATTCAGCTGCTTAATTTAGGCCCAATTTGGACATTTTCACTTAGGGGTGTACTCACTTTTGTTGGCAGTGGTTTAGACATTAATGGCTGTGTTTTGAGTTATTTTGAGGGGATGGCAGGTTTACACTGTTATACAAGCTGTACACAAACTGAAAGTCTTCAGTGTTGTCACATTAAAAGATATAATAAAATATTTACTTAAATGTGAGGGGGGTACTCACTTTTGTGAGATACTGTATATAAGATGATCACAATGCCATAAGCAATGGTCTCGGATACACAGAAATAACCAGAGCACCCTAGTGTGCTACTAGTGCTATTAGTGTAGGTAAATTTATTTGTATGACTCATGTCAGTCTGTATAAAGTTGGGTTACTCCAGATGAGGGTGGCTCTACAATGCAGGTCTCTGGTACGTCCCCTTGGATCTAGGTGTTTGAAGAAGGTTCTGGAAGTTAGTGGGGGTGGAGTCCAGGAGGTCCTAATCTGCATACTTGAGGGAATCTGGCCAATCCCCAGGCTTAGGACCTGGCAGAGTGGCTGGGTAAGCCCTTAAATATGGTGGAGCATGGTCAACAGGGGAGTCGGGTGGAAGATGGAGTGCTGAAGAGGCTGTCGGTGGTCTGTTAAAAGAAATCCTGTGTCTAAGGGGGGGGGGGACCTCTGCCTCCAGGTTGGGATTCGGCCTTGTTTAGAAGAATAGTTTCAGGCTCCGGTTTGAGAAGGAATTTTGCCTAAAGCCTCATACACACGGTCGGACTTCAAACAAACTTTTCGGTGGATTTTTGTTTGAAGGGCGTTGAACTTGGTATGCATACATACGGCAGGACTTTTTCAACAAAGTTTCCTAAAATCACATGTTTTTTCAGCTCTTTTCTGCTCTTTACCGCCACCCTTTGGTCAACTTCTGCTATTGTTGGTTGATTTTAACATTGGTTCTGAGCATGCGTACTTTGGAATAAAGTCTGATGGACTTCCTTAAACACATGATAGGACTTTGCACCGTAGGACTTTTGTTGCCCAAAAGTTTGTTCACTTGTAGAGCGAACTTTTGTTCGATGAAAACCGAAAAAGTTTGTCCGATGGAGTGTACACACGGTTGGATTTTTTTTGAAAACCTGCTCATTTGGAAGTTTGTTGTCAAAAAGTCAGATCGTGTGTATGGGCCTTCAGGGTGGCAGGGAGCAAGGAGGGCAAAGTGAGTACATCATCACACCCAGGGATTCACAAGGGGAGAGACTTCCATGTGTAGGAAGCTTTCAAAAGGACAGTGCTGTGCTTAACCTTTTATCCTTTGTCCTAGGAGATCTTTGGAGCAGCCGGGTGGGCTGGTAGACAAGCAGCCAGGAGGGCTGGTAGTATCTGCTGGTGGTGGACCTGGGAGCAGTTCTACAAGAGGAGAGGAGATACTCCTGCATGCAGATTTGCAACATTTTGTGCTATTTTCCAAAGGGCGCTCAGAGCTCCTCGTTCGTAAGGGACTTTTCCACTGATCCAAGAGACTGGGTGTTTTTAGCAAGGAGAGCAGTCCAGAATCTTTTCTCTGAACATAAGATAAAAGTTGTCCTCATCCGTTGTTCTTCAAGTTGGGCATTCCATAATCCCTATACCCTATACAAGTTGTTTTCCCCAATAAACCAACAAACCCAAGCCCATTGACTGATTTTGTGGTGTCTGGATGCAAGTTGGAAATGCATGTTGCCTATCTGTGCAGGAATAGAAGGAACCAGTTACCAGTGGCTCCTGCGGGGGTACATGGGTGTAACCAGTAGTTTATTTAGGTTTTGTGCTGCCCTAGGCCTGACTAAACTAGGGTGAACACGTGTCCCGGATTGCCCGGGACAGTCCCGCATTTTGCAGGTCTGTCCCGGGCACATTCATTCCAGGACAATACGGTGTCCCAGAATGAAACTGACACAGCCACCCGCCGGGCCAATCCGATGCCCCCAATAAAGGCCACCACATCACCGCTTTACTCATTGTCAGTACTTGTCCTGGCCGGGAATGCCTGGAGGAGCACAATCCCCGCCCCCTGCTTGCGATTGGAGAAATCATAAATCCTGCCTCTTGTGTCCAATCACTGTGCCGTGATTCGTTACAGCACAAGCTGATTTTTGGGAAAGGGGGGGGGGTGTCCCTGAATGGTAGTTTGGAAATGTGGTCACCCTAGACTAAACTTGTGCACCGACTAATTTAAATATGGACCACCCCTTCCTGACAATGCCACACCCCTTTCTATTTAAGACCCTCCCTGAAATTTTTGAGTGGGGGCACTAGTCTGCCGGGGGGGGGGGCATGGATTCCCTTAATTTGCATAGATTTCCTCTCACTTCCTGTTTGGTTACGGGGCAGGAAGTCTATCCAAAATGAGTAGATCCAAAAATACAGACAGACTGACTCATTTGCAAATACTGTGCCTTTGGTTCTGCTTGAAAGCAGAGCTAAACGTATTTTTTCTTCAACAGCCCCTCGTCGGCATCTTTTTCTGGATGCCGATCTTTGACTGCCTGTAATGTCCAGCGCACAATGGCGTCACTCCTGCACACGTGCTGGAGTCAGTCACCCCGGCGTACAGAGACCGTGCCAGTGATGTAAGCTGACCTGTGCATGCACAACTCAGTTTATATGCCAGAGAATGCTCGAAGCAGGCAGGTAGTTGTATTTCATTGCAGAAGAGACATTGCATTTCCATCGAGGATAACCTCTTGTTTATACATTTTATATATTTTTTCATTACATGCTTTTAAAATTGCCCCAGTATCTGGTAGGTTCCCTGGAAGCAAGTACCTCTGCAGGTGAAAGAGTGCACGGGATAAAGGGTGGAAACTTTCAGATGTGGACTAAAGTGAACAGGTTACAAACTTCTAAGGTAGCTTAAACTAGTTATTATGTGAACAGTTGCATTAAATGTAATCCATATTTTATGTTGTGCCTTGATGAGTCAAAGGTGAACAGAACGGCTGAGCTGATATTTTCTTACAGGTTTGTGGTATCATCAAGCCTAAACTCTCAGTTTATATCGGGTAGACACATTCCAGGTGCATCAAAACAAAATGTATTCAATGCCCTATGCCGCGTACACACGATCGGTTTGTCTGATGAGAACAGTCTTATGGACCGTTTTCATCAGACCAAACCGATCGCGTGTGAGCGCCATCGGTTAGTTATCCATCGGTTAAAAAAAAATTAAACTTGTTTTAAAATTAACCGATGGATACTGTGACAGGAAGTCAGGTAAATCTGTGGGTGTTGTCACACACGGGAGATACATTTCTGCCTTGTTTAGACAATGCACCAATTACTACCAGGTGTCGGCTACAGAGGTAGCCAGAAAGGTTTAGGGCGTTGGAAAACTTCAGCTGTTCAGAATGAGGCAATTAAGGCCTATATAAATATATACAAAGGATGACTACTGATTGCTGCATCCTGAGGCTTTTTGAGTTAAGGAGAGCAGTGAGAAAGACTTCTGAAGAGGTGAGGTGGTTCTTGATTTTTCTGTGTGATAAAAATCAAAAAAGACTATTGTTTCTCTGCTGTATGACCAGCAGTGTCTGCCCAGCAGTAGACTGTGGCAGACTCCATAGATAGGTTCCTGTGTGGTGAAGGTAGATGCCCCAAGTGGCCAGGGTTTATTTTAACTGCCCGCATTCTCCACCATGTGTAAGGGGTTAGCTCGGTAGCTGGGTTGTGTGACCTCCTGGATGGGTTCATTACACACTGAACTATACAAAGAGGCAGCTGAAGACAGTTGAAAACAAAGGCCCAGATTCATAAAGCAATTACGCCTGTCTAACTGGTGTTAGACAGGAGTAATTTCAAATATCGCCCGCCGTATCACTAGTTTGAATCCTCAAACCATGATACGGCGGCTTCGGGCTTCGATCCGAGAGGCTTACGTCTTCGTAAGCCTTCGGATCTACGCTGCGATACTTTTGCGGCCGCTGGGAGGAGTTCGCGTCGTTTTGATGCGTCGGGATATGCAAATGTGTTTTTACGGCGATCCACAAAGATACGAGCGGTCTTCGCAATCGCTTACGTCTGTTTTTTTTTACGTACTGTTAGACCAGCTTTTTGCTGGTCTAACGGTGCGTAGCCCATGTTAAGTATGGCCATCGTTCCCGCGTCAAATTTAATTTTTTTTCTTTTTTTACGTAACTCGTTCGGGAATAGAAATGTCCGTAAACGACGCTACTCAAACAACGAATGACGTAACGACGTGATTTCGCGCTATGCACGGCGGGAAATTTGCGAACGGAGCATGCGCAGTTCGATCGCCACGGGAACGCGCCTATTTTAAATCCTTCACGCCCCCTACTTGTGTAGATGGATTGCGACGGGAGAAATACACTACGCCGCCGTCGTTTACTGGACAAAATCTACCTGGATTCCACGTAGAGCCAGGTAAAAAACGGCGGCGTAGTGTATTTCTGATACGCTACGAGAATCCAATTCTCTCTGAATCTGGGCCAAAGAGTTTGGTTTATTCTTCCATATTGCTGGAAACAAGTGCAAGCATCCAAACAGCATAAACAAAACATAAAAAAACCCTGGCCCTTGGGTCGTCTACCTTCACCACACAGGAACCTATCTATGGAGTCTGGCACAGCCTACTGCCGTGCAGACACTGCTGGTCATACACTGCCGGGCAGACACTGCTGGGACCAAAATTAATTGGACAATTAAATAAAAAGCTGTTTACTGGCCAGGTGTGGGCTACTTCTTCATTATTGTTTCATAAATTAAGCAGATAAAAGGTTTGAAGTTTATTCTAAGTATGGTATTTGCATTTGGAATCTATTGCTGTGAGCCTACACCATGGGTTCAAAGGAGCTGTCAATGCAAGTGAAGCAGGTCATTGTAAGTCTTCAAAAACGAAATCCACCAGAGAGATGACAGCAACATTAGGAATGGCCAAATCAACAGTTTGGTACATTCTAAAGGAAAGAAGAACGCACTGGTGAGTTGAGCAACATAAAAAAGCCTGGATGTCCACGGAAGACAACAGTGGTGGATGATCACAGGATCCTCTCTATGATACAGAAAAACCCATTCACAACATCCAGACAAGTGAAGAACACCCTCCAGGATGTGGGCGTAGCATTGTCAAAGTCTACAATCAAGAGAAGATTTCACAAGAGCAAATACAGAGAGTTCACCACAAGGTGCAAACTATTCATAAGCCTGAAGAATAGAAATACCAGATTAGACTTTTTCAAAAAACATCTAAAAAAGCCAGGCCGGTTCTGGAAAAACATTCTTTGGACGGATGAAACTAATGCCGCGTACACACGATCATTTTTTGTGATGAAAAAAAACGACGTTTTCTGTGAAGTAAAAAACGACGCTTTGAAACGTCACTTTTCAAAGACGATGTTGCATACACACCATCGTTTTTTTCACAAAAAGCGAGGTTACGTTCACCACTCTTTTCCATTGAAGCTCGCTTCATAACTAGCTTCTGGGCATGCGCGGGTTGAAAAACGTTGTTTTAAACGACGTTTTTGCTACACACGGTGACTTTTTGTGAAACAAAAAACGACGTTTTGAAAAACGACACAAAAAATTCAAGCATGTTGGAATTTTTTTTTGGTCGTTTTTTTTAAGACAAAAAACGACGTTTTGCCCACACACGATCAATTTAAATGATGTTTTTTAAAACGTCGTTTTATTTCATCACAAAAAACGACCGTGTGTACGCGGCATAAGATTACTCTGTACCAGAAGGGCGGGAAGAAAGAAGTGTTTAGAAGGCTTCGAACAGCTCATGATCCAAAGCACACAACGTCATCTGTAAAACATGGTGGAGGTAGTGTGATGGCATCGGCATGCATGGCCTTTCAGTGGCACTGGGTCATTGGTGTTTATTGATGATGTGACGGAAGACAAAAGCAGCCGGATGAATTTTGCAGTGTTTAGAGATATACTGTCAGCGCAGATTAAGCCAAATGCAGCAAAGTCGATTGGATGGAGCTTTACAGTACAGATAGACAATGATCCAAAACATACTGCAAAAGAAATTTCAGGAGCTTTTGAAGGAAAAGAAGTAGAATATTCTGCAATGGCCGAGTCAATCACCTGATCTACAGGAACTACAATTCCCATCATGCCTAGTCCTGTCTGTGAATGTCAGAGTTTTACAATGCCTCATGGGATGTGTAGTTCTGCAACAGCTGGAGGGCCGTAGTTTGAGCATCCCTGCATTAGAGCTTGCATTTCACTTACTGAAGGCAAAACTAAAGGCAGAAAAACCCACACACAAAAAAACAACTGAAGACAGCTAGAGTTAGAGCCTGGCAAAGCATCAGAAAGGAGGAAACCCAGTCTTTGGTAATGTTCATGGGCTTCAGACTTCAGGCAGTCATTGTCAGTAAAGAATTCTCAATGAATTTTTTTAAATTAAAACCTTATTTATGATTATATTAATTTGTCCAATTACATTTGAGCCCCTGAAAATGAGGGGGGGGGGGGGGCTGTGTATATAAATGTTTGGAGTTCCTAAAATTTTGTACTTGATACTTATATTCAAGCCCTTGAATTAAAGCTGAAAGTCTGCACTTAAAATTCATCTGGATTGTTGTGTTTTATTTAATTTTTGTTCTGGCGGCATACAGGACCAAAAGTATGAAGATTGTGGTCATATATGACCAGAATGCCCTACTATAAAACAGTTCTGGGCCTATGTACTTAAAGAGAAACTGGAACATACTGTATGTACCCAACATACCTTAAACAACTTAAACAACTGTAGCGCTACCCCATTCAGGAGCCGCTGGTTGTTTTTGGGATCGGCGTATTAAGTTACCCTCGGTGGCTTCTCTAGGGGTGATGGTAGTGAGTACATGTAGTGAGCGAATGTCCACTCAGCAATGGAGTTTTCAAATGCTTTATTTCCAAGGCCCAACACGGCCAACATCAACACGAAATGGGATAGGAAAGGTTGATGAAGCAGAAGAAAAACATTTGCAGTATCAGGCCCTGGATAGATAGGGAAAGCAAGCCTGCTTTCATCAGTAGCACAGTTCGTCGCCATTCTAGCCAGTGTCGCCTCCGGACAGACTCCTGTCACTAGCCTGGCTGCCGAAGTGTCACTTAGGTTGCTGGGAGGAACAGACCTCTGCCACAGGCCTGACTCGGGCCTCTGCCACAGGCCTAGTACTTGGATGAGCTCAATGGATTCTTGAGCGAATCCTCCCAGTAAGTTCAATCAGGGTCACCGGTTGACAGTTTGAAGTGTACCCGGTCACCAGATCCCCGATGGTTTGTTCAAGCCCTTTTGGATCACCTGCCTTTCGGGTTCTCCTCAAGCTGATCCCCAACCGAACGGCATACAGCCTGGCATAGGCGTGCGCACAGGGTGTGCCAGGTGTGCCCAGGCACACCCTAATCACCCTGTGCAGCACAGATCCCCCTACTGCCTTGGTTCCCCCATTCCTTTCCCTTGCAGCGCTTCCGGCTTCCCTACTCTCCTCTCCCTCTGGCTGTTGCTGCAGGGATGTTTTAGGATGAGTGGGGGAAGGGGCCAGTAAATATGTAACTTACCAGCCCCTTCCCTTTCATCCTGAGTGATCGGTAGAATGTGTTTGAGCTTTGGGGTGTACACCCTAATGCAATAGGCTGCGCACACCTATGCAGCCTGGGATGCCTTTTAGTATAGCTGGGGACCCAGTAAGTCGCTGGGGCCCCTTTCAGCATCCGCATGGAACTCCGCGTAGCATATGACCCTGGCCAGGTAGGCCATGTTGCCGGGGTCCAGTTGGATGCGCACACCCTGAAGGTGGGTGCCACACCTGGAACCAGCGAAGAACCAAAAAGAATGGCGTCCGCCACACATATACCCTCCCCCAGCATGCCCACAAGGGAAAACTCCTCTAATTGGCTGCTGGGGAAAAGTGGCTCCGTCAGAACCCCTCTAGCGCCACCCGTCGCCCAGGGGTGTGAACATCACCCCTGGAGCGCAGACTGGCCCACAGGACAGTTCTGAATGACAGCAGCCCAAATTTACACAATTATGGATGGGAGCAAAATAACTTTCCCATTCTCCATTAACTTTAGCGTAGCACCCATACTGAAAGTAGGGGGCGCTACATAACTTAACCAAACTAACAACTAAAACAACTTATTATCTATAATCCCAGGCTCTATCAAATCTGCTAAAAAGATATTCTCTTTCACTTTTTGACAGCAGACAGAAATGTAATTTCTAGACATTGGAGGTCTCCCAGACACCCTCCCTAGCTGAATGGGGAATTGTAAATGGCTGCTTTTAGTGGTATGGAACATCTTTATGTGCAATCTGCTTCAGAGTCTTATGCCGGAGCTAAGAGCTTCCATGTGCATGCAAGAGAGTGACCTTATCACGGTCCTAGCCAGTCACACAGCCAGAGCTCGTAAACCTGAAAGGAAAACAGAGGGAAGATTGAAGCCCTGTCAGTGGTGACAGTGCGTAATTGGAGGGCTTCATTCCAAGGTAATTACAGTAAAACCTTGGTTTGATAGTAACTTGGTTTGAGAGTGTTTTGCAAGACAAGAATTTTTTTGATACATTTTTACTTGATATACAAGTAATTCACATTGACCATTCTCCGCACCGCCATCAACATCATTCCTTCCAAACTGCGCTCCACGAGTGATTAAAGCCTCGCTTTCAGATCACCCTATTGCAGGGCAGTCTTCCCAGTAACAATTGCAGACTGACAGCGGTGAGAGCCATTAGTGCAGAGGATGGTCTATGTGGACAGCTTTACCCCGGATGCCTGCATACTTAGATGTGCCCCTTTTAATCATCAACCATGTGAGTTGCTAAATGTTGTCCCTGCATAAAATTTGCTTTGATATACAAGTGCTTTAGATTACAAGCATGTTTCTGGAACAAATTATGCTCACAATCCAAGGTTTTACTGTATTCCATAATGTGCCAGTATGTGATGCATACTAGCACAAAATGCTATTGCTTTTCAGGGGAATTTATTTTTACTTGGCCTGGTTTACTACCGTTTTAAGAATTTAGCTATTAGTTATGTTGCGACAATATAACAACATATGTGACGTCAACCTTTTCTTTCTATTATATAGTTGTGACATGTTATCATGATGGATATACACTAAATTGCCAAAGGTATTGGAACGCCTGCCTTTACACACACATGAACTTTAATGGCATCCCAGTCGTAGGACCAGATTCTCAGAGGCGCTACGACGGAGTATCTCAGATACCTCGTCGTATCGCCGTTTTTTTTGCCGGGTATCTATGCGAGTGATTCCTTGAATCACTTTGGCATAGATACTGCTGAATATCCGACAAGTGTAATACCATTACACTTGCGGATCGTAGTTGTAATGACAACTCCGGCCTCTAGGTATGTGCCTATGCAAATGAGGCTACTACGCAGATTCTCGAACACTTTTACGCCGCCTCGTCGGCGCGTACGTAGTTTTCGAACGCGTAAGGTTACCCCTGCTAATATGAGGGGTACCCTTACGCAGTACCGTTGGATGCCGTCGGGTGCCATTGGATGCCATGTTAAGTATGGCGTCAGGTCAGCGTCGGCTTTTTCCATCGCTTACGTCGTTTTACTAACTCGTTCGCGAATAGGGCATTGCGTCGTGACGATCACGTCGTTTTGACGTCGGTTTCAATGACGCTTTCCGACGTGAGCTGGAGCATGCGCACTGGGCTTTTTCCCCGGCCGGCGCATGCGCAGTTCGATCGACGCGGGGGCGGGCTTAATTTAAGTACAAGCCGCCCCCTTTGAATTACGCGGCCTTACGCTGGGCCATTTACACTACGCCTCCGCAAACTACAGAGCAAGTGCATGAAGAAAACGGCACTTGCTCTGTTACGTTGCGGCGGCGTAGTGTAAATGGCTTACGCTACGCCAAGGCAAATATATGAGAATCTGGCCCGTAGTCTGTAGGGTTCAATATTGAGTTGAAACAGGAAGGGGCCATCCCCAAACTGTTCCCACAAAGTTGGGAGCATGAAATTGTCCAAAATGTCTTGGTATGCTGACGCTTTAAGAGTTCCTTTAACCGCTTGCGGACCGCCGCATGTACATTTACGTCGGCAGAATGGCACGTACAGGCACATTGGCTTACCTGTACGTCCCTGCCTTGACGCGGGTCCGATCGGGACCCCCCCCCCCCGGTACATGCGACGGTCTCCATGGCTCTGGGAGCGATCCGGGATGAGGGGACGGCTATTCGTTTTTGTCCGCCCCCTCACGATCGCTCCCAGCCAATGCGCGCGTCCCCCCCGCTCTGCACTTCCTCCTCCTGTGAACACAGGAAGGAGGAAGTGATGTGATCTCTCCCTTGGCGGTTTTTTCAATCACCGCTGAGGAGAGATCACATCTCACAGTAAGTGTACACAACACTACACTGACAACAGGACATGTAGGCACATTAACCCCTTGCGATCACCCCCCCCACCCCTCCCCCTGTCACAGTGTCACTGAATGCAGTGATTATATGTATGATCACTGATCAGTGTCAGTGTCAGTGTCAGTGTGACAGGCAGTCAGTGTTAGGTTCAGGGTAGCCCCCGTACCCCCCCTACTAAAGTTTTAACCCCTTGATCACCGCCCTAGTTAACCCTTTCACTCCCTATTGCCAGCGTCACTAAGCAATAATTTTTCTGATCGCTGTATTAGTGTCGCTGTTCCCGCTAGGTAGCTAATTTTTTTTTTATTGTGATTTTTTTTTTACTAAAGACATGTGGCTAAATACATTTTGGCCTAAATGTTTGACTAAAATGTAGTTTATTTGATTTTTCTTATAACAAAAATTAAAATCGCAGAGGCGATCAAATACCACCAAAAGAAAGCTCCATTTGTGGGAAGAAAAGGACGCAAATTTTGTTTGGGAGCCACGTCGCACGACCGCGCAATTGTCAGTTAAAGCGACGCAGTGCCGAATCGCAAAAAGGGGCCTGGTCATTTACCTGCACTTTGGTCCGGGTCTTAAGTGGTTAATAGTGTTGAGCGGAATACGCCATATTCGATTTCGCGATATTTCACGAATATATAGAAGAATATTCGTGAAATATTCGTTAATATCGAATATTCGTGATATTTTATTATAATTTTTTTTTCGCAAAATGCGAATGCGAAATTGATTGCGAAATTCTCGTCCGCGCATGCGCATGCACGCGAACAACACGCGAAAACGGAGATCATTTCCTGGATTACTAAACTAATATGCACTAAACACTAACTCTACTTACACAAACTTATATGACTAAACTAAAGCTAATTTTTATTTTATTTTTTTACACTGACTGACAAGGACAAAGACGAGGACTACAAATAATAAACTAATATGCACTAAACACTAACTCTACTTACACAAACGTATATGACTAAACTAAAGCTAATTTCTTTTTGTTTTTTTGTTTTTTATACACAAAACACAGAGACTAAACACACACTAAACTAAGCTACCTTAAAGAAATGTACACTTACACTAACTACACAGAAATCTATCTAACACTAAGCTACACTAACCTGGACAAAACAACACAAATCTGAGCTTTTAGAAAAGCTGTTGGGTCTTTTGCTTTGAAAAAAGCATTTGGTTTTAGAAGCAGGAAACTCAGGACTTAAAGCACTATAGGAAGCACAATGCTAAGCTCTAAGATCACAATACACAGGAAAAACGCACAGAAACACTCCACTCTCTCTATCCACCTTGTGAATCTGCACTGAAATACTGCTGGGAGTGATCTTATATAATGGTCGTGCAGGCAGGTTCCTATTGGTTGCTATGGAGGTTGCTAACCTCTGACAACTGTGGTAGGAGAACTCTGATTGGCTCTGATGCAAAAGAAGGGCAGAGAAAGTATTCGCGAATATTTGTAATACGAATATTCGCATTGCGAATATTCGGCAACATAAAAGGATCGCCTCAGCTACTCGGCCCAAGGTCTCTAATCATAAAAAAAATGCTTTTAGACGTCGATGGAGATCACTAGGATGTGATCTGTTTTAAAAATAAATTGGAAAAAATATTCACCGCGATATTCGAGTTATTCGCGAATACTCGAATATGCAATATTCGTAACGAATATTCGCAATGCGAATATTCTTGAGCAACACTAGTGGTTAACTGGAGCTAAGGGGCCAAGCCCAAGCCCTGAAAAACAACCCCACACCATAATCCCCCCTCCACCAAATGATTTGGACCAGTGCACAAAGCAAGGTCCATAAAGACATGGATCCACATACATTAACTTAGAAACAATTCAACAGTTTAATGCCGCGTACACATGATCGGTTTGTCTGATGAAAACGGTCTGATGGACTGTTTTCATCAGACTAAACCGATCGTGTGTGGGCCCCATCGGTTATTTATCCATTGGTTAAAAAATTAGGAACTTGTTTTAAAATTATCTGATGGATAAAAAACCTATAGAAAAAAACGATCGTCTGTAGGCACGTCCATCCGTTAAAAATGCTCAGAATCAAGTCGACACATGCTTGGAAGCATTGAACTTCATTTTTTTCAGCACATTGTTGTGTTTTACGTCACCGCGTTCTGATACGGTCGTTTTTTTTTTAACTGATGGTGTGTAGGCACGACTGATCATCAGTCAGCTTCATCGGATAACTGATGGAAAAATCCATCAGACCGTTCTCATCGGATGGACCGATCGTGTGTACAGGGTATAACACAACATAAAAGACCTGCTTACATGCTGGCAAATGCCCAATCCTCTGGTTTATTGGGTTCAGAGGAATTATCTTTGTCCTTCTACACTTCTTGATGGTGATGCTTTCATCACTGAGCCAGGACCATTATTGGTCCTGGCTCAGGTTATTGGTGAACCTGTTCACCCAAGTACTGATAGACAAATAGAGGATTTGCAGCCATAAAACTTTTCAGAGATAATGCTGCCAACTGTACAAAACTGTGATGTAGCCACAATGGGTTCTGAGGGTACAACACACCCTGATCTGATAAGGAACAGATTACACGAATGATATCACTGGCAAAAATGCCTTGTGTGTCACTTCTAGATAAGGTGGCAAGTTGCTTGCCCATTCAGCGTGGCGCGGCAGAGATAGCTTAGGTAAAGGAGCGCCTCTAGCCAATGCCTTCTCTCTTCAGCTAGCCAGAAATGTGGAAATATGGTCGTTCCATCTCAATTTTGCTGCAATATGTTATGTGCACTGATGTTGCTGCATTATGCAAAACTATTAGTTTATATTTTTACATTTAAGAATTGGGTGCCTTGAGATTGTGCTTAATTTAAAGGGTGCCGAAAGAAGTTTCCGAAAGAAGCCGACCATCTGTGCGCAGGCGCCGTATAGCGCCGTATAGAGCCGACTCGCAGTTCGGCTTCTTTCGGAAACCCGCGCAGGGGTTACAAGGTAGCAGTACAGAACCAAGATATGTTAGAGCATTTGCTACTACCATAATAAACCATCATCAGTGAGGTGGTCTGGATCAAGCTCCAGGGGTAGGATGATAGTTAACTAGCTCACCTAAGTTGTTGTGCTAACAGGGGAGGGTTCAGCAAGACTTCAAGGGATGTTATCAGAAATCAAAGAAGCCTCCTAATCTGCTGCCGCAGTAGAGGGTTCTGCCAACCATTTAGACCAGACCCTTTCATATTTTTTCGAACAGCCTCTATGCATATAGGTATCTTTATATAAGCGTATCACATTATTGACAAGTGTTTTCCATAGACCCATTGAGGGAGGGGCCTTCCGCTTCCAGCATAGGACGATGGACTTCCTGGCATAGAACAGCAAGAGACCCAGCAGGGTTCTCTCAGCCACTATGTCTCTATATCTTTATCTAAATCTACTGAATGTTTTTGTTACCCTGAGGAAGTCACCTGACGGAACGTGTTGGGAGGAGCCTGTGACGTCATTTCCGGTGTCTCCAAGACCCGGAAGCTGGTGAGCATTCTATGAGAAGATCTCTGCTGAAATTATTATGCGAGTAGGCTGTAAACAAGTACTGAGCATTATGAGTGTATATTATATGGATTTTAATAAAAACCCATTTTTTATTGATATACTGCATTATGAGAAGATCTTTTTTTATCTTGAGCTGAAAATCATGGAAAGGAATCACCCCCTATGTAGGACTAAATCAGGGATCCTCAAACTACAGCCCTCCAGCTGTTGCGGAACTACACATCCCATGAGGCATTGTAAAACTCTGACATTCACAGACATGACTAAGCATGATGGGAATTGTAGTTCCTGAACAACTGGAGGGCCATAGTTTGAAGACCCATGGACTAAATGGTCGAAAAGTAAAGCAGCTTCTACTGATTACCCAAACCGCGATTATTGCCCATATGGTTAAAACGTGTGGACTCTTTCCTGGAATTTTTTACATGTGGATTATGGTTCACCTTTTCTTGGCACTTTTTATCAATGTAATCAGGTGGTCCACATATATTTGTATATGTATATATATATATATATATATATATATATATAAAACATGTTATTGTTCTTGATATAAGTTTAGATATAAGTTATTATTTATGATCACATAGGATTTTATGATTTATGCTCAGCATTCATTTATTGATTAATTGTTGGACATGAACAGCACACCACTGTTTAATTATTTTGTTACTTTTAAAGTGAGAGAGTGCACTTGATTTGTGGATGCAGCAGTTTGACACATACACATATGGGGGTAAATTACGAAAAGCAAATCCACTTTGCACTACATCCAATCATGTGCAAGATAAAATGCTGTTTTTTATTTTCCTTGCATGTCCCCCTCAGATCTACAGTGACTACACTTTCAATCCAAATGCACTTTCAGTGCAATTTCAAGTGCACTTGTGGTTTGCACTTGTAGTGCAAAGTAGATTTACCTTTCGTAAATAACCCCCATTGTCTCATTAAATTGAGGCAGTTTAGCAGCGCAGTATTTTTTTATATTAATCTTATACAGATGCTTTGGAATTTCACCAATTTTTTTACAGTTTTTTACAGTTTCCCTCAAGCTACTACTTATCGGCACAATTGCAACAACTAACGAGATGTAATATCCCGGGGGTGGACACCCCTAATGGGAGAATAATGCTGAATGGTGCTTCACATGATTCTGTTATTGAAGTATTAGGCCTCGTACACACGATCGGACATATCCGATGAAAACGGTCCGCGGACCATTTCCATCGGATATGTCCGATCGGGAGTTTGATCCGATGGCGTGTACACACCATCGGATCAAATTCCCCGCCGCCGGACGGCGCGGTGACGCGGCGGTGACGTTGACGCCGCCACGTCACCGCCACGTCACCGCACCAGGAAGTTAAACACTTCCGCGCATGCGCCGAATCCATTCGGCGGCGGCGCGGCGGCGGTGGGGGACGACATGTCTGCTGGTAAGTGTACTAACCAGCAGACATGTCGGGCGGACAGATTCCACCGGATGGATTTCAAACCATGCTTTGAAATCTGTCGGGTGGAGAAATCTGTCCGCTAGCCCATACACACGAGCGGAGATGTCTGCTGAAACGGTCCATCGGACCGTTTTCAGCGGACATATCCCCTCGTGTGTACGAGGCCTTAGAAGGATATAGGAGATATAGGACCCCTACAATAAAAATGATAATTAAAATATGGAAAAAGGTAAAAAAACTGATGGTCTATACTGGATTCACTGAGTACACCCCTTTGTGGAATAACCTTAACCTACAGGAAATACTTCAAATAGGAAAGGTGGGGGAATGGGAAAGGTGCGGTATAAAAAGGCTGAGACAACTGTATAAGGGCCACAGGTATAGGAAGTTTCAGGACTTGAGGGAGGAATTTAATATCCCGCAACACTCATTTTTTACTAATCTCCAGGTAGGGCACACCCTTGAAGCCCAATTAAGGACACAAACCCTAGTGTGGAATAAAACGCCCTTATTTCAAAACTTAGTTAACCTCCCTGGCGGTATGATTCTTTCTGATTTTAGATGCTGAAAGCGGTACCATTATTTGCAAGGAAATTTAGCGTTTTATACTGTAGGCTTGTAATTCTTAGGAATAACTCACTTAAATCTGACCAAACGAGAGTCTAATAGGCATCCCGGGTATGACATTTTTTTTTAAACAAAATTATAAATGATAATATAATAAATAATTGTAACAAATGATAATATAATTATAATACAAATTATTCAATAATGTTATCAACTCAAAATCACTGAAATTTCCTCAGTTGCAGAATTGTCGCTGTCATTACTTTTTTTTTTTATGACAAATTTCCCCACAAATTGCTATCGCTCAATTCTGCAAGTGATTATAATTTATTATCGCTGTTTTTTAGCTGCTTTAAAACGATTTTTGACATAAAGGGACACTTTTGGTTGCTATGGACAATCTACAGTTTGCAGTCAAAAAGAACCGTTTTTATTTTATAAAAGAACATGTAGTGCACTGGGCAGACCACTAGGGACAAATGGGGGGGGTGTATTTTTTACATACAGTACTGTAATCTATAAGATTACAGTATACTGTATGTATAGTGTTTGTTTACTTTTTTTAATTTGGCGCCTGTGCGTCGTAACGTCGCAGGGAACGGAGCTCGGCGGCACACGGGGACACTGTGTGAATCGAGCGAGCACCCGCTTGGTCACACAGCGTGGATGCATCGCTGGATCCAGGAAAAAGGTAAGTAAACCTTGCCTGTGGACAATGCGAGGCAAGCCCGAGTCTGACTCGGGGTTACCGATCGCAGCATGAAAATGTAACCCCGAGTCAGACTCGGGAATACCGCCAGGGGGGTTAAAGGTGACCCAAGCAAGGGTCTCATATCTGAAATATATGTACAGATAACCAAAAAGATCTATACAGGGTCATACCTCCTTAAAGTGAAAGAGAGATGGGAAGAAGATATAGGTGAAATAACACAGGAACAGTGGAAGAGAATCCTAGAGATGGGATCAAAGGTTTCAGTTTCACCCCCTCAGAAAATCTCCCATCTGATGTTGATAAATAGAGCTTATCATACCCTAAGCGCCTGTTCAAGTATGGTAAAATACCAGATGATAAATCTCCTAGATGCCAGGGGCCTGGAGACCTAGTGCATATGGTGTGGCGCTGCCCAAAGCTGTTTCGCTATTTGGAGGGAGTGCTAAATACTTTGAGAGATATATTTGGAACACCATTGGAGATGGAGGCCACACTATGTGTACTGGGCTACAGGAAGGAACGGGAGGAGAAAAGAAGTACTACAGTTGCAATATTGAGATGTTTGTTTCAAGCCAGAAAATTAATAGCCTTTGATGGCAGGCAACAGCGCCACTGGCAGTAAGAGAATGGGCCAGGGCTATAAATGAGTCAATCTGTAAAGAAAGAGCAACTTATATCAAAAGAGGTAATCTCAAAGAATTTGAGGAAATGTGCAAGCCATGGTTGGAGAAAAAGGGCGCTTCTATATAGGGGGTAAGAGTTACAGTCGGGGAAGAGAATAATTAAATATAATAGCTAATGGAAAAGCCTCACGTGGGATATCCTGCCAGAGCTATGACTATTGTAGTCTGTGGATTTAGATGGAGGAAGGGAGACAACCAAAAAAACGAAATTGCTTTATGTAACCAACAACAAAATAGATTAAGGAAGTAGTACTAAGCGGGGAGGAATAAAAAGAGGAGGGGTGAAGAATAGGACAATTATGATACCATATACAATTCCTGGCTCTATGGGCTCCTTAACTCCAGTAAAATCTTTAAGAGGATGTAAACCCCCCCAAAAAAATTTTTTTTTGATGTCACAATGTAGAGTATAAGATTTCCTATCATCTGTGGCCAGTCTTGCCACACAGAGTTAATCCAGCGCGGAGTAATCCTCTTGTAATGTTCAGTGCGAATTAACAGAATTCCAGATAAAAACCTGCCAAATTATAAAGTCTGTTTCTCTGTTTTTGCTTTCAGTAACAGGTTATTTACAAATCTAGCTTGGACATGTTTATAATAACATGAGGTGATCCAAAGTTCATTGTATATTACCAGGATGTGTTATGTGGGGGAGGGGTGGATTTCTCACTTTTTATACCTCATGTTATGATAAACATAACATAACATAACATAAGATAAACATGTCCAAGCTATATTTGTAAATAACCTGTCACTCAAAGCAAGAAGAGAGAAAACTGACTTTTTATTTAGGCAGGTTTTTATCTGGAATTCTGTTCATTTTACTGAACATTAAAAGAGGATTAATCAGCTCTGGATTAACTCTGTGTGGCAAGACTGGGCACAGGTGATAGGAAATATTATACTCTACATTGTGACATCAATCCACTTTAACTTAAAATCCACTAGTGTAAACCTAGTTTTAAGAATCTTTCATATTACCCTGTAGTAAAATGGTGGTGGAGAATGCATATGCGGGTCTTTTGCCACAACCTTGCTGAGTTATGGATGAATTCCCAGTATAGTTCTGGTGTCCTTTTTTTTTTTCTTACCGGCTGCTCGCAACCGTGAAAAGAACTATGGGACCCAAATGCACCAAAAATATAACAAGGTGCGTTGATGTGCTTTATTTTACAAATCTCAAAGAGCAGCATGTAGGACCCTTTAAAATGAAACACATCCCGTAGGCTAGTGGTGTGAAGAGGCCTATGGGATTTGAAGGGAAAGCAGTTTTTTTCTTCTAAAGGAAAACGACATTAGTACTCAGTTTAAAAGGGTCCCTAGGCCTGATATACGCTGTTAGATATTTTTTCGTTTAACCCAGCGGTTAGGGTTTAACCCAGTGGGTTTTTCCGGCACTGGGGGGGGGAGGTTCTCTTTTTCTGTTTTCTTTTTTTTTCTCTTCTCTCTTTTTCTGCAACATAATGGTGGTCACAAATAAATGCAGTGATAAATCGAGCATTCAATGGCACAGTCTAAATAGGAATTATAAACCACAGGTATCAACTAACTATTCCTGACCACATTATCAAAGTAGTGGTGGGGAAGGTTAATTAATGAAGAATATATTTGTGATGAATTGGTATTAGAGTACTCATAGATCAATACCATAGGACCTGCTTGTTGGTACTGTAGGCTCTGGGTTACTGAGTTTTTTTTATACATTTACATACTCTAGTGTGCTTGCACGGCAAAAGAGGTAATATCCGTAAGGTGTATTCTGATGAAAAAATAAAAACAAATACTAGGGAAGGGGGAGGAGAAACTGAATAAATGTATGAATGTCAAGGTATATAATGTCAAGGTTTTATATTAATGTAATCTGTTTTTTTTTTATACAATGAAGAAAATCAATAAAGAATATATATATATAAAAAAAAGTGTGAAAAATATTTTCTGCTGCGGGATAAAGCAAATAAAGAATGTTACATTTTTTGAAAGCCAATTTAAACCCGCAATTTTTTTAACAGTTGCATAAAATGTTATTCGAATCCCAACCAAGACACTACCTGCCTGGAGTTTGCATGTTCGCCCTGTGGGTTTCCTCCGGATACTCCGGTTTCCTTCCACACTCCAAAGACATGCTGATAGGTTAATTGGCTTCTGTCTTAAATTGGCCCTAGTATATGAATGTGAGTTAGGGACCTTAGATTGTAAGCTCCTTGAGGGTAGGGACCGATGTGAATATACAATGTATATGTGAAGCACTGAGTAAATTGACAGCGCTATATAAGTACCTAAATAATAATAATAATAATAATAATAATAATAATAATGTTGTGTCTTGATGAGTGAAAGGTAAACATTACAGCAGAGCTGATATTTTCCATGCAGGTTTAAGATATCATCAACTCAATAAAACTGAGCAACACTTTGTGTAAAAGAGGGGTTTGGAATATTAAAGCCCAACTGAACTTGAACATGTCTACCCAGTACTGATGGCAGTGGCGGCCCGCCCATATGGGCGCACGGGCGCCGCCCCCCTCCCGCAGTCACAAAAAAAAAAAACAGGGCCTTTAAGAACTTTTATTCGGCTAAAATGTAATTTTGACATTTTAGCCGAAGTTCTGGCGGCCGTCTATAGAGGGCGCTGCAGCGCCACCCCCTCTCGCAAATAACACACGTTCAATGCAATGCATTGAACGTGTGTTATTGTTGCCAGCTGCCTGGTCTATTCATATAACCGGACATGGGACGCCGGTTACCCGAATAGCGGCAGCTGGTTGGCTGAGGGGAACTGCCTATCAAAGCCAGCGGCTCTGATAAGCTTTTCCAGTACCGCCCTCCGGCTCTCGGAAGTCTATGCTCGGAGCGCAGGCAACCTGCGGTCCTTGCATTAGACTGACGGCTGTTTCAGCCAATCAGGTTCCCGGATTCTGGTTATCAGGAACCTGATTGGCTGAAGCTTCTCCACGGCGGCAGAAGACATCAAGGGAGGACATGGAAGCGTCAGATAAGTGTTTTTTACAGGGAAAGGGGCATCATGGGGCACAGTGGCATCATGGGGCACAGTGGCATCATGGGGCACAGTGGAGACAAAGGGCACAGAGGCGACAATAAGCACAGTGGCATGGGGCACAGTGGTGACAATAGATGGCACAGTGACTGCATATGATGGCATGGCACAGTGGTGACAATTGATGGCACAGTGACTGCATATGATGGCATGGCACATTGGTGACAATTGATGGCACAGTGACTGCATTTGATGGCATGGCACATTGGTGACAATTGATGGCACAGTGGTGGCGTTTGATGGCATGGCACAGTGGTGACAATTGATGGCAAAGTGGTGGCGTTTGATGGCATGGCACAGTGGTGACAATTGATGGCACAGTGGTGGCGTTTGATGGCATGGCACAGTGGTGACAATTGATGGCACAGTGACTGCATATGATGGCATGGCACAGTGGTGACAATTGATGGCACAGTGACTGCATTTGATGGCATGGCACAGTGGTTACAATTGATGGCACAGTGACTGCATATTATGGCATGGCACAGTGGTGGCAATTGATGGCACAGTGACTGCATTTGATGGCATGGCACAGTGGTGACAATTGATGGCCACAGTAGCTGCGTTTGATGGCATGGCACATTGGTGACAATTGATGGCACAGTGGTGGCGTTTGGCATGGCACAGTGGTGACAATTGATGGCACAGTGACTGCATATCATAGCATAGCACAGTGGTGACAATTGATTCCACAGTGACTGCATTTGATGGCATGGCACAGTGGTGACAATTGATGGCACAGTGACTGCATATGATGGCATGGCACATTGGTGACAATTGATGGGCACAGTAGCTGCGTTTGATGGCATGGCACATTGGTGACAATTGATGGCACAGTGGTGGCGTTTGATGGCATGGCACAGTGGTGACAATTGATGGCACAGTGGTGGCGTTTGATGGCATGGAACAGTGGTGACAATTGATGGCACAGTGACTGCATATGATGGCATGGCACAGTGGTGACAATTGATGGCACAGTGACTGCATTTGATGGCATGGCACAGTGGTGACAATTGATGGCACAGTGGTGGAGTTTGATGGCATGGCACAGTGGTGACAATTGATGGCACAGTGACTGCATATGATGGCATGGCACAGAGGTGACAATTGATGGCACAGTGACTGCGTTTGATGGCATGGCACAGTGGTGACAATTGATGGCACAGTGACTGCATTTGATGGCATGGCACAGTGGTGGCAATTGATGGGCACAGTAGCTGCGTTTGATGGCATGGCACATTGGTGACAATTGATGGCACAGTGGTGGCGTTTGGAGGCATGGCACAGTGGTGACAATTGATTGCACAGTGACTGCATATGATGGCATAGCACAGTGGTGACAATTGATGGCACAGTGGTGGCGTTTGATGGCATGGTACAGTGGTGACAATTGATGGCACAGTGGTGGCGTTTGATGGCATGGCACAGTGGTGACAATTGATGGCACAAAGGTGGCGTTTGATGGCATGGCACAGTGGTGACAATTGATGGCACAGTGACTGCATTTGATGGCATGGCACAGTGGTGACAATTGATGGCACAGTTGCTGTGTTGCATGGCACAGTGGTGACAATTGATGGCACAGTGGCTGCATTTGATGGCATGGCACAGTGGTGACAATTGATGGCACAGTTGCTGTGTTTGATGGCATGGCACAGTGGTAACAATTGATGGCACAGTGACTGCATTTGATGGCATGGCACAGTGGTGGCAATTGATGGGCACAGTAGCTGCGTTTGATGGCATGGCACATTGGTGACAATTGATGGCACAGTGGTGGCGTTTGGAGGCATGGCACAGTGGTGACAATTGATTGCACAGTGACTGCATATGATGGCATAGCACAGTGGTGACAATTGATGGCACAGTGGTGGCGTTTGATGGCATGGTACAGTGGTGACAATTGATGGCACAGTGGTGGCGTTTGATGGCATGGCACAGTGGTGACAATTGATGGCACAAAGGTGGCGTTTGATGGCATGGCACAGTGGTGACAATTGATGGCACAGTGACTGCATTTGATGGCATGGCACAGTGGTGACAATTGATGGCACAGTTGCTGTGTTGCATGGCACAGTGGTGACAATTGATGGCACAGTGGCTGCATTTGATGGCATGGCACAGTGGTGACAATTGATGGCACAGTTGCTGTGTTTGATGGCATGGCACAGTGGTAACAATTGATGGCACAGTGGCTGCATTTGATTGCATGGCACAGTGGCTGCATTTGGTGGCATGGCACAGTGGTGACAATTGATGGCACAGTTGCTGTGTTACATGGCACAGTGGTGACAATTGATGGCACAGTGGCTGCGTTAGATGGCATGGCACAGTGGTGACAATTGATGGCACAGTTGCTGTGTTTGATGGCATGGCACAGTGGTGACAATTGATGGCACAGTGGCTGCATTTGGTGGCATGGCACAGTGGTGACAATTGATGGCACAGTTTCTGTGTTTGATGGCATGGCACAGTGGTGACAATTGATGGCACAGTGACTGCATATCATAGCATAGCACAGTGGTGACAATTGATTCCACAGTGACTGCATTTGATGGCATGGCACAGTGGTGACAATTGATGGCACAGTGACTGCATATGATGGCATGGCACATTGGTGACAATTGATGGCACAGTGGCTGCGTTAGATGGCATGGCACAGTGGTGACAATTGATGGCACAGTTGCTGTGTTTGATGGCATGGCACAGTGGTGACAATTGATGGCACAGTGGCTGCATTTGGTGGCATGGCACAGTGGTGACAATTGATGGCACAGTTTCTGTGTTTGATGGCATGGCACAGTGGTGACAATTGATGGCACAATGGCTGCATTTGGTGGCATGGCACAAGTGGTGACAATTGATGGCACAGTTGCTGTGTTTGATGGCATGGCACAGTGGTGACAATTTATGGCACAGTGACTGCGTTTGATGGCATGGCACAGTGGTGACAATTGATGGCACAGTTTCTGTGTTTGATGGCATGGCACAGTGGTGACAATTGATGGCACAGTTTCTGTGTTTTATGGCATGGCACAGTGGTGACAATTGATGGAACAGTGGCTGCATTTGGTGGCATGGCACAGTGGCTGCATTTGGTGGCATGGCACAGTGGCTGCATGTGATGGGCACAGTGAGGCTGCAATATTTTTTTTTTCGTTTGCGCCCCCCCAAAAATTTTGAGCACCAGCTGCCACTGACTGATGGACAGAGGAATTACAACCATTAACTTATATAATTCTGCCAAAAATGTGTGCCAACTGCCAACTGTACAGAATTGTGATGAAGCTCAATGGGTTCAGACGGTACTACACATTCTGGTCTCAAAGGAACAGCAACTGAAGAGTACACCACTAATAACTGCCAAAAATGTTTTGTTTGCCAACTGTTCAGAACTGTGATTTAGCAACAATGGGTCCAGAGGGTACAACACACCCTGGTAGGTACCATGAGTGTCACACTACCCCTGTAGGAGCGTCTTCTGTTCTTTGCCTCAACCTTTTTAACCACTTAAAGGGGTGTTCCAGACAAAAATTGTGTTTATTAAAAGTCAGCAGCTACAAAAAGTGTAGCTGCTGGCTTTTAATAAAAACTCACTTACCTGCTCCTGCGTTCCAGCGACGCGCTGGCCGGGGCTCCGCTCCTCTCCCCCCCCTCCCCAGCCGGTGTCTCCATCCCGACTGTGGGCACCCAGCCGTGACAGCCTTCGGCTTCACGGCTGGGTACCCACTGCGCATGCGCGAGCCGCACTGCGCATGCGCGAGCCGCACTGCGCATGAGCGCGCGGCGCGGCTCGCCGCTGATTGGACAGGCGATTGCCTAGGACCTGTCAGTGTCCTAGGCCATCGCCTACAGGGAGGGGCTGAAATAAGGCGATTATGAATAATCGCCTTACCAGCCCCTCGGCGGAAGCAGGAAGTGGGACAGGAAGTCCCACTCCTCCTGAAGCCCCCACTCTCCCCCCAAAAAAATACATGCCAAATGTGGCATGTAAGGGGGTGAGGAGTGGAACAAGCGGAAGTTCCAAATTTGGGTGGAACTCCTCTTTAAGGACTGCCTAATGCCGATATACATCGGCAGAATGGCACAGGCACGTACAGGTACGTCGCCTTTAAGTGCCCAGCCGTGGGTCGCACGCGTGACAGCGCCCGCAGGACCCACGGACCCGATCGCCGCTAGTGTCTAGCGATCGGTTACAGGAGCTGAAGAACGGGGAGAGGTGAGTGTAAACACACCTTCCCCGTTCTTCTGTGTGGCAGTGACATTGATTGTCTGTTCCCTGATATAAGGAATGACGATCAGTGATGTCACCCTACAGCCACTCCCCCTACAGTAAGAATCGCTCCCTTAGGGCACACTTAACCCCTTAGCACCCGCTAGTGGTTAAATCCTTCACTGCCATTGTAATTTTCACAGTATACAGTGCATTGTTATAGCACTTATCGGTGTGAAAATTACAATGGTGCCAAAAATGTGTCAAAAGTGTCCGATGTGTCCGCCATAATGTCGCAGTCACGAAAAAATTCCCTGATTGCCACCATTACTAGTAAAAATTTTTTTTATAAAAATGCCATAAAACTATCCCCTATTTTGTAAACGCTATAACTTTTGCACAAACCATCGGCCTAAACTGAGGAAAAAAATAAACATTTTATATAATTTTTGGGGATATTTATTATAGCAAAAAGTAAAAAATATTGCATTTGTTTAAAAATGTACGCTCTATTTTTGTTTATAGAGTAAAAAATAAAAACCGCAGCGGTAATCAAATACCACCAAAAGAAAGCTCTATTTGTGGGAAAAAAAGGACGCCAATTTTGTTTGGGAGCCACGTCGCACGACCGCGCAATTGTCAGTTAAACCGACGCAGTGCCAAATCACAAAAACTTGGCAGCTCCTTTACCTGCATAATGGTCCGGGTCTTAAGTGGTAAGAACCTCAGCTGAAACATCAGGTTGAGTGTACAAACATCACAGGAAATCACTGAAAGTAATACTTAGTACCCAATGGTAGTGCTATGTGTAAGAAAACAGGCACAAAACCAGGTAGTAAAGACAAACTTAATATCCCTCTTCAAACAGCCGACGTAGATCGGCATACGGCGATCCGGAAGTGGTTAAAGGGGGATGAGTAAACAGCATCCGTGCCTTATCACTGTATACACTGCACACATATAGCACTGTCCTTGTACCCACAAAATACTGCTACTTGCACAAGTAACAGTCTCATGGATACACATAAACCTCAAAATGAAGGATCATTTTTTTTAAATGTAATAATTTCTATTACAAATGTATTTCTGCTCACAAAAAGTAACCATTTTGTCTGTCTGAGCCTATCGTAAAGAAGAACTTCATTACAACCAGCAACTGTTGGGACAATGATCAACTTGGCCAGGACTATGTAATGTACAACATGATGTATAGAGTACAGGGGTTAGGAGTAATTAACATACAAAACAACATATAGAATGCTGCAGCAGGACAATCCTACCTGTTCACATCAGATTTCCTCTTACATCAAGAATACCCATCAGAATTCCACCTCAAATGGAGTCCTCAGAGTCCTCCCTCCTTACCTCAGGGTCCCCAGACCCCCCCATACATCAGGGTCAACAGAGTCCTACTCCTTACATCAAGGTCCCCAGATTCCACCTTACATCAGGGTCACCAGAGTCTCCCTCCTTACATTAGGGTTCCCAAAGCCACCCACCTTATATCAGGGTCCCGAGAACCCCCGCCTTTCATCAAGGCCCTTAGAGTCAATCCCTTAAAGGAGGGTCCCCCGAGTTTCCCTAGTTACATCAGGTTCCCAGAGTCCCCCCCTTTACATCAGGGCGCGCCTCCTACTTGCATAAGGGTCTGAAGACCCTTACATCAGGGTCCCCAAAGTCCAACACTTACATTGGGATTACCATATTTCCCAATGTTCCCCTTTTATTAGGCATACCATTCCCCCCCCCCCCCCCAAATCAGGATCCCTAGAGTATCTCCACAATAGGTGGAGTTATGCTACTTAAAATACACAAGTGGGTGTTACTTTTGTGACAGTAGCATCATCACCTTCCTTAGAGCGATGCTAAAGGTAAATTATGCTTAGCTTGGCTTTTCAAACAGTATAATAATGCCTCGCAGTTGAACATGAGTTAGGAAGTTGGGGGTGGAACGAAATGCCTAGAAAGAAGACACTAATTGACATAACACATGTCTTGGTCTACTCTTACAGTCTGCTGTCTCAAATAGGGATGAGCCGAACATACCTGCGTTTGGTTCGCACCAGAACCGTCGAACAGACCGACCGTTCGCACGAACATTTAGAACCCCATTGAAGTCTATGGGACTCGAACGTTCGATTTCAAAAACGCTAATTTTAAAGACCAATATTCAAGTTATTGTTGGAAAACGTCTTTGAGAACCCGGGTCTTGCCCCAGGGAACATGTATCAATGGAAAAAAGTTTAAAAAACGGTTGTTTTTTCAGGAGCAGGACCGTTTTTAAAACTTTTTTTTTCCATTGATACATGTTCCCTCGGGCAAGACCCGGGTTCTCAAAGACGTTTTCACAGGCAAACAAAAGACACCCAGCAGGTACAATATTTAAAGGACTTTTATTTTTTTATTTTTTTTTAAGTTAAGCATCATTAACCACTTAAGACCCGGACCAATACGCTGGTAAATGACCCAAGGTGTTTTTGCGATTCGGCACTGCGTCGCTTTAACAGACAATTGCGCGGTCGTGCGACGTGGCTCCCAAACAAAATTTGCGTCCTTTTCATCCCACAAATAGAGCTTTCTTTTGGTGGTATTTGATCACCTCTGCGATTTTTATTTTTTGCGCTATATACAAAAATAGAGCGACATTTTTGAAAAAAAACCACTATTTTTTACTTTTTGTTAAAAAAAAATCAAATAAACTAAATTTTAGTCAAACATTTAGGGCAAAATTTATTTAGCCACATGTCTTTAGTAAAAAAAAAAAAATCGCAATAAAAAAAAAAAAATAGCTACCTAGCGGGAACAGCGACACTAATACAGCGATCAGAAAAATGATCGCTTAGTGACGCTGGCAATAGGGAGTGAATAGGGTTAACTAGGGCGGTGATCAGGGGGTTAAAACTTTATTGGGGGGGGGTGGGGGGGGCTATCCTGAACCTAACACTAACTGACTTTTACACTGCCTGTCACACTGACACTAAATGCAGTGATTAGATCACTGCATTCAGTGACACTGTGACAGGGGGGGGGTGGGGGGGCAGATCGCAAGGGGTTAAGTGTGCCTATGTGTGTGTGTGTCAGTGTAGTGTTAGTGCACACTTACTGTGAGGTGTTTCTCTCATCGCAGCGGTTGGAAATACCGCTGCGATGAGAGATTACATCACTTCCCCCTTCCTGTGTTTCCAAAATCGCTCCTCCGCCCCTAATGCCCCCATGCTTCGGCATAAATGCTCTTTTTTTTAACTGTGGTGGTGAAATCACCTCCTACAGCACTGGAGTCACGGCTTTATATATTGTGGGAGCAAACTCTGTTGGTGTCAAGATAAATAAGTCTGCGCAACTGAAAACAGTAAAGTAAATTACATACCTCAGAAGCAAGCAAGAAAAAACATAACAACAATAAAACTTTGCAGAATAGAATACAGTAAAAAAAGAGCAGAACAATAGAGAGAATAGAGAGGGAGAGAACAATAAAACGACAACTATTTTTTTTTTTTTTTTATCCTATATTTTGTTTGTGTTTTTTTATTTTTTACTTTTTTTTTAACACTTTTTTTTTGTAACTGTAACTGTTCAACATTTCGGTTCCAGGTTTGGGTCTCTCAAAATGCAATGGCATCTTGTAAGACCCTGTGTAAGTGTGCCTAGCCTGTGAAATGTTTTACCCTATGCTAATACTTCACTAGTATGTGGACGCGTTCAAAACATTCACCAATACAAAGACCAGGATCGGCAGGACATTGGGGAAAAAAATAATGGCCCAGATTCACAGAGCGATTACGCCTGCGCAACTGGTGTTGCGCGTGCGTAAGTCTAAATGTGCGCGTGCGTTTAGATGCGCGCGATTCAGAAAACGAATTACGCCAGAAATCTACTTTTTTTTGTCCGGCGTAATTTCGTTAGACAGACGCATCCGTCTGCGCAAAAATGCGCTAGACACACCATTGATTTGCTAGTCAAATATGCTAATGAGGGAGTTGCGGGGATCCACAAAAAAACGCAGTTGCTGCGCAGGCTACGCGATGTGCGCAACAGCAAAATGTTCTGTCTAAAGTTAGAGCACCTAAAAGCTGGTCTAAAAAATGAAAAAAAGTCTACTTGTCAGATAAAGCAACACTGTTAGTGAGGAGTTCAGCAGTCACACGTGTTGCCCAACAATCTGTATGCCAACATGCCAGGGGCATCGTCGCGCATAGCTATACTACTGACTTTAGATGAACAAAGAAGGAGGAGGGCACGGAGGATGGCACTAAGGAGGGCACGGGAGATGTTTTTTTTTTTTTTTATTTGCTTATATAAAATTTACAATTTAAATTAATCTAATACAATTCTTATCTGATACAAGCCCCTCACTCTTCACTTGATATATCACACACGCATAGACATCTTTGGCATGAGTGATTCTGAGGTGTCTCGCATCTTCAGATTCACCCCTCATGCCATCATGGAATTACCACAACCTTGCAGGAGGACATCACCAGCCCAACACATGGCACCACCCATGACACCCATGACAGCTACATATACAATCAGAGCCCCATCCCCACAGATTTCGAACAGAACATGTATGGGGACAGCTGGCTGGTTGGTGAGTGACATGGGTGGCAGGCATGACTATCCCCTCCCGTGATGCGTACCTCACAAGTGGCACATGCATGACTAACATCCTCCTGTCTTTTCCATTCAAGGTGACTCTGCATATGCACTGGTACCCCATCTCATGACCCCATCTCATGCCAGTTCACATTATGCATCTTTGCACGTTAAACACACACATTAATCATGGCACAATGAGAATGCATGCATGCACACCACTGTGGTCCCTAGCACACACACCCCACATCCTCATCACATTGGATTGGCACCAGTCCACCATGCAGGACTTGTGAGCTGCAACGCCATGCCACGGCTCCAATTATGTCACTGTACATTCATACACCATTCACACAGACCTGGGGATCACTTCTCCACCACAAATGAGGGTGACACCCCTTTTCCCGCAGGAATATCACCCCCACATTCCAAAATCATACACAAACAGAACCAAAAAAATTAAATAAATGACGAGCAAAAATAAAAAATGCCCAGCAAAAATATAATTTAAACAAAATAACAACAAAGAAAACACATAAAAGACAAAAATCAATCTGCAAAACAGTCCTCAAATATCTCAAAGACACGTCACAAACAAACAAAAGCACCTTGCTGTATAGAAAGGGATACAAAGGGATGTATTTTTGCAAAGGAAGTGCATTTGTGTCTGTCTATTTATGCTGTCTGCGTAGTTCATAAAGTTGCCCTAGTCCATTTCCAATTTCACTGATTGCGCCGCTCCCGAGTTGTGAGCATGCGCACATCGGAGCTGACCATGGTCTCGTTCAAGCGCGCATGCGCGAGCCGGCCGGCCCTTCATTTGCATGGGGTCACGGCTCATTTCAATGTAACACGCCCACGTCCCTCCCAATTTGTATTACTCCTCCTTACGCCTCTGGAAAAAATCTTACGCTTGCGCAATTTCCTGCGCAAAAGCTACGTGAATCGGGGGATTACGCGGCTAGATGGCGCAAGTCTAACGTAATGGCGGTGCGCTACGCCGGACCGATAATGCGCCGATGTACGTGAATCTGGGCCAATGAGTGTAACGCCTAAATCCGCGCTTGGTACAGACATGACATTTTCTTTTGGGGGTTCGTTGGGTTGGGGTACTCTCGAGGGCATACGAAAAATGCCTCTCATGCAGTCGGCTTACTGCATTTGGTAGGGGATGGTGAGGTGCAGAACCGCCTGGATACAATAGTTCTGTGGTGATCTCTTCCTGGAATTCAAGGAAGGTTCCATTGCGCCCTGAAGTTCTGTATAAGACAAAAGCATTCAGTAAAGTCAATTGAAATAAATGTAGAGACACTTTTTTGTACCAGCGTCTCGCTTACGGGCAATATGATACGGCGCCATCAACTGGTCGTTGAGGTTGACCACTCCCATATTTTGGTTATATTCGTGGACACAGAGGGGTTTCTCCACAACACCAGTCGCCTTACGAATTTGTACTGTCGTGTCTGCGTGAAGGGTGGTAAGAACGAAAACATTCTTATTGTCCCGCCACTTCACAGCGAGCAAATTATTACACCTGCAGCAGGCTCTCGCCCCCAGCCTAATACGGGCATCTACAAGCCGCTGGGGAAAGCCCCGGCGATTAGGTCGCACGGTGCCACATGCTCCAATCTGATGATCAAACAAGTGACAAAAAAGTGGCACGCTGCTGTAATAATTGTCCATGTAGAAGTGGTACCCCTTTCCGAGTAAGGGTGACACCAAGTCCCACATGTAGCCATGACTAAGCACTGACTGTAAGTGCGAAACGCGTCGGCCATACTGTATTTTGTTGGTTGCAGTGACTGTGTGTACAGTTGAAAATAAAAGACAACTTATTTTAAGTAATTTTGGAGTGCGGCTGTCCAGTCTTCGTCCTTCCATTTGCTCCCACACGATCTTGCCTGCGCTCCCCATGTAATCTGGACATCCTTCCGGCTCTACCTGGCTATCTTTGCCCTCATAAACCCTAAAGCTTCATGTGTAGCCTGTTGCCCTGTCACAAAGTTTATAGAGCTTGACCCCGTATCTGGCACACTTGCTGGGAAGGAACTGCTTGAAAGACAAGCGGCCACAAAATATAATTAGGGACTCATCAACGCATACAACTTGCTGGGGATTAAACAAGGCTGCATAAGGTTAGTTGAAATGGTTTATGAGGGATCGAATTTTGTGGAGCCGGTCAAATTCAGGGTATCCATGTGCACGACAAAGTGCATTGTCACTGAAATGCAAGAACCGCAGGATCGTCTCGTATCGATTCCTGGCCATGTGAGCAGAGAATATGGGCATATTGTGAATTGGATGTGTGAACCAATACATCCGCAAATTCGGAAATTGGTGTATGCCCATGTTGAGGGTAAGAAAGGTCTTAAATTCGGAAACCGTAAGCGCTTTCCATTCTTTGGCAAGGAAGGACTGGAGATTAGCGGCGATGTATTGACCAGCATATAAATTACTCTGGTCCACAATACATCTATAGAGATCTTCCATGAAATTTAGCGAATAAAAATGAAGTGACATAAAATTAGCTGTATCCACCTGAATACCGGGTTGGCTGGTGAATGGGGGAAGTATGGGTTCTGCAGAAGTGGTGGGGACCCAATCAGGATAGGCAAATTCTGCAGGAAGGGCACCATGGGCACGACGGGCCTGTCTTTGTCTTCTTCTTCTTGGTGGCAGCGGGACACTACTTGTGCTTGCCACCTCGCCAGCTTGAACTGCACTTATGGGACTCGCCACGTCACCACGTGATACTGCAGTGCTGGATGAACGACCAGGGTGTACTAGGCCGCTGGTGCTTGCCAGTTCACCAGAAGGAATAGTGGCGCTAGTACTTCTCTGCACTATACAAGGTTCTTGCTGCTCAACAACATCAGAACGGGGTCGGGTTCGCCTGGCCTTAGCACTTTGTCTTCAGAGCTATCTGACATAGGATCGTATTCTGAGCCAGAATCTGACAGATGCGTGACCTCCTCTTCACTATCTGTCATGCTCAGAATCCTGAAGGCCTCTTCACCAGTGTACATTCGCTTTGCCATTTTGGGCTCTAAACTTAGTCGTACACTGGTGATTATTTAACAGGTAAAAAAAGCACATGACTGTAGAAAAGCAAATGTAGAAAACGCTTCCAAAAAAACCTGTTAGCGATCGCAGGGATCAGGCCTGTCTCAGCGAACGCTGCAGTTATGTGTGTTGTGTTTTTAAAGTGACAGTGATCGATCGATACTGCACTTGGGTGGGTTGGGCTGGGCGGAGGGGCAAAACGCAGGTGCTAGCGGGTATCTGGGCTGATTCTGCTAACAATGCATTTTTGGGTACCCTAAACTGCTGGGTACGCTAGTATAGATCTGATCAGATCAGGTATAGATCCATTCAGATACTATACCACTAAGTGGTAAGGGGTGTATGATTTGCGCGTAGGTGTAAGCGTTACTGGCACTAACCTAACACTGCCTGGGGCGACGCAGACTCTGACTGACGCTAACATTTTATTGATATTACCCGCCGGGCGATCAGGGGGTTTAACCTTTATTGGTTTTACCACCTGATGACGTTAACTAACCAGCGTCAACCGTAACACTTATACGGTGATCACTGGTGAAAGGGTTAACTAGGGGGCAATCAGGGAGTTAAAACCTGTATTAGGTAATATATAGGGGTTCCTGACGCTTTCTAAAAACCTAAAAAACGAAATAACTAACTGGCTAACCTGCGTCACCAGTGACACTTATACGGTGATCACTGGTGAAAGGGTTAACTCTAGGGGCAATCAGGGGTTAAAACCTTTATTTATGGGGTACCTAACGCTATAGAAACCTGGCGGCGAACCTCAAAAAAAAACTAGCTACCTAGCGGCAACGGTGACACTAATACAGTGATCAGAAAACCGATCACTTAGTGACACTGGCAATAGGGGGTGAAAGGGTTAACTAGGGCGGTGATCAAGGGGTTAAACCTTTTTTTTATAACTGCCCTAACACTTTTTTCTGTCACAAATGACACTAAATGCAGTGATCAGAAAATAAATTATCACTGGCAGTGATCATTTATTTTCTGATTAACCCCCCAGCCAACTGTCACAGTGTCACTATTGCAGTGATTCACTGCAATAGTGACACTGTGACAGTTGGCTGGGGGGTTAATCCTTATTGTAAGTCACAGTCACAGAAATAAATTCTCATAAGAAAAAAAAAAAAACTTGCTTCCCTCCTATTGGCCGATTTGAATTTTTGTCAGTTGGTGATCTGAAGATAAACATTCCGTTGCCGTAGTGACGTGCCCACAAGTCCAGCTAGGATTGGACCAGCAGAGTCATGTGACCTAATTTGCAAAGGATTTAAGGAGCTGCTGACCAGCCAGGAGCTCACAGTGCGTTCGAGCTGAGAGAGAGAAGGAAGCAGTTTGTGTTTCTCTTCAATCTTGCGTATCGTATTGAGAATGCTGAAGTGGGTTAAACCAATCAGAGATAATTCTGTGCAGGTGAAAGATCAGCCAGCACAACAGAGAGCCGGAATTCCAATGGAAGAGCGCCGGCCAGCCGCACAGCCCTGTGTTAATACTACCCCACGTAGGGGTTTGTTTGGGGTAATTAAGCGGCTTTTTAAGAACGTTTCCCCTCGGTACACCAACCAAGAGGAATCATTAGAGGAACGTGGGGGGTCCTCGGCTGAGGTCCCCCAGGCAGCTGTACAGCCCCAGGTTACTACCCCGCATAGGGGTATCCTTGGGGCAGGTAGGCAGCTTTTTAGGAAAAATAAGAAAGTTCCCCCTCTGTACACCAACCAAGAGGAATCATTAGAGGAACGTGGGGGGTCCTCAGCTGAGGTCCCCCAGCCAGCTGTACAGCCCCGGGTTACTACCCCGCATAGGGGTATCCTTGGGGCAGGTAGGCAGCTTTTTAAGAAAAATAAGAAAGTTCCCCCTCTGTACACCAACCAAGAGGAATCATTAGAGGAACGTGGGGGGTCCTCGGCTGAGGTCCCCCAGCCAGCTGTACAGCCCCAGGTTACTACCCCGCATAGGGGTATCCTTGGGGCAGATAGGCAGCTTTTAAAAAAAAAGAAGAAAGTTCCCCCTCTGTACACCAACAAAGAGGAATCATTAGAGGAACGTGGGGGGTCCTCGGCTGAGGTCCCCCAGCCAGCTGTACAGCCCCGGATTACTACCCCACAAAGGAGTGTCCATTGGGCAGATAGGCAGCTTTATACAGAAAATAGAGCTGAACCTCTGAACATCAACCAAGAGGGATCAGCACCGGAGACAGCAGGAATAGAGGATTTTGGTAAGTATTCTAAAAGAGGAATATAATACAGTGAATGCCCCCTCCCCCCACATACTGTATATACTATATACACAGGGATCACTGCATAGAACATAGAACAAGCGACCCACAATGCACCAAGACTTTCTAAATTATTTGAATTTTATAAAATAATTTATTGAAACTTTGTATCAATTTTTCTACAATTTTAATGATACAAAAATTTCAATAAATATTTTTTTTATCAAACTCTAATGTTTTATTGCCTTAAAAAATCCCACCAAAAAAAGTCTTGCTGTGATTACAGATCAGATAATGAAGGCAAAGCTTTCTAAAATTAAACTAAACTGACTTGTAATTAGCAGCCAGCAGGTGACAGTTATCTGACTCTTTAGGTGACCGTTGGGCAGCCAACCTGGTGTGAGGTGATGGATATCGGGTGGGGGGGAGACAGGCAACCCAACTATAAAACTAGTTTTACTAGTATTAAGTATTACACATGGCGGGCTGACAGAGCTCTGCCCCCAATCACTGCCACCCCCATCATTGTCCCTGGGAGTAGTCCTTGTGGACAGTCGTGTTCTGGGCTCTTCCCACTTTATAATATAGTGACCAGGACATAGAGCTGCCCACAGGACTCATCCCCCTGCTCCTGCACAACCCCCAACCCTCCCCCACCACCAGTGTTCATTTATACATCAAATTTTTATTTAGTTTTAGTCATATTTTAATCATCTCAATTGTTTTAGTCGACTAAAATCGAACAGGTTTAGTTACATTTTATTGCATTATTTACGCATTTCTTTAGAATTGGCAAACTCATTCTTTACTCCGGGAGTAAAACGCCAATAAGATATTATTTCCGGTAGGAAGGATTGAACCCGCACTACACACACAGATTTAGCCAGTGTGATAAATAACGTCTTTAGAAATAAAACCGAGTTTCATAAACAAACACAAATATTGCTTTCTGACAAAAAGAAGTGCAACCTGAAAATATAAAAAGACTCAGAAACCTGAAAGCTCTTTTGGCTGTAATATCATTTCACAAATCACCTGAATATATCACCGACATTAACCAATTAAAGCGGTTTTATACCCGGAAAAAAAAAACTTGTAAAGGCAAAGGCATAATGTGCTAGTATGCACCGCACCGCAATCCCAGCTCATTATGAAATACTTACCTTAGAAAGAAGTGCCGGCATCGCCTCCCAGTCACCGCTGAGAGAGCGGACATGTTCCCTCGGCGTGTCTTCCGGGTTCTCGGCTCCATCGCTGTAAGTGGCCCGCGTGACACATTTTACCTCCAGGTAAGCCTTATTATAGGCTTTCCTGCAAGTAAAAATGTGCTAAAGGGGTTCACAACCACTTCAAGGACAAGGCCTATTTTTGACATTTGTTGTTTACAAGTTAAAATCTGTATTTTTTCCTAGACAATTACTTAGAACTCCCAAACATTATATATATATATATATATATATATACACATATATATATATATATATATATATATATATATATATACAGTATATATATATATATATAGTATATTAGCAAAGACTCTGGAGAATAAAATGGCGCCCATTGCAATATTTTATGCCACAAGGTATTTGCGCAGCGGTCTTTCAATTGCAATTTTTCGGGAAAAATACATTTCACTGAATTTAAAAAATACAATAAACAGTAAAGTTAGCACAACATTTTTTTTTTTTGTATATTGTGAAAAATTATGTTTCGCTGAGTAAATACCAAACACGTCACAGTTGAAAATTGCACACGCACAGCCTGCATTTGTAATGTAGCAGATTGGCGCTCTTTATCACCAAGATCTCAGCGCAGGGAGAGATCCCATTAGGATTTCTTACCTTTTGGTGGACAGAAGGTTGAAGTCTGGGTATTCAGGGTGAATAGCTGTTAGAGATTCCACAGGGACCCCATCTTACATTTGTATTGGCGGAGAAAGCCATGCCCTGAGCATGGACTCCCAGGGTCGGGAACCCCCATATCCTCCATGTTTATTTAGAATTCCCATAAAGAGAAACGCATCACACAAGATCATTTCCATAACTCAGATGACATTCACTTACATATGTTAAAGTCAATGAAGTGTAAATAGCAGGAATTTAAATATTTTTTTTTTCTCTCTGCAGATGGATACAATGACCCAGCTCCCCATGAAATGGGACCGATTCAACTGGTTCAATCCATCAGTGATGAAACCCAAGTGGTTCCAATTACCACCGAGGCTGGGAAATCATCCTACGCTAAGACCACGGAAGAGACACGTGTCATGCCATTCACCAAAAATGAGCAAAGACAAGTGACTCCATCCACCCATAAGAAGAAACCACGAGTGGTAGTGATTCCATCCACCCAGGACAAGGATGCACGAGTGGTAGTGATTCCATCTTCCAGGAGTCAGCAAGTACAAGTGATCACCATTCCCTCAACCAAAGGCCAGGAAGTAGAAGTGATAATAGCCACAGTCAAGAAGGAGGCAAGATATGTGTCAACGTCTACCATCGAGATTACAAGATCCATGATGAACAGGAGAATACTGGTAAATGGGACTCCATCCACTATGGACCAGGTGTCACTGTCCACCAAGGAACAGGGGACACAAATGTCACTGTCCACCAAAGAGCAGGGGACACAAATGTCACTGTCCACCACGGAGCAGGGTATGCAAATGTCATTGTCCACCAAGGAGCAGGGGACGCAAATGTCATTGTCCACCAAGGAGCAGGGGACGCAAATGTCACTGTCCACCAAGGAGCAGGGGACGCAAATGTCACTGTCCACCAAGGAGCGGGGGACGCAAATGTCATTGTCCACCAAGGAACAGGGGACGCAAATGTCACTGTCCACCAAGGAACAGGGGACGCAAATGTCACTGTCCACCAAGGAGCAGGGGACACATATGTCATTGTCCACCAAGGAGCCGGAGACACATATGTCATTGTCCACCAAGGAGCCGGAGACACATATGTCATTGTCCACCAAGGAGCCAGAGACACATATGTCATTGTCCACCAAGGAGCCGGAGACACATATGTCATTGTCCACCAAGGAGCCGGAGACACATATGTCACTGTCCACCAAAGAGCCGGAGACACATATGTCATTGTCCACCAAGGAGCCGGAGACACATATGTCACTGTCCACCAAGGAGCAGTCAATTCCAGTAGATCTCGCCTTCAAGAATCAGCATACACCAGTACCTCCTCCAGACAAAGGCCATGGGGCAGCTCCACTAGTCCCATCCAGTAGTGCCATAGGGGAACAGCCATGCGTACTTTCCTTGGAAAGATTCACTTTCTATGGAATACTTGGAAAAGGGGCCTTCGGGAAGGTGGTGTTGGCCTCCCATGATGCCATTCAACAGAAGCTGGCAGTGAAGATCATTAAAAAGCGAGAACTACTTGATCAAAATCCCAGCATGGCCACCAAAGAGCGTCACGTACTGATTAACTACAAGGATAATCCATATATCACCCATCTATTTGGATCATTCCAGACAGAGGTAAGTCTTTCCATCTTCCATTTTTTCATCTCTTGTGTATATCTTCATATATTCCTCCACAAAGTGAAATCTTATTTGTCTCTAATGTAACCTTTATCTCTTCTTTTCCACAGACTCATCTCTTCTTTGCCATGGAATACCTGAGTGGAGGGGATCTTCGGAAACTGCTATTGGCCTACAACACATTTGACGAGCACATCATAAGGTAAGTCCAATGACAGGGCCATGACGGAGTCGGGGGTGGCTGGCCAATGAGGACAGGCAGTGACGCAGCCAGGCCCCTCCCACTGAGTCCTGTCCATACACACCACTATGTACTATAGGGGGAAGTCACTTAGCTTTAGATTTTATTGGTCTGTGATGATTTTGAATAATTCATATTTTTCTTTCTCTTTCAGAGGTCTCACTGCTGAGATTATTTGTGGACTGCAGTACCTGCATGCTGCTCAGGTCATCCATAGGTAAGTATTGGATTATCTGACTAACACTCACCCATTGGCTTCTGGTATTTTATGATGAATCAGGCAAGGTTGTGTTGCCTCCCGTAAAGTCTAATTCCATCTGCTGCAGAAGTCTCCCTGCTCATGTCATATTCTGCTTAATGTAACTGTTCTCTCTTTTCTTTCACAGAGACCTCAAACCAGAAAACATTCTCCTGGACGCCGCTGGTCACGTTCAAATAGCTAATTTTGGCTTGTCTGAGACAGGAGTCTCCAAGGCCAATAGGATCAAAGGAGGCGGAGGTACAGCAATATACATGGCCCCGGAGGTAAGATTGGTGATTTCCTGATATTAGACTTTGTTGTAATGCTCATTATGGGATATAGAGAGGAGCTAAAAGGGGGCTTCTCATTCATTGAATGAAAAATTCCTCCACTGGGGCCCCCGATTGCTTTTAGCGGGTCTCCAGGCTGGCTCTATATCCAACAAAATGTGGGAAGTTGTGAGTTGCAATGGTGTTGCAGCTTCTTTGTGGAGGACATGGAGGCCGGGTATAGATGAATGGATCTGTCCTACCCAATTCACACATATAAATGGGATAAAATCTCCCGGAGCTGCTCACCTGCTGTACTACTCTTTACCATGGTGAGAGCTTGTAAAAGTTTGAGCTACTGGGGTCAGTACACCTTTATCTGCCCCCTGTAATTGGCACAATTTAAGTGAACCTCTAGGCAAGGGTTGGACATTCTCTTAGGTGTTTCTTGGTGTCTGAGTCCTTATTAGGGGGGAGTCACACTCTTTATTTGTTCCCTCTATTCTTGTTCTGGGAACAGCTCTAACATTTTGCATTTCCCTTCATTTTCTCGCTATCAATGGTCACCATTGATAGCGAGAAAATGAAGGGAAATGCAAAATGTTAGAGCTGTTCCCAGAACAAGAATAGAGGGAAAGTCTCTAAGGCCGCGTACACACGATCAGTGCAAACCAATGAAAATGGACTGAAGTCCAGTTTCATCGGTCCAGAGTGACTGTGTGTATGGCCAATCAGTCTGTTGTTCTTCAGTCCAAAGTTTTAAAACTTGCTTTAAAATCGGACTGATGGACGCCTGACTATCGGTCCAAACCGATCGTTAGTACGCAAAAGCATCGGTTCAAAAACCCATGCATGCTCAGAATCAAATCGACGCATGCTTGGAAGCACTGAACTTTTTTTCAACACATCGTTGTGTTTTACGTCACCGCGTTCTGACACGATTGGTTTTTGAACTGATGGTGTGTACGCACATCAGACCATCAGTCTGTGAACCGATGAAACTGGACTTCAGTCCGTTTTCATCAGTTTGGACTGATCGTGTGTACGCGGCCTCAGAGTAGAATGGGAGATTTCCTTTGACTTCCTCTTGAATCTCTGGAACAGGAAGTGAACTTTCCCCCAATGGTACACAGACAGCAGAAATATACTGGCAGGGGTACTAACCCTTCTGTACTCTATATTAGTGGATGTTAGTGCAAATTAAAAATAAAGTATCTTGGTCATAAATGTACAATATATATGTGTAAAGCGCGGCGTAAAATTGATGGCGCTATACAAGCTCCGCCTTAGTTTGATGTCAGTTTTAGGACTCCTGGGAGGCTCCATACATCATATATCAGCATGGAGTCCTCTCTGTCCTCTGCCTGGCCTACAAATTCACTCATCCTTCTTTCTCTCTTTCTTCTCTTTCTCCAGGTCCTTTCAGGTCAACCGTACTACACCATGGCAGACTATTTCTCCCTGGGAGAGACAGTATACGAGATGGCCAGGGGCAAACATCCATATAGGCAATACATTAATGGAAAAAATGTGGACGTGGATGAACTTTGGAATGTAATCCGTACCAACACCCCTCATTTTTTACGGAAAAGAAAGACTCCTCTCCAGGATCTCCTATATAGGGTGAGTATTACCTTCTACTAACTGACAAAACCCTTTCCAAGTTATATACACCTTGTTAGGATTTTGGGAAACATGATTGGACATTCATGTGGGTCATGGCAGTACTTTCAGCATGCTGACTGCTTAGTGCAGGGGTGCTCAATCCTGTGGCCCTCAGAGCCCAAACCAGGGCATGGCCCGGGGGTCAGCCAACCCAATGATCCCAATGTGGGCCAGCAGCGCAGGAGGCAGGCTGCTGAGGAGCTGCCGAGGAGGGAGGAGCAGGAGTCCCATAAGATGATGCCTCCTCTGTAGTGCCGCCTCCTGTCCCAGGCAGGGCTGCTGTTAGGTCTTATGGGGCCCCGTGACTTCTATCTGACAGGCCCCTCCCCCACCTCCAAAAATATCAAAATTATATTTTCGCTAAAGTGCCATGGCTGGGATGCCATGCTTCTCTGTCATGGCCGAAATGATACCCTTATCGATAAATACCCATTCAGTTGACTTAGTGCTGCTCTAAAAGTTCCCCGCAATCCCCTGCAAAGCATGCAGTTGTGGTGTGATAGTGTGGGGGTTAAAGCAGGCGGTGGGTAGGCAATATAAAACATTTCAACAAGTTCTTATTGTTTTTAAAATTAATTGAAGTTTACATTTTCTTTAGAAATCTATATTTTTTAAATCTGCCCTGTTGGGGGGTGGGGGGCTTTGGTGAAATATCAGGGGTCTAAACAGTTACACTAGATCCACAAGTGTCAGTGATAAGGCAGTACAGCCAGCCCTCCATCTCAGTAGGTGCCTGTGACCCCCCCCCCCTTTGAATGGATGGGGCCCGGGCCCAGTACAGAAGGGATGGCTGTACTGCCTCATCAGCGGCCCTGGTCCCAGGCAGAGTGATACCAAGTGTACTTCTTCCAGCAGCCTGGAGAGCGATGCTAGCAGAAGCTGGAAGAGGAAAAGGGAGGTCAGTGTATTAAACATACAATCAGTGGCAGCTGGCAGGGCCGTCTGTAATATTAATTGGGCCCTGGGGAAACATTTTCTTGGGCCCCACAACAGGCAGCTGCTTTGGACCTCACAACAATGATGGGGCCCAGAGGAGCTTCCCCTGTTGCCCTGCCTTAAAGACGGCCCTGGCATCTTAGTAGGGGGGATTAAAAGCAAAATCAGGGAAGTTGAAATACGTCACTGTCAGAATCCAATATTAGAACGGGGATTATATTGTTCACATATCACTATTGCTCTCTCATGGTTTCTTATCATGTTTCTTTCTCCTTTACAGCTCTTACAGTTTTCCCCGGAAAAACGAGCAGTCCACGTATGTGACATCAGAGGTCTCCCATTCTTCAACCCGATCAACTGGAAGGAGGTAGAGGAAGGAAAATCACCATCACCGCTTAGACCAGATATGGTAAGTATATGAACATGTCCTAGGGTCTGATATTTTGCATGTGATCACTGCCAGCACCTATAGCCACCAGCAGTGATCGTTGTGTTCTGTTGACAGTGAAGGCTCCCTACCAGCAGAACACAATAGTGCAGTGGGAGAGATTCCTCCTTTAACACTGAATGTGTTGATGGAGAAACCAAGTGATTTTCTTATTTTCCTCCCGTGGTGGAAGGAAAGAAAATTGTATAATCTATGGCTTGCTTCAGGAATCAGAAATATTGATAAATGTCTTTTTCCCTTTTCAGCTTCCCAAGGAACCGGAACATAGAAGAATGGAAGTATCGGAATGTTTGATGTGCAACGACCATGAGATGTGGATTGCGACGAGGGAGCAGAAGAAATTTGAAGGCTTTTTCTACATCAGCGAAAGTCTGAAGCCGCAGCCAATGGCCTCATCTCCAGCACCATCTGAGGGCCATTAAAGCATATCCACCAGCTTATAAAACAGACAGAAGGGGTATCCGGTGAACCTGCCACCTCTGCTAAGGCTCTAAGGAACTACATCTCCCAGCATGCACTGTGTAAGTAATGGGGCTTTAGCTCCCAGCCTAGCATAAGATGCTACGGGACTACATATCCCAGCATGCTTTTTTCTATAGACGTACTACAGGTACCAGCAATCTCTACATACCCCAGCCTGCTTCCCCCCTCCTCAGGGGTGAATGCGCCCCACACTCTTCTCCCACCACGGGTGGTGGGGCCCCTCCCCCTCAGGATAAAGGTGGGCCGGTTGGGCCTGCGGGGGAGGGGAAGAGGACGGTGGGAGAAGAGTGGGGTGGTGGGACTGGGGGGGTGCTGTCCCCCTGAGGAGGGGGGGAAGCAGGCAGGGGGACGGCACTGGGGGGGTGCCGTCCCCCTGAGGAGGGGGGGGAAGTATGTAGAGATTGCTGGGACCTGTAATATCTCCAATGAAAAAAAACATACTGGGATATGTAGTCCCGTAGCATCTTATTCCAGGCTGGGAGCTGAAGCCCCATTACTTACACCGTGCATACTGGGAGTTGTAGTTCCTCAGAGCCTGAGCAGAGGTGGCAGGTTCCCTGAACACACAGACACGCCGTGAACCAGCTGCAGTATGGACAATGGCTCCTCGCACCGGAGCGCTTTCTGTGTGGGGGAGAGGGTCTCTCCTCCCCACTCTCCGCACAGTGACAACTATCACCAACCACCAAGGGTGGCAATGCCTCTTACCAGGCTCTGCCCCACTCACCTACCACCAAGGGTGGCGATGCCTTTTACCAGGCTCCACCCCCACTCACCTACCACCAAGGGTGGCAATGCCTCTTACCAGGCTCCACCCCACTCACCTGCCACCAAGGGTGGCGATGCCACTTACTAGGCTCCGCCCCCACTCACCTACCACCAAGGGTGGCAATGTCTTTCATCAGGCTCCACTACACACATTCATCTACCAGCAAGAGGGGGTGCTACCACCCTGGGTATGCGGTGAGTGTGGCCAGTGGAACTTCCAACCCAAGTTTCATCTGCCCTCACTCCTCCCACACCCAGCATACTGGTGCTTCCCCCAGGCCCCACCTACATGCACTCATGTACATAAACTGACCGCTCCATGCTTTAGATAGATGTACACACACGCAACCAAATTAGGAGAGAGTAGATCGCACACACAGATTATAGGATGAGGCCTACTACAAACATACACCCAACACTAGAAAAAGGATGACTAGCGTTCAGTAGGGTAGCTTAGTGTAGTCAGTGTAGGTCCTGCCCTAAAAGAGTCTACCTTGCCGTGGTGGGCAGGCTTGGAATCTCCTGGTCAAAAGTGTGTCAGCAAATGGGCCAGAGGCTCACTAGATCTTCACTTCTGGCCAATTGATTTTACAAAAAGACTCTTGGTTTAATCCGAGTATATAGAGTTGGAAAAGGAAAAAATTTGTCTAGGTCCAGAATTCTACTTTCATAAACACACAATAAAAATTTGGTTTATTTACATTTGAATTGCTTCCTCTTTTATTTAAACCTTTCTTGAGTGGGGGGTAATTACCACTTGGATGCCCAGGCCACATTTGCAAGGCTGGAAAGGGGCTCTATGGCGACTTCTTCCACTTCTGGTGTCGTGTTGTGTAATAGGTGTTTATGTATAACGTGTGTCCTAACTATGTATGTACTGACACGCCCCTTATGTGACAGGAGTGACAAGGTCCTCTCCATGGAGACATCAGGGGTCTTCCAGCTTCACCCCAAGAACAGGAGATACCGTCTAATCCTGCAATGAAACATTCCCCTAAACTAGGAAAAGATATCAAGTTCTCCGAGAATTTTATATTCATTTTATATTCCTACACATTCCCCTCACACAATGGGCCAGATTCAGGTAGGAGAGCGTATCTTTGTGCGGGCGTAGCGTATCCTATTTACGCTACGCCTCCGCAACTTTGACAGGCAAGTGCTGTATTCACAAAGCACTTGCTCCGTAAGTTGCGGCGGCGTAGCGTAAATGGGCCAGCGTAACTCAAAGTAGGCTGGTAGTGGGCGTGTTGTATGTAATAAATGTATGTAATAAATTAATAAATGGTGACCCCTCATAAATGATGCGCCGAACGAACTGCGCATTCGCGGGCCGTGGACGTATCCCAGTGCGCATGTTCAAAATCACGTCGCAAATAGTCATTGATATCGACGCGAACGTAACTTACGCCCAGCCCCATTCTGAATCGGCTTGCGCAAACGACGTAAACGACGTACAATACGACGCTGCCCCGACGTCCATACTTAACATTGCCTGTGCCTCATATAGCAGGGGTAACTTTACGCCGGTCCGACGCCTTACGTAAACAACTCAAATAGATACGCCGGCCGCAACTATGTTCGTGAATCGGCGTATCTACCTAATTTGCATATTCGACGCATAAATTTACAGAAGCGCCACCTAGCGGCCAGCGTAAATATGCTACTAGCATATAACGGCGTAAGAGACTTACGTCGGTCGTATCTTAGCTAAAACCTGGTGTATCCAATTTTTTGAATCATGCACCGAGATACGACGGCGCTCATTCGGACTTACGATGGCGTATCTGGAGATACGCCGTCGTAAGTCTTTCTGAATCTGGCCCAATATCTGGGGAATTTTCCTGTTATCCCGGGGCTGGAGGATCTCTTCTATTCAGAAGAAGTGTTTTTCTCCCCTTACAATCTATACTTTAGTATGAAGCCTTTCTCTCGTCTCCAATACAATTGTAACATTCTCCAATTTAAAATCTCTTTACATTTTTTTTCATTAAAATAATAAACATGTTATACTTATCTGCTCTGTGTAATGGTTTTGCACAGAGCAGCCGTGATCCTAAATTTCTCAGTTCCCCCATCTGCGCTCCTGGCTCCTCCCCGTGCCTGCTATAGGGCACTTGTGCGCGCTCGATCCGGAGCCTCACTGTCTTTGTTGATTGTGTAAAAAAAAACTTCTGTGCTTGGTGACTATTAAATGACAATAGTGAAAAGAATTGTGACTCTCAGAGAAAACAACACTCTAAAATGTGTTTAAATACATCAACACCCAAAGAGATGTCACTAGAGCTGGTTTGGTGCGCTTTCTCTTTTATATTGTTACATTGATATGAGAAGCTTTAATGACAATGACAATGACAGTGGAACTAGGCCCCACCCCTGGCTATGCTTACAGCTTTTGACTGACAGCAGCTGGAGCCAATGGCTCCCAATACATGCACTCATCTACCAGCAAGGGTGGCAATGCCTCTTATCAGGCTCTGCTACACCCACTTACCTACTGCCAAGAGGGGGCTCTACCACCCTGGGTATGGGGTGAGTGTGGCCAGTGGACCTTACCCCCCAAGTTTCATCTGCCCTCACTCCCCCGAAGCCCAGCATACTGTTACCTCCCCCAGGCCCCCCCCCACATGCACTCATTTACCACCAAGGGTGGCAATGCCTCCTACTGTGTTTTTTACATTTGCAATTTAGTCTCTTCTGTGGGATTTTTATTGGAAATTGTAAGAAAATGTGACGACTTTAACAATATTTGTCAGTGTGGTACTGTTACATTTCTATATAGCTCTGCTTCTTTAGGGCTTTTGTTTATGTGAAAAGATGGGGATGGGGATTCCATTTGTTTTTCCTGATCCCCCCGCAGGCTGATTGAAAAAGAAAAACACTCTTCTATGGCCAACCTTGGGGACTTGAGTGGGCGGAAAGAAAATTGCTTGATTTCCCATCAACACAGATGGGGGAATCCCTCCCGTAGTGCTATTGTGCTTTGCCAGCTAGGAGCGTTCCCTGCTGGCCGAACCGACTGATCACTGCTGGGGCTATATCCGCTGGCAGTGATAGCATGAAAAGAAATCCCACAGGCTGGTTGTACTCAAGTCAATAGATTTCAGTACAACCAGCCTGCCCAGTGCCCATGGATGGATTGAATCTCAGGCCTGTTCATGCTGAACCAGCTGAGGTTCCATCCTTCTATGGCCGGCAATAGATTGTAAGATTCGAGAGGGCTGATATTGTGTGATTTGCTGGGTGCTCAGTGTGTCCCTGTACCTTTAAGAATGGGTGGGCTCCCTTCAGTACCCCTGACCTCCACCTATCCATCAGAATACATAAGCTAGAGATAGGACCACAGATACCAGGGTGCCATGACGGGGCTCTGTGGCTTACACATGTATTTGTATGTATGCAGACTGAACCCCTGTTTTAACCAATTCCCACCCAAGGTCCATCATATGATGTCCTGGATGTTCAGTGGGGAGATCTGAATGACGGGTGCAGCTACAGGCATCATTCAGGTATCCATCTTTTCAGCCGGCGATTCTGTGCACTATAAGAACGATCATAGCGGCAGTTCCGCCGCTTAAACGTTCTTATAAGCGACGGGAGGGGACGTCCCCCCTCCCGCCACCATCCGGTGCTTCTCAGGGCTCTCCTGAGCCATCGGGGACCTGGAGAAACTATCTGCCGGCACCGAATGGTAATCATAAAGATGATTGGTGACCAGATCTCTATGACCGTTGACGGCCAGGCAGGACATTATGATGTCAGGCCTGGGTACCCAGACGTAAACAATCGGTGAATTGTTTTTCACAATCTCATGCTTTCCAGCCTGGAGGAGAGATGCGGGGTCTTATTGACCCCGCATCTCTCCATAAAGAGAACCTGTCAGGCTGTCACAATACAGTAGATTCCTATTACAAGGCATGTTTACATGCCTTGTAATAGGAATAAAAGTGATCATAAAAAAAAGAATTAAAAGTGTAAAAACAAAAAAAATTAAGTAAAAAAAAAAAAAATATATATATATATATATATTTAAAATGCCCCTGTCCCAGGTAGCTCGCACTCAGAAGCGAACACACACATAAGTCCCGCTCACGTATGTAAACGCCATTCAAACCACACATGTGAGGTATTGGCGCGTACGTTAGAATATCATCAACAATTCTAGCACGGGACCTCCTCTATAACTAAACTGTTAACCTGTAAAAAAAAATTAAGCTTCGCCTATCGAGATTTTTAAGTATTGAAGTTTGGTGCCATTCCATGAGTGTGCACAATTTTAAAGCATGACATGTTGGGTATCAATTAACTCAGCATTAAATCATCTTTCATATTATACTAAAAAAAATTGTGCTAACTTTACTGTTTTGTTATTTTTTAATTCATGAAATGGTGTTTGAAAAATGATAAAAAGTTGCAATGACCGCCATTTTATTATTTTATTACCTAGGGTGTCTGCTAATATATATGTATATATATATATATATATATATATATATATATATATATATATATATATATATATATATATATATATATATATATATATATATATATAGTGTTTGGGGGTTCTAAGTAATTTTCTAGCAAAAACAAATATGATTTTTGCATGTAGGTGAGAAGTGCCTGAATAGGCCAGGTCAGGAAGTGGTTAATGCATTCTGTTAGATAGGTTGATTCGGTTGTCAGTGGGCTGGCCGGTGAGTAAAGCTTGGATCTGTCCTAGGATTTATCCTTGGTCTTGTTTATATCTGATATGAATGTGCAATATAAATTTGTATATTGTCGGCATTATAGATAGGGTTGCCACATGTCCGGAATTCATCCGGACAGTCCGGGTTTGGAATCATGTATTTTCAGTATTTCAGACTGCCTGAAACTCAGACACATTATTCAGACCAGACTATGGCTTCCCAGCAGAGATGCTGGCTGCAGTTGCTCTCTTTCACACTGCCAAAAACAATTACTCCTCCCCACACAGACGGGAAAGAAGAGAGGGCATGATTGGCTCTTCTTCCTCCCACCCCTACACATCTGTGTCTGTCCACACTCCAATCCCCGGCTCTGTGCCCTAAGAAAAGGAAAGCTAGGGCCAGAAATGTGAAGTCCAGCAGCCTCAGACACATTTGGATGAGAGGTGCTGACTGCCAAGGGGGGAGTGAGCTCACCATCCATCCCTGTCTGTGACTGCAGTCTCCTATGTAGGGACAAACCTGCAACTAAACAGATATATAGAGTTATGGCCGCACTTTACAGAGGAGCCTTGGGGCGGCGCTGTGGCTTCTACATAAATTTACAAATGAGTGCAACAAAAGCCTCTGTTGTTTCCCTGAATTGTTAGACGGGACAATTTGTTTCTTTTGCTGGTAAGTCTGCTGGGAATTTTTTTGCCTGTATTGTGGAATCTCCTTCCATGTGCAACCATAAAAAGACAGAGCGGCGCACAGGCCTAGCGCCTTATCCTAAAACCATGATTTTATTAATATACAAAGTGGTAAGTTTTGTACTCACAAGTAGGGATGAGCTTCGTGTTCGAGTCAAACTCATGTTCAACTCGAACACCGTATGTTCAATCGTTTGTTGAATTGTGAATGTTATGGGCCGTTCACGCCAAATTCGAGTGGGGTGTCACAGCCCATAATGCACTGCGGCATCGCAGGGTGGCTTTGGCCAATTATGCCTCAGGGGATTTAGTACACGCCCCACACTATATAAGGCCGTCTGGAAGTTGGCCTTGTGTAGTGTGTTACGGCGTTGGTGAAAGACAGAGAGAGAGAGACAGAGTCATTTCTTTTTTTTCAATTTCTTTATTTTTCAAGTTTTTTTTTCATTTATACAGAGCAAAGAGGTATAACATGGATCTTAACGCAAAATCACAATAGACAATCGATCATCTTTACATAATCTCAACATAACCTCTCATTTTATATATCAACAAGAGGGGGGGGGGGAGAAAAAAAACATTAAGACCAGAGGCGTCGTTAGGGCGTGGCTTGGGGGGCTGGAGCCCCGAATTGGTCCCCGAAAAGCCCCAAGTCTATGCAGCATTGCATTCAATTATTAGCCCCGAGTGTCTGGCGAAAAGTGACCGAGTGCGGCCAAGTGCCACCAGCGCTGAGCCACTGTCCATTCCGGGCGCCGGCTATTAGTCCCACCCCTAAGCCAGCTTCTCAATGGCTCCCTAGTTGCCTGTCATCTTCTTCCAACTTCTGAGGGGATGAGGCAATGCCGACGGAGCAGCGCCGGCTGGCCGTGATTGGTCAGTGACAGGCCTGCCCCCAGGGGTGGACTGACCATTCAGGCTCTCAGGCTGAGTACACGTGGGCTGAGGCAAGTAGAGGGAACTATGGATGCGGACTGGGCAGGATGGATTCGGCCGTGGGATGCATGGCATGAACGGGCTCCTGGTCCTGAGAGGAGAGAGGGACCGAGAGAGCCCAGGAAGGAGGACACATCCTGCACTGAATTACTTGCTGACTGGCGAGGGACAGGCGAGCAGCGAAGAACTGGAGTGTGACAGCCTGCCTTCTACACGGAGAAGGGTGAGTCCACTCTCAGAGGAAACCTGTACTGTACTGTACTTAAAAAAAAAAAAGTCCATTGCATTGCCCCCAATGTGTCATGCTTTCTTTTTTTGAATGCCATGCTGCAATCTGCGGAGACTTCACTTATAATCCTTTCCTTTGCTGTAACAATTTTATGAAGCATTCCTGTTCTATATAATGGTGGGAGTGGGACATACATAGCAGACATACTGATCAACCCACCCTTTTTCTCTCAACCTCCCTCTACCTACACCCCCTCCCTCACTACCCCCCCCCCACTTCCTACACCCCCTCCGTCACTACCCCCCACTTCCTACACCCCCTCCCTCACTACCCCCCCACTTCCTACCCCCCGCTTCCTACACCCCCTCCCTCACTTCCCCCCCCCCTTCCTACATCCCTCTCTCACTACCCCCAACTTTCTACACCCCCTCCTCCTCTCCCCCTCTCTCCCACCCCTGACTTAAATCCCCTACTCTCGCACTCCATTCCTCACCCTGCCTCTCCTTCTCCCTTCCTATCTCTCTTACCCCCCTCGTTTCCCCTTCCTCTCTCTCCTATTTTACCATCTCCCTATCTCTTACTCCATCCTAGACATACTGTATGCAGGACAGGTCAGTGGGTCAGGTCAGTGTATGTAGGACAGGTCAGTGTATGTAGGACAGGTCAGTGGGTCAGGTCAGTGTAAGTAGGACAGGTCAGTGTATGTAGGACAGGTCAGTGGGTCAGGTCAGTGTAGGTAGGACAGGTCAGTGTATGTAGGACAGGTCAGTGGGTCAGGTCAGTGTAGGTAGGACAGGTCAGTGTATGTAGGACAGGTCAGTGGGTCAGGTCAATGTATGTAGGACAGGTCAGTGGGTCAGGTCAGTGTATGTAGGACAGGTCAGTGTTTGTAGGACAGGTCAGTGGGTCAGGTCAGTGTATGTAGGACAGGTCAGTGCAGGGGTGGACTGGGAAACAAATTTGGCCCTGGACTTCATCCAGACCGGCCCACTTAATTTTTGCAAACACACACACAAAAACAGTATATAGTCTATACGCAATTGCGGAAAAAAAAAAAGTAAAAACATTCTGCTGTAAGTATAAACTGCTTTTTTATTCTGTGACCAGTAAATTCATTCATCTGTAACCGTGACCAGTGGCAGTACATTAAGACCCCTTTCACACTGGAGTGTATTGCAGGCACTATAGCGTTAAAAATAGCGCCTGCATTCCACCCTCAAACAGCTGCGCCATTGTCTCCAGTGTGAAAGCCCAAGGCTTTTACTTCTTTTACTTCTCCACCGCTCCTGTCTATTGAAAGCAATGGGACAGCGTGGCTATACCCACAATGCGCTGCTTCAGTAGTGCATTGTGGGCGGTTTTAACACTTTCTTGTCCGCTAGCGGGGGGGAAAACCGCCCCCGCTAGCGACCAAAATGCACCGCAAATCCACCCATAGTGTTGGCGGTAAAAATAGCGGCGTTTTACCACCAGCGCTATGGGCGGCTCAGTGTAAAAGGGGTCTAATACATCAGTTACTATGACCAGTGGCAGTGCATTCCCCCCCCCCATGCTGTATATTAAAAACAAAATCACAGACACATACACTGACCCCCCCTCCTGACACACACACTGACCCCCCCTCCTGACACACACACTGACCCCCCTCCTGACACACACACTGACCCCTCCTCCTGACACACACACTGACCCCTCCTCCTGACACACACACTGACCCCCCCTCCTGACACACACACTGACCCCTCCTCCTGACACACACACACTGACCCCTCCTCCTGACACACACACACTGACCCCTCCTCCTGACACACACACACTGACCCCCCTTCCTGTCACATACACTGACCCCTCCTCCTGACACATACACTGACACCCCCCCCCCCACACCCACTTCCTTTCACAGTCCCCTCCTTTCTGGTATCCTTTACAGCCATCATCTTTCTTTGCAACAAACACAGTTCCCTTTATGTCAGTGCCCCCTCCCTTACCTTACACAGAAGGGAGAAGACAGAGGATGCGACGTGTCCAAGCAGAAGGCGGGAGATGTTCAACTTTCCATGTAACAGAAAGACGATTGGTTGCTAGGACTGCCCCTAGCAACCAATCACAGGCTTTTTAACTTGAAAAGTTGGACAGCTCCGCCTTCTGCTCGGACATTCTCTATTGTATTGTATAGATCAGGGGTGTCAAACTCCATTTCATTGTGTGCCGCATCAGCTCTATGATTGCCCTCAAAAGGGCCGGTTGCATCTGTAAGATTAGATATCCAGCGCATCCCCTCCCCTTACATTAGATGTCAAGAGCCCCCCCACCATCAGAAGTTAAGTCCCCCCACCAGTGCTGGGACAAGGTCATTTGGTGCCCAGGGCGAAGGAGGCAAATTGTGCCCCCCCCCCCCCAATTATCGTCGCCATTCATCGTCACTGTTGTGACTATCTGTGCCTCTCTGAACACATATTCCCCCACACCTTTACAGTGCACTCCTCTCTGCACAACCTCAGGCTTTGGAAATCCCTCACCTCTTCTGACAGCCACCGGTCTCTATGGAGCAGAATTGTGCTCAAGGGCAGCAGCAGTGGTACACTCACATCCCCCCAGCTCTCCTTCATGTACAAATCCCTCCAGATCCCCCCTCTGCACAAATCCCCCCGGATCTCCTCCATGTACAAATCCCTCCAGATCCCCGCTCTGCACAAATCCCCCCAGATCTCCTCCATGTACAAATCCCTGCAGATCCCCCTCTGCACAAATCCCCCCAGATCTCCTCCATGTACAAATCCCTCCAGATCCCCCCTATGCAAAAATCCCTCCAGATCTCCTCCATGTACAAATCCCTCCAGATCCCCGCTCTGCACAAATCCCCCCAGATCTCCTCCATGTACAAATCCCTCCAGATCCCCCCTATGCAAAAATCCCCCCAGATCTCCTCCATGTACATATCCCTCCAGATGGCCCCAGCTTTTCTCTCTGCTCCCCCCCCCCCCTTCACTTTTCTCTCTCTCGGCACATATTCCCCCCTCCCCCACACCTTTACAGTGCACTCCACTCTGCACATCAGGCTTTGGCAATCCCTCACCTCTTTTGACGGGCACCAGTCTCTATGGTATGCACATGCTTTTTTTTTCTTAATTCAGCAGAGTACGGAGAGCTCTGTCAGCTGTAGCACAGACACAGGAGGAGTTTCAGAGCTCCTGGGCTTCGTGCTGCAATGTATCTCTGCAATCACTAGCTGTAAGTGCTGGGAGCAGAATTGTGCTCGAGGGCAGCAGCAGTGAGTGGCAAAAAGATAACACAAAAAGGAGAGGAGAGGGCTGCCAGAGGTGAAAAAGTCCTGGTGACACACACTGAACTTACTAAACTTCTGCTGGTTCCTCCTCAGCGGCTCCTCCCGCAGCTTAGGCAGCAGCTCTCTTCTCTCCTCCTATCTCGCCTCCAGCTGTGAGTGATGTCACGCTGCCGGGACGAGACTACAAATTAGTTTCATAGGGGGAGAAAAGGAGCAGCGCTGACAGGTATGGCTGGTGTGGAATGTGTAGGCTTGTGCTGGGTGCAGGAGCGCACTCAGCACATAACAGTAGTCATTTACAGATGACTACAGTACAGCTAGTGGCGCCGGCTAGTGTTTTCAGTGAAGCACACTGACGGCACTTCACCTGCGCCCCCCTCCTGTCCGCAAATGGTAGCGCCCGTGTCATCCGCCCCTTCCGCCCCTGCCTTGTACCGGCCCTGCCCCCCACTCTCCCTTACATCACAGTGCACCCCCCTTTCCTTATGCTCCTGCTGGGAAGAATCTTGAAAGCAGAAAGTAAGGGTCTAGAGGAGGACCAGAGGAGGGCTGGAGCTCTCCTACAGCTGCAGGAGAGGTGCGAGGGCCACATAAAATTGCCTGGAGGGCCGCATTCGGCCCGCGGGCCTTGTTTGACACCCCTGGTATAGATGAAAGCAGCTGTGGGGGGGGGGGGGGGAGTTACACGGCAGAGAAGAGGACACCCAGGCAGGATGGTCAACAGGTTCACTGTTGTCATCCTGCACATGCACTCCACCCGCCATGCAACCCCTCCAGCAGCGATACTCTGCAGCCTGCACTGAAACCGTGCATGTGCAGTAGTTGCGGCTCCGGCTGCCACCTTCCTCCCCAGCCAGCAGTCAGACTCTGCAGCCGCACGACCCGATACTGATGTGCGGGGCCCCTTCGTCCAGTACATAGCAAACACTGCCTGTATACACTCTGAATGTCAGAGTGTATACAGGCAGTGTTTGCAAATGTACTGGACGAAGGGGCCCCGCACATCAGTATCAGGGCGTGCGGCTGCATTGAGAGTGAAGCTGTCAAATCTAAGCACTGTCGGTGATGAGGGGGGGGTCCCCGCATATCGGCCCCGCCCATTCCCGACATCGTTTTGACAGCTCTACTCTCACTGCGGCTGCACGCCCCCGCTTGCCCACCAATCACTGGATTTTTACACTGGGGACGAGACTCCAGGCTTTTTGGGGACCCATTTGGGGCTCTAGTCACCCCCTCCCAACGCCCCTGAGTGACAACTGGCCCACTGAATCATTGGCCCACCGGGAAACTCCCGGTTGTCCCGATTGCCAGTCCATCCCTGGGTCAGTGGGTCAGGTCAGTGTATGTAGGACAGGTCAGTGTAAGCAGGTCAGTGTATGTAGGACAGGTCAGTGGGTCAGGTCAGTGTATGTAGGACAGGTCAGTGGGTCAGGTCAGTGTATGAAGGACAGGTCAGTGTAGGACAGGTCAGTGTAGGCAGGTCAGTGTATGTAGGACAGGTCAGTGGGTCAGGTCAGTGTAGGACAGGTCAGTGTATGTAGGACAGGTCAGTGTAGACAGGTCAGTGTATGTAGGACAGGTCAGTGTAGGCAGGTCAGTGTATGTAGGACAGGTGGGTCAGGTCAGTGTAGGACAGGTCAGTGTAGACAGGTCAGTGTATGTAGGACAGGTCAGTGTAGGCAGGTTAGTGTATATAGGACGGGTCAGTGTATGTAGGACAGGTCAGTGTATGTAGGACAGGTCAGTGTAGGCAGGTCAGTGTATGTAGGACAGGTCAGTGGGTCAGGTCAGTGTATGTGGGACAGGTCAGTGTATGTGGGACAGGTCAGTGTATGTGGGACAGGTCAGTATATGTGGGACAGGTCAGTGTAGGCAGGTCAGTGGGACAGGTCAGTGTATGTAGGACAGGTCAGTGTATGTAGGACAGGTCAGTGGGTCAGGTCAGTGTATGTAGGACAGGTCAGTGTAGGCAGGTTAGTGTATGTAGGACAGGTCAGTGGAACAGGTCAGTGTATGTAGGACAGGTCAGTGGGACAGGTCAGTGGGTCAGGTCAGTGTATGTAGGACAGGTCAGTGTATGTAGAACAGGTCAGTGGGACAGGTCAGTGTAGGCAGGTCAGTGGGTCAGGTCAGTGTATGTAGGACAGGTCAGTGTAGGCAGGTTAGTGTATGTAGGACAGGTCAGTGGGTCATGTCAGTGTTTGTAGGACAGGTCAGTGGGTCAGGCCAGTGTATGTGGGTCAGGCCAGTGTATGTGGGTCAGGCCAGTGTATGTGGGATATGTCAGTGTGTGTACACACACACGTACCCTGACGTACGTACGTCAGGGTATGTGTGTCAGGTAGGTCACCCCGCACCACTCCACCGACCGCGCCCGAACCCCCCCCCCCCCGGCTTGGCTTGGCTTCGGGCTGAAGCCCCTGGTCTTTTTGGCACCTAGCAACGCCCCTGATTAAGACCATTATTTCACCCCAATCTCATTGACTCCCACCTCTCCTAGATAATCTTTAAAGGTAGAAGAGGGGTAATGGGCCATTAATCCCCAATTTTGAGCCGGGAAGACAAGAGCAATGGTCAGCAAGAAACTACTTCCCAGTCTCTCCCTCTCACCCCCTCTCCCAATGTCTGGTCACCTTACATATTGCTATTAGCTTACCCCGTTCTTCTCCCTCAACCCCAATCTATGTGATCCCTTATCCAATTCTATACCTTTCCCTGTTCCCGACCACCCCCCCACCCAACCCCTCCCCCCAAATAAATAAAAATAAATTAAAATTACTAAAAAAGTAAAAAAAAAAAAATAAGAGAAAAAAGGAAAATACCCCCTCCCCAGCCTCCTCTCCCCCCCTCCCTCTCCCCCCCCCTAGTCCCCACCTGCCCTCCTCTGACTGGATAAAATCATTCCAGGGTGTCCAGATTTTTAAGTATATTTGTCTTTTTTTTTTCTACTTGTCCATACTAGGTCTTCCATCCTATTTACTTCTTCAACCTTTCTAATCCACATGCCCAGTAGGGGATTGTATTTGCTTCCATTTAAACGGTATGCATACCTTGACAGCATTCACTAATGCCTCGTTTCCACTGCACGGATCGGGTCGGGTCAGTTATTTTGGAGCGGTTCGGATGGGTCCGGTCTAATCGCGTGAGCGTTTCCACTGCAAATCGGACCGTGAGGGACCATTCAGGGTTTAGTAAAAAATCCTAGCGCATCCACCAATCAGTGAGATGCATTTGTAGGTCCGCCCTAACCGAACCGTTCCACTCTCTCTGGTCCCTCATCTGAAGCAGGACCCTTGCTGGTGCGGTACGGTTCGGTTTTTCGGTACGCTTTCATAATGGAAACACCCAAAATAGCGTACCGTACCGAACCGTACCGAACCGATCCGCTCAGTGGAAACGAGGCATAAGTGACATAAGATGGAGTTCCCATATGTTCCCCACGGTATATCTGACAGGTGCAGAAGGAAGAAAGCTGGGTCCTCCAGTATTGCAACCTCACTAAACTTGTGACTGTGTCATTTCAATTGAGTTAGATAGAGCAGGCAGGCGAGTCAGTTAGCTGCAGTTACAGTGTGTAGAGGATATATATGCATCCCAGGTGTTGTATATATATTTATATACTGTATTCAGTTTAGCTAGATTTGTTCCTGTATTCTCTTCCTAATATACTGACAGGCAGGCAGGCAGGTGATTGTGCTAGCTGCAGTATTTTCACTTAGTGTACTGTGTCCTTTGCACAGTGTGCACCTAAAGCTTACCTGAATACAATTGCCGGTGTTCTCATACAAATACAGACAGGGACCTGCAGTATTTTGTTTTAATGTCCTTTGCACAGTGTGCACCTAAAGCTTACCTAAATACAATTTCCGGAGTTCTCATACAAATACAGACAGGGACCTCCAGTATCCAGTTTTAGTGTCCTTTGCACAGTGTGCACCTAAAGCTTACCTGAATACAATTGCTGGGGTTCTCATACAAATACAGGCAGGGACCTTCAGTATTTTGATTTAGTGTCCTTTGCACAGTGTGCACTTAAAGCTTACCTGCATACAATTGCTAGTGTTCGCATACAAATACAGGCAGGGACCTTCAGTATCTGATTTAGTGTCCTTTGCACAGTGTGCACCTAAAGCTTACCTGAATACAATTGCTGGTGTTCTCCTACTACTATCACAGGCAGGGAGCTGCAGTATTTTCAGTTAGTGTACTGTGTCCTCTGCACAGTGTGCAACTAAAGATAACTGAAGATAATTGTTGGTGTTCTCATACTAATAATAATACAGGAAGGCAGTTGATTCTGCAAGCTGCAGTATAATCAGTATATATATATATATATACATATATATATATATATATACACACACACATGTGACATATCCTAGCTTTGTGCAGCTACATCTCCATGCAGGCCATTAGTATGTCTGGAAGGATAACGAGGCACAAGCCAATAAAAGAGGCCAAGCAGGCTCTGTGTCTAGAGGCAACAGTACTGGTCGTGGACACAGTGCATCCTCATCAGCACATGGCAATGGGATACCCTTGTCTTTTTTCCCAGCAGCTGGCCGCGTTGAGCTGCAACATGCCGAAGACTTGGTAGAGTGGATGACCAAGCCGTCCTCATCCTCCTCATCCTCTCTCACCCAGGCTCAGGGTACTTTGTCTGGCAAAGCAGCTGCGAATGCGGCCTCTGCAGTCACTCCTTCCCTAGCCCCACCTTGTCCTCCTGAGGAGTCCCCTGAACCATTTGACCACAGTGTTGGGTACATGCTGCAGGAGAATGCTCAGCGTTTTGAAGGCTCTGATGATGGTACCCAGCTAGAGGAAGGCAGTAACGTGGGCCCAGAGAGAGGGGCTGCCCAAGAAGGACAGCAATCTGGCAGTCATGTTCCCTCAGCTGCAGCATACTGCTCCAGTGATGAGGAGGGAGGGGATGATGAGGTCACTGACCCTATGTGGGAGCCTGATAGGAGAGAGGAGGAGGCACATCTCCAACGAGGCAGGATGCCCTCCAGGGGCCAGCTTAAGGGCAGCACACTGACTGCATCACACCGCAGAGCTCTGCATATGCAGGGCACTGCTGTCTCTCCACATTATTCCAAAAGTTCATTGGTGTGGGCCTTTTTTGAGACGAGTGCATCAGATCGCACCGCTGCCATTTGCAACATATGTCTCAAGCGTATCTCGCGTGGCCAGGGCAGCTGTTAGAAATCAGGTGGGCGTCCATACAGCCTACCTGGCAGGGCCCCCTTTCCAGCCGAAAGTGACTGAGGACATCGATTTATCAATCCCTTTCTTTTGCAGACTTAACAGCACAGATGAATCAATAGAAAACACTCTAAATATTCCTGCTAATTCACAAAAAAAGCATAGCAAACAGTTAACTATGCTTCTGCGATGAATGGACACATGAGTGATTGGTACCAATTTCTCACTGTGTTCATTCAGAAAAGGAAGAGGCCAGTATAGGAAGCGGTCCCGGCCCCCCTTTTTGATCTGATGGTGCCTGGGCCCTGTACAAGAGTGCTGGCTGTACTGCCTTATCAGCGGCTCTGCGCGTGGCCAAAACAAGACCCACACCAAAGAACAAAGCGGACCTTGCTCCTCATCAGCTGGGATCTCCAACCCCACTATACCTTCAGTCCTCTCTGAAACTTGCACTGAGAGGAATGAAGGTGTAGAATTAGGTGTGTCATATCCAAGTACTTGCGGTTGAAGAAGTTCACTGCAGCATATCCCTCCCTCTCATTCACTGGAAGTTGATGGTGTGGGGGGGGGGGGTAGAGGAGAGATTTAGAATGACACTGCACGGTTCTCATGCATACTGATTTAATAACGCTGCATCGGGCCCAGCACCCCATCTGACCCCATAGGGCTCGGTACACGAGGCCGGTCTGTACCCTTCATGTACAGTGTGATCTCGGGATGCTGATTGGTCTGACTGTCTCCTTTATTGCAGGGAGAGGACGGGATGGAAGGTGACGCTGCAGGGAAATCTGGACCCCTGCGCTCTGTACGCCAGCAAGGTGAGAGACAGAAAATTTCTACACAGAACTCTGTAATCTCGCATCTTCTCTGCGTTCTGCGATCACTAATTCATAATCGCACAAAGTGTTAATAATCCCCAAATGTGATCTGCAGATGAGTGACGATGTCCTTCTCTCTCAGGAGAACTTAGAGAAGATGGTGAAGACTATGGTAGAGGCCTTTGGTCGCCAGGCGTATATCGCTTATCTGGGCAATGGCTTGTACCCGGACATGGACCCGGAGCACATGGGCGCCTTCATAGCCGGAGGAAGGCGCCCATGCCGGAGGAGGAGAAGTGACGGACGATCGCAGAGCGATTATTCCTCAGGAAGCCTCTGATTAGGAGGCCACGTGTAGCCATTCTGGGACGCACATGAAAGGACTGAACACCCCGTAATGGGGACTGTACTGCCCCGTACTGCCCCCTGGTGGTGGAGGCTGGAAGTGAGGTGTGGGGTTTCTGGGCCCAATGAGGGTTCATTATGTCAAGAAATTAATACAATAAATTTGGGTTTTGAACAATCTCATGTTCATGATTATTTTTTATATGTATAACCAAAATGCCTCTGTAACGGTCACCACCATTTACGACCTTCCATCCACCCAAGACAAGACAGCTTAGCCGACACTGTGACAATCCTGCATACACAAATCATTCCCCCAGAATCAAGACGAGACTCAGCTCTGTACCTGTTTCAAAATGTATGAACGCTTTAATGGTTTCCTCTCAGCTTTTTATGCAGCTACACGCATGTGACAGTAATCAAAGAGACAATGAAATATCCACCCCCCTCATCACACACTGGGGCTTCCATACAGATTTTAGATAGACACTTTGGCACCGGTCTATAATTAACATGATCTAATTACTACACCTGAGCAGCCACATTCCTTTATCAATAGAATTCAAACAAAACACCATCACACAATGAGTTGCCCTTCAATCCACATCTTTAGACAGACGGCCTGTCTCTGACAGAAAGGTAATCACACCTGGGCATCAATAGGCTTTAAACCGTGTTATCATACAATGAAATGTCTTTGGAGCAGACCTGAATTAACACCTCTACATCCTCACACAATGGATAATGGAATGTCTTTCAGGAGCCAGCCTCACTTAGCATTTCAACAGCCTGTTACACAGAGGAATGAGTCACTGTCCTATTGACCTGGTCAGGTCAACATTAACCAACACCTGTAACATCTCAAGACATTCTGCAATATGAACTAATTTTAATGTCCCATCTCATGTAATACATGAATTATGATTTATTAGCCACCCTATGCCCAAAAGAGGGCACAGGGTGAACTTAGACCCAAGAGTCCTTAGGGCCGCTGGCACAGGAGTATTCCCCATCCCTCAAAAGTCTCTGGGCATCACGGGTCAACCCGTTACAGCCTAGTACACCAGATCTACAGAAATACTAATTACCTGCTGTGACTGGGGGCGGGGGGGGAGATCTACAGAAATACTACTTACCTGCTGTGACATAAAGCCAGGCAGGATTGGACAGCTTTTTTTCCTTAACCACTTCCTGCCCGGTCAATAGACAAATGATGTCCGGGAAGTGGTTGTGAAATCCTGACTGGACATCCATTGACGTCCTGCAGGATTTCATGCCGGCGTGCGCCCATGGGGGAGCGCAGCGTGGCGATCAGTGATGCGGGGTGTCAGTCTGACACCCTGCATCTCCGATCTCGGTAAAGAGCCTCCAGCGAGGGCTCTTTACCACGTGATCAGCCGTGTCCAATCATGGCTGATCACGATGTAAACAGGAAGAGCCGTTGATGGCTCTTCCTCACTCGCGTCTGACAGAAGCGAATAGAGGGGAGCCGATCGGTGGCTCTCCTGACAGGGGGGGTTCGCGCTGATTGTTTATCAGCGCAGCCCCCCCTCGGATGCCCACACTGGACCACCAGGGAAGCCCACACTGGACCATCAGGGAAGGGCAGTTTAAAAAAAAAAAAAACAGTAAAAGAAAAAAAAAAAAAGAGAATATATGCCAATCAGTGCCCACAAATGGGCACTGACTGGCAACATGGGCACTGGGATAAACAAGTGATCCCCAGCAATGCCATCAGTGCCACCCCTCAGTGTCCATTAGTGCCTACCCTCAGTGTCCATCAGTGCCACCCCTCAGTGCCCATCAGTGCCACACCTTAGTGCCCATCCATGCCCAGTGCCCATCTGTGCCACCTATAAGTACCCATCAGTGCCACCCATAAGTGTTGCCCATGAGTGCCCATCAGTGTCGCCTATGAGTGCCCATCAGTGCCGCCTATGAGTGCCCATCAGTGCCGCATACCAGCACCGCCTATCAGTGCCCATTAGTGCCGCCTCACCAGTGTCCATCAGTGCCGCCTCACCGGTGCCCATCAGTGCCACCTCATCGGTGCCCATCAGTGCCGCCATATTAGTGCCCATAATCGAAGTAGAAAAGTTACTTGTTTACAAAAAAAATGAACAAAAAATAAATAAAAACGTTATTTTTTGCAAAAAATTTCAATCTTTTTTTAGTTGTTGCACAAAAAATAAAAATCGCAGAGGTGATCAATTACCACCAAAAGAAAGCTCTATTTGTGGGAACAAAATTATAAAAAAATTGTTTGGGTACAGTGTAGTATGACCGCACAATTTTCATTCAAATTGCGACAGTGCTGAAAGCTGAACATTGGCTTGGGCAGGAAGGTGCATAAGTGCCTGGTATAGAAGTGGTTAATAAATTAAATTATCATTTAAAAACTGCATTTTGTATTTCTTTAGGTTATCTATGTGTAATATCAAAATTAGTTTGATCTGAAACATTTAAGTGTGACAAATATGCAAATATAAATAAACATCAGTAGGAGTGATTTTATAATTATCAATCAGCTGCTGCACCTGCAGGGCTCTAAGGCCTCATTCACACTTCAGTCCGTTCAGGTCCGCCTGTCAGTTTTGACAGCGGACCTGAACGGGCACTCCATGCATCTCTATGGAGCGTCGGATGTCAGCGGAGACATGTCCGCTGACATCCGACCTGATCCGATCCGCTAAAAACAAACGCAGGCCCGTCGGAACAGGACAGGCAAAGCAAGCAACTGCTTGGGGCCCGAGCTGGCCAGGGGCCCCCAGCAGCCACTTGCTATAAGTGCCCGCCATCCTGTTCCGCCCGCTTCACTCCCCTTGCACTCAGTCAAATGTGTAACAGTGTTCAGTAGTCCTTTCCGCCGCGCAGTCCTGTGGAGGAAGAGGAGGAGGCGCTGGGAGCTTGTTGTAACCTCGATCATCCAATTGTTGTTTCGTCAGTGGATGAGGAGTCCATGTGCTCCCCTCCCCTGGCTCCCCCCCTTCTCCCACGCTCTGCGAATCTCCTACTAAGTACCATGTGCAGAGCGCGGATAATGCTGAGCAGCTCCTTGACTTCTCCTCCAGGGTGGACGGCCGTAGTGTGGAAGACCTGTCACCTGCAGAGCAGCGCGATCATCGGCGAGCCAGTCTCGAGGTACTGTGCATCCTTCCTGACAGCATCCGATTCCCGTGACGTCACACCCTGAACAAGGGCGCCCCAACATCCCTGCTACCAACTGCCCGTGATGACCTCACACAGAGTAGGTGATGCCACCTACTGTCGCCTGTCATCATCATACTCCTTGTCATCCCAGTGGGATGCCAGGAACAGGAGGATGACAAGGAGCATTATGAGCCCACCACCCTACCTCTGAGGCGTGTCATACATACATACCACCCACCCCTGTCATCTCCATCCTCCCTGTCACCTTCCTACCACCCACCCCTGTCATCTCCATCCTCCCTGTCACCTTCCTACCACCCACCCCTGTCATCTCCATCCTCCTTGTCACCTTCCTAACACCCATCCCTGTCACTCCATCCTCCCTGTCACCTTCCTAACACCCATCCCTGTCAGCTTCACAAATGGAGATTTCTTTTGGTGGTATTTGATCACCTCTGCGATTTAAATTTTGTGTGCTATAAACATTATTTTTTTTTTTTTACTTTCTGCTATAAAACATTTCTTAATCAATTTAGGCCAATATGTGTTCTGCTACATATTTTTGGTAAAAATCCCAATAAGCGTATATTGATTGGTTTGAGGGAGGGGGAGGGGGGAGTAAGAAGAACACAGGGAGGGGAGAAAGAAGGACACAGGGAGGTGGAGAGGAGTAAGAAACACACAGGGAGGGGAGTAAGGACACGGGGGGGGGGAGTAAGAAACACACAGGGAGGGGAGTAAGGACACGGGGGGGGGGGGGGGGGAGTAAGAAACACACAGGGAGGGGAGTAAGGACACAGGGAGGGTGTGGGTGAACTTAAACTGTATCGATATGCTGTGGTTCAGATTGACTTTGCGTGTGGGGAGGTTTGGGGGGCCTCCATGTCCAATTTGCTTGGGGCCCCCAAATTCCTTCAAACGGCCCTGAACAAACGTATGGGGGATACGTCCCCATCCGTCCATGTGGATCGGATCGGGTAAGATCTGATGAAAATGGACATGCTGTCCGTTTTCATCAGATCGCTCCATAGCAGAGAGCGGTGCCGACAAGCCCCTCCCCGCTCAGTGAGCAGAGAGGAGCTTGTCATCCGTCGTCTCAGCGGAGATCTGCGAACAGATCTCCCGCTGAGCTGGCGGATGCAGGCGGACTCCGTCTGGACGGACTGCGACGGAGTCCGCCATGTGTGAATGAGGCTTAATGAGGACAGTGGCAGGGTCTGCATCTCTTTACACGTGTGTGTATACACATAAACACGCCAACAGGTAACCAGACCCCATGTGAGGGGGCCGTCTCTGTCTAAATTATTCATAAGAAGTGTATAAAAAAGTGCAAATGTTGCTGCGCCTCTCCCCTCTGTGCTGTATGCATTAAACTATCACCATTTACACTTTATACCACGACTATAAAATATCATTAACCACTTAAGCCCCGGACCAATATGCTGCTAAATGCCCAAAGGTGTTTTTACAATTTGGCACTGCGCTGTTTTAACTGGTAATTGCGCGGTCATGCAATGTTGTACCGAAACGAAATTTGCGTCCTTTTCTTCCCACAAATAGAGCTTTCTTTTGATGGTATTTGATTGCCTCTGCGATTTTTATTTTGTGTGATACAAACGGAAAAAGACCGTAAATTTTGAAAAAAATAGATTTTTCTTATAACAAAAAGTAAACAATATCGAATAAACTAAATTTTTGTCAAACATTTAGGCCAAAATGTATTCAGCCACATGTCTTTAGTAAAAAGTTATAGCTTCTACAAACTAGGGCACATTTTCTGGAATTTACACAGCTTTTATTTTATGACTGCCTATCTCATTTCTTGAGGTGCTAAAATGCCTGAGCAGTACAAAACCCCCCCAAATGACCCCATTTTGGAAAGTAGACACCCCAAGGAAACTGCTGAGAAGCATGTTGAGTCCATTGAATATTTTTTGTTGTTGTCCCAAGTGATTATATAATGACAAAAAAATAAATACATTTTTTACAAAAAGTTGTCACTAAATGATATATTGCTCACACATGCCATGGTTATATGTGGAATTGCACCCCAAAATACATTCTGCTGCTTCTCCTGAGTAGGAGGATACCACATGTGTGGGACTTTTTGGGAGCCTAGCCACGTACGGGACCCCGAAACCAAGCACCGCTTCAAGATTTCTAAGGGTGCAAATTTTTGATTTCACTCCTCACTACCTATCACAGTTTCGAAGTCTATAAAATGCCAAAATAGCACAACCCCCCCCCCAAATGACCCCATTTTGGAAAGTAGACACCCCAACCTATTTGCTGAGAGGCATGTGGAGTCCATGGAATATTTTATATTTTGACACAAGTTGCGGGAATATGACAAACTGATTTTTTTGTGCACAAAGTTGTCACTAAATGATAGATTGCTCACACATGCCATGGTTATATGTGGAATTGCACCCCAAAATACATTCTGCTGCTTCTCCTGAGTACAGGGATACCACATGTGTGGGACTTTTTGGGAGCCTAGCCGCATACGGGACCCCGAAACCAAGCACCGCCTTCAAGATTTCTAAGGGCATACATTTTTGACTTCACTCCTCACTACCTATCACTAGGGATGAGCCAAACATACGCGAGTTCAGTTCGCACCAGAACCGTCGAACAGACCGACCGTTCATGCGAACATTTAGAACCCCATTGAAGTCTATGGGACTCGAACGTTCAAATTCAAAAATGCTCATTTTAAAGTATTCAAGTTATTGTTGGAAAACCTCTGTGAGAACCCAGGTCTTGCCCCAGAGAACATGTATCAATGGACTCCTGAAAAAATTACCGTTTTTAAAACTTTTTTTTCCATTGATACATGTTCCCTCGGGCAAGACCCAGGTTCTCAAAGACGTTTTCACAGGCAAACTATAGACACCCAGCAGGTACAATATTTAAAGGAGTTTTTCCTTTTTTTTTTTTTAAGTTAAAGTGTAAGTAAACCCACCTATCATTTTCAGGCAAGGAAGCTGCCATCTTGGCCTATGTTTAATCTTCAACTGCCATGATGCTGCACATGTGATCAGTTATGACACCAGCCATTGGATGGTTTGACAGTTTGGTTGAGAGCACAACCAATGTGACAGTTGCAAATTCCGGCATGCCAGAAATGAACTTCTTTTTGAAACTGTTAGATCGATGGGTTTACTTCCTCTTGATTTTATTGATGCTTAAATAATAAAAAAAAAAAAAATTCCTTTAAATATTGTACCTGCTGGGTGTCTATACGTGTGATAACGTCTTTAAATAGCACATTTACCTGCCTGCCAGTAAATTAGGAAGAACTGATCTATCTAAGCTATACAGTGTATAAATATATGTACAACTCCTAGGGATGTATATATATTCTCTACACCATGGGTCTTCAAACTACGGCCCTCCAGTTGTTCAGGAACTACAATTCCCATCATGCCAAGTCATGTCAGTGAATGTCAGCGTGTTACAATGCCTCATGGGATGTGTAGTTCTGCAACAGCTGGAAGGCCATAGTTTGAGGATCCCTGCTCTACACACTGTAAATTAGGCTAAACTGACTAGCCTGCCTGCCTGCTCCATCTAGCTATCTAAAAAGACAATCTCTTTGTCTCTCTGACTGCTTTCATTAACAAGCCGGAACACACTACACGAGGCTGCCCAGCAGGCTGCCTTATATAGTGTGGGGCGTGTGCTAAAGCCCTGAGCCATAATTGGCCAAAGCCACCCAGGCTTTGGCCAATTATGGCTCTTCGTTTTCTGCGCGCTGTGATTGGCTAAGCATGCGGGACATACAGCATGCTTGGCCAATCATCAGCGCGCTATGCCGGAGTGAATTATGGGCCGTTTTGCGTCACTCGAATTTGGCGCGAACGACTGCTTTTGTTCGAATTCCGTCGAACGTACGAACAGACAATGTTCGAGTCGAACATACGTTTGTATCTAACGCAAAGCTCATCCCTAGTCTCAAACTACAACTCCCAGGATTCTCAGCACGCTGCAAGGAGTCTATGGGCTTGCTTGACTTTAGCTCTCCCCCTACTGTCAGAGTAGAATGGTGCAGCATATGTCAGTATCTCAGTAGATGGAGAATAGAATAAAAGGCAATGTCTCCTTCTCCAAAATGCTATAACCCTGCACCTGGCTACATAAGGAACAGATTACAACACTAATGTCACTGCCAAAAATGCCTTGTGTTCCACTTCTAGGTAACATGGCAAGTTGCTTGACTAATCAGCCTGGCATAGAAGAGCTAACTCATGTAATGGATCACCTCCAGTCTTCTCTTTTGAGCTGGCCAGAGACATTGAAATATGACCATTCTCAATTTCAGTTTAGTTGTCCAATAATTAAAAAAATAAAAATGAATGAACAATTCCATATTTTTTGATCGACCGTCTTTCCAAAATCTGTTTGAATCTATTAAAATTATCTAAAATGCTGGTCATTTTAATCTGTCTGATTTTAATCAGATTTTAATCTGTCCTTTATACATCAAAGTAGGTCTCAAACAAACAGCAACGAATACAAAACGGTAGCAGTATTTTGCAGCAATACATATTAAACACACATGCTAAAACACAGTTTACTGTTTTATTAACACTCGAGCGTGAATCCAGACTGAGCTCGCCATCTGTAGAACGTAAAGGATGGAAGATACTTTATCGCCATCTGCAGTTTGAAATGGAAAGAGCCATACTAATATGGAGACCTAAAATTAACAACCGTGGTTGAGAGAACATTTATAATTTCTTATTAAAGTGTAACAAAAGGCAAAACTTTTTTACATTCAACTGATACAAAAATCTGATTGTCTGTATGGAACTCCATCGGTCAAAAATCCACGCATGCTCAGAATCAAGTCGACGCATTCTTGGAAGCATTGAACTTCATTTTTTTCAGCTTGCTGTAGTGTTTTACGTTACCGCGTTTGGACACGATCGGAATTTTAACTGATGGTGTGTAGGCAAGACTGATGAAAGTCAAAATTGGCGTCCTTTTATTCCCACAAATAGAGCTTTCTTTTGGTGGTATTTGATCACCTCAGCGACAATTTTGAAAAAAATGCAATATTTTTTACTTTTTGCTATAAAAAAAATCCCCCAAAAATATATAAAAAAAAATTTGTTTTCCTCAGTTTAGGCCGATACGTATTCTTCTACCTATTTTTGGTAAAAAAAAATCTCAAAGAGCATTTATCAGTTGGTTTGCGCAAAATTTATAGCGTTTACAAAATAAGGGAAAGTTTTATTGCATTTTTATTAATTTTTTTTTTTTACTACTAATGGCGGCAAACAGCGTTTTTTTTCGCGACTGCGACATTATGGCGGACACTTCGAACAATTTTGACACATTTTTGGGAAAATTGTCATTTTCACCGCAAAAAAATGCATTTAAAATGCATTGTTTATTGTGAAAATTACATTTGCAGTTTAGGAGTTAACCACAAGGGGGTGCTGAAGGAGTTATGTGAGACCTAATGTGTGTTTACAACTGTAGGGTGGTGTGGCTGTAGGTGTGACGTCATCGATTGTGTATCCCTATAAAAGGGATCACGCCAGGGCCGGCGATACCACTAGGAGAGCTAGGCAACCGCCTAGGGCGCCCGGCCACTGGTTATTTTACTCCCGAACTGTCCTCCGCTCCACAGAGCTTCCACACAATTCATCAGCCACCCTAACATGTCAAGCAGCGCCGCCAGTCCCCCCCCTAGCGCTCATCAGTGTCACATGGCATGGGTCCCGGCTGCAATACCCCGCCCCCCCCCCTCCGGCGCTCTCCACTCTTTGATTTGTATACTGTCATGTCCTGGTGTCAGTGTCCAGCAGCCCCTTGTACGCTCTCCGCTCTGGGATTTTTTTCAAAAATCAGGTAGCAGCCCCTCCCTCTCTGTCCTCTGTCTGTGTGACATGTGTCCACAATTCGCTCTGAGGCCGCTCACCTCTCTACAGTGTCCAGCAGCACAACACAGCGCCTCCCCCCCCACGCTCTCCTGACGCTGTGTCAGTCTGGAGCAGACATGGATGCGATGCATCATGGGACATAGAATGGTGCCTGGCGGCTGCTCCCCGGGCTTGGGGTAGAGGTGAAGCCTGGAAGAGGCACCCTGCCACCGACACAAAGGCAGCAGGCAGGTACATAGCAATCACAGGGTCACCGTTCAAGTTGGTGTGGTGAGCAAAACTGCTGTACATTGTGATGACAATGACATTTTTTAAAATGTGTGTGTATGTTAAAATATCTGCCAAATGCCCCCCCCCCCCCCGGGACTGATTGCATTGATGGGCGGTGGTGAAGCGGCATTGATGGGCACTGGCGGAGCCAAGAGGGGCGGCAAATTGAGGTTTCGCCTAGGGTGTCAAAAATCCTTGCACCGGCCCTGGATCACGCGATCGATGACGCTGCCACAGTGAAGAACGGGGAAGCCGTGTTTACACACGGCTCTCCCCGTTCTTCAGCTCCGGAGACCGATCGCCGACTCCCGGTGCTTCGGATGGGGTCGCGGGTGCACGCCCGTGACCCACGGCTGGGTACTAGCACAGGACGTACCTGTAACAGAATGGCCCGTGACACCCAGAGACGTTGGAAGGATGAGAGATACTCTTGTGCCATCAGCAACAATAACTCTTGGGTCGAAATCCACCCTGTGCCCTTTTGGGTGTAGGGTGGCTAATAGTGAATCATAATTCATATATTACATGAGATGGGACATTAATAATAATTCATATTGCAGGACTGGAATATTACAAAAGTGGTTCATGTGGACTTGAGACCAGGTTACCAACACAGTGACACATCCCTTTGTATAATAGGCTATTGAAATATCTTAAGGTGTTGGCTATTCACTGTAAAGACATTCCGATGGAAAGGTGTGGATTGCACCCACTCTCACAAGACTCTGCCATTGTGTGATAAAGTCTGTCTAGGTAATGTGATTGAGGTTTCCTTTCTATGTGTGAAGATTATCTGTGATTGTGTATTATTCAAAAGGGAAAATCATTGTGTGATAGTATTTGGTTTTGATGTCATTATCTCAAGGAATGTATCTGTCAGGATCGGTGCCGACATGTCTGCTAGATAATTAGCCTCAGTGTGTGAATAGGGGGGTGGGGACTACATTGTCCTGTGATGAACTGTATTATGCTGTACTGTATATAAGCAAGCTAAGAAAACCAATAAATTCATTCATACATTTTGGAAACTAGAGAACGGAGCGCAGTCTCGTTTATTCTGGGAAATGGAATGGATCATGTCTGCCTGGTTGTTGGTGTGTCGGATAAGCTTGTCGTGGTTTGATGGAAGGTCGTAAGCGGTGGTGACCGTTACATTGGTGGCAGCAGTGGGATGATTCCATCTTCAGAAGGACGGCTACAAGGACACATGACAATGGAGACGCTGTATGAACGGATGAAGCTCTCTTCCCTCATGGACTTACTGGAGAGCCGGGGCAGACCGGCCAGCAACCGTAAGAAAAGGGACATTATCGCAGAACTAGTCGAAATGGATAGAGCTAAGAGGCCCAGCGTAACAGACAGGACACCTGAGGAAGAATTTTTTGATCGGGCTGTTAAACATGGACTGGCACAATATGGTCCTAATCCTCCGCCGGAGATCATAGACCGGGTTATAGCGGCTGTGGATGCCACCTTGCGACAGCAAAGAAGTGCTGCGGCAGCTGAGGTCACAGCAGCACCAACTAAAGAGAGAGGAGAGGTACAGATACCAGTCTCCATGGAAGAGGAATTCCAAAGAAGGTTACAAGAGATGCGGATACAGCATAAAGGACCAGTATCAGAGGAGGTCCTGTTGGGATGGTCGGATGTTATTCGGTGCCAACTCTGGAAGGAAGCGCTAGCTCTGGAGCAGCAACACCAAGGAAAGGTCCTGCCCTCCATCTATGCAAGGTACTGGCCGCAGTATGACGTACGACTGCCGTTGTTGGGGGAACAACCGAAGCAGGAGTGGATAGCAGAGTTAAGCAGGCTGATCAGGGCAGAGATGCAGCTGGATGAGAGCTACAGAGCCCTCCGGTGGTATGTAGCCCAAGAGTGCCCGTGGTCAGCGGATGACAGCCCCACAGAAGGCTATGACTATGATGGCCTGGGATTGTTGTATTGGAGGATGTCCAGTGATCCCGACTTCGGGGATGATCGGGAGTGGCGCTTGGAGGACATAATGGAGCACAGAGAGGAAAAATTGAATATCTCGGGAGGCCACTGGTCACAGGAAGATTTAGAATTTCTGGCCATTCAAGAATGGGAGCTGGAGGTCGCCTACAGACAGCTGCTAGACTCGGCTCAGCAGCAGGGTGGGGCTCCCATTGCCTGGGACTATGAGGAAAGTTCAGATGACAACTGTGAACTCCTGGCTGATGAATCGGCAGTGGAAAATATGGAGATTTTCATCCCTAAAGCCGAAGCGGATAGTGTGGAGTTCAAGGGAGCCGGGGTGGTTGGCCCCCTTCTCCAGCAACAAGCTGAGGTGGTAAAGCTTTTACCCCCAGCTGAATCACTGGCAACAGAGCAGGGTGCCCCAAGCCTCTGCTCCCAACTAGCAGAAGAGGGGGACCCTGTGGTAGTGGATGGGACTGTGGTCTCCACTCACAGCAACCCAGCGGAAGAGCTGGCAACAGAGCAGAGTGCCATAGGCCTCTGCTCCTCACTAACAGAAGAGGGGGACCCTGTGGTAGTGGATGGGACTGTGGTCTCCACTCACAGCAACACAGCGGAAGAGCTGGCAACAGAACAGAGTGTCATAGGCCTCTGCTCCTCACTAACAGAAGAGGGGGATCCTCTGGTAGTGAATGGGACTGTGGTCTCCACTCACAGCAACCCAGCGGAAGAGCTGGCAACAGAGCAGAGTGTCATAGGCCTCTGCTCCTCACTAACAGAAGAGGGGGTTCCTGGGGTAGTGGATGGGACTTCAGTCTCCACTGGCACAACCCCAGAAAATGGTACATGACTGGGACAGGAGGATGTTGGCTTTGCTTTGCAAGCACCAGGGGGTTTTCACCTAGCACCAGTGGATGGGACTTCAGTCTCCACTGGTATACCCCAGGAAGGGGGGGCAGTTGGCCCAGACCCCCAACAGCATGATGGACTGAGCCCAGCCACCCTGCCTTCTCCCCAGCGGCAGGCGTGTTCTCTGAAAGAGGCAGAGGTTGGCGGGGTGAGTAATGCTCAGTTTGGAGCCATTTATTTGGGGTACAGTATGGATACCAGCATTGGAGGACTGGAACTACTGACGGACTTCGGAGTCAACCCGTTCGGGGTTCCCTCCTGTGTCCGTCTCCCACCGAAAGGGGAGAGATGTAACAGAATGGCCCGTGACACCCAGAGACGTTGGAAGGATGAGAGATACTCTTGTGCCAGCAGCAACAATAACTCTTGGGTCGAAATCCACCCTGTGCCCTTTTGGGTGTAGGGTGGCTAATAGTGAATCATAATTCATATATTACATGAGATGGGACATTAATAATAATTCATATTGCAGGACTGGAATATTACAAAAGTGGTTCATGTGGACTTGAGACCAGGTTACCAACACAGTGACACATCCCTTTGTATAATAGGCTATTGAAATATCTTAAGGTGTTGGCTATTCGCTGTAAAGACATTCCGATGGAAAGGTGTGGATTGCACCCACTCTCACAAGACTCTGCCATTGTGTGATAAAGTCTGTCTAGGTAATGTGATTGAGGTTTCCTTTCTATGTGTGAAGATTATCTGTGATTGTGTATTATTCAAAAGGGAAAATCATTGTGTGATAGTATTTGGTTTTGATGTCATTATCTCAAGGAATGTATCTGTCAGGATCGGTGCCGACATGTCTGCTAGATAATTAGCCTCAGTGTGTGAATAGGGGGGTGGGGACTACATTGTCCTGTGATGAACTGTATTATGCTGTACTGTATATAAGCAAGCTAAGAAAACCAATAAATTCATTCATACATTTTGGAAACTAGAGAACGGAGCGCAGTCTCGTTTATTCTGGGAAATGGAATGGATCATGTCTGCCTGGTTGTTGGTGTGTCGGATAAGCTTGACGTGGTTGGATGGAAGGTCGTAAGCGGTGGTGACCGTTACAGTACCTGTACGTGCATCTGCCCAGTTGTGCCATTCTGCCAATGTATATGTGCAGGAGGCGGTCCTTAAGTGGTTAAGGGAGAATCCTACGAAAATTATTAGTTAAAGCGGGGGTTCCGTGGCAGGTCAATTTTTTTCCCAGCATTCTATGGGAATTAACAATACTACTGTACACTTCTTTTGTCCCTGTAATTATCCGCTGTCTGTTTTCGTGTGAAAAAAGGAGTTATAAAATCCGTTCCTGTTAGTTTCCATTTTGCTTGTGGGCATTGTGAAGCCTACAAGCAATCATTTCCTGGAAGCGGTGTCACTTCGTAGGTGAAATCTCTCGAGATTTCACTTCACTGTGTTCCACAATGTACAGTGCGGAAAATAAGTATTTGAACACCCTGCTATTTTGCAAGTTCTCCCACTTGGAAATCATGGAGGGGTCTGAAATTGTCATCGTAGGTGCATGTCCACTGTGAGAGACATAATCCAAAAAAAAAATCCAGAAATCACAATTTATGAATTTTTAACTATTTATTTGTATGATACAGCTGCAAAGAAGTATTTGAACACCTGTCTATCAGCTAGAATTCTGACCCTCAAAGACCTGTTAGTCTGCCTTTAAAATGTCCACCTCCACTCCATTTATTATCCTAAATTAGATGCACCTGTTTGAGGTCATTAGCTGCATAAAGACACCTGTCCACCCCATACAATCAGTAAGAATCCAACTACTAACATGGCCAAGACCAAAGAGCTGTCCAAAGACACTAGAGACAAAAATGTACACCTCCACAAGGCTGGAAAGGGCTACGGGGAAATTTCCAAGCAGCTTGGTGAAAAAAGGTCCACTGTTGGAGCAATCATTAGAAAATGGAAGAAGCTAAACATGACTGTCAATCTCCCTCGGACTGGGGCTCCATGCAAAATCTCAACTCGTGGGGTCTCAATGATCCTAAGAAAGGTGAGAAATCAGCCCAGGACTACACGGGAGGAGCTGGTCAATGACCTGAAAAGAGCTGGGACCACACTTTCCAAGGTTACTGTTGGTAATACACTAAGACGTCATGGTTTGAAATCATGCATGGCACGGAAGGTTCCCCTGCTTAAACCAGCACATGTCAAGGCCCGTCTTAAGTTTGCCAATGACCATTTGGATTATCCAGAGGAGTCATGGGAGAAAGTCATGTGGTCAGATGAAACCAAAATATAACTTTTTGGTCATAATTCCACTAACCGTGTTTGGAGGAAGAAGAATGATGAGTACCATCCCAAGAACACCATCCCTACTGTGAAGCATGGGGGTGGTAGCATCATGCTTTGGGGGTGTTTTTCTGCACATGGGACAGGGCGACTGCACTGTATTAAGGAGAGGATGACCGGGGTCATGTATTGCGACAACCTCCTTCCCTCAGTTAGAGCTTTGAAGATGGGTCGAGGCTGGGTCTTCCAACATGACAATGACCCGAAGCACACAGCCAGGATAACCAAGGAGTGGCTCTGTAAGAAGCATATCAAGGTTCTGGCGTGGCCTAGCCAGTCTCCAGACCTAAACCCAATAGAGAATCTTTGGAGGGAGCTCAAACTCCGTGTTTCTCAGCGACAGCCCAGAAACCTGACTGATCTAGAGAAGATCTGAGGAGTGGGCCAAAATCCCTCCTCCAGTGTGTGCAAACCTGGTGAAAAACGACAAGAAACGTTTGACCTCTGTAATTGCAAACAAAGGCTACTGTACCAAATATTAACATTGATTTTCTCAGGTGTTCAAATACTTATTTGCAGCTGTATCATACAAATAAATAGTTAAAAAAATCATACATTGTGATTTCTGGAATTTTTTTTTTGATTATGTCTCTCACAGTGGACATGCACCTACGATGACAATTTCAGACCCCTCCATGATTTCCAAGTGGGAGAACTTGCAAAATAGCAGGGTGTTCAAATACTTATTTTCTGCACTGTATCTTGGGAAGCACGGCACTGTGCTCCCAGAATATATTGCAGCGCCCGGGGAAAGGCTTGGAAAGGCCTACTCCCGCCTACTCCCGCGTCAGGGGAAACACGGAAGTCTAACTGAGAATTGAAATAAACGCTATTTATATATTTAACCACTTGGCAACCACACGCCGTCAAATGACGGTGGGCGGAATACCCTATTGTTCTGACAGGATGTCATATAAAGCCGCTAGGGGGCGCTCGCACCCGTCGTGTTACTAGGAACACAATGCGCGTGCCCGGCAGCCGCGATTGCCGCGGGGCACCCGCGATTGCCCAGTAATTGAGCAGGGAGGTGGAGCTTGGTGTGTAAACACAGAGCTCCACATCCTGTCAGGGAGAGGAGACCGATGCTGTGTCCCTTGTACATAGGGACACAGATCGGTCACCTCCCCCAGTCACCCCCCCTCCCCCTACAGTTAGAACACTCACTAGGCTACACATTTAACCCCTTCTCCGCCCCCTAGTGGTTAACCCTTTCCCTGCCAGTCACATTTATACAGTAATCAATGCATATTTATAGCACTGTTCACTGTATAAATGTGAATGGTCCCAAAAATGTGTCAAAAGTGGCCGATGTGTCCGCTATAATGTCACAGTCCCGAAAAAAATCGCAGATCGCCGCCATTCCTAGTAAAACATAAATTAAAAAAAAAAAATCATAATTATGTCCCCTATTTTGTAGGCAATATAACTTTTGCGCAAACCAGTCACTATACGGTTATTGCAATTTTATCTTTAATTTTTTTTTACCAAAAATATGTAGAAGAATACGTATCGGCCTAAACTGAGATAATTTTTTTTTTAATCGGATATTTATTATACTAAAAAGCAAAAAATATTGGCCCGGATTCACATAGGACTTACGCCGACGTATCTGGCGATACGCCGGCGTAAGTACAAACGTGCGCGGTCGTATCTCTGTGCCGATTCCCCAAGCTAGATACGTCCAAAAAATAGGCTTAAGCCGCCAGACGTAACTTGCCTACGCCGGCGTATCGTGGGCGCATAGTTACGCTGAACGCATTCGGCGTACCCATTTTAAATATGCAAATGAGTAACATACGCCGATTTACGAACGTACTTGCGCCCGGTGAATGTTTTAAGCGTTACATCCGGCGTAAAGTTATTCCCCAAATTGGAAGCGCAACTCATGCAAAGGTATGGACCAGGGAACAAACCCATTGATTTTTACATTGTTTACGTACCGTCGTAGGCAGTGTTTTGACGTATCTTAGGCAGTTATTTAGACGTGACTGTGAGCATGCGCACTAGGATGCTTCCAAGATACGACGCAATGCGCAGTTCGTTTTTTGAAGCTCAGCCCATCATTTGCATGGGGTCACGCTTCATTTAAATATATCACGCCCACTTCCACCTACTTTGACTTACGTCGGCATACACCTCTCAACGTTGCGCTGGCGTAGCGTAAAGAAGATACGCTACGCCGGCAGAAAGATGCGCCGAGGTACGTGAATCTACCCCATTGTGTTTTTTTTCAAAATTTACGATCTTTTTTTGTTCATAGCCCAAAAAATTAAAACCGCACAGGCGATCAAATACCACCAAAAGAAAGCTCTATTTGTGGGACTAAAAGGACATTAATTTTGTTTGGGAGCCATGTCGCACGACCCCGCAATTGTCAGTTAAAGCGACGCAGTGCCGGAAGCTAAAATTTCGTCTGGGCAGGAAGGGAGTGTAGGTGCACAGTAGGCAAGTGGTTAAAAAACTATTTGTGTGGATTTTAATGACGTAGATAGTGCATTAATTAAGATAGAATATAGTTGCTATTTTCGATGAACCTCCGCTTTAACCGCTTGCCGACCACCCACTGCAGTTTTACTGCGATTGGGTCGGCTTGCGTGTGCACTGCCGGAGGTGCGCGCCCCCTGCTCGCCCCTGGTGCTGATGCGAGTGCACGGCGCAATGTATGAACAGCGATCTGTCATTTCCCCTAGTCCGTCCCACCCCTTTCAGTTAGAACACACTTTAGGGAACATAATTTACCCCTTCCTCGCCCCTCGTATTGACTCAAGTATAAGCCTAGGGTGTCCATCTGCATGACTCACTGTGCCTCACTTTGCCTCACTGTGTCCATGTGCATGCCTCACTGTGTCCATGCCTCACTGTGCCCATGCCTCACTGTGCCCATGCCTCACTGTGCCCATGCCTCACTGTGTCCATGCCTAACTGTGCCCATGCCTCACTGTGTCCATGCCTATCTGTGCCCATGCCTCACTGTGTCCATGCCTCACTGTGCCCATGCCTCACTGTGTCCATGCCTCACTGTGTCCATGCCTCACTGTGTCCATGCCTATCTGTGTCCATGCCTCTCTGTGCCCATGCCTCACTGTGTCCATGACTAGACTGATGTTTAACATGGGAGTCTATAGAAGGGGTGCCCACCTTTGGAAAAAAGGTGCTCCCAAGCCGTAGGTCCCCCAAACAAGAAATGTTGCACTCTTATATAGGAGAAATGGGTCTACATGTGTGCCAAGTTCTGGGTCCAGGGGACCTACAACCGGCTGGTACTGGGTCACTGGAGGAATTACCGTTTAACATGGGAGTCTATGGAAGGGGTGTCTGGGTTTGAAAAATCGGTGCTCTCCAGCCTTAGGTCTCCCGGACAACAAACTTTGCACACTTGTAGAGGAAGAGTGGGGCTACATGTGTGCCAAACAGGTGACTTGAGTATAAGTCGAGGGGGGCATTTTCAGCACAAAAATATGTGCTGAAAAACGTGGCTTATACTCGCGTATATACAGTACAAATATAGTCACCAAAGATAAAATTTCGAATGACTGGAATGGAAACAATATTACATGTGAGTTTTATCAAATATAAACCACAATAATTGACATAATTTTTCAGTAGATCACCCAACGTTTCGGAGAATCCAATCTCCTTCTTCAGGGGTAAGTAACAATTCCTTCGGCATCGAGTACGCGATGTAGATGGTTCTTGATGGAATAAGCTGTAATTGCAGAGCTGATGGCCACTGCTAGATGAACATGTAGGAATACACTCTGAAATCCCAGCAAACTGCTGGATGATGTGATATGAAATAAGACATCCCAGTCTTGCCTTAGAACTGTACTGGAAATACAATTTTTTGATGGGGTACTTGTACAGTACATATTAAAAAAGGACAGGAGGTACATTATTTCCTGCCTTGACCATAGGCAGGCACAACCTCCCACTTAGCCCACTTTTGATAAGATTTAAGCAATGCCTTGATATAGCTTATCTCAGTATTTACAGAACAGAAACAGGTAAAGCTCTATAATAAACTGTGCTATAATCTTTGTAATGTACATTGCTGACCTGGAAAAGATTTCTTTGCACTTTAAGTTATCTCTCGTATATAAAGATGTTATTAAAAATTCTTCATATAAACTGATGATTTATTTTGTGGCTTTATTACAACCCCTACCACATTAAGAGATCAAAACTGAAATATGTTTTCCAGTAAAACATAAAAAGAAAGTTGTCCAGAATGAAAAGCCCACTCCTAAGGGTTATTGGTTTCACAGGGATTACCTTTGATTGTCTCTTTTATGCCTCTTGATAGGCTGCCAAATGCACTCAAGGTTTTCTCACTAAGCCATAGCCAAATGTTATAAGTGAACTTCAGGACTATTGAACAAATATTGAATCTGGGGCCATAAACAAATTTAGGCTAATTCAGAGATAAGGCTGAAAATAGCCAAATTTTCCAACAATAGGCAACCTGATAAATTGCAGGAACTGAGAGGTTATAGAAGATATAAGGGATTCAGAGGTTATAACTTGCTTATTGTAAAGTGGTTGGCTGGTGGGTGTCTGCTGCAGGGGAATACACATGAAATTCTAGTCTCCTCTGATCAAAAATGATGTGTGTGGCCAAGGCTGCTGTTCGAAATCACGGGGCCCACACAGCCTACCTGATAGGGCCAAGAGGACACACTGTACATTTATCAGTTTCTTTCTCTGTAGCCTCAGCTGCACAGATGAATGAATAGGAAGCACTCTGAAGCTTCCTGTTCTTTCACAAACGGAATCATATTAAATGCAATTTACTATGCTTCACTAATAAATAGACACAGGACTAACTGGTACCGATCGCTCACTTTGTTCATTCAGAAAAAGAAGGGGTCAGTAAACAACATATTTACCGGCCCTTTCCCCTGCTCTCCATCCTGAAACATCCCTCTCTGTGTAAAGATAAAAAATAAATCCGTGCTGCGGAAGTGCCTTTCAGAATATATATGTGCTGCAGGAAGGATGATGAGTGTATGACTACAATGGGTGCACCGTAGTGGCTGCCCCTACTTAAATATTCCACCGAAGTGGGATATAAAGTTGAAGAAAGAGGGGGTATGTTGGTGTTGGCGTCTTCTTTGATATGAATAAGTGAATATACCAAAAATAAGTAAATAAATAATTGAATTAAATAATTGGTGATGTCTTTGCTCTAATAGAGCTTGTGCAAGATAGAAATACCTTATGCATAGAAAAACCCATATATTAATATAAAATCAATACCAGGTCTAAAAGGCAAGTGCTGTAATTAATAAATTAGACAAACAAAAATAAAAAATATATATAGTGATAATATAAAGTCCTTGTGTCTTGTGATGTTGAATGAATCTTGCTGAAAGATTGCTAGATGTTCATGCAAAGTGCTCCGTGCCACACAAAATAGATAAAACTTGTGTTTACTCTGTGCTCCCTTCCTTCATGCTCTGATGTGTCCCGCACTCACCAGATTGAAGCCCCCTCTTGGGGGGGAAAGTGTTTGTGACCAGCGTGATTCCAGACGACGTCATCACAACGAAACTGGTCTAGCGGACTCACACTGGTCACAAACACTCCAGAGATTCATATACAAAGCATGTTTAATCTTTTTTAAATGTGAGTACCTGTCGTTTTTTAACCAATAAACACAAACATTTATTACGGTATCACACTATTTGGGCATCTTTTCTCTTCGAGCTGGACGCTGGATTGAACCATACAGAGGGATAGTGGTTTTGCTAAAGCGCATCACAGGGCTTACACTGTGGAGGCTTTCCACCCCAAGAGGGGGCTTCACAATATATATATATATATATATATATTTTTGTCTAATTTATTAATTACAGCACTTGCCTTTTAGACCTGGTATTGATTTTATATTAATATATGGGTTTTTCTATGCATAAGGTATTTCTATCTTGCACGGGCTCTATTAGAGCAAAGACATCACCAAATATTTAATTCAATTATTTATTTATTTATTTTTGGTATATTCACTTATTCATATCAAAGAAGGCGCCAACACCTACATACTCCCTCTTTCATCCCTCTCTGTATACAAAGAAGGTGCCGGCGGGATAGGAGAAGAAAAGGGCCACACAGGGGGACCTAGACAGAAGATGGAAGGGTGCCTGTGAAAGAACCAAACCCCTGCAGCACAGCTAGAGGGAGAAGGAGGAAAAGAAGCTGTCAGTGATGCAGGAGAGGCAGAAGAGGATCGGTGTCTCCAATAAGACAGTACAGCCAGCCCTCCTGCTCAGCAGGTACGTCGGCCCCCCTTTTGAACTGATGGGGCCTGGGCCCAGTACAGGAACCTTGCCTGAAAATGTGCTCACCAATGCCCGGGACCAGTAGTTGGCTGCGGTCTTGTGAAGAATCAAACATTAAGGCAGTCCCCAGCTCAAAGAATAGCCACCTGTGTGTAACACTAATGTGCAGAGTTCCTCCATAAGATGTATTGTCTAAAGTCACGCATTTGGAGGAACATGCAGAGCCATTTCCCACTCCACTAGTCAGTAGACATGTGCATTCGTTTTTGTTAGATAACAAACGAAAACGAAAGCGCAGAAAACGAAAACCGAAAGATCCGACATAAAAAATGCTTTATTTTTATTTTTCGTTGCGATCAGGCCTGTCGCTACAGGACAGGCAAAACAAACAATTGCTTGGGGCCCGAGCTCTGCTGGGGCCCCAAACTTCCCCTTCCCAGGCTGTAGGGTGGCCGAGCTCCTTTCCCTTCCTCCTGGAGTCCTGTCAGTCCGGCCGGGTACTGCGCGCGGTACAGGAGATTCAGTTTCCTGTTCTTGGCCGGACTGACAGGAAGTGCACACTGAGTGCTCAATTCCTTTCAGTGCGGCCAGGAACAAAGGAAACTGAATCTCCTGTAACGTGCAGTACCCGGCCTGGCCCTGGCACTATCTGATAGGGGACTGGGGACTCATAATGATAGAACACTGGACTGACAGGAGGAAGAGGAGCTCGGCCACGCTACAGAGGCAGCCTACAAGGAAGAAGGGGAGGTGAGAATAGAAAAAACATAGGGACTAGGATGGGGGGAGGAGTAAGAACATGGGTATAAAAAATTAGTGTAGCGCTAACGTAGGCTTTGCATGCGGGGGGTGCTTGGGGCCCCCCATTGTGCTTGGGGCCCCCAAATTCCTTCAAACGGCCCTGGTTGCGATAACAATTCGATATAGAGAGATTCGACATGACGCTGACTGAATACAGTGAATAGCAATCTGTCTATCGAACCTGATATACACACACATACGGTACTTTTCGACATTATAGAGAAAAGATTGGACACTACAGAGAAAAGATTTGACGCTATAGGGAAAAGATTTGACGCTATAGGGAAAAGATTCAACACTATAGTGAAAAGATTCGACATTATAGAAATAATAGATTCGACATTACAGAGAAAAGATTTTGATTTATGAGAAAATAGATTCGACATTATAGAGAATAGATTCGACATTATAGAGAGGGAATAGATTAGACATCCACATTATAGGGAGATTCCAGATTCTTACTAGTCATACAACATTAGAATTCTTGTAGGCGGAATATTCGACCGGAAATGTACGATTCGGCGTAAAGTTTCGATGTTCCGTCGAATATTCTTTGACCATTCGACACCATTTGACAGAAACCAAGTATAATCTGGATTTTCGGACGAAAGCTATTCCCCAACGAAAAACGAAATAAATCAAAACGATTTTCGGGAGTAACTAAATAAAAAAAAATTCCGGACGAAAACAAAAAAACAAAACAAAATATTCCAGTCTGCACATGTCTACTAGTCAGTGTACCTCTGTTACCTCACTCCCAGTAATGGAATGTAGCCCTACCTAGTGATCAGGCTTTAGATTCCCGTAACGCTAGTCTGCTCCCAGTGACCAGGGGAGATGAACAGCTGGGTAGAAAGTCAGAGCATTAACCCCCTTGTTAAAGTAGGACCTGTCACCTGACCAGGTACCACGCTAAATTAATGGTTGCTGTAGCTGTTTTTCCGTTCGGCTACTGTAATATCCCACTGCACCTCTTCTGACATATAACCAGATTCCCTGCAAGACTACAGAGGTAACTCAGAATTGCCCACTAGATCACTCTCAGTATCACAGAAAGTTTGGGGTTAAATCATCATGCCCTCTGAGTACAAGACCTGCGGTGTATGAGACCCTAGCCTGTTCTGACAGGAGCTCAGGTTGCTAATGGTGAGTTCAGGTACACACAAAATAAAGAAGTCTCATCTATGAGTAGGATCTGTATTAGGAGTGATTCAAGGAGCTAAAGTAAATGAAATAACTATAGCCTAATGTTGCTGCACATTAGACCTAGTAAGGAAAGTAGCAAGTCCATCAGGACACATATACTTGCGGTTCAGCACTCATCTATAATGGAATCAGGGGAGAGCGAGATGCCTGGATAATAAGCAGCCTGTGTGGATCCAAACTGGGACACGGAGAGGACGTGGTCGGGAGCTCTTCCTGGGTGCAGGTTAGTGCGGCTACAGGACGGAGGGTGTCTGTACGCAATAACAGAACACCCTACCGTCATCTCTGGAAGTTTAAATAGCCGATCTCGCGGTTAATTGGCAATGTGCGCTCGGCGCGCTTCCGCGTTCCAAGCTGGAACGCAAGGTCCGCGCACCGGAAGTGACGCGGAGGTTTGTGAAATACGGAGCGCAGCTGTCTGCTATAGGAATGACTGCGCTAGAGCAACAAGTATAAGGAATATTATTACAGCTACCCATGGAAACTACCTTCTTTTCTTAGTGTAGTGCTACCCCCAGAGGAGCCGCTTTAGTATATTTCGTTCTGTACTCTGCCTCTCAACCACAAGAACAGTCTCAGCCCCCTCTGGCACACCTGACAATGTTAGTGCAAACGCCACCAATAAAAGACACGTTATAGTAAAACACAGAAATAGTCTTTTACTGTGAAACTTATTTGAAAGGGAAACAAACAATAGCTAGAGACTGCTCAGTCAGTCAGTCAGTGACAGTGGGAGAGTAGGACGCTCCGGCCTCCCGCACGAGTCGCTCTCGCCAGGGACCAGTCAGCCAGACAGTCAGGCAGGCTCCCTCCACCCCTCCAGGGACTCATTAGGCTTCCCCTGACTTGCTTGATCCCCGCTTGCTGCCTCCTTCATCCCTTCGCCAGGGAGCCAAGCAGGTAAGCCACACACAGCTGTCCTTTTCAGGACAAGCTGAGGCAGCTTTTCCAACCCCCCACAGCTCTCCCTCTTTCATCCGTACCCCCATACTACCCCCCCCACTCAGTGCTACCCCCCCTCGCCATCTATCCCCGCAATTCCACGCCATTCGGGCGTTTTTTTACACTTCCGCGCCGGCCTGTAAGGATTCGCGGCAGCCGCGATTTAGGAAAGGCCGTGGCTTCACCTGCGGCCTAGCGGCGCGCCGCTCCTCACGCCCGGCAACCGGCAGCAAATCACCTCAACGGCCCAGAAAGCCTCCTCCTACCCCAGCAAACCCCCCCTCTCCTCCCAGCTATTCTTCCCGGCCCCCCAGGCAGCACCGATCCACTTAATTAGGTGGACCCCAGCCTGGATCCTGCTGCCTGGTCGGCGGCCATCTTGGTACACCCAGCCCCAATCCCCTTTCCTTAACACTATTAGGACTTGATCCAGGGTTCGCCGATCGCCTCTTAAGGGGTCAGGAAGGAATTTTTTCCCCGCCGTAGCACATTGGCATTGCAAGGCCAGGGTTTTTTGCCTTCCTCTGGACCAAGCCTGGGTGGAGGATTCAGTCACTTCTTGAAAATCCTCCACTCCCCCCCCCCCCCCCAGGTATATGGCGACCATGGTCAATCTGCAATACACGGCAGAGACCATTTGGGACTTGAAGCAATATGCCGCATTTTTACCAGCCATTACCAAAAAAAACCCTAAAAATTCTGCGCCTTTTGAGAAACGATCGGAGATCGACTATCAAACATCACAGCCGCCTACCCCAGCCTAAGCACATATCATGTGCGTTGATCAACACCAGATCGGCAGTAAAACATCGATTAGAAATCCATGATTTCATTCTACAATACGATTTAGACTGCCTCTTTATTACAGAGAGCTGGCTCACAGCCGACTGTAACACCATTTTAGGAGAAATGGTGCCAGAAAACTACCGTATTATAACGGAAAACAGAATAGGGCAAAGAGGAGGAGGACTGGCGGTGATCCACAAGTCCCATCTTACGTTCATTAAACCAGTCCTTCAAAACCCTCTTCCATTCATGGAAACCCTAATGCCGCGTACACACGATCATTTTTTGTGATGAAAAAAAAACGACGTTTTCTGTGAAGTAAAAAACGACGTTTTTGAAACGTCACTTTTCAAAGACGATGTTGCATACACACCATCGTTTTTTTTCACAAAAAGCGAGGTTACGTTCACCACTTTTTTCCATTGAAGCTCGCTTCATAACTAGCTTCTGGGCATGCGCGGGTTGAAAAACGTCGTTTTAAAAGACGTTTTTGCTACACACGGTGACTTTTTGTGAAACAAAAAAAACGACCAAAAAAAAATTCCAACATGCTTGAATTTTTTGTGTCGTTTTTCAAAACGTTGTTTTTTAAGACAAAAAACAACGTTTTGCCCACACACGATCAATTTAAATGACGTTTTAAAAAACGTCGTTTTTTTCATCGCAAAAAACGACCGTGTGTACGCGGCATTACGCTGAAGCTGGAAATAAACTCCCAGAAGACCGTACAGATTTTACTCTGCTATAGACCACCCGGCCCAAAATCGCAGCTTTTACTATCATTGACGGACTTCATCTCTACTTATACCCTTAACAGCAAACACCTTTTGCTGCTCGGGGATTTTAATCTTTGGGCCAATTCATCACAAGACCCCATTGCCGACGCCTGCATTGAACATCTAGGAGGATTAGGGCTACAGCAATTAGTATGTGGGCCCACACATACTTCAGGTCACACCCTCGATCTTATTTTCAGGCAAAATCTGGAAATAAAAATCTTGGAAAAGGAACTATTGCCATGGACAGACCACCATGCAATTAAATTCATTATTTCCGATTTCCCTCCCTTAACAAAAACATCAAAACCAGTGACAACACACTGGACTAGATGTCAGAAGAAGCTCCATTCGGAACTCTTCAAAACCACGTTAAGGAATAAAATAAAAACAATTCAGCCGAACCAAACGGCTGTAGAAACACTGGATGCCATAAACACAGCCCTATTACAGTCAGCTGACTTAATAGCGCCGAAACATAAAACCTGCATCCGAAAAAATACCTCCAGCTGGTTCAACAACCAATTGGCGTTATTAAAACAAGAGCGTAGAAGGGCGGAAGCCGCCTGGAAGAGAAGCTCTTCAGAGGCGAACCTCTCCATCTACAAGGCATCAACCAGGAAATACCACAAAGAAATTTTCAAAGCCAAGAAAAATTATTTTTCCGAGGCTATCAACAGCGCCCTAAATCGCCCCCGCAAGCTCTTCAGATTGGTCAATCAGACCATGAATCCAAGATGTCTAGAAGCCCCCAACTCTGACACCCAAGAATTTTGCGATGAATTGTCGGATTACTTCATTAATAAAATTGAGGCAATCCGGGAAAGCATTCAGCAGAACCAACCCCCCCCCAATCCCTCCCGTAATCTTTCACACAGCACCATCAATATTTCGCCACAATCAGGTAAGTTCACCGTGGAACCCATTACTATACAGGCCACAAAGATTATCATTGATTCTTTGCGTAACGGCACAGCGCCAAATGATATCATCCCCACTAAACTGCTGAAGGAATGCGCCGACATCCTGGCACCTCCGATCACGCAGCTTATAAATCAATCCTTCAAGGAAGGCATAGTGCCCTCCCAGTTGAAAGAGGGCATAATTCAACCCATTCTGAAAAAACATACCCTTGACCCCAAGGACCCAACTCACCGCCGTCCCATAACAGGCCTAAATGTCCTCTCAAAGGTAATGGAGAAAGTAGTGGTACAACAGCTGCAACAGCATCTAGATACCCACAACCTACTAGATCCATACCAATCTGGCTTCCGTCCTGGACACGGGACGGAAACAGCACTGCTCAAAATATGGGACGACGCCCTCGAGGCCGCAGACAAAGGCGAATCCTGTCTCCTGGTCCTGTTGGACCTAAGCGCAGCCTTCGACACTGTAGACCATAAGCTATTACTGACTCGACTAGTCGAAGTAGCCAGAGTCGCAGAAAGCGACTTATCTTGGTTCTCCTCTTTTTTGGAAAACCGATCGCAAACTGTGAAGTTGGGATCTTTCACTTCCGAGAAACGCACAGTATCGTGCGGAGTCCCCCAAGGATCGCCTCTGTCGCCGGTGTTATTCAACATCTATCTTCGTCCCCTTTTTGAAATAATTAGCAGCCAAAAACTGCTTTATCACTCATATGCAGACGATACGCAACTGTATTTCCGCATATGCAATAAAAAGGATCATCACCTCAATCTAGAGACATGCCTCTCTTTGATAGAGAACTGGATGACAAAGAGTTACCTAAAACTCAACGGAGCAAAAACAGAACTTCTACTGTTTCACGCCAAGCGCACGAATCACCCGGGGACAACTTGGATACCCCCGCCCATTTTGGGCAAAATCATCACCCCTAGCACCAAAGTCAAAAGTCTTGGGGTCATCTTTGACTCCTACATGACAATGGATGCACAAATAGGGTCTGTAGTCAGCGGATCTCGCCATCTGCTACGCCTACTACGCAGACTTACTCCTTTCATCCCCAAAGAAGACGTACCAGTCGTGGTGGGAGCAATTGTGAATTCAAGATTAGACTATGCAAATGCTCTTTACATCGGACTCCCCAAGTACCAAATCGCTCGTCTTCAAGTCGTGCAAAATACGGCCGCTAGACTTGTGACTGGAAAAAAACCATGGGAATCAATCTCACCTTCTCTGAGATCCCTTCACTGGTTGCCAGTAAAAGACAGAATTGTTTTTAAAACTCTCTGCCTAACGCATAGATGTATTCATGGGAATGCCCCCCATTATCTATGTGAAAAAATAAAAGCTCACAATCCCAATCGCGTTCTGCGATCCACCAATCAAAATCTGCTCCAGATTCCGAAAGCCAACTTTAAGTCCAAAGGAGAAAGAAGATTCGCGCTCCAAGGTCCCAGACTATGGAACGCTTTACCGACCAGTATTCGGTTGGAGGAGAACCACCTAGCATTCAGGAGAAAGATCAAGACTCATCTCTTTTGATTTCAAAAGAGAAAGGAACAACAAGCGCCCAGAGGCGATTAAATTCGCATGTGTTGCGCTATACAAGTTTTTCATTCATTCATTCATTCATTATATCTGAACAGTAGGCAAATATATCACAAGTAAATTAACCATGTAATAAGGACTGAAATGAGGAGTATATAACTCAATGGTATTGTAAGGCTGCTTTCAGGGGACTCCTCAAGGCGAGTAAGCCCCAGAGCAGAGGCAAAAACTTTAACAATTGGCCTATCACAAAATGGCAAACACTGTCACCACTCTACTTAAATTGAGCTCTATGGCCCAGATTCACAGAGCGATTACGCCTGCGCAACAGGAGATGCGCGTGCGTAAGTCTAAATGTGCGCGTGCGTTTCGTTGCGCGGCATCCCCAGAACGAGATACGCAAAAAATCGTCTTTTTTTTGTCCCGCGTAATTTCGTTAGACTGGCGCATCCGTCCGCGCAAAAGTGCGATAGACACACCATTGATTTGCTAGTCAAATATGCTAATGAGGGACTTACGGGGATCCACAAAACAACGTTGGGGCAGCGCAGGCGACGTAGTGTGCGCAACAGCAAAATGCCCTGTCTAAAATTAGAGCTGATAAAAGCTGGTCTAAAAAAAGAAAAAAAGTCTACTTGTCAGATAAAGCAACACTGTTAGTGAGGAGTTCAGCAGTCACACGTGTTGCTCAACAATCTGTATGCCAACATGCCAGGGGCATCGTCGCACATAGCTATACTACTGACTTTAGATGAACAAAGAAGGAGGAGGGCACGGAGGATGGCACTAAGGAGGGCACGGGAGATGTTTTTTTTATTTTTTTTATTTGCTTATATAAAATTTACAATTTAATCTAATCTAATACAATATTCTTATCTGATACAAGCCCCTCACTCTTCACTTGATATATCACACACGCATAGACATCTTTGGCATGAGTGATTCTGAGGTGTCTCGCATCTTCAGATTCACCCCTCATGCCATCCTGGAATTACCACAACCTTGCAGGAGGACATCAGCAGCCCAACACATGGCACCACCCATGACACCCATGACAGCTACATATACAATCAGAGCCCCATCCCCACAGATTTCGAACAGAACATGTATGGGGACAGCTGGCTGGTTGGTGAGTGACATGGGTGGCAGGCATGACTATCCCCTCCCGTGATGCACACCTCACAAGTGGCACATGCATGACTAACATCCTCCTGTCTTTTCCCTTCAAGGTGACTCTGCATATGCACTGGTACCCCATCTCATGACCCCATCTCATGCCAGCTCACATTATGCATCTTTGCACGTTAAACACACACATTAATCATGGCACAATGAGAATGCATGCATGCACACCACTGTGGTCCCTAGCACACACACACCACATCGTCATCACATTGGATTGGCACCAGTCCACCATGCAGGACTTGTGAGCTGCAACGCCATGTCACGGCTCCAATTATGTCACTGTACATTCATACACCATTCACACAGACCTGGGGATCACTTTTCCACCACAAATGAGGGTGACACCCCTTTTCCCGCAGGAATATCACCCCCACATTCCAAAATCATACACAAACAGAACCAAAAAAATTAAATAAATGACGAGCAAAAAAAAAAAAATGCCCAGCAAAAATATAATTTAAACAAAATAACAACAAAGAAAACACATAAAAGACAAAAATCACTCTGCAAAACAGTCCCCAAATATCTCAAAGACACGTCAAAAACAAACAAAAGCACCTTGCTGTAGAGGGAGCGATACAAAGGGATGTACTTTTGCAAAGGAAGTGCATTTGTGTCTGTCTATTTATGCTGTCTGCGTAGTTCACAAAGTTGCCCTAGTCCATTTCCAATTTCACTGATTGCGCCGCTCCCGAGTTGTGAGCATGCGCACAGCGGAGCTGACCATGGTCTCCTTCAAGCGCGCATGCGCAAGCCGGCCGGCCCTTCATTTGCATGGGGTCACGGCTCATTTCAATGTAACACGCCCACGTCCTTCCCAATTTGTATTACTCCTCCTTACGCCTCTGGAAAAACGTTACGTATGCGCAATTTCCTGCGCAAAAGCTACGAGAATAGGGTGATTACGCGGCAAAATTGCGCAAGTCTAACGTAAAGGCGGTGCGCTACGCCGGTCCAATAATGCGCAGATGTACGTGAATCTGGGCCTATGAGTCCAAGCAGGAGGAGAGCAGAGGAATGACTCTTTCTTATGTCAGACCTCTCCCTTCTGTCTTCTTTTTTCAATCAATTGGCCATCTCTCTCCACCAAGAGTGTGACTATGGGGGTTATTTACGAAAGGGAAATCCATTTTGCACTACAAGTGCAAACTACAAGTGCAAACTGCACTTAACAATGCACTGAAAGTGAACTTAGAAGTGCAGTCGCTGTAAATCTGAGGGATAGATCTCAAATGAGGGGAAGCTCTGCTGATTTTGTCATTCAATCATGTGCAAGCTAAAATGCTTTTTTTATTTTCTTTGCATGTCCCCCTCGGATGTACAGCGACTGCACTTACAAGTGCACTTGTAGTGCAAAGTGGATTTGCTTTTCGTAAATAGCCCCCTATGTTTCTTTGACCACCACCTGCTCTGAGGCCAACCAGGTTGCACCAAACGCTTCACAGATACCACGTCTCCACTCTTAACTGATTTTTTTCTTCTTCACGCACCTCTTTAAAGCTTCACAATTTGATGACCTACTACTTCTAAGTACAAGACATTTAGAATGTCTCTCACTCATGTCGTCTTCCCCTCATTAGATCACCCTGGACAAGTCCTTTTATACTAAAAGAAACATACAGCAAGGGTTCTTTTCTGCATCATGCTGACACAGGACAAGCTCTTTTACTCAGACTATGTCTGCTTTCTAAAGGAAAACAAACTATAATACTTTATGTATCTTTTGTATTTATGCATCTGAAAAGACAACCGCTTGGTAAAAAAAAAAAAAATAGGCAATGGCCTTTATGATAGGGGAGACAGTGATAACCGACTAGAAACGGTTAATTACAGAAAGTAAGGAGGGGAAGGTTATCAGGATTGACTGGTTGTTTTTCAGGAAGATGGGACTGCTGAGAAGGGAGAAGTGCAGCACAGAACACAGCAGTAGTGGTGGATCCAAAGAAGAAGGAAGTCCTACCCTCCCACCCTTTAATTGTGGATTGTTTTTCAATTTATTAGCCTAGACGTGTGGTGGTTGGTGTCTGTGGAGGCATTAGCAATTTGGAATGGTAATGTTTGTCCCCAAGCTGGTGTTGCGTGGCTGGGAATAATTAAGTATAACAGTGATAGCCAAGATGAATGGGGTTAAGACCTGCAAATTAGTTCTAGTGATATGTTTATTAAGATGTTAGACACTAATTAAATATGGTACACCTGCATAACACATACAATAGAGAAATTAATGTTAGGGAGTAAACCATGCATAAACCATACAATAAAAATCCATATTGGAAATCTGAAAAAATCTAAAAAAATATGCTAAACAAATAGTCCCAAGAAATGAATTTGTATCATAGTCCAATCACAAGACGATTGTTGCAAGGTGATCTGTGTTCCACACTGTACAGTGAATAATCCTTCACCAAAGTTAATGACACCCAAAGTGACGAATATATAATCTTCTTACCAGATGTATTTGACTTCTTTAGTGAAAAAGAAAGTCAAATATCACTTTGGCAGGATAATGCCTGCTCGCATATAAGTATGACTTGGAGATGTACAACGAAACTTCTTCCTCACAGTTCAAGGCAGGATATGTGAAAAAAGCAATTGGACATCCATAGCATAATACCGTTTAATAAAAAGTATAAAAAAGAAATAGCCTTATGGCTGCTTACATTAATAAGTGTCTTAACCCAGCACTGAGGCCGCTGGATTGTCTCGAATGGGTATGCTGGATCTGTCTCGTGTTCACCTCCGGGAACAGTGTACACTCCACCACCCGCAACAGAACAACCACAGGTCCGGAAGCGGCGTAAAACAACTTGACCAGGTACCGCCTCGACGTACGTTTCATGATTACGTCTTCAGGGGGCATATCACCAGGAGTGTTTATCACTTTTTAAGGGAAGCAGCACATTTTATAAAAGTAGTTTGTATTTAGGTTGGCCGCGTACACACGATCAGTCCATCCGATGAGAACGGTCCGAAGGACCATTTTCATCAGTTAACCGATGAAGCTGACTGATGGTCTGATGTGCCTACACACCATCAGTTAAAAAAACGATTGTGTCAGAACGTGGTGACGTAAAACACAATGACGTGCTGAAAAAACAAAGTTCAGTGCTTCCAAGCATGCGTCGACTTGATTCTGAGCATGCGCGGATTTTTAACCGATGCTTTTGCATACTAACAATCGGTTTTGACTTATCGGTTAGGAATCCATCGGTTAAATTTTAAAGCAAGTTCTCTTTTTTTTTGACCGAAGGATAACTAACCGATGGGGCCCACACACGATCAGTTTGGACCAAGGAAAATGGACCTTCAGTCCGTTCTAATCGGTTTTGACCGATCGTGCGTACACGGCCTTACATTTAGTTCTAGTGATACATTATGGGTGCTGGTTGCTGGTTTTTGTTTGTTAACGTTAAAGAGATTTTAATATTTATTTGTTAATAAAATGGCCAAACGGCCACTTTGCTCCAGTTCAGTGTCGAGTGTCATTTGTATATACAAAGTTCGGGAATGTTTAGGATGGATATGGGGATGGTTATTATCTGGGGTACCCTAGCCATGTATTTACCCGATTTAAACTGAAAGTGCAGTTAGGCTTTTCAAAAGCTGAATACAATTCAGAACATTAGCAATCAGCTCTTGGCGTATAGAAGTATCAAACCCAGTGACTGCTCCAGCCTAGGGGTTGTTAAGTTCACCAGGATTTCGATAAAACATGTCATTAACTGCTACTTGTGATGTTCCAAATAAGATAAAGGTTTCATTCTCATTAAACCATTTCCGGCTGAACCTGATCACCCTGGTAAACATAGGTTTTTGTGCCAAAACATAATTGCAGCGATCTGAGTTGAAGTGAAGTAAATCATATCAGGAGAATAATCTTCAATAAAATTTAGATGATAATTGCTTGATAACATACTATAGATCCTGTTTAGGAAATATTGCAAATTTTATTGCCAGAAATATTTTGCATGGCAGCTGGAGACTGATCTTATTTGTTTGAATCAAGTAAATTTAAAATTTTATAAAATATAAAATTACCTTCTGTGGCTCTCTTAATGCAATCTAATGTGTGAAATGACCGTCCTTTATGTGAGGTGGAAACGACAGTTCATAAACCTCATTGTTTTATGTGATGGCACACACACAGCATTCTTTCCCAGCAAGGACAGGATTCTGTACCAGCGAGGACACAAAGTAAAGGGTTGGGCTAAGCAGAAAAGCATCATTACAATATTAAGGGCCCATTTCCACTGTTTTGGTTAAAAGAAGAAAAAAATATGTTTGCTTCCAAATGTGCTCTGGGTTTACATGCATTCTACTTCAAGTTTCAATACATTTTGCTTCTGGGTTGTATGTTGGGCCAAGGAAAACAAGAAGTATCTAAAGCCAAAACCATGGATCGTTGTTTCTAAAGTTGGGAATGTAAAAAGCTTCCTAGGGTTTTTATTTTTTTTACTATGTACACATAAGATTTCTCTTCACATCCTGTCCTTAAGTTAAAGCAGACCATCACCCAAAAATAAAAGTGTGGCTTATTCTTTTCCTGCCCCCAGCCCCTAACTAATTTGCCACATTTTTTCCCAGGGAGTAGGTACCCTTTGTTGACAGGTACCCACACTCACTGCCTCAATCTTTACCTAGGCAAGGATGACATCAGTCTGCTACCACCCTCCCCTGCATGCAGCCACCTGGGGCACATAACACCTCACAAGAGACTGCAGGACTAGTCTCAGTGCAGTGCCAAGCCTCGCACAGGTGCAGTGGAGAAGCCAGCTGTAAAACATCAGAAAGTCACAGCCAGATCCCAAATCCAAGATAGCAGTTCTTGGGATCCAAAGCTCGGTGAAGAATCAGCTGTTGGGAATACAACACTGGACTCATGGACTGATAAGTGTCTGTTTGTTAAACACCAGCAGCTACAGTAAATTTTTCTGTTGACTTTTAATTTCTAACAACCCTGGATGAAGTTCCTTTGTAAATAATCTCTTAGACAGTTGTCACTAGAATAGATGTCCCAACGTGAAGATTTCTCCTCCCCTGCTGTACGATTGACAACTCTGAAAATCTGTAATGCCCATCATTTTCCGTACCAGTAAAACAATAAGGTTGAATCTTTCCACTGAGGACAACAATAAGAACCTGATATGGATTTTATCACCTCCCCATCCTTATCAAACCTAGAACAAGTTTGTGCTTTAGGTATGCATTACCTTTAGATTACTTAAAGCAGAACCTAACTGTATCTGAGCCTGGTTCTGCCAGGTATGGGGGAGCATGTAACCTTCCCCCCATCGGTGATCAAACCTTAGTGGGCAATCACCAAACTGAAACATTCTATGCTAGTTCTGCCACAGACCCTTATGGAGCTAACACAGAGATAAGATCCAGGGCTCAGACATTCAAGCAAAGCTGCAAAGGGAAAGTATTGATGGGTGAGCTTCCCTTTTGTTTAACTGAATAGATACATATGAACTACTACCAACAGTTTTTTTTCAATACCGTGAAATTACGTAAAAGGTGTTAATGGTAGGTCTCCTTGATCTGTCTGGGTGATTTTGAAAACTGGAAAGCTGTTGAAATCACTGGAAAATTGTTTTTATATATTTCCCCCCCTCTGAATTTTATTTGCTGAGTTCCTTATTACCAACTCATACATTTTTATCATAATTACATGTTCAAAGCCTATAAAAACTCAAAAGTTCATAATGAAAAACTGACTAATGTACTTTGAGGCTCAAAAAAGGAGGAAAACTTTATTTTAGTTCCAGGTTCAGTTTTCAGTAGAAGAATACTTTACCTCTGAAATGATAAGTTACAACCGCTGCCATCGAAATAAAACAAAAAAGTGAAAGAAAAGCAAAACCCTAAGGGTCCATAAAAACCGTCCTGTGCAAAGCAATCAAAGCAAAATACCCTAAAGAATTATTGTTTTGAGTACAAGTAATAGGTCATAAGTACGTTAGTAATGTATTTACATTCAAGTGTGGCTCAGCATTGCCAGATGTCTTAATTTTTCTTAAATTTCAATGGTTATGAGGCTTTATGATGTAACTAAATGTTCTTTATTAACTTTTAGGGCCTATTTAAAGTTATATATGCGAGTACATGTGCACAAGAAATTAGGTTGCTATTGAACGGACGTTTTGGTCTCTTGCCATGTCATATATAAGGCACACAGTTCGCAGGCAGTTCATTCTCGATGCTGTCTTTTTCAGTCCGCGTTGTTTGGCACGTAGATCAAAGTTCTGAAAACATCATTTGGAGCTGAGAAGAAATATGTTGTCAATGCGTGACAACCTCAATGTAAATCCTCAGTGGAAACACCAAGGTCTTGTCATTTGACAGTAAACACTGAGGCCCTTTATTTTCGGGGAGGCCCGGAAAGGTTTACAGGGTTAATTTATTGTTGATTTTTAGAGTATGTTAGTTTACACTGCAGCACAGCTGTGCAGCTTCATCTGTCGATATCGTCTTTGTACTTCGATGTGACGGAGGGCTTTGATGGCGAGCGAGGGCTTATGCGATGCATAAAACAGGCCATTTTGTGCTAAAAGGCTGGGACCAGAAATATTGGGGAAATTAATTTGGATTGAACAGGTTTCCAGCAACACCAACAAATTACAGTTTTGAGAGGAATAGATTATTGTTATAATTTACAGGGAGATGACTTTGTTAGTTGGACTGAGTACTCATGTAGATCGCTAGGGATCCTAACAGGATTCATTAGGATCCCAAGTATTAGCTGAAATAGGGCATTATCTGGATTGAAGTGACTTGGTCATTAGTCTGTCCTTGGTGTTTAGAAAGAGCCACCTAGTGTAAAAAATGCTAATAAAGGCCTCACCTTTTGGCAGACAAAACACATCCTAAGAACCCTTTGTATGCAAACAAAACACCTCCTAAGAACCCTTCTCATTAAGTGTTTTCAAACCTTACCTCACCTACCCACTAACCCTAGTCACTCTCCCAGTGTCCCTTTCTATTATCTCTAAAGCTGAGTAGCTTGGGAACTGAAGAGACGGGGTCGAGTGGGGAGGACAACAGACTTCATCTCTTGCGCCAAATGCTCAGATCTGCCATATTCCTCTCATTTGCTTTATGAAGTCCACATGCTTATCTGAGCACTTGAGCATGGTGAAAGGCCAGCTGATAGTAACTGCAGAATCAATATCTAGCTAAGCCAGTCTTCTTTTGGGTTGGTCATGTAATATCCTTGTACCAATAAGTCATCAACCTGAGGTGACCTCCAGCTTACATATATCATGCCAGAATTGATTGACAGATGACAAAAGCAGACAACACAAGTAAAAAAGTACACAGTGTATTCCTATCTTTTTCCAGATACAGTTGCAAGAAAAAGTATGTAAACCCTCTTGGCATTATATGGATTTCTGCACAAATTGGTCATGAAATGTGATCTGATCTTTATCTAAGTCACAACAATAGACAATCACAGTCTCCTTAAACTAATAACTCACAGCTAATTACATGTTACCATGTTTTTATTGAACACACCATGTAAACATTCACAGTGCAAGTGGAAAAAGTATGTGAACCCCTAGACTAATGACATCTCCAAGAGCTAATTGGAGTGAGGTGTCAGCCAACTGGAGTCCAATCAATAAGATGAGATTGGAGGTGTTGGTTACAGCTGCCCTGCCCTATAAAATACACACACACCAGTTCTGGGTTTGCTTTTCACAAGAAGCATTGCCTGATGATGCCTCGCACAAAAGAGCTCTCAGAAGACCTACGATAAAGAATTGTTGACTTACATAAAGCTGGAAAGGGTTATAAAAGTATCTCCAAAAGCCTTGCTGTTCATCAGTCCACGGTAAGACAAATTGTCTATAAATAGAGAAAGTTCAGCACTGCTGCTACTCTCCCTAATAGTGGCCATCCTGTAAAGATGACTGCAAAAGCACGGCGCAGACTGCTCAATGAGGTGAAAAAGAATCATAGAGTGTCAGCTAAAGGGTTACAAAAGTCTCAGACATATGCTAACATCCCTGTTAGCAAATCTACGATACGCAAAACACTAAACAAGAATGGATTTTATAGTAGGAGGATACCACAGAGGAATCCACTGCTGTCCAAAAAACACATTGCTGCACAGTTTGCAAAAGAGCACCTGGATGTTCCACAGCAGTACTGAAAAAATATTCTGTGGACAGATGAATCCAAAGTTGAGTTGTTTGGAAGAAACACACAACACTATATGTGGAGAAAAAGAGGCACATCACACCAACATCAAAACCTCATCCCAACTGTGAAGTATGGTGGTGGGGGCATAATGGTTTAGGGCTGCTTTGCTGCATCAGGTAAATACATATAATACATTATAAACAAGCGCACAACCAAAATGTCATTAAAGTGTCATTATAGAAATCCCTATGTGAAATAGTCAAATCAGTAATGATTGTGCATATAAAAATATATGCAAAAAAAAAAATGTGAATAAAAACAAGAGGCAAATGTATTCAAAGTAAATTATGTGCTAAATGTTCATTGTGTGAAAAAAGAACAAAGTCCCAAAGCATAGAAATAGGACACTTCTAGGATTTAATCCAATAGCTACTGCAAAATTCAATGGAGTATCTGGAAGGAGCCTTGGTCTTATTTTCAGCCAAAAGAGTGTAATATTACTGCTGCTTACCGGACTGAGAGGACCTCAGGTTATAAAGATCTCTAGAGCGTGTGCATCAGCCTGCTGGCCACGATAAACGACCACCTCGATCAAGGAGGGATGCTTTTGTCTTGTTGGATGAGGATATGAACTTCAGCTGTTCATCAGACTGGATCACACCACACAGGAAGGATCACACAGGAAGGAAAAACAGGCAGAATTCACTCAGCTTTACCAGGCACTTGATCAGAGAATAGTAGGCTCAAAAAAAAAGGGACAATAGAGTCTTCATGATGAAGTATATCAAAAATTGGAGGTTTATTTAAAAAAACACAGTCAAGTGTCACAACAACCAAAGAATAAAAATAAATAAAAATAAATTTCACAGCAGGTGTCCACAGCAAAATAATATATAAAAGGCACAACGATAAAAAAAGATTTCCTTTGCCAAGGATCAAACCTAAAACTGAATAATATGAGCGTGATGGCGTTAGGAAATGGTGCTCCACCCTCCAATTTTTGATATACTTCACCATGAAGTCTCTATTGTCCCTTTTTTTGCTGAGCCTACTATTCTCAGATCAAGTGCCTGATAAAGTGGGCTGTATGGTCCACAAAGCCATCCATAAGATAGGCCCAGAGTATCTGCAATTTTTTTTTACCTGTTACGTGCCCAGCAGATCGTTAAGATCTGCTGATCAGGTTAATTTGACGGTCCCTAAATTTAGGAAAACTAAATGTGGAGGGAGGACTCTGGATGTACGAGGATCATTATTCTGGAACTCTCTACCTTTACATTTAATACGGGAGAAGGATTTGTTAAAGTTCAGGAAGTTTTTAAAAACGTTTTTATTTTCTCAGGCGTATGGTCTTAATTAGGGTTAGATATTAGCAGTTTTATCAGTTTTAGCTGTTGATGTTATCATGTGATTTTTAAGTGATTATTATATTGTATGATGTGTTTTTACATGTATCTGTGGTTCTATGAGCGCATCGAGGCCTTCGGGTAATGACTGCGCTCCCAAAAAGCATTTTTATAAATAAATAAATAAATAAAGCTGAGTGGATTCTGCCTGTTTTTCCTCATCCAACAAGACGGAATGTAAGGTACCTGTAAAAGGTAGTGTCCGAAGTGGAAGTATTATGCTGGAGATCCAGGCAAAGCGTCGTCAGGCAGATATGGTCGGCAACGGATCAGGCAAATAGTTCACAATCGAATTCCGGAGAAGGGTCAGGCAGGCAAAGGTCATACACGATCTGGCGGTAAGGTACAAAATCAGCAGGCTGTAGAATAGTCGGGATATCAGGCAGGAGTTCAATACAAGGAAGATCACTGAAGACAAAACACCCAGGAAGTAATCCAAATAAACGGGCGCTGAGTGATGTCTTCACTTCCTATTTAAAGGCTGTCCAGAATGAGAATTGTCCACAGCTGGCAGCAGGTGGAGCTAGTGAGTCCGAGGTAGTGTTGAACACAATAAGGATATTCCCAAGGTCTAGATCTCTTCTGTGGCATAGCAGGTAAGGCTATGGTTTAAGAGACCAGGAAGACCCAGGTTCGAATACACCCCGGGACATGACAGGGCCCCCTCCCCAATGGACCCCTCCGGGGGTCTAGCGGGGCTTTGTGGGGAACGAGGCATGGAAGTCTCGTATAAGAGAAGGGGCATGCAGATCTTTGGCTGGAACCCAGGAGCGGTCTGTGACAGGATATCCCTTCCAATGAACCAGATACCGAAGGCCACGGCCCTGTCTTCTGGAATCAAGAATCTTGGAGACTTCAAACTCATTTTGTCCATCAACAAGAACAGGAGGAGGTAGCTGTTGTGATCTGGAGTAGCGGTTGAAAATAGCTTTTTTGAGAAGCGAAACGTGAAACACGGGATGTATCCGGAGAGAGGAAGGTAATTTTAAGCGATAGGAAACTGGCCCAACTCGAGCAATGATCCTGTAAGGACCAATGAATCGAGGGTCCAATTTGGTAGAAGGTTGTTTCAGTCTCACATACTTGGTTGATAGCCAAACTCTGTCCCCCACCACATATGGAGGTATATGGCGTCTTCGTCTGTTGGAAAAAAGTGTGTATTTGCCTGCTGACTTTCGTAGTAATGAACGAATCTTCTTCCAATGTAGTAGAATATTCTTTACCCGCTGATCTGCTGCTGGTACACCAGAAGAAGGCTGAAGTAGAGGAAAAGTCTGAGGGTGATAGCCTAGGGCTGCGTAGAATGGTGTGGTATGAAGAGCACTGTGCCAACGGGAATTTAGGGCGTACTCAGCTAAAGGCAAAAATTCAGACCAGTTGGAGTGTAAGGCATTGACATAATGTCGAAGATAGGTTTCTAGGGTCTGGTTCATGCGTTCGGTTTGACCATCAGTTTGAGGGTGATGTGAGGTAGAGAGCAAGAGCGTTACTCCCAGTTTCTTGCAGAACGCTCTCCAGAATCGGGAAACGAACTGGGATCCGCGGTCTGAGACGACATTGGTAGGTATGCCATGATGTTTTACAATGTGGGAAAGGAAAAGAGTGGACAGTGCTTTCGCTGTAGGTAATCCCAGTAGCGGCACAAAATGAAACATTTTGGAAAAGCGATCCACTGTGACCCATATAGCATTCATGCCCTCGGACTTGGGTAAGTCTACAATGAAGTCCATGGTCAAATGGGTCCAAGGCTGGCGAGGTGCCGGAAGTGGATGTAACAGTCCAGCAGGCAATATGCGGGGTACTTTATTAGCAGCACAAGTTGGTCAGGCAGCCACATAGTCAGTAACATCCTTTTTCATACAAGGCCACCAGACATGACGCTGCAAGGTCTTAAGAGTGATGGTGACACCAGGATGACCGGATAACACGCCATCATGTGCCCAGAGGAGTACAGGTTTTCTGAGACTAGGGGCTACGTACAGGCGACCTGGTGGTATCTTCAAGCCCTGGGGAACACGATTCTGGGTTTCTTGTAGCTGTTGGGAAAGAGCTGTGGAGATCTGTGCAACAATTTTGTGAGGTGGGATTATATACTGCTCGGCTGGTTGATCTTCTTCAGAGGTAGCGAACTGTCTGGAAAGAGCATCGGCTTTTTTGTTTCTATGCCCTGGAACATAAGAAAGGACAAAATTAAAACGGGAGTAAAACAGAGCCCATCGAGCCTGACGTGAGTTCAGACGTCTAGCAGTCTGAAGATACAGTAGGTTTTTATGATCAGTGAGGATAGTAAAAGGCTTGGGAGCCCCTTCCAGAAGGTGTCGCCATTCAGACAATGCCAATTTAATGGCCAGTAGTTCTCGATTCCCAACATCATAATTCATCTCTGCAGGAGAAAACTTTCTAGAAAAAAAAGCTACTGGATGGATTCTACCAGACTTTGGCTGTCTCTGGGAGAGTACGGCACCTGCTCCAACCTCAGAGGCATCAACCTCAACAATGTACTGGAGATCAGGATGTGGATGCTGAAGAATTGGAGCTTTACTGAACATGTCCTTTAATCGCTGGAAAGCCGATCTTGCTTCTGAAGACCACACCTTGCAATTTGTACCCTTCTTAGTCATGGCAGTAAGGGGTGCCGCAATGGAGGCAAAACTCTTAATGAAGCGTCTGTAGTAATTTGCAAACCCTAAAAAGCTTTGGAGTCCTCTTAAAGTGGTTGGTTGGGGCCATTGCAAGACAGCGGAAAGTTTTTGAGGGTCCATTTGGAAACCGTCAGCACTTATGATGTACCCAAGGAAAGGAATACAGCTTTGATGGAAACTGCATTTCTCGATTTTTGCATAAAGATGGTTTTCTCTAAATCGTTGTAATACCTGTTTCACATGCGAAATGTGCTCTAGATGAGTCTTGGAAAAGATTAAAATGTCGTCCAAGTAGATGATCACAAAGCGGTTGCTGAAATCATGGAAAATTTCATTCATGAAACGTTGAAAGACAGCAGGTGCGTTACACAACCCAAATGGCATGACCAAATATTCAAAGTGTCCATTACGAGTGTTAATTGCTGTCTTCCACTCGTCCCCCTTGTTAATTCGAATCAGGTTATAAGCCCCTTGTAGGTCTAGCTTGGAGAAGATAACAGCCCCCTTAAGTACATCAAACAGTTCAAGAATGAGAGGCAAAAGGTAGGAGTCCTTTACGGTGATTTGATTTAACCCCCGATAGTCTATGCATGGTCGAAGGCCCCCATCTTTCTTTTCAACAAAGAAAAAAACCTGCTCCTACTGGAGAAGAAGAGGGTCGGATAAAACCTCTTTCCAAGTTGTCTCTTATGTATTCCTCCATAGACTTGTGTTCAGGCAGAGACAAGGGGTAGGTCTTTCCTTTGGGAAGAGGTGCTCCGGGAATCAATTTAATTGTACAGTCAAAAGGACGATGTGGAGGTATAACACCTCTGCCTTTTGCTTGCAAAATACATCTGCAAAGTCATGGTATTCACGAGGCAAGGTAGGTGGGATAGTCACAGGAGCCAACATGCAAGCAGAAAGTCTTTTGGGTTGAGACAAACAATAAGGGCGACAGGACGATCCCCAGGAGGTTAGTTCTCCATTTTCCCAATCAAAAGAAGGGTTGTGAAGTTGCAACCATGGGTAACCAAGGATGATAGGCAGAATTGGAGAATCAATGAGAGACAAGACAACTTCCTCTTTGTGGAGGAGGCCTACCTGAAGGGTGATTGTCGTAGTCTCGAATTTTACAATGCCATCTCCCAAGGGCTGTCCATTCAGGGTGGTAATGTTCAGGGGTCTAGACTTTGGAACAAACGGGATGTTGTTCTTTCTTGCAAAAGTGTAGTCCAAGAATATGCCAGCAGCTCCAGAATCCACAAAAGCCTCGCAGAAAACAAGCTTAGAAGGTAAATGGATAGTAGCCGGAACCGTAATCTTGGTCTTGGAGGATCTACCTGTAAGGTCTAAGCCAGCTCCTCCAACACTGGTTAGACCCTGTCTTTTACTGGACGGGAAGGGCAAACAGATACTAAATGTCCTTTAAGTCCACAGTACAGGCATAGGCCCAATGAACGCCTCCTTTGTTTCTATGACTCAGTTAGGTGGAGACGGCTCACATCCATGGGTTCCACAGGTGCCTGGGGTTCAACAGAGGTTTCAGGTTCTGGCTGAGGTGGTACTTGGAAGTTAGGGGCCAAACGGTAAACAGGCTTAGGAAACTTGCGGGTTCTAAGTCTCTCTTGGCACCTTTCATGGTACCGAACATCCAGACGAACACACAACTCTATGAATTTCTCAAGGTCTTCTATAAAGATTAATTCGTCCTTGATGCAATCCATAAGACCTTTTCGGAAGGCTGCACGTAATGCCCTTGAGTCCCAATTAGTCTCAGCAGCAAGGGTACGGAACTCAATAGCATACTGTGCCACAGATCTGGTGCCTTGTTGTATGTCCAAGAGGGAGTACTCAGCTGCAGAAGCTCTATCTGGCTTGTCAAATACAGTCTGGAGAGAGGCCAGAAATTTGTCAGCATCTTGGAGTACAGGATCGTTGCGTTCCAAATAAGGAGAAACCCAGGCCAGGGCCTTTCCCTTTAACAAGGAAATTACAAAAGTCACTTTGGCAGATGAAGTGCTAAAAGTCACAGGGTTGTTGCGGAAATGCAATCGGCAAACATTTAAAAAACCTCTGCAGTCCTCAGTATCACCACCAAACTTGTCAGGCAAGGGAAGTTTTGGTGGTACAGAAGAGGCGGGTTGGATCGTAGCAGGAGTAGGATCCGGCGTCTGGACCGTTGCAGAGGAACCAGGCAAACAAGATTTGAGCATAGTGCAAAGTTCATCTAACTTGGCGTCCAGGGAAGAAAGATGCTGTTCATGCGCTCCGATCAATTGTCCCTGACGTGTAATCGCCTTAACAATCTCAGCAGGGTCCACTGCCATTGTGGCCCGTTTATTATGTAAGGTACCTGTAAAAGGTAGTGTCCGAAGTGGAAGTATTATGCTGGAGATCCAGGCAAAGCGTCGTCAGGCAGATATGGTCGGCAACGGATCAGGCAAATAGTTCACAATCGAATTCCGGAGAAGGGTCAGGCAGGCAAAGGTCATACACGATCTGGCGGTAAGGTACAAAATCAGCAGGCTGTAGAATAGTCGGGATATCAGGCAGGAGTTCAATACAAGGAAGATCACTGAAGACAAAACACCCAGGAAGTAATCCAAATAAACGGGCGCTGAGTGATGACTTCAATTCCTATTTAAAGGCTGTCCAGAATGAGAATTGTCCACAGCTGGCAGCAGGTGGAGCTAGTGAGTCCGAGGTAGTGTTGAACACAATAAGGATATTCCGAAGGTCTAGATCTCTTCTGTGGCATAGCAGGTAAGGCTATGGTTTAAGAGACCAGGAAGACCCAGGTTCGAATACACCCCGGGACATGACACGGAAGCATCCCTCCTTGATCGAGGTGGTCGTTTATTGTGGCCGGCAGGCTGATGCACATGCTCTAGAGATCTCTATAACCTGAGGTCCTCTCAGTCTGGTAAGCGGCAGTGATATTACACTCTTTTGGCTGAAAATAAGACCGAGGCTCCTTCCAGATACTCCATTGAATACTGCAGTAGCTATTGGATTAAATCCTAGAAGTGTCCTATTTTTATGCTTTGGGATTTTGTTCTTTTTTCACACAATGAACATTTAGCACATAATTTACTTTGAATACATTTGCCTCTTGTTGTTATTCACTGTTTTTCGCGTATATTTTTTATAGGTTGCGCGCTTGTTTATAATTTATTATATCTATTTATATGTTTCTTTGGGCCTTAAGTATTAAGGCTTTCATGAGCAGCAGCACCATTTTTTGTTTGATATTTTTTTTCGCAATCAATTGTTTGGTTTTTCACATTCACTTTTTATTAGGTCAAGTGCAGATTTCTTTTCTCTTTTTTGATTTGCTGCATCAGGGCCTGGACAGATTGCTATCATTGAAGGAAAAATTAATTCCCAAGTTTATCAAGACATTTTGCAGGAGAACTTAAGGCTGAGGAGAAGGATCTGCAGGGCAGTGTACGGGGTCAGCAGGACAGATCCCAAGGGTCAGTAGGGCAGAGAATAGGGGTCACAAGGGCAGAGAACAGGGATCAGCAGGACATAGGACAGGGGGTCAGTAGGGAAGTGTAAAAAACTCAGCAGGACGGGGGACAGTAGGGCAGGGTACAGGAGTCATCAGGATGGAGGACAGGGAGTCAGTAGGGCAGGGGACTGGGGTCAGTAGAACGTTAGAACCAAAGTCAGTAGGGCATGGTACAGTTAGCAGGATGGCAAACAGGGGGATCAGTAGGGTGGGGTACAGGGGACAGCAGGATGGAGAACCAAAATCCCCCCAATCACCCCCACCCCCCAGCACAAATCCCCACATTCCTTCTTTTAACCAAAGTTTCCCCTCCTAGCAGAAATCCCAACCATTCCTCCTCCTATCAAACCCCCCAGTCTATCCCCCCTTTAACCTTACATGCCCCCAGTCTACTCCCTCTTTACTCTTACCCCCCTAATCTTCCCCCACTTTACTCTGAACACTCCCAAGTGACTGCCCCCAGTCACATGGGACCCCGCATGCAGGTACCATCAGGCTGACAGCAGGTGGCTTCATCTCCACTCTTGAGTCCAGCAATCAGTGGGCGGGACTCACCGTCATGGACAAGGAGGTGAGAGGGAAGAGAGCGAGGGAGCTGGGTTTGCTAGGGGACAGCGGCCTGTCTGGAACTGCACAGGTGCCTGGGGGGCATGTCTGCAGCCTTTTTTGGGCATCAGTGCGGCCAGGTGGTAATTGCCATCCTAGCCCAGCCTGCCCCCGCCATGACACCTCACCACCCCCCCTCCTGTCTGTGTGCAGGAAAGTAACACAGCCAAGGAGAAGGCGGGTTCAGCCACAAGCCTCTGTGCACTGTGTATGTGTGAGTCAACCGGCATTTCTCACTGCTGTCACATTTACACAGCTATGCTTGAGGCATGCGGGACCAAATTCAACCTGCGGTGGGTACTACTGGTGCCCATGCTAGTGCATATTCGCGGGAAAGCCAATGGAGCCCAGTGCTGAAACTTGTTCCAGCACTGGGCTCCACTCTGGGACAAGTACATAATTCGCTGGGACCCTGGGACTTGCTTTAAATCCCGGGACAGTCCTGGTAAATCCAGGAAAATTGGGAGGTATTGTTACTCTTTGTGGTTGCTTTTGATCTTCAACAAGTTTAGACTGAACCCCATGCAATTATAAAAAGAAACACCATTTAAAGATGCATTTTAGGTATGGATGCTTTATACATACTTACATTGGTCCAGCATAATTCAGTGCTCATTAAGTGATGCTGAGCGGTGAGATAAGTGGATGTCACAGGAGTAGTGTTGGCTATTTCAGTGATTTCCAAGGGCCACCAACTAAATATGTGCATTCACGCTCGTACGAATGTTATTTTCGTACGAAAATGTTAATTAAAGCACCAAAATATGAAAACAACGGGATTACAAATGAGTCGCATAACGAACAACCGCATATACGAACAAACGATCCGACGAAAATACGACAAAACGAAAATGGCAAAAGAACGAAAATTGCATCTATAACAAAAGATTTGCATTCTGTATTTTGTTTGAATCCTTTTTCTGTTCGTATTTTCAGTCGTATGTTCATTGTTCATATGACATCTATAACAAAAGATTTGCATTCTGTATTTTGCTTGAATCCTTTTCCTGTTAGTATTTTCAGTCGTATGTTCATTGTTCATATGACATCTATAACAAAAGATTTGCATTCTGTATTTTGAATTCCTTTTTTCTGTTGGTATTTTGGATTTAAAATACAGAATGCAAATCTTTTGTTATAGATGTCATACGAACATACGACTGAAAATACCAAAAGAAAAAGGATTCAAGATACAGAATGCAAATCTTTTGTTATAGATGTCATTTTCGTTTTTTTTTTAATGGGCAGTGAGTGAGTGTAGTTAGTGAAGCAGCTTCTCTTTTGTGCTGAGTACACTAGTACAGTGAGTAGTACAGTAAAGCCAAATAAACTTTTCTGTGGATTTTCTGTGGATTTTCATATGAAGGGAGATCAGTTGGCCAGACTTTTGAACCAAAAAATTTCCGGGAACGAACGGAAAATGATCGTTTTTATGTTTGTTGTTAAAAAAGTCTGATCAAGTGTATGGGGCTTAACAATAGTTAATATGGATGAGCCGCGTTTTGAAAGTGCCACGAATCCCGCGATATATTTACGAAAGTACAAAATGACGAAAATCCTTTTTCTGTTCGTATTTTCAGTCGCATGTTCATATGACATCTATAACAAAAGAATTGCATTCTGTATTTTGAATCCTTTTGTTATAGATGTCATATGAACATACGACTGAAAATACGAACAGAAAAAGGAATTCAAAATACAGAATGCAAATCATTGACGAAAATTCACGAAAACAGAATAACGAACCATCCCGCATGTACAAAAATAAAACGGTAATGAAAATACGAAAAGATCGGAATACAAAAAATTGTGTCATATGAAAAACGAAAGGGAACGAACAGGAAAACGAGCGTCTTACGAAAAACGAACGGAAACGAACCTACGGAACGATACGAAACGGAACAAAATTTTTTTTTTTTTCTGTGCACATGTCTAGCCTCAACCACGTATAGTATATACATAGTGATTGTAGCACCCTCTAGTTAGGTCGGTGCTAGAGGGGCATATTTTATTGGTAGAGTATGTAAATTTAGGCAGGCCTAGCTGGTTGCTATGCCTGTTTGTTTTCATTCTGGGCTAGGAGTGGCTCAGGGTAGCATCTGGTGACTCACAGGCCACATCACTTCACTGTCACCTCCCTCTTCCTTCTAGAAAGTGCTACAAGAAGAGAAAGGGAAGAAAGGGGATGCTGCCTGGGGTATTTTAAGATGGATTGGCAGGGGGCAGGTCTCCTTAAATACCTGGGGTCAGCCCAGCTGGGAAAGAGTTGTCGGGTGGAAGAGCTGGAGTAAGAGAGTGTGGAGGCTGTCTGGGCCCACGGGGAGCTCCCCAATCTGGGGTGGTTTGGCCCTGGTCTGGGGCTCGGGTGTGTCCAGGTGGAGTGACGGGATTCTAGAAGGAGAGGCACATACAAGAGCATGGAAAGGACATTGGAAGAGAACACTTCTAAGATACTACAGGGAGGACTACTGGTCGTGGTCCCAGCCTGGAGGGCTGGGGAGGCACGCCTGAGAGAACTGGTAGATTGCAGTTTAAGATAGGTGCAGAACCAGGAATGAGGACTTTATCTTAAAGTATAACTAAAGGCAAAACTTTTGATAGAGTGGAGCTGGATCAGAACACCTGCCATTTTTTATTGTTAGTGCCCTTGTATAGGAGATGCACCATCTCTACTTGTCCTGTTTACCATTATCATTGAACGTGGAAGAAAATTTTGAGTTGTCCCCAAAAAAGTAAAAGAGAAGAAATCTTCCAATGGGGACACTAATTAAGGTGACACTAAGGCTTGAGTCCCACGATCGGTCCCACAATCGGTCCCCGGAGTTGAAGAATGGGGAGAGCTGTGTGTAAACACAGCTTCCCCATTCTTCACTGTGGCGCCGTCATCGATCGTGTGTTCCCTAATATAGGGAAACTTAATCAATGACGTCACACCTACAGCCACACCCCCTACAGTTAGAAACACAGATGAGGTCACACTTAACCCCTTCAGCACCACCTTGTGGTTAACTCCCAAACTGCAATTGTCATTTTCACAGTAAACAGTTTTGCTGTGAAAATGACAATGGTCCCAAAAATGTGTCAAAATTGTCCGAAGTGTCCGCCATAATGTCGCAGTCATGAAAAAAAACGCTGATCGCCGCCATTAGTAGTGAAATTTTTTTTTTATAAAAATGCAATAAAACTATCCCCTATTTTGTAAACGCTATAAATTTTGCGCAAACCAATCAATAAATGCTTATTGCGATTTTTTTACCAAAAAGAAGGTAGGAGAATACGTATCGGCCTAAACTGAGGAAAGAAAATTAGTTTTATATGTTTTTGGGGGATATTTATTATAGCAAAAAGATATATATATTTTTTTTCAAAATTGTCGCTCTATTTTTGTTTATAGCGCAAAAATTAAAAACGCAGAGGTGATCAAATACCACCAAAAGAAAGCTCTATTTGTGGGAAAAAAAGGACGCCAATTTCGTTTGGGAGCCACGTTGCACGACCGCGCAATTGTCAGTTAAAGCGACGCAGTGCCGAATCGCAAAAACTGGCCAGGTCCTTTACCTGCCTAAAGGTCTGGGTCTTAAGTGGTTAAAGGCCAAACAAAGTGTTGAAATAAAAAATAGGTTTATTGGAAACAGGTAAACATAATGGCACTTGATGGTACAACACATCACAAGCGCCCAATGTACAAATAAACAAAAACCAAACACTTAGGCCTCGTACACACGATCAAATCTGTCTGCTGGAAACGGTCTGCTAGAAACGGTGTGTAAGCGGCCTAAAACAGCACATGCCACACTGGGTGTGACAACTAGACATAAAAATCTCCAATTAGATGATAGATGAATGCCCAAAGCGTTTCTGGAAATAGACGTCATCAGGGGCCACAAATGAAGAGTAGTGCAGTAGTGGTTCTTTCTTTCACACTGAAAATGATAGAGAATACGTCATAAAGTACTGTACATAGGGCATAGGCTTCAAGGTACAAACACTTGACTTATAAAGACAGGAATGGACCACATACCGAACCAAGTCGTTTCTTGGGTATAGACCCTCTCTGGCTGCCTGCGTCTATAGAGGTAAGATGTACGTCTGAATGTTCCTCAAGCCCTGTTCAAAAGCAAACAAATCCAAGATTCCTATTTGTAGACCTTGGCATAACTGCATATGCAATTTGTATATGCAATAACTAGGCGATCACACGCAGATCTGAGAATAACTGAGAATGTGGACATGGGCAATAGAGCTACCTCAAAAGGGCCACATTTCACTGGACGAGCCTTCGTAGCTATACGTTGACACGCTTTTAGAAAACTAGGGGGCGCGGCAGAATGAAGATCTGTTAGAGGAGAGGAGACTGATCAGTTGTTCATACTTAGTATGAACAACCACCAGTCTCCTCATCCAGGCATTCCCACCCCCCACAGTTAGAATCACTTCCTAGGACACACAGTTAATCCCTTGATTGCCCCCTAGTGTTAACCCCTTCCCTGCCAGTGTCATTTATTCAATAGTTTTTATAGCACTGTTCGCATGACTTCCAACTGTCCCTGATTTTGAGGGACTATCCCTGATTTGGAGCAATGTCCCTCTTTCCGCCTCATTTGTCCCTCATCTTGGTCTGATCTATATAGCTGTATCTAAAATTCACTTTTTATCTTTCAAAAAGTGTTTCCCAGTGATAAGCCTTTCATCCAATATCTAAATTGCTCCATTTATAAACTTTAAAAGCCAATATAAAGGAATAGTAGTGGTAAAAAAAAGCCCTTGTGGATTTAATTAAACTTTTTTGGGGTTAATTCTCTTTTAAGGGGGTGTGACAGGGGTATGTGACCCATGCCTACATACGTTTGCTAGTAGGTGTCCCTCATTCCCATCTCAAAATGTTCGGAGGTATGCTGTTTGCTGTATAAATGTCAATGGTCCCACAAAGGTGTCAAAAGTGTCAGATCTGTCCCCACAATGTCCCGATAAAAATCGTTGAACACCGCCATTACTAGTAAAAATATAATAATAATAAAAATGCCATAAATATAGCCCCTATTTTGTAGACGCTATAATTCTTGTGCACACCTACCTTATTGTTATTTTTTAACAAAAAGTATACTTGGCCTAAACTTAGGAAGATTTATTTATTTATTTTAATTAGGGGGGATATTTTTTATAGCAAAAAGTAGAAAATATTGTTTTTTTGTTTTTAATTGTTGCTTTTTTTTTTTTGTTTATAGCACAGAAAAACAAAACAAAAACTGACAAATAATAATAATAATAAAAAAAAACAGCAGGTGAACAAATACCAACATAAAAAGCTCTATTTGTTGGGAAAAAAATACATCAATTTTGTTTTTGTACAAAGTCGCATGCCTGCACAATTGTTAGTTAAAACAACGCAGTGTCGAATCGCATAAAATGGCCTGGTCATTAAAGGGGGCAATTCTTCTGGGGCTGAAGTGGTTAAGAAATTGTTGCTTTAAATATATAATGGTGAAACTTGTCAGTTTTTCTTTCTGTGTCCCATCTGGGAGATCTCCTTTACGTCTTGTCTTGAAGCACAACAGGAAATAAAATGAGATCTTTGCAAAGGAAGGTAAATCTTCTTTCATGCAGCTGTCACCAGAACAAAACTCACCATTGGAAAATGACACTCTATTGCCATTCTAGTGATAACTTATATTGTTGGAATTTTTCTCATTTGCAATGACAATGGTCATTAGGACAAATAGACGGTGAACCTAACAGAGGTTCTAACCCTTCCTTTACTTTATCCTAAACTATAAAATGGCTTTAGACACACTTAAGCTAAAAAAATGACAGCGTAGACCAGTGTATCCAACAGATGGCAGTATTGTTTTGCATTGCAAAAGAAGAAGTTTAGAGGCCAAAATTGTAAAACTTTTGATGCTTTACCTGGTTATAATGAAACACTGCTGATTGCAGTGAATATATTAGTCCATTTATGTAAGGGCAAGCCATAAGATTTGGCTTAGAAATCCACTAGGATGTGAAGTGAGGGTGGTTCTTACTTTAGTAACATAACTGAACGCTCTTTAGTTGGACCATATGTTCCATGTATTTTAAGACACAAAAACAAATTTAGTATTGTGACCCTCTATAGGCCACTTCTGCTTCACTGCCCTAGCTTCATTGATCATTCACACTGTATATAATTTGAAATATGTTTTATTCTATTTCTAATAAAATGTGTACTCACCTTTTTTTTTTACAAAGAAAAATAATAAATTAATAAAATACAGCAGTCTTTTGCCTGTGCTGTCTAAAATGTTTCCACCAATATAAATCACAGCTGCAACACAAAATCAAATAAAATGAAACTGTATGCACCCAGAGCCTGTATTTATAAAGCATTTATAAAGCATATTTATAAAGCAGCTCCTTCACCGCTCCTTCCCATTTAAAACAATGGGAAACCGCGGCAATACCGCAATACCCAGAGGCGCATTGCGGGCGGTATTAACCCTTTATCGGCCGATAGCGGGGGTTAATACCGCACCGCTAGTGGCCGAATCCCGCGGCAAATCCAACCGTATAGCGCCGCTATTTTTAGCGGCGCTATACCGCCACCAGTGTGAAAGGGGCCTTAATGTACACTACTGAAGTCGCTCCGACTTCAGAAAAGGTTCCTGTACTACTTCAATCTGACTTCTAGGCGACTTGTACCCATTGATTTCAATATAAAAGGATAGAAAGTCACGCTATATATGAATGAAATGAATGAAAAATCTGTGATGGCAAACAAAACACAGGGGTGTGTATCTCAAGATACAAAAACCCTTGCTGGTATCAGTGATTAGCCTAAATGAATCAGGTGTGATTATTAAACTTGTATAAATGAATCGTGATATCCGAATAGATCAAATGAAACATATAAACCACACTGTGAATCCTGAAGGTTCAAAAAACTAACAAAAAATAATAATGATATACATAAGTAAGTATGACAACAGTGCAGCAAATGTGAATTACCAAAAATTTGTAAAGATCATACACATAAACACATGAGTGCCCCCTGAAATCTTTTTATAAAATTGAATACAGTTCAATGGAAATAAGATGTGAAAAAAGTAAGCAGGAAGTCCATTATTATTGTGAAAAGGTCCAATTTAACCACTTAACCCCCGGACCAATATGCTGCTAAATGCCCAAAGGCGTTTTTACAATTCGGCACTGAGTCGCTTTAACAGACAATTGCACAGTCGTGCAACGTGGCTTCCAAACAAAATTTGTGTCCTTTTGTTCCCACAAATAGAGCTTTCTTTTGATGGTATTTGATTGCCTCTGCAATTGTTATTTTTTGCGATATAAACGGAAAAAGACCGAAAATTAAAAAAATATATATATTTTCTACTTTTTGTTATAAGAAACATCGAATAAACTAAATTTTAGTCAAACATTTAGGCCAAAATGCATTCAGCCACATGTCTTTAGTAAAAAAAAAGTTGCAATATAAAAAAAAAATAGCTAGCTAGCGGCAACAGTGACACTAATACAGCGATCAGAAAACCGATCGCTTAGTGACACTGGCAATAGGGGGTGAAAGGGTTAACTAGGCCGGTGATCAAGGGGTTAAACCTTTATTAAGGGGGGTACGGGGCTACCCTGGACCTAACACTAACTGCCTGTCACACTAACTGTTACACTGACATTAAATGCAGTGATCAGTAAATTAATGATCACTGCAATCAGTGACACTGTGACAGGGGGCTGGGGGGGTGATCGGAAGGGCTTAATGTGTACTGGTGTCAGTGTGCTGTTGGTGCGACTTACTTGTGATGTCTTCTCTCCTCTCGCCGGATTGAAAATACCGCCAAGAGGAGAGGTGACATCACTTCCTCTGCCTGTGTGTACATTACACAGGCAGAGGAAGTGCAGAGCGGGGGGGATGCCGGATTGGCTGGGAGCGATTGCGAGGGGGCGGACAAAAACGAACAGCCGCCCCCTCATCACGGATCGCTCCCAGAGGTAAACGCCCGCCGCATGTAGCGGGGGGAGGGACATACATGTACGCCATCTGCCTGTACGTGCCATTCTGTGGATGTACATATACATGCGGCGGGCATTAAGTGGTTAAAAGAAATTTCAATGAAAGTCACCTCCAAAGTCGGATCGTGTCTTAACTGAAGCAACAATACAGGAAGAGAAAATTGTTTTCTCATGTTTTCTCAGGAAAACCCCTCCCTCCCCCCTCCCTCCTACAGAGCTGATTGTTGTTTGATCGGCCACTGGAAAGTTGCCCCAAGTAGCGCTAAGGTGCACGCTCAGGTCGTGTCCAGGTCGCCTTGAAAGTCGCGGCCAGAGTCGTGTTGCCCCTGTGTGAACCAGCTCTAAGGCAAATAGGCTGTTCACTTTGCAAGTGAAGTTGCATTTTGCAACTGAATTTTCCCCACAGCTTAGCGAATGTGGTGACATTTCCCTTTGCTAATAATACCCAATCATATGCAAGGAAAATAAAAATAATTTTTTTGCTTGCACATGATTGGATGAATAAAATCAGCAGGGTATCACCTCATTCACTAAGCTCCGAGGAAAATTCCCCTAAAAAGTGCAACTTCTCTTGCAAAATGAACAGCCCTTAGTAAATCACCCCCATTGTCTACTCTGTCTACTCCCACTATTTTTTTTAACCCCATAAAGCATGTGGACAGATATCCTCAAAGCATATGACCATGCGGGACCTTAACCACTTAAGGACCGCCTACTGCACATTTACGTCGGCAGAATGGCACGGCTGGGCACATCAACGTATATATACGTTAATTTTAGTACCCAGCCGTGGGTCACGGGCGCGCGCCCGCGGCACGCTCCCGTGACCCGGTCCGAAGCTCCAGGACCGGGACCGCGGGATTCGCGGACCCGATCGCTGCTGCAGTGCGGCGATCTGTCCCTGGAGCGGAAGAACGGGGAGAGCCGTGTGTAAACACGGCTTCTCCGTGCTTCTCTGTGGCCGTAGCATCGATCGCGTCATCCCTGTAATAGGGGGACGCGATCGATGACGTCACACCTACAGCCACACCCCCCTACAGTTGTAAACACACACATAGGTCACACATCCCCTACAGCGCCACCTGTGGTTAACTCCCAAACTGCAACTGTCATTTCCACAGTAAACAATGCAATTTAAATGCATTTTTTGCTGTGAAAATGACAATTGTCCCAAAAATGTGTCAAAATTGTCCGAAGTGTCCGCCATATTGTCGCAGTCACGGAAAAAATCGCTGATCGCTGCTATTAGTAGTAAAAAAAAAAAATTAATAAAAATGCAATAAAACTATCCCTTATTTTGTAAACGCTATACATTTTGTGAAAACCAACCGATAAGCGCTTATTGCGATTTTTTTTTACCAAAAATACGTAGAAGAATACGTATCGGCCTAAACTGAGGAAAAAATATATTTTTTTTATATATTTTTGGGGGATATTTATTATAGCAAAAAGTAAAAAATATTGCATTTTTTTTTAAAATTGTCGCTCTATTTTTGTTTATAGCGCAAAAAATAAAAACCGCAGAGGTCATCAAATGCCACCAAAAGAAAGCTCTATTTGTGGGGAAAAAAGGACGCCAATTTTGTTTGGGAGCCACGTCGCATGACCGCGCAATTGTCAGTTAAAACGACGCAGTGCCGAATCGCAAAAAGGGGCAAGGTCCTTTACCTGCATTTTGGTCCGGGTCTTAAGTGGTTAATGGTGTTTATTATGATGGCAATGACCATTTCACTTACAATTCCTCCACTTGGAGTCTATATGAACCTACAGTATATGAACTGAAATGAAGAACAAACCAGGAAGCCAGTGTTTTTAGTTAGCTTAGCAGAGACTTTTTGCTTTATTATTATTTTGTTATTATAAATGTAGCGCAAAAAATATAATAAATATTGCGCTAACTGAAATCAAAATGAAAACTAAAGCGGCTACACTACAATGCGACAAGTATTGAATGAAAATGCGAAGGAAAATAATAATCACTGAACTAAAACAATGATGATAATAATGTTGAACAAAATCAACAGTGGAAAACAAAGTCCTTGCGTGAAATGGTGCTATAATAGTACATAACAAAAAATGTAAAGTAATAGTCCATCAACACCAATCAAGTGAATGGATGTTACATGACCTCTTAGATCCTCAGAGACAGAATGACACTTATCTCAAATGAAGATATGTTGCGCTTACCAGAAATGTTGGACCTGTCTGTCATGGACAGCAGATCGATAAGGCATGAACACTCCCGGGGCACAGTCTGCTCGGCTCTCACCATTTGGATGAAGATGATTCCAATCCTCGATGAAGGGCCAGAAGTGTACGGTATCCTGGAATGGTAATCCGTTCTCAGGGGAAGTGTGGAAAGATGATAGTAAAACCCTTGGAAGGGTAAGATGAGTGAAGCTGTATGACTCTGATTACCATAGGGGAGAGAAAGAAAGCGCAACCCCAATGGCGCAGGTCAAAAGGTAACGGTTTTATTGTAATAAAACCAAAAAGAACATAAAATAAAAGGCAATGTGGAAAAAGGTAAAAAACCAAGCCCTACGCGTTTCTTCCTAGAGGGACTTCAACTGGGGCATCAACCTGTTCCCCCACATTGCTCACATATAAATATAAAACAATCATGAAAAAAGCACAGAAAGGGCCAATCCGGTCAATCATCCAATCAAGGTCAGTGATTGGAGGAGAGCCGACACATGACATGTTAAACCAATAATATAACGCTAACCAAGGACACCCCCGTAGTCACAGGAGGGGCCCTAATTAGACCAATGAAACATCCGGAAAAGTGTAGCCATCACAGAGTGGGAGGAACGGGCCCGCGGTGATAACCACCCACGTAACCGCCCCCCACCTGTACTGGCAAACATAAACAGAGATATAACTGACAGTCAATGTTGTTAGGTAACATCTCAAAGTAATGTGACATTCTGGGCCGGCTCAGAGTGAAGTGGGGTGACACCCACAAACAAGAAAACCCCGGCTAGGGAATGTACATAAATATAAGATGTAATGGGCTAATCAATAGACTAAAAAAGGGGGGGGGAGGGGGAGCCCCATCGCGATTGCTACATGAATCGCTTCAATGATTAGCCTGGGTAGAATGCCCAAGTGTCAGATCGCCGCTCTGTAATTCAAACAAAAGTGGGGATGCCTGACGTAATGCGGGCCGGGGACAAAGCCAATCACGATAGCCCGATGATGTCAGCGCGGCGTCACATGACAAAACAATACCCAGCGCTGCCGCACCGCGCTGCGTGTCAAACTGAGACGCAAGGACATCCTGCCCCAGCCCCCACTGACAGGTGAGGTGGGGACGGATGTCCGGCATCCAAAATCCCCTCTAATCGCACAGAAAGAGGGGAAGGAAGAAGGGAGATCTTAGACTGCTGAGAAAATAAATAAAATAAACAAAAGGCAGGTCTGGCTCTACAAACTAGAGAGCGAGCATGCGCCATCTAGTGGTCAAAACTTAAACATCGGGACAACTGTATTAAAATTAGAAAGAGACTGATCTCTCTAAATAGGAAAACTGAGTGGGCAAACATGAACATGGCATGAAGAAACTTTGGGGGACAATAATCATACAAGAACATGCATACACAGGCAATGAATGTTGGAACATCAATAACATAACCTACTTATATGGGTAATTCATGTACACATACTGATATCTCCAAAAAGTACATAAAGAAATGTAACAAAAAAATATACACATTCAGGCATAAAATATGCAGGCATGAATATGGAGGAGCATTCTAAATCACCATAGCTGTCAATGGATAAATCAAGCAATATAGGAATCACCCAGAGGCAAATGGCAATAATGAATATACCAAGCGAAAGGGCAGAAAAAAAAAAAATATATATAGGTCAAAAAGAAATAATAAAAAATAAAAATTATATTATGCTAAATTAATAAAAGAATTGATGTCCCACTCGACATTCATGCCAAAAGGCTGGTAAGTACGTAATTTGTGAATCCAATAGGTTTCAAGGCGGGACACTCCACGTATATGTTACTCGCCTCTCCAATGTGGGACAAACTGATCGATAATCATAAACTGGGTCCCCTTAGGCTCACGGTTATGATGTTGCAAATAATGACGGGGGACACTATGGTTAGTCTTCCCCAGTTTAATATTTGCAATGTGTTCATTAACCCGGATGGTAAATGTCCTAATAGTGCCAACTCTGTATTGTTTTTTACAGGGACAGGTCAAAAGATAAACTACATATTGAGTCGCACAAGTAGTGAATCTCCCCATTTGGTACACCCGTAAGGTAACCGTGGACTGAAAGGTTAAGCTCTAATGCCCCCTACACACGATCATTTTTTGTGATGAAAAAAAATGACGTTTTCTGTGAAGTAAAAAACAACGTTTTTGAAACGTCACTTTTCAAAGACGATGTTGCATACACACCATCGTGTTTTCACAAAAAGCGAGGTTACGTTCACCACTCTTTTCCATTGAAGCTCGCTTCATAACTAGCTTCTGGGCATGCGCGGGTTGAAAAACGTCGTTTTAAACGACGTTTTTGCTACACACGGTGACTTTTTGTGAAACAAAAAATGACGTTTTGAAAAACGACACAAAAAATTCAAGCATGTTGGAATTTTTTTTTGGTCATTTTTTTTAAGACAAAAAACGAAGTTTTGCCCACACACGATCAATTTAAATGACGTTTTAAAAAACAACGTTTTTTTTCATCGCAAAAAACGACCGTGTGTACGTGGCATTACGTCTGCCACAAGTATTGCACTTCCTACAGGGAAAATATCCCTTGCAATCCTGAAAAAAGGATACTTTTTTTTTTTTTTTTTCCACTGGGTCCTATATTTAATCGCAGGGGCATGGCTAGCCTGCACCAACATGCCATAGGTCCCTGAAATCAAACCTTTCCCCCTGGGGGCCGTAGAGCAAAACATCTCAAAATCTGAGGGCCGTTCTGAATGGGGGGTCCCGTAGTGGGATTGAAAAAAATGGCGAATTTGGAGATAATGAAAAAATTCTCCCCCCAGGATGTCAAACTTCCTCTGGAGCATGGTGAAGGGAACAAACGTTGTACCCTGTATGAAATCCTTGAGCCTAGTAAGACCCAGGCTAACCCAGGTTTGGAAAGCCTCGGGGGTGACAAAGGCAGGAGAAAAACGAGAATCCCCAAGAAATGAGGCATTCAAAGATGGGCGTGAGATCAGACATTTTTAAAAAACATTGGGGTGTTCTGCAAAATTACAAAGTTTTGGGACCGTCTCTGCCCGAGCATGCTGGAGTCATTTTTAGAGGCGCCAGATCGATTCAAGGTTAGATCGCACCTAACATCATTACCCCCCCCCCTAAAAAAGGATACTTTTTTAGGGGGGGGGGGTAATGATGTTAGGTGCGATCTAACCTTGAATCGATCTGGCGCCTCTAAAAATGACTCCAGCATGCTCGGGCAGAGCAGGTCCCAAAACTTTGTAATTTTACAGAACACCCCAATGTTTTTTAAAAATGTCTTTGATCCGCATGGATTAAGTCGAATAGGTGGTGAAAAAAGACCACCTAAACCTCTCATCTTTAGCCTTTTTGGGGCGGACTTGGAGTAAGGAACTACGATCTATCATACCAATCCAATCGATTTCAGCATCAAGATCACTGGCAATATAGCCTTTCTCGATAAACCTCTCTTTCAAAATGGTTGATTGAATCATAAAATCTTCCACTTTCGTGCAATTATGCCTTTAAACGAAGGAATTGGCTCCGTGGCACTGATTTAAGCCACTGGGGATGATGGCCACTGTCGACAGGGATATACCCATTTCGATCGGTGGGTTTGAAATATGTGGAGAACTCAAGTTCGTGGTCAACAACTTTAATCTCCAAATCCAAAAAGTGTACTGGCCTCATGGCTGAGTGTTATACCTCGATCATTCAAATTGAGTGTGGACATAAAATCATTTAAGGAATCGAGGTCGCCCTTCCATAGGAGGAGGATGTCGTCTATATATCTAGCCCAAAGGACTAGTTCAGGTCTCTTGAGGGCATAGACGACATCCTCCTCCCATTTGGCCATAAAAAGGTTGGCCAGACTGGGGGCAAACTTGACCCCCATAGCAACCCCCTTGATTTGTAAAAAGAAAGTATTCTGAAACCAAAAATAATTATTCTGGGACGCAAACCTAAGTAACTGCATGATGAAGTTACGCTGGATGAGGGGAAGGGTGGTACTCTGGGAGAGGTAGTGTTCTACTGCCTCAAAACCCAACCCATGGGAAATACAAGTATATAGTGCAGTAACATCGGCCGTGGCCAGAATCATGCCCTCCTGGAACTCGACAGATTCTAATAGTCGGATGGTATCCCCTGTATCTTTTAGATAGGAGGGCATGAGTCTGACCATTGGTTGGAGAAAAAAATTAACATATTTGCCAATCCTCGCTGTGACCGAGTCAATCCCGCTGACTATGGGACGGCCAGGGGGATTGACTGGGTCCTTGTGGACCTTTGGAAGATAATAAATGGCTGGAATCCTAGGTGCAGCTGGTACCAGAAAACTCCTCTTCTTTTTATTTAGAATCCCTAGAGAGAAGCCCTCATCAACCAATTGGACCAAAGTTTTTTTTAAATTGGGACGTAGCACCTGGTTACTTTAGGTACCGGTGCTATTTAAATTTAGAGGCAGAACAGAGTGTAGTTAAACTCTGATTCAAATTGTTATGTTCAAATCAGGGTCTCTGTCTCAGCTTGGCTGTGCTGTGGGCTCATTCTGTTGTGCTGGGGTGTTCTTCCAACTCCTATGCAGTAGGTGGCAGCAGTGGAGTCAAGGTTTGGGTGCTTTTCCCCAGCAGCCAATCAGGAGGGTTTACCTCACTGTGCATGCTGGGGGAGGGTATTTATGGGGCAGGCGCCATTGGTTCTGGGACTTCTTCGTCCAGTGTGGCACCCACCTTTAGGGTGGCCACCTTTGAGGATCCCAAGCGGTAGTGCTGTTCGGTGGGGAGTCCGTCAGAGGAGCATCATTGAGAGGCTGGCGGTCCAATAGGATTTTGAAAAACCACCGGGGATCAAGGTAGCTGGACACTGAAGGATTGATCACCTGTCAGTCGGTACCTGGGCGACATAAAGAAGGAGATACAGGCGTAACTCATCTAAGGAGAATTTCCTCCGTAACTACAATCACAGAGGGCCTGTGGCAGAGGTGTCTCCCTGACGTTCACCAAGGAGGGTCTCTGGCAGAGACTTTTCCTACAAATGTTCGAGTGATACTCCGGCTGCCAGGTCAGTGAGAGAGGCCTATCCGGGTACACTAAACTCACTCAGGCATGAGTGGTACAGAAAGTGTTACATATTGGAACAGGACTGCTCCAAATACTACGCCTGAATCTGCTGTTCTCCATCTTCCTGCAAACTCTATACCTTTCATCACCGGTTCATTGTTTTTACCCGGCTGGGTAATAAAGAGCACAGAAAATACACTTGTTGCGGACATTCTTTTACTATTGCTATATGCACAATTCACTCCTAGGAATTTGGAAGAGCCACAAGGTAAACGTGCCACCCAAAACAACCAGCACCTCCTCCGGGGTTAGTGCTACATGTGGAACAAGATGTTCCCCAGTATTATTCCCCAAAAAAGCAGGAGAAAGTATGCTTAGAGCGTATTTCTACTAATTAAAACTGTAAGTTAAAACATTTATAATGTGCATCAAGCACCATGTATGCTAGCAAACAACCCCAGCAATCTTCTAGATTCTGTCCTAACTGGTGCCACTCACCACAGGCCACAGAGAGGTGATGATATGGAGTATGATCTCAATATCACATAAAGACTATGCCATGTATTGGGGCTTTTTGTGCTTTATATTACATTTAAGGGTGTTCTTTTTTTACATTTAATGCCCCACCTGCAATCTTGTGGATGAAAAGAAATCAATGTAATTTATCCATGATGTTAAAGTTGGAACATGGTGATTCTGCAATATTTAGGGTTAAGTTCAATACTGTGGACATAAGCCATTTTGAGGGCTATTTGCCATACAAATGGTGACATCAACATGTGTCATCCATATTGGGAGATTATTTCTGGAATTTAAAAGTTATAATTTTGGATTCATGATTGTTGTGTTAGCATTGGGATTCCACTGAAGTCTCCATATTGTGAACTATTTTATTAGAGAATGCGGCTCTGATTTAATGGTGTAGTGTACTCCCACAGGAGCCACTTTTTATGATCTGTCCTCTGCCACAACTCATTGGGGGAGATGAGATTTACTAAAACTGGACCACTCAGAATCTGATGCAGCCATGCATGGTAGGCCCCTTTCACACGGAGCGGATCAGTAATGATCCACCTCCGTATGCTCCGCTTGCTCAGCGGGGATCGCTCTGTTGATCCCCACTGAGCCGGCGGATGACAAAGCGGTCCCTGCACACTGTGCAGGGACCGCCCTGTCTTTTCTCCGCTCTCCTCTATGGGGGGATCAGATGAACACAGACCGTATGTCCGTGTTCATCCGATCTGTTCTGCAGACGGAAGAAAAAATAGGGTTTTCTTTTGTCTGCAAAATCGGATCTTTGAAGAGGGGGATGATTACGGGTGTCAGCAGGATGTTCATCCGCTGACAACCGCAATCTCATTGGGACCAATGTATGTCCCTTTTTCATCTGCAAACGGATGGATAAAAAAAAGCGGACATACGGTCCGCACATGTGAAAGGGGCCGTAGCCAATCAACTTCCGACTTCAGCTTGTTAACTTAAGCTGACAATAAAACCTGGAAGCAAATATGGTTTCTATGCAGAGCTGTACCAGATTTTGCATGCTTCAGTTTTAGTAAATAACCCCCTTTAAGCAATTGGTCCACACTGACACACCTGGTTATACGCTGTAGGCTGCTCACACCGGTATAACCTTATGCTACCACTCTATAATTAGCATGCAGAAAATAGACCACAGGCAATTTATGATAGATGAAGTAAATATATTGTAGCAAAAAAAGAATAAACACAATACACATTCCAAAAGACAAGTCAAAGAATATGTAAGAATGCAATACACTAACTGACTTGAATGTTAGCCTCAACTATGGCAATTGACTTATACTATAAAAAGGTTAAACCCAATTAAACTAGTGTACACAGCATTAATAATATTAGCTTCAAAACTGTGACTTATGACAATAGCTAAAAAGTGTCCCAAAGTGCATAAACACCCCTAGAAGTGGTTGTAAAGTATCTGACACCTTAATTAGCATATTTAAGCTGACTATTGTTGGGATTGGCCTGTACAGTGGTGCATGTGTTGCTGGCTTTTTAAGGTTGTTCACAATAAATGGCTGTTGGGGCTGCCAACAGTCTCTACTGGCATTAACGGGATAAGCAAAGTTGGTTCCATTCACCACTCTTGGTATCCAATGGATCCAGTCCAGAATGCTTGGCGGTCAGTTGTCTTCTGGCCCCAATATCTCAGTCCTCACGAACAGGTCCTAACAGAACTAAAGCCCCATACACATTATCAGTTTTCCTGCAGGTTTTTCTCTGCAGATTTACCAAAACCATCTAATATGAGGTCAAAACTTAAGAGTTTCAATTTGTATGCAAGCAGGCAGGCCATTGCACTACATGGTTTTGTTAAACCTGCAGAAAAACTGTTAGTGTGTATGGGGATCCACTCAGTCCCTGCACTTCATGCTCTGCTCTCTGTGTCTATGTAGGCATGAACAGGAACAGGTCCACACACGCACTGGTTTCCCTGGACAAGCTGAGATTGTTTTTTTATTTCAGGCTTCTCAGCGTAGGGGTCTTATAGACCCCATATCTTACTGTAAAGAGGACCTGCCATGATTATTCCTATTAGAAGAGATGTTTACATTCCTTGTAATAGGAATAAAAGTGATAAAAAAAAATTTTTTTTTAAAGTGTCAAACCAGAAAAATAAAAGTAAAATAAACAAAAAAATTGGGATTTTTAAGTACCAAAGTTTGGTGCCATTCCACGAGCATGTGCAATTTTGAAGTGTGAGGCCGCGTACACACGACCGGTTTCCTCGACAGAATCCATCAAGAAACTTGGTGGGAGAGCTTTTTTGCAGAGGAAACTGGTCGTGTGTATGCTTTTCATCGAGAAAACTGTAGAGGAACTCAACAAGGAAAAAGAGAGCAAGTTCTCTTTTTCCTCGACGGGAGTCTCAATTTCCTCGTCGTGTTCCTCGTTGGGCTGTTTTTTGACGAGAAACACGTTGGTGTTTATGCTTAGAAACCCACACACCTTCTGTAAAAGTAGCGTTTGTAATGGAGATAGCACATTTGTCACACTGTAACAGACTGAAAAGTGAAAATGTCTCTCACCAAACTTTTACCTAACACGCAGTAACATGGGATTAGCAAAAGCAGCCCCAAGGGTTGTGCCAGTGGAATCGAACTTCCCCTGCTGTCGTATGTGTTGAAGTCACCGCGTTTGAGAACGAGGAGATTTGGTCTTGACAGTGTGTACGTAAAGACAGCTTGTCAAGATTCTCGACAAGCCTAACAAGGAACTTGCGAAAGAGAAATGACACATAATCGAGGAGATGAAATAGGCTTCCTCCTTACTCCTGCACATATTGGAGAAATCTAACAATTGCTGGATGGCTCTCCATCCGCAGACAGAAGGAGGACTAGGAACACACATGAGGACTCTACATTACATGCTTTTATTACTCCACGATCCTGTAAGTGTTTTTAATACTGCACTTAGAGGCGCCTTTCTTTCTTCTATAACCCTCCAGCCTTGCTTCTCCTCCACAAAGCACTGCCTGAAGTGCCATCTTTCCATCATCATTCAAAAAGAGGAGAGAAGAGAAAAGAAGAGAAGAGAAGAGAAGAGAAGAGAAGAGAAGAGAAGAGAAGAATAGTAGCTAGCTGAGCAGGTCTAAATGTCAATAGCTGGAGTTTGTGGCACTATGCCACTTCTTATAAAACACCAAAGGTAGATCTGTCTTTGAAAATAAGTAACTGAAATATTTTCTTTCCAAACATCTGTAGATAGTTAGTTTGATTTATTTTGATCTAAAAAAAAATCTTTTCAGTAGACTGACAGCTTATTTTAACTTTCAGCTGTTAAAAAGTTTCTCTGCGATCTGAATGGAGAGACAGCGCTGCCTTTGATGTAGCAGGAATATTCCCTCCATCTAAGGTACACCTGGGCTGCCTACCAATTTGTGGTGGCCGGCTGCCATGATCAAAATGGGTGCTAACAGCAATACTTCCTAATACTGGAGTGACTGGGCCAAGCTGTGGGGCCCTGCATATTTACAATTTGTAAGGTATTTTTGCCTTAAGTATTATATTTTGCTCAAACAGACCTCCGTGATCAATTGGTGTGACTAATGCTACCCAGGAAACATTCAACGGCACAAAAGTCTCTAAGACTGTTCAATTTACCTTTAGCGTGAGTTTTTGTATAATCATTTGCAGGCAGCTTCTTCTGGCATTTAAAGTACTTCTGGGTGGGCAGTAAATTTTGGTCAACCTAATCTGTACTCTCTTACCCTCATGCTCCAGTGTATGCAGACCAGGAAACAATGGTCTTGTAGAAAGCTTCTTGCTTGGTATCAGGGAAAACAATGGCTTGCATTTTCATAGGGTCAGAAGATACCAGAAACTATAAGGATATTGTTTACCCTATAAGGCCGGGTTCACATCTATGCAAATTAAATCGCATCCAATTCGCATAACATTATAAAATACATTGATTTCAATGAGGCTGGTTCACATATGTGCGATGCATTCGCACTGTGCATTACCGAAAAAACTTGTGCGTTTTCTATTCAGGATTTCTCTAATTCTCCCCTCCCCCTCCCCTCTCCCAAGTCTCCAAATTCGCAGCTAAAACAGAGATGATCTGCTGAACAGTTCTCTTATATTCCTGCAGAGATAAGAGAGATGAAATTGGCACCGCACAAGTGTGAATCCAGCCTAAATGTTACCCTACTTGTAATGTGTAAGGCCTCTTTCACACAAGTCTGCCAGCTCCCGCCAGCTCAGCAGGAGATCTCTACCCTGATCTCCGCTGAGCCGACGGAAGACAAGTCCCTCTTTGCTCACTGAGCTGGGAGGGGCTTGTGCAGAACCGCTGTCTCCTATGGAAAGATCTGATGAAAACGGACAGCATGTCCGTTTTCATCAGGTCTCACCCGATCCGCCACGGACAGATGGGGACGTATCGCCATCCGTCTGATTTTGTCGGATCAGGTCGGATGTCAGCGGACATGTCTCCGCTGACATCCGACGCTCCATAGGATTGCATGGAGCGGCCGTTCAAGTCCGCCGACAAAACTGACAGGCGGACCTTATCGGTCCGACCGTGTGAAAGGGGCCTAAAGCCAAAGTCCGGCTAATTATTTTTTTTTTTTTACTGAGTGGGCAAGGATTAGCAGTTTGTCCCCACTTTGGAAAGATTTTTTTCACTTCCTGTTCTATAGACCAGAAAATAATCAGAAAATGTCAAAGTCAGAAATACAAGGTCAGAAAATGATGGCGTATCTCTACTGAGGAAACAGGTAAAAGAAGCGCATTGGTGTGCAGCCATGTGCGCCGGCGTGCATGTATGCACGCATTGACGTACCCCCAAACCCTGGGATGGTTCCAAAAGACCTATTTAAAGGAAGTGCTTACATCTGGCAATTGCTGAACGTTCTTCAGCTCCCCCGTAATCTGTTCTTGTGATCCTTCTCTTGCTGACTGATCATCAGTTGCTTACCTGGCTTGCTCGTGACCTTGCTGTGTGACTTCCAGTGTATGAGGTGATCGCGGAGGAATATCAATAAAAGGGTGGGGGGGGGGGAAGTAACTGAGTGATATCTTTTGGAGTAGAGTCTATCATCTGCTGGTTGGAAAATGGTCACCTGTGATATAAGTTGAAGGGAGGTGGCTAACATGGGAAGTGGCTGGGCAGTGACCTGGTTGGTGGGAAGTGTGAAATGGATGATGCGTTTCAAGTTTCTTTCACATTTGCGGTAATGCTTACTGCCCTCTGAAAAGTGATCTGTGGTGGATTGCTTTTTAACGAGTGGTATAGCAGCAGCTGACAGGCGTTCCTGAGGTGCTACAGCCGCCTCCATGTTTTTTTTTTTTTTTTTTTAAATTACATTTTGGACTATGCTGAAACTGCAAGTGAGTTTGGCTTGCAGTGGCAGAGTGGCCCCTTTAAAAACAATAGGCGAGTTTGACAGGCGGTGCTGCCATTGCAATTTGTTTTTGTTTTGTTTTGTTTTTGTCCATTGTGCTTAGTGCCTGTGACAAGGAGTACAGGCACTATAAGCTCATCCTCTCAGTTTGCTGCAAACAGAGTGTGCCAGCTTTTAATATAAACTGGCGCTCTGTATGTGAGAGAGAATGAGAGAGAGAGAACGAGAGAAAGAGAGAGAGAGAGAGATCGCCAGTCTTAGCCACAGCTAGGCTTAGCTGTGGACCCCAATTAAAGGCAGCTCAGTCTTCTCAGCAAAAGGGCCAGGACAGCAGCTATTGTCACAATCAGGGGTCAGGCTCGAAGACCAATTGCTATAGCAGTTGCAGGACTACCACCGATCAGCAGGATAGGTACACAGTTAATCACCTAAGTGACTAAGTACTAACCAGTGTTCACCAGAGCTCCTGATGGTGGAGATTTTGCTGCATGTTAGAACCAGGTCATGGTCCTCAGGATCGCCCCACCAGGAAGTGAGCAAGTCGGGTTCCAGTAGCAGATAAGCAGGTAAGGATTAAACAGAAACATGGTCAGTAAACAATGGTAACGAGTAGTTGCTGGTTGGGATTAGGCAGAAGTGTAGTTGAGGAACAAGTCAAGGGTCAATAACAAGCAGTAGCAAATATGGACGGCAGCAGGGAAGACAGAAACGAGATACTGGCTGGAGATTGCACAATACTGTGCCAAATAGGGAGTGCAGAGACATGGCTTATATCAGGAAGTCCGTGGGAGGAGCAAAGACTTCAAGGTTCAGCAGAATTCAAGGCACAAGGCAGGGTTGTCCAAAGGATACGACAAGGTATTTTCCAGCATCTCAGATAGCTGAGTGAGAAGATTCATTGCCAGACCCAGCTGAGGTCCCAGGTTCTAGTGCACGTCCTGACAGCTATTCTGGATTTTTGGGAAGCCTTCAAGAGGGACTGAGTGAATACAATGCTGACTTACACCCAAAAACAAGAAAGGACAGTGAAGTGCAACACCTCACATATCTGGAGCAGAGCAAGTCAGCCAGGAGCACACCACTATATCTCTACTTTGAGCCTAGAGAAGCAAGGCGCTGTGCAATAGCGATGTTGTCTCTTCAATGTACTTTCATATTTTTGGTGGCTTTGCTATTGCTGCACTCACACTGTTGCACCTCAGTTATAATGTTTAGATTAAAGTAGCCAGAGACATTAGCAGATCCTCATTTGCTGTTTGGAATGTACAGTTCTTCAAGTTCTCGGTATCCCATGTACCCCAATCCCTATCCAAATTCGTAATTTTTAAAATAAACAACCTAAAGCAAAACCCCTGGACTGTTTTCTGGAGCCATTTGGAGTGTGTGAAAATTTCTCTTTTCACGGCTGTGGATGCATTGTAGGGGAAATAGGCTCGAATTCCAGCGGCTCCTTCGGGGGTTGGAACTACATGTTGGTGCTCGTCCAGCAATTTCCCCTAAAATTACACATCTATTGCCTATAACAACCGGGAGCGAGTGAAATGTTTTGAAGACTGCTACTCTGCTAAAACTATCCGGAGCAAGGAGGAGTCATTACAATGCTGTCTGCCTGCCTTAATTAAGCAAAACACTGTATCCGTCTATCTACAAGTTTAAAATTGCCATTGCCAAAAGCAACTGAGTGCAAAACAGGAAGCTGGAAGGCCAGGGTGCATCTTAAACTACACTGGGACGAAGAGCAGTCAATACCAATACCCAGGGACTGGTTGAAACTATCATTGCTCATAGCAACTGCCTGTGAATCCAGCTATCGGGGGGCTACAATGTACTTGGAGCATCCTGAGCAGGAGGCCCAGAAGGAGAAGTACACCCACCACATCTGTGAGAGGTGCAAGATAGTGGCTTATGTGTGGATGTAAAGTTATAACGCTGTAATGGCTGATTCACAGGACTGAGAGCCAGAGATGCAGAAGTGGGTGGTGGACACCAGAGTGTAGTTAGCCCACCAAAGAGCTTTTGCACTGGGGATGATTGGAGGTGTGGAGATGTTGTGCCTGGTTTGTGCAGGTTGTGGTAAGCCCGTGGAAACGGTGAAATTGTGGGGGAAGTACAGACACTGCTGGGAGTCATTCATGGAACTGAGACCCAGCGGTCTTGCGCCTGCCACACAAACTGTAGCTCTACAAATATTTCTTATTATGCGAAGCAAAGAAACTTCATGGAAATACTCCATGAGACCTGTCTTTCTTCAATCTGATCTTAATCACAGTTTGACTTTGAGTACCATGAAGGGTCAAGTTTTGGTTATACAGTGCCTTGCAAAAGTATTCACCCCCCCTGGCTTTTTATGTATTTTATTATATTACAGCCTTTAGTTAAATGCTTTTTTTAATTTGAATTATATGTGCTGAATCAGAACACAATAGTCTAAGTTGGTGAAGTAAAATTAGAAAAATATATACATAAAACTATTTTTCAGAAATAAAAAACTGATAATTGGCATGTGCGTATGTATTCACCCCCATTGTTGTGAAGCCCATAAAAAGCTCTGGTGCAGCCAATTACCTTCAGAAGTCACATAATTAGTAAAATGATGTCCACCTGTGTGCAATCTAAATGTCACATGATCTATCATTACATATGCACACCTTTTTGAAAGGTCCCAGAGGCTGCAACACCTAAGCAAGAGACGTCACTAACCAAACACTGCCATGAAGACCAAGGAACTCTCTAAACAAGTAAGGGACAATGTTGTTGAGAAGTACAAGTCAGGCCCCGTACACACGTCCGAGAACCTCGTCGGGCTAAACCCATCGCTCCGCCCGACGAGGTTACCGATGAGCGGTCGAAAAGGTCGTCGAGCCAAATTTCCTCATTGAACAACGAGGAAAAAGAGAGCATGCTCTCTATTTTGGCTCGACGAGCTTCCCGAAGGGATGCTCGCCGAAAGTGTACACACGACCGAGAACCTCGGAAGAATATGTCTCCCAGCGTGCTTCTCGCTGGATTCTGCCGAGAAGCTCGGTCGTGTGTACGGGGCCTCAGGGTTAGGTTCTAAAAAAAATATCCAAATCTTTGATGATCCCTAGGAGCACCATCAAATCTATCATAAGCAAATAGAAAGAACATGGCAGAACAGCAAACCCGACAAGAGACGGCCGTACACCAAAACTCACGGACCGGGCAAGAAGGGCATTAATCAAAGAGGCAGCACAGAGACCTAAGGTCACCCTGGAAGAGCTGCAGAGTTCCACAGCAGGGACTGGAGTATCTGTACATAGGACGACAATAAGCCGTACGCTGCATAAAGTTAGGCTTTATGGCAGAGTGGCCAGAAGAAAGCCATTACTTTCAAAAAACAAAATGGCACTTTTGAGTTTGCGAAAAGGCATATGGCAGACTCCCAAAATGTATGGAGGAAGGTGCTCTTGTCGGATGAGACTAAAATTGAACTTTTTGGCCTTTAAAGAAAACGCCATGTCTGGTGCAAACCCAACACATCACGTCACCCAAAGAACACCATCCCCAGAGAAACAAGGTGGTGGCAGCATCATGCTGTGGGGATGTTTTTCAGCAGTTGGGACTGGGAAATTGGTCAGAGTTGAGGGAAAGATGGATGGTGCTAAATAAAGGGATATTCTTAAGCAAATCCTGTACCACTCCAGAGGTGGTTCTGGCCAGCTCAGTAGATTGCTTTAAGAAAGGCCTGGATTCTTTCCTAAATGTACATATTATAACTGGGTATTAACATTTATAGGTACAGTTGATCCAGGGAAAATCCGATTGCCTCTCTGGGATGAGGAAGGATTTTTTTCCCCTGCTGTAGCAAATTGGATCATGCTTTGCTGGTATTTTTCGCCTTCCTCTGGATAAATTGTGGGTATAGGATTAGGTATATGGGATTGTATGATATTACATTTTTTTTTGGTTGAACTAAACTTGAACTGGACTTGTGTTTGTATGAATCTGCCACCAACATGATGAAAGTGAGCCTTTCTCCATTAAAGGGCACCTCTGGGATGGGGCCACAGACTACCAGCTGGAAGAGTCCCAGGGCTGGTATCACAGAGGGGTGGGTGGAGGTGTAGGGTCATCCAAATTGAAGCACAGTATTCTGATAGTAATTGGAGCAGTGCGGTCTTTACTGGTTGGGCCTTCTCTAGAAGCTACATGCTATAGGGCTTCTGCCTGCTTGCCGGTACTAAGAGGACCCCACACCTAGCTGCAGATGACATGTTCAGCCACTCCTTATGAAGGATTGCCTCGGATAAGGTCTTGAAGTCGCTGCGAGTTTTGTTATTCTAGCCAAGGTGCCAATGTCACTGAAAAATGCTCTATCCTGTCTTGGGCGGTACAAATCAACTCTTCGATTGATGCTATCTGGTTAACCCGCAACACCCATACTTTGACCGAAGGGAGCGAATTAGACCTCCAGTGCACTGGCAAGCAGAGCCTGGCAGCATTGACCATATGCCTAGCCAGTGATCTGTAGTATTTATTACGGGGAATTCCTGAGAGATGAAGTAGGTACTGTGCTGGAGAGGACTCCAAAGCAAGCGAAGATATCTCAATCACTACTTCATGCACTTTACGCCAGTATGGCTGAATCATTGGGCCAGATGTGGAGAAGTCTGCCCAGATCCCGCTCACATCTCCAGCATTGGTCAGACACCTCTGGGATGAATTTGTGGAGTATCTCTGGGGTTCTGTACCACCTCGTTTTGATTTTGTAACCATTTTTATGAGTATGGACGTTTAGAGAGCCCCTGTGGATGTACAGTATCCAGTTCGGTCTCCCAAAAGGCATGCTCCGATCTCAGAGAAACATAAGGTTCCCCAAACATTGTGGCATAAAGCCCTGAGATCAGTTGGCTCTGGGGAGGGGAACTGGAGCACAGCGATTCTAACACCGTGGGAGACTTTGAAAAACTCTCTCTATTCGCAGGACTATCCAGGAAATGCTTCAATTGGAGATATGCCAAAAAAGGGAAAGACTTTGTTTTGGAACAGGGATGCAAGTTCACCCTGGCGGAGAAACCTACCTCTGGGAAAAAAAAAGCTTGGCCTGCATATCTGCATAGGGCCATTCTGCTGTTAGGAAGGCCCCTTCCATACCAGGGGGAAAGTCTGGGTTGCCCCTGACGGGTGTGATTGGACAGTATGTTTTCGAAAGCGAATGTACCTTGCACGCCCTATCAAAGGCATGCAGGGTTGCTCCAACCAGAGGGTGAGAATAGATACCAGTCGGAATGTGTTTCTTTGAAAACCAGGGTAGGAGATGGAGTTCTTTACCAGCGATCAGCCTTTCCAGCAACACCCAGCCAATATAGTTGACATGTAGTCTCCAGTCTATCACCCTGGTCAGGTGAACCGCCCAGTAATACCTCTGCAGGTCTGGGAGTCCAATTCCACCCCCGACTTTGGGAGTTCTAACTTAGCCCATCCTACACGTGCCACCTTACCCCCCCCAGATGAAAGTTCTGCACATTCGCCTGTAAGCTGTAAAAAAGAAGGGTGGCAGGCAAATTGGGAAAATGTCTGCAGTTTATACAATAAGCGAGGAAGTACAACCATTTTTTAGTATTGAGGCCCGACCAAACCAGGAGATGGTAGGGGCGTCCCAGCTCTGGAGATCCCGCTGTATAAGCTTCAATTCCGACAAAACGTTTTTTTCGTACAAGTCTCTAAGTCTATTAGGAAGTTGAAGGCCTAAGTAGGTAATAGCGTCTGTTTTCCAGCGAAAAGGGAAATTTTCCTGACAAAGCCGAACTAGTTTAGGGGGTAGAGAAACATTCAACGCGTAGGATTTTGAACAATTCATTTTCAGGTTCGAAATAGTCTTAAATTGCTCCAACATTAGCATTAGGTTGGGCAGGGACGTTAGCGGAGATGTAAAGAAGAGCAAGATGTCATCCGCGAAGGTGGCAATCTTATATTCCCTAAGATTTACCTCTATACCTTTTATGTTCGGATTTGCGCGGATGCTACGGAGGAAGGGTTCCAAGGTGAGGATATATAGCAAGGGAGATAAGGGGCACCCCTGTCTGGTCCCATTGTGGATGGGGAAGGCGTCCGACAGGTGGCTGTTGACTCGGACCCTGGCTCCAGGTCCAGTATAAAGTGCTCCAATGAAGTCCCGCATGCAGCTTCCCAGGCCCAGGGCCAGCAGAACCGCATTCATATAGTCCCAGGCCACCCGGTCAAATGCCTTCTCCGCATCCATGGCCAGAAAGCAGCCCTCCCTATTAGTCGACGTTAGCCAAGTTGAGGGCCCTGGTAGTGTTGTCCCTGGCTTCCCTTCCAGGGACAAAACCAACCTGGTCCAGCCCAATCCAGGCGGGAACATGGTATGACAAACGAGTGGCCAAGATCTTGACATACACATTCAGATGGGAAATGGACGGTAACTAGTAACGTCGGCGGGGTCCTTGTTATCTTTAGGGATGACTGATATATAGGTCTCTAATAGGCTACTCGAGGTGTACAGGGAGTGGGAGGTTCAGGCACTTCTGCTTCATAAGGTGTAGTCTCTGCGTGTGGGAAACAAAAACGTATATTCCGGGGCTGGTCCAGGAGCCCAGGGGCTTGTGGGAACCAAGAGATTGCGGGTTAGAGGATCTAGCAACTGCATATGAGCCAAAAGAAAACTCCACTACAATCCCATAGGATGTCATGCATTACAAAAAACACACCTCCCCTGGTGAATCATTATAGAGGTAGATCAGGGTATAGTATAGTATAGTATAGTTTTCCCCCTTGCTCCTACCCAGGGAGCTACAAAAAAAATATGTAAGGAGCAATTAGATATTCCTATAACAGGACAGGGCTTTGTGGTACAAGGAGGGAGGAGGGCTGTTCTAGGGAATTGACTATTCCCGGAGTCAGATTATTTAGCAGGTTCAAATGCATATTGCAAGCTAATAAAAAAAAATGTATGATAAAGAAACCACTGCAACTAAGCAACTTTTTACCTGCAAATTTTTGTTAATCTGATGACAGGGTCTGTTTAAAAACCTTCTGCCCTAAATAATTGACAAAATTTAATTTTGCAGAACATCAGGTTACGGGCGTCAGTTTTGCCCTATTGTTAAACAGAAGTGAAACATGAAGAACAGAAACCTTAACATGGTGGTATTTTACCTTGGTATGCATGGCTTGAGTTAAAATTTTTAGTGGAGTGCGCCTTTTTAGAATACTTAGGTTCATGAGCATTCTGGAGCGAAAAGTAAGCTGGTGTTGGAGACAATGCCGGAATGTGTCTGTAATTAGAACAACCATCCCCCTGGTCGATGTAACCTTGTTATTTGTTTCTGTATCTAAAAATATCAGGAGATGATTGGGACATGTAAGGGAATTCTGTGCAGAGATCATCTTCCTACCACAGCCAGATGTTTGATGCAGACAGATCACACACAGTAAATCTGCACAATAATGGACTTTAATATCTATTGTGGATGCAATGTACGACATAATGGATGTATCTGATGGTTGCTTTGGAACATAAAGTGCAATTTGGCCACCATATGGAGTGCAGATATCAGCATGAGGAATGGAGGAGAGATTTGATGCATGGTGATAACACTGACATCTCCATGGAGTTTTAAGGGCAATTCAAGCCAAACAGACAAACAATTGATATGCTAAAATGAAAACTGTTCAATGTGTAAAAAGATTTGCAAAATAATGCACTTGTTTTTGAAGTTCATTCTTTGTTGTCTTACCATGGCACAAGGAGTGTGACAACTAGTGATGAACCCAGTGATTAAATGATTTGGTTGCAAAATGCTAAATTTTCATTCATTAATGCGGATCTTCACCCTAAACTGAAGCTGGCCATAGATGACTTGTTTTAGTTTTTTAACAGCTGGCCCAGCTGTTTAAAACCCCCAGAACTAATCCCCCTCGAATGTGTGGATGAAGGAATCCTCCCCACTGCGCTACTGTATTCTGACAGCCAGAATACACTGATCAGCGCTGCAGCCGATTGACTGCATACACTGATCACAAATTTACCAACAGTCCTGTTCGAGAGGAGTTGATCACTGGGTTAACTCTTCTCAAACAGGAATGGCCATAAATGGATTGAAATTCGGCCAGTCCCTGCTGGACCATTTGAATTTTGGTCCATCAATGGCCAGCTTAACTCTAATATTGCCCTGCTTCCTCCCCTCTCCATCTATCAAAACTGGATCTAAAAAAAAATATCCTCTAAGATTTTTTGTGCTGCAAATGAGCACTTTCACATGTTTTGCCTAGGCGACAACAATGATGTATGTGCCTGCATGATATTGCATGTGTGTAGAGGTGCTGCAGAACTTCGGGTCCCAACTGAACCCTGCGACACATCTGCATAGGTTCAGGTTTCTTAGCACATCTATTAAGGTGTGGCTTTCTCCATGCAAGTTTCTGTTTGGTCTGCTTAGGCAAAATCTACTGAGGAGCTTACACTTTGCTACAATGTAAAGTAGTGAGTGTTCACCAGAGCTTCACAGGTTGCCACTGGAGTCCTCTTCCACTCCTCCACAATGACATCATGGAGCTGGTGGATGTTAGAGGCCTTGCGCTTCACCACCTTCCATTTGAGAATGCCCAACTGATGCTCAATAGGGTTTAGATCTGGAGACATGTTTGGCCAGTCCATCACCTTTACCCTCAGCTTTTTTAACAAGGCAGTGGTCATCTTCAAGGTGTGTTTGGAGTAGTTATCATGTTGGAATATTGCTCTGCGACCCAGTCTCCAAAGGGAGGGGATCATGCTCTGCTTCAGTATGTCACAGTACATGTTGGCATTCATGGTTTCCTCAATTAACTGTAGCTCCCCAGTGCCCGCAGCACTCATGCAACCCCAGACCATGACACTCCCACCTCCATGCTTGACTGTAGGCAAGACACACTTGTCGTTGTTTAGATTATCATGGTGCACCCTTGTGATTATTGATATCTTTCATGTTTTTCAGTTAGCTCTCCACATTTCTAAGGTTACCTACCCATGTTCTAACACAAGGAAGCAAAGCCCTACCTATAGCAAGCCACCACCACACAGAAGCACAGTTTAGAATTAGGCAATATAAGTTAGTAATGGTAAAAGGTCAGCTGCAGGAAGACCATACACAATACTGGGGGCTAATCCTTTGTCCTCTGTCTGCCATTTTTTGGGGCACAGCTTCCAGAGTTTCTATATAGTGGGGACTTATTTTGCTACTTTCTGTACTGAATACATGCTGCAGAACAGCAAAAAATATTTCAGTAATTAAACCCATCGGCCCTACATCAGCAAACTTCGATAATATGCTAAATGTTTCAGAGTGGAAAGAATTTCATCCCAATCTTTTTAAGAACCCTGATAAACATTTTGAAAACTCTTTATTCTGAGATGAAACAGCTGAAATATGTGGTATGGGGGGTCCCACATTCATATTTATGTAAGTATCTGCTCTTTAGAACATTCTGTGGGGTCAAATGATGCAATCATGCACTGATTCAAGCAGCACAGGAGAAGAGCAATTCAAGCAAAGTCAGAATTCCATCTTTCTTTTTATTATTATTAAACATTTCACTACCCAGCCAAAGGGAAAGGGCTCAGGATCAATCAACAACAAGACAAAAAGCTTGAAAGCCTTAAGAAAATGCTAAAGTTAGCATGTGTGGATTACTGCTTGTTGATGTAATCGGAACCAGATACAGCACTGTCCAATACTTGCTGTCTCTCCCACCAGCCACTTCAAAGTTCATTTATCAGTGAATTGTAGCCCCTCTGTGCTTGGAAAACTAGGATATGTTCTAAGAAAAGATTAGTTCCAAGTCATAAGTTCAGTTGTCTTCATATATAGGAGTTTCCTAAGGAACACGTTAAAGTTTATATGAGGATTTTATGGATTGGGTTTAGCTTTAGCCTTTAATGACAAAACCTAGGTACTGGTAGTTACCAGTGCAAAATGTAAATCCCTACCCTAAGACTCCCACCACACTAACCCTCCGAGAGACCCTCACCTAACCCTCCATGTAGCCCTAACATCAACCCTTTCTAGTTTTAACATTTAACCTCCCTGTAATCCTAACAAAAAACCTCCCTGTAACCCTTACATTAACCCTTCTTTATTGCTAACCCTTCCCGTAACACTAACCCCCCCTGTAACTCCCGCCCTATCACTAACCATCTCTGTAATTTTAATGCTAACACTCACCTAACCTATAATATTCACACTAGCCCTCCTTGTAAGCCTTACACTAACTCTTCCTTTAACTTCAACCCTAACACTAACCCTCTCTGTATTCCTAACACTAATACTACTAATTCCTTTAACCCAAACAGTAATATTATTGATTGGACCCAATCTTGACTGGTTCTTTTAGGTCGTGACTGCTCCGGGTCATATGGCCTCTAATTGTTAAATTACTTCTAAAAACTGTAAGACAGCCATTTAGTTTCCTAAATAGTCTGTTCATGTTTATTAAGGTAATTTTAGATCTGTTTTACAGTCTTCAGTAAAGGACTTTTGTTCACTTCCAGTGTCTTCTCTACAATGACTAACCAAAACTGTCTTCTCCAACTAATCTAACAAGCATCTAATAAGATGTATTAACAGTTTCAGGGCAGTCCTGCATTGTAAGTGCATTAATAAATTCATTATATACACAATATATACTAACAGTGTATTTAAAAAAAAAATATTACTTTTACAATTACAAGAATGCCACCCAGGAATGGCAGTATGATGCTTTGGGCAAAGTTCTGATAGAAAATCTTGGGTCCTGCCATTCATGTGGATGTTACTTTGAGACATACCACCTACCTTAAAAAATTTGCTGACCAGGTACACCCTTTCATAAAAGTGACATTCTCTGGTGGCAGTGGACTATTTCAGCATGATGAGTCCTGCCACACTGAAAAACTGGTTCAATAATGGTATAAGGAACATAAGTTTGAGGTGTTGATCTGAGCTCCAAATTCTCCAGATACCAATCCATCAAGCATCTGAGGGATGTGCTGGAAAAACGAGACCAATCCATGGAGGCTCCATTTTGCAACGTATAGGATTTAAAGTATGGCTTGGTGCCAGAGATCACAGCATACCTTCAGAGATCTAGGGGTTCCATGCCCCGATGGCTGGTTTGGCAGCAAAATGGGTTGTTTTGGTGAAAAAAGGGGGACTTACTCAATATTAGGTGGGTGGTCATAAAGTTATGGCTAATCAGTGAAAGTAGAGTTCAGGAAGGGTGACCAGGTGACTACTGTTCTCCAAACATGGAATCGCCAGACCAGGGGTTACATGTAAGTAGGGTTGTCCCGATACCACTTTTTTTAGGACCGAGTACAAGTACCGATACTTTTTTTCATGTACTTGCCGATACCGAATACCGATACTTTTTTTAAATGTCATGTGACAGTTTTCAAACCACAATACAGACTAAGGATATTTTCTTTAGAATTATGAAGAACTCTAACTCAAGACATTATAAAAGAATAAAAATGAGTAAAAATAAATAAAAAATAATTATTTTCTTGTCACGCAGTAGTAAAAAACTCAAAGAATTTTCACAGAACATGTTGATAAATACAAAAAAAGTATTCTATTTAGGTATCGGGAGCATTTGCGCGAGTACAAGTACTCCCGCAAATACTTGGTATCGGTCCCGATACCGATACTAGTATCGGTATCTGGACAATCCTACATGTAAGGGTCCCATAAGCTGCAGATTATCATGGTTACCAAAATAAAATAATAATTAATTTTAGGTGTCCTAACCCTTTAGCCAAATCATTGTCATGAATGTATGATATACCTATGTAAAATTTTAATTGGTTGAGTCATAGAAGCTATCCTCTTCTAAATATAATGGCCCAGATTCACAGAGCGATTACGCCTGCGCAACTGCTGTTGCGCGTGCGTAAGTCTAAATGTGCGCGTGCGTATAGTTGGACGCGATTCACAAAACAATATACGCCAGAAATCTACGTTTTTTGGTCCGGCGTAATTGAATTAGACATTCGCTTCCCTTCGTGCAAAACTGCGCTAGACACACCATTGATTTGCTAGTCAAATATGCTAATGAGGGAGTTACGGGGATCCACAAAAAAACGCAGTTGCTGCGCAGGCTACGCGATGTGCGCAACAGCAAAATGTTCTGTCTAAAGTTAGAGGACCTAAAAGCTGGTCTAAATTTTGAAAAAAAGTCTAATTGTCAGATAAAGCAACACTGTTAGTGAGGAGTTCAGCAGTCACACGTGTTGCCCAACAATCTGTATGCCAACATGCCAGGGGCATCGTCGCGCATAGCTATACTACTGACTTTAGATGAACAAAGAAGGAGGAGGGCACGGAGGATGGCACTAAGGAGGGCACGGGAGATGTTTTTTTTAATTTTTTTATTTGCTTATATAAAATTTACAATTTAAATTAATCTAATACAATATTCTTATCTGATACAAGCCCCTCACTCTTCACTTGATATATCACACACGCATAGACATCTATGGCATGAGTGATTCTGAGGTGTCTCGCATCTTCAGATTCACCCCTCATGCCATCATGGAATTACCACAACCCTGCAGGAGGACATCACCAGCCCAACACATGGCACCACCCATGACACCCATGACAGCTACATATACAATCAGAGCCCCATCCCCACAGATTTCCAACAGAACATGTATGGGGACAGCTGGCTGGTTGGTGAGTGACATGGGTGGCAGGCATGACTATCCCCTCCCGTGATGCACACCTCACAAGTGGCACATGCATGACTAACATCCTCCTGTCTTTTCCCTTCAAGGTGACTCTGCATATGCACTGGTACCCCATCTCATGACCCCATCTCATGCCAGCTCACATTATGCATCTTTGCACGTTAAACACACACATTAATCATGGCACAATGAGAATGCATGCATGCACACCACTGTGGTCCCTAGCACACACACCCCACATCCTCATCACATTGGATTGGCACCAGTCCACCATGCAGGACTTGTGAGCTGCAACGCCATGCCACGGCTCCAATTATGTCACTGTACATTCATACACCATTCACACAGACCTGGCGATCACTTCTCCACCACAAATGAGGGTGACACCCCTTTTCCCGCAGGAATATCACCCCCACATTCCAAAATCATACACAAACAGAACCCAAAAAATTAAATAAATGACGAGCAAAAATAAAAAATGCCCAGCAAAAATATAATTTAAACAAAATAACAACAAAGACATAAAAGACAAAAATCACTCTGCAAAACAGTCCCCAAATATCTCAAAGACACGTCACAAACAAACAAAAGCACCTTGCTGTATAGGGAGGGATACAAAGGGATGTATTTTTGCAAAGGAAGTGCATTTGTGTGTGTCTATTTATGCTGTCTGCGTAGTTCATAAAGTTGCCCTAGTCCATTTCCAATTTCACTGATTGCGCCGCTCCCGAGTTGTGAGCATGCGCACAACGGAGCTGACATGGTTTCCTTCACGCGCGCATGCGCGAGTCGGCCGGCCCTTCATTTGCATGGGGTCACGGCTCATTTCAATGTAACACGCCCACGTCCTTCCCAATTTGTATTACTCCTCCTTACGCCTCAGGAAAAAACCTTACGTTTGCGCAAGCTCTTGCGTAAAAGCTACGTGAATCGCCGGATTACGCGGCTAGATTGCGCAAGTCTAACGGAAAAGTGGTGCGCTACGCCGGAATGATAATGCGCCGATCTACGTGAATCTGCCCCAATGATTTTTGCATGACACGTTTCATCTTCACTAAATTTCATTGTATTTGGATGAATTGAACTGGAACAATACCAAAGCACGATATTCCTTGGAGCCAGTCCATTTATTGATTCTTCAAAGAGAAAATAAAAAGCGTTAGATGACCTAGATGGAAAAAATATAATATGCAAAATAAATTAGAACCATTTAGTGGTTTGGAACGTGAAGTTAAAAAAAATTTAAACGTAAGAACTGGATGTAACGCAATTCAGATAAAAGAGGAAAAAAATAAAAAATGGAACCTACAAACTGTATGCCACAGATAATAAATTTAATAAAAAAATAAAAAAAAACATATAGCAAGAATACATTTATGATTGGCCTAACTTGACCTTATGTACAAATTCATGTTTAACTATTAAATAGATGATAGAGTTATGAGGCTAAAAAAAGGAGTGGAATTTTGATTTATTCTGGTTTATAGAGAAAAGCTAAGAGCTGTAAAAGTTGCTAAATTAAAGTTGAACTCTAAGGCCCCTTTCACACTGGGGCGTTTTTCGAGCGTTATTTGAGCGAAGCCTCATCTGCAATCCCAATGCAAAAGCCAGAGTGCTTTCAGAGACCTTTCACACTGCCAGCGCCCCGAAAAACGCTGGTAAAGCACTGCTAAGACCCTAACGTTTTAGGGCATTTTTGCAGTGCCTCAGTGGGAAAGAGCAAGGCGTTTTCACAGCGCTTTCAATTAATTTCAATGGAGAGGGGCGTTTTTGGAGCGTTTTTTTCAGTGCCCAAAAGCTGCTCCAAAGATGCTGCTTGCAGGACTCAGTGTAAAAGGGTCAATTGAGATGCATCGAGAGCGTTTTATGAGCGTTTTAATAGCGCTATTTTTAACGCTAAAACGCTGTAAAAACGCTTCAGTGTTAAAGGGGTCTAAATGTTATGTATTGTTTTGGATAAAGTGGGTAATGATTAGATTATATGTCATGATTTTATTGCTGTGTCCCCATTTGACTGATTTGATCTAGTTGATTGAATTTATAATTGCTGTCCATGTCCTATTTGGTAGCTGGAAATTTAGGGGTGAGAAGAGATCCCTCTCTCCTGTAAGTCCTCGCCACACTTTGTAAACCTACTGAGAAATGCCTACATTGCATTGTTGAATTCAGTGGGGTTGTGCCTCAGCTCCAGCTCTTTAAAATGAGGCCGTCTTCTTTGCAGTTTGGCCCATACATAAATGCTCACACTCTACAGAATTGGCATCACTTACATTTAGTGCTTGTTATTGCTTCCTATGAACTTGCTGCACTGCTTGTCTAATAATTATCCAGTGTGGGTAAGATTGGGGCTGTATGACCGCCAAAGTGTATTTTACACATCGATTAAAGGTAAATTTGCGTGACAGAATTGTAGTGCTACCGAGTGGCGGTGCGTCCATAAGGGCGCACAGACGCCGCCCACTCTCTCCAGCCACTCCCTCTATCACCAATAGAGAGATTCATGCATTTCACGGTGAGTATAACAAGCATCCTTTACTGAATATACAGACTGATTTTACTATTGTGGGTTTAGAAACACTTTAATGACAGTCCTGTTAACCTGCATTTAGTATAGGTATGGTTTAGTCTCAGCACAGATGCAAGGAAGATGTGGTTCAGCTAAAGTAAAGGCTCAGTATAATGCAATATAGGGTTGGTATAGGTGCAATCTAGATTTGGAAAAGGTGCGAAAGAGAGTGCAGTATGGGTGCAGAATGGATATGGTATACCTGGTGTTCTGCTCTCTGTGGCACAGTCCCTGCTAGCAGTATCAGCAATGGGCGAATATACCTCTCACTAGTTCCTGGAATTCTGCAGTGACCTCTCTCTGTAGAAGGGTTTGGGTTCCAAGTCTATCTACAGAATGCCACCGGTGATCAGCGATGGGAAGTAGTGAGTGAGAGGATACACTGTTCTCCCTGTGGCAACGGTACAGGTGTGACCCCTGTGTTCTATGCTGCGCTGCACCAGGTGTCTCCGTCGGCAGCTCTCAGTCTATGGCTCTGGTCACTCGGCCCATGGATAATCCGTGTGCACTATAGCAGTTGTGTACATCTCAGGCTGCTACGCTACAAAGTGAGAGAGGTTTCCAGTGTAGTCTGGTAAAATCTGTTCCACCCCAATGTCTAATCGGAACTGTATTATAAAGGTCCATAAGTTCCTTTCTGTGATTGATGTTTCAAACTAAGATTCCCACGATCCTAACCATTCAGCATAGAAGTCCATAGGTCCATAGGAAGTCCATAAGCTTTCCTGGCTATAGTTCTCTCTCTACTGATAGGAGGAAGTGCAATAGAACATTCAGCATAACAGCAGAAGCTAAAAGTAAACTGACTGTAAAGAGGGAAATGTCTCCTTCTCCATGTTGTTTGCTGCCCCCTCAAAAAAATATACCACCAGCCGCCACTGCAAAGTGGTTGTTGTTGCACATTTCTATTATATAATATGGCAAAATGTGCAGTTCCCCCTTAGAACAAACCTGTGGGGATTTTTTTTTTCCTAAAATGAGAAGTGTATTTGTATTATGCAAATAGGAACGTGGTGTCTAAAATATCTTTCAGGGACCTAACCATCCTAGTAGCTATACTTAAAATCTGCTGTTGAAAATCCACTACAAGTAGTGGATTGTTGACCGGATATTTCCCTATACACATTATTATTATTGGCCCATCACTGTTAATAGTGAGGCAGATAGGATGGGAGGGCGGGTGTAAGATCCAGGAACCTGGAAGCTGGTCAGTATTTGTACCTCAGCTTTTTGGAGTGCTATACAAGGATCAAATGAAGTGTGTAGATGTGTGAACCTTCCTAGTAAGCATTGTATATAATTATTGTAATTTTAACATCTCCACAGGTACACTTTGCAAGAAACATGCTGTGGATTTGTTTCAAAACAGATGTTCTTTATATATTTTTAAATTATTTATATAATATATTTTACAAAAAAAAAACTTTATTACAGGGTACACAAGTTTTCAACGCATGCTGCCCACACGCTTGTTGGCTGTCTCTGTATAAATGAGTAAAACTGTCATTCAGTCTCTGCTAGGAGAAAGGGTGTGTGCATTTTTCCTCTTTATAAGTCAACACACTGTTCAATCTGGGTTCTCCTGTTCTTCTGATGAATTGTACAACATAGCAGTAAAACAGGTCGGATTAAAGTGGTTGTAAATGTTAACTTTTTTTTAAATAACAAACATATCATATTTCCCTCAACTGTGCAGTTCATTTTGCACAGTGTGGCCCCGAAGATCTTCTTCTGGGGTCCCACGGCGGCTCTCGCGGCTCCTCTCCGCAATAGCTAACCCCCTCTGGGAAGTTCTCTCCCGATGGGGTTACCTTGTGGGTGTGCTCCCGTGTCATACAATAGGCGTCCATAGCCATCGAGTGTATGACTTGGCCCCACCCCCGGCAGCCGCGTCATTGGATTTGATTGACAATAGTGGGAGCCAATGGCTGCGCTGCTATCAATCTTGAAGCCTTTAATCTTGCTTGGAACTTGCCACATGCTGGTTGCAAATGGTAGGTATAAATTAGCAAAAAAAAAAAAGAATTAACTACAGATAACATGATCAGTATGATGCAGTCAGGATGAAGTGTTTCCTTAGCAACCTCTTCCCCAGTGATCGGACTGGAACATTGTAGCAAGTCAGCTCAAGGTGAGAAGATGCAGCACAAGCAGAGCTTTTTTTCTCAGAAAATAGGTGCAGGAACTCAACCATGACCCCGTTCAGATTTCACAAACAGTAGAAGGGGCATTAAATACCAGGATTGCATTACATACAGAGTGCAGAGTTCAGGGGGTTACACAGAGCTGTCACTTGTAAACACAGAAACCAGACTTCTGATTGTGGTGAGCGGGCACCAAAGGGTCTGAGCCAAAGGTGGTGGAACTGAGTTCCCCCAAGTTCCCCCTGAAAAAAAGCCCTGAGCACAAGAACTGCAAAAACACCAGAATTTGCATGATTTACATGATTGTGTCATTTATGAGTCAGCATCTCAGTCCAGAAAGTAGGTGCTGACCCTGGAGGATGCCTGAACAAAGATTGTGCCTTATTCTGGAGAGGAAAGCAGAGGAAGTCACTGTTAAGGTGAGTACTGTAATCTCAGTAAAAGGCTATAATACTCAAGTGTTAAGCTGGTCATACAACAATTTGGCCAGTTCAGCAGGAGCCATCTAAATTTCGATCTATTTATGGCCTTTCCCATTAATGAAAAGTCAATCCATTGATCAAAATGTCATGAGCTAGTTTGCTGGAAAAATTTTCTTTGAGCAGTGCATGCAGCAAATCAGCTGCAGTGCTGATCAGTGTATTCTCATGGCGGGTTAGTCCAACCTCCATTGTGTAGATGGGGGAATCGGTTCAGATTTTTTCATTCTGGCCAGACGAAAAAAAAACTGAACCATGTACGGCCAGCGTTAAACTTCCACGTAGCATAGCATGTTTGCTTACCAGGCCTGTCTGTGACATTGTAACTTGTTGGCATGGATCTGTGCTGTCTGCTGGCCCGATTCTGCGTCTTTTTGTAACAGAGCCATAATCCTGCTACATACAGTATCTTTTTTTTTTTTACCCATGGAACAAACAATCTCTTCTTTGGAAGTTGTGGTTTAAATAAATTAGCCAACATTTTTCCGTACTTCACTGTGGAAGCTCATATAGTATTTCCCTATTGGTGACCTTGATGCCGGGAGCTGCTTGTATGGTACGGTGGATTTGTTCCCTACCCTGATGTACAAAGCGCCTTATGACCATTTATAATCTAATGATCCAACAAATCTGGTAAGAGGCACCCATGATCATATTTCACGGTGGGTTTTTGCACAGTTCAATGGTTGGATTGCTTTTGAGTGGAGACTCAAAAAGTGGAGACTCAAAAAAAAAGGACTTCCTTTAGGGACACTTTCTTTAATTTTTTAATATTTATTTTGTATATGTTTTTTCTGACGGTTTGTTGGAAAGCTTTGCTTTGAGCAGTGCTGCAGCCAATCGGCTGCAGCGCTGATCAGTGTATTCAAATGGTGGGTTAGTCCTACCTCCACTGTGTAGCCAAACAAAAAAAAACTGAACCATTTATGGCCAGCTTTAAACTTCCATATAGCTTAGCATGTTTACCTACCTGGCCTGTCTGTGACATCATCACTTGTTGTCTGCTGGCCTAATTCAGTCTCTTTTTGAAACCAAACTATCAACCTCTTACATGATTTTTTACCCATGGAAAGAAGGATCCCTCCATTTTTATTGACACATGGAATTTGTGGTTTAAATAAATAAGTACATTTTTCTACATACTTCACTATGGGAGTTCGTATATTATTTTGCTATTGGTGCCCTTGATCCCGGGAGCTACCTGTATGGTGCAGTGGATTTGTTCCCTACCCTGATACACTGTGCGTTTATGACCATTTAAAATCGAATGGTCCAACAAATCTGGTAAGAGGCACCCATGATCATATTTCACAGTAGTGGATTCTTTCTGCACAGAGGATGAGAAGTAGTTTTTTGACAGTTAAAAAATTGGATTGCTTTTGAATGGATACTCTTTGAAAAAATGACTTCCTTTATGGCCACTTTCTTTAATTTTTTAATATTTATTTTGTATTTGTTTTTTTATGATGGTTTGTTGGAAAGCTTTGCTTTGAGCAGTGCATGCAGCCAATCGGCTGCAGTGCTGATCAGTGTATTCTTTTTTTTTTTTTAATCAAAAGTTTTTTATTGCTCACACAACATACAAAGTATAAAAACATGAAATATTGTACACTGTAGTCAGACATTAAAATAACATAACACAAGTCATGGAGCACAGAATGCAACCAGTAAAGTAAACAGTCTGCTCATAATCCCTCCATGCTTATCTCATTATGCTCAAACCCCTGCCACCCCGCCCACACCCCTCCCACAGGTCACCCATCCGTTCAGAGATTTAACCAAGTGCCCAACCGAGCATCCCTTCACTTATCTTCTTTACCTATACACCCCATGGCAATATCATCTGAACCAGTGCCAGGGGGCTCAGACCATATACAACAAGCCTTGGATCCCAAAGTTTGACAAATTTCCCGGCGTTACCTCTGTGCTGATATATGTATTTCTCCATTATGAGCGTTCTACCCATGTGCTGTATCCATGTTTTGACCTTGGGTGGTATATCAGATTTCCAGTTAAAAATAATGTTTTTTCTCACCTGGAACAATGCCCTGGTGAATGCCACTCTGGTCACCTCCTCCGGTATCGCCCCTTCCAGATCTCCGAGCAGGCAACAAAGTGGATCCAAGGGGACGTTGGTCTGGAACACTGAATTTAGTGTAACCAGAACCTCTGTCCAGAATCTGTGGAGTTTGCAGGAGCAGGTAAATCAAGTCCCCAGGCACCGCCCTGCACCTCCCACACAGTGGGTCGGGTGCCCTGCCCATTCTGAAGAGTTTCACCAGGATAAAATGTACTCTCAGTAAAATGTACAATTGAGACACCCTTTGTGACACATTAAGCAAGCAGATCAGTGTATTCTGATAGTGGGTTAGTCCCATCTCCACTGTACAAATGGGGAAATGAGTTCTGTTTTTATTTAATTTAGCCCATTGGCCAAACGAAAAAAACAGCTTTAAACTTACACGTAACTTAGCATGTTTCCCTACTTAAAATTATACATTTTATTTACATTTTTATTAAAGAAAACAAAAAGATAGAATATATATATATATATATATATATATATATATATATATATATATATATAAATCCATTCCCTCTAAAATAAATCAGGGATATGATTAAAAGAAAAAGAAAGAAAGAAGAATGTGGACTATTTTATACATCAAACTCATAAAAGTTATACTCAACCCTTAATTGAAATCAGCAGAAGCACGTGTATCTTCTATCAGAAAATGTAAAATAATTCATGTATAGGCATTACCCAGAAGGCTTTTTTGTTTTGAGTTCAGGCAAAGATGAGAAAATTAATTGAGGTCACATCTGTGTAAAATTATAGCTACGATAAATATGGGGTTCTGTTACATTGATGTTCCTTTAACTCAAAAGCAAAGGCCAAAGTTTTGTTTCTCTCTTTCTTTTCCATTGACTCTTCAACTACAGTAATATAGCTCAGTACGTGCGTGCAAAGTTCACCAGTTCACCACCTAAAAAAAAAAAAAAGTTTCCCTAAGGCCAGATGTAATTTGTACAATTAACGAGGCTCGCTCACTGGGACTATAGATCTGTGTGTGTGGAGTAAAATATCTTCAGCTTTCTGTGGATCCAAATTCTCCAGTGTGTGTGATTGTGTGATGAATACAAGAGAAATATGTTTTGATTCCCGTGACCTATGCACCTGTGTAGAGATATTATGACATTCAAGCCCAGAGCCGCTCTCCTTTGGGGGTGTTGGATCTGGACAAAAATGACGCCTCTCCCGTGTAAGTGAAAAAACGTTGTTTACACATATGTGTCCGTTTTCATGCTCTCCATGCCTGGAATTACATTTCACCATCTCCAATGTTCACATGAACGGTATACGTTTTTTTAATAAGAATCCAACAACGGTTTCCAGTTCAGGACCTTGGGGACACAACTGGCTTAATATCTGAGCATTTTTTGCCAGTAAACTAAATAATTTGCAGATTTTCAGCCGAAGAGTACAGATGCTCAAAGATTTGGAAGGCAGATATAATGGTGTGGAGGGTGTAATTTAATAAAAAAATATGACAGTGAAAAAAGAAGAGCGGAAGAGGCGAATGTAAAATGTAAACTTGGAATTTGGGAAGAGGACATCAAAGTTGCTTTATAGTGGAATGCACCATATTAGAAGGGGGCTTCATCTCAGGGAAAATGTACACCAGATGTAATAGTCATTAAAAGTGTTCTTCATTCAGCCTTCTGTGTGGAGGGGGAAAGGTAGGTGTGGTGAATCAGGCCATATAGCAAACAATTGCACTGCAAGTTTGAAAATGACTTGCTAAGCTATTGCTAGACTTGCCAAGTTTCCCAAGTTTGTTGCACAATTGCAGCAAGTCCGCATTGCATGACTCCAGATCAACTTTCTTTGCAAACATTCTGCAAGTCTGCTGCAATTTTTGGTTTAGTTTTGTTGTGCAATAATTATCCCACCACAGGGGTCACTGTGGCTGAATTTTCATGCTGTAGACTTGCAGAGCTCTTGCTGTAGACTCACCACTGCAACTTTGTTTGGGTTAAAGACTTGCCAAGCAAATTTGCTACAAATTGGAAAAGTGTCAACTAGAGCTTCAAATGCACTGCAAGTGTACAACTTGCCAGTGAACGTACAAGTTAACAGACTAAGAGCCGGGGCGACTCGTCAGGTGACTCAGCCGCCTGACAAGTCGTGTCCCATTATATTCAATGGAACAGTTCTAATAGGAGCGACGCAAGTCGCTCCAACTTAGAAAAAGGTTCTTGTACGACTTCGGGGGCGACTCAGCGCAACTTGCATTGACTTCTATATAGAAGTCAATTTTTTTTTTCTTTTTTAGGTCTAATGAGCACAATAATGAAAAACATTTTTTGGGATGGAAACTCTCAAGCAGCAGATATTAATTACCCACAGCAGCAGCTCACCAGTCACAGCAATATTGCATCTCACCATTTGGTCACACACAGCAGTTCTGCTCTGCACCTAGGTGGCTTTGGCAGTTGGCACACCTGGTCTTAGCACTCCGGATCCTGCTCAGGCTGCCATTATGCGGCAGTAGTGGTGCACACTGAGCAGAGATGTGCACTCTTCAGGTTCCCTCATGGCAAGAGAAAGGTGTGTCCTGTACAGCCTGAGAAAATGCAGCTCTTTCCCCACCTACATCTGGCCTTAGGGAAACTTTTTTTTTTAGATGGTGAACTGGTGAACTTTGCACACACGCACTGAGCTATATTACTGCAGTTAAAGAGTCAATGGAAAAGAGAAAGAGAAACAAAACTTTGGCCTTTGCTTTTAAATTAAAGGAACATCAATGTAACAGAACCCCATATTTATCGTAGCTATAATTTTACACAGATGTGACCTGAACTCAAAACAAAAAAGCTTTCTTGTCCAACAGGACAAGGACACTAGGTACACAGTTAAGATAACAAAGGAGTGGCTATGGGACAGTTGTCCTTGAGCAGCCCAGCCAGAGTCCAGACTTTAACCCGATTGAATATCTCTGGGGAGATCTGAAAAAGTGCACCGATGCTCCCCATCCAACCTGATGGAGCTTGGGAGCTTTTGCAAAGAAGAATGGGAGAAACTGCCAAAAAATAGGTGTGCCGAAAAAAATCAACTCATGTAAAGAAGCCTTACTTGTCATCAGTTGGTCTGGTGATGTGTATTTAATGACGGACAGTATCATTGTTACGTCTTCAATTTGAATCCATTTCATATTTTATTCTGTATATCATGATATTTTAAATTTGTATTTATATTATGTAATACATTTGTATATTTTTTATGATTTTTTGAGTTTAATTTTTGTTGCCTTGAAAATCCAGCCCCTTTGAGGTTTTCCATTTTTCAAAAATAGGTGTGCCAGGCTTGAAGCATCATACTCAAAAAGACTTGAGGCTGTAATTGGTGCTTCAACAAAGTATTGAGCAAAGGCTGTGAATACTTATGTATATGTGATTTTTTCATTTTTTTTTTTTATAAATTTGCAAAGATTTCAAACAAACTTCTTTCACATTGTGATTATAGGGTAATGTTTGTAGAATTTGGAGGAAAATAATGAATTTAATCCATTTTTGAATACGGCTGTAATATAACAAAATGTGGAAAAAGTGAAGCGCTGTGATAGATATAAATCAGCATAATTAACATTACAGTCTAAATCCAGCTAAATATTAGGTTCTGCTGTCACAGTCCCTCTATTTCCTGTCCCGGTGATGGGTCACAGGCAGCATTTAAATTCTGGCAGAGGTTCTTACCCTTTCTCACTCCATCCAAAATTGAAAAAACTTTGGGCTTTTCTAAACAACAATACATTCTCTGTATATAAACCCAGCAAGGACACGCATATGGACTAAAAGGGTGTTTTACATTGCACAGAGTCCCTGTTAAATAGTAAAAGCTACATTCCATTCTGTAAGCAGAAACAGATAGAAATATCTATCACACGGAAATCATGAATCATAGTAGTTTGTGAATTGTCTTCCATGGGTGGCCTGAAAAACATAATATCGTCCCAAACTGTATTTTTTTTTTTTAGAAACTCATGTTTATATTTTATAATCAATGCTTGAACCTTAACCATTCTCCAGAAATTCCACAAAACAAAGCAAATGACCTGAGAACAGCAGACATATATCAGCGCGGGGCTGGTTTCTGTGTGGTCACCCAAGTGTCAGATCAGGGAAGGCCAATGCCCAAAGTCCTACTTATGTTTTTATATATTTGCAGTAAACTATATTTTAGCATGCCTCCATCCAGGGTTGTGGTCTGGGTAATTGCAGGCAGACTAAAGCTGCGTAGAGCAATCATAGAGAAGATGGAGAATTGCATGGGTTACAGGAAAAAGCTGGCCATGCTAATTTTTTTCCTTTGATTATAAGAAAGTTGCATGGTGGCGGGGGCTAGTCACGCAATCCTGACAGTTGAAAGGGGTTACTGAAAATAGGCCCACGTGCTTTCCTCAAACAGCTTGGCAATCAGGGTGACTGGGGGCTGTTTTAGGTTGCTGTTTTACCTGTCACTTCCAGAAAACGCTCTACTTTGTCAGTGTGTAATTAGTAGCCCCAACTGGGAAAAAATAAATAAAAAAAACATGCAAAAGCTTTAAAGAGAAAAACACTGTCAAGCACAACCTGAATTTTAACTGGCCACATAACTTTAAGTGGAACTATAGGCAAATGAAACAATGAAATAACATATACGTTGCAGTTTGTCACTGACATAGAAGTTTTTCGTTTTATGAGTCTCTCCTAGCTTTATTACCTACTGAACCTGCCAGTAGATCTATTATTTTTTCACTTCCTACAATAGGTGGTCAAAATGATTTATTCTGCAGTAAATTCACACAACAGTGTTGTCACCCTGGTGTGGGGATTTCATGGTGAGGAAGCAATGGCCTCTGTGCTCTCTCTCTGGAAGCAGTTGTCTTTGCAGAGGACTGACATGTCTTTTGCTGGGTCAGCGTTAGAGCTTTCCTATCAGCAGGGAGCAAGAGCTTTTTTGATTGCAGTGTTAGAGGCAGTGCCGGCCCATCCATTAGGGCCCCCCTATCCAAGCGTCCGGCCCCCTAATCTACATTGTGGGGGTGCCCCACGCATGTATTCCAATGGGGTTTTTCTTTTTTTTTTTTTAAGCATGTGATCAGAGTCAAAGGCTTCAAAAAAGGGCAGGCTCGGGGTGCAGAGCACTGCGGGTGACCGACCCCGGGGGGGGGGGGGGGTTCATTGTTTTCCGCCTCCCCTGTCCAAAAAAAGACCATCAGCCACCACTGGTTATAGTTCTGATTCACCAAGGAGCATACAGGACCTCAGCAGAGAGACCACTCTGTCCATACCGGTAGTAAGGGTCCTTGTCTAAAACATGTATTATATATATTTATATATAAATATATATATATATTAGGGCTGCGCATCTTCACTGGGCTCACAATTAGATTCGATTACGATTATATGGTCAACGATTCGATTTGATTCCGCGATGCATCACAATGCATCACGATTGCTGACGCGCTTCCACTTCTGGGACACATCACAGGTCCCAGAACATTGCCCGGCTATGCAGGACAGCTCAGCGAAGCTGCAAGCTGTCACAGCTGGATGCCCACAGTGGTATTTCCAGCGCCGTGGACAGGCAGGGGAGAGCATGGAGTGTTCGGGTGGCCACGTCGCTGAATTGTGGGACAGGTGAGTGTCTTTTTATTAAAAGTCAGAAGATACACTTTTTCTGTAGCTGCTGACTTTTAATAAACAAAACATTTACTGGAACTGCTTTGAATTAAAAATTACCTCACTCCCTAAGGCCCCTTTCACATTGAGGCGTGGAGCCGCGGTGACGGTATAGCCGCGCTATTTGTAGCGCCGCTATACCGTCGTGTTTACCGCGATATTCGGGCGCTAGCGGTGAGGTTTTAACCCCCGCTAGCGGCCGAAAAAGGGTTAATACCGCCCGCGTTGCGGGCGGTATTACCGCGCTATTACCGCAGTTTCCCATTGATTCCAATGGGAAGGCGCGCTATAGGAGCGGTGAACACACCGCTCCTATACCGCGGTAAAGATGCGGCTAGCAGGACTTTTGGAGCGTTCCTGCCAGCGCACCGCTTCAGTGTGAAAGCCTTCGGGCTTTCACATTGAACACTACAGGGCATGATTTTTCATGCGGTATAGCAGCGCTATTTTTAGCGCTGTACCGCATAAAAAACGCCTCAATGTGAAAGGGGCCTTAAAGCAGAGTTTCAGCCAGTGAAACTTCCGCTGTAAGCATTCCTTTCACCCTGACATGCCACATGGGTGGGGTGTGTAACCTCTTTTTAGTTAGATTTCCTGTCTCACTTTCTCCTTCCTGTCCTGGCCACCTAGGAGGTGACCCCTCTTGTCCTAGGTGGCCCCTTTGTGCCAGCAATCTTCTGGGACACAACACAGGTCCCAGAAGATTGGCTGGCCAATGGTAGAACGCAGTGCGAACTCGGCTATGAAGCCGTAAGCTGTCATGGCCGGGTGCCCACAGTAGATTTGACGGCAGAGAGGAGGGGGAGAGTGGAGCTCCAGGCGGCCGCATCGATGGACCGTGGGACAGGTGAGTGTTGGTTCAATAAAAGTCAGCAGCTACACTTTTTGTAGCTGCTGATTCTTAATAAACTAAAAATAGGGTGGAACTCCCCTTTAAAAAGTGCACTAATCCGGTGCACTACAGGGTACAGGAATTCACACACATACACACACACATACACACATACACATACACACGGCTGCTGGGAGATCAGGAGGGACTTGAATCCACAACTGACTAACAGCCTTGTAAGGTTCACTTCATGTCTCTGTGCTGACATTTCTCTGGGCTTTGCACATTCCAGCACACTAGGAGTTAACACAGTGGAATGTGCAGAGAGCCAGAGAAATGCCAGCACAGACAGAGCACATGTACAAGTTGTCACACACTGCTGATAAAAATACCTGTGGTAATACATGCTGTTATAATACATTAAGTGGCCACTGCTGTATGTGCTTTTTAAAACATATGCAGATTCAATTCATACCTCATATCTCCATGTGTACGACTGTATATATGTTATGTGACTCCATGGTCTGCCTCTCTCCTCTCATCTCTCCTCAAATGTTAAAAACATTTAGGATGAGCCCCACAATATAAAACAGCAATGTTGGTAACAAAAAAACGTTAAATATCTTGTTAGGATGGAGCAGGTCACAACCTCGACGGTTTTGCGGAATGACCGCTTCTTCAGGAGGGTCTATAGAACATGTGATATAATATACAAAAACAAGCAATATTATATAAAACATCATAAACATAGGATAGTATTGTTTTGTCATCGTAGAACAGTCAAGTGTCAATTAGATGTCCATATAATATTACTAATGCTTCCAGAAACTTTTTTACCACCCCATTTCTGACTTTGAGTTTCCCTGTAACTTTATTGTGGTATTTTAAGGTATGTAAGATATATTATTGACAGGTTTGGAATATTCATGCTCCTTATGCTCCTTCAGCTTTTACACCTTATCTTTCTGTTAATGCATTACTTTTGTTTTTCTGTACCAAGACAAATCAACAATGTCCTAAAAAGGCTGCTTTGCCAATGTTTCGAGGTCTTTGCTTAATTTAATGTTGGCTTTGTATTATTGTGAAATTTAATGAAAAATTTGCAAAAAAAACAAACAATGGGCTTGACTTACTAAAACAGGAGAGTGCAAAATCTGCAGAGTTCAGGGTTGAGAGGTGCGCTACTTACCGAATGCAGGGTTGAGAGGTGCACTACATGCAGAGTATAGGGTTGAGACGTGCACTACGTACAGATTATAGGGCTGAGAGGTGTGCTACGTACAGAGTATAGGGTTGTGAGGTGCGCTACGTACAGAGTATAGGGTTGAGACGTGCACTACGTACACAGTATAGGGTTGAGAGGTATGCTACGTACAGAGTATAGGGTTGAGAGGTGCACTACGTACAGAGTATAGGGTTGAGAGGTGCGCTACATACAGAGTATAGGGTTGTGAGGTGCGCTACGTACAGAGTATAGGGTTGAGACGTGCACTACGTACAGAGTATAGGGCTGAGAGGTGCGCTACGTACAGAGTATAGGGTTGTGAGGTGCGCTACGTACAGAGTATAGGGTTGAGACGTGCACTACGTACACAGTATAGGGTTGAGAGGTACGCTATGTACAGAGTATAGGGTTGAGAGGTGCACTACGTACAGAGTATAGGGTTGAGAGGTGCGCTACGTACAGATTATAGGGTTGTGAGGTGCGCTACGTACAGAGTATAGGGTTGAGACGTGCACTATGTACAGAGTATAGGGTTGAGAGGTACGCTACGTACAGAGTATAGGGGTTGAGAGGTGCACTACGTACAGAGTATAGGATTGATAGGGACGCTATGTACAGAGTATAGGGGTTGAGAGGTGCACTTCGTACAGAGTATAGTGTTGAGAGGTGCACTACGTACACAGTATAGGGCTGAGAGGTACGCTACGTACAGAGTATAGGGGTTGAGAGGTGCACTATGTACAGAGTATAGGGTTGAGAGGTACGCTATGTACAGAGTATAGGGGTTGAGAGGTGCACTATGTACAGAGTATAGGGTTGAGAGGTGCACTACGTACAGAGTATAGGGTTGAGAGGTGCACTACGTACAGAGTATAGGGTTGAGAGGTGCACTACGTACAGAGTATAGGGTTGAGAGGTTGGTTTCAAAGTTGAAGTTGCTTGTAGACCACTGATAGATGAGACATAGAGGCCCAGATTCAGGTACATCTGCGCATTATTGGAGTGGCGTAGCGCACCGCCTTTACGTTAGACTTGCGCAATGTAGCCGCGTAATCACCCTATTCTCGTTGCTTTTGCGCAGAAAATTGCGCATGCGTAACGTTATTTCAGAGGCGTAAGGCGGAGTAATACAAATTGGGAAGGACGTGGGCGTGTTACATTGAAATGAGCCGTGACCCCATGCAAATGAAGGGCCGGCCGTCTCGCGCATGCGTGCTTGAAGCAGACCATGGTCAGCACCTCTGTGCGCATGCTCACAACTCGGGAATGGCGCAATCAGTGAAATTGGAAGTGGACTAGGGCAACTTAGTGAACTACGCAGACAGCATAAATAGACAGACACAAACGCACTTCCTTTTGCAAAAGTACATCCCTTTGTATCCCTTCCTATACAGCAAGGTGCTTTTGTTTATTAGCGTTTGTTTGTTTGTTTGTGACATGTCTTTGAGATATTTGGGGACTGTTTTGCAGAGTGATTTTTGTCTTTTATGTGTTTTCTTTGTTGTTATTTTGTTGTTTATTTTTTTGGTTCTGTTTGTGTGTGATTTTGGAATGTGGGGGTGATATTCCTGCGGGAAAAGGGGTGTCACCCTCATTTGTGGTGGAGAAGTGATCCCCAGGTCTGTGTGAATGGTGTATGAATGTACAGTGACATAATTGGAGCAGTGGCATGGCGTTGCTGCTCACAAGTCCTGCATGGTGGGCTGGTGCCAATCCAATGTGATGAGGATGTGATGTGTCTAGGCTAGGGACCACAGTGGTGTGCATGCATGCATTCTCATTGTGCCATGATTAATGTGTGTGTTTAACGTGCAAAGATGCATATGTGAGCTGGCATGAGATGGGGTCATGAGATGGGGTCCCAGTGCATATGCAGAGTCACCTTGAAGGGAAAAGACAGGAGGATGTTAGTAGTGCATGTGCCCCTTGTGATGTGTGCATCATGGGGGGGGGGGCAGTCATGCCTGCCACCCATGTCACTCACCAACCAGCCAGCTGTCCCCATACATGTTCTGTTCGAAATCTGTGGGGATGGGGCTCTGATTGTATATGTAGCTGTCATGGGTGTCATGGGTAGTGTCATGTGTTGGGCTGCTGATGTCCTCCTGCAAGGTTGTGGTTAATTCCATGATGGCATGAGGGGTGAATCTGAAGATGCGAGACACCTCAGAATCACTCATGCCAAAGATGTCTATGCATGTGTGATATATCAAGTGAAGAGTGAGGGGCTTGTATCAGATAAGAATATTGTATTAGATTAGATTAAATTGTAAAGTTTATATAAGCAAATAAAAAAAAAAAAAACATCTCCCGTGCCCTCCTTAGTGCCCTCATCCTTCTTTGTTCATCTAAAGTCAGTAGTATAGCTATGCGCGACGATGCCTCTGGCATGTTGGCATACAGATTGTTGTGCAACACGTGTGACTGCTGAGCTCCTCACTAACAGTGTTGCTTTATCTAAAAGGTAGACTTTTTTTCTCTTTTTAGACCAGCTTTTATATGGTCTAATTTTAGACAGGACATTTTGCTGTTGCGCACACTGCGTAGCCTGCGCTGCCCCAACGTTCTTTTGTGGATCCCCGTAAGTCCCTCATTAGCATATTTGACTAGCAAATCAATGGTCTGTCTAGCAGCGTCATGGTCTGTTAGCGCAGCGGAGGATGCGCCTGTCTAACGAAATTACGCCGGACAAAAAAAGTAGATTTCTTGCGTATCTCGTTTTGGGGATGCCGTGCATCAAAACGCACGCGCACAATTAGACTTACGCACGTGCATCTCCTGTTGCTCAGGCGTAATCGCTCTGTGAATCTGGGCCAGAGAATGTTTCTTTTGTTGTGAGTGATACCATGAAAATCCAGATCTTGTAGGATCTGGCATCCTGAAATTACGCTTTGCAACTGAAATATGTTTAGACGTGGACAAGTATTATTTGTCTCAGGTTTCTTCTATTCCAATCTGTGAACTTATTGGGCAGTCTGTAGGAGTTAAAATAGACTTGAAAAAATGTCATAACATACAGGACCAGCGATCAGAGTTTTTCATAAACAGGGCATCAGCTGGGGTTGTTGATATTACATGAGTCAGCTCGAAAGCTAACAAGAAAAAAGCACTGCAATTACATCAATGGATTTCAAAACAACACAAAGTCAAGTCTATAATGGAAAGGACAACTTTACTAGCGAAATCCTGACATTTAAATAGACTTCAGTTATATTTTCTTGTCTGATGTCTTTTAGGATATTCCTTCCATAAATGAATAATTTATCCCGCCACGATACCTGTGAAGGATCATCACTGGTACAGTGTTCAACAATTATTAACCACTTAAAGGGTCACTAAAGGAAAACATTTTTGTTGCTGAAATGACTGTTTACAGGGTATAGAGACATAAAAGTTAACTGATTCCTTTTAAAAATGATTAAAAATAGATACAAATAAATCATTTAATGTGCCTGCAGTTTAGTTTCACTTTTAAACTGGTTTCATGTTTCTGTGATGTAAAGAGACACACAGAACAAAAACAAACAGATACAGGGCAGTGTTTTGTTTTTAAAATGAATCTGATTGGTTCTGAGGAGTTTTAGACACACAGTAATGACAGCTTGGACCACAGTGAAAAGCTGCCATGAGATTTTTCATAAGGAGCCAGACAAGCAGGAAGTCTGGAGATCAGAGGAGAATTACAGCAACTTCAAAGCAAAAAACAAACAATGAGGACATGCAACCAGGACTGCAGTAAGGTAAAGGAAGCTATTTAGCTAAAAGTGATCCTTTAAGTACTGGGCACTTTCACCCCCTTCCTGGCGGGCCAATTGCCAGCTTTCAGCACTGTCACATTTTGAATCGCACCGTCATGCAACGCTGTATTCAAACAAAGTTTTTATCATTTTTTTTGAGACAGATAGATCTAATGCCCCGTACACACGATCACTTTTTGTGATGAAAAAAAATGTCATTTTTCTTCATGAAAAAAAACGACATTTTTCAAACTTCATTTTCAAAAATGACGTTGCGTACACACCATCATTTTTGGAAAATGATGAACAAAGTGATGGCACTCTAAAGGGCAAGTTCTATTTGCCTTGAGGCTGCTTTTAGCTGTTTACTTGTTAGTAAAAGATGATTCCTGCTTTTTTGTCTGTTACAGCGTGATGAATGTGCTTACTCCATTATGAATGGCAGTTTTACCTCCCATCTCCTAACTTGCTTTTGGGCATGTGCGGGTTTAAAACGTCATTTTTTACGTAGTTTTGCCCACACACGATCATTTTTTATGACACAAAAAATGACATTTTCAAAAATGACATAAAAAATTCGAGCATGTTCGAATTTTTTTTTGGTCATTTTTCAGAAGACATAAAATGACATTTTGGCCACACACAATCATTTTAAATGACATTTTAAAAAATGACATTTTTTTTCATCACAAAAAGTGATTGTGTGTACGGGGCATTACTTTTGGTGGTATTTAATCACTTAATCAATATTTTTGCTATGAGACTGCACTGACGGGCACCGATGAGGAGGCACTGATATGCAGCAATGATGGGCACTGATAGGCGGAAATGATATTCAGCACTGATGGGCACTGATGGGCACTGATATGCAGCACTCATGGGCACTAATGGGCAGCCTTTATGGCCACTGATAGGCAGCATTGATAAACGTCACTAATCGGCACTGATGGGCAGACTGATGGATACTGATAGATGGTACTGATAGGTGGCACTAATAAAGAGGCACTGACAGGCTTCACTGTTGGGCACTAATTGGCATCACTGATGGGCACTGATTGGCATCACTGATGGGCATTTCCATCAAACGATGTGGCATCCTTTAGTTCCTAACACATTACCCAGTCCATTTTAGTATAGATATCCATTAAATAAAAAAACAAAGATGCGCTTAGCTTAAAAAATAAAAAAAAATTAAAACTGCTGCAATCAAAAATTGTTGAAAAGTGAGGAATAATATATAATAGAAATGTAAGATGTGCTGTTAAGTGATTATCACAAAAATAAAATATAAAATAGTAAATAGAACAGTAAATGAAACAGAAAGTGTAAAAAAAATCCCCACAATAAACTAGTTAAGTGGGTCCCTAAAATCTGCCCACAGCATGTAAGTTTAAATGCTAAAGTCAGATATGTCAATCTCGTGAATAATATACATGAGGTATTAAAACAAATGTTTCACAATGTAATATGTTCACAAAAATAAATATAAAAAACAAAGTGTAATGAAAAAACAGATAAAAAATACAAGTCTGTGAATGCAGCTTCCCATATGCATTTCCAAATGATTGATCGTACTGGGAATCCACTAATCCATATTAAGGGAATATCACCACCATGCTAATTATATAAGGTAAACTGCTTTCCAGAAAGAATGATCCCATATGAGTTTGTATGAATCCTTTCTGTAGGTGAATGGCCAAATGGATTTTAAAGCATAAAATCATTCTTGAGTAGTCGCTTAAGCCCCGTACACACGATCCGAAAATCATACGAAAAATGCCGCTTTCAAAACGATCGTACGATAATCGCAATGTTAGTACAGAGCTTCCGAGGGCCGATCAGGACAGTTCACCCGATTTTATTCTATCGGACATGCACGTAAAAGAAATTCGTACGATGCCAGATCGTACAATTTTCGTTTAATCAGTACAGCTGTCGTTCGAAAATGCAATACAAATGCATTACAACACATGACATCACTTCCGATTTTTTATTCTGCCGTACGAGAATTTTCGTGACTTTAGTAAACTCATCAGATTCGACGTGAGATTAGCATACAAAAAAACCGGACGATCATTCGTCCGATAATCGGATTGTGTTTACCGGGCATTATGGAAAGACCAAGAGATCGCATGAACCTGTGTGGATCCTCCCTGTAGGCTGATGGACAGCCAGCTTTAAAGCATGGAATCAGGCTTTGATAGTTTCTTGCTTCCGCGTGTCACATCAGGCGATATGTAAAGCAATGGAAGAGGCTCATAGTGCATTACTGTATTAAAAACTATTAAAAAAATGCACTTACATCCAAAAAGATAAGCTTAGAGCAATAAATCATAAAATCGCGCTCAACCGCTTGCGGAACGGTTGGCACAGATATACGCTATGTTGCAAGCTCCGAACAGGATTTTTCATTACACTGTTTTTTTTTCTATTTATTTTTGTGAATATATTACATTGTGAAACTTTATAATGTATATTATTCACAAGATTGATACATCTCACTTTTGCATTTAAACCCCCATGCTGTGGGCAGCTTTTAGGGACCCACTTGGGGTTTATGGTGTTTCTTTTTTGCACTTTTTGTTTCATTGCTCCAAAGTGGTTTTGATCACTTTACACTTTTTTGTTTTTGTGATAATCATTTAATAACGCACCTTATGTTTCTATAGTATAGAGATCCAGCATGACATTTTTCCCTATTGAGATCTGATGTGTTTTCAAAGTGTTCTTTCAATCTTTTTGAGCAGTGAAATTACTATTAGGCCGCGTACACACGAGGAGACAAATCCGATGAAAACGGTCCGACAGACCGTTTTCATCAGACATGTCTCCTGGGATGATTTGGTTTGATCAGTGTACACACGATCAAACCAAAATCCCCGCGGACAGACAACGCGGTGACGTGGCAGTGACGTTGACGCCGCCACGTCACCGAACCAGGAAGTAAAATACTTCCACGCATGCGTCGAATCCATTCGACGCATGCAGGGGATTTATGTCCACTGGTTAGGCATACTAACCAGCGGACATGTCGGACAGACGGCTTTCCAGCAGACAAGTATTAAAGCATGCTTTAAAACTTTTGTCTGCTGGAAACCTGTCTGCTAGCCTGTACACACGATTGAATCTCTCCGCTGAAACTGGTCTGCGCACCAGTTTCAGCAGATATATTCGATCGTGTGTACGTGGCCTAAGACAATTTTTGGTGCTGGGGTGTAGGCAAAGAGGCATGAGAAATATATTATTTTTAAGGCTTTTAACCCCTTCCATACAGGGCATTTTCACCCCCTTCCTGCCCAGACCAATTTTTAGTTTTCAGCGCTGTTGCACTTTGAATGACAATTGCGCGGTCAGGCAACACTGTACCCAAATTAAATCATTATGTTTTTTTCCCCACACAAATAGAGCTTTCGTTTGGTGGTATTTGATCATCTCTGCGGTTTTTATTTTTTGCGCTATAAACAAAAGAAGAGCAACAATTAAAAAAAAAAAACACAATATTTTTTCCTTTTTATTTAATACATCTCACAATATTTTTTTTAAAAAAAACTTTTTTTCCCCTCAGTTTAGACCGATACGTATTCTACGTATTTTTGGTAAAAAAACCCCCGCAATAATCGTATATTGATTGGTTTGCGCAAAAGTTATAGCGTCTACAAAATAGGTGATAGATTTATGGCATTTTTATTTTATTTTTTTTACTAGTAATGGCGGGGATCTGCGTTTTTTTTTTTGTGACCGTGACGTTGCGGCAGACATATCGGACACTTTTGACACGTTTTTGGGACCGTTCACATTTACACAGCGATTAGTGCTATAAAACTGCACTAATTACTGTGTAAATGTGACTGGCAGGGAAGGGGTTAACACTAGGGGGCGCTGAAGGGGTTAAAATGTGTCCTAAAGTATGTTCTAACTGTAGGGGGAGGGGGACTCACAGGGGGAGGAGATCGATGTGTGTTCCTCTGTACTGGGAACACACATCAGTCTCCTCACCGCTGACAGGAGGTGGATCTGTGTGTTTACACACACAGATCCACACTCCTGACGTGATTGCCGGAAATCGCGGGTGCCCGGCGGCAATCACGGCCGTCGGGCACGCGATCGCGAGTGGTGCCGCGGGCGCGCTCGCGCGCCCTAGAACGCCGTGAAGACAGGACGTTGTGCAACGTCCAGTCTCATCGGCGAGGGGATCACCATAACGTGATTCCCCTATGGGCTGGTAAGGAAGGGGTTAAAGCCGTATACCAAAAAAAAAAAAAAGTTTTAATTGGATATGGAATATGGCTGAATGCAATGATTTCTGTGACTTTAAAAGTTGCACAGGGTTTTCCCTGTTTTGTCTTGTTTGGTTAATTGCTGTTAAGAGGGGGTGTGGTACGATAAATATGGTAATCTTAAGTTCAGTATAATGCTTAAATTGGAATTATCTCAAAAGCATCTTCACCAATTTTAATCAGAAACCAATTTAACACCTGCCATAAAGCTTAGGCTCAGGCTACTACTTGGCTTTCCGCCACCAACTACGAGAACTTATTACTTAACCTTGAATCCATGTAAATTGCCAACGTATAATTGCACCAGTTTGGGAATCAACTCTAAACTAAATTCAATCCATCAGTCTCCACTGCTGGAAGGATACCATCAGACGTGACAAGATGTCTGCAATAAAAATAATAGTTGACAAAGTAAAACCACCATTGGCACTAATTACATAAATAGAAGTTAACTATGATGGTAACACAAATAAGATAACTAGTACCCTGTGTGCCTGTGACTTGTGGCAATAAATGCCTATATATATATATATATATATATATATATATATATATATATATATATATATATATATATATATATATATATACAGTATATATATATATATACATATATATATATATATATATACACACACATACACAGACACGCACACATATACCCATGAGAAATAACTGCAACAACTCTTCTAACTTGGGTGGGGAGGCATGGACTTTTTCTCTTACTGAAAATTTGCAGACTAAGGTAGGAACATTTTTCAGACCCAGCAACGCAATCCTTGCCCTTCCCCTTACTTCCCACTAATACTAGTGTTCCCCTGACTGAGCCAACTGCCCACTGTCCCTAGCTAGTTTTCCCTTCAATCACTGAACAAAGCCATGTTCTGAAGGAATACATGTATCAGGGCCTTAGATGAAACCTTAATATACTGAATTCAGGTCACTACCTGCAGTCTTCAGGCCTTAATCAATGCCATTGTGGACCCTCACTCCCATAGGGGGAACAACACTCACTGTTTTCTTGATCATGGTGTATGTTCAGGCCCTAAACTGCATGGTATACAGGAAAAGGAACATTACATAAGTTACACCAGGTTCAGACTCACTTCTTCTGACATAGGCCTCATCTAACGGAAGTCCATGTTTTTCTCTTTCCTTTACTGAACATCAGTCACATAACAGTAATTAACAAATTAGTGGAACTCTCGTCATGGGCACACAAAGGGCACACCATACTTAGTTTGTTTTAACAGTTCATCCTTTTCCCACAACAACCTTGTCCAAAACCCCTCTAGCTATCCTGGTTTGACCCATTTAGCGATAAGGAGCGTTCTCCAAATGTGAAGGCTGGTTCATAGAGCACTACATCATCTCGCTTGGAGAAGCACTGGGGTTCCCACCATGGCCTAGTTTGGACATCACATGGCATTCTCCTTCGTACTCTCTGCCACTCCACCAACCAACCAAATTCCACCCCACTATCTATTATTATGAAATGTAACACTTGATTCCAGCAATACACAGTCCAGCCTTTTGTAGGATTTGATTTTTGACTTTTCACAAGGATTGTACACTTAAATAGGTCCCAGGCTTAGGTTCACTAAGCTATAAATTATATGATATTTATTGCAATGGCCAATTTTTTTTAGAAGGTCAGGGCTTTGAGTTTCAGGGTGGCTATTTAATGATAAAAGCTCTTTGAAAAATGTTTAATATTGCTGTATATTGTCATATGCTAGAAAAATATTCCTGCATTGCAGACTTGTAAAGTATATAAGATCTACTTTGTGAATTCAGACAAATGCATATTTGGATTTGTGCAATTTAAGCATCTAGTTCACAAGTCTATTATTTTCTATATCCCAAGCCACACTTCTTTTTTTTATTGAAAACTTTGGTAAAAGAATGCATCATCATCGCATATTGAACCTACTTTGCAAATCCCTTTAACTGCAGGAGGGGCAAACATTACCTAGTGTTAAGCCTTCTTTAAGAGTTTGCCTTCTTTTATTAACTGCCAGGGTTTGTGTTTTTTTCTGAAATTTCATCAGGGTTCTGTTATGTGGTGGAAATAGTACTTAGTTGAGTTTTTTATTCTTAACTTCTCCCAAGCACAGTAAAACTGATAACCATAATCTTGCCGCAAACTCTTCACATTACCCTTCCGATGTGAAGAGTAATTCATAACGCCAAATAATCATGGGATCTTAACGCTATAATCAGTAAAACATTTCAGTGATTATCAATCTGTTCAATGGATCCCAACGTTGGAAGTGGGAGGGTTAAAGCCAAAAACTCAGTTAAAAATATGCCAAGTAAGGTCGGCAAGAAACAAGAATGCTAACATCTGCAGCCTATTTATCATGTCATATTGAGTCAATTTAAATGAAGAGCCATAAAAGATGACATAGAGAGTGCTTTCTCTCTCACCGAAAACTGAAGACCCTTGCTCAGAGGGCTCCCAACCATATGAACCATTACAAGCTGTCCATAAACACATCACAACAGTTTTGATTGTTGCATCCTGAAAGGAGAAATGAACACTTATCAAACATAGATGTGTCAGTCCCATAGACTGTCAAATTTGAGGAGTGGCTTGGACAGATCTTGGGTTGGCCCTATAGATTCTAGATTTTAGTTTTTGAAAGGATAAAAAGTATGCATATATGGCAGGGTTTCTATTACCAAAACCACTGACGCAAGATTTACTGAAAATCACCAGACTAAGTACATACAGAGTTAAAAAGGTACTATCAATAAATATATTTTCTATTGTAGTTACCGTATTTATCGGGGTATACCACGCGCCGGCGTATAGCATACACTCCAAGTTTAGCCAGGTAGTTTAAGAAGAAAAAAAAACCTATTTTTTAATGGATTGTCCGTCGGGTGGTCCGTCTGCGGTCTTGCAGCTTGTGGGTTTCGGTGTGTGTCAATGTCCATCACCTCTTGCCCGGGCGTCGTCAGTACTTCCTTGGTGTGGTCCATCCGCCTTGTGGGTCCCGGGGTGGTCATCCGTTTGGATTCCCACTCGCCCGGTGTTTCCTTTTGAGTGGTCACGGCTTAAATGCGCCTCGCTGTGCAGAGCGGATTCTGTCGGCTTGTCGGCTCCTCTCGCCTCCTCCCCGCCATGCTTGGCTTCTCTCGCGTGGCTGCGGGCGTAGCCGAGTGGAGCTGAGCGTGGTCAAGCGGAGCCGAGCGTGGCCAAGCGGAGCCGAGCGTGGCCAAGCGGAGCCGAGTGCGCAGTACACTCGGCTCTAGGCACCGGCGATGCACACAGACAGTGGGGATCGGCGTATAACGCGCACCGGCGATTTTCCCCTGATTTTAAGGGGAAAAAAGTGTGCGTTATACGTCGATAAATAAGGTATTTGTCCCATGTTGTTAGGTGCTTTCTAACCCTAGCTATGAGGTCGGACTAGGCAGACCCCCCTAACTAGCATTGTACCGATACTGATATCAGTATCGATATTGGTGCTAATGGGAAGCATTTGCACGAGTAGTTGTACTTTTAGGTATTAAAAACTGACACCTTTTTCACGCAGTGTGGTGCAAATTGACCCCATACAAAATGAATTGTCTCAAATCATACTTCAAAGAATGTCGTGCTTTGAACAGGAATGCAGTGTAATTCCTGTCTGAATCACATGTAGTTCCTTGCACCGCTACTGCCTGAACCCAGGCTGATCAGTGACTTTAGCCTGGGTTCACACAGAAGCTGTTTGGGAAACCGCATGTGATTCGAACAGAAATCAAACTGCATTACTATTTAAATCACATGCGTTTTTGTAGTGCAATTGGTATCCGCAATTGTTTTCGGTGAGTACTTGAGGAAAAGTATCGGTATTCGAAGGTGCTCTGAAAAAACTGATATTGGTGCATCCTTACTCCATATCGAGAAAAGAGATGGCCAGTCACAATGTCCACTTGTCTCAACTTCGAGCAGACAAGCTGTGGCAGGAGCAATGCAGAGAGACAAGCGGTGTGTCATCCTCCTGTCCCTCTGTATTTCTTAGGCCGCCGCTTGTCTTTGTAAAGTGCTCAAAGCCAAGGCAAGTCACAGTTATGAAGCAAGCCATCTGCTCTGTATTTTTTCTGCAGTCTATAACTGTAAAAGAGATTGGTAAAAGGGGGTAAACTGCCCATCTAAAGGAGAGCATACAGCCACTCAGGGTTGTGAAGATGTTTCAACCACAGCAGAAATTAAAGCGTTTGTTACCCAAACATTTCATATTCCTGATATGTGCCTGCTGTACTATGTGCTTGTATGAAAAAGTATCCTGTTCTCTTTGTATTGCTTCCTTAGTGTGAAATCCCTGGCGTTGCTGCAGGTCCCTCTGCTTTCCTATTAAAAACTAACCACACTAAGCAGTATAGTACAGTGTGGTCAGTTCTCTAACTATGCTGGGAATTCAGCCTGCTCTCTTCCAATGATCAGATTTGTCCTTGCATGCCTCCCTTGACACAGCCTTTTACTGGGAAGCTCAGTGTGCCGCTGTGTCTCCTCCCCCCAGCTCTTATGAAGCTGGGAACAGAGGGAATGTGATCACTTATGAAATCTATACATTTTAAACTGAATGGGTTGTTTTACAAGGTGATTGTTTACAATCACTTTAAACAGCATGTTGCCGATGTGGTGGTTCAGTCTTTTTTCCGGGAAAAACAGGCAGCGAAATTATAATGAGCCCCTGCTATTTTTTTTTTAAACAGAAAAGCAATTTATTTTCACTGTCGAAAATTTTAAAGCATGTACTTGGGATTTTTGTGAACAGGTCTATGTCTTTATTTTGGTGCCTAGACGTTTGCTATAACATATGTATGATTACTTGAGACTTGAGACTGACCTTCATCTTTGAGAAGCTCGTATTTCACACATCAGGTCTCGAAAGAGTTAAAGGTGTTGTAAAGGTTCGTTTTTAATTTTTTTAAATAACAAACATGTTATAATTACCTCCACTGTGCAGTTCATTTTGCACAGAGTGGCCCCAATCCTGCTGTTCTGGGGTCCCACGGCGGCTGTCTAGGCTCCTCTGCGCTAAAGTTAACCCCCTCTGTGAAGCTCTTTCCTGAGGGGGTTAGCTGGTGGGCGCACTCCTGTGTCATTCAGTTGGCGTCCATAGACGCCGAGTGTATGACTCTGTCCCGCCCCCCGGAGGCTGTATCAGTGGATGTGATTGACAGCAGTGGGAGCCAATAGCTGCACTGCTATCAATCTATCCAAATTAACGGCCAGACTCCATGAAGAAGAGGACACAGAGGGACGCGCACAGCAGGTGAACGGGCTCAGGTAAAATGGGGGGGGGGGCTCTTGGGCCCATGAGAGGTTATATGGGGAGGAACTAAATTTTAATTGGGTTTGCCAGTGTCCAATCACCTGTGGTGACTACATAACCCATTAAGTATTTAAGGCTCTGTGTCCCGTGATGTATTCCCAAGAAAAGGATTTTACAGGTAATCTGTATTAAAAAAATCCTATTTTACGTTCTTTGTTGTAACATGACAAAATGTAGAAATTTTCAAGGGGTATGAATAGTTTTTCAAGGCACTGTATCTAACGATTGATTCACTGCTAATTTAGCACACACTACTTTACAAGCCCCGATGAAGGGGTCAAGGCGTAGACCCAAACATGTGTTGGCTTTACCTGCTTTTACACTGGAATAAACTTGTTTCTGGACTTTAATATTATGCAGTGGCACCCAAATTCTAGATTCATTTATGTCAGTCACAGCCCATGCTGATGTCAAGACGTTGTATATTGACACCATCTCCCCACTATTAGGTGATGAAAAGTTTCAGGGATTCAGCACCATCTATCCACTCCACTCCATTCCACCCCAAGAAGTTACAATAATAAAGGTTCTTTAAGAACACCAGCCTAGCTATTAATTAATGAGGCACCACGGCATGATTTGCATGGTAGCCCACAACAATCTGTCTCTACAATAAAAAGTATATTTTTTTGTGTTTTCCCCCAGGACAATGGTTACCAGTCCAATGATGCTCTGAGGATTCTTTCTGAAGCCTCGTACACACAACCATTTTCCTCAGCAAAATCCATCAAGAAAAATGCTGGCAGAGCATTTTTGCAGAGGAAAAAGTTTGTGTGTATGTTTTTCGTCAAGAAAACTGTTGTGGATCTCGACGAGATTCTCAGTCGTGTGTACAAGGCCTCATAGAAGTACCCTGTATTACATTTTATATAAAAAATAAGATATATTCATATCACCAAAAATGTATAAACTAAAAAAATGTAAAGTAACACAAAACCATTATAGCTTTCAGTTACAGTAATAATGCAAAACCCTCCTAGGCCCTGGTTTCAACTTTGTATGGGGCTCTAAAGAGTTTATTTAAGCCCCTGTTGGAAAGTCTCCAATCATAGTGACCTAACAGCCGGCACCCAAATACGACACCTGGTTACATTTTTAGTTAAATCCTTGCTCACCTTGTCCCGGAGTGTGACCAAACACCTGTATAAAAAGGTCAATCAACACATACTGAGCTGTTTAATTGCCCCCTATGAGACCTGGATCAACCACGATTAAATTAAAACATTTCAGTGAGGGGTTCTAAGCCCCTCAGACCTAGGAAATGAGTCCTGTATCGTTCTATGATTTATTATAGACACATCCCTGCACTTAATCTCCTATGTTTTCAAGGTTTGGGAAAAGTGATCACATTTGCTGTGAAGAAAAGAAGGTGAATCCAGAAAAACGTTTTGAGGTATCGTGTTTTATTAGCATACATGTCGCTTTGAAATCCTCCAGGTCTCGTTTATGGCTGTGGAAAAAAAAATAAAGCTATGGATGATTTTTTATTAAGAACGTGGATGTATGGGAGAGTGTCAACCCATCTGCCCGGGCCAGGAACTGCTGTTTTCTTCTTAAACCATTCAATATGTTTTCCCTCTATCAGTAGTTCACTGTGTCAGCACGTGCATGCTTTGTACAAAACCCACTGGGACTTACTGTTGCCTGTATGGTTCTGGATCCAAAGATTTATTGCAGTGTATTTTTGTTTCTGTGAGAAAACATAAGACAGGCCTAAAACCAGGAGCCCACGTGTCTTAGGTGAGAACTCTGCAGAAGCATAGACAGCACCCCATGCATCAACAAACTATAATATACCGTGTGCATAGCGTAAAACACATAAAAAAAACAAGCATTTGATGTATTCAACAAACTAATAATTGCAAATAACAAAATTAACAGACAAAAATAGTTTGTTCACTAGGACTTGAGCTTTCCAATTCATTAATGCAATGTTTAAAATAAAATAAACCACTTTTAGGGAAAGTAATGAAGTAAAGTAAGAAGCAAGTAGTGTAGTAGGTAAAGTAAAATAGGGAGTATGGGTGGGCAGTTAGCTCATAGAAGGTAGTGACTGTCGATGGGCACTTTTGGCTTCTTAGTGATCCTTTTTATAGGTGAGCAGATAGCTTTTAGAAATGTCCCCATTGTCAGATGGTCCCAAAAGCCAGGCTGCTACCAGAAAAAAAAGGCAGAACTCAATTTTTTAAATTATGGCCTTTCCCTCACTGTGCCCCCCTCTTGCACCTAAAGAGACAAACATCTTAAATCACAAGCACATATTGGTAGAGTTATGTACATTAAGTTGGTCTCTTTCACATATGCTGAAGTTATATAATGACAAAAACTCTCTTCAAAGACATAACAAATTTAGCTACCCCACAGGTTGGGGATCCAGCGACTGGATAGGGGAGACTGGCCTCCCATCTCTCCTGGCTGTGACCCTTGGTAAAGCTACAGTGTAGTAGAACTTGGCTCGAGAGGAACGGTAGGATCTGCTTGTCCCATCTTTGAAGCAGTAGAGTAGGATTTATCTCCAAGCACTGGAGAAGACTGGAAACTAGGCAGGGGATCTGATTCTTTCTCAGTAGCTGTCTGTGTGGGGCTATTCTTTTGATTGACGGAAGGTACCTGGGCACAAGAGGCATAAGCATACATCTCATTGTCCTCCCTAGGATAACTCAACCCCAGATGGCATGAGGAATTTTGCGCTCAGCCACATCGACCAAGCCTGGTAAGGGCCTGGAAGAGCTGTGACAATAGCCTCAATATCCACTGTCTGACCTGGTTTGATCTGAGGTTAGTACTGTCCACTTCCACTTTACAGACATCCTCGGAGACTGGTGACATATGGCGGGGTATAACAGGTCAAACAGTGAGCCTATGGTGAAAAGCCAGTTGACCTTTAGCTGCAGGTACAACACACTGCTCCTAAAATGTCTTGTCTTCCAATATGACAATGGGTCGACAATTTCATCTCGGCATAAACTTCAAGCCCGAATCCAACACATGCACCTCTGGTACCTCACACAGAGACCACTTCTTCAATGGAAGACTCACACATGCCATCCTGACAGTTTCTAGCAACAATCTCCACATGTAGGGGCAGGGCACTTCTGCAGCCGGGCACCACTAATCCTCCCCTTACTGTTGCATCTCCCAAACACAAGCCAGCACACTCTCTGAGATCACCGATCACGTGCAGTTCAGTCTTCCTAGCACATGTCTGGTCACAATTTCACTTCATGTGCCATAGATTTTTTGCTTAACTTCAGATGCATTCAGGGGGCATATCCTGCCCACTACACCAAGTTGTGAGTGGTGCCCAGGTGGGGATGGGGAGGAGTGCATACTCATGCTCTTGCAGGCTGCCAGAGGCATATCCTGAAACACTGGTATGGTGTTAAGGAGGTGCTCTCTGTAATGAATGACACTTCTTAATGCAGACCGTTTAATTCTTAAGCTACCTGGCACAGTTCTTCTCCTTTTTAACACTGTACCCTATGAATAACAGTTCCTCACTATACTTCTCTCTATCCGTGCATTATTTCTAAACTAGTGTAGCCTGACATGCACTGGACTCCACCTGCCTGGTTGCCTGTCACCTCATCCAATTGACACTCGCCCATATGCTTAACTCTTGACATTGCTTGTAATTAATCTTGAATCCAAGGAAACTTGACTCTATTCAGAAAACGATTTAAATAACAAATGTTAGTCAGCTTCTACACATTCATTCCATTCCTCTTACAAAATGCTAGTTTAGTGCCTTCTGGTACCCCTGCCCATTGAGGTAGTCATACCTTGGAATTGTAAAAAGAGTCCTTAAAATCCTTGCTCAAGTCTATAAGTTTATGTCCTGGAACCCGACTGGGTTCTTCCCAAGGGGAAACACAAAGGCAAGGTAATAGTTACTTTTAAAGGAGAATTACATTTTATGTGTATCCTCACAGAGTGACACTGTGGATACAGCAGTAACAGTGTGCCATTGTCCCGATATTAAATGTAAGTTGATGTAAGTAGAACTAAGAACTAGGAAAATTGGACTTTTAAAGGCACATGGGTAAGTATTGTAAAACACTAGTTTTATATTATATAAGTTATATTATATAAGTTTTTATTGATGACAATTTTTTTTTTTTAAACAATTAAACACATAAAAAAATTTGTAGCAACATTATTAGATGGCCCTTTCAAGTGTTATCATAGCATTTCCAATAGTATACAGTTGTATCAAGATAATTCAAAACATACAGTAAAATGAAAAGAAAAAATTGGCGATACAAATGTGGAATGGATAACCATGAAGAGGGTCCAGATGTAGAAAATAACTTGCTCTACATATTACGCATCTATAAACGCTTCTTCAGGACTCGGAGCATGAATTTAGAGGTGTTAGATGAACCAATGGCCATCCTTGACACCAAGATACTGGTATTGTATTAAAACCTATTACCAGTCAAGGGTAAATAATCATAATAATGCACACGCAAAAATAAAAAATATACATATTTTTGCTGGTAAGCAACGGGGAAATCCAGGGGATGCTCAGCTAACGCGCCAAGTATATGCACTGTTGGGATAGACCAGTGTATGTTATGGGTAGAGGGACCTTGATCCAGTATAATACCCAGCAGTGAGCTCAGTGCCTCGGCATCTTGTATGACAAGGTGCGAGTAGCAAGCCTCCTGGGTCCCCAGTGGTAGTCTGGGGACCCAGGAGGCTTGCCGCTCGCACCTTGTCATACAAGACGCCGAGGCTCTGAGCTTACTGCTGGGTATTATACTTTTTCTTTTCATTTTACTGTATGTTTTGAATTATCTTAATACAACTGTATACTATTGGAAATGCTATGATAACACTTGAAAGGGCCATCTAATAATGTTGCTACAAACAATTTTATGATTTTATGTGTTTAATTGTTTAAAAAAAAACAAAAAAAATTCTACAATAGAAACTTACCCGGGTGCCTTTAAAAGTCCAATTTCCCTAGTTTTTAGCTCTACTTACAAAGTAATAGTTACATAGTACAGTGATTTCTTGTTCTCTTCCCAATATATGGAATGACCCAATCTGGAAGCGGTTACTGCATTTTATCTAGCTGCCCCAGCAGCAGGGGCATTGCTAGGTGGCAAAAAGACTGGGGGCTTCAGCCCCAAGCCGGCCGGGGGGGGGGGGGGCTGGTCGCGGCAGAGTGGTGCTGGGTTTTTTGGCTGGGCAGTGGGGTTGTGTGACCTACCTGACACACATACACTGACCTACATGTCAGCGCATGTGTGTGTCAGTACATACACATACTGACATGTCTTGAGTTCCATGGTACAGGCCAGTCTAAGGTTCCATGGTTGGCCTTCCAACCATCCCGTGGCCAAAGCTCCCTTTCCCTTCTAACCCACACACTGACCACTACACTGACCACTGACCCACACAGCACACTGACCACCAGGGCTGATGAGAGGATTGTTGACGCCCTGGCTGAGCCCTGAACCACTTTACCCTGCAACACATGTGACATTAGAAAAAAAAGAAGCCCTAAGGCCAACGCTGCGCTAATTTAAGAAGATAATAATAAAAAAAAAATGATGATAAAGTGTATGAGAAAGCAGCTGGCATTTACGTTCACTACAAAAAACAAAAAAAGTTAGGATAGATAGCAAAACTGTGTCTCTGTCCCGACTTCCCGCCAGCGCCATCCACCTGCAGCCCGCTCCATGGTGCAAGACGCGTCGCTGCACCTCCATGATGATTATTCTCTATCGAGCCAGCCGAGTCGCCCTGCCCCTCCACTAGACACGCGCCGCTGAGGGACACAGAGCAGAGGAGCAAGCGGAGGAGAAGAAGATAGCCTCGCAGGCAGCCTCGGCATCTCCCGCCATCACGTTCTGTATTTCCCTGACGCACTGTGATTGGGCGTACAGCGGTCATGTGCGGAGGCGGGACTTCAAGACGAGCGCAGACAGGCCAGCCCCACGCCGCACATGACCCCCATATGCCCAATCACAGGGCGCCGGAGTCGGACACCAAACATGGCGGGTGAGATCTGCTCGGCGGCACTGACTCGGGGCTCGTGATTAAAAACTCCATGCCCGAGACTCTGGGCTTTTCGGGGTCACATTCGGGGCTCCAGCCCCCCTAGCCAGGGCCCAACGTCACCTCTGCCCAGCAGAGAACTGTAACACTGAAAAAAAAAGAAAAAACCTGACCAGCATAGTTAACCCCTGACTTCCTGGAGGCACCAGTTTAGAAGGACAGCATAACTAAATAGTGTAACAGTTAGTACAGACAAGGCATAATAAAAAATAAAAATAAAATAAAATGACATAACCACTTAATAGGCACCTACCTACAACTAGATTTGTATAAGCTGGCAAAAACTAAATGAAATTCGACTTTAAAGTCTTTGTTGAAGAATTTGAAGAATAATTTGAAAAGTTGAAGAAGAAAATTGAAGAAGAAGAATTTGAAGAAGAACAAGAACAAGAAGAAGAAGAAGAACAAGAAAAAATAATAAATAAATAATATATATAAGAAGATGTCTGGTAGCAGGTGCATTTTAAGAGCCCACATAGTAGCTCAATGTGTACATATGTTGTCTTTTATTTTGAATGTCAACACACCACACAACACTATATGGGTTACAGGGAGCTAATGTGGATTTATCACTGCGGAAGTTCAGGGTGTGAACTTGATTTTTCCTGACTAGATCAACCAAGAAGACCATCCATTAAGCAGTTGACTCACATAGATTTAAACAAATGTTCAACTAAATTAAGTCAAATGTAAATTAAAGCCCTAAACACAAGTCCTTTATTATTGTTCCACCATCTGAGCTAACCAATAAAAAGAAGCATATCACTATGAATCACTAGAAACACATTGCTTTCTACAGGACACAATCTATACAGGTGGGGCCCAGATGGTGCGTACCCTCGAGTCCTCATCTTGGTTTCACTACTGTGGGACAAAGGAGAAGCACACTACCAAGTTAACTGTTGATTGTTGTGATCTGAGGCCTCGAAGTACTCGTTCTCTAAGTAGATCTTCCTTTTCAGGTTGTAAACAATAATAATTTAATTGAGTGTAAAATTCTAAGTTCCCCCCAAGGCAAAATCCAACACAGAAATCAACCATCATGGGCGGGTAGCCAAACAAGATGAATTATTTACAACATAAAATCAAGGTAAAGGGACACATATGGTATATGATTTATTTGCAGTCTAAAAAAAAGCCCAACTATAGAAACGATTACAATACATTTTAAAGCAGAACTCCATGCATTGTCCAAAAACCTTGTTTTCCAGTGCAGTAATGTTCCTTTCTTTCTTTAGAGCATGCTTGTAATGTTGTATTTCTCAGAATAGCCGCCTCTTTACTTCCAGTTGCATGATGTTAGCAGATCTATTTATAAAAAAATTAGCTTTGCAAATAATTTAGCTTTATCTTGTACGTTTATTTTGTATGATCGTCAGCTCCATCTTGTGGTCATAATGTTTTATTGTCCTGATTGAGGTATTTCAGTAATATACTGCATTATGGACACTAGATGGAGCTGGCAGTCAAAGAAAGTAAATGTAACAGACAGCTGAGCGAATGGTTGAGACATATTTTTTTTAAATAAACCTTATAGAATTTCACCTGTAGAGACTTTTTACAAGATTTTGCAGTGTGTCTACAGCAGTGGTTCTCAAACTGGGGGTCAAATGATGATTTGCCAGGGTCGTGTCCTGGACATGGAGGAGTGAGGACGTGTGTGTCTGCCGCTCCGCTCCACCGCCGCACCATTTCACAGCCACGGGAGAGAGATCCCCACCGATCGCCTCAAATTATGCCCCACAAGAACCGGGCTTCCTTGCAGCCACCCCGGGCGGACCGCGCCAAGCAGAGTCAGCTTGATCCCTTCCTCATGGACACTAATAGACGCGGCCGCGAGGCCTCCAAGATGGCGCCGGCCGGGAAGACGCAGCGCACCGCTTAGGCATCGCCAGCCGCCACATCCCAGTCTCAACCTCGCTCCCCGGTGCCTTCTCCGTTACTGGTGAGTGACCCGACGGCCCCGATCTCCCCAAGCTCGCCCTCCTCTCTGCTGGGCCTCTCGGAGGCAGTTGACCCCCTGGAGGACATAGACATCAGGCGCCATATTTGGGCCCTCCCTACTAAGGCCGACCTGGAGCGTTTTGCGTACCGGGTTGAGAAGGCCCTGAAGGAGGATGTCGCACAGATTAAGGCAGACACGACCCATCTGGGTCATAGAGTGGAAGCATTAGAACAAAAGTTGGAAGAGGTGCTCCCGGTCGTCTCGCAATTGCAGGAGACATGCTCAACTCAGAATCACCAGATAGAGGCCCTACTATGTCATTTAGATGACATGGAGAATCGCAGCCGCAGGGCGAATATTAGCATAAGGGGTTTGCCTGAGACGACGGGACCTAGAGATATTGTTCCTACCCTACAAGATATCTTTAAAAACATTTTGGGTCTGCCCGCCACGGCCGTGGTGGAGATTGACCGGGCACACAGAGCTCTTAAGCCTCCGTCTCAGAATGTGAATAACCCGCGTGATGTCATCTGCAAACTTCACAAATATACTCTCAAGGACCGTATTATGCAAAAAATGCGTGGTAAACCCCACTATGATTTTGATGGTGCACACTTGTCCTTCTACCAGGATATTTCCAGACGCACCCTTATGCAGTGGCGAGCATTACGGCCCCTCCTGGCAGCATTACAAACAGCGGGCCTGTCCTACCGTTGGGGTTTCCCCTTTTACCTTCAAGCTACCAAGGACGGCAGAACCGTGACCCTCCGCACAAAAGATGACCTACCGGACTTCCTTTCCTCCCTTGACCTAGACCCGGTGGACTTCCAGGACTGGAGAACTCTCACCCTTTCACCTTCGGGGCCATAGCAGACAGCCAAGCGCAGGAACCATAGAAGGGACCGTGGTCGACGCCTCTCTGATTCCTCACAGAGCCGTGCCTCAGCTGGGAACTGATAGTTTTTTTTTTTTTTTTTTTTTTTATGCTTTTGTTTGCCCTCAGGCCCCCACTTTTTTTTTCCTTCTCTTTTGCATCTCTGGCCGGAGATGACTGACGTTCCCTTACGCTAGCTCATTGACTTCTATCTGCCCTGGGGCTATCGCTGCTTGTGCCCTGGCAGTGACTGTTAGCTCCTCACCCCTCTCCCCCCGTCAAATCCGACCTGACGCGGTGACGGAGGCGGATGCCCCCCTCTCCCTCTTTCTATGTTGGCCACTTCCCCCAGTAGGCCACCCTCTCATTCTGGGTGTTGATCCCCATTGGGAACTTGGACTGGGGTCCGGGCCCCCTCTCCGTAGGATTGGGGTCCCGGACAGGGTCCATAGTGATTCTCTAAGAATGTTTGGCTTCGGCCATTTTGTCATGTCTGTTATGTTTTTGTTTTATTATTTGTCTGGTGCTTGTTATTTTTTCACTTGTTTCCCTCTCCCTCCCTTCCCCTTCTGTCTTCTCTTCCTTTTTCTTCCCTTCTTCTTCCTCTGCCCTTTCACTCCTAGGTGCGTTCTACTACTCTGCCTTCCACACCGGGTGCACTGCAATGCTCAGCGACTCCATCTATACCGGTTCTACCTATGGCCACTCTCTACAGGTAAGCTCTTATAACGTTAGAGGCTTGTGCTCCCCACACAAACGTAGCAAGCTCTGGTGGGAGTTGAAGAGGCTGAAGACACAGGTGGTCTTCCTGCAGGAGACCCACTTTACACCACGATCTTTGCCCAGACTCCCTAAGCACCTCTTTAATCAATGGTTCCTTAGTACGTCCCCGACCCCTAAGTCCAGAGGTACAGCTATTGCTATCCATAAGTCATGCCCCTTCCAGCCCATTGACACTCAAATTGACCCCTTGGGTCATTATGTGTTTATGAAAGGTTCTTTAGCTGGTCATATATACACGCTGGCATCCATTTACGCCCCTAACACGAATCAGTTGGATTTCCTTGACTCTACATTGGAGCGACTGGGTGAATTTAGAGAGGGCTTCCTGATCCTTGGGGGGGGGGACTTCAACGTCAGCCCTGACCCCTTGTTGGATACCTCCCACGTTAGGTCCCCTCACTCCTATGCGTTCCTTAAACATTTTCGTAAGCTCATTCACTCCTCCTGACAGATAGCTGGCGACTGTTACACCCCGCTGACCGCGACTTTAGCTACTACTCCAAGGTGAATGACGTCTATACTCGCATAGACCATTTATATGTGGACCGTGACATCCTGGAATTTTTGCGTTCGGCCTCTATAGGCTCGATCACCATATCCGACCATGCACCGGTATCGGTTGTATTTGAGCTGCCCTCTGGCTCTCGTAGGCCTTGGACATGGCGGCTGACTGACAACTTGTTGGACGATGTAGGGGTGGTGGGGGAAGTCTCGGAAACCTTGTCTCACTATTTCTCGGAGAATTCTACTGGAGATGTGGGTAGGGGTGTGCTGTGGGAGGCCCACAATGCGGTGGTTAGAGGTACATTGATCTCCCAAGGCTCCCGGCTGAAGCGAGAGCATATGGCAGATTTCCAGAGGGTATATACTGCCCTCCAGAAAGCTGAACTTCGCCATAAGGCGTCAGGGGGACTGGAGGCGTTGAGGACCCTGACTGAGCTGAGGGAGCTGCTACTGCGCCTTCTAGATAGATAGACGCATAGCCGTTTCCGCTTTATGTCCCATAAGTTCTATGAACATGGGAATAAGTGCGGGCGTATGCTAGCACGAGCACTCCGGACGCGGACTGTGCAAATGCATGTTCATAAGCTGCACTCCTCTTCCGGAGAACCGACGGTGCTGTCCTCTAAGATCGCTGCGGGTTTTCGGGACTACTATGCCGCCCTATACGACTTGACTCCTGGACTCCCTTCCTCGGTGCGAGACGCTAAACGCCAAGCGATTCGGGACTACTTGACCTCATTGGGCCTCCCCTCGCTCACAGATGACCAGACCTCGACTTTAGAACAACCGATCACCCTGACTGAGCTGAGGTCGACGATTAAGTCCTTACCTAATGGGAAGAGCCCGGGCCCGGATGGGTTCACTAAGGCCTATTATAAAACCTTTATCTCTCACCTGGCAACCCCCTTGTTGAGCTATTTTAACTCCATAGCGGGGGGCGAGGCGGTGCCCTCGGAGGCACTACTAGCTCATATCACTGTGATCCCGAAGGAGGGCAAGGACCCAGCTGCCCCGCAAAGTTACCGTCCTATCTCTCTCCTTAATTTAGATGTGAAAATCCTAGCAAAAATATTGGCTAATAGGCTGAAGCACCTGTTGCCTGGGCTTGTGCACTTCGATCAGACAGGCTTTATCCCGGTAAGAGAGGCCAGGGACAATTCCCTGAGAGCGATTCAGCTCATTCATTGGGCCCGTTCCCGTGCAGACCCTCAGCCTACCTTATTCAGTCAACTGATGCCGAAAAGGCGTTTGACCGGGTTGACTGGTCGTATCTGCAAGAGGTACTTGGTCACTTAGGACTTGGTCCTCGCATGTTAGCTTCCATCCTGGCCCTATACTCTGATCCTTGTGCACAGGTGAAGGTGAACGGCACCCTTTCCTCCCGCTTCCCCATCAGGAACGGCACGAGACAGGGGTGCCCACTTTCGCCCCTCCTCTTTGCCCTGGTTCTGGAGCCTTTGCTCCGTACAATCAGGGCAAACAGTGACATCAGGGGTCTGCAGGTTGGGAATACGGAACATAAGCTTATGCCGATGATGTTCTTTTTCACCTGGAAAATCTGCTGATCTCGTTGCCGAACTTGTTGAAGGAACTTACCCACTTTGGAACCCTATCCAATTTTAAGCATAGGGGACTCTCTGAGACGACCTCCCCGCTGACGAAGCATGTGCTTGCGGTCTGGGACAGGACTAATGCCCTGCTTAAATTGTCTCCCCCTATGTCGCCGCTGGCCCCCTTGGGTGGCTTTCTCTGGTTCCCTCCGGGAGAGCAAATGGCCTTTTTTGGGTCCTGGGTGGACGATGGTAACGCCAGTTGCGGCAAGCTCATGAAAGACGGTAAGCTACTTGACTATGAGGCCCTCCCTGTGGGTCGACAGGGCCCGCATATGAATTTCTGGCGCTATAGACAGTTGCACCATTTCTTTGAGACACATGGCGATAAGATCAGGGACCCCTCCTCTCTCACGCCGTTTGAGAGTCTGTTTGTTAATCAGAGCCCTACCCCCCCATCTGGTATCGGAATTGTACCGCCTGCTGGGATCTGCTGCTCCTCTGCCCACCCCTGCCTATATAAGGAGATGGGAAAGGGACCTGGATCAGGTCCTCACGGGCGCACAATTGTCCCACCTCTACCGCCTTACCCATACTTCTTCCATAGATTCCAAAACCCAGGAGACAACTTTAAACTCCTATCCCGCTGGTACCGTGTTTCGGCGGATTTGGCCTGTATTTACCCCACTCACTCCGGGCTGTGCTGGCGGGGGTGTGGGCACAGGGGCATGCTCATTCACATATGGTGGGACTGCCCTTTGGTAGAACCCTTTTGGGCAGATGTTAGGGAGCAGATACTGAAGATCACAGGGACTGACATCCCCTTCTCTCCGGTGCACTTTCTCCTCCATGTCCCAACGCTCCCTTTGAGTCAATATAAAAAAAGTGTGATACCACACTTGCTTAATGCAGCCAGAAAGCTGCTTCCGGTTTTTTGAGAGATGGGTGGCGACCTGTCGGGACCGCCGTGACCATTACATGGCAGTTTGGGCGCCGTGGATGGATTATGTTGTGGACCCTAGCCTGGTCCCTTCTAGTTTGGATGTTGCTCTCCTGGAATTGGCGGAGCCCTCCCTTAAAGTCCGCAGGTTACAGGTCACTGATGGGAAGGGAGCTGGCCCTCCCTAGTGGTCCATGGTATGGTGGTCTACTGGTGCTGGAGCCATGGACTGGAGCGCTGCGCCCGGTGTGGAGGTGGATACGTCTTTCGCTGACTTCTGAGGTATGCACTGTATTTCTCTCTCTTTCTTCGTGAAGGGGTTCTGCGGTTAGCTACGCGGCCTCGCCTATGTCCCTTGACCGATCCCCTGGTCCTGGCCCTCCGGCCCGCTCTGAGGTGGAGGGTGGTTAGAAGGAGGCCCTGGTGCCCCCCCTCTGCCCCGATTGTGGGTTGCGGGTCTGGGCCTGGGCCGGATGGTCCCTTGTCTGCTCCGCCTCCTCACCTGCTGTGTAATTGGACCTGGGCTGCTCAGCAGCTATCTTAATTTTGTCCTCCTCCAGTGCCTTGTTAGGTTGATGCCTTACCTTCGTGCTCTCTCAGGCTGCCGCCCAATTGACTACTCTGGTGTCCCGGTGGTCGGCGCAGCTGTTAATGCCCCTTTGACCGTCGACCTCTGTGGAGACCCCTGCGGGTTTAACTACCTTCATTGTTAACATTATTGTTCTCTCATTATATGTATATACACAGTGTGCTATCTTTGATGTCTGCCTTTTATAGTTTATAATTTGGCGGCCCTGCGAGGTTAGCTCTTTGGCATGCAATACTTGATTGGCCATGTCGGCCCTACGTTTTACATGTCTTCCTCCCCTTTTTTTTTTCTTTTCATTTGTTATTCTTTTAATAAATACTGATTATACAAAAAAAATGATGATTTGCCAAGGGTCACCGAATTCTGGGCTGTTCCCAAAGCCCACACCGCTCTCCCAGCCATTCATGGCATGGCCAAGGAGCAGAGGCTAGAGGTCAGCTGACTGGTTAGGAATGTGAAGTGGGAGGGGCTGGAGGAAAAAAGGGGGAGGAACAAAGAAAAAGGGAAGGAAGGAATAAGAGAAAGAACAAGTAACATGGCTAGAGAGAGGGACGGGGAAAAAAAAACAAGAAATTAGGATAGAGAAAGAGTGGTACACTCTAAAATGTAGTGGATGGGACCCAGGGAGCACTAAATGTCCATGGGTTAGGGGGCGCAAATTATTTGTCTTGCCTTGGGTGCTGACAAGTAAATCATTTACTGTTAAGAGTGCCTACAACTTGGGAAATGTTATAAAGGGGTCATGGCACTAGCAAGGTTTAGAACCACAGGTCTACATGAATTTGTGTTTATTTAGCCATAGCATTTGCAAGGTCCTGTGCTAATGTTGGTGTGATGTCCTGTGTGTTGTGAGAGGCACAAGACTATGGTCTGGAGCAATGGATGTTTATTCAGTACAGGTTGTACACTGCAACATGCATCTCAGGACAGTACATCTTATCTGCTTCCTACATGAGCACACTCTAAGATGGCCACCGTACCCCTTGACCCTTGTTATCACTGCTGGGTGGAGCCAGCCTTAAAGTGCCAGTACATGTGGAACCCTTCAGGTATAACACCTTCCATCCATCCCTCAAAAAACAAAAAAAAAAAAAAAACACAATAAAACCATAACAGAAACAAAACATTAACTGATAACTGTCCAGTAACAGTCCTCCAAACACAGGAAAATTACAGGACTTCAAGCTTCCAGGGACAGTTGCGGTTAATATGTCATTGAATCACTTCCGTCGGCCCCGTCGAAAAGTCTCGTAACCGCTCTTGCAACTGCAACCGGTCAGGAGGGCGACAGTGTCGTTGAGGCCGGGCATCCAGCGATTCGGGACCGGAGGAAACAGGGCTGGCCGGAATGGGTACCGGCGGGGCCAAGAAGGGATCCCCCAACTCAGAGGGTAAACAGACCTCCGGACCAGAGCTGGAGGGCTCTGTTGGAGCTGAGTTCAAAAGTTCAGAGTCCCCACAATCATCAGTCTCTGTGCATCCTGGTCCGCTGGGAGCAGAACCTTGAGACACTGGTGGTTCAGCCGGCATGAGGGATTCGGGCAGTTGAGAACGAGGACGCAGTTGGTCCGCATGACGTCTGCAAATGGAACCATCTTCCAGGCGGACCTTGTACATCTTGGGTCCCAAAGTCTCTGCAATGACAGCAGGAAGCCAACGGGTGTTGGAAGACCCATAAGATCGGGCCCATACCTTTTGTTGGGCTGTAAATGCGGGAAGCTCATTGTGTTTGACCATCTTGTCTTGGGACTGCAGTACATGTTCCTGGACTGTTTGAGGGCGGAGCATATCCAAAACAGTCCATGGCTGCCGACCCAGAAGGAGTTCTGCTGGAGTTTTACCAGTGGTTGCATGTGGTGTGTTTCTGTAAGCAGAAAGGAAGGAGTCCAGCTGCTGGGGTGACAGAGACTGTTTACTTGCAGTCACTGTAGCTTTGAAATAGCGTTTGAAAGTCTGCACAAACCTCTCTGCTTGACCATTTGTAGCTGGGTGGTAAGGTGCGGTCAACTTGTGCTTGATGTTGTGGGCAGTCAGGAAAAGCTGAAACTCCTGACTGGTGAATTGTGCACCGTTGTCCGTGACGATTTCTCTGGGGTATCCAAACGTAGCAGCGAGATGTAACAGTATGGAAACCGTTGCCTTAGTCGTTGGCTGAGTAACAGGAATGACCTCAGGCCACTTTGAATGGGCGTCCACTATGATCAAGAAGGTGTGTCCTCTGATCGGGCCTGCAAAGTCCAAGTGTAGGCGAAACCAAGGAACCGTGGGCCAAGTCCAGGGCTGGACGCACCCTCGAGGAGGGTCTCTTGCCGTTTGTGCACATCCAGCACAAGCATTCACATATGTTGCGATATCTGAGTCTAGGTTTGGCCACCACACATAGCCTCTGTCCTTTTGTTTTCAACGAGTGCCCCCGGGATGACCAGTATGTAGCAAGTCCAGAATGTGTCTCCGGAGGGTCTGTGGAATGATCACTCTGTCTCCCCATAAAACACAGTTGCCAGCCACAGTTAATTCCATACGCCTACGGAAATAAGGTTCATACTCCTGTGTGACAGTTGCAGGCCAACCGGACCGGACCCAGGAGAGTATTGTTTTCAGAAAGGTATCCTTGGTTGTATGGGCTGCTATCTCTCCAGAAGACAAGAAGGACAGGCTGGTGTAACGACAACTCTTGACCGGTGGAGAAGAGTCCATGGACCTCCCTGTCAGTCGGGACATTGCGTCCGCATTAGCATTGGCATCATGACCACGATACTGAATTTTGTAGCTGTATGCCCCCAAGAATAGGGCATAGCGTTGGAGGCGGGCCGCAGTAGTCTGGGAGATGCCTTTGTCAGGGCTAAAGATCTGAAGGAGTGGTTTATGGTCCGTCAGTATGGTGAATTCCCTACCATACAGGTAAAGATGAAACTTCTTAATTGCCCATATCAGCGCAAGAGCCTCTTTGTCAATGTGTGAGTAATTGCTTTCTGCTTTTGTTAAAGACCTGGAGGCAAATGCCACTGGTTTTTCTGACCCATCTGGTAAGATGTGGGATAGTACCGCCCCCAGACCATAGGGTGAGGCATCACAAGCCAAGGTGAGAGGCTTCTGGAGGTCATAGTGCACGAGAATGCGTGACGCCAACAGCTTCCGCTTAGAAACTTCAAAAGCATGCTGGCATGCAGTCGACCAGTCCCATCTGGAGTGTTTCTCCAAAAGCTTGTTCAATGGAAGCAAGGTGTGTGCCAGATCTGGCAGGAATTTGTGGTAATAGTTCAGCAAGCCCAGGTATGATCGCAGCTGCTGGACGTTGGTTGGGGCTGGAGCGTTGACTAAAGCATCAACGTTGGCTTCCGTGGCGTGAATACCTTCTGCATCCACAAGGTGGCCACAAAACTCCAATTTAGGCACCATGAATTGGCATTTTGCCAAGTTTACTTTCAGACCCTGTTCTTGGAGTCTCGCCAACACAAGCTCCACATTCTGCTTGTGTTCCTGGTCAGTCCGTCCCGTGATGAGCATGTCATCTAGCAGGCACTGCGTAAAAGGAATGTCCGCCAAAATCTCGTCCATTTTTCGTTGCCAAATGGCTGGGGCAGAGGCTACCCCAAACACCATCCGATTGTATTCATATAGTCCCTTGTGGGTGTTGATGGTCAGAAATTTGCGGGAAAAAGGATGGACCTCAAACTGTAAATATGCTTGTTTGAGATCAAGCTTGGTGAACTTTTCACCCCCTGCAAGAGAGGCAAAAATGTCATCTACTCTGGGTAGGGGATACTGGTCTATTTCCAGTTGAGAGTTCAGTGCCATGCGGAAATCGCCACAAATGCGCAAGTCCCCATTCGCTTTCTTTACCGTACAACTGGTGATGCCCACTCGCTGTGCTCTACCTTTGAGATGACACCTTGTTCCTCCAGCCGACTTAGTTCTGCTTCCACACACCTGCTCGGAGTGCGAAAGGTACTTGTCCGGCTTTGAAGAACTTAGGCTGAGCGTTGGTTTGAGCTTGAGTCTCACACAGTCATGTTTTTTTTCCCAACTGGTCATGGATCCAACCTTTAACGGCTGCTTCCAGGACACCACATCCTTCATCATCTCCTAATGGAGTATGGTACGGGACTTCTATGGCTGTCTGGCATGTCTGGCAGTGAGATTTGTTGAGCAATGGAGTTTTCTCCCAAAGAGAGGGGGTTGTTTTTTTTCAGGATTATAATGGCAGTCTCTCTGTCTGTGCCTTAAATGGGTGTTTTTATTTACTGTTTTTTCCAGTGTCGTGTTGTTTTTGGTTTCGCATAGTGTCGGTCTGAATCTTGTCTTTGTTTTGTGATAATTGAAACTGCTGCTCCTGTGATAAATCCATCTGAGTTTTTGGTTGAGTATTGTCTTCTTTCATTCATGGCTAACTCAGCATGGCATATGATGTATGTCTAATCTGTGGTGAGCACTTCTTCATCCTCTGACTCAGATGATGATGTATATCTTCCCACCATATATGTCTTTGTCTTGGGGTTCAGAGGTTGTTTATCTCGCACCTTCTTGCTACGGCAAACTCGTTTCAGATGGCCGGTCCTACCGCAATTATGACAGGTCTGATCCTTAAACCGGCAGACTTTGTGGTCATGGTCTGTATTCCCACAACGGTAACAAGCTGACTCCCGGGTTGGTGGGGGTCGGTATTTCCAGTTTGCGGCAGTTGGCTTGACTGCTGTTCTGAAAACTTCCTGCTTCACCTCTTCCCTTCTGCTCTGGGGGTTCAATTGCTCTGTATCTTTCACAGCCATTTCCATCACTGAAGCTATCTCAATTGCCTTTGTAAGGGTAAGGTCTTTCTCTGTTAACAGTCTCTTTTGTGTCGACTCACAATTCAGTCCCATAACAAACTTATCTCTCAGTGCAGTAGGTAGGTAGTGCCCAAAAGAACAGGTAGAGGCTAGTCTGCGAAGGGCAAGCACATAAGCTTTAATCTCTTCACCTGTCTGTTGCTGCCTCTGATAGAAGCGAAATCTTTCTGCTATTTCTAGTTGTTTGGGCTGGAAGTGATCCTGTAGCAGTGTCAGCAGCTCTGCCAATGTCTTAGCTGAAGGTTTTACAGGGGAAAGCAGATCTCTAAGAGTGTCATAAGTTTTGGATCCGACCAATGTAAGAAAAACTGCCACTTGCCTGTTGTCTGTGATGTCATTTGCATTAAAATACTGTTCCAGCCTCTCAACCCAGGAACTCCAGGATGTCTGTTCTCCATCAAACTCACTTAATGTCCCGATTAATGACATTTTCCTGCTGGGATCTGTGACTGCTTTTATCCAGGTGACAATCCACAATGTCCTTGTCTCTCTCTATCTCTCAGACTGATAGACACTTTGTAAATTCCATTCTCGTCGCCACTGTGATGTCCTGTGTGTTGTGAGAGACACAAGACTATGGTCTGGAGCAATGGATGTTTATTCAGTACAGGTTGTAAGGAGCAGAGGCTAGAGGTCAGCTGACTGGTTAGGAATGTGAAGTGGGAGGGGCTGGAGGAAAAAAGGGGGAGGAACAAAGAAAAAGGGAAGGAAGGAATAAGAGAAAGAACAAGTAACACGGCTAGAGAGAGGGACGGGGAAAAGAAAACAAGAAATTAGGATAGAGAAAGAGTGGTACACTCTAAAATGTAGTGGATGGGACCCAGGGAGCACTAAATGTCCATGGGTTAGGGGGCGCAAATTATTTGTCTTGCCTTGGGTGCTGACAAGTAAATCATTTACTGTTAAGAGTGCCTACAACTTGGGAAATGTTATAAAGGGGTCATGGCACTAGTAAGGTTTAGAACCACAGGTCTACATGAATTTGTGTTTATTTAGCCATAGCATTTGCAAGGTCCTGTGCGAATGTTGGTGTGATGTCCTGTGTGTTGTGAGAGACACAAGACTATGGTCTGGAGCAATGGATGTTTATTCAGTACAGGTTGTACACTGCAACATGCATCTCAGGACAGTACATCTTATCTGCTTCCTACATGAGCACACTCTAAGATGGCCACCGTACCCCTTGACCCTTGTCATCACTGCTGGGTGGAGCCAGCCTTAAAGTGCCAGTACATGTGGAACCCTTCAGGTATAACAGTTGGATAAGAATATCTGGCATCTGCATTCCAATTCATTGCACAAGTGTTCAATAGCATTGAGGTCAGGGTTCTGTGCAGGTCTCCACACCAAACTGAATAAACCATGTTTTTATGGAGCTGGCCTTGTGGACAGGGGAACAGTCATGCTTGAATAGAAAACAAAAAACGGTTACTACAAGGTTGGAAGAACACAATTGGCTAAAATGTCTTTGTATGCTGTAGCATGATCAGTACCCTTTACTATAGAAATAGCTGAACTCAATAGGGGTGTCGACAGTCCTTTGGCCATATAATTTGGAAACCTCTATGTAGGCAGGTTCATACTATTTTCTCCACTGTAAGTGGCACTCGACAGTAGCGGCATTCCAGTTGGTGTATCAAAAGGATCATGGTTCCTCTATGGTTTACTGAGTCACTAAAGAAGCTAATTGATTCGATGCTGCTACCACATGGGACTCTGACAGCCATCTTGGGTCAGGTAGAGGCTACATAAGCCCCTAGCTTCCAGGCTTGGCGCACATTTTGAGTGTGGGTAATGTAGGGATAGATCACCTGTCCGACAGGAACAGTGATTAGCGTCAGGAAGAAGTTCCAGACTAGAGAAAGCATAAGAACACGCCATCCCTCCTGGGGACCTCCCATTTGGGCACATAGCGGCCAGGCCGCATTCTGCCTCACAAAACAGATGCTGTTAGCACACCCAAGACCTGCTTTCCTTCACATCGCTGTTGCAATCTATGAGTGTTCCCGGTTGGGTGCCTTCTCGCTGGACTTGTTGTGAATTGCCAAAAACAATTGCTTTCTATGAGCCCTGTTTGCACTGCAACACAGCCTGAGGGTGTGCTGTAGTGAGCTGCAGTAAAATGTACTCATGCTGCAGCATTACCGCATTGCCTAGTTAGGCACCGCATATCACCGCACAGCCAAGCAATGCAACGCACTGCTGTGCGGAGGCAATAATGAAGTTTCACTGTGCAATTCACACGGAATTAAAAAAATGAAATAAAATAAAATGTGTGATGTGCTTAAAGTGTTACTAAACCCAGGACCCTGCATTCACTATATCTGGTCTCCCACAGTACACAGAACATGAAAACTTAACTAATATAAACTGTTAAATACCTTTTATCATTAGCAGTATATAGCAGTCTTGTGATTTCTATCCGTGCCTGGATAAAGCTTGTAGGGGGAGTTTTCATACTGCGCTGATTGGCCCTGTGCTGATCACATGCAGTATCCCAAGAAAAAACCTGTAGCAATACACACCATACTGAGCATGTGCACACAGACTCCACTGATTCTGTCTTATCCAGAAATGTTTTGGGGACAATGTATAAGGCCTCGTACACACGAGCGGATATGTCCGCTGAAAACGGTCCGATGGACCGTTTCAGCAGACATCTCCGATCGTGTGTATGGGCTAGCGGACAGATTTGTCCACCCGACAGATTTCAAAGCATGCTTTGAAATCTATCGGGTGGGAATGTGTCCGCCCGACATGTCTGCTGGTTAGTACACTTACCAGCAGACATGTCGTCCCGCACCGCCGCCGCGGATTCGGCGCATGCGCGGAAGTGTTTTACTTCCTGGTGCGGTGACGTGGCGGCGTCAACGTCACCGCCACGTCACCGCGCCGTCCGCCGGCGGGGAATTTGATCCGATGGTGTGTACACGCCATCGGACCAAACTCCAGATCGGACATATCCGATGGAAACGGTCCGCGGACCGTTTTCATCGGATATGTCCGATCGTGTGTACAAGGCCTAAAGGTGAAGATCTGTGCGTACAGGATCAAACAGACTTTTTACACAATGCAGAGGATTAACCCGTTCCACAGTGATTTAAAAAAAAGCATTCTTTACTGCATATACAAACTGATTTTACTGTTGTAGGTTTAGTAACACTTTAATCACAAATCACAGCACCCCTCATCATGGTTCTCTGTAACCTGAATTCTGACAGCTGCCCACAAACTAAAAAGAAACGTTTAGTATGTGGGTAGTGTGAAGGTCAGTTACACATAATTATGACCCTAAAGAGCTTATGTTTTCATGTAGTTGTAATATGGTAACAATTCTACAACAAACAAACCAGATGTACATTATATATACTGTATATACAGTATCTCACAAAAGTGTAAAAGATTATTTACATTGTAGCAAAATGTAATTTCTTCAGTGTTGTGACAATATATAATAAAATATTTACATAAATGTGAGGGGTGTACTCACTTTTGTGAGATACTATGGGGGCTATGTGTGTAGGTTATGTGTGTAGGGCCTGGTTACTTTTTAGAACCGGTGCTAGTGTAAATCTAGGGGGTCAGAGAGTTAAAGCGGAGGTTCACCCTGAAAATCAACTATTTACCATTAGATCCAGCATACTGCTGACATCTGCAGTATGCTGTTTGAGTGTTATTGTAGTTCTCATCCGGCTCCGAGCTGATTCCCCATGGGGAATAGGCATTCCTAAGACAAGGTGTAGATGATTGACGTGCGGGTACAGAGCGTCACGCCTTCCGAAATTAGACGAAGTGAGACTCGGCTTTTTACGGCGCTATACGGCGCCTGCGCCTGCCGTGTAGAGCTGACTGCGCAGGCGCCGTTAAAAGCCGAGTCCCACTTCGGGTATTTTCGGAAGGCGTGACACGCTTTACCAGCTTTACCAGCACGTCAATCATCTACGCCATGTCTTAGGAATGCCTATTCCCCAGGGCAGAGAGAACCCGGAAGCTGGGTGAAAACTACGATAACACGGTAAGTACAGTGGGGAAAAAAAAAATTGGAGCCTCTGTCCCAGCTTGTGCTAGCTTGGCTGTGCTGTGGGTTCATGCTGCCGTTTCTGGGGTGCTGGTTCCACCCCGGGCCGACAGGTGGCAGCAGTGGAGTCAAGGGTTTGGATACTTTTTTCCGGCAGCCTATCAGGAGGAGTGTTCCTCGCTGTGCATGCTGGGAGGGGTATTTATGGGGCAGACGCCATTTTCTTGGGTCTTCTTCCCGTGTAGCGCACCTTCAGGGTAGCACCCCGACATAATGGTCTTCTGGGCCGGGGTGTGTGTGCTACGCAGTGTTCCTGGTTCTGGGACCACGTTGGCCTGGAGCATTTACTCTACGGCTGGGGCCCAGTGATCGACTGGGTCCCTGATCTGATGAGGTCCTGAGCTGTCCGTCCTGTTGGAGGAAGCTGTCCGGTGGAGAGTCTGCCTAAGGGGTGCCAAGAGAGGCTGATGTTCCAAGAGGGGTCTGACCATTCATCGGGGACCAGGGAAACCAGGTACTGAGAGGCTGGACGTGGTCTCCTATCAGTCCGTAACCTAACCGGACCATTATTATCTCCATTATTTTCAACCATTGGGAGGGTCTGCGGCAGAGACTTAACCCCAAGTTCTGAGTGGCATTCTGGCTGCCAGGCTGGTGAGAGAGGCCTGTCCGGATGCGCTATACCCACTCCAGCTAGAGTGGTAAGACAGAAGTTGTCGATGGAAGCAGGACTGTTTCTCATCTACATACACCTGAATCTGTTCTCCATTTTTGCTCTCTCTTTATTCTTCACCAAGTTCTACAGTTTTTAAAGTAATAAAAGCACAGAAAAGACACCTGTTGTGTGGACATTCCATTTACTACAACTCTCATCAAGTACCCTAGATGGCGGAGGTAACATGCCACCCAAAACAAACCAGCAGCTCTTTTGGGGGTAGTGCTACATATATAATATATAATTATTATATATATATATATATATATATATATATATATATATATACAGTGCAGAAAATAAGTATTTGAACACCCTGCTATTTTGCAAGTTCTCCCACTTGGAAATCATGGAGGGGTCTGAAATTGTCATCGTAGGTGCATGTCCACTGTGAGAGACATAATCAAAAAAAAATATTCCAGATATCACAATGTATGATTTTTTTAACTATTTATTTGTATGATACAGCTGCAAATAAGTATTTGAACACCTGAGAAAATCAATGTTAATATTTGGTACAGTCGCCTTTGTTTGCAATTACAGAGGTCAAACGTTTCTTGTAGTTTTTCACCAGGTTTGCACACACTGGAGGAGGGATTTTGGCCCACTCCTCCACACAGATCTTCTCTAGATCAGTCAGGTTTCTGGGCTGTCGCTAAGAAACACGGAGTTTGAGCTCCCTCCAAAGATTCTCTATTGGGTTTAGGTCTGGAGACTGGCTAGGCCACGCCAGAACCTTGATATGCTTCTTACAGAGCCACTCCTTGGTTATCCTGGCTGTGTGCTTCGGGTCATTGTCATGTTGGAAGACCCAGCCTCGACCCATCTTCAAAGCTCTAACTGAGGGAAGGAGGTTGTTGCCCAAAATCTCGCAATACATGCCCCCGGTCATCCTCTCCTAAATACAGTGCAGTCGCCCTGTCCCATGTGCAGAAAAACACCCCCAAAGCATAATGCTACCACCCCCATGCTTCACAGTAGGGATGGTGTTCTTGGGATGGTACTCATCATTCTTCTTCCTCCAAACACGGTTAGTGGAATTATGACCAAAAAGTTCTATTTTGGTCTCATCTGACCACATGACTTTCTCCCATGACTCCTCTGGATCATCCAAATGGTCATTGGCAAACTTAAGACGGGCCTTGACATGTGCTGGTTTAAGCAGGGGAACCTTCCGTGCCATGCATGATTTCAAACCATGACGTCTTAGTGTATTACCAACAGTAACCTTGGAAACGGTGGTCCCAGCTCTTTTCAGGTCATTGACCAGCTCCTCCCGTGTAGTCCTGGGCTGATTTCTCACCTTTCTTAGGATCATTGAGACCCCACGAGGTGAGATTTTGCATGGAGCCCCAGTCCGAGGGAGATTGACAGTCATGTTTAGCTTCTTCCATTTTCTAATGATTGCTCCAACAGTGGACCTTTTTTCACCAAGCTGCTTGGCAATTTCCCCGTAGCCCTTTCCAGCCTTGTGGAGGTGTACAATTTTGTCTCTAGTGTCTTTGGACAGCTCTTTGGTCTTGGCCATGTTAGTAGTTGGATTCTTACTGATTGTATGGGGTGGACAGATGTCTTTATGCAGCTAATGACCTCAAACAGGTGCATCTAATTTAGGATAATAAATGGAGTGGAGGTGGACATTTTAAAGGCAGACTAACAGGTCTTTGAGGGTCAGAATTCTAGCTGATAGACAGGTGTTCAAATACTTCTTTGCAGCTGTATCATACAAATAAATAGTTAAAAAATCATAAATTGTGATTTCTGGAATTTTTTTTTTTGATTATGTCTCTCACAGTGGACATGCACCTACGATGACAATTTCAGACCCCTCCATGATTTCCAAGTGGGAGAACTTGCAAAATAGCAGGGTGTTCAAATACTTATTTTCTGCACTGTATATATATATATAATCACATAAACAGCAAACATAACATATCAGCTACAATCAAATAAAAATGTTATCATGGACATGAGCCTTTACACCTTTCTGTTATATCAGTGGCCATATTGTATAAATGTATAGTCAGAAGGTGAAGGGGTACATGAGGTGAACAAAGCACTATTAGGATTAATCTTAAAGTGACATATCTGAGGTGAAGATAATGTACTGCTAAATCAGCATTTGGTACATAGGCTATTCTCAGGAGGATCATTTACATTAATTCATTTTGTGTTGAGTAATAGCAAAAAGTGTGAAAAATAGAAAGGGAACGGAGTCCAGTACAGTACAGCCAGTTCAGTTTGTATTTGTGTTTTTTCTTTCATACTTCCCCAGAGGCCCTAATCAAGGCTGGAGGAAAGATTTCCGCAAATCCCCTTTCCAATAAAAGCAAAGCTATCCACATTTCAGCTGCGCTAAGCAAACGAACGTGGGGATCAGCTGAGAGGTAATTAGGGAAAATGAATGTAATCGTGGGGATACTTGTAGTGTTGAATGAGGTACTGTGTGTGAAACGGCTATGCTGAGGTTGTGGCGTGGACCTTCAATTCATTATTACATGGGATAAAGTGCCCCTGAACCAAGCAGAATTACCATCATGGTCTAAATTATTGGCACCCCAGAAATCTTTCCAGAAAATCAAATCTTTCTCACAGAAAAGTATTTCAGTAACACATGTTTTGCTATACACATGTCTATTCCCTTTGTGTGTATTGGAACAAAACAAAAAAAAGGGAGTAAAAAAAGCAAATGGGACATAATGTCCCACAAAACTCCAAAAATGGGCTGGTCAAAATTCTTGGCACCCTTAACTTAATATTTAGTTGCACACCCTTTGGAAAATATAACTGACATCAGTCGCTTCCTATAATCATCAATACGCTTCTTACACCTCTCACCTGGAATTTTGGACCTCTCTTCCTTTGCAAACTGCTCCAGGTCTCTCTTATTGGAAGGGCGCCTTTTCCCAACAGCAATTTTAAGATCTCTCCACAGGTGTTAAATGGGATTTAGATCTGGACCCATTGCTGGCCACTTTAGAACTCTCCAGCACTTTGTTGCCATCCTTTTCTGGGTACTTTTTGACGTATGTTTGGGGTCATTGTCCTGCTGGAAGACCCAAGATCTCGGACGCAAACCCAGCTTTCTGACACTGGGCTCTACAGTGCGACCCAAAATCCTTAGGTAATCCTCAGGCCGCGTACACACAAGGAGACATGTCCGCTGAAACTGGTCCGCAGACCAGTTTCAGCGGACATGTCCGATCGTGTGTACGGCCTAGCGGACAGGTTTCCAGCAGACAAAAGTTTCTAAGTGTCAGGGCCTGGACTTCAACCTGGGACCTTGTCTGTGTTTGCCATTGTCTCTTACCACTGAGCTATCTGGGATGCTGGACAGCTCCCTGTCTGATTTGCTGGACTAACCTACCTGATCCATTGGAATACACTGCCTTGTGTCTTGATTGTTGTTGAACCTTGAACCCCTAGCTCCTCCCATTAACTTCCTATAAAAGCCTTGTCTCAGCACTTCCCCATTGCCAGGTTATTGTGCCTTCCTAGCCAGTGCCTTGCAATTTGTCTGCTCTGCTACCATTGTATCTGCAACCACCTGTGTTTGACCCTCGGCCTGTTCCTGGACTTCTCTACTGCCTGATCCCAATCTGATCCACCTATGTTTGACCCTTGGCCTGTTCCTGGACTTCTCTATTGCCTGATCCCAATCTGCTACCATCTGTGCTTGACCCTCAGCCTGTTCCTGGACTTCTCTATTGTCTGATCCAAATCTGCTACTGTCTGTGTTTGACCCTTGGCCTGTTCTTTGACTGTTATTGTGCTTGATCCCTTGGCTTGTTTCCTGACCACGCTACTGTTTCCTCCTTGTCTGCTTATCCGCTATTGGACCCCGGCTTGCTCATACCCTGGTGGGGCAAACTTGAGGACCGCGACCTGGTACTAGCTTGCAGCTAAATCCATCTCCACCCTATAGGAGCTCTGGGGAAAACCAGCTAGTACTTAGATTCCGCACCTCAAGCGAGCCTGTGTTATCTGCCAGAAGTGACTGCCTGTTCTGCCACTGCTATTGCAATTGGCCTCTGAGTCTGACACCTGATCGTGACACTAAGCATGCTTAGAAACTTGTCCGCTGGAAACCTGTCCGTCGGACATGTCCGATGGTTAGTACGCCCAACCATCGGACCGAAATCCCACGCATGCGTCGAATTGATTTGATGCATGCATGGAAGCATTGAACTTCCTTGTTTGGGGATGTCGGTCTCTTCTACGTCACCGCGTTCTCTGTCTGCAGGGATTTGGTCTGATGGTGTGTACACACATCAGACCAAAATATCCCTGGAGACATGTCAGATGAAAACGGTCCGTCGGACCTGTCTCATCGGACATGTCTCCTCGTGTGTACGGGGCCTCAGATTTAATGATGCCTTGCACACATTTAAGGCACCCAGTGCCAGAGGCAGCAAAACAACCCCAAAACAATGTGTTCTTTTCTTTGTAGGCCTCATTCAGTTTTCGGTAAACAGTAGAATGATGTGCTTTACCAAAAAGCTCTATCTTGGTCTCATCTGTCCACAAGACGTTTTCCCAGAAGGATTTTGGCTTACTCAAGTACATTTTGGCAAACTGTAGTCTTGCTTTTTTATGTCTCTGTGTCAGCAGTGGGGTCCTCCTGGGTCTCCTGCCATAGCGTTACATTTCATTTAAATGTTGACGGATAGTTTGCACTGACACTGATGCTCACTGAGCCTGCAGGACAGCTTGAATTTTTTTGGAACTTGTTTGGGGCTGCTTATCCACCATCCGGACTATCCTACGTTGCAACCTTTCATCAATTTTTCTCTTCCGTCCACGCCCAGAGAGATTAGCTACAGTGCCATGGGTTGCAAACTTCTTGATAATGTTGCACACATGTGGACAAAGGCAAATCTTGATCTCTGGAGATGTAACCTTGAGATTGTTCATATTTTTCCACAATTTTGATTCTCAAGTCGTCAGACAGTTCTCTTCTCCTCTTTCTGTTGTCCATGCTTAGTGTGGCACACACAATGCAAAGATTAAGTGAACTTCTCTCCCTTTTATCTGCTTTCAGGTGTGATTTTTATATTGCCCACACCTGTTATTTTCCCCAGGTGAGTTTAAAGGACCATCACATGCTTGAAACAATCTTATTTATCCACAATTTTGAAAGGGTGCCAAGAATTCTGACCAGCCAATTTTTGGAGTTTTGTGTGACATTATGTCCAATTTGCCTTTTTTCCCTCCCTTTTTTTGTTTTGTTCCAATACACACAAAGGAAATAAACATGTGTGTAGAAAACATGTGTTACTGCAATACTTTTCTGTGAGAAATACTTGTCTCTGAAAAATATTCTGGGGTGCCAACAATTTGGGCCATGACTGTATATTCACACAATGTGGTATCTTCAATAAGTACATATTTTGGTATTGGTAAAATTACATGAACATTGTTTTTGAACGGTATTTCTAATGGTTTTTGTGTGTTCTCATCATTTATTATGGTCAGGATGATAAAATATAATTTTATTGATTTTAGATGTTTCCAGTGAAGGGTTCTGGTAATGTTACAGCATTCAAAGATATTATAGACAATTGCCTTGGATAACAGTTTGGGGAAGACAATTTTCTTTTCCAGCTTGACTGTGTCCTGTACACAAAGTCAGCTCCCTCAATCAAAGACATGGTTTGATTAATTTGGTGTGGAGGAACTTGAGTGGCCTGCACAGAGTCCTGACCACAACACCTTTGAGATTAATTGGAATGCAGATTGTGAGCCAGGTCTTCTTATCCAACATCAGTACATGGCCTCACAAATGCTATGTTGGATTAATGGGCAGATATTGCCACAGACACACTCCAAAGGCTGGTGGGTAGCTTTTCTGGAAAAATTTGCTCTGTTATCTCCAAAAGGGTGGGGAGCACAGGAATTCCACTAGAGGGCAGATTAGAAACCGAAATCCACTAGAAGAATTCTTCACACCTGGAACCAATGTTCTCCTTTCTCTTCTCAAGATGATCCACCATTTTGGGGGTGCAGAACATGCCTCATATCTAGTAAGTCTCCCGTGTCCCTGCCCTGGACACAAACACTTGACTCCCATTGCCACTCAATTTTATAGATTCTCTTTGCCATAAAGGCTTATGCCACAGGAAGCCACTGTTTTATGTTAACGCAAGAACTTGCTCTCTTGACCACTCACGCCAGGTCTCTAGGCTAACCCAAAAACCACAGCGGGTCCCAAGACGAGTATCCCATGAGGGACAAAAAGCACACCTGTCCTCCCACTGAAAATGGCCACTGACTCCAGCAACAGTCACTTTGAATGTCAAAATGTGTGTTCTCCAGATATATTAAACCACAAGGGTTAATCTGGTACCATTGTCCTACAGTGCCACAAGACCGCTTAAATTCAGAGGGTTGAATGGTTTAACTCCTATGTAAAAAGTTCTTCAGATACATCATGGTTACACTTTTCCATGGTAGACACTTCTAATAGTAAAAGACAGTGACCATTTATCTAATTGAATAAAGTTCCTTTTACTGAGGAAAATACAGATACATCTCTCATCATCATTTGGTTGAGACAGAATTCCCTAGCCGTTTCCCACAAGATAAGGTACAGAAGAAGATAGCGCTGCCCAAACATGTAATGGGTAATGTCCATTGCAGAAATGTTCATAGTAAATTCCCTGAAAATGGGCCCTTTTAAGGGAATAGCGGCAGTAGGAAGGATTCACAAATCAGCAAGTCCTGACACTTACCGTATTTATCGGCGTATACTGCACACTTTTTTCCCCTTAAAATCAGGGGAAAATCGTGGGTGCGCGATATACGCCGATCCTCGCTTCCCGCGATGTGTTTGAAGCCGCCGCCGACATATACCGAGCGCAGTACACTTGGGTACATTCGGCCAGGCTCGGCTCCCCTCGCGGTCACGCCGGGTGCCGCCTGCTAGCCTTTTTACGACTGAAGCCGAACGTGGCCGAGCGTACTGCGCTCGGTATATGTTGGCTGCGTCGTTCAAACACAGTGTGGGAAGTGGGGATCAGCTCAGAGACAGCGCGGGAGGACACCACCGAGGCTGCAGACGGACTCCGGACCGGACAAGGCCGCCGATGGACGCCGGGCAAGACCCGACGAGGGGCATTCAAGCCGTAAGTATTTTTTTTTTCTTACATTTTTCTTCTAGGTTGGGGGTGCTCTATACGCGGGTGCACGCAATACCCTGATAAATACGGTATATTCCCATGGGTCAGCTGAACGGAGCCTGCGCAGTTCGATCGCCGCGGGGACGCGCTTAATTTAAATGCTTCACGCCCCCTAATCGCGTATTTCGATTACGCGGCGAGAAATAGACTACGCCGCCGTAGCGTATGGGCAAAAATCTACCAGGATTCGGTGTAGAGCCTGGTAAAATACGGCAGCGTAGAGTATTTCGATTACGCAGCGCAATATTAAGTGTATGTGAATCTGGCCCAAGGTTTGTAGTTATACAGTACACAAGGCCAATAAAATGCTGTATTGCAAGGAAGTGAAATGTAAATTTTTCAAAAGGTTTAAAAAAATAAAAATAACAGCCAAAGTGTAAAAAAAAAGTTATTTAACAATTATATATATTATATATTTATATATCTGACTTTTTATTGAAACAATTTTTTTCCCGGTTAAATCTTTGACCACTTAACGCCCGCCGCACGACTATGTACATCCACAGAATGGCACGTACAGGCAGATGGGCGTACATGTACGTCCCTGCCTTCTAGCGGGTCGGGGGGCCGATCGGGACCCCCTCCGCTGCGTGCGGCGGGCGGCTTACCTTAGGGAGCGATCCGTGCCGAGGGGGCGGCTGCTCGATTCTGTCCGCCCCTGCGTGATCGCTCCCAGCCAATCCAGAAACCCCCCGCCGTGTCACTTCCTCTGCCTGTATAATGTAAACACTGGCAGAGGAAGTGATGCAGCTCTCCTCTCGGCGGTATTTTCAAACCGCCGAGAGGAGAGAAGACTCACAGTAAGTCGCACCTAACACTACACTGATACCAGTACACATAGGCCCATTAACCCCTTGCGATCACCCCCCCAGCTCCCTGTCACACTGATTTTTTTTTTTTTACTAAAGACATGTGGCTGAATACATTTTGGCCTAAATGTTTGACTAAAATTTTGTTTATTCAATTTTTCTTTTAACAAAAAGTAAAAAATATTGTTTTTTTTTCCAAAATGTCGCTCTATTTTTGTTTATAGCGCAAAAAATAAAAATTGCAGAGGCAATTAAATACCATCAAAAGAAAGCTCTATTTGTGGGAAGAAAAGGACACAAATTTTGTTTGGGAGCCACGTCGCACAACCGCGCAAGTGTCTGTTAAAGCGACGCAGTGCCGAATTGTAAAAATGCCTCTAGGCATTTAGCAGCATATTGGTCCGGGGCTTAAGTGGTTAACTGGCGCAATGAAAGAAACCCCTATTGGTGGTGAGTCAGCAGTATGTACATGTTGGATTCAGGAGTTTAATCCATGATTTTACAAAGTATTAAAAATGATTGGATAGCAGTAACGAGTTTGTTATGGTTTGGCTTAAATGATATGTAATTCTGAGCCCAAATCAGCTCAGTAAACAGGAAACCCATCGTGGTGATTACATGGATTTACACACAACATTGACTTCATTATAGCCTACGAAACACAGTACTCTGTAAAAGGATGTAGAGAATACACTATGCGTACCTTCAGTGTGGCAACGGATATGTATTTCTTTCCCTTGTTTTTTTAACAACAATTTTATAGATAGTTTTTTGTCTCTTAATTTATTTCTCCTCTACTTTGTGGCCAGCATACTCCATGTAACTGTTCTGATGCAGAAAAAAAACAAATTATTTTTATTTTTATCACAGCTCACCTCAAACAAATATCATGCAAGTGCATTCTGTAAATGTTTTGGGGTGCAATGTGCTTGGTAGAGATGAGCCGAACACCCCCCGTTCGGTTGGCACCAGAACCTTCGAACGGACCGACCGTTCACACAAACATTTAGAACCCCATTGACATCTATGGGATTCGAATGTTCGAATTCAAAAGTGCTCATTTTAAAACCTCTTAAAACCATCTTTGAGAACCTGGGTCTTGCCCCAGGGAACATGTATCAATGGAAAAAAAGTTTTAAAAACGGTCGTTTTTTCTGGGAGCAGTGATTTCAATGATGCTTAAAAAAAAAAAAAATATGAAAAATTCCTTTAAATATTGTACCTGCTGGGTGTCTATAGTATGCCTGTGAAGTGGCACGTGTTTAGAACTGTCCCTGCACAAAATGAGATTACTATAAGAAAAAAGTAATTTAAAACTGTTTGCGGTTTTAATGTAATGTTCCCTGCAATATAAATGAAAATCATTGAGAAAAATAGCACAGACACAGACAATACACACACCACGTAGTTTTAGGTGCACACTGCAGAGGACACAGGCAGTACACACTACGTAGCTTTATGGTGCACACACACACACTGCAGAGGACAAAGGCAATACACCATGTGAGAATACTGCAGCTAGCACAATCACCTGCCTGCCAGTAAATTAGGAAGAGCTGATCTAGCTATACTATACAGTGTATAAATATATGTACAACACCTGGATGCATATATATCCTCTACACACTGTGGGGTAGATTCACATAGATCAGCAGATCTTTAGATCCGCGTGATCTATCTTATTTACGATCCGCCAGTTTTTGAGGCAAGTGCTGTATTCAGAAAGCACTTGCCTCGTAAGATGCCCTGGCGGATCGTAAATCCCCCGGCGGAATGCAAATTCCGCAGCTAGGGGGAGTTTACTATTTAAATCAGGCGCGTCCCCGCGCCGATCGTACTGCACATGCGCCGCCGGCTAAATTTCCCAGCGTGCATTGCTCCAAATGACGTCGCGAACGACTTACGTAAACGACGTAAAAAATTCAAAACTCGACGTGGGAACGACGGCCATACTTAACATAGGATACGCCGCACTTACCCCTCGTATAGCAGGGGTAACTATCCGCCGGAAAAAGCCGAACGCAAACGACGTAAAAAAAAAAGCGACGGCCGGGCGTTCGTTTCTGAATCGGCGGTTCTCCTCATTTGCATATTCGTCGCGTATAATAACGGAAGCGCCACCTAGCGGCCGGCGGGAGATTGCAGCCTAAGATCCGACGGTGTAAGTCACTTACACCTGTCGGCTCTAAGGGAGATCTATGCGGAACCTGATTCGAGGAATCAGCTGCATAGATCCGAGCGTCGGATCTTAGCGATACCACGGTGTATCAGTAGATACACCGTGGTATCTCTATGTGAATTTACCCCTGTAACTTTAACTGACTAGCCTGCCTGCCTGCCTGCCTGCCTGCCTGCTCTATCTACCTGCAAAAAATGACACTCTGTCTGTCTCTCTCTGTTCTCTCTTAACCACCGCAACACACTACTCATTATTGACTTATTGTAATATTTATAGCCATATTGTTTATCTTCTTTTTAGCTCTGATGAAGGAGGAGGGTTATAGTCCCTAAAATGTGTTGAAATGTGGAGATATTGCACCACTAGCTGCTGTGAAAGATGCAAAAAAAAAAAAATACCTGCTATATGATTAGATTTTAAAGTAAATGTCATTAAATAACCTTTCCCATGCTCTTTGGATGTTTTTAGTTTTCCTGTACTACATATTTTTATATAAATAGTTTTCAAATAAACTCTTTTCTACTAAAACAAATTAATATACAAGTGTAGATGTGTCCGGTGACTCTTATCTGCTGTTTTTCTCTATATAAACATAACTCTATTATTCCAGATTTTTATTTTGAAAAGTGTCTTCCCTCCCTGAAGTAATACGATGACATATGGTTCTCTTCTTCCTCCCTTGTCTGTACATTGGACTTTCAGACTAACCCTGTATATTTCTACTGTGTGGGTCTCCTGTCAGGTATAAATTTCGATTTATAAAAAGATGATCAAGCAGCCAAGAGATTTCCCATGAATGTTTATGGAATATCACCCTGATGCCGCGTACACACGACCGTTATTCGGGGTTCTAAAAAATTAGTTTTTTTTTTAATGTCATTAAAAACGATCGTGTGGGGGCTTCAGAGCATTTTCCGGGTTCTGAAAAACGGGCAAAAAAAAAATTTGAACATGCTCTATTTTTTCACAACGTTTTTAACGTTTTTCGGGTTGTAAAAAATGGTCGTGTGTGGGCTTTAAAGACGTGAAAAACCTGCGCATGCTCAGAAGCGAGTTATGAGACAGGAGCGTTCTGGTAAAACTAGCGTTCGTAATGGAGTAAGCACATTCATCACGCTGTGACAGACAGAAAAGCGTGAATCGTCTTTTACTAAAACAAAATCAGCTAAGCCAGCCCAAAGGGTGGCGCCATCCGAATGGAACTTCCTCTTTATAGTGCCGTTGTACGTGTTGTACGTCACTGCACTTTTCTAGAGCATTTTTTTTTCACGATCGTGTGTAGGCAAGGCCGTTTTAATGATCGGGTTGAAAAAACGTTTTTTTCTAGAGCCTGAAAAACGTTGTTTTTTACAACACGAAAAATGATCGTGTGTACGCGGCATGAGAAAATCTGCCTACAAATGTTTCAATTTGATTACTCAATCTGATATTGTCAATTATTTGTTTGAATTTAAAGTAACTATAAGTTTTTTTTTTCTATTTTTAATGGATTAAAACATCTCATGATATCATTTAACACTTGTCTAAAATCTTTATATTACACAATAAATAAATAAATAGTAAAGGATACTTCAAAGTCACTGTGTTTGCAGAACACATACTAAAGGCAAATAGGCTGTTCACTTTCCCCCAAAGCTTAGTGAATGTGAATAGAATACCCAATTACTTTCCAGGAACAAAAACTGCATTTGTGCTTGCACATGATTGGTTGAAGTCAGTAGAGCTTCACCTAATTGATTAATCCCTGGAAAAGTACAACTTCCCTTGCAAAGTGAACAGTCTTATTGTCTTTAGTGAATCAACCTATTTTTTTTTGTTTAAATCAACCTCTATGTGTGCATACATATGTACACTCATGCAAGCCTACAATATAGGTATATCATAGCAATTTCTCTACGCTCTTCATTGTTTTCTTTTGTGAAGTGGACCCTTTGAGCCAGTCGACTTAAGAAAATTTCAATCAAATAATGAAAATTAAAGCATAAGCTTCAAACATTTTTGGGGTTGCCTACTTGTTAGGTAACCCCTACAACAGGGGTGCCCAACCTTTTGAAGAGCGAGGCCACTTAATCAACTTGGTAACCAGTCGCGGGCCACAATGAGAGGAGCAGGCGGATGAAGGGTCACGGCTACTCTATAGGCCCGCAGATCCGATTCGCCCAGATGATAGGGGACATATTCCCCTCTATTTTTTTCATAGGATCAGATTGGGGTTAGGCGGGCATAAAAGGACAAAAGTCTGTTTACATCTTCCACTCTGTAGAGGTGAATTGAGGGTCTGATTGGATAGGGCCAATTGTGTGAAAAGGGCCTAAAACTGCTTTCATACTGATGTTCTGCGGTTTATCCACACCGCGGCAGCAGCGTAGTGCACCTATGCCTTTCCTGCAGGTTAGCTGAAATTTGCCATAGACTCTGCCTGTGGCAAAAGCGGGTGCAGTACAGAAAGCATTGGTTAATGGGGCCGCTTTCTTCCTCTACCACCAGCTTCATTCACAACATTGATGCTGTGGTATAACGGGTCGGCAACCTGCGATCTGGGCTTGCCAACCCGCCATTCCAGAGTGGGAGGTCGTTGGACACATCAGAGGGCTCCATGGGCCACTGGTTGGTCACCCCTGCCCTACAATATTAACTTAAAATATATATATTTACAGAAATATATTATACTTCTCCTTTTCAATGTATGGAGAAAATTTAAAATATATTACTTGACATGCAGTGATGGCTCCTGAAGGAACTTCTAGAAATAACTGGTTCCCCCTACCTTTCCTGAGCTAGAAGGAACACAATGTGACAGCTTCCAGCATGGAAGCCAATCAGTTTCTCCCAAATATTTATCCTCTCCCAAGCCATACCTGTGAGCTAGCCCATTAGGGATTGGCTTGGTTGGATAAATATTCATAACTCTACAAGTTACCCTCCAATACTGTTTGCTAGAACATCCTGCCACCAACAAGCAGGCGTAATCAACTACCAGGTTGTTCCAGCTCAGCCATTTACATACTAAATTAAGTTATTGTCCAACAGGGGTGCTACAGAAATAACAGTGAATACTGTGTGAGAACCAAGTGAATACTGATAATGCTTGCTCTTGACAACTGCCATTATGGTTGTTATAATAATTATGTTTTAATAAATGCATAGCAATAAGTTCTTTAGCAACACTCCTATTATTAAAGTCGTTGCAAAGTCAGAAGGTTTTTTATCTTAAGGTGGATGTAAACCTGATTTTTTTTAATGAAGACTTCTATCTGGTACAGTAGAGGATGTCAAGTCATCTGTGCCCAGTCTTGCCACAAAGAGTTAATCCAGCTCTGAGCAATCCTCTTGGTGACACACAGATAAGTTTGTGTCACCACATCCCCCACTGCTGTGACTGACATCTGATTTCTTTATCTCATGAACGAGCAGAGAGCAGAGTGGGTGTTACGATTTCAGCTTCACACCCCCCTCCTTTCTTCTCCAGCTCTCTCAGGACTGGCTGCTCAGCATGATTGGTGAGGGATTCCCATATCTAAAATAGTGCTTGGCAGCCAGCCACCCAGGACTCAGAATGAGGCGTGGCACTGTAATATAAGGTAGGGAGTCAACACGTCGCCCGTTCCCCAAGACAACGTCACTTTATGATGAAACGTGTTGGATGGCGGTACGTGCTGACGTCACCATGCTGTTTGTAACCCGGAGGATGGGTGCTTGTTGTTAGCCAGCCAGCTCTTTATCCATGCAAATTTTAAAATCTATGTAAGTGCAATACTTTTTTCTAGTTAATAAAGTGAGACAATATTACACTAGTTTTTTTTACTGGGTCCTCTTCTGAATGGGACCTGAACACACTCCACAGTGTTTGATAAGTGTGTGAGACTTAGTGCAGCAATCCATCCTGTGGCCTACACTCCATATGAGCATCTGTGCCAAACGCCTGTTTTGCTTGATATCTGGTAAGCAAGTTTTTCTTAAGGTGGTGGTGCACTTAATTGATGTGAATCACTGTCGTTGCACTGAGAGAAGGATCTTCTTATATCATCCTCAAAAACGGAACTACAGTACATTCAATTGGGAATATTTAATGTGGCTTCTCCAATTTTTTGAATATAAGATTTTTTTCAACAGAGTTTGAGGTGGATGTACCTACTGGCTCTTCAACAGAGTTTGCGGTGGGTGAATTTACTGGCTCTTCAATGTAGTTTGTGGTGGGTGTTCTCACTGGATCTCCAAAATAGTTTGAGGTGGGTATACTTACTAGATCTCAAAATAGTTTGAGGTGGATGTACCAACTGGATCTCTAACAGAGTTTGAAATAGGTGTACTCAATGGTGATCCAAGAGAAATTGAGGTGGGTGAACATACTGGCTTGCTAACAGAATTTGAGGTATGGAAGCACGCCCAGTACGGGAAGTGTACACATATGTATATCCTTCCTGGGAGGGGAGGGTGCAAGGTAATAGACAGACAAAGCAAATCACACTGATAAATGAGGTTAGTAACAACACATAGCTGACAGAATTAATTCAAAGTCATTGTCGCTGGCTGACCTGGGAAACACTGTCCCAACATTGACCACCTTACTTTCACAACTGGGAACTAGAATGGACTACTGACCCCTAAACATTTATTGACTTCTTTTCGATCCTTGGCCGTTTTACTGACCCCTTGGATAGTCCCATCAACCCTTGAGGGTCAATATTGAACACTATGGTCAGAGTGACATCTAGAGGTTGAGTTACTAAGGCCGGACGTACTTATCTTCGCACTTGTGTAAGGGCAGTCTTCACCTGCTCTGTATTCATAGGTGTTCCATGCTGCCCGGGACAGGCAGCCTGTTCAAATCAATGATAGATGGCTGTCTGCATGGGCCTGCATGAATCTCCAAGCGCATCTTGGAATGTACACCCATGTGGGTCTGATATATGGATCAGAATACAGACAGACATGTTGACTTTGTAAAGGGAGTATTTACTTTCAGCTTAAAAAATATGGTAAAAAAATTTACTTTGCAAGGAATACCCAATCACACTGAAGGAAAATTTAAAAAAAAACTTGATTTGATGTTTAAAGTCAGCCCAGTTTTACCACAACTAAAAGAAGAGTTTTCTTTTAGTTGTGGTAAAACTGGGCTGACTTTAAAGCCTGCAAAGTGAAAATGTTACTCTTCTTTCGTAAGTCAACCTCGTAGTTTCATAAAGATTTTTTTATAGTAAAACCATTTTTTTTTTTTAATTAAATATTTTTTTTATTTTTTTTCATCATTTGTTACATCTCAGTGCTGATAAGCTCATGCAGCTTCACGTACACGTACACTCCAGGGATGGCTGTATGGCATTTGCCAATGATAACAACAGTTGACTTTGTAATGTGTATTGAAATACAAGGGAAGCCTGTGACAATGAATGCCTGTGACAATGAAGGAGATCAATTGGGAGACAGGGATAGAGTGTTCTTACCATATACCAGTGGCTGAACGGGAGCTATATGTCAGTATCACCAGGTATTATTTTATTAAAATCATATATATAATATTAAAAAATTGTTTTGAAATTACTTTAACATGTTAAAAATTATTTAAGATTTTAGTGATTGGGTTGATTTACTCTTTTCCATAATGATGTTGCCACGGTTCTCTCCAGCTAAACTGTTTGTTTTGAAAAATGGACAGAATTTCTCTTCTGGTGGGGCAAATATAGACATGGCCAAACATTGTGATTGTTTGGGTGGTAAAGATCACATCTCGGGGGGTCTGGACAGTTTTCACCGCTGGCTATGTCTGTGATCGCATTGCAGAGAGACAGAGAAAATGACCAGAGCCGAAAACACAGACATGATTTGTTGCATATTGCGAGACGTTGAGCTCCTGTTTTTTGTTTGTTCTTTTTCAGCTAAAATATCCCCCTGTCAGATCATGCTGTTCTCTATAAAACACAAATACATATTTATAAAAATGTCATACATAGGCTCCATGGGACTTAAATGCGTCTGAAGGAAAAAAGAAAAAGAAAAACCACAAAAAATCTTCCAAGCCAAGTAAACTTCAAAAATAATCCTGAATAATGTTTTAATGTTCAAATAGCTGAATTCAAATCTAAAGGGAAGTTACCTTTTATAGCTCAAATCTTAGCTCCATGCTTTGCAACTCTGAAGGCACCCCTCTCCATTGAGGTCCGTTCCCCGCCATGCAATTTTTAGATTTATATTTTTTTTTTCCAGATGTCTGAGAAGACCTGGTGAACATTTAAATATAGAATAAAAAAAAATATATATCCTGTAGTTGGACTTTACAGGAAAGTTTTTTTTAGAAAAGTGATTTCTAACAGCCTGTAGAAAATACTAGTCAGATGACTGTCATGTTGGTGGCTGTCATGCTTAAATGGGTTGTAAAGGTTTGTTTTTTTATTTTCTAAATAGGTTCCTTTAAGCTAGTGCATTGTCGGTTCACTTACCTTTTCCTTTGATTTCCCTTCTAAATGTTTTTTTTCTTTGTATGAGTTCTTACTTCCTGTTCCTCCTCAGTGAGCTGTTCTGGCTGACTAACCCTCAGCCAAAACAGCTTGAATGATGGGGGCAAGCTTACTGAGGAGAAACAGGAAGTGAGAAATTCAGACAAAGAAAAAAAAAACATTTAGAAGCGAAATCGAAGGAAAATGCACTCGTTTTAAAGGAACATATTTAGAAAATAAAAAATGAACCTTTACAACCCCTTTAAGTCTTGTACACACATGATTGGACTTTCATCGGACAAATCTGTGGATTTTTGTCCAAAGGGCGTTGGCCGTGAACTTGTTCTGCATACAGATGTCAGAACTTTTTTTCTGCTAATTATGTCCTATGGTTAGCCTTGGTTCAGAGTATACGTGTTTGTTCTTTGGATTTTGGTCCGATGGACTTGTGTACACACGATCGGATAATCCAAAGGAACACATTTGTTGCTGATAACATGACCATCCAACATTTGTTGTTGGAAATTCCAACAACAATTGTCCAATGGAGCATACAGACGGTCGGATTATCCGACAAAACACATCCATCACATAATTGTTGTCAGAATATCCGATCCGTGTATACAGACCTTAAGCCCCCAACAATAAATTGGATGAACGCAACACAAGACTTGAATGATTCCAGTAAGAATTTATTTTCAGAACACGTAATCACAAAGCCAGCATGATTCAGGATCTCAACACTTACAATGCAAAATGGATGTATAACAGATAGTGGATTTGTGACTTGAGTCACCAGACTGACAGCTGGAAACCCAGGCTCTCAGTTTGGTGACCCAAATCACAATTTCACTATTTGTATTGTAACTGTTGTTCAGAATCTCTGTGAACTCATTGCCAGCATTCAAACCCTGATGAAGGAAGTCTGAGCCCCTGAAATGCATTGGCTTCTTGACCACTTTCCATGGAAAATAAATCGTTGCTAGACTCATTCAAGCCATGTGGCAGTCTCATTCTTTTTAATGCATTCCATACTACTCCAGGGACCTTCACCCCAGAGACCGGACGTCCCTATGCTTCATGAGACTGATGCAAAGCAGTCTCTGTTTGCGTTAAGCAGGCATTCTTACCTCACAAGTGCAGGGTGGCTTTTCCTTTTATCTGACAGCACATTGGAGTTCATCTGATCACCTTTTTCACAGTTTCTTTCATCACTAGATCAACACTGGACTTTTTTACTAGATCTCACAGCTGTTCAGCGTTGGGGATTTTTCACTTGTTTTCTTGGTTCTTTTTAGGCTCTCCTCAATTTCTCCTCAATGAGCCTATATACATATGCATTTATGAATGTTATTAACTGCTTGCCGACCGCCCACCGCAATTATACGGCGGGAACGGTGGCACTGCTGGGCGAGAGCATGTAGCTCTACGTCCTACCATTAGCGGCCGCTAGGGGGCGCGCTCGCTGCCGGCAGCGCGCGCGCCCCCGCTCGTCCCCCGAGTCCCGCGCGCATGCCGGGCATGCGCACTCGTTCGTTACAGAGCGGGGAACGAGAGCTATGTGTGTAAACACATAGCTCTCGTTCCTGTCAGCGGGGGAAACACTGATCTTCTGTGAATACAATGTATGAACAGAAGATCAGTGATTTCCCCTAGTGAGTCCTAGTGAGTACAGTTAGAACACAAGCAGGAACACACTTAACCCCTTCCCCGCCCCCTAGTGTTAACCCCTTCACTGCCAATGGCATTTTTATAGTAATCCAATGCATTTTCAAAGGGGCCGGTTGTTTCTGTAAGATTAGATGTCCAGCGCATCCCCTCCCCTTATATTAGATGTTAAGAGCCACCCCACCATCAGAAGTTGAGTCCCCCACTCTCCCTTACATCACAGTGCACCCCCTTTCCTTAAGCTGCTGCTGCTGGGAAAAAGCTGGGTGCATTTCTTAAAATCAGAAAGTAAGGGTCTTGAGGAGGACCAGAGGAGGGCAAGGGCCACATGAAATAGCCTGGGGGGCCAGATTCGACCTGCAGGCCTTGTGTTTGACACCTGTACTCTAATGGGTCAATTCACTTCCATTCACGGCCCATTTAGGCTACGCCGCCGCAACTTTGGGAGCAAGTGCTTTGTGAATACAGCACTTGCGCGTAAAGTTGCGGCGGCGTAACGTAAATGAGAAACGTTACACCGGCAAAAAGAACCGTTTGCCATCCTGAATCTGACCCAGTATTTTTTGCTATAAAATTACCTAGAACAACCAAACATTTTATATTTTTTTAGCAGAGACGCTAGAGAATAAAATGGCGGTTGTCGCAATATTTTACGTCACACAATATTTGCGCAGCAGTTTTTCAGACAACTTTTGGGAAAAAAATTTACTTCCATGAATAAAAAAAAAAATAAACAGTAAAGTTAGCCCAATTTTTTTTGTATAATGTGAAAGATGAAGTTATGCCATGACAATCGTGAAGCAAAAAAATTGTGATTCTCATTTTATCCAGAATCATGCAGCTCTAAACCTAAAATTGTACTCAAGTGGTTAAGTGGATGTAAAGAACTGATGTAAAAACAGATGAGAAACTGATGAAAAACTGACGAAGAACTGATGAGAAACTGATGAAAAACTGATAAAAAATTGATGAAGAACTGATGAAACAAACTGAAGGCATGCGGTAAAATAACGCTTGTAGTAAATCAGTTGTGAAAGTGCAGTTCACGACAAAATTAGGGCTCTTTCACACGGAGCGGATCCGTATTGATCTGCTCCGTTAGCCCATTTGCTCAGCGGGGATTCCTCCATTAATCCCCTGTAAGATTTTGGGGAATCAAACTCCAGTGGCAGGTGCGTTTTTAAGGGCTTGGTAGCCCACTTTTATTTAAAAAATTCACAAAAGGTTCACATATGCAATAGCATCCCTCGCAGGGGGTTTCCACCATTACTGCATTGTATAAACTAAAGAGCTTAGCCTCCTGGCTTTCAATCCTGGCATCGACGGCTTCAGGCCTCTAGCCTAAGCCCAAGTTCTGTTCCTCAGAACACACAGCGTTTCCCAGAGATAAGCTCAATCCTTGCTTTTCTCCTAGTCAGCGACTTGCTGCTCAAACATAAAGCGGCATCTGCAACCTGCAGATCTGCACACACTAGCTGCAATCCATGCAGCCTCTCTCTGACTCCTTTCAAAGAGTTGGGAGCTCACCTGGCTCCCAGGGACCAGACTTCCTGTCTGTGGGTGGGGCCCTGATTACTGTTCAGGTGAGCCTTAAAAAGCCCAAGACACAGCTGACCCATTAACATGGGTTTCTTTACAGAATCTGACATAAAGTAGCCATTTCTCACCCCGGACAGGGTCCCATCCTCACACCCCGCTGAGCTGTCGGCTGACAGGGCGGTCCCCGTCCTGTCTTTTCTCCGCTCTCCCCTATGGGGAATCGGATGAATACGGACCGTTTGTCCATATTCATACGATTCGTTCCGCCAGACGGAAGAAAAATAGGGTTTTCTTTTGTCTGAAAAAACGGATCTTTGCGGAGGCGGATCTTTACGGACGTTAGCGGATGCTCATCCACTAACATCCACAATCCCATAGGGCAGCATTACAAGTCCGTTAACAGGCTTGTAAAAAACGGACCGTTTGTCCGCCCGTGTGAAAGGGCCCTAACCGATTGTGGTATTTGTTTGTTTTAGCGATAATTACCATATTATTTAATGCAGTAATTTACTGCATTGAGCTACTAGTTGCTAATGAGTGGGCCAGCTGCTGTGTCATTAACAGCAGATGACTCATCAGCTGGCAGCGGGTTCCCCACTGACTGCTGAATGTAAAGTAAAATACATGCCAACAATTAAAAATTATGAAAAAATAAATAGCATGGGGTGCCTCCCAATGTATACCAGGCCCTTACCTGAGCATGCAGCCCGGCAGGTCAGAAAAAAAGTTGTGAAGAAAGTGTGGGCAGGGGGATTAGCAGAATATAGAAGCTCTCTTTAACAAGGGGTCCCCCAGATCAGGCCCCCCCCCCCCACAAAAAAAAGTGTCAAAAAGTAATAAAACCAAAGACAGTTTTTGACAATTCCTTTATTAAAAAAAAAAAATTTCTGATGAAAATTCATCGTCAACCACGATGCCCACGCACCGCTGAAAACCGAAAAACAAAAATAACAAAAATAAAGAACTCCTCTCGCAAGGATGGCTGGCTGCCGAGTGCCTCCTCTGCCGTTTGACAGTTCTTTTATAGTAAGCTCACATAATTAGTGATGAGCGGAATACGCCATATTCGATTTCGCGATATTTCGCGAATATTTTGAAGAATATTCACGAATATTCGTTAATATCGAATATTTGTGATATTTTATAAAAAAAAAAAAATTGCGAAATTTCGCATATGCGAAATGGAAAATGATTGCGAAATTTCGCTATTTTTTTTTGGATAAAATATCACGAATATTCGATATTTACGAATATTCGCTATATTTTATAAAAAAAAAAATTGCGAAATTTCGTTATTGCGAAATTTCGCGAATGCAAAATTTCGCGAATGCGAAATTGATTGCGAACTTTATTGCGAAATTTATTGCGAAATTTGAAAAATATGAATATTCGAAATAGCGAATATTCGCCGCGATATTCGAGTTATTCGCGAATACTCGAATATGCAATATTCGTAGCGAATATTCGCAATGCGAATATTTGTGAGCAACACTACACATAATATTAAATGTTTGTCCATGGATGATCTGAGATCTTGTTTGATTAGCTCCCTTAGGCCCCTTTCACATTGAGGCGTGGAGCCGCGGTGACGGTATAGCCGCGCTATTTGTAGCGCCGCTATACCGTCGTGTTTACCGCGATATTCGGGCGCTAGCGGTGAGGTTTTAACCCCCGCTAGCGGCCGAAAAAGGGTTAATACCGCCCACGTTGCGGGCGGTATTACCGCGCTATTACCGCGGTTTCCCATTGATTCCAATGGGAAGGCGCGCTATAGGAGCGGTGAACACACCGCTCCTATACCGCGGTAAAGATGCGGCTAGCAGGACTTTTGGAGCGTTCCTGCTAGCGCACCGCTTCAGTGTGAAAGCCTTCGGGCTTTCACATTGAACACTACAGGGCATGATTTTTCATGCGGTATAGCAGCGCTATTTTTAGCGCTGTACCGCATGAAAAACGCCTCAATGTGAAAGGGGCCTTAGAGTGAAGTGATGGACTCTGTGTAGAAATGGGAACAGAAGAGCGCCAGACTGAGTGCAGTATAAATAATATATTTAATAAAAACAAGTAGTAACTCATAGGTTAAATTTGATGATTTTAGTATGTGGTGAAATTCGCCAGTCCTGGAGTCTCATAAACGTCCTATTTGGCATCCTATTTTCCCTTGCAGCCTGGGGCACTGCTGTGATCTTCCACAGATCCAGAAGAGGCTGGGGATCAGGAAAAGAAAAACAGCTGGTCACGCCCGTGATCGGCGTGAACCGCAAGATGGCGGGAATTTCTATTAAACTGCAACTCTTTTACTTCGGAAATAAATACCACCTCTTTTTGTTTTTTTGACTTGGAACTCAGTCACCAAGAGTCCAAGAGTCCACGATTATAGCTAAAAGTTACACCAAGCTCACATCAGGAAATAATTTTTTACATTTCACTAGCTGTCACTGTCCGAGATGGGTATATAAGTGGGCCCTCTGTTCCCAATTATATAGGTAAGGATAGGGCCACCTGGCAACGTCACCAGATGGCACCGCCCCCCTTGTGACATTACTGACTGGTGCATCTAGATTCCGATAAGCCCCCTGCCCACAGACCCCCACAACCACTGGCCAGTTTGAGGGCACGTGGCCTGGTATGGTTCAGGGGGGTAGCTGCTCACTTGCTCATCCCTCCCTTTCCTAACCTGCTGGGCAGCATGCTCGGATAAAGTTCTTGTATGGATTTTGGGGGGGACCCCACTCCATCTTTTTTTATAATGACAATTTTTAAATGTCGCCATTTTTTTCCCATTCTATTAAGTTATCTGTTGTTTAGCATGTGCCGTCTGGCATCCCGACGCACCCTGATATTTGTAAAAACAAATTTTTGGACAAATACCACATGTGATACCGCTAGCAAAATCCTGGTGTTAAATATTGCATGTTTTTTTTCTCTCTGGTTTAATTGTGAATTGGACTGAAGAGCCTTTTAAACAATATTTACCGGCACATTTTTTATTTTGCGGTAAATACTGAATGATCGTAATTTTTTTTATGAATTGGACTTCATTTACCGCATGCAATAATTTATGCAAATGAGCCACGTGACTTTGTTATTGCGTGTGGTAAACGTTAGTGAATTGACCATCTTGGATGTGATGTCAGCAAGAAACAGAAAGTAATTAGACACTCCCAAAAAAGGATAGGGCTATGATGTGCATGGGGAAGGGAGCTGTGCTGGGGAATGGACTTCCTGGACTTATCAAATTTTTCAAGCACTATCCAAGTAACATTGCAAGTAAATTAAAAATAATTTACTGAAAGGAAAAACTGAAAGTAAGCATTTAAATGACCTGAGTTTTTTTTTGTGGTTTTGCCTGTAGTTTTTTTAAGTTAGTGACAGCGTCTTTTTATTTTTGCCCTCCTCATTGACTTCAGTGCAATTTGCCAAAATGGCAACATTTTGCCAAAATCTTTCCATCTTTTTGCTTAATTTTTTTTTTTCATCCTTAAGGATCAGCAATGGTAGCTATTTTTACCTTAAACAGATACCTTCAAGATTTCATCTAGACCAGGTATGTCCAAAGTCCGGCCCGTGGGCCAATCGCGGCCCGCGTTCCGGTTTTGAACGGCCCATCTGGTTGTTTGGACATATATATCTTTTGTGGCCCCGATAATCTCCCAGCGCCGAAGCCACAAAGATGTGTATGCCTTGGAGGACAGGGAGGAGGCGGGACGAGCGCCGTACACACACAGAAGAATTTCCTGATTACGGCCGGCCTCTGTAAGAAGTCTCGTCTCCGGCGCTGCAATTGGACGACTGTTCTTTCTATTAAATAGGCCGCCGTGTAAACAGGAGATTCTCCTGTAGGCAAACTTTGGCACTGGTGGGTGCATTCCTGGCAATGGTGGGTGCTGCATTCATAGCAATGGTGGGTCTGCAGATGGGCACTTGTGAGGCTGCAGATGGGCACTGACCCTTATTTTGGTTCACAGTTCTTTATTTAAAATAAAAATAAAATAATCTGAAAGTTTGCTCTTAAAGTGAAGTGGCTAGATTCACGTAGAGCGGCTTAATTTTATGCGGGCGTAACGTATCTCAGATACACTACGCCGCTGTAAATTAGAGAGGCAAGTGCTGTATTCACCAAGCTAATTTACGGCGACGTAACGTAAATGGGCCGGCGTAAGCCCCCCTAATTCAAATGTGTTTGATGTGGGCGTGTTTTATCTAAATTAAGTGTGACCCCACGTAATTGACGTTTTTTACTAACGGCGCATGGTTCCAGTGCGCATGCTCCAAATTACGCCGCTAAGACTCATTGGTTATGACGTGAACGTAATTTACGTCCAGCCCCATTCACGGACTAGTTATGCAAACAACGTAAAATTTATAAAATTCGATGCGGTCCCGACGTCCATACTTAACATTGGCTGCGCTATCTTTTTGTTTGAATATCTTTACGCCTGAAAATGCCTTACGTAAACGGCGTATCTGTACGTTCGTGAATAGGCGTATCTCGCTGATTTACATATTCTAGGCGTAAATCAGCGTACACGTAAATCAGCGTACACGCCCCAAGCGGCCAGCGTAAATAGGCAGCTAAGATACGATGGCGTAGGAGGTTGTATCTTAGCAACATTTAAGCGTATTTCACTTTGAGAATACGCTTAAAGATACGACGGCGCAGATTCTGAGTTACGACAGCGTATCTAGTGATACGCCGTCGTAAGTCTACCTGAATCTGGCCAAAGGTGTGTGTTATACGCCAATAAATACGGTATATCCAAATAATACGCCCAAGCTCATCTCTTCATCACACACAGCCACAAAGGCAGGATAATTCTTGTTGGGCCGTGTATTAGTGCTCGAACGGACACTCTTATGCCGCGTACACACGATCATTTTTTGTGATGAAAAAAAACTACGTTTTCTGTGAAGTAAAAAACGACGTTTTTGAAACGTCACTTTTCAAAGACGATTTTGCATACACACCATTGTTTTTTCACAAAAAGCGAGGTTACGTTCACCACTCTTTTCCATTGAAGCTCGCTTCATAACTAGCTTCTGGGCATGCGCGGGTTGAAAAACGTCGTTTTAAAAGACGTTTTTGCTACACACGGTGACTTTTTGTGAAACAAAAAACGACGTTTTGAAAAACGACACAAAAAATTCAAGCATGTTGGAATTTTTTTTTGGTCGTTTTTTTTAACACAAAAAACGACGTTTTGCCCACACACGATCAATTTAAATGACGTTTTAAAAAACTACGTTTTTTTTCATCGCAAAAAACGACCGTGTGTACGCGGCATTAGACCGAATTCTTATGGTTCAAAGAATGTCAGGCAAAATGGTCGGCCCTCACGCATGTTCACTTCATCAAATCTGGCCCTCTTTGAAAAATGTTTGGACACCCCTGATCTAGACAGACCTGGGCATAGTATGGGTAGAACGTTTATTCATTCAGGTGGTTTGCCAAAGTGATCACCCCCTGTGTCCAGAGATCCAGGAGTTAGATTGTTTCCAGCTAATGTCCAGTTTCATATGTAAGATCTTTAGTGAGTGTAAATAATCTTCTAAGGGTTTATGTTTGATGTTTTTTTCTAACAATGTCACATCCATGAAAGCACTTTTTCTTGGAAAACGCAGACACCTGCTGCTTAAGAGAACATGAGAATCCTCTGGCTTTAAATAAAGTAAATATTTCACCAAAGTGATTTCTTAAGTAGCTCCAAGTATGACAGATATCTGAGAAGAGCTGGCTCCACGGAGTCTTGTGTTGCTGTATTGCTGGAGATCGTAGAATTTAAGTGTGACAGAGCAGCAAAAATCCAGTACATGAGTACATGAGGTTTTAGCTAGGGTCTTTGATGCTGAGAAAAAAGGAAAAATCACCAAATTTGCCTATATGTCAAAAAAGATGTCAATTGTGCAAAACACTACCTCAACCCCTCCCTCCTTACAATTAACCTTACCTGTTTCTAAAAAATAATAATGACATCTCCTAAAACAAGCCCTTAATGTTTATGTCATAAGTAGTGTTGGTCGAACGTTTCTGGCCAAGTAAAAGTTTGCCCGAACTTCGCACATTCGGGTGTTCTCTGAGCACCCACATTTTCTGTGCGTTCAGTGGACTGAATATGTTGTTAAGGAACGGAGCCAGGAAGCTGGCTGCTGCGTTCTTAACAATGGATGAGTCATCAGCAGGACTTTTACACTGACAGCTGAAAGGAAAAAAATGCTGATAAAAAATAAATAAATAGGTTACACCAAAATAAAAATAAAACAATCGTGGGCCCACCCACCAAATTCCATACCAGACCCTTATCTGAGCATGCAGCCTGGCAAGGCAGGAAAAGTGGAAACAAGCGAGCCCCCCCCCCCCCCTCTGAACCATACCAGACCACATGCCTTCAACTTTGGGAGGTGGATGCTTTGGGGAGGGGGGCCATCAATGAAGGCTGACCATGGCGGACGTGGAGCAATTGAATGCCCCGCTCACGGCTGATGAGATGTTGGACGCTCTCCTCTCCAGTAATTCTCCGGCAGAGGTCTATAGGCGATACTCAGAAGTACTCCTTCCTCTTCTGAGGGAGGTGTTTGTGGATGCATTTGAAGGGCGATTCTTTCATTGGACGCTGCCAAAGCTTTTGACAGCGTCAAGTGGCCCTATTTATGGGAGGTTCTGGGTCGTTTTGGTCTTGGGGACACTTTTGTCAGATGGGTGCATGTGTTATATGCTGCCCCAACGGGCAGGCTCCGGGTGAATGGGGATCTTACGGATCCTTTTCCTCTGTTTAGGGGCACAAGGCAGGGGTGTCCTTTATCGCCCCTGCTTTTTGCCTTAGCCTTTGAACCTTTGGCGGCTGCCATTAGATCGTCCCCTTCGGTTAGTGGCTTTAACAGAGGCCCGTGCGAGGAAAAGATTTCCCTTTACGCGGACGATACGTTGCTGTACCTGGGGGATGTAGACAAGTCTCTTACGGCGGCTATGGAGTTGATTAAATGTTTTGGTTCTTTGTCGGGCTTTTCGATAAACTGGACCAAATCTGTCCTTCTGCCTGTGGATGGCTCATTTGTTTCGTTGCCGGAAGCTGCTGGGTCTTTAAAAGTGGTCTCATCTTTTAAGTATTTGGGGGTTCAGGTATCGGCCAGCCCCCAGAAGTATTTAGAGGAAAATCTCATGCCCCTTTTTAAAAGACTGCAAACGACCTGTAACACCTGGTGTAAACTCCCGTTATCTGTCATAGGTAGGATAAATTTGATTAAGATGGTGTGGGGCCCCCAACTGTTATACATCATGCATAACTCCCCTCAGTGGATCCCCCGTAGATGGTTCACTCGGATAGATACCTTATTTAGATCATTAATTTGGAAGAAAAAAATTGCCCGTATCCGACTTTCTACATTACAATATAATAAGGATCAGGGAGGAGCAGCAGTTCCTAACCCCAAATTCTATTTCCTAGCCTCTCAATTACAGCATTCATGCGGCGTATCGAAGAACGCGACTCCATTGCTACTTTATTACGCATGGGATCTCGGGATGCATCGGTTTTGGCGTGTCTGGAGGCGGGACTTCCGCACCTGCCACGGGCGGCGCCTACTGTGGTTCTCCTTAGGAAGCTCTGGTCCTTGGTGAGGTCTAATTTGAATATTGCAGGTTTTCTGGCAGAAACTCCTCTATGGGACAATCCCAATCTGGCGGAAGTCTATAAACTAGACGGTTTTCTGCTCTGGAGACAGGCTGGTATTCACAATATTGCCCAGATTTATCAACAAAACGTACTCAAATCTTTTCAGAACTTACAAGATGAATTTAGTCTCCCTAGGCCTCAGTTTTACAGGTACTTGCAGCTCCAGCATGCTTTACAGGCCCAGGGTCGGATTTCTGTTCTCCGTTTGTCTAGTCATCGCTTGATACAAGATATATTCTTTAGCAAGGACAGAAAAGGCCTAATTTCTCATGTATACTCTACCCTTCTATCGACTATTCAAGACTCAGCGGTAGGGTTGCCACCTGTCCGGGATTCACCCGGACAGTCCGGTTTTTACATCCTCTGCCCGGGTTTCTCACTGCCTGTCACCCGGTCACCAGAGCACACCCAAAAACTCTTCCAATACCCCCCCCCCTAGAAACCCCATAAAAGTTTAATTAGAATCCTTCTTCCATAACATGTATCAGTTGGTCAACTAGCTTCAGGTATTTGTAATTGTCAGCATGGAAACAGCCCTAATTACAAGGGACTTGTTTCTCTTTGTGGAGGGATACAGAGCCTCCTGCCGCATTTGCCGATGCTCTGTTTATAGTTCCGGCTACTGGAACCCTGCCAGGACTGATCACTCGATGTCAGACCGATGTATTGGAGAGAGCTGTGAGTGTGTGTGGGCTGGCAGAGGGAGGTGCTGCAACGGAGTGTGAGAGGAACAGGACAGAGAGGGGAGGAGAGAAGCTGGCTACACATTACCAAGCTACACATATGTAAGTATTTATCTCACAGTATGTTGTGTCTGGATGTCTTTATACCTGTTTGTGTGTATCTGAGTGTAATGTGCATGTATGTATCTCAGGGTGTAAATTTATGTGTGTTGTGTGCATGTATATAACTGAGCATGTGTACAGTGTATATATCTGTGTGTGTGTGTGTGTGTGTATAAATATATCTGTATATATCTGAGTGTGTATGTATCTGTATATATCTTGATGGCATAGTGGCTGCTTTTGATGGCACAGTGGCTGCAATTGATATTTTTTGATGGGCACAGTGGTGGCAATTTATGGGTTCAGTGGCTGCGTTGGAAGGCACAGTGGTTGCGTTTGATGGCACAGTGGCTGCGTTTGATAGGCACCGTAGCTGCATTTGATGGGCACAGTGGCTGCATTTGATGGGCACAGTGGCTGCGTTTGATGGGCACAGTGGCTGTTTTTTGATGGGCACAGTGGCTGCGTTTGATGGGCACAGTGGCTGTTTTTTGATGGGCACAGTGGCTGTTTTTTGATGGGCACAGTGGCTGCATTTGATGGGCACAGTGGCTGCATTTGATGGGCACAGTGGCTGCATTTGATGTTTTTTTTTCAGTTTGTTTGATGGCACAGTGGTTGCGTTTGATGGGCACAGTAGCTGCGTTTGATGGGCACAGTGGTTGCGTTTGATGGCACAGTGGCTGCGTTTGATGGGCACAGTAGCTGCGTTTGATGGGCACAGTGGCTGCAATTGATATTTTTTTTTTCAGTTTATCAGTGTGTATGTATCTGTATATATCCTGATGGCACAGTGGCTGCAATTGATGTTTTTTGATGGGCACAGTGGTGGCAATTTATGGGCTCAGTGGTTGCGTTTGATGGGCACAGTGGCTGCGTTTGATGGGCACAGTGGCTGCGTTTGATGGGCACAGTGGCTGCAATTGATGTTTTTTTTTTCAGTTTGTTTGATGGGCACAGCGGTTGCATTTGATGGGCACAGCGGTTGCGTTTGATGGGCACAGTGGTTGCGTTTGATGGGCACAGTGGTTGCGTTTGATGGCACAGTGGCTGTGTTTGATGGGCACAGTGGCTGCAATTGATATATTTTTTTTCAGTTTATCAGCGTGTATGTATCTGTATATATCCTGATGGCACAGTGGCTGCAATTGATGTTTTATGATGGGCACAGTGGTGGCAAGTTATGGGTTCAGTGGTTGCCTTTGATGGCACAGTGGTTGCGTTTGATGGGCACAGTGGTTGCGTTTGATGGGCACAGTAGCTGCATTTGATGGGCACAGTGGTTGCGTTTGATGGGCACAGTGGTTGCGTTTGATGGGCACAGTGGTTGCGTTTGATGGGCACAGTGGTTGTGTTTGATGGCACAGTGGTTGTGTTTGATGGGCACAGTAGCTACATTTGATGGGCACAGTGGCTGCATTTGATGGGCACAGTGGCTGCGTTTGAGCACAGTGGCTGCATTTGATTGGCACAGTGGCTGCGTTTGATGGCACAGTGGCTGCATTTGATGGCACAGTGGCTGCCTTTGATGGGCACAGTAGCTGCCTTTGATGGGCACAGTGGCTGCCTTTGATGGGCACAGTGGCTGCGTTTGATGGGCACAGTGGCTGCGTTTGATGGCACAGTGGCTGTGTTTGATTTTTTCAGTTTATTTGTCCCCCCCCCCCGCAAAAAAAAAAAAAATTGAGCACTAGCCACCACTGATCTGTATATATCTGAGTGTGTGTGCATATATCTGATTGCATATGAGTGTGTGTATGTACTGTATGTAATTCAGCATTGGTATATATCTCAGTTTCTGTATGCATTTAAATGTGTGTGTGTTCATACGTGATTAACTGAACATATTTATATAATCGGAGTACGTAATTCATTATCCTCCATTGATGTGAACATCTTATAATTCATACAATAATTGCTAATAATTTCCCTATATACATATACCTAAAGAATATAATACTACCAGGATATACTGTATATACCCTACAATAAGTTATAAAACCAATATTTCATAAGTGTACATTCAATTCATTTGTATAAACACCAACTGTGGAAAAAAAAAGTCCATTCATGTGAAAAAATATTAAAGTTGATCAATTCTTCTTTCATAACACTATACTAGATCATTGAATCACCAAAATCCAGTGATAATTCCAGTAATAAGTGCACTCCTTATCAAACTGAGCTAAGGAAAAGAACACTGTAGAGAAAGGAACTTACGAATCAAATTCCAATCTTGGCCTTAGTTGGCATAATGAATTAGCATGTGTCTACAGTGAGTTGTGCGTGTAACATAATAAGCTATACCTCCCGTGCAAGGGTATGGTGCACAGCACAAATATGTATATATAGGTGCAAAAAATCAATAAATAATACTGTTCAACATGCATATAGACAGTCCATGCACCAATAGGTGTAGAAACACAAAAATTCCTCTTGAGTGGAGATACAAAATATCAACAGTGGAATCCTCAATGATAGTATGGTAAGAATGGACACCCTTACCGGACAAGATGGACTCACACTACACCATACGGTGGGGGAGTCTTTCAGGCCTGTATGGACCGGTTGTCCTCTCTGGTCACCTCCAGTTGTTAGCTTTGCGGTATGTTGTGTCCAAGGATTCGCTGAGGTTTTCCACTGAGGTTTTCCGGTGAAAAGAGTGAGTTCCATGATAGTACTCAATTATTGTTGTATTGAGGAATAAAAAAGAAAAAACTCCTCATAGTGTAAAAAATTTAATGCACTTCACAATAATAACACATGAGTGAAAAAATTGGTAAAATAAAGTAAAATTCACAGCAATGTCCCATGAGTGAAGATATGAAATAAAAAAAATTTGGACTTTATTTTTATTTCATATCTTCACTCATGGGACATTGCTGTGAATTTTACTTTATTTTACCAATTTTTTCACTCATGTGTTATTATTGTGAAGTGCATTAAATTTTTTACACTATGAGGAGTTTTTTCTTTTTTATTCCTCAATACAACAATAATTGAGTACTATCACGGAACTCACTCTTTTCACCGGAAAACCTCAGTGGAAAACCTCAGCGAATCCTTGGACACAACATACCACAAAGCTAACAACTGGAGGTGACCAGAGAGGACAACCGGTCCATACAGGCCTGAAAGACTCCCCCACCGTATGGTGTAGTGTGAGTCCATCTTGTCCGGTAAGGGTGTCCATTCTTACCATACTATCATTGAGGATTCCACTGTTGATATTTTGTATCTCCACTCAAGAGGAATTTTTGTGTTTCTACACCTATTGGTGCATGGACTGTCTATATGCATGTTGAACAGTATTATTTATTGATTTTTTGCACCTATATATACATATTTGTGCTGTGCACCACACCCTTGCACGGGAGGTATAGCTTATTATGTTACACGCACAACTCACTGTAGACACATGCTAATTCATTATGCCAACTAAGGCCAAGATTGGAATTTGATTCGTAAGTTCCTTTCTCTACAGTGTTCTTTTCCTTAGCTCAGTTTGATAAGGAGTGCACTTATTACTGGAATTATCACTGGATTTTGGTGATTCAATGATCTAGTATAGTGTTTTGTAAGATTACACTTTTTTCACGTCACTATTATTATACAGGGTTCTCCCTCTAGTGAGGCCCTTTTGGTTTGGGCGCTGCATTTTATTCTTACACTGTTTTCACAATTATCTTTTGTTGTGCTGGCTGCCCAGAAGCTCACTTGGTTTGGCGCAATATATACACTTTATATAAATTCTTCTTCCATGCCTCACACCTAAAGACAGCGGCTCCCCCATAATTTTAACCCCCCAGATCAGAATGTAATACAGTGCTTCAGCATCTATCCATGGTAAGGCTGCCACACTAAGCATCACAGACAGTGCAAGCAGATCTCAGATAACAGATAAAAATCCATATAAGCACATCAAGGAGAAACGGAACTCACAATAGTGAAATATCATCAAGAATTTGTATTTAAAAACATTGGCCCAGATTCACGTACATCGGCGCATTATCGGTCCGGCGTAGCGCACCGCCATTACGTTAGACTTGCGCCATCTAGCCGCGTAATCCCCCGATTCACGTAGCTTTTGCGCAGGAAATTGCGCAAGCGTAAGATTTTTTCCAGAGGCGTAAGGAGGAGTAATACAAATTGGGAGGGACGTGGGCGTGTTACATTGAAATGAGCCGTGACCCCATGCAAATGAAGGGCCGGCCGGCTCGCGCATGCGCGCTTGAAGGAGACCATGGTCAGCTCCGATGTGCGCATGCTCACAACTTGGGAGCGGCGCAATCAGTGAAATTGGAAATGGACTAGGGCAACTTTATGAACTACGCAGACAGCATAAATAGACAGACACAAATGCACTTCCTTTGCAAAAATACATCCCTTTGTATCCCTCCCTCTACAGCAAGGTGCTTTTGTTTGTTTGTGACGTGTCTTTGAGATATTTGGGGACTGTTTTGCAGAGTGATTTTTGTCTTTTATGTGTTTTCTTTGTTGTTATTTTGTTTAAATTATATTTTTGCTGGGCATTTTTTTTTTTTGCTCGTCATTTATTTAATTTTTTTGGTTCTGTTTGTGTATGATTTTGGAATGTGGGGGTGATATTCCTGCGGGAAAAGGGGTGTCACCCTCATTTGTGGTGGAGAAGTGATCCCCAGGTCTGTGTGAATGGTGTATGAATGTACAGTGACATAATTGGAGCCGTGGCATGGCGTTGCAGCTCACAAGTCCTGCATGGTGGACTGGTGCCAATCCAATGTGATGAGGATGTGGGGTGTGTGTGCTAGGGACCACAGTGGTGTGCATGCATGCATTCTCATTGTGCCATGATTAATGTGTGTGTTTAATGTGCAAAGATGCATAATGTGAGCTGCCATGAGATGGGGTCATGAGATGGGGTACCAGTGCATATGCAGAGTCACCTTGAAGGGAAAAGACAGGAGGATGTTAGTCATGCATGTGCCACTTGTGAAGTGTGCATCACGGGAGGGGATAGTCATGCCTGCCACCCATGTCACTCACCAACCAGCCAGCTGTCCCCATACATGTTCTGTTCGAAATCTGTGGGGATGGGGCTCTGATTGTATATGTAGCTGTCATGGGTGTCATGGGTGGTGCCATGTGTTGGGCTGGTGATGTCCTCCTGCAAGGTTGTGGTAATTCCATGATGGCATGAGTGGTGAATCTGAAGATGCGAGACACCTCAGAATCACTCATGCCAAAGATGTCTATGCGTGTGTGATATATCAAGTGAAGAGTGAGGGGCTTGTATCAGATAAGAATATTGTATTAGATTAATTTAAATTGTAAATTTTATATAAGCAAATAATAAAAAAAAAAAAACATCTCCCGTGCCCTCCTTAGTGCCATCCTCCGTGCCCTCCTCCTTCTTTGTTCATCTAAAGTCAGTAGTATAGCTATGCGCGACGATGCCCCTGGCATGTTGGCATACAGATTGTTGGGCAACACGTGTGACTGCTGAACTCCTCACTAACAGTGTTGCTTTATCTGACAAGTAGACTTTTTTTCATTTTTTAGACCAGCTTTTAGGTGCTCTAACTTTAGACAGGACATTTTGCTGTTGCGCACATCGCGTAGCCTGCGCAGCAACTGCATTTTTTTGTGGATCCCCGCAACTCCCTCATTAGCATATTTGACTAGCAAATCAATGGTGTGTCTAGCGCATTTTTGCGCGGACGGATGCGTCTGTCTAACGAAATTACGCCGGACAAAAAAAAGTTGATTTCTGGCGTAATTCGTTTTCTGAATCGCGCGCATCTAAACGCACGCGCACATTTAGACTTACGCACGCGCAACACCAGTTGCGCAGGCGTAATCGCTCTGTGAATCTGGGCCATTCTTTTTAGCTGACTGATATAAAAGAAAACAGACTGTCCCATACTGTCTGTTGGTGTACATCCCAATACCCCCGTCCATGCTTTCTCTAAGGTCTTTTCCAATCTTATTGTCTATAGGTGTATACTAAAAAAAGGCTGTGTGCCAGTAAAGTGTTCGGGTTTGGCTTGAAGAAAAGGTGGCAACCCTACTCAGCGGCTTTACCGTGTAGGAGAGGATGGACGGAGGACCTGGGTGATATTGACGGGGAAACTTGGGAAGTGTGTCTACAGGCAGGACCTCTTACGTCAGTTTCCCAGTCTCACAGGCTGTCTCACTTGTTTCTGTTATATAGGGCCTATTTAATTATTCCGTTGGGGTAGAAGGGATTCTTCTCTGTGTCCCAAAAATTGTGGGGAGGGGGGTTCACTTATCCATCTGATGTGGCGCTGTCCCAAACTTCACCGGTTATGGGGTAATGTCACAGAGATTATTTCCTCAGTTTTTCAAGTTTGGGTCCCGTTGGACCCCCTAATATGTGTACTGGGTGCAGTAGAGGAGGAGATTTACCCTCATCCAGTTAATATTGTAGTGATTAGACTTCTATACATTGCAAGAAAACTCATAGCTAGATTTTGGTTGTCCCCGCATGCCCCGACCAGGAAACAGTGGATTGAACAAGTCAATTTTGTCCTTATAAGAGAGCACTATACCTATCAACATAGGAATGCTGCCCAGAAATTTAATTCCATTTGGGAGCCCTGGATGGAGACCCTGGGATTAGCACCTCCAAGACTGGTTATGTCTCGACTGTTGCAGATGTAAGACGCATCTCTACTCTAACGGTAAAAGCAGGCTTTGTTGGTTTTGTGTATTACTTAAGAACTATATTTTAGGCCCTACACTTTGATTACTGGCAGGGCCGGACTGGCCTACCGGGATACCGGGAAAATTCCCGGTAGGCCGCCTGCTTTTGCATGCTGTCACTGCCTCAGTCTGCCTGTCAGTCAAAATGCAATCAGCGGCGGGCCGCCGCCGCGGCTGCTATCGCCACCGCCGCGGCCGCCGCTCTTTTCAATTGTGCAGGGGTGACGTCTGGTACGAGTTCCTTGGGGCTGCTTTTGCATACCTGCAGACTGCCGTAGTTAAAAGCAGCAGCAGGCCGTCGGATTGCGGCTGCCATGCTCGTGCCGCACTTCCCTTCTTACCCAACTAATCAGTGAGCAGCATCACTGATCATGTGACTAAGGGGAGGAGCCGAGCAGGAGAAACAAATGTGAGGACTAGTTCCATCGTCCCGTGCGGCGCCAGCACTGCCCGGAATGTCTCTGCAGGGTCACGAGTGAGGGGAGAGCCGCAGAGGAGAAGTGTACGGCGTCGCCATCCTGCCTTGGATCACAAGGTGAAGAAATGCATTGTAATGCAATTTATATAATTAATCTTTCTCTCACCATATCTGCACCCCCCCCGGGGGCCCCCCTTCTCTCTATGTCACCTACCTTTGCTGCCCCTGCAATTAAATTGAAATCTGTATAATAATCTCAGGGGGGTGCACCGTGCAATGCCTCGTGAGAGAGATTATTATACAGATTACAATGTGCACCCCCCCTCTCTCTGTGTCACCTTTGCTGCCCCTGCAAATTGTAATCTGTATAATAATCTCTCTCACAAGGCATTGCACGGTGCACCCCCACTCTTTGTCACCGTTTCACCCCTCTCTGTTACCGTTGCACCCCGTCTCTCGCCGTTGCACCCCCTCTCTCTCACCGTTGCACCCCCTCTCTGTTACCGTTGCACCCCCTGTCTCTCGCCGCTGCACCCCCTCTCTTTTGCCGTTGCACCCCATGTCTCTCTTTTGCCGTTGCACCCCCTGTCTCTCTCTCGCTGTTGCACCCCCTCTCTGTTGCCGTTGCACTCCCTGTCTCTCTCTCGCCGTTGCTCCCCCTGTCTCTCTCTCGCCGTTGCACCCCCTCTCTGTTACCGTTGCACCCCCTGTCTCTCTCTCGCCGTTGCACCCCCTGTCTCTCTCTCGCCGTTGCACCCCCTCTCTGTTGCCGTTGCACCCCCTGTCTCTCTCTCGCCGTTGCACCCCCTGTCTCTCTCTCGCCGTTGCACCCCCTGTCTCTCGCCGTTGCACCCCCTCTCTGTTACCATTGTACCCCCTGTTTCTCACCGTTGCACCCCCTGTTTCTCGCCATTGCACCCCCCCTGTCTCTCTTTTGCCGTTGCACCCCTTGTCTCTCTTTTGCCGTTGCACCCCCTGTCTCTCTCTCGCCATTGCACCCCCTGTCTCTCTCTCGCCGTTGCACCCCCTGTCTCTCTCTCGCCGTTGCACCCCCTGTCTCTCTCTCGCCGTTGCACCCCCTGTCTCTCTCTCGCCGTTGCACCCCCTCTCTGTTACCGTTGCACCCCCTGTCTCTCGCCGTTGCACCCCCTCTCTGTTACCGTTGTACCCCCTGTTTCTCGCCGTTGTACCCCCTGTCTCTCTTTTGCCATTGCACCCCCTGTCTCTCTCTCGCCGTTGCACCCCCTCTCTGTTACCGTTGCACCCCCTGTCTCTCTCTCGCCGTTGCACCCCCTCTCTCGCCGTTGCACCCCCTCTCTCTCGCCGTTGCACCCCCTGTCTCTCACCATTGCACCCCCTGTCTCTCACCATTGCACCCCCTGTCTCTCACCATTGCACCCCCTGTCTCTCTCTCTCGCCGTTGCACCCTCTCCAAAAAAAAAGCAAAAAAAGCCCAAAAAATTCCCACCTGTCTTCCACCTCCCGCACTATAGCCCTGTTTGCCTTGATGTAATGTTCTGCCAAGTTCCAACTGCCAGTGCCAAGCAGCCACATGTATGGTGCTCGCTCAATTTGGATTTAATAAATTAGAATTATGCATAGCTATATATATATATATATATAGTGATTTGTGCAAGTAGTACCTGCTGTTGCACAAATCACTTTATTTATGATATCTATGGCTATGCATAATTCTAATTTATGTAATCCATATTGAGCAAGCACTATATTTGATTGGCTGCTTACTTCTGTTTGGGCATGTGCTTGGCACATGATGACTTAGGCTACTTTTTTCACACTGGGACGTTGCGCCGTCGGCAGTAAAGTGTCGCTATTTTAGCAGCGCTTTACTGTCGTTTTTGCGGCGCTATTCGGCCACTAGCGGGGCGCCTCAAATACTTTTTTGAGAGTCCTGCCAGCACAATGCTAGCGGCCCAAAAGGATAAATAAACGGCTGACTGTCGGTTCAGCACCGCTGCCCATTGATTTTAATGGGCAGTGGCGCTTTAGAAGCAGTGTGTACACCTTTCCTACAGGGCCTCAAAGATGTGGCTAGCTGGACTTTTTTGAGCATCCAGCCAGCGCACCGCTCAAGTGTGAAAGCTTTCGCATTGGAGTGAGAAAAAAGGCTTTCAGGGCATTTTGCAGGCGCTATTTTGTAGCGCCTGCAAAGCACCTCAGTGTGAAAGTAGTCTAAGACCCCTTTCACACTGAGGTGCTTTGTAGGCGCTATAACGCAAAAAATAGAGTCTGCAGAGCGCCCTGAAAGAGTGGCTCCATTTACTCCAGTGTGAAAGCCCAAGTGCTTTCACACTGGAGTGGTGCGCTGGTAGGACATTCAAAAATTTCCTGCAAGCAGCATCTTTGAGGCCCTGTAGGAGCGGCTCCTAAAGCGCCCCTGCCCATTGAAATCAAAGCGACGCTTTGCGGCCATTAAAAGCACCCCGCTATCGGCTAAATAGTGGCGCTAAAAATAGCAGCGCTTTACTGCTGATGCCCCCACTGCCCCAGTGTGAAAGAGGCCTCAAAGTCATCATCATGTGCGTGTGTGCTAAGCAGACAGGGCCGCTGGTGATCCTACTTCCTCTCTCCCCTTGTACAGTGTCAGAGGCGCTGGCGCAGCATTTGCAGAGGACTGTATCCATTACAAGGAAACACCCCCTACACTGCTGTGTGTCCCTGATCATCACAGAGCCACTGCCCGCGAGTGTGACCTGTATGTGTACCACTGCGTACAGTCACTGTCTGATGTTCCATTCCACTCTGCCTTTTTGCCCAGTGCTGTGCCCATGATACACCACACGATTCCTCTGCATTTATGGGTGCTGATATTACTACATTTATGGGTGCTGATATTGCTGCATTTATGGGTGCTGTCACCACATTTATGGGTACTGATATTGCTGCATTTATGGGTGCTGTTACCACATTTATGGGTGCTGATATTGCTGCATTTATGGGTGCTGTCACCACATTTATGGGTGCTGATATTGCTGCATTTATGGGTGCTGTTACCACATTGTTGGGTGCTGATATTGCTGCATTTTTGGGTGCTGTTACCACATTTTTGGGTGCTGTTACCACATTTTTGGGTGCTGATATTGCTGCATTTATGGGTGCTGTTACCACATTTATGGGTGCTGTTACCACATTTATGGGTGCTGATATTGCTGCATTTATGGGTGCTGATATTGCTGCATTTATGGGTGCTGATATTGCTGCATTTATGGGTGCTGTTACCACATTTATGGGTGCTGTTACCACATCTATGGGTGCTGATATTACCACATTTAAGGGTGCTGATATTTCTGCATTTATGGGTGCTGTTACCACATTTTTGGGTGCTGATATTGCTGCATTTCTGGGTGCTGTTACCACATTTATGGGTGCTGTTACCACATTTATGGGTGCTGATATTGCTGCATTTATGGGTGCTGATATTGCTGCATTTATGGGTGCTGTTATCACATTTATGGGTGCTGTTACCACATCTATGGGTGCTGATATTACCACATTTAAGGGTGCTGATATTTCTGCATTTATGGGTGCTGTTACCACATCTATGGGTGCTGATATTACCACATTTAAGGGTGCTGATATTTCTGCATTTATGGGTGCTGTTACCACATTTTTGGGTGCTGATATTGCTGCATTTATGGGTGCTGATATTGCTGCATTTATGGGTGCTGATATTGCTGCATTTATGGGTGCTGTTACCACATTTATGGGTGCTGTTACCACATCTATGGGTGCTGATATTACCACATTTAAGGGTGCTGATATTTCTGCATTTATGGGTGCTGTTACCACATCTATGGGTGCTGATATTACCACATTTAAGGGTGCTGATATTTCTGCATTTATGGGTGCTGTTACCACATTTTTGGGTGCTGATATTGCTGCATTTATGGGTGCTGTTACCACATTTATATGTGCTGATATTGCTGCATTTATGGATGCTGATATTGCTGCATTTATGGGTGCTGTTACTACCACATTGATGGGTGCTGTTACTACCACATTTATGGGTGCTGTTACTACCGCATTTATGGGTGCTGTTACTGCTGCATTTATGGGTGCTGATATTGCTGCATTTATGGGTGCTGATATTGCTGCATTTATGGGTGCTGATATTGCTGCATTTCTGGGTGCTGTTACCACATTTCTGGGTGCTGTTACCACATTTCTGGGTGCTGTTACCACATTTCTGGGTGCTGATATTGCTGCATTTAAGGGTGCTGATATTGCTTTATTTAAGGGTGCTGATATTGCTGCATTTAAGGGTGCTGATATTGCTGCATTTAAGGGTGCTGATATTACTGCATTTATGGGTGCTGGTAAGGCCACATTTATGCGTGATGGTAAGGCCAAAATTATGGGTGCTGGTGTCACTGCAATTATGGGTGCTGGTATTACTGTATTTATGGGTGCTGGTAAGGCCGAATTTATGGGTGCTGGTAAGGCCGCATTTATGGGTGCTGATATTACTGCAATCTTGGCTGTTTTTTTTGTTAAGGTTATCTGAAAGATGGGTTTCAAATGTTTTGACAGGGGCGCAGTTTCAGTGCTTGCCATAGGCACTATTTTCACTAGATACGCCTCTGCTTTCGCCGTTGCACCCTCTCTCTCGCCGTTGCACCCTCTCTCTGGCCGTTGCACCCTTTCTCTCTCTCTCACCATTGCAGCCCGGCCCCTTTCTGGCTCTCTCATTTTGGGCTGGTATATTAATGCTGTGGGGCTGGTATGAAATTATTTCCAGGGCTGGTTTTCATTCCCAGTCCGGCCCTGATTACTGGTAATTGGTTCTGATTTTGTGGGCGGACTGTGGGTTGAAAAGTTTTAAGTTGTGGCCTGTTGGCCTCATAGGTAGTTGTGTTGGGGGGTGGCGCGGCGTCTGCTTGCCCAGCACGGTCTAATCTTTGTTAATGTCTTTAGGTGCCTTGTATACAATTTTGGTGCTTCCAATGTATCATATGGATTGTGTATATTTCATCCTGTTATTTTCTGACTTTCCTAATATGTGTCTGTATGTTGTATTTCATTTTATTGGCACAATAAATCATTCTTCTGATTAAAAAAAAAAAAAATGAAGGCTGATTACCTACTGCAATCTCCGCCGTTTCACAATTCTTATATAGGTAAGGTGCAGAGCCATTTCGTGACCTAACAATGTCATCTGGTGGCACACCCCCTTGTGACACCACCAACCCAGCATGCATCGGTTGGACATGGCGACACGATACCCCTTCTGCCCCAAAGCACCTGTCCCCCCCATGTTGAGGGAATGTGGCCTGATATTGAGATGCTTGCTCTTCCCCCCTTTCCTGACCTGTCAGGCTGCATGCTTGTATAAGGGCCTGGTATGGACTGGGGGGAGACCCTATGCCCTTTTTTCTTTATTTTTTTTTAAATAGCCGGGTGGCGGCAATTGCAACCATGAGTCCATTTGAAAAAGATTTGACTCTTTTGCTGCAGCATGTTCTATACATGCTATGGATTCTCCACTTTACAGGCAGACTGAGGGGACCCCCAGCAATGAATTTAAAATTTGTATTGTTTCACTTTAAGCATCAATAAAATCACTACTCCCTTAAAAATTATTGTTTAAAAAAAAAAAAAAAAAATTGCTTTGGTACATCTCCCCCAGGGCAGTACCATGACCCCCATACCCTTTTTATGGCCAATTACTTGCATATCAACCTTCAAAATGGTGACTTTGGATTTCTCATGTTGGGCTCCCATAGACTTCAATGGAGTTTGTGGCTCGGGGTCGAACACCCCCCTTTTCAGTTTGTAGCAGAACTCCCGAATAGGGGGGTGTTCAGCCCATCTCTAGTCACGAGTAAGGCTGGCTTTGGATAATAGCCAATGAGCTAAATGAAAAAAACAAAAACAAAACAAGTTCCTCCATTCACACATTCAAGGTGTATAGAGGAATCCTCTATGCTGTGCTATTGTATTCTGACAGTGGGAACTTCTGCGTTTGATTGCAGCTGGCTGATCAAGATTTTTTTTTCCAACATTCCCATATGACAGAAGTCAATTTCTGTAGAGTACAAACAGTCATAGATGAATTTCGATCCATCTATGGCCAGCTTAAAGTGAAACTACACTGCATCTGAGCACCACAAACAAAAAACATTATTTAGTTAATTTCTTATATTCAAAACAAACTCACCCATCCATCCATGTCCCCATGCTTTATTTCCTAAAAATCACTTTGAAAAACACCTCTGACCTTTTTTTGGCTTTGGCCATTTTGAGCAAGAGTAGTTGATTTATGTAGCGTTTACTTCCTGGAATCCATCTGCCCTTAGCTTAGGCATTCAAAACCCTCTCCTCAAAGCAAAGTTACACTCAAAAGTGTAAGCTCAACTTATCTGCTTCCCCCCCCTCCAATGCCACATTTTGCACCTTTCGGGGGAAGCGGATACCTGTCAAAAAACAGGTACCCGCTCACACTTCTGTGTAAGGTCGCTGTGGTGACCGACATCATTTACAGTCCCTCCTCCTTCCCTTCACTGACTTCTGGGAGACAAACACAGGTCCCAGAAGACAGTGGGACCATTCACTTCCTGTTTTCCTTAGTAAGGATTCCGGCATCTACACCAGAATCTCCTGAACCGTTGAGGTTTAAGCGATCTCCAGGGTAGCTACAGGTAAGCCTTATTATAGACTTACTTGTAGCAAAAAGTGTGTTGGAAGGCTTTACAACCACTTTAATGCCGTACAGAAAACAGCAAGTGGTTACCAAGGGTAACAAGGTTTTTCTAGCATCCTGTCGTAAGTGTGTACATATGGTGCAGGTGGGAAATCCTTCAGGAGGAGTTATTGTCAGCACTCTCTCCATGGGCAGGTCCATCTTCCATAGCAATGGGAGCAGACCAGCACCACAGAGGTCCCCAGCCTGTACACTGGTACAGAAGAGTTATGTGAAGTGCACACACATGAAGTTAGAGCTAAGTGCATGGTGGGGCTCCATACCGTTGCTGGGAGTGAGGTAGTGGTGAGGTACGCTGGACAGGTGGAGAGGGCAAGGGCCCTGCCTGTCCCGCATAAACGCATCAGTGACTGTGGTGGTGTATATCAATGTTTCTCAACTCCAGTTCTCAAGTACCCCCAACAGGTCATGTTTTCAGGATTTCCCTCAGATGAAACAGCTGTGATAATTACTAAGGCAGTGAAACTGATCAAATAATAGAGAGCCTGAAAACATGACCTGATGAGTATACTTGAGCACTGGAATTGAGATACATTGGTGTATAATAACATCGAGAGAGTTTACTGGATTTCAGTGATCTGTTCAAGCAAAGGTACTCCATGTATAAGGCAGTGACCATGTTCAAAGTGCTTGGCACATAACACAGAGAGGGACATGGAGGAGGTTGCACCCACCTTCAACCTACGCTACACACACATTGTTGGGAATCATCAATTGCTCCTTTTTGATGTCCTTTGCCCCAAATACAATATCCCTTCCGATTATCAGTTTCCTCAACACCATCTGGATTTAAGTTGCTCTCGTCTTGAGCTGTTGCGTTGTTTGACTCCTAGAGCCAGCCTTACCTCTTTATCAACATTTTTTCGAATACTCCATTGAGCTTACCATACCCCACATAGGATTCACAGGCTTAATCATGCAATCTCATCTGCCTGTTTGTGATGTGACCAACCAAATGGGGATTTTTTTCAACAGATTCTGGACTTGCTCTGTATGTTATCACTAATAGAACATCAATGTCTGTAATATCAATGCTGTTGCCCAGACCTCCTTTGCATCCTAGCCCAAAATCTGCTTATTAGGCCTTACCAAGGACCTAGTTCTTACTACAGCTGAAAGGATACTCCTTGGTCCAGGGAACCTCCACCCTCTCCTCTTGTCTATTCACAAGATGCCTTGAGGTACAGTAGGTGACTGCGATATTGTGTCAATCTCGCTCCCTTGACCACCTACGAGCCCCATCGCAGGAGCCAGCGCCGAGCTGGCTTGCCGCGATGGAGACAAAGCCGTCATAGAAGCGACTTGGATTCCCGCCATATCTACACGCGGCGTTTAGTATGTATCATGAGGGGGAACTTCCCGCCGGATTTTAAATAAAAATCCGGCATGGGTTCCCCCCTCAAGAGCATACCGGGCCCTTAGGTCTGGTATGGGTTGTAAGGAGACCCCTCTACGCCGAAAAAACGGTGTGGGGGTCCCCCCACAATCCATAGCATGGCGGCCAGCTGGTCAGGAAAGGAGTGGGGGCGAGCGAGCGCCCCCCCTCCTGAGCCGTAACAGGCAGCATGCCCTCAACATGGGGGGGTCAGGTGCTCTGGGGCAGGGGGGCGCACTTCGGCCCCCCCCACCCCAGAGCACCCTGTCCCCATGTTGATGAGGACAGGGCCCCTTCCCGACAACCCTAGATGTTGGTTGTCGGGGTATGTGGGCGGGCTGCTTATCGGAATCTGGGAGCCCCCTTTAATAAGGGGACCCCCAGATACTGGCCCCCCACCCTAGGTGAATGAATATGGGGTACATCGTACCCCTACCCATTCACCTGGAGGCAAAGTGTAAACACAAAATAAACAACACAGGGTTTTTAAAGTATTTTAATAGACAGCTCCGAACGCCCCCCCTGTCTTCTATAGCTCTTTTACCAGGGGGGCCTTCTCTCGCTCTCCAGGGTCTTCTCCCGCTCTCCGGGGGTCTTCTCTGCTCTCCGGGGTCTTCTCCGGTCTCCGGGGGTCTTCTCCGCTCTCCAGGGGGTCTTCTCCGCTCTCCCCCACTCCCTTCCTGACCGGCCGGCCGGCCGGCGTGCTTTGGATACGGGTCTGGTATGAATTGTGGGGTGACCCCACGCCGTTTCTTCGGCGTAGGGGAGGTCTCCTTACAACCCATACCAGTCCTAAGGGCCCGGTAGGCTCCTGAGCGGGGAACCCATGCCGGATTTTTGTTTAAAATCCGGCGGGGAGTTCCCCTTCAGGATTCATACTAAACGCCGCCCACGTGTAGAATTGGCGGGAATCCAAGTCGGATCCCCGTCGCTTCTATGTTGCGCATGCTGGAATGTGCTTTTACTATTCCAGTGAGTGCGAGATTTCGGCACCCTGTCGCCGAGAATCAGCGCGATGTTGTCGTGCTAAAAACACATTCTCGGCGGCAGGTACTGTATGTGACTTTGAAATGACTTAGATGGTTTTCAGCAAGTACAGAAGATAATTGTTGGTCCTGCCAAAAATGCAGTGTCATTACCACTTATTGTGAGCTGATTTGAAAGCACAAAATGTGTTATCTTCCTTCCAAACTATCTTGTGTAAACTACTAATTCCCCTGACCCCCATGTAATGGAGATAAAGAGAGGAAGAAGTGACTTCTTCTCGTTAGATGATTTTGAAATTGAATGTAACCTGTCTAATGCTCTGGAACAAATTAGGATTATGTCATCCTCCTCAGATATCTTACAGTGAACCACAGAGGTGATCATTGCAAACCCATTCATTTGAGGTGGTGAGCCCCTGGAGGGGCTGAGGCGTCCAGACACCCCAGTGTTTGCTGAGCCAAGGAGGAGGTGAACGTTTTGGGAACTGCCTAGACACTCACTGCAGAGGTGTAGCGATCTGGTGAGTGGGGAACTGAAAGGGAGCACAGATGTCACTTGATTTACTGCACACCTGGCTGTGGAGGGGGGTGTCTGTATAACATGCAGGGTTCTGTGTAATGTAAAGGGGTCAAAAGTTGCAGAGTGCTGTGTAATGTAAAGGGGTCCAGGGGTGCATGGTGCTGTCTAATGTAAAGTCCAGAGGTGCAGGGTGCTGTGAAAAGGGGTCCAGAGGTGCAGGGTGCTGTGTAAAGGGGTCCAGAGGTGCAGAGTGCTGTGTAAAGAGGTGCAGGGTGCTGTGTAATGTAAAGGGGTCCAGAGGTGCAGGGTGCTGTGCAAAGGGGTCCAGAGGTGCAGGGTGCTGTGTAATGGAAAGGTGTCTAAAGGTTCAGGGTGCTGTGTAATGTAAAGGAGTCCAGAGGTGCAGGGTGCTGTGCAAATGGGTCCAGAGGTGCAGGGTGCTGTGCAAAGGGGTTCAGAGGTGTAGGGTGTTGTGTAAAGGGGTCCAGAGATGCAGGGTGCAGTGTAATGAAAAGGGGTCGAGAGGTGCAGGGTGCTGTGCAAAGGGGTCCAAAGGTGCAGGGTGCTATGTAATGTAAAGGAGTCTAGAGGTGCAGGGTGCTGTGTAAAGGGGTCCAGAGGTGCAGGGTGCTGTGTAAAAGGGGTCTGGAGGTGCAGGGTGCTGTGTAATGTAAAGGGGTCCAGAGGTGCAGGGTGCTGTGAAAAAGGGGTCCATAGGTGCAGGGTGCTGTGTAATGTAAAGGAGTCTTGGGGTGCAGGGTGCTATGTAATGTAAAGGGGTCCGGAGGTGCAGTTGTGGAGAGGAGGTACACATTAGTGACAAAGAGATATTGGGGGATGCAGAGGTATGCAGGGGGCACAGTGGGGTGTTTTAACATTTTAATGTGGGGGCGCCCGATATATCGGATCCACCCCTTGTGCCAAATGCTCTAGGTACGCCCCTGGCATCCGCACACCTCACCTAGCCGAGTGGTTAGCAGGTAAAACCAGCTTTAGCTCCATTCATCCAAATATTGATGTTTACCTACATCAATATTTAGGCAGCTGATGATGGTATTTATTCCCCTGCCACCAGCAGACCCTCATCTCAATGATTAAGCCTTGGGGATGGGGCGAAACATGTTGGAGTCATAATCTGGATATATTGAGATGAGGCTGCTTTTACCTACTACCTACTTGGGCCAGATGAGATGTGGGATGGCAGTGCTATCTCTTCCTATTTCTGGAGTATGGACGGAACTTTCCTCACTATTCAGCGGCATCCAACTCATCAGACCTTGACAGCCTGAGCGGGGACACTTAAACATTTATTAGCTGTCACAAGGAGAAAACTACAACTTCAGAAGAGGCAAAGCTTCTGGACATCAACAATAGCAGCTAATCTTTGTTGTTGCCCTGGCTTAGGAAGTAAAAGGAACAGGATATAGAAAGGTCAAAGGTTAGCATTACATTTCTAATCAAAGTATTTAAAAATAGAAGATATTATTAATGATTATATGTAGGAAAAACCTTGCAAAGGACACGTTTTTTCAGTTTTTGTTTAACAGTTTAACAAAAAATGAAGATTTGTCATCTTGTGTACATTCCAGAAGTTGTTTATCTTCTCAAAAATTCTTAAAAGGGTAAATGGTTTCTCGCTCAGCCTTTGCAATATTTTGGAGTAGGGTTTATGTGTATCTGCGTTGTGTGGAACGAATGCTGGGATAAAACCCACCCACCTGTTTCCCAGGATTTCTCATCCAAACCTCATTCCGTAGGGGGTTTACAGTTTACAATACAGCCAAGCTCTGGCTTACACTTAACATTCTGCAAAATATAGATCCGCTGCAGTCTGCAGATTTTCCTTTTTTTTATATTTAACTTTAAATGTGTAACTGTTGTGAGTGTTTGTTTGAAAAAGGATGCACTGATCTCGGTCTGCAAATTAGACATTCCTGTTTCAGAGCCATGTCATTTATTGTTGATTTAATATGAACACAAAGAAATGAAAAATACAGCGAAGCGCCTGACAGAGTCTATTTACTTGCCAGAGAGAAATACAGAATACGTTTCTGTAGACCAGGTGTCTCCAAACTTTCTAAACAAAGGGCCAGTTTACAGTCCTTCAGACTTTAGGGGGGCCAGACTAGGGCCATTGGGAGTAAAAAATGTTCAGGTGTCCAGTGGGAGTAAATAATACCATATCTTTGGTGAGAGTGGGAGGACTAGTGCCCCATCGTTGGTGTTAATGCAAAGAATTGATAGTGTCAGTTGGAGGAATAGTGCCCCATTGGTGTCAGCAACAAGAACTATGCCCCATTTAAATTGGATGGAATAATGCCACAAGGGCCGCATTAAGGCAGGCAAAGGGCCACATCCGGCCCCAGGGCCGCAGTTTGGAGACCCCTGCTGTAGACCATGTGATTATTCCAGAAAAAAAACAGAGGACCACCAGAGCCAGGTCATGGAGATTACACCACGGTGCAGAAGAATAAAAGTGCTGGCTTTCTACTTTCAGGATGTTTTTGAAAAGGAAAGCAGAGTCTTTTTATAGTAAACCCGGGAATCCTAAGCTGGGCGCATGACAAAAAAATATATAAACAGTGGTTACCTTACATTTTACATTGCAAATTTTAATTGAAACTTATCAGTATATATATATATATATATATATATATATATATATATATATGTATATACATATATAAAACAAAGTATCAAGCCAATAGAACCAAAGTCCGATTGATAAAACAGCGCTAGGTTTTCGATGTAGTCCAAATCCTCATACAACAAAAGTCCAGACAAAAAAGGTACAGTTCTACGGTGATATGTGCTTCTAGGATAGGCTTTGTAGTGCACCCTACACCAATTCCCAGTCTTCCCCCTTAAAAGTGTGTCACACTCCTCCTCTGGGGTTTACACTCACCAGAAGGTGTATAAATTAGAGCCTTGTATACCAATTTCTCTTAATCAGACTTCCATCATCTCTCCAGGGTCAGCAGGGGTTAATTTCATTCAGGGCACATAAAAAACATAAAAAAACAAAGGCACTTTATAGTGTAATCCCGTTTTAATAGATGCCCACCTGTAAAACACAGCCCCACTTCCAATATAAGTATAATATATACACTTGTAATGAACAATTGAACATTAAAATGAAAAGGGATCACCGCTGTCCTCCGAACACAGGGGCCGCGCGTGTGCTAAAAAGCACTCTGCTGGTAAGGCCTTTAGACTATTAGCTTGATACTTTGTTTTATGTTTTATAAATGTCTTTTCATTTATTTTAAACAGCTGCTGCTATAGATAATTTCATTTCATCTTGAGGATTTATTTATCGAGTGTTTACTCAAATTATTTACCATTTAACCTACTGTGAGATATTTTTTTTCCTACCAGCTGTCACTCATAGACAGTTGATACATATTTCCCTTGGCGCCGGGAAGTGCACTGTGGGCCCCTTTTTGTGCACCTCTGTCTGATATATACATATACAGTATATATATACATATATATATATATATATATATATATATATACATACACAGGGACGGACTGACCATTGAGTCACTCGGGCACTGCCCGAGGGCCCCATGCCACTAGGGGGCCCCATCAGAGTTGCCAGGCTCAGTAAAACCAGGGACTGTATGTAAAAATCTGTGTTTTTTTTTTACATCTGTCCCTAAATAGCTTCCTTTACCTTTGTGCAGTGCTCCTTTACTTACTTCATCCTTCGAGTTTGCTTTTAAATGTCCTTATTTCTTCTGAGAAATTCTCACTTCCTGTTCTTCTGTCTGTAACTACACACAGTAATGCAAGGCTTTCCCCCTGGTGTGGAGTGTTGTGCTCGCCCCCTTCCCTGGAATACAGGAGAGTCAGGACGCTCTCTAAGTTGCAGATAGAGAAAGGAGCTGTGTGTGAAGCCGCGTACACACGGCAGAGAACCTCGACGGGCAGAACACATTGTTCCGCCCGTCGAGGTTCTCTGCCGGCCGTCAGATTCGGCGACCCGCCCGTCGGGAATGGCAACCAGCCATTCATCCAGGCGGGCCGTCGAGCAAATAGAGAACATGCTCTCTATTTCTGCTCGACGGCATTCCCGACGGGATGCTCGCCGAGAGCGTACACACGGCCGAGGTTCTCGCTGGAATGCAGCTTCCAGCGAGGTTCTCGCTGGTTTCTAGCGAGAACCTTGGTCGTGTGTACGCCGCCTTAGTGAGCATCCTGACTCTCCTGTAGTCCAAGGAGGGAGCGAGCACAACACTACATACCAGGGAGAAAGCCTCGCATTACTGTGTGGAGTTACAGACAGAAGAACAGGAAGTGAGTATTTCAAAGCAAAATCGAAGGATGAGGTAAGTGAAGGAGACTGCACAATGGTAAAGGAAGCTATTTAGAAAAAAACGTTTTTACCTTTACAACTCCTTTAAGGCTATCTCATTAGATGCTTCTGGTGAGTTTGACGCCCCCGGGGGAGTGTGCTTCACGAGGTGGAAATTCCGATGTTTACTTTGGTGGAAGGTGCACACTGAAACAACCGTTGTAATTTCACCCATGATGTTTTGAACTTTTCCTACCATCATCGCTGCACTAAAGACTGTTTACTGTGTTGCTCTATGACACACTTATCATTTTCATTTATAATTAGCACTGTTTTAGTATCCAAGAGATTCAGTAATTGGACTGTTTTATTGATATACTATCTATTTTCATCTTTTTGAAATTTTTAAATAGCTGCTTAGTAATATTCTTTTATATTTTTATTTTTTTTAAAATATATTTTTATCCTTATATTTTATATCGATACATGTACTACTAAAGAGCTGTGGGACAGAATTAGCGCTGAGTGGTGTATTGTAGGCCGCATTATACACCTTGGGCCAGATGCTGTATTTAAATTAAGCGCGCCCCCGCGTCAAACTAAGTGCGCAGGGGCCAGCCGGGAAAAAAGCCCAGTGCGCATGCTCCAGCTCACGTCGGAAAGCGTAGTTGAAACCGACGTCAAAACGACGTGATCGTCACTTACGCAATTCCCTATTCGTGAACGACTGACCCTATTCGCGAGTCGCTGACCCGAAGCCATACTTAACATGGCAACGATGGAACTTCGGAAACATACCCCTCATACAGCAGCGGTAACCTTACGCGTACGCAACCTACGCAAACGACGACGGGGCGGTGTAAAAACGTTCGGGAATCGGCGTATTAGGCTCATTTGCATAGGCAAATGAGAAAACAACGTAAAGGCCACCTAGCGGCCGGCGTTGTCATTATATCTAAGATCCGACGGTGTAATTGCTTTACACCTGTCAGATCTTTAGTGTATCTATGCGTAAGTGATTCTAAGAATCACTCGCATAGATACCCATTGAAAAAAACTGCGATACGACGGTGTATCTGAGATACACCGTCGTATCTCAGCTGAGAATCTGGCCCCTTATTTTTTTATATATATATATATATATATATATATAGTATATATATATATATATATATATATATATATTTAAGCATCACCTGCCAGGGCTCTTAGATGACCAGATTACCAACAGGAAGGATTGGGGTAGACCACTGTAGCAATGCCTGGATAACAAATGCAAAGTGGAACCGTAATTCAAAAATGTTGACATCTGCTGAATTGAAAGAACCCATAATTATCTTGACTTGGTCAATCAAAATGTCCGAAGACTGGTACCTAGAAGAAGCCAAAGATGTCCATGAGGGAGCTCTAGGATACCACAGGAGTGGAGGGAAGTATAGTTCTACTTCAAGTAGGTGAACTGCATTACCTGTATACAGCTCAAGGTATAAAATGTATGTTTAGACCAATTTTTGTTTTGTTTTGGCGAGTAGGGAAGGCACCCCTGTCAAGTCTGTATGGCTGTCTGTGTCCCTGTGATCCTCTCAGTTAATCCTGGTGGCTGATATCATCAAGATTGAAAGTAAACTTTTAATAGGTGTTACCAAAAAAAGAGATACAGTGGTAAGATAAGAGGGGATTTCCCATCAGTTTGTAAAGATTTCCTCATTCTGGTGTATCTCTGGAACAGGAAGAGACGGAAAATGCCCCTTGCAGGATACAGATAGGAAAAATATGAATAAACAGTGGTTTTACCGCCTCAATAGTTGAACCAAAACTGAAGAAAATCTGGACTGGACCACCTTTGCATCCCCACCACTGTCCCCTCCTCCCTGGTCCCGCTGTATGGTAGTCCCATCGTGGTGGATATGGAGGGGGTCTAGTGTAAGGTCACCTGAGGCCGCGTACACACGATCGAATTTGTCCGCTGAAACTGGTCCGACGGACCAGTTCAGCGGACAAATCCCATCGTGTGTATGGGCTAACATGCTTTATAATTTTTCTGCCGAAGACATGTTCGTCGGATATGTCCGCTGGTTAGTACACTAACCAGCGGACATATCTGCCCGCACAAGCGTCGAATGGATGCGACGCATGCGTGGAATTTTTTTACTTCCTGGTGTGGTGACGTGGCGGCGCCAACATCACCGCCACATCACCGCACTGTCTGCCGGCGGGGAATTTTGATCCGATGGTGTGTACACGCCGTCGGATAAAAATGTAGAGGAGACATGTCCGCTGAAAACGGTCCGTCGGACCGTTTCAGCGTACATGTCCCTCCGTGGTTATGCGGCCTTACAGATTTCTGTAAAGGTGAACTTAAATTTAAAATTTAAAGAATGTGAAAACCCAACATTTCATATTCCTTATATGTGCCTGTGCCTGCTGTACCATGTACTGTATGAGAATGTATCCTGTTCTGTTGTTTGTATTGCATCCTTTGTGTGAAATCCCTGATGTTCCTGCCAGTCCTTCTGCTTTCCACAGTAAGCACAAAACACACCATGGTCAGTTTTCTATCTGTGCTCTCCTCCGATGATAAGACTTGTCCTGACACTCCACCCTGCACAACCTTACAGCGGGAAGCTCAGTGTGCTGCTTTTTCTCAGATGAGAACAAAGGAAATGTTGGTTTATAATGTTTTTTTTTTTTTTATCTAAACACAAACTTTTGCTTTCACTTCTATTCTAAATTGCATGGGTTGTTTTACAAGGTGAGGGTTTATAAGCACTTTAAATATTTGCTGGAGTGTAACCTTTAAAAGTTTAATGATATTAATGTATTTCAGGAAACAACTAAGCACTATATTCTAGTACTTTTACGCATAGGTAGAAGATACAAGCTTTACACGATTATACTTATACTTAGTAGGAGTCAGTGTGTCTGCAGGCTTTGATCTCTACTTTGTGCTCAATGAGCCCTAAAAGCGTCTTATTCAAATATATGGCAACATCTTTTTTTCACTCTAATCCTGCAAAAAAACTTATCAAGACTTGCTGATATAGCCTGGTGTGCTCATCAGCATCTCACAAGCCAGGATCGTGCCCATAACTCGAGATTTGAGGAGCTAACGGGCGTAATAACAATAAAACGGCACTTTAAAAAAACAACATATCGGGAAACAAGTTAATTCACATTTGTACCTCATATTAAACTTTTATTCACTTCTTGGCTCAGTTTGTTTTTCCAGATTAATGGCATGCAGTAAATCATAAGAAAATAGCTTTTCGACCATGTGCACTTAATATAATACATCCACAGTAAAAATTGTTATTTGCTCCAGAGCCCCTTCTATAATGTTTAAAATCAGATTTATATAAGAATCTAATTTTTGGCACAACTTGACATGTGTGATTCCATTAAGTCTCCTGGGCATTTTAAGAGTCCTGTGAGGTAGCTTGGCTGGTTATACGCATTTCAAGTAAGAAAATGATTGGCACAATTTGTGTGATAAATATCCAAGCCATTACAAAGTGCTTCTCAATCCCAACACAGCAGACAGAAAACACATGGAACTCTGAAACAAGTTTGATTTTGAGCCTTAAAAGACCCCAACAGCTTGGCCCATTTTTCTCTTGTTCTTTAAAGTGAACAAGAAGTCGGGAGGTCTTATATTGGATTAAAATAAAATCGAATTAGATCAATTTAAAAGTGGTCATATATATATATGTATCCTAATAAAAGATCTCTCATTGTGTCTGCTACAGAGTAGAAAATGGCAAATGTATAAAGACAAAGAATAAAGAATCAAAGTAATATTTATGTCTTATATAACTACCGTATTTATCTTGGTATTGCGCGCTCCGGCGTATAGCACGCACCTCTAATGTGGACCTGTAAAAAAAACATTTTAGTACTTTTAGTACTTACAGTTTTGGTGTCTTGGGTGGCGTCCATCGGCGGCCTTGCCCGGTCCGGCGTCCGTCTTCGGCATCAGTGGTGTCCTCCCGGCTTCACTCGCGGGTACATTCGACCAGGCTCGGCTTCGCTCGTGCTCACGCTCTGTGACGTTTATGCGTGAGCACGGGCAAAGCCGAGTCTGGCCGAATGTACCTGAGTATACTGCACTCGGTATATGTCGGCAGCTCAGTTCAAACTGAGTGCGGGTATCGGCGTATATCGCGCACCCACGATTTTCCCCTTATTTTAAAGATAGATACAGTATTTATCATTATTCTTCATATTTTATGGCAGTCAACTTCTAACTTTAGCTTTCTCAATTAAGCTTTGACAATAAAACCTGGAAGCTGATTGGTTACAATGCAGACCTTCACCAGATTTTGTGTGCACCAGTTATAGCTAAAAAATTTTAACATTTGACCATCACACCTGCTGGACATCTAATTCCAAAAGAATTGGCTTTAACCTCCTGGCGGTACGATTATGTCAGGTTTTTGATGCTGAAAGCAATACAATTATTTTGCATGAAAATTTGGCGTTTATATTTTAGACCTGCAATTCTTATGCCGCGTACACACGACCGTTTTTCGGGTTCTTAAAAATGAAGGGCCAGATTCACAGAGCCCTTACTCCGGTCTATCTCGCGTTAGATCGGAGTACTTTCAAATTACGCGCGTCGTTTCATTAGTCTGAATCCTCAAACCATGAAACGACGGCTTTGGGCTTCAATCCGACTGGCTTACGTGTTCGTACGTCTTCGGATCTACGCTGCAATAAATTTGCGGCCGCTGGGTGGAGTTCCCGTCGTTTTCCGCGTCGGGGTATGCAAATGAGCTTTTTCCGACGATCCACGAAGTTTCGAGCGTCATTCGCAATCTCTTATGGCATCTGTAGTCATCTTTTTGCCGCGTAAAGTTATTCCAGCTTTTATCTGGTCTAATATTAGACAGCCCATGTTAAGTATGGCCGTCGTTCCCGCGTCGAATTTCAACGTTTGTTTTTATTTTTTACGTAAGTCGTCCGGGAATAGGAATGTACGTAAACGACGGTACTCAAACAAAAAATGACGTAACAACGTTATTACGCGCAATGCACGGCGGGAAATTTCTGAACGGAGCATGAGCAGTTCGATCGCCGCGGGGAAGCGCCTAATTTAAATGCTTCACGCCCCCTAATCGCGTATTTCGATTCCGCCGCGAGAAATACACTACGCCGCCGTACCTTACGGGCCAAAATCTACATGAATTAGTCGTAGAGCCAGGTAAAATACGGCGGCGTAGTGTATCTCTGATACTCTGCGCCAATGTAATTGTATCTGAATCTGGCCCGAAGTTTTTAAGGGTCTACAAAAAACTACGTTTTTTTCAACCCGATCAATAAAACGGCCTTGCCTACACACGATCGTGAAAAAAAATACTTTAGCAAAGCGCAGTGACGTACAACACGTACGACCGCACTATAAAGGGGAAGTTCCATGCAGATGGCGCCACCCTTTGGGCTGCTTTAGCTGATTTTGTGTTAGTAAAAGACGATTTGCGCTTTTCAGTCTGATGAAATGTGCTTACTCCATTACGAACGGTAGTTTTACCAGAACGAGCGCTCCCGTCTCATAACTTGCTTCTGAGCATGCACGTTTTTTTCACGTCGTTTTCTTCGGGGGGGGGGGGGGGGGGGGGGCACTTCGGCAGCGGCGATACAGTCACATTTAACCCTTTCTTCCAACGCTAGCGGGGGTTAAAAGTGCCTCGCTTATGGCCGAATAGCGCAGCTAAAACAATGGTAAAATTACGCTTTTTAGCGGCGCTTTACCAATAACGTGGCCAGTTGGCAGTGTCAAATAGCTCTTAAGATAATTCAGCTTTACTCAAAGCTCATATAAATATAGCCTAGAGAATGTACAGACCCCCCTTCAGCATAAACCCCACCATTCATTACAGATGGACCCCTAATTATGCACAGACCCCTCCATTCAGCACAGATTGACCCCCTTCAGCACGGACCCCTCCATTTTGCACAGACCCCCCCTTCAGCACAGATGAACCCCTTTAAGCACAGACCCCCCTTCAGCACAGATGGACCCCCATTCAACACAAACCCCCCTTCAGCACAGACGGCCCCCCCGTCCCCATCCCATTCGGGACCTCAGATCAGCCAGCGCGGCACAGGCAGCAGGTTTCCTCCCCCTTTGTACACATAAACACTGGAGGGGGCTTCACTCTGCTCGCTGTGCCTGTGTGACATCCGGGCCCAGGACTGCTCAGACAGCCCGCGGCCGCGAGACTCTTCAACACCTGCTTGATTTTCCAGGGGGGGAAAATCCCCCTTGCCCTATGGAGCGGACACCCATGGCTGAAAATCTGTCCGTTAAAAGCTAATAGGTTAGTGTAAGAAAACCTGGGCAGAAGTGGTGCTTTTGGTTACTGATAATGAAACAGGGAATTCTGTGGATTTTGCACAACCAATAACTTGATCCCATAACCTAGATATAAGGGTAAAACTACTGACCGTGTGATAAATTTGTATGTGGGAGATTACATTTTTGCAAAGGAAGAATAAAAAGTGTACTAAGCAAAAGTTGAGGTATTTTCTACTGAATATGTATTCGGCCCGATAAAATAAATAGTGATATTTAGCTAAATAGCTTCCTTTACCTTAATGCAGTGCTGTTTTCATGTTCTCATTGTTTGTTTTTGCTTTGAAGTTACTGTAATTCTGCTCTGATCTCCACACTTCCTGCTTGTCTGGCTCCTTATGAAAAATCTCATGGCAGCTTTTCACTTTGGTCCAAGCTGTGTGTCTAAAACTCCTCAGAACCAATCAGATTCATTTTAAAAACAAAACACTGCCCTGGAATTCAATTTAAAAACAAAACACTGCCCTGGATTTGTTCTGTCTCTCTCTCTACTTCACATAAACACAAGACCAGTTTAAAAAACGAAAGTGAAACTAGAGGCATATTATATGAAACTAGAGGCATATTATATGAAACTAGAGGCTTATTATATGATTGATTTTTATCTATTTTTAATCATTTTTAAAAGGAATCAGTTAACTTATGTCTCTATACCCTGTAAACAGTCATTTCAGCAAAAAAAATATTTTTCATGACGAGAAAAATCATGAAAAATTGGTCGTTAAGAACTATCGTGTTAGGGCTCCAGAGCATTTTTCTTGACGCAAAAAATGGCCATTAAAAATTTAGAACCTGCTCTATTTTTTCTTGTCGTTTTTCACATCGACGTTTTTCTCGTTGTGAAAAACAGTCGTGTGTAGGCTTTAACGACAGGGAAAAAAACATGCATGCTCAGAAGCAGGTTATGAGAAGGGAAATTAGCATATTCAACCCAAAGGGTGGAGCCATTAGAATGGAACTTCCCCTTTATAGTGCGGTCGTACGTGTTGTACGTCACTGCGCTTTGCTAGAGCATTTTTATCACAATTCGAGAAAAACATATTTTTTTCCATGACATGAAAAATGGTCGTGTGTACGTGGCATTAGACCTTGCTTGGTACCAACATGCACAATGAAAATCCAAAACAATAAAACTGTGAAGCCCCGTACACACGACAGGGAACCTCGACGGGTGGAACACATCGTTCCGCCCGTCGAGGTTCTCTGCCGGCCGTCAGAATCTGCGACCCGCCCGTCGGGAATGGCAACCAGCCATTCAACCCGACGGGCCGTCGAGCAAATAGAGAACCTGTTCTCTATTTGCTCGACGGGTTTCCCGACGGGCTGGGCGAGCAGAGAGCGTACACACGGCCGAGGTTCTCACTGGTTTCTGGCGAGAACCTCTGCCGTGTGTACGAAGCCTGAAAGTTTTTGTCTAAGTGGATTTTTTGTATAACTGATATGCATAAGTAAACAGACATCAAAAGAAGGGGAACCTTCACACGTTTTACACAAAGTGCCTTTTCTATGTTTATTCTACAGGTAGAGATGATGGAGGGTCGAGAGAAGAGGAGAGCTGGGCTTTAAATGACTAGGTTACAGACTGATTGTATTTAACATGTGCGGGAACCTCATTTCCACAAGATTGTTATTCTTTTATAGGTTTAAAATGTTTGTACTCGTAGCAGAAGCGGCAAATTGTGCTCTGTTTTTTATACTCAACAGCAGGGAATGCAGAATGAGTCAGATTAAGACTATTCTGAAGGGTTTTTAGCACCAATTGTTAGGTGAGTCTGCACAGCCCCTATATACCTAATCAGAAACATCAGTGTGCCATAGAATGAACAGACCATGAGCCCTTTACACCTCCACACAGAGTTGAAAGATTTGGATCAGAGTTTATTTTCCATCATAAATAGGCTGTGAAATCAAGAATTCGTTTAAGTAGACTGGGAAGACGGCAAGAAGGAAATATGGTCCGTTTGGTGCAGCCAGGTGGAGGCCTTCGTCGCAATACATGAAACACCTTATAAACCAATAAAGCCCAACGAGGGGATTCTGTGTGTGTTCTGGGTGTATTTATGACCAAGTTTAAATATTTTGCGTGAATCATACTACAGAACTATGTATGGTGGAGACGTTATGGGAGTTATATATGGAGGCAATTGGCTGGATATCTGGAGAGTAATGAGGAAGTAATATGAGGCACAGACTCAAGAGAAAAAATGATTCAGTGACCTAAAAAGTTCAAAATGTTCAGCTACAATGGGATTTCCATTAAAAAATATTTAACTTTTGCAGTGTTTTTGGGAATGTGCTATTATCCTTCAGTCAAACATGAATATTTTGTGTTGAAACTAATTTAATTGGCAGAGTAGCTCTGAAAGCAGAGCTCCAGGTCCACCCAGCACTTAAAAAATATACAGAAATACCTATTGCTAAGAAAGTATTCTCTAGTGCCCAGGACAAAAAAAAAAAAGCGTGCTCTCCATACCTTATTTGACTAGGGGAGTTGTATTGGAGGGGAATAGAGGTGATAAAATCAATCCCATTGCTCTTTTGTTCCTTTTAAGATGGAGCCATGGGTGGTAGGACCATTCCACCATCCAGACATTAAAGCGGTTGTAAACCTGCATATAATTTTTTTGTTTTACTCCTGCAAGGGAAAAGCCATAATGAGCTAATATGCACCGCATATTAGCTCATTATGAAATACTTACCTCGGAACGAGGTGAGAGGAACTTACCTGGTCCACGCCGAGCGAGATGTCCTCTTGCCTGGCGTGTCTTCCGGGTATCGCCACTCCAGCGCTGTGATTGGCTGAAGCGGTGATGTCGTCACTCCTGCGCATGCGCGTGGGAGTTTTCAATTCGGCGAGATCTGGCGGCTGTCAGTCCTTTAGCCGAGAATCCCCCCCTGCGCATGTGTCGCTGCAATCAGCGGCGCATTGCGAGGGGAATATCTCCTAAACTGTACAGGTTTAGGAGATATTTTCCTTACCTACAGGTAAGCCTTATTATAGGCAAAAAAAAATGGGGGTTTACAACCACTTTAAGTAGACATAAATGCTGGTATAAGGCAACCGTAGCAAGTCCAGCTGCCCTCTAATACGCAAAGAGGACCCAAACTCAAAAAGTGAAGATTTGCTGTGTTATAGGGAACATTTAGAAATTAAATCGCTATTTGTGCCCATGCAATGTCTTGAAAAATGTACCTATGTGATAATAACTGTTACCAAACATGTCCCTCAGTGCCACTTATCAGAGCCCATCCGTGCCCATCTGTGCCACCTATCAGTGCCACCCATATGTACCCATCATTGCCACCTATAAGTACCCATCAGTGCCGCCTATGTGTGCCCATCAGTGCCACCTATGAGTGCCCAACAGTGCCACATACCAGTGCCACCTATCAGTGCTGCCTATCAGTGCCACCTATCAGTGCCCATCATCAGTGCCACCTTATCAGTGCCCATTAGTACAGACATATCAGTGCCCGCCAGTGCAGCCATATCAGTGCCCGTAATTGAAGAAGAAAACTTATTTATTTACAAAAAAAACTTTTTTTTTTTCAAAATTGTCGGTCTTTTTTTATTATTTGCGCAAAAAAAAAAATCGCAGAGGTGATCAAATACCACCAAGCTCTATTTGTGGGAACAAGATGATAAAAAATGTGTTTATGTACAGTGTTGCATGACCGCGCAATTGTCATTCAAATTGCGACAGCGCTGAAAGCTGAAAATTGGCTTGGGCAGGAAGGTGCATAAGTGCCTGGTATTGAAGTGGTTAAATATATCACCATCATCCATGAAAAAAAATATTTAAAGAGGGCCTGAATTTTTTTCTTTTGTTTCGTGCATTGTTCCAAGAACAATATGGAACACAGCATTAACAATGCGAAAGAAAGAAAAAGAAAGAAAATAATTCAGACCCTCTTTAACCACTGACCAGCCGCCACAGATATACTGCAGCAGGGCGGCTCTATTGCGTGAATCGGCAGTTCATTTAATAGCTTTAGCTTTGACACGTGGCTGGAGCCGATGCCCACCAGCCACCTGTGATCTCTCCACAGAAAGCCAGAACGGGGATCTGCCAGTGTAAACAAAGCAGATCCCTGTTCTGATAGGGGAGTAGAGATAGATCGAAAGTGATCAGTCTAGTGTTCAGGAACAGTGATCTCTCTGTACTCCCAGTCAGTACACTCCCCCTATAGTTAGAAACACCCCCCAGGGAACACTTAACCCTTTGATCGCCCCTAGTGTTACCCCATTCCCTTCCAGTGTCATTTCTACAGTGATCTGTGGCCATTTTGTAATGTAATGTAATGTAATGGCACAGTGAGGCAAGTAATGTAATGTAATGGCACAGTGAGATTTGAAAAAAGCCTGTTTCTGTCAGCGGTTGTTCCTGTCAGCAGTTGTTCTGTCTACCCCTCAGCTTCCAGACGGACTAATAGGAAGGGGGTCGTCTTATATGGCGAGTATATCCCAAAACCAAAATTTTTCCTGGAAAAAGGGGGTCGTCTTATACGCCGGCAAATATGGTAAATATTTTTTTCATGGATGATGGTGATATATTTAAACTGGGCTAGCCCCTCCACTCTAAAAAGTACTTAAAAATACCATTTAAATGAATAGTTATACAGAACGACTCTTTAAACGGTTCTGTTTTTCAAGTTAATAGGAGTTTTGATCCCAATTAACTCTTCTGTTTAATTTTGACATGGATGAGTAGGTTTCCAACTCCCAAGTGCCATGTTTTACTGTTATGAAAACTTGAATCAAGGGAAAGGAACAAGGACATAAACTTTAGCAGATATTCATCATGTGCTCCTGTCAACCTTTCCTAGAATGTCTTCAAATCTTACAGCTTCTTATTGATTTTATGATTCCACAGATGTCCTCTGTCTGTCAAAAGGCCTGTTCTTAGAAAAGGAGTCCACATGAAAGCACTAATAAAAAACTGAAATATTTATAGGATAACTAACATGAAAAATATAATGTACTGATTCCTGTACACAGCCAATACTTGTAATAATTTAGTATTAGTGCTCCAATCTGCACAGAAAAAATGATGCTGCTGATGTCTTGGGTCAAACCATGGGACCCACATGGGTGCTCTCCTTCATTTACATAATTTGAACAAATGATTACTAAAACGACTTTCTGGAGTTATCTTTGGTAAAGCTGAGTTCTAAGAACATATAAAAGGTACATGTATTTAATCTCTGTAATCTCCGATACATCATTAAATGTATTTTTTTTTAATGCAAGAATTGTAATTTCTTTTATTTTACTTCGTATCAGCCTTTTGAAAGTCCCTGTACAGCAGAGCTTAGACAGAGAAAGGGAGAAGCACCACAAGCACCAAAGTCAAAAGCCTCGGAGTCACCTTTGACTTAGAGATGTCGATGGATGCACAAATAGGATCAGTAGTCAGTGGATCACACTATCTTCTCCGCCTGCTGCGTAGACTCATCCCCTTCATCCCGGAAGAGGATACAGCGGTAGTAGTCGGAACAATCATAAATTCTCAACTCGACTACGCAAACTCCCTCTACTTAGGACTTAGTCAATACTGTGTCTCTGATCCAAGATGGAGGGCTGTACTGTGAGGACCAGCATGAAATCCAGGCAACCAGAAGTGACGTCAGAGGGGGTGGGACGTGTTTCGAAGCATGCCCAATGGTTTGAAGAAGGGGCATGCTCCGAAACATATCCAGCCCACTCTAATGTTACTTGAGTTTGCCTGGATTCCATGCTGCTCCTGTTAGCAAGACTCTCCACCTTGGATCAGAGACACAGGGCCAGATTCAGGTACAATTACATTGGCGCAGAGTATCAGAGATACACTACGCCGCCGTATTTTACCTGGCTCTACGACGAATTCAAGTAGAATTCAAGTAGTGTATTTCTCGAGGCGGAATCGAAATACGCGATTAGGGGGCGTGAAGCATTTAAATTAGGCGCGTCCCCGCGGCGATCGAACTGCGCATGCTCCGTTCAGAAATTTCCCGCCGTGCATTGCGCGAAATAACGTCGTTACGTAATTTTTTGTTTGAGTAGCGTCGTTTACGTACATTCCTATTCCCGGACGACTTACGTAAAAAATAAAATAAAACGTTGAAATTCGATGCGGCAACGACGGCCATACTTAACATGGGCTGTCTAATACTAGACCAGATAAAAGCCGGAATAACTTAATACGCAACATAACATAATACGCAGCAAAAAGATGACTACAGATGCCGTAAGAGATTGCGAACGACGCTCGTAACTTCGTGGATCGTCGGAAAAAGCTAATTTGCATACCCCGACACGGAAAACGACGGGAACTCCACCCAGCGGCCGCAAAATTATTGCAGCGTAGATCCGAAGGCGTACGAACACGTAAGCCAGTCGGATTGAAGCCGAAGCCGTCGTTTCATGGTTTGAGGATGAAAGTACTCCAGTCTAACGCGAGATAGACCGGAGTAAGGGCTCTGTGAATCTGGCCCACAGTGTTTACCACCATTGGTCAGCTGGAACTTCCACCTGCAGCTGTCTTTACTCCCAGGAGGCATCTCGCTGGACGCTATGGATTCATTGATATGTCTGTTTTTCACTTCTATCTTGTAAGTGATTTTAACCCTTCCTTGTCATTAAAGTGTTTTATTACTGCACTTAGAAGCACCTTCTTCTCTCATTTGTTTTCCCTTATGATATGGAGACTGCTGATTCCAGGACTGTATAGCCACAGATGAGTGGTCTGTATGAGTGAATCTTTATTCTCAATAATGCACTAGTCTGGTGTGCCCTCTTTCGTTTTATTTGTATTTCTCTAATCATGGATTAATTGTAGGCATAGAATATGGGCCAGATTCAGGTAGATGGGCGAATCTTTATTTTGGAGTAACGTTTGTCATTTACGTTACTCCGCCGAAACTTTTGGAGCAAGTACTGTTATTCACATAGCACTTGCTCCTAAAGTTGCGGCGGCGTAGCGAAAATGAGCCGGCGGAATTCAAATTGGGCGGGTAGGGGGCGTGTATTATTTAAACTAGGCGCGATCCAGCGGCGAACGTACTGCGCATGCGTCGACTGTCAGTGAGCATGCTCCAAATTCTGTCAGTGAACGTCAATGACGTCAATCCCCATTCACGGACGTTTTACGCAAACGACGCTAAACTTTTTAAATTCGACGTGATGACGACGGCCATACTTAACATAGGATACTCCACCTAGGGGACATGTTTTTCTTTACGCCGCGTATCGCTTACGGAAACGTTGGAAAGTCACTGCGTCGGGCCCGCGTACGATTGTGAATTTCCGTCTCTCGCTGATTTACATATTCTTGGCGTAAATCAGCGGGAACGCCCCGAGCGCCCATTTTAAAATTGCAGTTCCGATACGACGGCGAAATACAATTACGCCGCTCGTATCTGAACTCAATCCCGGCGTATCTTGTTTTCTGACTACAGAGAACAGATAAGCTGGCTCAAAGTGTGAGTTATGCTGGCGAATCACTGATACTCCAGCGTAACTCTACCTGAATCTGGCCCTATGTGTTAAAACTTGGGAGAGGAACAATTTTTTGGGTGATGATAGGTATAGGGGATATGTAATAGTTAAGAGGGGAATAGATGCTTACAGTGACATTTTATTTTGTTGCTGGCTGGCACCCAATGCTCTGTGCCCAAGTTTCCTCAACAAGGTTTAGGTCACCAAAAACTAACAATCCTCCCTTGCTATTTTAAGTAGAGTTGTGCTTCAAAGGGGTTTTCTATTTTTGGACCCCTGTGTTCCTGAACTAGCTCTTAGTGAGGGTGAATCTAATCATGTACATAATCTGTTAAAACGAAAAAGTGGAAACAACATTTTGAGAACAGATAAGACTTGTATGGGGCTAGCTACCTTGAAGACCAACTTCAACCATGCCCACACATTACAAAAATATTATAGTTTCCTAAAATTAATTTGCAAGAACCCAAAGCTTGGAGGACCCTCACAACACAACTGCTTCAGATACTGTCCCATTACATTCAGGGTTAGAGACCAAAAAAGTCTTAAATGTCAAGCCTCAGGCAACGAGGGAAAACGCTGATTACTTCAAACTTTTATCTTTTCTGTGGATGATGAAAACACACCACTGGTGATTTTACAAGCACTCACATTATAGCTTACTTCAAATAAAAAAAGGATCTTCTAATGCATCAAATGATTTCCATGACGTCCTTTTAAGCACTTCCACATGGTGTCAGCAAGTTCGTGGGCCCCAAGCTCCTTATAATTGGATAAAAAACAAATTAAATGAGAGTCAATAAAAAAAAAAAGAAGAAAGTTACTGTACCCCAATGTCTTATTTATGTTTAAGTGCTATAAAGGGATGTGGTGCAATTTGGTAACGTTGGTTTTCACCATGATGCCGTCAGCCAGTGGCCACAGAAGGCGTCTGTCCACCCATGTGACAGCATCTTTGGCAATATAGCACGCCATTAAAGAGGGGAGTCATCTGTTTTTGGTTCCATATAATTACAGATAAGCTGCAGTTGACCGTCATTTTCTGACCGCAAACTCAACTCAATCAATTAAAAAAGAACTCCCCGAACCAGCACGAAATGTAATCACTTCCAGGCAGGCTGAAATTACCCATTAACTTGTAAGAAATACTAATGCTCCTATTTTCCAGTCAGAGCAATTAACCTTAAATCTGTGAGCGGGCAAACGTGTATTTACTTATCTGATTAGTCGATGGAGAGCTCAGTGATTCTGCTTTACAAGGTGAAAGTTTGGATGATATATTGTGTACATGGTGCTACTGCAAACATCAACTAGTTATATCTCTTTCACATAAATTATTTCATTCATACTAAAAAGAGAATTTATTGACTCCTTAATGTGTTTTAAAATATAAAGGAAGTTACCTGTCTACATTAAGGTGACCAGATTTTGAAAATGAAATCCGGGGACATATTTTTTGTTTACTAGTAATGGCAACAATCAGCGACTCTCTGCCCATTTCCGCCCGCCTCACAGCCTCTCAAGTCTTACTCTTCGTGCCCCGGCTACTACTGGGTGGGGAGCGGAGGAAGATCACTCCCCCAGGGAAGGCAAGGAGATAAGCAGGTGGCTGGCCAAGATTTGTGCCAAGGCAGAAGAACATGTGAGCGAAGCTAAATGGGCATGTGCCCGAAACTGAAGAAATATTCCCTCCACTCCGACCAGCACATGATCATCAGAAAGGGGCACAGATAATGGGAAAAATACAACCCCCCTATGCTAGTGGGCACGGCGGAGCCGGGGGGGGGGGGGGTGTAATTCTAATTTTTCTTTTTTTTTATTCTGCACTGACTGTCTTTGAAATTGCCCCTGCCCCCTATTAAATCCAATCTGGGGACAAAACCAGGGACAGACTTGGTCCAGGGACAGTGTCCTCAATCAGGGGACTGTCCCCTGAAACTGGGGATGTCTGGTCACCCTAGTCTACATCCTCACACTTAACAAAATGTACAGTATTTCCTTCATGAGCAAAATGCTTTGAGTTTATGGGATACATTATATTGACTAATTTAAAGTGCATGTAAATCAGGGGTGCTCAACCTTTTGGAAAGCAAGGGGCCACTTAAGCGATTTGGTAAATGGTTGTGGGCCACAATGAATTGACAAAAAAAAGGTGCTCATATATGCTCATTGCAAAACTATGATTTTTATCACATAATAGGCCCATTGCTAAACTGTAGTGTTTAATATACGGACCTTTTATCTTTCAGTTTCTGTTGGCGTTTTTTTCATAGTTTGTTTTAAAATTTTGCAAACAGGTAATTTTTCTCCTTCACTGATGTGCGCCGATGAGGTTGCACTGATGGGCACGGATGAGGCTGCACTGATGGGTATTGATGAGGCAGGACTGGTAAGCACCGATGAGGTTGCACTGATGGGCAGCAATGATGGGCACTGATAGGTTGCACTAATGGGCTCTGTCAGACAGCACTTAAGGGCACTGATAGGCAGCACTGATGGGCACTGGTAGGTGGCACTGATGGGCACTGATAGGTGACACTGATGAGGAGGCACTGCTAGGCACTGATTGGCAGCACTGATGGGCACTGATTGGCAGCACTGGTAGGCACTGTTAGGCAGCACTGGTGACACTGTTGGGACTGCACTGATTATTATAACACTCATAATAAATGCCCTGATTATAGGTGCCGATGTAACACAAGCCGGTTGTTGTCTGTCAGCGTAAGGGAAGAAAAGCTGATACCCGCCTTGCATTTTCATCGTTGATTAGCTGTCATTGGACAAAGCTGTTCATGTGGTAAAGGGCCACTGTGAATGGTCCGAAGTCCGAAATAATATACTAACCTTTTTTCTTTCAGTTTCTGTTGGCATTGCTGGCTGTTAGAAATGTTCCTGTCCCCGACAGAATGATACCAAATATACTTCATCTTGTACAGGAGTAGGCGCTATATAGGAAGCATTGGCTTATGCGGCTCCTACTCCCTCTGCAGCCGCTTGCTTCCTCTGGCGCCGGCTCTATCCACTCTGATGCACTGAAATGGCAAGTTGGTAGCTTGCCGATCCACCATCCCAGAGCATGAGGTCACAGGCCACATCAGAGGGCTCCGTGGGCCACCGGTTGAGCATCCCTGATATAAATCCTAACTTTGAATTTATTTGGTCCCTTTGGTCTGTTAAATACCATTTATATTTGTTTAATAAATAAAAAAAAATACCTAGTGATACTGCAAGACATGTTGTGGGCTTCCTGCATGCTCTCCATCTGCTGCACTGTTTTTAGTTACATTGTATCTTCGAGGACTACAGAACCATGTTTCTTTAGATTGGGAAGTTCCCATAGCCCTCCTGAATTTGTTGTGCTGATACAGTAGGTTGAGTAAACCCTAAGATTGAAGGTGTGTTACTGAAAGAATCAACAGGTGAAACAAAGGAAAAAGCTTATAAAAGGAAAACGAATAAAGCCACCACATCTCAGGGCTTGGAAGCTGCAATATGTTTCTTTTTTCATTTTAGGTTTAGATACACTTTAAATGATTAAAGGATAAGTATAGCCAGATGCCGTTTGGCTGTACTTCTCCTATGGATCACAGGAGTGCAATTCGTTTTGCATTTCTGTGACCTGTTTTTTAGCAGAAAGCGGGCTAAAGTCCGCTCTCTGCTGACATCACAGAAGTCAGTCCAGGCCCCGCGTCATCAGGACAATGGAGTTTGGATCCACCAAGTGCCTGGACTGATACGCAGGTCAGCCTCTGAGAGACTAAGCCAGCCGCTCCCGCCCCTCCACAGCCCAGCACTCCAATGAGCAAGGAGGGAGCAGAGCAGAGAGCTGTGACTGACAGCCTGCGGCTCTCTGCTCTGTGAGCTGTCAGAACCGAGGATTGGTGATGTTCGATTGCTCGGTTCTCAGTGCAGAGGCGCCAGAGAACAGATGCAGCATCGGACCGATGCTGCATCCACCTTGGTAAATATTATTAAAAAAAAGACCCATACTTTTCTTTTAATTAGGTCTCTTCTTCTATTTTAATAAAATATTAATTAATTGTATAAAGCCTAAGGAATAGACCAAATTGGTCCCAAAAGCTTACACCTTTATAACTAAAGTTAGCGAGTACACTTACACGGCACAAGACTCCACTACTTCAAGAGCACCAATAATCTACAAATATATTAAAAAAAACAGGATCCAAAAAGTCCCCTAAAGTATTTGTTTGGAATACAAAGAATTTGAAAAATGATCAAGTCATACGCCAATTTACGTAAAACATTACATTGGTAACACATTGTATCCACAAACCGTTACAACATGTATTCCACAAGCTAACATACAATGCTAGAGAAGTTGTTAACTCCAGGGAAACCACAAACACATGTCTTACTTGTTACAAATTACAAAAACATCAGAAAAAAATTACAAGAAAATACCATCAAGAAAAATAATAATCTTAAAGAATCCATATATTCTTTTTGTATATAATAGAAAACAACTGTTATTACTAGAAAAGGAATTAAGTGACACAGCATTAATAGTAGCCATTCACTAATTCCTAATTATTGGAAAACAGACAAAAAGTCTGGCACGACCATGTTTTTTTTAAATAGTGACAGCGAGTTCAGGGAGAAGAAGATTCCCAGCTTGCGGTCACTAGAGGCAGCGGTCTGGAAGTGGCTGGAGGAGTGGGAACAACATATATGTTCCACCCTAAACATGGGTGTAACATGGAACATGCTCCCAAAGGTGAACTTATCCTTTAATGGTTATCTTTTCCAATTACTACTTTACCGGGGTGGATTTACTAAAACTGGAGTGTGCAAAATCTGGTGCAGCTCTGCGCAGAAACCAATCAGTTCCAGGTTTTATTTTCAAAGCTTAATTGAAGAAACTGAACTTATAAGCTAATTGCCTCTCATGCACAGCTGCATCAGATTCTGTGTGCTCCAGTTTTAGTAAATCTCCTCTACTATGTCTTTCGTCTGGTGTTTGTCTGTCTGGAGGTGTCCATCTTGGCGAAGCAGGGCTGTGTTTCCTCATGTCAGAGCTTCCCCCTGGATGATTGGTGATCTGATGACTGATAGGGTAATATTCAACAAACAAAGGAGGTGCAGAAATCATTGATTAAATTAAGCACACACAGGCAGGGCAGGACTTAGGGTGGTGGGGGCCCCTGGGCTTGAGTGTTGAAGGGGCCCCCTTCAGCAGACATTCCCACATCGCTCCGGTTCGTTTTGCAGTTGTTCAGCGGAGGGGGGAGTGCCTCTCATCTGTCATTAGCCCGGCTGTTGGCTTTCTTCACTTCAGCAGCCACAGTCCTCCACACACCGCTCTGGTTCCTCCTGCTTCCGTGCTGCCTCCTATTGACTGCGGGAAGAAGCGGAGAGTCCCGCAGAATCTGTGCGTGTTGGGAGGTATGCGCAGGGCCGCCATCAGGAATTTTGGGGTCCCTTACACAGCTTAAGGCATGGGCCCCCTGGAGCAGAGAACCTGGGGGGGGGTGCTGAAATTGAGAAGCGGGGGGGAGCCTTTACAAAAAAAAGAAGAAATAAAGAAATATATATATAAGTGGGGGTTGCTGTCCGGGGCACTGGGGGCCTCTGGGCCCCTGGGGACCTCCAGACCCCTAAAAAAAAAAAAAAATAAACATTTATAAAAAATACATAAAAAAGGGAGGTTGCCATCCGGGGGCCCTGGGGACCTCTGGGCCTTTTAATAAAAAAATAAACAAAAATAAAAAAATATAAAAAAAGGGGTGGTTGTCACATGGGGCCCTGGGGACCACTGAGCCCTTTAATAAAAAAAAAATATATATATATATAAAATGTAAACATTTTTATAAAAAAAAGAGGGGTTGCCATCCGGGGGCCCTGGAGACCTCTGGGCCCTTTAATAATAATAATATATAATATATATATATATATATATATATACACAAAAAAACATCTTTATAAAAAAAAAAAAAAAAAAAGTAGGGGTTGCCGTCCGGGGCCCTGGGGGCCTCCGGGCCCCTGGGGACCTCCAGACCCCTAAGAAAAATAAAAAAAATAAACATTTATAAAAAAATACATAAAAAAGGAAGGTTGCCACCCGGGGGCCCTGGGGACCTCTGGGCCTTTTAATAAAAAATATAAACAAAAATAAAAGAATAAACATTTATAAAAAAATAATAAAAGGGGGGGTTGCCACATGGGGCCCTGGGGACCTCTGAGCCCTTTAATAAAAAAATAAATATATATAAAAAAAATGTAATTTTTTTTATAAAAAAGGGGGGGGGGTTGCCACCCGGGGGCCCTGGAGACCTCTGGGCCCTTTAATAATAATAATAATAATAATAATAATAATAATTATATATATATATATATATATATATATATATATATATATATATATATATATATATATATATATATATATATATATATATATATATATAAATAAATAAATAAATAAATAAAAACATTTTTTTTATAAAAAATAAATAACAAAAGTAGGGGTTGCTGTCCGGGGCCCTGGCCCTGGGGGCCTCCGGGCCCCTGGGGACCTCCGGACCCCTATTGGGCGGGGCCCATGGGCTTGAGCCCAGTCAAGCCCAATGGTAAGTCCGGCCCTGCACACAGGGTGCTTCTTGCTCTGTAGGTCTTCAGGTACAGATTTCTCTTTAGCAAGGAAACACTGAGTAGTATGAGAGAGGTATGACCAAATCTCACTCCAAATGTCTTTAAATTATCAGTCAGAGGCAGCAGTGAATTAGATCTCACACCTTATTTTCTCCTACTCTTCTTCTACCACACACTAGAGGTTATACATTTGTGTAGATGTTAGTTTTAAAAATCTACCATTATATGCTCAGCTTAAGCATATTGTTTGGTGTCACTTTAAGCAGCACAATAAACATTTCTCGATGCTTTCTGCAAGATAGCTTTTTAAGTCAAGGGTCCACTTTGTTCTATATGTTACATCTGCAGTTACATCCAAAATGCACAAAACTAGTATCCTCGATAAATATAACTGCAATGTGAGCAATACAAAAGTCCCATGAGCTACAGTGGAAGTAGTTCTCACTCATTTGCATAGTTTACCCTAATAACTTGCTGAAATTAATGGAAATAAAAATGGACAGTTTGGAAAAAATAAGTTGCACTAAAGGATTACGGAAAGGTCAACCCTACTGCTGAAAAAAAAACCTATATTTATAATATTTTCTTTTGACTAGACATGGTCTTACTCACTTGCTCATATGGCTTAGTTTCCAAAGTTTGTGAGAAAAAGACAGATTATATTATATGATAGAAGAATTTGAATTAATTCCATCAAGAATTTAATGCATAGTTTGATATAGTATTTTATTAACCCCTTTATGACCAGAGGTCACTGATGCCTTGGGCCCAGATCCACAAAGCACTTTTGCCGACGTATCTCGAGATGCGCGTGTATTTTTGCGTCGGCGTAAAAATGCGCCGTATCCACAGAACTAGATACGCCTGAAAATAGGCTTCTTCTGACCGACGTAACTTTCCTACGCCGGCGTAGCGTGGGCGCATATATACGCTGGACGCATCTGGCGCGCCCATTGATTTTCTATTCAAATATGCAAATGAGGGAGATACGGCGATCCACAAACGTACGTGCGCCCGGCGCAGGCTACGCACGGTGTGCGTAAGTTCAACCTCCGGTGTAAAGTTACCCCTCATAAAGCAGGGGTAAGTCAGCAGCAGACGTGCACAGGTCAGCCGGAGAGCAGTTGCAGCAGCACTGTTACGGACAAGCTGAGCAACCACACTTGCAGGACAACAATCTGTATGCCAACATGCCAGGGGCATCCTTGGCCATAGCACTACTAGTGTGTTCACAGGCGCGTAGGAGGAGGAGGGCACGGGAGAGAATATACCGAATGCGCCTGAACGTATTTGGCATGGGTGATTTGGAGGTGTATCGCATCTTCAGATTCAGCCTCGATGCTATCCTGGAAATAGCCACAGCCCTGCAAGATGACCTCACCAGCCAGACAGATCGCTGACATGTACTGCAGCCACTGGTCAAAGTACTGGCAACACTCCATTTCCTTGTCAGTGGTTCGTTCCAGCGTACAAGTGGAGTCGTGGCTGGGATGGCACAATCCACCACGAGCAGATGTGTGCACCAGGTTGTCCCCGCAATCCTCACACGCATGTCCCACCACATCATCAGACCCACCAATGAGCATCTGCGGCAGAAGGCAATGCAGGATTTCTACAGAATTGCCTAATTCCCATGCACCGTGGGGGCCATTGATTGCACACATGTGGCACTACAGCCCCCCTGTGCCACAGAGCATATGTACCGCAATCGTAAGCATTGGCATTCCATCAACGTACAGGTGATAGCTGATGCCCAATGCCTCATATGGCATGGCCGTGCCAAACACCCAGGTGTCAGATACGACAGCTACATATACCGTCAAAGCAACATCCCAACAGAATTCGACCAGAACGTGTACAGGGACAGCTGGCTGGTTGGTGAGTGACATGGGAGTCAGGCATGGCTGTCCGACCCCATGATGCAGACATCACGAGGGGCACATGCACAGCTAACATCCTCCTGTCTTTTCCCTTCCACGTGACTCGGCATATGAACTTGGGCCCCATCTCCTGACTTAATACCGGAATCCCCAAACCAGTGGAGAGAGAAAATACAATGATCCACACATAGGCACCCGTGCAGTGGTGGAGCGCACATTTGGCCTCCTGAAGTCCTGTTTCCGATGCCTCGATAAGTCCGGGGGGACCCTGTTGTATTCCCCAAACTTTGTGTGTCAGATCATCGGTGCATGTTGCGTGCTGCACAACTAGGCCATGAGAAAGGGCCTGCAGATTGACATATGTGATGACCTGACCCCCGAGCCACACACTCCCCCCCTGCCTGAGGCAGCACCGTCTTCTGAAGGAACAGCAGTCAGAAGTTGCCTCGCGGAATGTATCTTTGCACGTTAAACACACACATTCGGGGCGTGGCCTGGAAAGCCATGGTGTAGGACGTCTGTAGTGTGAGCTCCGTCTGCCTATCCTCCTGTCTGTGCCATGCTGCCTCAATCCTGCTCCCTGTGCCATCCTCTCCCCCTGGGGGCTCACCCTGCTTTCCCTCTGGCCCCCGGAGCCTCTCAGCCTGATACACGCCGTTCGCGGCCGCCGCCACTCTCCTCGTCCGGGCAGCTGCACTAGGAAAGACCGCGGCTTCGGCCTAGTCCTGGAAGTGGCGGCCATCTTGCTTCACCCGGCGGCAGCTCCAGCATAATTCCTCGGCCTCCCTGACTACACAGCACTCGGTCCCTCTGGCTACCATCTCCGGACGGCCACTAGACACCACCGCTGTGCCTACTACAGGTCCTGCAGCTCTCTTCAGGTCAGTCCGTGGCTCCGGCCCAGCTCCCCTAACGGCGGCCATCTTGCTGCACCTGAAGTCACCAGCAGACTTGCCATTACTTCCAGCCTGCCTTGAGCCTGATTTCCCTCTGAAGCAGCCCTCCGATCGCTCACAGTCCCTCCTCCATCACCTCCTCACTCTGCGACTGCTCCCGAGACGGCCCATGGTCTTGGCCCGGTTCCCACGGAGTGTCAGCCATTTTACTTCCCCTGGCAAAGCCCTATACAGGATCTGTGGGTCCCGCTGGTCACCCCGAACTTTGCCCCTCTCCTTTGTAGCCACTGGACACTGTACCTAGTCAGCCATTGCCCGTTGATGCCGTGGTGACGTCCCTGAACAACGGTGGTGGGGAGATATAGAGGATCCGGCCTAGCCCGCACCGGCCATCTTGGTGTACCCTGGTATCCCCCCGACCGCTCCTGTAACATGTCCCCAGGGAAAAAGGGCTCCGAGGCCGTCGACAAGCTGGCCAAGTACCGACGGCTTGAGGAGGAGCAGCAGACCGGGGATGGCGTCGGCACCTCCTCGGGAGCAGAACATTCCGATGCGGCCACTAATAGAGTCCTTGACGCCATCGCCATGTGCCAGAGTACGCTTACTGCCAAAATTGAGGAGGTCAACATTGATGTGTCTCTTATCCGGCAGGACCTCTCCAACCTACGGGACCGTGTGGCGGAGACGGAGACCCGTATTAGCAGAGCAGAAGACATCTTGCACCCCCTGCAACATACCACAGATGAGGTGCGTCGACAGCTGCAACAGATTAGCGCGAAACAGGACGACATGGAAAACCGCCTCAGAAGATGTAATCTCCGTTTTATCGGCCTTCCTGAGACCGCTGAGGGCACCGACCCGGCAGGCTTCCTTGAAAATCTCCTGACTTCCACCTTTGGCCGGGATGCATTCTCTGTGATGTTTGCGGTGGAGCGAGCCCATCGGGTCCCTGCCTGCCCTCCTCCCCAGGGAGCCCCGCCGCGTACCCTAATAGCGAAATTTCTCAACTTCAAAGATCGCGACAAGATCCTCCGCCTGACCAGAGAGAAGGGAAATATTCCCCACGTCAACACACATGTGGCCGTATTTCCAGACTTTTCTAATGAGGTGCAACGGCAGCGGTCCAGGTTTCAGGATGTTAAGCGGCGTCTCCGTGTTCTACACCTTAAATACGCCATGCTGTACCCTGCAAAGCTCCGTGTGGAATGTGACGGCCGAACTCACTTCTTCGAGGACCCCGAGTTGGCATCTACCTGGATTGACCAGAGGGAACGACGAGACTGAGTATACTGCGCTGCTTGCAAGTTGTGAGTACTTAATTTTTCCACCCCCTATTCTCCCATGTGCCCACACTGCTGCCTGATCCTGTCTCGATGTTTGTCCCTTCAGCGGGTGCACTGATTGGGTGTGCCCCCTGCCCGAGGGGGGGGGCGGACCTGGAGATCCTTTTGGGCCTAACTGGACCTTGCAACAAGCCTGCCGCCTCCGGGTGACCTCACTGGCATGTGATCCCCCGCTATCCCCTCTCTTGCGGGCTGCTTGTGGAGAACAGTATACTAAACATTACTGAGACTTTCTGCATTGCCTTACCTACCACCCTGATGGCAGACGGGCTCCCCTTGCACTGTCATGCTCACGCTACACATTTGTAGCTTCTACACCCCACGCACTTCTCAGAGAAGAAGTCGCCCCCCTAGGATCTCAATGGAATTTTTTTCACCCCCTGTTTGTTTGACAATTTTTTCTTCCCCCTTTTTTTTCTTTTTACCACAGGTATCTATGCCTCTTCGAAATTAAGTCCCTTGCCTCCAATGGGTTTCCCACATTGGATGTCCCCCGTTGATACCTGGTTTTGGGATGCTATGTCCATGCCGTGTTGGGGTGGCACTGGACTGGGTGGGAGGGGTAATGTTGTGGTAGTTTTTTCACCACCATGTTTACAACTGTTTATTTCTGTCAAAGGTACTATGTTATTGTCATGCATGCATTATCGATATTGGCTGCTGGTATGTTTTATGCTATCTGATGTGTCTACCTCTGCTCTGCTGGTCCAATCACGGTCTGTCATATGTAGCCTATACCCGCCATGTGTTCCCTGAAGCTTCTTACGTGGAATGTTAGGGGTCTGCGCAATAAGATCAAGCGCACAGCCGTTTTGACGTTCCTCAAGTCTCAACGTGCTGACATTATTACACTAGTCGAGACCCATGTCACAGGCCACTTGCAATCCTCTCTTAAAAAGCCCTGGGTAGGATGGGCCTATCACGCCACCCATACCTCATATTCCAGAGGAGTATCGGTCCTTGTTGCTAAACGGGTGCCAAGCAAATCAACCTGCAACAACCTGGACACCCCCGCCCATTCTGGGCAAAATCATCACCCCTAGCGCCAAAGTCAAAAGTCTCGGGGTCATCTTTGACTCTTTTATGACAATGGACGCACAAATAGGGTCAGTAGTCAGCGGATCTCACCATCTGTTGCGCCTACTACGCAGACTTACCCCTTTCATCCCCAAAGAAGACTTAGCGGTCGTGGTGGGAGCAATTGTCAACTCCAGATTGGACTATGCAAATGCCCTTTACCTCGGACTCCCCAAGTACCAAATCGCTCGTCTGCAAGTCGTTCAAAATACGGCCGCCAGACTTGTGACTGGAAAAAAACCTTGGGAATCAATCTCACCTTCACTGAGATCCCTTCACTGGCTACCAGTTAAAGACAGGATTGCTTTTAAAGCACTCTGTCTAACGCATAGATGTGTCCATGGGAATGCCCCCCAATATCTATGCGATAAAATAAAAGCTCACAATCCCAATCGCATCTTGCGATCCACCAATCAGAACCTACTACAGATCCCAAAAGCCAACTACAAGTCCAAAGGAGAAAGAAGATTCGCCGTCCAAGGTCCCAGACTATGGAACGCTTTACCAACCAGCATTCGGTTGGAGGCGAATCACTTAGCATTCAGGAGAAAGATCAAGACTCATCTCTTTTGATATCAAAGGAGACAGGAACAACAAGCGCCCAGAGGCGATTCAGTTCGCATGTGCCGCGCTCTATAAGTTTTTCATTCATTCAATCTAGTGCTGCTCCAGACAGACCAGCAGGGCAGATATGTATTTATGCACGCCACTGTTAACGGATCCCCTATCCTGTTACTAGCCTGTTATATCCCCCCCCCCATACAACTCAGCTGTAATTAAGGAGGGCCTTGCCTTTATGGCACAATATCCCTCAATACCGGCAGTGTGGATGGGGGATTTAAAAAAAAACCACACACATTCATCATAGCACACGGACAATGCACGCATGCACACCACTGTGGTCCCTAGCTCACACACACCACATCCACCTCACATTGGATTAGCCCAAGTCCACAATGCAGGACTTGGGAGCAGCAACGCCACGCCAAGGCCCCAATTATGTCACTGTCCATTCATACCACATTCACACGGCCGTGGGGATAACTTCTCCCCAACGACCCAGGGTGACACACCTTGCTGGCAGGAATGCCACCCCCACAATCACACACCAGTCACACTGTAGCCTGCACTACTGACCATGTGCAGATACTACAAAATCAAAAAGCTCTTAACCAGAGCACATAAAGACAAAAAAAACCTGAGCATATAACAAAAATCAAAAAGCTCATAATCTGAGCATATAACAAAAAGCAAAAAGCTCATAATCTGAGCATATAACAAAAAGCAAAAGACAATCAATTGCCCTGTCGTGGGCCAAGCCTGTTGCCACGGCTCTGGCTCCTTAGCTGTCTGGTAGGAGCCTGTGGTGGGGGGTGGGGCACCAGGAGGAGGAGGAGCATCCCCTGGTCTCTCCCTGGCTGGGTGCCTGCCCTCCAATGCCAGGGCAATGCGGGTGAGGACCACGTTTGTCTCGGCCTGCTGCAGCCTTGTCTGCCTCCCCTCCACTTGGATGGCAGCTGTATTAGCCTGTACGGCCACTGCAAGGGTCTGGACCTCTGCCACGAGGCCTGCAGCTCACCAAGGCAGGTGACCATCGCAGCACAGTTGCCACTCACATCCTGAATGCTATCATTAATCTGGGCAGAGAAGGCCAGGCTGTCTGCCACATGACACATCTGCACAGCTAGATCACCCATATGCCGGGATTGGCGTTCCTGTTCCCTCACAAGATGTTCCTAGAGGAACTCTGGAACACCCTGTGTCTTCCTGGTAGCCTTCTTGGGGCCAGGAGAGGCTTGGGGCTGTCTATAAGGGGAGGCCCTTGATGGGCTAGACCTGATGGGGGTGGACCCCAAGGGGCTTCCCTGATGGGGGTGGAGGTCTGAGAGGGCCCAGCCAAAGGGGAAGACTCTTCCAAATACAGGACAACATCCTGGTCCATATTGACCGTCTCCTCCTCAACCATCTCTAGAGGAGAAAAAGGGAGAGAGTGGGAGTAGGGATACAGTTGCTGAAGTTATACCCCGTATGGCCCACTCTGTTGGTTGGAGGGGACTGTCTTGGTACTAATAAAATAACAATAGGCAAAATAATATAAAAAGTTTATTTGAATCTAAAATTGCAAAAGAATTGTACATTTCGAGGATTGGTCGAAGTCTACTAGTTTCGCGGGGTTTCCGCTTCGTCAGGACAGCCAATCTATACAAGAAATGATGCAATAGAAACATGTAATATACATCAGCAGTGTACTACGCAATAAAATAATTGGAAATATATATAGACTTACCCAATGAATCAATTGTTAAGGTGCGGAACCAGGCAACCAAAGGGGGGGTTCCCCCGGCGGCGGACAGGGGGATAATAAGCCGTGGAGTTCTAAGTGTAAACAGAGATAAGTGTATGGTACTAGCAGTGTATATAAATATATGATATATACCATATAACAGATACACTTGGGTCTGAAGCATCATGTCATGGCAGGGTGGGGGGGGGGGGAGAGGGAAGGGGGACAAAGAGAAGTGGGGGAGGGAGGGGAAAGGTAAGGAAGAAGGGAAGTGGAAAGAAAGTAAGTGAAGGAGGGGAAAGATAGAAGGGGGAAGGGAAAGGAGAGGAGAGGGAGAAGGGGGGGGGGAAGGAGAGAAAAAAGGGGGGAGGGAAAGGAAAGGGGGGGGGGGAAAGATACAGGATGGCCAGGTGTAGTGTCAAGGAGGGGGGGGTAGGTAAGCTTACCATGATATGGTTCTTAGGAGATGAAGCCAGGTCAAGATGGAGGGTGATCTGGGTGGCGTGGGCAGATACAAGGGAGACCATGGAATGGAGCATAATTGTGGGGAAGTACAGCGATGCATAACTGGGGATGTCCAACGGTGCTGGTGAAACCAGCGATGTGTCATCAGACGGAGGTATCCGTATGTCTGACGATTGCAGGGTAATGCAAGGACTAGAGGTAAAGAAGAGTGCACCAGTAAGGACCCCAGAATGCTGCCAAAAAACATGTCCCGATCTGCTATCAACCCGTCCACCAGACCGCCAGGAGACAGGTCCACGCTGCTGAACAAGGGCCGAGGGGTCCTTAGTTAAGCTATCCCAACCCGGAAGTGCCGTAGACGCCGCGGGAAGGCCGCGTCATGACGTCACCGGGTCAGTCTCCCCGCACAACGCAAGTGCGAAGGCCGCACTGTTCTGCGTGTGCGATCAGTCTCAGCGAAGGGGCGGGGAGCCCCAAACCGAGAAGAAACAAGGGGGGGTGTGATCTGATTGAGACACCCCCACCAGGGGAGACACAAGTCCGCCGCAAGGGGGAGTAGAGGTCGCCGGGACTGCACCAATTGACTCACGGGGTACTAAATTAAAAGGGAGATAGAATTCAGTAGACATAAATAAATACATTGAAAATAATTGGTAATAGGTGGGGGAATAAGTCCCACTAGGTTGATTGCTAGCATATGGTGACATAGAATACCATTATCTCACTCATGACTGCAAAACAGACAGTAAGGAAAAGAGGGGCATATCGGTAAGGAATGAATTAACCCATAGAGGGAATTCATGCCAATGATCAGGTGATCGTGAGATTAATGAAATGGAAGGGATGAAAGATGAAAGGAGATAGGTGATGCAGGAAGAGATAGGAAGATAGGTCAGAAAGGGGACCCTAGAATGGGTGTACCCCAAAGCGCCAAAGTCAGCGCTCAGATAAAATAATTAAAAAAGGAAGTTAGCAAGATAAAAAAGAGGAGAGGTGTGGGCACTCCCCTCCACCGCTGACTCGTGGCTTCTCAGGGGGTCAGGCTCAGGATGATGTTCGGGGGATGGCGTGAGATGGCCACCGGCAGCAGATGGCCCCGCTCCCTCCAGCACATCTGTAATTGTACCTGACAGATACAATGTTAAAAAGACAATCACTGTTCCCTTTAGTCTGATTTATGATCATTAACAGAGACTGAAGTTGCTAACAACAGCCAGTACTAGGAGTCAGCAGCTGACCAAATTGCTTTCAAAGATGGGACATTTCTTAAAGTATAACTATACGGCCTTCTACACACGAGCAGACACATTTGTTCAAATCGGTCGGACAGACCGATTCGAACAAATCTGTCTGCTGGGGACGTATTGGTTTGATCGTGTACACACGATCAAACCAAAATCCCCGCCGGCAGACGGCACGGTGACGTGGCGGTGACGTTGACGCCGCCACGTCACCGCACCAGGAAGTAAAACACTTCCGCGCATGCGTCGAAACCATTCGACGCGTGTGCGAGAAGACATGTCTGCTGGTTAGCGTACTAACCAGCAGACATGTCGGGCGGACGGGTTGCATGCTTTGAAATCTGTCGGCTGGCCAAATCTGTTGGCTCGCCCCTACACGCGATCGAATCTGTCTGCTGGGACGGTCGGGCCGACCGTTTCCAGCAGATAGATTTGATCGTGTGTACGCGGCCTACCACATTTTTTTAGTGTTGGATGGTGAAGAAAAGTCAGAAGCTCTGTCAGGTTTTACTGCTATCTGGGGCTCCATTGAATGAATTTTCTCTTACCCCTGTTCTGGAGACCAACTTTTACCAGGCAGGAAGTGACGTATTTAAAAACATTTTTACTTCTGTCTGTGTTGCTGTTGGAGCGTTTCTTTCAATTCTACCTGTGAAAAATGAAGGGCCAGATCCACGTACATCTGCGCATATATAGACCGGCGTTGCGCATCTCTTTTACGTTACGCCGACTCCACTGAGAGACGTAAGTGCCATATCCACAGAGTATTTGCGGCCAAATTTGCGCCAGCGCGATGTAAATTCCGAGGCGTAAGGCTGCGTAATTCAAATTAGGAAGGACGTGGGCATGTTCAATGTGTCACCCCCACATTCAAAAATCATTCACAAACAGAAAAAAAAATCATAATCCAAAAAAAAAATGCACAGCAAAAAAAAAAAAATGCACAGCAAAGAAAACACAGAAAAGCCAAAAAAAAATATACCGCCGCTGGTGTGACCCACGCCTGGGGCGGCCACGGCCCGGCTCCTCAGGGGAGACTCATAGGGGGGGTTATTAGGGGAAGGAGGAGCATCCCCTGGTCTCTGCCCACCTGGCGGCCTGCCCTCCAAGGCCACGGCAATTCTGGTCAGGCCATCATTGAGGGTTGCCGTATTGGCCTGGATAGCCTGGGTGAGGGCCCGTGCCGTATCCCCATCCTGATATTACCGTTTGTATCACTTGACCCTCTCTTTTAGATTGTAAGTTCTAATGAGCAGAGTGCTCCAATTCCACCTGTATTGAATAGTATTGTAACTGTACTGTCTGCCCTCATGTTGTAATTTGCTGAGCAAACTGTTTGCTCTATATAAATCTTGTATAATAACAATAATAACAATAGGCTCTATTCCTTCTCCATACTATGCAATTTTTTTTTATTGTGTATCAATACATTCTAACCTATCCCCAGTATGGCACATTAATTTACAGCTTGCAGGTGTGAAGGGGTTAAAGGTGCTTTATTTAAAATTAAAATATGTAATGTAATATGTAATGTAATATTGAACTGCACATAAGTTATTAGCCACTATTGTGTTTTCCTGTGATTCCCAACTCCATCCATCTCAGCTCCTCTTCAGACAATCATGTGATGCACCCATTAGTACCATGTTATTCTAGTTATGCAAGCCCATGGTACAAAAGTATTTACTCTTTCAGTCTGCTCACACTTCATTCTCTCAAAAGGATGAAAGAATATTTCACAGCTCAAACTAAATGCCAAAAGGCAGCAGTCCATTATACAGACCTATTGAAAGATTTAGGGCATTCAAAATCACATAAAAACACAAATGAAGGTAAACTGAGAAGTCTTGTTTGAACATCCTGAGAGGCAAAATATATCTAAATATCATTAACATTACTAATTTCTGCAATTTAAGTACTAATACTGACTTTTCTTTAGCATTTACAGAACATACTGAATCCTTCCTATGCTGATCCAAAATGATACCTTATGGCTATATCTTTCTGGAGAGAAAAGCAGATTGAAGCATTGTGGTGGGTACAGTGATATCTGTGTCACACTCACACATTACTTAGTTCGTATTTATGCACTTGCCATGTAAAAATATGTCTACCGCTAGATGCATTTTATGAAGACATTGTAAAGTAAATGTATTGTTTTTCAATACTGTACAAGGAAAATATCATGTAAATGAGACAGCTTGACGTAAAAAAGATAATCAACTTACTATCTAAATTGTGTTTTTTTTTTTGGTTTGTTTTTTATGTTTAATTTGTAATTATATTTGTTCATGGCTGCAAGCATATTTGCTCATTACAAACACAGGCATTGCCTCAATGTTTGTAGTGATATACAACTGTTGTACTTTACTGTATTATCTCACAATAATAGTCTATGGATCAGCTGTCTCACTCAAAATTACAAATCTTTTATGTGGCTGATACCTAAATTGCTGTTAGGAGTAATAGCAGTGAGACACGGACAGCTTTCTCTAGTAAATCATCTACAAATCATTACATTTAATGTGCAGGATATACCAAGACGTACTTTATTCACATTAAAATAATATAAACAAAAAAAGCCAAAGGCTGACGCTGCGCTAATTAAAAATTGAAAAAATTAACCTGTGAATGGAGGAACAATGAGCTGCTGGCACTAAAAATTGTATACAACAATTCAACAAAGCAAAAAAAAAACAGAAAGAAGTGCAGCGCTAGAAATAGTTAACAATTAAATACATAGATCAAGTGATAATAAAGCTCATTGAGAAATGGGTTAAAAAGAGCTAATTGATAAATGTGAGAAAGAATAGATCTCCATAAACTAATAAGTGATAAAGTCCAGTGCAAAAAATCCAACAATGGGCCAGATTCAGGTAGATGGGCGAATCTTTATGTTGGGAGAAACGTTTCTCATTTACTTTACTCCGACGAAACTTTAGGAGCAAGTACTGTTATACACATAGCACTTGCTCCTAAAGTTGCGGCGGCGTAGTGAAAATGAGCCGGCGGAATTCAAATTGGGCGGGTAGGGGGCGTGTATTATTATAACTAGGCGCGATCCCGCGGCGAACGTACTGCGCATGCGTCGACTGTCAGTGCGCATGCTCCAAATTCTGTCAGTGAACGTCAATCCCCATTCACGGACGTTTTAGGCAAACGACTCTAATTTTTTTTTTTTCAACGCAATGACGACGGCCATACTTAACATAGGATACTCCACTAGGGGGCTGCTTTATCTTTACGCCGCGTATCTCTTACGGAAACGTCGGAAAGTCACTGCGTCGGGCCCGAATACGATCGTGAATTGCCGATTCTCGCTGATTAACATATTCTCGGCGTTAATCAGCGGGAACACCCCCAGCGCCATTTTTAAAATTGCAGTTCCGATACGACGGCGAAATACAATTACGCCGCTCGTATAGGAACTCCAACCTGGCGTTTCTTGTTTTCTGACTATAGAAAACAGAAACGCCGGCTCAAAGTGAGAGTTAGGCTGGAGTATCACTGATACTCCAGAGTAACTCTACCTGAATCTGGCACAATAATTCTTGTGCTAAAAAATTCTAAAGGTGATCAGGTGCGATCCAATATGCTGTTAAAGGAGAAAGGATTTCCACAAATTCACCCATGAGAAGACTGCCTGCTTACCACAAGGAGAGACTGCTTTGCATCAGTCTCATGAAGCATAGGGAAGTAAAAAAAAAAAAAAAACGCGCTATTAATCCCTCCCACCTAAGGCAGCAGCTGGCGTGCGATACACAAGTGAAAACAAAAGAGAAAACAAGCCGTGCCATAAGCATAGGGAAGTCCTGTTCTCCCCGGAACCAATCCACGCAATTCAGCAGCAGTAATTTAGACAGTGATGGAGCCGCCGGGCGGGAGGAGCGATGCTCAGCTCTGGGACCCCGATCAGGGAGGTAGGTGACGAAGGAGGATCCGGGTCAGAGGAAGGAGGTTGTCACCAAGGATAATGACAGCTCAGGAGACAAGGGCTGCCGGGTGACACTTCCGCTTTGCTGGACCCAGGTGAGATGGGGCTGCAACGTAGTCAAGGCGAGCGGAGGGCTGCACATGCGCAGATCTATCCTTTCTCACATTTATCAATTAGCTCTTTTTAACCCATTTCTCAATGAGCTTTATTATCACTTGATCTATGTATTTAATTGTTAACTATTTCTAGCGCTGCACTTCTTTCTGTTTTTTTTACATTAAAATAATAGCTCATGATATAAAATTGATTCCTCTCGAATTCTGGACTTGCTGCACCCTTTCTCTTCTGTCACTAGGTGGGACTATTTACAGTGTGTAGAGGATATATATACATCCCAGGTGTTGTACACATATTTATACACTGTATAGTTTAGCTAGATCAGTTCTTCCTAATTTACAGGCAGGTGATTGTGCTAGCTGCAGTATTCTCACGTGGTGTATTTCCTCTGCAGTGTGCACCATAAAGCTACACGATTACTATAGACACCCAGCAGGTACAATATTTAAAGGAATTTTTCATATTTTTTTTTATTTAAGCATTATGATGCTTAATTAAAAAATAAAAAAATGTATGAAAAATTACTTTAAATATTGTACCTGCTGGGTGTCTATAGTATGCCTGTGAAAACGTCTTTGAGAACCTGGGTAATTGTTTTTTAAAAATTGTAGTTTTTTTCTGGAGCAGCGATTTTAATGATGCTGCATCATTAAAATCACTGCTCCAGAAAAAACAACCGTTTTTAAAACTTTTTTTCCATTGATACATGTTCCCTGGGACAAGCCCCGGGTTCTCAAACCCGTTTTCCGACAATAACTTGCATATTAGGCTTCAAAATGAGAACTTTTGAATTCGAACGTTCGTGTCCCATAGACATCAATGGGGTTCTAAATGTTCTGGTGTTCGGCTCATCCCTACTTCTGCGCTTATGTTGTTTTGTGGCACAAGAGCTTGGGAGCGTGCACTAGTCTTTGGAGTAAGCATGAGCTTTATGTATGATATTAAAGGGGTCATAAAGGTTTGTCTTGTTCACCTTTTTTTCACCGTAATGCATCCTATGCATTACGGTGAAAAAAACCTGGCAATGAAGGCCCCCAGCCCCCCCCCCCCCACGTTTTACTTACCTGAGCCCCAAATCTGCTGTGTGTGTCCCCCGGCATCTTCTTCTCTTTGGAGTCTGGCCATCGATTGGCTAGATTGATAGCAGCGCAGCCATTGGCTGAAGGAAGTAGAGAGTATAGAGAGAAGGGGAAAGTTCAGGTACGTGGTACAGAATGTACGAAAAGTATCTAAAGTTCCAGTATTCACCACTCTGGCTCACCCGGATAGACCCCTCTCACATGGCCTAGTGGCCGGAATGATGCATGGACAGTATGAAAACAGTCTCTGCCACAGACCGTCTGAGAACAAAAGATGGATAGCCAGGGAATCCTCTGCCACAGGATTTCAGTCCTAAACTTCCTGCCTTACAGCAAAAGAGCCTTTAAGCCGATCCGGTGGACTGTAAAACAAATTGAGTAGTGGATCCCTTTTATAACAAGGTCACCAGGCCTATCCCGAGACATTAGCCTGCCTTGCTTGGTCTCCTCCAGGGCAGGTCCTCCCCCGGTTTCCTTCGTTAAGAAGCTTCCCCCACTTGGATGGACAGCTTGAGATCCCTTCTAGAACCATAGGCCCCCGCCAGCATAGCTTGGCCTACATGATAGGCATACAGCCTTGCACCAACGTGGTCCTGGGGCTGGAATCACACACACGCACCTCGCACCAGGAGGGCCATGAGGTGAAAGACCCCAAAAATGGCATCTGCCCCATAAGTATCCACTCCCAGCATGCACAACGGGGCACCACTCCCACTGGGATGCTGCGGAGAAGGGTCACTTAACACATCATGGTTTGCCCGAGTACAAACATGGATCTGAGGTGGTAACGCCACCTACAGGCAACAAGGGAAATATTCAATCAAGCACAACCATAGCCAGAACAGAGGCTAATTTCCATGAAATTAGTAGTCTGAACCCAACTATTGGCTCAGACACCCCCAAAATGTATAGTAGAAAGAAAGTTACGGCTCTAACGGTGGATTGTGTTAGGATGATCAGTATGGTCTCAGGAAATCAAGGGTGCTGGCAATGCACAAGGCAACAAATGGAAAAAGAAAATATGGCTTAATCATAGCACTAATTTATAGTGTTTTACTCCCGTGTAGTGTGCTGTGACTTGTAGTGCATTTTTCCTTTTTTAAATAAAGACAACCATCAAGGTTTTTTGCAGTGCAGCTGTCCATATTTTCTTTTTCCATTTGCTAAATTTATAGTAGCACCCCAATCATTGGGAGCCCGGCTCTACATTAGAAAATTACTCAGAGCCCCAAAACATTCCATATAATTTTTAGCAGACACCCTAGGGAATACAGTGGTGGTCGTTGCAACCTTTTATGTTACATGGTATTTGTGCAGAAGTTTTTCAAACGCAGAGGAAGTCTAGTGCTTGAATTACTGCTCTCACTCTAACATTCACGGCGTATGTAGCCTATGTGTATCTGGCTCTGACACTAGCCTCAACAGCCACTGACCTCACCCCACGTCCCTGGTGTCAAGTAACATCCACATGAATGGCACAACCCAAGGTTTCCCAGCAGAATACACAGGGTCCCATACAAAACCTGGGACCCTAGAGTAATTACTAACTGTAGTTTATGTATGAGTTTTATATGTTAGCAGGTGTTGAAGGGGTAAGACAAGAAGTATATGCAAATCCTAAAGTAACACTAAACTCTGGTTTAAAAAAAAATCGATTGAAATTTGTAAAGTAAAGGGGCATGCCACAGCTTGGGAGGCTTGGCACCCCTTTTCTGCAGCATCTTACAGTGCCGTGGCACGGTGCATCTGCCTGGGATTGGCCCTGCTTGTCCTGATGGGGCCCCCGTGGGTTCCTGGGGCCCCTGGGCTCTGCCCAGGTGTGCCCACTGGATAAGATGGCCATGATATACACCATAGTTTTTAGACGATATAACTTTCACGCAAACCAATCAATATATACTTAATGGGCTTCTTTTTTTTTTTTTACCAAAGACAGGTAACAGAATACATTGTGGCCAAAATTTATGGAAAAAATATTTTTTTATTTGATACGTTTTACAGCAGAAAGTAAAAAGGGTTTAAACCTTTTGGGCCAGATTCAGAAAGGACTTACGATGGCGTATCTCCAGATACGCCGTCGTAAGTCCGAATGAGTGCCACCGTATCTCGGCGCCTGATTCAGAGAATCAGATACACCGAAATTTAGGCAAGATCCGACCGACCTAAGTCTCTTACGCCGTCGGATCTTAACTGCATATTTACGCTGGCCGCTAGGTGGCGCTTCTGTAGATTTACACGTTGAATATGCAAATTAGGTAGATACGCCGATTCACGAACGGAGTTGGGCCCGTCATAATAATATACGTCGTTTACGTAGGCGTTCGACCGGCGTAAAGTTATCCCTGCTATATGAGACGCAGCCCATGTTAAGTATAGACGTCGGAACAGCATCGAATTGTACGTCGTTTACATTGTTTGCGTAAGTCGTTCGGGAATGGGGCGTAAGTTACGTTCACGTCGATATCAATGAATATTTCCAACGTGATTTTGGAGCATGCGCAGTGGGATACGTCCATGGCCGGCGCATGCGCAGTTCTTTCGGCGTGTCATTTACGTCGGGTCACGATTAGTTTACATACAACACGCCCACTACCAGCCTACTTTGAATTACGCGGGCTTACGCCTGCACATTTACACTACGCCGCCGTAACTTTGGGCACAAGTTCTCTGTGAATACGGCACCTGCCTCTCAAAGTTACGGCGGCGTAATGTAAATGAGATACGCTATGCCGCCGGAAAGTTACGCGATTCTATCTGAATCTGGCCCTTTGTGGTTAAAGTCCTTGCAACATAAATTGATCAACCAGAGGATTTTTTTTTCTCAACAAAAGTGGAGTTACTCTTTAACAATGAACTTCTTTTATTTTCTCAGTTTTGGGCTGTTAAAAATACTATTTAAAGCTTTTGGAACAAAGACAGGCATTTGGAAAGTCAAGCCTATGAAACAACCATGGCTCCCTCTATAGACACAATGGATACAGGAAATTGGCTATTTGCAGAATCATCAGGTAAATCTTAGGCCGCGTACACACGATCAGACATGTCCGATAAAACACGTTTTCATCGGACCACGCTGAAGTGGTCTGTTGGTCTGATGTGCGTACACACCATCGGACCAAAATCCCCTCGGACCAGAACACGGTGACGTAGAACACAACGACGTGATGAAAAAATGAAGTTCAATGCTTCCAAGCATGCGTCGACTTGATTCTGAGCATGCGTGGGATTTTGGTCCGATGATTTTGTGTACTAACCATCGAACCTGTCCGACGGACAGGTTTCAAAGCATATTTTGAAACTTTTGTCTGCTGGAAAACGGTCCGATAGGCCGTACACACGATCGAACATGTCCGCTGAAACTGGTCCGCAGTCTTATAGGGGAAAAACATGAAAAAATATTGTACCCACCATATCTAGGGACTAGTAAGCTGTAATAGAGTACATTACATTTTTGTTCTTGGCTTTTGATAGACAATATTTGCCCCATGATGGGCCTTTCTGTAGGGCTCAGAATCTTTTGCATTCCTATCACACAGCTATACGTTGCTTATGCTTGCTTTGGCCACTTGCTTAATTTGGGATTGACTTACTTTTCAAATGTTGACTTTGGAAGAGCGACATATTTTAGAAGCGCTGCCTAAACTTGCTCAGTAATAACGTTCTTGATTGACAAAAGTAATCGAAATCCACTTTAAAGTTCCTTTTTTTTATTTGGAGTGTATATGTGTATATGTGTTTAGAATTGGAAAGAAAAAAAAAGGTACGATTTATGTTTGGACTGGCACTGAAGAGACTATCTGATCACCGAGTCTCAGCCACAAGCGAGGGGATCAAATGAGCTGCCACCTTTATGAAAACAAGTTATTTTATCTTTTTTAATCTTTTTACAAGGGTATATTTAGTTGAGAATGTGATGTTATTGGAGAGTCCATCTGAAAGCGGTGTTTACTTTTTAGGCGTAGGAGTAAAGTCTTTGGCATTGAGACAAGTGGATACTTCTTACGGGAACTCGTGGTATCAACCAACAACAGCGCACCATCAAGAAATCCTTAAAGAGACCCTGTTGCCAAATCATTAATTTTAGAAACAATCCACTTAAAAGATTATATATGCATGAACCATATTTGAGGCATGTTACTTAAAAGTCTCCCTTGTATAGACATCCAAAACCCCTAAAACTGCTGCTGGTTGCTGCCATCTTGGATGTGATGTCAGCAGCCATAGCAAATTTAGAGCTGTCACTCAAGTGACATTCTATATTATATCCATTTTCTCCTCCCCTAGCACCTACATGAAAGGTTATATAGGAAGGTAAGCAGGGGAGCTGGGCCAGCATACTCAGTAATTAGATGCTCCCAGTAGAGGAGAGGGTCATGACATATAAAAAGGGCTATGCTAAGGAATTTACTGTTCCTGAAGCAATCAAATTTGCTAGCAAGTTCAGCAGTGCTTATGGAAAAGAAAAATGCTGCAAGAAAGCATTTATAATTTCTGGTTGTTCTGTGCTTTTACCTGCATTTTGTTAAGTTGGCGAGAGGGTCTCTTTAAATGCACACACCTGTGCAGCTTAGGAATTTAAATAATTGCACACAGGGTGCATAGTCTAATGCCGCGTACACACGACCGGTTTTTATGATGAGAAAAATTCAATTTTTTAAATTGATCATTAAAAACGATCGTGTGTAGGCTCCAGAGCGTTTTTAGAAAAATTGTGAAGGAATAACTGCGCTAATACGTGAAAAACAACCTGTGATGAGACAGATTAATGATGTGTGATGCTCGTGAAGCAAATAAGTAAAGCTGCAGCTTACTGCGTGACATTTAAACAGTGATAACATAGGAAGAAAAAACAAGTTGCGCTAAACATAATCAGCATATATGTCTATAATAGAATCACATAGGAATCAGTAACTTGACATAAGTTGATAAAACATTTGTGAAAAACTAATCAAAGTCCTTAGAAGATGGAGTAATGAATTCTTTCACCAGTGAAAAGAAAGAGTCCACCTATTACAACACCAATTCGGAGTGACGATCCAATGAAAGAAATCCTCCACCATTAGAGTAAGTGAATCTGCTTACCAGATTCCCAGCGGTCCCTTAACCACTTCCATACCAGGCACTTACGCACCTTCCCGCCCAAGCCAATTTTCAGCTTTCAGCACTGTCGCAATTTGAATGACAATTGCGCGGTCATGTTACACTGCACCCAAACAAAATTGGCGTCCTTTTTTCCCCACAAATAGAGCTTTCTTTTGGTGGTATTTGATCACCTCTGCGATTTTTTTTTTTGCGCAACAACTAAAAATAGAGCGAAGATTTTGAAAAAAATATAAAGTTTTTATTTTTTTCTGTTAATTTTTTTTGTAAATGAGTATGTTTTCTCTTTCAATTACGGGCACCGATATGGTGGCACTGATGGGCACCGATGAGGTGGCACTGATGGGCACCGATGAGGTAGTTTTGATGGGCGCCAATTAGGTAGCACTGATGGGCACTGATAGGCGGCGCTGGTATGGGGCACTGATGGGCACTCATGGGCGGCACTGATGGGCACTCATGGGCGGCACTGATGGGCACTCATAGGCGGCACTGGGCACTCATAGGCGGCACAGATGGGCACTCATAGGCGGCAGAGGTGGGCACTCATAGGCGGCACAGGTGGGCACTCATAGGTGGCACAGGTGGGCACTGATAGGTAGTACGGATGGGCACTGATAGGTGGCACAGGTGGGCACTGATAGGTGGCACAGGTGGGCACTGATAGGTGGGCACTGGGCATGGATTGGCACTGACAGACACTGGGGTGGCACTGATGATCACTGAGGGGTGGCACTGATGGATCAATGTTGCCAATCAGTGCCCATGTGTGGGCACTGATTGGCATCATTTTTTTTTTACTGCCCCCCCCTTTTTTTTTTGTCCTTTTTTTTTGTTGTCTTTTTTTTTTTTTAGTACCCTGGTGGTCTAGTGTGGGCACTCCCTGGTGGTCCGTGTAGCGATCCGAGGGGGGGCTGCGCTGATAAACAATCAGCGCGAACCCCCCCTGTCAGGAGAGCCGCTGATCGGCTCTCCTCTACTCGCGTCTGTCAGACGCGAGTGAGGAAGAGCCGTCGGCGGCTCTTCCTGTTTACATCGTGATCAGCCGTGATTGGACACGGCTGATCACGTGGTAACGAGGCTCCGCCGGAGACGCGTTACCGAGATCGGAGGTGCAGGGTGTCAGACTGACACCCCGCATCACCGATCGCCGCGCTGCGCGCCCCCTCGGGCACGCGCGGCATTGAAATCGCGCTAGACGTTTGAGAACGGCTAGTCACGATTTCATAACCACTTCCCGGCCGTAAATCTGTTATTGGCCGGGCGGGAAGTGGTTAATCAAAAAGACCCCAGGTAGCATGTAGATTTTTAAACAGTGGGAGCTGAAGGCTGGATGGACACAGTTGGATCCCAATCACTGCCTCATTCCAGTGGGTGGAAAACCTTAGATGCCATATACCATGGAAAAAACATAGGGGAGCCGCAATAGTGTAAAACCATTGGATTCAAAATAAGGCCGCGTACACACGAGGAGCGGGACAGGTTTTCATCGGACATGTCTCCTGGGATATTTTGGTCTGATGTGTGTACACACCATCAGACCAAAATCCCCGCGGACAGACAACGCGGTGACGTGGAGGTGACGTTGACTCCGCGACATGCGAAAGCAAGGAATTAAAATGCTTCCATGCATGCGTCGAAATCAATTCGATGCATGCGGGGGATTTCGGTCCGCTGGTTAGGCGTACTAACCAGTGGACATGTCTGACGGACAGGTTTCCAGCGGACAAGTTTCTAAGCATGCTTAGAAACTTTTGTCCGCTGGAAACCTGTCTGCTAGGCCGTACACATGATTGGACATGTCCGTGGAAACTGGTCTGGAGGCCAGTTTCAGCGGACATGTTCGATCGTGTGTACGCGGCCTAAGACAAAACACTCACATTTTAGCAGTGCTTGATAGCTTTTCAGTCTGGTGCTCCGGCCGGAAGCAATCCAGACAACCCGACCAAAAAGGATAGAACTGATGTAGTCAAAGGGGGGTGATGCCGTTGTGCCACACGTTTCGCCCAACCAGTTTCGCGAGAGATCGCTTCTTTGTGGGGCACTACATTCCAATTTTAGAACATGCTCTATTTTTTCGACTTTTTTCACATCGTTGTTTTTCTCGCTGTGAAAAATGGTCATGTGTAGGCTTTAATGACGCGGAAAAAAATGAGAAGGGAAATTTGCATAATCAGCCTAAAGGGTGGCGCCATTCGAATGGAACTTCCTCTTTATAGTGCCGTTGTACGTCACTGCGATTTGCTCGAGCATTTTTTTCACGATCGTGTGTAGACAAGGCAGGCTTGACAAGAATCACGTCGAGAAAAACTTCATTTTTTCCCATGACATTAAAAACGGTCGTGTGTACGCAGCATATCTCCTGAAAGCTTTAGATTTTTCCTCCAGGTATTGCTGTAGTAAACCAATCCATCCTTCATCTTTGAGGCTGCGTACACACGATCAAATCTATCTGCTGGAAACGGTCTGACAGACCATTTCAGCAGACAGATTTGATCGTGTGTACGGGCAAACAGACGGATTTGGCCAGCCGACAGATTTTAAAGCATGCTTTAAAATCTGTCTGCTGGGAACCCGTCGGACCGATATGTCTGCTGGTTAGTACGCTAAACAGCAGACATATCTGCTCGCACATGCGTGGAATGGATTCGACGCATGCACGGAAGTAATTTACTCAACGTCACCGCCACGTCACCGCGCTGTCTGCCGGCGGGGATTTTGGTTTCATCGTGTGTACAGCGATCAAACCAAAATAGCCAGCAGACAAATCTGTTCAAATCGGTCTGTCAGACCGATTTGAACAGATTTATTTGCTCCTGTGTACGGGGCCTGAGAGGTAAGCTGGGTATACACCAGTAGAGTGTTCATTAGTGGGGTCAAATCGACATTCATTTTCAAACACAGTGACAAGAAAATTTTAGGGATGGAAAACTATTCTCAAATGTGCAAATTTCTAAAGGCCCATACACACGATCCAATTTTTCCTAATTGTCTGATGGACGTGTTGTGTCGGATAATCCGACCATGTGTATGCTTCATCAGACAATTGTTGGCTGAATTAATGACATCAAAATCTTGAACTACTTTTGAATGAGATGCAAATGTTCTGAAACTTTTAAAAATGTTCAAATATTTTTTGTACAAATGTTTGTTTGAGAATCTAATAATGTATATCAAGCTGTAATCTGGTGATCTTTGAACCTCTTTGGCCTGTTTGTAATACTGGATAAGAGGATCCAAGCACACCCCTTGTGAGCTCCTTCCTATCTCATTCAGAAATCTCCCTCTATCTCCAAGTTAAGACTAAAAAGTTCCTCCCAGCCATCAATCATACTCAAACCTGTGTTAGAAGTTTGAATCCAATTATATATGTCTGTTTTTTGCTAGTGTCCTAGGAGGTTGAATGACTTTTGCTTAACTCTGCTGAGGAAAGATACATCTATAAGTTGTTATCATTTTTTTCTTCTTTCAAAGTTTTCGGTAGTTTGTGAATGTTTTTTCTCTTCAATTAAAACTTTTATTATGAAATTTGGGCTAGTTTCTTACACAGCAATTATCTAGATTGGCTAATCCTCTGCACTACCTTGAAGGCCATAAATGAACCCTACTGGACTAAAAATTGTGGGGCCTGCCTGTAATGTGACCTTTGAGGCACTGAGCTCTACTCATGACTCTCCCCAAATCTGTAATGTACTAGTTTGTTAGAAACGGGGCACATTACAGTCCCACATCCATGTCACAGCATATGGTTTCACTCTGTGTGTAAGTCTGTGGAAGGGGTTTAGATATATAATTGTAGCACACCCCATGTAAGAGTCGCTGGTGGAATGGGATCCCCCACCCAGCACAGTCAGGCAAACCAAATTTCTACAGTATTCCAGAGTCAGAAAATAATCCAGTATTTTCTTTTGTTATTTTATTGCGGGATTAGAACTTGGATGGAGAGTAGGGGTATTATGGGATGCCCACTTGACTTAAAGGGGTTGTAAAGTTAAATTTTTTTTTCCTAAATTGCTTCCTTTACCTTAGTGCAGTCCTCCTTCACTTACCTCATCCTTCAATTTTGCTTTTAAATGTCCTTATTTCTTCTGAGAAATCCTCACTTCCTGTTTTTCTGTCTGTAACTCACCACCGCAATGCAAGACTTTCTTCCTGGTGTGGAGAAAGCCTCTTAAGGGGGGAGGGGGTGAGCAACAGCCTGTTATTGACAGGACCCAAGGCACCTTTGAGTGTGTAGCAAAAAGTCAGTGTCCTGCTATTCATCACTGTCGCTACCAATTCCAGCACCACCTCTTCAGGCACTGCCAGGCCACGGGGCTACAGCTGCCCCTTTCACTATCCCTGCTGGCTACTTCTCCTCAGTCCTCCCAGACTGACACCACAGTCCTCCCAGACTGCTCACTCACCAGCCGACCTGGATGACTCCTCTGGAGAACTCCTGGACATGCTGATCTTCTCCTGCTGTTCTCTCCTTGCTCCCGCGCCTTAAAGAAGGATCTCCTCCATGTGTTGTAGAGGGTTCCTTCGGCCCCCGAGCCCAAGGCCTTAATGGCCACCGAGAGCCTGCTCAGCACTCTTTCTGCATCTTCCACCTGACTGCCACTGCTGGCATGATCCATGAATATTTATGAGGTACCTGCCCCCTGTCAGACCATTTTGTTACTCCTAAACTCCACCCCCTACTTCTGGAAGCTTTTCCAAGGTTGCAGAGCGCAGGGATATTTACCAGAGGCGCTGTTTGCCGAGTCATCCTGCCTCCCTGAGTGACTCAGCCCTGACCCAGATTCAACCCAGACTTGGCTCTCAGCCAGGCCAAATTTTGCTATACTAACATCTAACCTATTCTAGCACACTAGAGGGTGCTACATAAAAGTATGTGATCTTTGGCCACTGGGCTCTGCATTATATTGCTTTCCAGGCCTGTGGGTACGGTTTCATCTGGCCACAGAGCACTCTCCCTTTTAAGAGCAGTTGTACAACTTTTGCTGCACCCAGTCTTTAGTGTCTCCCTCTGACACAGATATCCAGACCTGTGTGTGCGCGAGTCAGTTACAGAAATTAGAGCCTTTGGTGTAACCCAGTCTGTGATATTTTACAATCAAAGTATACCTCGGGAAATAAGAAGACATCCTGGTACAGTTTGAATGCTCAGGTTTCACCTGCAGCTTTTACTCTAGACCTTTTATGCAGATATCAAATTTTTGACTTTTCGGAATTTTAGTACCCCTGTGTATATAATTCTGAATTATTTAGGCTCTGTTTAGTTAGGGATGGGGTTATATGGGATGAGCCTTCATATTTTTTTGGACAGTGACCGCCTCCTAAATATAACACACGTCTAAGGCCGCGTACACACGAGGGGATATGTCCGCTGAAAACGGTCCGATGGACCGTTTCAGCAGACATCTCCGCTCGTGTGTATGGGCTAGCGGACAGATTTGTCCACCCGACAGATTTCAAAGCAAGCTTTGAAATCTATCCGGTGGGGATCTGTCCGCCCGACATGTCTGCTGGTTAGTACACTTACCAGCAGACATGTCGTCCCCCACCGCCGCCGCGCCGCTGCTGAATGGATTCGGCGCATGCGCGGAAGTGTTTTACTTCCTGGTGCGGTGACGTGGCGGTGACGCGGCGGCGTCAACGTCACCGCCACGTCACCGCGCCGTCCGGCGGCAGGGAATTTGATCCGATGGTGTGTACACGCCATCGGATCAAACTCCCGATCGGACATATCCGATGGAAATGGTCCGCGGACCGTTTTCATCGGATATGTCCGATCGTGTGTACGAGGCCTAAGAATTACTATATTTACATGTATCTCAGTAGACTTCAAGAAAAAAGATTTTATGGTCATTACACAAATCTTACTATATTATTTTTCAGCAATGTGATCATGTAAGTACTAAGAAGGTACTTTTTACTGCCTATATATAACCTTACTGAAGCCGCTAAGCACATTACATTGTACTAGTTGGCCCTCTTGAGCTTTGTATAATCGTCTCTGAAAAATTATGACCACAGTGCTCCAGATTCTGGCTCAGGGTGCAAATTTCCTTTAGTGAAAGCCAAACAGATTTATTTGCTGAAAATTTCACTTGCATCGTATATTTTGTAACTATTTAAACTCATGACACCCATTAAACATGATAAACGGAATACAAAGTGATTTTCCATTTTGAAGTGAAAGAACAAGAACAACTGAATTGTGCAAACTTTAATTTATTTAATGTTATTGTGGGCTCGCTGAAAGAAAGCAAATTTAGGATTAAAACAAATTGTTATCAAAACAAACCCATATTATATTATTATTATGTTCTTGTATTGTTTCACAAGACTCAAGCACAATTATAAGTGTGAAATATACACTTGCATTACCTGCTTAACGTTACATGCCAGTAAATATATATATATATATATATAAAAAAATGTTTTTTATTATTATTTATGCAAAAATAGCAAGCCACAGAACTGTAGTTATAATAGCATAGGCAATTATGTGTCCCTCCAGGGGACAGCACCCCCAAACAATGAGGACCAGAGCTATAAATGGCATCAAGAGAGAATATTATGCAACAAATGAGAGAATAGAACTCTAGCTCAATTCACTCCCGCAACCACCACACCACTCAGTCAATCATATCCTAATTGCCATGCCCCTAGAGGTCTTGAGCAACAGTTGTAGAGTTATCTAGCCAGGTCTGCCAAACTTTTTACAATTTTTTGGGACAACCCCTGCTCATGTAGCTTTTTAGAGCAGTAATATTTTATTGACCAGTCCCTTCCGGTAGGGGATAGGTGTGGTGGGCCTTTTCCAATATAAAATGAATGCCCCTAACGGGCATAATACAACAATATACTTAAAGGGTTTGTAAAGGATTTTTTTTTATTTTAATAGCTTCCTTTACCTTAATGCAGTGCTGTTTTCATTGTTCGTTTTTGCTCTCAAGTTGCTGTATTTCTTCTCTGATCTCCACACTTCCTGGTTGTCTGTTTCCTGATGACCACAGTACTGGGAGCTTTCTCTCTGTGGTCACTAATCAAGGAGGTGTGATTACTGTGTACCTAAAACCCCTCAGCACCAATCAGTTTAGTTTTCTAAACCATCACTGCCCTGTATTTGCTCTGTACAGCACAGGCAGGAAACAACATGCAAAAACGAAACTGCAGGTACATTATACAGTGCCTTGCGAAAGCTTTCGGCCCCCTTGAACTTTGCGACCTTTTGCTACATTTCAGGATTTAAACATAAAGATATAAAACTGTAATTGTTTGTGAAGAATCAACAACAAGTGGGACACAATCATGAAGTGGAACGAAATTTATTGTATATTTCAAATTTTTTAACAAATAAAAAACTGAAAAATTGGGCGTGCAAAATTATTCAGCCCCTTTACTTTCAGTGCAGCAAACTCTCTCCAGAAGTTCAGTGAGGATCTCTGAATGATCCAATGTTAACCTAAATGACTAATAATGATAAATAGAATCCACCTGTGTGTAATTAAGTCTCCGTATAAATGCACGTGCACTGTGATAGTCTCAGAGGTCCGTTTAAAGCGCAGAGAGCATCATAAAGAACAATGAACACACCAGGCAGGTCCGAGATACCATTGTGGCTAAGTTTAAAGCCGGATTTGAATACAAAAAGATTTCCCAAGCTTTAAACATCCCAAGGAGCACTGTGCAAGCGATAATATTGAAATGGCAGGAGTATCAGACCACTGCAAATCTACGAAGACCTGGCCGTCCCTCTAAACTTTCAGCTCATACAAGGAGAAGACTGATCAGAGATGCAGCCAAGAGGCCCATGATCACTCTGGATGAACTGCAGAGATCTACAGCTGAGGTGGGAGACTCTGTCCATAGGACAACAATCAGTCGTATACTGCATAAATCTGGCCTTTATGGAAGAGTGGCAAGAAGAAAGCCATTTCTTAAAGATATCCATAAAAAGTAAAAAGTGTTGTTTAAAGTTTGCCACAGGCCACCTGGGAGACACACCAAACATGTGGAAGAAGGTGCTCTGGTCAGATGAAACCCAAATTGAACTTTTTGGCAACAATGCAAAACGTTATGTTTGGCGTAAAAGCAACACAGCTCATCACCCTGAACACACCATCCCCACTGTCACACATGGTGGTGGCAGCATCATGGTTTGGGCCTGTTTTTCTTCAGCAGGGACAGAGAAGATGGTTAAAATTGATGGGAAGATGGATGGAGCCAAATACAGGACCATTCTGGAAGAAAACCTAATGGAGTCTGCAAAAGACCTGAGACTGGGACGGAGATTTGTCTTCCAACAAGACAATGATCCAAAACATAAAGCAAAATCAACAATGGAATGGTTCACAAATAAACATATCCAGGTGTTAGAATGGCCAAGTCAAAGTCTAGACCTGAATCCAATCGAGAATCTGTGGAAAGAACTGAAAACTGCTGTTCACAAACGCTCTTCATCCAACCTCACTGAGCTCAAGCTTTTTTTCAAGGAGGAATGGGCAAAAATTTCAGTCTCTCGATGTGCAAAACTGATAGAGACATACCCCAAGCGACTTACAGCTGTAATCGCAGCAAAATGTGGCGCTACAAAGTATTAAATTAAGGGGGCTGAATAATTTTGCACGCCCAATTTTTCATTTTTTTGTTAAAGTTTGAAATATCCAATAAATTTCGTTCCACTTCATGATTGTGTCCCATTTGTTGTTGATTCTTCACAAAAAATTACAGTTTTAGATCTTTATGTTTGAAGCCTGAAATGTGGCAAAAGGTCGCAAAGTTCAAGGGGGCCGAATACTTTTGCAAGGCACTGTATGTATTACGTGCTGCTTTTTACTAAAGATCTCTGTTTCTTATCCCTGCCCTCCAGGGATAAGAAACAGAGAGATTGTTTCTTCTGTACAGAGCCCTGTGTTCATTGTCAACACAGGGCTCTGCTCTGTGATTGGACACAACAGATTAGCAGGTCCTGGCCATGAATCATTGGCCGAGACCTACTGACAGACTCCCGCTGTGCACAATCATGTGCATGCCATGAACCCAAAAACAGGGCGTATGTCACTGTGTCTGTACGGGCAGCCCGTCTTCAGTACATTGCGGATGGGCGGTCTGCAAGTACTTTGCTTATTTGTTTATTATTTGCTGTAAGACCTCTGCAAATCAGTTGACCAATGAAAGCCATCTAAATGCCAGGTGTTTTTTGGTATGTTGAAGGATACGAGTTCCTCCTATCACCAGGCCCAAACACAGTCATGTGAGGGAGAGGGTGACATTAACAACCTTTGTATGCTAAGCATCAGAGTAGAGAGGGAGTGTAAGGAGGTCAATATACATAAGTTGAAAAAAGAAAATTTAAAAAGGCTTTATCTCTTCTTTTTTTTTAATTAGCCTTTAAGGGTTGTTTATGAAATGAGGGAACTGCTGTTCTGTTTGTGGATTAGTGTCCAACATAGCCTATTCTACATAGCCTATTCTCTAATTAAAAAACTAGACCTGAATGACAGGGAAATGAGTCGGTCATCTCTGTATCTCTTCTCTGGGGCGTTGGGAAGTTTGCTGCTTCAATCCTTGTAATGCAATCTTTCTGTGCCAGGCAGGAAATTATTTTTGGCTCCACATCAAACTGCAGACACATCCATGATCTGTAGGAATGGGGCCTTTAGGGCATTTTTAATGGAGATTCGTAGCTATTTATCTTTGTTGTGTCCTATCCTGAAAGCAGTTGAGCCACATGTGGGCAATTAGCATGTTAGAAAGCTCCCTTTTGCAGAGTTCTGTATTTGATTGGGTTAGGGCTTCCTTTAACACTCACAAGAAGCCCCACAATGCATGCATTGTTGACTGTAAAAATATCTTATTTTTCAACAACGTGGACAGAAGCTGAGAAATTATAGTTTAGAAAAAGTTCATAGTTGTCCTTTATTGTGACAAGATTTTTTTAGCCTATGAATGGGCAGGGAAAGTAGACATGTTTTATTGAAATAGTCAAAGCAGGGAAGGGTCTACAAAGTCTACAAGGGTGTACTGCAAAAATGACCTCCAAACTCGACTCTGGGTAAGACTTTGCCAGTGTGTTCCCTTTGATCCACCAAAGTCTAAGGCCGCGTACACACGATCGGTCAAAACCGATGAAAACGTACGGAAGTTCAGTTTCATCGGTCCAAACTGATCGTGTGTGGGCCCCATCGGTCAGTTGTCCTTCGTTCCAAAAACAGAGAACTTGCTTTAAAATTGAACAGATGGATGCCTGACCAATGGGCCAAAACCAATTGTTAGTATGCAAAGGCATCGGTCAAAAGGCTGCGTATGCTCAAAATCAAGTCGACGCATGCTTGGAAGCATTGAACTTCGTTTTTTTCAGCACGTCGTGTGTTTTACGTCACCCTGTTCTGACACAATTGGTTTAACCAATGATGCGTAGGCACATCAGAACGTCAGTCGGCTTCATCGGTTAACCGATGAAAACGGTCCTTCAGACCGTTCTCGTCGGATGGACTGATCGTGTGTACGCGGCCTAAAAGTTTATCTACAGTCAAAACTATCTTGGGCTGCTATAAAAATAGACATAGAACCTGTAGACTCGCCAAAGCTGAAGTAGCAAGTTTAGGTCAAAGCATGAATGAATAAGGCGGTGGCACTGACCCCCACATTGGAAATATTCTAATAGAGACACCTGTTACAGAAACAAGCAAGGGGATGTCCCATTACGACAGAAAAGTTTTGCTTTCTGTGGTGCTTCCAAGAAAGGATACATCAAAATTGCTGACTGGAGTTCTAATCCTTCCATATTTTATTTTAAAAAGAAAGAGGTAGGCCTGGAGCTGGAGGCACAGCTTAAGTGAAAGACCGACATGGCTAGGTTTGCAGTTAGGCTGGGGTCTAAAAAGGGTTAGAAGTTGGTATGTTTCAAAGTTACAAAGTCTTACCTGATTGGATAGAGCAGGGGTGGGACAGGGTGTGACAGTATGGGACCATGGTGGTCTTAGAAGGGATGGTCACTTTGCCTTATGTATAAAATATAACAATATTTTTTTTAATATTTCACAATTGTGATATGTAAATAGATAACTATCTAAAAATAGAATACAAAAGGTGGAAAATATACAATACAATAAACTGGTCACGAAGTGAATCCCAGGGGGACAAATTCAATATTTGTGATCAACTTGCTGCGATGGTGTCTATACAATAGATGCCCATGCTAAGTAGAAAAATCTCCTTGGTATACATTCCACAGGATCCACAGAAGTAATAAAATCAAGCTCTACGTGTTTCGCGATACGTAGGATCGCTTCCTCAGGAACTTCTAAATTGTAGAAAAGATTTATTTCAATTAAATAGTCAAATCCAACGGTATATATTTGTTGGAACATAATCAGCAAACACATATGTGTGAAACACTCACCAAAAAATTGATGCCAATAATAGATGTTCACAAATACCACCTCCCAGCTCTGCAAACAATGGCCTCCAGCGGGACCACAACCCCTGATGATCAATACTGGGGCAGGGAACTATGGACCCCAGATTCCAGGCAGCAAACATAAATAATTAGGGTGCCATATTGGAAAACTTCCTGTGACGACACATATAAATTCCAACCAGGAAAAATGTGTTCATTCTTACATGGAAAATCTAAAGTACCCAGAAAGTTAGTTATGAGGTAGCCTGGGACTGGATGCGGATCTGTCGGCTTGCATACAATATATCTAAATAAGGAAATTAAGTGAATATTTTGGTTTATTTGGGTCCACGCTAAACTTGCATGAAAGCTGCAAGCTCGCAACTATTAAATAGTGAATATAAATATCTGATATAAACATACCTTTTTTTTTTTTTGAATATTCATTCTTTATTTCTTTTCATATCATACAAATTTTCAATTGTTCATTTAAAAAGCAAGAGGAGACTGTTCATTATAACTATAAACACATAATTTAAACATTGATATACATTGTCATATCATAACTCTTAACTTATCATATCAAGAGGTGAGTAATCTCTTAGTTAAGGGGGGAACACCCAATCTTCTCGTTCTAGTTGATATTATCGGTTTTACTACTTGGCCCCTCTCCATTTAGCCCTTTCCAGCCAACATTTCTATCTCCTCAGGTGATGTAACCTTTTTTCTCCAGCCATGGCTTCCACATGTCTTCGAAGTCTCTAAGTTTTCCCCTTTTTATATAGACTGCTCTTTCTTTACAGAGGGACTCATTGATTGCCTCAATCCATTCACTTACTGCCGGTGGTGAAGTTGCCTGCCACCTCATGGCTATTAGTTTTCTAGCTTGGAATAAGCATCTTAATATTACGACTGTAGTATTTCTTTTCTCCTTCCGTTCCTGCCTATAACCCAGTACACACAGTGTGGCCTCCATTTCCAGTGAGATTGTAAATATATCTCTCAAGGTGTCAAGGACACCCTTCCAGTACCAAACCAGCTTTGGGCAGCGCCACACCATGTGTACTAGGTCTCCCTGCCCCTGGCATCTAGGACATTTATCATCTGGTCTTTTGCCGAATTTAAAAAGTCTCTTTGGCGTATAGTAAGCTCTATTTATCAGCATCAGGTGGGAGATTTTCTGGGGGGGTGAAAGTGACACCTTTGATCCCATCTCTAGTATTCTCTTCCACTGTTCTTGTGATATTTCCCCTATATCTTCCTCCCACCTTTCTCTTACTTTGAGTAAATGTGCCCCTGTGTTGATCTTTTTGATTATCTGCGTGTATATTTCAGATATGAGGCCCTTAGTTGGTCCCCCTTTAGCTAGCTTTTGAAACAGGAGCATTTTGGTCCACACTAATTTTTGTGTCCTAAACTGGGCTTCAAGAGCATGTCCTACTTGTAAATAGGTAAAGAATGAGTGTTGCGGGACATTAAATTCCACTCTCAGATCCTGAAATTTCCTATAGGTATCGCCCTCATACAGGTGTATCAGCCTTTTTATACCGCATCTTTCCCATTCCCCCACCTTTCCTAATATATAAACATACCTTAATAGAGATAAACTATTATCAATCTAGATTTATAGGGAAAAATCCCCGTAATGAAATCACTTTTGATTCGCAATTGTTGTTCAATTATTAGAGAACTTTCCAACATACAACCCTATAAATCTAGATTGATAATAGTTTATCTCTATATTTAATTGAAATAAATATTTTCTACAATCTAGAAGCTCCTGAGGAAGTGATCCTACGTATCGCAAAACACATAGAGGTTGATTTTATTCCTTCTGTGAATCCAGTGGAATGTATACCAAGGAGATTCTTTTTCTTAGCATGGGCATCTATTCTATAGACACCATCGCAGCAAGTTGATTACAAATATTGAATTTGTCTCCCGGGATTCACCACATGACCAGTTTATTGTATTGTATATTTTCCACCTTTTGTATCCTATTTTTAGATACAATTGTCTATTTACCTATCACAATTGTGAAATATTGAAAAAATGATTGTTATATTTTGTACACGTGCCTACAAAGTCAATTTTTCCACATTTGTTCTGAATCTACTCATAATTAGGACGTGGCACAATCGTTATTAGTGGTGTTGATTACCACCAAAGGGCAATTGTAATCAAACTATATCCACTTTGCCTTGTGGTCAGTTTGAGCAGGAACAGGGACAGACAAGCTTCTCCCTCCCTCTCTACATTTTGACCACTTTGGACTTTTTCTTCCCCTTTTTCTTTGGGACTTGTACATTCTCAGTGTCTAAATGCTAGGCTGGCCAAAATGCAGGACAGGGTTCAGTATTGTTGGAGCTTGTTCCACCACCACGCCTCCAAAATGCTAGCAGTGATTCTGCCACAGCTCTCTCCTCCATCCCCTCCTTTTCTTCTAACTCTATGGCCTCTTCCGCTGATATGTCCTCTGATTCAGCAGTGCTCCATAAGGTCTACCTAGGGGACAGGAGCAACACTGGGGCAGAGATTCTGTCAGCTCTGCAGGAAAAGGCTCAGAGGTAGTTGACGCCATGCCAGCTTCAGATAGGAATGGTTGTATGCGAAAATGGCACCAACCTGTATGCGACAGTGTTCCATGTTTGACACATGTCCTGAATTTGGTGGTGCAGTGGTTCTTGACCAGGTACCCAGGCTTACAAGATCTCCTTAGGTAGGCCAGAAAAGTCTGTGATAATTTCTGCCGGTCATACAATGCCAGTGCTCGGCTGGCTGACATTCAAAGAGAATGCAACCTGCCCACCAACCGCCTCATTTGTGACATGCCCACCAGGTAGAACTCAGCTTTGGCAATGCTGCAGTGGCTGCACACACAGCCAGTGGCTACTGATCAAGGATGCATGCACTGTCCTTTCACCATTTGAGGAGGCCACAAGAATGGTAAGCAGCGACAATGCATACAACAGTGACACTGTCCCTCTAGTCTTCCTTCTGGAGCATACGCTTTGTGTTGAAAAATATGCACGACTTTACAGGCAGACTAAAGAGACCCCCCAGGCACGATATTGAAAGGAATTCTATTTTTATTGGTTCACTTTAAGTATTAATAAAATCAATGCTCCCAAAATAATGGCCATTTTTTTAAACTTTTTTTGCATTGGTACATGTCCCCTGGGGCATGACCCGGGTCCTCCAACACTTTTTATGGCAATAACTTGCATATAAGCCTTTAAAATGTGCACTTTTGATTTTTCACATTCTCGTCCCATAGACAGTAACAGTGTTCTCATGTTCGCACAGTGTTTTTGCCTGTTCGCATGTTCTGCTGCAAACTGAACTGGAGGGTGTTCAGTTCATTCCTAGCAGCTGGCAGGGGTCTTAGGGTTCTTTGAAGGAGGAAGATGGTGGTTAAAATTTAAGCAAAAAATAGGTTGGGTCCATCACAGGTATAGGTGTATCTTCCCTATTTAAGCTAAGGTAGTAAGGTACTAATGTGGTTTTATCAAGGATAAGTGAATAGTTAAACTGTCTTCGAGTCAGGCGGCGTACACACGACCGAGGTTCTCGCTGGAAACCAGCGAGAACCTCGCTGGAAGCTGCATTCCAGCGAGGACCTCTGCCATGTGTACACAGAGCCCTCGCCCCGCCCGTCGGGAATCCCGTCGAGCGAAAAGAGAGCACGCTCTCTTTTTGCTCGACGGCCTGCCTGGATGAATGGCTGGTTGCCATTCCCGACGGGCGGGTCGCCGATTTCGACGGCCGGCAGAGAACCTCGACGGGCGGAACGATGTGTTCTGCCCGTCGAGTTTCTCTGCCGTGTGTACGCGGCTTTAGTCCAGTTGCAGCTGAGGGCCTTGAAGTAGAATGGTGGTGGAGACATTCGGTTGGTAAAATAAATGTCCCTTCAAAGACCCTTGACCAGAAAATAGGTCAGTCATTATTGGGATAGTTATTATACATTTTCCTATTGAAAATGGATTTTGTAAATGTTCTTTTGTAATAGTTAATAAATGACTTGTGGCCTTTTCAACCCTAAAATTATTGTTTCCAGTTGATTGTCTTTGGGTAAGGGGAATTTGGTGGGGTACGTTATCAAGGTCAATACAGCCATAATACAAGGCAATACCTTAGTTAGGTAATGTTTTGGTCTTTGATATGTTTTGGGGTGATCCACTGTATCATCCTTCCCAAGCTCAAATATAGCCTGCAAAGATATTAAGACAAATTCTTAGCTAAGCAGCAAGCCATCATCATCTGTGAACAAACATGGAAATATCCTAATGTACTTTTAATAGTTATCTGCAAACTAATTTTCTGTTAATAAATCTTTCAGAAAGGAAAAAAATATTGCTTCCCAGAAATATTAATTTGTCTGACCTAATCACTGAATATTTGTACGCTGGTCTCATGGCTGGTGAAAAGACATTATGAACATTTGTTTTCCCGCAGGCACAATAATATACTAGGTGCTATTATTTGTCTGTATTTGGCGTTTAAATCTCTTTAACAAACATGAAGGCATTAAATTTAAACATGACCTACCTGATGTGCGTGTCTAATTTTAATCATGGCATTCATTTAATTTTACTGACTGCCCTGCTCACTAAAGCCCCTTTCACTCCAAGGAGTTTTTCAGACGTTTTAGCGCTAAAAATAGCGCCTAAATATCACCTGAAAAAATTCTGCCCTGCAGTCTTCAGTGTGAATGCCCGAAGCGCTCCAAAAGTCCTGCTAGCTGCATCTTTGGAGTGGTGAAGGAGTGTTTACTGCTCCTTTACTACTGCTGCCCATTGAAATCAATGGGGCAGTGCAGCTTTACCGCCCGCAAACCGCTGCTGTAGCAGTGGTTTGCAGGCAGTTTTAACCCTTTCTTGGCTGCTAGCAGGGGTTTAAAACCGCACCACTAGCATCCGAATATCGCAGAAAAAGCGACAGTAAAACCACCAGCGCACCGCGCGTGCCCAGTGTGAAAGGGGCCTAAGTTAATTTTTGCTGCTGTCCCTTTTCCCAGAAGTCTAAGGCCCCTTTCACACGGGGCGGATCAGTATTGATCCGCCCTGTTAACCTCCGCTTGCTCAGCACGTATCGCTCCATTGATCCCCGCTGAGCCGGTGGATGCCCCTGTCTTTTCTCCACTCTCACCTATGGGGGGGATCGGATGAACACGGACCATATGTCCGTGTTCACACGATCCGCCAGACAGAAGAAAAAGTCGGTTTTTTCCTCCGTCACACTTTGGCGGATCAGAGCAGGTCGGATGTCAGCGGGCATGTCACCGCTGACATCCGCGGCTCCATAGAGGAGCACAGAGCGCCCGTTTAGGTCTGCCTAAAAAACTGGCAGACGGACCTGAACGGTCCTTCAGTGTGAAAGAGCCCTTAGTCCTTACAAGGCTCTCGGCTCTAGTCCTCAGCGACTTGCCTCTGGTCACTGTGCAGATGTTAGCTCTCTGGTCCCTGTGCAGCTGGGTCCTAGTTGTGCAACAAATGATCTCTCCTCAGCACCATCCTCACCCCCCATGGACACAACAAAAGCTCCCAAACTCTGTACAGGTTCTGTCTTCTTTGATGCAGACTTCCAGCAGCAGGTCTGCACTGTCCCATTCCATTTGCTGGTCTGCCCAGATCCCTGCAGATTTGCTGGAGAAAAGTTCTCTCTCTCCTCCTTTGGTGAGGGGGTAATCATGAATATTAAAGTCCACGGTCCAATTGCTCCATTCATTTGTATTGTACAGCCCCCCTTTAAGACTTTTTAGCGCCCCCCCCCGACCCCCGTTATAAGGGAGCGCGGACACCTCAGAGTGCTGGTTCTTAGGCATGGTGGGTGTGAATGGTTGCAGAAAAGATGGGCACCAGTTACTTTTAGGATAAACAAAAGTGAGTTTATTGCTCACAACAATGAATGGTAAAGAGAGAGGGTTAGGGCTCAGGACACCCTAGGACAGTGGGCAGACAGATCAGCAGACTCCAAAAACAAAACAGCCAGGTAGAAAGCCATACAGAACTACAGAACAAGGGCCTGTACCCAATGTTCTTTACTAGCTGTTTCCTATAGCAACCAAAAAGTCACAACTAGGGATGAGCTTTATGTTTGAGTCGAACATGAGTTCAAATCAAACATTGGCTGTTCGCCCATTTGCGGTGTTCACGGCAAATTCGAAAAAAGCCGTGGAACATCCTTTAAAAGTCTATGGGAGAAATTAAAAGTGTTCATTTTAAAGGTTAATATGCAAGTTATTGTCATAAAAAGTGATTGGGGACCTGGGTCCTGCCCCAGGGAACATGTATCAATGCACATTTTTTTTTTTTAATTTTCAGGAGCAGTGATTCTAATAATGCTTAAAGTGAAACAATAAAAGTGAAATAATCCTTTCAATTTCATACCTGGGGGTGTCTATAGAATGCCTGTAAAGTAGCTCATGTTTCCATGTTTATCACAGTCTCTGCACAAAATAACATTTCTGAAGGAAAAAAAATAATTTAAAACTACTCGTGGCTAAAATGAATTGTCGGCACAATACAGATAAAAGTCATTGAAAAAAATGGCATGGGTTCCCCCCCCCCCTCCCCAGTCCATTACCAGGCCCTTTGGGTCTGGTATGAATATTAAGGGGAACCCCGAACCAAAAAAAAAAAAAAATGCGTGGGGGTCTCTCCCAAATTCCATATCAGGCCCTTCAGGTCTGGTATGGATATTAAGGGGAACCCAGCGCCAATTAAAAAAAAAAAATGGCGTGGGGTTCCCCCCAAAAATCCAACCCAGACCCTTATCCGAGCACGCAAACTGACAGGCCACAGGAGAAGAGAGGGGGACGAGAGAGCGGGAAACCTGTGTTGCACCAGAGAGAGCTTGGTCACCTGTACACATCACTGGGTAACCCTGGCCTTTCTCCTTGCATCAGAGGGGGGGCGGGGTCACCCACGCACGTGATCGGTGGCTCCCCCCTCAGCTATAAAAGAGCTGTCAATGCGGGAGACCGTCATTCGGCCAGGCGCCTCCTATGGAGGTGGTATAGTCCGTAATGGCGGGGCCTTTTTTTCTCTGTATCGCTAGAGATTGGATTACATAGTTGGAATCTTTTTTTTTTTTTTTTTATCTTTTTAATAAAGGGCTTGTCCCAAGCTGTCTCCTGTGGTTTTTAACATTTTGACAATTTTTTTTTGAGAAATAGTAGGGGTACAATGTACCCCTTACCAATTCACATGGGGGGGGGCGGGATCTGGAGTTCCTTTTTTTTTTAAAGCAGGCTTCCAGATTTCAATAAGACCCCCACCCGCAGACCCCCACAAACACGGGGCAAGTGAAAGGGGTCTTAACCAGTGTTTTTCGGGTGCTGGCAGTGTGAAAGGGCTCTGAAAGCACTCAGGCTTTCACATTGGGATCGCAGATGAGGTTTCTTTCGGGCACTTTACGCCAAAGCACCTAAAAAAGTAGATTATCCAGGCAGAAAAATACTCTGAGATACTTTGTTCATGAATACAATTGCATTTTGATCAATCAATCAGATTATAAGATTACATGGTGGAAACAGAGAGGGCATTGATAAATGATGATCGTAAATTAAGATCCTATCTACCAATTGAAGTCCACTTTTCTGTGTGTTTCATATCGATTGAATGAGTTGTCAACTATAGATCGATTATTCCTATTAGAAGAGATCGTAAGGAAAATACGTTTATCATTAGTCAACCACCACAATCATACAATTTTAGAACTAGATTTTAAAGGTGGAGAGCCCCTTTACCTTCCATTAATCTGCCTTTGCCAATTTGAAAGGGGATTACATTTTTCTTCCAGTTTATCTGTTCTGTTAAAATAAGCAGATTGTGTGGATTCCATGGGAAGGGCGCAGTAATGGAAGATTGACCCGGTACAGTAGGAGGTGAGGCGCTCTCAGGGCTTAACAGCTCCTGTGAAAAACAATTTTCTCTTCTGAAATGCTCTGTGAGTAGATAGAAAGAAAGTGAAGAGCTGGATGTGGTCTACTAACTAGTCCATTAAGATGTCTGTGAGGCTTTATGAAAAGAAAAATGAGCATTTCAAAACCAGCAGCCTAACTACTGATTTTATCAAAGGAGGGCCAAAAAAAGTACAGCTGAATTGGAATGTTTGTTAAAATATTTGGCACTCGGTACTATGTGTTAGGGCTTGTGTGCACCAATGTTTAGACAGCAATGACCTAGCTTACTTCATTTTACCCTCCCCTGTAATCCCAACACTCACTAACCCTTCTTGTAACCCTAACAGTAATTCTTACACTAACCCTCCCTGTAACCCTAACACTCTCACTAACCCTTCTTGTAACCCTAAAAGTAATTCTTACACTAACCCTCCCTGTAACTCTAAGGCCACGTACACACGATCAAATTTATCTGCTGAAACTGGTCCGACGGACCGTTTCAGCAGACATCTCCGATCGTGTGTACGGGCTAGCGGACAGGTTTGTGCATCGGACAAATTTCAAAGCATGCTTTGAAATTTGTCCGCTACAAACCTGTCCGTCGGATCTGTCCGCTGGTTAGTACACTAACCAGCGGATAGAACTGTCCGTGCATGCATCGAATCCATTTTAGCATTTTATTTCCGGGTTTGGTGACGTGGCGGCATCAACGTCACCGCGTCCTCAGATCGAGGGGACTTTGGTCCGATGGTGTGTACATGCCATCGGACCAAAATCCGATGAGACATGTCCACTGCAAACGGTCCGTCGGACATGTCTCATCGTGTGTACGCGGCCTAACACTCCCACTAATCCTTCTTGTAACCCTTAACACTAACCCCAGCACTTATTAACCCTTCTTGAAACCCTAACAGTACAGTGGTTGACCGCGATATTGTGTCAATCTCGCTCCCTTTCTCGGCGAGATTGAGCACTTGCGAGCCCCATCGCGGGAGCCAGCGCCGAGCTGGCTTGCCGCGATGGAGACAAAGCCGTCATAGAAGCGACGGGGATCCGACGCGGATTCCCGCCAATTCTACACGTGGGCGGAGTTTGTTATGAATCCTGAGAAGGAAGTCCCCGCCGGATTTTAAATAAAAATCCGGCATGGGTTCCCCCCTCAGGAGCATAACGGGCCCTTAGGTCTGGTATGGGTTGTAAGGAGACTCCCCCTACGCCGAAAAAACGGCGTGGGGGTCCCCCCACAATCCATACCAGACCCGTATCCAAAGCACGCCGGCCGGCCGGTCAGGAGGGGAGTGGGGGGCGAGCGAGCGCCCCCCCCCTCCTGAGCCGTACCGGGCAGCATGCCCTCAACATGGGGGGGTCATGTGCTCTGGGGCAGGGGGCGCACTGCGGCCCCCCACCCCAGAGCACCCTGTCCCCATGTTGATGAGGACAGGGCCCCTTCCCGACAACCCTGGCCGTTGGTTGTCGGGGTATGCGGGCGGGAGGCTTATCGGAATCTGGAAGCCCCCTTTAATAAGGGGGCCCCCAGATACCGGCCCCCCACCCTAAGTAAATGAGTATGGGGTACATTGTACCCCTACCCATTCACCTGCAAGAAAAGTGTAAACACAAATAAACCACACAGTGTATTGAAATATTTTATTAGTTGGCCGCCGGGGGGGGGCGTGTGTATGATCGCTTTTATAAAAGCGCCCCCCTCTGGCGGGCTTCTGCGGGGGGGTGGGTGCCGCTGTTCTTCACCGCCGTCTGGTTCTCTTCCGCCGCCGGGGGGGCGCTTTGATAAAAGCGCCCACCACCCGGCGGGCTTCCTTCGACATCTTCGGCGGCGGGGGGGTCTTCTCCCACTCTCCGGGGTCTTCTCCCACTCTCCGGGGTCTTCTCCGGCTCTCCGGGGGTCTTCTCCGGCTCTCTGGGGGTCTTCTTCTTCTTCAGGACTCGCCGCCGCTATCTTCGTGTTAGCTCAATTACTGGCGGCGGCGAGTCCCCTCTTCTGTGACGTCTTCTTCTTCTTCTCTTCTCCAGATGTTGACGCGACGCTTCCTTCCGCTGTTATGGCTGGCGCGCGGCTCGCAGCGAGTTATATAGGTCTGTCTTGTGACGTTGCAGTCCCATCATGCTCCGGTAGGTAGCACGTGGTACCTACCGGAGCATGATGGGACTGCGACGTCACAAGACAGGCCTATATAACTCGCTGCGAGCCGCGCGCCAGCCATAACAGCGGAAGGAAGCGTCACGTCAACATCTGGAGAAGAGAAGAAGTCACAGAAGAGGGGACACGCCGCCGCCAGTAATTGAGCTAACACGAAGATAGTGGCGGCGAGTCCTGAAGAAGAAGAAGACCCCCGGAGAGCGGAGAAGACCCCCGGAGAGCCGGAGAAGACCCCGGAGAGTGGGAGAAGACCCCGGAGAGTGGGAGAAGACCCCCCCGCCGCCGAAGATGTCGAAGGAAGCCCGCCGGGTGGTGGGCGCTTTTATCAAAGCGCCCCCCCCCGGCGGCGGAAGAGAACCAGACGGCGGTGAAGAACAGCGGCACCCACCCCCCGCAGAAGCCCGCCGGAGGGGGGCGCTTTTATAAAAGCGATCATACACACACCCCCCCGGCGGCCAACTAATAAAATATTTCAATACACTGTGTGGTTTATTTGTGTTTACACTTTTCTTGCAGGTGAATGGGTAGGGGTACAATGTACCCCATACTCATTCACTCAGGGTGGGGGGCCGGTATCTGGGGGCCCCCTTATTAAAGGGGGCTTCCAGATTCCGATAAGCCTCCCGCCCGCATACCCCGACAACCAACGGCCAGGGTTGTCGGGAAGGGGCCCTGTCCTCATCAACATGGGGACAGGGTGCTCTGGGGTGGGGGGCCGCAGTGCGCCCCCTGCCCCAGAGCACCTGACCCCCCCATGTTGAGGGCATGCTGCCCGGTACGGCTCAGGGGGGGGGGGGGCCGGCGTGCTTTGGATACGGGTCTGGTATGGATTGTAGGGGGACCCCCACGCCGTTTTTTCGGCGTAGGGGGGGTCTCCTTACAACCCATACCAGACCTAAGGGCCCGTTATGCTCCTGAGGGGGGAACCCATGCCGGATTTTTATTTAAAATCCGGCGGGGACTTCCTTCTCAGGATTCATAACAAACTCCGCCAACGTGTAGAATTGGCGGGAATCCACGTTGGATCCCCGTCGCTTCTAGGACGCACTCGCTGGAATGTGCTTTTACTATTCCAGCGAGTGCGAGATGTCGGCAGCCTGTCGCCGAGAATCAGCGCGATGCTGTCGTGCTATAAACACATTCTCGGCGGCAGGCACTGTAATTCTTAAACTAACCTTCCCTGTAACTCCAACACTCTCACTAACCCTTCTTGTAACCCTAACACTAACCCCCAACACTCTCACTGACCCTTCTTGTAACCCTTAACACTAACCCCAGCACTCTCATTAACCCTTCTTGAAACCCTAGCAATAGTTTTTACACTAACCCTCCCTGGAACGCTAACACTCTCACTGACCCTTCTAACCTGCACTAAAAAGTTAATAGCTGGTTTTGTCTGGGGGAAAAGAGAAGCAGCTATGATCAGTTTTACCTACCAGGTCCATTGCTCCCCCAGTAGATGGCGCTCTTCTGTGCCCCAGCAGTGGACTGTCCCTTGGCGTGACACTTTGTGCTGGACTAGTTGTGGGGAGGAACCAAGAATTCTGTAAATTTTTTATTATTATTTCCCTAGACTAAAACGAGCAATTAACACTTGCAGTGCAGGCATAGGGATAATTAGTTGCCTGGAGTTGGGCCTTAAAGCGGTAGTAAAGTTGGGGGGGGGGAACCCTTTCTCCTGCAACTTAAGAGCAAAATGTGCTAGTATGCATCACATCCAGTGAACCGAACTACAATGACATCATTCACACGCATGTGACTGCGCCACAACGCTCTGTACTCGGTATGCCATCCCTTCAGAGAGCAGTGCACATGTGCCAGTGATCTCAGGTGATGAAGAAAATGAAAGTACAGTTGTTGGTGGAGTCAGGATAGGCTTTTCTGAAGAGAAATGTTTTCATGGATCGCTTAAAAGTGGTTAAAGTTGGAGATAAATGGACAGATTGGGGTAGGGAATTCCAAAGGATGGAAGAGGCTTGGGAGAAGTCCTGGAGGTGAGTAGGGATGAGCTTCGAGTTCGAGTCAAACTCATGTTCGAGTCAAACATTGCCTGTTCGCCGAACAGCGAACAATTTGGGGTGTTCGCGGCAAATTCGAAAAGCCACGGAACACCCTGTTAAAGTCTATGGGAGAAATTTCAGTGCTAATTTTAAAGGCTAATATGCAAGTTATTGTCCTAAAAAGTGTTTGGGGACCCGGGTCCTGTCCCAGGGGACATGTATCAATGCAAAAAAAAAAAAGTTTTAAACACAGCAGTTTTTTTGGGAGCAGTGAATTTAATAATGCTAAAAGTGAAACAATAAAAGTGAAATTTTACTTTAAATTTCATACCTAGGGGGGGGGTGTAAAATTAGCATGTGAAATAACGGAAAATTTATTACCAAATACTTACCGTCATTTTCCTTTTCTGATAGACTCCATGGCAGACTACGTGTGGGTTAACCCCGCCTCCTCTCCTATCATAGGACCCCCTACCCATAAATGGGTGGGAACTCTGCCATGGAGTCTATCAGAAAAGGAAAATTACGGTAAGTATTTGGTAATACATTTTCCGTTTTCCTGACAGACTCTATGGCAGACTACGTGTGGAAAATAACTAGCCAATCCACACGGGAGGGTATGCTGATCAAAAACAAATTTTAATATCTCCGTTCAACTGACAGAATTTTTAAGCCAAAATTAACAGAAGAAAGGAAAGCAGGCTCTATACAATAATGAGACATGAAAGTGTTGATCGAAGACCACGAGGCTGCCTTGCATATCACATCAGGAGCCACATGTCGAGCCGCTGCCCATGAGGTCCCCATGCCTCTCGTGGAATGGGCCGTCACCGCCTCCGGAGGAGCCAAGCCCTTTGCTCTGTAAGCTTGTTGAATAGCTTGAACAATCCAGGCTGCTATTGTCCTTGAAGAAGCACGTTTTCCTCTGTTGCTGCCAGAGTGTAATAAGAACAGATGATTGGAACATCTGAAAGATGAAGTGACCCGTAAGTATTCTCTCAGCGTTTCACCCACATCCAATGGATGTACATCTGTCATATCTCCCCCTGTTCACTCATCTGCCCCATCAACTCCCCCCATATCACCCCCGTTCACTCATCTTTCCCCCCATTCATTTATCTTCCCCCCCGTCACTCATCTGCCCCCCATAACCCCCCCGTTCACTCATCTGTCCCCCACCCATCACACATCTACCCCCCATCACCCCCCAGTTCACTCATCTACCCCTATCACCCCCCGTTCACTCACCTTCCCCCATCACTCCCCCGTTCACTCATATGCCCCCCAATCACTCATCTGCCCCCCATCACCCCCATTCACACATCTGCCCCCCATTTACTCATCTGCCCCCCACCCCACCCCCATTCACTCATCTGCCCCCCATCACCCCCCAGTTCACTTTTCTGCCCCCATTCACTCATCTGTCCCCCCCAATCACTCATCTGCCCCCCCAGTTCACTCATCTGCCCCCCCCCCAGTTCACTCATCTGCCCCCTATAACCAACCCCCCCCCATTCACTCATCCACGGTATTAAAAGAAAATCTTATACCTATACATTAATACGTATATTTATACTATATATTTTTTTTCTTAACTACTATAAAGGTACTATTATAATTATACAAGTACACTATAGGAATCATTACCCTGAAAGTCTTTAAAACTCTTCAAGGTTAATGACCCACACATTTTGATTTTGATCGACCTGAATGTCGAACCTGTACCTGAGCTTCTGCTCCATGTTGGTGAACCGCAAATTACCATTTCCATCAACCTCCATATGAAACCTGAACGCCATCAGATATTCAAAGTCAATGAGCCACATAAACCCATCTCCAACCTGTACATTATATTCTCATCAATGTACCATGCATTACCATATTCATCAACCTCAGGCTCTAACCTTTCGTCGATCAAGTCGGCGATGTTGAACTGGATTCTGTGGTCCGGTTGGGGGATAGAAGCTCGGCACAATGGACAGGTTGGGCTCTGCCCCATCCACTGCTGAACGCAGGCCGTGTGGTATTCGTGAGCGCAGGTGAGGATGGTTGTTTCCTCTCCAACCTCATAACCTGCAAAACATATAGCACATGTTATCTGCTCCTCGCCACGCGGCTCCATAGTTCAATGGGCCTGACGCGATCTCTGGGCGAACAGCTCCTGGGTGGGGTCTCCTCTCGCCTCTGCCGACGTCGGGATCTGGATCTCCTCCGGTGGGCGGTTGGTGAGTCGCCGTCCCGACGTGATGGACGAGGCATTCTGGAGACCTGAAAAAGGCAAAAAAAATAAAAATTATAATAAGAATAATATAATAAGTGTTAGTGATAAATATCAATAAAAATGATACAAGTCACGGTTATTCGCCGTAAAGCCCCGTACACACGGTCGGACTTTTGCCCAACCAACATCAAAATCCGACACTTTTCGCATTTGTCCGACCGTGTGTACATTCCATCGGACCAACTTTTTTGGCTTTCATCGGACAAAAAGTTGGGTCTGCGAACGGACCAACTTTCAGGCAACAAAAGTCCGATGGTGCAAAGTCCGATCGTGTGTACAGCAAACCATCGGACTTTTGGACAAATTACAAATGCGCATGCTCAGAACCAATGTTAAAATCAACCAACAATAGCAGAAGTTAACCAAAGGGTGGCAGTAAAGAGCAGAAAAGAGCAGAACAACCACGTGATGATGGGAAAGTTTTAGAAAAGTTTGCAGAAAAGTCCGAGCGTGTGTATGCTATGGGTGTGATCGGACAAATCAATTAGGACAAAAATCCAAGGGAAGTTTTGTTGGATGTCCGACCGTGTGTACGGGGCTTTAGTCGCAGAAATCGACTTGGACAGGAATCGCAGTGAAATACAGGAGATAGCTCTCTGAATGTCACTCCTGCAACTTACTAAGGAAAAGTTAGAGGTCCTCAGACTGAAGTGATCAACAACCTGTGACCAATCACAACGCCTCACACCAGGCCCAGACTGGCCATAGGGCATACCGGGCAAATGCCCGGAGGGCCACTGCGGCCCGCAAACAGCCCTCGCAGCCCGGGGGCCGGTTGCAGCCCGGGAACGGCCCTCGCGGCCCACAAACGTGTATGTGACGTCTCCCCAGGGGTGTACACCACCAACACAGCGCCAGATAGAGAGAGATCAGCTGGGGTATCAAAGCCAGCTCTGACACTTCTCCCCTGCCCTTGCTGCCCCCACGACCAGTTAGAGGAGAGGAGCTGCTGCTTCTACTCCTCCCCCTCCTCTCTTCCGCTTTTCCTGTGTCTGCCCTGCCCACTCTCCCGACAGACACTGTTCTGCTGCCTAAGGGATGTGGGCGGGAATATTTAAGCCCAACAAACAGAAAGGAAAGATGGAGTCTGATATCCATCCAGTCAGTCAGTCCCTCCTGCCTCTGAGTGAGTACTGTACACTGATGTAGGGGGCCCTTCATCCCCTTCTCTCTCTCTCTCTTCACCTTTCTTTCTCTCTCTTTTTTCTCTTTTTTTTTTCCGTTTGCGCCCCCCAAAAATTGGCGGCTGGTGCTCAACATTTTTGGGGGGGCCCAAACGAAACAAATAAAAACAATTGCAGCCTCACTGTGCACATCAAATGCAGCCACTGTGCCATCAATTGTCACCACTGTGCCATGCCAACAAACGCAGCCACTGTGCCATCAATTGTCACCACTGTGCCATGCCATCAAATGCAGCCACTGTGCCATCAATTGTCACCACTGTGCCATGCCATCAAACACAGCCACTGTGCCATCAATTGTCACCACTGTGCCATGCCATCAAACACAACCACTGTGCCATGCCATCAAACGCAACCACTGTGCCATGCCATCAAACGCAACCACTGTGCCCTTGAATTGTCGCCACTGTGCCCATTGTCACGGCTGAGCCAGAGGGGGCGGCTGAGCCAGAGAGGGCGGCACTCCGGCGCCCTCTATAGATGCACCGCCACTGTCTATCTTCTTTATTTCTTTCTATTTTTATCCATCTTCTTTCTTTCTTTCTATCTATATCTATCTACCTATCTTCCTTCCTTCCTTCTCTTTCTATCTTTATTTATCTTCCTTCCTTTCTATCTTCTATCTGTCATAGGGAACGACGATCAGTGACATCGCACATCCAGCCACGCCTCCCTACAGTAAGAAACACAATAGGACACACTTAACCCATTTAGTGCCCACTAGTGGTTAACCCCTTCACTGCCAGTGTCATTTTCACAGTAATCAGTGCATTTTTATACTACTTTTCGCTGTGAAAATGACAATGGCCCTAAAAATGTGTCAAAAGTGTCCGAAGTGTCCGCCATAATGTCCCAGTCATGAAAAAAAAAAAAAATGCCATAAAACTATCCCCTATTTTGTAAACGCTATAACTTTTGCGCAAACCAATCAATAAACGCTTATTGTGATTATTTTTTTGGGGGGGATATTTATTATAGCAAAAATAAAAAAATATAGAATTTTTTTCAAAATTGTTGCTCTATTTTTGTTTATAGCGCAAAAAATAAAAACCACAGAGGTGATCAAATACCACCAAAAGAAAGCTCTATTTGTGGGGGAAAAAAAAGACGCCAATTTTGTTATGCAATTGTCAGTTAAAGCAACGCAGTGCCGAATCGCAAAAAGGGGCAAGGTCCTTTACCAGCATAATGGTCCGGGTCTTAAGTGGTTAAAAGGGTTTACTGCAGGGCACATATTAACGCAAAAGCAGAAACTGCCCCGTGCCCAGTTATTTTTGTGGGGTCCAAAGCAGCTCCCCCTTGAGCCCAGGGGTTGGTCATGGCTACAGGGGCCCATGCTGCCTCAGTGTAGCTGAGCGCTCTCCCCTCACACTGCTGCACAGACCGGGTTTGCTGTGCTATCACAGGAAAAAGGCGCAGCGGCAGGTTGTCTGTGTGCTCGCAACCTGCTGCCCCCCCCCTCCTGTCAGCAGCCAGCTCTGTCTAATCACTGCTCGCTCCCTCTTCTTCCTCCCTCCAGCTAAGCAGAACAAGCTGCCAATCAGAAGAGACTTGAGGGGCATGAATGGGACATGTAGTCTCAAGAAATGGCCTGTTCACAGAAGTCCATGGGGCCTGGACTCGATCCTGCTTTTTGAGGAGGGAGCAAAATTCACCATGACGGTGCAGGGTTATGGGAACAGATGGTGAGTGGTACAGTTACAAGCACCCCCCCCACCCCCGAGAGACTCAGCTGCTGAAAAACCAGCATGCGAGTACTATGTGGAGGAGACTGGAAGAGTGGGAGGACGTTGCTGAGCCACTGCCAGGATATAGATCTTGCTGCATTGCCTACTGGAGATGTCACAGGCAACCAAGCAGTGAGCTGTCATCTGCCCCCCCAATCACCCCGTCCACTCATCTGCCCCCCTGTTCACTCATCTGTCCCCCATCACTTATCTGCCCCCCATCACCCCCCCAGTTCACTTTTCTGCCCCCATTCACTCATCTGTCCCCCCAATCACCCCTGTTCACTCATCTGTCCCCCCCATTACTCATCTACCCCCCATCACCCCCCAGTTCACTCATCTGCCCCCCATCACCCCCCCCCCATTCACTCATCTGCCCCCCATCACCCCCCCGTTCACTCATTTGCCCCCCATCACCCCCCGTTCACTTATCTGCCCCCATCACCCTCCATTCACTCATGTGTCCCCCCCCATTACCCCTGTTCACTCATCTGCCCCCCCATCGCCCCCCCATTCACTCATCCACGGTATTAAAAGAAAATCTCTCTTATACCTATTCATTAATACCTATATTTATACTATATATTTTTGGCGTCCTTTTTTCCCCACAAATAGAGCTTTCTTTTGGTGGTATTTGATCACCTCTGCGTTTTTTTTTTTTTTGCGCAACAACTAATGTTTTAATTTTTTTCTGTTAATTTATTTGTAAATAAGTAAGTTTTCTCTTTCAATTACGGGCACTGATGAGGTGGCACTGATGGACACCAATGAGGTGGCACTGATGGGCACCAATGAGGTGGCACTGATGGGCACCAATAAGGGGGCACTGATGGGCACCAATGAGGTGGCACTGATGGGCACCAATGAGGTGGCACTGATAGGCACTCATAGGTGGGCACTGGGCACTGAGGGGTGGCACTGATGGATCCATGTTGTCAGTCAGTGCCCATTTGTTTGCACCTTTTTTTTTTACTGGCCTGTTTGTATTTTTTTTTACTGACCTTTTTTTTTTTTTTTTTTAACCTTTTTTTTTTGCCCTTCCCTGGTGGTCTAGTGTGGGCATCCGAGGGTGGGCTGCGCTGATAAACAATCAGCGCAAACCCCCCCTGTCAGGAGAGCCGCCGATCGGCTCTCCTGTACTCGCATCTATCAGACGCGAGTGAGGAAGAGCCATCAACGGCTCTTCCTGTTTACATCGTGATCCGCCGTGATTGGACACGGCTGATCATGTGGTAACGAGCCTCCGCCAGAGGAGATGCAGGGTGTCAGACTGTCAATAGACGTCCAGGCAGCATTTCAGAACCACTTCCCAGACGTCAATCTGCGATTGACCGGGCAGGAAGTGGTTAATGTGTATGTATAGCCAAATCTTTATTAAAACCCCTTCTTCTGTATGGAGATTTATTCTCCGTATTTGTCCTGTTGGCCAATGATACCGAAACTGATGTGAAAAGGACAATTTTACGCTCTCTTTAACCACTTAACCACTTCCATACCAGGCACTTACGCACCTTCCCGCCCAAGCCAATTTTCAGCTTTCAGCACTGTCGCAATTTGAATGACAATTGCGCGGTCATGCTACACTGCACCCAAACAAAATTGGCGTCCTTTTTTCCCCACAAATAGAGCTTTCTTTTGGTGGTATTTGATCACCTCTGCGTTTTGTTTTTTTTGTGCAACAACTAAAAATAGAGCGAAGATTTTGAAAAAAAAATAAAGTTTTTATTTTTTTCTGTTAATTTTTTTGTAAATGAGTATGTTTTCTCTTTCAATTATGGGCACTGATATGGTGGCACTGATGGGCACCGATGAGGTGGCACTGATGGGCACTGATGAGGTAGTTCTGATGGGCACCGATTAGGTAGCACTGATGGGCACTGATAGGCGGCGCTGGTATTGGGCACTGATGGGCACTCATGGGCGGCACTGATGGGCACTCATGGGCGGCACTGATGGGCACTCATAGGCAGCACAGATGGGCACTCATAGGCGGCACAGGTGGGCACTCATAGGCGGCACAGGTGGGCACTCATAGGCGGCACAGGTGGGCACTGATAGGTGGCACAGGTGGGCACTGGTAGGTGGGCACTGGGCATGGATTGGCACTGTGGGGTGGCACTGACAGACACTGGGGTGGCACTGATGATCACTGAGGGGTGGCACTGATGGATCAATGTTGCCAATCAGTGCCCATGTGTGGGCACTGATTGGCATCATTTTTTTTTACTGCCACCCCTTTTTTTTTGTCTTTTTTTTTTTTGTCATTTTTTTTTTTGTCATTTTTTTGTGTCTTTTTTTTGTATTTTTTTTATTTTCCTGGTGGTCTAGTGTGGCGATCCGAGGGGGGGCTGCGCTGATAAACAATCAGCGCGAACCCCCCCTGTCAGGAGAGCCGCTGATCGGCTCTCCTGTACTCGCGTCTGTCAGACGCGAGTGAGGAAGAGCCGTCGGCGGCTCTTCCTGTTTACATCGTGATCAGCCGTGATTGGACACGGCTGATCACGTGGTAACGAGGCTCCGCCGGAGACTCGTTACCGAGATCGGAGGTGCAGGGTGTCAGACTGACACCCCGCATCACCGATCGCCGCGCTGCGCGCCCGCACGGGCGCATGCGGCATGAAATCGTGCTAGACGTTTGAGAACGTCTAGTCACGATTTCATAACCACTTCCCTGCCGTAAATCGGCTATTGGCCGGGCGGGAAGTGGTTAAGCCCCGGACCATTTTATTGCTAAATGACTGGGCCCCTTTTTGCGATTCGGCACTGCGTCGTTTTAACTGACAATTGCGCAGTCGCACGACGTGGCTCCCAAACAAAATTGACGTTCTTTTTTTTCCCACAAATAGAGCTTTCGTTTGGTGGTATTTGATCACCTCTGCGGTTTTTATTTTTAAATAAAATAAAATCGCAATAAGGCTCCATAAAAGCTATAAAAAACGCCAGTAGCTTTGCAAGGAGCCTTTCAAAGTTTTTTAGCGTTTTTGCAGTAGCTTTAACCACTTCCCGCCCGGCCAATAGCCGATTTACGGCTGGGAAGTGGTTATGAAATCGTGACTAGCCGTTCTCAAACGTCTAGCACGATTTCAATGCCGCGCAGGCGCGCAGCGCGGCGATCGGTGATGCGGGGTGTCAGTCTGACACCCTGCACCTCCGATCTCGGTAACGAGTCTCCGGCGGAGCCTCGTTACCACGTGATCAGCCGTGTCCAATCACGGCTGATCACGATGTAAACAGGAAGAGCCGCCGACGCAGACGCGAGTACAGGAGAGCCGATCAGCGGCTCTCCTGACAGGGGGGGTTCGTGCTGATTGTTTATCAGCACAGCCCCCCCCTCGGATCGCCACACGGACCACGAACATAAAAAAAGACAAAAAAAAAAAAGACAAAAAAAAAAAAATCAGCAAGAAAAAAAAAAAGGGGGCAGTAAAAAAAAGATGCCAATCAGTGCCCACACATGGGCACTGATTGGCAACATTGATCCATCAGTGCCACCCCTCAGTGATCATCAGTGCCACCCCAGTGTCTGTCAGTGCCACCCCACAGTGCCAATCCATGCCCAGTGCCCACCTATCAGTGCCCATCTGTGCCACCTATCAGTGCCCACCTGTGCCATCTATCAGTGCCCACCTGTGCCACCTATGAGTGCCCACCTGTGCTGCCTATGAGTGCCCATCTGCGCCGCCTATGAGTGCCCATCAGTGCCGCCCATGAGTGCCCATCAGTGCCGCCCATCAGTACCGCCCATGAGTGCCCATCAGTGCCCCATACCAGCGCCGCCTATCAGTGCCCATCAGAACTACCTCATCAGTGCCCATCAGTGCCACCTCATCGGTGCCCATCAGTGCCACCATATCAGTGCCCGTAATTGAAAGAGAATACTCATTTACAAAAAAATTAACAGAAAAAAATAAAAACTTTATATTTTTTTCAAAATCTTTGCTCTATTTTTAGTTGTTGCGCAAAAAAAAAAAATCGCAGAGGTGATCAAATACCACCAAAAGAAAGCTCTATTTGTGGGGAAAAAAGGACGCCAATTTTGTTTGGGTGCAGTGTAGCATGACCGCGCAATTGTCATTCAAATTGCGACAGTGCTGAAAGCTGAAAATTGGCTTGGGCGGGAAGGTGCGTAAGTGCCTGGTATGGAAGTGGTTAATCAGCGTTTTTCAGTGTAGCTTTTATCAGCTTTTTTTTTTTTTTTTTTACTTTTTGGGTGTTTTTTTTCATGCCAAAAAAACGGCACTTTGAACGCAAATTTCGGGCGTTCAGAAAAAAAACAATAAACTCCAAAGCTCATTAACACTGAAAAACGCCCAGGTGTGCATGGGCACATAGGCTAACATAGAGTTCAGTTTATGGGCTTTAAAAAAAAAAAAAGCCAAAACGCCAATAAACTGCAGTTTATCATCTTCAGTGTGCATGAAGCCTAAGCGTTTATTGATCGGTTCTCGCAAAAGTTATAGCGTCTACAAAATAGGGGATAGTTTTATACCATTTTTTTATTAATATATATATATTTTTTTTACTAGTAATGGCTGCGATATTATGGCGGACACATTTTTGGGACAATTGTTATTTTTACAGCGATCAGTGCTATAAAAAAGCACTGATTACTGTGAAAATGACACTGGCAGTGAAGGGGTTAACCACTAGGTGGCGCTGTAGGGGTTAAGTGTTCCCTAAGGCGTGATTCTTACTGTAGGAGGGCGTGGCTTGTTGTGACATGTCACTGATTGTGTTTCCGATGACAGGGAACACGATCAGTGACAGTGTCGGCTAGCAGAACGGGGAGATGTTGGGCCAGATCCACAGAGAATTACGCCGGTGTATCTACAGATACACCGGCGTAATTAGAATTTTCCACCGGCGTGTCTTTGTTTTCTATCCAGAAAACAGGATACGCCTGCCTTACGCTAAGATACGACTGGCGTAAGTTTCTTACACCATCGTATTTTAGATGCATATTTACGCTGGACGCTAGGGGCGCTTCCGTCTATTTCCAGCGTAAAATATGCAAATGAGCAAGTTACGCCAATCCACAAACGAACGAGCGGCCGGCGCAAGCCTTTTATGTCGTTTGCATAAGCGTATCTCCGGTGCAAAGCTACACCTGCTATATGGAGGCACAGCCAATGTTATGTATGGACGTCGCGACTGCGTCGTATTGGACGTCGTTTGCGTACGCCGATCCAGAATGGGCCTGGCCGTAAATGACGTTCACATCCTTTTCATTGACTATTTGCGGCGTGATTTCACGCATGCGCACTAGGATACATCTACGGCCGGCGCATGCGCAGTGTAAAAAAAGCGATGTTTGCCTCAGGTTATTCATAATTTAGGGTTGTCCCGATACCACTTTTTTAGGACCGAGTACAAGTACCGATACTTTTTTTCAAGTATTTGCCGATACCGAATACCGATATTTTTTTTAAATGTGTCCCCAAATGCAGCCGTGTCCCCCCACATATTGCAGCCATGTCCCCCACATATTGCAGCCATGTCCCCCCACATATTGCAGCCATGTCCCCCCACCTATTGCAGCCATGTCCCCCCACATATTGCAGCCATGTCCCCCCACCTATTGCAGCCATGTCCCCCCACATATTGCAGCCATGTCCCCCCACATATTGCAGCCATGTCCCCCATATACAGTCATGTCCCCCCCATAGATGCAGCCATATCCCCCGTACCTGATGATGATGACGCCGCCGTATGTACAAAGCCGCAGCGAACATTATAGGCACCTTTAGTTTCAATAGCTGTTTTCCCTGCCGCACACCATGTAAAGGACAGATCTGTCCAATCCCGAGCAAGGGGGAGTGTCTATACACGTGCGGCGGGAAAAACAGCTATCCAAACTAAAGGTGCCTATAATGTTCGCGGCGGCGGCTTTGAATATACGGCGGCGGGGTCGGCTCTGCATATACGGCGGCGGCGGCGGGGGGCGGGGTAAAGTATTCTATTTGAGTATCGGGGGTAATTGCGGGAGTACAAGTACTCCCGCAAATACTCGGTATCGGTCCCGATACCGATACTGGTATCGGTATCGGGACAACTCTAGTAATTATAATAAAACACGCCCCCCACTAGTACATTTGAATTACACCCGCGAACGCCGGCCCATTTACGCTACGCCCCATTTAAGTTACAGCGGCATTTCATTGAGGATTAGCAATACGCCGATGTGACTTACAGCCGCGTAGCGTATATGGGACACGCCGCGCAGGCGGATGGTATCTGTGGATCTGGCCTGTTGTGTTTACACTAACATCTCCCCGTTCTATGTCTCCGTGAGACGATTGCGGGTATGCCCGTGGGCGCGATCGCGGAGATCGTGGCGGGCGTGTGCCCACAACAACTGCTTCTTAAAGGGGACATATAGCTAAGTCATTTTGCCTGCCCGTGACATGCTGCAGACGTATTACTTTGTGTTTTCACACGATTGCCGCAGCTTTTTAGTTTGTATATTTTAATTTAATTTTTGGTTTAGCGCAGTTTTCTGTTTTTCTTGTATATCTGCGTGCAGCAGGCGGCACGCGGTTAAGGGTCAGTTCACACCAGACTCAGTTCCGTACAGTTTTATGCGCTTTTTTTCTGCACTAAAAATGCACACACAGCGTTTTCCATGTATTCCAATGGCTCTAGTTGGCTCTAGTTAACACCATGCAGTCAGTATCTGCACCAGAAAATGACTGTATGGTGTGAACTAGAGCCAACTAGAGCCATTGGAATACATGGAAAACACTGTGTGCATTTTTAGTGCAGAAAAAAAGCTGTACGGAACTATGTCTGGTGTGAACTGACCCTAATGCCCTGTACACACGATCGGTCAATCCGATGAAAATGGTCTGATGGATTTTTCCATCAGTTAACCGATGAAGCTGACTGTTGGTCAGTCGTGCCTACACACCATCATTTAAAAAAAACGATGTCAGAACGCGGTGACGTAAAACACAACGACGTGCTGAAAAAAAAGAAGTTTAATGTTTCCGAGCATGCGTGGATTTTTAACCGATGGACGTGCTCACAGATAATCGTTTTTTTTCTATCGGTTAGGTATCCATCGGGTAATTTTAACCACGGCAGAATGGCGCGGCTGGGCACAAGCACGTACCTGTACGTACTCTTTAAGTGCCCAGCCATGGGTCCAAAGCTCCGTGACCGCGCACCGCGGGACCCGATCGCCGCTGGAGTCCCGCGATCGGTCCCCAGAGCTGAAGAACGGGGAGAGCCGTGTGTAAACACACCTTCCCCGTTCTTCACTGTGGCGCTGTCATTGATCGTGTGTTCCCCAATATAGGGAAACAAGATCAATGACGTCACACGTACAGCCCCGCCCCCCTACAGTTAGGAACACATATGAGGTCACACTTAACCCCTTCAGCGCCCCCTAGTGGTTAACTCCCAAACTGCAATTGTCATTTTCACAGTAAACAATGCATTTTCAATCAATTTTTTGCTCTGAAAATGACAATGGTCCCAAAAATGTGTCAAAATTGTCCGATGTGTCTGCCATAATGTCGCAGCCATTAAAAACATTGCTTATTGGCTGCCATTAGTAGTAAAAAAAAAATAGAAATAATAAAAATGCAATAAAACTATCCCCTATTTTGTAAACGCTATACATTCTGCACAAACTAATCGATAAACGCTTATTGCGATTTTTTATACCAAAAATATGAAGAATACGTATCGGCCTAAACTGAGGAAAAAAAAAACTTTTCTTTATATATTTTTGGGGGATATTTATTATAGCAAAAAGTAAAAAATATAGAATTTTTTTCAAAATTGTCGCTCTATTTTTGTTTATAGCGCAAAAAAATAGGTGATCAAATACCACCAAAAGAAAGTTCTATTTGTGGGAAAAAAGGACGCCAATTTTGTTTGGGAGCCACGTCGCACGACCGTGCAATTGTCAGTTAAATCGATGCAGTGCCAAATCGCAAAAACTGGCCAGGTCCTTTACCTGCCTAAAGGTCCGAGTCTTAAGTGGTTAAAACAAGTTTCATGTTTTTTTAACCGATGGATAAATAACCGATGGGTCCCACACACGATCGGTTTGGTCTGATGAAAACGGTCCATCAGACCATTCTCATCAGACAAACCGATCGTGTGTATGCGGCATAATGGCCCGTACACACGATCCGAATATCGGGCGAAAACGATCGTCCGATGATGGATCGTACGATTTTCGGATCGTGTGTACACTACTTTCGAGAGCCGATCACCACCGTTCACCCGATATTATTCGATCGGACAAGCGCGAAAATTTTCCTTGTACGATGTCAGATCGTACGATTTTCGTTTAGTCAGTACAGCCGTCGTCCGAAAATACAAAACAAATACATTACAACACGTGACATCACTTCCGATAATTTTTTTCTGTCGTACGAGAATTTTCATGCGTTTAATAACCTATTTTATTGTACTTGCGACTATTAAGCGAAAAAACTCGTACGATCCGTCGTCCGATTTTCGGATCGTGTGTACGGGCCATTAGAGATTGCTCCTAATCTCAGCTCATTAACTGTATAGAAGACACCTGGGAGTCAAATCTCGCTGGTTTGAGAGGGGATCAAATACTTATTTCACTCATTAAAATGTGAATCAATTTATATAGTTTTTTTTAAATGCACTTATGGAATTTTTGTTGTTATTCTGTCTCTCACTGTTAAAATAAACCTACCATTAAAATTATTGACTGATCATTTTTTTGCCAGTGGGCAAACATACAAAATCAGGGGATCAAATACTTTTTTTCTTTCACTGTAGCTGCAAAGGGTGTGCCAACTCCCATTTTTGTTCAATATTGAATGTTACGGACTAAGATCGGGATGCCATTATTTCAATTTGTTTTTATTCAAATTTTTAAAACATTCTCATCGGATGGACTGATCGTGTGTACGCGGCCTTATGTGCTACTTTGATGTTAAGGGGTTAAATTGTGAACTGGTGGAAGGGACGTCCTCGTCTTGTAGAGCCACTAGGGGGCGCGCACACCCGCCGCGTTACTGGGAACCCGATGCGCGTGCCTGGCGGCTGCGATGGCCCAGTAACTGAGCAGGACCGTGGATCTCTGTGTGTAAACACAGAGATCCACGTCCTGTCAGAGAGAGGAGACCGATGCTGTGTCCCTTGTACATAAGGACTAGGGATGAGCCGAACACCCCCCTGTTCGGTTCGCACCAGAACTTGCGAACACACCAAATGTTCTTGTGAACTTTAGAACCCCATTAAAGTCTATGGGACTCGAACATTTGAAATCTAAAGTGCTAATTTTAAAGGCTAAAATGTTATTGTCCTAAAAAGTGTTTGGGGACCTGGGTCCTGTCCCAGGGGACATGTATCAATGCAAAAAAAAGTTTTTAAAAAAGGCCATTTTTTCGGGAGCAGTGAATTTAACCACTTAAGACCCGGACACATATGCTGCTAAATGACCCAAGGTGTTCTTACAATTCGGCGCTGCGTCACTTTGACAATTGCGCGGTCGTGCGACGTGGCTCGCAAACAAAATTTGTGTCCTTTTCTTCCCACAAATAGAGCTTTCTTTTGGTGGTATTCGATCGCCTCTGCGATTTTTATTTTTTGCGCTATAAACTAAAATAGAGCGACAATTTTGTAAAAAAATCACTATTTTTTACTTTTTGTTATAAAAAAAAAATCAAATAAACTAAATTTTAGTAAAACATTTAGGCCAAAATTAATTCAGCCACATGTCTTTAGTAAAAAAAGAAAAAAAAAAAAAAAATCGCAATAAAAAAAAAAATATCTACCTAGCAGGAACAGCGACACTAATACAGCGATCAGAAAAATGATCGCTTAGTGATGCTGGCAATAGGGAGTGAAAGGGTTAACTAGGGCAGTGATCAGGGGGTTAAAACTTTATTAGGGGGGGTACGGGGGCTATCCTGAACCTAACACTAACTAACTTTCACACTGCCTGTCACACTGACACTAAATGCAGTGATTAGATCACTGCATTCAGTGACACTGTGACAGGGGGGTGGTGATCACAAGGGGTTAATGTGCCTATGTGTGTATGTCAGTGTTGTGTTGGTGCACACTTACTGTGGATGTCTTACCGCTGCGATGAGAGATGACATCATTTCCTTCTCCTGTGTAAACACAGGAGGAGGAACTGACACGAAGGGGGAGCGCTTCCATTGGCTGGAAGCGATCGCGGGGGGCGCGAAAAAAAACGGACATCCGCCCGCTCGTCGGCGATCGCCCCCAGAGCCAGGGGGACCGCCGCACGCCGCGGAGGGGGTCCCGATCGGACCCCCGAACCGCACAAAGGCGAGGACGTAAATATAAGCCCTTGTGCCTGTACGAGCCATGTTGTGGATGTACATAAGCGTGCGGCGGTCCTTAAGTGGTTATTAATGCTAAAAGTGAAATCAGCATGTGAAAAACCGCATGTTTCCCGTACATAGAACTGTCCCTGCACAAAGTGTCATTTTTGAAAGAAAAAAAGGCATTTAAAATTGTCTTTGCAGCTATAATGAATTGTCGGCTTTGACAATTCACAGATGATTCATTTATAAAAAATAAAAGCGTGGGGGTCCCCCCAAATTCCATTAACAGGCCCTTCAGGTCTGATATATATATTAAGGGGAACCCCGCTGTCAATTTAAAAAATGACGTGGGGTTCCCCCCAAATATCCATAACAGACCCTTCGGTCTGGTGTGGATTTTAAGGGGAACTCCACCCCAAATTAAAAAAAAAAAATGGCGTGGAGTTCCCCCCAAAATCCACACCAGACCCTTATCCGAGCACGTTAACCTGGCCGGCCACAGAAAAGAGGGGGGGACAGAGTGCAGGCTCCCCCTCTCCTGAACCGTACCAGGCCACATGCCCTCAACATGGGGAGGATGTCCCCATGTTAATGGGGACAAGGGCCTCATCCCCAAAACCCTTGCCTGGTTGTGGGGGTCTGCAGGCGGGGGGCTTATCAGAATCAGGAAGACCCCTTTAACAAAGGGGACCCCCAAATCCTGGCCCCCTTATGTGAATTGGTAATGGGGTATATTGTGCCCCTACCATTTCACAAAGGAAGTGTAAATTGTTGTAAAAAACACACACACACCCTGTAGAAAAAAGTCCTTTATTAACAAAAATAAAATAAAAAAAATCCAGCGGTGGTAATCCACTCGGTCCTGGCTCCCTGCTCCAACGTCGTTTGTTCCCAGCGACGGGTGATCTCCTCTCCGGTCCAGCGATGAGAAGATCGTCCGGGATCCAGAGCGCAGCATCGCCGGCCTCCTCTCTCCACCGGACACAGCCCAGCGAATGACGCGCTGGAGCTTTGACATTTCATATATTTGTTAGGAGAGGCCACCCGTCATGTGACCCCGTCTCCTCTGACGCAAGGGGAAAGCCCAGACTTCCACAGTGACGTAGCAGAGTGTGCTTCAGAGGTGGACGGGGTCACGTGACAGTGCCCCCGCCTCACTAATATAAGAAATGTCAAAGCTCCAGCTCATTCGCTGGGCTGTGTCCGGGGGAGAAAGGAGGCCGGGGATGCTGCTCTCTGGATGCCGGACGATCTTCTCATCGCTGGAGCGGAGAGGAGATCACCAGTCGCTGGATACAGACAACGTTGGAGCAGGGAGCCGGGGCCGAGTAGATTACCACCGCTGGATATTTTTTAGTTTTCATTTATTTTTATTAATAAAGGACTTTTTTCTATGGTGTGTGTGTTTTTTACAACAATTTACACTTCCTTTGTGAAATTGTAGGGGTACAATGTTTCACATGGGGGGGCAGGATCTGGGGGTCCCCTTTGTTAAAAGGGGTCTTCCAGATTCTGATAAGCCCCCCGCCCGCAGACCCCCACAACCACCGGGCAAGGGTTGTGGGGATGAGGCCCTTGTCCCCATCAACATGGGGACATCCTCCCCATGTTGAGGGCATGTGGCCTGGTACGATTCAGGAGAGGGGGGGGCGCACTCTGTCTCCCCCTCTTTTCTGCGGCCGGCCAGGTTAACGTGCTCAGATAAGGGGTCTGGTGTGGATTTTTGGGGGAACTCCATGCCAGTTTAAAAAAAAAAATTGGGGTGGAGTTCCCCTTAAAATCCACACCAGACCTGAAGGGTCTGGAATGGATATTTGGGGGGAACCCCACGTCATTTTTTTTTTAAATTGATGGCAGGGTTCCCCTTAATATCCATACCAGACCTGAAGGGCCTGGAATTTGAATTTGGGGGGACCCCCACGCTCTCTAAATTGCCGGAGCCGACAATTCATTATAGCCGCAAGTCCGGTTTAAATTACTTTTTTTTCCTTTCAGAAATGACATTTTGTGCAGGGACAGTCCTAAGTACGGGAAACATGCGATATCTAACATGCTAACTTTACACCCCCCCCCCCCAGGTACGAAATTTAAAGGAATAATTCACATTTCTTGTTTCACTTTTAGCATTATTAAAAATCACTGCTCCCGAAAAACCTTTTTTTTTGCATTGATACATGTCCCCTGGGACAGGACCCAGGTCCCCAAACACTTTTTAGGACAATAACTTGTATATTAGCCTTTAAAATTAGCACTTTAGATTTCAAATGTCTGAGTCCCATAGATTTTAATGGGGTTCTAAAGTTCACACAAACATTTGGTGTGTTCGCAAGTTCTGGTGCGAACCGAACAGGGGGGTGTTCGGCTCATTCTTAGAGGTGACAAGGGAGCTAGAGAACAGGAAGTCTTGGGAGGAATAAAGAGGATAGTTTGGTGGATTTATTTCTGGCTGTATTTTATCCTCGAGATGTTGTGAATAAAGACTTGTAATGAATGCTTGGTGAGTGTTAGGCCGCGTACACACGATCGGTCCGTTTTCATCGGTCCAAACCGATCGTGTGTGTGGGCCCTATCGGTCTGTTATCCTTCAGTCAAAAAAAAGAGAACTTGCTTTAAAATTTAACCGATGGAGGCCTAACCAATAGGTCAAAACTGATCGTTAGTATGCAAAAGCAAAAGCATCAGTTAAAAAGCCGCAGCATGCTCAGAATCAAGTCGACGCATGCTTAGAAGCATTGAACTTCGTTTTTTTCAGCACGTCTTTGTGTTTTACATCACACGTTCTGATACGATCGTTTTTTTAACCAATGGTGTATAGGCACATCAGACAGCTTCATTGGTTAACCGTTCTCATCGGATGGACTGATCGTGTGTACACGGCCTTAGATTTTATCTATTGATTCTAGATGTATAATGGCCTTGTTGACCTCCTCAACTGTAATGCAATGAAAACTGGACTCAGGCCAATCTGAATACCTTCATGAACACTTTACTAGAACTCAAACTCTGGGACAGTTTTCAGTTGGATGTTTGCTGGGAGACTGTGCTTTTGATCTGAAGAAGGAACACAGAGATGGTATTTAGAGCAATATTTCATATTTGCCTAACATATAACATTTTCGTAATATTGTTTCTTCTCCCCTGACTATGATAATCAAAGAAAGTATGTACCAAACCACTATACATTCCCTTAAGGCCCAACTCAAGGAAACCTCAAAACTCTCCCTTGCAGCGGGGCTATACTCTGAGTAAGGCTGCTTTCACATTGCAGCGTTACCCACGTGTCGGTATAGCAGCGCGATTTTTAGCGCTGCTATACCGACGTATTTACCGCGGTATTCGGCCGCTAGCGGTGCGGTTTTAACCCCCGCTAGCGGCCGAAAAAGGGTTAATACCGCCCGCAATGCGCCTCTATAGATACACTGGAATGGTCTATAGGTTCAAGGCTGGGGACCATAAATTGAGGTGCGGCACAGAAGGGAGGTTATACTCACAGAATCCTGGAACAGGATCAGTCTATAGGTATGGCCTCTTGTAGAGTAGTCCAGCATCCAGGCCAAAGGGCTTAAGGGGAAGCAGCCCCCACCCACCACTTCAACTCACAGATCTATTCCCTCAGCAGGCAAAAAGACAATCTTCTCAGGGCTCCATACTATTTAACAGGAACCCAGCCACCAACTGCCCCCCCCCCCCCAGGGAATGGCTAGGCCCTGCTCAATATTCAAGCTGAATTAAAATTCTTGCTTTCTAAGCTCCGGAAACTTCTTCTAGCGGAAGGGGGAAGCAATCAAACTCGGTGGAACATTAAACCAACCAGACCAAACAATTACTGCTCCCTTGGTTACAGATGGAGCCAAAAACGAAACTTAAAGTAGAGTTCCACCCATTTTTTTATGTTTGTCTGTGCTGCATGCCCTAATCTCATAGTTTTATCGAATGGACAATTTTTATTTATTTTGTTGCTTGTAAATACCTTTATTTTGTAGTCCTTTATTACTTCCTCCTCCTTGTTAGCCTAGGCTATTAAGTCACAAGGCTATTTGCAAGGGTTTCTGGGATAGGCATCATGTCTCCCAGTAGTCCTTGCAAACCTGACTGAAACCTATTACATTGCTTGTGCAGCACTGAGCATGTGCGAGATATGCAAAGCTGAAATCCAGGAAGTCATACAGTCTGGCTTCATGATGCCCACGCTTAAGATGGCCACGGTCTATTTCTAGATTATAATCTAAATGCTGTAACAACCTAACAAAACGGACCTTAGTTTACAGACTAACTTTACTAGAATACATTAAGCTTGTGTATTACAGGGGTATTTATATTGAAAAAGTGAAATTGTGGGTGGAACTCCCCTTTTAACTAGCAGCCTAATTAGAAGAGTGCTACACTGTTGTAGTAAAATACAGTTTTCAAATTTCCTTCATACATTGCTGTATCTTAGTGCTTAGTGCTGTATCTGTATCTGCTCATCTCCTGCTCTCTTTGCACCCATTTTTTGCCCACATGCACTCCAGCCATGGCTGCATGCTATTTCTTTGGGCGAGTTTCCAACTGGTGACAACAGTAGACTATGACTGTGTAATGTGTGCTAAAACTGCCACTTGTAGTTTCCATTGCAAATCAGTTTGACACTGTGACAATGCAAGAGCACAGATGGGGGACAGGGATGGAGTGCTGTCACCCTATAACAGAAAAAATCTGAAAAGGGACTTTAATGGTAGGATCGCCAGTTATTTAAATAAAAGCTGCAGATTTTAAGATATTGAATATAACTTCTGAAATAGCATTAACATGTTAAAGCTTATATGAAATTTTAGTGATTGAATCTACTTTAAGGACAAAAGCCTTCATTCAACATCTGCCATACAATGGTAACCTCAGCCGTGGTTGAGCGAACAAAAGTCTGCTTGTTTATGGAAGTTACCTTCTCTTGTTGCATGCGAGTCCAAAAGGCCACAGGGACTCGTACGCGTTCCACATTTAACACAACACTAAGAGGGAAAAATAAAAAGAAAGGAGGTGTTGGACTGCCACTCCAGAGACATAAAACGTTCATTGTTAAGGTAAACATAAAGTTAGCAGTGTTTGAATGAATCTAAACAACATGGAGCCTAGGTGACATCATATGATCATCTACTGATTAACCTGGTATTTCCCAGTCACTGCCAGAGAAGTAGCGTGCCCGCATTAATCATAGCGGACCAGCAGCAGCCCGAATATCATTCAAATTAATGGTGATGCATATAAGTCAGGAAATGTAATCTGTTTCCCAGATAATATGTGCTTTTACATGCACATTACATTTGAGTAACACATTTGTTTAGGTGGTAATATAAGCAGGATGATGAATTTTTCCTCTAACTTCAGAAGGAACTCATGAATCAACACAGAACATTTGAAATCTTTAAGAGGAAAAGAAAAAGCATGTATGCTTTTTTAAAACAGCAAATATTGCTATGCAAGGTTTCTAAAGCAAAGTATGAGAATGTTAACATTTATAGACATAAAAAAAGACATGGTCATTAAAATCATGCAATCAATTTCAGGCTACAAGCTTGTTCTATTTAGCAACTGTTTAGAGTTTTTGTATAGAATATAGAATTTGCACACAGAATTTTTTTTGTTTAGGAATAAAAAAAAAATAAGATTAAAAAATAAATATATACATATACACTATTGGCCAGATTCAGGTAGGAGAGCGTATATTTGTGCGGGCTTAGCTTATCCTATTTACGCTACGCCTCCGCAACTTTGACAGGCAAGTGCATTATTCACAAAGCACTTGTTCCGTAAGTTGCGGCGGTGTAGCGTAAATTGGCCGGCGTAAGCCCGCCTAATTCAAATGTGGAAGAGGTGGGCGTGTTGTTTTGGAAATGAGCCCATGTAAATGAAGCGCCGATCATACGGCACATGTGCGCGCATGGTCCAGTATCACGTCAAATTTTTTTCCTAAGTTACGCCGGCTCAATGCCTGTGACGTGAACGTAACCTACGCACAGCCCCATTCCCGTACGACTTATGTAAATGACGTAAAAAGATACGCTCGTTCCGATGTCCATACTTAACATGGGCTGTGCCATCTTTTTGGTGGTTTATCTTTACGCCTGAACGGCGTAGCTTACTGTGACGGGAGTACGTACGTTTGTGAATAGGCGTATCTATCTATTTACATATTCTAGGCGTAAATCCCCTAGCGGCCAGCGTAAATATGCAGCTAAGATACGACGGCATAGGAGACTTACGGCAGTCGTATCTCAGCCACAGTTAAGCGTATCTCAGTTTGAGAATACGCTTAAAGATACGACGGCACAGATTCGGACTTACGACGGTGTATCTACTGATTGGATTGGATTGGATTGGAATAAATACTTATAGAGCGCCGAATACAAGTTGTGAAACTCGCGTCTTAGTGCTTACCAACAAGCTGGGGGTATCCAGTTCCCAGGAGCAAAAAGAAGAAACTAGGACATCTAAGTAAAAGAGGGTAACAGACAAGAAATAAACAGAAATATAAAAAGGAGGGGGGGGGGGGGGGGTGTCAGGGCACAGAAAGCCTATCCCTACTGAAGGCCAAGTCTCTATCTATAGGCTTGTGAAAAAATAAGTGTTTTCAAGCCCTTATGGAAGGCCATCAAGGAGGATGGCCTGATACGCCGCTTTAAGTCTTACTGAATCTTTCTGTACTGTATATATATGGAATACACTATATTACCAAAAGTATTGGGACACCTGCCTTTACATGCACATGAACTTTAACCGCCTAATGGTCGCCCACGCACATATATATCAGCAGGACGGCCGCTCTGTGTCAGATCATGCACCTAGTAGGTGATCTGACTCTGCCAGGTCTGGGGCGCACACATGACGCCAGTTGCTTGCTACCCACTGTGATTGAACACAGCTGAAGCCAATCAGCGGATCCGGGGGACACAATGTCTGTCGGGACCCACCGATAATTCGGGAGAAAGGCAGAAAGCATGGTCTGCCTATGTAAACAAGGTAGACCGTCGTTCTGTAAGAGGGGAATGTACTGATCCTGTGTTCATGCTAAGCAGGAACACTGATCTTTACATTTCCCCAGTCAAAGCACCCCCACACAGTTAGTAATCACTCCCAGAAAACACATTTAACCCTTTGCCCCTGATGTTAACCCCTTCCAAGTGTCATTAGTAGAGTGACAGCACATTTATTTTAGCACTAATCACTGTATTAGTGTCACTGGTCCCCAAAAAATTGTCAAACTCTTCAGTTAGGTGTTAGGTTTGTCCACTGCAATATCACAGTTATGCTATGTTGACCCCCATCTGCTTTCTAGAACATGGTAGAATCTTCCAGAAGTGGAAGGTGGAGTATAGGAGGAGCTACCTGGAGTAATGATGAGGGTCCCAGCCAATCCCCAGTAAAATGAGCTGGCAGGGGGCGGGCCACCTCATAAATACTCTGGAGTCATGCCAGCAGGGGCATTTGGGTGGAAGATGGAGAAGGAGTGCTGAGGAGGCTGTCTGTGGCCCTTGAGGGTGTTTTCTAGTCTTGGTGGGTGACCTGGGACTCGGGTGCTAGAGGGACCCTCTACGACACATGGAAGATATCCTTCCTGGAGGCACGGGAGCAAGGGTGAGCACAGCAGATCAGCACGTCCAGGAGTTCTTCAGGAGAAGTCAGCCGGGTGGGCTGGTGAATGTACAGTCTGAGAGGACTGTGGGAAGTAGCCAAGAGGGCTACTTTGAGAGGCAGGTGGACTGGCAGTGTCTGAAAAGGGGGTGCTTGGATCATTAGCCACAGGGATGTATGCTAAACACTGAACTTTGCTACACTATCAAAATGCCCAGGGTCTCTGCCTGTAAAGGGCTCTTGCTTTAAGCTGGCTAAGTGCTTTGCTAGTTTACTAAAAGTGTACCAGCTGAGTCTGTGTTTTTTGGCAAAGAAGTGAAGTGCTGGAGGAAGAGAAAGAAGTGTATATACAGTAGGTTGTATATAGGAGAGTTCCTGAAGTTTTCTGAAGTCAAGTAGGCATCCCATAATCCCTATCCAAGTTTTATTTTCTCAATAAAAATATAAAAAACAAACACTGGACTGTTTCCTCACTCAAGTGTGCCTGCGGAAATTTAGTGTGTCTGACTGTGTAGGGTGGGGGGTCACAGCAGCTCCTATGTGGGGTGCGCTACAATAAGATAGCAAATGTTTACTTTTTGAGTTCAGTTCCCCTTTAAAACACAGGTTTTTACTTTTCAAATGATTGCTCAAGAATTACACAACAGCACCTGGCAGAGAAGATGACACACTGCGTTTAGAGAACACTCACAAGGAGACACACAGGAGTGACTGCAGCACAATGCATCCTACACATAACTCAAAAGAAAAAAAGAGATTGGGCCAGATTCAGGTAGATGCGCGCATCTTTTCACCAGCGTAGCGCAACGCATATAAGCCGCGCTGACGCAAACTAGCGAGTGAAGTACAGCATTCACCTAGCGCATGGCCGTTACTTTGCGACGGAGTAACGAAGATGCGTTGGCGCAACCCGACGCAAGTGGAAGTGGGTGTGATCATATGTAAATGATGGGCGGAGCCCAGCGCAGAGGCTTACGTTCAGCGCATTATCCACGGAGCATGCGCAGTGAGCGAGGCTTCACTCGGCCCCCTGTGCGCATGCTCACAACTTCCGTCGGCACCACTTCACGGGAAACGTCAGCGCAATGTGTTCCGTTTCCCCCCACCCCAGGGAAGTTACTTTTGCTCTGTAATGGCTGCTCCCGCTCCCCCCAAAGAGAGGAGGAACCTCAATTTCAATGCCCAGGAGGTCTCTGTGGTAATCTCCGCTATGGACACTTATAATGATTTTCTACACCGAAAGAAAAGTCGGAAGACCAGCCGGGAGAGGAAGCAGGCCATCCTGGAGACCATTGCTGGCAGGGTGAATGTGTTGGGGTACTCCACACGGACTGCTGGTGATATCTAGAAAAAAATAAATGACCTGCGGCGCAAGGTCCGTGGCAAGGTGGCCACCATTCGGACCCATGAGAGGGGCACAGGTGGTGGACCCCCATGTGCGGTCAGCCTGACCACAGAGGAGGAGGTGGTCGCCCGCTGCCTGGAGAGGGAGCAGTTGGAGGGGGTACCAGGCTATGATTCTATGGAGGAAGGCTCCAGGACAGGTAAGTGTTTTTTTATCCCCTATTTGGTGTGTTGCATGTGGGGGGGGGGGAGGGTACATGTGCCAAGTGTGTGGGACCACCAACATGTGTCTGCTTTGTGTCATCCACAGATGACGGAGCTGGGCCATCATCTGTCAGGAGTGCAGGGGACAGTGTGAATGGTGTGTGAATGTGAGGGGGTGGCACTCCTGCCAGTAAGGGGTGTCACCCTCAGCCGTGGTGGAGAAGTTATCCCCACGGCTGTATTAAAACGTGTGAAAGGTGTATGAATGGACAGCGACATCATTGGGGCCTTGACGCTGGTGTTGCTGCTCCCAAATCCTACATGCTGGACTTGGGCTAATCCAATGTGATGTGGATGTGGTGTGTGTGATCTAGGGACATCAGTGGTGTGCATGCATGCATTGTCTGTGTGATTAATGTTTTGGTTTAGTGTCCAAAGATGCCTACGACGAAGACCCTCCTGACTGCTCTTCCATCAGCAGACTGGGTCTCCTCTGGCAGGTGGGGACTGTGTGGGTCGGGGGTCAGGTCATCACGCATGTCAATCTGCAGGCCTTTTCTCATAGCAAAGTTGTGCAGAATGCAACATGCACCGATGATCTGACACACGAAGGTAGGGGAATACAATAGGGTCCCCCCGGACTTATCCAGGCAGCGGAAACGGGACTTCAGGAGCCCAAATGTTTGCTCCACCACTGCACGGGTTTTGATGTGTGCTTCATTGTATTTTCTCTCTCCTCTGGTTTGGGGGTTCCGGAAAAGAGTCATTAGATGGGGTCCCAGTGCATATGCAGAGTCACCTGGAAGGGAAAAGACAGAAGGATGTTAGTCATGCATGTGCCCCTTGTGATGTGTGCATCATGGGAGGGGATAGTCATGCCTGCCACCCATGTAACTCACCAACCAGCCAGCTGTCCCCATACATGTTCTGCTCGAATTCTGCTGGGATGGGGCTCTGACGGTATATGAAGCTGTCATGGCTGGACCCGGGGGGTTTGGCACGGACGTGCCATATGAGGCGTTGGGCATCGGCTATCACCTGTACGTTGATGGAATGCCAATGCTTCCGATTGCAGTATATGTGCTCTGTGGCACTGGGGGGCTGTAGGGCCACATGTGTGCAATTAATGGCCCCCACAGTGCGTGGGAATTTGGCAATGCTGTCAAAATCTGTCATTGCCTTCAGCCGCAGCTCCTCAGTGGTGGGTCTGATGAACTGGTTGGACATGCGTCTGAGGATTGCGGGGACAACCTGGTGCACACATCTGCTCATGGAGGACTGTGACATCCCAGCCACCACTCCACTTGTACGCTGGAATGATCCACTTGCAAGGAAATTAAGTGTTGCCAGTACCTTCACCAGTGGCTGCACTGCTTGTGAGCGGTGTGTCTTGCTGGTGATGTCATCCTGCAGGGTTGTGGTTAGTTTAAGTATTGCATCAGGGCTGAATCTGAAGAGGCGATACACCTCCTCATCCCCCATGCCAAAGAGGCTCATGCGCGTGCGGTATATCCTCTCACGTGCCCGCCTCCTCCGTACCGGGGGACCCAGTACTAGTGCTAGGACCGCGACTGCCCCTGGCATGTTGGCACACAGAGGTGTTGTCCTTGCAAGTGTGGTTGTTCAGCTTGCTAGTTTCGTCGGTAACGCTGCTGCTGTAGCTGCTCTCCTGCTGACCTGTGGCCGTCTGGAGTAAAGATAAAGCAGCTATTTGTAGAAATAACTTTGTGCCGGACGGACGAGATACGCGCGGCGCATGTAGCCAGCGTATGGTGCTAATCCGTTCGCGAATCGGAAAATCTCCCTAATTTGCATATTTGCAGGGTAAATCAATAGGCGCGACTGATGCGCCAAGCGAAATTATGCGCTGACGATACTCTGGCGTCGGAAAGTTAAGCCGGTCGGGGAAAGCCCGTTTTCTGTCGCATCTAGTTTGGTGGGTACGGCCGCATAGATACAACGGCGCATCTTTACAGTTACGCGGCGCATATCGATTTACTCCAGCGCAAGTCTTGCTGAATCTGGCCCATTATGGAAAAATACTAGATCATTACATGTGTAACAGATAGTCGATGGACAGAGCACACTAAAGAAGGGTATTGAGTGGGACATTGTTCAGTTACAAGTTATCGCACAGTGTTTTTTTCCCTTTTGAACAAACAAATCAAAACAGGTTTTTTTGTTTGCGGTTGCCATTAAATTTTTCTGCTTTTTTTCTCCACTCTTCCATTTGGTAAAGATTTTGAACGTGAGCTTTTTGGAGACGCCCCATGTTGTGAAATGTAGACTTTAATGACAAAATATTGAGCCTAAAAATAAACTCCATAAAGTCCCAGCAATTTTACCATTAAGACGTTGGCCTTAAAGTCAAGGAAACTATTTTTAGTGCCCCGTCAATATTTTTTCTGGAAGCTTGAATAAACAAGACTTCTTTAGATCCAGAGTGCGTGCCGAATGGTGCTTGGGTGTCTCTATACCAAAGAAAAAGGTATCCTCAGGATTAAACAGGAATTTTGTGGTTACATAGTTAAATAAGAGAGAAAAATACCTCTAAACATGACATACAACAATTACAAAGTTTTAGAAAAATTACCATAATACATTTGAAAACACTTAGGCCTCTTGCACATGCTATAAAGTTGAGTATATGGATGTACTGTGTACAATAAGTCTGTTGTTATGGCGCCCGGGTGCCACAGCTGCAGCATATTTTAGCCTATAGGACTGCAGTACTCACACATGCTTACGGGTAAATTTTTCAAAACATAACAATTTACCCCCCCCACACACACATGCACAACTACATAGCAGTACTGTCAGTTACTCAGACAATAGCTTCTGGCTCAAAAACTCTCATACATGCCAAATAGCCGTGTTTTCAGCTTTTTTCACAGTTATGCCGCGTACACACAACCATTTTTAATGGTCTAGAAAAAAACAAAGGCCCAGATTCACAGAGCCATTACGCCTGTCTAACTGGTGTTAGACTGGAGCAATTTCAAATTACGCGCGTTTTCTAGCTAGTCGAAAACCTCAAACCATGAATAGACGGCTGCGGGCTTCAATTCGACTGGATTACGTGTTCATACGCCTTCGGATCTACGCTGCAATAAAATTGCGGCCACTGGGTGGACTTCCCGTCGTTTTCCGCATCGGGGTATGCAAATGAGCTTTTGCCGGCGATCCCCGAAATTACGATCTTCAATCGCAATCTCTTACGGCACCTTTAGTCATCTTTTATTTGCGTAACACTATACCAGCTTTTTGCTGCTCTAATATTAGACAGCCCATGTTAAGTATGGCCGTCGTTCCCGCGTCGAATTTCTACTTTTTCCGACGTCTTTTCGTCGTCTTTTATTATTTTTTACGCAAGTCGTCCGGGAATAGGAATGTTCGTAAACGACACTGCTCAAACAACGAATGACGTAACGACGTGATTTCGCGCAATGCACGGCGGGAAATCTCTGAACGGAGCATGCGCAGTTCGAACGCCGCGGGGACGCGCTTAATTTAAATGCTTCACGCCCCCTAATTGCGTATTTCGATTACGCGGCGAGAAATAGACTACGCCGCCGTAGCGTACGGGCACAAATCTACCAGAATTCGTTCTAGAGCCTGGTAAAATACGGCAGCGTAGAGTATTTCGATTACGCAGCGCAATATTAAGTGTATGTGAATCTGGCCCAATGTTTTTTCAACCCGATTCTTGTCAAACCTGCCTTGCCTACACACGATCGTGAAAAAAAAACTGCTCGACCAAAGCGCGGTGACGTACAACACATACAACGGCACTATAAAGAGGAAGTACCATTCGGATGGTGCCACCCTTGGGGTTGCTTTTGCTGATTTCGTGTTAGTAAAAGTTTAGTGAGAGACGATTCGCGCTTTTTAGTCTTCGTGTTTTTCAGTCTGTTTCAGCGTGACGAATGTGCTATTTCCATTACGAGCGCTAGTTTTACCAGAACGAGCGCTCCCGTCTCATAACTTGCTTCTGAGCATGCGCGTTTTTTTAACGTCGTTAAAGCCTACACACGACCATTTTTTACAACGTAAAAAACGACAACGTGAAAAACAACGCAAAAAAATAGAGCATGTTCTAAATTTTTTATGCCCATTTTTCACATCATGAATAATGATGGAGTCTACACACGGTCGTTTTTAATGACATTAAAAAAAAAAAAAAAAGAGAATTTTTACAGCTGAAAAACAGTTTTTTTTTTCCAGACAGAAAATACCCCTGCAAAAAAACGCTGATAACAGCCTGTGTGTATATGGACACTTAGGGCCAGATTCAGGTAGTCCAGAGCATCTTTGCTCTGGAGTAACGCTTCTCATTTGCGTTGCGCTGCAGAAATTTTAGGAGCAAGTGCTGTCATTCACGAAGCACTTGCTCCTAAAGTTGCGGCAGCGCATCGCAAATGAGCCGGCGGAATTCAAATTTGGCGGGTACGGGGCGTGTAGTATGCTAACCAAGCGCGATCCCGTCGCCAACGTACTGCGCATGCGTCGAGTGTCAAAACATCCCCGTGCGCATGCTCCAAAATCTGTGAATGAACGTCAATGACGTCACATTCCCATTCATGACCGTTTTACGCAAGCGACGTTTTTTTTTTTTTTTCCCGACGCGATGACGACGCCTATACCTAACATAGGATACTCCAACCCCATGTAGGTATATCTATGCGCCGCGTATCCCGTCCGGAAACGTCGTATCGTCATTGCGTCGCGCCGGAATTCGATCGTGAATTGCCGATTTCCGCTCATTAACATATTTTTTGAGCGTAAATCGGCGGGAACGCCCCCGGCGCCATTTTTAAGTTGAAGTAACGATGCGATGGCGAAACTCAGTTACGCTGCTCGCATCGGAACTTCAACCCGGCGTTTCTTGTTTTCTGGTTACAGAAAACAGAAACGCCGGCTCAAAGTCACAGTTAGGCTGGCGGATCACTCGATCCGCCAGCCTAACTGTTCGTGAATCTGGCCCATAGGGCCAGATTCAGGTAGAGTTAGGCTGGAGTATCAGTGATACTCCAGCCTAACTGTCACTTTAAGCCAGCGTTTCTGTTTTCTGTAACCAGAAAACAAGAAACGCCGGGTTGGAGTTCCGATGCGATCGGCGTAATTGAATTTCGTCATCGCATCACAACTTTAATTTAAAAATGGTGCCGGGGGCGTTCCCGCTGATTTACGCTGAAAAAATATGTTAATCAGCGGGAATCGGCAATTCACGATCGTATTCGGGCGCGACGCAGTGACTTTCGGACGTTTCCGTAAGCGATACGCGGCGTAAAGATAAAGCAGTCCCCTAGTGGAGTATCCTATGTTAAGTATAGCCGTCGTCATCGCATCGAAAAAAAAAACGCGTCGCTTGCGTAAAACGTCCATGAATGGGGATTTGACGTCATTGACGTTCACTGACAGAATTTGGAGCATGCGCACTGGGATGCATTGACAGTCGACGCATGCGCAGTACGTTCGCCGCGGGATCGCGCTTATTTTAAATAATACACGCCCCGTACCCGCCCAATTTGAATTCCGCCGGCTCATTTGCGATACGCTGCCGCAACTTTAGGAGCAAGTGCTTCATGAATAACAGCACTTGCTCCTAAAATTTCGCCAGCGTAACGTAAATGAGAAACGTTACTCCAGAGCAAAGATGCTCCAATCTACCTGAATCTGGCCCATAGGATAACATGCCTGAAGCCAAAAGCAGCAGCTGTAAAAATGTCCAGTGTGCACGAGGCCTGATGCCGCGTACACACCATCACTTTATGTGATGAAAAAAAACGTCATTTTTTGTGAAGTAAAAAACAACGGTTTTTGAAACTTCAATTTTCAAAAACGACATTGCCTACACACCATCGTTTTTTCACAATGCTCTAGCAAAGCGAGGTTACGTTCACCGATCTTTTCCATTGAAGATCGCTTCATAACTAGCTTCTGGGCATGCGCGGGTTGAAAAACTTTGTTTTAAACGTTGTTTTTTGCTACACACGGTGATTTTCTTGTGAAAAACAAGCACGCTTCAATTTTTTTTTTGTCGTTTTTCACAAGACATAAAACAACGTTTTCCCCCACGCATGGTCATTTAAATTGACGTTTTTAAAAACGTTGTTTTTTTCCATCACATAAAGTGATCGTGTGTACGCGGCATGAGGCTTCCAGGCTCGGCTTTTTAAGCATTTTTCTGCATTAGTGTACTTGAATGCTGTAATATACTTGCTTACACATCACAGATCGGCTACTTTTGGTTTACTGTACCATTGATTTTTTTTTCTTTTGCCACCAGCGATATTCACTCTATTGTCTCATGTATGGAAACTTATGAGTACCGTAATCCAAAATGTTTTTGGAGTTTTTACAAAAACAGGAGATGGGTGGGAAAGTCTTTCAATGGAGACATCTGTTCTAGTGACAAGTGAATATTTATATTTCCTTAAATTTAAAGAAATCTCCTCTTCCTGCTGTATTCTTGTAGATTTTAATTCAAATAGTGCCTACAGATAAGGATGATATACCGTACTTGAATAAATGACACATACAATTTATCATTTAGAAAAAGGAAGTACACCCTAATGCCGCGTACACACGATCATTTTTCGGCATGAAAAAAAATCGTTATTTTTTAAAACGTCATTTAAAATGATCGTGTGTGGGCTTCACATCGTTTTTCGGCTTCTGAAAAACGACAAAAAAAAAATTCGAACATGCTGCATTTTTTCATGTAGTTTTTCAAAATGTTTTTCGTGTTGTAAAAAATTATTGTGTGTGGGCAAAAACGAAGTTTTAAACCCTGCGCATGCCCAGAAGCAAGTTATGAGACGGGAGCGCTTGTTCTGGTAAAACTACCGTTCATAATGGAGTAAGCACAATTATCACGCTGTAACAGACAAAAAAGCTTGAATCGTCTTTTACTAACAAGGAATCAGCTAAAAGCAGCCCAAGGGCGAATAGAACTTCCCCTTTAGAGTGCCGTTGTACGTGTTGTACGTCACCGCGCTTTGTCCATCATTTTTCAAAAACGATGGTGTGTGGGTAACATCGTTTTTAATGATGAAGTTGGAAAAACTTTGGGCCAGATTCTCGTAGATCCGCGTATCTGGCGGCGTAGCGTAGCGTATGCCATTTACACTACGCCGCCGCAACTTACTGGAGCAAGTGCCGTATTCTCCAAGCACTTGCTTCGTAATTTGCGGCGGCGTAGTGTAAATGGCCTGGCGTAAGGCCGCGTAATTCAAAGGGGGCGGCTTGTATTTAAATTAAGCGCGCCCTCGCGCCAAACGAACTGCGCATGCGCCGGCCGTAAAAGTAGCCCAATGCGCATGCTCCATAGTACGCTGCAAATACATTGGTTGTGACGTGAACGTAATTAACGTATAGGCCTATTCGTGACGAGTTACGTAAACGACGGAAAAACCCAACGCTGTCCCGACGGCCATACTTAACACGGCATACTGCGGACTGACGTAAGGTTACCCCTCATATAGCAGGGGTAACCTTACGCTTACAGAAACAATGTAAACTACGGCGAAGCGGCGCAAAAACGTTCGGGAATCGGCGTATTGGCGGGATTTTCGAATTACGTCGGTGTATGTGTAGATACACCGGCGTAATTCCTTTGAGAATCTGGCCCTTTGTTTTTTGGACATGCTAAAAAATTAAAAAAAAATTCATGCTGAAAAATGATCGTGTGTACGCGGCATTACATTTACTGCCACTTCAAAGCCATGATTTTTTTTTTTCATGTACTACTGTATAAAAGGGCCTAGGTCAATTTATCTGGTCGAGTGCCCTTACATACTTCTATACATGGAAAAAACAAAAAGAGTCATATAGGTGAATTTATCTGGGATATTATAACTTTGAATAATCTAAGGGTTTAAGTGATATTACAAGCAAGTTCCCATAGGGGAGATTCTGGTTGTATTCCCTTCCAAATGAAATGCCTTTGGATATGCAATATCCAAATTGTATGAATATACGATTTCTTAACCCTACACCCCAGAGGGTTGAACAAGGAGATGAAATTACATGTTTTACTATAATGGTAATTTCAGATCCTATTAAAATATATGTAGGTTATATGAACCATAATTAAGGTTAAAGTTTCTCTTTGTCTTTGATATATACTATATTTATTTGAAGGCTATATATTTCTTTTCTTATCTACATGTAAATGATATACAGTACTTGTAAACAGTGCAGCATGTTGTAAATAATCTTATCGGTATGTGTTAAAAACATAGGGCCAGATTCAGAGAGCCGTAACTCCTGTCTAACTGGTGCGTTTTTTAGCTAGTCGGAAACCTCAAACCATGAATAGACGGCTGCGGGCTTCAATTCGACTGGATTACGTGTTCGTACGCCTTCGGATCTACGCTGCAATAAAATTGCGGCCACTGGGTGGACTTTCCGTCGTTTTCCGCATCGGGGTATGCAAATGAGCTTTTGCCGGCGATCCCCGAAATTACGATCTTCATTCGCAATCTCTTACGGCACCTTTAGTCATCTTTTTTTTGCGTAACACTATACCAGCTTTTTCCTGCTCTAATATTAGACAGCCCATGTTAAGTATGGCCGTCGTTCCCGCGTCGAATTTCTACGTTTTCCGACGTCTTTTATTATTTTTTACGTAAGTCGTCCGGGAATAGGAATGTTCGTAAACGACGGTACTCAAACAACGAATGACGTAACGACGTGATTTCGCGCAATGCACGGCGGGAAATTTCTGAACGGAGCATGCGCAGTTCGATCGCCGCGGGGACGCGCTTAATTTAAATGCTTCACACCCCCTAATCGCGTATTTCGATTACGCGGCGAGAAATAGACTACGCCGCCGTAGCGTACGGGCAAAAATCTACCAGAATTCGGTGTAGAGCCTGGTAAAATACGTCAGCGTAGAGTATTTCGATTACGCAGCGCAATATTAAGTGTATCTGAATCTGGCCCATAGTTTGTGATTCTGTATGTACAGGGGGACAACCATATTTGCTCATTACAAATCTAGGCCTGGATTCAGAAAATACTTACGCCGACGTATCTCCTGATACGCCGCAAAAGTCCACGGATGCGCCGTCGTATCTATGTGCCTTATTCTTAAAATTAGATACGCCGGGAGGGCGTGTCTGGCCAGCGGAGCGGATGGCTGCTTGCTGATTCTGCTCCTCTCCACAGCGGGCCAACAGGACTACTTAAGCCGACTAGAATACCTGTTTCTGTACACCGGAGGAACTACAACTCCCACCGGACCCCCACGATGTCTGCGCGCAGGCGAAAAGACGCCAAACAGCCGGGGAAGATGCCTGATTTCTTTACACCGCAGCGCCGAGATGTGACCCAAGATGGCGGCGGATGGCAGTGGGGGAACGCGCACAGTGTCTCACAGCGTGGCGGGTATGCAGAGACTCACTCGAACTGCAGCACTTCCAAGCCCAAAGCAAGGAACCTGTCAATGCCTTTATCAGCGTCTTCCAGCCCAGCTAAAAGCAAACAAAAGATGCAGGAGGCAACAGAGGAAGACGGCCTTGAGGTAAGCCTGGACTCATCCCTGGATGACACCAGGGAACTCCAGGATTCCATATCAGACTTTCCCACTGCTAATAGGCCTGTCATGGATACCACCTTAAAAGATATGTTAGTCTCTCTAAGATCCACCCTGCATGCAGATATCATGGCTCTGACCAGCCAGTTTAAATCTGAAATATCAGCAGTCACCAAGAGAGTCTCCCATGTGGAAACAAAAATGGGCGAATTTGCTTCTACTTTTAATGTACTGGTCGATGCTCACAATGACAGAGATGATGAAATCATGCAGATACAGGAAAAGCTGGCAAGTTTGGAGGATAGATCAAGGAGGAATAATATTAAGATAAGGGGAATTCCAGAAACAATCAAACCTCCTGATCTAAAACCTTACTTTGTTAATGTCATGAAAATGGTGCTCCCGGAGGCCTCTCAAGACGACCTCATAGTGGACCGTATTCACAGACTCCCTAAACCCAAGCATATTGCTTCACATCTGCCCAGGGACACTATAGTAAGGATCCATTTTTTCCATGCTAAGGATCAGTTCATGGCTGCTGTTAGACGCCACGAGGATCTGCCCTCTGACCTCCAAGAACTCTCCTTTTTTACTGATTTGTCTGCATTTACTATGCAAAGGCGTAGACAGTTGGCCAGTATAACAAAACCTTTATACAACCACAAAATAACATACAAATGGATCTATCCTGCTAGGCTTCTGGTGATTAAAGATGGAGACAATCATATGATTGCTAACGTTCAAGAAGGTATACGCCTCCTGCGTGAATGGTCGATCATTCCTCCTGGAGATGTTGAGGGGAGTGGAGCAGGAATGCTTGCTTCTCCTAGAGGAGAATCGGACGCAGAAACAGGTTAATGTTGGGGCCATAGTGCCCAAATCATTTGTTTCTCTGTTGGCCCTGGGGATGGCCGAATAGTCTTATTCTTTAATTGGCTCCCTGTACCGAGCGGTTGTTTTACCGCACAGATTCTGTTTAGAATCGAATTTTGTTTCTTGAGTGGACTGTTCTATACTTTTTGTTTTCTCCTCTTTTATATTCTTTTTTTTCTTTTTTTTATCTGATTTTACCACTTCGAGAATATCCTCTGATCTCGTAGGACGTCTATCCACTATATACGGGAAATCCATCATCAGTGAAGCCCTCTGGCCGATTACCAGGTAAAGTTTAACAATCCAACACAGCCATTCACATAGTGGGTTTGATTGACTGGACTGCCTCAAGATGCCTATTATGATTTCTTCTCTAAACGTTAAAGGACTAAACAGTCCTCAAAAAAGACATATGGCCTGGAAAGAAGCTCTTAGGCTTCACAGTGACATTTTTTGCGTGCAGGAGACGCATTTTAGTTCTATTAATCCTCCAGTGTTTAAACATCGCAAATTTTCCCATGTCTATACAGCTAATGGCCCCTCCAAAAAAGGAGGAGTTGCTATAGCCATTAGAGACTCAGTCCAATTTAAAGAGTTGAGTGTGCACTCGGACAGCACAGGCAGATATATAATTTTAATATGTGAAATAGAGGGCTCTGTGTACACTTTGATTAATGTATACCTCCCCAACACAAAGCAACTTAAATTCCTGCACAGGATATGGAAGAAAGTGTCATCGGTGAGACAGGGAGCTACCATCTTATGTGGGGACTTCAACACTATACCGAATAGGGACATGGACATGACCAGCGGGTCCAAGCTAAGTCACCGCAGAGCTACACTGGATTATTTTTTGGCCTCCTCTGCTCTGTATGATGTGTGGAGATGTCAGCATTCGTCGGAAAAGGACTTCACCTTTTTTTCTAGTGTACATAGGTCTTACTCACGCATTGATCTGTTTTTGGTAGACAAATTTCTTTTGCAGACAATTATCAAGTCAGACATACATTGTATCACATGGTCTGATCATGCCCCAATTACCATGGTTGTGGGGGATCGTCGGACCGAAACTAGGGCTAATAGATGGCGCAATGACATCTATGTTATGTCTCAACCTAAAAATTTAGATTCAATTAGAGCAGCCCTTGTGGGATTTTTTGCCATCAATGCCCCTTCGGTCGACGATCCATTCACGTTGTGGAATGCGCATAAAGTATTTATAAGAGGGTTACTTATTCAAATAAGCTCTAGAGTCAAGAAACAGAAACTAGAGAAACTCAATGACCTGTTGTCCAAGATTGGTCAATTAGAATCTCTCAATAAGCATAATTCCACCCAGAAGGTTAGAGAGGACCTGTTTAGAACAAGGCAAGACTTGAGATCCCACCTAGTATCCCAACACGATCGCCAGCTGCGTTCCCTGAAGGCCCAATCATACAAGTGCGGAAATAAGGCTGGGAAATTATTAGCTAATCAATTGAAGGAAAGGACGGTTAAACAAAAAATATCTCATATTTTGAACCCCAAAACAAAAACGACAGTTAGGAATCCTAAGGATATTGCTGACGCGTTCAGTGATTATTACGAAGCATTATACAATCTTAGGGATGATCCTACAACGCCCCAACCTACTGATGACATGATTCATGATTTCCTGGCCTCTGTAAATTTACCGACTGTCTCACAAACGGACTTGGATAGTTTAAACCAACCAATAACGATCCAGGAAATAGAACAGACTATAAGGACTCTGCCCCACAACAAATCTCCAGGCCCAGATGGTTATTCATCAGAATACTATCAATTCTTTAGTGATATCTTATCTCCACATTTACAACATGTATATGATAAAGCAATGTCGACTGCAGGATTTCCCTTGGAAATGCTTACTGCTACAATAATAACGTTACCTAAGCCAGGGAAAGAACCTACTAGTCCCCAAAACTTTAGACCTATTTCCTTATTAAACGTCGACGTGAAACTTTATGCAAAGATATTGGCCCGCAGACTTAAAGATATTCTGCCCCGTTTAATAAATTATGATCAGGTGGGTTTTGTATCAGGCCGTCAAACAACAGATGCTACCAGAAGGATGGTGAATCTTCTTCACGTGGTGGAGGGGAGAGGAGAGCCTTCTCTGCTTCTTACACTGGATGCAGAGAAGGCTTTCGATAGGGTCCACTGGGGGTAACTTAGGGAAGTATTGTCTAAATTTGGTTTTTCTGGCCTGATTCGAAATGCAATATTGGCTTTGTATTCCTCCCCATCAGCTTATGTATTTACGGAAGGGTTATTTTCCAAAAAAATCAATATTACAAATGGGACGAGGCAGGGGTTCCCTATGTCTCCTCTGATTTTTGCGTTAGTGATGGAGCCCTTGGCGGAAAGAATCAGATCTGATTTTTCTGTCATCGGTATCACTTTTCAAGCGCACCAACATAAAATTTCCCTATTTGCTGACAATGTCATACTATCCCTTTCCAATCCATCTGTTTCCCTGCCTGCTGCACACAATATTCTTCAGATATTTAGTAATACATCCTACTATAAGGTTAACGCCACAAAGTCTAATATATTGGGAATCAACATAGATAAAGACATAGAACAACAATTACAGGGGACACTTCCATACCCGTGGACCAAGAAATCACTTACTTATTTAGGTATCGAACTCTCTTCTCCTTTGGCACATTTATACCAAAACAATTATGCCCCACTCATTGTTAGTTTTCAGAAAGAGCTCTCAAGGATCCAAAAATTCTATCTGTCTTGGTCCGGGCGACTAGCGGCATATAAAATGCTGATGCTGCCAAGGTTACTTTATGTTTTTAGAGCCCTACCAATAAAAATACCTACATGCTTCTTCACAACAATGCAAAAACAACTGTCAAACTTTGTGTGGGCAGGAAGTAGAGCTAGATGTTCCTCTAATATACAGAGCAAACGTAGGTCAGCGGGGGGTATGGGCCTCCCAATCCTAAAGGATTATTACACAGCAGTAGTCATTGATCAGATTAAATGTTGGTTTGAGAATCCAACTGTTAAACCCTGGTGTCATCTTGAACTTGCCATGCTCCAGAAGCTATCACCGCTGTCACTTCTTATGGCCTCTTCCAGCTCGGTAGATGTCAATGTGAAAGATCATCCCACTATTCGAGCTGTATGTGAGGCCTGGCCTTTGTTTAGCTCGAAGGGTAGTACACACTACCCTGTGGTTAACGTTCCCATCCCATTGGAGTCATTGCAGTGGGTAATTCCCAATGTGAGACTGCATAAGTGGCTTGAGAACAAGGCACTTAATTTAGTAGATGTAACCGAGGGGAACAAAATCATGTCGTTCAAATCTATCCAACAAAAATACCACATCCCGATCACAGAGAGCTACACATACATTCAGATAGCCTCATTTTTTCAAAAAATACAGACAACGCATGTACCTATCATCGAAAAAATTTGGAATTTTCTTCATTCCCAAAACACTAATCTGAAAGGTATTTCCTTAGTTTACAATTTCTTAAATTCAAAAGACATCTTTGATAAGCTTAATCCTTTGCTAAAGTGGGAAAAAGAACTGGGTAAGACCTTCACTGAACTTCAATGGAAGAATGCAATCAGATGTAACTATAAATTTTCCAGGTGCTCCAACTATGAGGAATTATACTTAAAACTCCTTTTAAGATGGTACTTTACTCCATATGTAGTGGCAAAATTTTCTAAAGAAAACTCTAATTTGTGTTGGAGGGATTGCGGGCAGGTAGGCACTTTATCACATATGGTCTGGGCCTGCCCCCTGATCCGAGACTTTTGGACAGAGGTCTTTAAACTGTTATCCAAATTAGCAGGGTGCTTTGTTAGGCCAAGTGTAGAATTTGCTATTCTAAACATAAATGTAATGGATCTTCCCTACCAAGTGAGGTCCATCACTATCCATACTTTACTGGCAGCACGTTTAGCGATAGTTAATAGATGGAAATCCAGTGAACTCCCCAGAATATCTGATGTGTTAGGTAGACTAAAGCTGATCAATGAGTATGAAAAAATCCTAGCTTATAGAGATGGTAATTTGCTGACATTTGAATCTAATTGGTCCACATGGAATATCCTCTCCAAGACCACGTAGAGGTCAGAGGTGATGTGTTGCACTCATTGTCCAGCTACTACTTTGCTCCTTTCTTTTTTTGCTTCTTTCCTTTCTTTCTACCTTCTCATCCTCTTACTTTCTCTCTTTCTATCTTGTTGTCTCGCTAAGGGCTGAGTCTGCAATCCTTTAGATGTGATATTGAGACTTTACTAATGTTTGACTAGAAATGGGGCGGGTGGGGGGGTTCCCTCTCAGAGCACAGCGTGTCCCCATAGGGGTGTCCGGGGGGGGCTCCTTCATCTATATCCCACTATTAAATGAATTTGATGATTTCTAGACTGCAGCCCTTGTTATGTTATGTTATAGGGTTGATTACTGTTCAATGCCACTGTGTAAACTGTGATCCTTTATGATACTTACTGTAGTGATGTTCTCATCGTATCTTCTTGCATGAAGTTACGGCGAATGTAAGCTGTTTACTTTATATAATCTTTTAATAAAAATGTATTGAATTAAAATTAGATACGCCTGAATTTTGGCTTAATCCAACCGACGTAAGTCTCCTACGCCGTTGAATCTTGGGCGCATATTTACGCTGGCCGCAAGGGGTGCTTCCATAGATTTACGTGTTGAATATGTAAATTAGCAAGATACGCCGATTTACAAGCGTACTTGCGCCCGTCGCTGTAATCTACGCCGTTTAGGTAAGGTATACGTCCGGCGTAAAGTTACCCCTGCTATATGAGGCGCAGGTAATGCAAAGGTATGGGCCAGGGAACGACGCCGTTGCATTTTATGTCGCGTATGCCGTCTACGTAGTACTACGTGAATAGGGCTGTGCGTAGGTTCCGTTCACGTCGTAGGCATATCTTAGGCAGCTATTTTGACGTAACTGTGAGCATGCACACTGGGATGCGTCCAAGAGCCGACGTATGCGCAGTTCGTTTTTTAAAGCTCAGCCCATCATTTGCATGGGGTCATGCTTCATTATAATATATCACGCCCACTTCCAGCCCACTTCCACCTACTTTGACTTACGCCGACAACTATACGCTACGCCGGCGCAACATTGAGCGCATATTCTTTGAGAATAGCATGCTTGCCTCTTAACGTTGTGCCGGCGTAGCGTAAAGACTATGCGCTACGCCGGCATAAATATACGCCGCTCTACGTGAATCTACCCCCTAGTCTCTGCTTTCAGAGTTACACAATGTTTGTACTTTACTGCAAAAACTAAATTATAAAATTAATCCAGGTCACATATAATGGATTACAAATTAGGACATATGCAGTATAGCATAAAAGTATACATTTTGTCGTAGCAAAAAAAAAAAACAGAAAAATTATTTTATTACAAAAATCCCCTTTCCAAATTAAACTCATTGACCAATCAAATCAAAGGGTAAATGTCTATCGTACTGTCATCTCTGGTGTTTTAACCCAGAGGGTTTAAAATATTTGACTGGGGCAAGAGGCAGTTTGTTTTGTGGGGGGCTGGATTGCGCTACAATAATAAGTATCTGGTACCAGCAGCAGGTGGAGGTTTCCTTGTAAGTTTGGGGCTGCATTTTTGCAAATGGTGTTGAATATTTGGTCAGGATCAATGGGGTCCTCAATGATGACAAATGCAAACACATACGTATTCATCATGCCATACCATCAGGGAGGGGTGTGATTGGCCTCAATTTTTTTTTCTGCAGCAGGACAAGCACCCCAAACATACAGCCAATGTCATTAGGTACCATCTTCAGCATTAAAAAGAACAAGGAGTCTTAGAAGTGATGGTTTGGCCCACACAGAGCCCTGATCACAACAGCAGTCTTACATGAAGAGACAGAAGGATTTGAGGCCTACATGCACAGAAGATCTGTGCTTAGTTTTCCAAGATGGTTGGAACAACCTTCCTGCCGTGTTCCTTCAAAAAACTGTGTGGAAGTGTACCTAGAAGAAATTATGCTGTTTTGAAGGCAAAGGGTGGTCACACCAAAGACAGCTGATTGGAGGAAAGGCACACACCCACTCTCCACATAGGCAAAGACTTTCAGAGGTGTTCTATGACACAGCAAGCTACCTGCTAATTTATTTATATCTCCCTCTCCGACACAAAACTCTGGCTGCTTTTATTATATGTGTCAGAGAATTTGTCAGAAATTATCAGGCTGATAACAGAGGAATGGGGCAGGAGATAGATAAACTTTAAATGGTTTTACAATATATAGTTAGGTGCAGTTTGAGAAACTATTTCTTTCTGATCCCCTATGGCAGGGGTAGGCAACTTTGGCACTCCAGCTGTTGTGAATCCAGGGATAGACTGGCCATTGGGACTACAGGGAGTTTCCCGGTGGGCCGATGGCTCAGTGGGCCGGCTTTAGTGACAGAAGACTGCAACCCCCCTCTGCTCCCCTGTCTCTCCCTGCAGTGCTCATCTCCTCTCCCTCCCTGCAGCGCTCACCTGGGGGGAACAGAGAAACAGGGGGAGGACCAGAAGAGCAGGAACGACGACAGAGGAGCATGTGGAAGGGACAGACAGCTTACTCAACAGCTATGGCCTGGGAGTTTCTCACTTCTGCCTAATCTTGTCCCATAAGGGGGGGGGGGGCACCGAACTGATTATTTTTCCTGGGTGAAATAATGTCTTCCCCACTGGTACCGCCTATAAAAGTACCAGTACCAGCCGTTCTACTCTAATAAAGTAGAACGTCCAGTGGCTAGTGAAGGGGGAGGGGGGGCTTGGGTGGCCAGGGGGGGGGGTGCGGGAGTTGTCCAGCCACCATGGGAGAGACCTGTCAAAGTGGGCCAGTCAGGATGAAGTCCAGGGCAAAATTTTTGTCCCAGTCCAGCCCTGTGTGAATCTACAAATCTAATCATGCCCCTCGTCTCTGGGAATCATGCCTGTGACTGTCAGGCCACGTACACACGATCAGACCGGTCCGATGAAACTGGTCCGACCAGGCCGAAGTGGTCCAGAACACGGTGACGTAGAACACAACAACGTGCTGAAAAAACTAAGTTCAATGCTTCCAAGCATGCGTCGACTTGATTCTGAGCATGCGCGGGTTTTTGGTCCCATGCTTTTGCGTACCAATCATCGAATCTGTTCGATGGACAGGTGTCTGTCGGACAGATTTTAAAGCAAGTTTTAAAACTTTGGTCCGACGGACAGCGGACCGGTCTGATCGTGTGTACGCGGCCCCAGAGTCTTCAATGCTAAATGGGACCTCTAGTTCCATAACAGTTACAGTGCCAAGAATATCTTCACATGCCCTAACACAATCATATACACCCCAGATTAACAATCTACAGTACAGTTTTGTTACTTATAAATAGTAGTGGTCTTTCATTGTTGCTTTTAAAAACACAGTCAATCCTCTGTTGTTGCATAATCTGTAATTTTTGAACATTTATGAATATTTTCTGACATACAGTACAGTGCATCCGGAAGGTATTCACAGCACTTCACTTTTTCCACATTTTGTTATGTTACAGCCTTATTCCAAAATTGATTAAATTCATTATTTTCCTCAAAATTATACAAACAATAGAGTCCACTTGATTCAGTTGATTGGACATGATTTGGAAAGGCACACACCTGTCTATATAAAGGACCCACAGTTAACAAATCAGAGCACAAACCAAGCCATGAAGGCAAAGGAATTGTCTGTAGACCTCCGAGACAGAATTATATTGACGTACAGATCTGGGGAAGGGCACAGAAAAAAGTTTGCAGCAATGAAGGTTCCAAATGAGCACAGTGGCCTCCATCATCTGTAAATGGAAGACATTTAGAACCACTAGGACTCCTCCTAGAGTGGACCGCCCGGCCAAACTGAGCAATCGGGGAGAAGGGCTCTCGTCGGGAGGTGGCCAAGAACTGGATGGTCACTCTGACTGAGCTCCAGCATTTCTGTGGAGAGAGCAAAACCTTCCAGAAGAACAACAATCTCTGCAGCACTCCACCAATCAGGACTGTATGGTAGAGTGGCCAGATGGAACTCAATCCTTAGTAAAAGGCACACGACAGCCCGCTTGGAGTTTGCTAAAAGGCATGTGAAGGATTCTCAGACCATGAAAAACAAAATTCTCTGGTTTGATGAAACAAGGTTTGAAACTTTGGTCTGAATGGCAAGTGTCATGTCTGGAGTAAACCAGGCATTGCCCATCACCTGGCCAATACCATCCATCCCTAGAGTGAAACATGGTGGTGACAGCAGAATGCTCTTTTTCAGTGGAAGGGATTGGGATACAAGCCAGGATTGAGGGAAAGATGAATGCAGCATTGTACAGAGACATTCTTGATAAAAAAAAATGCTCCAGAGTGCTGGAGACTGGAATGAAAGTTTGTCATCTAACAGGATAACAACCCTAAGCACACAGCCAGCTCTGTGATCGTCCTTGAGTGGCTCAGCCAAATCCCAGACTTGAACCCGATTGAACATCTCTGGAGAGATCTGAAAATGGCTGTGCACTGACGCTCCCTATCCAACTTGATGGAGTTTGAGAGGTAATTGGTAATTGGTGCCAAAGGTGCTTCAACAAAGTATTGGGCAAAGGCTTTGACTACTTATGTACATGATATTTTTTTTTTTTAAATCTTTTTATTGATTATAATGACATACAAATAACAAACAAACATCCAACAGTGAACCTGCCACAGCAGAGGGACTAACCCCACGCAGGAGCCCATGCCAGCCGGCAGTGGGCTGCATCCATCATTGGTAGTATACAACTGCAGCAAGTCCACAAGAAAAATAACAAACAACCTAGTGTAGCATACAACTGCAGCAAGATCACAAGAGAAATAACAATATGTATATAATACAGCGCTACTAAACCTAATAATTACACCACAAAAATTAACCCCCAAATGTAACAAGCTGCATCAAATGACTGGTGCACAAACCAAGAAAAAGAAGTGATAAAAATATATAAATGCGCTAAATTACAACTTATATTGTGAAACCGTGCAGTGAAAACACTGATAAGGGGCTAACAAACTGATAGCCAGGCAGTGTAAAAAAAACAGTGAATCCCGCTGGCACAGCAGGTTCACAACTGAATAACAGAAATAAATGACAAATGTAATGGGTAATAAACAGTGATAAAGCAAAATACCAATGACCACAGTCCCAATTTCACAGGATCCAAAAGTGTCCAGAGATGTGCAAAACAATTCAGCAACTATGAAATATCACCGTCCATCCAAGTTCATCTAGAATCCTGACTCATATAGATGGAGAAAACATACCTCAATTCGGTCCACGGTACATGTAATGGGAAACAAACATACATAGCACAGTACTGTTTGGCAGAGCGATAACGGCAAAGATACACGTTACAAGTTACACTCACGAATCCCCGTTCAAATTAAGCCGCTCAGTATTGCTGAGTACGTATGAGAGAACCTCCGCTGGTTTCCGTACGTGTGGCTCCTCCCCCAGAGAGAGAAATAGAGAGAAAGAGAAATAACAAACAACCTAGTGCGGCAGAAGCTCCTGCTCACTTGAACTGTCTAAGGATCGGCTTTCAGTCGAGACCCAGTGGACAGTGGTCCAATAAACCCACATTAGGAGATTCCTTTAATAAAAATAGATATATAAAAAATACCAAATCACCCAATGTATCGAAATATGTATACCAATGTATCACATCCACCCGTAGGGTGACCCTATATACATGCTCAATCAGTCTGCAGTTGCCGTGGAGGCCTCCGCTAGCCATTTGGCCCACACTATCATACTTTTTGGGGCATCCTCTATTTTGGTAAGTTTCCTTATAGATCGGTAGTACTTTATTGACATGTGTTTTCCATAGCGATATGGACGGCGGGGTACTTTTTTTTCCAGCAGAGAGTGATCATTTTCCTGGCGTAGAACATCTGGAGTACTATCAGAGTTCTCTCTGTCACCCTAGGGGCTAATTCTTCTACTAAGCCTAGAAGGCATATCTGTGGGGTTGGGGCTATATCTATTCCCACCACCTCCTGTATTATCTCTAGTACTTGCGACCAGTAATTTCGTATCACTGGACAGGACCAGAAGATGTGGAAAAAGTCGCCCGGATCCCTGGTACACCTCCAACTCTCCGAGGACAGGGAGGGTTTCATTTTATGCAGTCTATACGGGGTAATATACGCCCAATGTAGTATTTTGTATTGTATGAGACGGTCTCTGAGTGAGACCAGGATTTTGAACGGGAAGTCCCACATGTCCTCCCAATCCTTGGAGTCCAGTCCCGGGATGTCCTGTGTCCACCACTGACGGAGCTTTGACAAATCTGGAGAGGAAACCCTAAGGAGATGCGCATAGAGGACCGAGGTCGGCTTCCTCGTGCATTCATATCTAGTGACCCTCTCCAGATCGGATTGCACAATTTGCGCGTCATTGGCTTTCATTTGGGCTTTAAACGCATGAGACAGCTGCATATAGCGAAATAGATGTGAGGGAGGCACATTGTTATGGGACACTAGATAATTGAAGGGGTGTACAGCCGTGCCGGTGGTGAGGTCGGAGATCAGCTTAATACCACATTTGGCCCATATTTTAGGGTCTGGTAGCGGTAAAAGATGGGGTAAACTAGGATTGTTCCATAAGGGGGCGTGCGGGGAGACCGCATTCCGTGGGAATCGCTCGAGTCCCAGTCCCGCCCCCCAGAGTCATGCGCATGGAGGCGGTCAAATCATACGGAGCCCCGGGACCCCGAAGGGGTAAATGTGTCAGGGCCTCTACAGACCCGACCACCGCAGCCTCCGGCACCAGCCACCATACTGCAGTGACCAGCTGGGCTGCCAGAAAGTATTTCCGACAGTCCGGAAACGCCAACTCCCCTTGCGAGACCGGACGCATCAGTGTGGACAATTTAAATCTAGGATGGTTTGGGCCCCAGAGGAAGGTGAAGAATACCCTGTTCAGTTTCGTAAAAAATGAGCAAGGTATCCATTGTGGGGAATTACAGAATAGGTAATTAAATTTAGGTATGATTTTCATTTTAATTAAGTTAATGCGGCCTAATAAGGATAGAGGGAGGTTCTCCCAGGCTTTTAGTTTGGCCTTGACCTCTCGGAGCACCGGCTCTAGGTTAAGGGGGATAAAGCTGGACGCGTCCCTCGAGAACCGCACCCCCAAGTACACCAGTTCGTCCACCCATTGCAGTTGGAGATCCGGCGGGGCCATGTGTTTTGCCTCAGGGTCAATAGCAAGCAGTTGGTATTTTGTCCAGTTCACCCGTAATCCTGTCAGTTGAGAGAAGTCCATCAAATCTTTCAACGCTCCTCTAAGGGAGGAGTCTGTATCGTTCAGAAAGAGTAGGAGGTCATCTGCGTACAGAGCTACCCTCTCCTCCAGCCATGCTATTTTTAGTCTTTTGATGTGTGGCGAGACCCGCAGTGCCTCTGCCACTGGTTCCATGGCAATTGCGAACAATGCTGGAGAGAGAGGGCAGCCCTGGATAGCGGGAAAGGGGCAGAAACGTCACCACCCAGTCTGATTAGCCGCTTTTGGGGATTTGTACAAAGTTTGGAGCCAAGAGATAAAAAGCAATGGAAATCCCATCCTCCGCAGAGTTTCCCAAAGAAATGACCACTCGATCGAATGGAAAGCCTTTTCGATGTCAAAAGAGGCAATCGTCCTAGTGCCCACATTGTCATGTATGGCATGCAAGTTGGTGAATAGTCTGCGGAGGTTGATATCCATTGATTTATGGGACATGAACCCAGTCTGGTCCGTGTCTATAATGGAGGGCAGAAGTGGGTTGAGTCTAACAGTAATTAATTTAGATAAGATTTTGAAATCAGTGTTGAGAAGTGCTATGGGCCTGTATGAGGTACACTGCTTGGGATCTTTATTGGGCTTAAGGATTAGAATAATGTGCGCATCTGCCATGGAGGGTGGGAGCGCTCCCCCCTCCAGACAGTGGGTATACAGGTCTGCCAGCAGGGGGGCCAGGAGGTCCGCATGAGACCGATAAAATTCGACCAGGGCCCGGGGCCTTCCCGGTCGATATTTTAATTTTTAATAAATTTGCAAAGATTTCAAACAAACGTCTTTCATGTTTTCATTATGGGGTATTGTTTGTAGAGTAGCGCTACAGCTACGAAATGCGCCAAGCTACATAGATGCTTTTCCCTGCCAGTTTTTCATCTAAATTACCATTACCATGGTTTACTGGATTATGCCAATTTACAATGGAAATACGTTGCAACTAGTCTGATGTGGTTTTTATGTTATGATTGTGGCTCTAGGCCAACAGGTTATCATTGTGTCATTATGCTATTCTGTTTTTTATTATGTATCATGTTATGGAATAAATGTTTTTTATTACCTTATTATGATGACTATGAAGTTTATGCACTTACTATACGACACTATTGATGGCCCTATCACCAGACATTACTATAGTTTTATGCCATGTTATTTCCTGTGGTTGCACGCTTCATCAAAAAGTCCCAAATTTAGCTGCCTTTTTTCAAAGATACCGGGGATGGAGGTACATCTAGTTGGCCTCATCAAAAAGTCCCACATTTTCTTATTTTCTCCTTTTCATGTTCATTAGTTAGGGACACCAACGTTTATAGCGAGCAGATCAAGTTGACCAGGATTTATTTTCGTATTTCTTTTGTTTTCTGTCATATTTTTATTTGTATATAGTTCAAATAAAACCGCACCTTTTTGTTTTCCTTTTACCACTGTCTGCTGTTCCTAATGTTTTTTGTGTGCTGAACCCTTCCGGGGGTCACATACACCCGCTGCCGGGCTAACCCCTCACAATATGTACATACAACGAGTGTTACAATTTTTCACTTACGTAAAGATAGCAGGGTGATTTTCAATATTTCATTGGATATGATTTAAAAAAAATGGGATAAGACAGCAGGCTGGATTAGGTCAGAGGGGTTGCAAATCAAACATATAGAGGCATTGAGGTAGGCACATCAATATGGATCTATGTAGAGCGGCCGTCACTAAATGGCGGCCCGCGGTCCGAGTCCGGCCCCCGTGATGCTTCTGCCCGGACCGCCAGGCCACCAGTAGTGATAGCATTTGGTTTGCTGGGACCGCGCTGTTCCGCGGGGTTCCCTAGCAACCAGTGTCGCTTGTAGGCCGCGAGTAGGAGCGGGACGTGACGTCACGTGCGCGCCCGCCCCCCATGCTGCTTGCACTCCCCTGATTTGAGGAAAGCTCTCCTTGCAGTGTGCGCGCCACGCCCCCTGTTCTTGCGGTTCCCGCTGTTCGTGTACTTGTGCCCTCCGACCTACATTCAAGGTATGTGGGGCATGTTATTGTGCACGCTGCGGGGCATACACCTTTCTTCTGTTTGGGCACACTCTGATGGGTACCTTTTAATTTATAGGACACTCTGATGCACACATGTTAATTCAAAGGGGCACTCTGATGGACACATTGTATTTTAAGGGGCACGCTGATGGGTATATTTTTAAATGTGCACACTGATGGGCATATTTTGTTGTAGCCATCAGAGTTCCCCTTAACATAAAATGTGCCTATCAGGCGTGGACATAAAAATATAGCCATCAGCATGCCCCTTAAAATAAAATGTGTCCATCAGAGTGCCCCTTAAATAAAAAGTGTGCATCATGGTGCCCCTTAAATTAAAGCCGAGGTTCACCTAAAAATAAATTTTAAACATTGCATTTATGCGATTTATGACAATTAGAATCCGCTTTTTTTTTTAAAAGTACATACCATTTTCCATATGTATTCTCACCGCCGAATGGGCGTTCCTAATTGATTGACAGGCATCCGACCGACGCATACATCGCGTCACAAGATGCCGAAAGAAGCTGAACGTCGGTGCGGCTCTATACGGCGCCTGCGCACCGACATTCGACTTCTTTGGGCATCTCGTGACGCGCTGTATGCGTCGGTCGGATGCCTGTCAATCAATTAGGAACGCCCAGTCCCGATGATCATACCCGGAAGCGGCGGTGAGAATACATATGCCGTATGTACGGCACCTATTTTGAAAAAAAACTGCCGATTCTAATTGTCATGAATCGCATAAATGCAATGTTAAAAATGTATTTTTAGGTGAACCTCTGCTTTAAAATGTGCCCATCAGAGTGCCCCTTCACATAAAATGTGTCCATCAGAGTGCCCCTAAAATTAAAATCTGTTCATCAGAGTGTGCCTTAAATTAAAATGTGCCCATCAGAGTGCCCCTTAAGCCTAAAGGTGACCCTTATTTTATGTTAATGTGCACGCTGATGGGCACATTTTATGTTAAGGGGGACTCTGATGGGCACATCTGCTGTAAGGAGGCACTCTGACGGGAATGTTTGATGCAAAGGGGTGCTGTGCTGACACCCGATTTTAAAAAGCATTGTGATAGGGACACCTGATGTAAAGGTGCGCTGTATTGGGGACACCTGATGTAAAGGTGCGCTGTATTGGGGACACCTGATGTAAAGGTGCGCTGTATTGGGGACACCTGATGTAAAGGTGCGCTGTATTGGGGACACCTGATGTAAAGGTGCGCTGTATTGGGGACACCTGATGTAAAGGTGCGCTGTATTGGGGACACCTGATGTAAAGGTGCGCTGTATTGGGGACACCTGATGTGAAGGAGCAATGTGATGGGGACACCTGATGTGAAGGTGCGCTGTGATGGGGACACCTGATGTGAAGGTGCGCTGTGATGGGACACCTGATGTAAAAGGGTACTGTGATGGGGACACCTGATGTAAAGGTGCGCTGTGATGGGGACACCTGATGTAAAGGGGCACTGTGATGGGGACACCTGATGTAAAGGGGCACTGTGATGGGGACACCTGATGTAAAGGGGCACTGTGATGGGGACACCTGATGTAAAGGGGCACTGTGATGGGGACACCTGATGTAAAGGGGCACTGTTTTGGGGACACCTGATGTAAAGGGGCATTGTGATGGGGACACCTGATGTAAAGGGGCGCTGTGATGGGGACACCTGATCTAAAGGTGCGCTGTGATGGGGACACCTGATGTAAAAGGGGCGCTGTGATGGGGACACTTGATGTAAAGGTGCGCTGTGTTGGGGTCACCTGATGTAAAGGGGCACTGTGATGGGGACACCTGATGTAAAGGGGCACTGTGATGGGGACACCTGATGTAAAGGGGCACTGTGATGGGGACACCTGATGTAAAGGTGCGCTGTGATGGGGACACCTGATGTGATAGGGAGACCTGATGTAAAGGTGCACTGTGATGGGGACACCTGATGTAAAGGTGCGCTGTGTTGGGGTCACCTGATGTAAAGGGGCACTGTGATGGGGACACCTGATGTAAAGGTGCGCTGTGTTGGGGTCACCTCATGTAAAGGGGCACTGTGATGGGGACACCTGATGTAAAGGGGCACTGTGATGGGGACACCTGATGTAAAGGTGCGCTGTGTTGGGGTCACCTGATGTAAAGGGGCACTGTGATGGGGACACCTGATGTAAAGGGGCACTGTGATGGGGACACCTGATTTAAAGGGACGCTGTTTTGGGGACACCTGATGTAAAGGGGCACTGTGATGGGGACACCTGATGTAAAGGGGCGCTGTGATGGGGACACCTGATGTAAAGGGGCGCTGTGATGGGGACACCTGATGTAAAGGGGCGCTGTGATGGGGACACCTGATCTAAAGGTGCGCTGTGATGGGGACACCTGATCTAAAGGTGCGCTGTGATGGGCACACCTGATGTGATGGGGAGACCTGATGTAAAGGTGCGCTGTGTTGGGGACACCTGATGTAAAGGTGCGCGGTGATGGGGATGCCTGATGTGAAGGAGCAATGTGATGGGGACACCTGATGTAAAGGGGCGCTGTGATGGGGAATGCCTGAAGTAAAGGTGCGCTGTGTTGGAGACACCTGATGTAAAGGGGCGCTGTGATGGGGACACCTGATGTAAAGGGGCGCTGTGATGGGGAATGCCTGAAGTAAAGAGGTGCTGTGGTGGGGACACCTGATGTGAAGGAGCAATGTGATGAGGACACCTGATGTAAAGGGGCGCTGTGATGGGGAATGCCTGAAGTAAAGAGGTGCTGTGATGGGGAGACCTGATGTACAGGTGCGCTGTGATGGGCACACCTGATGTAAGGAGGCACACGTATGGCGACACCTAATGTAGGGTGACACTCTGATGAGGACACGCTATGTAAGGGGGCACTGATGGGGGAACAATATATAATGGGGCAAATGATATAAGGAGGCACACTGATGGGAGTAACCAGCTGTAAGGGGGCCTTCCATTGTAGAAACCTGATGTAAGTGGGCACTCTAAAAAGAATACCTGATGTAAGGGAGTATTCTGACGTTGGCAACTGATTTTTGTGGGTAGTCTGATGGGGCACCCAATGTAATGAATTACTCTGATAGGGGCAATTGATGTAAGTGGAAACACTAATACCCCTTTTACATTTACAGAGTATTTCCAAAGTGTGTGGAGGAAACTGTAGCAAAAGCACCAGAGAGCATGGCTTGTGCCAAGAAAAGGAAGGTAGATGCTGAGAACCGAGTCTTCAAAGATGAATGGACAGAGCAATACATGTTCATTCTTCCCATGGGAGGTTTAAAACCAGTTTGTCTCATTTGTTGCGAAACCGTGGCGTTAATAAAAAGTAGCAACGTGAAGCGCCACTACGAAACAAAACACAGTTCGTTTGCGCAAACATATCCACAGCATTCCGAGGTGAGGGCACGTAAAATAATGGAACTGAAAGCCCAGTATGACAGGTCCACCAAAGTCCTCTCGCATTCATTTACAGCCCAGCAGCGTGCAAATGAATGTTCACTTAAAGTAGCGTGGATTTTGGGGCAACACAAAAGACCATTTACCGATGGTACATTTGTAAAGGAGTGTTTGAATGCTGTTGCTGAAACTCTACTTGAGGGTAAACAAAAAGATGATCTGTGTGGAAAAATCAACCAGATCCCACTGTCAGCGTCAACAGCAACAAAAAAGACGGAAATATTAACAGAGGATGTATTGGGACAACTTGAGGCAGCTATTCAGAGTGCAGCATGCATTTCTTTAGCCATTGATGAATCCACAGATATAACGGACAATGCCCAGCTTTTGGTGTATGTAAGATTTTTTCACAGAGAAACAAAAGAACTCTGTGAGGACCTGTTAGGTGTAACACCACTTGAGACACACACAAGAGGACAAGACATATATGAGGCCATTAAAGAAATTTTGAGAAAGAGGAAGATTGATCTGAAAAAAGTGGTCTCAGTTACCACAGATGGTGCCCCTGCCATGGTAGGAAAGGAGAGAGGAGCCGTGGCACGACTGAAAGAGGACAACCCTGACCTTATTTCTTACCACTGCATCATCCACCAGACTGTCCTGTGTGCCATTCTATCAGACCGGTTTGCAGAAATCATGGACACAATGATGAAACTCATCAACTTCCTCAGGGCATCCTCATCCCATCAACATCGTTTACTAAGAGAGTTTCTTAAAGAAGTTGAGGCGAATGCAAATGACCTTTTACTTCACAACAATGTAAGATGGCTGAGTAAAGGCAATGTATTGGAACGCTTTTGGTCCATTCGAACAGAAGTAGCGGCTTTCTTAGTGCAACTCAAAAGTCAGAAAGCAAGACAGTTTTCACTGTTTTTAGAAGATGAGGGCACAATGGATAATATCGCTTTCCTAGTGGACATAACATCACACCTTAATGAACTCAATTTAAAGCTCCAGGGCAAGAACAATTCCATCTGTGATTTGATGACCGCTGTCCGCTCCTTCCAGAGAAAACTGGATTTGTTCAAGGAAGATCTGCAAGGAGAGTGCTTGCATTTCACAAAGGTGAAAGAACAGATTGAAGGAAAGAGAGATGTTTCTCCTTTTGTTGAGTTCATAAATAAACTCATTGGAAACTTCAGCAAAAGGTTTGATAGCTTCAGTCTTGGACAGCAAATCCTTCTATTCATCCACAATCCATTCCTCATTAAAGATGTCAGAGTGTTTTCAAAGGAGGTGACACAGACCTTCAAGTGGGCACACGAGGGATCTCTACAAACAGAAATGATCGACCTGCAAACAAATGTTGCACTAAAAGAGCACTTTGGAGGAACTGATCCTGCCAACTTCTGGCTACAGACTGTTCCTGAAACTGGTTTCCCTTGTCTAACGAAGGTAGCACTACACACTTTGACTATGTTTGGTTCTACGTACAGCTGTGAGTCATCTTTTTCCACTATGAATATAATTAAAACGAAGTATCGTTCCAGGCTCACCAATGAGCACCTTCACATGTGCATGAGAATGGCAGTGACTCAGTTTAAGCCAAGATTTAAACTACTGGCAGGACAAGCAAAAGCCCATTTTTCTCACTAGACGGGAGGTTTTTGCATGGTAAACAAATTGCACTTTTTCAAATTGACACCTTTAGTTGTTGTTGTTGTTGTTATTACTTTTACTTGAAAAATGGAGGTGCTTTTTTTGTTAAAGAGTTATTAATTTATTTCCATATTATTTTTGTTAAAAATAGCCTAGTTCGAACTGTCCACATGTTTAATGTTGAAACTTGACAATAAAGATTGTTGAAATGCTAAGGAAATTGTACGTTTCTTATATTTTCATACACATAGCACAAACTTGAGATTCGGACCTCGGCTCAAAGAAAATTTTGGCGACCGGACCTCCTTGAATTTTAATTCAGTACCCCTGATGTAGAGCATTTGAGATGTTTATTCATCCCAAAATCCAGAGAATAGGCAGATCAACAGGAGGGATATGCTGGGACCAATGGTGGTGGTCCCTAAGGATATATACAAGTAAGAAATCAGTAAATCAAATACATATATTGTACTGTATTGTAACTTATTGTATATATATGTAGGGGAATTTTTTTATTATGTATAGGAAAAATTAAATCAACTATGCAACAATGTATTTAAGTAAAATACCTGAATATATTGGATCCGTAGGCGACCAAGTAATGTCCACTGTTGTGTATTCTGCAGTAGCTACAAAAATAAAGAGAGCAATTTATCACTTTGGAAGTTAATTTTGTGTTTCATTTTTATAAAAATATGTAAATAAATTAAATTAAAATCAAATATGTTGTGCAGGTGAGATTTAAAAAAGATAAAAAATTAATTAATCATCCATCATTTTACTTATTATTTTATTGCAATGTATTTTATTTTTACGCTCATATTTTTATGGCCCCCTAATAAATGTATGTGAACTCATAACAAATCAAATAAATACATTTATATTAATTTTATCAATATAATATTAATTAATAAATAGTTAAATAAATGTATAATTTCTAGCATATAAAGGGTTGTCAGTATTGTTAGTACTTATCAGTGTTAGTTAACAATCCATTAAAATATATATAGAAAGCTATCAAGGAAGTGTTAAACCTGTTATGTAGAAGTACCTTTAAATCCACTTAATTAAGAGAATTATCCCCCTTTTTCTATACACCCCTAAATAAGTATATTTTGAAATGCATCGGGTGTTAAGGAGGTTCTTCATGTACTTCTTTGCATGGTGATACTCATTGGAAATATGTATTTTAACTCAATATTTAATTTCTTGTTAATCTTGTATATCCACTTCCATACCAGGCACTTACGCACCTTCCCGCCCAAGCCAATTTTCAGCTTTCAGCACTGTCGCAATTTGAATGACAATTGCGCGGTCATGCTACACTGCACCCAAACAAAATTGGCTTCCTTTTTTCCCCACAAATAGAGCTTTCTTTTGGTGGTATTTGATCACCTCTGCGATTTTTTTTTTTGCGCAACAACTAAAAATAGAGCAAAGATTTTGAAAAAAAAATAGTTTTTATTTTTTTCTGTTAATTTTTTTGTAAATGAGTATGTTTTCTCTTTCAATTACGGGCACTGATATGGTGGCACTGATGGGCACCGATGAGGTGGCACTGATGGGCACCGATGAGGTAGTTCTGATGGGCACCGATTAGGTAGCACTGATGGGCACTGATAGGCGGCGCTGGTATGGGGCACTGATGGGCACTCATGGACGGCACTGATGGGCACTCATGGGCGGAACTGATGGGCACTCATAGGCAGCACTGGGCACTCATAGGCGGCACAGGTGGGCACTGATAGGCGGCACAGGTGGGCACTGATAGGCGGCACAGGTGGACACTGATAGGTGGCACAGGTGGGCACTGATAGGTGGGCACTGGGCATGGATTGGCACTGTGGGGTGGCACTGACAGACACTGGGGTGGCACTGATGATCACTGAGGGGTGGCACTGATGGATCAATGTTGCCAATCAGTGCCCATGTGTGGGCACTGGTTGGCATCATTTTTTTTTTACTGCCCCTTCTTTTTTTCTTGCTGACTTTTTTTTTTATTTGTCATTTTTTTTTGTCTTTTTTTTTTCCCTTTTTTTATGTTCCCTGGTGGTCTAGTGTGGGCACTCCCTGGTGGTCCGTGTGGCAATCCGAGGGGGGGCTGCGCTGATAAACAATCAGCGCGAACCCCCCCTGTCAGGAGAGCCGCTGATCGGCTCTCCTGTATTTGCGTCTGTCAGACGCGAGTGAGGAAGAGCCGTCGCCGGCTCTTCCTGTTTACATCGTGATCAGCTGTGATTGGACACGGCTGATCACGTGGTAACGAGGCTCCGCCGGAGACTCGTTACCGAGATCGGAGGTGCAGGGTGTCAGACTGACACCCCGCATCACCGATCACCGCGCTGCGCGCCCGCACGGGCGCGCGTGGCATGAAATCGTGCTAGACGTTTGAGAACGTCTAGTCACGATTTCATAACCACTTCCCGGCCGTAAATCGGCTATTGGCCGGGCGAGAAGTGGATATTTATGAATAAATACTTTTTCTACTTCAATACTCTGTATATTTGAATTCAATACTTTTGGTGCCTAAAAAGTCCACCTAGGGGAACCCTTCCTTTTTCTCTATTACAAATATTGGATGTGGCACAGCATATATTTGCCATTCGCCCCAGCTTTATGTTTTCTTGCTGATCGTTGTAAAGTGATCAAGATCAGCATAATCAAATTTAAGTAACAGACAATAATGGGATGTTTAAAGTGTATTGTGTAACCCAAAAACAAATATCTAATATATATTGCTTAAGTAACAGACGACAATGGGATGTTAAACGTGTATTGTATAACCCAAAAACAAATATCTAATATATTGTAGCTTACCAGTCCTTAGATGTGGTGGTTGTATTAATTTTAACTTTCCAGGCTGAGAACATCATCACCAAGTACAGATTGTTGATATAAGAAAAATATCTACTTTCATGGCATATGGCTGCTATTTTAGGAGAGTTTCAATACTAGCAGGCAGGCTGGCGACCATGTGAACAGGGCAGGTAGAATGGGGTGGCAGGGTTCTGAGCAGGCTATAAAAGAAACACGTTGTATTCCCAATCCTTCTGAAGGCCTGTTGTTTGGTAATCATGGTGGGGCAGTTGATGAAAGTAGCAAGAAAATATGTGTGTGATTCAAAGCATGTGTTGGCTCCCAGTGCCCCTGGTTAATCGTATTCTGTTGGAAGGCAACATGGTTTAATATCATATTTCCAGAATTTCACTTCCTGGTTGATACAGGCAGATGGCCCCAAGTTGTAATGTAACAAGTTGCATATCAAAGACAAGAGCTTGGCTCCAGCCCACCTGGTGTGATATGCGTGATTACAGGCTTCAAAGAGAACAAAGGCTAGCTAAAACTGAATATGGCCCAGAGCACATAGACATGATACCTGGACAATGCTGCCCCTAGAGGCCAATATAGCAGGACGGACAGAAATATAATTTATTAAAAGGACTACCTCTTGGCAATATCTTATTCTACAGGAGGCAAGTGGGGGTGGTTATGAGTGGGTGTGAATGAATGTGTAAAAAGTACACACAAGGGAAATCATCCCTTTTTTGGCATGCTTCTGTGAGCCTCATGGCTCTTGCTCTTTTACCATCCTGAGCCCAGCTGACAACAATATCTCGAGGAAGGCATTGTGATAAGTATCTTTGATGTTCTGTTATTATATGCTGTCTGCTTCCATGTTAGCAGTTCCCTATTTTCTTCAGAAATAAATAAGATATTGTTTTACTAAGCAGTGTGTTTAATTATAATAGATAACCTTATATCATTGTGCTTATCAGAGTGTTAATAGACTAGCTAATTATAGGTATAGACAAATTAATACATATATGCAATAAATAGAGGGAATCCATAACCACCTTTGGAATAGTTGTTTATTGTAGTATTCACTTCATATCCCATTTGGTTTACATACTAAATGTTTGAGTCCGACTCTAGAGTTAATGTTTCACACTTCGAGACTGTTTTATGTCTAGGTCCGAGCTGGGGCGTATTAGATGCGACTTCTAAAACTGTAGAAAAATAATAACGAAATATAATATTCAAGCTATAAAATACTTGGAGTTCAATCTGAAACCTAAATCAAGGCTTCCGTGGGAGTTTAATATTTTTGTAAGCATAACCTAAAGCCAGGCAGATAGAGTGCAGTAAATCCATCCAAAATATGGTAACTTCACTTAGGCCATCTGGGTAATCTAATTATTTTTGTTGGCAAAGAAGTTTCGCTTGAAGAGTTAAACTGAGAAGCTTATCATTCTAGATCCTGGGAACCCAGAACTGAGTGTCTTTCACTGAGCCTTGAATATGTGTAGACATTGCTGCTGGGTTTTTATTTTTGGTATTTAAAGTATTTCCATATAACCGGCCTTATAAAGAGCTTTACCAGCTAGAAGATGAAAGAGCATTCTGGGAGATCACACTTGTAAGAAGGATTCCCTGCTATTTATATCAGCAGAGTTCTGGACTTGTGGCAACTTTCTGTTCACATATAATTCCCTCATAAATACCTTAATTCCACAATGGAGATGCTACAGGATACATACGACCCACAGTTTTGGTTAACTTTTTACACTCTGACGCACACTCAGACAGGCACTATATGACTAAAAGCATTTGGAAAGCCCCTCCAAATTATTCAGTTCAGGTGTTTCCAGTGAAGGGTTCTATTAATGCTACAGCATACAAAGACATTTTAGACAATTGTGTAATTCCAAACCTTAATGACAATACTTTGGGGTAAGTCCTATTCTATTTCAGCATGACTGTGCCCCTGTGTACAAAGCCATAAAGATATGGATTGAGGAGTTTGGTGTGGAAGAACTTGAGTGGCCTGCACAAAGGCCAGAGCTCAACTTCACTGAACACCTTTTGGGATAACACACTGAAAAATCTTGTGGAAAGCCTTATCAGAAGTGTGGAGTCTGTTATACAGTAGCTGCAAAAAGGTAGCAATCCTAAGTAGCACTACCCCCAAAGGAGCTGCTGGTTTAGATTTTGGGTAACCACGTTACCTCTATGTCTAGGGAGAGATGTCTGTAGTAATTGGAATGTCCATGCTAGATGTAAAACCTTCAACTGTAGGCTTTATTTTCGCTGCATAAACTTGTGAAGGAAGTAGAGAGTATAGAGAGAGAGAGGGGGAAGGTTCACAATAGTTCTCAGAGTACCAAATTTCGCCACTCAGTCCTTAGTGGGTATTGCTCACCCAGATAGGCCCCTCTCACATGGGCCAGCAGCCGGGATGATACACGGATGACACATGGATAACACAGGAACAGTCTCAGCCACTGACCGTTTTTACAAAATTAATATTCAGGAATCCTCTGCCACAGGATTTAAAGTCCCAAATTTCTTGCCTTACAGCCAAAGAACCTTTAAGTAAGGTATTGTAGGTTAGCGGTGCATCCTTCAAGAAGTTACCAGGCCTCTCCCAAAGTACCAGCCTTCTGCACGGTGCTTCCCCGGACAGGTCCTCCCCTGGCTTCATTCACTGAGTGGCTTCCTCCCACAGAACAGACAGCACAGGATCACCTCCAACGCATAGGCCCCAGCCAGGATAACTGGGCCTACTTTACAGGAACACAGCCTCGGGCCAGTGTGGTCCCGAGATCGAGATCACACACACCCACATCCTGTAAGGAGGGCCACGGGGCGAAGGACCCCAAAAAACGGCGTCCGCCCCTTAAGTATCCCCTCCCAGCATGCACAGCGGGGTCACCACTCCCACTGTACTACTGCTGAGGAGGGACACTCAATACACCATGGTACACATGCGTTTCAACAGGGTCCTGAAGTGGCAACACCACCCACAGGCAACAAAGGAAAAATACTACCAGGCAGTCCTACAGCCAGAACAGAGGCAAATTTGTACAATATTCAACAGGTCTGGGCCCAACTATTGGCCCAGATGTCCCCTAAATTTGAAATAGCGCCCCCATCTTTGGGAGCAGGGCGCTACACCTATAATAATGCTCATGGATTGAGCTCATGGGCTGGGATGGGATGTCCAAGAATCTTATTTAGGTGTGCTTTTCTGATATCCACAAACCATTTGTCATATAGTATTCACCTAATTATGATAAAAACATCTGCCTGCATAAAAGAAAAACATATGTTGCAATATGCAAAACTATTTAAACACAATCATAGGTTTGTGTCCCAGTGTCTACAAGTGTTCAATTTGTATAACCTTTTTTTATCTATCTATCTATCTATCTATCTATCTATCTATCTATCTAGTAGAGCGGATCCCCACTGTCCCCAGTGCTCTTCAACATCTATCTCCGCCCTCTCTTTGAAATCATTAGAACCCAAAAATTACTTTACCATTCATATGCAGATGACACGCAACTGTATTTTCACATCTGCAACAAAGAGGATCATCATCCAAGTCTATAGACATGTCTCTCTTTGATAGAAAACTGGATGACACAGAGTTATCTTAAACTCAACACCTCGAAAACAGAACTTCTCCTGTTTCACGCCAGTCGAAAGAATCAACTTCCTACAACCTGGACACCCCCGCCCATTCTGGGCCAAATCATCACCCCGAGCGCCAAAGTCAAAAGTCTTGGAGTCATCTTCGACACCTACATGACAATGGACGCACAAATAGGTTCAGTAGTCAGCGGATCTCGCCATCTGTTGCGCCTACTACGCAGACTTATTCCATTTATTCCAAAAGGAGACATAGCAGTCGTGGTGGGAACAATTGTCAACTCCAGACTGGACTATGCTAATGCCCTTTACCTCAGACTACCGAAGTACCAAATTGCTCGTCTGCAAGTCATTCAAAATACGGCCGCCAGACTTGTGACTTGGAAAAAACGATGGGAATCAATCTCACCTTCGCTGAGATCCCTTCATTGGTTGCCAGTAAAAGACAGAATTGCTTTTAAAGCACTCTGTCTGATGCATAAGTGCCTTTATGGGAAGGCACCCCAATATCTATGCGAGAAAGTAAAAGTTTAGAACTCCAATCGCATTCTGCGATCCACCAACCAAAAGTTGCTCCAGATTCCCAAAGCCAGATACAAGTTCAAAGGAGAAAGAAGATTTGCGGTCCAAGGCCCCAGACTATGGAACGCTTTACCAACCAGCATCCGGTTGGAGGAGAACCACTTGGCCTTCAGAAGAAAGATCAAAGCTCATGTATTTTGATTACAAAGGAGAAAGGAACAACTAGCGCCCAGAGGCGATTAAGTTTGCATGTGCTGCGCTATATAAGTTTTTCACTCACTCACTCAGCGGTAATCTGTTCCCGGCAGGAGATTACTGTAAAGTGGGCTCCAGGGATCAGAAATAGGTGGGTAATGAGAAGGCAGACCATCCGTGGGTGACACCAATTGGAAAGGAGGAACATTTTGAGGGATAAGAACAGCAGTGAGGGAGGATTTTATCAAGGTGTCGGGGTAGCTTGCAGAAGATAGAAGTATCCATCGTACTCCTTCTGGTGGCACGATCCATAGGTACAGGCTACTAATATCCCCAGGAACACTCCACAGAACACAGCAATATGGGCCTTATTTAACATATCTGCTGCTGTGGCAAAATATATAGTTTTTTACCCAAATCAGCTCCATGCTCAGTGTCTAATGCTGGCTTGCCAAGAAAACCCCTGCCCATGGCTTGAGACACCCCATATACTCCTAATCTGTCCTTGCATCGCCCTTATCTTATCTAATGTCACCAGGTACCCGGCCACCCAGTGACAGAATAGAGAAGTGCAGCAATTCCAGACTTAGGGTGAAATCAATTGCTCCCTAACAATTGGCCAAGGCAACTGTACCTGGCAGGTAAATTTAGGAGAAACCCTGCCTAGACATCAAAGTGCTACAAAGATAAATACAATTTGGTAGCATTTTGGCCAGCGAGGGAGTGATGCTGCAGGTGAATGTCCTTTTTAGCTATGCTGTTGCTGGTGAGCTGCTGCCAGTGACAAGGTCGCCAACATAACATGGTTCTATTGGTCTGTTAGAAAAACATTTGAAGTTTTAATATTTTGAATGATGTACTGGTGACATTTTAAGAACCCTATCACACAAAAGCTCAACAATAGCTAGTGTTGCAAAGTCTATAGCCTCCTCTTGTCTAATGAGAACCTTCAGGGCCAAAAATAGCTGACACCCTTCTGTATGTGGTGGGTTGTGAGGCAAAGTGGGTGCAAGGTGGATAAAGTTATTGGGTGCCAGACACTCCTTGCATATAAAAGAGATTTTATTTCTCTTGACAGTCCTTTTTATATTTTGAGAGGGAAAGAGGGTTAGGGCCAGGACATCCTTAAGCAATTTGCAAGTTGCAATTTCAATTGGAAGACTCAGAGACTTTATTACGAGGACAGGCATACAGGGAAAGGCCCCCAGCAAGGTGCCACATGCACATGCAGGATTGCTCTCTCCTATAGAAACAGTTTTTAACAGTTCCTAACACAATCCGTTACAGTCGTTTTTGCTTCACTACAACTTCTACTTGTAATTCTTCAGGCTCTTGAGCTCTGGGCTTTCACTGGACCCTCTGATTCACTGACTCTGAATCCCTGGAGCTCCTCACAGCTTTGCGGTGGTATCTCCCTTAAGCGTCACACATGTTTGCCTGCTGGGTTCCTGGCTTGACACTCCAGATACTTCTTAAGCTTCACCCCTGCTAACCGGCTCAGTCCCTTGCTTGATTCACAATACTTCTCTGCAAGCGTCACCTCCGTTAGTTGGGTCCTTGGCTTGATCACTGCTTGAAGTTTCCCGATTCTCCACCGTGCCTGTTTGGTTAGAATGCTACTCCGGCACTTGCTTCAGTTACTCACTGTGGTCCCTGGTAAAGGTGATTGGTCCCTTAGTGGCGACAGCTTCCCTTCTACCTTCGACCATAGCAGGTTCTCCCGCCGGCAGGACCGTCTCTTCTGGTTGGACTGCAAGCTGCAATCCTAACCCTGCGCTGACCTCTTACTTCTGGAAAAGCCCTCTCACAGCCTAGCAGCCACACGACACACATCCACCCAGACAGCCATCCAGGTGGCACAGAACATAGATCACCTGACCTCACCCGAATAAATATGTTCTCCAAGCAGGCCAAGGGATTCAAGAAAACCCCTGCCCATTGGCTGAGATTACCCATAACCTGACCTTGGGCTACCCTTCTCGTATCTAGTACCACCAAGTACCCGACCACTTAGCGGTAGAAGAGAAAAGTGCAACCAGGACAAACTTAGGGAGAAATCAATGGATCTCTAGCAATTGACCAGGGACTACTCCTTGCAAGTAAATTTGTGAGGAGCTCCCTGACTAAACCCCAGGGTGCTACACTAGTAGTAGTAGTAGTTATAGTAGTAGTAAGTCACATTCAACTGGACTTGTTCTGTAATAGCTTTTCAATGTTCATCTAAGTAGCTTCCTAAGCTTGGGTAAGTGGTAAAACATCTTCAATATTACAGTCCAGTTGAATGTGTCTAACTAGTACTAGCTATACTGTATTAAGATCTGGATAAATGCAGCGCTGTAATATGGCCTAGGCCGACAAGGCCCAGGCCTAGGGCGGCACTACCCCCCCACATAAAAAAAATGTCCCCCACCCACTGCCGAACAGCAGTGAAGATTAGCGCAGCACAAGCTTCATTAAGCAGGCAGAAGGAGCAGGGCCTTCAGTGGGCTGGGTCCTGACTCCTGCACCAATCCACAGGTGGCATATTGTCAATGTCAGTGGCAGAGGGGTCTGTATTAGTGGGAAGTCCGGGTAGATGAAGATGCTGGATGCGCTGTACGAGTCGATAGGTGGTGTGAGGCAGAGTTTCGGGCTGTCTCTGAGGAGGCTGGGGGAGATCTAATGGAGGAGAGGAAGCTGCTTTTATCATAAATGAGAACTTTCTCAACAGTCCTGAAAAGAATCTTTGACACAATTTGCCCCTGCATTCGATCCTTCATTTTCTATAACTCTAAGGCCGCGTACACACGACCGAGAAACTCGTCGGGTGAAACCCATCGTTTTCCTCGTCGAGTTCCTTGTTAGGCTTGTCGAGGAAATCGACAAGCTTGCTTTGCGTACACACGTTAAAGACCAAATCTCCTCGTTCTCAAACGCGGTGACTTCAACACATACAACAGCAGGGGAAGTTCGATTCCATTGGCACAACCCTTGGGGCTGCTTTTGCTAATCTCATGTTACTGAAAAGTTTGGTAAGAGACATTTTCACTTTTCAGTCTGTTACAGCGTGACAAATGTGCTATTCCCATTACAAACGCTACTTTTACAGAAGGTGCGCGGGTTTCTTAGCATACACACGCTCAAGTTTCTCATTGGAAACCAGCCCGACGAGAAACTCAACGAGAAAAAAAGCGTACACACGTTCGGTTTTCTCGGCAGAATACGTCTCCCATCAAGTTTCTTGATGGATTCTGCCAAGAAAAACGGTCGTGCGTACGGGGCCTCAGATAAAGACACAACTTGACTGGTAAATTTCACACCCTGTCCAAAAATACATTTACAAATATCTTTTTAAAAATGATATATTGCTTGTAATTGCTCCTTCAACTGTCTCATAAACAGAAGGGAGGAGGGTGAAGTTCAGCAAGTTAACGATGTCTTGATTTGGTTCTGTAATTATGCACGTGTTCTCACTGCCTCTATTGCTATGTTAATCGTTATATAAAAAACATCAATTTTTTAAAAGAAAACACTTTTTTTTTTCATATTAACCATTGCTTATTTTTCACAATGTCATTCTATCTATCGTTTAACTGTACCCACTCAACAGACAATAAATCTTCTGATTTATCAGTCTTTCAGGCTCAGCCTAGACAGGAACATTAAGGAGTAACAATTATGGATGGCTTCAACAAATGAGTCGAAAGCATGAAAGAACCCAAGTCTTGAAAGATGTTACCCAGGTGGCAGCCATGAGGCTGTTCTGGAAATTGTTCTCACAGTAATATGCCCAAACCAGGGAGAACATATACAATTATTAGGTCTTCTGTCCAGAATATAGCTACTCTTCTAATCATTCTCTCTGTTTTACTAACCTCACTGCTCTATTCCAATTGCTGCATTGGCTGTCAACTCCCTTATATTTAAAGTGTACTAAACCAGACAAAAAAGTGCTGCGCTAAATTCCAAATACAATATAATTATATATATATATATATATATATATATATATATATATATATATATATATATATATATATATATATATATATATATATATATATATATATATATATATATAATTAGGGCTGTGCAAATTAACTTTTAATTAATCGATTAATCTTTAATTTTTTTGATCGATCACATTTTTTCTGATCGGTTAAAATTCTTTTGATTGGTACTCATCTCTCCGCCGTCTTCTGGGACTTCAGGGAGTTCCGTCGGAGGTCCGGTAACGTCACCATCTGAAGGGCTCCTTTGCTGTGCCTTCTTATCTGCATGTCGGCGGGACCTTACTATCTGCCACACACAAGGGCTGTTACATTTCCCTCTATCACTTCCCTCTATCAACCTGTGATAGTTCCCTTCATGGGACATCTACATGCCGACGGACTGATGTTAACCTCTCCTCATCTGGATTCTGCAGTGGTATCGTTGTACACATTTTTATACCAGTATCATACTTAGCTACATTTTAAATGACTGCTTTTGGTACCGTTTGGTATTACTTGCACCATTTTTACAGTTTATGTAGCTACATCGATTTTATCTCCATTTGGTTACCTACTTGAAGACTATAAAAGTTTTATTGCTATTCCCATCGAGAGCTGCGTTTGTTTGTTTTTTGTATCCTGCTATCCATTTTTCCAGTAGTTGGTAGCTGCACTGGGAAACGGCCTGCAAAGAGATCAACTAAAAGTAGTTGGATCTTCAGCCCCGTTGGGAAAGGGAGGTGGGCCCAATGGACACTGAAGAATGGGAGGAGGCTTTGGAATCGTGTAGAGAGGTATCCCCGAAACTTTCTGATAGGCTTACCCAGATCTACATTCTTCACAGATCATACCTGACTCCAGTCAGGGTGGCCAGATACAAAAGGGAACAATCCACCTTATGCCCGATGTGTATAGCGGAGACGGGCACCTTCTTCCATCTCCTATGGTCCTGTCCTGTGTTGCAGGGATACTGGTCCCAGATCGTTACTTTCCTACATGACAATATGGGCTCCCCGGTTACTCTGGACCCTAAACAGTGTCTCCTGGGTACCTTCCCTACCCTTATGGATAGGCATATCAAGACCTTTCTACAGGAGTCGCTGTTTTTGGCCAGGAAACTCATTGCGAGAAAGTGGATGAGGCCCATACCACCCAAATGGACAGAGTGGAAAAGGGAGATGAACGGGACACTGCCGTATAAAAAATTCCTGTACATAAACAGGGGTTGCCCAGAGAAATTTAACAAAATTTGGGATAGGTGGCTCGATGATCCTGAAACATGTACATGATAAAAGTGAATAACGAACATCCCTTCAATAAGGTCCCTGGTACTTATGTATGTGAAAGCCCACCTCACTTTGGGGAATTGTGGGGAATTTTAAACCTCCCATACTGTGTAAAATGTCACTGTACGATATCAATACCGAATGTACTGTGGAGCCTGACCCTTGCTGTACTCTGCCATGTACTGTATTGTATTATGTTATTTCTACTTTTTTCTTTTTCTTTTTATGACCATTGTTGCTGTACTTGCTGCACTGTCATCTGTATACATGCCAATGTTTCTTCCTCAATAAACTTGTTTTAAAAAAAAAAAATTAGTCGATTTATCGATTAAAAAAAAAACAATTAATCAAACACAAAAAATTTGATCAGTAACAGCACTAATATATATATATGTATACAGTACAGACCAAAAGTTTGGACACACCTTCTCATTCAAAGAGTTTTCTTTATTTTCATGACTATGAAAATTGTAGAGTCACACTGGAGGCATCAAAACTATGAATTAACACATGTGGAATTGGAATTATATACATAACAAAAAAGTGTGAAAAAATGAAAATATATGTCATATTATCGGTTCTTCAAAGTAGCCACCTTTTGCAGCAGACACATCTCTAGAACAACTGTTAAGAGGAGACTGTGTGAATCAGGCCTTTATGGTAGAATATCTGCTAGGAAACCACTGCTAAAGAAAGGCAACAAGCAGAAGAGACTTGTTTGGGGTAAAGAACACAAGGAATGGACATTAGACCAGTGGAAATCTGTGCTTTGGTCTGATGAGTCCAAATTTGTGATCTTTTGTTCCAACCACCGTGTCTTTGTGCGACGCAGAAAAGGTGAACGGATGGACTCTACATGCCTGGTTCCCACCGTGAAGCATGGAGGAGGAGGTGTGATGGTGTGGGGGTGCTTTGCTGGTGACACTGTTGGGGATTTATTCAAAATTGAAGGCATACTGAACCAGCATGGCTACCACAGCATCTTGCAGCGGCATGCTATTCCATCCGGTTTGCGTTTAGTTGGACCATCATTTATTTTTCAACAGGACAATGACCCCAAACACACCTCCAGGCTGTGTAAGGGCTTTTTGACCAAGAAGGAGAGTGATGGGGTGCTGCGCCAGATGACCTGGCCTCCACAGTCGCCGGACCTGAACCCAATCGAGGTGGTTTGGGGTGAGCTGGACCGCAGAGTAAAGACAAAAGGGCCAACAAGTGCTAAGCATCTCTGGGAACTCCTTCAAGACTGTTGGAAGACCATTTCAGGTGACTACCTCTTGAAGCTCATCAAGAGAATGCCAAGAGTGTGCAAAGCAGGGCCATCTTAATAACATCATGGGCCCCTGGGCAAAGTAATGCACTAGGGCCCCTACCAGGGAGATGGTGACCTGCGGCACACTATGTGCATGGTGGCAAGAAGAGAGTGTGGATAAATAATGCTACATATTGGGTATGGCTTTGGAGTCTGATTAGAAACAAAAAATACACACAGTGAATTATCTCAAATTAAATTCACCCCCTATACACATTGTCCTCCCACCCCATATACACTGACTCTCTGTATACACTGACTCTTTTTTCCCTGTACACACTGCTCCCACTCCTTTTTGAAACTATCCCCCTCCCTGTACATACTGCCCGCCTGTCATAAATGCCTCTCCCAGCCTATCAGTGGCCTGTATTTATGTAGGACGTTACACGGTATAGAGGGGGGGGGGGGCAGGAAGGCACAGTACAGAGGGGTTAGGGGACACAGTAAAGGCGAGGTCAGGCTGATACAGTATAGGATGTAGTAATGTATAGTGTCAGGTTTGGGTAATATAGGGTGGTAGAGTGTCAGGTTTGGGGAGTATAGGTGGTAAAGTGGAAGGTTTGGGTAGTATAGGTGGTAAAGTGGAAGGTTTGGGTAGTATAGGGTGGTATAGTGGCAGGTTTGGGTAGTATAGGGTGGTAGAGTGGAAGGTTTGGGTAGTATGGGGTGGTATAGTGGCATGTTTGGGTAGTATGGGTGGTATAGTGGAAGGTTTGGGTAGTATAGGGTGGTATAGTGGCAGGTTTGGGTAGTATAGGGTGGTAGAGTGGAAGGTTTGGGTAGTATGGGGTGGTATAGTGGAAGGTTTGGGTAATATAGGTTGGTATAGTAAAAGGTTTGGGTAGTATAGGTTGGTATAGTAAAAGGTTTGGGTAGTATAGGGTGGTAGAGTGGAAGGTTTGGGTAGTATAGGGTGGTAGAGTGGAAGGTTTGGGTAGTATAGGGTGGTAGAGTGGAAGGTTTGGGTAGTATAGGGTGGTAGAGTGGAAGGTTTGGGTAGTGTGGGTTGGTATAGTAAAAGGTTTGGGTAGTATAGGCTGGTATAGTAAAAGGTTTGGGTAGTATGGGTGGTAGATGTGGGTAGTAAATATTTGAGTGAATTGGGTCTTATAGCTTTAGGATAATCCTCCACACCGGACCGCGGGGGCTCTATGAATTTGTCATATTGTATCACATGGCTGTTGGGTGCTGACTTTGTTCATTTATAGATGTACTGTGTGTTACAGATTGTACCCCACATCACATTCACAGCAAAGTCAGCACCAGCCATGTGACACACTGTGACAACTCCGCAGAGCCCCCGCTGTCCTGTGTGGAGGATTATCCTAAAACCAGGGCTCAAAATTTCAAGCCCTGAGCTACTAGCCAGGCCTCAAGAGTTACTCGCCACCAGTTGCCCCACCTAATTCATACACTGCCCTGCGCCTAATTGCGCCTGTAAACATGCCCTCGTAGAGAGAGAGGCAAAGCACATTACATGGTGGGCACAACACATTCAACGGTGAGCACGGAACAGCACAATGCATGGTTGGCATTGCACAATACAGAACATTACATGGTGGGCACATGCACACAGTGGGCACTGCACATTACATGGTGGGCACTGCACACGACACGGTGGTCACTGCATGACAGCACATTACATGGTGGGCACGACGCAGCACATTACATGGTAGGCACTGCATGGCGCAGCACATGACATGGTGCGCACTGCACAGCAATTTACATAGTGGGCCCTGCACGACATGGTGGGCACTGCATGGCATAGCACATTACATGGTGGGCAAAGCACATGGCATTGTGGGCAATGCACATTACATAGTAGAAACTGCACATTAGTGGGCACAGCACATTACATGGTGGGCACAACACATTACATGGTAGGCACTAAATAGTGCAGCACATGACATGGTGGGCACAACACAGCAAATTACATAGTGGGCACTGCATGGCATAGCATATTACATGGTGGGCAAAGCACATGGCATTGTGAGCAATGCACATTACATGTTAGGAACTGCACAATAGTGGGCACAGCACATGACATAGTGGGCACAAGAGAGCACATTACATGGGGTGGGTTGAGCAGCAGTCTCTCCCCTAGCACAATCATTACACCCACCCAGCTCAGTCTCTACACAATTCTCCCTCCCTAATAAGTTTACTAACCTCATCTGTTCCCAACAGCATGGCAGATGTCCCTCCTCCCAGCATGGCAGACTTCCTTCCTCCCGGGCTCCTGCAGGATAGGATGACAGATCAGCCCCCCTCCCCCACACATCTGCCTGCAGCTCTCAGACACCGAGGATCTGTGTGAGGGGAACAGATCCTGTGACAGGCTTATTCAGGACTCGGCTGCAGCGGCTGGCACTTCTCCTCCATGTGCACGGAGGGCTCCTCTTCTCTTCCTCCAGAACGGCAGACAGACAGACAAGCCACTGCCATGGACCTATATTGAGGGAGGGGCTAGCCCTGCAGCCAGGAACTCTAATCTAGAGCATGCAGCTGTGCACTGACTAGTGTCCATCCACCAGAAAATGAAAAAATAGTCCCACAGCTCCCACCTTCTGGGCCCCGCTATTGAACTGATGGGGCCCAGAAAAATATATACATTCACCCCCTAAGCTAGAAGGAGTAGTAGTACATGTTTACAAGGGGATAGGAAAGGGCAGGGGCCCCTGGGCAGCTGGGACCCCTGGGCTGTGCCCAGGTGTGCCCGCTCATTAAGACGGCCCTGCAAAGCAGTAATCAAAGCAAAAGGTGGCTACTTAGAATATGACATATTTTCAGTTGTTTCACACTTTTTTTGTTATGTAAATAATTCCACATGTGTTTTGATGCCTTCAGTGTGAATCTACAATTTTCATAGTCATGAAAATAAAGAAAACTCTTGAATGAGAAGGTATGTCCAAACTTTTGGTCTGTACTGTATGTATATATATATATATATATATATATATATATATATATACACACACATACAATGCCTTGAAAAAGTAATCATACCCCTTGAAATTTTCGACTAGTTTTTTTTTTTTTTTTTTTAATTCATGAAACAGTTTCTTTCCAAAAAAATGTGTTTGAAAAATTGCTGTGCAAATGCCATGTAACATAAAAAGTTGAAATGAACACCATTATATTCCCTAGGGTGTCTGCTAAAACAATATATATAGGCCCGGATTCACAAAGCACTAACGTCAACGTATCTCCAGATACGCCGACGTAAGTACAAATGTGCCTGTCGTATCTATGCACCGACCCACAAACTGAGGCCGCGTACACACGGCAGAGAACCTCGACGGGCAGAACACATCGTTCCGCCCGTCGAGGTTCCCTGCCGGCCGTCGAAATCGGCGACCCGCCCGTCGGGAATGGCAACCAGCCATTCATCCAGGCGGACCGTCGAGCAAATAGAGAGCGTGCTCTCTATTTCTGCTCGACGGGCTTCCCGACGGGAAGCTCGCCGAGAGTGTACACACGACCGAGGTCCTCGCTGGAATGCAGCTTCCAGCGAGGTTCTCGCTGGTTTCCAGCGAGAACCTCGGTCGTGTGTACGCCGCCTAAGATACGCCTAAAAATAGGCTTCATCCCACCGACATAACTTTCCTACGCCGACGTAGAGTGGGCGCATATTTACACTGGATGCATGTGGCAATCCCATTGATTTTCGATTCAAATATGCAAATGAGGGAAATACGGCGATTCACAAACGTACTTGCGCTCGGCGCATAATATATGCGGTTTGCGTAAGTCGTACGTCCGGCGTAAAGTTATTCCCCATATATGAGGCGCAACCCGTGCAAAGGTATGGACCAGGGAACACAAACTGTCGAATTTTACGTTGTACATGAATATGGCTGGGCGTAGGTTACGTTCACACCGTAGGCAGTGATTCGATGTATCTTAGGCAGTTGTTTCGACGTGATTGTGAGCATGCGCACTGGGATGCGGCCACGACACGACGCATGCGCAGTTCGTTCGTTCGTACTTGTTTGGCACTCGGCCCATCATTTACATGGGGTCACGCCTCATTCGCATGGCTCACGCCCACTTCCACCTACGCCGGCTTACGCCTTAGAAACCCAGCGTAGCTTTGAGAGCAAGTGCTTTGTGAGTTCTGTGCTTGCCTCTCTGCGCTGCATCGGCGTAGCGTAAAGAAGATATGCTACGTGGGCATAAATATGCGCCGATGTCTGTGAATCCGGACCACAATGTTTGGTGGTTCTAAGTAATTTTCTAGCAAAAAAAGTTAGGATTTTGTTGGAGAGAAGTGTCATAATTGGCCTGGGTGGCAAGGGGTTAATTACCATAAGTAAGTAATAAACAAATAATAATTATATGATATTTTTAAGGTAATTTACAATATTTAGAAGAAAGAAAACTGTACTCAAGCAGGTGGCTTAACAGACAAATTACTGAAGTTTGAAGTTATAACTTCCAACCAGTAATTTCACAGTAAATAGATAAATAATAAATTATTATCTTATAACATATAGCATAATATTATATGATCTAGCTTGCACCTTTTCAGCAGCAGTAGATTCTCTGTGTGAGAAAACATGGGATTGTGGGTAAATCTTATACTCAGAAACACATGTTTTTTTCTTGTAGTTAAGAGGTCTGGACTGGGCTGGAAGGGAGCGTTTGTCTTTTGGACACATGCCCCCTTCTATGACACTGCAGTGAGTAGTTTTATTGGACAGCTTGGGCCAATGGTACTTTACCATTGGTCCAAGACTCCAAGCTGTCCATTGAGCTCATGCTTCTAACAAGAAGTAAGGAGAGGCACTGTGAGCTCATCTTCTCAGCCTGCTCCAAACAGAGTGGGCCAGCTTGCATTTAAACTGGCTGCTATGTATGTAGCTTCTGACAGGCTGCGCAAGGAGCCCTGTATCTCCGGAACCATAGATGATAGGAGCCTCAAATTTGTGGTGGGGTACCTACCCCCCACATTTGGGGTCTCTGTGACACCTGGTCATCAAGCTATGACCCCCAAAGTCGATCATTAAAAAAATATATATATGCTCATGCTCAGGGGCAGACTAGGCCGGGGGTCAGAGATGCATTCTTCCCCTGGGCTGCTCTTATAGGCTCTACAAAGGCCGCTGTGTCGCAAGCTCAGAACCGCACATGCGCAGTTTGTGAGCTGGCCGAGTGCGGCATCTCCATCCAGTACTGTGAGCGATGTCTCAGGGCTGGCAGTCTGTGTACAGAGCACAGCACAGCCCCGCTCAGCCCCTCCCTCCTTCACACGAATTGGCTGGCAGAGGCTGGACCTGCTCTCTTTCCCCGCCCACACTCTGATCAGACCGAGGATGTGTGAGAATGTGTGGGCGGGAAAGTTCAATCTGAGCAGTGGGCTCGAATACAGTGAGTGTCCTGGAGGCTGGGACCATACAAGTAAGTGAGCTCCTCCTCCCTCCCCTCTCTGCAGCTAAAGATATTTTTTCCCTAGCAGCCTGTGCCAGTACCTTGCTTGCCCTAGGTGTTATGAAGTGGGCTCACACTGGTCTGGCATGCTGTGCTTTCTCTGCAGTGCTGGGGATGTACTGACAGTATTCCTGCATGTTGGCCAGCCCTATTCCCATAGGCCGCGTACACACGACAGAGAACCTCGACGGGCAGAACACATCGTTCCGCCCGTCGAGGTTCTCTGCCGGCCGTCGAAATCGGCGACCCGCCAGTCGGGAATGGCAACCAGCCATTCATCCAGCCGGGCCGTCGAGCAAAAAGAGAGCCTGCTCTCTTTTCGCTCGACGGGATTCCCGACGGGCGGGGCGAGCGCTCTGTGTACACACAGCCGAGGTCCTCGCTGGAATGCAGCTTCCAGCGAGGTTCTCGCTGGTTTTCAGCGAGAACCTCGGTCGTGTGTACGCCGCTTCAGAGATTTCACATTTTTACTGCATATTCTGAAAGTGCACAAAACATCCTGAATGCTGCATCTTTGGTGCAAATCCAGAAAATGCAGCAAAAATGTGCAACCTAAAAGAAATCTGAGGGACTATGATTATGGAAAACTGGCAGTAAACCCTTGTGAGTCCAAAGACAATTGTATTCACTTGCAGCAGGCACTGCCACTTCACTAAAAAGTTACAGGCAGAGGAGGTGATATCACATTTCATCCCTGTCTGTTTTAACCCCCTAAATACCAATCCCTCCAAATAATGGCACAATTCACTTTCAACTCCACCTTGTTTCCATTACTCTCAGTGGGTATTTTATTCTTTGCACATCTTATACCTAAAGAGTTCTGGAAATAAGGTGAAGTTCAAAGTGAATTTCTACACCTTAGTGGAGCGCTGCAGCAGCGCATTGCCAGCGGTATAGCCATGCTGTCCCATTGATTTCAATGGGCAGGAGCGGTGGAGGAGCGGTAAACACACCACTCCTTCACCACTCCAAAGACTCGGCTAGCAGGACTTTTTTTACTGTCCTGCTAGCGCAACACTGCAGTGTGAAAGCCCACGGGCATTTACACTGGAGACAATGGAGCAGCTGTTTGAGAGCAGATTGCAAGCGCTATTTTTAACGCTATAGCGCAGGGGTCTTCAAACTACGGCCCTCCAGATGTTCAGGAACTACAATTCCCATCATGCCTTGTCATGTCTGTGAATGTCAGAGTTTTGCAATGCCTCATGGGATGTGTAGTTCCCCAACAACTGGAGGGCCGTAGTTTGAGGATCCCTGCTATAGCGCCTGCAATACTCCCTCAGTGTGAAAGGGGTCAAAGCCACCATAGACAGATTTAATTTTCTGCTGAACCAGCAGAATATCGATCTATCTATGTGTAGAATGTGGTTGTACAGAATTCAATCTATCAACTGACTTCAGTACAACCAGCGTCTTTCTTTTTTTTTTTGGCGATCACTGCTGGCAGCTATAGGCTGGAAAACATTCACCCCTACAGAGAGTGACCCCTTCGCACTGCCCCGGCAGAGAGTGACCCCTTCGCACTGCCCCCGCAGAGAGTGACCCCTTCGCACTGCCCCCGCAGAGAGTGACCCCTTCGCACAGCCCCCGCAGAGAGTGACCCCTTCGCACTGCCCCCGCAGAGAGTGACCCCTTTGCACTGCCCCCGCAGAGAGTGACCCCTTTGCACTGCCCCCACAAAGAGTGACCCCTTTGCACTGCCCCCACAGAGAGTGACCCCTTTGCACTGCCCCCACAGAGAGTGACCCCTTCGCACTGCCCCCGCAGAGAGTGACCCCTTCGCACTGCCCCCGCAGAGAGTGACCCCTTCGCACTGCCCCCGCAGAGAGTGACCCCTTCGCACTGCCCCCGCGGAGAGTGACCGCTTTGCACTGCCCCCACGGAGAGTGACGGCTTTGCACTGCCCCCACAGAGAGTGAACGCTTTGCACTGCCCCCACATAGAGTGACCGCTTTGCACTGCGGGCAATGTGGAGCAGTCTCTCTCTCTGTGCAGGCAGTGCCAAGTGACCTCTCTCTCTCTCTCTCTCTCTCTCTCTCTGTGTGCAGGCAGTGTCAAGTGACCTCTCTCTCTCTCTCTCTCGGTGTGTAGGCAGTGTCAAGTGACCTCTCTCTCTCTGTGCAGGCAGTGTCAAGCGGTCTCTCTCTCTCTCTGTCTCTGTGCAGGCAGTGTCAAGTGACATCTCTCTCTCTCTGTACAGGCAGTGCAAAGTGACATCTCTCTCTCTCTCTGTGCAGGCAGTGTCAAGTGACCTCTCTCTTTCTCTGTGCAGGCAGTGTCAAGTGACCTCTCTCTCTTTCTCTGTACAGGCAGTGTCAAGCGGTCTCTCTCTCTTTCTCTGTACAGGCAGTGTCAAGCGTTCTCTCTCTCTCTGTACAGGCAGTGCCAAGTGACCTCTCTCTCTGAACAGGCAGTGCCAAGTGACCTCTCTCTCTCTGTACAGGCAGTGCCAAGTGACCTCTCTCTCTGTGTACAGGCAGTTCCAAGTGACCTCTCTCTCTCTCTGTACAGGTAGTGCCAAGTGACCTCTCTCTGTACAGGCAGTGCCAAGTGACCTCTCTCTCTCTGTACAGGCAGTGCCAAGTGACCTCTCTCTCTCTGTACAGGCAGTGTCAAGTGACATCTCTCTCTCTCTGCAGGCAGTGCCAAGTGACCTCTCTCTCTCTGTACAGGCAGTGCCAAGTGACCTCTCTCTCTCTCTGTACAGGCAGTGCCAAGTGACCTCTCTCTCTCTCTGTACAGGCAGTGCCAAGCGACCTCTCTCTCTCTCTCTCTCTCTGTACAGGCAGTGCCAAGTGACCTCTCTCTCTCTCTGTACAGGCAGTGCCAAGTGACCTCTCTCTCTCTCTGTACAGGCAGTGCCAAGTGACCTCTCTCTCTGTACAGGCAGTGTCAAGCGGTCTCTCTCTCTCTTTGTACAGGCAGTGTCAAGTGACCTCTCTCTCTCTCTGTACAGGCAGTGTCAAGTGACCTCTCTCTCTCTCTCTCTGTACAGGCAGTGTCAAGTGACCTCTCTGTCTCTCTGTACAGGCAGTGTCAAGTGACCTCTCTCTCTCTCTCTCTGTACAGGCAGTGTCACGTGACCTCTCTCTCTCTCTCTCTCTGTACAGGCAGTGCCAAGTGACCTCTCTCTCTCTGTACAGGCAGTGTCAAGCGGTCTCTCTCTCTCTATCTGTATAGGCAGTGTCAAGTGACCTCCCTCTCTCTGTACAGGCAGTGTCAAGCGGTCTCTCTCTCTCTCTCTGTACAGGCAGTGCCAAGTGACCTCTCTCTCTCTCTGTACAGGCAGTGCCAAGTGACCTCTCTCTCTCTCTGTACAGGCAGTGCCAAGTGACCTCTCTCTCTCTCTGTACAGGCAGTGCCAAGTGACCTCTCGCTCTCTCTCTCTGTACAGGCAGTGCCAAGTGACCTCTCTCTCTCTCTCTGTACAGGCAGTGCCAAGTGACCTCTCTCTCTGTACAGGCAGTGTCAAGCGGCCTCTCTCTCTCTCTGTACAGGCAGTGCCAAGTGACCTCTCTCTCTCTCTCTGTACAGGCAGTGCCAAGTGACCTCTCTCTCTACAGGCAGTGCCAAGTGACCTCTCTCTCTCTCTGTACAGGCAGTGCCAAGTGACCTCTCTCTCTGTACAGGCAGTGTCAAGCGGTCTCTCTCTCTCTGTACAGGCAGTGTCAAGTGACCTCTCTCTCTCTCTCTCTCTCTGTACAGGCAGTGTCAAGTGACCTCTCTCTCTCTCTGTACAGGCAGTGTCAAGTGACCTCTCTCTCTCTCTGTACAGGCAGTGTCAAGCAGTCTCTCTCTCTCTCTCTCTCTCTGTACAGGCAGTGTCAAGTGACCTATCTCTCTCTCTGTGCAGGCAGTGTCAAGTGACATCTCTCTCTCTCTCTCTCTGTACAGGCAGTGCCAAGTGACCTCTCTCTCTCTGTACAGGCAGTGCCAAGTGACCTCTCTCTCTCTGTACAGGCAGTGCCAAGTGACCTCTCTCTCTCTGTACAGGCAGTGCCAAGTGACCTCTCTCTCTCTGTACAGGCAGTGCCAAGTGACTTCTCTCTCTCTGTACAGGCAGTGGCAAGTGACCTCTCTCTCTCTGTACAGGCAGTGGCAAGTGACCTCTCTCTCTCTGTACAGGCAGTGCCAAGTGACCTCTCCCTCTCTCTCTGTACAGGCAGTGCCAAGTGACCTCTATCTCTCTTTGTACAGGCAGTGTCAAGTGACCTCTCTCTCTCTGTACAGGCAGTGCCAAGTGACCTCTCTCTCTCTCTCTCTCTCTCTCTCTGTACAGGCAGTGTCAAGTGACCTCTCTCTCTCTCTCTGTACAGGCAGTGTCAAGTGACCTCTCTCTCTCTCTCTCTCTGTACAGGCAGTGCCAAGTGACCTCTCTCTCTCTCTCTCTCTCTCTCTGTACAGGCAGTGCCAAGTGACCTCTCTCTCTCTGTACAGGCAGTGTCAAGTGGTCTCTCTCTCTGTACAGGCAGTGTCAAGCGGTCTCTCTTTCTCTGTACAGGCAGTGTCAAGTGACCTCTCTCTCTGTGCAGGCAGTCAGTGCCAAGTGGCCTCTCTCTCTGTGAAGGCAGTGTCAAGTGGTCTCTCTCTGTGCAGACAGTGTCAAATGGTCTCTCTCTCTCTGGGGCAATATGGAGCAGTCTCCCTCTCTCTCTCTCTCGCTCTCTGTGTGGTTCAATGGGCCACTTGACTGGACTTGCCCCCCAGGCCTAAGGCTGCCAGTCCTCCCCTGCTCATGCTCCCCTGACTGCACGTCCCTGCTATACAGTACATATAGGTAAGCTTTATTATAGGCTTACCTATAGGTACAACTTCCCCATAGAGGTTTACAACCTCTTTAAAGGGATAGGTGGCGCTGCTGATGGGTAAAATGACCGAGTGTTATCTATGTAAGTTCCTAGATGCGGGTATATCTATGTCGGGTAACTTGTAGGAGGGCCACGTCCATGAATAGGCGGACTCCCTAGATATCTAGGGAGTCCACGAATCATGGACCTGGCCCTCCTACAAGTTACCCAACATAGATATACCCGCATCTAGGAACTCACATAGATAACACTCGGTCATTTTACCCATCAGCAGCGCCACCTATCCCTTTTTCCTCTTTAATTACTACATAGGCTCTCTAGGGAGTCTCTACAGGGAGGCAGCAGCTTTACATACCTTAGCGCGGATCCTATTTTTTCATTACAACCTCTTTAAAGCTTACCTTTTAGCCACTCTAAAATGACTTCCTTGGTGTCTCCAGTAGTACCCTTCTTTTATGGAATGTGGAGGAGAAGTGCAGTAAAAAGGGGTTCAGAAGCATTTTCACCGCCTACACATCCTATAATAACACCATATACAAAAATATTGATGTACTAAAAAATGTCTGTATTCTTTTTTTATTTTGTATCTACACTTCCGTTTGCTTTTCACGCCCTGCTTCTCGAAATGTATTTAAAGCCCATCCTTTTTTTGTTTGAGTAAGAAAGGGTTAGCATCCCTGTCAGTCTCTTTTGCTGTCCAAGCCCCGGCTGGGAAGAATTTTTCCCCCTTTTTGTCCTAGTGGCCATTGTTTGATGAGAAATTTAAAAAAAAATAAAAATTGCCATTCACACCAGAACACGGTGCCCGAAACCCGTGATCTATACACATTTAGCACACCACATTTCAAATGCACTGGGTGTGCAATCTGCTGAGGGTGTCAATAGATTCCTAAGGATACCACAAACACAGACTGCCTTCACCGGATCACATGTACTGCAGTACCATGCAATTCGGTTGCAGAGTCAGGGCTCAAGTCCTGCGGGAACGCGTGGGAACGGAGTTCTTGCACTTTTTTCACAGCAGGAACTCAGTTCCATTTGCAGGACTAGAGTAGCAGAGCCGCCGGAGCCAATCCTTCACTAAGCGGCGATTCCCAGCTCGAGTCACTGTCAGAGGCATAATCCTTTATGTTACTGGCTGCTTCCTGTATATGGATTCATCAGGTAGTGTGTGGGTAAACCACCACTTCCTCGATGCCACAATGTCTCCTGGGAACTTTTGTCATTGTTCCCAGGAGACATTGCAGAGGCCTTCCTCGAGTTATCGCGGGATTTAGAAAGAACTTGCTTCTTTCTAAATCCTGTGATAATTTGCAGCAGACCACCGCAATGTCTCCTGGGAACAATGACAAAATCTCCCAGGAGACATTGCGGCATCGAGGAAGTGGTGGTTTACCCACACACTACCTGATGAATCCATACATAGGAAGTGGCCAGTAACATAAAGGATTACTAAGGTACAGTGGATCGAAAAAAAAAAAAACATGCGGTTTAGTAATTATGCATATGAGCGTATCATTTTTTTTTTTTTGGTGGGGGAGTGGATCTTGGGTGGGAGTTCCCACACTTTTTTCCCCAGGACTTGACCCCTGTGTAGAGTTCTTTTAAAAGTAGTACATGCACTACTTTTGGTGCGATCCAGTGTGATTTCAGCCCATACAAAAGATTGGGCTGAAATTCCCATCTCACTGAATCGCACAGGAATAGCACAGGAACGCAGAGTGTGTTCCTGTGTGAACCAGCAGGAAGAGAACATCTCCCCCACTAGAGAGATGTCACATAGCCCTACAATAAAGTCCCCACTTTAGTCCATTAGGCAAGTTGTAGAAGAAACAGTGCGGGCACCATGTACCTGTACTTGGCCAGTCATGTGACAGCGCCGACCAATCAGAATCCATCTTGTCTGGTCAGCGGGGATTTCAGATCATCGAACAGACAGCTCCGCAACCCCAGAGGTAATTCGAGAAGGTATCGGGGGAAGGTGGGGGGTGTCTGCTGTTAGTTTACCTTTAGGCCTCTTGCACACAGACAAAATGCATTTTTTTTAATTGACATGAGATTAGACGCAATGTTATCTATGGAACCATGCACACAGCTAAGAAAAGATCAGTGATATAGTGATGAGTACAGAGCCGTAAAAAACTAGAAAATGTTACATTTTAGTGCAGTAATTTACACACACACGCATCTATAAGCATGTATACACAAGTATAAATGAGTACATTACAAAACTGGCAATGAAAAATAATTGTACTCGTCTATATCCTTGCGTACCTTTACTCACCTACAGTATATGCATGTTGATGCAAAGTCTTTACCGAATGTTTTACTCAGGATCTTTCTGGCAACAAGATCCTGAGTATAATCATCAGTAAATTATTATGCCCGTGTGCAACTGGCCTTAAATTTTTTATGCAAATTTGAACTATTCCTTAAAGTGGTTGTAAACCCTTATGCCGCGTACACACGATCGGAAATTCAGACCGTGTGTAGGCTCCATCGGAATTTTTCTGCCGGAATTTCCGCCAAGAAAAATTTGAGAGCTGGTTCTCAAATTTTCCGACTGGAAAAGTTCTTGTCGGAAATTCTGATCGTCTGCATGCAATTCCAACGTGCAAAAAAACACGCATGCTCGGAATCAATTAAACGTATGCTCGCAATCATTGAACTTACTTTTTCTCGGCTCGTTGTAGTGTTATACGTCACCGCGTTCTTGACGGTCGGAATTTGGTGTGACCGTGTGTATGCAACACAAGTTTGAGCCAAAATTCCATTGGAAAAAAATCCACGGTTTTCCTATCGGAATTTCCAAACGTTTGTACGTGGCATAACAGACCACTTTATGCTACAGGTAAGTCCAGTGGTTTAAAACCACTTTAAGGCCGGGTTAACACAAGTTTCGGATGTGGTTTGCAGTCAGAAGTCCGCTGCGTTTCTGTTCACTGGTTCAGGTGTGATTCAGGCATGGGCGTAGGAACCGGGGGGGACGGATCCCCCCCAGGAAATAATGCGGGGGGACAGGTATGGTAAAATCCCCCCCAGGTTAGCAGCGAGGGTGACGAACGCGCTGGCTATCTTATGATTTTTTTTAGCCAGTGAACACCTCCGGCCACCGGTGCGCGCTGCAGCTGTGCCTGCCTGGCTCCGGGTCCTCCCCTCTCACTGCTTCGCTGCTTCTCACTTCCTCCTCCACCCGCGCGGCGCGGCTGCTGCACACTGTGTGTGTGTGTTCTCTTCAGCTGCCGCTCGGGTGTAACGTCACTAGTTCCAGAGGCATGGCCCTGTCCCCGACTCGAGCTAGTGCAGTAACGGGGGGGGGGGGGGATCGAATTGCGAGCGGGGTGTCCTCCAAGGTGAGCTGTTGCTATGGGGGGGGGGGGAGTTGGCATAGTGTCCGCCACCCAGTCCCACCAGAGCTGGTGTGAATAAGAAGTGTGACAGGAGCCCTGTGTCCTTAGCTGATCTGATAAGGGGGGGGGGGGGGTGCACAGTGACTGCATATGACGGGCAAAGTGGCTGCATTTAATGGGGAAAAGTGGTGGCATTTGGCAGGCACAGTGGCTGCATTTGATAGGGCACAGTGGTGACATTTGGGCACAGTGGTAGCATTTGATGGGGCACAAGTGGCTTTATTTGATGGGACACAGTGTCAGCATTTGATGGTGCACAAGTGGCTGCATTTGATAGGGCACAGTGGCGGCATTTGATTGGACACAAGTGGCTGAATATGATGGGGCACAGTGGCAGCATTTGATGGGCACAATGGCTGCATTTGATGGGCACAATGGCTGAATTTGATGGGGCACAATGGCTGTATTTGATTGGGCACAAGTGGCTGCATATGATGGGGCACAGTGGCTGCATTTGATGGGCACAATGGCTGCATTTGATGGGGCACAATGGCTGCATTTGATGGGGCACAATGGCTGCATTTTATTGGGCACAATGGCTGCATTTGATTGGGCACAAGTGGCTGCATATGATGGGGCACAGTGGCTGCATTTGATTGGGCACAAGTGGCTGCATTTGATTGGGCACAAGTGGCTGCATTTGATTGGGCACAAGTGGCTGCATTTGATTGGGCACAAGTGGCTGCATATGATGGGGCACAAGTGGCTGCATATGATGGGGCACAGTGGCTGCATATGATGGGGCACAGTGGCTGCATATGATGGGTCACAGTGGCTGCATATGATGGGGCACAGTGGCTGCATATGATGGGGCACAATGGCTGCATTTGATGGGGCAAAATGGCTGAATTTTATTGGGCACAATTGGCTGCATTTTATTGGGCACAATTGGCTGCATTTGATTTGGCACAAGTGGCTGCATGTGATGGGGCACAAGTCGCTGCATTTAATGGGGCACAAGTCGCTGCATTTAATTGGAACAGTAATGGCATTAGATGGGCACAAGTGGTGGCATTAGACTGGGCACAGTGGCTGCGTTTGATGGCGCACATCTCTTTTGAGAGCTGTCATTGGTTGCTATGACCGCCAGCATGCTAGCAACCAATTGCGTCATGTGTTCCCGTCCCCTGCAGAGTGCTTCTCCTTTTCAGCTACTGTCTTCTGCTTGCTGACTACAGGGCCTTGTAGCAAAACTACTTGTTATCGGCAGGCCAAAGCATCTTGCCATCTTTCCTGCGACCATCAGATCCCGTCCAGCAAGCAACACACCGTGTCAGCAGGTTAGTTCCAAAATCAAATCAAAATTATTGTTGGGAGGGGGGTGACACCATGTTTTACCGCACCGGGTGACACCAACCCTAGTAAAAATGCTGTCCCCCCCAGATTTGTAAGGGTTCCTACACCCATGGATTCAGGTGCATATTTTTGCTTGAATTCGCACCTGAACAGGAACCAAGATGCACAGGATCCTTTTCAAAACCACACAGTGGCTGCCCCGGACATGTGTGAACTGACTCTATTGAGAGGCAGTCACGTTCACATGTTGTGCGAATTGGATGCGGTTAAATACACATTAAATTTGCATATATATGAACCCAGCCTTAAGGCTGGATGCACACCTTTCCATGACTGTTTTCATGCGTTTCCAAAAGTTTTATTAACGTGAATTTTCATGTGCTGCCATTGTATTAAATAGACCCTATGACATATCTGCCAACTTTTTGAGATGATAAAGAGGCATGTCATGTCTTGCCACAGCCCTGGCTTGCATGGTCCAAAAAGATCTAATATGCAGAAATTGATTGGCTAAACCACAAAGGTGCTTTTTTGTTCTCCCTTTATATTGGCCTTTCAAAATAACAAATGCAGTAGTATATAGAGTTTGGATAAAAAGGTTAGTGTAGCATAATATGTTTGGTAGTAAAATAGTACATTTTGTATAGAAATAAAAAAAAAAGGAACAACTAGGGCTGCATGAGGGACAGGCCTATATTGTGTGTTGACGCATCAAAAAAAAGAAAAAGGCCAATGCATGTCAACACATTTTACATATGTCTACTACTAAGATTTAAAACAAAGGCTAACCAGTGTATGTGCATTGATGTTCTTTAAAAAAGGATTGAACAAGCCCTAAAAAAGAGTTTCTAAAGTATTTGCTTTGCTGCCATTATGTATAATATCATGACCACTAGGTGGAGCTGTTCAGTTGAAATCTCATGCACTTCTTAGTTTGTTTTCTTTATCATTAGCCCATGTAGGGGTCTGGCAGCTCCAACGTGTAACGGTAAATGCCAATAGACAGAGAGAAAGCAGGTTCTCTGCGCAGAATGAGTTAAGCCTATACATTTAACTAAGGATTTCTAGAAATATACAGTAATAATAAACCATACATTTATTTTCCCTTTAAGGCAGACAGTTTCTGCAGAATGTATAGGATTGTAATGGGTTTATTTCCATCCTGTTGTTGTAATCTGGGTTAAGATAACTTGCATGGAGGGCTTTTCCTGTTAGGAAGGCAGATCTATGCCTGGACTCTTTCTCCCCTTCTTCCCGGGACTGGAAACAAATGAGACATTGTATAGTTGGGTATTGTGTTCCGAGAGGTCCTGTGCACTCAGCAGGGAAGTAGATGGGCCCCAGTATAAACACATGCTAGAGGAAAGTCTGGCCACTTCACACACTTTAAAACCCAGAACCTATGCTATCAGCACGGAGTTTAATTAAATATTGCTGTACAAGCTAAAAAAATCATGATAGCAAGGATTAGGATGTAATAATGACCCTGTAGGTCATCATGTGTCACAGGTAGTCATCAAATGCAATTATTTTAGTAAATATAAACTGACAAATACCTTTTCTCATCAGAAATATATAGCAGTCTTGTGACTTCTATTAATGTCCGGCCGAGCACTCGTTAAAGCTTGTAGGAGGAGTTTTCATTCTCCTCTGACTGTCCTAAAAGGCTGCAGGACCCCTGATCCTCTGTCTGGACAGTACTGTTTGTCTCTGTACTGATCACATGCACCCCCAAGAAATAAAAAAAACTCTCTAGCAATATACACCAAACCGAGCATGTGCAGAGTGACTTCAAAGGCTCGGTCTTATCAGGAGATGGTTTGGGGTCAGTAAAAGAAGGGGAGGATCAGAGAAGGCAGGTTCAAACAGCGTTTTTACACAACGCAGAGGATTAACCCCCTAGTTTCCACAGTTTCTGTATAAATAAACTCTGACAGGTTTTTACGTCGGAATTTCGCTCAAGCTGTCTTCCGATCGTCAAGAACGCAGTGACTTACAACACTACGACGAGCCTAGAAAAATGAAGTTCAATTCTTCTGAGAATGCGTTGAATTGTTTACAGGCACGCATGTTTTTTTCTCCGTCAGAATTCCATACAGACAAATTTCCGATGGGAAAAAAAGAGAACATGTTCTCTTTCTAAGTCCGTTGGAATTTCCGACGGAAAAAGTCAGATGGGGCATACACTCGGTCGGAATATCCGATTGAAAAGATTCCGTCTGACTTTTTCCATCGGAAATTCCGACCGTGTATACGCTGCATTAGTGTAAATACATCCAAAACCTTTCATTAGTTATGGATAGAGTGGGAAAGGGTGAGAACCTCTTCCAGGCTCTTATTGCTTTCTGAGCCTAGCTGGGAACTCTCTAGATCTCTTCTGAAAACTCTGGCTAATAAGTGTGTAGGCAGGTGCAGTTTACTTTATCCACTGAAGGTGGCACTCAACAGCAGCGGCTCTGCAACTAGAGAACAAGTTAGAAGGAACCTAGCTCCTCTATGGTCTCCTGGGTCACTGGGGAAGCGATCAGGTTGGATGATGTTGCCCCATGTGACTATGGCCACCATCTTAGCTCATGCAGAGCCTATTTAAGATCCTGGTTCCCAGGTTTGCCATGTTTAATGCAAGTGTGTAGTGCAGGGAAAGGTACCCCATTTGTTAGGGATGGTACTAGTGGTAGAGAAAGGTTCCTGACGAGGGGGGGGGGGGCGGGGAGCATAGGACTGTATCTCTTCTGGACATCTTTCTGATTGGGCACGAAACAGCCAGACCACATTCTGCCCCTCTCTACAGATGCTGTAAATGCGTCTGGAACCTTCTCTGTTCATGTTGTTGTGAGTGCACCTGGTTGGGCAGTCTTTCCACTTCTGCTCAACTGCAGTGGCATTGCAGAGGTTCCAGTTGGATGCTGATCACCCATGTGCCTCTGGTGGCCATCTTAGGTGTGGAAGAGTCTATTTAAGACACTGGCTTCTGTGTTTGGCACACATTCGCTTGGGAGTAGTGTAGGGTCAGGTTACCCATCTGCCAAAGACAGTATTAGCAGCAGAGAAAGGTTCCAGACGAGTAGGGAAAGCTTAGGGCTCTGCACCTTCTAGTTGGGGTTCAGAACAGCCAGGCTCAGGGGTGGACTGACAACTCATGGGGCCCCCGGGCAATAGAAGATTATGGGGCCCCCAGGCTTACAGATGGCCACCAAGCCAGGTGGCAGTACAGAGTCGGGCAGCTAAAATCTTGGGATTTTCACATCAAAAGCATGTAGGTTTTGGACATAACAGGGACAGATGTAAAAAAACACAGATTTGTACATACCCTCCCTGGTTTTAATGAGCCTGGCAACCCTAGTGGGGCCCCCTAGTGGCATGGGGCCCTCGGGCAGTGCCCGAGTTCCTCAATGGTCAGTCCGCCCCTGGCCAGGCTGCATTCTGCCTCACCAGACAGACGCTTTCAGTTCAGCTGAAACCTGCTCTGCTACACGCTGTTGGCATCCGTAAGTGTTTGTGGATGGGCCTCCTTCTTTTTTTGTGAATTGCTTTGCCTTTACTTTAATAATATTTGCATTATTTGCAACTGGACCGTGTGTGTGTTATTGCCACTGCACCATGCTGCACCCACATGCATGCTGGGGGAGAGCATAAGTATTTGGGGTGGACCTTGTAAATTCTCCCTTCCCCCTGGCCTGCAGCCTGGGTGTGTGTGTGATGGGCAGCTGTGGTACTACGCCTGGGCCTAGGTGGCCTCTGCATGTCCTGGTGCAAATGCCTGAAAGCAGAAGAAGCGTGCCTGTCCAGTGTGGTTCTGCTGCTGAAGGCCCTGGAGTTAGGGAGCCCTTACAGAGGACAGAGTCTGGAGGGAAAAGTGATACCTGGGATGGAGCGCCAGAGGTAACTCTGCCATCTTGAGAGATCTTGAGGAGGAGAAACTCAGGAGAGCCTGGGAAAGCTTCAAGAGAACCATTGAGGCTGCTGCTTGTGTTAAGGCCCATACACACTATCAGTTTTCCATCAGGTTTTTCTCTTCAGGCTTACTTAAACCAACTAATATGAAACCTCAAGAGTTTCAATTTGTATGCAATCAGGCAGGCCCTTGCACTACATGGTTTTGGTAAACCTGAAGAGAAAAACCTGCAGGAAAACTGATAGGGCCAGATTCAGAAAGAGTTATGTTGGCGTATCAGTGATACGCCGGCATAACTCACACTTTCCGCCGGCTTATTTGTTTTCTGTATGCAGAAAACAAGATACGCCGGTTTGCAGCAAAGATCCGACAGGCGTAATTGTATTACACCGTCGGATCTTAACTGCAATTTTAAAATGGCCACTGGGGGCGTTCTCGCTGATTTGCGCTGAGAATATGTAAATCAGCGAGATACGCCAATTCACGAACGTAGGCGGGCCTGACGCAGTCACTTTACACCGTTTCCGTAAGGGGTTTCCCGGCATAAAGAAAAAGCTGCCCAAAGCAGGCGCATCCTATGTTAAGTATGGACGTCGTGACCGCGGGAAATTTGAAAATGTTTACGTCGTTCGCGTAACTCGTCCGTGAATGGGGATTTACGTCGATTACGTTCACGTCGAAAACACCGTCATAATTCGGAGCACGCTCACTGGGATTTTTCTATGGCCGGCGCATGCGCAGTACGTTCGGCGCGTGGACGCACCTAATTTAAAAAGGAGACGCCCCCTACCCGCCTATTTTGAATTAGGCTGCCCAATTTACGCTACGCCGCCGCAACTTAACACGCAAGTGCTTTGTGAATACAGCACTTGCGTGTTAAGTTGCGGCGGCGTAACGTAAATAAGAAAAGTTACGCGGCCGCAACTTTGCGCGCGGCTTTATGAATCTGGCCCATAGTGTGTATGGGGCTTTAGAGATACTACTGCTTCTGGAAAGGGTACAGGTTGCTGGTTCTGAGGTCTATGGATGGAGTCTGTGGGGTAGATTCATGTAGATCAGCGGATCTTTTGATCCGCGTGATCTATCTTTTTTACGATCCGCCTGCGCCTGTTTTTGAGGAGGACACAGTGGGGTGGTTAAACACTCACCTGTCTGAATGTGTCACTCCATCACCAACTGGAATAGTGAGATGTCGCTCACTTGCTAGCGACTCACATTTTGCAGCATTTTTGGTAGCTACAGTAGGGAGCGATGCCTCATTGATCTGGCCAGCGAGGGAGTGACACCTACAAGCAGGTCAGTGTTCACCCTACGTATTTTAGCGATCCTGTTGTTTTCACCAGTAATAGGATTACAAGTGTACCATGAACCTAAAGCCTAGTACAATGTCGGGTGGCATTGGCCGGTTCAAAAGAAACTGGCTAACATTCGGCCCGTGTGTACGGCAGCGGGTCCGACAAAAGCCGGCCATTCGGCTGGCTTCTGTCGAAGGGTCATAAGGTCTGCCAATCGGCACTCTTAGCCAATGGCTGAGAGCGCTGACCGAAGTGTTCTTGGGGGGAAGCCACCCCCCTGTCAGTACACAATAGCACATTAGGGGAGATCAATGTACTAACATCTGATTGTTAGTACATCGGCTCTGCTGCTTAAGAGGTTTCCCTCACTCTGGAGACATTTTTTATTGCTTCTTTATATCTCTAGAGGACAATAATAGAAGGGAAATCTTCTCTATTTAATTGAAAATGAAAACAAGGGATTGAGTTGTAGGTATATTTAAAGAGAAACTCTGGGTATTTAATTTTTTTAAAACAAGGGCAGGTGGGAAGATTGGAAAATAAAGTTGACCATGGTCTTGGAAAAACAAAGTCTTGGAAAAAAGGACACTTGGAGGAATGTAGATGAAAGGCGTTTTAGTGACTCCTCTAAACTGTCGTTTGACTACAGACCTGCTTGTTTAGCTGTAGTCCTTCTATAAGTCCCGAAACACGTGTACATGTTAAACAGTTCAGGGAGAGCCGTGCATTTCCACTTTGGCTAATGTTAAAGGTATGGCTACTCTAAATCTAAGAAGAAAAAAAAGTTCAAACGCTTCACCAGCACATAGTAGGTGGAGTACAAACATTACTGTAATGGTACATATTATGTAATACCCCCCATGACAGAGCAGATGTGTGAACTTGTTTAAAACTATTTATGTGAAGTTTTACAAGTTTATATTCGACATTCCGAATCCTCTGCCAAGCTGTTGCGTTGGTCATAGCTTTGGACGCAATCACAAAACACAATGCCTTTATTTATACTGGGCACAAGTCCACACACAAGAGTATTTTTTTTTTTGGCTTTGTTTATTTTGAAATGCGTTAAGAATGACCATGCGGAGATCTGACCCAAGTTCACTATGCATTTTAAACATTTAGATTTGCTAGTTCCATTTAAGGCCTCATTCACACAGACGCTGTGGCCCATACAGTATGAATAAGCCTCTGTTTATGCGTGCAGGGGCAGGTGAGTGGCCCCAAATGCAGACCGTGTGCGTTCGAGGTCGCTCACCTGCTCCTGCACTACTATCAAACTAAGAGGAGTGGTGGTGTCTATTCACCTGCTGCATCCCCTTAGAGCAGGCATGTCCAAAGTCCGGCCCGGGGGCCAATTGCGGCCCACGTTCCGGTTTAATGCGGCCCCACTGGTAATTTGGATATATATCTCTTTTGTAGCCCCCAACGAATCCCTGAGCATCGTGCATTTAGAGGCTGCATTCATGTAAATGGTGAGACTGCATTCATGGCAATGGTGAGGCTGCATTCATGGCAATGGTGAGGCTGCATTCATGGCAATGGTGAGGCTGTATTCATGGCACTTGTGAGGCTGCAGATGGGCACTGATTAGGCTGAATTGATGGGCAATGACCCTTATTTTCCTGAAACTTCCCAACTAGGCCGCGTACACACGATCAGACCGATCAGACCGGTCAGATGAAACTGGTCTTAAGACCAGTTTCATCGGGCCAATTCGATGGTGTGTACGGCCCATCGGACTGTTATCCGTCGGACCAAAGTTTTAAAACTTGCTTTAAAATCTGTCCGACGGACACCTGTCTGTCGGACCAAAACGATGGTTAGTACACAAAAGCATCGGACCTAAAACCTGCGCATGCTCAGAATCAAGTCGACGCATGCTTGGAAGCATTGAACTTCGTTTTTTCAGCACGTCGTTGTGTTCTACGACACTGCGTTTTGGTCTGATCGGATTTTTGGCCTAATGGTGTGTACGCACATCAGACCATCAGACCACTTCAGCATGGTCCGATGAAAACGGTCTGTCGGACCATTCTCATTGGACCGGTCTGATTGTGTGTACGTGGCCCTACAGTGAAGGTGCGTGTTATACGCCAATAAATACGGTATATCCAAATAAAACGCCCAAGCTCATCCTTAAAATCTTGACCACACACAGTCAAAAAGGCACGAGAATTCTTGTTGGGCAGTGTATTCGTTTATTTTTATTTAATTTTAATGGTTTAAAGAATGTTAGGCAAAATGGTCATGCCTCACGCATGTTAACTTTATCAAATCTGGTCCTCTTTGAAAATAGTTTGGACACTCCTGCCTTAGAGTGACACACAGCTTCTGCCTGAGGCCAGTATGAATTACATACTGTACATGGGAGCTGTTTAACCTGTCAAAAGGATTTTTATTCCAGTCCATCGAGTCCTGAGATTTACATACACTGTATTACCAAAAGTATTGGGACACCTGCCTTTACATGCACGTGAACTTTTATTTAATTTTCACATACAAAAAAGTATACAATTGACATAGTTATACATACGTTTCAAGTATACCAGAAGATATTACTCTGAGAACAGAAAAAGGTGTAGGACTCAAACATCTTAATTTCTCATAATTCCTTGTTCGCATATGGCCGTAAATGAGCATATATACATACATATCAAGTATGGCCCAGATTCACAGAGCTTGGGCGCACATTTACGCCTGCATAGCGCACACACAGTACGCTACACCGGCGCAGCGCAGAGAGGCAAGCACTGCATTTAGCAAGCCATTGCTCACCAAGATGCGCCAGCGTATAGTATTTTCGAAGGCGCAGGCCAGCGTAAGTGGAAGTGGGCGAGACCCCATGCAAATGAGGCGTGACCCATGCAAATGATGGGCCAAACGCCAGACAAGTACGTATAACGAACTGCGCATGCTCACAACCACGTCGGAACAACTGCCTAAGATACGCCGGATCACTGTGTACACCGTTAACGTAACCTACGCCCAGCCAGACACACGTCCAACGTAAAATACGCAGCCTTGTGTTCCCTGGTGCAGACCTGAGCATGTCTGTTGCTGAGTTACACCTCCTAAATGTACGCCCACCCTACGCCGGCTTACAAGTTACGTCGGCGGGGTGTAGCATGGTTTTAGGCGTATCTCTGTTTCTGGGTCTGGCGCACAGATGCGACGGCGCACATTTGCACTTACGTCGGCGTAACTTGTTATACGTATATATATATATATATATATATATATATATATGTGTACTCCCCCATTCCTCAATAAACCTTGTGGAAAGCCTACCTAGAAGAGTTGTTATAGCTGAAAAGGGTGGGCCAACTCAATATTGAACCCTATGGACTAAGACTGGGATGCCATTAAAGTTCCTCTGCTTGTGAAGGCAGGCGACCCAATACTTTTAGTAATATAGTGTAACTCTGTCACAAAGCACAGCCAGTCAGGTGACCTGACTTTTGTCTACTGAAATTACCCAGCTGAGCTTGGTCAGCTCCCTGTGGCTGGACAGTAAAGGAGCAGCACCAGACTGTTGAGTTCATCTCTCTGCTCTCTCCACTTGATAGCCTGTTCCTTGTCATCGCATATGCAAGCATGACCCCTGATAGACCCTGTTGGAAGGCAACATGAGTTAATATAATTTCTGATATTTTCACTCCCTGGAGGACAGGCATATGGCCCTTAAGTTGGAATGTAACCAATTAGGCCTCTAACTTTGCATAACAATACCAGGTCCGATCTGACTATGAGGATCATTGATTAACCGCTCTGCAAGCAAGCTTAAAGAGAGCTAAGGCTGCCAAGAAAATTGATGACAAGCTCATGGAGATGATATGGGGAATAGTGCCCCCAGAGGCAAATACGGCAAGACAGTCAGTAATATAATCTGTTGAGGAGGACTGCCCCATGAAAACTTTGATTGATCCAAAAACCGAGTTGAGCTGGCAATGGGGGGGGGGGGGGGGTGGTTTGGATGAGGTGTGACTGAGGTTTTTAAAAAGGGCTGTTTCAACCAAAGAGCTCTCTTTTACCATCTTGAGACCAGCCAATGAGTCTATCTAGAGCAGTGGCTCTCAACCTTTCTATTGCTGTGACCCCTTGATAAAATTTCTCACGTTGTGGGGACCCCTAACAGTAAAATTATTTTTGTAGCGTGGGTTATCGGCCCGAAGGCAAGACAAGTAATTTGTGTCTCTAACATACGAATTTTTAGCACTCCCTGAGTTCCTTCCACTCGTACCGTATTAAACCCCTTATGATACATTTTAGGATGTACCACTCTCGTATTTCTTGTTCTTTCTCTTATTCTTTCTCTCCCTTTTTTCTTTGTTCCTTCCCTCTTTTCATCTCCCTTCCTTTGCTCTCTATTTTTATTCCTTCTCTTACTCCTTGGTGGGGTGGGATCAGTGGCAATGCTGGGGGGAGTTCTGATTAGCCAACTTAGGTGCTTCTGGTCAAGGTCTTCTTCTCATCTGAGAACTGTAGGGGGGACTCTTAATGGCAACTATAATCACAGGTAGTTTTACTCACTGTGTCTTCAGCTCTGTGGCGTTTTGCAGAAGTGACACCTATGCTGAAATCAGGAGATAGTGTCTCCTCCAGCCCCTCCCACTTCAAATTCTTCACCAGTCAGCTGACCTCTAGTCTCCGTCCCCCACCCATGCCGTGAATTGAATAGGTGGCTGCAAAGAGGCTGAGTGGGCAGCTGCAGGCTCCAGGAACAGCCCAGGGTGGCCACGAAAAGGCTGGGAGAGAGGTGCAGGCTTTAAAAACAGCCCAGGATTTGGTGACCCCTGGCAAACCGTCATTCGACCCCTGAGGGGGTCCTGACCCCCAGGTTGAGAACCACTGATCTAGAGGACATGATAAGTATCTTTGATGTTTTGTTGTTTGTAACGGTCACCACCGCTTACGACTTTCCATCCAACCACGACAAGCTTATCTGACACACTCTGACAATATTGCATACACGATCCATATCCTTTCCCAGAATAAGACGAGACAGAGCTCCGTTCTTGCTTCCAAAGATATGACAATTTATTGGTATTTTCTCAGCTTCTTATACAGTCTCAAGCATAATGCAGTTTATCACAGGGCAATGTAGTCTCCACCCCCCTTCACACCATGGGGGGCTTCAATCACACTCTAAAAGGCATTCAGGTAAGCTAACCATGTAGACTTGTCGGCACCGTATCTTCAATAGTGTTCAATTAACCTTGAATAATAACACAGACATCTAGTTGAATTAGTTATCTAGGCAGCTTTATCAGTCTTAGCAGTCTTGTGAGAGTGGGTGCAATCAACACCTTCAACGGAATGTCTTTACAGTGAATAGCCAACACCTTAAGATATTTCAATAGCATATTATACAAAGGTATGACTCACTCTGGTCTTGTAGCCCTGAATTAACACCTTTCAAAAGCATGTGTGCCCAGATTGACTAGCTAACAGCTTTTGATATTTGAAGACATCCTGCCAACATGAATTATTATTAATGTCCCATCTTCTGTAATGAATGAATTATGATTCTTTGTCACCCTATGGCCCTAGTGGACATAAGGTGACCCTAGACATAGGAATATCTCAGTCTGTCACGTGCCGTTCCGTTACATTGTTGTTATATGCTCTGTAGATATCTGCTGTTTAGTGTGTGATGTTAGAAAAATTTATATTTTCTTGGGAAATAAATAAGATTGTTTTACTAGCAGCAGTGTGTGTTTTCATTACTAACTTTATATCATTATGCCTAGCAGAGTCTCAATAGACTAGCTATTTATAGGCTTAGACAAGTTAAATACATGTATGTAATAGTTATAGGGCCAGATTCACGAACAGTTAGGCTGGCGGATCGAGTGATCCGCCAGCCTAACTGTGACTTTGAGCCGGCGTTTCTGTTCTCTGTAACCAGAAAACAAGAAACGCCGGGTTGAAGTTCCGATGCGAGCAGCGTAACTGAGTTTCGCCATCGCATCGTTACTTCAACTTAAAAATGGCGCCGGGGGCGTTCCCGCCGATTTACGCTCAAAAAATATGTTAATGAGCGGAAATCGGCAATTCACGATCGAATTCCGGCGCGACGCAATGACGATACGACGTTTCCGGACGGGATACGCGGCGCATAGATATACCTACATGGGGTTGGAGTATCCTATGTTAGGTATAGGCGTTGTCATCGCGTCGGGAAAAAAAAAAAAACGCCGCTTGCGTAAAACGGTCATGAATGGGAATGTGACGTCATTGACGTTCATTCACAGATTTTGGAGCATGCGCACGGGGATGTTTTGACACTCGACGCATGCGCAGTACGTTGGCGACGGGATCGCGCTTAGTTAGCATACTACACGCCCCGTACCCGCCAAATTTGAATTCCGCCGGCTCATTTGCGATGCGCTGCCGCAACTTTAGGAGCAAGTGCTTCGTGAATGACAGCACTTGCTCCTAAGATTTCTGCAGCGCAACGCAAATGAGAAGCGTTACTCCAGAGCAAAGATGCTCTGGACTACCTGAATCTGGCCCATATTGTTTATTTTAGATTTTATATTATTGCATAGTTTATTTCAGACCCCAAGTATGGCTCCCAGTTTTAATGTACCGTAGTTGCCGGCGTATAAGACGACTGGGCATATAAGATGACCCCCTACTTTTACAGTTTTTTTAAAGATTTTTTGCCTGTTCTCACCGTATAAGACGACCCCCCTCTCAAGGCTTCCAACGCTTCATATTTCTTCCTTCTGGAGCCATATTCTTCTTCATTTTGCTGGAGCTTGGGCCAATCATGGCGAGCGCTGTATTCTATTAATGAATACAAAGCCTGCTTGGATTGGCAGAGGTTGTTACTCCAATCTGAGCAGGCTCTGTATTTATTTGAATACATCGCTCACTGGGATTGGCTAAGTGGTATTTACTGTATGTAGCCAAAGCTTGAAACAGTATTACCACACATCCAGCCGCCATCCGAGCAGCTGACCTGGCGTATAAGACGACCCCTGCTTTTTGGCCAGTTTTTTTAGGTGTAAAAGGTAGTCTTATATGCCAGCAAATACAGTAGTGTTGTTTCTAACACCAATCACTAAAACGAATAGAGTGAATTTCAACAGTGGGGAAACAGACAGCAATAACATTGTTTAAAAAGGTTCAAGCTTAAAGCGGAGTTTCACTCAAAAATTTAACTTCCGCTTAACCCACTCCTCACCCCCTTACATGCCACATTTGGCATGTAATTTTTTTTTGGGGGGGGGAGTGGGGGCTTCAGGAGGAGTGGGACTTCCTGTCCCACTTCCTCCTTCTGCCGAGGGGCTGGTTAGGCGACAGCCCCTCCCTGTAGGCGATCGCCTAGGACACATCACAGGTTCTAGGCAATCGCCTGTCCAATCGGACGGTGCAGCACCGCACCGTTCGCGGGTGCCCAGCCGTGAAGGCGAAAGCTGTCAAGGCCAGGTGCCCACACTCGGCATGAAGACGCCGGCCGGGGAGGGGGGGAGAGGAGCGGAGCCCCGGCCGGCTCGTCGATGGAACCCTGGAGCAGGTAAGTGTATGTTTATTAAAAGCCAGCAGCTACACTTTTTGTAGCTGCTGACTTTTAATAAACATAAAAATGGGCTGGAACACCCCTTTAAATAAAAAACAACACCTTGGTTTTAGATACACTTTAAAGCCCAACTCTGGATTTAGATCCCTCTGCCTCTGTTTGCTCCCTGATTCTCACCCCCCCCCCCCTTTTCGCTCTCTCATTCCTCCAATTGTGGGCAGATCCCAAATGCTGCAAAGAGCAGTGCCATTTCATAATGCAGAGTTAATTCTGTGAGTCCAGAAGTCCAGAATGCAAAGGCAATCCAGGAATAGGACTGGTGTTGTCCACCCCCGACTCACCCATTCAGGGATTTAACACTGAGATCGCAAGATTGTAGCACCAGGGCTGCTTTTTTATCTTTTTATATATTTTTCATATTTTCATGTTTTGCACTCAAGCTGGAGTTGGGCTTTAGACTAATGCCGCGTACACACGATCACTTTATGTGATGGAAAAAACAAAGTTTTTAAAAACGTCAATTTAAATGACCGTGTGTGGGGGAAAACGTAGTTTTATTTCTTGTGAAAAACGACCAAAAAAAAATTGAAGCATGCTTCAATTTTTTGTGTCGTTTTTCAAAACGTCATTTTTTTGTTTCACAAAAAATCACCGTGTGTAGCAAAAAACGTCGTTTAAAACTACGCTTTTCAACCCGCGCATGCCCAGAAGCTAGTTATGAAGCGAGCTTCAATGGAAAAGAGTGGTGAACGTAACCTCGCTTTGCTAGAGCATGGTGTGTATGCAACATCGTCTTTGAAAATTGAAGTTTCATAAACGTTGTTTTTTACTTCACAGAAAATGAGTATATTTAAAGAGGTTTTTTTTTTTTTTCATTTTTTTTATACTGAAATGCTATCATATCCAGTATGTGAAATCAGAATTATGGTAAATTGTTGACACATACTATAATTGTTGACACCATAATCTCTCTTTCTTGGCTCTCCCTCTGTATATTTACAGGGTCAGTTCTGCCCTCTAATACCTTTAGCACAACATCTCAGTACATGATGAAAGCCCCTCTGTCATTGTCCAACAAAGTTCCCCTCCCATCAGTGTTTTACTCACAATGTGCACCAGGGAAAAAAAATGATGTTAACATGAATGATAACCAAAAAGATGAGGCATTAACTACAGTGGGTACAGTAAGTATGGATCCGTATTCAGCATTCCTGGCTCACCTTGTGTCAGCATACTTATGGGATCTGTGTAGCAACGCTAAAAGGTGATGGTGGGGGGTGTGGGGGGATACAACCAAACACTGTACATAGAATGTTGCACAAAATGATTTTATTATAAGATACGTTTGGAGAGAGAACAGAGTCCTCATAGGAATGAGCCACATGAACTTTAAAAGGTAATGTGTTAGAAGTACTCTAGCTCGCTGCTTTACAGATGGCCTTTACCAACTTTTTTGGTGAACATTGCCACTTCTCTAGTAGAATAAGCTCTTACTTCCACTGGAGGGAAAAGATCAACAGAGGCATATGCTGGCTGGATAGTCTTGATGATCAAAGATGAGATGATTCTTGAAGAGGCTGCCATCTTCCTCCTCAGACCCCTGGGAGGAATGAAGATCGTGTCTGTTCTCCTGATGATCTTTTTTTCTATCCAAATAAATTAAAATAATTGCACCCCTGAGGAGGAGATCAGGGGTACAAAGGATGGAAGAACAGTTTTGAAAACAAAATAAATGTTATTGAGGAAGGCAGGAGAATGCTTTAGCATGACCCTGTTCAAGATAATTTGACAATACGTTCCTTAAGAAAAACAAAGAAAGCTTGTAGTTTGGAAACTCTGCAGGACAAGGAAAAACAGAAGAGAAAGATGCCATTAGAGAGTTGACAGCCCAATAGATCCTTGGTGTGACCAAAAGTGTTAATATTCAGAACTTTTCGCTTGCTATAGCTTTAGCCTAGATCTAATGGTGATTTAAGAGAATCAAAGACATTGACTAATGAATGATTATGCCAGTCCTCATCCCTTAAAGCAGAGGTTCACACAAAAAGTGAACCTCTGCTGTTTGGATCCCCCCCCCCACCTTTGGTGACACATTTGGCACCTTTCGGGGGAGGGGGGTTCAGATACCTGTCTGAGACAGGTATTTGCACCACTTCCGGGTCTGATCCCCACAGGGAATCCAGCCTGTGACGTCAAAAGCTGTCTTCAGGGAAACACTGTTCCCAGGAGAGAGCAGGGACCAGTGACCTCACGCATACGCAGTAGGGAATCGGGCAAGGATGGCAGCGGAAGCAGCCGAGGACCGAGCGATTGCTCAGCCTCGGCTGCTGACATCGCGGGCGCACTGGACAGGTAAGTGTCTATTTTTTAAAAGTCAGCAGCTGCCGTATTTGTAGCTGCTGACTTTAAAAAAAAATGCTCTATATTTATGGTTCTCTTATGCACATGCTCTGGCGATGCCCAAAGCTTCATCGTTATTTGGAAAAATATTTGTAAACTTAAATTTATTATGCTCCACTGAGATAATAGGAACGACTAAACTTGCACTACTGGGAATAATTCCTGATGGAACCTTACCAGTAGAGATGCATACTATGGGCTAGATTCAGGTAGCCCGTCTTATCTTTGTGTCATTTACATTACGCCGCCGCAACTTTTTCAGGCAAGTGCTTTATTCACAAAGCACTTGCCTGTAAAGTTGAGGTGGCGTAGTGTAAATGACCCGGGGGAATTCAAATTCGGCGGGTAGGGGGCGTGCATTATTTAAATAACGCGCAATCCCGCGCCGAACGTACTGTGCACGCGCCGGCCGTGAATTTATCTCAGTGCGCATGCTCCAAATCACAACGCCAATACGCAATGAAAACGACGTGAACGTCACTTTCGCAAAGCCCTATTCGCGAACGTTTTACGTAAACGACGTAAACAACGGGAAAAAATACACCGGCACGCCGTCCATACTTAACATTGGCTGCGCCTCATACAGCAGGGATAACATAACCCCAGACCTACGCTAACGCAAACGACGGAAAAAAATGCGCCGGGCGTACATTCGGGACTCGGCGTAGAGGCTCATTTGCATATTTTAGACGGGAACGCCACCTAGCGTCCAGCCTAATTATGGAAATAAGATACGACGGCGTAAGAGACTTACGCAAGTCGGATCTAATGGAAATCTATGCGTAACTGATTCTATGAATCAGTCGCATAGATAGGAGGGCTCAGACGCAGAGATACGACGACTTATCTGGAGATAAGTCGTCGTATCTCTTTCCTGAATCTGGCCCTTTGTGGATAAGATCCCTATATTTAGCACGTAAAGTTATTTTACAAAAATGGTCATCTGTTGATCCTCCAACCCATAAACAATGGGTTGAGAAACTTAATTATACACCAAAGGTTTGGTAAAATATGGCCATGCTGGATAGATCCTAGTAATCAATTATATGATGGTTTACCTAGTGGAGAGGAGTGAGGTAGATGAGATAGATGGGAGCAGATAGTAGAAGTAGAGAAGTGAGGAGTAGAAGAGAAGAAATCAGTGCGTGATAGAAAGATAACTTGATGCTGTATAGAGGAAGCTGCCACAGTTTAACGACTGATATTAGTGGTGATCAACTTGATGTGTAAAATGTATCTATGTCTCTATAAAGTTTTGTTTATTATATGCTAAGCTATTTTAGCCCGAGAGTGCAAGGTTTATTTGTTTTGTGTGTTTTCCTATTTTTTTTTATACTTTATGGATTCATTTTACATATTTGTATGTATGTTTGTTTATTAATAATAAAAAAAAATATTTGATTTATAAAAAAAAGAACCTCAGAAAGCAGGCATTATTGGCAGTGGCGTCTCCAGCTTTCATATTTAGGGGGGGCACATGGGGGGACAGGGACAAAAGTAGGAGGGCCAACTATAAAATGCAATTATATATATATATATATCTCCTGGGGCCATTTACTACGATCCCACAACAGGCCCTTTTACATGTTCTGCAGTGAGCTCCCTTCCTACTATACTGGGGCTCCCCAGGGTGGCAGAAAACAAGAGATATATGTCACCAGCACACCAAGAAAATATAAGGGTCCAAAGCAGTGGGAGAACTTTCAGGGTTGCAAAGGTTGTCTTGCCACGAGCCCTGGTGTTCTGCCACTGTGGGGTTCCCCAGCTGTCCTGTCCCTGCTATTGACAGCGCTGGTCTGGCATCTGTCTCCTTGGCAGCGGCGGCAGTCCATTAGGACCTAGTGCTGGTGACATTATGGGTGCATGTAGGGGAAGTCTGGCACTATTGGTTATAGAGGGCTGAGCCCCAGCTGGTCACCTAGCAGCAGTAATGCTGTATAACCTTCTCTGTTGACATGCTGATCGAGATGTGATCCAGGTGATGCTCCCAGTCAGATCTAATAAATACAGTATTTATTAGCATCAAGAGTACAACCACACACACACATATATATATATATATATATATATATATATATAAAATCAAACGTATGTTCCGCAGCCGTGTGGGCTCTATGCCTGTAAAGTGTGGGCTCTGTGCCTTTAAAATGTGGGCTCTATGCTTGTAAAGTGTGGGCTCTATGCCTGTAAAGTGTGGGCTTTGATCAATAAAATCTCTGATATTTAACACTAGGATTTGACTGGGAGCATCACCTGGATTGCATCCCGATCAGCATGTCAGAGAAGGCTCCACTGCTGCTAAGCAACCTGCAGGGAGCTCAACTGTCTACAACCAATAGAGATGGGCTCGGGTGTGTTTGAAATCCCACATGCTCGATCTCGCCAGGAAGCCAACACTCCACAATGCTAATCACAGGCAGTGAGACATTTCCTGATCTGTGCAGAGCTGCGGACGGGGAAATCTCTCACTCCCTGTGATTAGCGCTGTGCAGTGTGGGCTTCCTGGCAGGCTCTGGCATGTGGATTTTTGAACATGCCCAGCCCATCTCTAACAACAAATTGTGCTGGCCCTCCTGTACATCAGCCCCATAAAGTAACCAGCACTGGGTTCCAATGTGCTGCCGCCGCTGCCAAGGAGACAGAGACCAGCGCTGTGAATAGCCGGGACAGGACAGCAACTCTGGTTATTCCAGCACTGGTCCACACTGGGAGGATTCCCCCATCCACCTATAATGTGTAGATGGGGGAATTGGATCATTTCTTTTTTTTTTTCATTCAACCTAATAGTTGAATGAAAAAAAGTGATCAATGTATGGGCTGCCTAAGAGCTAAGACCAGCCATAGACAGTTTAAATCTCAGCTGGTTCAGCAGGAACTGGCTGAGATTTGAACCATTAATGAGCAGATTCTCTTATGATTATCACTAGTGGTTGCTGTATAGCCACTAGTGAGAATCACTGTTTGTCGGGAGAATACAATTGCTGGGCAGGAGGGATATTCCCGTCAGCACTGTCTGTGTTGATGGGGGAATCATGCAAGTTTCTTTCCTGCAATCTGTGGATGTAGGAAAGAAATTTGCACTGTATATTACCTGCCTAACTGAAAGTGAAAGTGTAACAGAATGGCCCGTGACACCCAAAGACTTTTGAAGGATGGGGGGGGGGGGTACTCAAGTGCCAGCATCACTAATGACTCTTGGGTCTAGGGTCATCCTGTGCCCCTTTTGGGCATAGGGTGACTGAGAAATGATAATGATAAATTACATGGGATGGGACATTACTGATAATTCATGTTTTGCAGGATATCTTTAAATATTACAAGTTGTTAAAGTCTGACTCAGACAGGTCAATAGAGTGTTTTCATTCAATGTGGGGACACATGCTTTTGAGGTGTTAATTGAGTCTGCTCCTAGATATTCCATTGTGTGATGCTAATACTGTTTTGTGTCCATTGTGCTAATTAGATATGCTCCTAAGGCCTGTTTATTGTGTATGCTAATGACACTGTTAAGATGTAGAATGTGACTTGTCAAGCTGTAGTAATTAACCCCTCTAAATGCGGAGCCAGACCGTCTGGCTAATGAGTAGTAATTAACTCATCGGAATGTCATTGTCTAAAAGAATGTGTATGAAGCCCCCCATTGTGTGATGTGTGGGTGGAGTGTGTCTTTGTCCCTGTGATTTACTGTAACATGCTTGTACTGTATATAAGAAAGCTAAGTTACCATTAAAGGATTCATTCATTCATTTTGGAACCAGTACCAGAGCTTGTGTTGTCTCGGTTATTCTGGGAAATGAAATGGGTCGTGTCTGATGTCTGTCGGACTGTCGGATAAGCTGTCGTGGGGCAATGGAATGGAATATCATAAACGGTGGTGACCGTTACAGAAAGTAAATTGTGAATGTCTTGAAAGAACAGGAGAGGGGAGGGAGACAGATGGGGGAGAGAAGGGATGGAGATAATGCAGTTCAGTGATTACAGTGTACTGCAGTCTGCATTGCACACACTTACCCACGGTCCAGGCTAGAATCTCAGGCATCATTCACACACATGCTGCTCATTTTCATATTTCCTGAACACACATCCCCTCTCTTTAGATACAGCACACCGAGATAGTGTGGGCGGGACTGAAAGGAGGAGGAGCTGTATTCCTCCCTGCTCATATGTGAGGAGAGTGGGGGGGAGGTGGCTGGACTCGCTGGGCTGTAAAATAGTGTCATAGACTGACACTCGGCTCAGCTTGCAGTCACCACTCTCGGAATTTACAGGCTGGTTCTCCTGTCCTAAGGACGGGAGAAATCAGTCTGTTTTTTCAGTAACTGAGATGAAGGCTTGGGCCCCCCCCTCCCCCACAGTGCTCATGGAGTCCTTTCTGCAACTCACTCTTCTCCGTGCCAATGAGGATGCAGGGGAAGCAGCAGATCGGGCGGCTGTGGTTGTGTGAACGCTTGCATTATGCAGTGTCAGCGAGCAGAGGGAGGGGGGAGGAATGCCCCGCAGAGCTGACTGGGGATGCTCTTCCTCTCAGGAGAGACTGTTACTCCAGGGGCGGCCAGAGAAAAAAAAATAAAAGCAAAAAATAAAAATAATTTTTTTTTGGGGGGGGGCACATGGTGGGGCACAGCATAATGTGGGGGGGGGGGTCAGGGCCCCCTCTGGCTCCCCCCTAGAGACGCCTCTGATTATTGGAAGATGCCATGGGGTTCATGCCTGGCATCCCCCCTTGATAGAAATGTACTATTTTTGTTATTCACTGATCATTTGTCTTTGCTGATAAAGTAAAAACTGAGTGTCAGTTCTCTGGTCCTGGAAGGTTGTGTATTTTTTCAACCTGGTTATGTCACCATGTAATTATGTATGCCATTGTCAAATCCTTCAGAAGAATCTGCACCCAGGGAAACATATGTGAAGGAGATGTAGACACCTAGGGCCAGATTCACAGAGCGATTAAGCCTGCGTAACAGGAGATGCGCGGCGTAAGTCTAAATGTGCGCGTGCGTTTCGATGCACGGCATCCCCAAAACGAGATACGCAAGAAATCTACTTTTTTTTGTCCAGCGTAATTTCGTTAGACAGGCGCATTCTTCCGAGCAAAACTGCGCTAGACAGACCATTGATTTGCTAGTCAAATATGCTAATGAGGGACTTACGGGGATCCACAAAAGAACGTTGGGGCAGCGCAGGCTACGCAGTGTGCGCAACAGCAAAATGTCCTGTTTAAAATTAGACCATATAAAAGCTGGTCTAAAAAGAGAAAAATCGTCTACATGTCAGATAAAGCAACACTGTTAGTGAGGAGCTCAGCAGTCACACGTGTTGCACAACAATCTGTATGCCAACATGCCAGGGGCATCGTCGCGCATAGCTATACTACTGACTTTAGATGAGCAAAGAAGGAGGAGGGCACGGAGGATGGCACGGGAGAGGATATACCGCACGCGCATAGACCTCTTTGGCATGAGTGATTCTGAGGTGTATCGCATCTTCAGATTCACCCCTCATGCCATCCTGGAATTAATCACAACCTTGCAGGAGGACATCACCAGCCGAACACACCGCTCACATGCAGTGCAGCCACTGGTCAAGGTCATGGCAACACTCCATTTCCTTGCCAGTGGCTCTTTTCAGCGTACAAGTGGAGTGGTGGCTGGGATGTCACAATCCTCCATGAGCAGATGTGTGCACCAGGTTGTCCCTGCAATCCTCAGACGCATGGCCAACCAAATCATCAAACCCACCACTGAGGACCTGCGGCTGAAGGCAATGACAGTTTTCTACAGAATTGCCAGATTCCCACGCACTGTGGGGGCCATTGATTGCACACATGTGGCACTCCAGCCCCTCCAGGAGACAGAGCACATATACCGCAATCGGAAGCATTGGCATTCCATTAACGTACAGGTGATAGTCGATGCCCAAGGCCTCATATGGCACGTCCGTGCCAAACACCCAGGGTCCAGCCATGACAGCTACATATACAATCAGAGCCCCATCCGAATGGAATTCGATCAGAACGTGTATGGGGACACCTGGCTGGTTGGTGAGTGACATGGGTGGCAGGCATGACTGTACCCCCCCATGATGCACACATCACAAGGGGCACATGCATGACTAACATCCTCCTGTCTTTTCCCTTACAGGTGACTCTGCATATCCACTGAGACCCCATCTCATGACTCCTTTGCGGAACCCCCAAACCCCAGGAGAAGAAAGATACAATCAAGCCCACGCCCAAACACGTGCAGTGGTGGAGCGCACAGTTGGCCTCCTGAAGTCACGTTTCCGATGCCTGGATAAGTCTGGGGGTACCCTCTTGTATTCCCCAAACTTCGTGTGCCATATCATTGGTGCCTGTTGCCTGCTGCACAACTTCGCAGTGAGAAAGGGCCTGCAGATTGACTTACACGATGACCTGACCCCCCAACCAGACAATCCCCCCCCTAACCGAGGTTACCCCGTCTTCTGAGGGAAGAGCAGCCAGGAGACAGCTCACATTGGGCATCTTGAATGAATGAATGACTTGTATAGCGCAACGCATGCAAACTGAATTGCCTCTGGGCGCTTTCTTTGCACGTTAAACACACACATTAATCATGGCACAATGAGAATGCATGCATGCACACCACTGTGGTCCCTAGCACACACACCCCACATCCTCATCAAATTGGATTGGCACCAGTCCACCATGCAGGACTTGTGAGCAGCAACGCCACGCCAAGGCTCCAATTATGTCACTGTACATTCATACACCATTCACATGGACCTGGGGATTACTTCTCCCTGGTTTCCGTGTTGGCCTGGATAGCCTGGGTGAGGGCCCTCACATCCTGCCCAACGCCTGCTGATGTAGTCTGCAGGTCGTTAAGGCAGTTTGTGAAAGCCCGGGAGTGGCAGTCCAGGTTCCCAAGCGTATCCTTGATGGAGGACAGGCTCTCCTCCATCCTCACCAATGTCTGGCTGACCTGTCCCAGATGGCGGGTCTGGAGGAACTGGTCCCTTCTCAGAGTGGCGGGCAGGAGATCGGCCAACCCCTGGTCTTCTGGGTCGCCTTCCTGCCTCCAGCTGATGCTTGTGGCTGGGGAGAAGGGGAGGCCCTTGGGAGGGGAGCCATGTTAGGAGAGGAGGGGGGGGCTCCCCCTTAGGGAGGGCTGGCTGCTGCCAGCCAGAGGGGAACGGTCCTCCAAGAACAATAGGCCAGTGCCTGACATGGACTCCACCTCCTCCTCGACCTCCTCCTCTTCAACCTCCTCCTTCTCTTCAACCTCCTCAGCGGACTCCGGCCTTGTCGGGGAGGCCTCATTAGGCTGCTGTCCTGGGGATGGTGCGGTCAGGCCAGATGGCCCAGCACCCTCCTGCACATCTGTGGATGACACAAAACATTCACAGGTTGGAGGATCCACACACTTGCCACATATTCCCTTTCACCCCCTCCCCCACACATGCTACACACCTGATAGGGCAAAAAAACCTTACCTGGCATCACGCCTTCATGACTTGAGTCATAGCCGGGCAGGCCCTCCACTTCTTGCCTATGAAAGGTCTGGGCCACCGCCAGCTCCTCCGCTGTCAGCCTAACAGGGCATGGTGGGCCCCCTCCTGTGCCCCTGGCATGGGCAAGCATTCTGGCCAGCTTCTTTTTGACCAGACGCCGGAGGTCATTTATCTTTTTCTCAATCCCGACCGTGTCCGTGTCTCCCCCTCCCCCGCTGAATTCACCTGGTCAGTGATCATGTCCAAAATCTCTCTCCTCCTGGCCGGGGTGGTGTTGGCACTGTCCGGGCCATGGAGGAAACTCCCCAAAATCGGAAATGGCCCGGGCAAGAATTTGTTTCTCCCTCAAAGAAAAATTTAAAATTTCTCTTCCTCTCAGTCATACTGGAAAAAAAACACTCCCCGTCAACAAAAAACACTCACAAAAACAAGCACGACCAATCAAGCAAGAAAACAAACAAACAGAAAAATATCAAACAAAATATCTCACAAACACTTAGCAAAAAACACTTTCAAATATCTTCTAACAAACACAAGATCACACAGTACACAAATCTGACAAATACAAATCACAACGCAACTAACAACGGAACAAAAGCACCTTGCTGTATAGGGAGGGATACAAAGGGATGTACTTTTCCAATGGAAGTGCGTTTGTGTGTGTCTATTTATGCTGTCTGCGTAGTTCATGATTTTGCCCTAGTCCATTTCCAATTTCACTGATTGGGCAGTTCCCGAGTTGTGAGCATGCGCACAGAGGTGCTGACATGGTCTGCTTCAAGCGCGCATTCGCGAGCCGGCCGGCCCTTCATTTGCATGGGGTCACGGCTCATTTCAATGTAACACGCCCACGTCCTTCCCAATTTGGATTACTCCGCCTTGCGCCTCAGAAATAACGTTGCGCAGGCGCTATTTTCTGTGTAAAAGCGACGAGAATAGGGTGATTGCGTGGCTACATTGCGCAAGTCTAACGTAAAGGCGGTGCGCTACACCGGTCCAATAATGCGCAGATGTACCTGAATCTGGCCCCTAGTGCCTCCCTGATGCGAGATGTAAGCAACTGCAGTCTTGTCAATTTGACGCAGTGGCCTTGGATGGCAGTTAGAAATTATATGAGAGCCTCCAGGTTCCAATAAAACTCACTGGGTTGGGTTCAGTCCTTGACACCTTCCCTGGGCATGGAGGCCTGGAAATTTATCCCCCACCCAGCCCCAAAGACCCTTTACACATAACAGTGATCTAGCTTCCAAAAGTGCCAGGGGCCTGGCACATTCAAGCATGGCTAAGATTTTCCACAGTGCCAGACTGTTCTTGACTATATCATCTGACTTCAAGAGGATCTGTTCCATTGTCGAAAGAAGCAAAATTGCCTTCGCTGAAGAAGTCTGCCCAACTCACTAATAGAATTGTAGAACAGAGGATGCTAACAAGGTTTATTCAGTGTCTCATTGACATTGAAATTCAACTCCTCATTCTGATGGCTGGTCCTCAGTATTATTTTTGATATTTTGTGAGGGCAAGATTATTCTGTTCTAAAGAGAATCAAATTTCATTTCTAATGCCCTGTACACACGATCGGAAATTCCGACAGCAAAAGTCCGATGTGAGCTTTTGAACGGAAGTTCCAACCGTGTGTAGGCTCCATCTGACTTTTTCTGTCGGAATTACTGCCAACAAAAGATTGAGAGCTGGTTCTCAAATTTTTAGAAGGAAAAAAATTCCTATCTGAAAATCCAATCGTCTGTAGCAATTCCATCGCGCAAGATTCCAACGCATGCTCGGAAACAATTTGACGCATGCTCAGAAGCATTGAACTTAATTTTCTTGGCTCGTCGTAGTGTTGTACGTCACCTCATCCTTGACAGTCGAAAATTCAGAGAACTTTTGTGTGACTGTGCGTATGCAAGCCAAGCCAAGCTTGAGCGGAGTTCTGTGGGAAAAAACACCCAAGGTTTTTCCGAAGGAAAATCTGAACGTGTGTGCACGGCATTAGTCTTACCAGGCTGAAGTTGACTTTTCTGATGGTTTAAGCCAGTCAAACCTGGACAGAGTTTCCAGCACGATTTTGCTCTGTAACAAAAAATGGTTTTTGAGGTTTGCGGGAACACAAATATCTTTGAGGTAGTGAATTATCCTCATACTTCTTAGCCAAATTAGGGCTATCGTTGTCATAAACTTAGAGAATATAAATGGGGTTAAATTCTACCTAAAAAAGGTAAACACCAGAACTGGTAATGCTGGTGAAAACTTGTGAACCTCAGATACTGCTGATGACTGGTTGTGAGTGGGGATATGAACATAAACATCAGCTAGATGTCTTGCAGTTATCTAATCCGGTGGAAGTTGCTCGGTGCTGCTTTCCAGTGTGTCCTAAAGAATTCTCATAGGGGAAGATAGAAACTGTTATCTCAAATTTGATTGTGGGTTCTCTTGTTCGGGCAAACTGGCTGCTATCAACTTCTTCAATCCCAGAGTAATGGGCCCAGTTTGAAAACCTAGTTTGACTAACTAAAAAGCCCAAGCATGAGGATGATGACTCTGTCCATCTTGGAGTTGGTGTTGCCTTCTCCATGAGGGGAACATCCCTTCCTTGACCCTTGGAAGAGTATTTCTGTCTAAGCTTGAGAACAAAAAAACTTTGTGGGGAGCTGAGCCATTCCTTATGTCAGTTTCCGAAAGACCACTTCTTATGGAGCTGTTGGTTTCAGATTGGTCTATCAATTTTCCACCTTTGTTGGCCATTGGTGCATAAGAGCACCTCTGGTCCTGACACACATTGACTGTATCTATAAGCAGTCCATCGACAACATTTTCATTCAGCCCTCTGTCCACATCAGCACAGCTATGCAGTTCTATTCAGCTTGTTTCCCTATTGCGTAGCTTAGTTACATAGTTACATAGTTAGTCAGGTTGAAAAAAGACACAAGTCCATCCAGTTCAACCATAAAAAAATAAATAAAAATAAAACAAAGTAAACCACAGTACATCCTCCCATACACCCAACTCCATACCCACAGTTGATCCAGAGGAAGGCAAAAAACCCCAGCAGAGCGATGATCCAATTTGCTACCGGAGGGGAAAAAATTCCTTCCTGATCCCCCGAAAGGCAATCGGATTTTCCCCCGGATCAACTTTACCTACAAAACTTAGTACTCAGTTATATTATGTGCATTTAGGAAAGAATCCAGGCCTCTCTTAAAGCAATCTACTGAGCTGGCCAGAACCACCTCTGGAGGGAGTCTGTTCCACATTTTCACAGCTCTTACTGTGAAGAAACCTTTCCGTATTTGGAGGTGAAATCTCTTTTCCTCCAGACGTAAAGAGTGCCCCCTTGTCCTCAGTGTTGACCTTAAAGTGAATAACTGAACACCAAGTTCACTATATGGACCTCTTATGTATTTGTACATGTTGATCATATCCCCCCTTATTCTCCTCTTCTCAAGAGTGAATAAATTCAGTTCCTCTAATCTTTCCTCATAGCTGAGCTCCTCCATGCCTCTTATCAGTTTGGTTGCCCTTCTCTGCACTTTCTCCAGTTCTCCGATATCCTTTTTGAGAACTGGTGCCCAAAACTGGACTGCATATTCCAGATGAGGTCTTACTAATGATTTGTACAGGGGCAAAATGATATCTCTATCTCTGGAGTCCATACCTCTTGTATTAATACAAGAAAGGACTTTGCTCGCTTTGGAAACCGCAGCTTGGCATTGCATGACATTATTGAGCTTATGATCAACTAAAACACCCAGATCCTTCTCCACTACAGATCCCCCCAGTTGTACTCCCCCTAGCATGTATGATGCATGCATATTCTTAGCCCCCAAGTGCATAACTTTACATTTATCAACATTAAACCTCATCTGCCACTCAGTCGCCAAATTAGACAGAGCATTGAGGTCGGCTTGTAAATTGGAGACATCCTGCAAGGACATTATTCCACTGCATAGCTTGGTGTCATCTGCAAAAACAGAAATGTTACTTTTGATCTCAGACCCAATATCATTTATAAATATATTGAAAAGTAAGGGACCCAACACTGAACCTTGGGGTACACCGCTGATAACCTTGGACCATTCAGAGTAAGAATCATTAACCACAACTCTCTGAATTCTGTCTTTCAGCCAGTTTTCTACCCATTTACAAACTGATATATCTAATCCTGTAGACCTTACCTTACACATGAGCCGTGTGTGGGGAACTGTATCGAACGCTTTTGCAAAATCCAGTTAGTTAGTACATGTTGTAGTAACAGTTCAAATTGTGGAATGTATTCCCCCATTTTTTGCTGATGAAGTGGACCCCAAGACCCTCTAATGTTGCCCCTTGGCTACTCATCACTTTTAAGCATGCCAGAGAAATCCTATTCTTCAGCTGGTCAGTGCAGGATTATTTTCTTGCTTCCCCCTGTAAGATGGTAATGGCCATTCTGCCTGCCTGCTGAGCGGATGTGGGATGCCATAAGAGCGGATCAGACCCCATAATATTTTGGTGCAGTCATCCAAATATTGACTTGGCCCTGTGTACAAAGGTAAAGGAGGTCATTATTGCAGAGAGTTGTAGGTTGCCTGCTTTACTCTGGAGTAGTAAAACACAGGCACTGCTGCCATGCCACTCCCATTACCTTTGCATGACATGGCTGATCCTGTTTGCAGTTGCCAACTGTAACAGGATGTATAATCAGCTAATCAATGACTGGGATCGGGATGAGTAACTGTAACTTGCAGTCTACTACATAGGACAAAAAACTTGTAGGGTTGTCCCGATGCCTCTTTTTTAGGACCGAGTACAAGTACCAATCCTTTTTTTCATGTACTCGCCGATACCGAATACCGATACTTTTTTTAACGTGTCCCCAAATGCAGCCATGTCCCCCCAGCCATGTCCCCCCACATATTGCAGCCATGTCCTGTCCCACATATTGCAACCATGTCCTGTCCCCCATATTGCAACCATGTCCTGTCCCCCATATTGCAACCATGTCCTGTCCCCCATATTGCAGCCATGTCATGTCCCCCATATTGCAGCCATGTCCTGTCCCCCATATTGCAGCCATGTCATGTCCCCCATATTGCAACCATGTCCTGTCCCCCATATTGCAGCCATGTCATGTCCCCCATATTGCAGCCATGTCATGTCCCCCATATTGCAGCCATGTCATGTCCCCCATATTGCAGCCATGTCATGTCCCCCATATTGCAGCCATGTCATGTCCCCCATATTGCATCGATGTCCTGTCCCCCATACCTGGAGATATGATGATGCCACCGCCGCTGCCGCATACCGCCGTTAATCTCCCTGCATTTTAGCGCAGCGCGCATTACAAGCTTTCGTTCTGAATACTTGTAAATGCCCGCGCCGCTGTGTATTGACACTCCCCTTCTCGGGATTGGAGGGATCCGTCCAATCCCACGCAAGGGGGAATGTCTATATGCGGATTCGTGCATAGACACTCCCCCTTGCTCGGGATTGAACAGATCCATCCAATCCCAAGAAGGGGAGTGTCAATACATGGCGGCGCGGGCATTTACAAGTATTCAGAACGAAAGCTTGTAATGCGCGCTAGCTATAATGAAGGGGGATTAACGGCGGTATACGACGGCAGCGGCGGCATATCTACAAGTATGAGGGACAGGACATCGCTGCAATAGGGGGTGGGGAGTATTCTATTGTAGTATTGGGGGTATTTGCGGGAGTACAAGTACTCCCGCAAATACTCGGCATCGGTCCCGATACCGATACCGATACTAGTATCGGTATCAGGACAACCCTACAAAAAAGTGGTTACTGCCCTCACCTGTAACTGCAGCAAGGAGTATTGGAAAGGCAACACATATAAAAATAACAAAGACATTTCCACGCTCAACTTACCAACCAGCCTGCGACCAACCAAATTAACCTGTCAGCAGTATGCATCAAAGACAGAGATTTAGTTGCACACATTTGCAAATACATGGGTAAGCCACAGACCCCCAGCAAGGCACCCTATTTTCTGTGGAACTAAACTCCAAGTTATGTGAGTCTCCAACAATGGAAGCACATGCATTTAGATGGACATTTAGATGGACAGGTGTAGGTCAGATAAACCAGAAGGGAGCCCAGCCCTTCTTAAAGGCACAGGGGCACACTAAACACCCAACCCATAGCACCATGGCAGCAAAGGTTTCAGTGCATTGCCTGGCCAATATAATTCATAGTACAAATAATGATTGCTGCCCCCACCTGTAACTGGTCACTGCAACAAGGAGCATTGGAAAGGCAACGCATATAAAATAACAAAGACATTTCCACGCTCAACTTACTGACTCCTTATAAGAGAATTAAACAAAAAAAAAAACATTAGTTCAATCCACAAGTGCTTTTTTTCCACTACCATTCATTTATATTGGCTTTTGGAATTTACAAATGCAGCAATTTTTGGATGAAAGGTTTAGCACTGTGATTTATAGAACTATATAGATCAGTCCAAAATGAGGGACACATGAGGAGAAAAGAGGGACAGAGGAACTTTCTTCCAAATCAGGGACAGTCCCTCAGAATCAGAGACAATTGGGAGGTATGGAAAACAGATTGTTTAAGCTGCACAAACATGAATTTTCCCAGCAAGGTTTCTTTGGGTCAATCAGGGTAACAGGGCTGCATAACATAGTCTCTATAAGACTTACAGAGGGCGGAGCTTAAAATCACAACTTCAGTAAAAGGCACAGAACAATCCCCACAAACAGCATGCCTAACAGAGAAATGCTGGATAGCTCTGGCAATGCTGGAAATAGAGCTTGAAGGATCCAAGGCCTGAGGAAAAAGCAACACTCCACTGGAACTGCTGTACTCTGGTGGTAGCAATTGGGTAGGTGTTCCCCATAGTAGCCGGGTCTTTGGAGAAACTGTGTGCTATTGGGCTTCTGCCTGGCTGTCCACACGAGGGCTTACCACCAGGCTGCAGATCACTTGCTCAGGAATTTATCAGGGCATGTTTTGGAACCCAGGATGCCCTGGGAAAATAGGAGCCTATGCCTGCACAAAGCAAGGTCCATAAAGACATGGATGAGTGAGTTTGGGAGGGAGGAACATGACTGTGCTGACCTACATCAGTGCCTGACCTCACAAATGTGCTTTTGGAAGAATGGTCAAACATTTCCATAGATACACGCCTAAACCTTGTAGACAGCCTTCACAAAAGAGTTGAAGCTGTTATAGCAGCAACAAGGGTGGGCCAACTCAATATCAAACCCTACAGACTAAGACTGGGATGCCATTAAAGGTCATGTGCGTGTAAAGGCAGGCGTAATATAGTACATTTTATGTTCTCTTTTACTGTATAGAGAGAAGACAGTTGTCACAGAAAGCTTCAACCCGTAAATAGTGGTGCCACTATCTGGATGATATAGGGAGTATGAATCTCAGGTTTCATGACATGTATATACCCTAAAGAGATACTAGAAACTTGCTAATTCAGTACTCAGCATTGGGGTTGGCTTCTAAACCTGAGCACTGTCATATGGGAGGAGGTTACGGTACATGCTCTTCATACCCTAAAGCACCAGCTATTTTAGTGAGTGCTAGGGGAGGGAGGCTATTACAAAGAAATTACACATGAAGGGTCCTAAAAGGTCAAGGTGGCTGTGTCCCTTTAATTGTATATATTTGGATGCCTGACTGTTGTTCCATTTTACATTCACCAATTGCTACCCTGGTTAATAGAGTCTACAATAGTCTTTGCAAAGCACATGCTGTACGAATAGTATGCTTTGAGGAGGAAATGAATATCCTTAGAAGAGAGTTTATTAAGACAAGCGATCTGTTTGTTTTTCTTGACTAGAATACCAGTTAAAAGACTCGTTCCGCAAGGGTTTCAAAGGAATTCACTGTAATGAGCCCAGCGGACAAATAAATGCTACCAAGGTGTTCCCTGATTTATATCTGTAGAACGGTGGGAGGGAATTTTCCATTTTAATCATCCCAAAGGAGCATTCTTTTTCCACTTTTAGGTGGTCGAGGTTCTAATTATTTTGGAGTTCACTAGAAAAGGGATATTTTTAGGATAATACAGCATTTCCAGAAGCTGTGAATTTAAAGAGAATGGATTTCTAGTGTAGCAGAATCTCTAAACTCTTCCAGCCTAATGAGAACATTAAAATGGCCAGAGATAGCTGACATCCTTCAATATGTGGTGGAGGCATAGTGGGTGCAAAGGTGGTAAACGTCATTGGGCGCCAATTTTTTTATTTCTTTGACAGTCCTTTTTATATTTTGCAAGGGAAAGAGGGTTAGAGCCAGGACACCCTTAAGTATTTGCAATTTCAAATGGCAGACTTCAACACTTCAACAGGAGGACAGCTGTACAGCATCACCCACGCTTTCCTGCTGGGTCCCTAGCTTGGCACTTTGGATACCTTCAAGCTTCACCCCTGCTGACCAACAAAATCCCTGCCCATTGCCTAAGATACCCCATATACTCATAACCTCACCTTGAGTTGTCTTTCTCAATCTAATACCTTCAAGTGTCCGGCCACCTGGTGGAAGAAGAGGAAAGTACAACTACGCCAAACTTCGGCAGAATCAATGGATCCCTAATAATTAACTACAGTAGCTACTCCCGACAAGGAATTTGGCGAGGAGCTCCCTGACTAAGCCTGACTAAAAGAGGCTGAGCAAAATACTTTAAATATACATTTCAAGGTTTTCTTTTTCAAATCAGCTTGTGTTGCAATAATCACCTTTAACCCAGAGCTGTCTTCTGTATTATTGCTTTTCTGCCACTAAAAGTTATAAGTCTTCCATGTCGAATGACAGCAAGTGTCACCAACCTACTTCCTCAGCCTCTGAGCCTAGGTTGTCATGAACATGCCCTTTGAGGGGGTGGGCATCATCACATTACTTCTTGACTGAGTGGCAGTTACAAGTCATTATAAGAATGCCTGTTATTCCACCCACTTTTGCTGCCGAGGAAGAAGATGCAGGTTATGACACTGGGCTGGCTTGAAGACTACAGGAAAATAGTGTATCCTTGCTGCTGTCCCTTTAATCCAGCCAGCAAAACATTCCTGTTGAAGCTCACTACTCCATCCCTGCTGTTAGTGGACAATGACGGTATGAAAAAGCAGCCATTTTGGGGAAGACCAAGAGTGGGAAAAAGGACTGTGATTGGCTACCACTGCAGCCTAGGCAATGGCTCATGTCAACCATAATATGAACATTTTTCAGAATTTCTCAGTTTTATTCTTATGGGTGATTTTTAATTATAAAAGATAGGGCTTTTTGATAAATTAGTGTAGGTAAAAAAAATCTGACCCCCCCCCCCGAGCCCCCGTTTTACTTACCTCACCCCTCGAAAGTCCGGTGCGCGTGCTGTTCGTCTTGTTCGGTTCCCAGCCTGGCCGTTGATTGGCTAGGCTGGGCAGATTGATAGCAGCGCAGCCATTGGCAGGCGCTGCTGTCAATCACAGCAGATGACGCGGTGTCCCGGGGGCGGGGCCGAGTGATACAGTCAGCGGCTATGGGCGCCGCTGTATCACGGTAGCGCGCTCGCAAAAGCTTTCCACCATGCAAGCTCCCGTGCGAGGTGCGAGGTAGAAAGCTTTTGCGAGGAGGAGCCGAGACAGCTGCCGAGGGACCCCAGAAGACAGCTTTCCGGGACACTCTGTGCAAAACGAACTGCACAGTGGAGGTAAGTATAACATGTTTGTTATTTATTTATTTTTTTATATTTCTGACTTTAGTGTCCCTTAAAGCTTGCCATACACACATATATTTTTTTTCAACCTACGGGCTGAATGCAAAAAATTTTCGATCCATGTTAAACAGCACAGAGGAATGAATCTTTCATTGTGGCTACTGTATTCTGACAGCCAGTGCTGCAGCCAGTCAAAGTACCTGACCGGTGCCTGTGTCTGATTGGATGCAGACACTATTCGGCCAGCAATCTTATGATTAGCTCTGTTGGTTTTTTAATCAAAGAATGTCGGATAGGAGGGTACTGACAGGGAAACCCATGGACCATATTTTTTTCCAGTTCAAAAGGATTGCCTGATGCATGGCCAGCTTTGGAATTTTATTTTAAGCTGGTCTCAAGAAAAACAAAAACTGCAACACCCTCTAGTTTATGAGGGTGTTAAATATGGATTTACAACAAGAGATACTAGAAACTTGCTAATTCAGTACTCAGCATTGGGGTTGGCTTCTAAACCTGAGCACTGTCATATGGGAGGAGGTTACGGTACATGCTCTTCATACCCTAAAGCACCAGCTATTTTAGTGAGTGCTAGGGGAGGGAGGCTATTACAAAGAAATTACACATGAAGGGTCCTAAAAGGTCAAGGTGGCTGTGTCCCTTTAATTGTATATATTTGGATGCCTGACTGGATTCGACGCATTTGCGAGCAGATATGACTGCTGGTTAGCGTACTAACCAGCAGACATATCGGTCCGACAGGTTCCCAGCCGACAGATTTCAAAGCATGCTTTGAAATCTGTCGGGTGGCCAAATCCGTCTGTTAGCCCGTACACACGATCGAATCTGTCTGCTGAAACGGTCTAGCAGACCGTTTCCAGCAGACAGATTTGATCGTGTGTACGAGGCCTTAGCTATATGGCAGTTAATCTAGGGATCACTGTAGTAGTATAAAAACTAACCTAGTATCTGCATTGGTAAGGAACAGCATAAACAGTGACCCATATAAACAATTAACAGCATAGACTGTATTGAAAAAAAAAGCCTCTGCAACAAACGATCAAAAAAGTCCCAGAGTGCGCATTGTGTATATCCCCCTGAATGTAGGTAGCTCCTTAAAATGGGTACCCCTTGGAGGTAGTTGTACAGTATCTGGAGGCTTCAGCCGGGTAATATTGGGGCATAAACTGTGCGGCGGAGCACTTGGTTACTGTCCACTTCAATCTGCATGTAGTGGTTGGCTTTGGGATTATTAATGGCAGTCCTCTATTTTTGAATCCAAACTCTTATTTATTGATGTAAAAATGCATCAAATCAATATAAATAATAATAAAAATACAAAGACATAATAGTCAATAGAAATCATACATAATATGCATAAATAAGACAGTGATCAATCTATGAAAAGAAGATAAAAGAGTGTAAACTAAAACAAAACAGATCAACCCAAGCTCATAGTTCAATAAGCTATGCACAATGGCATTTCTTTCTGTTTTCTGATGCCCCGTACACACGATCGGTTTGGAAAAAGTCTGATGAGAGCTTTTGGTCGAGAATCCCGACCCTGTGTATAGATAGATAGAGAGCAGGGTCTCTTTTTTCCCGTCAGGTAAAAAAAAGGATCAGAATTTCCGATTGTGTGTACAAATCCCGGCGCACAAAATTCTTACGTATGCTCGGAAACAATTTGACGCATGCTCAGAAGCATTAAACTTAATTTTCTTGGCTTATCATAGTCTTTTACGTCACCGCGTTCTTGGCATTTAAAAGTTCACCATACTTTTGTGTGACCATGTGTACGCAAGACAGGCTTGAGAGGAATTCCGTTGAAAAAAACATCCAACTTTTTTCTGACGGAAAACAGATTATGTGTACGGGGCATCAGAGTAATATACTATGAACTCAGAACAAAATTAACATAGCTGAAACAATAGATGGGTAGAGCATTTCGGTGCCCCTAACTAGAGCCATAACAACTTAAATTTGTAGGAGTCTATCTATTACTAGCTGTGAAGGCACAAAGCCAGGACAATCCAACCAACTCTGCCAAATAAGATTACATTTTTGTAGCGCGTTTCGGTGGAAACAAGTTTCCAGTCCTTCCACCCAGCGAACCTTGTCCTGGACACTCATCTGTCTCTGGTGCCTGGAACCCAGTCTTTGGTAGCTCTGTCCTTACAATACAGTGTTCAAGGTTCTGTCTCAATGCTCTGGTCCCTGCAGAGGCTCAGCATCAGGTCTGCTCTGGTCCTCATCAGCAAGAGAAAGCTTCTCATCAAAAGCCTGGGAGAAAACTTGCCCAACTCTCCTTGGTTCTTGTAGTTCACAGCCCCATTTACTTGCACAGTTCAGCTCTCCTTCCAGACTACATTTCCCAGGATCCTGAGCGGTTGTATCATCATGCTTCCTTAATCCTCAGACTCTGCTGCATAGTCAGGAAGGTGGCGGGAGGAGTGAGCAGAGAACCATACATAGCTGTTCCAATCACAGCATATGCCTGAGGGGGAAAGAGAGCAGGTGTTCGGTCAGATTTTGGACCCGTCAATATTTGTAACGGAAGTGTTGTTTCGTCGCCGCTATGTTGCTACACCTCACACTCTATCATAGTAAAGATACACTGAAAAGGAGGTAAGCGGACATCTTGTTACACCTACCGGAGTCTTGCATTTTACACTTTTTTTAACAGTAGACTAAGGCCGCGTACACACGACCAAATGACAGACCGATTTGATTGGATTTGTCTGCTGGGATATATTGGTTTGATCGTGTACACACGATCAAACCAAACTCCCCGCAGGCAGACAGCGCGGTGATGTGGCGGTGACGTTGACGCCGCCACGTCACCGCACCAGGAAGTAAAACACTTCCGCGCATGCGTCGAATCCATTCGACGCATGTGCGGGCAGATATGTACACTAACCAGCAGACATGTCGGACGGACGGGTTCCCAGCAGACAGATTTTAAAGCATGCTTTAAAATCTGTCTGCTGGAAAAATCTGTCTGTCCACCCGTACACACGATCGAATTTGTCAGCTGAAACGGTCCGTCGGACCGTTTGCAGCAGATGAATTTGATCGTGTGTACACGGCCTAAGTTGATATAGTGAAATACAATACTTAAAACTCCATCTGACGGTTTACACATTGAATTTTAAAAACAGCGGCAAGCCTTGCTAATCAGACAGAAGTTTGCTGCTTTTAAAATTCAACATATAAACATATACACAGAGTTATAAGTACTTCACTATATATATATATATGTATATATATATTTCACTATATCAACTCAGTTTATTGTTAAAAAGTGTAAAATGCAAAACTAAGATGGGTGTAACAAGATGTCCGCTTGCCACCTTCTCACTGTATCCTTACTGTGGTGGAGTGCGGGGTGTAGCAAGATGGCAGCGATGAAACGTCACTTCTGTTACCAATTCTGACGGGTCCCCTATACTGATGGAACACAGGCACAAAAGCACACAGCCCACTCTGAACTGAAAGCCAAGTGGTGGCTGGGGGAAAGCCTGAGTGCTCCTCTAGCCAAAAGTGCACCCAGCTACAGGAGGGTTACAACCATTTTTTTTGCCATTACCGCCCTATTGGGGAGATTCTCCTTCATGTTTTGTTTCATAGCCAAAACAGGAAGTGAGAGGAAATCCATTCAAAACGAGGGAGTCCCTGGTTGTGTTCCCATGGGAAGATTGGGAAGATTTCTCTCCTTGTCTATTCTGGTGACAGCCCAAAATGTGGGAATTTCTTTCACTTTCAGTTTTGGTGATAATGGTGGAGAGGACACATATAGAGGGTGAATCGCCCTAAAGGGGACACAAACAGCAATAAAAAACCTGACAGGTGTTCCAATCCCTCTTCACTTTATCTCAAACTAAAAAAAAATAATTGCCTTTAGTTATACTGTAAAGTAAAGACACTTCAGAAATAAAGAGGGTGGGTTTTCAGAAGCATATGTCAGCAGGTTCTTCATTAACAAGTCTCCTTTAACTGCAAGATAGGCAACACACATCAACAAATATTTCTACTTTCCTCCCATTCCTCTCGCTAAACACCTGTTTCAACTTTTTAACCGCTTCCGTTTTTCCTTCCCTAAATTTTGCTTATAAAGGGAAGGCCTACAAAAAAACATTTCTTTCATTTCACATACCAGCCTTCCGCTATTTATTTACTTCTAGTTATGCATATTTGTAAACGAGGCTGACTCGTACCAACGAAAAAGACCAGCCGTTCCTGCAGCTGAAAAAACATGTCTTTTATCAGAGGATTGCTAAAGAAAAAGCACCAGTCTGTCGGAGCAGGAAACATGAGCCAGTTAAACAACCTGATAAAGCTGGGATCCCCAGCACAGGGCCAGTTCAGTGTCTACCAGAATGTTGGGGGACCAGACTGTGGCTAATCGGGGAACAAAAACACCCTGCCATCAGTGGGATTAAAACATGCCCTGACTGTCATTGGGAGTTATGGTCCATCATTAGTGTCAGTGGAAGGAATAAATTCCCCACTGTTGGTTGTATAGGCATGAAAAGAACAGGAAGTGGGGGAAAATATCCCCATTGGGGTCACAGACAGAAGTTAAAGTGGTTTTAAAGGTTCAAGGTTTTTTATCTACATGCCTCCTATACTTATGTGAGCTTCCTCTTGATCCAGCGATGTGCACGTGAGCTGAGCTTCTCCTGGGTCTCTCATTCTCCATTTGTTGGGACAGCAGCGGGAGTCTTTGGCTCCCACTACTGTCAATCACAACCAGTGAGCTAATGAGGAGAGAGCGGGGGCAGGGCCAACCACGTCTCTGTGCATCTTATGAATGCATAGAACAGGGCTCGGGAGCTAACATGCACCAGTGCCCCCTAGAGCAATCAGCTGGCTATTGAAGGCACTGACCAAAGAGTAAGAGCCAGGAGGGGCAGTGGGGGACCTGAAAATAGGAGGATCGGGCTGCTTTGTGAAAAACCACTGCACAGAGCAGGTAAGTATGACATGTTTGTTATTGAATTTTTTTCTTTTTTTTATAAGCCTTTAATGTCATTTTACAGCCTTCAAAAAATATCAAAAAACAAAGAAAAGATGCACACAAAGGGCACCAAACTACAGTACAAAAGAAAAAGTACCCCATAAAGAATGTATACACCACAAAAATTGTATAAAAAATAGCTTTATTATAAATGACATAAAACGACATGAATGTGCAACAACCCACAGCTATAACCCACAGATTAAAAACATCAACTCAACCACAAAAAAACTAAATAATATCAATATACTAGTTCCTACATAAAGTTATTCATCAGATCCATCAAGGAACTCAAACAGAGCCTTGGATGACACCGACTTGAGTCAGTAAACCATATACTGTACATAATTTACCAAATTCAATGGAAAAGAAAAATAAATATACAAAAAATGCATAATACAAACATGAAAAATCCAAAAATACTAGGCCTGCAAAAAGAAGATAGGTGTTGTATCCTAGAACAGTGCTGAATCATAAAGTATGACATGGGGACTGGTGGCAGAGAACTCAAAATATATCACAGCTTTAGCTGCTTCATCAGGGTTGTGAGTTTAGAGATGAAAACCTTCCAGACATTTTAACTCTTCTCCACTCTATCGAAAACGATTAAAACGTTTTGGCTGGAGTTAGGCTTTAAAGTGAAATTCCAGGCTAGATCTAACTAAGCTTAAAAAGACTCCCACCCCCACCTCCTGACTCCTATACTAACTACCCTGTAGGAAGAAGATACTTATACTAATCTCAGGGTGCTCCAATTCCAGTCACATGATCTTAACAGCAGACGGTTTCAGGGGAGAAGAGAGAGAGCCAACAACGTCTGCGGAGCCTGAGTGATGACATCACCCATAGGCTTACAATGGGGCATCTGTTGTTGGCTGTACCTTATCTCCCCTGAAACCAGCTGCTTGGAGCTGATCGCGCAACTAGACCAGAGCAGTCGAAGAATAGGTAAGTATAAGCATCTTTTTTCTTTTTTCTAGTTAGAAGGTGGGTAGAAGCCATTTTAAGCTTAGTTAGAACAATCTTGAAATTCCACTTTAAAGGACAACTGTCTCTTTAACACAGCTGTCCTTTAACCAATTGTCCTCCGCCCACCGTCAAATGACGGCGGGCAGAGGACTCCATTGTCCTGACATCACGTCATATGACGTGATGTCCTTTTAAAGCCGCGGGCGGGCGCGCACCGCTCTGCTGGGATGCCGGTGCGAGTGCCCGGCGGCAACGATCGCCGCCGGGCACACGCGATTGCCCAGTAACTGAGCGGAGACGTGGAGCTCTGTATGTAAACACAGAGCTGCAGGTCCCTGTCAGGGAGAGAGGAGACAGATTGTGTTCCTTGTACATAGGGACACAATCGGTCACCTCCCCCAGTCACCCCCCCTCCCCCTACAGTTAGAACATAGGACACACATTTAACCTCTTCCCCGCCCCCTAGTGGTTAACCCCTTCACTGCCAGTCACATTTATACAGTACAGTAATCAATGCATATTTATAGCATTGTTCACTGTATAAATGTAAATGGTCCCAAAAATGTCAGAAAAGTGTCCGAAGTGTCCGCCATAACGTCGCAGTCCCAATAAAAAAATCGCAGATCGCCGCCATTAATAGTAAAAAAAAAATGCCATAAACTATCCCCTATTTTGTAAACACTATAAATTTTGCGCAAACCAATCGATAAACGCTTATTGCATTTTTTTTTTTACCAAAAATATGTAGAAGAATACGTATCGACCTAAACTGAGGAAAAAAATATATTTTTTTAATATTTTTTGGGTTATTTATTATAGCAAAAAGTAAAAAATATTGCATTTTTTTCAAAATTGACGCTCTATTTTTGTTTATAGCGCAAAAAATAAAAACCGCAGAGGTGATCAAATACCACCAAAAGAAAGCTCTATTTATGGGAAAAAAAGGACGCCAATTTTGTTTGGGAGCCACGTTGCACGACCGCGCAATTGTCAGTTAAAGCGACGCAGTGCCGGAAGCTTAAATTTTGTCTGGGCAGGAAGGGGGTGTAGGTGCACAGTAGGCAAGTGGTTAAATACCCCCTTCCCCCACTTTCCTATGTGTAGTCTGCCAGGTACTTACCTTACTCCCTATTCCAGCGGTTTTCACTGTGTCAGCCTACGTGGCTCCACAAAGCCTTTGCATTAAAAAAGTTCCTGCTGGGTCCTTTTCCAACTGGGCATGCACATAAAAGCTATTCATATTGGGAAGCCAAAGTTATGGTGGCTTACAACCATCCAGAGGAGTAGATTCACTTATAGGAATGAAAGGAAAAATAGGATCCAGCAGGGGCATTTTAATTGCAAAACTGTAAGATGCCAGGCAGGGCTGCACAGTGAAGAACGTTGGACCTGTGAGGAAGGTGAGGTATCGTACCAGATGGCCAGCACTCAGAAAAGTAGGGTAATAAATTAAAGGGCAACTCATACTAAAGATACAACTGTGCATTAGCGTGCAAGAAGGAATTATCAGAAGAAAGCTCACAGGCTCCGCATCCCATCAATTAGTAATAGGACACAGGAAGAAATGCTTCAGTCAGGAGCTGGGATTTTTTAGATGGCAATAAACACAATAAAATGCATAATCTTTTATTCTATTAGTTTAAAAGACATATTAATAGCAGAAAATAAATATACAAGGGCACATGATAAAATTATTGGATCAAGTTGGTATAGATGTTCACAATGTGATCAATGGTTTAGTAGTTAAAGTGGGGTGATAATCCCGACATGTTTCGCCATTAAATTTGGCTTCTTCGGGGGATATTAATTATCACAACACAATTCACCCTTGATAAGCCTAGTTCTCCAAAGAATCCAAAGATCCATGTATAGACATTCAGCAGGCATAAAAGGAAACACACACCAAGTGGTTATGGGATGGGGCATTCATGTGATGGGCGCCGGAGAGGATAAAACAGACCCATTACCACTGCCAGTGTATTATAAGGCTTCAACCAAGGGATCTTTAATCACCTATAAGCCTGCTGATCAATTGAATATTAGTAGAGAACAGGACTTGTGCTGTTTGTGAACTATGTCTGTGCCCCAGTTTCCCTGCCAATTTGTGCTTTAGCTTGTTATAATGTCAAAGGTGCCAAAATGCAAACAATTTTAAAACAATTCACCAAGAATAGTGTATTGCCCCCTGACTGCAGAATGCTGATGAAGACACTAAAAAGGTGAAACCAAAAAAACAAACATCTTTTGTAGTAATTTGGTAGCAGGAATGAACATAATTTGACTGTTATATAAAACCGAGTTCAACAATGTAACACATGATACTTTGATGACAGGGAAAAAAAATTGTATCCCATTCCTCCGAATACTGAAACTTTAAACTTTTACTAAAGTCTTCTCTTTTTCAACATCATCACCTTCTCCACCATTTAATACGGAGGCGTACTGTACCACTAGATGTCATCGCCACTAGGTAATGCTGACTGATTTTCCATTGCTGTTTCTCGTGACTCCCCAATGAAAACACATCAATATCTCTTGAGAAAGCAATATCAACAAAACCTTCTTCCTCTGGCAGGTCTGAGTATCTGTTACACTAATCAGTGAAATTTATAATGCGGGATTCAGTAAGGAAGTTTGTGGAAGTTTTTGTACAATGCCAATGCCACTGCAGTTGCAGATGTCAGGGCACTTTACGTTTTTATATATATATATATATTTTTTTAAAGGGGTTGTAAAGGAAAAACATTTTTTTCATAATAAGCATCCTTTACCTGCAGACATTCCTCTTTTCACTTCCTCATTGTTCGTTTTTGCTCAGAAGTTGCTCTATGTATTCTCTGTTCTGTTCACTTCCTGCTTGTCTGATTTTACTGACCATGGTGAAGGGAGGCTTTACTGCAGTGGTCAGTAACATGCTCGCCCCCTCCTGGGAACTACATCTGTGTGGCAGGATGCTCTCTAAGTGTTAGAGACTTCAAGGAGGTGTGAATTACTGGGCGTGCCGCAATGCATACTGGGAAATGTAGTTCTTACATGAACAAGTGATGCAAGCCAGGAAGTGAATGAGAGAACAGAAACTAGAACGCCGGAGGTGATATAGATGAAGGAATTTAATAGGGATTTACTTGTTTACTTACTTTTAGGGCTATAAAATAGAATTGTCTTTGGTAAAAAAAAAAAAAAATATTACATACTAATGATTAATATTCTCATATCCAACCTTCACATATTTTATGGTTTCTCTCCTAGCTCTTGTGTTCTTTAATAGCTCATGGTGAAATGTACACGCACAAATTAATAAATCAGAGCAGACACTTCTCCTCCATTCCACTCTTATGTCCTGTGCACACAACCGGGATTCCCGACGGCAAAAGGTCAGTCAGAAATCCAGAGGGGAAAACCAAGAAACTGCTCTCTACTTTTTCCCCCGTACACGCGGTCGGTTATCCCCTCTGGCCTTTTCCCAATGACTTTCTGAAACAAGGGTGGCAAGAGATATAAGTATTTAGTCTCTTCTTTACAGATATGTGCTTTGCTTAACAGCTTCATCATATGAGTGGCTTTAAGGTAATCATTGCAAAAAAAAACAACTCAATGCTCAATGTTTTCCACTCATGAAAATGCTTATGCTTTCTTTGATACTATCTGTTTGCCCCAAGAGCAGCCTATGCCCATTGCCCATTGTGTATAACACAATATGAATCTGGCAAAATGGTTTCTGAACAGACTGTTGACAAATTGGAAGCATAAATACAAATTCTTGCTGGTCATTCTTACTCATTTAAATGCTATCTTAAGAGACATAACCCTTATCAATGTTTTCACATCACAGCTCTTATTTTCTACATGAATGGTCCATTGTACTGTATAAAATACATCTTACAACAAGGAACAAAGGACATTCTATTGTAAAGAATAAGAGATTGCTTTTTAAGAGCATTGTAGAGCAACACAACACTCAAAGAGGCTCTGCTGTTAGAATTATTATTAATTGTTGCAATCAAGCAATGGGAGCCTGTACATAAAAGAAAAAAAACTTTATAAAAATTAAAGGGGAATTTCAGTATGTACACATTTTAAAAATCATTGGGGCTGATTTACTTAAGAATATTTTCATAGTTACTGAACAGTAGAGTACGTTCTGTGATACTTTTTTTCATTGCACTAACATCCAGATTTTCAGGACAGGCTTTTGGAATGTATCCCTTTTGTTCAAGGTCCAAGTAGTTCCTAGTAGTCTGCCCTTTATTAAAATTGTGGATGTAGTATCTGGCAAATTCCCAAAGCAGTTGACTGAGGTAACAGTATCTGGTAGTTATCTCACTATTCAGTAGGAATATGCACCCACTGATATTGTTGGAAAAACAACAGCAAGTAATGTAAAGTTGCGTTATACTGTAAACTACTGTATATACTGTATGCATTATACCTCTATATCCAGCAGGTGGTATTGTGTGTTATCTATGGTAATGTAATGAGAGGAAGTGTTTGCTTTCCTCACTGTTCTCCTGTTGGTTTTATCTTTCCTGTTCTATTATAAAGATATGTTCTGATATTCCTCCATGAAGGTAAAGTTCATCCCCACCAAACTGCTGAAGGAATGTGCCGGTATTCTAGCACCTCCTCCACCATCAAGTATCATCCCCACCAAACTGCTGAAGGAATGTGCCGGTATTTTAGCACCTCCTATCACGCAGCTTATAAACCAGTCCTTCAAGGAAGGTTTAGTGCCCTCCCAGTTGAAACAGGGCATAATTAAACCCATCTTGAAGAAACCTACCATTGACCCCAAAGACCCAACTCACCGTCGCCCCATAACAGGCCTAAACGTCCTCTCCAAGGAAATGGAGAAAGTAGTGGTACAACATCTGCAACAGCATCTAGATACCCACAAACTACTCGATCCATTTAAATCGGTTTTCCGTCCCGGGCACAGGACAGAAACAGCATTGCTCAAAATATGGGACGACGTTCTCGAAGCCGCAGACGAAAGAGAATCTTCTCTTCTAGTTCTGTTGGACCTAAGCGCAGCTTTTGACACTGTAGACCACAATCTATTACTGACTAGGCTAGCTGAAGTAGCCAAAGTCACACAAGGTGATCTATCATGGTTCTCCTCTTTTCTGGAAAACCGATCACAAATAGTGAAATTGGGACCTTTCACTTCTGAAAAAAGCACGGTGTCATGCGGAGTCCCTCAAGGATCCCCCCTATCGCCGGTGCTGTTCAACATCTATCTCCGCCCTCTCTTTGAAATCATCAGTAGGCAAAAACTACTTTATCATTCATATGCAGACGACACGCAACTGTATTTTCGCATCTGCAACAAAAAGGATCATCATCTCAGTCTAGAGACATGCCTCTCTTTGATAGAAAACTGGATGACAAAGAGTTATCTTAAACTCAACAGCTCCAAAACAGAACTTCTCCTGTTTAACGCCAGTCGTAAGAATCAACTTGCAACAACTTGGACACCCCCATTCTGGGCGAAATCATCACCCCTAGCTCCAAAGTCAAAAGTCTCGGGGTCATCTTTGACACCTACATGACAATGGATGCACAAATAGGGTCTTTTGTCAGCGGATCTCACCATCTGCTGCGCCTACTATGCAGACTTATTCCTTTTATTTCTAAAGAAGACATAGCAGTCGTTGTGGGAACAATTGTTAATTCCAGACTGGACTATGCCAACGCCCTCTATCTCGGACTCCCTAAGTACCAAATCTCTCGTCTGCAAGTCGTTCAAAATACGGCCGCCAGACTTGTGACTGGGAAAAAACCCTGGGAATCAATCTCACCTTCGCTGAGAACCCTTCATTGGTTGCCAGTAAAAGACAGAATTGCTTTTAAAGCACTCTGTCTGACGCATAAGTGCATCCATAGGAAGGCCCCCCAATATCAATGCGTAAAAATAAAAGCTCACAATTCCAATCGCGTTCTGCGATCCACCAACCAAAATCTGCTCCAGATACCCAAAGCCAAATACAAGTCCAAAGGAGAAAGAATATTTGCGCTCCAAGGTCCCAGACTATGGAACGCTTTACCAACCAGCATTCGGTTGGAGGAGAACCACCTAGCCTTCAGAAGAAAGATCAAAACTCATCTCGTTTGATATCAAAGGAGACAGGAACAACGAGCGTGCAGAGGCGATTAAGTTTGCATGTGCTGCGCTATAGAAGTTTTTCACTCACTCACTCACTCACTCAGATCATGGGCCCAGCACACCCAGGCACTGGGAAGAATCCTACAGTCAGCCAGTGAGTACTGTATACAAGCTGCTGAAAGATGGTAAGCGGTTCAGATGTGAAGTTTGTAATTGCAAATCTGAACAATGCCAATTACCAGCTGTGGAAAGTTAAACTAGAAATGCTTCTGGACAAGGATGACTTGTGGCAATTGCTGAATACAGACAGACCCAACAACGGAGAGATGGAGAACTGAAACAGGAAAGACAGACAATCAAAAGCGATCACATAACAACAGAGAAAATGGCCAAAGGTACATGGACTGAAGCTGCATGAGCGTTCAAGTCTAAAGAGCAAATTGTTTTTACTAAGAAAGTTGTATAAAATGAGACTAGAACAAGGCCAGCATATGTGTGATCATGTGAAAGCTATGCTAGAGATCATAGAGCAGCTATGTGCCATCGGAGAGGACAGCAAAGACAACCATATTGTTGCCCTGCTCCTCTGCAGCCATATACTGCTCTTATTATCACTTTAGAAACCAGACCTGAGCAGGAACTGACATTGTAATATGTCAAAGGCAAATTAATTGAAGAATATGACAGAAAGAAATAAAACACACTCTGTGATGACAAAGCTCTTAGGTTGTACAAAGGCACAAAGCACAACAAAGAAAGCAGAGCCTGTTTTTGCTGTAAAAGGACTGGTCACTTAAAAAAGGACTGTTCTATCTGGAAACCTAAGCAGCGAAAGCTAGAGCTATCCACAAAAGGAAGAGTGAAAGCAATCACAATAGAAACTGAAGACACATCATGGAGTGGCACCTTTAAAGTGACATGTAGCGGCAAGCCATGTGGCTGGTGCATAGACTCAGGTGTGACAAGCCACTTGACTAGCCATGAGGCCTCCTTCACCAACAAACAACGTTTTTCTAGCACGGCCTGCGCCTTCGAAAATACTCTACGCTGGCGTATCTTGGTGAGCAATAGCTTGGTGAATACAGTGCATGCCTGTGTGTGCGCTACGCCAGCGTAGATGTGCTCCCACTCTCTGTGAATCTGGCCCATAGTCTCTAATGACATACATAACAAAATGTATTTCCTTATGGCACAGGCGGCTGGGGTACAGAAGCTATACCGGACATTATAAAGAGAGGTTTATCAGAAGATTTGACAATAGTGCCCTGCAAAGTGCTCATGAAATGCAAGTGCTGTATTGAAGCAAAAGCCAGACATGCTCCCCTTTCACAGGTATCTCAAAGAAAAAACTACCCACCCCCTCCAGCTCATACACAGTGATATATGTGGTCCAATGAAAACTCCCACGTCATGCTGGAACAGATATCTACTGACTTTCATTGATGATTATTCCAGGTACACAACTACTTATCTGATGAAATACAAGAATGAAATATAAGAGAAACTTGAAGAGTTCCTTGTCATGTCTAGAAATGTTGTCATGTCTAGAAACCAGGAATAGTACACAACGACAATGGTGGCAAATACATAAGCAAAGAAGTGGCCTCATACCTGAAGAGACAATGAATAGTACTCCAGACAACCACACCATACACTTCTGAACAAAATGGTGTAGCAGAAAAAAAAAAAAACACACTCCTATAGAAATGGCCAGGTGCATGGTGTCGGATGCCAACCTACCTTACAAGTACAGGGGGGAAGTAGTCATGACTGCAACCTACCTACATAACAGACTACCCTCAAGAAATGTGGCATGGATCAAGGCCTAGCATAGGGCAAATCAGTGTGCATGCCTATATTCCAAGTGAAAAGCGATCCATGCTGGAAAACAGAGCCATAGAGGTCATTCTATTAGGCTACAGTGAGCAAACAATGGCTTACACAATCCTACACTCAAAGACTGGCGGAGTCACTATAAGCAATTGTGTTTATTTTTTTTGATGAAAGCCCATGGAACCAGACATGCCTCTTACTCGAGGTGGGTGCCTGCTCAGAGACCAGTGCAGCCACAGTGGGAGATTTGAGGTGAGCCATGCAATTCAGGAGCGTCTGTAACACTAAGGCAAACTGATCCATATGGTGATCCTGCTCATCCAACCTCAAAAAAATATTACCAACAAGTGGATTGACTGCATCTTCTGAATTCATGGCCTTCGCCTACTGTCAGAAACCATAAATCAGACCGAGACAGAAGTGCAGTTCAAATCACACTTGTTTATTAATAATAATAGTAAAAAGTAAACAGAGCAACGTAGTCAAATCATAGCCAGAGTTTTGTAACTGTAAGGGATAGTCAGACAAGCCAGGACGTTAGGGAGCCAGAGATCAGTGTACTTCAGGACAGGCCAGGAAGTCAGGAAACTGGAGAATCAGCAAGCAGGATCAGGAACGCCAGCCAAGCAAGTCTTCAACAGGTACACAGGCGAGAGTCTCTGGATGTGTTGACCAAGGCGAAGGCAGAGAGGGACTGAACTGAACAGCTTAAGTAACCAGCAGGACTGATGAACAGGATATCATCATCAGATGAGTCACTGTGGAAAAGATTGGAGCTGGCAATTAACCGACAGCTGAGCGGCCTGCTCTGAAAGGGAAGGACTGAGCCCAGCCCTGACAAATATGCAAGATGCAAAGCAGGTGAAAACTCCTATTGAACCAGGCTGTCAAAAGAGAAATGAAGCAGAAAACTTTCTATCCAACAATGACATGCATCACAGAGCAAGCGGTATGCTGCTATATGTTGCCACTGTGACAAGACCAGACATAGCCACAGCAGTGGGCATACTATGCAGGAACGTATCAGCTCCCTGTCAGCGTGACTGGAACACAGTAAAAAGAGTGCAATACCTCAAAGGAACAATTCAGATGAAGTTACAGTTACCAACAAAATCACATCCAAAATTGGTCAGATATGTGGATGCTGATTGGGCCGGGGACTGCACAGACCGCAAATCCACAAGTGGATTCATCTTCCAGTATGGAAAATTAACCATAAGTTGGTCTAGTCGAAAGCAAGCAATTGTCCCTCTATCTATAACTGAGGCAGAGTGCATTGCAGCAGCACACGCATGTCAAGAAGTGGTATGGATTTGTCAACTTTTTGTGGACTTCGGGATAAACATGTCAAAACCAATTCCCATTTTTTAAGACAACCAGAGATGTATAAAGCTTACACAATCAGAAAGGGTCAATCCTAGAACCAAACACATTGATGTCAAGTATAACCTATTGAGGGACAATCAAGAGCAAGGTGTTATTGACATTCAATACTGCCTATCAGAGGAGATGACTGCTGATGCATTGACCAAGCCTGTGTTGAAGGAACGTCATAATTATCTCCAGAAGAGGCTGAATGTAATTTGACAAAACACATACTGTTGAGCAGGGGTGTTGGAAAAACAACAGCAAGTAATGTAGAGTTGCTTTATACTGTGAACTATATACTATATGCATTATACCTAGCTATCCAGCAGATAGAACTGCAGTGTTATACTGTGTTATCAATGGTAATGCAATGAGAGGAATTGTTTGAGTTTGCATACAGTGTCCATTTACCTTCTGTGGTGCAGTGTTCCTGTTTCCTGCAAATGGGATAAAGCTTTCTCACCCAACCCTGTGGTCAAGGTCCAAATGAACGTCCTGGAACAGCAGGCTCTCCTGGCAACCCAACTGGTCACCTCACACTGGAACGCTCTACCTTCGGTGCAGGTGCACCTGGATGTGCACCTGGGATCCCCCTCTCTCAGGCCAGATGTCCTAACAGAGGCCTTAACCATGCAGTAAAATCACCTGAGAGACAGTATCTCTCCCTCAGATCTGATCTCTTCCTCTGCCTCGTGGTGTCTGAATTTTCCTCAGGGAATCAAAATTGAGTCTTTCCTTTCATGCTCTCAGAGCATACTGGTCTTTTGTAGTTCCATACAGTTAAATCTTAATGTAAAAACTTGAGTCCTGGAACTACATTTACCTGTATGTTTTGCTTCCTGGTGTTAATCACTCTGTTGGCAGGATGTCATTAAACAGAGTCCTAGCTGGCACTAGAGGGAAAAAGTCTCATTGCAACAATGTTTCAGAGTGTCTTTTGATACTGCAGGTAAGATAATCAGCTCACTGCTACACCCCCTTGCTACTGGAGGACCTGTCACGTTACCAGGTACGATGCCTAATGACTGGTTTCTTTGTGTCATGAACTTGGTTTGGTTACCCTTAGCAATGGATTTTCTCTTTGAAATCCCTGCTCTTCTTCCTTTTCTTTCTGCAGGGCTTCCAGGATCGATCAGCGTGGTTCCCTGTGCTGGTACTGACCAACCAGAATCGCTCTGATCCCTCCCAAAAGTTATGCACAAAGAAACGAGAGTAACGTGGGAATTTCCAATCCCCGGTCTACTATACCTGCTGCATGAGCACTGATGGCTCATCACCCACAGAGGTAAGGACTCAGAGATCAGGGGAGCATGGAAGATGTAGGGTGTTAGTTAAAATTTTCTTTTTTTCTAAAAAGGTGAACTTACACTTTATGGGCCAGATTCTCATACAATTACCGCTGGCGTAGCGTAAGCCATTTACACTACGCCGCCGCAATTTAACAGAGCAAGTGCCGTATTCCCAAAGCACTTGCTCCGTAAGTTGCGGCTGCGTAGTGTAAGTGGCTCTGCGTATCCCCGCGTAATTCAAAGGGGGTGGCTTGTATTTATTAATTAAGCGCGCCCCTGCGCCGATCGAACTGTGCATGCGCCGGCCTCAAAAATAGCCCAGTGCGCATGCTCCAGCTCACGTCGGAAAAAATGAATGAAGCCGACGTGAGCGACGTTTACGTAAATCCCTTTCTCGCGAACGACTTAGTAAAACAACGTAACTGACAGAAAAAGATGACGCTAACCCGACGCCATACTTAACATGGCAACGACGGAACTTCGTAAACCTACCCCTCATATAGCAGGGGTAGGTTTACTCTTACGGAAACGACATAAACGACGACGGGGCGGCGTAAAAACGTTCGGGAATCGTCGGATTAGGCTCATTTGCATAGGCAAATGAGAAATCATCGTAAAGGCCACCTAACGGGCAGCGATGTCATTACATCTACGATCCGACGGTGTAATTGTTTTACACCTGTCGGTTCTTCACTGTATCTATGCGTAAGTGATTCTAGGAATCACACGCATAGATACTCAGGAAAAAAAACAGAGATACGACGGTGTTTCCTACGAAACGCCAGCGTATCTCTTTTGAGAATCTGGCCCTAAGTGTCCCGGGTAAAAACTTTCCTGTAGCATTTCAAGAACATACTGGAAATTATTAGAGCCCATGTACAGTGGCCAAAATGGTGTATTCATCAAGCTATCAAATGTGCCATATGTTCCAGGAGATGGCATAGACCAGTGGTTAACAACTTATGAGTAGAGTTGAGCGGACACATGGATGTTCGGGTTCGGACCCGGACCCAAACTTTGAAAAAAAAGTTCGGGTTTCGGGACCCGAACTTTGACCCGAACCCGAACCCCATTGAAGTCAATGGGGACCCGGACTTTTGACTACTAAAATGTCTCTAAAAAACTAAGGGAAAGAGCTGGAGGGCTGCAAATGGCAGCAAAATGTTGGGAAGAGCAAGTACTCTGAAAATAAATGTGGATAGGGAAATTACTTAAAATAACATAAAAATAAATAAAAATAAAAAATAAAATCATTTTGACCTAGAAGGACGAAGTCCATATGTAGTAGGAGGTTGAGGTGGATGTGGCGGTGTAGGTGGAAGTGGCGGTGTAGGAGGAGGAGGTAGCCAACACAGAGAATCACCTATATATTTCTGTCCCTATAGCAAATAGCAGGAACCTGTCCCTACACAATGTTCTTGACACACACAGTATATCACAGGTGACAGGTGCAGTGCTGGTGAAATATGCAGAGAGTCACCTATATATTTCTATCCCTATAGCAAATAGCAGGAACCTGTCCCTAATCAATGTACTGGACACACACAGTATATCACAGGTGACAGGTGCAGTGCTGGTGAAATATGCAGAGAGTCACCTATATATTTCTGTCCCTATAGCAAATAGCAGGAACCTGTCCCTAATCAATGTACTGGACACACACAGTATATCACAGGTGACAGGTGCAGTGCTGGTGAAATATGCAGAGAGTAACCTATATATTTCTGTCCCTATAGCAAATAGCAGGAACCTGTTCCTAATCAATGTACTGGACACACACACAGTATATTACAGGTGACAGGTGCAGTGCTGGTGAAATATACAGAGAGTCACCTATATAATTCTATCCCTATAGCAACAAGGAGGAACCTAGCCCTAAACGATAAGATGCAGATCTCACAGAAATAAACAGTGCTGGTGTAGATTTCTCAAGCAGGATAATCCTATCTAACACTCTCCCTCAATCAGCAGCAAACCTGTCCCTACCCTAGCTAAAGCAGACTGATGAGCCCTAAACGATGTAATGCACAGTCCCTAAACGATAAGATGCAGATCTCACAGAAAGAAACAGTGCTGGTGTAGATTTCTCAAGCAGGATAATCCTATCTAACTCTGTCCCTCAATCAGCAGCAGCCTGTCCCTACCCTAGCTAAAGCAGACTGACAAGCTGTGCTGTGTGCCTCTATCTGATATAGAGGCTGGTCACATGCTGGGTCACATGCTGCACTGGGCAATCACAGCCATGCTATTAGTAGGCATGGCTGTGATGGCTTCCTAGTCAGAGTAGTAAAACAAATGGCGATTGGCTGCCATGCAGCGCCCAGTAACATACCCAAACTCCGAACCCGAACCCAAACTTTTTCCAATTATTTGGGTTCGGGTACAAAAAAAACCCCAAAGTCCGTACCGAACCCGAACTTTACAGTTCGGGTTCGCTCAACCCTACTTATGAGCTAAAGGGGGCCTTAAATGCGGCCCCTGGCATCACACATAATGTTCAATGTTCAGTGTTCAATGGCTAGAGTTGCCAAAACATATTAGTTTTACTGAACCATATTTCAATAAACTTCAAGGTATTGCAGAGTGGCTGGCTCTCCAGTTGTTTGTTTGTCTGAACAATGTTCCATATACAGTACAGACCAAAAGTTTGCACACACCTTCTCATTCCAAGAGTTATCTTTATTTTCATGACTATGAAAATTGTAGAGTTACACTGAAGGCATCAAAACTATGAATTAACACATGTGGAATTTTACATAACAAAAAAGTGTGAAACAACTGAAAATATATTTCATATTCTAGATTCTTCAAAGTAGCCACCTTTTGCAGCAGACACATCTCTAGAAGAACTGATAAGAGGAGATTGTGTGAATCCGGCCTTCATGGTAGAATATCTGCTAGGAAACCACTGCTAAAGAAAGGCAACAAGCAGAAGAGACTTGTTTGGGCTAAAGAACACAAGGAATGGACATTAGACCAGTGGAAATCTGTGCTTTGGTCCGATGAGTCCAAAATTGAGATCTTTGGTTCCAACCACTGTGTCTTTGTGCAACGCAGAAAAGGTGAACTCTACATGCCTGGTTCCCACCGTGAAGCATGGAGGAGGAGGTGTGATGGTGTGGGGGTGCTTTGCTGGTGACACTGTTGGGGATTTATTCAAAATTGAAGGCATACTGAACCAGCATGGCTACCACAGCATCTTGCAGCGGCATGCTATTCCATCCGGTTTGCGTTTAGTTGGACCATCATTTATTTTTCAACAGGACAATGACCCCAAACACACCTCCAGGCTGTGTAAGGGCTATTTGACCAAGAAGGAGTGTGATGGGGTGCTGCGCCAGATGACCTGGCCTCCACAGTCACCGGACCAGAACCCAATCGAGATGGTTTGGGGTGAGCTGGACCGCAGAGTGAAGGCAAAAGGGCCAACAAGTGCTAAGCATCTCTGGGAACTCCTTCAAGACTGTTGGAAGACCATTTCAGGTGACTACCTCTTGAAGCTCATCAAGAGAATGTCAAGAGTGTGCAAAGCAGTAATCAAAGCAAAAGGTAGCTACTTTGAAGAACCTAGAATATGACATATTTTCAGTTGTTTCACACTTTTTTGTTATGTATATAATTCCACATGTGTTAATTCATAGTTTTGATGCCTGTGAATGTACAATTTTCAAAGTCATGAAAATAAAGAAAACTATTTGAATGAGGTGTTTCCAAACTTTTGGTCTGTACTGAATGTAATGCTTGAGTGGACTGTCAGAAACTGCAGACCTAATAGAAGAAATAAGGATCAGAGAGCGAGGACAGGATATCATTTTGGCTGGGGATATGCTGTAAAAGACAATACGAAATTGGGAACGTTACATGAGGCTAGTAGAGATCAATGCTATTACCCTAATCAATGTTCCCACTACAGACTGCTAAGGTCTGAGGACTGCACATCATATACCAAAGGGCCACATGCGACCCTCGGCCTTCAGGTGGTTGGGCACCAGGGCCATGGACAATCATGGGAATAACCTGGACATACACCGAGCTACACACGGAATTTACAATGGCCAATTAAGCAAACAGGGTGAAAAGGAAACAATAAACCCTGACAGTGGTTCTATAACTAATTCAGATTATAAAGCCTTTTATTGGAAAGAATGGGTGGAGGGGTGGAGGGGTGGGGTGACCAATAATGCGCATGATCATGTGTTTCCCCTACTATAACCAGTAGATATACTGTACTATATTATCAATGATGCAACCCAAGAATGACAGATGAAGTTTGCAACTTGATTTATTCAGCACAGTCAGAGGTCAATCTATAATAAACAGGAGGCTGGTTAACACCCAGTCACAAAACACACAGCCTCCCAAGCTTTGTATATTGATACTTTAAACTGTTGATTTTATCCTGCAAGGCAGCCGTGACTGAAGTACATTAATAATATTAATCAAAACGAAAACTGTTTATTTCTCTCGGCTTTGATGGAAGGTGCGGGGTCCAGAGCACATAAGGATACATGCGCGGCAGATGGATGGTCATCTCAATGATGTGACGTAGGATATACATAATATATGACCTTAAAATACATTATTATCAGCATTCTCACTATGCTCAGGACTCACGGTAAAGGTAAACAGGCCCTATATAAATCAGGACTGATATTAAAGCAAATCTCCATCAAAAATTAACAAGATAAAAATGTAAGGCTAATAAATAGCACAAAAACAAGGTCAACTTATTCTACAATATTCACCTTTTAAATCAGGAAAATCCCCCTAAAAAATTTTTTTTTCCCCGCTAAATGTCCTCAGTCTGATAGCCAGCATAGTTCAACCCCCTTCATTTGAGCCCAGTTAATCCTAGACTCACCCCAGCCTGTAACTGGACAGTAAAAGGAGAAGCAATGAAGTTATTAGCTCATCTCTTGGTCACTCTGCTTTCCCTCCTATCAGCATGGAAGCTGATTGGTTTGTTGTGCTTTTCCTTCCTCTCACACTCCAGCTATGCTGTACAGGGACTGTAAGAGGCTGATGCCAGTCTGTTGGAAAAACCTTGGAATGTTTTCCGACGGAATTCCGCTCAAGGTTGGTTTGAGTACACACGGTCAGACAAAAGTTCTCTGAACTTTCGGCCGTCAAGAACGCGGTGATGTACAACAGTACAAATTTTGCGTATCGGAATTGTTACAGGCGATCGGAATTTCCTATTGAAATCGTGAGACCCATTTCCCGATTGGCCAAAACGTCAGGCAAACCTATTGGACGCCTAGGAGAAGGGAGGAGGAGGAGAGACAAGAGCACGGCTGGAGGAGAAGACCGACCGACCCACCAGCCGCCACTGTGACATGGATGCCCCCCAGCAGTCACCCACTTGGACAGGGGAGGGAGGAGGAGGGGAGATCGGAGTCATCCCAGGCAGGTAAGGACGCCCTCCCTCTCACGTGCATGGGGGGCGTTCAATGCATTAATTCCCCTCCCAGGGGAGTGTGTGGAACGGCCTTGTCTCCCACCGAGGGGGTGGGGGTGGGGTGACGTTGGTTGAGCACCAGCCGCCACTGGTGACACTTTTGCTAGAATAAAATGAAAAACAAAGTGCCTCCTTATGAAAAGAAGGGTATTCATACTTATTTATCTAAATATACAAAGCCATGAGCAGTGCCATTTTGTGTGTTGGTGGCTGGTACCGTCTACGAAGATTGAAACAGAGTTTCTCCGCTCTTTCTTTGAGCTCAGATTTAAAGTTATCCAAATGACTGCGGTTTTGTCATTAAAGCTCGTGTTGGCAGTAACTCGCTCTGCCTTTATCACTTACAGCTGGACAACTGCACATCATTAATGCTCTAAATCCTTGAATGCAGTTCACATGAAGAATAGTATGGTTTTCTGTATAAACATACCAGGGGGCAGTGTGAAAACACTGCAGCTGAAAATGTAATTCCATAAGGGTGGCCGATGGGAGGAGGAGGAGGGGAACAGTGAAAGATAATGGTAGAATAAGGAAAAAAGGAAAGCACTAGATGTACGCACCTTAGAGTAAAATAATACTTTTTAGTGTTTTAGATGTTAACATATGAAAGCCATCAGTTAGCTGCAGATAGACAATCTTATCAAAGTGTATTTTTAAAAACCGCATGCAGTGTACAGCTGGGATAAATGGTGATTTGGGCGAAATCCATTTTGTCATCAGTGAGATTTTACTAAAGCAGAAACTTTCAATTGAGCTGCTTAAAAGGGTTGTAAACATTTGAGGTTTTTCACCTTAATGCATTCTATGCATTAAGGTGAAAAACCTCCTGTGATGCAGCAGCCCCTCAGAGCCCCCCTTTTACTTGCCCGAACCCGATCTTTCCAGCGATGGGGACAAGCACAGCAGCTCCAGCCGATGTCTCGGGTCCTGATTGGATAGATTGATAGCAGCGAAGGGAAAAGGGACACATGTTAGAGAAAAAGAAAAAGCTGCTAGTCCCAAAGTTGCATGGAAGAGAAAAGGTTCCCAGGTTGGACTTATGCGCAGCATTATAGAAAATGAAATAAAATTAGGATGTATAAAGCAGTATTTATTTCCGAACTATGCGGATACCCAAATGATTCAAAAAGGATTACATAAAACAATTGTATAGATAAAAAGTCACATTTCCTGCTACAGTTTGTATGAATATTAATACATATCATGATTTCATGGTAGTGTACAATGTTGAGCCCCGACACGTTTCGACCAGTTGGGTCTCTTCAGGGGGCAAGGGTTCTAAAAGATATATATATATATATATATATATATATATAAACATTAAAAAAGATTCAAAATGGATGAAAAGATACAAGTCAGTATACATCACATAGGAATGCCATATTAATATAGTTACCGCTGAAGCAAGAAATCAATTGTGTTTGAAGCCGCTAGATGCTCCGGAGGGGCTTGGGCCATCCCCGCCCATCCAACCGCGGGGAGCCCACCCAAAAAGCTTGCAAGGAGCCACATTAAGGATACCCCACTCAAGGTAAAAGAAGGAGACGCCACCTGGAAAGAATCATTCAGATACCCCTAATTAATTAAAAAGATGTATTGTATTCAAAGGTTATTTTAAAGAATGGCTGCTAAAGTGACAGCTAAACTTGAGCGTAGGTAAGTATAAGGGGATAATTAAATGGTATGAGGGCTAAGAGCAAGTATTATTTGCCAACGTATGTATTGAGAAAAAAAGCATCCTTAAGGGTCCAGTAGAATTATTGGTAGGATGGGGAGTGTAAATTAGATAAAATAATATAATGTTATAGTGATATAAGGTGAAAGAGTGTGGGTGAAGTAATGAGTATAAACAATTAAGTAAGCAATTGCCAAGTAGGGACAATCGAGTGGTGCTAGTTGTATCAATGTAGAGAAAGTGTCAAAAGGATGGGAGTGTGACCTAGAGGGAAAAACGCATAATTTATGCCCCAATGGAGAGGGGAGTGAGGTTAATGAATTTGGCAACAAATAAGGTAGTAATGGAATAACATAGATGGTGAAATAGTTACCTGGTAGGGTGAGGGGTTAAAGGGTTGAAAAGAGTATGCTTGTATTAGCCTGACTGCAGTTGTGCACTGTAGAGGAGGGTAGGATGCTGAAATTCAGGACAGGGATGTGTTAGCATCCAACCTGACCTGCTAGGAATCTGGTGTAGATTCTCCTGTGGCTGCTCATTAGATAAGCCCCCCGGATGTAGTAATCAAGAATGATCGCGTGCAGGCAACTATCACCACTCCATATAACCAAGTGGGTTTGTTTACCTTCTCCATTGGGGCAATCAGATCCTGCAATTGCCCCCTTGCTTGCAACAGAAGGAACTGTGCACAGACTCCTGCAGTGCAGCAGGTTCAGATATTTTAATTCAATATCTGTCCTAATATATTATATTACTACCATATATGCCAGGGGTTTTTCAGTCATGGTATTAACACACAGCCTATGTGTATATTATTATTAGGGTTGTTCCGATACCACTTTTTTAGGACCGAGTACAAGTACCGATACTTTTTTTCATATACTTGCCGATACCGAATACCGATACTTTTTTTTAAATGTCATGTGACAGTTTTCAAACCACAATACAGACTAAGGATATTTTCTTTAGAATTATAAAGAACTCTAACTCAAGACATTATAAAAGAATAAAAATGAGTAAAAATGTATAAAAATGTTTTATTTTCTTGTCACGCAGTAGTAAAGAACTCAAAGAATTTTCACAGAACATGTTGATAAATACAAAAAAAGTATTCTATTTAGGTATCGGGAGCATTTGCGCGAGTACAAGTACTCCCGCAAATACTCGGTATCGGTCCCGATACCGATACTAGTATCGGTATCTGGACAACCCTAATTATTATACTTAATTATGTTTTACAGTATTTATAACCCTATTCAAGATTTGGTACATCTATGATAATTGTCACGCATGTTCATGTCATTCATTGTGGTCGCTTTTGATTTCCGGCGGGGCATGGTTTAGCCTACCCGGTCCTCCTTGTTTGGAGCCTCTTTCCCTCACTGCTTCCCGGCGGGGTTGGAGGGAAGAGGTTTGCACCTCTGTCACCCCTCCTACCGCTCGCTGAGTGCCGGAGGGGAATCCCCCGCACGCTTGTGCGAGTTATACCCTGCCGGTGGCATCCCTCGAATCATCTCCGTTCCAGCATTGGCGCGGCGCGCGCGCTTTTTCCGGGCGTGCGCGCTGACGTTACTACGTTACTTTGCTGTGACGGAGATGACGACAGTAGTCGGGGCTGACCCAGCCCCTCTGGGACGCCAAGGGACCCACACGTGGGCCGCCCACCAACGGCCGGGACTACTTCCCACTTGGTTATATGGAGTGGTGATAGTTGCCTGCACGCGATCATTCTTGATTACTACATCCGGGGGGCTTATCTAATGAGCAGCCACAGGAGAATCTACACCAGATTCCTAGCAGGTCAGGTTGGATGCTAACACATCCCTGTCCTGAATTTCAGCATCCTACCCTCCTCTACAGTGCACAACTGCAGTCAGGCTAATACAAGCATACTCTTTTCAACCCTTTAACCCCTCACCCTACAAGGTAACAATTTCACCGTCTATGTTATTCCATTACTACCTTATTTGTTGCCACATTCATTCACCTCACTCCCCTCTCCATTGGGGCATAAATTATGCGTTTTTCCCTCTAGGTCACACTCCCATCCTTTTGACACTTTCTCTACATTGATACAACTAGCACCACTCGATTGTCTCTACTTGAAAATTGCTTACTTAATTGTTTATACTCATTACTTCACCCACACTCTTTCACCTTATATCACTATAATATTATATTATTTTATCTAATTTACACTCCCCATCCTACCAATAATTCTACTGGACCCTTAAGGATGCTTTTTTTCTCAATACATACGTTGGCAAATAATACTTGCTCTTAGCCCTCATACCATTTAATTATCCCCTTATACTTACCTACGCTCAAGTTTAGCTGTCACTTTAGCAGCCATTCTTTGAAATAACCTTTGATTACAATACATCTTTTTAATTAATTAGGGGTACCTGAATGATTCTTTGCAGGTGGCGTCTCCTCCTTTTCCCTCGGGTGGGGTATCCTTAATGTGGCTCCTTGCAAGCTTTTTGGGTCGGCTCCCCGCGGTTGGATGGGCGGGGATGGCCCAGGCCCCTCCGGAGCATCTAGCGGCTTCACTCACAATTGATTTCTTGCTTCAGCGGTAACTATATTAATATGGCATTCCTATGTGATGTATACTGACTTGTATCTTTTCATCCATTTTGAATCTTTTTTAATGTTTATATATATATATATATATATATATATATATATATATATATCTTTTAGAAACCTTGCCCCCTGAAGAGACCCAACTGGTCGAAACGCGTCGGGTCTCAACATTGTACACTACTATGAAATCATGATATGTATTACTATTCATACAAACTGTACCAGGAAATGTGACTTTTTATCTATACAATTGTTTTATGTAATCCTTTTTGAATCATTTGGGTATCCACATAGTTCGGAAATAAATACTGCTTTATACATCCTAATTTTATTTCATTTTCTATAATGCTGCGCATAAGTCCAACCGGGGAACCTTTTCTCTTCGATTGATAGCAGCGATGTCACTGGCTGCTGTCAAACAAATCCAATGACACTGGAGCTGGGGTGGGGGGGGGGCGGAGTCCTGCTGTCTGTGTCACTGGATGCAGCAGGAGGACACAGAAGCACGCCCACACGAGTACCCCCAGGGAAAGCGCTTCTCTGTCAGGGCACTCGATGCCAGAAGGAGCCAGAAGCACCGCTGGGGGACCCCAGAAAAGGAGTATCAGGGCCACTCTGTGCAAAACACTTGCACAAAGGAGGTAAATATGACATGTTTGTTATTTTAAAAAAAAACAACGAAAAAACAAACCCCTTAAAGCGAAATGTGCTGACATTTTTCTCCCCTTTTTTTCTTTACAGTGTTGTTTTTTTTTTGTTGTTTAAGGGGAAACTGTATATTTTTAGGTAACTCTGTAGCATTTCTTGAAACATCTGGTCTAGCTACGGCCAGAACTTTGACACACCTTGACTGAAGAAGTGGCAATTTAAAAATCACGAAACAGGTTGCTTGATGTTAAAATAACATTATATCAATAAAATATGTTTGATTTTTTCTATGGTTGCTTGGGGTAGAATTTTACCTGGATGCATCTGCTTAACCTAAACCTAGACCTTAAGTAATGCATTTGAGTGCCAAAAATGTGAAAGCAATTTTCTCGCTAGGGGGAGAACCTCTGGGAGAATCTAGCATTGAAAAGAACCTGTGAGTCCTAGTAGATGACAGGCTCGGCAATGGCATGCAACGCCAAACTCTTGTGAGCAAAGCCAACAGAATGATGCCATGCAATAAAAAGGGGATTCACTCCAGAGATAGAACGATAATTCTTTAATTGGATCGCTCGTCCTCTGCTGCGGACGACGCTGGACTCCAGGACAGATAAGTGTGCTGATATTAAAAGTCAGCAGCTGCAGTATTTGTAGCTGCTGGCTTTTAATATTTTTTTTTTTTTTTTAAGGGGACATCTTATGGACCTTGCACAATTTTGCGATTCGGCACTGCGTCGCTTTAACTGACAATTGCGCGGTTGTGCGACGTGGCTCCCAAACAAAATTGGCATTCTTTTTTCCCCACAAATAGAGCTTTCTTTTGGTGGTATTTGATCACCTCTGCATTTTTTATTTTTTGCGCTATAAATAAAAATAGAGCGACAATTTTGCTATAATAAATATCCCCAAAAAAGATATAAAAAACATGTTTTCTTCCTCAGTTTAGGCCGATACGTATTCTGCTACATATTTTTGGTAAAAAAAAAATCGCAATAAGCGTTTATCGATTGGTTTGCGCAAAATTTATAGCGTTTACAAAATAGGGGATAGTTTTATGGCATTTTTATTAATCTTTTTTTTTACTACTAATGGCGGCGATCAGCAATTTTTTTTTCGTGGCTGCGACATTATGGCGGACACATCAGACAACTTTGACACATTTTTGTGACCATTTTATAGCGAAAAGTGCTATAAAAATGCACTGATTACTGTGAAAATGACAATGCAGTGAAGGAGTTAACCACTAGGGGCCGCTATATCAGGGAACAGACGATCACTGACATTGCCACAGTGAAGAACGTGGAAGGTGTGTTTACACACACCTCTATCCGTTCTTCAGCTCCTATGCATGATCGCGGGACACCAGCGGCGATCGAGTCTGTAGGTACTGCGGGCGCGGTCACGGAGCTTCAGACCGGGTCGCATGCGTGCACCTGCGACCCACGGCTGAGCTCTTAAAGAGGACATATATGTAGGCCCTTGTGCCCAGCTGCGCCATTCTGCCGACGTATATCGGCGTGCAGCGGTCTTTAAGTGGTTAAACTGAGTATAGGGTTCTTTACTATCAGAGCAGTAAGAATGTGTAATTCTCTTCCACAAGCAGTGGTCTCAGTGGGGAGCATAGATAATTAAAAAAAAAACTATTTGATAGATATCTTAACGATCACAACATACAGGCGTATACATAATATAAACGCACACACAGGTTGAACTGGATGGACGTGTGTCTTTATTCAACCTAACCTACTATGTAACTATATAACCTTTTGGGGATTTATTTACTTGCTACTTTCTACATCACACCAGCACCTAACCTCCAACAGTTTAAAGTCTTGGAAAGCCCTTCAGGATTGAGTGCTACCAAACTTCAATATTCTTGCTCTCTGGAGATACCATACTGTCACTAGATTACACTTGTGGCAATGTGGCTCCCTACTGTGCCCAGTAAGAAAAATTCTCTCCAGCAGGATAAAACTAATGACCCCACAAGCATGGCGAGAGTGAATGTTCTTGAGATTGTATTTGGCTCAGGAGGACACATCATTAGTAGCTAGCAGCAGGGGCGGATTGACAACTCCTGGGGCCCCCGGACAATAGGAGATTATGGGGCCCCCGGGCAATGGGAGATTATGGGGCCACACAGTACTGTAAACACACACATAGTATACATACACAATATACACACACAGACACACAATATACACACACACAGTATACATACACACACTGAGAAGGTACTGGCAGCTATAATCTTGGTGTTTTTAGACCAAAAAGATGTCGGTAAGGGACATTTCAGGGACAGATTAAAAAAAAAAAAAGATTTTTACACACCGTCCCTGGTTTTGCTGAGGCTGGCAACCCCGATGGGGCCCCCCTAGTGGCATGGGGCCCCTGGCTAGCAGCAATATAAGCACCTCCTACTTTTCTACAATATGTCTTGATGGCTAAGTGAAGTGTAGCAAAGTCCCGGGGGCCCGAGGCCTAATGGTGACTTAGGAACAGCAGACATCCTTCAGTGTAGAGTGGGCAACAAGGCATGGTGGGTGTGATGCAAAATGAAATGCTGGGCGCCAGACACTTTTGGACTACAAAGAGATTTATTGTCTCTTAAACAGAAATATGGGAGAGAGGGTTAGGGCCAAGACACCCTTAGGTAGATGCAATGTTAATTGTCAGACTCCGGGACTTCTATAGGTAGACAGCTATACGGGTGAAGGCATCCAGTCAGACACCACTTCTGTATAGGTAGGACCGCTGTCTCCTATGGCAACAATCATGTTGCTGTCACTAACGATAAAGGTAATAAACTATCTGCAACACGAACAGTTCTCTTTACCCCACACTCGCTTACTGTGGATCTTCACTCAATGAGCTCCCAGTCTCTCTCACTAGACTTTAGATCCACTAGCCACTGGATCCCCTGAGCTCTTTCACTGCAGCACTCAATATCTTCCTCAAGCGGCAACCTCGCTTCACTGCTGGGTCCCTGGCTTGGCACTACAGATACTCCTCAATCTTACCCCTGCTGACACATTAGGTCCCTGGCTTGGCACTCCACAAGTGTCACCTCTGCTGTCCCGCTGGGTCTCTGAATTGGCACTTACTGATGCTTTCCTACTTCTTCACCGTCCCCAGCTGGTGAGAAGTCTGCTCTGGTACTGGCCACAGCTCACTCACTGTGGTCTCCGGTAGTAAGGTAGTAGTGGTAGGCCTTAGGTTTTTGGCCTAGCAGTCTGGGCAATACGACAAACACATCCACCCAGACAGCCGTCCAGTTGGCACAGAACCCCGATCACCTGACTCCACCCAAAAAAATAGTCTCTCCCAGCAGACCAAGAGACCCATGAAAATCCATGCCCATTGGCTGAGACACCCCATGTATTCCTAATCTGTCCTTACCATGCCTTTGTTTTATCTAATGTCACCAGATACCCGGCCATCTAGCGAGAAAAGAGAGACGTGTAGCAATTCCAGAATTAGGGCGAAATCAATTGACCTCCTACCAATTGACCAATGCAACTATCACTTGGTAAATACATTTACTAGCAACCCTGCCTAACATCAGGGTGCTACAGGGCCCCATCGGTCAGTTATCCTTTGGTTAAAAAAAAAGAGAACTTGCTTTAAAATTTAACAGATGGATGCCTAACCAACAGGTAAAAACCGATCGTTAGTATGCAAAAGTCATGAATGCTCAGAATCAAGTCGACGCATGCTTGGAAGCACTGAACTTCATTTTTTTTTAGCACGTCGTTGTGTTTTACGTCACCGCGTTCTGATATGATCGTTTTTTTTAACCGATGGTGTGTAGGCACATCAGACCATCAGTCAGCTTCATCGATTCCCGATTCTGAAGGACTTAGCACATCTGGAGGGGGGGGGGGGGGGTGGAGGGTAGGCATTTGTGGCATTGATGAAGGGAAAATTTGTATTTATATTTATATATATATATATATATATATTTTTTTTTTTATATGTATACACAGATGTTTGGCCTTTCATTGCTATTTTAAACGGAATGGGTTGTTTTACAATCATTTTAAAATAGCACAGTGCTGAATAGGAAAAAATGTCCTGGTCATAAAGGGGCTACAACCTTGTAGAGCTCAAGTGGTTAAAAAAATAAAATAGAAACAATGCACATTCTTTCAGGCACATATTGATGAAATTTAGTTTACAATGTAAGAATTCTTTAAATGGTTGACTTAATTATATTGAAAAGTTATTCATGTGGTCACCTATTTTAAATTTTAGAGTATAAGAATGAAGCAACTAAACAAATAACATTTCCAGCACAAATTTTCAGCGTTCCAAATCCGCTGACACTTGTCATTAATGTAAACACTGTAATTGGTATGTTCTTTGTTTAATTAGCGCTTTGTAAGAAACATCTGCAATATACTGGCTTTGCAGCAGCTTGACATTTCCTTCCTGTCATTTGTTGCACAGCCAGTTGTGGCTTTTAATTTTTATGAACACATTAGAAGAAAAGATTGACACTTTTGTTATTGCACAAAATCTGCCTTTTTGTATAAAACATGGTGGCTAATAGGGATGAGTAAATGTGCCTGAGTTTGGTTTGAAAACAGTTTAATGAATCTTGCTTAAAATTTGGGATCCTTGCAGTGAACCCTATTAAAGTCTATTAGTGGGCAAATTTTGTTATTCTATTCTGCCCACTTGTAGGGCTAATAAGGAAGCTATTGTCAAACAGAAGGCACGGGAAGCTAGGTACTACTATGAGGGACATGATGTAAGAATGCAAAAGTTTTAAATATAACACAGAATTGTTAGCTCTGCTCCAATACACACTAACAATATGGCTGCTGTGATCTTACCCTTTTATAGACAGAAGGATCAGTTATGCATTCCTTCAAATCAAGGCTTTTTTCCTCAAAAAACAGGTGCAGGAACTCACCTCTCCCAAATCATCCCTTGTCTCTGCCCCCTACCCACCTCCAAGCACCGTCCCTTGTTCCCATCTATACCCAGTACCACCTCTTTTAGAGAATACAGAACCAAGTATCATTTTGTGGTGCTAAGTAATCTGTATGGAATTCGGTAAATATAATAAAAAAGCAGTACATTTGGATACCATGCAGCCAGCAATCATAGCCCCCTGCAATAATAGACACCCTCAAAAGTAACATATTACTCCGGCAACAATAGACCACTTGCTACAAAATACTGCTTCACAAAAACGAGACCCACTCCAGGAACAATGACACTACCAGCAATAATAGACCCTCCAGCAGCCAGCAACAATAGACCCCTCTTCAACAGTACATCGATCCCAGCAACAATCGACCACCAGCAACACAAGACCTCCGAACAACAATAAACCCTTCCCACAACAATAGAATCCCCCAGCAACAGTAGATCCCCCAGCAGCCAGCAACAAAAGACCCCTCCCTCAACAGTAGTTAGCTCCCAGCAACAATTAATGCACCAGTAACATTAGATCCGGCAGCATCTGGGCTGGCATCATTGGATCAGCACACCCCAATACCCCTTGACATGGCATACATTCAGTGTTCGAGGTGCCGAAACTGCATTTTCCCATGTTCATATTTTTGACGCTTGTGACTCTTGCTGTCCAGGAGCAAAGACTATGAATCGCATTATACGTTTTTCCTTATTTCTGGTGGGGAACCTGCAAATATTTTGCACAATATAAGTGCACGATTTGTGAACTTTATAAATCCTGGGGTAAACTGAAATGTCTTCCCCAATAAATAATAATGACAAGACCAACACTGCTTAAATAATGCTTTAAATACCCCTAGTCTTGTCACATCATGTAAGGGCAGCATGTCTTGGCACCAGAACTGTTTACTTTCAGCTACAGAGCCTGTTTATAATTTCAGAATGCAACTAACATTAGGTATGAATTTTTGCTGAATTTGGCTTTGTTGGTCAATTGCATTGGAGCAAATAGGAAATGCAAATTTAAAGGCATTATAAAGCTTTCTACCTGCATCTTGTGTTTTTCACCTGCATATGATGTGCATTGATCATATGGTTTCATGGTGTCATTTGTTAGCAGAGAAAATCTTTACATTCCTGTGCCAGCTGTTTCTGTATCTGTTCAAATATGTAGCACTCCACATGGCACTGCATAGGTTAAAATATGGAGTCTAAGAGCTAATATTTCCTGTGAAGAAACTATAAATCCCACATTCTCTGTGTAGTGTTCTGCAGGTGAAAGCTAAATAGTAATTATATATCAGACAGGAGGCTCATATCTTATGCATTAACTTTCTTTATTAATGCCCATAGCAGACATATTTAACTTTCTTCAATCAATTTAAAGTAAAAAAGAAAGAAAAGAAAAACTTTTATACAGACTACAAGTCCCAGCAGTCCCGAGAGCCTAGGCCACGCCCAGGTAATGACCTCTATATAATGGACTGCTTCCAATGGTTCCTCCTCTTTCTTTCTGCTCATGGCTGAGATAAGTACTTCCCATATTTATATATTTATTGACAATGTACGGCATCCGGGAAGGATGAGGGGAGTTTTTACCCCCTGATTCCTTGACAACTTATTATTATTATTGTCATTTTTCTTTTCTTTGTTTTTACACTCTTTTGTCAGTTCTATTTCATATGTGTCCTGGTTTTCACCGGTACCCTCGCGTGCTCCTGCAGCCTTCAATTGTCTTGGCTACTTTCCAGTCGGGGAGTTTTCTCTCCCCCTCCTCCCCCCGAAACCGGAGTGCTGTGCCTTACGGTGCCTATACCGCTCCTTTTTTCCCTCGCCAGACGCCGTCTCCGGGCGCCACCATCTTGCCTCCCTCCTTTCTCCTCACAAACTCTCATTCGCGCGCGAGCGGGGGGGGCGACTTTTTCGCCGCTCGCCGCTCGCCCAATCAGCTCCTGGTGACGTAGTCTCGCGAGACTTCGCCCTCAGGTCACGAAGGATCCCGAGCTCCATTTTCCCTCCGCCACAGTTCCGACGGGTAAGGAGAATAGGAGAGGAGCCTGTCCCTGTAAGGTCCACATTGCCTCGTTTACCAGCCACAGCCCCATCGCTCAGGCATACACACCGAGCAGCTATTTAGGTATTCTGCCTTCCCACTCCCCTCTTTAAAACGGTCCGTTTCCCTGACACTGCTAGTCCACAGAACGCTGCATAACAGCCTGATATGTCAGATATACCTGCCTCAACACCCCCCAGAGGGGATTACCCCCCCTCAGACTTTGCACACACCTTGAGTGCATCTAAATTACAGGACATCATACAGTTGTCCATCCAAGCGGCCCTGGCCTCTGCCTCATCCTCCAGGACCCAGCAAACTATGGCTCCACCAATTCCACCGCCTCAGTGCGAGGAACCGCCCGTTAAGAAGGGGAAAGCCTCACACAAGAGGAAGCATACCCCGGCGGTACATGACTCCCCGGCAGGGGAAGAAAATAATGTGCTCCAGGCAGCCCCTAACACGGGCTACCAGACCCAGCATCCCACAGTCAAATCTCGACCCCTGGACCCCAGGGAGATACACCACAGGGGGTATAAGGCCATTAGAAGGGCCAAACCTGACTCTTATGTGGACTCCTCAGAGGAGGACTCGGCCGGTCCTTCTGTCGAATCAGACTTATCGGAGTCAGAGTCATACATTGACGATGCTGGGGATACGGCGCCCGACACAGCCGCCACCCCTACCTCACAGGGCGAAGTTCTCCTAGACGCTCTAGGAGAACCATTCTTCCACCCAGACGCCATTACCCATCCGCGTTCTGGAGAGTGGACCCCACTTCCTCACGTTTCCCAATACGTGGAGGTATGGGCTAGAAAATCACTGGACAGGACTAGTCGTAATAAACTGAGGGCAGAATGCCCCAGACCCTTCATCCCCAAGAAGGTTGTGGCTACCCCGGAGGTGGACCCCGTCCTGACAAAGTATCTGCTGAGATCTGGTAAATTCCAGAAGAAGGGCATAGAACGCTCTTTTCGATCCATACAAGATCGCATTCTAGACCTGATCGGACCCCTAACCAAAATCCTGAATCTGTCTGAGCAAGCCGCGGCAGCTCAACAACCAGTGGATCTCCAACAACTCAGAGGTTGGGCACAACGGGCGATATGCTTAGCAGGCACCGCTAACACGGCTTGCTCGGTAGAGAGGCGCCGTTCCATACTAATGCGCCTAGACCCCCAATTGTCTCATTTGGCGGAGTCGGAGCCTGGACCGTCGGCCGACGGCATGCTGTTTGGCGATTCGTTGATAAAGGATATCAACAAATTTGTGGGCCTCTTTACCAGCCTTGATAAGGCCCAAAATTCACTGAGAAGATCCGGGGCCAATAGAGTTTTTACCAGGGCCGGCAGAAATAAGGGCCGTTCTGCCGGCCGTACTCCCTCCTACAGGCCACAGGGTAGAACCCCTAATCAATACCAGTACCAACAGGCTCCATCCTATGTCCCCCCGATGGCGCAACCTGCACCATTCTTTCCCCCCCGAGGCAGACCCTGGCACGGACGTGGTGGACGTGGCTACCCTCGATCTCGACCTCCTACCGGTGAGTATACCCTACACTCCACGCATTCACATTCATGTGGGGGGACGACTGAGGTATTTTATCCACGTCTGGTCTGCGATTACGGCAGACGCCTGGATTCTACACACAGTCACGGGGTTTACCATAGAACTACACTCTCTACCGACACTCAACATTATCCCCCCCCCAATCCGGTTTGCAAACCAAAAAGTTGTCCTCATAGACAACGAACTACGGGACTTGCTGGCCAAACAAGCAGTTACAGAGGTAGACCCCTGTTCTCCAGGTTTTGTAAGCAACCTGTTCCTAGTACACAAGAAGGGAGGAGGCTACCGCCCAGTAATAAACCTCAAAGAACTAAATCAATATGTCGAGTATCGACACTTCAAGATGGAGGGAATTCACTTCCTCCGAGACCTCCTCCACCCTGGGGATTGGCTCGTGAAACTAGATCTAAAAGATGCCTACCTCACGGTACCGATACACTCAGAATCACAACACCTACTTCGATTTCTGTGGAAAGGCAGGATGTGGCAATTTACCTGCCTACCATTCGGCCTATCGTCCGCTCCTTGGTGTTTCACCAAACTCATGAAGCCAGTGGTAGCGGCACTAAGGAGCAGAGGGGTACGTCTGATCATATATCTGGACGACATCCTCATCATGGCCTATTCCATGAATCAGGCCCACCTTCACATGTCCTGGGCAATGTCTTTACTGCAAAGACTGGGCTTTATAATCAATCGAGAAAAATCGATCTTCACCTCCTCTCAACAACTGGAGTTTTTGGGCTTTACGGTCAACACCGTACAATCCACCCTGAGTCTCCCCAAACCCAAGCTTGCTTTGATCCGCAAAGAGATACGGACAACGCTACTAAGAGGTTATCTGTCACTTCGCACACTAGCACGCCTGGTGGGTCTCCTGGCAGCTTCCATTCAAGCCATCTTCCCGGCTCCATTACATTACAGAGCTCTCCAAAGACTCAAGATTATGCATCTGAGACAGGGCCTCAAATATTCAGACGAGGTTCCCCTCTGCCAGGAAACTACCGAGGAACTGAAGTGGTGGCTTCACCACGCTGTAGAGTGGAACGGCAAAACCATCTTCAACCCCAACCCAGACATTATCATAGAATCAGACGCCAGTCGCCAGGGCTGGGGAGCCCGGTGCGGCACGTCCTCCACAGGAGGGACGTGGTCCACCGCGGAGGCCACACTCCACATCAACGCGCTAGAACTCTTGGCAGCCCTTTTTGCAGTCAAAAGCTTCATACCGCACTCTTCCACCTGCTGTCTCCTGCTTCGCATGGACAATGTAGCGGCGGTACAGTACGTCAACCATCTGGGGGGCACCAAGTCCAAGATCCTGGCGAATATCGCGAAAGACTTTTGGCACTTCTGTTTAACCCACAACATAACCCCCATTGCGGAATACATTCCGGGTGTCTCCAACTCGGTAGCCGACTGGTACTCGCGTTATCTTCGCGATTCAAGCGACTGGAGACTAGATCGTTCAGTGTTCCTTCAGCTACAGCGTCTATGGGGACCAATGTCTATGGATCTCTTCGCCTCTCGCCTAAATCATCAACTGCCTCACTTCTTCAGCTGGAGGCCGGACCCGGAAGCATACGCGGTGGACGCCCTCCGCCAACCTTGGCCGACGGGCACACACTATGCTTTTCCCCCGTTTCAGCTCATCCCCAGACTCCTCCTACGAATATCCACTCTGGGAGCGAGCGTAGTTCTGATCACGCCATGGTGGCCGACCCAGCCGTGGTTTCCACTATTGCTAGGAATGACTGTGGACTTCCCCAGACTGATTCCCCACTTTCCTCACCTTCTCACCAGCCCGACCAAGGACTTACACCCCTTGATTCTAGAGAACAACATGCCACTCTTGGCGTGGTTGGTCTCGGGATCCCGGACTCAGATAACAACCTTTCAAAGTCAGCTCGAGACCTCCTCGCCCTGGCCTGGGCCCCCGGGACTAGATCGGCATATCGATCAGCCTGGGGACTCTGGGTTCGTTGGTGTGACCAACGACAGGTTGATCCCGTACAGGCCCCTATATCGTTAGTGGTGAACTATTTAGCGGATTCATTCGAATCCGGCAAGTCATATAGCTCCATTAACATATATCGGTCGGCTATCTCGGCATATCACTGCCCCGTGGACGCCTTGCCCGTCGGCAAACATCCTCTGGTTTGTCGACTCTTGAGAGGTGTAAAATTCCAACGTCCCCCACGGCCTAGATACCAGGCGACCTGGGATGTCTCCAAGGTGCTTGATATGTTCGCCAGATGGGAGGACAACACAGACCTTTCACTGAAATTGCTATCCATTAAGTTGACAGTTCTTCTATGTCTAGTCTCCCTCAAAAGGGTGTCGGACGTTAAGGCCCTAGACATCTCTAGGCGACAATTCTCGCCACAAGGGGTCACCTTTTCAGTAGTGCGCAGAACCAAGACCGGTATTCATTCGGTCTTTTACCCACTCTTTCCTGCTCATCCATTGCTCTGTGTCGTTCGTTGCCTTCAGACATACGAATCACAGACCACTACGCTACGCTCCTCAGACTCTTCACAACTACTCGTGTCATATGTCAGACCGCATCGCCCTGTCTCGTCTACCACTTTGGCACGATGGGTGCGAGCCGCCATGGAGATGGCGGGAATCGATGTTACCCTTTTTGGGGCTCACTCCACCAGGGGAGCTATGGCTACCAAGATAGTCACATCAGGAGGCTCTCTTTCCGGTCTCTTACTAGCGGCGGATTGGTCCTCGGAGACCACCTTTCGCCATTTCTACTTCAGACCACAAGAGCATATAGCCATGTCGGTCCTACCTTAAGTCTTATGAATGTATTACGTATAGTTATTTTTACATGTTTAAATGCTAGCTTTGAACTTGCATAAGATATGAGCCTCCTGTCTGATATATAATTCTAGATTTTCCTAGCTTGTGACGGAAAATATTGATTATATGATGACAGGAGGCGAGTATCTTCCCTCCCGACCCACCCTATCACGTGTGTTTTTGCATCTTTCAGGTTACTGAGTGCCGACGATGGATTCTAAAGCTGGAAGATCCAATTAAGAGGATCATGGAGTCCCCTCCCCTGTTGGGATAAAGTTTGTTTTCCTGAGGATCCCTCGTTGGGTTTTTCTTTCCTCCGGAATCCCCCGTTGGGGACACAGTCGATGGTTAGATCACTCCCGGGAGCCCCCTTTGGATATCGGCCGTCCGACCTGAGATTCATAAGATATTCTGCGTTTCTCCGGCTTGTAGTGCTCCTGTATCGAATATTTTAGCATCAAGAAAGAGGAGGAACCATTGGAAGCAGTCCATTATATAGAGGTCATTACCTGGGCGTGGCCTAGGCTCTCGGGACTGCTGGGACTTGTAGTCTGTATAAAAGTTTTTCTTTTCTTTCTTTTTTACTTTAAATTGATTGAAGAAAGTTAAATATGTCTGCTATGGGCATTAATAAAGAAAGTTAATGCATAAGATACTCGCCTCCTGTCATCATATAATCAATATTTTCCGTCACAAGCTAGGAAAATCTAGAATTAGATCTGACACAAACATAAACATGGGCAGATCAACTAGAAGAGAGCTCACTCATGCAACTGGAAGAGATGTGTTTTCATCACAGTAGCGCTCCTACATTTGTGATACCCAGAGAAAATGGCAGGGTATACACTGGATGCTGTGTGACCTGGAACAAGAAGTTGCCTGTCCCTAGGGACAAGCGAGGTTAATGAGTACATGGACATAGGGTAAATGATCAGCGATGACATCACAAACTGCAGACACAACTTGTGATCCCATTAATGCAAAAAAAATAAAAAAGGCAAATGACACAGGGTAGTGTATATATGCCAAAAATGGTAACTCTTAGGCCCCGTACACACAACCGGTTTTCTTGGCAGAATCCATCAAGAAACTTGATGGGAGACGTAAACTGCCGAGAAAACCGGTCGTGTGTACACTTTTTCGCCGAGAAAACCGTTGAGAAACTCGTCGAGCCAAAAAGAGAGCAGGTTCTCTATTTTCGAGAATCGCATTTGGTTCGTCGAGTTTCTCGTCGGGCTGGTTTCCCACGAGAAACTCAAGCAGGTGTATGCTAAGAAACCCGCGCACCTTCTGTAAAACTAGCGTTTGTAATGGAAATAGCACATTTGTCATGCTGTAACAGACTGAAAAGTGAAAATGTCTCTTACCAAACTTTTCAGTAACATGAGATTAGCAAAAGCAGCCCCAAGGGTTGTGCCAGTGGAATCGAACTTCCCCTGCCGTTGTATGCGCTTGAGAATGAGGAGATTTGGTCTTTAGCGTGTGTACGCAAAGCAAGCTTGTTGAGTTCCTCGACAAGCCTAACAAGGAACTCGAGGAGGAAAACGATGGGTTTCACCCGACGAGTTTCTCGGTCGTGTGTACATGGCCTAAGGTCTGATGAGACTTGTCTGACGCACCGTTTTCATCAGACAACTCTGAACTTGTCTGATGGTCTGATGTGCGTACACACCATCGGACCAAAATCCGATCAGACCAGAACGCGGTGATGTAGAACACAACGATGTGATGAAAAATTGAAGTTCAATGCTTCCAAGCATGCGTCGACTTGATTCTGAGCATGCATGGGTTTTTGGTCCGATGCTTTTGTGTACTAACCATCAAACCTGTCCCACGGACAGGTTTCCATCGGACAGGTTTTAAAGCATGTTTTAAAACTTTGGTCCGATGGAAAACGGTCCGATAGGCCGTACACACCATCGAACTGGTCCGATGAAACCGGTCTGCAGACCAGTTTCATCGGACTTGTCCGATTGTGTGTACGTGGCCTTAGGCCGCGTACACACGATCAGACAGGTCCGATGAAACTGGCCTTAAGGCCAGTTTCATCGGACCAAATCGATCGTGTGTACGGCCCATCGGACCATTGTCCATCGGACCAAAGTTTTAAAACTTGCTTTAAAATCGGACGCCTGACCATCAGACCAAAACGATGGTTAGAATGCAAAAGCATCGGACCAAAAACCCATGCATGCTCAGAATCAAGTCGACGCATGCTTGGAAGCATTGAACTTCGTTTTTTCAGCACGTCGTTGTGTTCCACGTCACCGCGTTCTGATCGGATTTTGGACTGATGGTGTGTATGCACATCAGACCATCAGGCCACTGAAGCGGTGACCCGATGAAAACGGTCCGTCGGACCATTCTCATCGGACCGGTCTGATCGTGTGTACGCGGCCTAACTCTAAAGGTAACACTAGTATGCATAGACTTAAAGGGGCTTATTTATAAAGTGAATGTAACTTTCAATAAACATTCATTGGTGGTAAATTAATAACTGTCATTTAAAACACAGGCACTAGGAAGATTCACAAGCAGTGAATAGATGGCATATTTCAGATTCATTGCTTCATAAAGGTCTTCCTCTTTCACCTCTCCCTTCCCCCCACATCTTTTTCAGTTCCTTCCTTTCTCTGTTTTTCCCCTCCCGTTCTCTCTCTTTCTTTTTTTCTTTCTTCTCACTCTGTCCCTTCCCCTCCCACCTTCCTTTTCTCCCCTTTCCCCCCCTGTTTTTCCCCTTCCTTACCCCCCCCCCCCATTCTTCCTTCCATCTCTTTATTATTTATTGCAGTTAGCCCTTATGCCATCATATATATTTCTTGTTTTTTTTTGTTGTAGCTTTATAGCTGGTGCTTGTCCTGGGGTAGTTGTTGTGGCGATGTGCCCCATTTTTTTTTTGCAGATATTGGTCCTTGTTGGTAAGCATACACATGGTCCCCTCCACCCACACATATTTAAAATGCTATTGTTGCTTTTGTTTGTGCATTATAATTTATCCCGCGATATTCAGAGATGCAATCTGAAAGTACTCCCCCTGAAGAGGTGGAATTGTTAGTGATGTAGAGGATATTGTAGAGGATATTGTTCATATTATGAGAATCTCCATGTACTACATCCTGGTTTGTCATAGGACCTAAGGCAGGCATGCCCAAAGTCTGGCCCGCGGGCCAATTGTTTAATACGTTTAATACGCCCCCCTCTGGCCGCCACAAAAGATATATATCGTATTTATTGGTGTTGCCACAGTGGGGACAGTGGGGACAGGGAGAAGGTGGGATGAGTGCCATCAGATTACATACAGGAGAATCTCCTGTTTACTCTGCGGCCTCTGTAACAGCCTCCTGGGCTGCCATTGGACGACTATTCTGTCTATCATAGGAGGGACCTTATATTAAATAGGCCGCTGAGTAAACAGGAGATTCTCCTGTATGTAATCTGTTGGCGCTTGTTCTGCCCCCCTCCCTATCCCCTCTGAAGCTGAAGATGGGCATTGACGGCAATGGTAAGGCTTCATTCACGGCACATGTAAGGCTGCATTCATGGCACATATGAGGCTGCATTGATTTTAAAGGTTCAAAGAATGTCAGGCAAAATAGTAGGCCCTCACGCATGTTCACTTTAACAAATTTGTCCCTCTTTGAAAAAAGTTTGGACACCCCTGACCTAGGGTGTTGTGTTAGTTTTGATTTTTATGTTTCACTTGATGTGCCTTGCATCTGTAACACATCATTTACTTAAATTTTTGTATCTGGATACTACTATTTGTAAATAATGTATGAATAAATATATATATATATATATATATATATATATATATATATATATATATATATATATATATAAAACTGTTTATTCAGTGTTTTGTCACTAAGATATCTATTTCCTCTTTTGCTCTCTGGTTATTATTTCTGTTTATGTTCGATACATGCACATCTCACCATGTTTTATCCTTTTAAAAATTAAACATGCAGCAAGTATAGTAAATAACTGTTGAGTTTTCAAGAAACCCCTGTGTTTCTAACTGTTATGGGCTGACAACAGTGCTGGGCTTAAATCCCAAGCAGTGTTTTCAGCCCTGTCTAAGTTCTCGTCCCCTTGACCTCATCTCCATAATATAAGGAGAGGTGTTCTGCAGTTCAGCATAGGAGAGCTCAGGCAGGGCTGACAACACTACATGAGATTTCAGTATGCCGCTCACTGGATGTTTTCTTTTTTTCAGGCCATTTTTCGTTAACCCTAGAGATGGTTGTGCATAAAATTCTTAGTAGAATTAGATGAGCAGTTTTTGAAATACTCAGAATAGCCCGTCTGGCCCCCAACAACCATGCCACGTTCAAAGTCACTTAAATCCCCTTTCTTCCCCATTCTGATGCTCGGTTTGAATTTCGGCAAGTTGTCTTAACCACGTCTAAATTTCTAAATGCATTGAGTTTCTGCCATGTGATTGGTTGATTAGCAAATTGTGTTACCAAGCAATTAAACAGGTGTACCTAATAAAGTGGCTGATGAGTGTATGTAGCCTCTATGCAATAGAAAATTGTAAATATGGTACAGCAAGCATGCAGAAATGTAAGTGTAACATGAAAATCTACATTAGGGTAAACATTACAGTGATAAGCCAAACAATGGGTTAGCTGAAAATACACTACAGTATCTGATTAATGAATAACTGGTAATGAAACAGAACATGTTTATTGTATACATTGGGCCCTGCATTGGAAGTTTAGAAGCTTACAAAAGAATTACAAAAAAGTGAAACTTTACAGTGAAAGCCAGAAAGAGTTAGTAGATTGTTTTAGTGGAATTAACTTGGGTAAAATAAACAAAGGCTGCTGTATTGTGCTGAGATGGAGAACAATGAATATCTCAGCGTAACACTTGGTATGTTATCTGTAACGAAAAACATTCCGGCTTTTAAAGAAATGTGTTATCTATTAAAAGTAGCATGTGTGAAAATATGACAATGTCAAAATTAATTAAAACAGCCACAGAGAAAGCTTTCCAGGACCACAAGTCTGTTCATTCATGGGATTACAAGCCCTGGGAATGTTTTCTTTAAATGTGCTAGTTGTAATGCTGCGCTGAGTCATTGGTTGGCGGTGGGGGGTAGGGGGGTGGTGATATTTTGCCACTTTGCACAGACTGACATGTACACTACATGGCCAGACGTTTGTGCACACCTGACCATTACATCCATATGAGCTTGTTGGACATCCCACTTTGTACCCTTGGGCATTACTATCAACTAGAGTTGATCCAAAAATTCTAAAGAAAAGTTAAACCAAATTTCACAGAATTCTATTGTTTTTTGGTGGTTTGGATTCCTGAAAGGCTTTTGAAGAACGGGATCAAAGACTGTTATGTGTGCTTTTTCTGCCTTAGTTCTCCTTATACTTTTGCCTATGTACCCTGAAGCTCTGTACACACGATCGGTTCGTCTGATGAAAGCGGACTGATGGACCGTTTTCATCGGAAGAACGTATCGCATGTGGGCCCCATGTTTTTTTTATCCATCGGTGAAAAAAAATAGAACCTGTTATAAATTTTTCTTATGGTTAAAAAAACAATCGTCTGTGGGGAAATCCATCGATCAAAAATCCACACATGCTCAGAATCAAGTCGACGCATGCTTGGAAGCAGTGAACTTCATTTTTCTCAGCACGTCGTAGTGTTTTACGTCACCGCGTTGGACACAATTGGATTTTTAACCGATGGAGTGTAGGCAAGACTGATGAAAGTCAGCTTCATCGGATATCCGATTAAAAAATCCATCGGATTAGATTCCATCAGATATCCGATCATGTGTACAGGGTTTTACTTTCACTTCCAGTGCCACCAATGTTTAGGAAGTGGTTCAGGCTGTATTTTGGCCCAATCATCTCATGAAGTAGGGATGCTAGGAGCTTCCCAATCCATTCTGCACAATTTTGCATCTTTTTCTACTCTGTAATACACACTTATTTGAAGCATGGTTCAGATTCTGTTGACCTCATTGGGATTGCCTAACTCTGAATTTAACTCTGCAATTTTTTTAAATATTTAGCCAAACTACAACTGATGAAACTTTTCAGAAGTTTGCTAAACCTTTATTATGTCTATGCTAGATAGCCATGTTAGGTGACACATTTGATAAACCACAGGCCAATCTAATCAAGATTGCATCCAACACAGGGCAGCCAACAAAGGATGCTGACATTACATAGTAGGGTCTTTAAAACTCCCTGTTGTAAATAGTCATAACCAGTCTGCAGAGCAGTTTGAGCAAATATACATTTGTGAGTCTGTTTTTTTTTTAACTAAAACTGAACCTTCATACAGTATGAATGAATGAATGAAAAACGTATATAGCGCGACACATGCGAACTAAATCGCCTCTGGGCGCTCGTTGTTCCAGTATCTCATAACCTCAAAAGAGCAGAGTTTTTATCTGTCTTCTGAAGCTCGGGTGGTTTTCCTCCAACCGAATGCTGGTTGGTAAAGCGTTCCATAGTCTGGGACCTTGGAAAGCAAACCTTCTTTCTCCTTTGGACTTGAATCTGGCTTTGGGTACTTTGACCAAATTTTGGTCGGTGGATCGCAGAACGCGATTGGGATTGTGGGCTTCTATTTTATCGCAAAGATATTGCGGGGCTTTTCCGTGGATGCATTTATGAGTCAGACAGAGAGCTTTAAAAGCAATTCTGTCCTTTACTGGCAACCAGTGAAGGGATCTCAGAGAATGTGAGATTGATTCCCAGGGTTTTTTCTCAGTCACAAGTCTGGCGGCCGTATTTTGGACGACTTGCAGCTGAGTGATTTGGTACTTAGGGAGTCCGAGGTAAAGGGCATTTGCATAGTCTAGTCTGGAGTTCACAATTGTTCCTACCATGACTGCTACGTCTTCTTTGGGAATGAATGGAATAAGTCTGCGTAGTAGGCGCAGCAGATGGTGAGATCCGCTGACTACTGACCCTATTTGTGCGTCCATAAAAAAATACATTGAAACTTTCAACTCTTATTCTATAACTCCCATGGTAATGGATTTACCTTTATAAAAACTTGCCACACTAATGTAAGTCCTAGGAATAAAACCCTTGACAGGTAATACAGGCTTACCAGAGGCACTGAGTGACAACATGGTCTTAACCATAGCACCCTGCAAAAAGTGATTAGCTAGTGAGGTTACAATGGCTTGGGGCCCCAACCAAGAGGTTGCATGAACAGTGAGGCTATACAGTGGAGACAGGTCAGAGATCAACCAGAGATCAAGGCAGGCGGCAGGTATAAGAGTGGTCAGTGTCCAGGTAGAAGTTGAGGTAGGTGGCAGACAAGAGTGTAGTCAATGTCCAGACAGAGGTCAAGGCAGGCAAGCGTGTAGTCAATGTCATGGCAGTAGACATAAGCAGTTCAGTAATTAGCAAAGCAGGACAATGGTAATCACAAACAATAGGCATCCGGCAAGAAAATACAACACAGGCCAACATAAGGAAAGATGTTTATCCTCTTAGGTTGGTGTGCAAGTCCATTCTTATGTTTGTGATGGACTATTGCCAAAATGCCATGACCTGGCACACGGACTTGATGGACTAGGCTTCTGGATGAAAAAATGCAAACCCTGGAGGTTTTGTAACAGTAAGAGAACATACCAATTAGGTAAACAACAAATATGCCTAAAATACGAGGTTCAGAAAGCTAATATGACTCACTGGACTTTCTAAGCAAATGATCCATAAGAACCATATCATATTTGGTATCTAACAAATCCTTTCCACCTACAAAATAATATGGTGGTTGTCGGATTATGCAAGCTTGTCAAATGGAAAAATAGATGTATTCAGGATGGTTGGCTTAAGGATATATCAACATATAATAACATAATAAAATACACACCAGTTCCCTTTCACCATCCCTAATGCCTTTTTATTTTATGAGGGTTGGCTCTCCAACACCCTCTCTAGGGACAAGGAAAGCTGCTGCAATTGACAGCTAGAACTCTCATTTTACCATCAAAATCTTGAAGGGATGCTAGGAGTCATTTATGAGGGCAAGTAACTCTGATATATCTGCAAGCGAATTGAACTATGTTTTATAATATTCATTCTTTAAATATTAGACATGTACATGACAAAAAAAAATGTTTTGTTTTGTTTCGTTTAGATTCCTTGATCTAGTTATTTTGTTGTGTTAAATTCGGTTGATTTGATGAATTTGTATTCGGGATTTGCATTCGGAATTAGTTTTATGTTTTTTTTTCTTAAAATTGACAGGCTTTTTCAATTCGAAACATTTAAATTGCTAAAATTTTGAATTGACAGAATTGAAAACTTACATTTTTTTTTTATTCCAATGTGACAAAGTAAACAAACAAAAGAAACATTTTCATCAAATGATTACAATGACTCTTTAAATCACTTTTGGCTTAACTAAAACAGCATTATTTCAAAATGGTACTCTAATAACACACACTGGGCCAGATTCTGGTACATTTGTGGCGGCGTAGCAGTAGCCATTTACACTACGCCGCCGCCTCGTACTGGAGCAAGTGCTTTATTCCCAAAGCACTTGCTCCGTAGTTTGCGGTGGCGTAGCGTAAATGGCCCAGCGTACGGCCACGTAATTCAAAGGGGGCGGCTTGTATTTAAATTAAGCGTGCCCCCGTCCAGATTGAACTGCGCATGCGCCGGCCGCGACAAAATCCCAGTGCGCATGCTCCAAAGGACGTCACATTTTCTCAATGTAAACGACGTAATCGTAGCGTACGCCAGCCCCATTGAGAATCGACGTACGCAAACGACGTAAACGACGCACAACACAACGCGGTTCCGAGGCCATACTTAACATGGCATCCGACGGCAGCCGACGGCATCCGACGGGACTTCGCAAGGTTACTCCACATCTTAGCAGGGGTAACCTTACGTGGACGAAAACGACGTTAACCACGACGGGGTGGCGTAAAAGCGTTCGGGAATCGGCGTATTAGCCTCATTTGCATAGGCAAATGAGAAAACAACGTAAAGGCCATCTAGCGGCCGGAGTTGTCATTACATCTACGATCCGCCAGTGTAATTGTTTTACACATGGCAGATCTTCACCTGTATCTATGCGTAAGTGATTGTAGGAATCACACGCATAGATACACGGGCAAAAAAACGGCGATACGACGGTGTATCTGTGATACCCCGTCGTAGCGCTTCTGAGAATCTGGCCCACAGTCTTTAATTTCAGAAACATTTTTACAGTTCGAATTTGACTGGAATTCGATGTAAAATGTTGATTATACTGTAATTTGGGTATTAGGATATATCTAAATCTCTGAATAATGAACAATTTGTCCGAAACAAACTGCATATGTCTAGAAATATTTTCTTCACTGTTTTTCTTTTCATTAACATCATATTTAGACATTGTTAAACTAAATTTCTGAATGTTTTAAATAGTATTTAAGAACTTTGTCACTGTGAAAAGCTACCACAGTGTAAAGCTCTGTTACATTCTTGTCTGGGCATAGCAGTAAATGCCCTTTCCTAATTGTAACAGCAGATATTGTGAATGGTGCATGTTTCTGTTAAAACACGTGGTGTTGGCTACTGTGTTTGTAAAGTGGTAACTGCTCAGTTAACCAGCCCCAGTGATGATCACTCTCAATCTACTGATATCTAAATTGTTTTCCCACAAGCTGGAACATTTTTGCATGACGCTGAGTATGAAATATGTCACATTAGAATTGGTGGGATCTGAGAATGTAACTGCTACAAATGCTAACTCTGTCATCAGTGGGGTTTTATATTTTTACTATATTTTTTATAATAATGTTTAGTTCCACATGCTTGGTTCCTTGGGATGGCACTCTTGAAGTGAACTACGTGGCTGTTTTCTGCGCACAAGTGAACATATCCTCCCTCTGATCTAACCCTAACATAATCTCATTGCTTTCCTCTAAACACAGCTAATCACTTAAATAAACCACTAAACACATGCTGCTTGTCTTGCACCTCCCATGCTGTTGTTGTTAGCAGCAGGAAAACAAAGCTTTTACCGCCTTGGAGCCTTGCTTATGGAAATAACTGCTATTCTGACTATACTAAGAGAAGTTCCCAAAAAGTGACTGATCATCTGCACACTCAATACAAGCTTACCTATCATACACGGTCTGTGCATGCAATTATGCAATATATTGTGACCTTTCAAGACCCTTTGCTTTGTCATGTCTATCTGTGGTCACATGATGGGCTGGATCCTGAGTCTTCTATCGTCTAAACTGCAGAGTGGAAAGGTCCTTGGGGGCCAATGTTGCTGCCTAGGTATTGGCTGTCCAGTGGAAGGGTTAACTCCGCCTCCAGAAGAGTTTCATGGCATTGTAGTGCTACTCCCGCAAGAGCTGCTGGTAGATTTAGGTCCACTGCTCTTGTCCATCCCTATGTGAGTCCTCAACCTCATTGAGACCACCAGTATTTCTGTAAACATTAGCAGACACACAAGAATTAGACTCACAAATCTATAAAAGAATGACAGACTGTATTGGCAAGTTAAAATATTAAAAGAATCACAGAATATATTGGCATGTTAAAGTCAACTAGCATGGATACAGTAATAAATACATAATTAGCCTCACCATTCAAGCATATACTGTGACACCAAGGGTATAAACAGTAGCTCTCCATATGAAATAAATTGCCCAAGTGGCGAAACAAAGTAGCAACGTTGATCAACTATTCCACTTGAGAGCTCTCAAACAAAGGGTATACGTTTAGGCTTGAGAAGTTAATGTTTAATGTTGAACACAGAACTTCCCTCAGGAATGAAGTAATCTGAGTATAGCCTTTGAGGTGAAACTTCTCCTGGCTAAGTTGGGGCTCTTTGAAGATGTTGGCACACAGGGAAATAAAGAGTGCATCTTTAGTCTGGGCGCAACAGTATTATGTCCGAAAGGGTGACGGGGGGCCATCTTTAGATGCACATAAGTACTTTAGACAGAGGCAGACCCAATTACAGCAGTTGGCTACAGCAGGATGTTAGGATGTACACCGTTGCAGCAGTTAAATGGTAAGGTGTGCAGTTGCAGCGGGTTAGATGGTTGGGTGTGTACAGTTACAGCCCTCTGGGGAACCGGACAGGTAACTTGACTGCTGTGGGCCTAGCCTAGCAACAATATTGACAGTTAGCACAACAGTGGCTGCAGGGTTATATCTGCAATTTATTTAAAATAAGGATTGACATCATCAAGCTATTGTCAGAAAAAGGGCATGTGGAGTCAGGCTTTTCCATGGTGGAAAATTTCAAGATAATGGGCTCCATACACAGAGGTATGCTTCCCCTTAAAAAATGCAGAACATGAAGAGAGATTGTAAATGGGGGCCCAAAACAGGGAGGGAAGGGGAAGTGGAAATATGTATTAAATGTCAAGAGAAAATCACAGAGGCTATCTTTGTTTTTCCTTCTCAAAGTGCTGATGGGTAGCATAGTTTAATGAAGTAAAGCAATTTTATTTATTTATTTATGTTTTTATTACAAAGGCCATAGATTACATTTTACATGCTGATGCCTACAAACCCAGGCTTACTATACCTGGGAACACTGGCCCAGATTCACGTACATCTGCGCATTATTGGACCGGCGTAGTGCACCGCCTTTACGTTAGACTTGCGCAATGTAGCCGCGTAATCACCCTATTCTCGTAGCTTTTGCGCAGGAAATTGCGCAAGCGTAACGTTTTTTCCGAGGCGTAAGGAGGAGTAATACAAATTGGGAAGGACGTGGGCGTGTTACATTGAAATGAGCCGTGACCCCATGCAAATGAAGGGCCGGCCGGCTCGCGCATGCGCGCTTGAAGGAGACCATGGTCAGCTCCGCTGTGCACATGCTCACAACTCGGGAGCTGCGCAATCAGTGAAATTGGAAATGGACTAGGGCAACTTTGTGAACTACGCAGACAGCATAAATAGACACACACAAATGCACTTCCTTTGCAAAAGTACATCCCTTTGTATCCCTCCCTCTACAGCAAGGTGCTTTTGTTTGTTTGTGATGTGTCTTTGAGATATTTAGGGACTGTTTTGCAGAGTGATTTTTGTCTTTTATGTGTTTTCTTTGTTGTTATTTTGTTTAAATTATATTTTTGCTGGGCATTTTTTTTTTTTGCTCGTCATTTATTTAATTTTTTTGGTTCTGTTTGTGTATGATTTTGGAATGTGGGGGTGATATTCCTGTGGGAAAAGGGGTGTCACCCTCATTTGTGGTGGAGAAGTGATCCCCAGGTCTGTGTGAATGGTGTATGAATGTACAGTGACATAATTGGAGCCGTGGCATGGCGTTGCAGCTCACAAGTCCTGCATGGTGGACTGGTGCCAATCCAATGTGATGACGATGTGGTGTGTGTGTGCTAGGGACCACAGTGGTGTGCATGCATGCATTCTCATTGTGCCATGATTAATGTGTGTGTTTAACGTGCAAAGATGCATAATGTGAGCTGGCATGAGATGGGGTCATGAGATGGGGTACCAGTGCATATGCAGAGTCACCTTGAAGGGAAAAGACAGGAGGATGTTAGTCATGCATGTGCCACTTGTGAGGTGTGCATCACGGGAGGGGATAGTCATGCCTGCCACCCATGTCACTCACCAACCAGCCAGCTGTCCCCATACATGTTCTGTTCGAAATCTGTGGGGATGGGGCTCTGATTGTATATGTAGCTGTCATGGGTGTCATGGGTGGTGCCATGTGTTGGGCTGCTGATGTCCTCCTGCAAGGTTGTGGTAATTTCAGGATGGCATGAGGGGTGAATCTGAAGATGCGAGACACCTCAGAATCACTCATGCCAAAGATGTCTATGCGTGTGTGATATATCAAGTGAAGAGTGAGGGGCTTGTATCAGATAAGAATATTGTATTAGATTAGATTAAATTGTAAATTTTATATAAGCAAATAAAAAAAAAAAAAAAAAACATCTCCCGTGCCCTCCTTAGTGCCATCCTCCGTGCCCTCCTCCTTCTTTGTTCATCTAAAGTCAGCAGTATAGCTATGTGCGACGATGCCCCTGGCATGTTGGCATACAGATTGTTGAGCAACACGTGTGACTGCTGAACTCCTCACTAACAGTGTTGCTTTATCTGACAATTAGACTTTTTTTCTTTTTTTAGACCAGCTTTTATCAGCTCTAATTTTAGACAGGACATTTTGCTGTTGCGCACACTGCGTCGCCTGCGCTGCCCCAACGTTGTTTTGTGGATCCCCGTAAGTCCCTCATTAGCATATTTGACTAGCAAATCAATGGTGTGTCTATCGCACTTTTGCGCGGACGGATGCGCCAGTCTAACGAAATTACGCGGGACAAAAAAAAGTCGATTTTTTGCGTATCTCGTTCTGGGGATGCCGCGCAACGAAACGCACGCGCACATTTAGACTTACGCACGCGCATCTCCTGTTGCGCAGGCGTAATCGCTCTGTGAATCTGGGCCACTGATTCCAAGTTTTAGTGTAGTTGGAAATAAAGGGTTACATCTTAGAACCCTACTGTACTATTCAGTTCTCTCTCCTTCTATTATTACATCAAGCATTCTGAAAACCAGATGAGCAGCTGTATTCATTTACTAATACAATAGAAATATTTCTCCACATTCTTCTCATGTCCGGTAGCCTGATGGCAGAAGCTTAATTTGCCAAGCACTTTACAAACTCAAACAATGTAATTGATGGCAGGGGAGGACACATGTTTTTGTTTTCCATTGGTTTCCTTGCTATCAGCTCCATCACGGGAGAGAGATGAAAGTAGAGCGCAAGTCAAATTAAACATACAAAATAATTGAACTTGATTCCATGAAGAGATATCCCGTTGAGATACTATGACGATTTGTGGGAATGTAGCACACAATGGGCCAGATTCACAAAGCACTTACTCCGGAGTATCACGAGTTAGGCACGCGTAAGTCTAAAAATGCACACGCTTATCTATGCACCGTATCCCCAAAACGATATACGCCTGAAATCCACATTTTTTAGACCAACATAATTTGGATAGACCAGCGCAGCGTGCGTGCAAAACTGCACTAGACACACCATTGATTTGCTATGCAAATATGCAAATGAGGGAGATACGCCGATCCACAAAAGTAAGTTTGTGCGGTGCAGTCTACACGATGTGCTTATCAGCTGCACGTCTTGTCTAAAATTAGACCATATAAAAGCTTGCTTAAAATTAGACAATCTGTCTACATGTCAGCAAAAGCAACACAATTAGGGCCGAGCTGGGCAGTCACACTTGCAGGACATTAATCTGTATGCCAACATGCCAGGGGCATCCTTGCTCATAGCTATACTACTGACTTTAGATGAGCGCAGAAGGAGGAGGGCACGGAGGAGGGCACGGAAGAGGATCTTTGTCAGGTATATCCGTGGGGTGAGCCCAATGGTAATAGGCCCCCCTTTTGGCTGGAATTAGGGTGCAATTGGAGAGATACCCTGTGTTAATAGGAGGGTAGATGTTGGTTCCTCAGCTTCCACTAATTTCAGTGAAATTGAGTAAAGGTGGATAATTTAGGTCAGGAGCCTGTGCAGGCCAGCAAGCCCAAAGATTGCTAAAGTAAAATGATCCTATGCTGCTATAAGGATGCCAGTTGTGACCGATGCACCCTAAACCATATAAAACAAAGAAAAAAATGTGCCTCTAGAGTCTAATAGGTAGGAATCCCTACTAGTGTGGTTGATTACACTAGTAACCACACTAGTAGGGATTCCTACCTATTAGACTCTAGAGACACATTTTTTTCTTTGTTTTATATGGTTTAGGGTGCATCTGTCACAACTGGCATCCTTATAGCAGCATAGGATCATTTTACATTAGCAATCTTTGGGCATGCTGGCCTGCACAGGCTCCTGACCTGATTAATCCACCTTTATTCAATTTCACTGAAATTAGTGGAAGCTGAGGAACCAACATCTACCCTCCTATTAACACAGGGTATCTCTCCAATTGCACCCTAATTCCAGCCAAAAGGGGGGCCTATTACAATTGGGCTCACCCCACGGATATACCCGACAAAGGTATTAATTTAGCAGCGCCATTTCCCTTTCTACTATCCATATTTATATTAGCTCCCCACATAGGGATCCTACTGGGAGGCAACAGCTACTTTATTCACCATAGAGCGGACTCCCTTGTTCTTACACGGGAGAGGATCTGCCGACCGCTACTGGGCAAGGTAATGGCAACACTCCATTTCCTTGCCAGTGGCTCTTTTCACCCTAAATGGGTAAATATATATTTTATATACATTTTTTTCTGTTTAGTATATATTTTATAATAATTAATATAAATATATATATATATATATATATATATATATATATATATTTTTTTTTTAAACTAATATAAATTTACTAATTTTAACATTATAATTATCTTATTTAATAATATATATATATATATACATATATATATATATATATATATATATATATATACACACACCAACACGACACAAACCTCCAAACAGCAACAGACAACGGAATAAAAGCACCTTGCTTCAGGAAGGGAAAAAAATTGGATGTACTTTTGCAATGGAAGGGCATTTCTCTCGGTCTATTTAAGCACTGTGCATAGCTCACTAAGTCTGACGGGCCTAGTTCCTATCTAACTGATTGCGCCGTGCTGAGTTCTGAGCATGCTCAGAGAGGTGCTGACCATAGTCTGCTTCATGTGCACATGCCCAGTCTGGCCAGCCCTTCATTTGCCTGGGGTCACGGCTCATTCTAATGGAACATGCCCACGTCCTTCCCACTTTGAATTACACCGCCTTACGCCTCGGAATTTACATTGCACCGATGCAAATTTGGCCGAAAATACTACGAGGATACGGTACTTGCACCTCGAAATTAAGCCGGTCTAACTTAAAGGAGTTGCACTACGCTGGTCCAAAAATGCGCCGATGTACGTGAATCTGGCCCAATTTGTATAACAGTAATGCTGTATGGGAAAACATATTCCGGTTTTATTAATGGGATGTTCTGGATTTTATTAAAGTGAAACCTTACGTTTGCATTAGTCATACCTGACTGTTAGGCCCCGTACACACGAGCAAATAGATTTGTTCAAATCGGTCGGACCGACCGATTTGAACAAATCTGTCTGCTGGCCGTTTTGGTTTGATCGCTGTACACACGATCAAACCAAAATCCCCGCCAGCAGACATCCCGGTGACGTGGCGGTGACGTTGACGCCGCCACGTCACAGCACCAGGAAGTAAATTACTTCCGCGCATGCGTCGAATCCATTCGACGCATGTGCGAGAAGATATGTCTGCTGGTTAGCGTACTAACCAGCAGACATATCGGGCGGACGGATTCCAAGCATGCTTTAAAATCTGTCGGCTGGCTGAATCCGTCTGCTCGCCCGTACACACGATCAAATCTGTCTGCTGGGACAGTCGGGCCGACCGTTTCCAGCAGATAGATTTGATCGTGTGTACGTGGCCTTAGACTTGCACCGAAGTAGAGGAAAATCAAAACATGCTATATAAAGGAAAGCAAAGCCTCTTTGGAGACTACGGAGAAGGAAATATGGTTCGGTCTTCCTTGAAGGTCCACTATACCGAAAAATGTTGTATTTTGTATAGGCAAAACACGTGCAATGATAGTGAAATTGAGTAAAGGTGGATTAATTAGGTCAGGAGCCTGTGCAGGCCAGCAGGCCCAAAGATTGCTAAAGTAAAATGATCCTATGCTGCTATAAGGATGCCAGTTGTGACCGATGCACCCTAAACCATATAAAACAAAGAAAAAAATGTGTCTCTAGAGTCTAATAGGTAGGAATCCCTACTAGTGTGGTTACTAGTGTAATCAACCACACTAGTAGGGATTCCTACCTATTAGATTTCACTGAAATTAGTGGAAGCTGAGGAACCAACATCTACCCTCCTATTAACACAGGGTATCTCTCCAATTGCACCCTAATTCCAGCCAAAAGGGGGGCCTATTACCATTGGGCTCACCCCACGGATATACCCGACAAAGGTATTAATTTAGCAGCGCCATTTCCCTTTCTACTATTCATATTTATATTAGCTCCCCACATAGGGGTCCTACTGGGAGGCAACAGCTACTTTATTCACCATAGCGCAGACTCCCCTGTTCTTACACGGGAGAGGATCTGCCAACCGTCACTGGGCAAGGTACTAGCAACACTCCATTTCCTTGCCAGTGGCTCTTTTCACCTTAATGGGTAAATATATATTTTATATACATTTTTTTTCTGTTTAGTATATATTTTATAATAATTAATATAATAAATATATATTTTTATTTTTTTAACTAATATAAATTTACTAATTTTAATATTATTATAATTATCTTATTTAATATTATATATATATATATATATATATATATATATATATATATATATATATATATATATATATATATATATATATATATATATAAACACACACACCGACACAACACAAACCTCCAAACAGCAACAGACAACGGAATAAAAGCACCTTGCTTCAGGAAGGGAAAAAAATTGGATGTACTTTTGCAATGGAAGGGCATTTCTTTCGGTCTACGATGGTTGTTAATATAGTTATTACCTTTATTCCAAAAATAAAAATAAAAACCTTTTCTGAAGCTGCTTAAAATGAAGTAAGGCTTTAATTTGTGGAAGGTTGTGTGGTCAAGACCGAATCAATCAGTTTAGTGTGTATGGCACCAACATCCCTTCTATGTATACAGAGAACAAGGTTTGGGAGGTATGGGACTTTACAGGTGCACTTCAATATAAATGCATAAACCACAGTTCTAAAAAAATATATAATGTTTATTAAATGAGAATATCATAAACACCTTACATACAGTACATACATGTCCAGTTGTATATGAGGACACGTTTAGTGATGTTCAATTGCTGTATCCACATTTATATTTCTACATGTTGTTTCAGTGAAAAACTTGGAATTTCATCTACTGCATAAATAGACAACCATATTAATCAAATGTTTAGCAATACTTACACAAAGAAAATGTTTAATGTAAGAAAAGACATGATACATTCCATATAATATATATACATATGAGTGTAACCAGGCAAATGGCAAGTGTCCCCAAATAATGATTCCTACCTCAGTGATGGAGCGTGTGAGCCAGGTTATGACCAAGAAGATGAAAGAGGAGTAAGGTCCAGGGGAGGACTGGCAGCCTTAGGCCTGGGGGGCAAGTCCAGTCAAGTGGCCCACTTAACCACAAATCAGCTCGCCATCCATGTCCACATGGTTTTATAACGGATGATTGATGTTATGAAGCAAGACAAATATGATACAATGTAGTAATTAAAAAAGTGCAGATAGTGCCTGTTAATGCATCCTGATCAGTGCCCATCAGTGCAGCCTGATCATTGATAATTGATAATGCAGTGCAAACACCTTCACCTTCTTCTTCATTACTGTCCCCTCAATTGTTTCACCTTCTTCTTTATCACTGCCCCCTCAGTTGTTGTTCCCCTGTATCACCTCACTTGTCAGCTTCATGTATTACTGTCCCCCCGATCCCCACTTGTTGGCTTTGTGTATTACTGTGACAGTAATACATTAAGCTGATAAGTGGGGGACAGTAATAAATTAGGCTGACAAGTGGGGCACAGCAGTGGCGGCTGGTGCTCAAAATTGCCACCACTGTGCCATCAAACGCAGCCACTGTACCCATCAATTGCTGACACTGTGCCCATCAATTGCTGCCAGTGGTCCCTTTAATTTTCGCTACTGTGCCTCATCAGATGCTGCCAGTGTGCCCATCAATTGCCGCTACTGTGCCCAACAATTGTCGCTACTGTGCCCCATCAGATACCGCAAGTGTGCTGATCAATTGCCGCTACTGTTCCCCATCAGATGCTGCCAGTGTGACGATCAATTGTCGCTACTGTGCCCCATCAGATACTGCCACTGTGCCATCAAACGCAGCCACTGTACCCATCAATTGCCACCAGTGTGCCCCATCAAATGCTGCAAGTGGTCCAGTCAAATGCTGCTACTGTGCCCCATCAGATACTGCCACTGTGCTACATCAGATGCTGCCAGTGTGCTCATCAATTGTCGCTACTGTGCCCCATCAGATGCTGCTACTGTGCCATCAAACACAGCCACTGTACCCATCAATTGCTGACACTGTGCCCATCAATTGCTGTCAGTGTGCCCCATCAAATGCTACCAGTGGTCCCATTAATTGCCACTACTGTGCCCCATCAGATGCTGCCGCTGTGCCCCATCAGAATGCCAGTGTGCCAATCAATTGCCGCTACTGTGCCTCATGATCAAATGCTGCCAGTGCCAGTGTGAGTGTGCCCATCAATTGCTGCGACTGACACTGTGCCCCATCAGAAGCTGCTATTTGTCACCTGATCATCACCAGTCCTATTTGCTTTGCTAACCTTTTAATCTGGACTGTCACTCTGGTCTGATGAGGCAGACTTTAACCAGCGCCGGTCTTCTGCTCTTCTAGGTTCCTTCCCTGGTCCGGGCACAGGCAGGTAGTCGGGCTGCTCGGGCGGGAGGAGGAGCCTGGAGGTCGGATGTCGTGCATACCCGGGCTGCAGCCTGAAATGCACTGTGGCCTGTGGGCGGGAGGTCGGGATGGACCGGGAACAGCTGAGCCGAGCCGGTGGATCTTAGGGGCCACATGACCTTCCTACAGGGCCGGCCTTAGGTGTTCAGGCGCCCTGTGCGAGCTAATCCTGTGGAGCCCCCCCCCCCCAGACCGCTACACACTAAACTACCCACTGACCGCTACACAATACACACTGACCGCTACACAAACTACCCACTGACCAATACACAATACACACTGACCACTACACAATACACTACCCACAGACCGCTACACAATACACTACCCACAGACTGCTACACAATACACACTGACCACTACACAATACACTACCCACAGACTGCTACACAATACACTACCCACAGACCGCTACACAATACACTACCCACAGACCGCTACACAATACACACTGACACTACAGCATTGGTGCATTTTACTATAGAGGCATTGGTGGACTACAAGGCCCAGCATTTTACTATAGGGGGCTCTGGTGGACTACAAGGCCCAGCATTTTACTATAGAGGCATTGGTGGAATACAAGGCCCAGCATTTTACTATAGGGGGCTCTGGTGGACTATAAGGCCAAGCATTTTACTATAGGGGGCTCTGGTGGACTACAAGGCCCAGCATTTTACTATAGGAGGCATTGGTGGACTACAACGACCAGAATGTTAGTCCCACCAATGCCTCCTATAGTAAAATGCTGGGCCTTGTAGTCCACCAATGCCTCCTATAGTAAAATGCTGGGCCTTGTAGTCCACCAGAGCCCCCTATAGTAAAATGCTGGGCCTTGTAGTCCACCAGAGCCCCCTATAGTAAAATGCTGGGCCTTGTAGTCCACCAGAGCCCCCCATAGTAAAATGCTGGGCCTTGTATTCCACCAATGCCTCCCATAGTAAAATGCTGGGCCTTGTAGTCCACCAATGCCTCCTATAGTAAAATTCTGGGCCTTGTAGTCCACCAGAGCCCCCTATAGTAAAATGCTGGGCCTTGTAGTCCACCAGAGCCCCCTATAGTAAAATGCTGGGCCTTGTAGTCCACCAGAGCCCCCTATAGTAAAATGCTGGGCCTTGTATTCCACCAATGCCTCCCATAGTAAAATGCTGGGCCTTGTAGTCCACCAATGCCTCCTATAGTAAAAGGCCCAGCCTTTTACAATGGAGGCATCACACGTTACACACTGACTTTCTGGCTGCTCCCTCCCTCTCCCCAGACGGGGGGGGGACGGAGGGGTGACAGAGAGGAGGGGGGGTAAGCTGACCTGGCAGATGAGCCCTCAGCAGACACACATCGGGAGGTAGGACTCCAGGAGCAAGCAGGCACGATCATCGAATCCACAGTGCAGCCCCGCCCTCGCCTCCACACATGACCAGCACCAGCTCAGCATGGCCATTCACAGACCCCCATGCCTGCTTCCTGGAATGCCCCGCCCATCGCACATGGCCCAATCGGCCAATCACAGACCCCCATGTCTGCTTCCCGGCATGCCCCGCCCCGCACATCGCACATGGCCCGATCGGCCAATCACAGAGCACCCACTGGCTCAAAGCACATCTAAGGCCGGCCCTGCCTTCCTACAACTCCCACAATGCAGCGCGGCAGCAGCCAGCCAATTGGCGGCCACTGCTGCCGAGTTTTAGCAAAAAAAAAAAAACAGCGCTGCGGACCGCGGCCGTTTTAAATGTAATGTGAGCGGCCCGGGGGGCAATTTCCATTTTTCCACCTGGCCCAGTCCGCCCCTGGTAAGGTCCAATAGTCCCATGCAACCGAACAACCAAATAATAACCTAAATATGCCTGATCTCCCGTAGGGAGGGGTATGGGTAGATGAAGTAAACACAACTAAAAAGCGTGTGACCTGTAGATCAATCAAAGCATAAAGTATCTATGTAGATTCATGCTACCTTTTCCAAAACATAGAGGTCTTCAAATAATATCGCTTAGTTGAAAAACCTTCTTTTGGGTAAAACAGACTGGGAGCCTAGAGATACATCAGACAGCATCAGTTGTCAAACTGTAGCCAACTCTGAAGTTCAATAAAAACACAAACAGCCAACAGATAAGAATGCAAACAGTACCGTGCACTCTACGGCCGTGTACACACGATCAAATCTGTCTGCTGGAAACGGTCTGCCAGACCGTCCCAGCAGACAGATTCGATCGTGTGTACGGGCGAGCCGACGGATTTGGCCAGCCGACAGATTTAAAAGCATGCTTTCAAATCTGTCGGCTGGGAACCCGTCCGCCCCGACATGTCTGCTGGTTAGTACGCTAACCAGCAGACATGTCTTCTCGCACACGCGTCGAATGGTTTCGACGCATGCGCGGAAGTGTTTTACTTCCTGGTGCGGTGACGTGGCGGCGTCAACGTCACCACCACGTCAGCGCGCCGTCTGCCGGCGGGGATTTTGGTTTGATCGTGTGTACACGATCAAACCAATACGTCCCCAGCAGACAGATTTGTTCAAATCGGTCTGTCCGACCGATTTGAACAAATCTGTCTGCTCATGTGTATGGGGCCTATTGAGAGAGAACAACTTGCTGCACTACAGGAATTTGACACTTTGTATAACTGCCTTCATTTCAAACACCATCCGTGGGTCAAAAGACTCCTAAGGAAAGGAGGGGGCCGTGTATCTATTCACCATTCACAGGTTTAATCAATGCAGTCTAAAGATATAAAGCGAGAATTTGCTAACATCAAGTTCACCATAAAGCCATTTAACTGTGCAGACATACCTGTTATCCATCATTAACAGTGTGAGGCTCCCAGGGACCCCAACAACATGGCCTCCGCCACCACCTTATATACCCCTCCCTGTTGCATCAGACGTGAGGCAAACGTTGCGCCATGATGACGCAATATGTACGCGAAAGGGGGACTGTGTAATGGGGAGGAAACCAAAGCTCTAACCTTTGCCACACATTGCGGGGTCTCTGTCCTCGCCCACTACCTGGTGCAAGGGTTGGAGCTTTGGTTTCGGAGGCCATTATATTGGTGTCCCTGGGAGCCTCACACTGCTAATGACGGATAACAGGTATGTCTGCACAGTTAACAAAATAAATCACAGCAGCGTAAACTAATAAAATGTATAAACGAAAAAATGGTATGGAATAATCCAAATGTCTGCACAGGTAAATGGCTTTAGATCATTATACAGCCATTGTGGTGAACTTGATGTTAGCAAATTCTCACTTTATATCTTTAGACTGCATTGGTTATACCTGTGAAAGCATTCTTATCTGTTGGCTGTTTGCATTTTTACCGAACTACAGAGTTCGCTGCCGTTTGGTCAGGCAACTGATGCCTGTGACGTGAGTCACTTTGGGTGGGGGGCTTGTGGAACCCAGCTAACCTTGGAGAGCTCTGGAAACTCTGTGTCCAGCTCCCCTGACTCTTCTATGTGTAAATCACCCTGTGTCCATTAGGAGCACAGGGTGACCAAGAACCCCAGTCTGATATTTGCTAGTCGGATTTGCTGTACAGCTCCACTGGAATATTGTATAAATGTATATATTGTACGTTGTCTGATGCTGTTGTAGACTATTTTCTGGGATCGTTTGTGGTGTGGCTGTGTCCCATTGTTCTTTTGTGTCTGTCTGCCTTAGGAGAAATACAGTATATTATGGGATGGATGTTTTCACCATACATTGAATTTACGCTAATGACTGTGTAAGCTAAGGGGTCTTGGATCGTGTAGTATCCGACAGAGGAAACATTTACGGCGGACATAGTCCTGTTGAGTACGGGGGTCCGTCACGATTGGTTGGCAGCGCTACAAATGCGAACTAAATTGCCTCAATCCAAACCACCACAAAGGATCCTAAGTCCAGATAGCAGGAGAGCAGAGGTACAGATACCAGCCATCATGGAAGAGTAATTTCAAAGGAGGTTGTGAGAGATGCGGATACAGCACAGGGGACTAGTATCAGTGCAGGTTCTGCTGGGATGGTATGATTCTGTCTGCCTACAACTCTGAAAGAAAGCGCTAGCTCTCGAGCAGCACCATGAGGGCAAAAGTCCCCCCTCCGTACATGTAAAGTACTGGTCACAGTATGTAGTTCGAGTGTTGTTATTGGGGCAACAACCGAACCAGGAGTGGACAGATGAGTTAAGCAGGCTGATCCGAGTAGAGATGCAGTTAGACAAGAACTACAGAGCCCTCCAGTGGTATGTATCCCAAGTGTGCCCATTGACAGCAGACGACGGTCCCATGGAAGGCTTTGACTATGGCGGCCTAGAACTGTTGTACTGGACGCTGTCTAAGGACCCTGACTTTAAGAGTGAGCTGGAGTGGTGTTTGTAGGAAATAATGGAGCACAGAGAGTAAATGCTGAATGTTTTAGAAGTGCTCTGGGCACAGGAAGATTTGGAGTTTCTGGCTGTTCAGGAATGGAAGCTGGAGATCGCCTACTGACAGCTGCTAGACTCTGCTCAGCAGCAGGATGTGGCTCCCTTTGCCTGGGACTATCCAAAAGTACCAGCCAACAGCTCTGAAATGCTGGCTGAAGAGTCGGCAATGTGGAATAGTAACAGTGTGTTTTGCTCACCTGCCCCCACAGCTATGGAAGCAGAGGTCTTATGGATGGAGGAATGTGTCTGTCCAGCAGCATGCCAGGGAATCGACAGTGGAAAATTCAGAGATTGACAATTTGCCATCCCCAAAGCAGAAGTGCTGACAACAGGGCAGAGCTCTGCTAACCTTTAATTAACACCAATAGCATCTTCTGGGTTCCACGGACAGGAGATAGTGAACCTCTATTTTCAGACACCAGTCACAGGATTTGATAGACTTTGCTACTGAGGAAGAACAACCTGTTGAGCTTCCAGCAGAAGAGCTGGTATCAGGCCCAAACGTCACTGAGCTCTGTCCAGCACCAACAGCAGCATCTGTGGAGTTACAAAAGACTCCTCCAGCTGAAGCACTGGCCAACGGACAGAGGGTCCAAATCCTCTGCCCCACACATGCAGCAATTCAAGGGGCCCAATGTGAGACGGTGACAGTCACTTCCCAACAGTTAGTCAGAGTGAATAATGTGGGGTCTTCAGCTGAAGTGCTAACAGGGCAGAATTCTACTGGCCTCTACACACAACTGCAGCTTGAGCTGATATCAGTGGATGGGACTGTAGTCTCCACTCACAGCAACCCAGCAGAAGGGCTGGCAACAGGGAGTGCTGCTAAATTCTGCCCTCAACTAACAGAAAAGGAAGTTCCTGTGAAAGTGGATGGCATTTTGTGTCCATTAGTACGCCCCTTAGTGTAAATGTACCCCCCTGCAGGGGTTTTGGAGCCTACACGTCGCTCGGTGTCATTCCTGGTGAACTCCGTGAGCTGTGTTACATATATATACATGCCTGTTTACATCTGAAGAAATGTGAGTAGCCTGTCAAATGCCTATTTGATTAAAGCAGTGATCAAGCGGAAGCTCTTAGATGGTTGTTTTTTCTTCCATGTCCCCTTGCTCCGGTATCCATGCTGAGACCATCAATAGGAGACCTACTTCACATCCTGTTTTCCTAATGCTCTAATGACCATCTGCTAACCCAGTGGTCTTAAACTAAGGTGAGAGTAGCCATCTACACTGGTGGAGGGATAAGTTTCAATACCTGCTACCCTAGCTTTCTCTCACGTGGTGAAGATCTTCATTCAATCATTCATCTCACTGAATGTTCTACAGAAGTTTTTCTCCTTTTGTCACAAATTGTTTGGATTTTACCAATTTTCTTATTATATTCTTATTATATTCTATATTTTACATGGTTTGCGCTGCACTATATATATATATTTTGTACTACTTGGGATTTGTGTGAAGGTCCTTTTTGTGCTTAGCTTGCATTCCCTAGATACATTAACTGTTTGGTTTCTGCATCTTTTCTATGGATTAATTTGTAGTGATACATATTTTCACTTTATTTATTTATTTACTTATTTATATTTTTTATGCTATATTAATCACGTTGATCATACATATTTTTGCGCTGATTGCACCCTCTATTTGCACTTATTACAATTGTTTTACCAAAAATATGTAGAAAAATACATATCGGCCTAAACTGAGAAAATAATTTGCTTTTTTTTTAAAAAATATTGGGGATATTTATTATAGAAAAAAGTAAAAAACACTGGGGGTTATTTACGAAAGGCAACTCCACTTTGCACTACAAGTGCACTTCAAGTGCACTTTCAAGGGCAGTCGCTGTAGATCTGAGTGAGACATGCAAGGAAAATAAAAAACAGCATTTTTGCTTGCAAAAATCATTAGAGTTTCCCCTATTTTCAGAGCTTCCCCTCAGATCTCCAGTGACTGCACTTACAAGTGCACTTTCTTTTTTTTTTTTTTAAAGTGTATTTTTGTGCGTGAACTCGAGAGAGAGGAGCCGGACTGCAGGAGTTGGGAGTAGGCAGACCCTCCCCCCGGAGGCAATCGCCATCCTTCTCCATGCCCCTGGTGGCAATGGCGGGTGTGAAGGGGGGCCTCCCACTCACCCCGCCCTACCTGCTCCTCTTGGGAGCCCAACTGGGGCCCAACGGGACCCCAATGGGGCAGAGGGACTCGCCCTATGAGGGAGTGAGGGGGCCTAGCCCACCCAGCCAGCCCCGTAGGTCCTTTGCCTCTCTTTATTTTTTAAGAGACCGCATGGCCAAAGTGCATGTGTTTTAAACCAATTTCGTGTGCGTGCAAGTGTGGTGGTTTTTGTGGGGGGGGGTGGGCGTACTAAGTGCACTTTCAAGTGCCACCACGCAATTGCCAGTTAAAGCGACGCAATGCCGTATCGCAAAAAATGGCTTAGACGTTGAGCAGACAAATCTTCCGGGGCTGAAGTGTTTGATATAAGATATAAGAGGGCACTCTGACGGGAAAAATACCTGTCAGGATTGGTTTTTAGGACCCGGTTAGAAGATTTACCCTCACTTACTATGCAACTGACAAGTTTCATCAGATAAGAAAGTTAGGGAAACTTTCCAACAGCAACACAGTCCTGTTTTGATTTTGACAGGTAAACAGATAATTTATATTACAATAAGGAGGATAGGAAAGTTAGAACACCAATAAGCTTTGTATTGCTGTCAAGACATCCACTATGGTACCTTCTATACAGTGTATTAAACTGAGTCTACATCCAGCTTCAGTCTCTCCTGAGGCATGGTCAGACCAATCATGTCGTGGAGCTGGACTACAACACACTAGCATAATCTTTCTCGACTTGCTTCCCCACCTCTCTGCAGTCATAAGAGGCACTCTAAGGCCCTGTACACACGATCAGACATGTCTGATGAGACTTGTCTGACGGACCGTTTTCATCAGACAACTCTGAACTTGTCTGATGGTCTGATGTGCGTACACACCATCGGACCAAAATCCGATCAGACTAGAACGCGGTGACGTAGAACACAACGACATGATGAAAAAACGAAGTTCAATGCTTCCAAGCATGCGTCGACTTGATTCTGAGCATGCGTGGGTTTTTGGTCCGATGCTTTTGTGTACTAACCATCGAACCTGTCTGACGGACAGGTTCCATCAGACAGGTTTTAAAGCATGTTTTAAAACTTTGGTCTGACGGACAATGGTCTGATTGGCCGTACACACCATCAAACTGGTCCGATGAAACTGGTCTGCAGACCAGTTTCATCAGACATGTCTGATCGTGTGTACAGGGCCTAAGAGGTCTTCTTTCTAAATAGTTGTGGGCTAATCAGTCTAATACACTTTCAGGACTTTGTTGCCCAAGGCCTTGGATTGTTTGGCCTAACCCTAAATCCAAACCTTCTCCCAACATTACTGTCCCAAATTTTTAGTCAGCTCAATCCCCTTTTAAATAGCGTGTGTGTGTGTGTGTGTGTGTGTGTGTGGGGGGGGGGGGGTGGTATAGACCCCCTGCAATTTTTTTGTCCCGAATTGGAAAATTTCCCTTTTGCTTTGTGTCCCAGGAACAACACAGGGGACGTCAACATAGATACACGTAGCAAAAAAGGACATACAGAGGTTTTCTGCCATTGGAGAGTTTTCGCTTAGTGACTATGCAGGAAGTGAGGAAATATTTCTTCAGTGGGGGTTATGGATAAAAATGTGAAAAAGGTTATATCCTTCTCACTCTATGCAAAACTAAACGGTCTTGCCTGGAGTTGAGCTTTAAATATATTCCATTCTGATTTTTCTTTTTTTTTTACGTTTTATCACCGAAACCACAAACTTAACACGGAACAAGCTGAAAATCTGAAACCTCAGCACTGCACAAAAAACTATAATGAAAACAATACTGTAACACTTGAAGCGTACAGAATTCTATGGGAAAAAAAAAGAGGTTAAAAACAAAGGCAGAAAGTATAGGAAAAAAAAAAGATTCGCCTTACACGACCCAAAACTCACTTAAGAGACAAATTTATTTGAACTTGAGCGCTTTGCTTAGAAATATGCAGGGCTGAAAATGACTCACACATGTTAAGCTTACTATTGATGGTGCCGGCATTGGTGGTTGAAGATAAAGCAGTACAGAGCTTGCTAACAACTCCTATCATTTATCTTACTTAGAACAGGGAGCTCCTCCACATTGCGCTTAAGTGTTTCCCACGATGAGTAAAGCTATGACATTTACGCTCATCTCACCTTAACCAAAACTTTCTACACAGCTAAAATATAGGAGAGATAAACCAACATGAATAATGACTCTGGTCTTAGTGTATCTGCACCCTTCATGGATGATGTACATCTAGGGTGTATTTTCTAAATTTTTTGGACCAGCCAGTTGTATATTTTATGTTCGCTGACTTCATCATTGGATTGACTAATAGACATAACAAAGGAGAATTTTCTAATTAAAGTGCACCTGTTTAGTAGCAGATGGAAACTCCACAGTAGTAGAGGAGGGAAGTACAGTATAAACCCTTAAAGCCCAACTCCAGGAAAAGCTTAACCCCCCCTCCCCCTACCCTTCTTCCCACCACTTCTATCTGATCATTGGGTTGGCAAAAAGAAAACTCTCCTATTCCCGACCAGAGAGGAGAGCATGATGGGCCACCAGCAGCTGTACTGGAGTCACCTGAGGAAGTTCAGTCAGGGATCCTGCTCCTGCCGCTTGTGTTTAACCATACAAAGATTGATCCACAAATACGGACTGAACATGTCCTGCCAGTGGTTTAGGCAGTAAGCAAAGGACATTGGCTTTACTAAGCTGGACTAAATAGATGCTTATATGGATATTTGGACAAGATCTATGGCCAGCAAATTAATACTTCAGATGAGATGTACAGATAGTACCTACTTTGAAAAAAATAAACATGTCAATTATGTTGGCTTACAACTTGTAGTTGGTACCCAAGACTTTGAAGAACATATACACCTTAATTAAATTGGTTTATACCCTCTAAAAAAAAAAAAAAAACTCTCAAAACCCCCATGGTGCATTGTGTCCCTCTTTTCGCTATCTACTTCCTGGGTGTTTATTTTCTTACTTCTGGGTGTCTACATCACTGCCTGTGTGATGTGGACAATTCCTATTGGCCGGACAGCAGAGGGGCCCTGTCAGGATCCTGCAGAGAGATAGAGTTGGAGCAAATGGAGTGAAGAGGCCCAGACGATGAGAGTTAACAAGCAATGCTGGATTTGTGGTTCCTGCAGGAGGAAACTGCACCAGAGATGGTCCTGAATGGTTGGTCTGTATACCTGGTAAGTATAACTGGTTTCAATAGATAAGGAAAACTTTAGACTGGGTAGGAGGAGTAAGAGCAAGGTGGGAGGAAGGGAGCTATAGTGGGGGGGGGGGTCATTTTTGGGTGGAGTTGAGCTTTAAGCTACCCAAACACAATGAACATTTTGGCCTAGAATTTGAGTTGGGTAGAAAATTGCTCATTCTTTCTGAAAGAAAATGTTTTCTTTAATTGACATTTTGGAAATGTTTCTTTAATTGACATATGTCATGTTGTTTTTTCATAAAAAACCTTCAACAAACATATAATTACAAAAATTGTTGGCTGAGCAAAACATCCAATCAGATGCAGTCGTTGTTTGTGTATTCTGACTGCCGCTGGCGGCAGCTGTAATGGTCTAGCAAGATTGATTCATCCATCTGCACTGTTATGCCGCGTACACACGGTCGTTTTTTGCGATAAAAAAAACGACGTTTTCTGTGAAGTAAAAAACAACGTTTTTGAAACGTCACTTTTCAAAGACAATTTTGCATACACACCAACGTTTTTTCACAAAAAGCGAGGTTACGTTCACCACTCTTTTTCATTGAAGCTCGCTTCATAACCAGCTTCTGGGCATGCGCGGGTTGAAAAACGTCGTTTTGAACGACGTTTTTGCTACACACGGTGACTTTTTGTGAAACAAAAAACAACGTTTTGAAAAACGACACAAAAAATTCAAGCATGTTGGAATTTTTTTTTGGTCGTTTTTTTGAAGACCAACATTTGACGACGTTTTGCCCACACACGATCAATTTAAATGAAGTTTTAAAAAACGTCGTTTTTTTTCATCGCAAAAAACGACCGTGTGTGCGCGGCATTAGATGTCGGAATCTGTTTGATATAAAATATCTGTAGCGCTTACCCCTGAAGGAGCCGCTGGTTTGATTTGGGATCGGCAAATTAAGTTACCCCAGCTTGGTCTAGGGATGCACCAGAAGGATTTAGCAGTAAACGGAGGTCCACACAGTCAATAAAGATTTTCTCAATGCTTTAATTCCAGGCCAACATTAGCCAACATCAAATTTGGTGAAGGAAGAATAGGTGGATAAGAGAAGAGAAACGTTCGATGTCAGGCCTGGATATACACAAGGCAGATCAGCCCTTAGCAGCACAACTTTCACACGTCGCCACTATGAGATTGAGTGGGTAAGGTGTCCCCGGACAGGTGTCTCTCACACAGAACTGGCAGCCGAGGTGCCAACTTGAATCTTGGCTGGGAGGAACGGGTCTCTCTCACAGGCCCGACTCTAGGCCTCTGCCACAGGCCAGTTAATTTGGATAGACTATATGTGCGAACAGAGCGAATCTTCCCAATAGTTTCTTAGCATAGGTCACCGGGCGACAGTAGAGCGTACCTCCCAGTCACCGAATTCCCTGTCTGGGACTCTCTTAAGCTTTGGGACCCAGTAAATCACTGGGGCCCCTTGATTCTTGTCTCCGACTGAGACTCAGGAAGGCCCAGGAACCTAGCCAGGCGGGCCACGACGGCGGAGTCCATGGGCACGCACACGTGAAGAAGACGAACCCCGAAGACCTGACCTAGGTCCCAGATATACCCCTCCCCAGCATGCCTAGCGAGGAGACAGGCCTTTGGAATTAACATCATTTTTAGAATGCAAGGACCCACAGCAACCAATTAGACTTTAGCTCACTGTTGGTTCAATTGAAGATTAATTTTCTTTGCTTGTTCCAGGTTGATGTACTTTTGCAAATTGGTTCTCGCTTTATTGAATAATCCAGTAAGGCTTACTGGCCTCTCTAAAGTAGAACTATAACATTAAGGCCTCATGCACACAGGGTGTTTTTAACCTGGTGTGGGGTGGGATGTCTGAACTTTTTTTTTGTTTGAACTGTAAATGCCCCTGCATATTAGCCTATATGTTCATGCACACATAGGCATTTATAGGAAATTAGAGGCAGAGGCTTTTATAGCCACAATAAAACTAAAAGCCAGTGAGTCCAGGAGCAATGGTGATTGTCAGAAAAAAACAATGAATGCATGTAAACATGTCTACATGGGCGCATTTAGCATTTGCACATTAAATAATTTTAATGGCCTGAAAAAATTATTATTCTGGCCATTGAAATTAATTTACGCCCAAGAGCTTAATGCGCCTAAATGTTTACAAGCGTCAGGTGTTTTTTTTCTGACAAAACAATGCTGCCAGGAGGAAAGGAGTCTAGGACCGATAGCAAAACATAGAGTGTGCATGAGACTTTACAAGCAGGAAGGTTAGACTAACAATAGTATCTGGTCAACAGTACAAGAAAAAGCCTATTATGGGTTTATGAAAAGAGCACTTAATAGACAAGTTGAATTGGTAAACGTGTATCCATTAAAGCTGAACTGCAGAAAAAAATTAAAGTTACCTTTTTGCAATGGGGCACTGCAAGGGTAAATGCTTGTTTGTTTTTTGTCTGGAGAACTATAAAAAGCAGTTCTAATTACTTTTTCTGATCATATGGCTTCATGAATCTGACACTGCTTCTCCTACTTCCCTTTCCTATGGTGGCCTCTTTCTGATCACCACCTTATTAGTTTCACTCTCCCCCTGTCTTCCACCACCTTTCCCTCCAATTGCCGATCAATCCCCCATAGAAACCTTTGCCACTTCAACCCTTCTCTTCTCTATTCTGCTACTGACCACCTCTATGACAAAATCTCACCCCTGTCCTGCCTCAATCTATCCACTTCTGTCTACAATAGATCCCTGTCCTCCACCCCAATTCCTACAACCCTGGCAAACAGATAACACCAGAAATTTAAAAAACATAGCCACGCTCTTGAGCATCTGTGGCGTAAGTCTCACAAAGACTTCAACCAATATAAATCTGCCCACCAAAAATAAAATTCTTGCCTCCACACTGCCAAGCAAACCTATTTTATCACTCTCATTACACCTTCTCATCCATTCCCTGTTAACTCTTTTATGTCTTGAACTCTCTACTTTGTCCTCCACTGCCTCCACCCACTAACTCACTGCCCAGGAGATCACCAATCACTTCAAAAATGATATTGATCACATTTATGATGAAATTTACACTCTACAGATATCCCCCCACTTAACACCCAATGTCCCCAGGTACAATCAACACTCCCTTATTCAACCCTCCTACTTTAGACAAAGTTGTTAAGCTTACTTCTAATGCCCATCTAATCACCTGTCCCCTGGACCCAGTTCCCTGTCAGATTTTGCGGTCACCCTCTGACTCTATCCTACACTCTTTAACCCACATATTTAATCTCTCCCTCTCTGGCTTCTTCCACAACCCTTTAAAACATGCACTAGTCACCACCATACTTAAAAAGCCTTTCTTGGACCCTACCAATCTTGACAACCTATACCCCATCTCCTTGCTTCCCTTTTACTCCAAACTCCTTAAACGCCTGGTCTACAACCAACTGAGTCACCATGTCATTAAGAATAACCTTTTTGATCCCCTTCATTTTGGATTTGCCCTCAACCCTCCACAGAAACTGCTCTTTTAAAACTCACAAACTATTTACTAACAGCAAAAACAGCAAAAACCAATGGACACTATTCTGTACTCTTACTTCTGAACCTATCGGCTGCCTTTGATACGGTTGACTACCTCCTCAAAAAACTTTACTCATTTGGTCTCCGTGACTACTATCTCTGGCTCTCATTCTATCTATTGCACCACACGCTCAGTGTCACTTACAAATCTACTTCCCTCTCACCTCTTCCCTTCTCTGTTGGGGTCCTCCAAGGTTCTGTTCTTGGACCTCTACTATTCTCAATCGACACCTTCTCCCTGGCTCAGCTGATAGTCTCCTATGACTTTGAACGCTGAAAACACCCCCATAGATCGCACTACCTCTTAGCTCACTCCATCAGTCTCCTCAAGCATCACTATATTACTAACAGACATATCAGTTTGAATGTCACACCACTTCCTCAAACTCAACCTGTCCAAAACCAAGCACATAATATTTCCTCCCTGTGTGCCCCTTCCACGCAATTCTCTGTTGAGAGCAATCGCACAGCCATCAACCCTTCCCAGCATGCCAGGATGCTGGGTGTTATTCTGGACTCTGAACTCCTAATTCACTACCTGATTATCTCTCAAGTCAACTACTGCAACTCCCTCTTCATTGGCTTACCATTAAATACTATCCCCTATTCAGTTCATTATGAATGCTGCTGCCAGACTCATCCAACTTACAAACTCAGGATCTGCTACTCCTCTCTGTGAATCCCTCCACTAGCTGCCACTCACCCAACAAATTAAATTCAAAATACTAACAATAACTTACAAAGCCATCCACAACTCGGCCCCCAGCTACATCACTAACCTAGTCTTAAAATACCAACCTAATTGTTCTCATTCCTCCCAAGACCTCCTGCTCTATAGATCCCTTGTTATCTCCTCCCATGCTCGCGATCAGGCTTCTCCCGAACCTCTCCCATCTTTTGGAATTCCCTACCCCACACTGTTCGACTATCTCTAACTCTATTCACATTTAGGCATCCCTGAAAACTCTTCTCTTCAGAGAAGCCCAATCTGCCTCCACCTAACAACTGTACTTTTATTTTCTTCATCAGATCATCCCCCACAGTTATTACCTTTTGTATCACTTGACCTTCCCTTTTAGATGTAAGTTCCATTGATCGGGGCCTTCTGCAATGAATTATATTGTAACTGTACTGTTTGCCCCAACTTGTAAAGCGCTGCACAAACTGTTGGCGCTATATAAATTCTGTATAATAATAATCATCGTATACACACAATACAGAACCAGCAGCCCTGTATTAAAATGGGGTAATGAGAGAAAAAGAAAGTACAACTGCTGTTCATGTTCCCCGTAAATAATACTGAGCATTTAAATCTTGCATTGCATTGGGGAGTCCTACTGCAAAAGTAACTTTAAAGCGGAGGTCCACTCAAAAGGGGAAGCTCTGCTTCTCTACCCTACCCCCCCATCCGCTGCCACATTTGGCAACTTTTTAGGAGAAGGGGGGAGCGGGTACCTGGTTTTGACAGGTAGCTTCTCCCACTTCTGGCTCAGTTTGCTGCAGCGAACTTGGCAGGAAGTTGGGTCCCCCCTTTTTCCGCTGAAGCTGGTCCATTCACAGAGCACAGCCAGTTTCCCTTGATCAAGATGGTGGCGCCAGCACCCGATGGCCAAGGACAGCACTGGATTCCTGGACAGGTGTGCACCCTAATATTAAAAGTCAGCAGCATGTGCAGAGAGCAAAGCTGTAGGAGGGATCTAGCAAGCCCCACCCACTACTGGCTGCTGCAGAAAACTACAAAAGGGAGCAGGGAAAAGACCAGTCACTCTGCTTAAGTAGAGAATTCACAGAGGGAAAGTTTCACACTGGATTACTGCAGGGCTCAAAATTTCAAGTCCTGAGCTACTAGCCAGGCCTCAAGACTTACTCGCCACCAGTTGCCCCACCTAATTCATACACTGCCCCGCGCCTAATTGCACCCGTAAACACGCCAGCATAGAATATCTCATGGAATGACACGGTTAAATGTTTTATGCAGAATCAAGTTACAAAATTAAATATTACCAACAACTTTAACAAAATGAGACAGGGCACTGGGGGCAGACCAGAGGGAAAGGGCACTAGAACTGGGTCTCTTCCCCATTCTCTTGCTGTCTCCTCTGCAACTCCCATCCATTCTCTCTCTCTCTCTCCCTCTCCTATTCATCTCATCATCAGGAGCCTGTGTGTGAGGCTCCACGCTTGCATGTCCCCACTTCCCCCTTTTATTCAGGCTGGCAGTGAGATCCACACAACTGCACAGCCATTGACACCATAGCACAGCACACACTGACACCGCACAGCACACATTGAGACCAGTCTGTTCACAGTGCTCAGGCTGAACTGTTGGACACTTACATAGAGCACAAGGAGAAGAAAACTGCACAAACTGGAAGGCTGCCGCTCTCATGTCAGGGCAACTTTCAGTGAGCGCTGCACCGGAGTGGTAATTTTCGCAATCCTCCACCTCACTCATTACTTTGTGCTCTCCAGCTACATTGGTCAGGGGGAGGGGGCAGGCTCAGAGAGGTCATACTATTAGGTCCCGTGGCTTAATGAGAATTGCAAGGAGACCTGTGTACTGCTCTGCCTGTGTGCGGCTCATCAGACTACTTTTCCCGAGCATGCACCTTTCCTCTTCAGCCGCCAATCTCATCGGGACTCTAAGTGTAGGCACAGATTGGAGGGAGATTGGTCATGCAGTCCTGTCATCACTCACCCCAGATTAAATCCACTCGCCAAATGCTAGTAGGCGAGTGGAAATTTTGAGGGCTGGATTACTGCACAGATCTGGAAGAAATACACAAAGCACACAAAGATTCAAGGAAGAATACACATCTCCTGTATTTAGAGGATACTTGCTTATCCTTGAGTTCAGCTTTAAGTGTTGTAGTATCGGATGTATAGGTGTACAGATCTGGAATACAAGCACTTCAGAGCTCTGCCTGAATATGGACTTAATTCCTCGGCACGCAGACTCCACCCAACATATTTCACTCTTCACTGTTACGACCCTGCAAAGTTAGGAGTAGCCAAATACTTTCATTTGTTTCACATGAATGCAAAATGAGATTATGCATTAAAGCGGAGCTAAAGCCGCAACAGTGTAGCTGCTGACTTTAAATAAGGACACTTACCTTGTCCTACTTGCCCGCGCTGATGGGCCCCCCGATGTCGGTCCGACGATCGCTCCGGGTCCTGCGCCACCATTCACACTATGGGAAACAGGCAGTGAAGCCGTACGGCTTCACTGCCCATTTCCTACTGCGCCTGCGTGAGTCTCACGCTGGCTTGTGAATGGGCGCGCTGCTCTCTGAGAACACACACAGTTCCCAGAAAGCAGCGCGCCCCATTCACAAGGAGAAGGACAAGAAAAAAAAGGCACCGCGGAGTGGAAGAGGCAGATTACGGACTTCCGCATAGCAACAGGTATTTCGGGTGAGTATTTTATTTATTTTTTTCCAGGTTTTTTTTATTTAATTTTTTTAAACAACATAGGAAAATGTTGTTTTCCTGGGTGGAGCTCCGCTTTAATGTCACTATTCATCCAAATGTCTGCACGGATCATATTCTCTATATCTTTTTATCTACGGGCATTTGCTGAGCACCATGAAATAAAATGAGAAATCCATGTTGTTTCTGTGGATCGTATTTATTAAGTGGAGAAAGGATAGCTGATGCATTGTCAATATATGATAGGCCTAAAAGCCTTTTTCACATCGTATATTTAAAGCAACTCTGCAAAGGAAATGTATATCCATATCAATTTTTATGTGCAGAAGAAGCCAAACACGACGTATACCATCATATTATTTTCTGCACAGTCTGGCCCGGATTCACAAAGCACTATCGCCGACGTATCTCCAGATTAGGGATGAGCTTCGCGTTCGATACGAACGTATGTTCGAATCGAACATTGCCTGTTCGATCGTTCGTCAAAAAACGAACAAAACGGGTCGTTCGCGCCAAATTCGAATGACGTGCAACGGCCCATAATTCACTGCGGCGTTGCGCGCTGATGATTGGCCAAGCATGCACCATGACCCTGCATGCTTGGCCAATCACAGCGCCAAAAAAACGAAGAGCCCTAATTGGCCAAAGCCTGGGTGCTTTGGCCAATTATGGCTCAGGGCTTTAGCACACGCCCCACACTATAAAAGGCCGCCTTCCGGGCGGCCTCGTGTAGTGTGTTCCGGCTTGCTTACAGAGAAGTCAGACAGACAGTCAGTTAGAGAGAGATAGATAGAGACACGGGTAGATTCATGTAGCACTTACGCCGGCGTTTTTAGAGATGCGCGGCGTAAGTGTTACTTTGCGCCGTCGGATCCATGCGCCGTACCTACTATACCAGATCCGCCATAAAATAGGCTTCTTCCTACCGGCGTAACTTTTCCACGCCGGCGTGGCTTTGGCGCATCTTTGCGCGGGACAGATCAACCGTTCCCATGGATTATGTATTCAAATATACAAATGAGCGAGATCCGCCGATTCAGAAACGTACCTTTGTCCGGCGCAGGTGTTGCCCGGTGCGCGTAACTGCAAATTCCTGCGGAAAGTTACCCCTCATAAAGCAGGGGTAACTTTGCACCGGAGTTGAACAGATCAGCTGGAGAGCAGCTAAAGCAACACAGTTACAGACGAACTGAGCAACAACACTTGCTGGACAACACATCTGTCTGCCAACATGCCAGGGGCAGCCGTGCTCATAACACTACTGCGTCGACGGGCATTGTAGGAGGGCACGGGAGAGGATATTCCGCACGCGCATTGACGTCTTTGGCATGAGTGATTTGGAGGTGTTTCGCCTATTCAGATTCAGCCCTAAAGCCATCCTGGAATTAGCCACAACCCTGCAGGAGGACATCACCAGCCAGACACACCGCTCACATGTAGTGCAGCCACTGGTCAAGGTCCTGGCAACACTCCATTTCCTTGCCAGTGGATCTTTTCAAAGAACAAGTGGAGTGGTGGCTGGGATGTCACAATCCACCATGAGCAGATGCGTGCACCAGGTTATCCCCGCAATCCTCAGACGCATGGCCAACCAAATCATCAAACCCACCACTGAGGACCTGCGGCAGAAGGCAATGACAGATTTCTACAGAATTGCCCAAATCCCACGCACCGTGGGGGCCATTGATTGCACACATGTGGCACTACGGCCCCCCCAGGACACAGAGCACATATACTGCAATCGGAAGCATTGGCATTCCATCAATGTACAGTTGATAGTTGATGCCCAAGGCCTAATATGGCACGTCCGTGCCAAGGACCCCGGGTCCAGCCACGACAGCTACATATACCGTCAAAGCACCATCTCCACAGAATTTGAACAGAACGTGTATGGGGACAGCTGGCTGGTTGGTGAGTGACATGGGTGGCAGGCATGACTGTCCCCCCCCATGATGCACACATCACAAGGGGCACATGCCTGACTAACATCCTCCTGTCTTTTCCTTACCAGGTGACGCTGCATATGCACTTGGACCCCATCTCATGACTCCATTCCAGGATCCCCAAACCAAAGGAGAGCAAAGATACAATGAAGCACACATCCAAACCCGTGCAGTCGTGGAGCGCACCTTTGGCCTTCCGAAGTCCCGTTTCCGATGCCTGGATAAGTCTGGGGGTACCCTGTTGTATTCCCCAAACTTTGTGTGCCAGATCATTGGGGCATGTTGCATTCTGCACAACTTTGTCGTGAGAAAGGGCCTGGAGATTGACTTACGGGATGACCTCACCCCCGAACCACACAGTCCCCCCCTGCCCGAGTGTCCCCCGTCTGCTGAGGGAAGGGTTCTCGTGGTAGGCTACTTTTCACGTTAAACACACACATTAATCATGGCACAATGAGAATGCACGCATGCACACCACTGTGATCCCTAGCACACACACACCACATCCACATCAAATTGGATTAGACCAAAGTACACCACATTGGACTTGGGAGCAGCAACGCCACGCCACGGCTCCAATTATAATGCTGTACATTCATACACCATTCACACGTGTCGTGGGGATAATTTCTCCCCAACGACTGAGGGTGACACCCCTTAATGGCAGGAGTGTCACCCCCACACATTAACACAGCATTCACACTGTAGCCTGCACTCCTCAGCATGTGCAGGGATATAAAAATAAATACAACTCATAACCTGAGTATCAAAGAAAATTTTTCAAAAATCAACGGCCCTGTCGTGGGCTCCATCTTGTCCCTAGGCTCCTGGGGCGCAGTTGCCTGGGGTGAGCCTCAGGTGGGGGGGCTGGGGGGGCTGGTGGTTGAACCTCCCCCAGTCTCTCCCTGGCTGCCTGGCTGCCCTCCATTGCCACGGCTAGCCGGTGGAGGTAGGAATTGGTGGCAGCCTGCATCCGCAGCCGGCGGGTTGTATTGCTGCACTGTTGGCGCTGTGTCTGCCTCCCCTCCTCACGGACAGCAGCTGCCAGGCTCCGGACCTCAGAGACCAGGCCAGATGTGGTGGTGTGCAGGTCCACCAGACAGGACAGAAGGGCTGCCCTGTTCCCAACAACGTCCTGCAGGCTTTCATTTATAGTTGTATTCTGCCCAGCCTGCTGGGTGATGGCCTCCTGCACTGCCACAGTGCAGGCAGCCTGGCTCTCGGCCGAGGACGCCAGGCTATCTGCGACCCGATGCAGATCACCCGCAAGACCCCCAATATGGCGGGTCTGCCTTGTCTGGTCCCTTGCCAGATGGTCCTCAAACTCCTCAGGGACTCCACGGGATTTTTTGGTTGCCTTACTAGAGGCCTGAGAGGCTGGAGGACGGCTGTAGGGGAGGTCCCTTGAGGGGGTATCCCTGGAGGGGATGGTGTCCCTTGAGGGGGTATCCCTGGAGGGGATGGTGTCCCTTGAGGGGGTATCCCTGGAGGGGATGGTGTCCCTTGATGGGGAATCTATCATGGGGGGGAGGTTTGGGAGGGCCCAGGTATGGGGGTCTCCTCCAGCAGATACAGAGCATCCTTCTACCCCGACGTGCTCCTCCTCAACTTCCTCAAGCAATGAGGTAGGCGCGATCTCCACCATGGATGGGGTGGATCGCTCTGCAACCAATGACGGACCAGCTCCATCCTGCACATCTGTGGATGACACAAAACAATCACATGTTGGAGGACCCACACACTTCTCACATGTTCCCCTCCCACCCCCCACCCATGCTACACACCAGAAAGAAGATAAAACACACTTACCTGTCCTCAAGGGCAGTTCCCCTGATTCGAAGCCCTCCAGGCCCTCCCCAAGCTCCCTATCCAGCAACCTGGCCACGACCATGTCCTCTCGCGTCAGGGTGATCCTTGTGGCTGGTCCTCCACCTGTGCCAGTGGCATGCTTCCTCATTGCCACTAGTTTGTCCTTTACCAGTCTCCGCATGTCATTGATCTTTTTGCGGATGTGCTTAGGCTCCCTGTCCGCCACACCAACAGCATTGACCTGCGTGGTTAGTTCCGCATAGATACAGGTTTTCTCTGTTTTACCAGTGTTGGGAGAGCCCATCTATGATCACAGCCTTCTCCTCTGGGCTGAAATTTAACATCCTCCGGTCATCTAAAGACTCTGGTGCAGCCATAATTCAACCAAAAAGCAGGATGCAAAAGCCCTAGCACTTCTAAAAAATGCTGGGCAAGTTTTGCACGTGAGTGGCGCTTCTGTGTGCGTATTTATGCACTGGAGTAGGAAGTGGGGTGGCGGATCTTGGGGGTGACGTCGGGCACCGTTCTGCGCAGAGGAGGCAGACAGCTCGGTGACGTCATTGCGCATGCACCGTTTAAGATACACCGTACGTGTCTCTCTGCGCCACGGTCAGACCATCATTTGCATGTGGTGACGCCCACTTACAGTTCTGCCGGAGCAAAGATGCGCCATTGTACATGAATCTACCCCACAGTGTCTTTCTACTAGATAGATAGATAGATAGATAGATAGATAGATAGATAGATAGATAGAGTAGGAAGGCTAGTAGTCAGTATAGTTAAATTTACAGTGTGTAGAGAATATATATACATCCTTAGGAGTTGTACATATATTTATACACTGTATAGCTTAGCTAGATCTGCTATTAGTATTTGTCAGGCAGGAGATTGTGCTGTGCTGTGCACGTTTGCTGTTTTTTTGCCCATAAACTCAGTCAATCATACTGCACGTTTGCTGTTTGCACATCTGCTCTGGCTCTCGGATTTTCAAATCTCTCCATCTCTTGCGCAACTGCTCCCTGGACCTCTGCACCCCGAATTTTGCATGGATAGCCCTCCGTACCTTATCTATGATCTGGGCCTTGAGTTTATTGGGGTTTTTGTAAGTCCCTTTTTTGCCGTCATAGTCCTCCTTTTTTTAAATAGCCACCATTTCAACCATCTCTTCAAAGCTCATGTTGGTGGCTTTGTACCTCCTGCTTCTCCTGGTGTGTGCCTGGCCTATCTCCTGCCTGGTTGCAGCTTGTTGTCTCTCCTCCATCATGTCTTCAGACTCCTCTCCACATTGACCGACTAAAAAGGGGCGTGGCAATCACTAGAACGAACGTCATGGGCGTGGAAACGCGCGGAGCTTCTCACATGCGCAGTGTATAATGGGATAGAGAACGTCGTTTACAGTCGGTAGAAAACGTCGGAAAAATGATCGTGCAATACGACGAAACGTAACTTGTTTTTTTTTACTTTATGATCAGTGGATAAGTTTGTGGGTTAGATATGGGGAGAAAGCTAAGGCTTGACTGACATTATTTTTTTTTTGCAAAATTTTGACTTGCAGAAATAATGGAGGCTTTCAGAGAACTTTTTTCTACAATTTTTCTTTCACAAAGAAAAAATTGATTGAGCCAAGATCTGGCATTGTAATGGCCCCCCACCACCCCTAAAATAATCGACATATTGTTGCCACACAGCACGTGCGCTTTGGGGGGGGGCAAGCCTGTATGGCCACAGGCTCACGGGCCACCACTGGAACATCAATGGCCTCATCACCAGGCACAAGTGTCATGTAGTTTGTTGAGGGTCTCTTTAGGAAATTGTGCAATATGCAGCAGCAAAGTATGACATGGTTCAGATTCTACGTAACAAACCTACAGTCCTTGTCTTGTTTGCACCGCCTGTATACTGTTTAAAGTATATAGGGACATAGGGTCTTGCCAGGGCCGATCCTCCCTATAGGCGCACTATGCAAGCCGCTTAGGGCCACGCAAAGCTGCAAAAAGCCCCCAAAATTACTTGAGGCCCCGGCTGGTGAGAAGTAATTTTCGCACCCTCACCCGGCTTTCTAAACTCGCTGGCTGAGTCATTTCCGACAGCAGAACACCCCCTCCCCCCGCTTCTCAACTTTCTTTAATGTGACATGTCACTGTCGTCAGATTTTGCTTAGGGCCCCAGGGAGGTCAGGATCGGCACTGGGTCTTGTAAAGACCTGGGGGGAGTGGTGGCGGGGAAACTCATGCTATTTTTTTCCATGATTTTTATCCATATTGCAGGTACCAAACATTACTTTGAAGCCGCAAGCAGTATTAAATTACTTTTTTCTGAGAGTAATCTCATGTTGTGCAGGGACATTTCTAAACACGTGCCACTACTATAGACACACAGCAGGTACGATATTTAAAGGGATTTATTTTTTTACACTTTAAGCATCATTAAAATCGCTGCTCCAGAAAAAAATACAGTTTTTAAAAAAATAATTTCCAATGATACATGTTTCCTGGGGCAAGACCCGGGTTCTCAAAGACGTTTTCCAACAATAACTTGAATATTGGTCTTTAAAATGAGCGTTTTTGAATTCGAACGTTCGAGTCCCATAGACTTCAATGGGGTTCTAAATGTTCGCACGAACCCGCGGTCTGTTCGACGATTCTGGTGCGAACTGAACGCGGGTATGTTCGGATCATCCCTACTCCAGATACACCGACGTAAGTACAAATGTGCGCCGTCGTATCTATGCACCGACCCACAAAGCAAGATACATCGGAAAAATAGGCTTCAACCGCCCGACGTAACTTTCCTATGCCGGCGTAGAGTGGGTGCATATTTACGCTGGACGCATGTGGCACTCCTATTGATTTTCGATGAAAATATGTAAATGAGTCAAATACGGCGATTCACGAAACTTACTTGCACCCGGCACATAATATACGTGGTTTGCGTAAGTCGTACGTCCGGTGTAAAGTTATTCCCCATATTGGAGGCGCAGCTCATGCAAAGGTATGGACCAGGGAACGAATGCCGTCAAATTTTACGTAGTCTACGTTGTACGTGAATAGGGCTGGGCGTAGGTTACGTTCACGTCGTAGGCAGTGATTCGACGTATCTTAGGTAGTTGTTTCGACGTGATTGTGAGCATGCACACTGGGATGCGTCCAAGGCACGACACATGCGCAGTTCGTTTTAAGTACTTGTCTGAAGCTCGGCCCATCATTTGCATGGGGTCACGCTTCATTTAAATTTATCACGCCCACTTCCAGCCCACTTCCACCTACTTTGAATTAGGCCGGCTTACGCCGACGAATTTACGTTACGCCTGGGCAACGCTGGGAGCATTTGCTTTGTGAATTCCATGCTTCCCTCTCCGCGCTGCACCGGCGTAGCGTAAAAGACATACGCGCCGATGTATGTGAATCCGGGCCTTTTAGTATATGACTGTACTGTCTAATGAAAGAAGAGAGGAGAGCAAGAGTGACTGACACTGAACTCTGTCCGATTGATGGCTCGTGGTGTGGTATTTGAGACCCCACTTCACCAAAAATAAAAAATAAATAACTAATTGTATAGTCAGAGGATTGGAGTTTCAGTCTTACATAGTTTCCAACTGTCCCGCTCTTGGCGTAACAGTCTGTGTTTTGGAATCAAAAGTCCAGCCAACGTTCCTCTGTGACTGTCCCTCTTGCATGAGCTTTATTAATTATTTTTTAACTATACACTATATCCTTACCAAACACCTTAATACGACCGATCGGTAAAGCACATTTAATTTAAAGAACAAAAAGTTAGAAAATTGTAGCTCACAGGTCCTTAGATGTGGTCACTGCACACATTTTTTTTGCCTTATTTTTTATTTATTTTCACCTGCTGATCCTGCCTGTAACATACTTCCTGTACTATGAGGACAAACTCACTTAATCTAATAAGTATAAAAAAACTTGCGCCAGTGGCTATTGAATGTGTAGCTGCTGGCTTTTAATAAACATACACTTACCTGTTCCAGCGTTCCAGCGTTCCAGCGACGCGCCGGCCGGCCTTACCAGACCCTCGGCGGAAGGAGGAAGTGGGACAGGAAGTCCCACTCCTCCTGAAGCCCCCACTCCCCCCCCAAAAAAAAATGACATGCCAAATGTGGCATGTAAGGGGGTGAGGAGTGGGATAAGCGGAAGTTCCATTTTTGGGTGGAACTCCGCTTGAAGCTCTGGTGAACTCCATGCCCAAGAGGGTTAAGGCAGTGCTGAAAAATAATGGTGGCAACACAAAATATTGACACTTTGGGCCAAATTTGGACATTTAGGGGTGTACTCACTTTTGTTTCCAGTGGTTTAGACATTAATGGCTGTCTGTTGAGTTATTTTGAGGGGACAGAAAATGTACACTGTTATACAAGCTGTACACTCACTACTTTACATAGTAGCAAAGTGTAATTTCCTCAGTGTTGTTACATGAAAACATACCCTGGCATAATTTATGACTTCTTGGCCATTTTTCAGAGATATGAATGATAAGACAAAAACTTTTCTTCCACCCATGGTTAGTGTTTGGCTGAAGCCATTTATTATTAATCAACTGTGTTTACCTTTTAAATCATAATCACAACAGAAACTACCCAAATTACCCTAATTAAAAGTTTACATACCCCAGTTCTTAATATCGTGTATTGCCCCCTTTAACATCAATGACAGCTTAAAGTCTTTTGTGGTATTTGTGGATGAGACTCTTTATCTTCTCAGATGGTAAAGCTGCCCATTCCTCTTGGCCTGGGCCTCCATCAGGGGGGTATAGGCAGTACACCTGTAAGGGGCCCGGGGGTCCCCAGGGGCCCGGATGGGAACCCCCTAAAAAAAAAGGGGGCCCCAAAATTCCCGATGGCGCCCCTGCAAAAAGCTTCCAGTTCCTGTAAATTCTTGGGCTGTCTTGCATGAACTGCACATTTGAGATCTCCCCAGAGTGGCTCAATGATATTGAGGTCAGGAGACTGGGATGGCCACTCCAGAATCTTCACTTTATTCTACTCTACTGTAGCCAATGACAGGTCAACTTGGCCTTGCACAGCTTCCTAGCTGATGAATGAAAATGTTTCTCCAGTATTTTTTTATAACATACTACATTCATCTTGCCATCAATTTTTATCAATTTTTCTGTGCTTTTGTAGCTCACACATCCCCAAAACATAAGCGATCCCCAAAACATAAGCTATTTTAACACAGTAGAAATGGTGTAACTTTCATCATAGGCCTTGTTGACTCCTCTCCAAATGTAGTGTTTATGGTTGTGGCCGAAAAGCTCAATTTTGGTCTCATCACTCCAAATGACTTTGTGCCAGAAGGTTTGAGGCTTGTCTCTGTGCTGTTTTGCATATTGTACGTGGGATACTTTGTGGTATTTGAGTAGTAATGGCTTTCTTCTGGCAACTCGACCATGCAGCCCATCTTTCTTCAAGTGTTGAAGTTTTTGTGGGGTTTTCTTTGCATCCTGAAATTTTTTTCTGGCAGTTGTGGATGAAATATTAGTTGGTCTACCTGACCGTGGTTACATTTCAACAGAACCCCTAATTTTCCACTTCTTGATTAGAGTTTGAACACTGCTGATTGACATTTTCAATTCCTTGGATATCTTTTTATATCACTCTCCTGTTTTATACAGTTTGACTACCTTTTCCTGCAGATCCTTTGACAACTCTTTTGCTTTCCCCATGACTCAGAATCCAGAAACGTCAGCGCAGCAGTGGATAAAAGATGCAAGGGTCTGTCAGGAGTCCAAAAACTCATTGACCTTTCATATACACACACTAATTACATGCAAACAGATCACAGACGAGGATGGTTACCTTTTATAGTCATTCAAACCCCTTTGTGTTAACTTGTGTGCATGTTATCAGGCCAAAATCACCAGGGTATGTAAACTTTTGATCAGGGTCACTTGGGTAGTTTCTGTTGCCATTATGATTTAAAAAGAGTAAACTCAGTTGATTGATAATAAATGTAGTTTTAGTATGTAAACCTATGAGCACAACTGTATACTGTATATACACAAAATTAGGGGGGTAGGGGGACTCATATTAATGCTCATACCTGTGGAATATCCAACATGCTTACGTGTGGAGTCTCTTTGGTAACATAGCACTTTCCCAAGAAATACAACCTGATAACATGGCAATCTCACTGATATCATGAAATTATCTTGGATAGCATGGCATTTTCAACCTCTCTATTCATATAGGAGTCTATAGGGTAACCACTTTCTTGAAAAATGTAGCACTCTCTGGTAGCAAGCATAAATGTCGGTCTTTGACAAAGTGCAGACACATTCATAAGAAGATTTTTTTTTTTTTTTAGCCAAGCAGCACACAATCCAATGATCAATGCAACAAGCCACAAACATTTTTTTTTTAAATGCTACTGCAGGCAAATAAAACAAAAACACCCCTTGTAGTCTTTTCAGGCATTGGAAGATGGATTGCTAGTTGCTTAGGCAGCCTACAGGATGAAGGGAGCACAGTATACTGATACCTATTTATAGTCCAACAAGCAGACACAACATGACAGTCACTACTGCTGCCAGTAGTGGTCACCATCCTGACTACAAAGTGTGACAATGGTGTGAGAATCACAAGAGTGGTTTAAAAGAATTACAACTATTTTGGCATATTTTGGCAGAAAAAAATGTTCACAGATGGAAGCAACTCTCTTATGCCGCGTACACACGATCGTTTTTCAGCATGAAAAAAAAAACGTCGTTTTTCAGCATGTCCAAAAACAAAGTTTTTCCAACTTCATCATAAAAAACGACGTTGCCCACACACCATAGTTTTTAAAAAAATGATGAACAAAGCGCGGTGAAGTACAACACGTACGACGGCACTCTAAAGGGGAAGTTATTTTCGCCTATGGACTGCTTTAGCTGATTCCGTGTTAGTAAAAGACGATTCACGCTTTTCTGTCTGTTACAGCTTACTCCATTATGAACGGTAGTTTTACCAGAACGAGCGCTCTCTTCTCATAACTTGCTTCTGAGCATGCGCGGGTTTAAAACGTCGTTTTAGCCCACACACGATCATTTTTTACAACCCGAAAAATGAAGTTTTTAAAATGACGTTAAAAAATGCAGCATGTTAGAAAAAAATTTTTTTTTCGTTTTTCAGAACCTAAAAAATTATGTGAAGCCCACACACGACCATTTTAACCACTTCAGCCCCAGAAGGTTTTACCCCCTTCCTGCCCAGGCAAAATTTCAGCTTCCGGCACTGTGTCGATTTAACTGACAATTGCGCGGTCGTGCGCCGTGGCTCCCAAACAAAATTGGCGTCCATTTTTTCCCACAAATAGAGCTTTATTTTGGTGGCATTTGATCACCTCTGTGGGTTTTATTTTTTGCGCTATAAACAAAAATAGAACTTTTTGCTGTAATAAATATTCCCCAAAATGTATATAAAAAAAAAAAGTTTAGGCCAATACGTATTCTTCTACCTATTTTTGGTAAAAAAAAAAAATGCAATAAGCGTTTATCGATTGGTTTGCGCAAAATTTATAGCGTTTACAAAATAGGGGATAGTTTTATGGCATTTTTATTATTATTATTTTTTTTACTAGTAATGGCGGCGATCTGCGATTTTTTTATTGGGACTGCGACATTATAGTGGACACATCGGACACTTTTGTGACATTTTTGGGACCAATCACATTCATACAGTGAACAGTGCTATAAATATGCACTGATAACTGTATAAATGTGACTGGCAAGGAAGGGGTTAACCACTAGGGGGCGGGGAAGGGGTTAAATGTGTAGCCTAGTTTCTGTTCTAACTGTAGGGAAAGGGGGGTGACTGGGGGAGGTGACCGATTGTGTCCCTATGTACAAGGGACACAGATTGGTCTCCTCTCTCCCTGACAGGACGTGGAGCTCTGTGTTTACACACAGAGCTCCACGTCCCTGCTCAGTTACTGGGCAATCGCGGGCGCCTGGCGGCGATCGTTGCCGCCGGACACGCGCATCGTGATCCCAGCAAAGCGGAGCCCCCCTAGCGGCTTTAAAAGACAGGATGTCATATGATGTCCTGTCAGAACAATTGAGTCTTCCGCCTGTCTTCATTTGACGGCGGGCGGTGGACAAGTGGTTAAATGAAGTTTTTTTAAAACAAAGTTTTTTTAATGCCGAAAAATGATCGTGTGTATGCAGCATCACACCTTCTTGAAAACTAGGAGAAATCTTAAAGATTAATTAAAGGTGTGGAATTTTTTACATAGTTACATTAGTCCAGTGTGGACCAATGTAACTATGTATATGCCATACTTGTGGGATTATTTTTCACAATATAATCGTACTTATAAAAAGTGTGCTCCCTGTCTGCTGGCCATCACTTTCCAATTACATTTCCAATTCCAGAGTTTCTCCTCTGCGGTTTACTTTCCATTTATGAGAACTACATATCCCATGGTACCTTGCTGTCTGTACAATGTAGAAATTAATATATGATTTTACATTTTGACCATATCTATGTTTTAAAACAGTATTAAACCCCAAAGCAAACAGCTTACCAATTCTTAGATGTGATGATTTCTTTATTCTATTGTGATCTGGACGGTAATCCTGCTGTTTTTCGAAAGAACAAGCAGATGTATTATTACAGGGATGAGACAAACCATTTAAAGGCTAAGCTCACCCTTTGAAAAAAATAAAAATATATGTACGTTTTTTAGCAGGTAAAACAAATGTGCATTTATTTATTCTTTTATTGCCACCCCCCCCCCCCAAAAAAAATATAAAACCGGCCACAACTGGTTAGGACAAGTCTGATCATTGGGGGAGAGCAGGCTGAGTTCCAAGCATAACTAGAGAACTGACCACACTGTGCGCTCCTGCCTAATGTGGTCAGTTTTTATTTGGAAAGCAGAGGGACTGGCAGAAACACCAGGGATTTCACCCAAAGGAAGCAATACAAAGAGGATATTTTTTCATACAATTACATGGTACAACAGGCACATATTAGGAATATGAAATGCTGGGGTAACAAACACTTTAATTGAAAATAACAATAATTGTAAGCTATTCATTCACAAGCAACTGTGGATGAACAATGCAGGTGTGCAGATGGAGCCCCACGTAACCATGTTGTTTTTAAATTGTGACATCAGATGTGGGGTGCAGATGATGGAACATGTCACCCTACAAAAGCAGATGAAACATGAAACATTCCAAAGGGGAACTTTTTCTAAAACACTGGCAGAGGTCCTTACAAAAACCAATTTGTATTTATTTTTGTAAAGCATTTATCCAAAAATGAAAAAAACTATTTGCTGTAACTAAAAACAAGTGAAAAACAGTGGAAAATACTGCGCAGGTCTAATGAAAATAAAAATTGGATTGGTGGCAAAACCAAACGATTTTACATAAGAATAAACGTGAATGCTGCTGCAGCACAAATGTCAGATGAACAAAATATAAGCAGTAAATAGGGTGTGCTGCGCTGCTAAAATTAATACATCAATAGTGAAAGTGATAACAAAATGTGCATTGAGTGCAAAAAAATTGTATATAAAAAACCAACACCAAGTGTTCCAATGTATAACAAAATCATATAGGAAAACAAACTGAATTGACAAAGTTCGTAAAATGTTGGTAATCAGCTCCAGGGAAAAATCAAAGTTCAGTGAGTTCAGAGAAATATCCCAAGTAGGAGATTGAGATACTGCAGGACAGAAGAGAACCTCCACCTCCACCTCTTATAGTAAATCTGCTTACCAGATAGATAATAATCGTGAGCATCAACAGCACAGCAGGCTGGATTGCCTTAACGGGTATTAAAGTGGAATCCTGTGTGTGTCTCCAAGCTTGGTCTCAATGCGGCTGGATCCCAGAAAAACAATCACTCCCAGAGTGTAGCCAAGGGAAGAGAAAGGAAGCCAACATAGAGTAGTAACGTTTTAAAAGTTTAATAAAAGAAATTCGATTGCACTTACAAAAAACGAATCCTTTGGAAGCATATAAATAGTAAGCCGGCCGGCTCTCACAATCCGCCCGTCCTTCCGGATGGTCGTGAGGATAAAAACAATGGTGTCGTCAGCACGCCGTTCCTCCCTACGCCGTTTTGTCCAATAGCAGACTTCATCCAGGGGCACCATGGACGAAACGGCGTAGGGAGGAACGGCGTGCTGACGACACCATTGTTTTTATCCTCACGACCATCCGGAAGGACGGGCGGATTGTGAGAGCCGGCCGGCTTACTATTTATATGCTTCCAAAGGATTCGTTTTTTGTAAGTGCAATCGAATTTCTTTTATTAAACTTTTAAAACGTTACTACTCTATGTTGGCTTCCTTTCTCTTCCCTTGGCTACACTCTGGGAGTGATTGTTTTTCTGGGATCCAGCCGCATTGAGACCAAGCTTGGAGACACACACAGGATTCCACTTTAATACCCGTTAAGGCAATCCAGCCTGCTGTGCTGTTGATGCTCACGATTATTATCTATCTGGTAAGCAGATTTACTATAAGAGGTGGAGGTGGAGGTTCTCTTCTGTCCTGCAGTATCTCAATCTCCTACTTGGGATATTTCTCTGAACTCACTGAACTTTGATTTTTCCCTGGAGCTGATTACCAACATTTTACGAACTTTGTCAATTCAGTTTGTTTTCCTATATGATTTTGTTATACATTGGAACACTTGGTGTTGGTTTTTTATATACAATTTTTTTGCACTCAATGCACATTTTGTTATCACTTTCACTATTGATGTATTAATTTTAGCAGCGCAGCACACCCTATTTACTATTTGCTGTAACTGCCTATAAAGTCAGAATTAGGGATCCATCGCTAGTGTCATTGGGAGGAATTGTGCCCCATTATTGGTGTCATCGGGAGGAACTGTGCCTCATCGTTGGTGTCATTGGGAGGAATTGTGCCCCTTTTATTGGTGTCATTGGGGGGAGTTGTGTCCCGTTATTGGTGTCATTGGGAGGAACTGTGCCCCATCGTTGGTGTCATTGGGAGGAATTGTGCCCTTCATCGGTGTCGGTAAATAAAATAGCACCCCAAGGGCTGGATAAAAGCAAGCAAAGGGGCATATCTGGCCCCAGGGGCCACAGTTTGAAGACCACTGATCTACATGAAGAAATATTATTTAATTTGTTTATAACAGATTTTTTTTCTATTTATAGTAGATAAAAAAACATTGAATGATAAATACTACCAAAGAAAGTTAATAATAATAATAAAATATATATAAATAAAAAAAAAATATATATATATATATATATATATATATATATATATATATAATATGTAGCGCCTGGTTACATTGGGTACTGATGCTATTTAAATTTAGAGAGAGATCAGAGTGTAGTTCAACTCTGATCCAAATTGTTATGTGCAAAACAGGGTCTCTGTCTCAGCTTGGCTGTGCTGTGGGCTTATTCTGTTGTGCTGGGGTGTTCTTCCAACCCCTGTGCAGTAGTTGGCAGCAGTGGAGTCAAGGTTTGGGAGGGTATTTATGGGGCAGACACCATTGGTTCTGGGTTCTCCTTCATCCAGTGTGGCACCCACCTTTAGGGTGGCCACATCACGGCGCCCCGGCATTATGGCCTACCTGGCCGGGGCGTGCATGCCACGCGGTGTTCCTGGTTCCGGAGCCATGTTGGCCTTGAACATTTGAGCAGCGATGGGGACCCAGTAAGTGACTGGGTTCCCACCTTTGAGGATCCCAAGCGGTAGAGCTGTTCGGTGGGGAGTCCATCTGAGGATCACCATTGAGAGGCTGGCGGTCCAAAAGGGCCTTGACAAACCTCTGGGGATCAAGGTAGCCGGACACTGAAGGATTGATCACCTGTCAGTCGGTACCTGGGCGACAAGTTAAAGGAGACCCAGGCATAATTCACCAAGGAGTATCTCCTTCGTAACTATATAAAAATAGGGGGGGGGGGGGGGTAGTGCTGCGCTGTGAGGGGGGGGATGGGGATGGGATAAAGTGCGGAGAGGAAGTGTAGCAAAAACTTTATATTAGGAAAGAGTAAACCTAACTAGTGATCAATAACAATCTCGAAAAATGACAGTGATATGAGCGTGCTGCAATGCAGCCAAAAGCTGGCTGTCAAACCAATGACAGTGTAAATAAACATATAGGGCCAGATTCTCAATAGAGATACGCCGGCGTTTCGTAGGAAACACCGTCGTATCTCTGTTTTTTTTTCTGAGTATCTATGGGGTCAATTCACAAAGAGAAACATTTTTGGTTTTCTTCAGTTGTTAAATTAGCACTCCTTATTTAACGCTAGCAAACATGGTATTCACGAAAGCTATAATCGTTATTTAAAGCGGATCTCCACCCTAAAGTGAAGATCCGCTGATCGGAACTCTCCCCCCCTCCGGTGTCACAATTGACACCTTTCAGGGGGAGGGGGGTGCAGATACCTGTCTAAAGACAGGTATCTGCAACCACTTCCGGCCCGCAGTCTCGGGCAAAAGACGGGGTTTTTGGCGACATCCCGTTGCCCCCCCGTTGTGTGCTGGGAACTCTCAGCTCCCAGCACACAGCGGGAGCCAATCGCCGGCCCCAGCGCGACTCGCGCATGCGCCGTAGGGAACCGGGCAGTGAAGCCGCAGCGCTTCATTTCCTGGTTCCCTCACCGTGGATGGAGGGGGGAGCAGCATTGTGACGAGCGATCGCTCATCTTCTGCTGCGGACGCCACTGGACTCCAGGACAGGTAAGTGTCCTAATATTAAAAGTCAGCAGCTGCAGTATTTGTTGCTGCTGGCTTTTAATATTGTTTTTTTGCTGAACCATCCGCTTTAACATAGTCGTTATGGTTTTCAACTGACTCTTTATCCAATCGTTATGCTAACTACTCAGACGTTATTATTAAGATTTGGGACGTTAAAATAACTCTTAAGATCGTTAAATAATGCTGGAGAGATGCATTCTGGGAGCAGAAGGGGAGGAGAACAGCTGCATGTGGAAAAGAGCAGATACAGAGAGAGAGAGACACACAAGCAATACACATGAAGATTGAGCATGTGATGTGCAAAACTTCTAGTGTGTGTTTTTCTAAAGCCATGTGCATTTCCTCATACAGAGAATAAATCATGGGAGATGATAATCAGAATTTAGCTATCACCTGGGTTTCAGAAAAGTCATCCAAAATAGTATGTGAACGGAATACACGTTTATAAATCTGAACAACATTCTAACGTGTTCTTCTTCGCCTCTGGATAATTTTAATTTCAAATAGAGCATGGTTCTATCTTGCCCAACACTACTAAAAACTTCACTACACTACAAAAATCGCCAAAAGCTTCCTCTAACAACAAAATATCGCCTGGGAAATGTCATAACGCCACCCTGAGGGAGGTGTTAATTTAACGATTGCTTAACGATCGATAACTGTCAAAAAAATCTTTGTGAATTGCACTTCTGTACATATTTAACGATTTGACTCTTTAAAATAACGATTTGACTCTTTAATAAGGATCCACACCTTAAAATATCGGTTCTGTGTAGTGAAACATTATTTGATGATTTTTCAAAGCGTTAAATCGTTTAGTGAATTGAACTAGCTTCAATAACGTGCAAAATCGTTAAAATAACACCCGCAATCTGAAAATAAAGCTTTGTGAATTGACCCCAATGCGTATTATTCCTAGAATCACTTAAGCATAGATACAGTGAAGAACCGACAGGTGTAAAACAATTACACCGTCGGATCGTAGATGTAATGACATCGCTGGCCGCTAGGTGGCCTTTACGATGATTTCTCATTTGCCTATGCAAATGAGGCTAATCCGACGATTCCCGAACGTTTTTACGCCGCCCCGGTGGTTTACGTCGTTTCCGTAAGCGTAAGCCTACCCATGCTTTTTGAGGGGTAGGTTTACGAAGTTCCGTTGTTGCCTTGTTAAGTATGGTGTCGGGTCAGCGTCATCTTTTTCTGTCGGTTACGTTGTTTTACTAAGTCGTTTGTGAATAGGGTTTTACGTAAACGACGCTCACGTCGGTTTCATTCACGTTTTCCGACGTGAGCTGGAGCATGCGCACTGGGCTTTTTTCCCGGCCGGCGCATGCGTAGTTCGATCGACGCGGGGGCGCGCTTAATTTAAATACAAGCCGCCCCCTTTGGTTTCAATGGTGTTTATTAAGGAAATTTCAAGTATACAAAGTTATGCGTTATATTCACAAGATTTGTTTAACAATATAACATTAGGCCTGCAGGAGCAGTATATTACAGCCCAAGTTGTACAAACAAACAGCGTTGGGCACAACCACATTGCCAGGTCCAGCAACGAACAAACTCTGCAAAGCCGCTCCCTTTGAATTACGCGGGGATACACAGAGGCATTTACACTACGCCGCCGCAAACTACGGAGCAAGTGCTTTGGGAATACGGCACTTGCTTCATTACGTTGCGGCGGCGTAGTGTAAATGGCTTACGCTACGCCAGCGGCAAATCTTCGGGAATCTGGCCCCCAAAGTGTAAATCCCTTATACACAATCCGGTGCACAAAATGCTAAAACCAACACACGGCGGTGTTGATTGGAGTGAATGTCCATACAGCGGGTATCATACAAAAATACAAAAATATATAAATAAAGTTCATAGAAATAGTGGTATAAAAGCCAAAATGACGTGATGACAAGTTGCAGGTGCTATCTCCAAATTAAGTAAGGATGTCCCCTTACCTTACTGCTGTAAGGTAACAGCAAAAGCAAAGCCCAGGAGCGCTTTTCTGGTTAGGTCCGCTTGTGGTGTCATCCAAATAGACTGTAGTGGTGAGGATAGATCCTTCCTGGTAATCACCTCCAAACGCTAGCAGTACTCGCATCCAGGGAAACAAAAAAAATGCCAATAGTGTAGTACCATTAAAACAGGGGAGGTTTTATTCAAATGATACACTGGGTACTCACAAAGTAACAATAAAAAACAGGGCTTACACCGACGTCACCTATGGTACCTCATACGCGCATTCGTCACCTCTTGTGACTTCCTCAGCTATGTGTTGGTTTTAGCAATTTGTGCACCGGATTGTGTATAGGGGATTTACACTTTATGGGCCAGATCCTCAAAAGAGATATGCCGGCGTTTCGTAGGAAACGCCGTTGCATTTCTGTTTTTTTTTTCTGAGTATCTATGCGTGTGATTCCTAGAATCACTTACGCATAGATACAGTGAAGAACCGTCAGGTGTAAAACAATTACACCGTCGGATTGTAGATGTAATGACATCGCTGTCCGCTAGGTGGCCTTTACGATGATTTCTCATTTGCCTATGCAAATGAGCCTAATCCGACGATTTCCGAACAATTTTACGCCGCCCTGTCGTCATTTAAGTCGTTTCCGTAAGCGTAAACCTACCCCTGCTTTATGAGGGGTAGGTTTACGAAGTCCCGTCGTTGCCATGTTAAGTATGGCGTCGGGTCAGCGTCGTCTTTTTCTGTCGGTTACGTTGTTTTACTAAGTCGTTCACGAATAGGGTTTTACATAAACGACGCTCACGTCGGTTTCATTCACGTTTTTCGACGTGAGCTGGAGCATGCGCACTGGGCTTTTTTCCCGGCCGGCGCATGCGCAGTTCGATCGTCGCGGGGGGCGCTTAATTTAAATACAAGCCGCCCTCTTTGAATTACGTGGGGATACGCAGAGGCATTTACACTACGCTGCCGCAAACTATGGAGCAAGTGCTTTGGGAATACGGCACTTGCTCCATTACGTTGCGGCGGTGTAGTGTAAATGGCTTACGCTACGCCAGCGGCAAATCTTTGGGAATCTGGCCCCCTATGTTTATTTACACTGTAATTGGTTTGACAGCCAGCTTTTGGCTGCATTGCAGCATGCTTATATCACTGTCATTTTTCGAGATTGTTATTGATCACTAGTTAGGTTTACTCTTTCCTAATATAAAGTTTTTGCTACACTTCCTCTCCGCACTTTATCCCATCCCCATCCCCCTCCCCCCCTCACAGCGCAGCACTACCCCCCTATTTTTATATATTTGCTTTGGTTAATACACCATTCAGTGCAGCAGCTGTACCCACCTACCTTCCTTCCCTGCCCCCCCCCCCCCGTTTGTGGTAAGCGCGGTAATATTCACCCCACTATCTCCTCCGTAACTACAATCAGAGAGGGACCGTGGTAGAAGTGTCTCCCTGACGTTCACCAAGGAGGGTCTGTGGCAGAGACTTTTCCTCAAGTTCAAGTTAATTAAGGATGGTCTGTGGCAGGGACTTTATCCTACAAATGTTGGAGTGATACTCTGGCTGCCAGGTCAGTGAGAGAGGCCTGTCTGGGTACACTAAACCCACTCTGGCAGGAGTGGTGCAGAGAAGTGTTATGCTTGGGAGCAGGACTGTTTCCCTATCATTACCCCTGAATTTGTTATTCTCCTGTCTTACTTCAACTTCCACAAGTTTTATTGTTTTTACCCAGCTGGGTAATAAAGAGCACAGCAAAGAGCACCTGTTGCGGACATTCCTTTACTTCTACTAAATGCATCATGCACCCCTAGGAATTTGGAAGGGCCACGAGGTAAACGTGCCACTCAAAACAACCAGCAGCTCCTCCGGGGGTAGTGCTATATATATATATATATATATATATATATATATATATATATATATATATATATATTGATTGATTGTAAGGGGTTAGCTCAGTAGCGGGGGCGTGTGACCCCCTGGATGGGTTCACTACACACTGAACTATACAGAGAGGCAGCCGAAGACGGTTCAAAACAAAATGTTTATTTTTTTTTATCTTCCATATTGCTGGAAACAAGTGCAAGCATCCAAACAGCATAAACAAAACAAAACATAAAATAAACCCTGGCCACTTGGGGCATCTACCTTCCCAACACAGGAACCTATCTATGGAGTTTGGCACAGCCTACTGCTGAGCAGGCTGGTCATACAGCAGAGAAACAAAAGTCTTTTTGATTTTTAACACACAGAAAAATCAACAACCACCTCACCTCTTCAGAAGTCTTTCTCACTGCTCTCCTTAACTCAAAAAGCCTCAGGATGCAGCAATATGTAGTCATCCTTTGGATATCTTATAGAGTCCTTAATTGCCTCATTCTGAACAGCTGAAGTTTTCTAACGCCCTAAACCTTTCTGGCTACCTCTGTAGCCGACACCTGATAGTAATTGGTCAATTGTCTAAACAAGGCAGAAATGTATCTCCCGTCTGTGACAACACCCACAGATTTACCTGACTTCCTGTCACAAGATATATATATATATATATATATATATATATATATATATATATATATATATATAAATGTATTTGGGTACACTATTGTATGAGTACATTTTTAAGCAAATCATCACTTAAAATAAAATAAAAATTCCTGCAAAGAGGGAGTTGTAACATTATTAGTAGTATAGTATAGTATTGAGGTGGAGGAGGTATTGAAAATGACTTTTGAAATTACATTAAGATGTTAACGCTTATATGAAATTTGAGTGATTGGGTTTATATACTTTAAAAGTAGCAAGTGAGTAGCATACAGTCCGTTAATAATTATAACAGACATATGCAATGCTAAAATGAAATGGGGTCAGATGCCCTTTAACCAAGGGTCAGGAGATGACTAATAATAGACTTTTAGCTGCTGGAATAGAGCACAGGTTTAATTACGACCAGGCTTTGTTCTCCTTTCAGTAGACAGTGTACCACATGATGTCATCTTTCTTCCATTGGAAAAACCCCCTCTCAGTGATTTATCGAGATTATGTAATGCTGCCTGTGGTTATTTACGACACTGAGATATGATGAGCACATTCTACAAATACAATCCCAGCTTGTAATCACATATTATGGCCACCTCCTGCCCAATAAAATTACTGGGACGCTGGCTTTAATGTACTGGGGGGCTTAAAAAGCCATCACTCGTAGGACTTAGAAGTACATTAAACTTTTCAGCAGAACAAAGAGTAACCTGATCAGAGTGACAGGATTTTCCAGCTCCCTTCCCGGGTAAAGGGGCCACGGAAACTAGAAGATTGCAAAGTGACTGATATACGTAGAGCCGAATGTATTCCTCTGTCACTGGATTTATTTTTCCAATCTAAAAAGACTTCTGTTTCAAAAGGACTGTGAGCTTTTTTTGTAAGTAAAGATAAACAGTATGGCCCGGATTCAGAAACGATTTACGTTGACGTATCTCCAGATACGCCGACGTAAGTCCAAATGTGCGGCGTCTTATCTTTACACTGATTCACAAAGCGAGATACGTCGAAAAATAGGCTTTCTCTGCCCGACGTAACTTGCCTACGCCGGCGTATCGTGGGCGCATAGTTACGCTGGACGCATTCGGCGTTCCCATTATAAATATGTAAATGAGTAAGATACGCCGATTCACAAACGTAGATGCGCCCGGCCGCTTCATATACGTGATTTGCGTAAGGCTAACGTCCGGCGTAAAGTTACCCCTCATATAGCAGGCGCAGCTAATGCAAAGGTATGGGCCAGGGAACGACGCTGTCGAATTTTACATCGTGTACGCCGCTTACGTAGTACTACGTGAATAGGGCAGTGCATAGGTTACGTTCACGTCATAGGCATTGCGCCAACATATCTTATGGAGTAGATGCGACGTGAATCTGAGAATGCGCACGTATTCGCCGTTCAATCGGTCATTCATTTGCATGGGGTCATGCTTAATTTAAATAGATGACTCCCACCTCCTTCCTACTTTGAATTAGGCGGGCTTACGCCGGCCAATTTACGCTACGCCGCCGCAACTTACGGAGCAGGTGCTTCATGAATACTGCACTTGCCTCTCTAAGTTGGGGTGGCGTAGAGAAGATACGCTACGCCGCTCTAAAGATACGCCAATGTATCTGAATCCAGGCCTATATTCTGTTTTAAACTAAACCTGTAACAAACCTGGGCCATGCCCATTTAAACTGGGCCTATATGGCTGAATAGGTGTGGCTTGATGGAAGACTAATTGCATATTTAGAGAGACTGCTTAAAGGGGTTGTAAAGGTAAAAGTTTTTTTACCTTAATGCATCCTGCCTCTTGTGTCCAATCACTGTGCTGTGATTCGTTACAGCCAGGGCCGGTACAAGGCAGGGGCGGGAGGGGCGAGTGACCCTGGCGCTACCAAGTGGAACAGGAGGGGGGCGCAACCAACTAGTTGGATTGTCTGTCAGACTGTCACTCACTTTCACTGAGTGATAGACAGCGGAGGCAGCGGCTGTGGCACACTGGCACTTGACTTTACTGTGTGCCGACTGCGCTCCTGCCTCCCTTTCCTCCTGTGCGTTTCCTCTCACCCCCCCATGGAGGATTTCGTTGGATTATTCCCAGCGTGCGCCGCGTGACGTCACGCCAGGGGTGAGAGGTGACTGAGACAGAGAGGGAGGAGGACTCGCGCGGAGCTGTGTGTGTGTGTCTGCAAAAAAAAAGGACAAGACACGAGGAGCCTGCTTCAGCCTGCGCCTGCCTACAGTGCTACAGTCTGGAGTGTGTGGAGTCCAACAGAAGAACTATACTCTGTAAAAAGTAAGAAACAAGAAACAACTTAAATGACTCTGTATTGGGGAGGGGAGGGGGGGTTGGACTGAGGTGACCATCATTTTTTTAATTAAAAAAATGTCAGAAAAATGTTTTTGTGTTATTGTGAGCTTGCCTTCCTTGTCTGCATAAAAAAAAAAAACATTAATTGCCGTCACATGCAGCCACTGTGCCCATCAAACGCAGCCACTGTGCCATCACATGCAGCCAATGTGCCCAAACGCAGCCACTGTGCCATCACATGCAGCCACTGTGCCATCACATGCAGCCAATGTGCCCAAACGCAGCCACTGTGCCATCACATGCAGCCAATGTGCCCAAACGCAGCCACTGTGCCATCACATGCAGCCACTGTGCCATCACATGCAGCCAATGTGCCCAAACGCAGCCACTGTGCCCATCAAACGCAGCCACTGTGCCATCACATGCAGCCAATGTGCCCAAACGCAGCCACTGTGCCCAAACGCAGCCACTGTGCCCATCAAACGCAGCCACTGTGCCATCACATGCAGCCAATGTGCCCAAACGCAGCCACTGTGCCATCACATGCAGCCACTGGGCCCATCAAACGCAGCCACTGTGCCACCAATTGTCGCCACTGTGCCCATCACACGCAGCCACTGTGCCACCAAACGCAGCCACTGTGCCACCACATGCAGCCACTGTGCCATCACATGCAGCCACTGTGCATCACATGCAGCCACTGTGCCATCACATGCAGCCACTGTCCCATCACATGCAGCCACTGTCCCATCACATGCAGCCACTGTGCCCATCAAACGCAGCCACTGTGCCATCACATGCAGACACTGTGCCATCACATGCAGCCACTGTCCCATCACATGCAGCCACTGGGCCCATCAAACGCAGCCACTGTGCCATCAATTGTCGCCACTGTGCCCATCACACGCAGCCACTGTGCCACCAAACGCAGCCACTGTGCCATCACATGCAGCCACTGTGCCCATCAAACGCAGCCACTGTGCCATCACATGCAGCCACTGTGCCCATTAAATGCAGCCACTGTGCCATCATGTGCAGCCACTGGGCCCATCAAACACAGCCACTGTGCCATCAATTGTCGCCACTGTGCCCATCACACGCAGCCACTGTGCCACCAAACGCAGCCACTGTGCCATCACATGCAGCCACTGTGCCATCAATTGTCGCAACAACTTTGATTACCTCTTAAAACGGGGGGGGGGCGCAGTTTGCCATCTTCGCCCTGGGCACCAAATGGTCTTGTCCCAGCACTGGTTACAGCACAAGCTGATTTTTGGGAAGGGAGGGTGTCCCTGAATGGTAGTTTGGAAATGTGGTCACCCTAGTGCTGCTAGGCAGATGTGCTAACCCCTTTACTTGCAACAGACATCTATTAGCTTTCTCTGGCCCAGGTAGGCAGGTTTCAAATCTTCTCCTGGACACCAGAAGCCTCTGCAGCCTTGCTCTTTCTAAAACGTGTATGCACATCTTCCTATCAATAGCAACAGAAAACACCACAGAAAACAGGTCTGCTTCAAGTGAACTTTAGCACAAATCCCGGACAAGCCCCCAATTGTTTTGCTTTGCTCTAAAGGTTACTTTGCAGTATAAGCAATGAAATCTCTGTAGTGTAATAATGTGCCTTTTACTAAACAAATGTAGCGCTCACCCCCGAAGGAGCCACTGATTAGTTTGGGACCGGCATGTTAGGTTACCAGTGATTCTTGTCTAGGGATAATATTAGTGAAGGTGGTTAAAGAGCAAGTGTCCAGATGTCAACTTGAGTTTTCAATGCTTTATTCCAAGGCCCAACACGGCCAACATCATCATGACACACGATAGAGAAAAGGTTGATGCGCAAGGAGAGAACTATAGTATGAGGCCTTGGCTTTCATGGGGAGAGCAAACCCTGCTCTCAGCATAGTCAAATTTATTTTCAAATAACAGTTTTTTATTGATTTTTTTCCATAAAAGATCAGTACAAAATATAGCAGCATATCAGGTGTAAGAGAGAAGAGGAGGTACAGAAATCAATCTTAATGAGCTTACATAGTGGCTCCAAAATTATTTGTACGATCAGTAAATTGTAAAACAGCTATAAATCAGAGGAAAGAGAAAGAGGAAAGGGGGGAAGGAGTGAGGGGAAGGGGTTGGGGGAGAGAGAGAGATGAGAGGAAAGAGAAGGGAGGGGGTGGGGGCAGGCTAGTGGGGTGGGGGTAGTATCGTACCTCGGTGACCTGACGTCGGCTCATGGCGGGTCCTCTCCCATACGCCACCTCTCCCAGACAAGATCATGATCCTCCAACCTGTCCCGAATCCTAGCTGTCATCTTTTCCATGAGTTTTACATCCTTAACCCTAGCATAGAGGGCCTCTTGGGATGGGGGCGTCGGTTTCTTCCAGTGTAGTGCTATCAAGCACCTCGCAGCTGTGGTGATGTGTCTTAATAATTTTTTGTGGGGTTTGGCTATATGAGGCTGGGATAGGCCCAGTAGGAATAGCTTCGGGGAGAGGGGTATGGGCGCCTCCAGGAGGCGAGACAGGAGCTCTCGTGTTTGGGTCCAGAACGGGACAATCATGGGGCAAGTCCAATAGATATGGAACAGTGTGCCCTTCGCTTGGTTGCAGCGCCAGCATCGGTCGGAGGTGGAGGGGTAAATTCTATGGAGGACGTCCGGGGTCAGGTACCAAAAGAACAGCACTTTGTACGTATTTTCCTTATAAAGGATGCAGATAGAGCTTTTGGCCGCCTGTCTCCAAACCGCCTCCCACTCCTCCTCCGAGAGCACTTCCCCCAGCTCCCTCTCCCATCGGAGCATATAGGCATGTTTACCTTTGTTTTGAAAGGGGTATTTGTTTAGGATTTGGTATATATCTGATATAAGGCCCCTTCGGGCCGTGCCCTCGAGCACAAGACGCTCAAACGGGGTCGGTTTCGAGAAAAGGAGCCGGGGGGCTATTGTGTGGGCGTAATGGCGGATCTGTAAGTAGCTGAAGAAAGCTTGTCGTAGGATGTCATGTTTGGCTTGGAGATCAGTGAAGGAGTGCAGAATGCGAGACAGGGGGTCTACTAAATGACCGAAGTGGAAGAGATTCCGTGAAGCCCAGGGCCATGACATCTGGTGGGTTAGACTCGTCGGTAATTTGGGGTTATAGAGAAAGGAGGTCAGCAGGGAACTCTCGGACTTAAGTCCATGGTCTTGAGCTAGCCTCCTCCACATGCGCAGAAGCTGCTGCATAGAGCCCAGTAAACGTCCGGGCTCCACTGCCGCATTCGCGTTCCAAAGGAGGTTGTTTGGGTGTATTGGTGCCAGCCAGATCTTTTCCACCTCCGTCCACCTATTGTAGGACTTCTGGGGAAACCACGATGTCACCGCTCGGAGTTGTGAGGCCTGGTAGTATTTAACCAGGTCTGGGAAGGCCAGGCCTCCCTCGGTTCGCGCGACCGTCATGACCGAGCGTGGGATCCTGTGGCGCCTGTAGTTCCACACATATCGGAGGAGATCTGCTTGTAGGGCTCGCAGATGGGCACCGGGACCGGGACCGGGAGGGTCTGGAAAAGGTACAGCAGTTTTGGGAGGATCACCATCTTAATGGCCGCTACCCGGCCCATAAGGGATATCTGATGCGTCTTCCATTTATGGATCAGCGCCCTGATCGAGCTGTAGAGGGGGGGGGAAATTGGCCTGGTATAGGGATGTAAAGTTCGGGGTCAAATGGACCCCCAGGTATTTCAGGGAGGCTCGCTCCCAGTGATATGGGAAGACGGACTGTAGGTGTAAAGTCTCCGGTTCGGACATGTTAATCGGCATGGCCATGGACTTGGAGGTGTTAGTTTTATATCCCGAGAGGGCCCCGTAGCGTTCCAGTTCCTCGTGTAGGTTGGGCAGGGAGACGCGTCAATGTCAGAATAATATCGTCAGCAAAGAGGGAAATCTTAAATTCTCTCCCCCTAATTGGGATACCCCGAATATCCGGGTTGCCGCGGATCATCGCTGCTAGGGGTTCGACGCAGAGAGCGAAGAGGAGGGGGGAGAGGGAGCAGCCCTGGCGGGTTCCATTGGTGATGGGGAAGGTGGCTGAAATGGCAAAGGGGGTCTTAACCTGTGAGATCGGGTTAGTATAGAGGTGTCGGACCGCCTGAAGAAAAGGTCCCCCAAACCCCATATGTTTTAACGTGGCAAACATGAAGGGCCAGCCAAGGCGGTCAAACGCCTTTTCTGCGTCCAGACTCAGGAGCAAGGACTCCGAGCCCTCCCTGCCCGCCACGTCGATCAGGTCGATCACCTTTCTTGTGTTTTCCCCCGCTTGGCGAAGGGGGACGAAGCCCACCTGGTCTTTATGGACCAAGGAGGGCAGGACTACGTTCAGGCGGAGGGAGAGGACCTTCGTAAATATTTTGAGGTCTGAGTTTAATAGTGCTATCGGCCTATAGCTAGCGCATGATGAAGGGTCCTTGTCTGGTTTAGGAATGAGGGTGATAAAAGATCGCTGCATATCTTGTGGGATGGGGGTCTTTCGTAGGAAGGCATTGAAGAGTTTGGTCATGTGGGGCAGAAGTGTGGGGAGGAAGGTCTTGTAATATTCGTATGGGAACCCGTCTGGGCCCGGGGATTTATGAGCAGGTAGGGCCTTAATGGCTAGGGTCAGCTCCTCGTCCGTAATGGGGGCATTGAGAGAGGCCAGGTCGTCCGGTCGTAGCCGAGGAATACCAGCCCGTGTCAGATATTGCGTCATCCTATCTAAGAGGTCGGGGGGGGGGGCGGGTTATGAGGGATTTCCGGTTTGTTGTACAAGTCTGTGTAAAATGCCGCAAATGCATCCGCAATACCTTGAGGGTGGGATAATATATTGCCCGATCTATCCTGAACCTGGTGTGGGGTGGAGGCGAGTGAGCGGTCGGCTAGTTTCCTCGCCAATAGGGCTAGCGCCTTGTTGCCCTTGTCATAATATACCTGTCGTAGGCGAACCAGGGCCTTCTCGACTCGACCCAGCGCGAGGTCCCGGAGTGTCGACCGTACTAGGGCAATGCGTTTTAGAAGCGTCAGGGAAGGTGAAGCTTGCAGACGGGTTTCTAGGGCTTGAAGCTGTGCTTCCGCCTGTTTTCTAGCCGACTCGGCGTTCCTCTTAAGGGCCGAGGAGATGGCCATGCAGCGTCCCCTGATTACCGCTTTGTGGGCGGCCCACAGTGTGGTGGTGGAGACGTCCTGCGTGTTATTTTCGCTAAAGTAAAGTTGCAGGGCAGATTCTATTTCCATTTTAGAGGGGGCGTGCTTCAAGAGGAAATCATTCAGGCGCCAGTTATAGGGCCTGCGGGTGGGGGCGTTCAGGTCTAAGGTCAGGGTGATAGGGGCGTGGTCAGACCAGGAGATGGGCAGGATCTGTGCGGATTCGGTAACGCGTAATGTGGTATTGTTGACTAGAAAGTAATCTATGCGTGAGTGTGTGTGATGAGGGGATGAGTAAAAGGTGAACTGGCGATCTCCTGGGTGAAGCGCCCGCCATGCGTCAAATAGGGCATGTTTCCTCGTTAGTTGGCGGAAGAGCTTAGAGTCCCGCAGAGCCCTAGTTTGGGAGGCCCGGGGGTTCACAACCAGGCGATCCCAGGTCGCCGAGTGGGGCAGGTTAAAGTCACCTCCCACCACCAATAGATCGTGAGGAGAACGGGTTATATCCCGCGAGTGCCATGTACCTCTCAGGATAATAAAGTGGCCTAGGGGGTCAATGTAGCAATCTGTGCAGGTGAAGGGGACGCCCTGTTTGACCAGGATTGCGACCCCTGCTCGTTTACGCGAACTAAAAGCCTGGTATGTTAAGGGGAAGTATCTGGATGCAAACGTAAAGGAGTCGCCCTTGGAAAAGTGCGACTCCTGTACCATTATGATCTCTGCCCCCGACTGCATGAACTCTGTGAGTGCTAGAAGTCGCTTACTATTGGAGTTAAGCCCGTGGACGTTCAAGGATAACAACTTAGTCATACTGTGGGTGTAGTGAGCGTGGATTATACTTAGCTGGAGTCGGGCGCGCTGCATCCGATTCTGGGAGGGTGGGCGGGGGGGTCGCCGGGCCGACGGCCACCGAGGTGTACCTTTGGGTCCTGCCTGCATGGAAGGGGAGAGAGAGGTATCTGAAAAGAAAGAGAAAGATGAGAACAAAAAAACATAGGAGAACACAACATCATTTAACAATGGGGGCCTGAGTGGCCCGAGGGCCCTCAGGTCCCAGCAGTTCCTTAAGGGCCCCCCGACCAGACAGTCCAAAAGTGTGGGTCGGGGGGTCAGGGGGGTGGTGTGGAGGAACTCCACCGTGGGGGTTGGGAAAGGAGGAACTCTCAGGCTATAAGCCATGGGGGGGTCCGTAATCAGAAGGGCAGCCTCTTCGGGGTCTCGTCCGAGACAGGCCCGATATGTGGTGTAAAGGTAAGGCAGGGGCAACCGGGGGGAACGTAAAAAATCAATATACGTAAAAAAGTATAATCCAAAACAAGACAGGAGGGCTTCATGTGGCGTTCAATGCGGCTCTTATGGCCAGGAGGACCGTCTCATATGGGCCTGTGCCTGGGGGAGTTGCGGACAGGGTCTCGGCCTCTAGGGCGCTTGGGCGGGGGGACTCTCTGCCAGACCACCGGTGGAGGGGGTGGTGTGGCCACCAGGTCCCAATCCGGCAGCTGGGGAACGGGGATGTCCAGTGTTTTGCAGAAGAGATCCAGGTCTTCGGGGTGGCGTAAGGTGGCGGATGTCCCCTGGTGGCTGGCTGAGAGGCTGAAGGGGAAGCCCCATCGGTACACTATGTCCTTGTCCTGTAGGGTGCGGAGCAGGGGTTGTAGTAGGCGTCGTTTCTGCAGGGTGATCCAGGAGAGGTCCGGGTAGAGCTGTAGAGGGTGGTTGTTGAAGACTAGGTTACGGATGGGGCGAGCTTTACGCATTATGGCTTCCTTCAGTGGGTAAGAGTTTACCCGGCATATGACATCTCGCGGTTTGGAGGCAGGGCCCTTTGGCTTGAGGGCTCGGTGAGCTCTGTCCATCTCAATGGGCTTGTCTATTGGTTCGTCCAGTATGTTATTGAATAATTTCTGGAGGGTATGCTGTAGGTCCTCTGCCCCGTCTGCTTCGGGGAGACCGCGTATGCGGACGTTGTTGCGGCGCCCCCTGTTGTCCAGGTCTTCAATGTGCCGCTGCATGTCTCTAAGCATAAGGTGATGGTCTGATGCCTGAATTTGGGTGCGATGCACCTCCAGTTTAGTCTCTTGGATCTCCTCCTCCGCCATCTCCACTCTGTCAGCTAAGTGTTTAAGGCCTGTATGGATAGCCTGAATTTCAGCGCGGCAGGTTGCTTTAACATCCTCAATCAGTTGTTTAAAGTCGTCTTTCGTAGGGAAGGCCTGCATATAGGACTGCCATGGCTGGGGGGGATACTGAGGGGGCCCCCTGGTGTCATGGGGGGGGTGAGGTGGGCCGGTGGGGGATGACTGGCGACTGGGAGCCAATTCCCCATGCCCTCTTGTCTCAAGGGGGGGGTGTTGGGGGGGATCCCCTGATGCAGACCAGGCCTCGGCCTGCTCTCCCAGCATGGCCGTGGCCCCCCCGCTTGCCATGGAGGCATATGAGGGAGGGGAGATCCCTCCCCGATCCCCGTTTCCTGAATATGTGGCCGGATGAAATTGTCCACGGGCCGTGGGGGGGGGGCGGGTTGCGGCCTAGCACTGGCAGAGGAGCTGCCATGCTCCAAGAGTCCCATGGAGGCCTGGGAGTCAGTGGGGGTTAGCAGGGCCGGGAAGTCTTCCCGTGAAAACGTGGGAGAGGGGGAGAGCTGGGTCCCGCTCTGCAGTCCCGGGTCCGAGGCGGTGCGGGGGAGGCGGGGGGAGACCCCAGTGCAGTGGATGTCCCGGGAGCTAAGGAAAGCTGCGGCCTGTGCCTCGTGGTCCGCAGTAATAGGGCGGGGGTGCGGGGAACCACTCACCCGTTGCTGGGAGCCATCTGGGCTCGAGGAAGTTGCCGAGGTTTGCGATCGGGTTGGGGATGGATCTGGATGCAGAGGTAAGCGAGGGGGAGAGGCCCCTGTGTTGGATGTGGCTTCGTCCGGCGCCATCTTGTCCTCTCCACCCGGCGGCATGTTGGGTGGTTTAAAATAGCGTTCGAAGGTTGTGGAGGAGCTCGGCGGGGGTTGTGATGATCCCGTGCTTTGCTGGACCTGGTGGTCCGCGATCCTCCCATGGACGGCTGCGGTTTCCCCGTTTTTTTGCCGTTTAGCTGCGGGTAGGAGAGGAGCTCTCAAGGGATGCTTCCTTCCAGGCTGGCTTCCGGTCACGCCCCTCATAGTCAAATTTAAACATCACCACTCTCGCCAGAGTGGGTAAAGTGCCCCCGGACAGGCGATTTACTTGAGCCTGGCCGCCGAAGGGCCACTTTTAAACAAAGTGACTGGGAGGAAACAGGGCCTCTGCCACAGGTCTGATGAATTTCTCTCAGGTTTGTCAAAGGTTAGGACCAATAAATCCTCCCAGTAATTCCAATTTCAAGGTCACCGATTGACAGCTAAAGTGTACCTGTCATGTGGCGTGGTGACCGGATCCCCGGTGGTTCATGCAGGCCTCGCAGACAACCTCTGCCTCTGGGTTCTTCCGAGCTGATCCCCCACCGTTCAGCTCCCGCTTAGGATCTGGGACCCAGCAAGCCGCTGGGGCCCCTCTCTGCATCAGAATAAGGTTCCGCTGGGGACGCAACCTCAGCCAGGTGGGCCTCGATGGCAGGGCCCATGGATGCGCGCACTCTGAAGGTGGATGCCGCACCTGGAACTCGGGCCCCGCATAGCACAACTCATGCAGGCGACTGCCCCAGATATACCCTCCCGCCAGCACGTCCAGAGAAGAAAAACGCTCCTCTGATTGGCTGCTGGGAGAAGGCGGGTCCGTCAGAACCCCCTCTAGCGCCAACTGTCACTCAGGGGTAATAACACCCCCCTGACATGCAGACCGACCTACAAGGCAGTTCCAAATGGCAGTGGCCCAAATTTAGGCAATTTGTGAATGGGAGTAACTTAACTCTCCCATTCCCCACTAACTTTAGCGTAGCACCCCACCAAAAGGGGGGGGGGGCGCTACACAAAGATGAAACTATAGGAAAAGCAATTCATTGCATACAAATAATCATAAAGTTTGCCTTCAACATGCACAAGCTATCCATCCTTCCTAACAAATAAGCATGTACAATGTATGCAATAAGTACACTAAACATCTACACTCTATCCTTCCTTTAAAGAAGTCTTCTTATGGCTCCTTCTTTCTGAGTCCTGCAAGAAACTGTCTTTTTGTCTCTCACCCCATGGCTTGTTCAAGTCCTTTCCCCTCCCGGTATTTCCTGAATCAGAATTTCCTTCACTGAGCATCATGACCAGTCCAGTAGGTTTGTTAGCATTTAATAGGGGACCGGGGAGGCCTAGCTTCCAAAAAACCAACACATATCGATGCTATAAAAATCACCAGAATAGCCATAGCAACAAACAATGTCTGGAAGAAAACTTGCAGGATGTGTTGTCCTGTATTCCAGCTGACCAGTTACAGTTTTCAGCCTACTTTTATATCATGCATCTGGCTGTCTCAGCCTCTAAATCCCTGTCATTACGTTTAAAAAAAAAAAAAAAGAATTCAAGCTGCTCAAATGCATTCAATGCATATCTTGCCTCCAACATCCCCCCCCCCCCCCACTGTGTGGAATCAGGTGACAAGGTGGTTCAGACTCCCTTAGAATTTAAATTAAAGTGATTTTAAAGGCTTGTTTTTTCTCTATAAAAATACCAAACATGTTATACTTAACTGCTCTGTTGCGGTGGATTTGACCAGAGCAGCCGAGATCCTCCTCTTCTTGGGTCCCTCTTTGAGTACCCCCACAGTGAGAGGCTTTCTATAGGGGCACCCAAGACAAATCACAGCTCAAATAGGAAAAGAATGTATATGGACAGCCGCCCTCCAAAAAAACCTTTACAGTTGCCTTAATTGGTAAAAAGATAAAAGCACTAGAAATCACAGCAGACAGTGGGATATACAGTTCACGCGTTTCGCACTAATATCTAATGCTTAGTCACTATTTAAAAAATACACGTATTGATGTATTAAATGTGGAAGGATTAGAACCCCTGTCAGGTTTTTATTGACAACTCTCCAAGAGGTAATTCCTAAGCACTTGCCACCCGCCATATAACAAAATGATGGTGGTAAAGTGGCTCTGTTATCCTGATCGGACACCAGTATCGTTGATGAAGCATGTCAGTCTGACACATCGCAACTTGGATCTAGGTAAGGAATCTATGACAAAAACTCTTTACCACGTGATCAGCCGTGTCCAATCAGGGCTGATCACAGTGTAAACAGGAAAAGCCGCTTATTGGCTTTTCCTCATTTGCATCTGTCAGACGCGAGTAGAGGAGAGCTGATCGGCTGCTCCTCTGACGGGGGGGGGGTTCTGTGCTGATTGATTATCAGCGCAGAGCCCCCCCCCCAAGGATGACCACATTGGACCACCAGGGATGCCCACCACTAGTCACCACCAGGTATGCCCCCCATGGCTATTAGGGATGCCAATCAGTGCCCACAATGGATGCCAATCAGTGCCAAACAATAATGCCTGCCAATCAATGATGCCCATCAGTACCATCCATCAATGTACATCAGTGCCACCTATCAGTGCTCATCCATGCCCATTCAGTGCCCATCAGTCCCACCTATGTGTGCCTATCAGTGCTGCATATTAGTGCCACTTATTAGTGCAGCCTATCAGTGCCCATTAGTACCACATATTAGTGCCCATCATCAGTGCCACCTCATCGGTGCCCATCAGTGCCACCTTATGAGTGCCCCTCAGTGCAGCCCCATCAGTAACCATCAGTGAAGAGAAAACATTATTTACGTTTTTTAACAGAAGCAAAAAATTATTTTAAATAAAAATCCCAGAGGTGATCAAGTACCACCAAAAGAAAGCTCTATACATGGGAACAAAATGATAACAATTTTGTTTGGGTACAGTGTAGCATGACCGCGCAGTTGACATTCAAAGTGCGACAGCGCTGAAAGCAAAAAACTGGTCTGGGCAGGAAGGTGTATAAGTGCCCTGTTTTGAAGTGGTTAAAATTACAGAGTTGCATTAAATGTGCCTTTTACATGTGCCTAAGGTTTGAGGTTTGTGAAGGGACCTTTTCTGCTTAGAAAAAGAAAATCCCTCTTTGCTGGTTATTGCCATTTATTATTTGTAGAAGGTAAACTGGAGAGGATAGTAGATGTTTCTGAGAATAGAAGGGATCTTGCTGTTCTTTCTCACTGTTTTCTTTTTAATTATTAATGTTACTAAGAACAGTTTGATCTCTTCAAAAGAATACACTTAGTAATTATTTCCATTAGGTCATTCAGCTGTAAATCCTTGGTTTGTCACTGTGATGGGGGGCAACTAATCTATGAGGGCCACTGTGATGGGGCAACTAATCAATGGGGGCACTCTGATGGGGCAGATAATCTATTGGGGTCACCGTGATGGAGGGCAACTAATCTATAATGGCCACTGTGATGGGGCAACTAATCTATTGGGGTCACTGTGATGGTGGCAACTAATCTATGGGGACACTTTGATGGGGCAACTAATCTATGGGGTCACTGTGATGGGTCAACTAATCTACAAGGACACTCTGATGGGCAAACTAATCTATGGAGGCACTGTGATTGGACAAACTAATCTATGGAGGCACTGTGATTGGACAAACAAATCTATGGGGGCACTGTGATTGGGAAAACTAATCTATGAGGGCACTGTGATTGGACAAACTAATCTATGGGGGCACTGTGATTGGGCAAACTAATCTATGGGGGCACTGTGATTAGGCAACTAATCTATGGGGGCATGTTAATTAATAATGTTAGTCAGAACAGTTTGATCGCTTCAAAAGAATACACTTACTAATTAACTCCATTAGGTCATTCAGCTGTAAATCCTTGGTCTGTCACTGTGATGGGGGCAACTAATCAATGGGGTTGCACACTCTGATGGGGCAACTAATCTATGGGGTCACTGTGAAGGGGGTGACTAATCTACAAGGACACACTCTGATGGGATGTCTGATCTACAAGGACACTCTGATGGGGCAACTAATCCATGTGGACATTCTGATGGGGCAACTAATCTATGGGGACACTCTGATGGGGCAACTAATCTACAAGCAAACTCTGATGGGGGCAACTAATCTATGGGAACGCCATGATGGGGCAACTAATCTATGGGCTCACTGTGATGGGGCAACTAATCTTTGGGGAATGTAAAAACAGAGAGGTAGTGGACTCGGGACTTTAAATGAGGTATAAGAGTGTAATAAGTAGAATAAATGAAATAACTTGGATGTCAGGGTTACCTATGAATTGGCATGATACGGTATAAATAAACCAGTAATCATGATACGTTTATCATACAAAAATGTAATCACAAAAGAGCAATTCCTAATCATCATTCATTTATTAACACATGATTAGTTATGGAAACATAATTAATGACATACAAACATGGTAATAAATACATCAAGGAATAATAAATAAATAAGTAAACTACATGATCAACATGTGCAAAAATTGATAAATAATGATATGGGCTTGTGTAGAGCATCTGAGGATGTGTATTCTACGTGTTTCGTGGTCACCTGCCACTCATCAGGAGTTTGGATGCATGAAGAGTTATCTAAAATGAGATGAATATAGAGATTTGTAGTGGTAGTTTCTGGGGATCCACTACTCCCTATAGACAAACCCAATAAAATGAGAAGAAGATAGAAAAAAAGAGAACAGGAAGAAAATGAAAATAAAGATAAGAATATCAATATACCTTGCCACAAAGCCTGTGTGCTAATGCCTTGAGGGGAGATGCATGGGATGTGGTCCCGCGTATAGAATCCTGTCCAGGGTTGAGGCGGGAGATCCACTAGCCAGGAAAGACCGGGGGTCGTGGGGGGCAGACCCATCAATCGCTGACATTCACTATGGGGAAACTCTGATGGGGCAACCCTGGCTACAAATTTGAAGCAGAGGGTGCAAGTACTGGTCATATCCAAAAATGGTTAGGTGCTTGGCCGTGTAGGTAAGACACCCATGTTTGGACTACAGCAAGTGTAGTGGCAAATCGCTTACATGTTTCACTTGATAACAAGCTTCTGTGGACAGACACCTGAACAACACGCACGCTCCAATGAAGAATGTTATCAAGCGAAACTATCTTCTGGTAACTGGAAATAGTGGCCAGATTCTGTGGTAAATAGTCTGGCCTCTCCTTATCCTTACTGGCCCATTACTGTGATGGGGGCCTCACTGACTAGCAATAGGGTTTGGGAGTGTAGGAAGGTTAAGGTGGGCACACTAAGTGTGACTTTAAATCCTTCCAGGAAGGAATGCGAGTTCACTTCCTTCCTAGCAGGATCCCATTAAATTTGGTGGGAGGAGTTAGTAGGTAGAGTAGATTGCTGGCCATGGGAAGGAGAACTGTAAAGGGGAGCAACATCTAAAAGCTGAGACTTAACCTTTTCCGTTACCCTGGAGGGGTTTCCCTGAAGAAGGGTTATATCACCAACCCTAAAGAACTAGTGACAGCTTTTTTGGAGAAAAAGTTTTCTATTGAACTGTGTTAGGCTCAAGGCCTAAGTGACTGTTGTTATCCTGCGGTTCTTCGATCAGTAAAGAGGAAGTTTATCTGCATGAAGCCTCTGTGTGAAGTTATTCAGGTATCACAGTGGATGTGGTGAGAGAGTAAAGGACTTTCAATAATATCGCCTGGCTTTCGAGCCCTGTGATAAGTTAGGCCAGTATCTGGTTACCCCTGGGAGTGAGGGGGTACAGACACAAAACCAGGAGGGTGGGTAGAGGATTCGGTTGCCGGTCCCCACCTGCACATCGAGAGGAAGGGAGTGTGAACTACAGAGCAAGGGCTGGTAGGCCTGGGAAGGTAGATCTTCTATGTTAGGGGTGCTCTGGCTGTCGCTGTGGCCATGAATAGACAGGGATTTCGGGTAGAGTTTACAGTGTTTTGGAGATTTGGGGCTCAGGTAAGTAAAACGGGGGCTGGGGGGTAGTGTTGCTCACGAATATTCGCATTGCGAATATTCGCTACGAATATTGCATATTCGAGTATTTGCGAATATCTCGAATATCGCGGCGAATATTCGCTGTTTCGAATATTCGTATTTTTCAAATTTCGCAATAAATTTCGCAAAAACATTCGCAATCAATTTCGCATTCGTGAAATTTCCCATTCGCGAATTTCGTGATATTTTATCAAAAAAAAAAAATCGCGAAATTTTGCATTAGCGAAATTTCGCATTGGCGAAAATTCACATTGGCGAAAATTCGCAATTTTTTTTTTTTTTTTTTTTATAAAATATCACGAATATTCAATATTAACGAATATTCGCGACCGCATATGTGAAATTTCGCTTTTTTTTTTTTATAAAATATACCGAATATTCGTAAATATCGAATATTCGTGATATTTAAAAAAAAAAAAAAAAAAACGCGAAATTTCGCATTAGCGAAAATTCGCATTTTTTTTTCTTTTTTTTATAAAATATCACGAATATTCGATATTAACGAATATTTGCGAATATTCTTCAAAATATTCGCGAAATATCGTGAAATCGAATATGGCGTATTCCGCTCATCACTACTGGGGGGGGGGGGGGGGGGGGACTGGTGACTGCAAGATGTTTTTTTACCTTAATGCATAGGATGAGGTGAAAAAAACACAACCCCTTTAACATGAAGATATTGCCTTACCCTGAGTTTAGATTTACGTAGGAGTTTCTAGTGATGGGAGGTTGAAAAAGCACAAGTCTAGCCATACTTTTTTTAGACAGATTAGTGTAAGGTTATAGCCTCCATCAGGTTTTTACTGTTGTGTTGCCTGGAGAAATTTCCCTCATGGTGGCATCAGTAATAGGGACAGAAAGTGAAACGTATTCTGCCATGTCTACATTGTGAAGATTTTTCCTAACTTTCTTGTTCTCGTGATACCAGATGCAGAGACAGTCTTTACAGCGAGGCTCAGAGAGGAGGAGGGAGAAGCAGCTTAGAGAGACAGTCATGTGCCCTACAGTGCAAGAAGCCATGTTGATAGAAGGAAAGATTAGAGTGACAGAGCGATTAACTGTGTTGCTTCTCCTTTCACTGTCCAGTCGAGAGGTGGGTGTAGCTGGCCAGCTAGAACCTGTCCTAGGTAGCTAATATAACCTACATGTATATACAGCTAAGCCTGCTGGGAACCTAGTGTGGTGCACATGTTTATATGTGAGAGACAAAAGCAAAGTTACTCACTGTGATTTTATGCTTGGATGTCATATAACAGTTGTATGTTGTGTTCACAGAAGGAAAAGAAAAAATATGCCTTTAAGAGTAATTTGTTTGTATGGCAGCAGGAGGTAAGGAATAACAACACAGTTGAATTAATGCCAGCAAGCATAGAGTTAAGCTTTTGTGACTCATTGGTAGCCTTGCCCAATCACAGCCAATCTCACATAGAGCAGAGTCTTGACCTATCACAGCCTCCTTTGCATCCATTTCTGTCTGGGAGGTTCCTAATACTCCATGTGTTGCTAGATTATTCCACCACAGAGACAGAGAGCCACATGGAGACAGAGACAGAGAGCAGACACACAAGGCCAGAGTCTTGTTTTATGGAAGCCAGGGGCTAAAAATAGGTATGTGACACAGTTATATATATGTTCTTATTGTAAATAGTGTGGTTAGAACTGTATACTGATCTAGTTGTGTGTTCACTTGTAGTTCCACCATACCTTCAAACCATACCGAACCATACCATATCATACCTTCATACCTTCAAACCAAACCAAACCATACCATATCATACCTTCATACCTTCAAACCAAACTAAGCTAACCCTGCAAAAGCAACCCTGCAAACCAAGTTGCAAACCACAGTTATACCTTTCAGAGAAATCAGAGAATGCTTTGATAACTTACAGAGAGAGAGAGAGAGAGAGAGAGAGAAAGAAAGAGAGAGAGAGAGAGAGAGAGAGAGAGAGAGAGAGAGTAAATACTGAAGAAAGAAATATATCCACCATCTTATGTTAAATGACAAGATTGAATATTTGAACTACCATTTTGTTATACTTTATTCATCACGTGTTTTTGTACATGGAATGTCTGCTGCAAGCAGCAGTATTTTATATGAAGAAAGGTGAAGTTAATGAAGAAGTTAATTTAAGCATTTGGTGTGCTCTTTAAACCTACTGCTTCCATAGAACGGCGCTAGAGGAATTTCAGAGTAATAGACAGTCATGTTGGACTAAAAAGTCAGAGATATCACAATTCTTCTAATGCCCCAGCACATGAGGCACTTCATAGTGCTGCGTCTGCCACAGTGGGGTGCAGACCTGTTAGTGAAAGTGAAACTGCAGCAAAGAGATCAGGTCCCCTACCCTGCTAGACAAGGTAGAGCTGTGTAAGATGTAGAGAATTACTAATCTTTTGAAAGGTAAAACAGCTCTTATCAGGGCCGATCCTAGGGTCACAGGCGCCTGGGTGCAGAAGTATTTAACCACTTGACCACTGGGCACTTAAACCCCCTTCCTAACCAGACCAATTTTCAGCTTTCGGTGCTCTCACAATTTGAATGACAATTACTCAGTCATACAACATTGTACCCATTTGAAATTGTTGTCCTTTTTTTCACACAAATAGAGCTTTCTTTTGGTGGTATTTGATCACCTCTGTGTTTTTTCTTTTTTGCGCTATAAAAGAAAAATGACTGAAAATTCTGTAAAAAAAAAAAACTTGTTTCTGTCATATTAGCAGGTTATTTCTCACACACAGCATATGTATACCACAAATTACACCACAAAACACATTCTGCTATTCCTCCCAAGTATGGCGATACCCCATGTGTGAGACTTTTACACAGCGTGGCCACATACAGAGGTCCAACATGCAGGGAACACCATCAGGCGTTCTGGAGCACCTAGACCAATTCTGACATTTCTCTTCTACATGTAAAAATCATAATTTATTTGCTAGAAAATTACATAGAACCCCAAAACATTATATATGCTTTTTTAGCAAAGACCCTAGAGAATACAATGGCGGTGGTTACAACTTTTTATCTCGCACGCTATTTTCGCAGACATTTATTGAACGCGTGTTTTTTTTTTAAAAACAGTTTTGTGCTTAAAACAAAACAAAACAGTAAAGTTAGCCCAATTTTTTTTCATAATGTGAAAGATGAAGTTACGCCGAGTAAATAGATACCCAACATGTCACATTTCAAAATTGCGCACACTCGTGGAATGGCGCCAAACTTCGCTACTTAAAAATCCCCATAGGCGGTATTGCAGAGTATTGGGGTATTGGAAAGTATCATGCAGGGTATTGGGGTATTGCAGAGTATTGGGGTATTGCAGAGTATCGTGCGGGGTATTGCAGAGTATTGGGATATTGCAGAGTATCGCGCGGGGTATTGCAGAGTATCGTGCGGGGTATTGCAGAGTATTGGGGTATTGCAGAGTATTGGGGTATTGCCAAGTACTGGGGTATTGCCGAGTACTGGGGTATTGCCGAGTATTGGGGTATTGCTGAGTACTGGGGTATTGCTGAGTACTGGGGTATTGCTGAGTACTGGGGTATTGCTGAGTATTGGGGTATATTGCTGAGTATTGGGTATTGCTGGGTACTGGGGTATTGCTGGGTACTGGGGTATTGCAGGGTACTCGGGTATTGCAGAGCTGGGATGGATGGAGGGATGGCTGGATCTGTGACTGCATTTGTCACAGATCTCAGCCACAGCGCTGCTGCTGACACCCCGCTCCCCCCCCCCCGAACAGTACAGAGAGGAGAGGGAGGAGAGGGAGGAACGCCGGTTTGTTTACAAGTGATCGTGTCGTCATTCGACGGCGTGATCACGTGGTAAACGGCCGCTATCAGCGGCAATTTACCGTGATCTGTGATGCGCCGGGTCTTCTAGACCCGGCGAGCACGGACACTTCCCCGAGCGCGTCCCAGGGGACGCGCAATCGCGGAAGTGAAGGACGACGTCCCAGGGACGTCGTGTCACAGTAGCTCGACCACGCTGTAGCAGTATTTTTGCTATAGCGTGGTCGGCAAGTGGTTAATGGGCGTGGTCATTTTACTAACCCCTCACCTTTACAAATGTTTATATGGCAACAACTCAACCACAGAGATGCTCCCCCACGAAGTCTTAATTACCCTGGGATACATGATCTCTTAACAATAAACAAAATACAGGAAGAGAAGCAGAGTACTTTATTGGGACCTGGAGTGGGGCCTCTCTGATAGACACAGAGAGGGCTTCTGTTAGAAAGACCCCCAGACATACTACATACATGATACAGGAAATGGTCAGAGACTGCAGACATGATACAGGAGATAAATAATAATAATAGATTAGCGCTTCAGATGAGTGATGGGAGTGCACTACACATAAAACAAAACGATGTGATCAACACCAAACATAAATGGCTACAATGGAAGCTGTAACTCAATAGTGACAAGTCCAAACTACAACTGTGTTGCAGTGAATGACGTCTTATTCGCCAAGTGCATCCATGTGCTAAGTGTGAATATGATACAGGAGATGGTCAGAGACTGCAGACATGGTACAGAAGATGGTTGGAGACTGCAGACGTGGTACAGAATATGGTGAGAGACTGCAGACATGGTACAGAAGATGGTGAGAGACTGCAGACATGGTACAGAAGATGGTTAGAGACTGCAGACATGGTACAGAATATGGTCAGAGACTGCAGATATGGTACAGAAGATGGTCAGAGACTGCAGACAAAGTACAGAAGATGGTCAGAGACTGCAGACAATAGTACAGAAGATGGTCCATTAGACCCCTTTCACACTGGAGGGGTTTTTCAGGCGCTTTAACGTTAAAAATCCCAGTGTGAGAGCCCAGGTGCTTTCACACTGGAACGGTGCGCTGGCAGGACATCCAAAAATTTCCTGCAAGTAGCTTTTCTGAGGCACTTTAGTGTATGTATACACATCGGCGCCCCTGCCTCTGCAGGCGACTGGGTGCAAAGCACCCTGCGCACCCTGCCAAGGATCGGCCATGGCTCTCATATATGTATCGCATCTGTCAATTTAGCCACTTGAGTTCAGCCTTGAACATTTATGTCAGAATACTGCTCTACCAAAAACAAAGATAAGTGCAATAGTGCTGTTGGATGCTGTGGATCATTTAGGCCATGCCTCTTTTGTTTAAGAGAACACAACAAACATTCATTGGAACACGCATCTCTATCACAGAATCAGTTGGCCAGCTGACTACGCTTCTCATAATCGGAAAGGAAAAACAAAATTTGGCAAGGCAGCTGCTTGTATAAATTAACGTCAGCTTTAATAAACAGCAAACCTCGCTTCTCTGTTACAAAGCGGATACATATACGGGAATATGCTGTAATCCCAGCCAGAAAAATATTGCAGTTGTTTATCATTTCCTTAAAATGAATGGGCCTACTGCATATTTCGGAGCTGGCATCAGATTATTTTTATCACAGAGAAACTGCAATGTAGTACTTAGGGTGAAATTTTTTTCCTACATGGCAGCCCCCAGTTAAACAACTCTAGGACTTCCATAAATCACATAAAGGCTCCGCTCACAGGGTGCACCCAGGGAGCGTTCAAGGCCAGCACACATTTTGAGAGCATGTTGGTGCAGCCGCAGCATCCCAATTGTAGATAAGGGATTGCCTGAACAGGGATGCACGGAAAGCTTGTGCATCCCTCTATGGGTAAACATGGCCCTCACACAGGGCATGGATTCCTTCCACCTTTCGAAACTGTTTGATTTGCCAAAATTTGCAAAGCGATGCATGTATTGTACTCTAGGGATCAGTCCAAACCTATTGTGCTATAGGTAGGTGCAGAGCTTTTTTTCTCAGAAAATAGGTGCAAGAACTCAACCACGACCCGTTCAGATTTCACAAACAGTGGAAGGGTCTTAAAGGGGCATTAAATACCAGAATTGCATTACATACAGTGTGCAGAGTTCAGGGGGTTACAAAGCAGTCACTTGTAAACACAGAAACCAGACTTCTGTGTTCACAAGTGATTGTGGTGAGCGGGCACCAAAGGGTCTGAGCCAAAGGTGGTGGAACTGAGTTCCCCCAAGTTCCCCCAGAAAAAAAGCCCTGGGTAGGTGTATACCTAATCACTAAAACCTCATAACGTTTTTAACATGTTAATCTAGTATTTAAAGTTATTTTAAGCTTTTTAAATCTGCAGCTTTCAAAAAACCCACTCCAGGAAAAAATAAAATGTAAATGGTGCATTGCGCATCAGTTAGCTTACTCCTCAGTCTTGATTCCAGACACCTCTTTGTAAACCATCTTTCAGTGCAATGGATAAAAGTCACAATTTTCTCTATGAGCAAAGCCTGGGAACCAGACATTTTTTCCTGCTAGTCATCTCCTTGTTCACTAGTCCTCTGACCGCTAAGCAGGAACAAAAATTGTCTTTGGACAGCCGCACTCTGAACAAATTGTAGCCTTTATTGAAAAAACAAGTGGAGGAACAAGCTACAAACAACCAGATGTCACGCTTTGTTGTTAGGCATGTCCTCTGGTAATGAGGGGGTCTATGTTTATAAAAAATAAAAAAAAGACAGCACTACAAGTCACAGCAAAATATAATATAATAAAACCTGACTGCTGACGCGTTTCGCACTGAAACTAGTGCTTAGTCATAGCTTTTTCCTCTGCCCGCTACCCATGAGTTCTCCTGCCTCTGGAGCCTATGAGAGAGAACCTAGCAGTGTTGCAAATTGTTACCAATATGTAGTACTGTATGCACACCAAGCAAGCAGTAATGTGGACACCGGAAAAAGGACCCCCAGAAGTAATTTGAAGAAGAGGGAATTTTGTGGCCCTTTTATTAATGCTCGCCTTGCATTTGGGACCTTGTCAGTCCTGGCATGTTCACACATCCTAGTTGGGATTTCACCAAAACAGTGGTGTGCTCTGGTGTCTTATGACAAAGACAAACACAAGATACATGCTAGGTGCCTTTTCTTCTATTTATACGAGTAAAGGGATTTTGGAGAAAAATGGATTTTGCACTAATTTACAGCTTTTGTCCTGGCAAAATTCACCTCTAATTTCAGCACATGATCTAAGGGTTGCTTGGGAAACCAATCAGTGAAGGCTGTACTGCAGTGAACTGAATGATTTAACAGTAGCACACTTAAAGGGTCACTAAAGGAATTTTTTTTTTTAGCTTTCTTTACCTTATTCCAGTCCTGTTTTCATGTCCTCATTGTTCGTTTTTGCTATGATGTTGCTGTAATCCTTCTCTGTTCTGGACACTTCCGGGATGTCTGTTTCCTGATGAAAAAAGTCATGGGAGCTTTCTCTCTGTGGTCACTAATCAAGGAGGTGTGATTACTGTGGCCCAGATTCATAGAGCAATTACGCCTGTCTAACTGGTGTTAGACAGGAGTAATTTCAAATTTCGCGCGCCGTATCACTAGTTTGAATCCTCAAACCATGATACGGCGGCTTTGGGCTTCGATCCGAGAGGCTTACGTCTTCGCAAGCCTTCGGATCTACGCTGCGATATTTTTGCGGCCGCAGGGAGGAGTTTGCGTCGTTTTGATGCGTCGGGATATGCAAATGAGTTTTTACGGCGATCCACGAAGATACGAGCGGTCTTCGCAATCGCTTACGTCTTTTTTTTTTTACGTACTGTTAGACCAGCTTTTTGCTGGTCTAACGGTGCGTAGCCCATGTTAAGTATGGCCGTCAATCCCGCATCAAATTTAATTTTTTTTTTTTACGTAAGTCGTTCGGGAATAGAAATGTCCGTAAACGACGCTACTCAAACAACGAATGACGTAACGACGTGATTTCGCGCAATGCACGGCGGGAAATTTGCGAACGGAGCATGCGCAGTTCGATCGCCGCGGGAACGCGCCTATTTTAAATGCTTCACGCCCCCTACTCGCGTAGATGGATTGCGACGGGAGAAATACACTACGCCGCCGTCGTTTACTGGACAAAATCTACCTGGATTCCACGTAGAGCCAGGTAAAAAACGGCGGCGTAGTGTATTTCTGATACGCTACGATAATCTAATTCTCTCTGAATCTGGGCCTGTGTGTCTAAAAACCCTCAGAATCAATCACTTTCGTTTTACAAACCATCACTGCCCTCTATTGGCTCTGTGTCTCTGTACATCACAGAAGCATGAAAAAGCATGCAAAAACGAAACTGAAACTGCAGGTACATTATATGATTGATTTTTATCTATTTTTAATCATTTTTAAAAGGAATCATGTCTCTATACCCTGTAAACAGTGATTTCAGCAAAACTTTTTTTCCTTTACAACTCCTTTAAACAGTGTCAAAACATGGTGGTAATTATGGCCTAGTTTGATAGTTACAGGCCTGCTGATGATTAAATTATAGTAATATAGTCCTCTAAAAAGCGGCGACTAGACAATACACAAACAAAGAATGGCAATTACAAGAGGTAATGGGAAAAGAAGATGGGAATTGTGGAAATCTGTGGGCAAGAAATGGGCAATTGTGACAATAGACAGGCAACCATTACAACCCACAGGCAGGAAATAGTCAATTATGAAAAAATGCTGGCAGCTAAACTGGTAATTATTATAATACATCATATTGGCAGCATGCAAGGGACCACTTTTCTGCACAGAAAGAGGTCCAAGATATTTAAAATTAGTCTCCCTTACCACCAGGAGTCAATTAAAGCCCATGAAACTCTTGAAAGCCACCTTTATTTTGTTTTTAAATTGACAATTAGCCTATATGAAACCTTCCTTGGCATACATTCTTGTTTAGTAAATTTTACATAAAAACCAAAAAATCAAACTTTTTTTTTTCTTTTTTTGGATATTAGATGTAAGTGTTAAAAAACACTGTTAAGATTTTATTACTGTCTGTTTTGGATTTTCCATCACTTTCTGACCCAGTGACTGTTATCTTAACTGTAAAGTTTTACAGTTGTCACCAGACGACATAGTGACAACTCTCTTAAAGGGTATTTCCGCTCATGAGATTTCCTATAACACACTAACACTGATGCAAATCTAGCTCAAAACATACAAACCCTGACCTTGACAATAACCTAGATTAAACCTAGGTATTTTTTCTTTATTTTTATATCATTTGTTTTTTTTAACACAAACTTTTTGATGCTGCTGACATTGCATCCAAGATGGAGGCACCTAGCAGAAAGTCTCAGGGATTTCGGATATCTACACAGATTTTTTTTTACAGGTAAATAACATGCCAAAAGTATTACTCCACATATAAACCTTATATAAAGATTGGCTTTGAAATGAATGTTCTCTTCAATACATTTTTCTGCGCCTTTCTTAAAGTGTCACTAAACCCACATCATTAAAAACTCTTAATAAATGGTGTATTACATGCTGTTCATACTTACTCGGTGACTATGAGATTTGTTTTCTGTATTCTGCAAAAAAGCTGGTTGATCCTGCTGTTTTCTGTCTCCCCCTTCTGTCCCCATTGCAGTGCAATAAGGCTTACCTGTAGGTAAAATGAATGTCTCTTAAATGTGCACTGTTTTTATAAGATATTCACCTTGCATGCAGCCACTGACGTCAGCGGCACATGAGCTCCCGCATGCATGCGTGGGAATGAGGTCATCTGAGAGGGCTGACATCTTCTCCCGTCCTTTCTTCTGGGATTGCGGGCTCTGGCGCTGTGAGTGGCTGGAAGCCCGCGATCCCGGAAGAGAGGATGGGAGAAGATGCCAGCCCTTTCAGCGGTGCCCGAGCGCAGCTGGAAAGGCTTCATTCTAAGGCAGTGGTCTCCAAACTTTTGAAACAAGTGGCCAGTTTATTGTCGTCAGACTTTTGGGGGGCCGGACTGTGGCCAGCAGAAGTGGAAATTTTCCTGGCATCAATGTAAATAAACATTGCCACATTTGGTATTAGTGGGAGGAATAGTGCCTAATTGTTGGTATCATTGGGAGGAATAGTGCCCTACTGTTGGTATCAGTGGGAGAAATGGTGTCCCACTGTTGATGTCAGTTGTCAGTGTAGTGTCTCATATCAATGGTAAGGATATGCTTCAAGGGCCAGATAAAGGCAAGCAAAGGGCCACATTCGGCCCACGGCCTCCAGTTTGGACACCACTGTTCTAAGGTTAGTATTTCAGAATTTGCTAGTATGTGATGCATACTAGCACATTATGCCATTGTCTTGCATATATTTTATTTATTTTTTCAATGGTATACTACTGCTTTAATATTGTCTCCTCTAGCCAAATAAATGAAAAAAAATTATATAAAATCAGCAGGGGAAGTCAAATTTCTAACCCCATACTGGTGACCACACTTGGAGAAAATTCTGACATTGTCTCTGAGACATGTTATAAGATACTCGTGAGTGTCTGAATCTCCCAGTAATCACTCAATTCTGAACTATCCCAGAATCAAAACCAATTTCAAAAACAACAACAAAAATTTGGCATCACATATCACTAAGCAGTCAAATCTGGTGACGTAAACATATTAATCTTTCAGTGAGATTTCTCATGGTCTTTTTATATTTGAGATTGGCTTTTAAATTTTTTTTAAATACATGGAAATTCAATTTGTAAACACGACATTCCATTGTTAATCTGTCATGAACAATAATTATGCCGAGAGAAAAGTGAGCAATGGGAAAATTCCACAGCTACATTGATTGAATTTAACGATGCACTTGCAGGACTGAAGTTCAAAAGTTACTCTGAACCCAGGGAGTAGCCTGCACCGGCACTCGGCAAATAGGAGCAATCCATGAGATCCTTATCTCGATTGAGGAAATAATAATAATAATTAGCCTGTATAAAGCTTTCAGGAGCTGGGGGATTTATGTTTTCGTACTTAGATGTTAAAAAAAAGGGAATCTATACAGAAAATCTTGTAGTTCATGTTTTGTGGTTAACCAAACATGCTATGAGTCAAACTATTGGAAAAGGAGTAGTAATTGAAGACACATGCTATGACATAATCATTTATACAGAGAGGAGAGGCTTCAGATTAAACGTCCTGTGGCCCGTAGCTTAGCAAGTGTTATCTGTGATTTTTTTTTTCATCCGTTTATGCACTTATTTTTGCGTTAATTTGTGCCACATGTCTTTGCTAAACCTAAAAACAGCTTCACAGAATCAAAATGTACTGGAGCCATTTTTTAAATGTCTGCCAATAGTTCCTGTTTGCTCTTTGCTTTCCCAGGTTCCAGGGGAGCAAAATAGGGACAGGCCTTGAGTATTTCGGGGTCATGAAGCTTTAAAGGCAAACTCTAAGAATTTTTCCTAAACAGAAGTTTAAAACAAAATAAATATCTGGCTGCTTAAAGGATCACTAAAGGATTTTTTTTTTTAGCTAAATAGCTTCCCTTACCTTACTGCAGTACTGGTTTCATGTCCTTATTGTTCATTTTTGCTTTGAAGTTGCTGTAATCCTGCTCTGTTCTCCACATATCCTGCTTGTCTGTTTCCTTATAACCACAGTGCTGGGAGCTTTCTCACGGTGGTCTAAGCTGTCATTACTGTGTGTCTAAAACTTCCCAGAACCATCAGATTCATTTTAAAAACAAAACACTGCCCTGGATTTGTTTGTTTTTGTTCTGTGTGTCTATTTTTACTTCACAGAAACATGAAGCCAGTTCAAAAGTGAAACTAACCTGCAGGCACATTATATGATTGATTTTTATCTATGTTTAATCATTTTGAAAAGGAATAAGTTACCTTTTATGTCTCTATACCCTGTAAACAGTCATTTCAGCAAAAATTTTTTTTTCCTTTAGTGACCCTTTAATTCACCTTCTCTCCAGCATTATCTTCTATACTAATTCCTGTCTGTCAGGCCCAGTGTAATTTAATCTGAAAGACTTAATACCCTGAGTACATGGAGTCAATGACCTGGCCCTTTTGAATGGGCATCACCACAGCCTCTTGCATTCAAATACATGTATGCACCAAAGCCCAGAGGAAGCTGGTGGGGTTTGCCTGCCTGGTGGTTTGGCAGCCATTGGCGAGAAGCTGGTGCCAGCGAGATTTGCAGAGGTCAAACAAGGATTTGTGGGAACTATGGAGCATGAGAATCTCACATCTATCCTTATGGATACCCACGCCAAGTTCCTGAAGATCTGGGACCTGTGAATAGCCTTCAATGACCACCTAGGCCTGGACGGCACCTTGTTATCTATATGACTGCCCATATAGGCTGAATTAGGGTGGGACTGGGACAGTGGACTGGATCACACAGGAACTCCCCTCCCTCTTCTCTTTCTTCCCTTCGCAAGCTGTTGAAGATCATAGGCGACTAGTCCCCACTTTTTCCTATTTCTCCTTCGCCCCCCATTTTTTTTTTTATTTGTGTTGAGGCAGTCAAGAGCCTCTATAGACAAAATACTGTACATTCTTACTGGAAAGAATCATGGGTTTAATGCAGGATTTGTATACACACCAACCCCTTTTATTTCAGTAAAGATTTATCATATATTACCCTCATGTCCTATTGGACTTACCATGTACTTGCCTCTACTATATTTTATCTTGTTCTTCTTGTTAAGCCCCGTACACACTATGTGAAAATCGTACGAAAAATGGCGCTTTCGAAGCAAACGTATGATAATCGCATTGTTGGTACAGAGCTTTCGAGAGCCGTTCACCACAGTTCATCCGATATTATTCTATCAGACAAGCATGGAATTTTTTTTCGTACATTTAATCGGTACAGCTGTTGTTCGCAAATGCAATACAAATGCATTACACTACATGACATAATTTCCAAATTTTTATTCTGTAGTACGAGAATTTTCGTGACTTTAGTAAACTCTTCAGATTCAATCTGAGATTAGCATGCAAAAAAAAAAAAAAATTGACGATCATTCCTCCGATAATCACATCATGTGTACTGGGCCTTACACTGTTCGGCATACATTGTTTTTTGCACTTTGTAAAACATTCAAAAACTCAATAAAATCTTTGTAAAACAAATACAATTATGCAGAGAGCAGTACTGATATCATAAGCTCAGTGCTGTTCTTTGCATCACTAGGAACCGACACCCTCTAGGATGAGATACAAAGAAGAAAATAAATCTTGTGCAGCAGTCTGAATTAATTTGAAAAGATAGGAATATAGAATAAAACATACTGTTGCAAGGTTTCCAAGGTGTAAGGGCAGGGCAAACGGAGATGCTTTAAATTAGAACTAAAAGCTAGATTTAAAAAAAATTGTATAGAGTAAGGGAGCATTATAACCCCCGTAAGACTTATTTTTGCCATCTGTGTCCCATTGGCCAGATTTACCTTCACTTCCCATTCCATAGCCAAAACAGGAAGTGAAAGAAAATCCCTCTAAACTGAGGGAATCCTTGGTCGTAAACAGGCTCACTAGAACTAGTGTTCCCATGGGAAAATATCTCCACTCTTCCTATGATGGGGCCATCCAAAAATGTGGGATTTTCTTTTACTTTCACTTTAGTTGATAATGGTACACAGGACAAATAGAGAGGATGAATCTCCCTAATAAGAGCACAAGGTAGCAAGATAACAAAATGAAGGAAAAACGTTCTGGACAGCCACACTCCAAAAATTAATTGCTCTTATTGTAAAATCAAAAAACACACAAAAAGCATGCCACAGCAGACGTGGTAAAAACCGACGCGTTTCGCACCAAACTTTAGTGCTTATTCATAGCTTACAATTGATTAACAAGATAGCAATAAAAACATGAAAGGTGTTCATATCCCTGTCCACTATCCACAAGTAAAAAATAAAAAAATCGCCTTTTTTATAATCTGAAATGTCATCCTTCAATTTATGTAATAGTGCAGCATTTTAGGTAAGGACTAGTTATTTGTACTGTTATTAACCTGCATTTTCCCCCTGTCTGAGCAGAAATGTCGGTCTGTCTGTAAAGCCACGTACACGCGATCAGTCCATCCAATGAGAACGGTCTGATGGACCGTTTCCATTGGTTAACCGATGAAGCTGACTGATGGTCCATCGCGCCTACACACCATTGGTTAAAAAAAACAATCGGGTACGTAAAACACAACGACGTGCTGAAAAAAATTAAGTTCAATGCTTCCAAGCATGAGTTGACTTGATTCTGAGAATGCGTGGATTTTTTACCGATAGTCGTGCCTACTAACGATCGGTTTTGACCTATCGGTTAGGAATCCATTGGTTACATTTAAAACAAGTTGGCTTTTTTTTAACCGATGGCGCCCACACACGATCGGTTTGGTCCGTTGAAAACAGTCCATCAGACCGTTCTCATCGGTTTAACCTATCGTGTGTATGCGGCCTAAGGCCCCTCATAGAGGCTGCTTTATCTCCTGCCTTAACTTAATGTTGGAAACATACACTTGTACAATTATTTAATTACATTTGAGTTGACACTGGTGTTGGGAAAATAATGGAAGAACGCACCCTGTGTCACTTCCTTGCAACAGAGATATTCTACCAGTCACAAGCCTTGATGAGTGTGGCTAAACAGTGACAACACTGAGGCCGCGTACACACGAGCAAATAAATCCGATCAAATCGGTCTGATGGACCAATTTGATCGGATTTGTCTGCTGGGCTATTTTGGTTTGATCGCTGTACACACGATCAAACCAAAATCCCTGCCGTTGACGTCACTGCACCAGAAAGTAAAACACTTCCGCGCATGCGTCGAATCCATTCGACGCATGTGCGGGCAGATATGTCTGCTGGTTAGCGTACTAACCAGCAGACATGTCGGACGGACGGGTTCCCAGCAGACAGATTTTAAAGCATGCTTTAAAATCTGTCTGCTGGCAAAATCTGTCTGTCCGCCCGTACACACGATCGAATTTGTCTGCTGAAACGGTCCGTCTGACCGTTTCCAGCAGATGAATTTGATCGTGTGTACGCGGCCTGAGAATACTCTTCCTCTTCTATGTGCATGGTGGCACAGCACTGAAACATAAAACAAGAAGTGTCTGGCACTACTCTCTGTCAATTCATTTTCAATAAATTTCCCAACATCTCTGTCATCTCACAACTAGAGCTTAGTAAACAGCAGGAGCTTTGCTGATTTCACTACTATAGATGTGATATGGCAGGGAGTCATTAAGGGGAAGAAGGGGATTGGCGGCTTGAGTGAACCCTCTGTTTATCAAAGAGGTATGACATAAAACTTCAACTGGGCTTCAGCATGAACATGAAAACATACAGTATATCTGACCCAAGTTCCACCATATGTTGAGACTACATGTAATGGATAGTCTACTGTATTTACAGATCCGAATATAATTTTTTTTGAGGGATTTTAAAGGTGCATATTTACAACAAGATTTTTTGAAAAATATATAAATTTATTGAAAAGACTTTAAAAACAAACATCCAAAGTTGAATATCTGATCATAAAGTACATTTGACAGGTGCAAGCTGATTAGATCTCTACATGTTTCGCCATAAATAGTGTCTTCTTGAGGAGAATTATTATTAGGCACTGTACATGCTGAAAATATGAAATAAATATACAATAGCAATACAAAACAGTTATTTAAAGATACAGTAGGTTTTATTTTCCTGGATTGACAAAGATTAAAGTGGCAGATTACATCTACCGTATGGTCATATAAATTACCTGTATGTTCAAAGGATAGCTAGTAAAATGTTTTGAGGCTCCAGAGTCATAGGGATGCAGTGATCTGGTGTAACCATAGAGGAAGGGTGTATCTATATACACACACACTACACACTTAATGGTAGACCTGAAGGGGAGGAACAGGAACCAATCAATGTAAAAATCAACAATGGTTACCTCAATCACAGGCAAAACAAAAAATAGTAAGTCTACCTGTGATAAAGGATCTAGATGATATATGTTCCATAAGTTCAGATTACACCCATCATTTTTATTTCAAAGGTAGGTAAAAGAAAAAGAGGAATGGAGAGGAGAAATGAATTTTCTCTGAAGTTCCAAAAATTCACAAACGACCCTTGAATCAAGAGACAAATAATCCAATCAAACACAAGTTGAATTGTAAATTAGGATCAAATGCCTGAATAATTAGATGAGATTAATTACCTTGAACAAAAGGTTCCATAGTGTATTTTTCCCGATCTTATGCTGGACCGTAAATAAAAAACTATGGCCTGCATGTTTATATACCCCCCTCCACCCCCCTATTGGAGACCATTTGGCACCAAAACGAGAGGTGAGGACGCTGTATGTGAGCCAGCCGGGGTCATGCCAGAAGTGACGTTGCAAATGTCCAGCATGCACCGAAAGTGACGCTAAAACATGTGCGCTGTTACATTCCTCTTGCTTTTTTACCTACCTTTGGCCTTTGGAATAAAACAATCTGAATTGTTGGAACACATATCATCTAGATCCTTGATCACAGGTAGACTTACCATTTTTTTTTCTTACCTGTGAAAGGTAACCATTAAGTGTGTAGTGTGTGTATATATACATACATCCCCCTCTATGGTTACATCAGATGATCCAAATCACTGCATCCCTATGACTCTGGAGCCTCAAAATATTTCACTAGCTATCGTTTGAACATACAGGTAATTTATATGACCATGGATATAATCTGCCACTTTATTCTTTGCACATCCAGGAAAATAAAATCTAGTGTATCTTTAAATAACTGTTTTGCATTGCCATTGTATATTTTGTTATTTCTCTCAAAAAAATCTTTCTCTTTTCTCTTGTTAAAAAAATACATAATCTTTCTCTGTTTTCAGTGTGCCTGATAATAAAATTCTCCTGAAGAAGCCACTATTTATGGCAAAACATGTTGAGATCTAATCAGCTTGCACCTGTCAAATGTACTGAATGATCAGATATTCATCTTTGGATGTTTGTTTTTAACCACTTCCTGCCCAAGGACATCATATGACGTCCTGGACTTTGAGTGGGGATATCTGAATGATGCATGCAGCTACAGGCATCATTCAGATATCCATCTTTTCAGCCAGCGATTATGTGCACCATAAGAACGATCATAGTGGCAGTTCCGCTGCTTGATCGTTCTTATAGGTGACGGAATGGGACTTCCCCCCTCTCCCGCCGCCATCCGGTGCTTCTCCGTGCTCTCCCGTGCCATCGGGGACCCTGAGAAACGACCTGCCCGGGTACCTGGAGAAACGATCTGCCCAGGTACCCAAAAGTAAACAAAGCCGCAATCGCGCCTGTCGGCATGAGATCAGTGATTTTTTTTCCCGATCTCATGCGTTCCAGCCTGGAGGAGAGATGTGGGGTCTTATTGACCCTGCATCTCTCCATAAAGAGTAATAGAAAAAAGAAAAAAAGTGTAGCGCCAAAACTATATAGATGTAGGAAAAACCATAAATGGCCAGGGTGATGTAGCTACCAGCCAAAATACAGTAAGACCTAAGGTGCAGCCTTCGTGAAGAAGATCATAGACTATAGGCTATGAAACACCAGCTGTTGAGCTGGGTGAAACGAATAACAATATTCAAAAAAACACAAACTGAAGGTTATGTGAAAAGTGTTGCAACAAAATAAGTGCAGCTGAAAACAAATGCAAGAGGTCCTGAAAACAGCAAAAAAAAGAGGGGGGAGGGGGGATAGGTGTAGGTTTGAGGATGTTGATATTCCAGTTTCCCCAAAACAGACTGATTGTTCATTCAGTTTGAAACACCTCATCCATATACATGGGCAATCCTTTCCCTCAGAGCTGGAGGCTCTGGTTGGCCGGGATGAGCGAGGCGGGGTGTCTTTGTCCCGCACCCTCACATTGGACAGAGGGAGTCACAAGGGACGGGAGGAGGAACTCACAATGCTCACAGGGCTGTGATTGGCTTCCATATTTGTGTTTCCTGTTTTTCCACTTCCTGTTGGATGGAACACAGGGGAAGGAAGCAACAGCAGTGAGACGCATGCCTGATGGACGTTGTGTGAACAGGTGTTGATCACAGGTATGGCAATCAGGGGGCTATTTAATGGCGCAGGTGATGATGGGGTTCAGTTCCATAACCCAGTAGATGTCTGTGAAGACGAAACCGGTCGGTTAACTAGACTCTTATCACCACTATTGCGTTACTACCAAGATTTTTGCTTGCTGTGGTTTCCTTGATGTGCAGTGTGGAACTTTTTATCTTTTGTTTTTTTTTTGCTTTTATATTTTGGTACATGGACTGTATCCTTGCTTGGAATTTTTAATGAGATTTGCAGATCTCTTTGCTGTGTCAATACTTTTTGATCAACTTTTAATAAATTTCTACACGATGAGGAGGTGTTCTCGCCCTCTTTTTTTCATATCTTCCATGAAATACGGAGTCTCACATCTTCACTGTTCTGTCTGACGTTCCTGAGGCCAGCGATACCTGCTCTCCTTTTGGGATCTGCCTACAGCATCACAACCTGGGACATCGATTTATCCATTGGGATGATCGGAGGGCGGCTAGCCTATACAAGCTTTGAAGACCTACCCACCATACGGTGAGCCGTGGGTCAACAAAAGTCGGTAAGAGTACCTTAATATATATATGCCAATGAATGTCCTGGGAAGATGACCTGTTTCTGAGGGAAAGGATTGCCCATGTATATGGATGAGGTGTTTCAAACTGAATGAACAATCAGTCTGTTTTGGGGAAACTGGAATATCAACATCCTCAAACCTACACCTATCCCCCCTCCCCCCTCTTTTTTTTTGCTGTTTTCAGGACCTCTTGCATTTGTTTTCAGCTGCACTTATTTTGTTGCAACACTTTTCACATAACCTTCAGTTTGTGTTTTTTTGAATATTGTTATTCGTTTCACCCAGCTCAACAGCTGGTGTTTCATAGCCTATAGTCTATGATCTTCTTCACGAAGGCTGCACATTAGGTCTTACTGTATTTTGGCTGGTAGCTACATCACCCTGGCCATTTATGGTTTTTCCTACATCTATATAGTTTTGGCGCTACACTTTTTTTCTTTTTTCTATTACACTTTATCCACTGTGGTGTTGGCTGCCTATACACTATGGCCCAGATTCAGAGAGAATTGGATTCTCGTAGCGTATCAGAAATACACTACGCCGCCGTTTCTTACCTGGCTCTACGTGGAATCCAGGTAGATTTTGTCCAGTAAACGACGGCGGCGTAGTGTATTTCTCCCGTCGCAATCCATATAGACGAGTAGGGGGCGTGAAGGATTTAAAATAGGCGCGTTCCCACGGCGATCGAACTGCGCAAGCTCCGTTCGCAAATTTCCCGCCGTGCATTGCGCGAAATCACGTCGTTACGTCATTCGTTGTTTGAGTAGCGTCGTTTACGGACATTTCTATTCCCGAACGAGTTACGTAAAAAAAAAAAAAAATTAATTAAAATCGACGCGGGAACGACGGCCATACTTAACATGGGTTACGCACCGTTAGACCAGCAAAAAGCTGGTCTAACAGTACGTAAAAAAAAACAGACGTAAGCGATTGCGAAGACCGCTCGTATCTTCGTGGATCGCCGTAAAAACACATTTGCATATCCCGACGCATCAAAACGACGCGAACTCCTCCCAGCGGCCGCAAATATATCGCAGCGTAGATCCGAAGGTTTACGAAGACGTAAGCCTCTCGGATCGAAGCCCGAAGCCGCCGTATCATGGTTTGAGGATTCAAACTAGTGATACGGCGCGCGAAATTTGAAATTACTCCTGTCTAACACCAGTTAGACAGGCGTAATTGCTTTATGAATCTGGGCCTATATATTTACACTATATATTTACACTGAATTGTTTAGCGCAATATATTTTTAAACTCTCCATAAAGAGTACCTGTCACAAACCATTCCTATTACAAGGGATGTTTACATTTCTTGTAATAAGAATAAAAGTAAAAAAAAAAAAGTGTAAAAAAAAAAAATAAGAATTTAAAATGCCCCTGTTCCCAGTAGCTCTGGTGCTCAGAAGCGAACACACACGCAAGTCCCGCCCACATATGTAAACACTGTTCAAACCACACATGTGAGGTATCACCTCGTACGTTAGAGAGCCAGCAACATACTGTATTGTAGTCTTTTCAATACATTTATATTTTTTTCATAAAATCTTGTTGGAAATGTGCACCTTTAAAATCCCCCAAAAAGCTCCTATTCGGATCTGTAAATGCTCTTACTAGGGGATGTGGTGCTAGGTAAATATCAGACACTTACTGTCTCAAATGTATAGATTAATCCTAGGGACATGGATAAAAACAACACTCTACTATATTAGAGACTGGGAAGGAGAGCTAAACCACAGATTTACCACGCTACAAATTAAAAAACGTATTGAATCCTCACACTATACATCGGTAAGCTCACAGATTCAAGAGATGTCTTAAAAATTTCTATGGAGGTGGTATAGAACTCCAGTGAGACTGGCACAGATGTATAGAAATGCAGACAATAGGTGATACAGGGGATGTGGACAGGAGGGTACTTTACTCTACCTGTGGTGGTCATGCCCAAAGATCAGAGCATTTTGGCAAGAAATTGCCCCCTGGGTTGGAAGGCTATCTCCCCGGGAAATAGAACTGACACCTCTAAACTTCTTATTTCATGGGTCAGCGAGGTCCATGGGATCATATAAGGATAGTATTATGCCTCATTTATTAAATGTGGCAAAACTATTAATACCTAGACTATGGAAACAAGAAAAGACCAACTATTCTTGAATGGAAGAGAGAAGTTAATTTAATTATGGAGGCAGAGAGATGGATTTCTATGGTTAAAGATAGAAAAGATAAATTTAGAGAAATATGGGCAGAATGGGAACAACGCTCACCAGAAATAGAATAATATAAGGAGCTGCAGGGAACTTTATTGAAATGCTAATGTGGGAGAGAGAGGGGAGGTGGAGACTAACTTACCCCCTTTTTTTTAGCTCTTAATATGAATGCTCGTGTGGCTCTGCCCCTAACCCCCACCAAAGGGGGGGGCACTGAGGGAGGGGTGGGGATATTTTCACCCCTTTTAAAAAAAAAAAAAACAGGAAAGGGAAGAGGGAAAGGGAGATAAAGGGGGGGGGGGGTAAGTTATAAATGTTTTTTTGCCATTTTAGATGCCTCGGATTTATTTTTTATTTTTTTCCTTTTTTCTTGTAGGGAAGGGTGTCGGGGTAACAGGAGTAATGAGTGACAAGTTATAAAGTGGTTAATGGCTTTTTAGAAGCCTCCTATATAAGGGGTTTCCCCTTTTTCTTTTTTTTATATAGGGGAGGTGGGAGAGAGCCTCGAGGAATAAGTGAGGGCGAGGGGAACAATTAACCTTTTTTTTCCCTTTCTCTCTCATTCTTCTTTCTTTTCTTCTTGGGAGGGGAGGGGGGAGGGGGGGTATAGGATATAGATAATGATGTTCACCATATTATAATTGTTTTTGATGTGCGATATATTGTTAAATGGAAGTGTTGTTGAAAAATAAATAAACATTTTGATAATAAAAAAATAAAAAAAGATGATAAGCAATAATTCTTCTCCTTTGGATAGACTACTGTAGTTAACCCAAATAGTTTTTAATGGTGCTGAACATATCTCAAACTGACTATGGGGGTTATTTACAAAAAGGCAAATCCACTTTGCACTACAAATGAGCATTTGAAGCTTTTGATGGTAAGAAATTCTCCTTTTCCACCCATAAATTCTCACTTTATTTTGTTGATCTTTTTAAACTATTTTAAGTTTCATCGTGTTCTTTTCATGATGTTCAGAACTACTTTTCTCACTAAAAATGAGGTGTAACTAGGGATTTGATGAGAGCTAAAATCACATTATTTTTGATTGCCTCAATGTCTTTTTTCTTTTCAGCTCAAAAATATGTTACTGGCAAACAAACACAGAAGAATTCCAGTGGACTTACTTTCAGCTCATACTTTGGTCTTAAAAACACGCCACTTAAAGCTCAACTTCAGATCCAAAAATCATCACCCTCTTCCAGCCCTCCACCCCTTTTTGGTCTAGTTCTCTGACATCACAGGTTTTTTTTCTTCCATTTCTCTCTTCCCCCATGGGCTCCATTTGATCTTCTAATGCACACTGTGAAAAGCTCACATTGTGAAATCAGAGTAAGCAATTTTAATACACAAGAGGAGCCTGTACAACTGTGCAAGACTGAAGGTAAGGCAAGATTTCAGCTCAAAGAATTCACTGAATAAAGTGCTTGGGAAGTTTACAAATGTTCCTTCCTTTATTGTCTTTAGCTGCGTACACACAACCGTTTTTCATGTCATGTAAAAAAACAAAGTTTTTCTCGATGTGATACCTCTCAAGCCTGCCTTGCATACACACGATCGTGATAAAAAATGCTCAAGCAAAGTGCGGTGACGTACAACAGCACTTAAAAGGGGAAGTTCTATTCGAATAGCACCACCCTTTGGGCTGATTATGTAAAATTCCCTTTTCCTAACTTGCTTCTGAGCATGCGTGTTTTTTCCCCCGTTGTTAAACCTACACACGGCCGTTTTTCACGACGAGAAAAATTACGACGTGAAAAACGACAAGAAAAAATAGAGCAGGTTCTAAATTTTTAATGGCCATTTTTCTCATCAAGAAAAATGCTCTGGAGCCTACAAACGAACCGTTTTTTAACGACCAATTTAAAACTTGCTTCAAAATTGGTCCGATGGACGCCTGACTATCGGACCAAACTGATGGTTAGTACGCAAAAGCATCGGACCAAAAACCTGCGCATGCTCAGAATCAAGTTGAGGCATGCTTGGAAGCATTGAACTTCGTTTTTTCTCATCGGGTTGGACCGATCGTGTGTACGCGGCCTAAGACACAACAGGAGATTAGTTGAAATCTTCCAAAGTTTAGGGAATTTCCCAATTAGACAAATATCCCTGAAAACATTTCCACAATGGAAAATTCCCCTTTTACCTCTTGTTCAGGGGACAACTCTAACATTTTGGAGTCCAGCCTCATTGTCTTTTATGGTGACAATGATTAACAGTACAGAGTGATGCCTCATGGCATCAACACTGAGTCACTAATCCACAACAAGTACAGTGCCATTTATTCCAGGTCATTTACTCCTAAAGTAATAAGAATGGTTGATCAGTATGGTTGCCAGGTAGATAGGGTTTTCAGAAGAGGATCGGTTCAGGTGCAATTCAGGTTCCAATTTATGCCTGAATTTTACCTGGTATCATTTTTAGAAGAGGAGGTTAGCAACTGAGGAGTAATGGCGTTCTTGTTTGAGCATGTTACATCAAGCTGCTTTGGGAGCTGTGCTGGCTAATTTATTTATTGATATCTGTGGCCAGAATTAGCTAGTTCCTAACTGCGGTCAGTTTCCTTCACCTTTAGATGTCGGCTGTTACTGAGGGAAAGTGGATTGTCATTGACCATATAAATTACTTGGCTGTTGATGGTTCTGTGTCATTTATCCTCATATCTTTTTATAATTCTTGAATGCATACCTCCCAACTTTTGAACTTCAGAATAAGGGACACTGGAGGGGGGATAAGACCTGCGGTGCATGTAGCGCTTAGCAGTGGGAGGGGCTTAAGGGATGTGATTAAACAAAACCCAGGCTTCCTTGTACCTATAAAATATGCTTTGATTGCTTTGTCTGAGCCTACCTTAAAGAAAATCTTCATTACAAAATAGTCAGGGACTGCATAGCAGCCTGCAGCTGTTGAGACATTGAACATGTTGATGAGAAGTATATAATGCACAGTAATGTGCATATAGTGCAGGAGTGTGTAAAGCAGAGCTCAGGGGTTGGGGATGTCCAAAAGGGATGGGCCCGAACGGACCCCTGTTCGGTTCAGACCCGAAGTTCGAACACCGCAAAGGTTCGGACCCGAATAAGGAACCCCATTAAAGTCAATGGGACCCAAATGTCAAATATCTAAAGTGCCCATTTTAAAGGCTTAAATGCAAGTAATTGGGCAGGAAATGGTTATAGGGGTCCGGGTTCTGCCCTGGGGACATGTTTCAATTAAAAAAAAGTTTGTGAAAAATGTAATTTTTAAATAAGCAGTGATTTTTGGATTTTAAAAGTGAAAGCCTAAAAATTTAAAAGTGCCCGGGGGTCCCCTTATTCTAAAGCCTCGTACACACGCTTGGTTTTCTCGGCAAGAACCAGCATGAAAACTGCTGGCAGAGCTTTCTTGCTGAGTAAACCGTGCGTGTGTACAAGGCTTTGAGGTTCCTCTTCAAGAAAACTGCCCAGAATCTAGACGAGAAAAATAGAGAACATGTTCTCTATTTTCTCGTCGTGAGATTCTCGGCAGTGTTTTCCTGCCGAGAAACCCGAGCGTGTGTACACTTACCTCTCTATGGAAACCCGTGCATGATCGAAATGACATGACATGCGCGGTAGCTTCCAAGGCATAGGTAGGGTGTAGCAAGATGGGGGCGACGGCATCGAATGTGACGAGCGCATGCTCATCTTGGTCGATGACGTTACCGCGTTCATGTCATTCAAAAGAACGGCGGTTCTTTTGAATGGAGTGTCTGTACACTCGGCCGGCAAGAGATTCTTGTCAAGAATCTCGCCAGGAAAAAACGAAAAAAAAAAAAATCCTGACGAGATTCTGGGCCGTGTGTACAGGGCCCAGAATCTGCTGCAGCAATAATTTAATTTATAAAGCTAAAAAAAAAAAAAAATTCCTGCAAGCTACCTTTATTTTGCTCAGCAACAGCTGGGGAGCCAGTGTGTATGATGAGGCCACAATGTAGTGCACCGGGAACAAGATTAGAGATTTTATGGATACATTCTGGTGTCAATTTGACTAAAATTGGCCTTTGAGTGTCGTGGTGCCTTCCCACCGTAACCCTATAGAGATAATCTTGATGAAAGCAAGAATTTGCTTTGCTGTAAAAAAATTGCAATGATATGCACTGATATGCACCTGTCAGACAGGTACTGAAAAATTGGTCTTTGACCACCACATCCACCTTTGCCTGTGGACACATTTGTTGCTGGCCCCCTTACAGTGCCAAGGGAAAGTCTGCCTCTCCTTGGTGTCCTCCCAGACATTATTGGGAGGGGAGGCGGTGCTTATAAGCAAATGTAAAGGAGAAGTTGAAATCTGTAGGTAGATCCACTTTAATCAATGTAAAGAGATGTTTGGTGCCCTTTAATTTGAGTACTTACATTACAGACACACTCCACGGATACAATATAATATACTGCAATGTGCCAAACATACAATGACACACAGAACTTTATGGCGTTAAACTGGCAGTAACAGTGCAAAACAATATGGCGTTAAACCTGGCAGTAACGCACGCAAAACTATATGGGGTTAAACTGGCAGTAATGCACACAAAACTATATGGAGTTAAACTGGCAGTAACACACAAAGAAGTAAATGGTGTTAAACTACTTTTGGTGTGGTCTGGGATGATTTCAGCCCATTCAAGTTAATGGGATGAAATCTTACTTCTCCCGGGTCACATGTAAATTGCACAAAATGTACAGTGCATTCCTGTGCGATTTAGTGGTATGAACCAGCCCTGTGTCCTGGAGTCCACACTTGACTCCACTAACTTGCCTGGGGTGGCACTAGCTTGGGCACCTGGAGCAATTGTACCATATCCCTTGTGGGGTGTCTGTGGCATCCATAATTTCTTTGATTTTGGTGCTGGGGGAGAGGATATGTGGTAGGGAACACTATGGGGGAGAAGAAGACTTCTGCTGGGGGGGGGGGGGGGGGTTGAGGGGGTTGGATTTTATATCCAACCCCCCTTGTAGCACAAGTCCTCTCCAATCCTAAAATTCCCCCAAGGACATATCCCCCTCAACACTCCAAGTAAACTATAGTCTTGCCCCCCCTCCTCTGCAAGTCTCACTTATACATAGTTCATTACAGACCTCAGATCAGATCAGCGCCATTCAGGAAGAGTAGTGTGCCTGCTCCCGCCTCCACCTCTGTGTACAGGAAAACATCATAGCAGGAGGAGGAGGGAGCAGATTCAGTGCACTCCGCTCTGCAGTCTTCACTGTGTGTGTCAGAGGCAGCCGGCGGGGAAAGATGCCGGGTGCCATACTAAAGCCGCGTACACACGATCAGTCCATCCAATGAGAACGACGTGCTGAAAAAATTGAAGTTCAATGCTTCCAAGCATGCGTCGACTTGATTCTGAGCCTGCGTGAATTTTTAACCTATAGTCGTGCCTACTAACGATCGGTTTTGACCTACTATTAGGCATCCATCGTTTACATTTTAAAGCAAGTTGGCTTTTTTTTAAACCAAAGGTTAAATAACCTATGGGGCCTACACACGATTGGTTTTGACCGATGAAAACGATCCATCATACCATTGTCCTCAGGTTAACCTATGGTGTGTACGCGGCCTAAGGGTTGCTTTCAGCGTGTGGGAACCAAGACATCCCGCACAAGCTGCACGCATTCTGGGACTCCTGACCCTGATTCGCTGGGACTACGGGACATGAATCAAATCCTGGGACAGTCCCAGCAAATCAGGGATGGTTAGGAGATATGTAAATGCAATTCTTTTCATTTATTAATAAATGTCTTATCCACACTATCTGGTGCACTTTGTTTCTTATTTTTGCTTGTTACTACATTTTACAATAATTCCCTGATGTACTATTTGTGGAACTGAATGGAGTTTGTGAACTGTTTAAGGCATCCTTTCAATGCTTTCTTAAAAAAACAGAAATTCATACATACCCTTATACAGCATAAAAAAGCCTTGGCTCTGATATTATATCATGAGAAGATACATGCCTGCTCCATTAGAAATTGTTAGATATTTTGACCATATACAGGGAAAGCCTGCTTAACATCTTACATTGCGGATAACTGCACGCTAATTAACACTGCAAGAATATGAGATAAGGGAGCTTCTCCCCTGACAAATTCTATCTTGCTATGGTAATGACCGGCCCGCTGACGGATGGAATCTTATCCTTTTATGAGGGTGAACAGCCCGCGTAATGACTAATACTCATAACTTAACAGTAGTTTGGCCTAAGACAAAGCATGATAAGCAGAGTGAACGAAGATCGGCAATGACTTCACGTTCTCTTGTTGACTCACTAAGTATTTGAACTGTCATTTCGTCAATTTACAAGAACATCTGTGTTAGGGTTTTTTTTTTGGTCTACTTTGTACTGCTAATGAAAATGAAAACTCAATCTAGCTCACTTTATCCTCTAGAGAAAAATTAACATGAACAGGCTGTGCCAAATTATTTTGTTTTAATGCATTCCATGAAAATACTAACAAACAACATATTAAAGGGGAATTGAGGCATGTGTCTCTTTAGAAAAACATAGAAGCTTGTGTTTACAGTGAACCTGTGGCCAAGGTATGGGCATTTGAATATTAAAACATTCTTATAAAGCAGTAAAAGGGCTTTAAAACAAGTCATCTCTGTGGCTGCAGGCACTGTGAAGCAGTTCATTCTCAAAATTTACAGCAGGCTCTGAAGTTGTTCTCTCAGGAGTTCAGCTCCCCCCTCCTGGCAGTGACTCAATTATGGAGGTCTCTCTAAAAAAAAAGGTAATGTCATCAGGATGGCTTTAAAATGGTTATAAATGGAGCTGTGGATATGATTCTGTATGGATACGAGTCCCTGACTACCACACAATGGGGGTTATTTAAAGGCAAATTCACTTTGCACTACAAGTGCAAAGTGCACTTGAAATTGCACTAAAAGTGCACTTGGAAGTTGAGCCGCTGTAGATCCAAGGGGGACATGCAGGGAAAAGAAAAAACAGCATTTTAGCTTGCACATAATTGGATGATAAAATCAGCAGAGCTTCCCCTCATTTCAGATCTACTCCTCAGATTTACAGTGACTGCACTTCCAAGTGCAGTTTCAGTGCAATTTCAAGTGCACTTTGCACTTGTAGTGCAAAGTGGATTTGCCTTTTGTAAACCCCAATGAATTTACCCTTCTTATTCCCCTCTGGTCTCTAGAATGCACCAACTAAGAAGCTAGGAGTTGGGGGGGTGTCCGTACGAGGCAACAGGTGGAGATGCTGCCCCAATATGAATTATTTACCGCAATATATTTGTAATCTAGCCTAACATAATGTTGCAGCCTATAGTGATTGGGGCCTGCTGCGTCCCTCCCACAGCCCTTTTTTTTTTTTTTTAAACTTATATAGCGCAGCACATGCAAACTAAATAGCCTCTGGGCGCTCGTTGTTCCTGTCTCTCTTGATATCAAAAGAGATGAGTTTTGATCTGTCTTCTGAAGGCCAAGTGGTTCTCCTCCAACCAAATACTGGTTGGTAAAGCATTCCATATAGGGTTGAGCGAACCTAAACTGTAAAGTTCGGGTTCGGTACGGTTTTTTTTGTATCCAAATCCGAACCCAAACCCAAATAATTGGAAAAAGTTCGGGTTCGGAGTTCGGCTATGTTATGGCGCGCTGCACGGCAGCCAATCGCCATTTGTTTTACAACTGTGACCAGGAAGTGATCACAGCCATGCCTACTAATGGCATGGTTGTGATTGGCCAGTGCAGCATGTGAAACAGCATGTGACCGGCCTCTATATCAGATAGAGGCACACAGCACAGCTCGTCACTTTGCTTTAGCTAGTGTAGGGAGAGGATGCTGATGATTGAGGGACAGTGTCAGATAGGTGTATGCTGCTTCAGAAATCTTCACCAGCACTGTTTATTTCTGTGAGATCTGCATGTTATAGTCAGGGAGAGGTTCCAGCTATTTTCTATAGGGACAGCAATATATAGGTGACTCTGCCTATTTCACCAGCACTCCACCTGTTACCTGTGATCTACTGTGTGTGTCCATTACATAGTTCAGGGAGAGGTTCCAGCTATTTTCTATAGGGACAGCAATATATAGGTGACTCTGCCTATTTCACCAGCACTCCACCTGTTACCTGTGATCTACTGTGTGTATCCAGTACATAGTTCAGGGAGAGGTGCCAATGTGGACAAGCTCACGTTCATTAAAATGAACCAGGCATGGATCCCAGAGGACTTGTCCGTACCTTGTGCAGAATAGACACTGGGCCAACCTTACCCACCATTGTTTTTTTTCTGATCTTTCTAGGGTTGCCATCTCATCCCTTTAAAAGAAAAAACATATTAATTACACAGGTTCTCTGGCTGATTAAGGTGTTGCTAATTAAACTCACTTGGTGCCTTATCGACAGTAAATTAGCCCCAGAACCTGTGTAATTACTCTGTGTTCAGGTTTAAAGGGATGAGGTAGCAACCCTAGATCTTTCTCACTCTTTTGGGGTTTACCCTAATTTAAAAAATACATATATTAAAAACCAAAACCTGCTGTGTTGGCTACCTCCTCCTCCTCCACCGCCACTTCCACCTACACCGCCACATCCACCTCAACCTCCTAATACATATGGACCTCGTCCTCCTAGGTCAAAATGATTTTATTTTTTATTTTTATTTTTTTTATGTTATTTTAAGTTATTTCCCTATCCACATTTATTTTCAGAGTACTTGCCATGCTCTTCCCGACATTTTGCAAAATGATTTTTATATTATTTTTTATGTTGTTTTATGTTATTTCCCTATCCACATTTATTTTCAGAGTACTTGCCATGCTCCTCTCGACATTTTGCTGCCATTTTCAGCCCTCCAGCCCTTTCCCTTCGTTTTTTAGAGACATTTTTGTAGTCAAAGGTCCGGGTCCCCATTGACTTCAATGGGGTTCGGGTTCGGGTCAAAGTTCGGGTCGGGTTCGGGTCCCGAACCCGACCTTTTTTTTCAAAGTTCGGGTTCGGGTCCACCGACCAAAATCTGCTCCAGATACCCAAAGCCAAATACAAATCCAAAGGTGAAAGAAGATTTGCCTTCCAGGGTCCCAGGCTATGGAACTAGAGTTTTTCGCATAGATATTGGGGGGCCTTCCCATGGATGCACTTATGCGTCAGACAGGGTGCTTTAAAAGCAATTCTGCCTTTCACTGGCAGCCAGTGAAGGGCTCTCAGCAAAGGTGAGATAGATTCCCATGTTTTTTTCCCAGTCGCAAGCCTGGCTGCCGTATTTTGAGATTTGGTACTTAGGGAGTCCGAGGTAAAGGGTATTTGCATAGTCAAGTCTGGAGTTTACAATTGTTCCCACCACGACTGCTATGTCTTCTTTAGGAATAAAAGGAATCAATCTATGTAGTAGGCGCAGCAGATTGTGAGATCCGCTGACTACTGACCCTATTTGTGCATCCATTGTCATGTAGGTGTCGAAGATGACCCCAAGACTTTTTTTTTTTTTTTTTTACTTTGGTGCTAGGGGTGATGAGTTGGCCCAGAATGGGCGGGGGTGTCCAAGCTGTTGCAAGTTGGTTCTTACGACTGGCGTGAAACAGGAAAAATTCTGTTTTGGAGCTGTTGAGTTTAAGATAACTCTTCGTCATCAAGTTTTCAGTCAAAGAGAGGCATTTCTCTAGACTGAAATGATGATCCTTTTTGTTGCAGATGCGAAAATACAGTTGTGTGTCATCTGCATATGAGTGATAAAGTAGTTTTTGACTACTGATGATTTCAAAGAGAGGGCGAAGATAGATGTTGAACAGCCCCGACGACAGAGGGGATCCTTGGGGGGGGGGGACTCCACATGACACTGTGCGTTTTTCAGAAGTGAAAGGTCCTAGTTTTAATGTTTTTGATCGGTTTTCCAGAAAAAATGAGAACCATGATAGATCACTTTCTGCGACTCTGGCTACTTCTGCTAGCCGAGCCAGTAATAGTTTGTGATCTACCGTGTAGAAAGCTGCGCTTAGGTCCAACAGAACTAGAAGACAAGATTCTCCTTTGTCTGTGACCTCGAGAGCGTCATCCCATATTTTGAGTAGTGCTGTTTCCGTCCCGTGTCTAGGACGGAAACCTGATTGAAGTGGATCGAGTAGATTATGGGTATCTAGATGCTGTTGCAGCTGTTGTACCACTACTTTCCCCATTACCTTGGAAAGGACGTTTAGGCCTGTTATGAGATGACGGTGAGTTGGGTCTTTGGGGTCGAGAGTGGGTTTCTTTAAGATCGGTTGGATTATGCCCTGTTTCAACTGGGAGGGCACTGTCCCTTCCCTGAGGGACTGGTATATAAGCTGCGTGATAGGGGGTGCCAGAATACCAGCACATTCCTTCAGCAGTTTGGTGGGAATGATATCATTAGGCGCTGTGCTATTTCACAGACTACCGATGATATTTTTAGTGGCATCGATGGAGATGGGTCTGAGAGTGAACTTTGTTGATTGCGGTGAAATTGTGTGGGTATTGGGGAAATGGTTGAGGGGGGTGCTGTTTTGCTGAATGCTTTGTCGGATTCCCTCAATTTTATTAACCCCCCTGGCGGTATCCCCGAGCGTGACTCGGGGTGGATTTTTAATGTAAAAATTGGTAACCCCGAGTCACGCTCAGGGTGAATATGCAGAGCCTGCAGCGCGCGCTGGCTTACCTTGTATCCAGGCTGGGTACTGTACTTACCCTGTCCCTGGATCCAGCGATGCATCCACGCTGTGTGAGCGAGTGGCGTCCTCCATTCGACTCACACAGTGCCCGTGCGCCGCCGATCTCCATTCCCTGCGACGTATCGGCGCACGGGGGCGGAGACCGGCGGCAAATTCAAAAAAGTAAACAAACACATTACATACAGAATACTGTAATCTTATAGATTACAGTACTGTATGTAAAAAATACACACACCCCTTGTCCCTAGTGGTCTGCCCAGTGTCCTACATGTACTTTTATATAATAAAAACATTTTTTTTGTGCCTGCAAACTGTAGATTGTCCATAGCAACCAAAAGTGTCCCTTTATGTCAAAAGTGATTTTAGAGCAGCTGGAAAACAGCGATAATAAATTATAATCACTTGCAGAATTGAGCGATAGCGATTTGTGGGGAAATTCGTCATAAAAAATAAAAGTAATGACAGCGAAAATTCTGCAACTGAGCAAATTTCAGTGATTTTGATTTGATTACATTAGTGAATAATTTTTATTATAATTACATTATTATTTGTTATAATTATTTATAGTTATTTATTATATTATAATTTTATGATTTTGTGTTTCAAACTTTATCATACCAGAGATGTCTACTAGACTATTGTTTGGACAAATTTAAGTGAGTTATTCCAAGAATTGCAGGCCTACAGTATAAAACGCAGAATTTCCATGCAAAAAAATTGTACCGCTTTTGGTACGTAATTCCAGACAGAATCATACCACCAGGGAGGTTAATGAAATAGTCCAACAATTCATTGCAGAATTCTTAATTATGTGCAATGGGGGCTTCAAGACAGACTGGATTCATGGCCTGGGTGACAAGTAGGAATGAGCCGAACACCCCTGGGTTCAGTTCGCACCAGAACCTGCGAACAGACCAAAAGTTAGTGTGAACTTTAGAACCCTGTTAAAGTCTATGGGACTCGAACGTTTGAAATCTAAAGTACTAATTTTAAAGGCTATTATGCAAGTTATTGTCCTAAAAAGTGTTTGGGGACCCGAGTCCTGCCCCAGGGGACATGTATCAATGCAAAAAAAGTTTTAAAAAATGTCAGTTTTTTCAGGAGCAGTGATTTTAATAATGATTAAAGCGAAACAATAAAATTGAAATATTCCTTTAAATTTCGTACCTAGGGGGGTGTGTAGTATGCCTGTAAAGTAGCGCTTGTTTCCTGTGCTTAGAACTGTCCCTGCACAAAATGTAATTTCTGAAGGAAAAAAGTCATTTAAAATCACTAACCTTAGGGTCTGGTATGGATATTAAGGGGAACCCTGCGTCAAATAAAAAAAAATGATGTGGGGGTTCCCCCCAAATATCCATTCCAGACCCTTCAGGTCTGGTATGGATTTTAAGGGGAACGCCACTCCGAATTTAAAAAAAATGCCGTGGACCCCCACACGTTTTTTCTTTTATGAATGACTTGTCTCTGTATTGCCGGGAGCCGACAATTCATTATAGCCGCGAGTGATTTTAAATTACTTTTTTTCCTTCAGAAATGACTCTTTGTGCAGGGGCAGTTCTAAGCATGGGAAACACGCGCTACTTTACAGGCATACTATACACCCCCCCCAGGTACGAAATTTAAAAGAATATTTCACTTTTATTGTTTAACTTAAAGGAATTATTAAAATCACTGCTGCCAAAAAAACTGCAGTTTTTAAAACTTTTTTTTGCATTGATACATGTCCCCTGGGGCAGGATCCAGGTCCCCAAACACTTTTTATTACAATAACTCGCATATTAGCCTTTAAAATTAGCACTTTCGATTTCAAACATTCAAGTCCCATAGACTTTAACAGGGTTCTAAAGTGCACACGAACTTGCCGCGAACACCCCAAATAGTTTGCTGTTCGGCGAACAGGCAATGTTCGAGTCGAACATGAGTTCTACTCGAACTTGAAGCTCATCCCTAGTGACAAGGTTGAAGAGTTCTCGGGGGCGGTTTAGGGCATTAGTGATGACATTTGAAAAGTGTTTTTTTTTGGCTTTGAAGATTTCTTTGTGGTATTTATTTGTTATTGCCTTGTAGATGGCGTGGTTTTCCTCGGAAGAGCTTCTTTTCCAGGCGGCTTCCGCTCTCCTGCGCTCTTGCTTTAGCAATGACAGCTGGTCGTTAAACCAGCTGGAGTTGTTTTTCCGGATGGAGGTTTTGCATTTTGGCGCTACTAAGTCGGCTGACTGTAGTAGAGCCGTGTTTATGGCATCCAGGGTTTCTGTGGCTGTTAGGTGTGGTTGGATAGTTTTTATTTTATTCTTTAATGTTGTTTTGAAGAGCTCCGAATGGAGCTTCTTCTGCGATCTCGTCCAGTGCATTGTCACTGGTTTTGATGTTTTTGTTAAAGGGGCATTTTTGATAATAATGAACTTGATTACATGGTGGTCAGACCATGGTAACGGCTCATTTTTGAGGATCTTTACTTCCAGATCTTGTCTGAAGATAAGATCGAGTGTGTGACCCAAAGCATGTGTGGGACCACATACTAGCTGCTGCAGACCAAGTTCTTCCAAGTGGTCAATGCAAGCGTCGGCGATGGGGTCCTGTGAGGAATTGGCCCACAGGTTGAAATCCCCAAGCAGCAAAAGATGTTTGCTGCTTATGGTATAAGTGGAGATGAACTCTGTTAAAGATGAGAGAAACTGCGATTTTGGATCGGGTGGTCATATTCTAGAGTAGAATATGAATGGTCTCCTGGGGATTTGTTTGAAGTTGTAGAGTCAGGCCCCGTACACACGGCCGAGAACCTCGCTGGGGTGCCCCAATTACAGGGGATGAATGCACCAGTGAGGATCAGTGCTCCAGCCAGGGGTGTGTGGCTGGGAGGCTCGAGCGTGCGGGCTGAGGTGGCACAGGAATGCCAGGTGGTGGATGGGGAACCTGCTGGGGTACGGGTGGGCTTGTTTCCTGTTTGAGGGTTGTTTTGGGGTTTGCTGGGGGTCAATCGTGCGGCGCGCCGCTAGGCCACGGGTGAAGCTGCGGTCTTTCCCAGATTCTCAGCCGCCGATCGGTTCCACGAGGTAGCGCGAGGGCCGCCGCCGCAGCTTGTCCTGAAAAGGACGACCGCCAACGGTGCTCAAGGAGGTGGAAGAAATAGCCCTGTGTCAGGGGCTTACCTTGAGGCTCCGGTGGGTGATTCCTGGAAGAAGGAGAGAACCAGGGGATTCAGGGGAGGCAGATCGTGGGTTAGAGCAAGTCTGACAGCAGAGGCTGAGGCTGGGGGTGGAAAGCCCTGGCTGTCTGGCTCCAGGAGCCATACATCCTACTGCTAGGAACCGCACGCCGATTACTACTGGAGCTCAGTTCTAGCCCTGGGGAGGAGTCACTCTGGTGATCAGTGGGAAGAATGTCCCTTACAAAGCCCTGCTTTCTGCACAGGCTATGTACAGCACAGTGGTGAGGACACTGCTACTTGTACAAGGTAATACCAAGGTTTTTATAGGCATGATGGTGAAATTACAGTATCTCACAAAAGTGAGTACACCCCTGAATTTTTTGTAAATATTTTATTATATCTTTTACTGTGACAACACTGAAGAAATTACACTTTGCTATGTAAAGTAGTAAGTGTACAGCTTGTATAAGTGACGGTTCACACTACAACGACTTGGGATCCGTCTTGTCAGACCTCAAGTCGCCCCAAGTCAATTGACATAAAAAATTCCATTATAGTTAATGAGAGCCGTCTTAATGTACACTACTGAAGTCGCTTCGACTTCAGAAAAGGTTCCTGTACTACTTCAAGGAGACTTCTAGACGACTTGTACCCATTTCAATGGACGTTGCCTCCAAAGTCGGATCTCCATCTTAACTGAAGCAACTTTACAGGAAAAGAAAATAGTTTACCCAGGCAAACCCCTCCCTCCTACAGAGCTTATTATTCTGTGAGGAGGCAACTTTAAGTCGTGTTGTAAGTTGCTCAAAGTCACGCTGAAGTCGCCTCCAAATCGCCTTGCAAAGTCACGCTGTAAGTCAGGTTGCCCCGTGTGAACCGGCACTGACAGTGAAAATTTGCTGTCCCCGCAAATAACTCAACACACAGCCATTAATGTTTAAACCGCTTGCAACAGAAGTGAGTACTTCAGTACACCCCAAAGTAAAAATGTACAAATTGGGCTCAAAGTGTCAATATTTTGTGTGGCATTAATATTTCCCAGCACTGCCTTAACCCTCTCGGGCATGGAGTTCACCAGAGCTTCATAGGTTGCCACTGGAGTCCTCTTCCTCTCCTCCATGACGATCTCACCGAGCTGGTGGATGTTAGAGAACTTGCTCCTCCACCTTCCATTTGAGGATGCCCCACAGATGATCAATAGGGTTTAGGTCTGAAGGCATGCTTGGCCAGTCCATCGCCTTTACCCGCTTCTTTAGCAAGGCAATGGTTGTCTTGGAGGTGTGTTTGGGGTCGTTATCATGTTGGAATACTGCCCTGCGGCCCAGTCTCCAAAGGGAGGATCATGCTCTGCTTCAGTATGTCACAGTACATGTTGCCATTAATGGTTCCCTCAATGAACTGTAGCTCTCCAGTGCCGGCAGCACTCATGCAGCCCCAGACCATGACACTCCCACCACCATGCTTGACTGAAGGCAAACTGTCTTTGTACTCCTCACCTGGTTGCCGCCCCACGGTTTGCGTGCTTACTTGTCCATCATCTTTTGAAGAGGCTTACTTCTAGGATGACAGCGATGATACAGACTAATTTGATGCTGTAAGGTACCTGTAAAAGGTAGTGTCCGAAGTGGAAGTATTATGCTGGAGATCCAGGCAAAGCGTCGTCAGGCAGATATGGTCGGCAACGGATCAGGCAAATAGTTCACAATCGAATTCCGGAGAAGGGTCAGGCAGGCAAAGGTCATACACGATCTGGCGGTAAGGTACAAAATCAGCAGGCTGTAGAATAGTCGGGATATCAGGCAGGAGTTCAATACAAGGAAGATCACTGAAGACAAAACACCCAGGAAGTAATCCAAATAAACGGGCGCTGAGTGATGACTTCACTTCCTATTTAAAGGCTGTCCAGAATGAGAATTGTCCACAGCTGGCAGCAGGTGGAGCTAGTGAGTCCGAGGTAGTGTTGAACACAATATGGATATTCCCAAGGTCTAGATCTCTTCTGTGGCATAGCAGGTAAGGCTATGGTTTAAGAGACCAGGAAGACCCAGGTTCGAATACACCCCGGGACATGACAGATGCAGCGTGCGGTGTATGGTCTGAGGACTGACAGGCTGACCCCCCCACCCCTTCAACCTCTGCAGCACTGCTGGCAGCACTCATATGTCTATTTCCCAAAGACAACCTCTGGTATGACGTTAAGCATGTGTACTCAACCTATTTGGTCAAACACACTGAGGCATTTTCTGAGTGGAACCTGTCTTGTTAAACCGCTGTATGGTTTTGGCCTCCGTGCTGCAGCTCAGTTTCAGGGTCTTGGAAATATTCTTATAGCCTAAGCCAGGGGTAGGCAACCTCAGCCCTCCAGCTGTGAGAGTGATAACACCAAATTTAACACACCTGCTCCCCATTCTAACGAATCACATGAGACCAGGAAGGGAAAATAGCTAATTGGTTCACTTAGGAATGTACTCACTTTTGTTGCCAGCGGTTCAGACATTAATGGCTGTGTGTTGAGTTATTTTGGAGGGGACAGCAGATTTACACTGTTATACAAGCTGTACACTCACTACTTTACTTAATAGAAAAGTGTAATTTCTTCAGTGTTGTCACATGAAAAGATATAATAAAATATTTACAAAAAATGTGAGCGATGTACTCACTCTTGTGAGATGCTTTTGAGGAATATAATTAAAGAAGCCACAAGAAATGTACAGTATCTCACAAAAGTATCTCACAAAAGTCAGTACACCTCTCACATTTTTGTAAATATTTTATTACATCTTTTCATATGATAACAATGAAGAAATTACACTATTCTACTAAGTAAAGTAGTGATGGTACAGCTTGTATAACAGTGCACCCCCCCCCCACCCAGAAACTTACCCTTTTGGGTTGAGCTCTGCTTTATTTGAAAGTCTTTGTGCACAGATTTCAGCTTTAACAATCTTTTCACAACTTCAGTAGAAGTTCTAATAACATATGGAGCCATTACCTTATGTAGGTCTTTATTACATCTAGTCCTGGCAGAAAGACATTATCAGTAAATGAAAAGTTCACTGTCCCCTACCGTCTCTCCTAATATCTCCTATATATTTTTTAGAACCAATTGTCCCCCTGAGGAGACCGAACAGGTCGAAACGCGTGGGGGCTTGCACACCCTATAGCCCATGCTATGTGACGATGTGCACAATTTGTTCTTCTACTGCATTAAATTGTAATTGTACTGTACTTATACTGTATCATTGGACCAGATCAATTCTACTGTATTTTATTCATGCTACTGGATTATTCTTCCAATAAATAACTTTTTACTCTATTTGATTTTGTTACCTAGCTGTCTAAAGCCCCATTGGGGAAACTTTCCATTTTGTATTACTTTCGGGGTGTGCAGCTCTTTCGTCTCTGTTATATGTGTCTTTTTAATATTAGAAAATAAACATATAGAAGGGAAATCGAAGGAAAAGGTTAGTGAACCAACAATGCACTAGCTTAAAGGAACCTATTTAGAAAATAAAAGACGAACCTTTACAACCCCTTTAAGCTAGTGCATTGTTGGTTCACTTACCTTTTCCTTCGATTTCCCTTCTTTTTTTTATAAATTCTGTTTTTATTTCAAGATTTGCGTTACAGATTATCACATTTTACATCTTACAGTTGAATTAAAGTTATTTCAGAGATTATAGATATTCATGGAGAGGAATCTCCCCTTCTTCCCAGTGGGAGAAATAGTGCCGCATCATTGGTATCAGTGGGAGGAATAGTGTCCCATCATTGGTATCAGTCGGAGGAATAGTGTCCCATCATTTGTGTCAGTGGGAGAAATAGTGCCGCATCGTTGGTATCAGTGGGAGGAATAGTGTCCCACCATTGGGGAAGGTTCCTGCTTGTCAAGATTTTTTTTTATGTTATTTTAAGTTATTTCCCTATCCACATTTATTTTCAGAGTACTTGCCATGCTCTTACCGACATTTTGCTGCCATTTGCAGCCCTCTAGCCCTTTCCCTTAGGCCGTGTACACACGATCAAATCTATCTGCTGAAAACGGTCTGACAGACCGTTTCAGCAAACAGATTCGATTGTGTGTACGGGCGGACAGACAGATTTTGCCAGCCGACAGATTTTAAAGCATGCTTTAAAATCTGTCTGCTGGGAATCCGTCCATCCGACATGTCTGCTGGTTAGTACGCTAACCAGCAGACATATCTGCCCGCACATGCGTCGAATGGATTTGACGCATGCGCGGAAGTGTTTTACTTCCTGGTGCTGTGACGTGGCGGCGTCAACGTCACCGCCACGTCACCGCGCTGTCTGTCGATGGGGATTTTGGTTTGATCGTGTGTACAGCGATCAAACCAAAACAGCCCAGCAGACAAATCTGTTCAAATCGGTCTGCCAGACCGATTTGAACAGATGTATTTGGTCGTGTGTACGCTGCCTAAGTCTTTTAGATACATTTTAGTAGTCAAAATTCCGGGTCCCCATTGACTTCAATGGAGTTCGGGTTCGGGGTCAAGTTTGGGTCCCGAACCCGGACTTTTTTCCGAAGTTCGGCCGAACCCGTCGAACCCGAACATCCAGGTGTCCGCTCAAATCTACTAGTGATGTCAAAAGGGAGTAACCGGTGAAGGTGAATGAAGAAAAATAATCACTTTGAAGTGAAAAATGCCTTAAACACGTGGTCACTTAAAACAGAACAGTGTCTGGAGCAAGTGACAAAAACACAAAAAAAAAACACTAAACCAATGTGAATAATATAAAGTCCACTTAGGTGACAACATATATATATAATGGATGTCTATCTTCAAGTGGCTAGTGATCCAATGTTAGTGGTTTAGGGATAGTCCATAAAGGATAGTACACAATAATAAGTACTCTGGAACAGTGAAGGATCCTCCCACCAGTCTCCCAGAACTCTCACCTTAATGGGATAATAATAGGCATAAATGGGTCTCTAATAAGTCAGCCTCGAACTTCCATTCTCTCCTCCTCCTTTTCCAGCTCTGTGTGTCGTTAGATCTCCAGCTGATGTAACTCTCCTGGCTTGGAGTGGTTAATGCCTCCCCATAGAGTTCAATAAAACCTAAAACGAGCCACAATAGTGGAGGAGATGGAAAGAGAAAAGAGGCCTCCAATAGTGTAATACCGTAAAAAAAACTATGATTAATATGCTAAAATAATGGACTCTTACATAAAAGTTAAAAAAAGATAAGCAGAGCAATGAAAATCGGCGTTCCAGGCGCCTTTTCACATCAATTCCAGTCACTTCCGGTGTGCCCTACGTCGTTACGTCACGCACCTCGTGACTTGAAGTCACGAGGTGCGTGACGTAACGATGTAGGGCACGCAAAGGTTGACTCATGGTGCCAAATGTGCCACAGGTGGAGATTCGGAGCTCGTATTCGACTAATTCATACATTAAATGGCCCCCATTACCACAATCTCTTGGAATGTCAGAGATATAAACTCTAAAATTAAATGTACACCAGTGTTTAACTTCCTGAAATGAAATTCACTTGATGGGCAACAGGGTGATGGCTCTTAAAAAGCCCTGGGTGGGTTCCTGCTATCACTCCGTATACTCTTCCTATTCCTCCCAATGATGGGACACTATTCCTCCCACTGACACCAATGATGGGGCACTATTTATCCCACTGACTCAAATGATGGGGCACTATTCCTCCAAATGATACCCATGATGGGGCAATATTTATCCCACTGACACAAATGATGGGGCACTATTCCTCCCAATGATGGGACACTATTCCTCCCAATGATGGGGCACTATTTCTCCCACTGACACAAATGATGGGACACTATTCCTGCCAATGATGGGACACTATTCTGATGCAATTAGATTTGTGAAGTAGGACTGACTCCTAACTAATTCTCTCCCTATAAGCACAATCAGGAACCTTTCCCTACAGTAGCTAATGCAGAGTATGTTACAGGAACATATGCAATGCTGGTGCAATATGCAGAGTATCTGACAGAAACATATGCAATGCAGCTGCAATTAGGTTTGTGAAGTAGGACTGACTCCTATATATTTCTCTGCCTATAAGAACATCAAGAACCTTCACCCTAAATTATCTAATGCAGATTATATGACAGGAAAATATGCAGTGCAGCTGCAATTAGATTTGTGAAGTAGGACAGACTCCTATCTAATTCTCCCCTATAAGAACATCAGGAACCTTTTTCCTACAGTAGCTAATGCTATGTAGATCGCTGAGTATTGTAATTCGATTTCTGAAGCAACACAATCCTATCTAAATCTGGCCCTGAGAAGAGCAGCAGCAGCAGCAGCAGCAGCAGCCTTTACCTACCCTAGCTAAAGCAGACTGATGAGCTGTGCTGTATGCCTCTAGCTTATATAGAGGCTGAGTCACATGCTCGGTCACATGCTGCACTGGCCAATCACAGCCATGACATTAGTAGGCATGGCTGTGATGGCTTCTAGGTCACACAGGTAAAACAAATGGTGATTGGCTGCCGTGCAGCGCGCCATTACATAGCCGAACTCCGAACCCGAACCCTAATTTTACAGTTCGGGTTCGCTCAACCCTAATCACTAGTCATTTTTGGATATTTGTGTTTTTATGTTTGATGTATTTGTTCCTGAGCATCACCTTGCATATTATAACCATTCTTGTCTGTCTCAAATGTATATGCAGAGGGAGCATTTAGCCGACACCAGGTGATGGTAGGCAAAATCCTTGCTCCTGCTGCCCTGCCGGTCAGCAAGGCACATGGCAGCTGCTGCAATTCTATGTTTCACAGAAGAAGGAAGAGGAAACAAAGCAGGGCCAGGCCAGGTCCCAACACTACGCCATATGGTCAGAGCAGCAGGGATAAAGTAGCCCGAAAGCTTACTTGTGCAAGGGTGTAAGCCAGTGAAGTAAGGGGACAGGATCCGGAGGTTCTCAGGCTATAGGAAGGCTACTCAGCCACTGGGAGGCATCCTGAGGAGACGTGAAGAAGCGCACAGTTTTGCCATTTTGCACTGGCAGTCTTGTTGGGAAGAGCATGCTGTATTTAATTTTCTTGTTTCTGAGGTTAGGCTTGACATAATCAAAGGACCTCCTCTGCAGCAGCTTCGTGAAGGTTGTAGGATCAGTGCCCTTAGCCCCCTCTGGAAGACCCACAATGCAGAGATTGTTCCTTCGATTTCTATTCTCTGCGTCTTTAGCTCGAGACTCCAAGCTTCTAACTTTGGCTTTAAGAGTGTGCAGTGAGGTCGGATGGTCATGCAGCATGTTTTCAGAGTCCCTCACCCTGTGCTCAACTGTAGTCACTCTGGAACGGTTATTGTCCATGTCTTTACGGATTAAGCAGAGTTTCAGCTGCAGCGAATCAATCTTCCCTGTGAGAGTGGATTTGCAATTAGTGAGTGCCTACATGAGAGTGGTGAAATTGCTCTGTTCCAGCAGGGCAGGGCCCGGGTCCCTCTCTTCAGTCTGCATCACCATGTTGGAGCCTACAGCAGGAGAGGCGGCTACACCGCCGACGGGTTTGGTGCTTTTTCCAGAGTTGCATGGCACAGTGGATTTTCTTCCCTTGGGCATACCATGCCAGGCACCCGGCTCTACCCGCTCCAGTAAGTATCGGCAGTGAAACTGCAGGGATAAGAGTAAAAAAACAGGAGATATGGCAGGAGCTTTCCTAATGTACTGCCGCTCAGGTCGCCATCTTGGACACGCCCCCGATAAGAGACTCTATAAAAAATGGAGCCTAAATAAGAAACTTTAACCCTTTCAGCCCCGGAAGAATTTGTCCCCTTAATGACCAGAGCAATTTGGCCTTGCGCTGCTTTAACTGGTAATAGCGCGGTCATGCAATGCTGTACCCAAACAAAATGTGCGTCCTTTTTTCCCACAAAAAGAGATTTTTTTGGTGGTATTTGATCACCTCTGGGATTTTTATATTTTGCAATATAAACGAAAAAAGACTGTAAATTTGGAAAAAATATATATTTTGTACTTTTTATTATAAAAAAAATCAAATAAACAAACTTTTAGCCATACATTTAGGCCAAAATGTATTCAGCCACATGTCTTGAGGTGCTAAATTGGTAGGCAAGTACAAAGCCCCCCAAATGACCCTATTTTGGAAAGTAGACCCCAATGAAATTGCTGAGAGGCATGTTGAGCCCAAGTGATTGAAAAATTAAAAAAAAAATTATAAATACATTTTTTACACAAAGTTGTTAGTGAAATGATTTATTGCTCACACATGCCACTGGCATATGTGGAATTACAGTCCAAAATACATTCTGCTGCTTCTCCTGTGTACGGGGATACCACATGTGTGAGACTTTTTTTGGAGCCTAGCCAGGTACAGAACCCTGAAAACCAATCACTGCATTCAGGCTTTCTAAGGGCATAAGATGGTGATTTTACTTCCTCAATACCTATAACAGTTTCAGAGGCCCTGAAATGTCAAGATAGCACAAATGACCCAATTTTGCAAAGTAGACACCCCAAGCTATTTGCTGAGAGGCATGTTGAGTCTATGGAATCATTTATATTTTGCTACAAGTTTCGGGAAAATTACAACTTTTTTTTTGTATTATTATTCTTTTTGTTTACGTGAAAAAAAAGAAAAGAAGGTCTGCTAGGAAATTACTTTGAAATAGTTTGTTTGGACCAAGCAAGTCCCAATTAATTATTTACTTCATTAACAGATGCAGTGGCTGTGAGCGCTTTATAACCTGTATGTAGCCTCAGTCGTAACTTGGACATATCCCCGTGCACATGCGTACAACCACGTAAAAATAACTGCCTAAGATACGTCGAATCACTGCCTACGCCGTGAACGTAACCTACGCCCTGCCCTATTCACGTAGTACTACGTAAACGACGTAAAATACGACGGCTGTTCCCTGGTCCATACCTTTGCATGGGTTGCGCCTCCTATATGAGGAATAACTTTACGCCGGACATAACCCTTACGCAAATCGCTTAAAAAATGCACCGGGTGCATCTACGTTCGTGAATAGCGTATCTCCCTCATTTGCATATATGCATCTCAAATCAATGGGAGTACCAAATGCGTACAGCGTAACTATGCGCCCACTATACGCGTAGGCAAGTTACGTCAGTCGGATAAAGTCAGTTTTTTGGCGTATCTTAGTTCTATGGGTACGGCGCATAGATACGGCGGCGCATATTTGTACTTACGCGGCGTATCTCAAGATACGTTGGCGTAATTGCTTTGTGAATCGGGGCCAATATTATTCTGGAAGCAAGATGGTAAGTGGAATGTGAATTCACACATGGATTCCAATCACTTCCTATTGCCTAAGTGGAAGGATCTTTCTGCTGTAGTCACATGACTATCATCCAAATATTTCAATCCCTCCAAAAGTCCCAATGTTGTAACATGTGTAAAACTGCTAGGAAAGCCAAATGATCCACCTAGAGTGTACATACAGAAATGTGCAAGTTCAACCAAGAGATACAGCTTTAATGTTAATCTCTAGCAGGATGCTCACTGGCTGCCTTTTATAACAGATAGCCACTTCAGGTTTAGGTAAGCAAAATCAAAAACTAGTTTCCTAATAGTTATTATAACATCTCACTGAAATGATACTTCTTTGGAAAGGAATGATAAATCATGAAATATCTTTAAACTGTCTTGTTAAGTTTACACCAGACCACCAGTCTCTGCTCAGAATGGCCAACCTAGTTGTTTAAAAACTAGATTTGTAAATGTTAATAACCGCTTTCATGGAAAAGTTAGACCTGACTTTCACAAAACCGTGAGAGTTTTCAAGGAGCTGAAAATCTAGTAAGTGGTTTACTATCTAAATGACTAAGTTATTTTAACAACCTAATGCTGCCACCACTAAAATGTAGCAAATAGGTAAAAAAATTAATATATATTTTTTTTTTATCCCAATGGAACGTAAAAAAAAAAATCACTACCTGGAAGCATTCCTTCATAGCAGAACACAAATATAATGACCGCATGTTTCCATTTTGAATGAGTCAGACGCGGTGAGTCAATTCTAAGCACCGTACCCTTCCATTGCCTCGAGCTGTTCCCCCTCTTCCCAACTTTCCATTCCCAGATCAGTGGAAATGGAACCGTGTTTTAAAAACATTTGGATTCTGCTCCAATCGGGCAAAAGGAAATTGTGTCATTGGCCCCTGAAGACCGCTGATGTTCATTCCAAAAGTTAAAGCATTTACTCAACCTTTGGTTAAGACAAAAAAAAGCCAAAAACGAAGAAACAGATTTTTTTCTATCTTGGACATGGAAATTCAATCGATGGTAACTTTTTTCAGGAAGTTCAGACATCTGTAACATCATTGTTTATTTTTGTCCATGCACGATGTTGAGCAAAAATGCAATTCATATTAACAGTGTAATGTTGGATGGTGTTTTAAGTGGAAAAAGAGGGTCAGCTTCAGGAGCGTTGTACCTTATAATGAAAGCATGACTTTTCAATGCTGTAACTCTATTCTCTTCTGCTTTCATCTGTTTTTCACATTAATGTATGTATTCATGTTGCAGAAAAATACTTTCTAGGATGTTGAACAATCACCTATGAGGCCTTTTCAAGAAAGAAATGCAAATAAGAAAACAAAAGAAAGAAGTACAATTAACTGTACAAATAGATTGATTTTTAACATATCACTGAAAGACCGTTTCTGATAGGTTGACTGCATTCTGCATGTTGCCCTTTTGAAAATTTCACTGAAAATATCTGAAGAGAAAGACCTCATTATAATAATGCTATTTGCATTTCCTGACTTCAATACTCTGATCCAGAGCACACACACAGACTATTAACATCACAGCTTTTAATCTGCATGAAGCTAATATATTAAAAGATTACTGCATTCAAGACTGCAGGAAACATTTTTAATCATCATGGCAACAGGAATTGATCTTACGCATTTCACCCTAGACACAGCACAGTCTTATGCCGCGTACACACGATCACTTTTGTGATGAAAAAAACCGACGTTTTATGTAACGAAACAAAACAACATTTTTCAAACTTAATTTTCCAAAACGACGTTGCATACACACCATCGTTTTTCCAAAAAGCTCTAGCAAAGCGTGGTGACGTACACCACGTTCGACGGCACTCTGTTCCATTGAAGCTCCGTCTCATAACTTGCTTCTGAGCATGCGCGGGTTTAAAAACTTTGGCCCAGATTCAGATAGAATTAGATTATCGTAGAGTATCAGAAATACACTACGCCGCCGTTTTTTACCTGGCTCTACGTGGAATCCAGGTAGATTTTGTCCAGTAAACGACGGTGGCGTAGTGTATTTCTCCCGTCGCAATCCATCTACGCGAGTAGGGGGCGTGAAGCATTTAAAATAGGTGCGTTCCCGCGGCGATCGAACTGCGCATGCTCCGTTCGCAAATTCCCGCCGTGCATTGCGCGAAATCACGTCGTTACGTCATTTTTTCTTGAGTAGCGTCGTTTACGGAGATTCCTATTCCCGAACGAGTTACGTAAAAAAAAAAAAAAAAAATTGTATTTGACGCGGGAACGACGGCCATACTTAACATGAGCTACGCACCGTTAGACCAGCAAAAAGCTGGTCTAACAGTACATATAAAAAAATAGACAAAAGCGATTACGAAGACCGCTCGTATCTTCGTGGATCGCCGTAAAAACTCATTTGCATATCCCGACGCATGAAAACGACGCAAACTCCTCCCAGCGGCCGCAAAAATATCGCAGCGTAGATCCGAAGGCTTACGAAGACGTAAGCCTCTCGGATCGAAGACTGAAGCCGCCGTATCATGGTTTGAGGATTCAAACTAGTGATACGGCGCGCAAAATTTGAAATTACTCCTGTCTAACACCAGTTAGACAGGCGTAATTGCTCTGTGAATCTGGGCCTTTGTTTTCAACGTCGTTTTGCCCACACACCATCACTTTTTATGACACAAAAAATGACATTTTGAAAAAAGACACAAAAAATGCGATCCTTATTGTAAAGTCCCGTACACACGAGCAAATAGATTTGTTCAAATCGGTCGGACAGACCGATTTCAACAAATCTGTCTGCTGGCCGTTTTGGTTTGATCGCTGTACACACGATCAAACCAAAATCCCCGCCAGCAGACAGCGCAGTGACGTGGCGGTGTCGTTGCCGCCGCCACGTCACCGCACCAGGAAGTAAATTACTTCCGCGCATGCGTCGAAGACGCATGTGCGTGAAGATATGTCTGCTGGTTAGGGTACTAACCAGCAGACATGTCGGGCAGACGGATTCCCAGCCGACAGATTTTAAAGCATGCTTTAAAATCTGTCGGCTGGCCAAATCCGTCTGCTCGCCCGTACACACGATCGAATCTGTCTGCTGGGATCTGATTTGATCGTGTGTACGTGGCCTTAGTGTATTTTATGTGTGGCCCAAGACAATTCTTCTTCTTCCAATGTGGCCCGGGAAGGTTAAATGGTTTAACACCCCTGATACAAAACCTTGGGGTTAATTTACTAAAACTGGATAGTGCAAAATATGGTGCAGTTGTGTATGGTAGAAAAATCAGCTTCTAACTTCAGCTTGTTCAATTTAGGCTTTGACAAAAAATTCTGGAAGCCGGTTTGTTTCTATGCAGAGCTGCACCAAATTTCACACTTTCCAGTTTTAGTAAATCAACCCCAAAGTATTCCTGTTGCCATGATGATACCAAAAAAGAATCATACAGACCAGAGTGCAGTATTCCCTTTGTTATACACTAGCTTGATAAACTGGATTGAAAATAACTGCATGATTAGCCTGAAGACAGAAGAGGAACATTGAAAGCAAACCTACCTAAAGCAAAGCACGTTTTATGTTCTGACTTGCATACTTGTTCTGAGAAAGCAACTAAGTACTGAAGTCATTGGATCAGCATGACGGCCAGGCAACTATTATTTTAAGGATTAAATAAAGCTGCACTAATATGGAACCACACATTTCTGAAGATCATAACCATTATAACAACTTATATACTTATAAATCCTTTGGTAGATGAAACGATTTGCATATATTCATTTTTATCTATGTATTTCAGGGCCTAATTCCAATTCAGGTTAAAAAATTGGCACCTTCCATGAGAGATTCATCTGCCAATACAGTTACAGTACATACACGATCAGTTCATCCTTAGAAAACGGTCTGATGGATTTTTTCATCAGATGTCTTTTATTAGTCTTGCCTACACACCATCAGTTAAAAAACTGATTGTGTCAGAACGCGGTGACATAAAACATGACGACGTGCTGAGAAAAATTAAGTTCAATGCTTCCGAGCATGGGTCAACTTGATTCTGAGCATGCGTGAATTTTTAACTGATGGATTTCCCCACAGACGATCGGTTTTTAACCATCAGATAATTTTAAAACAGGTTCACTGATGGGAAAAAAAACGATGGGGCCCACACTCGATCGGTTCGTCTGATGAAAACGGTCCATCAGGGTCAATGTGCCACCACAAAAACGAAAGAGCTTTCACCCTACTTCTGGAGATCACAAGAGCGCACTTCGTTCTACACTCCAGTGACCTGTAATCAGCTGACAACACTGTCAGCTAACATTATTCAGCTGGTCCAGGCTTTGGAGAAATCCAGATCCACCCAGATGCCTGGGTGGCAGCTCGTTTAGCTTCTTAGCATGCAACTGAGAGCTTAAGCCAGCAGCTCCCACCCCCTCCACAGTCCAGTGCTCCAGTGAGCGCTGGAGGGGCAGAGCAGAGAGCTGGTAACTGACAGTCACCACCCTTTGTTCGCTGAAGCCTGAAAACTGAGCGACCAGCAGTCTTTGATCGCTCAGTTATCGGTCTTATGCCGCATACACATGGTCGTTTTTTGTGATTAAAAATAAAACAACGTTTTAAAAAACGTCATTTAAAATGATCGTGTGTGGGCAAAACGTTGTTTTATGTCTTCTGAAAAACGTAAAAAAAAAAAATCGAACATGCTTTCATTTTTTATGACGTTTTTTGCGTCATAAAAAGTGATCGCGTGTGGGCTAAAACAACGTTTAAAACAACGTTTTTAAACCCGCCCATGCTCAGAAGCAAGTTATGACACGAGCTTGAATGGAACAGAGTGCCGTCGTACGTGTTGTATGTAACCGCGCTTTGCAAGAGCATTTTCAGAAAACGATGGTGTGTAGGCAATGTCGTTTTTTAAAATGAAGTTTGAAAAACTTTGTTTTTTTTTCATGAGAAAAAACTATAGTTTTTTACAAGACAAAAAAACGACCGTGTGTACGTGGCATTAGAGGACAGATTCTGCATCCACCTAGGTGAGTATGAATGTTTTTTTTTTTTCATAACCCACACTTCTCTTTTAAGCGTTTTTTACACTGTGTTCCCTACTAAATACAATTTGTGCTGTTCCTGCCTAACACAACCTAATTTTATAAGCATTACATTTGGATAAAAGATTTAATTCCCATTAATTCAACATGACTATTTGATTATTAAAGGAGCAATTTTGCTCTCCTAATAGCGATTTACTTGTCTAAACATGTTTTTGTTGGAAGATCATTTTTTATAAAAACGAGTGTGCTTTATCGGCATGGCCTGTGCCAGACGAATGTGGCCCAGTCAGGTTTTACAATGGACAGGAGAGTGTTGTTTCAGCCTAGCACTTAATCTCCTATTGGAAATAAATTTTTATTCTCGTTTTTTTAAACAGTACAATATGCCTTATGTTTTGAATTATTTTAGCTCATAGAATCACATATTGTGTAACTAAGTAACAGACAATTAATTTAAGCATTAACTGAAGAAAATTTACAATGAGCATAATTATTTTGAAAATGAACGCAAGGATTATTGAGCTATGTACCATTTCGTACAACTAGTTACAGGGTTTCATGGACACAAACTGTGAAAAATAAAATAATATTGGCCAACCAAATCCAGCTGTCATTTCTCCAAGGCAGCTAGAATTTGTTTTATTTATGCATTACTGACAACCAGTTCACGTCAGTCCGTTCCTCTAGGTTGGGGGGAATTTTTGGACAGACAATATAAACGTAGGTTTAGGATGGCAAATCTATAGGGCACCAGAATAATAACCCTTGTGTCATAAGTCTTGGCTGTTTCTAACATTTGTAGCCTACACTAAATGACATAACTTAAAGCGTATTTAAAACCCATCACAGTTTATTAGTACTATGATGTGCTGCCTTGATTCATTTTCTTTTTTTCAACATTTCTTTTCAACTAGCTATCCATTACTAACACCCATACAGTGGGTACGATATATATATATATATATAAAAATCCCCTTTTCAAATAATCACATTTTTGCAGCCTGAAATAAAGACTGACGTTTTTTTTTTATCCAGTTGAATTTTCTAGTGTAACCTATAACACTGAAGTGAAAGATATAATACCAATATGTCAGTAAAAAAAAAAAAAAAAAACACAGAGGCACCAAGTTGGAAAAAGAATCACCCCCTATGTCAGTATTTTGTTGGGCCACCTTTTGCTTTAATTGCAGCCTTTAGTCTCTACTAACTTTTCACATCTAGACTTTGCAACATTTGCCCACTCTTCTTTGAAGAACTGCTCAAGTTCAGTTGATGGTAACCGTTTGTGGACTGCAGTCTTCAAGTTATTCCACAGGTTTTCAATGAGGTTTAAATCTGGCTCTGACTAGGCCATGCAAACACATTCACCTTTTCTCTTTCAACCACTGTGTGGTTCTTTTTGCGGTGTGCTTTGTGTCATTGTCATGTTGGAAGGTAAATCTTCTTCCTCTTGACAACTTTCTGGCAAAGTTCAGCAGATTTTCCTCAAGAAACTGATGATGTTTTGCCCAATGCATTTTCCTATCCTGACAAGTGCTCCAGTCCCTGCTGCAGAGAAACACCTCTAAAACATGATATTACCACCTCCATACTTTACTGTGGGAATGGCCTTATTTGGATGGTGTGCTGTATTTGATTTCCGCCAGACATATAATTGTTGTTGAGTCCAAATAATTACAATAACCTGTAAGAGAACTGCTGATTCACATCTGTTCCTCCTGACCCTAGCCACCATCTGTTCCACCTTCAGTGGGGCTTGGGTAGGAGATACAAGGGAGGCCGACCTCATCATATCAGACTCCTGCCAGGTACGTGACATAACCATAACACCTTTTTGCATGTGGTCCCAGAATCTTCAATTCAGTGTGTTTAAGATGGTCAGATGGTAGTAGAGTTGTGTCAACCCCTCAAGAGTCAAGTACATTTATGACCTCCTGAACTTAGTAAACTCTAAGTACAGGCTATTGGGAAGTCTTAGCAGTTTACTATAATTGAGATGATGACAAGTTTACTTTACCTGTATACAGGGGCGTAGCTACAGGAGTCGCAATTGTGACACTTTCCCATGCTCCAGGGGGCCCGTGAGGCCCCCCTGTACAGCTGGATAGGAGAAGTGGCATATAGCAGAACGAATCCCCTTGTCCTGCAGCCGCTGAATGGCAGATTCTCCTTTCCCTCTGGCAGGCATTCAGCAGCTGCAGGAGGGGATAGATTCCTCTATATGTTACCACCCCATCGTCCCTCCTATTCAGCTTCCCTCTGCTGCCCCCGGTTCCCTCTCTTCCAGCTCCACACTAAGCAAGCTTCTGCTCACCTTGACGTCATGCCAAGCAACGCTCTGCTCTGTCTGAGCATCCCAGTTGAGTAAGACATCCCTGTTTCCAGGATCTGGTAGGGTCACCTAACGGGTAAGAACTGCGAAGGGGGATAGGGCACCAGCGTTCCGCCTCTGTGGGAGTCCCAGCGGAGTTGTTTGCTGCAGAGCTCTGAACTGAGAGTGTCTCTCATACGGCTCATAACCTGCACGGACAGTTCCCCCCCACATGGATGGGAGAGGAAAGAGCTGCCAATCTGCTCCTTCTCCTCCTGTAAGTGTACTGCGGGAAGTGTAAATGATCCAACTGTTTAGCGTAACAGTTCCCACGGTACACACAAAGGAGGAGAAAATTGGCAGCTCTCTCCTCTCCCATCCGTGCGAGGGGGCGGCAACGGTCAGTGCAGGCTATGAGCCGTATGAGAGGCACTCTCAGCTCCTGCCGATGAGCACTGATAGGCAGTATTGATGGGCACTGATAGGCAGCATTGATAAGTTCGGATAGGCAGCACTTATGGGCACTGATAGGCGCCATTCATGGGCACTGATGGGCAGCATTCATGGGAACTGATGGGCAGCACTGATAGACGCATTGATGAGCACTAATACTCAGCACTGATAGGTGGGATTGATGGGCACTGATATGCGGCATTGATAAGAACTGATGGGCACTGATAGGCAGCACTGATACAGGTGCAATAAAAAGTATGTGAACCCTTTTGGAATGATATGGATTTTTGCACAAATTGTTCATAAAATGTGATCTGATCTTCATCTAAGTCACAACAATAGACAATCACAGTCTGCTTAAACTAATAACACACAAAGAATTAAATGTTACCATGTTCTTATTAAACACACCATGTAAACATTTAGGGCCAGATTCACGTATTCCAGAGCATCTTTGCTCTGGAGTAACGCTTCTGATTTGCGTTGCGCTGCCGAAATTTTAGGAGCAAATGCTGTCATTCACGAAGCACTTGCTCCTAAAGTTGCGGCAGCGCATCACAAATGAGCCGGCGGAATTCAAATGTCGCGGGTACGGGGCGTGTAGTATGCTAACTACGCGCGATCCCGCCGCCAACGTACTGCGCATGCGTCGAGTGTCAAAACATCCCCGTGCGCATGCTCCAAAATCTGTGAATGAACGTCAATGACGTCACATTCCCATTCATGACCGTTTTACGCAAGCGACGTTTTTTTTTTTTTTTCCGACGCGATGACGACGCCTATACCTAACATAGGATACTCCAACCCCATGTAGGTATATCTATGCGCCGCGTATCCCGTCCGGAAACGTCGTATCGTCATTGCGTCGCGCCGGATTTCGATCGTGAATTGCCGATTTCCGCTCATTAACATATTTTTTGAGCGGAAATCGGCGGGAACGCCCCCGGCGCCATTTTTAAGTTGAAGTAACGATGCGATGGCGAAACTCAGTTACGCTGCTCGCATCGGAACTTCAACCCGGCGTTTCTTGTTTTCTGGTTACAGAAAACAGAAACGCCGGCTCAAAGCCACAGTTAGGCTGGCGGATCACTCGATCCGCCAGCGTAACCTTTCCTGAATCTGGCCCTTACTGTACATGTGGAAAAAGTATGTGAACCCTTGGATTTAATAACTGGTTGAACCTCCTTTAGCAGCAATAACTTCAACCAAACGTTTCTTGTAGTTGCAGATCAGACGTGCATGACGGTCAGAAGTAATTCTTGGCCATTCCTCTTTACAGAACTGTTTCAGTTCCGCAATATTCTTGGGATGTCTGGTGTGAATCGTTTTTTTGAGGTCGTGCCACAGCATCTCAATCGGGTTGAGGTCAGGACTCTGACTGGGCCATTCCAGAAGGCGTTTGAGGGATATCAGCATCTGGAAGCCATGGAAGACCTTCCAGGGGTTTTGTAATCGGCGCCTGTTCCATATGGACCCACGGTTTCTTATTTTGACACACACACACCAGTCTATCACCCTTGTCAAATGTGCAACTTCGTTATTTTTAACTCCCCCCACTTTCCTTAGGGAGTGACAGGGTCGCTCTGCGCACTCTCGCTGGCTTTCCGGCCCAGACAAATTTAAAAAATCATGAATGTAGGTCTCTCAAAAACCCCACAGGAATTTTAATGGGCAGGGCCTGTAACAAGTATAGGAGTCTTGGCATCACATTCATCTTTATAATACTGGAACTACAAAACCATGAAAAAACCTCCTTATCCCAACATTGGAAATCCAGTTTAAACTGTTGTGCCATTGGGGCTATGTTTAGTTCGAACACTCTATTCAATTTATTTGGAATATTTGTTCCCAAGTATCATATATGGGAGTCTGTCCATTTAAATTTTAATTTGGGTAGCTATCTGATGTAGAAAAGATCTATTCAGCTCCACTCCCATTGCCTCGGATTTACTATAATTCACCTTAAAATTGGAGAGAGCTCCATATGGGCGTAATTCTGACAATAATGATGGGAGGGATATAAGAGGGGAGGTTATGAAAAATATCAGATCGTCTGCATACGCGGCAAGTTTCTGTTCCCCTCCTTTTGATGGAATACCCTTAATATCTTGATGGGCACGTATAGGTCTTAAAAAGTGTTCCAATGTGAGGATAAAGATAATGGGCGACAGTGGGCAACCCTGAAGTGTACCATTCCGTATGGGAAAGTAGAGTATAAACGTGTGAGCCAACTTTGCATCACAGATCCTAATCTGATATATTGTAATGTGGTTTTTAACCACTTCCTTACTGGGCACATATACCCCCTTCCTGACCAGATGAAATTTCAGCTTGCGGCACTGCGTCGCTTTAACTGACAATTGCGCAGTCGTGCGATATGGCTCCCAAACAAAATTGGCGTCCTTTTTTCCCCACAAATAGAGCTTTCTTTTGGTGGTATTTGGTCACCTCTGCGGTTTTTATTTTTTGCGCTATAAACAAAAAAGGACGACAATTTTGAAAAAAAATACAATATTTTTTACTTGTTGCTATAAAAAATAGCCCAATTTAAAAAAAAAATTCAGTTTAGGCCGATACGTATTCTTCTACATATTTTTGGTAAAAAAAATAAAAAATCGCAATAAGCAACTGGTTTGCGCAAAAGTTATAGCACCTACAAAATAAGGGACAGAATTATTATTTTTTATTATTTATTTTTTTACTAGTAATGGCGGCGATCTGCGATTTTTATTGCGACTGCGACATCATGGCGGACACATCGGACACTTTTGACACCATTCACATTTATACTGCAATCAGTGCTATAAATATGCACTAATTACTGTATAAATGTGACTGGCAGGGAAGGGGTTAACACTAGGGGGTGAGGAAGGGGTTAATGTGTATCCTGCATTGTGTTCTAACTGTGGGGGGAGGAGGGGTGACTGGGGGGTGACTGATCTGTGTCCCTATGTACAAGGAACACAGATCGGTCTGCTCTCTCCAGTGACAGGACGCTGTCATTGTGAGATCATCTCTCATTTGCCGCACAGATCGCATCGCAAACGGCCACTCTGATTGGCCGTTCGCGGCGATCTGTGATTGGCTGTGTCCAAGGGACACGGCCAGTACACAAGTTCCCCGCTGCGCGCTCTGGGAACAAAGAAAGGGGCCTGGAGATTTAGAGCCACCCTGCGGCCGCATATAGTCGTACGGCCGTAGGGAAGTGGTTAAAAATGTCCAGTCAACCCTATCGAATGTTTTCTCCCTATCAGTGGATATAAACACTAAGGCCTCGTACACACGATCGGACATATCCGATGAAAACGGTCCGCGGACCATTTCCATCGGATATGTCCGATCTGGAGTTTGATCCGATGGCGTGTACACACCATCGGATCAAATTCCCCGCCGGCGGACGGCGCGGTGATGTGTCGGTGACGCGGCGGTGACGTTGACGCCGCCACGTCACGCACCAGGAAGTAAACACTTCCGCGCGCATGCGTCGGATCCATTCACAGGATACGACTAATGTGTGGGAGGATATGTCCGCTGGTTTCCCGTACTAACCAGCGGACATATCCGACGGACAGGTTTGTAGCGGACAAATTTCAAAGCATGCTTTGAAATTTGTCCGATGGACAAATCTGTCCGCTAGCCCATACACACGATCGGAGATGTCTGCTGAAACGGTCCATCGGACCGTTTTCAGCGGACATATCCCCTCGTGTGTACGAGGCCTAAGGGCTTTTGATAAATTTGGGAAAAATGAATGGCGCTCAGAACTCGTTGCGTATTGTCTCTGCTTTCTCTATCAGGGGTGAAGCCTGCTTGATCTGGATGCACCAAGTACGAGATATGGCTCAATAGTCTAGTGGCTAAGATTTTAGTAAAATGTGGTCTTGAGGTCAACATTAAGTAAAGAAAATGGGCGATAGCTAGGGCACAGGGATGGATCTTTCCTGTCTTTTGGGATTACTGTTATATGAGCTAGAAGCATCTCTGACGGAAATGCCTGTCCCACTCGTATAGAAATAAAGGCCGTTATGAATTAAAAAGGTCATTCTTATGGGATGGAAATAGTCCTCACCACCCACAGTTACCTCATGGGTAACACTGTTATTATGGAGCGCTACATCTTTCACTGTAGGGGGAGCTCAGGCAAGTTTGAGAGGCCTGGGGCCCCTTGGCTTGATACACCCGGATTATGCCCTAGGGAACTTGTAATGTCAAGAATTTAGCAATGCCCTATAGGTTGATTTTGTTAGGTGTGCCTTATGCCGGTTGCAATGTCTGGTTGAGAAGGGACATGAGTATTGTGGCTCTGTGGGACACAATTATATTTTGGTGCAGTATTTATACCTGCTTATTCGTTTCTGAAATGTATGTACACTGAAAGTTGTTTTGCTTTCAATAAAAATCTTTTCTAAAAGAAAAAAAAAAAAAAAAAAAAGACCATTGTTGTGGAAATTTTATAAATGTATGTTGTCAGATGTCCCCCAGTGTCAGTTTTGCTGTAATGTGCTAATGTGAGCGTATTCGCACTTACAGACGTTGGTGGAAAATCTTCCTATGGACAGATGTTTGCTCTTTTAGGGATGTTTGTTTTATGCCTCGCCAAGGGACAGGCCACATCTTGGCATTGGCATTAAATGACTCCGAGCAAAGAGATCTGTGTTCACGAGAACTATAGCATAACTATACGACAATTATGGGCCATAGAGCCATAATTTTTGTATGGTTCCCGTCATTGGAAGCAGTGCACGTCACTGCTAGTCTATTTGAATGTATACATGTCTGTGATTGGTTCTTTTGTTGTATTCATGTATTGTATTAGCTGTATTTAACATATCCTTATATGGTCATCTGCTGGGTGGAGCTCACTTTCTATGGAGGAGGTCACATGCTGTGACCTCCCTTCCTGTGGAAATGAGAATAAAAAGATCGAGGCAGACTGGATCAGTGATGCTGAAATGAGAACATAGCAGTTTAGTGATGATGTTTGGTTATTGAATGAATGGGAATTGAATGAAAGGTGAGTGAATTTTAGCTATGGATGCATTATTACATTAAGACAAAATCTGTGCTTAATAGCACAGGCAAAATGGCTGTGTGCTCTGCATACAACCTATTTTGCCATGTCACCTTCCAGGCACCTGTGGAGGAATGATTACACATTAACCACTTAACCCCTGGACCATATTGCTGCCCAAAGACCAGAGCACTTTTTGCGATTCGGCACTGCGTCGCTTTAACTGACAATTGCGTGGTCGTGCAAAGTGGCTCCCAAACAAAATTGGCGTCCTTTTTTTCCCACAAATAGAGCTTTCTTTTGGTGGTATTTGATCACCTCTGCGGTTTTTATTTTTTGCGCTATAAACACAAATAGAGCGACAATTTTGAAAAAAAATAATATTTTTTACTTTTTGCTATAATAAATATCCCCCAAAAATATATATAAAAAAAAAATTTTCTCCTCAGTTTAGGCCGATACGTATTCTTCTACATATTTAAAAGAAAAAAAATTATCGCAATAAGCGTTTATTGATTGGTTTGCGCAAAAGTTATAGCGTTTAGTTATAGCGTTTACAAAATAGGGGTATTTTTATGGCATTTGTATTAATATTTTTTTTTACTAGTAATGGCGGCGATCAGCGATTTTTTTCGGTACTGCGACATTATGGTGGACACTTCAGACACTTTTGACACATTTTTGGGACCATTGGCATTTTTATAGGGATCAGTGCTATAAAAATGCATTGGATTACTATAAAAATGCCACTGGCAGTGAAGGGGTTAACACTAGGGGGCGGGGAAGGGGTTAAGTATGTCCCTGGGTGTGTTCTAACTGTAGGGGGGGGTGGCCTCACTAGGGGAAATCACTGATCTTCTGTTCATACATTGTAACGAGCAATCGCGGGTGCCCGGTGGCGATCGCGCATGCACCCCCTAGTGACCTGCGAGAGAGCCGACATAGAGCTACGGGCTCTCGCGCAGGGGAGCCAACCTGCCGGCGGCAGCTCAGCAAGTAGTTAAGTACTCGCCTGTTTTCTACAGATCCAGCATTTAGGGCACCTGAAGAAAATGGCCCACTCCCCCTCTGTTTTTTCAGCCCACCGATTAGCTGGATATATGGAGATTTAGTGGCCTTTGCACAATTCTACCTTAGCAGCATGGAATTGGAGAGCAGTACACCCATGCTGGCATTAAACAATTGGGTGCAGCTGGCAATATTTACTAAACAAGCAAGATTTTTCTAATGTTGGAGTTTAAACTGACTCTCCTTTGTTCATCTCATCTATTAGCGATTGGTTGGCGAAGTTTCCTTGAACCCATACAGCACAGGATAGTTTTTCATGTGAACTCATTGCTCAACAGGAGCCTGGATGGTCACTTATTGATGATGTAAGCAGATGCTGTATTATGGATTTCAGCCACTGAGTTAGCTTAGACAGACCATGGCAAAATCTGATTTCAGCTTTCATTTCAGGCAAATAGAATAATATGAGGGCATAAGCTAAACAGACACCATTTTCGCAGACAAATGTGACAAGCAGACGTTGACGTTTACATCTAAATACAACATTTATTAGAAATGATTTGCATCACTGCATTTCTGCAGAGTCGTCCGGCAACCTTTGCAAAATCCAAGACCTCAGCTGCTCCAATTCCAGCAAGCCAAGTTCATGATAGAGATTTGGAAAGCTGTGGAATGATGAAGGGACTCCTAGGCCTTTCAACAAATTGTTTGTCCTTTCTCCCCACTGATGGAAGACCAGCTGGTCAGCCTCTCCATGGCACTGGAAGAGTTCAGGTAGGCTCTGGTGAGAGTTCTCAAGCTCCTGGAAAAAAAGAATTGGTATAGCGGAAAACAAAACAGTAGACTGAAGTCCTAGCAGAATAGTTCACAATGTCAAATGAGTAATAGCAGCTGGCTTCAAAAGGCTCAGTGCAGCTCCTCAGCAGATAGAAGCAATGGGCCAGATTCACATACACTTAATACTGCGCTGCATAATCGAAATACTCTATGCTGCCGTATTTTACCAGGCTCTACACCGAATTCTGGTAGATTTTTGCCCGTACGCTACAGCGGCGTAGTCTATTTCTTGCCGCGTAATCGAAATACGCGATTAGGGGGCGTGAAGCATTTAAATTAAGCGCGTCCCCCCGGCGATCGAACTGCGCATGCTCCGTTCAGAAATATCCCGCCGTGCATTGCGCGAAATCACGTCGTTACGTCATTCGTTGTTTGAGTAGCGTAGTTTACGAACATTCCTATTCCCGGACGACTTACGTAAAAAATAATAAAAGACGTCGGAAAACGTAGAAATTCAACGCGGGAACGACGGCCATACTTAACATGGGCTGTCTAATATTAGAGCAGCAAAAAGCTGGTATAGTGTTATGCAAAAAAAAGATGACTAAAGGTGCTGTAAGAGATTGCGAATGAAGATCGTAATTTCGGGGATCGCCGGCAAAAGCTCATTTGCATACCCCGACGCAGAAAACGACGGGAAGTCCACCCAGTGGCCGCAATTTTATTGCAGCGTAGATCCGAAGGCGTACGAACACGTAATCCAGTCGAATTGAAGCCCGCAGCCGTCTATTCATGGTTTGAGGTTTCCGACTATTTAAAAAACGCGCGTAATTTGAAATTACTCCAGTCTAACACCAGTTAGACAGGAGTTACGGCTCTCTGAATCTGGCCCAATATCTGTAGTAATCAGAGTGTATTTGATTTAAATCAAGTCTATTTAAAAATATGATTTAAATCACTAGTAAAAAGGCTTTATTTAAATCAACTCGATTTAAACTAAAACATTTTAACCACTTGCGGACCGCCCACCGTCGTTCTACGTCGGCACTTTAAAGATAGATATCTCGGTAACGGCAGCAGCTGCTGCCACAACTGAGATATCCATCTCTTCAGTGGGCGGTCGGTCAAACGATAACGGCGGTCTCCGCGGCGGATTCGCCGTTATCGGTGGCGGGAGAGGGCCCCCCTCCCGCCACGCTCCCGCGCCCTCCGCCGCTTACCGGAGCCGTCGGTAGCGGTGGAGGCGATCGTGTCCTCTCCCGTGGTCAGTGGGTATGCGAGTGAGGGAACCCATCCCCATAGCTCTGCTGGGCGGAAGTGACGTCAAAACGTCAGTCCCACCCAGCGTCTTAAAGAGACATTTATTTTTTTGGTCATTTGAAAAAATGACATTTTCCATTTTTTATAATTTTTTTGCATTTAAGCCTAAATATGAGATCTGAGGTCTTTTTGACCCCAGATCTCATATTTAAGAGGACCTGTCATGCTTTTTTCTATTACAAGGGAGGTTTACATTCCTTGTAATAGGAATAAAAGTGATAATTTTTTATTTTTTTTATTTCAGTGTTAAAAATTGGTAAAATAAATAAAAATAAATACGAAAACAATTTTTTAAATCGCCCCGTCCCGACGAGCTCGCGCGCAGAAGCGAACGCATACGTGAGTAGCGCCCGCATATAAAAACGGTGTTCAAACCACACAAGTGAGGTATCGCCGTGATCGTTAGAGCGAGAGCAATAATTCTAGCCCTAGACCTCCTCTGTATCTCAAAAAATGCAACCTGTAGAATTTTTTAAACGTCGCCTATCGAGATTTTTAAGGGTAAAAGTTTGACGCCATGCCACGAATTGGGCCAAATTTATTGTTGTCTTATTTTTTAATTTAAAAAAGTGAATTTTTTCCAAAAAAAGTGCGCTTGTGGGACCGCTGCGCAAATACGGTGTGACAAAAAGTATTGCAATGACTGCCATTTTATTCTCTAGGGTGTTAGAAAAAAAATATATATAATGTTTGGGGGTTTTAAGTAATTTTATAGCAAAAAAAATGTTTTAGTCTCGTAAACACCAAATCTAAAAAAACAGGCTCAGGGCTTAAGGGTCCTTTCACACTAGCGGACAAACGGTCCGCTAATTACAAATCCGTTAACGGACTTGTAATTAACCCCTATGGGAGCGGATCCATTAGTGGATGATGCATCCGCTAACGTCCGCCAGATCCGCATCCGTTTTTGCGGACGGAAGAATGTCCTATTTTTCTTCCGTCCGGCCAAACGGATCGGATGCAAACGGACAGACGGTCCGTTTCCATCCGACTCCCCATAGGGGAGAGCGGAGGAGAGACAGGGCGGTCCCTGCACAGTGTGCGGGGACCGCCCTGTCCGCCGACAGCTGAGCGGAGACCCCCCGCTGAGCTGACGGACACACGGAGCGGACCGAAAAACGGTCCGCTCCGTGTGAAAGGACCCTAAGTGGTTAAAGAGCAAATGTCATCTCTGTCCCGCAGAAGCTCCTCCTCTGACCAGCTGTTGACTGACAGTCCCATTCATTTTAATGGGACGGGGACGGCTGGTAATGCGGCAGTGACACATTAAGGTAAGGGACGTGGCAGCAGCAGGTGAGTGGATGCCCGCTAACAGGCGCTGCCATGATGGATCTGATATGACAGGTGCTCATTAAAGGTAAGGACTTATTCTTGCTGGTAGTTAGAGTCTTTAATATTTGCAAACAAAATGAAGGTTAAGCTGTATCCTCTTGCACGCACCCCGTGGACCTTCTACCCCCTTCTTTTTTCTCTCCCACTTCACCTTCTATTCTTCCTCTTGCTCTGCTCTACTTTTCTCTTTTTCCACTCCTTTACAGTCTCCTCATTGGCTGTTATCTCTTTGTACTTTTTCTAGAGGATGCTAACTTTCAGATCTTTTTGTTGTTGTGAAGTGCACACTCATTCTACAGGATTACAGACAGCCGGGCGATGCCCGGACTTTAGACCATTTTGTTCTATTGACTTTTTCATCTCTTTTTTTCAATAGAGTATAGCATAAGCAGTGGCGGAATTATAGGGGTCGCTGAGTGCGCCATGGCGACCGGGCCCCTTGCTGTAGGGGGCCCTCGAGGGCCCCCTGTATACAGTGCTTTGAGGGGAGAAACGGAGATGAGCTCCCGACCCGATCCCAGGCCGAGCTGTAATCTGCACTGTGCGGGGAGCTCGTCACAGTCATTACAATGTAAAAGCACAGTGTGTGCTCTTTGTCTCCCCCTACAGTGCAGTACCTGGCAGGAAGAGCTGTTAAGGTAAGACTGCTGTTTTTATCTACTGTGTGTTTATTTGTGTGTGTGTTTATGTGTGTGTGTTCATATGTGTGCGTGTGTTCATATGTGTGTTTATGTGTGTGTGTTCATATGTGTGTGTGTTCATATGTGTGTGTGTTCATATGTGTGTGTGTTCATGTGCATATGTATGCGAGTGTGCATGCCATATGTGTATGAATGTGTGTGCATGTGTGTATGTGAGTGTGCATGTATGTGTTAGTGGTGGTGCGTCCATAAGAGCGCAGGGCATCGCCCCCCTCTCTCCACCCACCCCCTGGCTGTGTTTGATGGCACAGTGGGTGCGTTTGACGGGCACAGTGGCTGCGGTTGACGGGCACAGTGGCTGCGGTTGACGGGCACAGTGGCTGCGTTTGACGGGCACAGTGGCTGCGTTTGACGGGCACAGTGGCTGCGTTTGACGGGCACAGTGGCTGCGTTTGACGGGCACAGTGGCTGCGTTTGACGGGCACAGTGGCTGCATTTGACGGGCACAGTGGCTGCGTTTGACGGGCACAGTGGCTGCGTTTGATGGCCACAGTGAGACTGCAATTTTTTTTTTAAGAATTTTTCAGTTTGCTTGCGCCCCCCCAAAAATGTTGAGCACCAGCCACCACTGTGTGTGTGCTTATGTGTGTGCTTATGTGCATTTATATATATGTATATAAACAGTGTATGTGTGTTTACATGACCCCCTATATGTGTACAATCAGAACCGATTTTTTATTTTTTTGCTTGTTCATAGCACTAGCAAAAAAATGCTGTTCCACTGAAAAGCAATCCATGCTCAGATCGCTTTTCAGAGGCATTTGACAGCTGGCAAAGAGGCAATGTGTTGCCTCCTGACTGCCTGTTTTAACCTCTTAAATGCATCATCACTAAGCTGCAATGCACACAGTTGCAGGGTGGTTGCAGTGCAGCCCCATTCACCTAGGGCAGTGATAGCGAACCTTGGCACCCCAGATGTTTTGGAACTACATTTCCCATGATGTTCATGCACTTTGCAGTGTAGTTGAGCATGTTGGGAAATCTAGTTCCAAAACATCTGGGGTGCCAAGGTTCGCCTTCACTGACCTAGGAGTATACTTCAAGGGTGCCCTGGCTGGAAAAATATTGAGAAACACTGGCATAGAGGAACCAATCTCTCCATTTTCCTGCAGCCACTGAATGCCTGCGGGAGGGAGAGGAGGAGAAGCAGGCGGAATGGAGAAATCGGTTCCTTTATATGCAGCCACCCACTTGCGACCGGGTCCTGTTGTTCCGCCACCGAGCTCGGAGAAAAGAGCCCTGTCCGGGGGGTCAGGGGGGCCCTTCATGGTTTCTTGCATCGGGGCCCTGAAGGTTCTAGTTATGCCACTGAGCATAAGACCTTGCTTCCTGTATGCTGATGTGGGCTCTCGGGTCCGGATCAACTTTATACTTTGTATGCTATAACACTGTTGTGAACCTGTACTGTTGGTTTATATGACAATAAAACCTTTGTAAAAGAATAATAAGCTGTCAGGTTAGTAAATATTCCCAAACTGGGTCTCTTTTACGTTCTTCTGCCATTTTGCTCCTCAAGGGAGGAATAAAGCACTTCAAGCTGTGTGCAGAAAGATCACAAGTTTTATAAGCTGCTTAGAAGGTTTCACTTTCATTTCTACTGCTTGCCCTTCCTCCTCACGCTTAGAGCCTGGTACAGATGCATTTTGCTTCAAACAATCATACAGTTTGCAATGTACATAGATCTGCAATACAATGGGATAAAGGAATATTCCTGAACTTGGTTTTATCTCACTGTGAAATTATGTGAATGCTTCAATGCAGTGAATGTTATCTCAGCTTGCAGAGCTTGGATTCATTGAATGAGTTTACCAAAAATGTAAATATTGCAGAATATACAGCCTCATGCTTCATAACCAAGCTCGATTTAATGCTGAATAAACTAAATTACACTAATAGACTAAATTATAAATGCATCTTAAATAGTAAACTATCTTTAGATAGATTTTTACTCCAAAAGCATTTTATTAAAACAAATTTGATTAAAAAAAATCTGATTTAAAAAAAAAAGAAAAAAAATCTGATTAAAAAAAAAAAATCATTGATTTAAAAATAAAAATAAAAAAAATCATTGATTTTTATCCACCCTGATAGTAATGTAAAAAAAGGTGCTTGCAAGTGCAGCAGATGAAATAATTTGTTTTAAAAAATGCAAATTGGACAGTCACATTATGTAGTAATAAAAGAACATATCAAACCTAAAAGCTGTCAGCAATGAGGGGATCAACCAGATCAGCTCAGGAGCCAGTCTGATAGCATGGGTCATCCAGATGAGAAGCTTGAGAAAGAATGGAAGTTTTGAAATGCATAGCCATGCACCCTCTATGTCCTTCGGTGTCTAAAGTCATCGGCCAAGTTCCCATGTTGTCAGACTGGTTCCTGAGCTGAATTATCCTCTGGTTTTGAGCTTGTGCATCTCCTAACACGGGCGGTGTTGCTCCCATCTGCTTCAGGTGACCCAAGTCATCATGGATGGCAGCCAATAAGCTTGCAATGCACGTTTATTCCTACTTCATGTGAGTGGCTAATTTGCATTTTTTACTAATAAATTATTTAATCTGCTGCACTAAAAATGAAGCTTTATATAATGAAAAGGCTTGCTACAACGGCCCTCTTTTTTATGCTTTAGGGACATATAGCATTTATTGTTCTCTATGTGCCCTAATCGCACCACGACACTGGTATCACATGCAGATTTTTTATGCACAGGTATCTGCAAAGTGTATGCAGTTTTATGCACAGAAAAAAACTGACGTGACATTGTGGTGTGAACAGGGGACATAACTGACACGCATGAAAACTGATGTCAATATGCATAAAAACTCACTGAAATCCGCAAGCTGTAAACTGATGTGAAACCGACGTAGACTCATGTCTCTGAAAGTTAAATCTGTGTGGTTTTCCCATCAGGTTACATGCACATATGGTGTGCAAAGGCCTAATGGGCAAAGTGATAGCGTCTCTTCAAACAGTTCTAGCAATTGAAACAAGGTTCAAAACAAATAAAAAGGTATTGTTTGTTATATGGTTTGTCCAAATTCCTGTAACTGCCTTTTTTTCTGGCTGGCTTGCATGCAATTATGAACAAAATCATTTAAGGCTGGGTTCACACTACGATTTTCCCGTCCGTCAGCCGCATACGATTTATATGAAAAAACGTATGCGGCTGAAACGGATTGAACCGTACGTAAACGTATGCGTTTATAAAACGTATACGGTTTCAAAAAGTGCGTACGGTTCCATCCGGTTTGATTAAAAAAACGCATACGTTTTTGAAATTAGTGTCATTTAATAAATAAAGATTTTCTTGTTTTGAAAATGCGCATGCGCAGACGAAAAACGCATACGGTTTATACGTATGGAACCGCACATATGTGCATTTTCCATTGACTTTAATGTTAAAAAAAAACGTATGCGTTTGCCATGCGGTTTCAAAAACGGACTCAAAACCGTGGTCGAACACGGTTTTGCGTACTGTTAAAAAACGTTTTGCCAGCAAATCGTACGCACCCGGATGCATCTGAGTGCATACGATTTGCAATGCATTGTCTATGTATGCGTTTTCCCGTACGGGCCCATACGTTTTCAAAACTGAAATCGTATGCGGCTGACGGATGGGAAAATCGTAGTGTGAACCCAGCCTAAAAAGGGAAATTATATAGAATGTTATCATTACAGGTTATGACCACAAATCAAGCATCTCTTGCTCACCAGCAGCAATACCAGTTCAGACTGGCAGTCTGAGGCTGGGTTCACACATTGTGCGATGCGGCCCACAGCAGAGGTCCGGTGCGTCCCCGTTCACCGTTTCAGGTCCAAATTAGGGCAGAATTTTTAGCTGAATTTGGAGCTGAAACTAAGCCAAAGACTTACAGGACTCGTCTGCATTTTGCCCTGGGCCGCCCCGGAGATTTGTGAACCAGCTCCATTGAGAGCCGTTCACATTCTCCTATCATGCAAATTGGATGTGGAGAAACCTGCATCCAGTTTTCAATAGTGGGAACTCACCCTGAATGTATGCACTGGCTTATGGAACTATGTTAATGGTACTCCTATTTGACAACAGCCATAGATAGGTACATCTGCTGGTGGGCCGTGGACAGTTTTTCTCTGCATGACCAACCTAATGCATGCAGCACAAAAACAAAATCTGGCCAACGTCATTGAATTTTGTATATTCTGCTGTCCTTCGCTAACATCAGCCAATCAAAGAAAAAAAAGATTGATGAATTAGTTGGTATTTACTAATCATGGTCTGTGATTACTATGCAGAGGAAACAGTGCCATTCCAATGCTATCGATTACCTTGTAAACAATTGAATTTTCATTGAGGAAGCTAGAGAGAGCGAACACCCCAGCAATATCCCTATGGTAACGATACGCCAAATGCATTGACATGCATCCTCCCATGGAAAACCCACCTGGGGAAATGAACAAACAGGATTATTTTAAGATGTTGAAAATGTCAGACTAGTCAAATTAGTTCTCAATTCACAAAATTAAATTGTATCTGAAAAGCACCATTAAAAATCACCAATAAAGCAATACTGATAAGTATCGGTAGCTGGGTTGTTTTTCCATGATAACCTGTCACATTGACCTGAATGGGCATTCTTTGAGTTCTCTTGAATGCTGCCTAATGTTCTCCCCTTGCAGTGCTCTATAGGTTCTCTGGCCAACAGCTGCACAATAAACTTCCATTTCTATTTTTCTACATGTAGCACTCCCTCGTAGAAGCTGCTGGTTTAGATTTAGGTTTTTCGTGTTACCTCTAAGTTCGTTGTCAGGGGAGAAAGTCTGTAGAAATTGCAATGTCCACACAAGATGTAAAACCTGTTAGATTTTATTTTTACTGCATAAAACTTGTGAAGAAATTGGAGCGTATAGAAAAAAGGGGAGGGTTCAGGTACGTGGTGCAGAATGCACAAAAATATCTAAAGTTCCAAATCAGTCAGTCACCACTCCCTCTTGAGTGGGTATTGCTCACCCGGATAGACCCCGGGTATGACCTAGCAGCCGGGCACGAACCAGTATGAGAACAGTCTCTGCCACAGACCATCTGAGAATGATCATGGATAGCCAGGAATCCTCTGCCACAGGACTTAAGTCCCGAACTTCCAGCCTTACAGTAAAAAACCTTTAAACCGATCCGGCGAACTGTAAGACAAGTAGAGCTGTGGATCCTGTATAACAAAGTCACCAGGCCTATCCCGAGACATTAGCTTGCTTTGCTTGGTCTCCTCCAGGGCAGGTCCACCGCCTGTTTCCTTCGTTAAGCGCTTCCCTTCCTTGGACGGACAGCTTGGGATCCCCTTTAGAATCATAGGCCTCAGCCAGCATAGCTGGGCCTGCTCAATAAATATGCAGCCTCGGACCAACATGGTCCCGGGGCTGGAATCACACACACATACCTCACGCCAGCAGGGCCACGAGGCAAAGGACCCAGAAAAACGCCATCTGCCACTTAAGTACCCCCTCCCGGCATGCACAGCGGGGCACCACTCCCACTGGGCTACTGCCGAGAAGGGTCACCCAATACACTATGGTTTGCTTGTATTCCAACATTGGCCTGAGGTGATAACGCCACCTACAGGCAACAGTGGGAAATCCTATCAAACACAACCATAGCCAGAACAGAGGCTAATTTAACGAAATTAAACAAATCTGAGCCCACTATTGGCTCAGACACCCTCTAAAATTTAGAATAGTGCCCCAGTCATTGGGAGCAGGGCACTACATACACATTCTCATGCTGTACAAGCTGTCCTGCAACAGTGATACAGATCTACTGGGTTAAAAAACTACACACTGCCAGGGGTAAACACAACAGTCTCTTTATAGTCAAGCAGTATAAATCCTATTGCTGCATATATATTCACCTATTCATGCCCTTTGCTCCATTGTCCTAAAGAAGTGGGACTCTAGGAATAGGGGCCTCCACCCATGTCACAGTATTTGAACTTGAGCAGCCAACCGCCAAGCCCAAATACTGTCACATACGGAGGGGTGATGACATCAACAACCTGGTTAAGTACTGAGATTATGTATGAAACAAAAGTTCACCTTCCAGCAGTACATTGACCCTAAACAAAAGTTCACTGGAGTGGTTTAAAACCAAGAACCAGAATGTCTGAAAACATACCATGCAAAGCCCAGACCGCCTCAGTCCAATGCAGAATCTGTGGCAAAACATGAAAACAGTGTTTACCATCGGTGCCCATCCACCATGACAGAACTAAAGTCATTTTGCCCCCCAAAAAATATATTTTCCACATTTTGTCATGTTACAACCAAAAACTTCAATGATGTTTATTGGGATTTTATTTGATAGACCAACACAAATAACATTCATATAATTGTGAAGTGGAAGGAAAATGAGAAATGGTTTTCAATTTGTTTTTACAAATAAATATTTGAAAAGTGTGGCGTGTATTTGTATTTGGCCCCCTTTACTCTGATACCCGTAACTAAAATCTAGTGGTGCCTTCAGAAGTCACCTAATTAGTAAATAGAGTCCATCTGTGTGTCATTTGATCTCTGTATAAATACAGCTGTTCTATGAAGCCCTCAGAGTTTTTTTTTAAAGAACATTAGTGAAAAAACAGCATCGTGAAGGCCAAGGAACACACCAGACAGGTCAGAGATAACGTTGTGGAGAAGTTTAAAGCAGGGCAAGGTTATAAAAATAAATATCCCAAGCTTTGAACATTTCACAAAGCACTATTCAATTCATCATCTGAAAATGGAAAGATTATGTCACAACTGCAAGCCTTCCAAGACATGGCAATCCAACCAAACCGACAGGCCCGGGCAAGGAGAGCATTAATCAGAGAAGCAGCCAAGAGGCCCAGGGTAACTCTGGAGGACACTGGGGCGGAGCTTCATCTTCCTGCAGGACAACAACCCTAAACATACAGCCAGAGCTACAATGGAATGGTTTAGATCAAAGCATATTCATGTGTTAGAATAGCCTAGCCAAATTCTAGGCCTCAAACCAATTGAGGATGAGTGGCAGGACACTCTGCATCCAACCTGACAGAGCTTCAGCTATTTTACAAAGAAGAATGGCAAAACTTTCACTCGCTAGATGTGCAAAGCTGGTAGGGACATACCCAAAAAGACTTTCAGCTGTAATTGCAGGAAAAGGTAGTCCTACAAAATATTGGGGGCTGGAAACAAACGCACCCCACACTTTTCAGATATTTATGTGTAAATATTTTTAAAACCATTTATCATTTTCCTTCCACTTGACAATTATGTGCCACTTTGTGTTGGTCCATCACATAAAAATCCCAATAAAATATTTACGTTTTTGGGTGTAACCTGACAAAATGTGGAAAATTTTAAGGGATATGAATACTTTTCGAGGCATGTTGTGTAAATCAAATGGAAAAAGTCTTGATCACATTATTTTTAATTCCAGATTCATTTAATTCCAGTAACACAACAAAAAAAATTATATTTGGAGGTGCTGTATCCAAATTGAAAACACAGTTGGCATTATCACCCTCTGACCAACCATCTTCTGCCTCTGGTGTCCCCTTCTGGCCAGTAAGACCATACATTTGGTGGTCACTAGAAAAGTGTAGGGTGGAGAGAAGGCAGGCTGAACCATGCAGCACTGTGCAAAGCTGAGGCCACAGGTTTGATTTAAAAATGGACTACATGTAGTTTCAAACATTAGCACACCTACAGTATCTATAGGACAGCATTTGGGAGTACACTGATTCTGCTTGTTGTCTGGAGCAGTGGTTCCAAACCTCAGTCCTTAAGTACCCCCAACAGGCCATGTTTGCAGGTTTTCCTTTATCTTGCACAGGTGCTTTATATCAGAGTCAATGGCTTGGTATTTGGACAGCTATTTTATCTAATAGAAATTCACAAAATAAGGCCTGTTGGGGGTACTTGAGGACTGAGGTTAAGAACCAGTGGTCTGGATTTGCTCCTTAAGTATTTAAAGCCAAAAAAGCAAATAATAAAGTGAAAAGATGAAGTCAGTTTTTACCTTACTGTAGCAAATTACTGTTCTTTTCTTACTCCAGTTTATAGACAGACTGTTCCTCTGCTGTTCAGATGCCAGAGGGCACTGAGAGGGCGAGTAGATGCTGTAATGTAACACTATAACAAAGCTCACACTTTCTACTCTATCGCATATATTTTATGCACGGCATTGCATAAGATGTTTCATCAAATCAAGCCATTGAAATCTCATTACTTTGGAGAAAACCAAAAGTTAAATTTTACACCCAGTTAGTCACAATCTGGCAAATACAATCAGAATGACTCACTAGCAATCTTCTATAATGCAGTCACCTCCAGCATCGAATATTAGGCAAGGATACTTTCATGTGGTGTACACAATGCAAAGACAGCACAAGGGGGGGAAAAACTTGTAGTCTCTTTAAATGTAATTTTCCACGGAAAAACCTGCATTGTATCATTCAATAACACTGCTATCCCAAGGTATAGACTGTAGTAAATTCTTTGCAGACAGTGATTTCAATAAATATTTATAGTTTGTGGCAAAATTTTATGATTCACCAAGGTCGTATTTCAGTGGCTCAATTGACATGATGCATAAAACACATGCTTAGAAAAAAGATTGCTTTCATTTTTTGCAAGTGGAATCATGGTAACTGTAATAAGTGTCTTCCTTGGCACGACGTACAAAAATGGTCAAATAATGACCTATCATCTTACGAGTAGTAACTGTTCCGCATTTCATAATGTCTTAGCAAGAGCAGGTAATTTCCTGACAGAAGCCAAAGTTCCTTCTCACCATTCATGACATCAGCACAGAACTAGGTAGACTGTTCCAAAGTGCTCATTCCAATCAGCTTGGATAAGGCTTTGGTCTATGTGTTACATCTCTGATCTCCAAAAAATGTGCTTAGTGTTATGGAAGGAACTCCTGAACTAAACTATTGGTGCTCAACTGATGAGCCGTGCGTAACATGCGGCCTTACGATACTATATCAGTGGCCTTCATAATCAGGTCATTTTTGTTCTTTTCTATTATCCACAGATTTTAGGAAAGGTTAAAGTGTTACTAAACTCACTACAGTAAAATCAGTCTGTATATGCAGTAAAGCATGCTTGTTATATTCACTAAGGTGTTAATTCTACACATTGCGTAAAAAGTCTGTTTAATCCTGTCTTCTTTGATCCACCCCTTCTTCCACTTCTCCTAATAATTTCCTGATAATACAAAGTCTATAGAGTCAGGCTGCACATGCTCAGTTTACTGTGTATTGCTGGAACATTTTTTTTTTCTTGGGAGGATGCATGTGATCAACACAGGGCCAATCAGCACTGTCCAGGCAGGCAGTCAGGGGTCTTGCAGTCTCATAGGACAGTCAGAAAACTCCTCCTACAAGCTTTAACCAGTGCTTGGCTGGACACTGATAAAAGTCACAATACTGCTATATGCTGCTGATGAGAAAAGGTATTTAGCCGTTTATATTTACTAAAATAACTGCATTTCCATGTTCTGTGTACTGTGGGAGACCGGATATAGTGAATGCAGGGTTCTGGGTTTAGTAACACTTTAAACTGAAAATTAATCAAAACATTTAAAAGTGCTTTAATGTACATTATAGTCGGCATGCCAAAACGTACGCTCTGTAAAGTGTACATTGTTATATGCAAACTGTTATGCCCTGTACACACAATCGGTTCGTCTGATGAAAACGAACCAATGAATTTTTTTAATCAGATATCCGATAAGGCTGATTTTCATCAGTCTTGCCTACACACCATCCGATTGTGTCCAACGTGGTGACGTAAAACACAATGACGTGCAGAGAAAAATGAAGTTCAATGCTTTCGTAAAATGAACAAAGCACATTCTTCTATAGTATATGCTAACTCCAACCCAAAGCACTGAGTGTGATTCCTATGTGATCTCTCCTCTCTCTGCTATCTGCATGAGTCACTTATAGGATTCTAAGCAGACACAATAGTCTCCCAAGAAGAGATGGCCCATCCCCCTCCAGCACACAGCAGATGACTGAGGCCGCGTACACACGACCGAGAACCTCGTGTCGGGCTAAACTCATCTTTCGGCACAGACGAGGTACTCGGCCGGCCATCGAGTTCGTCGACCAGGCTGTCGAAAAAGGCGTCGAGCCATTAGTCCCGATGGCCCGTCGAGCAAATAGAGAACCTGCTCTCTTTTTTGGTTCGACGAGCTTCCCGGCGGGACGCTCGACGAAAGTGTACACACGATCGAGCTTCTCGGCAGAATATGGATCCCAGCGAGCTTCTCGTTGGATTCTGCCGAGAAACTCGGTCGTGTGTACGGGGCCTGACAGTCTGTATATATTTCCCTATGTAGAGTGGGTGTCTCCCTTTCCTCACTTACTGTAAGTTTTAAGTGGTTGTAAACCTCAGTCATGAAATCTGAACTAAGCACATATATTTGTAGTGTTTACTTATTGCTCTCTCCAAAGCTCTAAGTGTCGATTCTCTCTGGTGCTTCGTTCCTGTGTTATCAGCATGAGTCACTTCTGACAAGTTTTTCAGACACATTAAATACATTTGTGATAGGGAGGGAGCTCAGCTCACAGCTTGTCTATTCTGTATCCTTCCTTCGCTCCTGTTTGCTTTGTGGAGGGGTGTGTGCTCGCGTTTCCTCCAATCAGCTCTCACACACTGTAACTGCAGCTCTACACCCCCTCTTCTGTGATACTAACAGATGGAGAAGGATTTTTTTTTTATTATTTAAAGCTTTTATTGAACTGTAATGGTCACCACCGTTTACGATCTTCCATCAACCCAAGACAGCTTATCCGACACTCCGACAAACCAGCAGACATGATCCATTCCATTTCCCAGAATAAAGACGAGACAAGCTCTGTTCTCTCTGAGTCAAATGAATGAATGAACTTTTTAATGGTTAGCTCTCTTATATTATATACTGTTATATATATATATTATATATATATACTGTTACAGTTATCAAAGGAACAAAGAAACTGTCCACCACATTACACAATTACCTTCATACACATCCTTTTAGATAATGACATTCAGGTGAGTTAATTATCTCCCAGACGTCCCGACTCCGACAACAGCTATTCACCTGCATAATACACATTCCTATGTCAGATGTTCGGGCATCGAATTACAGGAATTACTACAGCTGACAAGACACATTCCACATCTATTATCAATAGAATTTACACAAAACAGCATCACACAATGATTTCCCCTCATTCCACATCTTAGACAGACTTAATTAGCATCTCAATAGCCTAGGTTAGCATTGAAGGAGACACTCTTATTGACCGGTTGTGGGTCAGCATGAAATCACCTGTAATATGTCCAGATCTCCTGCAATACATGAATTATTAGTAATGTCCCATCTCATGTAATCCGAGATATAATTTCTCAGTCACCCTATGCCCCTATCGGACATAGGGTGACCCTAGACCCAAGAGTCATTGGCGAAGCTGGCACAGGAGTACACTGTACCCTTCAAAAGTCTCTGGGTGTCACGGGTCATTCCGTTACATCTCTCCCCTTTCGGTGGGAGACGGACACAGGAGGGAACCCCAAACGGGTTGACTCCAAAGTTAGTCAGTAGTTCCAGTCCTCCGATGCTGGTATCCATACCGTACCCCAAATAAATTGCTTCAAACAGAGCATTACTCACCCAGCCAACCTCTGTCTCTCTCAGAGAACATGCCTGCTGCTGGGGAGAGGCCTGGACTGGCCCTTCTCCCTGGAGTCCTTTCAACTACTGGAGAGAAGACAGGGTGACTGGGCTCAGTCCATCATGCTGTTGGGGTTCTAGGCCAACTGCTCCCCATCCCTGGGGTATACCAGTGGAGACTGAAGTCCCACCCACTGGTGGTAGGTGAAAATCTCCCGATGCTTGCAAAGCAAAGCTGACATCCTCCTGTCTCAGTGCCGCACCATTTTCTGGTGTCGTGTCAGTGAAGACTGAAGTCCCATCCACTACCCCAGGAACTCCCTCTTTCGTTAGTCGAGAGCAGAGGCTTGTGGCACTCTGCTCTGTTGCCAGCTCTTCTGGTGGGTTGCTGTGAGTGGAGACCACAGTCCCATCCACTACCACAGGAACCCCCTCTTCTGTTAGTTGGGAGCAGAGGCCCGTGGCACTCTACTCTGTTGCCAGCTCTTCCCCTGGGTTGCTGTGAGTGGAGACCACAGTCCCATCCACTACCACATGAACCCTGTCTTCTGTTAGCTGGGAGCAGAGGACCGTGGCACTCTGCTCTGTTGCCAGCTCTTCCGCTGGGTTGCTGTGAGTGGAGACCACAGTCCCATCCACTACCACAGGAACCCCCTCTTCTGTTAGTTGGGAGCAGAGGCCCGTGGCACTCTGCTCTGTTGCCAGCTCTTCTGCTGGGTTGCGTTGAGGGGAGACCACAGTCCCATCCCCTGATGTCAGCTCAAACTGCAGTTGTGTGCAGCGGCCAGTAGCATCCTGCCCTACTGCCAGTGATTCAGCTGGGAGTAAAAGTTTTACCACCTCAACTTGTTGCTGGAGAGAGGGGCCAACTGCCCCGGCTCCCTGGAACTCCACTTCCATGGCGACTGGCATCTGTACCTCTCCTCTCTCTTCAGTTGGTGCTGCTGTGACTTCTGCTGCTGCAGCACCTCTTTGATGTAGCCAAGTGGCATCCACAGCCGCTATAACTCAGTCTATGATCTCCGGTGGAGGATTAGGTCCACGTTTAACAGCCCGATCAAAACTTTCTTCCTCAAGTGTCCTGTCTGTTACGCTGGGCCTTTCAGCTCTATTCATTTTGACAAGTTCTGCAATAATGTCTCTTCTCTTACGGTTGCTGGCTGATCTTCCCCGTCTCTCCAGTAAGTCCTTGAGGGAAGAGAGCTTCAGCCGTTCATACAGCGTCTCCATTGTCCTGTGTCCTTCTGAAGATGGAATCATCCCACTGCTGTGCCACCACTTGTAACGGTCACCACCATTTACGATCTTCCATCAACCCAAGACAGCTTATCCGACACTCCGACAAACCAGCAGACACGATCCATTCCATTTCCCAGAATAAAGACGAGACAAGCTCCGTTCTCTCTGAGTCAAATGAATGAATGAACTCTTTAATGGTTAGCTCTCTTATATACAGTACAGACATGTTACAGTTATCAAAGGAACAAAGAAACTCTCCACCCACCACATTACGCAATGACCTTCATACACATCCTTTTAGATAATGAAATTCAGGTGAGTTAATTATCCCCCAGACGTTCCGACTGCGACAACAGCTATTCACCTGCATAATACACATTCCTATGTTCGACGTTCAGGCACCGAATTACAGGAGTTAATTACTACAGCTGACAAGACACATTCCACATCTATTATCAATAGAATTCACACAAAACAGCATCACACAATGAGTTCCCCTCAATCCACATCTTAGACAGACTAAATTAGCATCTCAATAGCCTAGGTTAGCATTGAAGGAGACACTCTTATTGACCGGTTGTGGGTCAGCATGAAATCACCTGTAATATGTCCAGATCTCCTGCAATACATGAATTATTAGTAATGTCCCATCTCATGTAATCCGAGATATAATTTCTCAGTCACCCTATGCCCCTATCGGACATAGGGTGAACCCTAGACCCAAGAGTCATTGGTGAAGCTGGCACAGGAGTACACTGGACCCTTCAAAAGTCTCTGGGTGTCACGGGTCATTCCGTTACATGAAGAATTTACAGTTTAAACATATTTCTGCAGGTTATAAGGCAATACTGTGGAGATGCAAAGAAGGATATGTGGCTCATGTACATTTAAATACAAGTCAGGAACTCATACAAGTTAAACCAGATGCTCAACAAATCTCAGTTGGGTGGAAACATTCTGTCTATGCTAATCATGAGGTTCCTCGCTGGGAGGGGTTATGACTCTATGAACTACCAGTACACGTGTCCGCGGACGCAAGCCACCTGTCCCAGATTTTGTTGTACTTATCTGGGCAACCTCTGTTGGTGAATATAAACTTCATGTAGGGCAGTGTGTTATTTATATCTATTTTCCAGTCATTGAAGCTAGGGGGAATGGGTTTCATCCACTGCCTGGCTATAATTTTCCTTGCAGAGAACAGTGTTTCATGTAGGAATGTTTTGGTGAATTTGTCCATCTCAGAATCAGGGAATATCCCTAGTTGACATTGTTTGGGGTCCAGGGTCAAGGGGGATCCCATGTCATCATGTAGGAAGTCTGCTTCCATAGACTCTGAAGGACAAGGCACGCCCAAATTAAATGGAAAAAAAGACCCCGTCGCCTGTTTACACATTGTGCACAAGGTAGAAGACTGTTGCCTAAAGCAGGCTACTCTTAGGGGGGTAAGATATGCTTGGTGCACGATATACAACTGGGTCAACCTGTCAGAGAGTTTGGGGGATACAGTCTTGCATGAGTCAAGTGCTTCACTCCACTCCTCATCCGGTTGATGATGGGGTTAGGAGCATGACATAAAAATCAGAGATCAACCTCCGTGGATCCTCCCCCTTAACTACTGTCATAACAACATTAGGAGTGGGCTGTGGTAAAGGCTGGGGGAACTGTGCCTGAACTGCATGGTGTACCTGAAAGAATTGAAAGAGTAGTGAATTGGGCAGTAGGAGCTCGTTTTGGAGTCTTTCAACGTTTTTAAGCGTGTCATTCGAAAATATGTGGTGCAGGTAATATATCCCATGTTCGCTCCATATGTTTGTGTTAGGGATCGAGATAAACTCTGGAAGTAATTTATTGTGCCATAGAGGGGTATAATCGTTGTGGGTAGGGGGCCGTTCCACCCAGGTCAGTGGGGTTCTTAAGGACTCTCCAGGCCAGCTTATGTCTGTTGGTGCCCCAGAAAAATGTCCTGAGTATGGCCTCCATTAATTTAAAAAGTTTTAAGGGAAAGTATACGGGCGTATGTCAGAGTATGTACAATATTTTGGGAAGTAGTATCATTTTAATATTAATGCATCCATACACCAAGGGGCAGTCTCGCCCACACCTGAGTCCTAGATCTTGATGAGATTGAAAAGGGGCTCTATGTTCAGTGATATATAGTCAGCCGGTGTCCTATTCACCAACACTCCAAGATATTTAATAGTGTTTACTCGCTGAAGAGGTAACTGTTCCTGTAGCCTGGGAGAGGGGAAGCTGTCCATGGGGATTAATTAATTTTGAGTCCGGAAAACTGGCCAAAATGTTTGATTGTGTGTAGTGCCTTCTGAAGGGAGTCGGCTAGATACAATAATGTGTCATCTGCATATAGGCTAATTTTCTCAGTCAGGGATCCAAGGCAAAGACCCTAGATCTCGGGGTCATCTCTAATGGGGATTGCAAGTGGCTCCGCTGCCAGAGCATAAAGGACCGGAGACAGTGGGCAGCCCTGTCTAGTGCCCCTGGACAGGTTGAATGTCTGGGAAGCCCCCCCGTTGGCCACTACCTTAGCCTTGGGCTCCAGGTATAGCAGTTGCACCCACTTAATAAAGTTGGGTCCAAAGCCAAAGTTGCGTAAGCATCCCCAAAGGTATCTTTACTCCACCGAATCAAAGGCCTTAGCTGTGTCCAAGGCCACCACCACCCGTGACCCAACATTAGTGTGTATCGCTTAAGTTAATATATAATTTTTTGAGGTTGAATGAGAAGTTACGCCCCGGCATAAATCCGGCTTGGTCTGCATGTATCAGGGTCAGTATCACTTGGTTAAGGCGGAGGGCAAGCACTTTGGCCAAAATCTTTATGTCCACCTGGAGGAGCGATATGGGTCTATAAGATTCCAGGAGGCCCGGGTCTTTGCCCGGTTTGCGTATGAGGATAATAACCGCTTCGCTCATCGATGGGGGCACGGTGGAGTTGTCGAACAAGTGGTTATAGAGAGATAATAACTTGGGAGTAAGTATCTCGCTGTATTGAGCATAGAATTCTATGTGTAACCCATCTGAACCCGGGGCCTTGGATCTAGCAAAGCTCGTAATCGATGTAGGTATTTCATCCAGTGTGAGAGGCGCGTCTAGCACAGCCATTTGGGCATCGTGTAACTGTGGGAAAGTAATTCCCGTCAGTAGATCAACCAATTGGGCTTTGGTGTTGGAGACCTGAGTCGTGTAAAGCTGTGTGTAGAAGTCCCTAAACCTGGTGTCCACAGCCTAAGGCTCCGTGATCCTCTCCCCGTTAGGGCCAGTAAGCAAAATGAGATGGAGAAGGATTTTAACAGGAATATGCCTTTTTGAAGGGGTGTAGGGAAGAGAAGAAAAACAAGTAAAACCTAAGTAGGAAGATTTGTTTAATCTCTGTGTATCACCCGAGGCTATTCACTTCATTGGGTGTATGTGAGGATTTACAACCACTTTAGGGTTTCACTGGAGCTCTTTGCTCTAGCTCTGTAGTGTGTGGTGTCAGATCCCCATCCTCTACCAGTTTGAGTAACATGGGGGGGGGGGGGGAATTTACTAAAACTGGAACACTCAGAATCTGTTGCAATTGTACACGGTAGTCAATCAGCTTCTAACTTCAGCTTATTCAGTTAAGCTTTGGCAAAAAAAAATGGAAGCCGATTAGTTTCTATGCAGAGCTTCACCAGATTTTGCACTGTCCAGGTTCAGTAAATAACCCCCTGGGTGTCATTTAACCAGGAAGACTGAAAATATCTTGTGGCTAAGAAGAGGTACTGGGCAGTTGGGCAATTACACTATCAGAGGTGCTATAGAGAAAGGATCAATAGCTTACCCAACATTATCCTGTTTTTCTTTATTCCAGATGTCATTTCTTCTCTGATCAAATCTGTTAAAGTGTTGCACATGGAGTCTACCGATTCAAGGTGCTCAGCACTATCTATGGAGATTTTATATCTATCAAACCAAACATTGGATATTGCTCCCATCATAGGCGTATAGGGCCTAAAAAACAAAAACAAAAAAACAACAATGAGACTAGCCATGGGATCATCCACATTTCTATATTGCTCGGTGCAAAGAAGACCGATGAGTGAATTGAGTACTACGTGTTGGAAAAATACATAAGGTGGGCAAAACAACAAATTAATCTAGGGATTCAGTAAAATACAATAATGAGAAATTTGCAATTCGGCGATAACCAGTATTTACTTTAACCACTTAAGGACCGCCACCTGCACATATACGTCGGCAGAATGGCACGGCTGGGCACATGTACGTACAGGTATGTGCTGTGCTAGTACCCAGCCGTGGGTAACGGGAGCGCGGACCCGATTGCCGCTGGAGTGCGGCGATCGGTCCCCGGAGCTAAAGAACGGGGAGAGCCGTGTGTAAACACGGCTTCCCCGTGCTTCACTGTGGCAGCAGCATCGATTGTGTCATCCCTCTTATAGGGGGACACAATCAATGACGTCACACCTACAGCCACACCCCCCTACAGTTGTAAACACGCTTCAGGTCACACATATCCCCATCAGCGCCCCCTGTGGTTAACTCTCAAACTGCAACTGTCATTTCCACAGTAAACAATGCATTTTAAATGCATTTTTTGCTGTGAAAATGACAATGGTCCCAAAAAATTCTCAAAATTGTCCGAAGTGTCCGCCATAATGTCACGGTCACGAAAAAAATTACTGATCCCCGCCATTAGTAGTAAACAATTTTTTTTTATAAAAATGCAATAAAACCATCCCCTATTTTGTAAACGCTATAAATTTTGCGCAAACCAACCGATAAATGCTAATTTCGATTTTTTTTTACCAAAAATAGGTAGAAGAATATGTATTGGCCTAAACTGAGGAAAACATTTTCGAGGGATATTTATTATAGCAAAAAGTTAAAAATATTGCATTTTTTTTTTCAAAATTGTCGCTCTATTTTTGTTTATAGCGCAAAAAATAAAAACCGCAGAGGTGATCAAATACCACCAAAAGAAAGCTCTATTTGTGGGGAAAAAAGGATGCCAATTTTGTTTGGGAGGCACGACCGCGCAATTGTCAGTTAAAGCGACGCAGTGCCGAATTGCAAAAAGGGGCAAGGTCCTTTAGCTGCATTTTGGTCCGGGTCTTAAGTGGTTAAGCATTACAATTAAATTTGGAAATGTATGAATAAGTGAAACTTTTAACTGCAAGCTGTTCTGCTGTCTAAAGCATGCAAAGTTTGCCTTCAGCTTGCTAATTATAATGGGTGCAAATGACAATAAAGCATGTTTTAAAACGAACCTGTGGCCAGGCTACAGAGTTTCCCTTTTTAAACACACTGGGCCAGATTCTCTAAGAATTCCGGCGGCGTAGCGTAAGCCATTTACACTACGCCGCCGCATCGTACTAGAGCAAGTGCTTTATTCTCAAAGCACTTGCTCCGTAGTTTTCGCCGGCGTCACGAAAATCGCCCAGCGTAATCCCGCGCAATTCAAATGGGGCGGCTTGTATTTAAATTAAGCGCGCCCGCGCGTCTAACGAACTGCGCATGCGCCGGCCGGGGAAAAAGCCCAGTGCGCATGCTCCAGCTCACGTCGGAAAGCGTCGTTAAAATCCGACGTCAAAACGACGTGAGCGTCATTTACGCAACTCCCTATTCGCCAACGAGTTAGTAAAACGATGTAAGCGACGGAAAAAGCCGACGCTGACACAACGCTATACTTAACATGGCATCCGACGGCACCCGACGGAACTTCGTAAGGTTACTCCACATAGAAGCTGGGGTAACCTTACGCGGACGAAAACGACGTACGCGACGACGGGGCGGCGTAAAAGCGATCGCGAATCGGCGTACTAGCCTCATTTGTATAGGCAAATGAGAAAACAACGTAAAGGCCACCTAGTGGCCGGAGTTGTCATTACACCTACGATCCGCAAGTGTAATGGTTTTACACTTGTCGGATGTTGCAGCGTATCTATGCAAAAGTGATGCTAAGCATCACGCGCATAGATACGAGGCAAAAAAAACGGCGATACGACGGGGTATCTAAGATACTCCGTCGTATCGCCGCTGAGAATCTGGCCCACTGTAAATAGTATTTCAGTTTAGCTTAAAGTAGGTCAGTCTAAAATCAACTCTAAATCTACTCGCAGCCACATTCTAAAACAAATCTATCTCAAGCCTCATACACACGATCGGCCCTCCAACTGACTTTTCTGTGGATTTTGCTCCCAAGGGCGTTGTCCGTGAACTTGGTATGCATACACACGGTAGGACTTTTTCAGACAACAAACATGAACGTGGTGATGTAATAGACATACTACATGTTTTTTTTCTGCTCTTTACCGCGACCCTTTGGGCAACTTCTTCTATCGTTGTCTGATCTTTAGCATTGGTTCTGAGCATGCGTGTTTGTACTTTGGACTTCAGTCCAATGGACTTGTGTACACACGATCGGATTAGCTGATGTAGGACATTTGTTGCCGGAAAGTTTGTCTGTTCTCACAGAGAACATTTGTCTGATGAAAAAGTTTGTCCGATGGAGCGTACACACGGTCGGAATTTCTGCAAAAACAGGTCCGTCTGAGGTTTGTTGTCAAAAAGTCAGCTCGTGTGTACGGGCCTTAACCCTGTAAAGTAAACATCGCAATACATATCTTTTCTACAGCCGATCCGGTCCAATCCAATGCTGTTAGCGTCAGCTTCTCTGTGAAGGCGTGTGCAAGAGAGGCAGCCGACAACGGAAGCCCCATTGAAACTCTATGGGCGATGTCACACTTTTTTGCCTGTCTCTTCCACACAGCATCCACCGCTGGAGACCGGACCAGAAAAGGTATGTATAGCAATTTTTGTTTTAGCTAGATTAGTCTTAGAATGTGTCTGCCAGTAGTTCATTTTAGGCTGAACTTCTACTTTAAATGTATACTTCACCTTTCATACCATGTTTCATGTTACACCCACATTTAGGGTCTAACATGAAGCATTGTAAACATGGACTTGGGCCTGGGGAAAGAATCTGCAGGAGCCTTTGCAGTGCCAAGGAGGATTCTGTGGCATCACTTGACCAGCCTGAAGGATTCAAAAAGCAAAACACACAGTCAATAGGAGTCACAATGGAGGGGCTAGGGCAATTTGTGAGGTAAGCCCAGAGATAAGCTTTAACCACTTGCTGACCGCTCTATAGCCAAATGACTGATACAGTGCGGTCATTCAGTTCTGGGACGCTGTCAAATGATGGCTTCCCTTAATCGTGCCCTCTACAGGGTGCAGGCAGCATGCTCTGTGATCGCAGTGTCCTCCAGGCACTGCTGATCAGAGGTTGAGGTAAAGAGCCAATCAGCGGCTCTTTACCATGTGATCAGCGGTGTCCAATCACAGCTGATCATGGAGGTATACAGAAGCCGGTTATCGGCACTCCTTTCCTCACGCTGAGAGGAAAGAAGAGAGAGACAATCACTGGTTTGTGTAAAAGAGACATGTACACTGATAATCAGGGCAATAATGATCAGTGTCCTGATTATCAGTGCTGCTAATCTGTGCCCATTAGTACCTCCCATCAGTGCCGCCTAACAGTGCCTAGTTAATATGATGTGATGTAATAATGCGCTAAAATCAACCCTTAGTGCTGTACAGTATACAACGTGCATTAACTGTGAACACTCCAAATAGCATACACCACAATATAAGTGCAACAAATGTATTAAATAGATGTACTCCAAGACAATAACATGATATAAGTGAATCGGTGCCAATATGCAATAGAGGCAACAATAGGCAATTCACAGTTTGTGCATCTAGACTAGGTCAGTGATGATGGTCTCCTGTGGTACGCTCATTCCTTCACAGCGCTTCCCACCACAGCCTAATACTGACACTTGCTGATCCAGAAAGACGGCTCATGGAAAAAAGGCAAAAACAAGAGAATGCTGATAGTGTAATAAGTGAAGCCAATGGGAAGAACAGGGACTACAACGATGTATTCACACTTACGAATCCCTGGACAGAAAAAACATGCAGCCTCTGATACAGCTCAGTGTAGCAATCTCCTCATACGGTTCCTTCTCTGTCGTTTGCGTCACTCGGCTCTTCCCCCACGTGTTACGTCACTGGTCACATGACTTAATCATGGGTAGCCGCATTAGCGCATTATTACATCACATCATATTAATATTGGTTTAGTACACTACATATGTATGCAGCTATTATCATTTGGCTATCTTTGTTGTTTTTTTTCTTTTTCTGAATCACACCACACTAGCGCTGTAGTACCATTTTTATTATTAACAGTGCCTAGTGCAACCTATCAGTGTAGCCTCAGTGCCCATCTGTGAAAAAGCGAAAAATGACCTGTTTGCAAAAATGTAAAAAAAAGTAATTTTTTAAATGATAACACATTTTATATGGGTACAATGTAGCAAGACTGTGCAATTGTCATTCAAAGTGCGACAGTGCTGAAAGCTGAAAATCGCCCTGGGCAGGAAGGGGGTAAAAGCCCTGGGCAGGAAGGGGGTAAAAGTGCCCAGAAGGCAAGTGGTTAAAATAAGAACATACCAAAGTAACACTATTGTGCCATATCTACATGGTATTATGCAGCGGTCATATTTCAGTGGCCACAAAAAAAAAGGACTTCCAAACAGACACAGGAAAAAAAACATTCAAGCTGCTTCCCTAGCTGAAATGAAACCCAGCACCCCAGCGCTGCAGGACGTGAGTACAAACCACTTAACGTTACCCCCCAGTCAGCAATATTATCAAAAATCCTGGCTGAGAAAGCAGAAGAGTGTAATAAAAGACAGATGACACCCTAAGGGTGTAGCTATATAAATGCTTTCATAAAGGATTAATGTCTTATTGATACAATTTTCTTTGATATTAGATTAAGTATGAACATCTAAAAGCAAAGAACGGAATAGGAACATCAGCATGATTTCACAATTTAAATACCTATTTGAGCAACTGCACATGATAGCCTGTACTGTGCCAATTTCACATTTTAGCAGACTATAAGCAAAGTGTCATTAAACACAGCGCTGAAGCGTCATCTTAAACCGCAGGACCGGCCTCAGTGAAGTGGAACGTAATTCAGACACAGTTTCATCAGATTACATTCTGCCTGTACACCTTCAAGCTTTGAACTACATTGATTTAAAATACTGAAGCTTTATATTATTAACCTGAATGTGCAAACTCAAAGGAGTATTCCAATCCAAATAAAAATTAATGACACACTGACAGGTTATGTGTCCCTTGGAATTTCTATTCATTAAAGAAAGAAAGTGTACTTTTTTTTTTTTTTTTTTAAACAAATATTTTATTGGGTTTTACAGGTGATACAGATAATACTGTGTACAGTTAATATTGTACGTCAAATAACAACATAGAACCATGGAATATAAAACCCGTAGCATGTTCACTAGGAATAACATTGTGGTATAATAACGGAATCAACAGAATCAATATATACTTCTGGATAGCATTAGCAGAAGTATATATCTCAGGTAGATCTTTCCACCGAAGCGGCACCCCAAAGGGGAACTCAGTGCCACTAGGGCGGGAGGACCTCGTCTGTGGTGTCCAACCATCATTGGGTTATACAAGGAATTTGAGGTTACATGTTTCAAACAGAGGAGAGAAGAGGAAAAAAAAAAAAAAAAAGGTGGGCAATCCCACGCATTGCTCGGTCAAGAATAAGGGTCGAACGGGTCGAATGGTCTATAGTTCTATAGGTCTCTTAAGCTCAGCTAAATGTGGCTTTAAGCCATTCGGACCATGGTTGCCAACCAGTATGGTGTTTCATGGTTTGTTGTCTAGTGGAGGTAGTCAATTTCTCGTAGCTGTAATGTAGGGCCACCAGGTCCTTAGTCTGAGTCAGGTTTGGGATGTCAGTGGACCTCCAGAGTCTTGTAATGGAAAGCCTGGCTGCAAGTAGTATATGAGTGGTAATATGCCTAACAGGGAAGGGTATATCATCAATGGTCAGGTTTAGGAGTGCCAGTGCAGGTGTTGGAGGAATCGGGGATCTAGTGATTTGTGAAATCAATGTAAAGACGTCGCTCCAGTACGTTTGGATGGCGGGGCAAGTCCAGAAGATATGTAACATATCTCCCCGTGCAGTACCACACCTCCAACACATGTCGGAGACATGATTGCCAAAGGATGCCATCCGGGATGGAGTCATATACCATCTAAGAGAAATTTTTGGTGTGAGTTCCCAGAGGGTCGAGCACTTGGTGGACTTGTATACTGCTTCGAGCGCTCTTTGCCATTGGGTAACATCAAAAGTGAGACCCAGATCAGTTTCCCACTTTTGGTGTTGGCGTGACTTGGTGAAGGTTCGTTTGTGGTGTAAGGTGTTATAAAAGTAGGATATACCCTTGATCCCAGACGTGGGGTCAGTAAGGTATCTCCATGTCTTCGGATGAATACCGTATAGGAGGGTTCCAAGAGATTCCAAGCAGTGACGTATGCGAAGGAAGGTGAAGCTGTCGTTAGGAGGGAGTTGGAACTCAGATTGGAGGGCAGAAAAGGGTTTAGGACGGTTGTTGTGAAGCAGGTGCTGGAGTGAATGAATCCCTTTGCGTTTCCATGTAGTAAGTGGTAAATCCGGGGATAGGTAGTGGAGGACTTCCAGAGGTATGTGGTACTGTGGGGTGCTTGGAGTGTAATCCACTATTTTAAGCATTTTCTTCCATGCGAGGACTGAAGCCCTCATGGGTGGGGAGATAGTTGATGGGATGGGGGTCCCGAGGGGAGTACTTAAGAGCCAATTTTTTAGATTGGGGCGGGAGAGCGTGAGAGTGAGGGCTTCCAGTTGGCCCCAGGGGGCGCTCGGTTGGGGTTGAAACCAGGTGGGGAGTTGTGCTAGCACTGCTGCTAGGTGGTAGTCACCAAAATCTATGGATCCAGCGCCACCCACTAGTTTATGTTTAATCAGTTGTGTGTGTGCACATCTAGGACGTTTGTCTTTCCATAAGTATCTATTTAGGAGCGTTTGGAGGGCTCTAAAAAAGGATACCGGCAAGGGTATTGGGAGCGTTCTAAAGAAGTATAGTATTCGAGGTAGGCATAACATTTTGAATGCCGCCAGTCTACCTGACCATGACAGTTCGTGTTTGGCCAATTGGGAGGTGTGCGTTTGTATGTCTTTAAGTAGAGGGAGGAAGTTGTGTGAGTAAAGGTTTTTAAGGGATCTCGGAAGTTGGATGCTGATGTCAAGTATGTTGATGTCAAGTATGAAGGATTTGGTTGCGTTTACCTTATAGTATGAGACTGCACTAAACCAGTCAAGCAATTTTTGTACTGTTGCCAGGGAAGAGGCCGGATCTGTGAGAACCAATATGACGTCATCGGCGAAGAGGCTGATTTTATGTGATGTTGGGCCTATTCGCATTCCCGAGATGTTTGGGTGAGATCGGATATGTTCCGCTAGTGGTTCCATAACCATGTTAAAGATTAAGGGGGATAACGGACAGCCCTGCCTCGTGCCGTTGGTGATGCTGAAGGGGCGAGAGAGCATACCCTCAGCGAATACTTGGGCGGAGGGATCGGAGTACAGTGCCATAATGGCGGAGAGTATGTGTCCTTGGAAACCAAATTTATTGAGTACTGCTCTAAGGTATGACCAATGGACTCTGTCGAACGCCTTCTCTGCATCCAGGGAGAGAAGCAGAGAAGGCGTTCCGCTGGTCTCGGCGTGGTGAATGAGGTCAACCATTCTTCTGGTGGCATCGGAGGACTGCCGACCTCTCGTAAACCCAGTCTGGTCTTTATGGATTAGAGTGGGCATGACATCTATCAGACGTGTGGCTATCGTTTTGGCGTAAATTTTGAGATCAAGGTTAAGAAGGGATATCGGGCGGAAGTTTTGGGGGAGATCCGGCTCCTTACCCGGCTTAGGAATCGTTACAACCAATGCATTCAAATATTCGGTCGGAAAAGAGGAAGAGGAGGCAGCTCTATTAAATACCTCTGTGAGGTGTGGGGCTAGGATGTCAGAGAATCGCTTATAGTACTCTCCAGTTAGGCCGTCGGGTCCAGGCGTTTTACTGTTGGGCAGGGAGTCAATGGCAGACTTAACGTCTTGGACTGTAAATGGGGCATTAAGGATGTCAAGTTGGGAGGATGTTAATTTAGGTAGGTTGAGGTCACAGAGGAATCGATCAATGTCAATTTGTGCAGGTTGTGGGGTAAGGGGGTCCTGTTTCAAATTATATAAGTCCCCATAGTAGGCGCTAAACGCGTCAGCGATGTCCTGGGGGTTGGATAGTGGCTGGTGCGTATGAGGGTGGAGTAGTCGTGCAATTTTAGATTTAACTCGTCTTCCCTTAAGGCGTCGGGCCAATTGTTTCCCCGCCTTATTGGAAGTGGAGTAGGTAGTGGCTTTCAGCCTTCTATAGAGGAATTCATAGGAGTGTAATAGCAGGGTTTTAAGTTCTTGTCTGAGGGACAACAATTGGTCTGTCAGGGGTTTCCGAGAGTCTACCTTATGTTTGGATTCCAGGTCGGCAATTTGGGACGTCAATTCGTCTAGTCGCTGCGTCCTCTTTTTCTTATGGTAGGAGCTGAGTTTAATCATTACACCTCTCACAAACGCTTTGTGCGCACTCCACACCACGGCAGGGTCAGGGACGGAGCCCCCATTTATAGTAAAGTACTCATTGATGCTATCAGATATTTCGGTGGCATATTCATTTTGTTGAATAATATAATTATTTGCCCGCCACAGATATGTGTTGCGTTGTGGGCTGGAGTCTTCGATTGTAATGGATATGGGGGCATGGTCTGACCATGTCGTGGTGTGGATTTCTGAATTACAGATTTTTTGCAGAGACCACTTGTCCGTCAGAAATAAATCTATTCTGGAGTATGTGGCATGTCTGGAGGAGAAAAACGTGAAGTCCCGTTCGGAGCCGTGATGGCATCGCCACACATCATACAGGTCATGGGCGGGAAGAAAGTGTTTCAAAGGCGATTCACGCCGTTTTGCAGCAGAAGTGGTGTCTAGATTAGAGTCAGGAGCCAGGTTGAAGTCTCCGCAAAGTACTAGGTTGCCCGTCCGGATTGGGCTGACCTTGCGCATGATCATCCTCAGAAATTTCATCTGGTGGGAGTTCGGGGCGTACAAATTAACGATGGTATATGGGGTTCGGTTGATGTTGGCGGTAAGAATTATAAAACGGCCCTCAGGGTCAGAGGTGAGGTTAAGAAGCTGGAAGTCTACCGTATCTTTTATGGCAACCATAACTCCTCTGGTTTTGGTAGAATGAGAGGCATGGAAGATGTGGGGGAATTTGTTGTGCTTGCAGAGGGAGGTATCCGTGGACAGCAGATGGGTTTCTTGCACACATAGGACGTCACTGTGAAGATCTATGGCGGACCGCCACAGTGAGTGCCGTTTTGCTGGATGGTTTAAACCATTGGTATTCAGGGACAAAATAGTGAATGGCATTGTGGGTGGGTGTTGGTAGCGAAGTGGAGAGAAACACTTACAGTTAGGCGTTGTAGTCTGCAGGAGCCGATGGTTGAGGACAAAAAAGTAGTAAACTGGCGGCAGGCCAGAGACCTGGTGTAGTACGTTTCAGCAGTCTGCGAATAGAGCAACACGTTAAACAGCAAAAACAAAGATTCAAGGAGGAGGGGAGAGGAGAAAAAAAAAAAAAACACACAAAGCGAAAACAAAACCGTAAAAGATAGTCGTGTTGAGCACGCTAGTGGTGTAGCGTAACTACCCTGTGAGCCCACAGGGTGTCTAGGGTGTAGAGGGGGTGGTAGTCACCACTTAGGCCTCTAATTGGGGGTAAAAAGAGTCAAACGGAGCAGTGAGGTATCAGACAAGGAGAGTAGCCATTGCAGAGAGTAGGGGAACTTGAAGATCGATGTGATAAAGGGCCTCAAGTTAGGAGGACATCGTTCAGGTACGGGAGCGATCCGAGGTTCTGCGGGACGCTGGTGGTCGTCGTTCAAGCGGAGCAGGTTTAGGTGGGTCTGGTAGAATTCCCCAGGCGTGCAGGAGATGTAGGCCCTTGTCTAGGTCGTTCACAGCATGTGATTGGCCATTCCTGGTGACAAGAAGGGTAGCTGGATATCGCCACTTGTAGGGAATTTTGTGGTTTTGCAGGCCTTTAGATATAGGGCTCAGCTGGCGTCTTTGTTGAAGAGTGAATTTGGAGAGGTCAGGGAAAAATTGAATCCCCGTGTACGGAGCTGGGAGAGGTGATTTCAGTTTTGCGCCCATTATGAGAGTTTCCTTGGTGTGGTAATAGTGAATTCTCATCAATACATCTCTGGGCACTGATGCGGCCAGGTGGGGCGGTTTTGCGATCCTGTGGATCCTATCAATGAGTAATTCTTGAGGGGATGCATCAGGGATAATGATGTGCATCAGATCTCTAGCATAGTTGTTCAGATCTGCCGGCAGCACTGATTCAGGGACCCCACGCAGTTTAACGTTATGTCTGCGGGACCTGTCCTCAAGGTCTGCTAGTTTGGCGCGCATCCATGCTTGGTCCTCTTTAATGTCCTCAAAACAATCAATGACCTCATTCACAGTGGAAGTACAGTCAGTGAGGCCCACTTCAACATTAGACACTCTGTCACCTAAAGAGTGTATATCAGAGGTGATTTTAGCAAACAGGGAGGAGAGGTCAGTCATGAGGGAAGTCTGCAGGGAGAGCAGCATGTCTTTTAGGGTTGTATCCATGACAGGCTGGCCTGATGTGGGGAAGGACGCGATGGAGGAATGCAGGGCCTGGTTAGAGAGGAGGGGGTTAAAAGCCTGGGCCTCAATTGGTATGTGAGGCGGCCGCTGCTGCGGCGCGTCTAGCCGCATTTTAGCCTTTGCTGGGCTGCTGGGAAGGGTGTCAGCACTCGGGGGACCTGTGGGCCGACCGAGGGTACCTGTATCTGGCGATGTGTCCGGGTATTCGTCTGGAAGATCCGTGTAGGATTCCGGCGGTGCCGACGGAGCGGCGCCATCTTGTCCTCCATAGCTCTTCGCCGCCGGCTTGTAGGCGAATTCTGTGAGCTTCTGAGGTATGTGGTCTGTCATTCTTTTCCGGGATACGCTCATTTTAATCACCGGAGCGTCTGCTACGTGGATGTCCGTTTTAGGAGCGAGGATGGCGGCCCAAAGCGCTGGATTGTGTCCCCTGTCTGCAGCAGTGAGAGATCAGGCGTCCATCACTGTCTCCGGTCGGCCACGCCCCAAGAAAGTGTACTTTTAAGCACACCTTGGCTTATTTAATATATGCAGACACATCAAGCCAATACAACCTTTCATAAGAAGGCCTGAGCAACTGTAAGGCGGCGTACACACGACCGAGGTTCTCGCTGGAAACCAGCGAGAACCTCGCTGGAAGCTGCATTCCAGCGAGGACCTCGACCGTGTGTACACAGAGCGCTCGCCCCGCCCGTCGGGAATCCCGTCGAGCGAAAAGAGAGCACGCTCTCTTTTTGCTCGACGGCCCGCCTGGATGAATGGCTGGTTGCCATTCCCGACGGGCGGGTCGCCGATTTCAACGGCCGGCAGAGAACCTCGACGGGCGGAACGATGTGTTCTGCCCGTCGAGGTTCTCTGCCGTGTGTACACGGCCTAAAAAATAAAGCTGAACTCCGGCCGTTCCTAGTCCATCCTTCTCCCCACCCAACTAGTTTCTGCCATAGAGAAAAATAATGTACCATATATACTCGAGTATGAGCCGAAGACCTAGTTTTACCACCAAAAACTAGGAAAACTTCTTGACTTGAGTATAATGCCACATACACACGACTCGACGAAAAAATGGCCATTAAAATTTTGAAAAATGGAAAGAAACTGCGCTAAAATTAACAAAAAGAAGAAGGGAGAGAAAAAGGCCTGCAACGTAGTCACAGTCTAATCCCTCCAGGTGCTGCGATTACTGTGTAAACAATAAATACAAGAAACAAACATAAGAAAAATATAAATCGCGCTACCTCAACCACCCTTCTTTACAAACATAAACGTATACAAGTGGGTGATCTCTAGTAATATATGTGAAAGGCTGGCTGCTATATCAAATGGCCACTAGGGTGCAACCTGAAGCCATCTCAAAATCCCTCAACAATCATAGTGATGGTGATTTAAAGAAAAAAATCTTTCCACCAAAAATCTAAAAAAAAATTAAAATGTTTTACTTACCCTAAATAGCTGTTGCTATGCGGAAGTGCCGAATCTGCTTCGTCTCTTCCGCGCTCAATTCTCTTCCTCCTCCTACAGTCTGTTTCTTCTTGTGAATAGGGCGCGCTGCATTCTGGGAACTGTGTGTATCCCAGAAAGCAGCCGGCCCATTCACAAAGCGATGCGCTGCTCGCGGATGCGCAGTAGGAAACGGGCAGTGAAGCCGCACGCCTTTAGTGCCTGTTTCCCTTACTATGGATGGCGGCACCTGGAGCTGCCAGGATCAAGGATCGGCCTCGGCGGGGGGGCTGACAACGCTGGCGACTAGGACGGGTAAGTGTCCTTATTAAAAGTCAGCAGCTACAGTGTTAGTAGCTGCTGACTTTTAATTTTTAATTTTTTTTTGAACGGACCTCCGCTTTAACCCCTTAACGTCCGCCGCACGCCTATTTACGTCCGCAGAGTGGCACAGACAGGCAGAAGGATGTATATATACGTCCCTGCCTACTAGCGGGTCGGGGGTCCGATCGGGACCCCCTCCGCTGCGTGCGGCGGGCGGCTTACCTCCGGGAGCGATCCAGGATGAGGGGGGCGGCGATTCGTTTCTGTCCGTCCCCTCGTGATCGCCACAGGGTGTGGTGTGTTTTCATATCTGCACACTGAAATCTTGGTGGAGGTTCTTCGCTTCAACACTTTGAAGATTATACTCATTTTGGACACTATTTACTTATTATTTTTATTGTAGCACTGCACTATTGAATTTGTATACGTTTATGTTTGTCAAGAAGGGTGGTTGAGGTAGCGTGATTTATATTTTTCTTATTAAAAATTTAGAACCTGCTCTATTTTTTCTCATCGTCAAAGTGCTTGTGTGTAGGCTTTAATGACGGGGGGAAAAAAACGTGCATTATCAGAAGCAAGTTATGAGAGGGGAAATTTGCATAATCAGCCCAAAGGGTGGCGCCATTCGAATGGAACTTCCCCTTTATAGTGCCGTTGTACATGTTGTACGTCACCACGTTTTGCTCGAGCATTTTTTTTCACGATCGTGTGTAAGCAAGGCAGGCTTGACAAGAATCACATCGAGAAAAACGGTCGTGTGTACGCGGCATTAACCTAGGGTGAGAATACAGCAGTTACTGTAAGTGTAAAAGAGGGTCAACAATGCCTATTTGCATGCCTCACTGTGCCCATTGCAGTCTCACTGTGCCATACCTCACTGTGCCCATTGCAGTCTCACTGTGCTATACCTCACTGTGCCCGAGTACCTGAATTCTTGACAGGCTTCCACTTTTTAAAAGTCGCGGCTTCCTCCTGGCATTCCGTTCCGTGATAGGCATTTGACACTGTGTTCCGCCTATCATGGAGGTCCTTTCATCCTCGGACAGTTTCCCAGCAGACACTGTGTTCAGTGTTCCACCAATCATGGACATTCTTTAATCCTGAACTGAACAGTGTCTGCTTGGAAACTGAGTCTGAGGATGATAGGACCTCCATGATAGGCGGAACACAGTGTCAAATGCCTATCACCAAACGGAACGCCAGGAGGAAGCTGCGACTTTGAAAAAATGGACACCTGTCAAGAATTCAGGTACACTGACTCAAGTAAAAGCCGAGGGGGGTATTTTCAGCCCTAAAAAGGGCTGAAAAACTCGGCTTATACTCGAGTATATACGGTAAATGCCCATTTTTATTCACAGAAATCCACAGTCACTGAGTCCTGAGACTTTTCTCTTCTTCTGTTAAGTAAAGACAGTTTTTTTTTTGCAAAGTGTCACTGCCCAACACGGACAGTTCCTATTGGCTGTCCGGTGCCAGGGTTCTAAAAAAAAACTCTGTTTTCATCAAAGTGGTTGTAAACCGGTGGATTTTTTTTGGACCCTGCAAGGTAATGTCATAATGTGCTAGTATGCATTGCATACTAGCACATTATGTTATACTTACCTTAAAACAAAGCATTTCAGCTCTGAGATGTCAGAGCTGCAGGCGCTCCCATCTTCACCCATCTTGCTTCCGGGTATAAGGCTTACCTGTAGGTAAAAAAGGGATTTTTAATAACAGCTTACCTGTAAAATCCTTTTCTTGAAGTACATCACGGGACACAGAGCGCATAGCCATTACATATGGGTTATATGGGTACCTTCAGGTGTGGACACTGGTGTAATCAACTTCACAGGAAGTTCCTCCCTATATAACCCCCTCCCACTGAGAGTGCTTTAGTTTTGTAGCAAGCAATTTCTCTGAGGTTACACAATGTTCCCCAAAAGAGGGGTGGGAGCTCTGTGTCCCGTGATGTACTTCAAGAAAAGGATTTTACAGGTAAGCTGTTATTAAAAATCCCTTTTTCTTTATCGTACATCACGGGACACAGAGCGCATAGCCATTACATATGGGATGTCCCAAAGCAATGCTCCATGAAGGGAGGGAGACCGTAAGGCCAAAAAATAGCCAAACAGAAAATATATCAGGAGGTAAAAAAGCTCCACCAACAGAAAAAAAGGGGGCGTGAACCGGGCCAGAGGATTCTATACTGCTGCCCGTAGGACCGCCTGCCCAAATGCTGCATCCGTAGCCTTTGCGACGTCCAACTTATAAAATTTAGTAAACGTATGTACGGAAGACCAGGTTGCCGCTTTGCAAACCTGTGCCATAGAGATCTGATGGTGTGCCGCCCAAGAGGCACTCATGGCCCTCGTAGAATGGGCTTTAACTGATAAGGGAGGTGGAACGCGCTTCAGACCATAGGCCTGAAAAATCAGCTGCTTAATCCACCTAGCCAAGGAAGACTTGGCAGCCGGCTGACCCTTCTTGGGGCCATCCGGAAGAATGAAAAGCACATCTGTTTTCCGAATCTTTTCTGTAGCCCTGAGATAAACCCTCATGGCTCGAACCACGTCCAAAGTATGAAGCAGTCTTTCCTCTCTGGACTGGGGAGTAGGAAAGAAGGATGGTAGGACTAGGTCCTGATTCAAGTGAAAACTGGATATGACCTTAGGAAGGAAAGAAGGTTGAGGCCGCAGAACCACTCTGTCCTTATGCAGAATCAGGTACGGTTCCCTGCAAGACAAGGCTGCCAGCTCGGAGACCCTTCTGGCCGAAGCCATAGCCACCAAGAAAACCAACTTTCGGGTTAGCAGCACAAGAGGGATTTCTGTCAGAGGTTCAAACGGCTGCTTTTGTAAAGCTGACAAGACCAGATTTAAATTCCAGGGGCAGAGGGGAGCTCTAATAGGGGGATTTACATGCAAGACCCCCTGCAAAAAGGTTTTCACAAGCGAATGTGTGGCCAAAGGCCTTTGAAACCATATCGATAAGGCAGACACCTGTCCCTTTAGAGTACTAAGAGCCAACCCCTTGTCAACGCCAACCTGGAGGAATCGCAAGATCCTGTCAATAAAAAACTTGCGAGGATGCCCTCCTTGAGACTCGCACCACTCCACATAGGTTTTCCAGACTCTGTAATAGATATTTCTAGAGACTGGCTTTCTAGCTTGAATTAACGTAGATATGACTTGGGCTGAGAGGCCTCTGCCCTTAAGAATTAGGGATTCAGCCGCCAAGCCATCAAATTTAGCTGCTGTGAAGCAGGGTGGTAGATCGGGCCCTGAAACAGCAGATCTGGGCGCAGGGGGAGTGGCCACGGTGCCCCTACTGACATCCTCACGATGAGTGCGTACCAAGCCCTTCTGGGCCAGGCTGGGGCCACCAGGATCACCGGCCTGCGCTCCACCCTGATCCTTCGTAGAAGGCGGGGAATCATCTGTAGTGGAGGGAACGCATACAGGAAAGAAAACTGGTGCCAGGGGCAAACCAACTAATCGGTCCCGTAGGCCGAGGGGTCCCTGGCTCGGGATACGAATTTGTCCAACTTCTTGTTGAATCTTGTTGCCATGATGTCCACATCGGGAACTCCGAATCTTTGGCAAATCTCTTGGAATACCTGGGGGTGAAGAGACCACTCTCCCGGGAGTAACTGTTGACGACTCAAAAAATCTGCTTGAGAATTGTCTATCCCTGGGATGAACACTGCTGAGATGCAGGGTACATGGGCTTCGGCCCATGAAAAAATCAGGTTTACTTCCCTTTGAGCCGCCAGGCTCCTTGTGCCCCCCCTGGTGGTTTATGTATGCCACCGCCGTGGCATTGTCGGACTGTATCCTTACTGGCAGACCCTGCAGGGGGAGAGTCCAGGCGACCAGGGCCAACCGAGCAGCTCTGATCTCTAGGACATTGATGAGAAGCAGACTTTCTGCCTCTGACCACTGTCCCTGCTGGGTCCGTTTTCCTAAAATTGCCCCCCAACCTGTTAGGCTGGCATCTGTGGTTACTATTTCCCACGAGATGGGGCAAAAGGTTTTCCCTTTTGATAATTTTTGAGGGATCAGCCACCAGTACAGGCTGCGCCTGACTCCTGGGGAAAGAACTAATGGACGGTCTAATGCCTGTATGGACTTGTTCCAAGCAGAGAGAATAGCTGCTTGCAGAATTCTGGTATGGATCTGGGCATAGGGCGCTGCTTCGAAGGCGGCCACCATCTTTCCCAGCAGTCGCATGCATAGGCGAATAGTCGGCTTCTTTTTGCCTAAGACTACTTGAATCGTTTGAATCAACGACCTGATCTTCTCTTGAGGTAAAAATACCCTCTGGCATTCTGTATCTAACCGAAAGCCTAGATATTCCAACTTTCTTGTGGGTTGTAACCTTGATTTTTCTTGGTTCACAATCCACCCGAACTCTTCTAGATGCCGCACTGTGCGGACTACTGCATGATTGAGGTTGGAAGCTGATCTGTCGATAACCAGGAGATCGTCCAGGTATGCCAGGACCAAGATGCCTTCTGTCCTTAGGACGGCTAGCACCGGGGCTAACACCTTTGTGAATACCCGTGGAGCTGTTGCCAACCCGAAAGGGAGGGCTACGAACTGGTAATGACTTTGATTTATCGTAAAACGAAGAAACTTGTGATGTGCTGGGTAAATCGGCACATGCAGATATGCATCCTTTATGTCTATAGATGCTAGAAAGTCGCCCTGATGCAGGCTGGCTGTCACTGAACGTAAGGAGTCCATACGAAAGGTCTGAATCCTTAGAAAGCGATTTAGGCGTTTGAGGTCTAATATAGGCCTGACGTCGCCATTGGGTTTTGGTATAACAAAAAGGTTGGAGTAGAATCCCAGACCCCTTTCTTGGGTTGGTACTTCTACAATTACTCCTTGGAGCAAAAGGCGATCCAACGCCTTTACGAGAGAGGCCCTCTTTAACGGGTCGCTTGGAAGACTTGACCCCTGAAAATGAGGAGGGGGGATTTCTCGAAACTCTAGTTTGTAGCCTGAGGCTACTACGGACCGAACCCAAGAGTCGGGAATTCTGGCCTTCCAGACTTCGGAGAAAAACTGAAGTCTTCCCCCCACCCAAGAGAGTGGGGGCGCCCCTTCATGAATCTGACTTGATGACTGGTTTAGCCGGCTTGCGAGACCAGGGCCTCTTGTTTGCCGCGGCTTGTCCCTGTGGGCGGCTACTAACTGCTGAACGCCCGGGAGGCCGTCGATACTGACGGGAAGTCGAAGGGGCCGAGCCTGCAATGGCCTGTCGTTTAAACGTGGGCCCACGTGGTCTTTTCTTGATCGGTAAGGAAGTACTTTTTCCACTTGATATGGTGTGGATATATTTATCTAGGTCTTCCCCGAATAGTCTTCCCCCATGAAAGGGAAACCCTGCTAAAAGCTTTTTGCAGGGTGCCTCTGCTGACCAGTTCTTTAGCCACAAAAGGCGACGCATGTGAACCATCAGTAGAGATGAACGGGATGCCTGTTGGATGGAGTCCTTAATAGCATCTATTGCAAAGCAGAGAGCCCTAGGGAATTCTGCTAATTCATGAGTATGCTGAGCCGGCATGTCCTTTAATATATGTTTTGCCTGATCCTTCAGGGCCTGACAAACACCAATGGCTGCTACTGCTGGCTGAACCATGGCACCTACTGAGGTGAAAGCTGCTTTCAGTAGGGTCTCAAATTTTTTGTCGACCGGATCCTTGAACATATGGACATTTTCAACCGGACAAGTCAGGGATTTATTCACGCAGGAAATGGCCGCGTCCACTGTAGGGAGTGCCCATTTCTTTACATATTCCTCTTCCATAGGGTAGAGAATAGAGAATCTTTTAGGAGGGACAAAGATTCTATCAGGTCGAGCCCAATCCTGGTAAATCACGTTCCGCAGAAGCGGGTGCATTGGAAAAGACGCACAAGTTAATGGAGCCTTTAAAGAACCCAATGAGGATACCTCCGGGGCTACTAGTTCTGGCACTGGAAGTTTAAAGGCAGTGCGAACCATATCTGTCAAAGACTGGATCCACAGGCTCTCCGCTTGAGAGGCCGAAAAATATTCATCTATAGTGGAATTTTCCCTGTCTGAACCGTCGGGACTTAGGTCTGCCTGATCCCCTTGTGGGTCCCGTTCCTCTGAAGAGGAGACCTCCGCCTCTGAAAACCCCACACTGGGTGAGGGGGATCTAGCCCGCTTGCTACTTGGGCAAGGACGGGAAAACAACGCAGTTAACCTTTTCTCTAGCCCACTCATGGTGGCTGCTAGCATTTCTTCCGTCACGTAAACGGGAATGGGTGGATCGGGGGCCGCCTCTGCCCCCAGCACCCCCAATGGCTCTTGTACCATGCCACTCGGTGTCCTAACTGGCGAGGGTGGGGCCGTAGACGCCTGGCCCAAATCCTCTGACCCCGATGGAGACCCCTTTTGCTTTTTGGCACCTTTAGCAGCCTTGGCTGGTCCAGATCCCTTTGGAGCCATTGTACAACCTTGGGTCACCCCTATAGCCAACACCTGACTGTTGCAGCTAGGAGTAACCAATATGAGGGCAGGTATGAGAAAAATGAAAAAGAACTAATTTCTCTCTTTTTCCTTTTTTTTTTCCAAAAAAATTTTTTTTTTTACCCGCCTGGGAGGTGGCAATACTGAGGAAACCTGTGAGTATTGACACACCAATGCCCGTTAGCCGGAGTCCAAGGTAGACTCAGATACTGCTGGATCTAAGGCTTGAGTCCCTTTAAGAAAAAAACTTCCTTTTTTTTTTTTTTTCTGGTCAATAGTGGACCTAAGTCCTAGACCTGAAGATCCACAAAACCGCCACTAGGTGTCCCTGTGTGGCCAAAAGACCCAGCTGCACGCTCTGTATCCTTTCTTCCTCTGCCTCCAGGAGGGAAAGACCAGCCAGAGAAAAAGTTTTTCCCTTTAAACAGACCCTGACGCTGCTGGCCCGCCCCCCCGACGCACGCCGACGCTATAAAAGGCAGCGTGCACGCGCGCGCGCACGATCGCGCGCACCACGCTGAAACCACATGGAGGAAGCAGAGCAGAGGAAAACAACATGGACCAGCGTTTAGGCAGCACCAACAGACACCAGGTAAGCACTAATCTTATTGTAGTGCACACACAGAGAGGAAGCTGTCCCCATGGGCTTCCTAAGAAACAGGAGTTTTTACCAGCAATTTCCTCTTTAAAACATGTGGGGTTGCAGTATCAGTGTTAACAGGCAGACCTGGGGTGAGTAGCAAATATATAACTTACACAAGTATACATATATCTACATGTTATCTGGGTAAACATTAGTATCCCATCCTGCCTACACAGACATAGTGGAGATAGTGGCTGATGCCCAAGCATACTGTTAGCCAACCCAGAACCCCCAGGGGAATACCTACTGTCGAACCAAGTCCCGCAGGTTCCCTCTTACCTGCTCCACGCCGCAGGGTATTGCAAAATGCAAGAGGCCCAATCTTCCCCCATCTCCGTGGGTATTGTCTTGGACCTTCAGGGACCGGGGTCCTGTGTTAAGGAACCCACACCCCTGGACCTATATAGCATCCTGGCATCAGTAGCGTTTAGTTCTTGGAAGAGACTAAGGCACTGGAGCCCAGAATCCAGCCCTCCAAGGAGAGGCATTATAGGCAAAACCCCACTCCAGCAGGGCCCGGGTACCGTACACCTTGGCTTTGAAGCACTTCGGACGGATCCGGCTAGCTATCCTGGGTCCCGAGACCTCCGAGGGACAGCTAGACGTGACCAACACCTAAGACACTGGCGAAAAAACTAAAGCACTCTCAGTGGGAGGGGGTTATATAGGGAGGAACTTCCTGTGAAGTTGATTACACCAGTGTCCACACCTGAAGGTACCCATATAACCCATATGTAATGGCTATGCGCTCTGTGTCCCGTGATGTAAGATAAAGAAATGAATATCTCCTAAACATACACCGTTTAAGAGATATTCACCCTGCATGCAGCCACTGAAGTCATGATATGCCGGACCTTTAGAGTTTCTTGCCAAACCGAGGGCTTCTGTGCGCATGCGTGGGAGTGACGTCATCGTGGCTCCAGCTACTCACAGCGCCAGAGCCTGCAAACCCTGAAGAAACTACATTGGAACACATCAGCCCTTTCAGCGGTGACCGGGCACCACTGCAAGGGGTTTGTTCTAAGGTAGTTATTTCATAATGTGCTAGAATGTGATAGATTCAATTAGCACATTATGTCATTGTCTTGCAGGGAATTTTATTTATTTTTATATTTTCCAGCGGTTTACTACCACTTTAATTATAAACAGGAGGCTTTCATTACTAGGATTACATGGATAACAAAAAGGCACAAAATACCCTTGGCCATAAAAGGGTTAATACACCGTAACCTTTCTCCAAGCAACATATTATACAATATAATTTACAGATAAAAATAAAACTGGTATTATTATTATATTACATTTTCTCCTCCTACATATTGCAATTTTGTTAGGACAGGTAGCAGACTGATGGAGCCAAAGATTTACTAGCAAATATATAAATACGCTGATAAATGGGGTCCATAGAGGACAACTCTGTGTCTTGTTGTTTACATTTTAAGCTATAAAAGCAGGCATATCTTCACAAACTGCCGTTGTTTGTACGCTGGTACCAAACTGTAGCAGGCGATGTTCCCTGGCATCTGCTTTCTATCAGTGGAAATTGCATGGTTCTTATCAGAAGGGCTCACATGTAATCTTCCATATGTCCATCCCCTCCCACAGTCATAGAGACGATGTGTATTGTTCTACAAGAGTTCCTTCTGGTCTACACAAACCGTAACATTCTACAAATCTAAATTCTCCATGCAGTATACAAGGATTGAGTTTGAAATACAACCAACCCAACGAGGGCACAAGAATGGCCACTAGCATGCCAGGTTGTTCAATTTGAAATGGTCAACTTTGGTGTGAGCTATCTTTGTACACCCCTAAGACCGAGTACAAGTACCGATACTATTTCATGTACCTCGCCATAACTGGGGGAACACAACAGCTGTCATTTGCATTTGAATAGCTGTGTTTCCCCGACGCGCCGACAAGTATAGCCCCTCCCCCTTGCCCAGAAACTTTGATAGACAGATCACCCGTCCAACGTCCCTGTCTATGTGTGGCCTGTCTATGTGTGGCAGACGTTAGGCTGTCTCCAATAGCCATTTTGGACCGCCAAGGCGACAGCGCAGTATGGACTAAAAAGCCTACTATAACCACTCTGCCCTGAACCTGCTGTAAAAAAGTACTTACCTCTATTCTTGACCTCTGCCCATGAAAAATTATCTGTGTCATATTCTATATATATATTTTTTTACTATTCACCTAATATCTGTGTTAAAAAGCTCCAGAAGAAGCGTCAGAAACGCAAAACATTGTTGGGCTAACCACCGTGCGACACTCCACCTATAGAAACTGTACCGGTTTCCAAAATTCTATATAACTTAAGTAGATGTGAAATATCTACGTTTTGGTTACCTTGTATATGTGTACAAATATATTCTAGTGGTCTGTCTCACTTTGATATGTGCTAGTCAATTGCCACCTATTGTGACAGTTTATGTTTTAATATATATTTTGTTGTCTCACCTACTATGTATCTTTTTATATGTAATAAATAATCTATTTTTAACTGTACTACGCCTATAAAGTCAGTTTTCCACTATACACTCGTGTATGGTTACATGGTGTATATTTATTGTCTAAAACTAATTTCGGCACGTGGCATATATATACCCTATTTGATCCACAGTTCCACTCTGTGATGATCAAAATTTAATTATTCCATTGCAAAAGTACATCAAATTTTTTTCCCTTCCGGAAGCAAGGTGCTTTTATTCTGTTGTCTGTTGCTGTTTGGAGGTTTGTGTCGTGTCGGTGTGTATATATATATATATAATTAATAATAAATAAGATAATTATAATAATATTAAAATTTGTAAATTTATATTAGTTAGAAAAAATAAAAATATATATTTATTATATTAATTATTATAAAATATATACTAAACAGAAAAACATGTATATAAAATATATATTTACCCATTAGGGTGAAAAGAGCAACTGGCAAGGAAATGGAGTGTTGCCAGTACCTTGCCCAGTGGCGGTCGGCAGATCCTCTCCCGTGTAAGAACAGGGGAGTAGGCGCTATGGTGAATAAAGTAGCTGTTGCCTCCCAGTAGGATCCCTATGTGGGGAGCTAATATAAATATGGATAGTAGAAAGGGAAATGGCTCTGCTAAATTAATACCTTTGTCGGGTATATCCGTGGGGTGAGCCCAATGGTAATAGGCCCCCCTTTTGGCTGGAATTAGGGTGCAATTGGAGAGATACCCTGTGTTAATAGGAGGGTAGATGTTGGTTCCTCAGCTTCCACTAATTTCAGTGAAATTGAGTAAAGGTGGATTAATTAGGTCAGGAGCCTGTGCAGGCCAGCAGGCCCAAAGATTGCTAAAGTAAAATGATCCTATGCTGCTATAAGGATGCCAGTTGTGACAGATGCACCCTAAACCATATAAAACAAAGAAAAAAATGTGTCTCTAGAGTCTAATAGGTAGGAATCCCTACTAGTGTGGTTACTAGTGTAATCAACCACACTAGTAGGGATTCCTACCTATTAGACTCTAGAGACACATTTTTTTCTTTGTTTTATATGGTTTATGGTGCATCTGTCACAACTGGCATCCTTATAGCAGCATAGGATCATTTTACTTTAGCAATCTTTGGGCCTGCTGGCCTGCACAGGCTCCTGACCTAATTAATCCACCTTTACTCAATTTCACTGAAATTAGTGGAAGCTGAGGAACCAACATCTACCCTCCTATTAACACAGGGTATCTCTCCAATTGCACCCTAATTCCAACCAAAATGGGGGCCTATTACCATTGGGCTCACCCCACGGATATACCTGACAAAGATCCTCTCCCGTGCCCTCCTCCTTCTGTGCTCATCTAAAGTCAGTTGTATAGCTATGAGCAAGGATGCCCCTGGCACGTTGGCATACAGATTAATGTCCTGCAAGTGTGGCTGCTCAGCTCGTCACTAACAGTGTTGCTTTTGCTGACATGTAGACGGATTGTCTAATTTTAAACCTGCTTTTATATGGTCTAATTTTACACCGGCCGTGCAGCTGATAAGCACATCGTGTAGACTGCACCGCACAAACTTACTTTTGTGGATCGGCGTATCTCCCTCATTTGCATAGCAAATTAATTGTGTGTCTAGTGCAGTTTTGCACGCACGCTGCGCCGGTCTATCCAAATTACCTCGGTCTAAAAAATGTGGATTTCAGGCGTATATCGTTTTGGGGATACGGTGCATAGATAAGCGTGTACATTTTTAGACTTACACGTGCCTAACTCGTGATACTCTGGAGTAAATGCTTTGTGAATCTGGCCCATTGTTTTAAACGTCTTTTTGCCCACACACGATCATTTTTTATGACACAAAAAACGACATTCTGAAAAACGACATAAAAAATTCAAGCATGTTCGAATTTTTTTTGGGTCGTTTTTTTTAAGACATAAAACAACGTTTTGCCCACACACGATCATTTTAACCACTTGCTTACTGGGCACATAAACCCCCTTCGTGCCCAGGTGAAATTTCAGCTTCCGGCACTGCGTCGTTTTAACTGACAATTGCACGGTCGTGCGACGTGGCACCCAAACAAAATTGGCGTCCTTTTTTTCCCCACAAATAGAGCTTTCTTTGTTGCTATAATAACTATCCCAATTTTTTTTTTTTTTTTTTTTCTCGTTTAAGGCCGATACATATTCTTCTACGTATTTTTGTAAAAAAAATAAAAAATCACAATAAGTGACTGCTTTGCGCAAAAGTTATAGCACCTACAAAATAGGGGACAGAATTATGATTTTTTTTTAATATTTTTTTTTTACTAGTAATGGCAGCGATCTGCGATTTTTATTGGGACTGCGATATTGCGGCGAACACATCGGACACTTTTGACACATTTTTGGCGCCATTCACATTTATACAGCGACCAGTGCTATAAATATGCACTAATTACTGTATAAATGTGACTGGCATTGAAGGGGTTAACACTAGGGGGTGAGGAAGGGGTTAAATGTATTGCCTGGGTGTGTTCTAACTGTGTGGGGGGAGGGGAGTGACTGGGGGAGGTGATCGATGCTGTCTCCCTATGTACAAGGGAAACAGCATCTGTCACCTTTCTCTGACAGGACGTGGAGCTCTGTGTTTACACACAGAGCTCCACGTCCCTGCTCTGTCACCGCCGATCGTGTGTACCTGACGCACATCGCGGCCGCCGGGTACACGCATCGAATCCTCGGTGATGCCTCGGTGATGCGTCGGGACGGGTCACGTCCAAAGACGTGACCCCGGCGCCTCAGGTCCGCTCTGTTGACGTATTCTGTCAATAGCGCGGACCCGAAGTGGTTAAATTACGTTTTTTAAAACGTTTTATTTCATCACAAAGAAACACCGCGTGTAGGCATCATGAGACGCAGTACCCGACTTATCCTTGGATTTAGAATCCCCTTTGTGCCTATGAGATGGATACCTGTTGGAAAAAAACAAAGCTGCAGGTAAATTCCTTGATCCTTTATCCTATAAGGAGTACTGACTGCGCCTGATAAGGGTTGTTACAATTGAGCAGCAGGTCAGACAGGATCGTGCCACTTCTGCAGCGTCAGATTTGAAGTGGATTTGCCTTTCGTAAATAACCCCCAAGCACCAGTACAGAGAGCGAGAGACTATTCAGTCTAGCATCTCATATTTTTGATGAGAAGAGGAACTGTCTCTCCTATGAGAAAGCTGAACAACTTTTGTTCTAATGCCGCGTACACACGATCACTTTATGTGATGGAAAAAAACGTCATTTTTAAAAACGTCAATTTAAATGACCGTGTGTGGAGGGAAACGTCGTTTTATGTCTTGTGAAAAACGACCAAAAAAAATTGAAGCATGCTTCAATTTTTTGTGTCATTTTTCAAAACGTTGTTTTTTGTTTCACAAAATGTAGCAAAACGTTGTTTAAAACATTGTTTTTCAACCCGCGCATGCCCAGAAGCTAGTTATGAAGCTAGCTTCAATGGAAAAGAGTGGTGAACGTAACCTCGCTTTGCTAGAGCATTGTGAAAAAACGATGGTGTGTAGGCAACATCGACTTTGAAAATTGAAATTTCAAAAACGTCGTTTTTTACTTCACAGAAAACTTTGTTTTTTTTCCCATCGCATAAAGTGATGGTGTGTACGCGGCATTAGAGTGAAATCTGCCACTTTTGTTCAAATAGATTAGAAATCGGTAGCACAGTTCCAATTTTCTAGTTGTGCCATTAGTTGTTCATGATTGTAGTCCTATAGTTTTTTTTGCACTTCAATTTAAAAGAGAACTCCAGCTTTTGAACTACATAGTTTGTTGTTGGGCCAAACTATTTCTCTCCCTAAGCTGTCAGCCCGCTGCATGTGCATTCTCAATGAACTTGTAATGAATAATGCTTTATTCCTTACGATACTGTTTTTCTTTAATTTTTCAGTATATCCTGTATGTGCTCCTGATGAAGCTCTAACCGAGCGAAACATGTTGGGCATTCTTCATACAGGTTTCATGGTGGCTCTCGTCTGAGCCGTGTGTGTCCTTTGGGACCAAATGATGTTTATGTATATATTTTTTAAACAATTTTGTATATGTTAAAACAATACATTTTGTCTTTTTACATATCTATTTTGATTTATTGATAGTAGATTTTGACGCCTTTAAAGTCCTGGGGTTTGTTACCCCTCCCATTTTTCTGCCTGTATTGTAGGGGGGTTCTGTATTGTAGGGGGGAGGGGGTTCTGCATTGTGAGGGGGGGGGGGGTTCTGTATTGTAGGGGGTATGTATTGTGGGGGGGGGTTCTGTATTGTAGGGGGGTTCTGTATTGTAGGGGGGAGGGGGTTCTGTATTGTAAGGGGGTTCTGTATTGTAGGGGGTCTGCACTGTAGGGGTGGATCTGTATTGTAGGGAGGGTTCTGTATTATAAAAGAAGGGTTCTGTATTGCAGGGGGGGTCTGCTCTGTAGGGGTGAATTTGTATTGTAGAGGGGGTTCTGTATTGTAAGGAGGGGTCTGTTTTGTAGGGGAGGGGTGTCTGCACTGTAGGGGTGGGTCTGTATTGTAAAGGGGTCTGCACTGTAGGGGGTGACTGTAAGGGGATGGGTCTGCACTGTAGGGGGAGACTGTAGGGGGGTCTGCGTAACATGCAGGGGGTCCAGAACTGTTAGGGGGGTGTCTGTGTAACATATAGGTGTCTAGAGCTGTGGGGGGCTGTGTAATGTAAAGTGATGCAGGGTGCTGTGTAATATAAAGGGGTCCAGTGGTGCAGTTGTGGAGAGGGGTACACAGTAGTGAGATATATTGAAGAATGCAGGGGGCAAAATGGGGTTTTAAAATGTTACTGTGGGGGGGGGGCAGATATAGGATCCGCCCCGGGTGCCAAAAACGTTTTTCTGTAAGTAAATATTTTTTTTTTATAAATGCAGTGTACTGCTTAATGTCTGTTTTGTATTTTATTATTTAAATAGGGTGTTTTTTAAAGGAACAGTAAATACTTTATTGTAATTATGTTTGATATTTGATTGTAAATTTACAGGTTGTGGTATTATAGCGTGTGATTTACTTTATGTGGCGTTATTATAGCGTGTGATTTGCAGGATAGGTGGCGTTATTATAGCGTGTGATTTGCAGGATAGGTGGCGTTATTATACCATGTGAATAAAAGTTGTATTTTCATCATAGCTTGTAATCTGTTTTTTGGGAACTTAACGGAATGGAGCCGGTATTGGAAAAATGGGTGTGGACACTGAAAGGGTGTGGTTACGGAGGGGCGTGGTTACGGAGGGGCGTGGTCACTAGGAGCGCTGCAAAGCTTTCTCGCACAGGGCGCCTAAAGGCTTAAGGCCGGCCCTGGGTACTGGCAGCTAGTTTTTTAATTCACTTATCAAGTATTGGGGTTTGACACCCATTTTTCTTTTTAGCGCAGTGTTTTTTTCCTTCTGGAAAGTTTTTTTTGGTGTTTAACCTTAAAACATGTCAGTACCCTATATCAGGGCTCATGAAATTACAAATGTTTTATGCAGAATTAAGCTACAAAAATAAATATTAACAACTTTATTAGTGCAGCCTCACCAGTGCCCATCAATGCAGGGTGACCTGTGCTCATCAAAGCAGCCTGACCAGTGCCCATCAATGCAGCGTAACCAGTGCCCATCAATGCAGCGTAACCTGTGCCCATCAATAAAGGGTAACCTGTGCCCATCAATAAAGGGTAACCTGTGCCCATCAATAAAGGGTGACCAGTGCCCATCAATGCAGCGTGACCAGTGTCCATCAATGCAGCGTGACCAGTGTCCATCAATGCAGCGTGACCAGTGTCCATCAATGCAGCGTGACCAGTGTCCATCAATGCAGCGTGACCAGTGTCCATCAATGCAGCGTGACCACCAGTGTCCATCAATGCAGCGTGACCACCAGTGTCCATCAATGCAGCGTGACCAGTGTCCATCAATGCAGCGTGGCCAGTGTCCATCAATGCAGCGTGGCCAGTGTCCATCAATGCAGCGTGGCCAGTGTCCATCAATGCAGCGTGGCCAGTGTCCATCAATGCAGCGTGGCCAGTGTCCATCAATGCAGCGTGGCCAGTGTCCATCAATGCAGCCTGACCAGTGGCCATCAATGCAGCTGATCTGTGCCCATCAATGCAGCCTGACCAGTGCCCATCAATGCAGAGTAACCAGTGCCCATCAATTCAGAGTAACCAGTGCCCATCAATGCAGCATAACCAGTACCTATCAATGCAGTGGATCAGTGCTTATCAATGCAGCGTAACCAGTGCCCATCACTGCAGTGGACCAGTGCTCATTAATGCAGCGTAACCAGTGCCCATCACTGAAGCAGATCTGTGCCCATCCTCGCAGCAAAACCAGTGCCCATCAAAGCATAGGTATGATTCAGACATCATATCCATGCCTCTAATTACCCCCCCCCCCCAATACAGCACATCTATGCTCTCAACCTTTCTCCCAGCACACATCTTGTTTAATCCTCCAGCACACTGTTATATTTACCATTCTTCTTCAGCCACGACGGTGCACACTGAGGGCGGACTGAGAGGGTTTGAGCCTACCCACTTAGAACTGCCTTGCAGAGACATTTACCACCCCCCTCTTTTGATGTGCCACAGGTGGGAGGCAGATAGGGGCGGTCCCGGGCATCTCTTTCACTCTTATGGAAGTGCATGCTGTGTGCCTGTGGGAGGCGGGTATGTGCGGCAGATATGAGGCGAGGGGAGGAGTGGTCCCTGGTGGCTCTTTCACTCCTATGGAAGTGAACGCTCTGTGTGACTGTGGGGGCTGTGAAGTGCGGCAGGTGGGAGGCGGAGAGGGGCAGTCCTGGGTGGCTCTTTCACTCCTATAGAAGTGCACGCTCTGTGTGACTGTGAGGGGCGGGGATGTGCGGCAGGAGGAAGGTGGAGAGGGGCTGTCCTGGGCAGCTGACTGTTCGTAATGAAATTGCCACACTGCAAAGTTCGCAGCGCGGTGGGGGAGAGGAGCACTGGCTATACATTCACAGCCCTATCCATACTCGCCCTTCTCATTTTTTCACTCGCCAAATGCGAGCGGGCGAGTGCAAATTTTGAGGGCTGCCCTATATTATATATAGTGAAGAAATGTCATTGGCACACCAACACCAAGGATGCTTCAAAAGGGTCCTAAGCTTTATTTACATAGTCGCACAGTACACATACGGTAATGTTTCGGAGCCACGCACGACCCCTTCATCAGGCAAGTGACTTGCCTGGCCAAGAGGCCCTGCGTGGCTTTGAAGCATTACTGTATGTGTACCACGTGACCATGTGAATAAAGCTTTGGACCCTTTTGAGGAACCTTTGGTGTGCTGATGACATTACTTCACTCCGATTATCTACGGTTTCCAGTGGGTGGTCATTACAGCACCCAGCATTATTACAGCCATTTTCATGAATGTGTGCATGGGGAATATTGCGTTTGGCCTATATTTTCCATAAGCGACACTTTTAAAGCCCCCTATAGGTCATCAGTTTAGTGTGATGTCACAAGGGGTGGGATTTCCTGGGTGACGTCACCGGATGGTCATGTCCCATGGCAATATAAGAAATGGCAGACAGCGGGAGCCGACCCAACGGAGGCAGCCAGTGTCAGGCATCGGTGGCAGCAGACAAAGAAGACATCACAGGAAAGGGAAGAGGGAGAAGAAACCCATGAGAGAGAGAGAAGAGAGACCTCTCAAGCTTCATCAGGCTGGATAGGGAGCGTCAGTGCACAGCCATTTTCAGATCTCTCTAGAGATGTTCAATCGGGTTCAATTCTGGGCCACTCAAGGACATTCACAGAGTTGTCCCATAGCCACTCCTTTGTTAACTTGGCTGTTTGCTTAGGGTCGTTGTCCTGTTGGAAATGAACCTTCGCCCCCCTCTTAGGTCCAGAGCAGGTTTGAATCAAGGGTTGCTCTGTACATTGCTGCATTCATCTTTCCCTCAATTCTGACTAGTATCCCAGTCCCTGCCGCTGGAAAACATCCCCACAGCAGAATGTTGCCACCATTATGTTTCACTGTAGGAATGGTATTGGCCAGTTTCTTCCAGACATGACGCTTGCCATTCAGACCAAAGTGTTCAAAATTTGTTTCACCAGACCAAAGATGTTTTGTTTCTTATGGTCCGAGAGTCCTTTAGGTCAGTGGTCCCCAACCTTTTTGGCACCGAGGACCGGCGTTGTGGAATATAATCAAGCCAAGGCCCGGGGGGGTGGTGGGTTGTTTTGTAGCTTTTCGCAAGCAATTTTTCCAGAAAATGGCTGGTGCTTCAATCATCACAGAACAATGGCTGATATGGTGTTGGGATGATTGAAGCGCATTATTTGTCATTGCATTGTAATGTAAAATTAAATAGTTTAAACTCACCATAATGCAGAATCTGCCAACAGATGCGGTTTTTCACTTGCCACGTCACCTTCCACCAGGTGTGGATTGTCGCTTGCCATGTCACCTTCCACCAGGTGTGGATTGTCGCTTGCCACGTCACCTGCCACCAGATGTGGATTGCCACAACACCTGCCACCAGGTGTGGATTGCCACATCGCTTGCCACACCACCTGCCACTAGATTTTTTTGTGTCATCTGCAGTAGTGGCAACACAGGCCATTGAGGGAGAACAACGGTAATGCAGTAAAGCCGCCCCGCTGTCTGAGCGGAAGTGCTGGGTTCCGGGCGGGCGGCGAGAGATGATCTCATCTCTCTGCTTCCGCTCCTCGCCACAGTATAGCAGCCCCACTGTGTGGGCGGAAGTGCTGTGTTCCGGGTGGGCGGCGAGAGATGATCTCATCTCTGTGCTCCCGCACATCGCTGCAGTGTGTGGGCGGAAGTGCCGTGACATCTCTCTGCTTGTGTAGTGCAGCCTTCGCCGCGGCCCGGCTGCAAATAGGCCACGACCCGACAGTGGGCCGCGAACCGGAAGTTGGGGAACCCTGCTTTAGGAGACCTTTGGCAAACGCCAGGTGGGCTGTAATGCGCCTTCTTACTGAGAAGTGGCGTCCGTCTGGCCACTCTACCATACAGGCCTAATTGGTGGAGTGCTGCAAAGATGGAGTTTTTTCTGAAAGGTTTTCCTCTCTTCACAGGAGAAACACTGAAGCTCTGTCAGAGTGAACATCAGGTTTTTGGTCACCTCCCTGACTAAGGCCTTTCTCCCCTGATCGCTCAGTTTGGCCAGCTCCAGGGGTTGCCCTAATAGTTTCAAACGTCTTCCATTTACGGATGATGGAGGCCACTGTGCTCATTTGGACCGTCAATGCTGCAGACATTTCTCTGTACCCTTTCCCAGATCTGTGCCTCGATACAATCCTGTCTCGGAGGTCTACAGACAATTCCTTGGACTTCTTGGCTTGGTTTGTGCTCTGACCTGCACTGTTAACTGTGGGACCTTATATAGACAGGTGTGTGCCTTTCCAAATCATGTCCAATCAACTGAATTTACCACAGGTGGACTCCAATCAAGTTGTAGACACATCTCAAGGATGATCAGTGAAAACAGGATGCACCTGAGCTCAATTTTGAGTGTAATGGCAAAGGCTCTGAAAACATATGTACATGTGATTTTTTGTTTTCGTTTTTTGTTTTCCTTATACATTTGCAAGGATTTCAAAACAGACTTCTTTCACGTTGTCATTATGTGGTATTGTTTGTATAATCATGGAGGAAAATAATGAATGTAATCCATTTTAGAATAAGGCTGTAACCTGTAACATAACAAAATGTGGAAAAGTAAGGCGCTGTGAATACTTTCCGAATGCACTGTATACATTTTATCATAAATAACTGACACCCCTATTGCTGTTAGGCTGAAAAAAATGATTAAAGATAGCAGAGTGTTTTTCTCTAAAAGAGATTCCAAAAGGCAATGAACAGAAAAAAAAAAACACAATGCCCTCAGTATAACTTTAAAGAGACCATGGACTCCCTTTTAGACATATTTTAAAGCAACCACTAGATGGTATTGCTGATTTAGAGAATGAAGAAAGCACTTGTGAAGTCATTACTGGAACACTGTTTACTGCCCTATTACGTTACCTTGACCGTTCAATGAGGACAAGTGGTTTTAACTTCCTGCTGTGCTAAAAACTCAATAACCTCACTTTTAGAACTTAAAATATATGCATATGAAAGCGCTAGCAATATCAAGTACCCAGAACCGGTGGCATCAATACTACTATATTTAGCAGGTCAACAACATTTTGCAAACCTGGAAAAGCAGCAGTTGAAAGGAGAGTTTCTTCTTGGTTCTGTGCATCGTTCAATGTTATAATGATCAAAAAGATGTTAAGCAAAAAAAAAGCAAAAATTCTGTGTACAAGCCAGGAGATTGTAAAGCCAAACATTCCTCAACAAACCTCAAATGTAAACTGAACAAGGAGGGCGGTAAAGCAACAATTTACTGCACAGTGGAGATTGTTCACACTGCACTGTGAATGTGAGAAAGTTGTGCATTTCTGGGCTCCAAGGGCCTGGGTCCTAGGGAGTCTATTTATCAAGAAGCTGCACAGTGGTCGAGGTTGTCAGCTTCTTGGTTTGATGGTTTTCTGGTAACGGATTCCACCAGCAGTCTTCTCAAGTATTTATGAAGCTCCAATATATAAAGCTGGAATTTAATCACTTCAATACCGGGCATTTTCACCCCCTTCCTGCCCAGGCCAATTTTCAGCTTTTAGCGCTGTCACACTTTGAATTAATTTAATTTCCCCCACAAATTAATTTTGGTGGTATTTGATCATCTCTGCGGTTTTTATTTGTTGTGCTATAAACTAAAAAAGACATCAATCTTGAAAAAAAAAAAAAAAAAACATTATTTATTACTTTTTGATATAATAAATATCCCTATTTAAAAAAAAAAAAAAAAATGGCACTGCGTCGATTTAACTGACAATTGCACGGTCGTGCAATGCTGTACCCAAACAAAATTTGCATCCTTTTTTTCCCCCCACAAATAGAGCTTTCTTTTGGTGGTATTTGATCACCTCTGCGTTTTTTTTTTTTTTTTGCGCTATAAACAAAAAATGACCGACAATTTTGAAAAAAAAAAAAACAATATTTATTACTTTTTGCTATAAAAAATATCCATATTTAAAAAAAAAAACGCAATAAGCGTATATTGATTGGATTGCGCAAAACTTACTGCGTCTACAAAATAGAGGATAGAATTATGGCATTTTTATTTTTTAATTTACCCCCTTTTCCTAACAAATGTACAGCTATTATGTTTTTTTTTCTCTCCTCTTCACCTCCATAATCTTGGTTGACCCGTTTGAGACTGTCTGCATTTTTACACCTGACTAAGCATAACCCTTCTTACATTTCTGTACAACGTTTACTACTAATGATACCTGTTTGCATACTTGTACCACTATTGCAATTGTTTTTATTAGGGCTGTTACTGATCAAAATTTTTGTGTTCGATTAATCGTTTTTCATTTTAATCGATTAATCGACTAATTTCGATTAATTATAACGCACATACAGATCCAACTACTTTTAGCTGATCTCCTTTCAGGCCGATTCCCAGTGCAGCTCCAACAACTAGAAAAATGGATAGCAGGATACAAAAAACACACAGAGGCAGCGCTCAATGGGAATAGCATTAAAACTTTTATAGTCTTCAAGTAGGTAACCAAATAAATATTGCGCTGGAGATAAAATCGATGTAGCTACATAAACTGTAACAATGCCAAACGGTACCAAAAGCAGTCATAAAAACATGTAGCCAAGTATGATACTGGTATAAAAATGTGTACAACGATACCACTGCTGAATCCAGATGAGGAGAGGTTAACATCAGTCCGTCGGCATGTAGATTTCCCATGAAGGGAACTATCACAACTCCCAGTGGATGGCTGTAGAATCCCAACTTGATAGAGGGAAGTGTAACAGCCCTTGTGTGTGGCAGATAGTGAGGTCCCGCCGGCATGCAGATATGAAGGCACAGCAAAGGAGCCTTTCAGATGGACACGGCAAGCCCTGCCGGTGTCCGTGATCTCCGACCGAACTTCCTGAAGGTCCAGAAGCTGGCTGAGAGGTGAGTACCAATCAAAAGAATTTTAATCGATCAAAAAGATTGTGATCGATCAAAAAAATTAAAGATTAATCGAATAATTAAAAGTTAATTTGCACAGCCCTAGTTTTTATATAGCTTGACTTTTTCATGATAAAAATCGTTTGTAAACAAAAAAAAAAAAAAAAGAATTATGGCATTTTTATTTACATTTTTTTTACTAGTAATGACGGCGATCTGCGATTTTGATCAGGAGTGCCACATTGTGGCGGACAGATCAGACACTTTTGACACTATTTTGGGACCATTGTCATTTAGCGATCAATGCTATAAAAATGCACTGATTACTGTATGAATGTCACTGGCAGGGAAGGGGTTATCACTAGGGGGACGATCGAGGGGTTAACTACGTTACCTAGGGAGTGATTTTAACTGTAGAGGGAAGGGACTCACAAGGGGAGGAGACCGATTAGTGTTTCTCTGTACTAGGAACACACGGATCGGTCTCCTCTCACCTGACAGAACTTGGATCTGTGTGTTTACACACACAGATCCACGTCCCTGCTCTGTGATGAGCAATTGCGGGTGCTCAGTGGACATTGCGGCCACCAGGCACATGTATCAGGCCTCCAGTGATGTGGCGAGTGCTATCCACAATGACGGGAAGCCCAGGAAGTCATACGACGGCCGCCCGGAGGGACAAAGGGTTCCTGTGGCTGTCATATTACCATGGTGCGGTAGGGAAATGGTTAAAAGCTCAATGACACCTTGATGCCTTCTTTGCTGCTCTTGATCTTGCAATGCAAAAACAAACGGACCAATGGTAATGCTGGACTGGGTTTGCAATGACAGTTCTTACATAACAAAGAAAGAAAAGGCAGAGCAAAGAGGTTATTTGCAAAGCCTAGGGTTGTTGAATCTTGTGTCCAGGTTTTAGTCTGCCTGATACCGAAACACACTCACACCAGACTGTGGCTCCCTCTATGCAGGCTTCTGGAAGAGCCAGTCAATTGCAGAGGGATGAGTATGACAGGAAGTGAGCAATATAGTGTACAGTTCTCTCTTCTCCCTTTACAACGTGGGGCTGATCACCACAATGGGCACAGCAATCCAAGCATATTTTATGAGCACAAGAATGCTTTTGTTTTATTTAACCATGCACCAATTAAGCTCCTTCCACGGTTAATATAATTTGGCCACATGCAATGTTTGCTGCAGTGTGCTAAATTACTACCCTAAGGTGTCCCAGGTATTTTACAATCTTATAGTACAGTGATAGCGAGCCTTGGCACCCCAGAGGGTTTAGAACTACATTTCCCATTATGCTCAACTAAACTGCAGAGTGCATGAGCATCATGGGAAAAGTAGTTCCAAAACATCTGGGGTGCCAAGATTCGTGCTATAGTGTATACCACAAAAAAAAAGTAAAAATTTCCAATGCGCCACTAAAGTTTTCGGCTTTGGTTTGAAGAAAATGTGGCACCCTAGCAATTTGCTTGGTTTCCCTAGATATGTGAACAAATCGATTCATAGCCATCACTGTTACCAGGACAAGAAAATACCCTTTTCCCACTGTGCTAAAAGAAAATGCATTAGGGTGTGCACCCCTAAGCTCAAACACACATGCATGTGTGTGTATCTACATATATATGGCCCTGGGACATTGACCTCCCTGCTGGCACAGTGAAAGAGAAGAGTATAAACACTTCTCTTATGGCAGAATTGGTAAGAGGGAGATCTTTCCCATGTTCCTGTTGCTACACAGAGCGATAACACTAATGTGCACACGCCTATGCCAATAGGGACATACATGCCCATTTAAATCAGATTGTTCTCGCTCTACCCAAAATGAGCTTTCCCCCAGAGTTAGGATTTAAACACAACGGCCCAGATTCACAGAGCGATTACGCCTGCGCAACAGGAGATGCGCGTGCGTAAGTCGAAATGTGAGCGTGCGTTTCGATGCGCGGCAACCCCAGAACGAGATACGCAAAAAATCTACTTTTTTTTGTCCCGCGTAATTTCGTTAGACTGGCGCATCCGTCCGCGCAAAAGTGCGCTAGACACACCATTGATTTGCTAGTCAAATATGCTAATGAGGGACTTACGGGGATCCACAAAACAACGTTGGGGCAGCGCAGGCGACGCAGTGTGCGCAACAGCAAAATGTCCTGTCTAAAATTAGAGCATATAAAAGCTGGTCTAAAAAGAGAAAAAAAGTCTACTAGTTAGATAAAGCAACACTGTTAGTGAGCAGCTCAGCAGTCACACGTGTTGCACAACAATCTGTATGCCAACATGCCAGGGGCATCGTCGCACATAGCTATACTACTGACTTTAGATGAACAAAGAAGGATGAGGGCACGGAGGATGGCACGGGAGAGGATATACCGCACCCGCATAGACCTGTTTGGCATGAGTGATTCTGAGGTGTTTCGCATCTTCAGATTCACCCCTCATGCCATCCTGGAATTAACCACAACCCTGCAGGAGGACATCACCAGCCCAACACACCGCTCACATGCAGTGCAGCCACTGGTCAAGGTACTGGCAACACTCCATGTCCTTGCCAGTGGCTCTTTTCAGCGTACAAGTGGAGTGGTGGCTGGGATGTCACAATCCTCCATGAGCAGATGTGTGCACCAGGTTGTCCCTGCAATTCTCAGACGCATGGCCAACCAAATCATCAAACCCACCACTGAGGACCTGCGGCTGAAGGCAATGACAGATTTCTACAGAATTGCCAGATTCCCACGCACTGTGGGGGCCATTGATTGCACACATGTGGCACTCCAGCCCCCCCAGGAGACAGAGCACATGTACCGCAATCGGAAGCATTGGCATTCCATCAATGTACAGGTGATAGTCGATGCCCAAGGCCTCATATGGCACGTCCCTGCCAAACACCCAGGGTCCAGCCATGACAGCTACATATACAATCAATGCCACATCCGAATGGAATTCGATCAGAACGTGTATGGGGACACCTGGCTGGTTGGTGAGTGACATGGGTGGCAGGCATGACTATCCCCTCCCATGATGCACATCACAAGGGGCACATGCATGACTAACATCCTCCTGTCTTTTCCCTTACAGGTGACTCTGCATATCCACTGGGACCCCATCTTATGACTCCTATCCGGAACCCCCAAACCCCAGGAGAGGAAAGATACAATCAAGCACATGCCCAAACACGAGCAGTGGTGGAGCGCACCTTTGGCCTCCTAAAGTCACGTTTCCGATGCCTGGATAAGTCTGGGGGTACCCTCTTGTATTCCCCAAACTTCGTGTACCAGATCATTGGTGCATGTTGCATGCTGCACAACTTTGCAGTAAGAAAGGGCCTGCAGATTGACCTACGTGATGACCTGACCCCCCAACCAGACAATTCCCCCCTAACCGAGGCTACCCCGTCTTCTGAGGGAAGAGCAGCCAGGAGACAGCTCACATTGGGCATCTTTGCACGTTAAACACACACATTAATCATGGCACAATGAGAATGCATGCATGCACAACACTGTGGTCCCTAACACACACACCCCACATCCACATAAAATTGGATTGGCACCAGTCCACCATGCAGGACTTGTGAGCAGCAACGCCACGCCAAGGCTCCAATTATGTCACTGTACATTCATACACCATTCACACGGACCTGGGGATCACTTCTCCCTGGTCCTGGGGAACCCTTCTCCACCAAAATTGAGGGTGACACCCCTTTTCCGGCAGGAATGTCACCCTCACATTCACACAGCATTCACAACCCAAAAAAAAAAAATTACCTGCAAAAGCAAAAAATTTCCAGCAAAAAAAAAGGGGAAAAACAAATGAATGCCCTTTGCGTGAGCCACGCCTGGGGCGCTCCCAGCCACGGCCCCGGCTTCTCAGGGGAGACTCATGGGGGAGGGGTAAAACCGGGGAAGGAGGAGCAGCCCCTGATCTCTGCCCACCTGGCGGCCTGCCCTCCAAGGCCACGGCTATTCTGTCCAGGGCAGCACCAAGTGTTGCCGTGTTGGCCTGGATAGCCAGGGTAAGGGCCCTCACATCCTGCCCAACGCCTGCTGATGTCGTCTGCAGTTCGTTTAGGCAGGTTGTGAAAGCCCGGGAGTGGGAGTCCAGGTTCCCCAGCGTATCCTTGATGGAGGACAGGCTCTCCTCCATCCGCACCAATGTCTGGCTGACCTGTCCCAGATGGCGGGTCTGGAGGAACTGGTCCCTTCTCAGAGTGGCGGGCAGGAGATCGGCCACCCCCCTGGTGGTCTGGGATGACATCCTGCCTCCAGCTGATGCTTGTGGCCGGGGAGAAGGGGAGGCCCTTGTGAGGGGAGCCATGTTGGGGGAGGAGGGGGGGGGGGCTCCCCCTTAGGGAGGCCTGCCTGCTGCCAGCCAGAGGGGAAGAGTCCTCAAAAACCAAACGTCCAGTGCCTGACATGGACTCCTCCTCCTCATGATTCTCCTGCTCCTCTTGAACCTCCTCCGCGGACTCCGGCCTTGTTGGGGGGCCTCATTAGGCTGCTGTCCTGGGGTTGGTGCGGTCAGGCCAGATGGCCCTGCACCCTCCTGCACATCTGTGGATGACACAAAACATTCACAGGTTGGAGGATCCACACACTTGCCACATATTCCCTTTCACCCCCTCCCCCACGCATGCTACACACCTGATATTAAAAAAAAAAACTTACCTGGCACCACGGGCTCCGGACTTGAGTCAAAGCCGGGCAGGCCCTCAACTTCATGCCGATGAAAGGTCAGGGTCACCGCACGCTCCTCCGCTGTCAGCCTAATACGGCATGGTGGGCCCCCTCCTGTGCCCCTGGCATGGGCATGCATTCTGGTCAGCTTCTGTTTGACCAGACGTCGGAGGTCATTGATTTTTTTTGTCAATCCCAGACCGGGTCCCTGTCTCCCCCTGCCCCGCTGAATTGACCTGCTCAGTGATCCTATCCAAAATCTCCCTCCTCCTGGCCGGGGTGGTGTTGGCACTCTCTGGGCCGTGGAGGTAACGCCCATACTCGCTAATGGCCCGGGCAAGAATTTGTTTTTCCACAACTGTAAAATTCAGCTTTCGTTTTCTCTCAGTCATCCTTCCAAAAAAACTCACTCCCAGTCAACAAAATTCACTCACACAAACAAGCCCAACCAATCAAGCAAAAACACACACAGAGAGAAAACTACTCAGCAATAAACAGTCACAAAAAAACAAAACAAAAATACAGCAGGAAAACAAACAAACACAAATATATCAATCAAACAAACAGTCTCTCAAACACTTATCAAAAACCACTTTCAAAAATCTACTAACAAACACTTGATCACACAGAACACTACAAAACACACCGCAACGAACAACAGGACAAAAGCACTTGGTTAAATGGGAAGGGACAAAGGGATGTACTTTTGCAATGCAAGTGTGTTTGTGTGTGTCTATTTATGCTGTTTGCGTAGTTCACAACGTTGCCCTAGTCCATTTCCAATTTCACTGATTGCGCCGCTCCCGAGTTGAGAGCATGCGCACAGCGGAGCTGACATGGTATGCTTCAAGCGCGCATGCGCGAGCCGGCCGGCCCTTCATTTGCATGGGGTCACGGCTCATTTCAATGTAACACGCCCACGTCCTTCCCAATTTGTATTACTCCTCCTTACGCCTCTGAAAAAACGTTACGCATGCGCAATTTCCTGCGCAAAAGCTACGAGAATAGGGTGCTTACGCGGCAAAATTGCGCAAGTCTAACGTAAATACGGTGCGCTACGCCGGTCCAATAATGCGCAGATGTACCTGAATCTGGGCCAACATATTTACCAAAATTTTGGTAAACAAAAAAAAAACATAATAAGCGTATATTAATTGGTTTGCGCAAAAGCGTCTACAAAATAGGCGATAGAATAATGTCATTTTTATCATTTTTTTTACTAGTAATAGCGGCGATCTGCAATTTTTATCGGGACTGCGACATTATGGCAGACAGAACGAACACTTTTTTGTGACCACTGACAATTTTACAGCGATCAGTGCTATAAAAGTGCACTGTTACTGTAAAAATTTCACTGGCATGAAAGGAGTTAACACTAGGGGGCGATCAAGGGGTTAAGTGTGTCCTAGGGAGTGATTTTAACTGTGGGGGGTGGGATTTACTAGGGGAAATGACAGATCGCTGTTCATACTTTGTATGAATGGACAATCAGTAATTTCTCCCCCGAAATTACCGGGAGCTGTGCGTTTACACACACAGCTCCCAATTCTCGCTCTGTAACAAGCGATCCCATGTGCCCGACGGTCATCGCGCGAGCCGAGCACACGCATTGGCCCTGGGGGCGAGCAGCAGGCATGCGCCTCTGGCGGCGCACGCGCGCCCCTAATGGCCACAGGGCGAAGCGACGTAACATAACATTATTTCGCCCCGGCGAGCCATGTTGCCGCAGTAAAATTGTGGCGGCTGGTCGGCAAGTGCTTAATACTATAGTGCAGCCATTCTCAACCAGGGGTTGCTAGGGGATCTTTGATCTGTGGCTAATTGACCTTTCACATACTGTAACGGCACCTGAACATTTTTGGTCCAACGCAATTTGGCAGAGCCAGGCACCACTGTAAGGGGAACAATTTTCCCACTGATTGTCAATGTAAGGAAAATTATTTCAATTACTACTTTTAGCAGGGGTTCACCAACACCCACAAATTATTTCATGGGTTTGAGTAAAAAGGTTGTATTAATGTGCATAACGAAGCCAAGGAAAAGATGGAAAAATCTCCAAAAGGCATCAAATTACAGATTAGACATTCTTATAATATGTCAAAAAAAGTTTGCTTTCAAAATTACAGAAAACAAAAGTTTGTGCACCCTGCAGAATTTATAGCATGCACTGCCCCCTTTGCAAAGCTGAGACCTGCCAGTGTCATGGATTGTTCTCAATCATCGTCTGGGAAGACCAGGTGATGTCAATCTCAAAGGTTTTAAATGCCCAGACTCATCTGACCTTGCCCCAACAATCAGCACTATGGGTTCTTTTAAGCAGTTGTCTAGAAAACCAAAACTGAAAATAGTTGACGCTCACAAAGCTGGAGAAGGCTATAAAAATATTGTCTGTTCGGAATGTAATTAAGAAATGCCAGTCATCAGGAACAGTGGAAGTTAAAGCAAGATCTGGAAGACCAAGAAAATATCAGACAGAACAGCTCGCAGAATTGTGAGAAAAGCAATTCAAATCCCACGTTTGACTGCATGATCCCTCCAGAAAGATCTGGCAGACACTGGAGTTGTGGTACACTATTCCACTATAAAGAGATACTTGTACAAATATGGTCTTCATGGAAAAGTCATCAGAAGAAAACCTCTGCTATGTCCTCACCACAAAAATCAGTTTGGACTTTGGAAATTAACATATAGACAAGCCTGATGCATTTTGGAAACAAGTTTTGTGGACCGATGAGGTTAAAATAGAACTTTTTGGCCGGAATGAGCAAAGGTACATTTGGAGAAGAAAGAGCACAGAATTTAATGAAAAGAATGTCTGTCCAACTATTAAGCATGGGGGTGGATCAATCATACTTTGGGGGTGTATTGCAGCCATTGGCACAGGGAACATTTCACGAGTAGAAGGAAAAATGGATTCAATAAAATTTCACCAAATTTTGGATGGTAACTTGATGTCATCTGTGAAAAAGCTGAAGTTAAAGAGAGGATGGCTTCTACAAATGGATAATGATCCTAAACACACCTCAAAATCCACAGGGGATTACATCAAGAGGCGTAAACTGAAGGTTTTGCCATGGCCTTCACAATCTCCTGACCTCAACATAATTGAAAATCTATAGATTGACCTTAAAAGAGCAGTGCGTGACAGACAGCCCAGAAATCTCAAAGAACTGGAAAACTTGTGTAAGGAAGAATGGGCAAAGATACCTCAAAACAAGAATTGAAAGACTCTTGGCTGGCTACAAAAAGCGTTTACAAGCTGTGATACTTGCCAAAAGGGGGCAGTACAAGATATTAAAGCGGATCTCCACCCTAAAGTGAAGATCCGCTGATCGGAACTCTCCCCCCCTCCGGTGTCACATTTGACACCTTTCAGGGGGGAGGGGGGTGCAGATACCTGTCTAAAGACAGGTATCCGCACCCACTTCCGGCCCGCAGTCTTGGGCAAAAGACGGGCTTTTCCCGTTGTGTGCTGGGAACTCTCGGCTCCCAGCACACAGCGGGAGCCAATCGCGGGCGCAGCGCGACTCGCGCATGCGCCGTAGGGAACCGGGCAGTGAAGCCGGAGCGCTTCACTTCCTGGTTCCCTCGCCGTGGATGGAGGGGGGAGCAGCAGGGTGACGAGCGATCGCTCATCCTCTGCTGCGGACGCCGCTGGACTCCAGGACAGGTAAGTGTCCTAATATTAAAAGTCAGCAGCTGCAGTATTTGTTGCTGCTGGCTTTTAATATTTTTTTTTGGTGAACCATCCGCTTTAACTCTGCAGGGTGCCCAAACTTTTGCAGATGCCATTTTTTTGTTTTCTGTAATTTTGAAAGTGTAAATGATGGAAATAAAATCTAACTTTTTTTGACATATTATAAGAATGTCTAATCTGTAATTTGATGCCGTTTGGAGATTTTTCCATCTTTCCTTGGCTTTGCTATACACATTAATACAAATTTTTACCTGGGGTGCCCAAACTTTCGATCCCCACAGTCAGGCCCGGACTGGCCATAGGGCATACCGGGCAAATGCCTGGTGGGCGCGGTGGCCCTCGCAGCCCGGGGGCCAGTTGTGGCCCGCGAATGGCTCTCCCGGCCCGGTTGCGGCCCTCGGCGGCCAGCGGGCCGTATGTCACGTCTCCCCAGCGGTGTACACCACCAACACAGTGCCAGATAGAGAGATCAGCTCTGACACTTCTCCCCTTGCTGCCCCCACGACCAGTTAGAGAAGAGCAGCTGCTTATACCCCTCCCCCTCCTCTCTTCCTCTCCTCCTGTGTCTCTTCCGACTGCCTGCCCACTCTCCCGACAGACACTGTTGCCTAAGGGATGTGGGCACAAATATTCAAGCCCAGCAAACAGAAAGGAAAGATGGAGTGTGATATCCATCCATCCATCCAGTCAGTCCCTCCTGAGTGAGTACTGTACACTGATGTAGGGGTGCCCTTCATACCCTTCTCTCTCTCTCTCACCCCCCACCTTTCTTTCTTTCTCTCTTTTTTCTCCTTTTTTTTTCTCCCCCCCCCCAATAAAAATGTTGAGCACCAGCCTCCACTGTAGATAGATAGCTAGATAGACAATAATCTATCTAGCTATCTATCTACAGTGGCGGCTGGTGCTCAAATTTTTTGGGGGGACGCAAACGGGAAAAAAAAACAATTGCAGCCTTACTGTGCCCATCAAATGCAGCCACTGGGCCCATCAAATGCAGCCACTGGGCCCATCAAATGCAGCCACTGTGCCATCAATTGTCACCACTGTGCCATGCCATCAAACGCAGTCACTGTGCCATGCCAAACACAGCCACTGTGCCACCAATGGTCACCACTGTGCCATGCCATGCCAACAAACGCAGCTACTGTGCTATCAATTGTCACCACTGTGCCATGCCATCAAATGCAGCCACTGTGCCATGCCATCAAACGCAGCCACTGTGCCATCAATTGTCACCACTGTGCCCATTGTTGCGGCTGAGCCAGAGGGACCGGCGCCCTCTATAGATGCACCGCCACTGTCTATTTATCTATCTATCTTTATCTATCTATCTCTCTTTCTATATCTTCCTATCTATCTATCTATATATATATATCTTTATCTTTCAATCTATATCTATCTTTCTTTCTTTCTCTCTGTCTATCAATATTTCTTTATCTCGCCCCACATCCCGTCATTAACCCCCGCCGCCCCCCCCCCCCCCCCCCCCTGGGCTGCTCAGTCTAAAATGCCTGGGCCTATTTTTTGTCCCAGTCCGGGTCTGCCCACAGTAGAGTATGGCATGACTAGGCAGCTCTTGAACACGAAAAGGTCTTTGGAAATTGCCATGTGTAGAAATCAGGAGTTTTAGAGGACACAAGAGCATTATGCTTCTAAGAGTCTAACTGTAATTTATTACATTATACAGATCTAAAAACAGCCAATACATTTTAGGGGTTTAGATGTTTATAACAAGCTGTTGACACCAACCCTCCGGTAAAAGGAGCATTTTTGCTTCCCCAAACCCCATCCATCACGTTTTCTCTTAATAGTCTCTCAAGGGGGTCTAGATAAGCCCTCAAAACAAGTTAGTGTGGAACTTTTATGTCCTCTAAAACTCCTTAGCAAGAGCTAAAGCCAAGCCAAGCACGTATGGGAGCGGTTCTGCAATGGCAATCCAAATATTTCTTCCATACCTTCTTTTTCTAGTGAATCTTTGGCTAGATTTGTGCACATCACTGCTTTAACCACTTCCAGCCCAAGGCCGTCATATGATGTCCTTGAATTTCAGTGGGAATATCTGAATGATACCTGCAGCTACAGGCATCATTCATATATCCTTCTTTTCAGCCGGCGATTCTGTGCACCATAAAAAAGATCATAGCAGCAGTTCCGCCGATTCATCGTTCTCACAGGCGAGGGGAGGGGACACCTCTCACTCCCGACACCATCCAATGCTTCTCCGGGCTCTCCCGTGCCGTCGGGGACCTGGAGAAAGAATCGCCGCCGACAGATGACGACCATAGAGATTTTCGGTGAACAAGTGGTCACCAGTCATCTCTATGACTGCCAAGGGACCGGCGCAACATTATGACTGGGTCATTGTTACACATGAATATGCTTTGATCTAAACCATTCTAATGTAGCTCTGGCTGTATGTTTAGGGTCATTGTCCTGCTAGAAGGTGAACCTCCACCCCAGTTTTTTGCAGACTAACAGGTTTTTTGCCACACATAGCATTTGGCATTTAGGCTAAAAAGTTCAATTTTTAATTCTTCTGACCAGAGCACCTTCTTCCACATGTTTGCTGTGTCTCCCACTTGGCTTCTCGCAGACTGCAAAAGAGACTTCTTATGGTTTTCTTTCAACAATGTTTTTTTTTCTTGCCTCCCTTCCATAAAGGCCAGACAGTGCTCCATGAGATATTCAGATTTGTATTTATTTTTTTATAACATAACCCATATTTTAAGTTCTCCACAACTTCATCCCTGACCTGTCTGGTGTGTTCCTGGGCCTTCATGATGCTGTTTGTTCACTAAGGTTCTCTAACAAACCTCTCTGAGGGCTTGACAGAACAGCTGTATTTATACTAATATTAAATTACACACAGGTGGACTCTATTTACTAATTAGGTGACTTCTGAAGTTCCACTGGATTTTAGTTAGGGGTATCAGAGTAAAAGTGGGTGGAATACAAATGCATGTCACACTTTTCACATATTTATTTGTAAATCATTTTAAAAATCATTTATGTGTCACTTTGTGTTGGTCTATCACATAAAATCCCAATTAAATACATTTATGTTTTTGGTTGTAACATGAGAAATTTGGAAAATTTTAAGGGGTATGAATACTTTTTCAAGGCATTGTATGTCAGGGTTTACAACCACTTTAAAGCAGATGCAAGTTTTTAGTGATTGGATTTACATATACTCAGGAATGACACAGTAAGATTTAATTCCAAGGAATCGGTCCAACTGCCTTTGTGGTGATGGGATGGATTTTTTTCCTCTTTGGTAGTCAAGATCAGCAACAATTACTCGGAGAAGGGAGTTTAGTTTGTCTTCCTTATGACCAAAACTGCTGGAATTCGTGAGGTTGAATTTCGGATGTGGGTTTTTTTTTTTTTTTTTAAACTTAGTTAACTATATAACCATCTACAGCAATGCCAGCTCTTAAAATGTAAGTTTCCATTTTATTTAAAATTGCATGGGCTTTGGATCTTGGAGTGATTGACACCATGTAATGACACTATCCTGCATTCTTTATAGTAAACCGAATGATTAATATCTCTCTTGCTGGTAACTGCATGGAGGAATTTGGCATAGAAAATATTTGTCAGTTACCGGCAGGTTTTGGCTTGCAATGCACACTTTTATGGCCTTCTGACTTTTTACCAGTAATAGAAGACAGAGGGGGAAGCCCATGGCTAAGGTCCATTTGGTGTTCCAGCCAGTGATTCGGTCTGCTCTAGAACCTCTTGGACGTTTGGACACAAAAGAAGAGAATGTCATTACGCAGGGGTATTGCACTTGTTAATATTAGGAAAGACAGCATGTCGGGGAAACACCAGTAGACTGGGTTGTGTTTCCTCACTTATGGGAAGTAACTGCATGAATCACATTAGTGTGATCCAAGACTGAACAGCAACACACCAAACCTAAAAGAAAAAAAAGAAAAGAAAAGAAAAAAAAGAGAAGGGTCCTGCTATGACAATAAATGATCCATCAACTAAACTTTTCCTGAAGTTGCTCGGGAATCTTCTTGGTATGTTTTTAAATCAATAATTAGAAATAATTTCATTTACATATATGTGCTTAACCACTTGCGAACCAAGCCTCGTTTTCAGATATGTTGTTTACAAGTTAAAAACACGTTTTTTTTGCTAGAAAATTACTTAGAATCCCCAAACATTATACTGTATGTCACACAGTACTTGTGCAGTGGTCTTACAAGCGCACTTTTCTGGAAAAAAAATACACTTTTTTGAATTAAAAAATAAGACAACAGTAAAGTTAGCCCAATTTTTTTTTATATTGTGAAAGATAATGTTCTGCCAAATAAAAACTGAAACACAACATGTCACGCTTCAAAATTGCACCTGCTCGTGGAATGGCGGCAAACTTTTACCCTTAAAAAACTAGTTTAAAAAATTCTACAGGTTGCATGTTTTGAGTTACAGAGGAGGTCTAGGGCTAGTATTATTGTTCTTGCTCTAATGATCGCGGCGATACCTCACACGTGTGGTTTGAACACCGTTTTCATATGCGGACGCTGCTCACGTATGCCTTCGCTTCTGTGCGCGAGCAATGTCCATGATTATCTAGACCAATCCGAGACTCTTCCTCCGGATTGGCTGAGACACAGCAGTAGCACCATTGGCTCACGCTGTTGTCAAAGTCAGTCAGCCAATCACAAATGAGCGGGGGTGGAATGAACACAGGGAGCTGTGACTCAACTTCGGTGCCCCCCATAGCAAGCTGCTTTCTATGAGGGCACTCAACATAAGGGAGGGGCCAGGACCACAGAAGAGGGACCCCAGAAGAGGAGGATCTGGGCTGCTCTGTGAAAATACACTGCAACAGAGCAAGCACGTATTACATGTTTGTTATTTTTATTGAAAAAAAAATAAAAAAACGAGACTTTACAATCACTTTAATGCATAGAAATAGATGTAAAAACAAAAAAACTATGCTACAACAAAATCAAACTCACCGGGCTGGAGCTGTTGGAAAAATTACTTTTATGTGCTTAAAGGTCAGATCTTTCTTCAAGACTTCCCGTATCCATGATCTGATTCCCTGACCAGAATCACCTAAGTAGCAAAAGAAAAAGCACACGTATAAATATAAGGTAGCAGAGAATAGAGGTCACATCAGTTTCACACCAACCAAAGTCAATCAAACAGTAGTGTCTGGATCTTTAGCAGAATAAACAAAAAACAAAGTGCAATTCCAAAGCGCAGTTTACTTTTTAATGATTTAAAAATATTTACAAAGTCGTCCCCAGCTACATCACCAACCTCATCTGCAGAAATCGCCTAAATCGTCCTCTCTGCTCCTCCCAGGACCTCCTGCTCTCTAGCTCCCTTGTTACCGTCTCCCACGCTTGCCTCCAGGACTTCTGCAGAATGTGTCCCTTCCTCTGGAACTCCCTCCCTCCGTCTTCTAGGGGATCCTTCAAAACTCATTTAATTAGGGAAGCCTACCCCATCTCCACCTAAGAACTGTACTTGAGTCACCTTCATTAGATCATCCCCTGCAGCTATAACCTTTTGTACCACCTCCCCCTACCTTTAGGTTGTAAGCTCCATGAGCAGGACCCTCCTATTCCTTCTATATTGTATTTGTACTGTCCCCCTTTATATTGTAAAGTGCATAAACTGTTGGCGCTATATAAATCCTGCATAATAAATAAAATAAATGCACTCACATAGAAAAGATGCAATGCACATTTATGTCATCCACCTTAGCCAGGTAAGTGTCCTGGGAGCCAATGGTAACTCAATATAGGAACCAACAGGTGTAATCCAAGGATCAAGCCCCTTCAAGAGAAGGACCTGACAAAGAAGGACTCGACCTCCAAAACACATATTCATAGAAATGCCATTAGCATCACTCCACCACGCAGCCCCACCTTCTGTGCTTCATGGCAGGCAGCTTCAGTAGTTTCCCCTGTCTGGCCATGTATAGTGCCGCCCGCCTTCTGAGCCCATACGAGCCGCCAGCCTACAGCTCCCAGGGGCTTGTGTGTGTGGACTCCCCACCCCTGTTGAGACATACTGCCGTTCTTCTGCATCTCCCAAAGGGGCTTCTTCCTCGGATTACCCCTGACGGTTCCTATGTTCAGTTACCATCGGCTCCTGGGACACTTACCTGGCTATGGTGGATGACATACATGGGTGTTGCATCATTTCTAGGTGAGTGCACACTGTCAGACATGACTGTAATAGTCTGGTTAAACTGTTTGAGCCCTGCAAGTTGCTTACTGTTTTTTTGTTTTTTGTGTCTGTATCTTTCAATCTTCTGTCATCAAGTCTGCCAGCAGCCTACAGTGGGTGACCGCGATATTGTGTCAATCTCGCTCCCTCTCTCGGCGAGATTGACTACCTGCGACCCAAGCTGGCTTGCCGCGATGGAGACAAAGCCGTCATAGAAGCGACGGGGATCCCCGCCAATTCTATACGTGGGCGGCGTTTGTTATGAATCCTGAAGGGGAAGTCCCCACCGGATTTTAAATAAAAATCCGGCATTGGTTCCCCCCCTCAGGAGCATACGGGGCCCTTAGGTCTGTTATGGGTTGTAAGGAGACCCCCCCCCCTATGCCGAAAAAACGGCGTGGGGGTCCCCCCACAATCCATACCAGACCCGTATCCAAAGCACGCCAGCCGGCCGGTCAGGAGGGGAGTGGGGGCGAGCGAGCGCCCCCCCTCCTGAGCCGTACTGGGCAGCATGCCCTCAACATGGGGGGGTCAGGTGCTCTGGGGCAGGGGGGCGCACTGCAGCCCCCCCACCCCAGAGCACCCTGTCCCCATGTTGATGAGGACAGGGCCCCTTCCCGACAACCCTGGCCGTTGGTTGTCGGGGTATGCGGGTGGGAGGCTTATCGGAATCTGGGAGCCCCCTTTAATAAGGGGGCCCCCAGATACCAGCCCCCCACCCTAAGTGAATGAGTATGGGGTACATCATACCCCTACCTATTCACCTGCAAGAAAAGTGTAAATACAAATAAACCACAAAGGGTATTGAAATATTTCGCCGCTTCTGTCACGTCGTCTTCTTCTCTTCTCCAGATGTTGACGCGACGCTTCCTCCCGCTGTTATGCCGGGCGCGCGGCTCCCAGCGACTTATATAGGCCTATCTTGTGACGTCGCAGTCCCATCATGGTCCGGTAGGTAACACATGGGTAGGTAGCACGTGGGTAGGTACCTACCAGAGCATGATGGAACTGCGACGTCACAAGATAGGCCTATATAAGTCGCTGGGAGCCGCGCGCCCAGCATAACAGTGGGAGGAAGCGTCGCGTCAACATCTGGAGAAGAGAAGAAGAAGAAGACGTGACAGAAGCGGCAGAAGCGGTGGCCAGTCCTGCAGAGAAAGAAGGCACCGGAGAGCGCCGAATCAAGAGGGGAGAGCGGGAGAAGACCCCCGGAGAGCGGAGAAGACCCCCCGGAGAGCGGAGAAGACCCACCCCCGCCGAAGATGTCGGAAGAAGCCCGCCGGAGGGGGCGCTTTTATAAAAGCGACCACACACCCCACCCCGGCGGCCAACTAATAAAATATTTCAATACCCTGTGTGGTTTATTTGTGTTTACACTTTTCTTGCAGGTGAATGGGTAGGGGTACGATGTACCCCATACTCATTCACTTAGGGTGGGGGGCTGGTATCTGGGGGCCCCCTTATTAAAGGGGGCTCCCAGATTCCGATAAGCCTCCCACCCACATACCCTGACAACCAATGGCCAGGGTTGTCGGGAAGGGGCCCTGTCCTCATCAACATGGGGACAGGGTGCTCTGGGGTGGGGGGGCCGCAGTGCGCCCCCCTGCCCCAGAGCACCTGACCCCCCGATGTTGAGGGCATGCTGCCCGAAACGGCTCAGGAGGGGGGGAGGGGGGAGGGCCGGTATGCTCCTGAGGGGGGGAACCCATGCCGGATTTTTATTTAAAATCCGGTGGGGACTTCCCCTTCAGGATTTATAACAAACGCCGCCTACGTGTAGAATTGGCGGGAATCCACGTCGGATCCCCGTCGCTTCTATGACGCGCTCTCTGGAATGTGCTTTTACTATTCCAGCGAGTGCGAGATGTTGGCACCCTGTCACCGAGAATCAGCGCAATGCTGACGTGCTAAAAACACATTCTCGGCAGCAGGCACTGTATATGCTGGGCAACAATAGGAAGCCATGGTACCTGCACCAAGCCTGGTGTTGGCTGTCTGTCTGGTGTAATGATATAGTATAGTGGGTAGATTATTATTATTTAGGTATTACAATGATGATGTGAGTAATTTTCAGCAGCAACCTGATTCTTCCAGAGAGATTCACTTAATTGACTTCCAACAGAACAAAGTTCATAAGATACTTGCAACAGACACAATCCAACAAAGTAAATATGACAAAGAATAGTAGCCTTCAGAGTCCCATTTTTCCTAGACCTGTGCCTCAGGTCAACTCAACCATTGTCACCTGAATTCTGGCCTGGTCAATATTGTACCGTATGCGTACATATATACAGTATAATAATATAATATCCAACATTGATCGCCCAACATATTACAACAGCTGACTCTATAGCTAGGTCCGGCACATATACATCGACTGGAACACTAGCGAAAGCGAGGACCATCAGCCACAAGGCAGAAGGTTGACCAACCCTGAATTTGCCTATGATGTATATAATGTTAATTAGGACTCGCACAGGCCACAGGATAGTACAATACAATACACATGTTTCATGCTTTGAGGCAAGTTGTGTTTGCTAACCCATTTAAATTAAATAGGCTGTTAAGCCATTTTAACACACAAAAAAATATGCCCTACAGCATTTTTTTTAAGCCAAACTCAATGTAAGAGGCATATAAATGTAGATTTACATAGCATTACTATACGTTGTGGCAAAGTGCATTGTAACGTACATTGAGTTGGAAACTATCCTACATGTTTATTCGGAAGGGAAAAGCCTTTGCGTTGAATGATTTGCGTTATAGTTGCTCTTTAAATACAAATGAAACCCGAAAACGGCTGTAGTTGGTACTTATTTTAAAAATTGGAAAGCAACCTGGAAAGGATATGAGCTAAACAAACGTTTGTTTATTGTGAGTTTAGTAAATTGCAAAAATCTGCACTTGCACAAAGAAAAAAAAAACACAAAACCAAAGAGGAGCCACTCTGGTGCCAAACCCCCGGCCTCTAACTAACATAATAAAACTTGGAGTATACGATTCCCCTTGCATGAGACAACATCATACACAAAGATAAATTAAAAATGTAATTTAAAAACCAGCAACAGGGGAGTGTTTCTGATTTGGGGGATTAGTCAAAGAGAGGGTCTATTTCTCTTTTCTGGGAAATTACAGCTTGCCAGATCATTTTAAACATATACAAAGAGATTACCCTAGAATTTAAAGCATTTGTACTAATCACAGTCAGAGTGAAATGACAAATTCTTGAAACTTACATTTAAATCTTCGAGGGGGCGAAAACGTGTTTGGCTGTCCGACGCAATAAAAAGCTGCAGGATTCCTAATTACAAAATGACTCACATGGGCTGCAATTTAGTGGGTTCTTTTTCATTATCTTTAAAAGTAAACCTGGAGGTTGCCATCTCTGACCTCTGCTGAAAAATTAAGTTTCCAGGATGTCCTGCCATTTGCTTGCAATTTCAGACAAAGAATGCAGATAAGGGCTTCTAAAGCCACGTACACACGATCGGTTCGTCTACTGAAAACGGTCTGACGAACGGATCGTGTGTGGGCCCCATTGTTTTTTTTATCCATCGGTATAAAAACTAGGAACTTGTTTTAAAATTATCTGATGGTTAAAAAACCAATAGAAAAAAGCGATCGTCTGTGGGGGAAATGCATCGGTTAAAAATCAATGCATGGTCAGAATCAAATCGACGCATGCTCGGAAGCACTGAACTTCATTTTTCTCAGCACGTTGTTGTGTTTTACGTCACCGCTTTCTGACTTGATCGGTTTTTTAACTGATGGTGTGTAGGCAGGACTGATGAAAGTCAGCTTCATCGGATATCTGATGGAAAAATCCATCAGACCGTTTTCATCAGATGAATCGATCGTGTGTACAGGGCATAACTGCTCTCAAACATTCTAGATCTGTATCCATCTTCAGGTAAGTGATTTACCCACCTCAATACTGGACACTTTCACCCCCTTCCTGTCCAGGCCAATTTTTAGCTTTTAGTGCTGTCGCGTTTTGAATGAGAATTACTCAATCATGCAACAATGTACCCAAATTAAAAAATATATAATTTTGGCGGTAATTGATCACCTCCACATTTTTTATTTTTTGCACTATAAACAAAAAAAGGCCCAATTTTTTTTTTTTTAAACTGAGACAATCGAGTACCGTTCCTGATACTTTTTTTTTATTTGCACTAACATGCAATTCTTTAGGACAAGCTTTTTATGTATTTTTTTTCCTCAGTTTAGGCCGATAAGTATTATTCTACATATTGTGGTAAAAAAAAAAATAAAAAAAATAGCAATAAGCGTTTATTGATTGGTTTGCACAGAAGTTATAGCATCTACAAAATAGGGAATAGTTTTATGGCAGTTTCATAAAAAAAATTTTTTTTACTAGTAATGGCGGCAATAAGCGATTTTTATCATGACTTTGACATAATTGCGGACACTTTTGATGACATTTTGGTACCATTGACATTTATACAGCGATCGGTGCTATAAAAATGCACTGATTACTGTATAAATGTGACTGGCAAGGAAGTGTTAACCACTAGGGGGCTAGGAAGGAGTAAAGTGTGTCCTAGGGAGTGATTCTAACTGTGTGGAAGCGTGGCTTACTGTGACAAGACACTGATCGCTGCTCCCGATTACAGGAAGCAGACGATCAGTGTCCTGTCACTAGACAGCACAGGGAAATGCCTTGTTTACAAAGGCATCCCCGCGTTCTGCAGCTCCATGTAATGATCGCGAGACACCGGCGGACATCGAGTCTGTGGGCCCTGTGGGCATGGTCACGGAGCCTGAGGCAGGGGGCCCGCACGCGCCCACATGGCGCGATATTCAAAGTAACGTAAATATATGTTACTTTGCGCAGTCGTGCCATTCTGCCGAGGCGGGCGGCAAGCAGTAAATCAGTACAGCTGTCGATGAAAAACGTACACAAATTTTTCGTGACTTCAGTAAACCTATCAGATTCAATGTGAGATTTGCATGCAAAAAAAAAGAAAACTGACGATCATTCACCCAATAATCTCAATGTCAGTACTGGGAATTAGGGTATGTCCCCTTCTTCAAGGTCCCAGCAGTAAAGCGGAGTTCCACCCGTTTTTTTCGTTTATTAACCACTTAAGCCCCACACCAATATGCAGGTAAAGAACCAGGCCCCTTTTTGCGATTCGGCACTGTGTTGCTTTAACTGACAATTGCGCGGTCGTGCGACGTGGCTCCCAAACAAAATTGGCGTCCTTTTTTTCCCACAAATAGAGCTTTCTTTTGGTGGTATTTGATCATCTCTGCGGTTTTTATTTTTTGCGCTATAAACAAAAATAGAGCAACAATTTTGAAAAAAATGCTATATTTTTTACATTTTGCTATAATATATATCCCCCAAAAATATATAAAAAAACATTTGTTTCCCTCAGTTTAGGCCAATACGTATTCTTCTACATATTTTTCGTAAAAAAAAAAAAAATCGCAATTAGCGTTTATTAATTGGTTTGCACAAAAGTTATAGGCCCAGATTCACAGAGCGATTACGCCTGTCTAACTGGTGTTAGACAGGAGTAATTTCAAATTTCGCGCGCCGTATCACTAGTTTGAATCCTCAAACCATGATACGGCGGCGTTGGGCTTCGATCTGACAGGCTTACGTCTTCGTACGCCTTCGGATCTACACTGCGATCTTTTTGCGGCCGCTGGGTGGAGTTAGCGTCGTTTTCAGCATCGGGGTATGCAATTGAGCTTTTTACGGAGATCCACGAAGTTACGAGTGTCGTTTGCAATCGCGTACGTCATTTTTTCACTACGTAAAGTTAAACCAGCTTTTTGCTGGTCTAACGTTACGCGGCACATGTTAAGTATGGCCGTCGTTCCCGCGTCGACTTTCAATTTTTTTTTTTTTTTTTGCGTAAGTCGTCCGGGAATAGGAATGTCCGTAAACGACGCTACTCAAAAAAAATTGACGCAACGACGTGATTTCGCGCAATGCACGGCGGGAAACGGAGCATGCGCAGTTCGATCGCCGCGGGGACGCGCTTAATTTAAATGCCTCACGCACCCTATTCACGTATTTTGATTCCGCCGGGAGAAATACACTACGCCGCCGTACCTTACGGGCCAAAATCTCTCTGAATTCCTCCTAGAGCCAGGTAAAGTACGGCGGCGTAGAGTATCTCTGATACTCTGCGGGAATCTAATTCTTTCTGAATCTGGCCCTTATCGTTTACAAAATAGGGGGTAGTTTTATGGCATTTTTTTAATATTTTTTTTTTTACTAGAAATGGCGGCGATCAGCGGTTTTTGTTCAGTACTGCGACATTATGGCGGACACTTCGGACACTTTTGACACATTTTTGGAACCATTTGCATTTTTATAGCGATCAAATGCATTGGATTGCTATAAAAATGCCATTGGCCGTGAAGGGGTTAACACTATGGGGCAGGGAAGGGGTTAAGTGTGTTCCTGGGTGTGTTCTAAGTGTATGGGGGGGGTGGCCTCACTAGGGAAAACCACTGATCTTCTGTTCATACATTGTATGAACAGAAGATCAGCGTTTCCCCCGCTGACAGGACTGGGAGCTGTGTGTTTACACACATAGCTCCCGGTCCTCGCTCTGTACCGAGCGATCGCGTGTGCCCGGCAGAAATCGTACCCGCCGGGCACACGCGCGGGACTCGGGGGCGAGCGGGGACACGCGGGCCCCCTAGTGCCTGCAAAAGTAGCCGACGTAGAGCTACGGGCTCTCGCCCAGGAGAGCCGACCCGCGAGTCAAGCTGCGCTCTTCTATTGGCCAGCCAAACTCCTGGGACCTGTGATGTGTCCCAGAAGACCACTGGCAGAGAGGGGCCGTCTAGGGGAAGAGGAGGAGTCGCCTAGGTGGCCAAGAAGTGAGACAGGAAGTCCCTCTGAAAACATGACAAATGTGGCATGTCAGGGGGCGAGGAGTGCTTAAAGTGCAAGTTCTACTGTTGGGTGGACTTCCGCTTTAAGCACGGTCAGCCCTAATATAGGTCTATCTTTAGGTCTAAATAAACTACCACTACAAGGATGAATGTCCTCCATCCTGCACCTTTAAGAACAGATGAGCTCCCACTGTGCATATTTTGTCTAATGTCTTTTCAACAACACTTGGTACAGATGTTCATAATTGCTTGTTCCAAAAAAGATTATCTAGCAAGTGCACCCATCAGCATTTATCCACACAGGGATTACATTATGGTGGTTCAGAACAAGGGAATGCATACAGCTGCCAGCGGGAGGCCCACAGACTGCACTGTGGGTCACAGGCTCCAGGCGCCCTCCATTGGACACCTCAGCCACCATTAGTCAGGACTTTGTTAGTCTCTTTTTTCTGCCTACTTGAGTTTTTCTGCTGAGTACTCAGAGATCTTTGATAGTTTTCTTCAGCCCGTTTTGTAACTCTGCCAAAGGCTGTGTCACAATGCTGTCTTTACAATGTGGATTTGGCAAATTAAAATAGATAAAGCTAAACTGGGTAAATTGGATAGTGCTTCTGTCATAAAGTGAAAGCAGAAGTCCAAAAAAAGAAGAAGAAAAAAAAAAAAGGAGAATCAAGTATTTTGATAGGAGAGACTTTGCAACTTTGTATATCTCTCCTACCTAAAAAAAAATACCATTTCTCTTTATAACTTCCTGAGGTGCATGCGCAGTAGGGTGTAATGTTAGAGCTGAGCACCTGGATAAGGCAAGGCCATCACACAGCTCTATCATTCTAGTGACTTAGCAACCAACGGGTGGAAATCTTGCATCAGGCACAGAGCGTTTCAGATCCTGAAGATTTTTTTTACCGGAGTAGCTCTGCAAGAAAGTGTAAAAGAAATAACCGGCTGCCAGACTGGTAAAGCGGAGCTCCAGGGTCCCCCACAGAAAAATTTACTGTAGTTGTCAACTTTTAAAGTGGTTGTAAAGTTTTTTTTTTTTTACTTTTACCTACAGGTAAGCCTATAAAAAGGCTTACCTGTAGGTAAAAAAAAATATCCCCTAAACCTTTACGGTTAAGGAGATATTCCCCTCGCAATGAGCCACAGAATGCAGCGGCGCATGCGCACAGGGGATTTTCAGCTTTGAGGCCTGGCAGCTGCCGGACCTTGCAGGAAAAAAGTCTCGACGACATCGCGGCTCCAGCCACTCACAGCGATGGAGCCACGATACCCGGAAGACATGCCGAGGCGAAATGTCAGCTATCTCAGGGTGGAACGGGAGAAACACCAAAGCCTCATTCTAAGGTAAGTCTTTCATAATAAACTAGTATGCGGTACATACTACCTCATTATGCCTTTTCCCTTACAGGTGTTTACTACCGCTTTAATATAAGAACACTTACCTGTCCTGAAATCCATGCAATGTCTCTTCTGCAATAACATACTTACCTGCTTATTCACAATTCTCTCCAAAATGTATAGCATTGCACATGCCCAGCTCTATTTACAACACCAATTTCAAAAAAGTTGAGACACTGTGTAAAATCTACACCATGATAAACGTGGCTATGTCCCAGTGTTTTTAGAAATGGGGGTTGTACTTTGTCAGCTTTTTGTTGCCTCGTCCCAACTTTGAGATGTTTACTCTACATACTGAGGTCTGTCGGCATAGACCATAGGGTGAGTAAATGGATTGGAAGAAAAAATGCGCCTACTAAGTGCAATATGTCAGGTAATGATAAATGTATTCATAAAAACAGCCAAATGGCTACTCACTGTAAAGTAGTACAAATTCGCTCATAAGAAAGGGAAATTGAGTCACTGTGGGTCGTCAGCCGATGCTCCGTATGATGAAATTCTCTCCAATAGTTCTTTGCTGTCCAGGAGAGGAGCAAGATAAAGCCTAATTGGCACAGCACAGCCGGGAGTGGCTATTCAGCAGCGTAAAAATTATTAATAATATAGGATGCGCTGATATTAACTTAATAGTGTAAATCATACAGACAAAACAAATATATCAGGGAGGAACAATCTCCATATGTGTTTAAATACATGTGATAGGTCCTTAATCAAGTGCACAGTGAAGGCAGCAGCACGGATTCCATACAAGGAAAAACACATAAACGATGCCCTCCTTCACTAAGAGTGTGGATCCCAACTGAGAATCAGGTGATCAGGCACTCGTAGCAGATGAATATGAAAAAAAGGAGAAGAAGAAAAACCTCATTGCACAAACATCGGATAACAGGCGGATAATACGATCCAACAACCATCAGCAAATGCACTCACGGATCCCCGCTTAGTATAAGCATGAAACGCCACTCAGTGCGCTGTCTCCTCAACTCGATCCGATGGACTCGGATACGATCGTAGGCTCCTCCCTACGCGTTACGTCACGGGCACGCGACTTATTCATGGGTTGCTACGGAGATTGAGTATGGCTTATGTTTAAATAGCCTCCTCGGTGTCAGCGTGTCATCGGAGTGAGCAACAGGGAAAGGCAAACATCATTGGGGCTACAAAAACTTACACATAGTGGATTCTATGTGAGCGCAAATGCAGATACACGGATATACAAAATTTTATACAGAATTTTAATACATATATCTAATTAAAAATTAAAAAGATTAAAACACTATTAATTTCCATTCCACATACCTAAATGCGCCCTCTAGTGGCTAGGTACTGAGCTGAGCATACATAACCATATATTATACTGAATACATTAATTGGAAATATATATAATGAAAATAAATAATTATTAATACATGTAAAACTGCACTAATAATAAGCAACAATAAAAGGACCATCACTAAGACCCAAAAATAGGATAAAAAATAGTCATAAAATTAATAATTAAAAAAATTATTACAAATAAACGAAGTCTAAAAATCAGAAATGAAACAATTAAGATCAAAATCAATATTCAGGCCACTGGGAGATAGAGTTTGCATCTCATGTATCCAGCGAGACTCAGATTTGCTCAATTCCCTTATTTTATGACTGCCTCTCCAATGTGGGTTGTATTTGGCAATGGCCCAAAATTTCATTTCTCTGGGATTTTTATGATGACACACATCAAAATGTCGGGACACATTATGTTTGGGGAAGGCCTTCTGAATATTTTGGACATGCTCCCTGATACGCTTCCACATTGGTCGCTTGGTCCGTCCAATATACTGAAGCGAACAGGAGCATTCCAAGACATAAAATACCCCCTCAGTCCTACAGGTAATTAGGTCCTTTATGTCATATTCCTTTTTGGTAACCGTGGATATAAATTTAGAACATTTTTGTCCATTAAAATTGGTATGTCTGCACGCAAAACACCGTTTGCACGGGAAGAAGCCTTTTCCCTGGTAGAAGGTAAGTGAATTATTTCTCATTGGCGGGTCAGGGATATTTTTCGCTACCAGATCCCTTAGAGTTGGAGCTCTTCTATATACCACCCTTGGATAGCTAGGTAAAATTCCCTGTAGTTGCCTATCCGCTTTTAGTATTGGCCAATGCTTTTTTAGAATGGCTTCAAGTTGCTTATGTTGCATGTTATAATTTAAAATAATTGGTAATTCAGATTCCAGCCTATTTTGTTTTACTTTGTCTTGTACTAAGGAGGTGCGTGGGGTTTCATATACCTTAGTAATTTGTTCCTGAATGAAATCCTTATTGTAACCCTTATCAATAAATTTCGTTCCGATCATTTTAGCTTGATCCAAAAATACCTGCGGATCTGAGCAGTTTCTTCGGATCCTTAACAATTGCCCCTTGGGTATATTAATTAACCATGGATCATGGTGACAGCTGTCTACAGGTATGTAGCTGTTTCTCTGGACCGGCTTAAAGTAAGTTTTGGTTTTCAACTGTTGATTTTCCATAGTGATCTCCAGATCAAGGAACTGAATGGTTGTGTTGCTAATAGTATAAGTAAGTTTAATATTTTTCTGATTACTATTTAGTTTTCCAAAAAATTGTATTAGGGAGCTCTCATCACCTTTCCAGATGATGATACAATCATCTATAAATCTTCTGTACAGTAGGAGCTGTTCAGGCATATTCTCATATATAGATGACTCCTCCCATTCTGACATGAAAACATTAGCCACACTTGGTGCATATTTGGCACCCATTCCAATGCCATTAAGTTGTCGATAATACTCTGATTTGTGCCAGAAGTAATTGTGCTGTAGCCCATAAGCCAAACATCTTAGGATAAAACGTTTCTGTTTAGATATGAGCTGACCACATTTATTCAGTGCCCATTTCGTTGCCCCAATGGCTTCCTGATGGTTTATCACAGTATATAGTGATGCCACATCGGCCGTGGCTAATAAATAGCCACAATCAGGTTCAAATGTAGTACTCTCAAGGATTTGTATCAAATGCTTCGTGTCCCTGAGGTACGCCTTTGTTTGGGGCACTAGTGGCTGTATATATTTATCCACATACTCCCCTAGACGTGAATTAATGGACTGAATACCATTTATAATAGGTCGTCCGGGAGGTTTGATAGAGTCCTTGTGGATCTTTGGAACTGTATAGATAATGGGTACTCTGCACACTTCAGGTATTAGATATTTGGTTTCTCTTTTGTTCAGTACGCCTTTTTCTTTCCCTCTATGGATCAATTCAACTAACTCCTCTTTATATTCTCCTGTAGGGTTAGTTTGTAATTTAATGTAAGTGTTCGCATCCTCCAATTGTTTGGCCAACTCTTCATAGTAGTAGTCCTTGGATAGGACCACTATGGCCCCACCCTTATCGGCTGGTCTTATAATCACCTTTTTGTTTTCTTCCAAAGACTTGATTCAGCAGCGTGCGTTCCAGCCTGGAGCGCACGCGGCTCTCGGCGAAACAGGAAATGACGTCGGGCGGGGCTCGGAATGATGAAGCATTTCAATGCTTCCGCATTTTCATCAGATGGATTGAAAACTGGCTACAGTGGCGAGTCCAAAGGTTGGTGATAAATGGGGAGTACTCGGAATGGTCTGGTGTGGCAAGTGGGGTCCCCCAAGAATCTGTACTGGTACCAATTCAGTTAAATGTATTCATAAATGATATAGAGGATGGCATAAACAGCTCAATCTCAATATTTGCGGATAATACAAAGCTAAGCAGGGCAATAACAGTGCAGGATGTGGAAACCTTACAAGACCACCTAAAAAAAAACTACAACTACATGGCAAATGAGGTCATGGCAAAATTGCACGGTCATGCGAGGTTGTACCCAAACAAAATTGACGTCCTTTTCTTCCCACAAATAGAGCTTTTGTTTGGTGCTATTTGATAACCTCTGCGGTTTTTATTTTTTTTGCGCTATTTTTCGCCCCTGAGAGAACCAGGATGTGTTCTCACATCCCAGTTCTCGCTCTGTAACGAGTAATCGCGGATGCCCGTCGGCTCTCGCATTGGCTCTAAGGACACGCTTCGGGCCTGTGCGCCGCTGAAGGCGCCTTAAAGAGCCAACATCCAGCTATGACGGCTCGCTTAGGGGGGCCAGCCCGCCGCTGTATAACGGCGGCGGCTGGTCCAGAAGCAGTTAATATTGAAAAATGAAAAGTAATTCATTTGGGTGCCAAAAATATGAACCCAAGTTACTCGCTAGGGAGTTAACCTCTGGGGTAATCCAGGATAGAAAAGGACCTGGGGGTCCTAGTAGATGATAGGCTCAGCAAAGGCATGCAATGCCAAGCTGCTGCAAGCAAAGCCAACAGAATATTGGCATGTATTAAAAAGGGGATTCACAACAGAGATAAAAAGATAATTCTATCGCTCTACAAGACTCTGGTCCGGCCGCACCTAGAGTATGCTGTCCAGTTCTGGGCACCAGTCCCCAGGAGGGAACTGGAGAGAGTCCAGAGAAGGGCAAAAAATCTAATAAAGGGAATGGAGGATCTCAGTTATGGGGAAAGACTACCAGCATTGAACTTATTCTCTCTGGAGAGGAGAAGCTTGAGAGGGGATATGATAGTGATGTACAAATACCGTACTGGTGACCCTAGCATAAGGAAAATACGTTTCAGTGAATGGGAATTTAAAAACACATGCGGATATTCACTGAAATTGGAAGAGAAGTGGTTAAGCCTTGTTCTTTAAAGAAGAGAAGTGGTTTAGAGTGTTCTTTACTGTCAGAGCAGTAAGAATGTGGAATTCTTTTCTATAAGCAGTGGCATCAGCAAGGAGCATCAATGATTTGAAAAACTATTAGATGGGCACCCTAAAGATCACAACATACAGGGTTATAAGGTTTGCTTTTAATATAAAACACATACACACACGTTGAACTGGATGGACTTTTTTCAACCTTACCAACTATGTAACTATATGTTGCTTCCACCTGTTTCAAAACTACCTCATATAATTGCACTGGTAACTGGTTGATGATACAGGACAGTTGCACTAAATATCTGATTGTCATAAGATGTATTATTTACCCTGTAACCTGATCAGATTAAATAAAGTATTTAAAAGAAAAAAATAATGACCTTATTTCCCCCCCCCCCCCCTAAAACTGTAAATTTTCTCATTTCAAACATTTGATATGTTTTCTATTGTAAATAAAATGTGGGTTTATGAGACTTACAAATCATTTCGGCCAGTGTGCTGAAATGAATGACACCGGAGAATGCTTAGAAATACCATCATACTGTAGTTGGTAAGGTTGACTAAAGACACCTCTAGTTCAACCTGTGTGGGTGTGTGTATTCTGTCTCTACCACTTCTCATATCCCTGTATATTGTGTTCAATAAGATTGCCATCTAAGATTTTTTTTAAATTAGCACACCGGCTGAAGACTGGCACCTGGAAGAAGCCGGGGAGAAGATCATATATTCTGCTACATGTCTTTGGTAAAAAATAAAATAAAATAAATAACTGTATATTAAAAGGTTTATGTGAAAGTTATAGCATCCACAAACTATTGAATATATACTGGGATCTACAATACTATAGATGCTATTATGTAATGGCGGTAAACAAGATTATGAGAGACACAGCGGAAAAAAGTAAAAATAACCCTAAAAAGTTTTTTTTAGATACACCGTATTAACAGTAAAAAGACAAAATCAGAGCACATTGCACACTTAAAGTGGTTGTAAACCCAACCACACAACTTGCACCTACAGGTAAGCCTACAGATTAAGGCTTACTTGTAGGTGCTAGAAATATCTCATAAACCTACACGGTTTAGGAGATATTTAAAATAATGTCAGGCGTCGATGTCTACGGCGCATGCACACTGTAGACAATGGCGCAGGCACACTGAGCGTGCCATTTTTGTGAATGGCATTATTGGGGTTAATGCCCTATTTCCACACATGCCCGGGAACCTGCCGAGAATGACATCATCGCCGCTCCGGGCAAACACAGTGCTGGAGTGCCGATAACAGGAAGAAGATGCGAGGGGACATGGCGGCGGAGGGGAACGAGGAGGACGTTGGGTGCTTCAATCTCGGGTAAGTGCCACATTCCCAATAGGTTCTCTATTTGCTCGACGGCCCGTCGGGATGAATGGCTGGTTGCCATTCCCGACGGGTGGGTCGCAGATTCTGACGGCCGGCAGAGAACCTCGACAGGCTGAACGATGTGTTCTGCCCGTCGAGGTTCTCTGCCATGTGTACGGGGCCTCACTGTTGTGCCAAACAGGAAGTTAGGTAAAATCTCACAAATAGTACACAATAAAACCTGCAAACTTGCCAACCTTCCTTGCTTTACCTAAGACGTGTCTTTTTGGATACAGCTGGACTATAAAAGCTGCAGCTGTTACCTCAGCTGGACTGATTGGCTCCTGTGTTCACTTTAGATTGTCCACTATTACCTACAAAGAAAAGTGGTAGTTGAAGTACAATTCTGTCACAGTCCATGTACTAGAAAGCAACAAACAGCCATCCACACAAATTCACGTGAATGTTAGAAGATCTGCCATCCATAAAGTCTGCCCGTTCAAACAGTTTCATTGGCATGACTAATTCCAGATTAATCACGGGTCAGAAAGTGACAGGCCGCAACAGATGTAACACAACGCTCACATCAAAAATGTTTCATGCTTAATAAGAAAACAAACTTGTGAAGTTAAAATGATTGGAGCGTTGGCCGTTGGTCAGTGACTCACAAGCAGTTCCCCATAATGGCAAGCGAATGACCTCATGCCCATTAGTGGCGCCTAACTCGTTAACACAGGAATTACTGTACGTTATGACTGTCGTCTGTGCGAGGTACGCAGGGCACGGGGCCTTTAAAGTGCAAGACTGCAAAACATAAGCGGTAATTTGGCTTTACAGAATAGCCAACCAAGTGGAACATGATAAATGGAAAAAGACACACCATGCATGTTTTAAAGGTGACCATTTCAAGTGCAGATTCTTGCCAATCGCCATTTTCTGAAAAGTATGGCACTATTCTGATAACTGTACCTGGCTAATATACTGTATGTAGTGATAGTATTTGGTCTATTGATTCCATTTTTTATTTTATTTTTAAAAATGTTTCACATGGCTTGATTAATATATTTTTGAAATGTACACATAGCTAAGCAGCAAAAATACCAGTTAACCACTTGCCGACCGACTAACGCCAATCTACGTCGGCAGAATGGCATTGCTGCGCAATGCAACATAGCTGTGCGTCACTTTGAATTTGTCGCCACGCGGGTGCCTGCCGTGTGGTCCGTGAGCGCGCCCATGGGTCCTGCTGACTCTATGTCCGCTGGTGTCCCGCAGTCGTGAGACAGAGAGGCAGAACGGGGAGATGCCTAAGTAAACAAGGCATTTCCCTGTTCTGCCTAGCAACATGACAGAGATCTACTGCTCCCCGTCATCGGGAGCACTGATCTCTGTCATGTTCTAGGTAGCCTATCCCCCCACAGTTAGAATCACTCCCTAGGACACACCTAGGATCGCCCCTTAGTGTTTAACCCCTTCCGTGCCAGTGTCATTTACACAGTAATCAGTGCAATTTTATAGCACCGATCGCTGTATAAATGACAATGGACCCAAAATAGTGTCAAAAGTGTCTGATGTGTCCGCCATAATGTTGCAGTCACAATAAAATCACGATCTATATCGATATATTTGCTCGACGGCCCGCCTGGATGAATGGCTGGTTGCCATTCCCGACGGGCGGGTCGCCGAATCTGACGGGGGTGGTATCAAAAAAATTAAAGATTAATCAATTAATAGTTCATTTCCACAGCCCTACTTTTTTTAGCTTCAGTGTGCATGGAGCCTTAGACAGAAAATGTAGGTTTGTTGCAAGCTGGCTGGTAAGTTGAGCTGGGAATTTCTTTTTGTTTGATACTATTTATTTTATTTATTTATTTGATTGTAGTGAAAGCCATTCTGGCCTCTTCTATCAGTTAACTGTCTGAAAAAGAGCCCAGCACGCTTAGAAATCTTGCACTACAATATAGTTAACCAATAAATGGTATCACCCTAAACCTCTCCCAATTTCCTCATTGCCCAATCATTTCACTAAGTTTACACTCGAGCAGACAGAAGGCGGGAAATCATTGGAATTTGGGGACAGAACAATGCAGGATCAGGTTGTGGAGGGAAGTGCAACTCGGGGAATAGACAGCTTGATAATAAGGGATGACCTGCTGATAATTAAGGACTGACAGTGGCATACCACATGGAGATCTGCTTTTTCTCTGGAGGATGCTGTCAGATGGAGCTGCTGGCAGTGATAACACTAGAGGTTCTCCTGTGTGCTTCTATGAATATGTGTGCCCTAATATTAAAACATATAGCAGAAATATATAGGAGAATTCTAAAAGTGAAGGTTTTTAGAATTCTGAAAATTACACTCAAGACAGTTTTCAATAAGGTCTTTTCATATTTAACCGCTTCAGCCCTGGACCATTTTGATGGTCAAAGACCAGGCCACATTTTGCGATTCGGCACTGCGTCGCTTTAACTGAGAATTGTGCGGTCATGCAACATGGCTCCCAAACAAAATTGACGTTCTTTTTTTCCCACAAATAGAGCTTTCTTTTGGTGGTATTTGATCACCTCTGCGATTTTTATTTTTTGCGCTATAAACAAAAAAAGAGCGTAAATTGTGAAAAAATTCAATATTTTTAACTTTTTGCTATAAATATCCCCAAAAAATATATATAATTTTTTTATTTTTTTTAACAGTTTAGGCCGATACGTACGCTTCTACATATTTTTGGTAAAAAATAAATCGCAATAAGCGTCTACAAAATAGGGGACTGTATTACTGCATTTTTATCAATAATTTTTTTTTACTTGTCAGGAAATAAATAAATCGCAATAAGCGTCTACAAAATAGGGGACTGTATTACTGCATTTTTATCAATAATTTTTTTTTACTTGTCAGGATTGTGACATTATGGCGGGCACATCGGACACTTTTGACACCATTTTGGGACCATTGTAATTTTTACAGCGATCAGTGCTATAAAAATGCACTGAGTACTGTAAAAATGACACTGGCAGTGAAGGAGTTAACCACTAGGTGGCGCTGCAAGGGTTAAGTGTTCCCGAGGGAATGATTCTTACTGTTAGGAGGCGTGGCTACACGTGACACATCACTGATGACCATTCCCGATCACGGGGAACAGTCATCAGTGACAGTGTCACTAGGCAGAATAGGGGAATTCCTTGTTTACAAAAGGCATTCCCCTGTTCTGCCCTTTCTGACCGCAATCGCCATATTTAAAAGGATGTACCTGATCGCCAATCTGTCTGTCCATGCCATTCCGTCGACGTAAATAATGGTACGGTGGACATTAGAGCTGCACGATTAATCGTCAAGAATCGTTATCGCGATCTTTTTCCGTCAATTCTTGATACAGGGTTTCAAGATCTTTGACATGAAAAGAATTTTCTCTCTGCACTTTGGTATGCAACAAATTTCCTGTCTGTTCTCAGCCAAAAGTCAGTCTGGGCAGCCTGCCAAGTTTTGAAAACATTGTATCTCTTCAAAGGCATAAACTTAAATTTTTAACCACTTAAACACCAAACCTTTTTCTGACAGCTCTTTTCAAGTTAAAATCATTATTTTTTTTGCTAGAAAATTACTTAGAACCCCCAAAGATTATATAACTTTTTAGTAAAGACCCTAGAGAATAAAATGGCAGTTGTTGCAATATTTTATGTTGCACTGTATTTGCGCAGCAGTCTTTTTAAATGCATTTTTTTTTGGAAAAAATTACTTTAATAAATAAAAAAACTAGCCAGTAAAATTAGCCCATTTTTTTTTTCTGTATAAATGTAAAAGATTTCACGCCGTGAGAATCGTGAGAGAATCGTGATCTTCATTCTAAGCAAAAAAAATGTGATTCTCATTTTGGCCAGAATCGTGCAGCTCTAGTGGACGTCAAGCGGTTAATGTATTTCTGAGATCTAGAGAGGCACCAAAATTTTGGCGGTCGAATATTGTGTTTTTGGCATATAGTTTCGCCAAAAAAAAATATATATATTAAAAGTCAGCAGCTACAAATACTGCAGCTGCTGACTTTTAATATATGGACACTTACCTGTTCTGGGTTGCCCGCGATGCTGACACTCGAAGCTGATCTGTCCCTTGGGGCTTCACTTGCTGGTTCCCTACTGAGCATGTGCGAGTCGCACTGTGCGATCCCACTGGTCCCTGCTGTCTTCTGGGACCTGTGTGTCTACCAGAAGACAGGGTGGGGGACGGAGTAGGTGCCGGACGTGGCGTAGGTCACTGTGCTGATCTATGCCCGGAAGTGGGAGCAAATACTTCGATTACACAGGCCAAGCAAGATTTTTTTTTTTTAACTGGCCAAGCAAGATTTTTAAAGCGGTAGTTCACCCTTATATTTAACTCTCTATGAGCCTTACTGTCTCCCAGTGACCATTACAAATCGGTGGTTATTTTTATTTTTTTATAAAGGCTTACCTTTATATTATCGCCAATGTGGCCTGTCAATCACCTCTCCCCGCGGATTACTGGGCGTGCCTACCTTTCCCCCGATGCGCAGAGTCTCCTGGGAATTAGATGTGATGTTCCCAGGAGACGATCTCTCTTAAAATCCCGCGATATTACCGCGGTCACGTGACTCGGCAAGCGGGTCATATTGACGCCGGCCGTTGCCATGGTAACTGTGCTGTGTTGACGGCGCCGTTCGCCGTCAACACAGCACAGCAAAGGACATGCGCGGGATACAGCGGTGCATGCTGGGACGCCAGCATTCACTGCCGTATCCCGGAAATGATTAGTGCTGGGCTTCAACGTGCCCAGCGTGCCATGAATGAAGATGGAAACTGCCTGAAGACAGAAATCAAAGTTATCGTTTGGCAGTAGAATCGCATCCTGGGGGCCAAGAAATCGGGACACACGGGCTGCTATTTAAGACAGGTAAGAGGAGCCTAAAACTTTTTTTTTAAAAAAAACGAAAAACGAGTGAAAGACCGCTTTAACATCACAACGGAAGCACAAGGGACCAGTGTGAAAACACATAGCATGTAAAAGAGATGCATTTTTTTTTTAGCATTTCTTGTGCTAAAAGGTGCTGATAATGGGCGACAATAAATTAATAGAATCATTTTTTTTTTTAAACTGCCATTTTCTGACAAATGCATCCTGAATTTTCAATTTCAGCACCAAAATGTCCAATCGGTGCACCTCTACTACTTACTACCCAGCATATGAAGAGCTGCAGCTTTTCTAAAGTTGATTTAGGTGAGCTGAGAGCAGGTACTGGCAACCAAGATTACTTAGATGGCTATGGTCCTTATACACCTTACAGCTGTTTGTAGTTTCCTAAACAAAGATATGGGTCACCTAAATCTAATATACACTATGGGCTAGATTCAGGAAAGAAATAAGACGGCTTATCTCCAGATAATCTATCTATGCGACTGATTCATAGAATCAGTTACGCATAGATTTCCATAAGATCCAACTGGCATAAATCTCTTACGCCGTCGAATCTTATTTTCAAATTTTAGGCTGGGCGCTAGGTGGCGTTCCCGTCTAAAATATGCAAATTAGCCTATACGCTGATTCCCGAATGTACGCCCGGCGCTATTTTTTTTACGTTGTTAGCGTAGGTCCGTCGTAAAGTTAACCCTGCTGTATGAGGCGCAGGCAATGTTAAGTATGGACAGCGTGCCGGCGTTTTTTTTCACGTCGTAATGACGTCGTGATTTGGAGCATGCGCACTGGGATAAATTCACGGCCGGCGCATGCACAGTTCATTCGGCGCGGGGACACGCTTCATTTAAATGATACACACCCCCTACCTGCCCAATTTAAATTCCACCGGGTGATTTACACTACACAGCCTCAACTTTACAGGCAAGTGCTTTGTGAATAAAGCACTTGCTTAAAAAAGTTGCGGCGGCCTAACGTAAATGAGATACATTAGGCCAAATTAAACATAGGCTCTCCTACTTGAATCCACCCCAATATTTCCAAAAGTATTGGGACGCCTGCCTTTACACACACATGAACTTTAATGGCATCCCAGTCTTAGTCTGTAGGGTTGAGTATTAAGTTGGCCCACCCTTTGCAGCTATAACAGCTTCAACTCTTCTGGAAAGGCCGTCCACAAGGTTTAGGAGTGTTTCTTTGGAAATGTTTGACCATTCTTCCAGAAGCGCATTTGTGAGTTGAGACACTGACGTTGGAGGAAAAGGCCTGGCCCACAGTTTCCGCTCTAACTCATCCCAAAGGTGACGTCATTGTGACATCATCACTGGCTTGGCCGTTCTTATCGCCAAAAGCCCGACAAAACAGAAGGAAGACCGAGTGAAAATGGAAGCCCCTTCAGCGGTGACAGAACACGTCTGGAGGGCGTCCTTTTCAGATAGGTCCGTCACAATGTGCTAGTATGCAGTTGCATGTCCCTGTCAGGGAGAGAGGAGACAGATTGTGTTCCTTGTACATAGGGACACAATCGGTCACCTCCCCCAGTCACCCCCCCTCCCCCTACAGTTGGAACACTCATAGGACACAGATTTAACCCCTTCCCCGCCCCCTAGTGGTTAACTCCTTCACTGCCAGTCACATTTATACAGTAATCAATGCATATTTATAGCATTGTTCACTGTATAAATGTAAATGGTCCCAAAAATGTCAGAAAAGTGTCCACCATAACGTCGCAGTCCCAATAAAAAAATCGCAGATCGCCGCCATTAATAGTAAAAAAATAAAAAAATAAAAATGCCATAAACTATCCCCTATTTTGTAAACACTATAAATTTTGCGCAAACCAATCGATAAACGCTTATTGCATTTTTTTTTACCAAAAATATGTAGAAGAATACGTATCGGCCTAAACTGAGGAACATTTTTTTTTTTATATATTTTTTGGGGATATTTATTATAGCAAAAAGTAAAAAATATTGGATTTTTTTCAAAATTGACGCTCTATTTTTGTTTATAGCGCAAAAAATAAAAACCGCAGAGGTGATCAAATACCACCAAAAGAAAGCTCTATTTGTGGGGAAAAAAGGACGCCAATTTTGTTTGGGAGCCACGTCGCACGACCGCGCAATTGTCAGTTAAAGCGACGCAGTGCCGGAAGCTTAAATTTTGTCTGGGCAGGAAGGGGGTGTAGGTGCACAGTAGGCAAGTGGTTAAATACTATTATAAGGACACTTACCTGTCCTGGGTTCCCACAATGCTGGCACCCCAGCCAATTTTTGGATCGGCCATTCATGGTAGGAGAAACCGGCAGTGAAGCCTTTCAGCTTCACACCTAAGCTTAAGCTTCACACCTAGTTCCCTACTGTGCATGCACGAAGCATGCTTCGCTTTCTAACTGGCCCAGCGGTGGAGGAAGGAGGCCTAACATTCAACGAACGGCACCACAGTCTCCTGGAAGTGGGGACGGGTACCTGTCAAACACAGGTACCCATTCCTCCTGAAAGGTGCAAAATGTGGCACCGGAGGAGGGTAGGAAGCGAATCAGCGGAACTACCATTTTTGTGTATAACTCTGCATTAAACGGAGCTCCAGGCTCTTTTAGAAAATAAATTACATCAGCAGCTACAATTTTTTTTTAACTTTTAATTCTAGGACATTTTTCAATCAGCTCTCTGATGCTGCTGTTCCCGTCTTAGCTAAGGGAAACTGGTAGTGAAGCCGCTTCCCTACTGCGCATGCGTGAAGTGTGCTGCGCTTTGTGAATGGCCCGGAGGTGGGGGAAGGAGGAGGTGGGACCAACATCTGGCCGAGTTTTCCACGCCAAAGTCAGCCAAAAGTGGGAGCAGGTACCTGTCAAAACAACGTATCCGCTCCACCTTAAGGGCTCTTTCACACGGAGCAGACCGTTTTTGATCCGCCCCGTGTGTGTCCGTCGGCTCAGCGGGGATCATCCGTAAATCCCCGCTGAGCTGTCGGCGGACAGGGCGGTCCCCGCACACTGTGCAGAGACCGCTCTGTCTTTCCTCCGCTCTCCCCTATGGGGAATCGGATGAATACGGACCGTCTGTCCGTATTCATCCGATCCGATCCGCCAGACGGAAGAAAAATAGTGTTTTCTTCCGTTTGAAAAAAAACGGATCTTTGCGGACGTTAGCGGATGTATCATCCGCTAACGTCCACAATCCCATAGGGATGCACTACAAGTCCGTAAACGGACTTGTAAAAAAACGGACTGTTTGTCCATACGTGTGAAAGGGCCCTTACCCTTGAAAGGTGCCAAATGTGGCAGAGGAAGGGGGTGAGGAGGCAAACAAGTGAAACTTCCCCTTTTGGGTGGAGCTCCCAATGTGTTTTACTACCACCACTTTATATCTGATCACATGTGCATCACCATGGCAACTGCAGATGAAACAGAATCAGCTTCCTTGGCTGTGAAGTATAGGAGGGTTTATTTCCCCTTTAATAAAACCTTATTTTATATACAGGTCTAGATGAGGGACACAAGGACTGGGCTCTAATTTCATGGAAGGTTCAGTCACCATAGAACAAATAGCAGCTGCACTACAAGTATCAGGGTGCCCTGTCATGGTTGCAGGATACAAGGCTGGTATCCAGGCTCCTCGCAGCCATGACAGCAGCAGCCCAGCCACACCGTACAAGGGAGGAAGAAGAAGACAGCACCTGATCCGTGCAGGAAGATGACGGAAGCCGTGTGTTTCCCGGCTGGAGACACCACACAGCGAGACAGAGAGCAGGACGCCGCCATGACACAGCTCCGGCTTCAAGACACACACTACGCATGCGCTCTGCCAGGACCTGTCTCGCTTCCATCCATACATCCTGCTTCAATCCACACACTGCGCACGCGCCCTGCCATGTTGTCTCCAGCGGTAATACACATTGCGCATGCGTAATGCGTTGACACTGGTCATGAGAGGTTGCAAGGAGAGGAAAGTGATAGTAAACGAATTATGGGGGTTTCCTGGTCTCTTGTATGAGGAAAGCAGCATTTAGGTTCACATATCTGCTTTCTGTGCAGGCTGCGTTAGCTTTCATTTGAAAGGACTACCGTGCCTGCGTTTCTGCAAGAAAATGAACGTGTTTCCACAGAGCAGAGATGTGAATGTAGGGTGATGGGGAAATTATGAAATTGTTTGTGTTGGCCTTCTGGATTTCACTTCCAAAGATGGGCCAAAGCAGGTTCAGAACTGGCTGAAAATAACTAAATTGGCTCTCAGTAGTCGCCCAGGAAAAAGTCCTCATGCGCAGTGGGTGTTGAGCCTGGTGTGTAAGGCTGCATTCACACCTGAGCGTTTTGTCGCCTGAAGCGCTAAAAAATGCCGCAAATCGCCTGCGCTTAGGTGTGAATGCAGCCTAAGACCCTGGCATTTTGCTGCGTGCACACTGTCCAGCCTTGCTGCTGGCCTGGCATCCTATAAAACTTGGCGAGGGTCGGTTCACACCAAAAGAGATGCTGAAAATGCACATTCCGTTTAAGATGCACTGCCTTTACAGGCACCAGGTTGCATAGTATCACAGTACCATGCGATTTTATGTGGCAGAATTTTTTTAGTTTAGTGCATGCTCGACTTTTTTTTGTGCCCTGGTTTGATTTGCAATCTATTCAAATGAATGGGCTGCAAAATCGCATTGCAGAGGAACACACAGGAAAGCACACCCTGTTCCAGTGCGATTCTAGGGTGAACCAGTCCTGAAAAGTACTGCAACTGGACAGTGTACCAAGTGCTGCTAATGTTTAAGGTGGTGTGCCACAGCTCCCGTTCAATGTATGAACAGCGATCAGTCATTTCCCCTAGTGAGTCCAACCCCCCCCCCCCCCACAGTTAGAACACACCCAGGGAACATACTTAACCCCTTCCCCGCCCCCTAGTGTTAACCCCTTCACTGCCAGTGGCATTTTTATAGTAATCCAATGCATTTTTATAGCACTGATCGCTATAAAAATGCCAATGGTCCCAAAAATGTGTCAAAAGTGTCCGCTATAATGTCGCAGTACCGAAAAAAAATCGATGATCGCTGCCATTACTAGTAATAAAAAAAAAATATTAATAAAAATGCCATTAAATTACCCCCTATTTTGTACACGCTATAACTTTTGTGCAAACCAATCAATAAACGCTTATTGCGTTTTTTTTATTTTTTTACGAAAAATATGTAGAAGAATAGGTATCGGCCTAAACTGAGGATTTTTTTTTTATATATATAAATATATATTTTTGATGGATATTTATTATAGCAAAAAGTAAAAAATATAATTTTTTTTCAAAATTGTCGCTCTATTTTTGTTTATAGCGCAAAAACAAAAAAATGCAGAGGTGATAAAATACCACCAAAAGAAAGCTCTATTTGACCAGCAATATGGTTCGTGGGGGTTAAGTGGTTAAAGTGGAGTTCCAGCCAAAAATTGAACTTTCAGTATACAGGTATTTGCTCCCACTTCCTGGAATAGATCACCGCAGTGACCTAAATCAAGTCTGGCCCCTACATTGTCCTCCCCCGCTGTCTTCTGGAAAACACACAGGTCCCAGAAAACAGTAGGGACCAGTGAGGACACAAAGCGGGACTCAGGATTTAAAGCCGCAACGCTTCACTTCCTGATTCCCTCACAGAGGATGGCGGCGTGGGCAGCCGAGAGACGAGCGATTGATCGGCTTCGGCTGCTGACATTGCACGCACCCTGGACAGGTAAGTGTCCATTTATTAAAAGTCAGCAGCTGCAGTATTTGTAGCTGCTGGCTTTTAATATTTTTTTTTTAGGTGGAAATCCGCTTTAATGTCACTGGTGATGTCAGTGTCCGTTTTGGTATTTTTTCGATTATATACTAAAATAAAAAAAACACAGTGGTGATCAAATGCCACTAAAAGAAAGCTCTATTTGTGTGCAAAAAAAGTTATACATTTTCTTTGGGTACTGTGTTGCATTGCATGACCGCACAATTACCAGTAAGGCTGCATTCACATCTAAGCGTAGGCGATTTGCGGCGTTTTTTACCGCGATTTGCAGCGACAAATTGCAGTGTTTTTTTACCGCGATTTGCCGCGACAAAATGCAGCGTTTTTTTACCGCGATTTTTGTACAGGTCATTGTCACCAATGTAAAACGCCCAAGCCGTCCGATTCGTGCGAAAAAAAGGGTCCGGTACTTGTTTGAGCTTTAGGCATTCGGCGTTCGGCATTCAGCGTTTTGGAGTGGAGATGTGAACCATCTCTATAGAGAATAATGTGTTTTTTTTTCCCTCTTTAGCGTTTTTGAGCGTCGCGCTACAGGCGATAAAAACGCTCAGGTGTGAATGCAGCCTTAAAGTAGCAAAGTGCTGAATAGCAAAAAATCGCCTGGTCACGAAAATCTTCAAGTGGTTAATAATTAAATGTAGCAATCCAATATTGTAGAAGAAGGAAGCAACTTTGCCTTGGAAAGCGGTCTACCAAGCTGCCAAATTTAATGTAAATCAGAAGAAATGTTACTACCTTAGGTCAGAATTATGTCGTTACAATGGAATTTGTCAAGGGCCCAGAATTATTATGACGTTTGAACTTTGACAGCCATATTTAAATACTTCATTTTAACTTAATAAGGGAAATGGCTCTGGGGAAATATATTCAATGAGAATTAAACCTGTTTAGGGGAGAACATCTGACACAATGACAAACATTCTCCAGGAAAAAAAGGAAAGCGATTAGGCTATTTACGGAAAATTGGAAGACTTGTTCTTGAGGTCATGTGTTTCGGCCAAGTGTAATGCTGTTTTGATTCTCCAATTTTGATTGAGCCTACTAAATTGGTTTTAGGATGACTTTGCGTTAAATATTATATATTGGAGCTTAGCATTGTCTGGAGAAAAACCACCAAGAGAATACATTTTTACTGTAATAGTTAGTGAGCAATATTTAAGAGTTTTTTTGGGGTGGTAGATGGATAGAATGTAACATTTTACCTTCTTATTTCTCTCAGTTTAAGAAAGTTGGTACGTTCTCCCCATAGTGTACAAAGATTACTGAATATCATTTCATAAAAATTGCAGTGTGGGTTTGAAATGCCACACATCTTTAAACATTACAAGGCCAGTAAAAATGTTCCTGAACAAAAAAAAGTGAAGGTTTATAAACTTACAAGGAACGTATAGAAGTATCTATTGAGCCTAAGCAGTATCTTGAATGATCTACCTTTGGTCTTGCATTCCTCCTAACCCTCTTTGGACTTTTTTTCTATTCTGTGGATTGGGTAGGGAAGAGGTCTCTTCCAGTGCTGCCATCTTGTAACAGGAAAACATTACGTACTGGACCTCTCTATCCTTTGTTCCCATATAATCATGGGCGTCCGCTCCATAGGGTAAGGGGGGTCGTTTGCCCCCCCCTGGAATCGCCAGGGAGAGCCAGGAGCAGGGCCGAACTGGCCCTGGGGCTGATTTAAGCGGTGACTGCAGTGCTCCCCTCCTCTCTAGTCTTATTTAGAGTGCCTGTCCCTTTTCTGGAATCAAATCCACGTGTCCCTCATTCCAAAAGGTTCCTCTTTTAGACCTGAAATAAATATACTGTCAATATAGTGTAGTGTTTCAGTCGAGGGAAAGGGGTGCTGTGTAATGTAAAGTGGTCCAGTGATGCAGGGTGCTGTGTAATAAATGTAAAGGGGTCCAGTTATGCAGGGTGCTGTGTAATGTAAAGGGGCCAGTGATGCAGGGTGCTGTGTAATGTAAAGGGGTCCAGTGATGCAGGGTGCTGTGCAATGTAAAGGGGGCCAGTGATGCAGGGTGCTGTGTAATGTAAAGGGGGCCAGTGATGCAGGGTGCTGTGTAATGTAAAGGGGGCCAGTGGTGCAGGGTGCTGTGTAATGTAAAGGGGTCCAGAGCTGTGGGGTGCTGTGTAATGTAAAGGGGTCCAAAGCTGTGAGGTGCTGTGTAATGTAAAGGGGTCCAGAGGTGCTGTTGTGGAGAGGGGGTACACAGTAGTGACAAAGAGATATTGAAAGATGCATGGGGCACAGTGGGGTGTTTTTACATTTAATGTGGGGGGGGGGCGCTTTTAACCCCCGCTAGCGGTTGAAGAAAGGGTAAAATGTGACTGTGTATCGCCACTGCCGAAGCACCCCCCTCTGAAAAAATTTCAGCGGACGCCCATGCATATAATATATACTAACCATAGCTCCCAAATGTCCCTGATTTTGAGATAAAGTAAAGAGAACTCACTGCTCCAGGTGAAATAAATGAGCCTGATGGGACCCTCAGGCGAGTGCCAGCCCCGGCTCGCCTCCATGGTTAATATTGAAAAAAGAAGCAACAGCTGCACCTCACGTGAGTTCCAAATGTAATTTGTAACAGGGTGCGCTTTCCTGTGTGTTCCTCTGCAATGTGATGGTGACACCATTGGACATCAGCAAGTAGCCTAGGTAGACGTGTTTCATGCAATAAAGTTGTTCTTATTCATTACACAGACATGTCCAACTGATACATCTTAAATAGATCCACCCAGTGGCGGTGCGTCCATAAGGGCGCACAGGCACCGCCTCCTATCTCCAGCCACCCCCTATGTGTATAATGGATAGATTTATGCATTGCATAAATCTATCCATGGGCGCTCTAGACACCCACTATTCAGACATCCGGCCCCCTTTTTGGTCACCGGGCATTTGAATTATATTTTTTTTTATGCACCTGATTAGAGCCATAGGCTCTAATAGCTTTCAAAAAAGGTGAACTGCGAGCGCAAAGCATTGCTCTCACAGTTCACCCAGGTGGGTTAGCCAATAAGGAGGAGAAGCCAATGATGAAAAACATGCAGGGGGACAGGGGCGGACTGACAACTCATGGGGCCCCCGGGCAATAGAAGATTATGGGGCCCCCGGGATAACAGATGGCCGCCAAGCCAGGTGGCAGTACAGAGGCGGGGCAGCTAAAATCTCGGGATTTTCACATCAAAAGCATGTAGGTTTTGGACATATCAGGGACAGATGTTAAAAAAATACAGATCTTTACATACTGTCCCTGGTTTTTATGAGCCTGGCAACCCTGATGGGGCCCCCTAGTGGCATGGGGCCCTCGGGCAGTGCCCGGGTTCCTCAATGGTCAGTCCGCCCCTGCAGGGGGATCGGTTCTTACAGCTGTCCCCATCGCACAGATCATCCCCGACTGTCACTGGACATTGATGTGTGTACAGAAATGACAGGGGGCCGTGAGCGCGCTCTGCTTTTACCCAGAACGCGCTCTGCCTCTCCTGTGCACGCTCTGGCCAAGGGGAGTGTAGAGGTGGGCGGGGAGTCTGCTGACATCATTACTCCGCCCACCGAGCGCTGATAACAGACCTGCCCACTGAATCTGCTGTTTTTGGGGGCTTCTAACTGCTAAACGGGACACATTTGACAGGTAAGGAAACATGCAGGAGGCATGTATATCCTTAGGCTTCATTTCCACTGGCGTTTTTACAGCCACGTTTTTTACAGCTTAAAAACGCCTGTCCATGTTTATTTTAGAAAAAATAAATAAAAAAATTTTTTTTTTTTTTTTGCAGCTTAGCCATCTACAGCTCAAAAACGTCATGGCAAGAGGCCATAGACTAACATGGACAGGCGTTTTTAAGCTGCAAAAAACACTCAGAAAAGTGGCTGTAAAAACGCCAGTGGAAATGAGCCAGCACTATGGCAGTACTTTATAATTGATGATAGTGGGTTTACATCCACTTTTAGAGCCAAGAACTCTACACAAAAATTCGAGTGCCAAACTGTCAGTACAAAGAAATACTGTATCAACATACCTGGGAATTAGAGATGGGCTCGGGCATGTTCTGAATCCCACCTGCCTGACCTTGCCAGGAAGCCAACACTGCACAGAGCTAATCACAGGCAGGGAGATATTTCCCGATCTCTGCAGCTGAGCATCAGGAAATGTCTCCCTGTCTGTGATTAGTGCAGCGCGGTGCCGACTTCCTGGCGGGCTTTGCACATGGACTGTGTGAACACGCCGGAGCTCATCCTTAGCCGCGTGTAGTGTCCGCTTCCTGGCGGGATCAGGCAGGTGGTATCCTGAACACGCCCAAGTCCACTTCTTCTGGAAAGTCAAGAGCAGGGGTTTTATCCACAAGAGTCCCTAAAATTCAAAAAGTCTGATTATTTTTGCCACAATATGCAAAAAAATATCATTTTTTTAACACTAGGTTTGCTTTAAATTAATATCTAAATCTAAAATAACTTTTTTTTTTATTTCACAAATAATATACTGAAAGTGGTCTAGCACTAATATGTACTGAGACATTACCTTATGTTTTTGTTCTACGGAAAATGTAGCTTTTGAAATTATACTCCAAGCAGGTTTATTGTACATAACATGCATGAGCTCCTCTTGACATAAAGCACATAAATGTTTTACTGCCCAGGTGCAGTCTGTTTGGAGTAATACAAAGATCACAGGCGAAATGACTGTTCGTCATGACTCGGATAAAAATAAACACAAAATAGAAAGAAAATCCATAACATTTCATTATTAAGAAAACATTTAATAGAGCTGCAATTGTAAAGCAAAGTACTCCTCCACTTTACTGTAGGTTTTATTAAATTGCAGTTTCATTACATTTCCAATTTTCAGACAGAAGAAAAAAAAAAGTGCAGTTCATGTGTGACGAACTCTTCTGCACATGCAAATAGGTACTGTAGATGTAGCATACAGTATATAAAATAAAAAAAAATGATACAGTCGCAGCATTGTTAGTGCCAGACCTGTCTAGTGGCCTGAAGTGAACTCAGGCTGCGTACACACGCCCGAGAACCTCGTCGGGCTAAACCCATCGTTCCGCCCGACGAGGTTCTCGGCCGGCCGTCGAGTTCGTCGACCAGGCTGTCGAAAAAGGCGTCGAGCCATTAGTCCCAATGGCCCGTCGAGCAAGTAGAGAACCTGCTCTCTATTTTGGCTCGACGAGCTTCCCGACGGGACGCTCGACAAAAGTGTACACACGCTCGAGCTTCTCGGCAGAATATGGATCCCAGCGAGCTTCTCGCTGGATTCTGCCGAGAAACTCGGTCGTGTGTACACTTTCGTCGAGCGTCCCGTCGGGAAGCTCGTCGAGCCAAAATAGAGAGCAGGTTCTCTACTTGTTAGGGCAAATTAAGACGTTCACTTTGAGAGACCTTGTCAGAGTCATTGTTCTCACCTCATTGGTGGCCTATGTGTCCTTCATCAGTGTCTTCAACATTTATCACTTACAGGAGTGCTGGATACCTGCGTCCCACCCAGGGCTGGTGCAAGAATTTTTGACTCCCTAGGCCAGTGTTTCTGAACCTCAGCCATGACCCCTTGATAACATTCTCAAGTTGTGGGGACCCCTAAAATTAAAATTATTTTCGTAGCATGGGTTGTCAGCACCCAAGGCAAGAAAAGTAATTTGCGCCCCTAACCCACGGACGTTTAATGCCCCCCTGAGTCCCTTCCACTCCGCATTTTAGGATGTACAGCTTTCCTTTCTTTCCCTTTTTATCTCTCTCTATCCTAAGTCCCCCCCCCCCCCATTTCTCTCTCTATCTGTTCTTTCTCTTATTCTTTCTCTCCCTCTTTATTTGTTACTCCATCTCTTTTCCTCTCCCTTTCATGTATTCTCTATTTTTATTCCTTCTCTTACTCCTTGTTGGGGGGGGGGGGGAGATGTGAAGAGTAGCAGTGCTGAGGGGAGTTCTGATCAGCCAAATTAGGTATTCTTGATCAAGGTCATCTGCTGATCTGAGAACTGTAGTGGGGACTTTTAATGTAAAATACCTTTTTCTATCCATAATCACAGGTAGTGTTACTCACTATGGCTCTGGCTTTGTGATGTCTCGCAGCAGTGACCCCTATGCTGAAATCAGGAGATAGGGTCTCCTTCAGCCTCTCCCACTTCACATTCCTCACCAGTTAGCTGATCTTTAGTTTCCGCCCCCATCCATGTCGTGAACTGGGCAGCTCCGAATAGGCTGAGTGGGCAGCCGCAGGCTTCAGGAACAGCCCGGGATTTGGTGACCCCTGGCAAATCGTAATTTGACCCCCAAGGGGGTCCCGACCCCAGGTTGAGAAACACTGCCCTAGGCGAAACCCTATTTTCCGGCCCCTTGGCTCGTCCCCTGACTCCACCCTATTTGCCCTACCCATGTATACCCCACCTTATTAATGAAGTGCCCATCAAATGCATCCTCAGCAGTGCCCATCAATGCAGCCTACCAGTGCCCATCAATGAATGTTTGCTTGCTTCCATTCATTCGGAAGTTAGGACACAGACACAGTCCTCCGCCGCCGCTATGCCTCTGATACATTGGGGGTTATTTGCAAAAGACAAATCCACTTGGAAGTGCAGTTGCTGTAAATCTGAGCGGTAGATCTAAAATGAGGGGAAGCTCTGATGATTTTATCATCCAATCATGTGCAAGCTAAAAGGCTGTTTTTTATTTTCCTTGCATGTTCCCCTCAGATCTACAGCGACTGCACTTCCAAGTGCACTTTTAGTGCAATTTCAAGTGCACTTTGCACTTGTGGTTTGCACTTGAAGTTCAAAGTGGATTTGGCTTTAGTAAATAACCCCCTGTGTGCGAATGGAGCGGTGACTGCCTGCTGATGCTGAGACTTAGTTACTTGCTGCAGAGAGAAGAATGTAGGAACACCAGTGGCCAGGCACCCTAGGCAGCAGTGCGTGTGTACGAGGCCTCAGAGGTGTCACATTTTGAAGATACCAACATCTATATATAAGTACACTATATTACCAAAAGTATTGGGACACCTGCCTTTACAAGCACATGAACTTTAATGGCATCCCAGTCTTAGTCCATGGGGTTCAAAATTGAGTTGGCCCACCCTTAGCAGCTATAACAGCTTCAACGTTTCTGGGCAGACTGTCCACAAGGTTTAGGAGTGTGTCTATGGGAATATTTGACCATTTTTCCAGAAGTGCATTTGTGAGGTCGGGCACTGATGTTGGACGAGAAGGCCTGGCTTGCAGTCTCCACTCTAATTCATCCCAAAGGTGTTCTATCAGGTTGAGGCCAGGCCAGTCAAGTTCCTCCACAGCAAACTTGCTTCTGGACCTTTTTTTGTGCACTGGTGAGCAGTCATGTTGGAACAGGAAGGGGCCACCCCCAAACTGTTCCCACAAAGTTGGGAGCATTAAATTGTCCAAAATGTCTTGGCATGCTGACATCCCCTTCCCTTCACTGGAACTAAGGGGCCAAGCTTAACCCCTAAAAAACAACCCCACACCATAAATCTCCCTCTACCAAATGATTTGGACCAGTGCACAAAGCAAGGCCCATAAAAACAAGGATGAGCGAGTTTGTGGTGGAGGAACTCGACTGGCCTGACTCGAGAGTCCTGACCTCAACCCGATAGAACACCTTTGGGATGAATTAGAGCAGAGACTGCGAGCCAGGCCTATTCTTCCAACATCAGTGTCTGACTTCACAATGTGCTTCTGGAAGAATGGTCAAACATTCCCATAGACACACTCCTAAACCTTGTGGACATCCTTCCCAGAAGAGTTAAAGCTGGTATAGCTGCAAAGGGAGGGCCAACTCAATATTGAACCCCTACGGACTAAGGCTTTAAGGCAGGCATCCCAATACTTTTGGTAATATAGTGTATATATTTATAAACAGGGCTTTTTTCAGTGGGAATGCTACGGCACACAGTTCTGATGCCTCCAGCACTAAATATATATACTGGCTGGGTGCCTAAAGCGTGCTAATGGATCTATTGTTGCTGGAGGTTGTAATTAGTGTTCTTCACGAATATTCGCATTGCGAATATTCGTTACGAATATTGCATATTCGAATATTCGCGAATAACTCGAATATCGCGGCGTATTTTTTCAAATTTATTTTTAAAACAGATCACATCCTAGTGATCTCCATCGACGTCTAAAAGCATTGCTGGTATGATTAGAGACCCTGGGCCGAGTAGCTGAGGCGATCCTTTTATGTTGCCGAATATTCGCGAATACTTTCTCTGCCCTTCTGTGTTTTGTGTATATATATAAAAAAAAAAATAGCTTTAGTTTAGTCATAGTTTGTGTAAGTAGAGTTAGTGTTTAGTATAGTTTAGTAATCCAGGAAATGATCTCCGTTTTCACGTGTTGTTCGCGCGCATGCGCATGCGCGGACGAGAATTTCGCAATCAATTTCGCATTCGCATTAGCGAAATTTCGCATTCACATTAGCGAAATTTCGCAACATTTTTTTTTTTATAAAATATCACGAATATTCGATATTAACGAATATTTCACAAATATTCTTCTATATATTCGTGAAATATCGCGAAATCGAATATGGCGTATTCCGCTCAACACTGGTTGTAATGTTGCTGGGGGAGGTCTATTGTTGCTGGAGGGGTTTTGTATTCTTTAAAAGGGTAAGTACTGGGATTTGGTAAGGTGGAGGAGACAAGATACAGTGCTCGGAGGTGGGTAGGGGGGGACAAGAGTGAGAGTACCTGTATCCATATTCATGCTGCCATCTGCATAGCTTCGCACCTACTATCCAGAAACGTCTCCAGTCTTCTGGATACAGAGGAAGTTATAGACCAGACGGGCAGCAGCTCAACACACTGAACAGACTGGACTAGCAGATTAAAGCTTTACTGATTACAGTGAGCAGAATATGCTTTCGCCTGCCAACCAAATATAGCCAGACTGACTACAGTGTGGCAACAATATTTACCTATCAAAACACAACTAATACTAACTTATCTAATCCTAGCACCTAGGAGGGTGCTACAATTTCCAAAGCTATATTTCTGACTAAGCAGGGGGTGTGCCAGACCTCTGCAGAGAGACCACTGTTTCCACACAAAAATGGTCCTTTTCTGGAGCATGCTGGCAGGGGTCAGGCTTTTCTATAAAGGCAATGTGGCTGCTTTCTAGAGAAAACAAATATCTTTAAATGCAAATGGAATGTTTTTTGCTACTTTAAAGTAAAAATTGACTTGGGTTTTCATTTTGTTGATATAGTCATATGAACCCCTATATAGAGGTTAGGTTATCCTGCACTGGCTATAACCAGTCAAAGAATTTTGTGAGGCAAACATATCTTAAAAATACATTCTTACTCATTTAACACAAAGTGAGTGAATAGCTACAGTAGTCATTATAGCCTGCTGGTTTAGACATTTATCAGAAGTATCCGACCCGCACAGCCCCATCCCGCAGTCTCCCTAATTAGCCAAAGTTTCCATTACCCTACTAATGAGAATGAGAGCAAGGAGACGGTGGCTTCTACCGTCTGAAAAGATCCAGGGTCCGGCATGCAGGCGTATTTGTGTATTTGTATGTTTTTCCAGCAGGATCAAGAAGGAACTAAATAATTATCATGTTTAAGTGGCCCCCACGTTGCTTGCTATACATTTTTCACAATTCTGCTTTGTGGGAAAATCTCTTAAAACACATTGTCACTTTGAAGCCATTGATTTAATTGAATGTTGGAAGAAGTTGCAAGGATGGAGAGCATGTGGATTTTATTTTTTCTGATGCAAGTAACATGCCATCTCCTCGTCTATGAAGGGTTGGGTCTTCCTTTCTTGGACTGGGGTACATTTATTGAGAACACTACTGTTCCATTTTTTCTTCTCTTATAGAACTTATTTGGTTGTGTGTCCAGCCAAAATAGTTTTCTTCATTTTGGATCGCGCAGTAAAGTTTTTTTTACTGCTGTCTGGGGATTCATAAGATAGATTTCCCTTCACTTCCTCTCCTGCTGACACGATCCCCTGATTTGTACCAATGTTCCCCCCTCATTTGTCCCTGATTTTAGTCTGATCTATATAGTTGTATATAAAATGCACTATTTATCTTTAAAAACAAGCGTTTCACAATGTTAAGCCTTTTATCCAGTTTCTAAATTGCTGCATTTATACATTTTAAAAATCATTATAAAGCAATAATAATGGTAAAAAAGCACTTGTGGGTTTAAAGCGGAGTTCCATCCAAAAATGGAACTTCCGCTTAATCCCCTCCCCTTCCCCTTACATGCCACATTTGGCATGTAATTTTTTTTTTGGGGGGGGGGAGTGGGGGCTTCAGTAGGAGTGGGACTTCCTGTCCCACTTCCTGCTTCCGCCGAGGGGCTGGTAAGGCGATTAGGCCTAATCACCTTACTGCAGCCCCTCCCTTTGACGATCGTCTAGGACACTGACAGGTCCTAGACGATCGCCTGTCCAATCAGCGGCGTGCCGCGCCGCGCGCGCATGCGCAGTGCGGCTCACGGATGCGCAGTGGGTGCCCGGCCGTGAAACCGAAGGCTGTCACGGCTGGGTGCCCACAGTCGCAATGGGGACGCCGGCCGGGGAGGGGGGGAGAGGAGCGGAGCCCCGGTCGGCGCGTCGTTGGAACGTGGAGAAAGGTAAGTGTCTGTTTATTAAAAGCCAGCAGCTACACTTTTTTGTAGCTGCTGACTTTTAATAAAAATTACATTTGGGTGGAACACCCCTTTTAAGTAATCATTTATTTATTTTTTTGTATATACTTTTACCCCCTTTCCTTTTCAGGCCAATTTCCAGCTTTCAGCGCTGTTACACTTTGAATGACAATTGGGCGGTCATGCAACACCTGCATGTAACCAAGCAAAATAATTGTTATAATTTTCTTCTCACCAATAGAGCTTTACTTTGGTGGTATTAAATCAACACTGGGATTTTTATTTTTTTTGCTAAACAAAAATAAGACAGAAAATCTTGAAAAAAAAACACCAAACTTTTTAATAGTTTGTTCTAAAATTTTGCAAGCAGGTAATTTTTCTCCTTCACTGATATGCTCCACTGATGGGCACAGATGGGCACTGATGAGGTGGCACAGATGAGGCGGCACTGATGGGCATTGATAGGCACTGATAGGCTGCACTGATAGTCACAGATGAGGTGGCACTGAAGGTCACCGATGAGGTGGCACTGATGTGGAGGCACTGATGAGTTTGTACTGATAGATGCCACTAATGGGCACTGATGGACGGCACTGATGGACACTGGTAGGCGGCACTGATAGATGACACTGATGAGGAGGCACTGATTGACAGCACTGATGGGCACTAATTAGCAGTACCGATGGGCACTGTTTGACAGCATCGGTGGTCACGGGTTGGCAGCAGTGGTGGGAACTGATTGGCAGCACCAGTTGGCAACACTGGTGGGACTGCACTGACAATCAGGACACCGATCAGTGCCCTGATTATCAGTGTACATGTCCCTTTTACACAAGCCGATTATCGGCTCTCCTCTCCTCATGCCGTCAGCATGAGGAAAGGAATGCTGATAACTGGCTTCTGTTTACATCATGATCAGCTGTGATTGGACATAGCTGAACATGTGGTAAAGTGGCACTGATTGGCTCTTTACCTCAATTTACCTCAACGCTCTGCGTTTACAGAGCGTCTGCCTGCGAGCCACATCTGGAGCACAGTGGAAGCGTTTACGAGAGGACATCATATGATGCCCTCCCAGAACTGTCCAGCGGCGCTGTAGCCGTCATTTGGCTATAGTGTGGTTGGCAAGTGGATAAAAGAGAAGTATGGGGTTTTCCTTTATTATACTTAGGTGGATGCAGCATCGGTCCCATGCTGGATCTGTCCCCCAATGCCTCTACACTGAGAACTGAGCGATTTAACATTGCCGATGGTTCGGTGCTGACTGCCAATCAGCAGTTCTCCGCTCCTCCACTCTCATGCTCAAGTGCCTGGACTGATTTCTGTCAGCAGAGAGAGGACTTCAGGATGCAAACTGCAAACAGGACTTCTTATGGCTTTCTTTCAACTATGCCTCTTCCACAAAGGCCGGATTTGTAGAGTACACGACTAATAGTTGTCCTGTGGATAGATTCTCCCACTTGAGCTGTGGATCTCTGCAGCTCCTCCGGAGTTACCACGGGCATCTGGGCTGCTTCTCTGATTAATGCTCTCCTTGCCCGGCCTGTCAGTTTAGGTGGACGGCCATGTCTTGGTAGGTTTGCAATTGTGCCATACTCTTTTCATTTTCGGATGATGGATTGAACAGTGCTCTGTGAGATGTTCAAAGCCTACTTTAAACTTTTCCACAACTTTATCCCTGACCTGTCTGGTGTGTTCCTTGGAATTCATGACACTGTTTGTTCACTAAGGTTCTCTAACAAACATCTGAGGGCTTCACAGAACAGCTGTATTTATACTGAGATTAAATCACACACAGGTGGACTCTATTTACTAATTTGGTGACTTCTGAAGGCAATTGGTTCCACTAGCATTTAATTAGTGGTATCCGAGTAAAGGGGCTGAATACAAATGTATGCAACACTTTTTAGATATTTATTTGTAAAATATTTTAAAAAACGTTTATAATTTTTCATCCACTTCACAATTTTGTGCCACTTTGTGTTGGTCTATCACACAAAATCCCAATAACATACATTTACCTTTTTGGTTGTAACATGACAAAATGGAAGATTTCGGGGGGTATAAATACTTTTTCAAGCACTGTATATGAGCTGAAAAGTAACCTGATCAAGTGGCACAGTTGTTATTTTCATAGGTGTAAGTAAAAGTAAAACATTTTAAACCCTTATGCTGCGTACACACGGTCGTTTTTTTGCGATGAAAAAAAAACTTTGTTTTTTAAAACGTCATTTAAATTGATCGTGTGTGGGCAAAACGTTGTTTTTTGTTTTAAAAAAAACGACCCAAAAAAAATTCCAACATGCTTGAATTTTTTGTGTAGTTTTTCAAAACATCGTTTTTTGTTTCACAAAAAGTCACCGTGTGTAGCAAAAACGTTGTTTAAAACGACGTTTTTCAACCCGCGCATGCCCAGAAGCTAGTTATGAAGCGAGCTTCAATGGAAAAGAGTGGTGAACGTAACCTCGCTTTTTGTGAAAAAAACGTTGGTGTGTATAGAACATCGTCTTTGAAAAGTGACGTTTCAAAAACGTCGTTTTTTACTTCACAGAAAACGTCGTTTTTTTCATCACAAAAAATTATCGTGTGTACGCGGCATTAGAGTGGGAGAGCAGAATGACCATGTAGGACTTGGTTACTCTGCTCTCCTGACAATTGTCCCTCTACAACAAGAAAAGCATTAACGTTACCCTTATTAGCAGGATCGACAGTTATTTTTTTTATGAAAAATGCAGATTTAAAAAAATGTATACATTTTTTTGGAATTAAATTAACCACTTCCATACCAGGCACTTACGCACCTTCCCGCCAAAGCCAATTTTCAGCTTTCAGCGCTGTCACACTTTGAATGACAATTGCGCGGTCATGCTACACTGTACCCAAACAAAATTGTCATCCTTTTTTCCCCACAAATAGAGATTTATTTTGGTGGTATTTGATCACCTCTGCAATTTTTTTTTGCGCAACAACTAAAAAAAGACTGAAAATTTTGAAAAAAATTAAGTTTTTATTTTTTTCTGTAAATTTTTTGTAAATAAGTACATTTTCTCTTTCAATTATGGGCACTGATGGGCACCGATGAGGTGGCACTGATGGACACCGATGAGGTAGTACTGATGGGCACCAATGAGGTGGCACTGATGGGCACTGATAGGTGGCGCTGGTATGCGGCACTAATGGGCACTCATAGGCGGCACTGATAGGCACTCATGGGAGGCACTGGGCACTCATAGAAAAAGGAAAACACCGCTCCAGGTTGGTCTCATGGACAATTTGGGGAACCTCCCAGGAGACCAAGGTGACGGCAATGCACTAGGCAGGTACGGAAATTTCAAAGAGTATGGACAGCCACACTCCAATAACTTCAGAAGTTGTCTTTATTTTGATAAAAATGTACAGACCATGTACAATAGCATACAGCCAGGGAGGGAACAGCCGACGTGTTTCACACTAATCCTAGTGTTTAATCATGGCTGATGATTAAACAGTAGGATTAGTGTGATCAGCCGGCAGATCATATGGTAAAGAGCCCCCGCCGGAGGCTCTTTACCGAGATCGGAGATGCAGGGTGTCAGACTGACACCCCGCATCACCGATTGCCACTCTGCGCGCTGGCATGAAATCCTGTAGGACGTCAATAGACGTCCAGTCAGGATTTCAGAACCACTTCCCGGACGTCAATCTGCTATTGACCGGGCAGGAAGTGGTTAACATATTAAAGCTGAGGTTTCATTTTTTTTTCCAGGAGATACAGCAGTTTGCAGTTAGTTATGTGTAATGAGTTGTATCTTATGACCTGCAGATGGCTGCCTCTGGCAAAAATGTTCTCTGCTATGCCTCCTTCAAACCTGCCCAGTACTGTCCTAAGTTTTTTTTTTTCAGTGCTGTGAAGGGTAACAGCCGCTGCTGCTACTGAGAAAAGTTGAACCAACCCCCCTTTTGCCCTCTCTGCCATTAAAATAACTTGTTCTATAATTGTCTCACAATTGTTCTGTGAATGGGCGGTGGAAATTCTGTCATTCAACTGCTGCACATCTATTCTTCAAATGTGATGTATTATGGGACAATAATAGTATGATTTCTGTGAATGGTGGAGAGGGCAGAAAGGGGTGGGCGAACAGCGCAACTTTTCTCAGTAGCAGAGGCTGCTGTTAATTTTCATAACGTCGGAAGATAGCCGCTATCTGGCTCTGAAAGAGACACAGCAGGGAAGATTATTGCCAGAAGCAGCAGCACGCAGGTAACGGGATACACACCATTGAACATAACTAATGTGTTTTGTGCTGTACCCCCGCCCTTATTTATCCCTCATTTTGGTCTGATCTATATAGATGTATATAAAATGCACTCATCAAAAAGTGTTTTGCAGCGCTAGAACTTTCATCTGATTTCTAAATTGCTGCATTTGTAAATTACAAAAGCCAATATAAAGGAAAAGTAGTGGCAAAAAAAAGTACTTGTGGGTTTAACCAACTTTGTTTTTTTGTACAATTCTCCTTTAAGGGGGCATGGCAAGGGGTGTGTCCTATGCTGGCATGCTTTTGCTGAGGTGAGGTGTCCCTCATTCCCATCTCAAAAAGTTGGGAGGTATGCTTTAAGGCTATTGTTTTGATACTTTCTTTATGTAATTCAAGACTTAATTTCAAAATTTACCAGAGTGTACCTTTATAATTAATTAGATGTTTCCTGAGATTTTGATAAAATACTCAGATTCTTATGAATTTCAGAATTGAAAAAGTATCCCTTAGTTCAGTACTAATCTCTAAAGTTTCTGCCATGTGCTCACAGTCATCTGTGGTGGAGATATTCCCAAGCAGTTTTGTTAATGCAACATCCACAGTATTTTTAAATGTTGATACTACGAAAATGTAATGTGATTGGATTTGGACAAGAGCCTTAAACAGACCACCCTCTTTATTTATTTTCATGCCAATCAGATCACACAAACTCTGGTAGAATGTTGAAAGTATTCCTGGGCTTTACATTGCGAGACATTCCTATGCGTCATAAATATCTTTCCTCATCTCATTATAAAGGAACACTATTTTCTCATTCTTTTCAGGAACCTTTCTAGAGAAGTCTCTGATGGGAAAAGTAAGAATTAGATGCAGCCTACATCCTTAGGGATGTGGTGGATTAGAGACAGAGATAATGCTAAAGATGGGTAAAGTTGTGGAGAAGTTTAAAGTAGGCTTTGAACATCTCATGGAGCACTGTTCAATCCATCATCCAAAAATGAAAAGAGTATGGCACAATTTCAAACCTACCAAGACATGGCCGTCCACCTAAACTGACAGGTCGGACAAGGAGAGCATTCATCAGAGAAAAAGCCCAGATGCCCATGGTATTTCCGGAGCAGCTGCAGAGATCCACAGCTCAGGTGGAAGAATCTGTCCACAGGACAACTATTAGTTGTGCTCTCCACAAATCAATTTTTTGTGGAAGAGAGGCAAGAAAAAAACCATTGTTGAAAGAAAGCCATAAGAAGTCCTGTTTGCAGTTTGCGAGAGGCCATGTGGGGGGACACAGCAAATATGTGGAAGAAGGTGCTCTGGTTAGATGAGACCAAAATTGAACTTTTTATGCCTAAAAGCAAAACGCTTTGTGTGGCAGAAAACAAACACTACACATCACCCTGAACACACAATACCCACCGTGAAACATGGTGATGGCAGCATCATGTTGTGGGAGTGCAATTTTTAGAAAGCACAGGGAAGCTGGTCAGAGTCAGTGTTGCCAACCGTCCGTATTTTTACGGGCAGTTCGTAAAAACGGTCAATTTTTTCCCCTGTTCGTAAATGTCCGTGGTAGCGGGAATGTGCCAGTAAAAATATCCATGATCGGTTTGGCTTGGAACTGCGCATAGAGATTGGAGGCAGGGGGTGTTAGTGGCAGTGGGTGATTGGAGGCAAGGGGTGTTGGTGGCACCGCAGAGGGGGATAGTGGCACCGCAGAGGGTGGGGGATGGAGACGGGTTGTTGGTGGCACCGCAGAGGGGGATGGAGGCAGGGGACGATGGAGGTAGGGGGTGATTGGAGGCAGGGGGCCTGGGGGAGATTGAAGGCAGGGGGAGATTGAAGGCAGAGGGAGATTGGAGGCAGGGGAGATTGTGGCACTGCAAAGGGGGGTAAATGCTGGGGGTGTTGGTGGCAGAGGGGGGTGGAGGCAGGGGGTGATGTGACTAAATAATTTGCCCTTATTATATCGAAAATAACAAAAATATGTTTTTCTACCTTAATATCTACCTTAAATCACATTGCTATTTGCCTAGCGTACTTGTTTGTAGCCGAAATACTGAAATTTGCACCTAAAAATTTAATTTAGTAACTTTTGTGAAATGCCAGTAAAAATGTGGCTGAGCCAGTAAATTTTGGGTGTCGTGCCAGTAAATTTCAATCTGGTAGGTTGGCAACACTGGTCAGAGTTGTTGGGAAGATGGATGGAGCCAAACACAAGGCAATCTTAGAAGAAAATCTGTTAGAGTCTGCAAAAGACTTGAGACTGGGGCGGAGGTTCACCTTTCAGCAGGACAACAACCCTGCAGCCAGAGTTACAGTGGAATGGTTTAGATCAAAACATATTTATGTGTTAGAATGGCCCAGCCAAAGTCCAGACCTAAATCCAATTGAGAATATGTGGCAAGACTTGAAAATTGCTGATCACAGACGCTCTCCATCCAATCTGACAGAGCTTGAGCTATTTTGCAAAGAAGAGTGGGCAAAAATGTCACTCTCTAGATGTGCAAAGCTGGTAGAGACATACCCAAAAATGCACTTTTTATTTAATAAAAAGTGTTTCCCAGTGCTAAACCTTTCATCTGATTTCTAAATTGCTGCATTTGTAAATTCCAAAAGCCAATATAAAGGAATAGTAGTGGTAAAAAAAAGCACTTATGGGTTTAACCAATCTTGTTTTTTTTTTTGTACAATTGTCCCTTAAGGGGGCGTGGCAAGGGTGTGTGTCCTATGCCTGCATACTTTTGCTGATAGGTGTCCCTCATTCCGATCTCAAAAAGTTGGAAGGTATGCAAACAGCATAGCTCACACTGGGGAGACAGAAGCAACTCAAGGAGCCAATCAGCTGTGCTGCAGAAAGTGATGACAAGAAAAATACTAAGAGGATGAGAGAACAAAGTGACAGAGAGATAAGTTTATCAGTCTACTGATTCTCCTTTCACTGTCCAGTCACTAGTTGGGGGAGGGACACGACCTGTAGGTTTTACTTACTGCAGCAGGAAGCATCAGGTCTTCATCAGACAAGGCTGTGCTGTGTAAATCTCAGAACCGGATGGACAGAAATATAAAGTCTTTGGCAGGTAATACCGCTCCCACATATGTATTTCATCTACTGTATGTATTTTTACCTGGAACTGAGCTTTAATTTCTCACTTGGAAGCAAAGATTCTTCCATGCTATTCTTTAAAATCCAGGGCTACCAGATGCAGTGAATAAAAAGTACAGCCTTTGAGGATCTGTTCAAAGTGAGAAATAGAAGTCACACTCTTTAAATCCCATTTTCTTTCATTCTCTGTAAAGCAGGACAATCTCAAGCCTGTATCCTTTAGAGCTGTTGACATTGTGATGGGGAATAAAGTTTAAGCAGACCTCTGCAGAAACGCCTGGCACACTCACCGGGCAGAGCCTGTTTGAAGAGAGATCGAACTTTTACAGAAATAATCTCATGTCAGTCCATAAAACCCCGGAGAGCGGTATTTAATGATTACGTTGCATATCTGCTCAAGATGTGTCCGTATAAACAGGGGTAACATTCAGGGATCTGCACTTTCTCAGAACACACAAAACAAGCTTTGCTTTTTTTTTCCATATTGCCACTGCGGTTTTGTGTGCATTTAATCATATTACTCAGATTACTTCCATTAAGATAAACAGACCTTTTGGTACCAGTTTTTTTTTTTTTTTTAAACACGTGGGTAGAGGTCATAGGAACGATGAAAGCATTTCAGAGTTTTGCTGACATCTTACCCTTATTTGAACTTTTATGTTAAAGCGGAACTAATGTTGAAAAAAGAATTGCACCGATGTTGAGTTTTTTGAAGATGCTTAGTATGTTTCTTCTGCCAAAAAAATAATTTCTTCAAGCACTGCCTGTATTGCATGCATAGTGTAGTTAATATTTTCAGTACATTTTCAGGATCTGTGTCAGGAAAGCCAAGTACATGATGATGACTGAAGATCTGTGTGTGCACGCGTAACGGTCGGCATACCTGTGCACAGTACCTGGGCCGTGCACTCATCCGCTTGCTTCCGGGAATGGCGTTACTTCCACGGCGTGACGTGGGGACACCATGGTGGCTTTATTATATGCCACATGCCGACACTGGCAGGATCTGTTCCTTCTTTGAGTGCCGCATTGGTCCTTAACCACTTAAGACCCTGACCAATACGCTGGCAAATGACCCAAGGGGTTTTTGTGATTCGGCACTGCGTCGCTTTAACAGACAATTGCGCGGTCGTGCGACGTGGCTCCCAAACAAAATTTGCGTCCTTTTTTTCCCACAAATAGAGCTTTCTTTTGGTGGTATTTGATCACCTCTGCGGTTTTTATTTTTTGCGCTATAAACAAAAATAGAGCGACAATTTTAAAAAAAATGCAATATTTTTTACTTTTTGCTATAATAAATATCCCCCAAAAATATATAAAAAAACATTTTTTTTCCTCAGTTTAGGCCGATACGTATTCTTCTACATATTTTTGGTAAAAAAAATCGCAATAAGCGTTTATCGGTTGGTTTTCGCAAAATTTATAGCGTTTACAAAATAAGGGATAGTTTTATTGCATTTTTATTAATTTTTTTTTTTTTACTACTAATAGCGGCGATCAGCGATTTTTTTCATGACTGCGACAATATGGCGGACACTTCGGACAATTTTGACACATTTTTGGGACAATTGTCATTTTCACAGCAAAAAATGCATTTAAATTGCATTGTTTACTGTGGAAATGACAGTTGCAGTTTGGGAGTTAACCACAGGTGGCGCTGTAGGGAATGTGTGCCCTAATGTGTGTGTTTACATCTGTAGGGGGGTGTGGCTGTAGGTGTGACGTCATCGATCGCGTCCCCCTATTACAGGGATGACGCGATCGATGCTCCGGCCACAGAGAAGCACTTGGAAGCCGTGTGTACACTCGGCTCTCCCCGTTCTTCCGCTCCAGGGACGGATCGCCGCACTGCAGCGGCGATCGGGTCCGCGAATCCCGCGGTCCCGGTCCTGGAGCTTCGGACCGGGTCGCGGGCGCGCGTCCGCGGGCGCGCGCCCGCGACCCACGGCTGGGTACTAAAACCAACGTATATATACGTTGATGTGCCCAGCCGTGCCATTCTGCCGACGTAAATGTGCAGTAGGCGGTCCTTAAGTGGTTAATAAGGTTGTTCACCACCTTGTTTGTGCAGCATGCAATTGGGTGGGGTGACTTCTCATTGGTGGATGATACCGCTCCTTCCTTTTTAGCATGCCTTATTAAGGTGTTTAGGTCAGTTAGAGACAGATTGCTGAACCTTTCACCACACTTGCAGTCCAGGAGATTGTTTGTTTGTTTTCTACTCCTTAGTAAGGCATTTATTAATTTTTCATTTACTACTCCAATGTATTTATGCTTATAGGTTTTGCCCTTATTGTGGGTTATTCATATAGGTACTATAGACGTTCCTTGGAGTATATTTTTTGGCTATTCCACAAGTTGATACAATACTATATCTGTGATAAGCATCAACAACTCTACCAGGGAGGTTTTGACGGGTTTCTCCCACGGCCATATGCTCTTGATTCGTGTCCCTATTCTATGCTGCACAATGGTAGAAATTTCCATTATCTACCTGACCACAGACACACTAATTTGAAATCTAAGTAAGTACCTTTAGCTTCTTTTGCTATGTTTGTTTGCATATGCATTGGATACAGTGGCGTATCTAGGGTATGGCAGCCATGGCAAGTGCCATGGGTGCCATATGAAGGGGGCGCTGTTGGCTGGCTGGGCTGCAAGGCACTTACCAGGGTCTGAGGGTCTCTTCTTCCCTCCTCCCGAGCATAGGCAAGATCTCCTTTTCAGCAGCTTTGCTAATGGACAATGGCAGCGCTATCCCTGCTACGTTCAGCCACAGCCCTCCCCTGTTCTCTAAGGCTCTCCCATTCCATCTGGTCGGATTGGCAGCGCACAAAGAAGAAGGAGGAACATCAGTTTCTCCCTCTCCTCTGTGAAAACTGAGGCCTTAAGTGATGAAGATTTCATCACTTCCAGTATTGGTTCTGCATTTACCTGGCATGGAGGGCAGAGGAGGAATCAGGGGTCTAATAAACCCCAGATTTCTCCATAAAGAGAATATGTCACTACCCAAGGCATCACAAGGGATGATAAATATCATTAGTTTTGTTAGCTGTTTTTTTTGTTAAGGTTATCTGAAAGATGGGTTTCAAATGTTTCGACAAGGGCGCAGATTTAGTGCTTGCCATAGGCACTATTTTCACTAGATATGCCTCTGATTGGATACACAGTATCTCCAGTCTGTTCAACTCTATTTGTTCATTGAGCCATAATTATTCATCAGGTTTATGTATTTTGAATTGTTTTCTACTTGTGGAGTCTTTAGAGGGGTCCTGGTGCTCTTGCATGCATGTGTTCTGTGCCATATGTAATAAGTTGCCTTACTTAATATGTTTTCCTATACAGGCATACCCCACTTTTAAGTACACAATTGTGTTTATTTACTAAAGCAGGAAAGCGCAAAATAAGGCTCACTTCTGCACAGAAACCAATGAGCTTCCAGGTTTTATTACCAGGCTTAATTGAACAAGCTGGAGTTAGAAGCTCATTGGTTTCTATGCAGAAATGAGCCTGATATTGCGTTTTCCAGCATTAGTAAATAATCCCTAGTGTGTACTTAAAAGCGGGGTATGTCTGTATACATGTTATGTGCATTTATGTGTTTATGATACTTATTACTGTTTATATTTTTAGACAGTTGTCCAGTCTATTGCTCTTGAGAACCCCCAGACGAAACACGTATGGTTACCCATGATTCTTTTTGGGATCTAGAGCCATTTATTGTTATGAAGAAAGTCCTATTCTGTGAGAAATTTGTATTCACTGTTGAATGTATTTTATTATTGTCTTAAGATTGTATTTAATAAAACTATATCTGTATTTTTTATATATTTGTCATAGTGGTGCCTTTCCAAAAGTCCCTTATATAAACTTTCTTTCTATATCTACTTACTGGGATGTGGCACCATCATGGCTACCAAACTTGCCATTCAGATAAGAAATTTTCATCCACTTGCACCTTGGAATTGACTTTGGCAACCAGTGACCTATTTAATGCATTGCATTAAATTACAAAGCTCAAGATCATTGCTGAGTGGTCATCAGCTAGTGTGACCTATGACCAGATCCTGCTTACTTATGTACTTGACTCAGTTTGCCTTTTGACATTGGCTGATTTTGATTCCTCTGTAAGGCCGCGTACACACGACCAAATCTGTCTGCTGGAAACGGTCTGCCAGACCGTCCCAGCAGACAGATTTGATCGTGTGTACGGGCGAGCAGACGGATTTGGCCAGCCGACAGATTTGAAAGCATGCTTTCAAATCTGTCGGCTGGGAACCCGCCCGCCCCACATGTCTGCTGGTTAGTACGCTAACCAGCAAACATGTCTTCTCACACACGCGTCGAATGGATTCGACACATGCGCGAAAGTTATTTACTTCCTGGTGCGGTGACGTGGCGGCGTCACCGCCACGTCACCACGCCGTCTGCCGGCGGGGATTTTGGTTTAATCGTGTGTACACGATCAAACCAATACGTCCCCAGCAGACAGATTTGTTCAAATCGGTCTGCCCGACCGATTTGAACAAATCTGTCTGCTCGTGTGTATGGGGCCTTACTCGGGCCCTGACTTCCTATTTGACTCTGAATCTAGCTTATTGTTTTAGCACCATTTCTTGTCCGTGCAATATTGTCTTCTTATTTATGTAATTCCATTAATTTCCGAGTGTTGCAATTCACAATTTAACAGAAACATGGTCAGCATTTAGCATAAACATTGTAAATCTCTCAGTAAAATTTGTAGGTCAATAGACCTATCAAAACACAGTCTGAATAGTTAAATAAACGGATCAAATATGAGAATGCACTACATTTAGTAACACCAAGTATATGCAACAAATAGAGCAACAATGTGAGAGACCACACACACCAATTTGTAGATGTAAAGCCGTGCAACTTTGTTTTTAACAGGATCATGTATTGTACCGGGAAGTGGGCCTCCCAGTGGCTAGCTAGACCAGAGTGGGAATAGGGTAACTTAGTTAATGTATAACTAGACATGTGCAGACTGGAATATTTTGTTTTGTTTTTTCGTTTTCGTTTGGAAAATATATTTATTTAGTTACTCCCGAAAATCGCTTTGATTTATTTCGTTGTTCGATGGGGAATAGCTTTCGTCCGAAAATCCAATAATACTTGGTTTCTGTCGAATGGTCAAAAGAATATTCGACGGAATGTCGAATCTTTACGTCGAATCGTACATTTCCATTTGAATATTCCGCCTACAAGAATTCTAATGTTGTATGACTAGTAATAATGTCGAATCTATTTTCTCATAAATCGAAATCTATTCTCTGTAATGTCGAATCTATTATTTCTATAGTGTCAAATCTTTTCCCTATAATTTAGAATCTTTTCCCTATAATGTCGAATCTCTCTATATCAAATTTTTACCGCGACGAAAACGAAAATAAAGCATTTTTTATGTCGGATCTTTCGGTTTTCGTTTCTTGCGCTTTCGTTATCGTTTGTTAAAACGATAACGAAAAAAAAACTGATTTTCGGACGAAAATGCATTCTAATGAAAACGAATGCACATGTCTATGTATTACAGGATATTCGGATATCCGGAAAAAGATTGAACCAAGTAAACAGGAAGGGTAGGTATCATGGGGGAAAAGGGAGCAAAGGTTTGCAGGAGAAAGTTGTGGAAAAGAAAAAAGAGAATTGAGCACCTCAGATGCCAGAGACAAGGAACTCGGGTGAAAAAAGAGGGGCATGAGTTCCTGCTCTACATCTTCTGCCTTGAGGCATGATCCAGGTCTTCTTCTGGCCAGGATTTACCACAGGTGCCAATGTCACTCTGTGTTCTGTCATACCTTGTCATCAGCTTTTGGGGAAAATCAGGAAAGGAAAGGAAAGCCCTATCATCAACTCGGCCTCTACCAGGTACATGACATCTAGTAAGATGGTGTCAGGCACGCTTACACATATGTTATATCATCAGTGTTTAAGGGTAGGGCATGTGTTATAGTAGGTAGATGACACCTTCTCCATATGTTCCCCATAGAAGGCCTACCCCAGATTTGGATTCTTCTAGGCAATTAACAGGGGTGTACTCACTTTTGTTGCCAGAGGTTTAGCCACATTAATGGCTTTGTGTTGAGTTATTTTGAGGGGACAGCAAATTTACACTGTTATACAAGCTATACACTCGCTGCTTTACATTGTAGCAAAGTATAATTTCTTCAGTGTTGTCACCTGAAAAGCTATAATAAAATGTGAGGGGTGTACTCACTTTTGTGAGATACTGTATGTGTTGAATTAGGAGTGTGGTGCAATGAATGTGACAAATTCAAAATAAGTTTGTATCTTACGAAAGTGGACCAACTCTCTTTTGGCATACAGAGAGACAAACTGATGCAGACAGCTTTGTGAAAGTGTCTCTCATGTATTCTAAAAGTGGTGCAGCATGCATTATGGTATTATGGTATTATTATGGTATTAACCTGAATTTCAGGTATGGTGTCGTCAGTTAAAACAGAAAGTTAGGAGTTCACTGGATTTCTGACAGATTAACATTGATTTTTCTATACTTGCAGTGTTTTCAACCACTTCCCTACCCGCCTATTGTCAAATGACGTCTACAAGGTGGCACTGCCATCCTGGGTGGACATTATATGATGTCCTTGGGCCTTCCCGGGGCACGTGCCCGCCGCATCCTATGTGTGCTGTTGCGCGTGCCTAGCGGCCATGATGTCCACCAGGTACCCGCAATCGGCAGTTACAGAGCCACGTCCTGTCAGGGAGAGGAGAATGATGGTGTGTACATAGGGACACCGATCGGTCACCTCCCCCAGTCAGTCCCCTCCCCCTACAGTTAGAATCACTCCCTAGGGAACATATTTAACCCCTTGATCGCCCCCTATTGTTAACACCTTCCCTGCCAGTACTTTTATACACTAATTAGTGCAAATTTATAGCACTGTTCGCTGTATAAATGTAAATGGTCCCAAAATGGTGTCAAAAGTGTCCGATATGTCCGCCGCGATATCGCAGTCCTGACAAAAATCGCAGATAACTGCCATTACTATTTAATTAAAATTAACAAAAATATGTAGAAAAATACTTATCAGCCTAAACTGAGTAAAAAAAAAATGTTTTTTAAAAAAAATGGGATATTTATTATAGCAAAAAGTTAAAAATATTGTTTTTTTTTCAAAATTGTCAGCAATTTTTGTATATAGCCCAAAAAATAAAAACCACAGAGATAATCAAATACCACCTAAAGAAAGACATATTTGTGGGAAAAAAAGGACGTTCATTTTGTTTGGGAGCCACGTCGAACAAAGGCGCAATTGTCATTTAAATCGCGACAGTGCTGAAAGCTGAAAATTGCCTGGGCAGGAAGGGGATGAAAATGCCCAGTATTGAAGTGGTTAAAGACATAAAATATGCAAAAATGTTTTTGCCCAGGCATATACTTTTAAGTCCTACATGAGCTTGAGCACCATATGATCAACCTTTATGCATACCTCCCAACTTTTTGAGATGGGAACAAGGGACACCTATTAGCAAAAGTATGTAGACATAGGACAAACGCCCCTGCCAAGCCCACTTAAAGAAAAATTATACAAAAAAAACAATTAGTTAAACTTGCAATTCCTTATTCCTTTATAGTGGCTTTTGAAATTTACAAATGCAACAATTTAGAAATTGGATGAAAGGTTTAGCACTGGGAAACACTTTTTGAATGATAAATAATGGATTTTATATACAACTATACAAATCAGAACAACATGAGGGAAAAATGAGGAGGAATGGGGGATAAAGGGACTTTGTTCCAAATCAAGGACAGTCCCTCAAAATTAAGGATAGTTGGGATCTTTGTTTATGTGTTGGCAGAAGATATTTGGTAGCAGCAATTGGCATAGAGCAAGATGTGGACTTGGAATTTTCATTCTAGTGCTTTATAAATAACTGCAGTCCAGACTTGTTGCATAAAATACAACAGTGGCAGAATGCACTAGATAAAGGATAAAAAATAAAAATTTTATGAGCAGGCCTCTAGTCTGATTTTCGCTGTGCAATGGTTTGTGGGAAAAATAGCTTTTAGGCATTTGCGATGACAGTATAGTAAAATATATTTAATGAGTTTTTATATTATAATATATAATTGGACTAAGTTTTTTTTTTTTATTTGCCTAAAGTTCTGCTTTAAACTACTTATAATGTAATAAAACGACTTTATAAGTATTCCTACACCCATTGACTGTTTTTTTATATAAAAATGTGACTCTGGGGAGGTTAGATAAAATGAGACTGAAATGTAGCTAGAAATATTTTTTGCACATGTTGTTACCAAACTCGGTAAGTAAAAAGCCTAATAAAGATCTTTTCTAATAGGGCTGGTCTGCTGTTCTCGGGACATTTGATATTCAGTCATTTGCTCTGGGTCAAATAGTGAATGTATCTTATTAAAGCTTTTAAATGATTTATCTGGCCAGAGATGTGTTCTAGCTTATATGGTGATATCACCACCGCAGGCCACCATGACTGTGTTGTGTTGTTAATGTTTAGAATATCTGTATGCTTTTAAAAAAGAAATGTAACATCCTTTTTAAAGTTGAAGCTTTAGTCAAACAGCTTAAACTGTTTAATCTGGCAAACAATTTGCAGTTCTGTTCAGCTAGTTTGGTGATCACGGCATCTCCAGACAGCACAGCCAGGTCATCAGCCTCCAGGATAGCAGTAGCACAGCTTGGCTAGAACACACACTTCCTTTAGTCACTTATCATCTTTTGAATGGCTTTAAAATATATACAGAGGATCACTCATTTAAACCGCACCATCTCATTATGTCTCTGCAGTTTTGCAATTGGAGCATAAGTGGGAGGTTGCACACCAAGCACGTTATGACAAGAGCCTACAATCTCAATCAAAACCACTGTGTAAATCATATTAAATCTGGTTGCACTGAATTTTGTAGCATTCCACTGCTGCAATGTTTCTGGTATATTCGGTATAGAACATTTTAAATAAATAAATAAATGTAATTAAATGAATGCCTTTGTGCTAAATACACTTTATTTTTAAAGATATTCTCACTTTGCCCATTCAGGATAAGTCTCTTGCTAGCCCACCCTTCGACACACACCTAGGGGGTCTATGTATTAAATTTTCCAATGTCACACATACTATCCATAATGTTGGTAATATATGTGTAATGTCAGTTTCTGTTTGGTGCCTTTCAACAAGCAAATGTAACATTCCCTGACAATTGATACTACCAGAAAATAGCCTTAAAGTGGTTGTAAAGCCTTGGTGTCTTTTCCCTGCTTTACGGTGTGTTTTTTTTTTTTTTAGCTTAATGAATTTTATGCATTAAGATAAAAATACTTCTGTCTGTAGCAGCCCCCCCAATACTTACCTGAACCCCCTCTCTATCCAGCGATGTGCACGAGTGGCATCCGGGACACTCCCTTCTGAATGGCTATGACACAGCAGCACTTGCCTGACGAAGAGGCCCTGCGAGACCTCGAAACATTGCTAATTTTGTGATTGTTTCACTGCATTAAACATTTTTGGACGTTCCTTTAGACCAGGGGTGTCAAACTGGCGGCCCTCCAGCTGTTGCAAAACTACAAGTCCCATGAGGCATTGCAAGGCTAACAGTTACAAGCATGACTCCCACAGGCAGAGGCATGATGGGACTTGTAGTTTCGGAACAGCTGGAGGGCCGCCAGTTTGACACCCCTGCTTTAGACGATCCTTGGTGTGCTGGTGAATATGTTCATATGATTGCCTTTCCAATTCCCTGCTGGTGATCGCTTCAGCACCCTTTTTTCTAGTTGGCTGATATCCAGGAAGGTGTGCAATTGGAATATTTTGAGACTGAGACACAGCAGCGGCGCCACTGGTTCCGCTTCTGTCAATCAAATTCAGTTGACCAATCAGGATAGATGGGATGGGCCAAACAGTAGCTCCGTGTCTGAATGGACACATGGAGCTGCAGCTTGGCTCTGGTGCCCCATAGAAAGTGGCTTGCTGTGGGGGTACTCAACAGGAAGGAGGGACCAGGAGCACCAGCAAGGGATCCAACAAGAGAAGGATTTGCTCTGCTCTGTGCAAAGCCATTTCACAGAGCAGATAAGTATAAAAATGTTATTATATGTAAAGAAAATAAGACAAGACTTTAGTATCACTTTACGGTAAAAAACACTGCACTGACTATTTCTCTCTACCTCGCCCCAAATACTTACCTAAACCTGTCAGCAATTCAGCGCTGTCCTGGCTCGAGGTCCTCTTTCCCTTCTCTTCCTCCTCTCCAAGTTACTTCAGCAGCAGTGGGAACCATTTTCTCCTGCTGCTGTCAATCAAATGCTGTGAGGAGGAAGCAGGGGGCATGCTGTGTATGTGTCTATAAATGGCTGCTATGGGGGCACATCGAAAAGAGGATGACCTGGAGCACCGGCAAGGGACCCGAGGAAAAGGGGTTCAGGGCTGCTCTATGTACAACTATTAAACGGAGTAGGTGTGTATGATATGTTTATTATTTTAATATGTTAGGGCTGGGCTTCTGCTATTTACAAGCAGTTATTTTCTTTCAGTGCACAGAAGCTGCTCAGCTGTTGGTTAATTGTTAGCCACTCCTTTTTTCTACAGTTACTCACCTGGTTACCACTATCCTGCCCCTTTAGTCCATCCTACAGTCAGCCCCTTCTTGCTATTTAAACAGCTTAGCTCATTTCCTCCTTGCCCTTGCGTGGTCTATGATCTCCAGTGTGTTCCTGTTTATGATTTAGCCTGGCTGACTTCTCTTCAGATACCTGTTCCTGATTTTGCTCCTGACTATGCTTACTTCTTGTTTCCTGACCCTGGCTTGTCTGAATACCTGCTCTGGCATTTAAACCCTAGCTTTCTTTTTTTGACTACGTACCGTAACTGTGTTTTTTGTTTGCTATTTTATTAAAGGTGTGCTTTTAACGGCACTTCCTGTCAATGTTATCGTTTACAATCACTTTAAGAACATTCAACCAGAAGAGTTTAAGAGAGTTTGACCAAAAGAGAAACTAGCCGAATGTTATAGGCTAAGAATCATCAATCAGAAGTGGAAACAGAGAAGAAGATATCTGTACTGTGTACAAAGCCCCCCTGTTAAGCCCCCAGCCTGCAGACCCCAACAATCACAGAGACAGGGTTGTGAGGAAGGGCCCCCTGTCCTCACCAAAATTAGTTTATTAGGTACAAAAAGGAGAGAGGGTTAGAGCACAGCATATTCAAAAAGCGACTAAAAATAACTCTAGCCATCTCCACTATTAACAGCTAATGCAAAAATAGGAACCTTTAATCTGAGACTGACAATCTGTATTCTTCAGACCACAGCAGAAATACCTTAGCCAGCTTAGCCATCAGACTTCCTGCAATATCCACAACAGCAGCTTCTACCCAGCTCTCCAGCACACTCTATAGCAGCAAAGTTTCTTTCCCTGGTCCACCAACAAGGTTCCAGCTTTACTCCTCCTGGATGTACCCTTCATCAAGGCAGTGCAAGCCCCTCAGGGACCAGAGTCAGTCTCACTCTTGACTTCCCCCTTCCCAAGCTAGGAGTCAAAGACCCCTGACACATCCTACACTCCTGGCAGCAGCCCAGGAGGTGAGGACAAAATACCTTTCTGGAATGTCACCCAAAATATTTACACACTCTCCCAACATGCACCAATGTCAGTAAACCTCTTAGGCCGCGTACACACGATCAAATTTATCTGCTGAAACTGGTCCGATGGACCGTTTCAGCAGACATCTCCAATCGTGTGTACGGGCTATCGGACATGTTTTCCCAGCGGATGCTTTGTCTGTCTGCCGGAAACATGTCTGTTGGATATGTCCGCTGGTTAGTACACTCACCAGCGGATATAACTGTCCACGCATGCGTCCAATGGATTTGACGCATGCGTGGAAGTATTTTACTTACTGGAGTGGTGACGTGGCGGCGTCAACGTCACTGCCACGTCAGCACGTCCTCAGCCAGAGGGGATTCTCGTCCGATGGTGTGTACACGTCATCGAACCAAAATCCGATGAGACATGTCCGCTGCAAACGGTCCGTTGGACATGTTTGAGCGGACATGTCTCATCGTGTGTACGCGGCCTTAGTGGTTGGCCAGGGAGACAGAAATATTCATAAATATTTTATATTCTTGGTCTATTGTCATATTTTCAGCAGGGCCAGATCTGGAGTAGGCCACCAAGATTTTAGTCATGCCCTGTCAGGACCAATGGCTATAGCTGGGTCATCCTTATAATATGGCACTGAAGACCAGCCCAAGACACGCTGGCCTGAACTGTCTGTTTTTCCACTCTGACTACTCTGCTCAATCTTGCCATATCTACCATTTTATTTACTGCACCCCCAGATCAGACAGGGTAGATCCAGCCCTGATTGCCATTGACACTCCCAAACAGCAGGCAGAAGCAAACAATATTCTGTGCTTGGGGAAAATCTAACAGAAACAGAGCCATAACAATCCAAACTTAGGCCGACTACAGCCTAGTTATAGCACTAAACTTCAGCTAAGCACATTACACTAAGGGCGGGGTCTCTATATCTGCCCGGAGTTCAGCTTTAAGAATGCACTCATTTAAGAATAAATGCATAACCGGCTTTTAACGCAGGAACAAAAACAATTATGAAATTAAAGGTTTAAGTATAATTAGAAATTGGCTTTTATGAAATCTTTCACTTGAACAACATTTGACATGACTTGAAACTTCGTAATAAGGTAAAAATGATGACATTGGCTTTTTAATTTCTCCCTGCAAACAGCTTCTTTGGTCGGCACAGTTGTACACGTGTTCTGTCAAGTTCAATGAGCTACAACAAATCGCCCTCCGCAATGCACCTCTTAATTGCTCAAAGTTCAGTAACTAAGTAAATCTCCTAATCCTTTAAAATGCTAAATCAAATTTTCACCCCAGTGTTAGCTGGACTCATGTTCCTTATTAAAGTTATATCAACTCTTTGGAAACTGGTTCCCAAGAGACTAATTTTGCTAAATATTTAAGTGTTTCACCCATTCCTAATGTGAGACATCATCAGTATGTAAAAAAAAAAAAAAAAAAAGACAAACAAGCATAATGCTCTATAAACACCGTCCAGCCCATGTTTTGTCAATGCAATATTCCCACTGCATCATTATGAGTTCATTAAAGAGCTCTGTTAAGCACTGTTTGAGTTTTAACTGACCACATAAGATAAGTTTGCAAAAATGTAAGAAAAACAATCTTTTCTGTGTAATAATGCTTACTGCTTGGTTCCTATTAGCTGATAGCTGTCAGCCACATTGAGGAAATGTCAAAGATGCCAACCTAGGAAAATGGTTTATAGGGTGATAGTGGAGTGGCACTCTGCATGGGTTTAGTGGGCAGTGCCGTGGGTATTGTTAATTTGGAAGAATTCCAAGCATGGATATTTTTGCATAATTGAAATGTTCCATCTTGCAAGTTCATCATAATTATTGTCCAGGTTTGACTACAGTTAGTAGGTGATGTCCACCCACTCTGAAGAAACAGAGCTGCCTTTAAGTGCAACACAAAACTGAAATCTAAGACCCACTCACATGAATAGGCTCACCTAGTTGAATTGACAGGTATAATCTACCATGGCTACCATGCTCATGTACTTATATATATATATATATATATATATATATATTTATATATGTGTGTAGCGGGGTCCTGCCATCATGGACTATTATTAATAGCGATGCAGAACTGAGTCCCCATCATCGTTCAAGTTATGCTGTACATAGGTTTATATCTGTTGGAACAGTGCATTGTGGGATTGGAAGAATTAGGAGACACGGACTCCATTGACAATTTGTAGAAAAAGACTACACTTCCCAAGATGCTTTGCTCCCTGCTGGACACATGACACCTCCGCACAGACTTATGGGGGAGGTTACTTAAAGGAAGGGCGGGATAGGACTCGCTCTCTCAGGAACTGCACGTCTTCCTCTGCGGAGCTGTGGAGAGCGTCACAGCCCAGTTGTTAGGCCCGAAGCCTGGGCCTATATTCATCGGTGAGGAACAAGCCTAAGGGTGTCCATCCCACGTTCCAGAAGATCAGACGGGTGGATCGATTGCTGACCAGAAATGCTGAAGACAGAATATCGGAGGCCTGGTGTTGTGGTGTGCTGCGAAGAATCTTAACTTTACGAAAGGCTCAGGCGGACTAGGCCTGATTGGGTGAGAGGGCACTTGCCCAAGTTCCCATACTTAATTCTCCCGCGACCTGCAGTGTCCTCAATTCTTAGCAAGTACACACTGTTCTGTTATTTTAATGAGGAGGATCTGAAAGTCACGCTGGCAATACTGACTGGTGCTGACCAGAAGATCGATACATCCCGTTTGTGTTTTATTGTGGGGTTATGTGCATGTTACCAGCAGCATCCTTCGGGGTTATAGCCCCACGTATAGCGATAACCCCCGAAGGAGCTGCTGGTTATATTTTGGGATCTACTCTCATTAATCTGTCCACCCCCTTAAAATGGCTCGAGCCCGCCACTGGCACACCAGGCAAGACTTCGAATATATTGGCAGTCCCACGTATAGCTATGAGATCCCAATAACATGCAGTTCGTATCTCTAGGAAGACATGTAATATTATCGTTAGCCTTCTTCTGTTATGCAGACTTCTGGAGTAAACACACCCCACAATAAAATGCAGTTGAATCAAAAGAGCTTTACTTGTTTTATATATATATATATATATATATATATATATATATATATATATATATATATGTATATGTATATTAATGAAAGAGTTATACACACAGTTTGTCTATGTATCTGTCTCCACAAAGAGCCCTTTGAGGGAGTCAGCAAAACAGCAAAAGAAACATATAACAAGCTAATTCTACAGATAACTTTAAATGACCTATGCTCGCGAGCTCCCCTAGTGGGTGATCTATTGAAGTGCAGCTGCTGAACAGATCTCAGTTAGGCCTAGCCTGCTAGAGTCCAAATATTCTTTAGCAACAAAGTCTATTTGTATGCCCGTTGGTGTACTTTTAAGAATATTTGTAATCCATAGGGGTATTGAAACTCAGTCTAAGGGGTAGTCAACACAAACGGGATGTATCGATCTTCTGGTCAGAGGAATCCCCCTATGGGCCATATGGCCATCAAAGGAAACAAAGGAGGTTTATACTCTGCTCCAACTGCGGAGGGGTAGGACATACAAGAGAGGTTTACCCCAGCCCAGCAAAGGCTAGTCAACAAATGTACAAGCCAGCGGAAAACTTCAGAGGGCCCCAGTGAAGGGGTCAACCGGGTGCCCGCCTACTGTAGACAACTCCAAGATGGAACAGGAAGCAGAAAGGCAGAAAAAGGGAGGAAAACCTCCTCAAAGACCACCTTATACCCCTCCTCTACGTGAATGGGCAGAAACCAGGAACAATTCCCACAAGGGGGAGTAAAAGTACAGACTGCAGGAAAAAGAGGAAAAACTGTACCTCGGAAGCTCCCTGAAAATTTAGTGGGGCCTTCCCCGTTAGTCCCCATCCAAGTGGAAGGGATTTATACCAAAGCCCTCCTGGACACCGGAGCCCGAGTGACCCTTCTGTATAGAGACTTTTCTGACCAATACCTTTCACACTTGCCTTTACAGAAGCTGGAAGAGTTGGAAATATGGGGCATTGGAACTCAGAGTTTCCCCTATGATGGGTATCTACCAATACGGTTGACCTTTGATCCTTCGATAGCCAGAGCAGCTGAGACCTTTGACACTTTGGCGATAGTCTGCCCTCGGCCACCAGGGGCTCACAAGAGCGCTCTCATCATAGGGACGAACACGGCCCTAGTCAGGAGACTTTTGACTCCTTTAACTGAGGTAACAGTGCAAAGGGTCCATCCAATGCTGAGGAGGGTCTACCACCAGCTGGTGATGGAGAAGAAAGCCCCGGAAAATCTGGCCAGGACCATGAAAGACCCTACAACCAGGAGAAGTGACCTGTTTGAAAGCCTCGGTGAAGCTCACCTGGTCCCAACCAGGCCCATTTCTTGTCTTAGAACCCGACCCGGTTGGACACTCAGAAGGAGTGGAAGTAATACCTGAGGTGATTCCATTAAAGGTGTTGGAGAGGAATCGTGGGAGAGTGTCTGTCAGCATTAGGAATGCCACTGCCAGCCCTGTGGAGGTGCCAGCCAGAGTGCTACTGGGCAAAGTACACCAAGCCACCCCAGTTGCCCCCTCTGACCTAGAAGGGAGTAAGAAGATTGAAGATTTGAAGAAGGGTCACAAAACCGACGGCACTAACCTCCCGCCAGAGTGGGAAGAGAGCAAAAGCTCAGCTCGACAGGTTGCAGAAGATATTCTCAAAAACGGAATTTGATGTTGGATGTGCAAAGAGCGCCACCCACAGGATTCGGCTAAAGGAGGATAAGCCCTTCAGGGAGCGAGTCAGGAGAGTCCCTCTGACGGATATAGAAGACCTCAGTGAGCAGCTGGCAGAATTAAAAAGGACAGGACCCATCAGAGAATCCAGGAGTCCTTATGCTTCCTCAATAGTGGTGGTGAGGAAGAAGAACAGCTCATTGAGGTTGTGCATTGATTAGAGAACCCTTAACAAGCGTATCATACCTGACCAATACACCACGCCTCGGATTGAAGATGCGCTGCAGCACCTGTCAGGGGCAAAATGGTTCAGTGTGATGGATCTGAAGAGTGGTAATTACCAAATCCCAATGCATCCCGAAGATAGGGAGAAGACAGCCTTTATTACCCCAGTGGGTTTCTTTGAATTCAACCGTATGCCTGACCACTGCCCCTGTGTTGGCTTACACGGATACCTCCAAACCTTATGAGTTACATGTGGATGCCAGTAGAGAAGGACTAGGAGGGGTCCTATATCAAGAACATGATGGCTTTCCCCGCCCGGTTGCTTATGTGAGCAGGAGTCTCACCTCTTCTGAAAATAAATATCCTACTCACAAGCTTGAATTTTTGGCATTCAAGTGGGTGGTCGTATATAAACTCAAAGACTACCTATATGGGGCTGAGTTTGTGGTGAGAACTGACAACTAGATATGTGCATTCCCGTTCGTACGAATGTTATTTTCATACGAAAATGTTCATTTTCGTACCCGCAGGATAATGTGTACATACGAAAAAATTAAAGCACCAAAATATGAAAACTACGAGATTACGAATGAGCCGCATAACGAACAACCGCAAATACGAACGAATGATCCGACGAAAAAAAACGACAAAACGAAAACGGCAAAAGAACATAAATGACATCTATAACAAAAGATTTACATTCTGTATTTTGTTTGAATCCTTTTTCTGTTTGTTTTCAGTCCTATGTTCATTGTTCATATGACATCTATAACAAAAGATTTGCATGCTGTAATTAGTTTCAATCCTATTTCTGTTTGTTTTCAGTCCTATGTTCATTGTTCATATGACATCTATAACAAAAGATTTGCATGCTGTATTTTGAATCCAAAATACGAACAGAAAAAAGGAATTTAAAATACAGCATGCAAATCTTTTGTTATAGATGTCATATGAACAATGAACATAGGACTGAAAACAAACAGAAAAAGGATTGAAACAAAATACAGCATGCAAATCTTTTGTTATAGATGTCATATGAACAATGAACATAGGACTGAAAACAAACAGAAAAAGGATTGAAACAAAATACAGCATGCAAATCTCTTGTTATAGATGTCATATGAACAATGAACATAGGACTGAAAACAAACAGAAAAAGAATTCAAACAAAATACAGAATGTAAATCTTTTGTTATAGATGTCATATGAACATACGACTGAAAATAGCAAAAGAAAAGGGTTTCAAGATACTGCAAATCATTGACGAAAATTCACGAAAATTATTGTCTAACAAGTAAGGAACATGAATTAAACAGAATAACGAACCATCCCGCATGTACGAAAATAAAACAGTAACGAAAATATGAAACGATCGGAATACGAAAAAATCGCGTCATCCGAAAAACGAATGGGAGCAAACAGGAAAACGGGCGTCTTACGAAAAACGAACGAAAACGAAAAAACGTAACGATACGAAACAGAACAAAAAAAAAACGATTTTTTTTTCTGTGCACATGTCTACTGACAACAACCCACTCACTTATCTGCTAACCACAGCCAAGGTAGATGCCACAGGCCATCGATGGTTGGCTGCCCTCTCGGGATTCAACTTCAGCCTGAAGTATCGACCAGTGGGGAGACGCTTTATCCAGAAGGCCCCATGGGTCGTTGGATCCCGAGAGAGAATGGACTCAAATAACCTCTGATGGAGTATGTGCTCTGTGCTAAGGAACAGAATTACAGATGAAAGGGAATCACAGAGCTGAAGAGATAGGAGTTTTGGCAGTGAGAGTGCCTGAGTACTACTGTAACATGACTAAAGTCGGAAGCGAAGGTCTGCTTAAATTGTCAAAAAAGGATTTAAGGACAGACCAGGATGAGGATCCCCTTGGGAGTTTGATCTGACAGGCCCTGGAAGACCATAACCCTAGTATACTTCTTACTAGTTCTCTGAAAGAAGCACGGCTGGTACATAAAGAGTGGAACAGGTTGCAGCTCCATCAAGGGGTGGTCTACCGAAGGGGCCCCTCTGATGGTCTGGAAGAGAAATGGCAGATGTTCTTACCAAACAAACACAAAGAGACGGTCCTAGCTGCACTCCTTGATCAACATGGTCATCTGGGCCCTGAAAGGACTTTCCAGTTGGTCAGAGACAGGTTCTAATGAAGTTGAGGGATATTGTCTTTCTTGCATCCGATGTATCCAACGGAAGCTGCCCCATTGGTAGACATGTGCAGACTGGAATATTTTGTTTTGTTTTTTCGTTTTCGTTTGGAAAATAAATTTATTTAGTTACTCCCGAAAATCATTTTGATTTATTTTGTTTTTCGTTGGGGAATAGCTTTCGTCCGAAAATCCAATAATACTTGGTTTCTGTTGAATGGTCAAACGAATATTCGACGGAACGTCTCTTTAAGTCGAATCGTACATTTCCGTTCGAATATTTCACTTACAAGAATTCTAATGTTGTATCACTAGTAATAATGTCGAATCTATTCTCTATAATGTCAAATCTATTATTTCTATAGTGTCGAATCTTTTCTCTATGATGTTGAATCTTTTCCCTATAATGTTGAATCACTCTATATCGAATTTTTACCGCAACGAAAACGAAAATAAAGCATTCTTTATGTCGGATCTTTCGGTTTTCGTTTCTTGCGCTTTCGTTATCGTTTGTTAAAATGATAATGAAAAAAATGGATTTTCGGACGAAAATGCATTCTAACGAAAACGAATGCACATGTCTACCCATTGGGCCATCTTCAAAGTCAAGGCCCCTAGGAGTTAGTGTGCATTGATTTTCTCTGTATGGAGCCCGACTTAAGTGGAGTAGGAAATGTCCTAGTGGTAACTGACCATTTCACTAGGTACGCTAAAATCAAAAATCCTCGACAGTAGCAAAAGTACTAGTGGAAAAATCCTTTGTACACTATGGCTTACCACAGCGCATCCATTCAGATCAAGGAAGAGACTTCGAAAGTAGATTAATAAAAAAACTGTTGGAACTGTTGGATATAGGAAAGACCCGTACCACTCCTGACCAACCTCAAGGGGATGCACAGCCCAAATGCTTCAACAGAACTCTTCTGAACATGTTGGGGACTCTGAGCTCAGAGCAAAAGCAACACTGGAGCCAGCATGTGGACGCCATTGTACATGCCTATAATTGCACTGTGAAAGATGCAACGGGATATTCACCTTACCGCTTGATGTTTGGAAGGGAAGCTCGATTACCAGTTGACTTAGCTTTTGGAATATCCCTGGATCATACATCTGCAGCTTCCCACAAGGGTTATGTAGATCGACTCAGAAGGAGTTTAAAAACTGCTTATGAGAAGGCCCACGCCAGTTCAGATAAACGGTAGCAAAAGAATAAAAGAAACATTGACCTAAAGGTCAGGATCCAAGACTTACAGCCGGGAGTCCGAGTACTACTGAGAAATTTGGGAATCCCAGGAAAACATAAGCTAGCTGACCGCTGGAAGTCTCAGCCATACATTGTATGTACCCGGTCTTCCTGTGTACCAGATCAGACCGGAAGGGGGTGTGGGCCCTCTGACGACTTGGCACTGAAATCACCTGTTGCCCTTTACTGAAGCTGTTCGTATACCTGCTACATCGGCTCCTCAGGAATCGCCTTCGACCTTTAGGTCATCAGGGCCGGTCACTAGGTCTCAGACGACTCAACCAGATATAGCAGATGAAGAGTCCTCATATGAATGGATAGGGTCAGAGTGATTATGGTCCCTTTAACAACCAGAACCCAGCACTTCGTTCCTGCCCTCATCTGAAGTGACGAACAGTGGACCGCTTCGGCCAGAGGCTCCTGAATGTGTGCCCCAAAATTTGCTTGTTGAAGAGTTGGAAGAGGATGTTGCCCCCTCATCCACTGAAGAGTTCATGTAGGCCTCAAGCCTGCCTGATAGTGAATTAAGTCATTCAGAACCCTTCATTGTGTCTGATTCAGAGGACAATGAAGTTAACTCTGCACTGATTGAATCCGACACTCCTAAGCAGCAGCGGGAAATAAGGGCTTTACACCCCCCAAAGAGACTGACATATAGCCAATTGGGGGAATGTTCCGAAGAAGCTATTATTACTTCAAAGAGATCCAATGCTGTACAAGATCCTCCCATTGCAAACTTGGTGGAGGACACACCCGGGTCACCCCCTGGCACATCGGAGCAACACACCTCCGTGTTAGTAAACAGTGGACAGAGTAGTCTGCCTCTACTTGACAATTGGTGGGAGACTCCTCAGTTGACTTTATGTCAGAAGATGAGTTGCCTGGCTTTAAGTAATATTAGAAGTAATGCACAGTGTTTATTGCCTTGCATGAGTTAACAACCTTTCCTCCGCTTGTATTTGAAAAGCATGTATCAGCATACATACTATTGTCCTCTTTGGGGACCAAAGACTTTGAGTGGGGGGAGTGTGTCAGGGAATTGACCGTGGAAGAACTGGCAGACCTCCCCTGCACGGACCTACGAGCACAGTGTGCATGCGCGCACATACGAGCACAATGCCCGCAAATACGAGCACAAGGCGCATGTGCGCGCGTACGAGCACAATGCCCGCGAATACGAGCGCAAGGCGCATGCGCGCGCATATGGGCAACAACACAACAAATACATTGTTCTTTACTGCGCATGCGCGTGCACCATTACGCACGCAATGCGGGCGGGACTCCTGGCGTCAGTGCCTATTTAAACCTTGTTGCAGCAGTCACCAAACTGCTGCATGATCGTCAGTCTTTGACCTTATCCTGAATCCTTGTTCCTGTTTTCCTGTTGACTACCCGGCTTACCTGACCAGATTTCCCTGTGCATGACCCCTGGCTTGTCTCTCGGATTTTCCTTGTCTTGTTCCTGTCTGCTGGATCCTGTGTATGACCTCGGCTTGCCTTCTGACCTGTTCCAGTCACTCCCTGCTTTCTGTGCATGACTACCGGTTCGGCTCCTGACTCTGCCCCTGGGTTTCCTGCCTCTTCTGGTACTTCCGTGGTACTCCTGCCGGACTACATATCCTGGTGCACATCTGATCCCCAACATCGCTCCAGCAAGTCGCAGCCGGCAACTCCTGCACCCCTGGGCATAGCGTCCCCTGTCTCACCTCCAGGGGGCGTTCTGCACTCGAGTCGCAAGGGAAGCCCTCTCGGCACTTCGGCCTCTGGTAAGGTACGTGACAGAGTGTGTAGCGGGGTCCTGCCATCATGGACTATTATTAATAGCAATGCAGAACTGAATCCCCATCATCGTTCAAGTTATGTTGTGCATAGATTTATATCTGTTGGAACAGTGCATTGTGGGATTGGAAGAATTAGGGGACACGGACTCCATTGGCAATTTGTAGAGAAAGACTACACTTCCCAAGATGCCTTGCCCTCTGCTGGGCACATGACACCTCCGCACAGACTTATGGGGGAGGTTACTTAAAGGAAGGGCAGGATAGGACTCGCTCTCTCGGGACCTGCACGTCTTCCTCTGCGGAGCTTTGAAGAGCGTCACAGCCCAGTTGTTAGGCCTGAAGCCTGGGCCTATATTCATCGGCGAGGAACAAGCCTAAGGGTGTCCATCCCAAGTTCCAGAAGATCAGACGGGAGGATCGATTGCTGACCAGAAATGCTGAAGACAGGATATCGGAGGCCTGGTGTTGCGGTGTGCCGCGAAGTATCTTAACTTTACGAGAGGCTCAGGTGGACTAGGCCTGATTGGATGAGAGGGCACTTGCCCAAGTTTCCATACTTAATACTCCCGCGACCTGCAGTGTCCTCACATCTTCGCAAGTACACACTGTTCTGTTATTTTACTGAGGAGGATCTGAAAGTCACACTGGCTATACTGATTGATACTGACCGGAAATCGATACAACCCGTTTGTGTTGACTACCCCTTAGACTGAGTTTCAATACCCCTATGGATTACAAATATTCTTAAAAGTGCACCAACGGGCCTACAAATAGACTTCGTCGCTGAAGGATTTTTTGACTCTAGCAGGCTAGGTCTAACTGAGATCTGTTCAGCAGCTGCACTTCAATAGGTCACCCAGTAGGGGAGCTCGCGAGCATAGGTCATTTAAAGTTAACTGTAGAATTAGCTTGTTATATGTTACTTTTGCTGTTTTGCTGACTCCCACAAAGGGCTCTTTGTGGAGACAGATACATAGACAAACTGGTCCAGATCCACAAAGCACTTACGCTGGCGTATCTCGAGATGAGCGGCGTAAGTGTATATATGCGCCGCATCCACAGAACAAGATACGCCTAAAAATAGGCTTCTTCCGACCGACGTAACTTTCCTACGCCGGCGCAGCGTGGGCGCATATATACACTGGACGCATCTGGCGCTCCCATAGATTTCCTATTCAAATATGCAAATGAGGGAGATACGGCGATCCACGAACATACGTGTGCCTGATGCTGGCTACGCGCGCCGTGCGTAAGTTGTACATTCGGCGCAAAGTTACCCCTCATAAAAGCAGGTGTAAGTTAGCAGCAAACATGAACAGGTCAGCCGGAGAGCAGCTGCAGCAGCACCGTTACGGACGAGCTGAGCATCCATACTTGCAGGACAACAATCTGTATGCCAACATGCCAGGGGCATCTATGGTCATAGCTATACTACTGGCTTCACAGGCGCGTGGAGAACGCGCATCAACGTCTTTGGCATGGGTGATTTGGAGGTGTATCGCATTTTCAGATTCAGCCCTGATGCCACCCTGGAAATAGCCACAGCCCTGAAAGATGACCTCACCAGCCACACAGATCGCTCACATGTAGTGCAGCCACTGGTCAAAGTACTGGCAACACTCCATTTCCTTGCCAGTGGCTTGTTCCAGCGTACAAGTGGAGTAGTGTCTGGGATGGCACAATCCTCCATGAGCAGATGTGTGCATCAGGTTGTCCCTGCCATCCTCAGACGCATATCCCACCACATCATCAGACCCACCCAGGAGCACCTGCGGCAGAAAGCAATGCAGGATTTCTACAGAATTGCCAGATTCCCACGCACCATCGGGGCCATTGATTGCACCCATGTGGCACTACAGCCCCCCTGTGCCACAGAGCACATGTACCACAATCGTAAGCATTGGCATTCCATCAACGTACAGGTTATAACCGATGCCAAATACCTCATATGGCACGTCCGTGCCAAAGACCGCTGGGGCCAGCCATGAAAGCTACATATACCGTCAAAGCAACATTCCAACAGAATCTGAGGCGGCGTACACACGACCGAGGTTCTCGCTGGAAACCAGCAAGAACCTCGCTGGAAGCTGCATTCCAGCGAGGACCTCGGCCGTGTGTACGCTCTCGGCGAGCATCCCGTCGGGAATCCCGTCGAGCAGAAATAGAGAGCACGCTCTCTATTTGCTCGACGGCCCGTCTGGATGAATGGCTGGTTGCCATTCCCGACGGGCGGGTCGCCGATTTCGACGGCCGGCAGAGAACCTCGACGGGCGGAACGATGTGTTCTGCCCGTCGAGGTTCTCTGCCGTGTGTACGCGGCCTAAGAGAACCGTATTTTCCGGCATATAAGACAACTTTGTAACTCCTGAAATTCTCCTGAAAAATGAACGGCCGCGGTCTGCATGTCAGGGAAAAGGTAAGCAGTGACACACTGAGGCATGTAATTGGGCACAGTGAGGCATGTAGTGGCGCACAGTGAAGCATGTAATTGGGCACAGTCATGCATGTAATTGGGCACAGTGATGCATGTAATTGGGCACATTGAGGCATGTAGTGGCACACAGTGAGGCATGTAATTGGGCACAGTGATGCATGCAATGGTGCACAGTGAGGCATGTAATGGTGGCACAGTCTGGCATGTAATGGCACAGTGAGGCATGTAATAGCACAGGGAGGTGAGGTGAGGCATGACTAGTAGGAAGGGGGTCGTCTTATACGGTGAGTATATCCTAAAACCAACATTTTAGCTGAGAAATTAGGGTCTTATACACCAGTCGTCTTATGCGCCGGCAAATACAGTATATATATATATACGCTAAAGTTAGTGGGTGAATGGAAGAGTTACTTTGCTCCCATTCCTTATTTGTTAAATTGCAGGCTGCTGCTGTTTCAGAACTGTCCTGTGGGCCGGTCTGCAGCCCCCGAGGTGTGATTATATCCCTGGGCGGCAGTTGGCGCTAGAGGGGTTCTGACGGAGCCACCTTTCCCCAGCAGCCAATTAGAGGAGTTCTTCCCTCGCTGGGCATGCTGGGAGGGGTATATCTGAGGCAGCTGCCGCGTGCTCTTGGTCGATTTGGGAGGCCGGTGGTTGGTTCCTCTTCTCTGGAGACCCATCCAGATGTCGATGGGGGCCCCAGTGACTTACTGGGTCCCCAACCTTATGAAGAGGATCCCAGGCTGTGTGCCGTTTGGTGGGGGATCGGCTTGAGGAGAACCCGGAGGCAGGTTATACAAAAGGGCTTGAATGAACCATCGGGGATCTGGTCGCCGAGAATTGACAGGTACATGTCAGCTGTCAACCGGTGACACTTTTCATTGCATTTACTGGGAGGATTCGCTCAATCCGAATTGTTCTCTTGGGTACTGAAGTACTACGCCTGTGGCAGAGGCCTGAGCCAGGTCTGCCATAGAGACCTGTTTCTCTCAGCAAGTTACAAGTGACATTTCGGCTGCCAGGCCTATAACAAGGGTTTGTCCGGAGGCACTTTACCCACTCCTCCTGAGTGGCGACGAACTGTATCTACTACTACCGAGAGCGAAACTGCTTTGTGTTATACCCAGGCCTGATACCGCACTGTTCTCTATTTCTTCATCAATCTTTCCTATCTCCTGTTGATGTTGGCCGTTGTTGGGCCCTGGAATAAAGCATTGAAAAATCCATTTAGTGACTGGACATTCGCTCACTGCTACTACCCCTAGACACATCACAAGGTAACTTAATACGCCGATCCCAAACAACAACCAGCGGCTCCTGAGGGGGTAGTGCTACATATATATATGTATATATATATGTAAAAAAAATTGCTTGCCTAGATTATAAAAAAGGAGTGTAGAAGTATAGAATAAAGTCAGATAAATATGTTTTCTTAACTGGCCCAGAGAAAGCACTTTGGCAAGGAACACAAAGGCTGCTAGGTCCAGAAGGCTATACATTAACAAAAAAGGGTCTAATTTGGCCCTCAAGCCACAGATTGGGCACAAGAGGCCTAATTCAAAAACCTCAACCTCTGATTCCCAGCCTTCACCAAAACCTCATCTTATCTTCTAAAACCCAATCCAACCCTATTTCTAATCCCTACAACTAACTTTTAACTAGAATGTAATCTTATAGCTACAGTAACTCCTAAACCTTACCTAAACCCAACACAAACTGTTATGCCGCGTACACACGATCTGAAATTCCGTCAAGAAAAGTCCTATGTGAGCTTGTGGTCGGTAATTCCGACCATGTGTATGCTCCATTGGACTTTTGCTGTCGGAATTTCCACCAACAAAAGATTGAAAGCAGGTTCTCTATTTTTCCGAAGGAAAAAGTTCCTATCGGAAAATTTGCTCGTCTGTATGGAATTTCCGAAACGCAAAAAACATGCATGCTCAGAATCAAGCAAAAGAGCCAAACTGCCTATTGAACTTCATTGATCTCGGCTTGTCGTACTTGTAAGTCACCGCGTTCTTGATTTGTGTGACCGTGTGTATGCAACACAACTTTGAGCCAACATTCAAATCTGGGTTTTCTTGTCGGAATTTCCGATCTGTTTAGGCGGCATTACACTTAAACCCACATTTCTACTCCTAAACCTTATCAATACAACACCCATAATCCTAGAACATTATCGACTCAGATTTGTCACTTAAAACTGTTATTGACTGATGATAGAAAAATACTAATCAAAATGCCCACCATAAAAGCAACCATCTGCTGATATCTTTGTTTTTGGGAGCACCACTTCGGACAAAAAAAAAAAAAGATCTATGAATGTTTGCCGTAAATTTGTTTTTGCTTTTAAGAAACTGTATTTCCTGTAACTTCATTTCATTTAATTTGATGGGAAACCTCAATGACAAAAGGAAAAGGTAAGGCCAAGTCTGACTTTTACAGGTAAAGTCAAAGATTACATATGATTTTAGCTGCTTGCACATTTGGATTAACTGATTGCTTTGACCTGTTGTTTTCATTGAGGCTGGGTTTTCCGAAATCCAATTTGCATAGCAGGAGATTGTAACTAACTATTTAGTAGGAGATTGTGAGCCGGTTCACACATCTACGAAACAGGTGCAGTGCGAATTGCAAAGGCGCCCTGTGCGTCTTTTGGTCCATTTTAGGTCCAAATTCAGCCAAAAATTTGGGGTGAAATCAGACCTGATCAGGTGAATGGAAACACACTGGACTCCTGCTGTGAGTGGCTCCGTGCTCTAGTGTGAACCCAGCCTGAAGGTAAGCTCCGTCTGACCATTGAACAATAACTTTGGGCAATTTTTAACTATTACTGCAATCAGTACTATATGAACTGATGTCTGAATCCCTCAGGAGGCAAAAGCCCTTTTAGTGATGGGAATTCATCGCTGTTTTAACAAACATAGAATTTTTTTGAGCCTCTCCCTTTTTTTTCTCTGTGGATCCCTAGATATTTGATTCTCTATTCTGATAACTGCCATGTGAATGTAAATGCCCAGAGATATATCTTTTAACTTAAAGCAGTATTAAAACCAAAACCAAGAATTTAATATATTGCAGATTCAATGTGGTGGCTGCATTAAAAAAAAATCAAGAGTTCATTGTTGTCACCTAGTGAACATACCTCCTGTAGAAGGGGCACAAAGACACTTTTGGACAGCAGAATTGTTAAAGCCAGTGGCGGCTGGTGCTCAAAATTTTTGGGGGGGCGCAAACGAAAAAAAAAATATTGCAGCCTCACTGTGCCCATCACATGCAGCCACTGTGCCATGCCACCAAATGTAGCCACTGTGCCATGCCACCAAATGCAGCCACTGTGCCATCAATTGTCACCACTGTGCCATGCCATCAAATGCAGCCACTGTGCCATCAATTGTCACCACTGTGCCATGCCATCAAATGCAGCTACTGTGCCCATCAATTGTCACCAATGTGCCATGCCATCATATGCAGTCACTGTGCCATCAATTGTCACCAATGTGCTATGCCATCATTTGCAGTCACTGTGCCATCAATTGTCACCACTTGTGTCACTAATTGTGCCATGCCATCAAACGCCACCACTGTGCCATCAATTGTCACCAATGTGCCATGCCATCAAAAGCAGCTACTGTGCCCATCAATTGTCACCACTGTGCCATGCCATCAAATGCAGTCACTGTGCAATCAATTGTCACCACTGTGCCATGCCATCAAACGCCACCACTGTGCCATCAATTGTCACCACTGTGCCATGCCATCAAACGCAGTCACTGTGCCATCAATTGTCACCTCTCTGCCATGCCATCAAATGCAGTCACTGTGCCATCAATTGTCACCTCTCTGCCATGCCATCATATTCAGTCACTGTGCCATCAATTGTCACCACTGTGCCCCATGCCACTGTGCTCATTGTCGCCTCTGTGCCCCATGATGCCACTGTGCCCCATGCTTCTACTGTGCCCCATGCTGCCACTGTGCCCCATGCTGCCACTGTGCCCCATGCTGCCACTGTGCCCCATGCTGCCCCTTTCCCTGTAAAAAAATCACTTACCTGACGCTTCCATGTCCTCCCTCGATGTCTTCTGCCGCCCTGGAGAAGCTTCAGCCAATCAGGTTCCTGAAAACCAGAATCCGGGAACCTGATTGGCTGAAACGGCTGTCAGTCTAATGCAAGGACCGCAGATTGCCTGCGCTCCGAGCATAGACTTCCGAGAGCCGGAGGGCGGGACTGGAAAAGCCTATCAGAGCCACTGGCTTTGATAGGCAGTTCCCCTCAGCCAACCAGCTGTCGCTATTCGGGTAACCGGCGTCCCATGTCCGGTTATACGAATAGACCAGGCAGCTGGCAACAGTAACACACGTCCAATGCATAGCATTGAGCGTGTGTTACTTGCGAGAGGGGGTGGCGCTGCAGCGCCCTCTATAGACGGCCGCCAGAACTTCGGCTAAAATGTCAAAATGACATTTTAGCCGAATAAAAGTTCTTAAAGGGCCCGTTTTTTTTTTTTTTTAATTCTTTTTTTTTTTGTGACTGCGGGAGGGGGGGTGGCGCCCGTGCGCCCATATGGGCGGGCCGCCACTGGTTAAAGCGGTAGTAAACTGCAGCTGTTTAACCACTTCAGCCCCAGAAGGATTTGCCCCCTTAATGACCAAGCCATTTTTTGCAATATGGCAATGCGTCGCTTTAACTGACAATTGCGTGGTCGTGCGATGTTGTACCAAAACAAAATTTACATCCTTTTTTTTCCCTACAAATAGAGCTTTCTTTTGGTGGTATTTGATCACGTCTGCGTTTTTTCTTTTGTGCACTATAAACAAAAAAAGAGTGACAATTTTGAAAAAAAAGCTATATTTTTTACTTTTTGATAATAAATATCCCCAAAAAATATAAACAAATTTCTTCCTCATTTTAGGCCGATATATATATTTTTCTACATATTTTTGGCAATTGTAATAAGCGAATATTGATTGGTTTGTGCAAAAGTTATAGCGTCTACAAAATAGGGCCTATATTTATGGCATTTTTATTATAATTTTTTTTTTTTTACCAGTAATAGCGGTGATCTGTGATTTTTAGCAGGACTGAGACATTGCGGCAGAGAGATCGGCCACTTTTGACACATTTTTGGGACCATTGACATTTATACAGCGATCAGTGCTATAAAAAAGCACTGATTACTATGTCAATATCACTGGCAGGAAAAGGGTTAACACTAGGGGGCCATCAGGGGGTTAAATGTGTTTCCTCTTGAGTGTTTCTAACTGTGGGGGGGGAGTGGGACTGACTAGAGGAGGAGACAGATCGCTGTTCCTAGCTGGTAGGAACAGAAAATCTGTCTCTTCTCTCCTGACAGAATAGGGATGGGTTAAACACACACACATCCCCGTTCTGCCTCTCGTGCCTGCGATCGTGCATCACCCAACGTATAGCTACCGTCATTTGCGCAGGAGAACCGACCTGCCGCAGTAGAATGACAGCCACTGGTCAGCTAGTGGTTTAAAAAAAAACACCTGCAAAGCAATTGCATAATGAAATACTTACCTTGGAACAAAGCCTTCCAGCGGTGTGCAGTCACCGCTGAGAGGGCTGACATCTTCCCCCCGGTCTTTTTTCCGGGTTCGCTCACTCCGGCTATGTGATTGGCCGAAGCCGCGAAGACGTCACATCGGCACAAAGCTCAGAAGGTCCAGCAGAACGCATGCACCAGCAACATAACTGGCTGCATCCAGGGTGACTATCTCCTAAACCATGGGTCTTCAAACTACGGCCCTCCAGTTGTTCAGGAACTACAATTCCCATCATGCCTAGTCATGTCTGTGAATGTCTCATGGGATGTGTAGTTCCACAACAGCTGGAGGGCCGTAGTTTGAGGATCCCTGTCCTAAACTGTGCGCATTAACCACTTCAGCCCCGGAAGTATAGGCTGCCCAATGATCGGGTAATTTTTTGCGATTCAGCACTGAGTCGTTTTAACTGACGTCGTGCGACGATGTAGCCAAACAAAATTTACATATTTTTTTCCCCACAAATAGTGCTTTCTTTTGGTGGTATTTGACCATCTCTGAGATTAAATTTTTTTGCGCTATAAACAAAAAAAGAGCGACAATTTTGAAAAAAAAAACCACAATATTTTGTACTTTTTGCTATAATAAATATCCCCATTTTTTCTCAGTTTAGGCCGATATGTATTCTTCTACAAATTTTTGGTAATAGAAATCACAATAAGCGTATATTGGTTGGTTTGCGCAAAAGTTATAGGGCCGAATTCAGATACATCGGCGTATCTTTAGAGCGACGTAGCGCATCTCATATACGCTACGCCGACGTAACCTAGAGAAGGAAGTACAGTATTCACAAAGCACTTGCTCCGTAAAGTTGCGGAGGCGTAGCGTAAATTGGCCGGCGTAAGCCCACCTAATTCAAAGTAGGAAGGAGGTGGGCGTCATCTATTTAAATTAAGCGTGACCCCATGCAAATGAATGGGCGATTGAACGGCAGGAATACGCACGCATGCTCAGAATCACGTCGCATATACTCCCTAAGATACGTCGGCTCAATGCCTATGACGTGAACGTAACCTACGCACAGCCCTATTCACGTAGTACTACGTGAACGGCGTACGCGACGTAAAATTTGACGGGGTCGTTCCCTGGCCCATACCTTTGCATTACCTGCGCCTGCTATATGAGGGGTAACTTTACACCGGACGTAAGCCTTGCGCAAATCGCGTATATGAAGCCGCCGGGCGCATCAATGTTCGTGAATCAGCATATCTTACTCATTTTCATATTTAAAATGGGAAAGGCTTACGTCCGGTGTAAAGTTACCCCTCATATAGCGTAACTATATTGCCTACGGCGGCGTAGGCAAGTTACGTCGGATGGCTGAAGCCATGTTTTTCGACGTATCTCGCTTTGTGAATCGGCGCAGAGATGCGACAGCGCACATTTGAAATTACGACGGCGTATCTTTTGAATCCCGGCCTTAGCGTCTACAAAATGGGGATAGAATAATAGAATTTGTATTATTATTTCTTTTTTACTAGTAATGGCGATCTGCAACTTTTATCGACTGCGTCATTGTGGCGGACATATCGGATACTTTTGACACATTTTTGGGACATTGACATTTATACAGCGAACAGTGCTATAAAAATGCACTGTTTACTGTAAAAATGTCAATGGGTAAGCAAGAACGTTTCCCAGATCATTAACCACTTAAAGGTACACTAAAGGTTCATTTTTTATTAGATCAATTGATTGCTGTAAGCTAGAGCATTTAAAGATCACTTACCTCGTTTTTCCTTTTGACCTCCAAAATACAGTAATCCAGGTTTGAAAATGGCACTTCCTGTCTCTCCTCTTCTTGCTTTCCACCAGCATCTGCATGGTGGAAAGTAGAATGTGCTCACCCCTCCCTATGACTACAGCCCTGCGTGAAGATGCTCTCTTAACCCTCATAGGCATGGAGGCTAAGCCTAATGAGAACTGTAGTTCCCATTAGGCCGTGATGTAGCGAGAATGAACGCGCACCGCAAACCAGGAAGTCAGTGAGAATAAAGATTCAGGAGTGACAGGGGTGAAAAAAACAGCTCGATTTCAACAGGTATCAAACTAGTTATAATGCAAAACATTAATTTTTACTTTATCAGAGGAAAATATTTTTGTCTTTACAACCCCTTTAAGGACCGCCTACTGCACATTTACGTCGGCAGAATGGCACGGCTGGGCACATCAACGTATATATACGTTGATTTTAGTACCCAGCTGTAGGTCGCGGGCGCGCACCCGCGGGCGCGCACCCGCGACCCGGTCCGAAGCTCCAGGACCGGGACCGCGGGATTCGCGTACCCGATCGCCGCTGCAGTGCGGCGATCCGTCCCTGGAGCGGAAGAACGGGGAGAGCCGTGTGTACACATGGCTTCCCCGTGCTTCTCTGTGGCCGTAGCATCGATCGTGTCATCCCTGTAATAGGGGGACACGGTCGATGACGTCACACCTACGGCCACACCCCCCTACAGTTGTAAACACAACACATAGGCACACATCCCCTACAGCGCCACCTGTGGTTAACTCCCAAACTGCAACTGTCATTTCCACAGTAAACAATGCAAATTTAAATGCATTTTTTGCTGTGAAAATGACAATTGTCCCAAAAATGTGTCAAAATTGTCTGAAGTGTCTGCTATATTGTCGCAGCCACGAAAAAAATCGCTGATCGCCGCTATTAGTAGTAAAAAAAAAAAATTAATAAAAATGCAATAAAACACTATAAATTTTGCGAAAACCAACCGATAAACGCTTATTGCGATTTTTTTTACCAAAAATAGGTAGAAGAATACGTATCGGCCTAAACTGAGAAAAAAAAATGTTTTTTTATATATTTTTGGGGGATATTTATTATAGCAAAAAGTAAAAAATATTGCATTTTTTTAAAATTGTCGCTCTATTTTTGTTTATAGCGCAAAAAATAAAAACCGCAGAGGTGATCAAATACCACCAAAAGAAAGCTCTATTTGTGGGGAAAAAAGGACGCCAATTTTGTTTGGGAGCCACGTCGTACGACCGCGCAATTGTCAGTTAAAGCGATGCAGTGCCGAATCGCAAAAAGGGGCAAGGTCCTTTACCTGCATTTTGGTCCGGGTCTTAAGTGGTTAAATGACCAACAATAGGGAATGTAGAGGACTTGATAAAAAACTAAAGCCTTGAGTAGGATGTGTTCTCTGTATGCATAAGGCCTCAAATTGGGACTTGACCAAAGTCTACCTTCAAATTTGTATTCCTGATGTATTTTAAATACACGCTTTATATACCGTGCACACCCATCTGTTCATATTTTTATTTTCCTTGAGAAAAGGAGGAAGAAAATGAAAAGATGAAATAAAAAATAATGTTTACATTTCTTTTATCCAGCCGCTGTATTTTGGCTGCGTATAAACACACAAGTTTAATCTGAAGTGAAATCTTGCAGAGCTCTGCTCGCTTAGGGAAGGGGTGCAGCTTTTTAAGCTGAGCTCAAGAGGAAAGGTGGAAACTTCAAAGCCATCTTAATAGGGGCAAGACGGTGAGCCAAGTCAAAGGAAAGACGAGTGTAACACAGAAGGAAGGAAACAGGTTTTTGTTGGATCAAAAATCTTCCTAATGACACAGCGGGGAAATACTTTTCACAACATCAACGCTGCTACTTCTTTTTTTTCCCTTCTTAAAAGGTGATAAAGAAAAACATACATTGGCTTATCCGCACAAACCTTTAAATATAAAAAAAAAAAATTAAATTCCAGTTTTCGTTTGAACAATTTATATATATAAAAAAAAAAGTAAAGGCTGTTTCTGTAGCTAGAGATTTCACTCTTGTAATGAGCAGCTAGGGCGCTTGAAAAAAAAAATGATTTGCTTGCACAGCTTGAAACGTTTACAACCTTTCATGTTGGTGGCTGGCAGAGAAGAGGGTGTGCTGGGCTCTCCTGTCACTTCATCATGCCGAACAGTTCAATTTTTCTTTTTTTTTAAAGGTACGCTGTAGTAAAAAAAAAAAAAAAAGAAGAAAACTTGGCATGAACATACAGTATATACACAAAGGCATAAATTACACTATATGGCCAAAAGCTTGTGGACACCTGACCATCATACCTATATGAGCTTGTTGGACATCCCATTCCAAAACCATATGTAGCACTACCCCCGTAGGAGCTGCTGGTTTTGTTTTTGGGCCTGCACACTACCTCAACATTCGTCGTCTAGGGGAAGAAAGTCTGAAAGATCTCTGTCCACACAAGATGTAAAACCTCCAACTGTCAGGTTTTATTATTTTTCTTAAAACTTGTGAAGAAGGTAGAAGGATAAAGGGGGATGGGAAGGTTCAGGTACTTGATACAGATCACTGTACAGATCACTGGTGAAAAACCCCTAAACTCCAAAGTCATTCACCACTCCACTCTTGAGTGGATATTGCTCACCTGGATAGACCCCTCTCATCTGACCTAACAGCCGGAATGATGCACGAACCAGTCTCTGCCACAGACTGATTGAGAACAAATTGAACAGTCCGGAATCCTCTGCCACAGGATGTAATACCCCAACTTCCAGATGTACAGTTAAAGAGCCTTTAAGCCGACCGGGCAAACTGTAGGACAACTTGAGTCGTGGATCCCTCCTTAATAAGGTCACCAGGCCTATCCCGAGACTTCAGCCTTCCACTTGCTCTCCTCCTGGGCATGTCCTCCCCTGGTTTCCTTCATTAAGTGTAGCTTCCTTCACTTGGATGGACAGCTTGGAATCCCCCTTGATTCGTAGGCCCTAGTCAGCATAACTGGGCCTACTAGTAGAGATGCAGCCTCGAGCCAACGTGGTCCTGGGGCTAAAAATCACACAACACATACCTCGTGCCAGGAGGGCCACAAGGAGAAGGACCCCAAAATATGGCGTCTGCACTTAAGTATCCCTTCCTGACATGCACAGCAGGGCACCACTCCCACTGGGCTGTTACCGAGGAAAGACACTCAATGACTTTTGGCTTGCCCGTGCTCCAACACTGGCCTGTGGGGGTAATGTCACCTACGGGCAACATTGGGAAAATGCTATCAGGCACACCCACTGCCAGGGCAGAGGCTAATTTAGAATAAATCATACAGTCCGAGCCACATTATCGGCTCAGACACCCACTAGATTTAACATAGCGCCCAGTCATTTGGGAGCAGGGCGCTACACATAAATATGGAGCTGTGTCCCCACCCTCCCCCTTTCTGGCTATAAGAGCATGCACTTTCTAGGAAGATTTTTTTTGCAAAATGTTGGAGTGTGTCTGAAAGATTTTTTGCCCATTCAGGTAAACAAGGATTTGTGAAGTCGGGTACTGATGTTGGATAATGGAGTTGGATGATGCTGCAAAAGAAAATAGGTGCTGTTATCATTGCTTTGCACAAAAAGGGATTCACAGGCAAGGATATTGCTGCTACTAAGATTGCACCTAAATCAACCATTTATCTGATAATCAAGAACTTCAAGGAGAGAGGTTCAATTGTTTTGAAGAAGGCTTTAGTGCACCTAAGGCCTCGTACACACGATCAAATTCTGTCTGCTGGAAACGGTCTGCTAGACCGTTTTAGCAGACAGATTCGATCGTGTGTACGGGCAAACAGATGGATTTGGCCCCCTGACAGATTTCAAAGCACCCGTCCGCCCGACATGTCTGCTAGTTAGTATGCTAACCAGCAGACATGTCTTCTCGCACACGCGCCGAATGATTTCGACGCATGCGCGGAAGTGTTTTACTTCCTGGTGCGGTGACGTGGCGGCGTCAACGTCACCGCCACGTCACCGACACGACAGCGCGCTGTCTGCTGGCGGGGATTTTGGTTTGCTCGTGTGTACACGCGAGCAAACCAAAATCCCAGCAGATAGATCTGTTCAAATCGGTCGGTCCGACCGATTTAAGCAGACTCATTTAATCGTGTGTACGAGGCTTAAGGGCTCTTTCACACGTCCGTTCAGTTTTTTAGATCATTTTTTTCCCTCTTCAGTTGATCCGTTTTTTCATCCGTTTTTCGTCCGTTTTCTGTCCGTTTACATCCGTTTCCGTTCCGTTTTTCGTCCGTTGACGTCCGTTTTTCATCAGTTTTTTTCATCCGTTTTTTCATCCGTTTTTTTTTTTTTTAGAACTTTTTTTTTTTTTTTTTACATATTTCGATGAAAAACTGACGTTAGTGGATCGGACGGTAAACGGATCATCCGCTAACGTCCGTTTTTCGTCCGTTCCGTTTTTTTGACGGAAGAAAAATAGGGTTTTCTTCCGTCCAAAAAAACGGAGCTTACCGCAGACGGATTTTAACGGACGTTAGCGGATGCTCATCCGCTAACGGACGCTAACCCATAGGGAAGCATTGAGGTCCGTTAACGGACGTCCAAAAAACGGACGACCGGAACGGACGTGTGAAAGGACCCTAAGAGATTTCAACAAGTGCAAGGACCATCTCATACAGTGGATTCAGCTGCAGGATCAGGCTCCACCAGTGCTGAGCTTGCTCAGGAATGGCAGCAGGCAGGTTTGAGTGCATGGGCACAGTGAGAAGAAGACTTTTGTAGGAAAGTCTAATGTCAAGAATAGCAGCAAAGAAGCCACTTCTCTCCAGGAAAAACATCAGGGACAGACTGATATTCTGCAAAAGGTACAGGAATTGGACTGCTGAGGACTGGGGTAAAGTCATTTTCTCTGATGAATATCCTTTCCAATTGTCTGGGGCACCCGGAAAAAACCTTGTTCGGAGAAGAAAAGGGGAATTCTACCGTCAAGTCCTGTGTGATGCCAACAGTAAAGCATCCTGAGACCATTCATGTGTGGTGTTGCTTCTCAGCCAAGGCAGTGGGGGGCTCACTCAGAACTTTGTCTGAGAACATAGCTATGAATAACCACTTGACCTCTGAAAGATTTACCTCCCTCATGACCAGGCCATTTTTTGTGAAATGGCACTGCGTTACCTTAACTGACAATTGCGCAGTCATGCAACACTGTACCCAAATAAAATGTATGTCCTTTTTCCCCACAAATAGATCTTTCTTTTGGTGGTATTTAATCAACTCAATATTTTTTTACTTTCTGCTATAAAATATATTCAATACATTACAAATAAAAACAAATTTCTTCATCAATTTAGGTGCAAAAGTTATTGGCCCGGATTCACGTAGATCGGCGCATCTTTGTGCTGGCGTAGCGTATCTTCTTTACAATACGCCGGCACAACGTTGAGAGGCAAGAATGCTATTCACAAAGAATATGCGCTCAACGTTGCGGTGGCGTAGCGTATAGTTGTCGGTGTAAGCCGACGTAAGTCAAATTAGGTGGAAGTGGGCGTGATATATTAAAATTAAGCGTGACCCCATGCAAATGATGGGCTGAGCTTCAAAAAACAAACTGCGCATGCGTCGGCTCTTGGACGCATTCCAGCCCGCATGCTCACAGTTACGTCAAAATTTCTGCTTAAGATACGTCAAAACACTGCCTACGAAGTTAACGTAACCTACGCCCAGCCCTATTCACGTGAAACGCAAACAACGTACACGACGTAAAATTTGACGGCGTCCGTTCCCTGGCCCATACCTTTGCATTACCTGCACCTCCTATATGAGGGGTAACTTTACGCCAGACGTAAGCCTTACGCAAACCGCGTTTCTTTTCCGTCTGGCGCCTCTACGTTTGTTAATCGGCGTATCTTACTCATTTGCATATTTAACATGGGAACGCCGAATGCGCCCAGCATAACTATGCGCCCACGATACGCCGGCGTAGGCAAGTTACATCGGGCGGCTGAAGCCTTGTTTTTTTTTTGTGACACATATTGTGTGAACCAATCTCAAATGAGATGTGGATAGACCAGTAATTGGGGAGAAAAGAAGGCAACTATATAGTGTAAGAGTAATGGCATTGTCAGAAATTTTGGAGGCAAATTTCTCCAATTGTAGCCAAATGCCCTTGACCTTGTCACAATACCAGAAGATGTGGGGGAATGAGCCCAAGGAGTTGCATTCTCTGAAGCAAGAAGGGGAAGACAAAGGAAAAATTGTGTGGAGTTTATTTGGAGTATAATACCATCTTGTAAATAGTTTCAGGGCAGTTTCCTTAATGGAGATGGACTTAGTGCATTTGTGCAGGTTGTTCATACAATAGTCCCAGTTCACCTCAGATTATGTGAAGTTTTCTTCTTGTTCCCATTTAGGCATATAAGGTAGTTTATTTGTATCTGTGTAATTAATTAATGTTGAGTAAAGGTCGGATATGAAGACTTGTTTTCTGGGAGATTTAAGGCATAGATTCTCAAAGAGGGTGGGGGGTTGGGTGTTCGAAGTCTGGAAATATGTGTCAAAGAACTGTTTGATGTGAAGGAAATTGTTATACTCTGAATCATGGATCTGGTGTTTTGATTTCAGTGAGGAGAAAGGGATAAAATGAGTGCCTTCTATGAAATTGGAGATTGAGATTAGGTTGTTATTTATCCACCAAGTGAGATCTATTGGGACTATTATGTTCGGTCTGAATTTTGGATCGCCCAAAAATGAAGCGTGTGGAGGAGACTTGGAAGTAAGATTGTATTTATGGTTATGTAGCTTCCATAGATGGTATGAATGTGCAACTACTTGATTACGAGAGTCTAAGGCTGGAATTGGGATTTTATTTCCCCAAAGTATGCCTGAGATAGAATATGGTGTTATAGAATCCCTCTCAAACTCCACCCAAGGGATCTTGGAGTGTGGGATATGCAATTGTGCTATTTGGGTCCATCTAGCAGATAAATAATACAGCCAAAAGTCTGGGAGGCCAAAGCCTCCACACCTCTGGGATTTATAAAGAATCAGTCTTGATAAATGTGGATGGGAGTCTGACCACACAAATTTATTAATCTCTGATTGAAATCTGGAGATGAGTATTTTGTTAATTCTAATGGAGAGTGCTCTGAACAGATATAATATTTTAGGAAGTAGTGTCATCTTAATTGCAGTAATTCTACCCAAGAACGAGATCTTAAAGGATTTCCACATTTTAAGTGTTGCTCTTAATTTTTGTATCATTGGGATGTAGTTTTTGGTTACTAAGTCATTGAGATTGGTGGTAAGGTGGATGCCTAGGTATGGAAGGGAGTCCAGGGAGTAGGAGAAATTGAAGGAGGAGCGTAAAGATTCTAAATCGGAGGAAGGGATGTTAATCGGCATGCCTGTTGATTCTGAGACATTTACTGTGAGGCCCGAAATGGATGCAAAAATGTTGAGGGTTTGTAGGAGGTTAGGTAGTGTAGTTTCAGGTTGTGATAAAAATAGTAACATATCGTCTGCATACATTATTAGTTTGTAAGTGTTGAAACTAGTAGAGTACCCTTTAATGTCGGTATTAAGTAAGATTGCTGTAGAAACTAGTTCTATTGCTAAAGCGAACAGTAGTGGGGAAAGAGGTCAGCCCTGTCTTGTACCCCTGCCCACATCAAAGAACTCTGAGTTGCAGTCTGGTAGGCGTATTCTAGTAGAGGGTTTATGGTACAGTGCGTGGAAAGCATGTAAGAATTCCCCAATAAAGCCGAATTCCTGAAGTATAGTGTCTAGATATGTCCAGGAGACGCTGTCAAAAGCTTTATTAATATCAAGGCTGAGCATCAGGAGTGATTTGGAGTTTACATTAGTGTCCTGAATGATGTTCGTGACCAGTCTGATGTTGTCAGTAATTTTCCTGTCTGGGATGAAGCCAGATTGGTAAGGGGAGATAAGAGTGGGAATAATTGTGGAAAGTCTGTTTGCAAGGAGTCTACTAAAAATTTTGAGGTCGTTATTTATTACTGAACTTGGTCTGTAGTTTTGGGGTAGTGTGTGGTCTTTATTAGGTTCTGGGATAAGAACATATTAGCAAGTAACATCTCCTCCGGGAAGTGGTCTCCCTTCAAGATGCAGTTGAAAAGTTTTGTGTGGGACTAAAAGTTGGGAGTATTGTTTATAGTACAGAGATGAAAAACCATCTGGACCTGGGGCAGAATTTTTCTTAAGTGTTTTGATGATCTGGGCCAATTCCTCAGCTGAGCATGGCAGGTTAAGACTGTCTGTGATTGTTTAAGCTTCGGAAGGGGTAGATTGTTCAGCCAAGGAGACAGAGAGGAGGGGGAGAGGAGTTCGGGGAGGATAGAAAGTCAGAGTAGAATTTAGTAAAGATTGAAAGCACTTCTTGGGGATGTGTGACCACTTGGTTTGCATTATTCTTTAATTTGTAGATATGGGCAGGCTTTATTGATTGGTTAAAGCGGAGTTTCACCCTAAATATAAGATCTCCCATGCGCTTCAGCATACTGGCGTCAGCGCCAGTATGCTGTTTTTTTTTTTTTTTTATAGCACACTTACTGTTTTATCGTAGAAATCCTTTTCTGTCCCCCGCGGTGGACGGCGCCAGTACAGCGCGTCACATCTTCCTAAGATACCCGATATGGACTCGGGTATTTCCGGCGCTATGCGGCGCCTGCGCACAGACCTAGGAGCTGACTGCGCAGGCGCCGTATTTCTCCGAGTCCTATTTCGGAGGGCGTGACGCGCCATAGCCGTAGGACTCGGAGAAATACGGCGCCTGCGCAGTCAGCTCCTAGGTCTGTGCGCAGGCGCCGCATAGCGCCGGAAATACCCGAGTCCATATCGGGTATCTTAGGAAGATGTGACGCGCTGTACTGGCGCCGTCCACCGCGGGGGACAGAAAAGGATTTCTACGATAAAACAGTAAGTGTGCTATAAAAAAAAAAAAAACCCAGCATACTGGCGCTGACGCCAGTATGCTGAAGCGCATGGGAGATCTTATATTTAGGGTGAAACTCCGCTTTAAGTTTTCGTGCAAACATTGTGGAGTGAGAGTTACTAGAAAGGAGGAATCTAGCCTTACACCAGCGAAGGGCTTTTTATGCTTTGGAGGACAATAGAGCATCTAATTCGTTACGTTTAAGTGAAATCATTTTGAAAACATCTGGGTCATGTGTATTCGTGTGGTCTCTGTAAAGATTGTGGAGATCTTTTGTGAGGGAGTTAATTCTTTCGAAATAGATTTTGTTGCGTTGTGCTGCACGTCTGATGATGTGACCGCTCATGACAGCTTTATGAGCTGACCACAGCTGGTTGAATGTTCCGATTACAAGCTATAGTAGAATTCTAATGTTGTATGACAAGTAATAATTATATTTATTAATTATTATTGCTAGTCAACCAACATTAGAATTCTTCTATAGCCTATGGGCAGAGCATTTGACCATAAATGTCCGCTTGTGGCGATCGTATGTTTTTAGCTGCTTCGTCGAATCTTCATGCACATGTCTACCATCAGGAGCTCTGGTGAAGACCAGATAGTACTTTGATCCCGCGCCTTGGGTGAATCCACTTCATCTGGCAGAGTGACTTGCTCACGTACTTATCCTGCTGGTTGGTGTGAACCCATCTACTGCTATAGTTGTTGGTCTCCAAGCCTGACCCCTGACTGGGACATTATAATTCGATTGCCATCCAGATCACATCTCTAGAATTCCTCCTATTCTGTTCCATGAGTTTGAAAAAGTACAGAGGCTTTATGGTTAGCACCTCTACTTTGCAGCACTGAAGACCCTCGTTTAAATCCTGCTCTGGACACTATTTGGATGGATTTGTATATACAATGCTGTGTAAATTGTGGGTGATATGTAAATATCTATTAAATAGGACTGAATCACCTCAGTACTGAACTTATTTCAAAGAGAAGGATCCAGGAGCCTTAAACAATACCATTCAAAGTCACCTTCTATGAAGCCTAATTTCTGGCTTTATGTTTTTTATTAATGGCACTAAGAAAAACTGCAGACTGCGAATTCACCAACAGTTCCCTTGTCTTGAAATTGTCCTAATGTTGCAATAAAAGGACCTGTGAAAATAAAGTAAGATGGGGATGCACAGCAGTGAAACAACACAGCTGTTAATTACCCAGCGACACGTCCACGCATTCATTATTAATGAAAAGAGGTCGTATTGCGGCGAGGGAGACTTTGGTGGAAAAAACATTTACAGGTTTAGAAAAGCACCTCTGTTTAAACCATTAGGAGTGAAGAGTACACTTTGTTCGAATATAATTTACACTGGGATTACTAGTTAAAGAAATGTGCTCGGTGGCGTTGAAAACTAATTGGACAGGGCTGAATGTAAACGCCATACTGCCGCGTTTTGAATGGAAAGAATGAGAGAGTTACAGAAGTGCACACATAACCCTTTTTGGAGAGTTAATAAAACACTAATGAAGAGATAGTGGAGGATGTACAGATCGAGCAATGGAGGTTAAAATTAGTCGCAAAAGTTTAATAACAAAAATCAAGCTCATGTGAAACAAATTTTCTCCATGATTGGAGGTTATATAAGGCCACATAAACCAAGCATCAGATTTTTTTTTATGTTAAGTACCTGCATGCTAAGTAATGTGTAAGGCTGACCATACCTTATACAATTATCTTATTTAATTTCCTTTAGATTTACCCTCAACTATATGGTGCAAAGGCCTGTCTGATTGCAAACAAATTCAAAGTGTTTGACCTCACATGATATGGTTTTGGTAAATCTAAAGAAAAATTGTAAAAGAAAATTGTATAATATATGGCCAGCCTAAGTCTAAAGCCTCGTACACACGCTCGGTTTACTTGGCAAGAACCAGCAAGAAAACTGCTGGCAGAGCTTTCTTGCCGAGTAAACCAAGCGTGTGTACGAGGCTTTCAGGTTTCTCGACAAGAAAACTACCCAGAATCTAGAAGAGAAAAATAGAGAACAGAAGATTGAGAAAGCTTGGGCTAGACAACCGTTAAAACCTCTATCTTGTTTCTGTCTATAAATATTGGGGAGAAGTGAGAAAAAAAATCTATTCACAGTGAGAGGAATTCCAAAACAGGTGTCCCGACTGGAAAAAAAAAATGTTCCTGCTAAAATTTTGGATTAGCAGTTCATTTCTGTACCAGTGACAATGGTCAACAGTTCTAATGCCGCGTACACACGGTCGTTTTTTGCGATGAAAAAAAACGACGTTTTTTAAAACGTCATTTAAATTGATCATGTGTGGGCAAAACGTCGTTTTTTGTCTTCAAAAAAACGACCAAAAAAAAATTCCAACATGCTTGAATTTTTTGTGTCGTTTTTCAAAACGTCGTTTTTTGTTTCACAAAAAGTCACCGTGTGTAGCAAAAACGTCTTTTAAAACGACGTTTTTCAACCCGCGCATGCCCAGAAGCTAGTTATGAAGTGAGCTTCAATGGAAAAGAGTGGTGAACGTAACCTCGCTTTTTGTGAAAAAACGATGGTGTGTATGCAAAATTGTCTTTGAAAGTGACATTTCAAAAACGTCGTTTTTTACTTCACAGAAAACGTCGTTTTTTTTTCATCGCAAAAAACGACCGTGTGTACGCGGCATTACACTTCCCTACTCTGTCCAAACTAACAACGTTTTGGTTTTAGAGATGCTTTCATTCCTTAAATAATAAAAACACTTTTAAAGGCAGGGGTTGTAAAGGCAGAAGATTTTTTATCTTCTTTCAATGCATTAAGATGAAAACCCTTCTGTGTGCAGCAGCTCCCCTAATACTTACCTGAGGTCCCTCTCTGTCCAGCGATATCCACGAGTGTCTCAGCCATCCGAGATTTTACTTCCTGATTGGCTGAGACACAGCAGGGGCGCCATTGGCTCCCGTTGCTGTCAATCAAAGTCAGCTAGCCAATTAGCGAAGAGAAGGGGTGGGGTCGGGCCGGACCTTTGTATCTGAATGGACACAGGGAGCTGTGACTCAGCTTGGGTGCCCCCATAGCAAAATGCTTGCACTGGGGCATTGAACATGAGGGAGGGGCAAGGATCAGAGAAGAGGGACCTGAGAAGAGGAGGATCCACAGTGCTCTGTGCAAATCCACTGCAACAGAGCAGATAAGTATAACATGTTTGTTATTTTTATAGGAAAAAACACAAACACAAACACTTCAAATGTGATACAACTTGCCAGCGACACTGGATTTCCAGTTCAGCATGGACTTGGCCTTCTGTCTTTGTAACAGGTCATCTTGGCTTTGTTGAATCTTCATTTGCTGGAAATACATTTTTGTACATTCTGCTATAATTTTCTGAACAGAAATCTGTACAATTCATAAATACCTCATGATATGTCATTTTTTATCCTGAAGATAATTGTATTAATTGACCTGGATTTACTCTATGATGCATCACTGGCCTGTAACATGCTTTATTCATTACAGCCTCTATGCATCTTCTCATAGAAGTCAAAACATTTAGTCATTTGTGTTTGGCTGGAAGTTATTTTCAAAACTCTTTCTTCTATTGTTTTGTCTATCTTACACCACCTTATTAATGGACTGTCCATTTTCAGCTTGGATATATGTAAAACGTAATCGGTTATGGCAAAAATACATCTTTCAGTTGGTGGTCATATATATTTTAGTTTTAAAAGGAAACTAGTATGTGTTTTTTTTAATTGAGTACACATGTTGAGATATTATTGTATTACTAAACTTAACTGGCTCATTGAGGTCTACAGTACAGTGATGCATTTCATTTGCTGCCTATGCTTGGAAATTTAGCCTTTCTGCTATTCTGCAGTGTATTTACTTTCTGCTACGTGCATTAGGTTAGATTCACTTTTTAAACTGTACAGTGATAGATATCTTTCTAGGATGCTTGACATAAGGGTGGTTTTAGGAAATGGGTGGGCCGTGGACAAATATATCATGGGTGATCTACCCCATTTCTTATAGTGACGACATATACAACTGACATGACTAGCCTCAGGTGATACACAGAGATCAAAAAAATCTAAATAATTCATACCTCTTTATTTGCAGCACTCTCTCCTCCACAGCTACCTAAAGCACACATTTTACAAACCATTTCTTAGCTCAAGCCAACAAGGGATAGAGCTCTAGGGAGCAGGAAGCTGAGTGTAATCTGAGACCTGAGTAGAGGAAAAGGGCATACTCCCATCTACACAGTCTCATAAAAAAACATTCACAACCGAGGCTGTCAGTCACCTGCTGTGTGCTGGAGAAGAGTGCGGAGCCATCCCCTGGGATTCTGTGGTTTCAGCATAGACTGTCAGAAGTGACTAATGCAGATAGAAGAAACGAGAGCTTTATCATTTTTCATTAACGTAGTCTTTTTAGTAACTGTTCAACTGCTAGCCATTGCTATTTTCAGAACTGCAAAAGTGATACTTTAAAGCTTGCCATAGACAATTTGAATCCTGGGACTGGCCGAGATTAAAAACCATCTACGGGCAGGTTGATTGTACCCAAGTCAATCCATGAATGGGCTTGGGTACAGCCAGCATGTCAGATTTTTAGGATGTGATCATTGCCAGTAGCTATAGCCGCTAGTAATAAGCAATAAATACTGTGTTCCCCCTGCAGAGACGGCTCCCCATAGTGGGAGGGACAGGAGAGATTCCCCCATCAACACTGAGTGCATTGATGGGGGAATCAAGATATTTTCTTTCCTGCAACTGATGAGTTAAAAACCCCTTTATATATATCCCTTAGGGTAGACAGGGACTGTGGTGGAATATAGCCTATTTGGATATTCCTTTGTAGAAATGGTCATAATTAAGACCAACATGGATGTCTCATTCAACCTATGGCAAGGGTGGCTCTGGCAATAAGGACCGGCATTAAGGGACATAAGGGCTCCATCACAAAGGGCAGTGGTCTTGATTATGACCATTTCCACCAAGGATTATCCAAATAGGTTATATTCCACCACAGTCTCTGTCTACCTTAAGGGATATATATAAAAGTGTTTTGAACTCATCTTTTGAACCCATCAGTTAATCTACAATTTATCCCAGAGTTCCATTTAAAAGCTGCCATATTTGAATAAGGCCCCTCATAAGGCTATTTGATACCCCATTGGAGCCCACAGGAGTCGGTCGTACAAAATATCCTGCTTTTTCCCCCTTCTTCTCCCCCCCTTCCCTCTTCATGGTGAATCAGATGCCTCATATCTCTCATATATTTGATTTTGTACCAATAGGATCTCCTGAGAAATCTATTGGGGAAAAAATTAGTGATGCATTGGTGGCTGGCCCCCAGATAGAAGATTTCTGTTATGGCAGCATATTCACTATTCTAGGCCATCCGTACAGGTTTCCTTGTCCATCTACTGTATATCTGTCACATATGTAAGAATGTACACACTGTGGCATACTTATGCATTTATCTTTGTGACATGTTTTTATTATGATATTTAGATTTTTTTTTTTAATTTTATCTATACCTTTCAGTACTTTTCCTTCCCCATTAGGATGATAGTGGGAGCCTTAAAAGTCCCTTTATTCTCCATTCACACTTCCTGTATCGGGAAGTAATTTTGTGTGGGTGATTTTCACATGATTCACTGGGCTGCCCTATGCGCATTTGCTATTCAAAGGATCAAATGCACATATTCACCAGTACACTACCGATTGTTGATTAACGTCCAAAAAATGTGTTTATGATCGATCACATCACAGAGGACATAGTGCAACACTTCAGAGACATGCATGACCCCTTTGTCAGGTAAGCCTCTGCTCCTTTTTTGGCGACAAGCTTCATGCAATCTTTAAAGTCACGTCTTCCCATAATTACAGCGAAATGATGTCATAGGACAATCGCGGCAAAAAGTGCACAGCAATTGTGGTGGCATTTAGAATGAATGGCATTTTCCTAAATGCTCAATACTCCTGTAATGCCACGTACACACGATTGGACATTTCCCAACAACAAAACCGTGGATTTGTTCCTGACGGAATGTTGGCTCAAACTTGTCTTGCATACAAACGGTCACACAAATGTTGTCGGAAATTCCGAACATCAAGAACGCGGTGGAAAGAAGAAATGATCCTGGACTGCCGCACTCTAATAGGCGATTTATTGAAACAAAATAAACAAAGGATAAAATCCAAAAATTTAAAATATCCAAAAATTCATGCAACACTGCAATCAATAGTAGGAAGTGGACACAGGGGACAAAAAGGCTAACATGTTTCACATCATAAATAGATGCTTACACACGAGCGGACATTCCGACAACAAAACCGTGGATTTGTTCCTGATGGAATGTTGGCTCAAACTTGTCTTGCATACACACGGTCACACAAATGTTGTCGGAAATTCCGAACATCAAGGTCACGTACAACACTATAACAAGCCGAGAAAAATTTAGTTTCGAGCATAGGTAGGATTTTTGTGCGTCAAAATTTTTGTTGTCGGAAAAAATTATGAACCAGCTCTCAAACATTTGTTGTCGGAAATTCCAACAGAAAATCTCCAATGGAGCATACACATGGTCGGAATATACGATCATAGGTGTGCGCAGCCTATGGCATTAGGGTGTGCACCCCAAAGCTCAAGCACACACTACCAATCACTCATATTGTTCATTCAGAAAGGGAAAGTGGCCAGTAAATTACATTTTTACAGGCCCCTTTAGACATTTATCCTAAAACATCCCACAGTAACAGCTGGGAGAGGAGGGAAGCTAAGAGTGATGTGGGGGAGCCAGATCAGTAGGTGGAATCTGTTCTGCACAGGGTGATTAGGGTGTGCCTAGGCACACCTGGCACACCCTGTGCGCACGCCTATGTATACGATCAAAAGCTCACATCGAACATTTGTTGTCGGAAATACAGACCTTGTGTATGCGACATTAGGTTTTATGAGCAATGTGCAGAACTTAATGTTCCCATATATCTTTCTTGTAAAGCTATGTTTTTTCCTTATAGAAAAGTGGTAACAATGATTTAGGTGGCATTTGTTCCATGTGAGAAACCAGAATATTATACTGTATAATATGATACAATATAATATGCTGCTCAATGCACAAAGATAACACACCAGGGGAAGGAACAGTATTTCCCCCCAAAAAAGTGACAGTTATTTTTAGACAAGTCTAAAGCAATTTGAAAAGGACAGTCACATGGCTGAAATGTAAAGGTTTGTGAATTGAACCCAATATTTAATATAATAACAATTGGTTAGGAAGCAATTTTCAAATATATTTAAACTTACTGTAATACAGTGAGGGATTATATTGACATATTCACATTTTCTAGCATTGACTCCTGAATGCTGACAGCACAGCTGCAACAAAACATAAGATACTTTGATACCGCCGTCTGGATGGAGCCATTTTGTCTCGGCCATTGGCGATCTCCTTTCTCCTTTAGTCTGGGACAACCCACAGGATTGTCTCCTGGATTTCTATGTAATAAATCTGCATTCCAGCAGCAAATATCATAGATATAGACAGCTGCTGTCTTAGCGGTGACATGGCTTTGCCGAAGGAATTTTAGATATGAGCTAGGTGGGATTCGTAAAAATGCTTTCATGTGCCCAGCTGACTTTTATCACTGTCATTCAAGTGAAAGCTGAATTCTTGTTATTAATAGGCCTTGATCCTCTTCATAACATAACTTCAAAAGATGAACTACAGCTCTTTGTTCTTTCAATAAGCGAGAATAAAGGTGTCTAAGGTCATCAAAAACATTCACTGTATCTGGCTGAGTGTTTGTATGTCTGTACGCTTGATCTAACCTTTCCAGACATCCCCTGCCTGAGCCTTCATAGAGTGAGTGGACTGACTGGGTTGGGTCCACCAGGCATATGTGCATAAGGGAGATACAGTAAAACCTTGGTTTGAGAGTGATTTGGTTTGAGAGCGTTTTGCAAGACAAGCAAAATGCTTTAATAAATTTTGCCTTATTATACAAGCGATGTCTTCATATAAGAGTAGAGTCATGTCACAATTGAGTATAAAAAGGAGAGAGGGGCCTCTAAGTGTTGCAATATAGTTACATGTAATAAAGGTACAACATTTAGCAACTTATTGCTACACTTAGGCCATGTACACACGATCAGACCGGTCCGATGAGACTGGTCCGACGGACCGTTTTCATCGGACCACCGATAAAGTGGTCTGATGGTCTGATGTGCATACACACCATCAGTCCAAAATCCCATCGGGCCAGAACGCGGTGACGTAGAACACAACGACGTGCTGAAAAAACGAATTTCAATGCTTCCAAGCATGCGTCGACTTGATTCTGAGCATGCGCGGGTTTTTGGTCCGATGCTTTTGTATACTAACCATCGTTTTGGTCCGACGGACAATGGTCTGATGGGCCGTACACGCGATCAATTTGGTCTGATGAAACTGGTCCTCAGACCAGTTTCATCAGACCGGTCAGATCGTGTGTACGCCGCCCTAGAGGTGCCTCTCTTCTCTTTTATACCCTGTATACAAGTGCTTTGGATTACAAGCATGTTTCTGGAACAAATTATGCTTGAAAGGTTTTACTGTACATTTCAAAACATCACTTCACAGGAACTAACTAAATAATGAGTATTATGGTAATCTGGTGGATAATGCCACAAAACAGTCTATAAATATACTGTAAATTCTCTCAGCACACTTTTTTTGCCAACCAACCAGATTAAAATTTACTGACTCAACACCCAAAATTTACTGGCACAGCCAAGTTTTTACCGGCATTTCCAGAATTTCAAAAATTACAGTTTTAAGTGCAAGTTTTAGTATTTAGGCTACAAACAAGTAAAATATGAAATTAGCAATGTGTTTTAAGGTAGATATTAAGGCAAAAAACATATTTCTTATTTTATTTTCAATGTAGTAAGTAGCTCAGGGACAGGACTCAGGAGGGCAGAGCATTACAATGGGCGGCACACACACATGAGATTGACTCTCGCAGTGACACTGACAGCAGTGAGCAGCAGCAAAGATAATGATGACACCTTACTGACATGACACATCCCTCCTGAGTCATAGTGACAGTCTCTCTCCACCCCAGGTGGTCCCTTCAGTCCACTCCAGTCCCAACAACACTGATAGTCCCGCTCCTGGCTTGTCTTGCTTCTGTCCCACAGACCAGCACATGAGGATCCACTTGGCTCCCTAGCGCCATGACATCACACAACAAGCTCAGGCACACCCTCCGTCAGACCTGCTCGAATACACTGCAGCAGGCACTCAGAGGGTCCCGGCCAGCTCCAGACCAGAGCTGTGCATGCGCAGTTTTGAGCCAAGCGTGACAGCCATATTTTTTACTGGCAACCTTTTCCTGTTACTGCCATTTACTGGCAGGAGAAAAGTGCCCATTGTTTACTGACTGCCAGTAAAAATACTGATGGTTGGTGACACTGCACAGCAGTCACCAGAGTGCCAATGTTTCCTGGACAATACAAGGTTCCTTTGTCCCTCTTGTCATAGCAAAGGAACCCTACTATTTATGACTGACTACTACTCGAGATAGATAGCTCTATAGATACTTATATACTTGTAGACATCTGTACAACCTCTAGTCAAACCTATGACAAGGAGATTTATTTGTTGGAGTATCTAAGACAGCTAGAGGTCGGGTTGACTGAGCTCCAACCTATAATGAATGTATTATTTGTGGGTGATGTGATAATTTCTCCTAACAATTCAGAAAGTCCACACTATCACAATTTCGAGATAGAACTACACGCAGATCTATCTGATTTTCCTTAGTGATGTTTTTTTTTATTTTTTTAAGGATTAGAGTAGTCCATTAAAAGCTAGACATATTTGGCTAGCCAACACGGTTTAGGAGATATTTACTATGTCCCTGAACAATGTTGTCTACTGCGCATACGCCAATGTATTCGGTGCATGCGCACTTTAGAAAGGGCACGCAGTGCCATTTCTAGAGGGGGTCATGCCGCCACTGGTGGCTCCCGCACGCATGCGTGGGAGTGACGTCACAGAGCCTATTATGCTTTACCTTTGCAGGGAAATAAAGAGTAAGTAAAACCCATGGTTTACTTCCACTTTAAGGCAATGAAGAACACCTGCTTTATATCCTCTAGTAGACACCCATCCAGCTGGCAAATAGAAGACTAGGGCAAACTGTAGACCTCCTCTGCTTAAAGTTCAGTAATAAGAGCTAGATTCAGGTAGGAGCGGCTTAATTCTAAACCTGCCTAGCATATAGTATTTACACTACGCCGCCGCAACTTTTTCAGGCAAGTGCTTTATTCTCAAAGCACTTGCCTGTACAGTTGAGGCGGCGTAGCGTAAATGGCCCGTCTTAAGTCAAATTGGGCGGTTGGGGGAGTGTATTATTTAAATAACGTGCGATCCCACGCCGAACGTACTGCGCATGCGCCAGCCGTGAATTAATCCCAGTGCGCATGCTCCAAATCACAACATCAATACGCAATGTAAACGACGTGAACGTCACTTTTGCAAAGCCCTATTTGCGAACGTTTTACGTAAACGACGTGAAAAAAACGCCGGCACGCTGTCCATACTTAACATTGGCTGCGCCTCATACAGCAGGGTTAACATTACGACGGACATACGCTAATGTAAACGATGTAAAAAAATAGCGCCGTGCGGGCGTACGTACGGGAATCGGCGTATAAGCTCATTTGCATATTTTAGACGGGAACGCCACCTAGATATGAAAATAAGATTCGACGGCGTAAGAGACTTACGCAAGTCGGATCTATTGGAAATCTATGCATAACTGATTCTATGAATCAGTCGCATAGATAGGAGGGCACAGACGCAGAGATAAGACGGCTTATCTGGAGATAAGCCGTCTTATCTCTTTCCTGAATCTGGCCCCAAGTGTACAGATCTGGGGTGGATGATCCACCCCAGTAAGCACACTAAGCAGGAACAGCAACTGTGAGGACTTGTCTGGACTGAATTGGTAGACAGAGCAGTAACCTGACAATTGTATTATTAACAGCAACATGACATGATCCCAGATAGCAAGGATAACTTGTATTTACTTTTGTGGCAATGTTGAATTGTAAGGCCCCTTTCACACGTGCGGACCTTAGTCTTGTTACCATCGCTGCACATTTTCGCTGGCAAGTTGTACACTTGCAGAGCTCTTGAAGCACAAACTCTAGTTTACAGTAGCAAATCTCTAGTCTGTAGTCGCTAGTAAGGGCAAAGTTGCAGTGGTGTGTCTACAGCAAGAGCTCTGCAAGTCTACAGCATGAAAATTCAGCCTCAGTGACCCCTGTGGTGGGATGACTATTGCACAACATAATTAAACCAGAACTTGCAGCAAACTTGCAGAATGTTTGCAAAGAAAGTTGGACTGAAGTCATGCAATGTGGACTTGCTGCAATTGTGCAACAAACCTGTGAAGCCTGGCAAGTCTAGCAGTACCTAGCAAGGCATTTTCAAACTTGCAGCACAATTGCTTGCTAACTGCCATGTTGTGGTGCCTCTGGAGGTCCTGTCATCCTAGGCTACGGACTGTGTATGTCTTGCAGAAATGCAGTTTTGTATATATCTACATATTTGAAAGCTAATTTGTTGAATCCTATACGCAAACCATTTACATAGAAATACTTTATAAGCTATGGGATGAATACTAATACTGAAATTGTAAGATTAAAACACAGTGTTGCTTTAACGGACTTTGCAGCAAGTCTTCTTGTAATGTTCAACTTATCTGAGGCCATGACAGCCAACAGATTAATCTAAGAATGTGTCAGCGGCTGACATTGTCAGTCTGTAAAAAGCATGTTTGCTTAATCCACTTTATCATGTTTAACCACAAAAGTTTAATTTCATTTTGGAAAAATATTTGCTGCGCTACTATCAGAGTTTCCGCCTGATTACTGAAAGTCCGTTGCTACAACTGAAACGTGAAAACAAATTAGCCAAGACATTTATTTTAATGATAATATTAAACATACAGTAGTTCCAGTGTGTCCATTTTATTTGTTTAATCTCAGCAAAGCAGGAGGGTTTCCCTAAATTGAAAGTTTAAAGAGTGAGAAAACAAGCCGCGTAATGAGCCAGCCTTTGTAAATGTTTCCATATTAGAGGACCCGTGAGTACAGTAGTCTACTCTTGCTTTAAGTGGGGAAAAAAATTGGCTAGCTGTACTTTAAAGGGGAACTATAATGGTTCGAATACATCTTTTTTTAAGCTTACCAAATTTAAACTGATTTAATATTTTTTTTAATATTTAAGGTATTTGATAATGAGCTAGTATGTGGTGGATACTAGTTCATTATGCCTTTGCCATACAGGGTTTTTTCTTTCTTTTTTTTTACATTTGCGGGTATACAACCGCTTTAATGGTATCTCCTGTACCATGCAAAAAGTATACATCCTAATTATAGATTATGTCTACAACTGACATTATGGTCTTACCCCAACGTAAAGACCAAAAGATCCCTATCCACTACCTCTCCTTCCACTTCCCCCCTTCCTTTCTCCATAATATATACAGTATATAATAATAATAATCCATAATATATACAGTATATAACTGTATTTATTGGCGTATAACACTCACTTTTTTACCCTGAAAATATTGGGTAAACTGTGCCTGTGTGTTATACGCAGGGGGCTGTGGAAAGATTTTTTCCTGAAACTTCCCTCTAAGGCCGCGTACACACGATCGGTCCAAATCAATGAGAATGGTCCGACGGACCTTTTACATCGGTTCACAGACTGATGGTCTGATGGTGCGTACACACCATCAGTTCAAAAAACGATTGTGTCAGTGCGCGGTGATGTAAAACACAACGACGTGCTGAAAAAAATGAAGTTCAATGCTTCCAAGCATGCGTCGACTTGATTCTGAGCATGCGTGGGTTTTTGGACCAATGCTTTCGCGTACTAACCATTGGTTTGGACCGATGGTCAGGCGTCCATCGGTCTGATTTTAAAGCAAGTTTTAAAACTTTGGTCCGACGGACGACAGACCGATGGGCCGTACACACGGTCGGTTTGGACCGATGAAACTGGACTTAAGTCCATTTCATCGGTTTGGACCGATCGCGTGTACGCGGCCTTAAAGTTAAGGTGCGTGTTATACGCCTGTGCGTGTTATACGGTAATAATCCATAATATATACAGTATATAAGGACTAGTGACTAAAATTGTGAACAACTGTGGAAAATGTAGGCTTTTTTTTTCACTTTGAAGTAAAATTTGCCCTTTCATGTGCTTAAACCCATCTCATTATACATCATTTTATTCCAAATGCAATGCTGAATCAAATTATTTAATTTAATATTATATATTCAAAGTTATCTGACATAAAAGGGGTATTACCAAACAAAATAAAATTGACCAATAGAGGATGTTGTTTAACTTGCCAGTAGAGGTTTATGCCGTGTACATATGATCTGATGACAAGAAAAGTCCGATGTGAGCTTTTGAACAGAAATTCGACCGTGTGTAGGCTTCATCGGTCTTTTGCTGTCGGAATTACCGGCAACAAAAGATTGAGAGCTGGTTCTCAAATTTTCCCACGGAAGAAATTCCTATCGGAAATTCCGTTCGTCTGTAGCAATTCCGATGCGCAAAATTCCGACACATGCCCGGAAACAAATCAACGCATGCTCGGAAGCATTGAACTTCATTTTCTCTGCTCGACATAGTGTTGTACGTCACCGCGTTCTTGACGATCGAAAGTTCAGAGAACTTTTGTTTGACTGTGTGTATGCAAGCCAAGCTTGAGCGGAATTTCGTTGGAAAAACCATCTAAGGTTTTTTCCGACAGAAAGTCCAATCGTGTGTACGCGGCATTAGAGTAATTTTTTATTGACTGTTATTTGTACACAAGTGTGTGTCTATCTTGAGAGTCTCATTAATTATAAATAAAGCATCATTAAGGCTAAGAAAACTAGCAGTTTGTGCTTTCTGACTGCCATTTGAAAAAAAACATTTTTTTTAAATCAATTGTCTTTAATTGCAATCACTTTCAATGAAAAATACAAATAGGACAACCATGACAACAAATAAATGATCAAAGGTGATGTATTAAAGCAGTGTGGCTGTAAAAATTGCTAAATGTTTTTGTCTTACTCTCAGTAGCAATGAAACCTGAAGTAAGAAAACTCCACCTGAGGTATGAGATTTGTGGAAACAAACCAGGAAGAGGCAGAAAGAAAGTGACTTCTGGCTTTGAACAACAGAAGGAGAGCAAAGTGTGGCATCTATGAACTACTCAGAACTAATGGTGAGTCAGAAAAGAACAGTTCTAAGGCAACTATTTGATGATAGATTGAAAGTAGGAATACCAAATAATGCACGTCACATCAGAAGGGGCAGTGTCACCAGGTGAAGTAGCTGGGTGGCTCCGCTCCTTGCCTATATAAGAACTGTCAAAGAGCAGAGCAGGCAGTCGGTGGGTTTCGTGATTGTGGATGGATTTACATTGAGGGGCACTATTTTATATTCTTTAATAAAGAACTTGTCAAAAAATGTTTCTTGTGGTTATTACTTTTTGACACTTTTTTGGTGAAAGGGAGATACAATGTACCTGATAACCATTCACATGGGGGGCAGAATCTGGGGGCTCCCTTGTTATAAGCCCCCTACCCACAGACCCCGACAACCACAGCCCAGGGTTGTCGGGAGGAGGCCCTTGTGCCCATCCCCCATCTTTCCTGACCTGCTGGGCTGCATGGAAATGGTCTTTTTTTTATTGTGGTGCGGGGTTCCCCTTAAAATCCATACCAGATCCGAAAGGCCCTACACCTTTTTTTTTAAACATTTGCCTGTTGCGGGGCAATTGCAGGCATTCTTTTCTTTACATTCATCTGTCAGTGGGGAAGTCCGTTGACAGATAACTAATTTTTGTAAAGGACGCGGGCGGCCGGCTTCCCAGCCTGCTGCTTAACAACCAGCTATTTCTTCACACAGAATTCTAATCCTTCTGAAAAGTTGGAATTCGGTAGAAAATGTATAAATGAAACAAATATTAATGAAAACAAAATCATTAACCATTAACGAAACAAATTCCACAATGAAACTAAATTAGTAACATGAATGAATTTGTCCTAAAAAACTAAAAAACAATTTTTTTTTCGTTCTACACATACGCCAAGGCTGTAAAAATGTCTTCTGTGAATTTCTTCTTAATTTTTCTGATTATATGGTCATTATTGATTGGCTAAGCAACAGCCCTGACAGCCCTGACCTAGAACCCATTGAAAACCTGCGGGCATGACTAAAGCATGATATTGGAAAAGAAAGACCAAAAATACATGAGAATAGGGGTTGATTTATTAAGGCAAACAGTCTGTTACTTTGCAGGAGAATCTTCCTATAGCTTAGTCAACGAGATGGAACTCTGCTGACTTCTATGATCCAAACATTTCCAAACAAAAATACATTTACATTTTTTTTTTTTTACTTGCATGTGATTGTGTCCATGGACGCACACAGCCCAGGTCAGGTGCATGCCCACATGTGTGCCCCCGTAGCACATAGCTTGTTATGGAGGCACAAAAAAAGTGCAGGAGCAGAGTGCTGGTGGGGGACCCCAAAAGAGTAGGATTGGGGCCATCGTACAGAGCAGGTAAGTATAACATAATTATTATTTTGATTAATAAAATGTATTTAAAACCGATTTAATGCGGGGCGTGGCCTGACTGGCGATGGAGTAAGACGCGGGTTGTGAGTGCTCCTCTCGCCGATTATCCTGCTATACAGCCTGTGAGACAGACCGGGCGTAAAAGTGCCCACAAACCTGCCTGCTGACTCTGGGATCAGAGCAGAGGATGTCGCAGCCGAAAAAGTCGTCTGCAACGGTGGATAAGCTGGCCAAATACCGGCATGGAGGGGACGAGGGCCAGTCCAAAGATGGCGCCGAAGGAGACCCGGAGGAGGACAGCCACGCGGAGGGCACGGCGAAAGTACTGGAAGCCATTGCTATGTTACAGAGCAACCTGACGGCAAAGATCGAGAAGGTGAAAATAGACATTTCCCTCCTGAGGCAAGACCTGTCCACAGTCCGGGAGAGAGTTAAGAAGACGGAGACCCGCATTGGCGCCATGGAGGACATACTACACCCCCTGCAACATGGCGCTGAAGATATGCAGCACCAGCTTCAACTCCTGCACGCCCACCAGGACGACATGGAGAACAGGCTCCGCCGCTGTAACCTACGTTTCGTCGGTATACCGGAGAAGGCCAAAGGGAGAGAACCGGCAGAATTCCTGGAGAAGCTCCTTATTGACACATATGGGAGAGAGGCGTTCTCGGTGATGTTCGCGGTGGAGAGGGCGCACCGGATCCTATCAAAACCCCCGCCGGAGGGAGCGCCCCCACATACATTCATTGCTAAGTTCCTGAATTTTAGGGACAGAGACAAGATCATGCGATTGTCCTGAGAGAGAGGAAACATCCAGATGGGGAACGGGCACGTGGCGGCATTCCCAGATTTCTCCGGCGAGGTTCAGAGGAAGAGATCCCAGTACCAGGACGTGAAACGGAGACTGCGGGGGTTGCACCTCAAGTATGCAATGCTTTTCCCGGCCAGGCTCAGAGTGGAGGAAGACGGCCGGACACAGTTTTTTGATACACCAGCCGCGGCGGCGGAGTGGCTTGATCGCAGGGGGAGATGAGGAAACCGGTGGATACATCAACTCGTGAGTACTGTTGGGGACTGCTTGTTCCGTTTGCATTCCCCCCTTTGTTTCTACTTGGGATGTGGGGGGGTTGCCCTTCCCCCCCCTCGCGCTGTGACTGGGCGTGAGGGGGGAGCTACTTGGGGGAGCCACCCGGCCGGCGCTTGGGAAATGCGCCGGGTTGAGTTAACTCCGGAGGACTGCCTTCCCCCCGTCCCCATCTTGAGTTCACCAGTTTGTGCGGCTGCCCCCCCCTATTTTTATTTTATTCCTGCTAGTATTTGTTGTCTCCACGCTCCTGGACTACGGGCACATCCCTTCATCGGCTGCCCCCCGTGCTCCCCTCGACCCCAGCCTGTGTAACTGTCGCTTCAACTGAATGGAGTGGGGGCAAGGCAGCAAAGACTTGAATCATTGGGAGGGGGGAGCTGCTGCGGGGTGTGTATTTCAGTTGCCTTCTATGGGCGCCGCTGGTAATGGATGGGAGATCCGCAAGGAATTTTTCTTTTTCCCCTCTCCTTTTTCTTTTTTTTCTTTTTTATGGGGCGTGCAGGCAAATTACAGACTGAGAACTGCTTTACGGCGAGAGGAGCGTAACACAGGTCCTCCTTTAAATATCTGGGGACCCCCTTTTTGTATATGAAGTTACCAGGCCCGGAGTGGCCAATCGGGAGAACCGGGAAGTATCCAGATGGGCTGGTCTGGTTGTGGGCCGGTTCGAAAAATCTGTCCACAAAATATCATAATATAGCTGTAAAACTTGTATGCCCCTGTTACCTGTCTACATCAAGGATTATTGCTCCTGCTCACTGCTCTGCAGCAGTAGTTGTACTCCTTTCCAGGCTCCCTTCTTGAGTTCCTATAAGTCTCCCCCCCCCCCCGATTGGAGTTGGTACAGTCCCAGTGAAAGTGCATGTGGGCGGAACAGGAAGAGAAACTCACAACACTGCAGCATGGATCTTTGGTTCCCGCCCAGCAGCACACAGCAGAGCGCTCCTCCAGGGCAGAGTGAAGATTTGTAAATCATGGCTGACAGACTGGATCCTCTTCTACTGTGAGTCCCGACTGCTCTGCATTCCATAATGTGATTACAAATGTGCCCTGCACTTTTCACTGCAGGTTTATTGAAAGTGAAAGTAAAATTCTTGAACAGGTTAGGAATTAGAGTTACATTTCATAGATGTAATCCACATACACTTTATATCTTCTAAAAATGATGATTATTAATAAGATATAATGTGTATGTGGATTACATCTATGAAATGTCACACTAATTCCTAACCTGTTGAAGAATATAAGCATTACACAGCAAAGGATGTGATTTCTTATCCCAGCCACACTTCAAGAAAGTCCACTCTTACAGTGGGGGAGGGGGGAGAATGGAGGTACTGTATAGTGTTTTTTTTTACTTAATTCTATGCTTCAGCCAGCTCTAGTGCTCTTCTCCTCCTCCCTATCACATATAGAGGAAGATTAACCCTGTATGGTCCAAAGTGGAGGCTGGAGTGTGACCACTGTCACTCCTAACTGACACAGGAGCTGCAGGGGACCAGTAACAGAACTGCAGAGAGCCCCCTGAAGAAAAGTACAAGGTAGAACTGAGTACACACATCAGAATTCGTTGGGTTCAGCAGGGGCTGAATTTTTGATCGGTGTGTAATCCTCTGTTAGACAAACCTATTGTTATATCCACTTCTGCTGGAAATCCTTGTTCAATTAGCTGTTTGCAGCCAAACGGAAGCACTGCTGATCAGTGTATTTGATAGGGGGGGAGTCCCTGTTGTCAGAAAACAATGTCCCATTGAGGGGGTTTCCCACATCCACACAAGAGCACTTGCTCTCTAGTGCAGGGGTCTCCAAACTCTCTAAAGAAAGGGACAGTGTCCCATCTGGTGTCGTTGGGAGGAATAGTGCCCCTTTTTTATGTCAGTGGAAGGAATTATGCCCCATCATTGGAAGGAATAGTGCTCCAATGTTGATGTCAGTGGCAGGAATTATGCCCCATTGTTGGTGTCATTGGCAGGAATTATTCCTCAAGGGCCGGATAAAGGCAAGCAAAGGACCACATCCGGCCCCAGGGCCGCAGTTTGGAGACCACTGCTCTAGTGGACTGTTTGTTTAAAGTGCACTTTAATAGTACATTGCACTGTGTGTTTGATTTGCAGCTCTGGGAGTTTGGTAGTAACTCCAAAACCAAATTGTGTAAAAATGAACCATAAGAATTTGACTAGAGTTATTCACATTATATGTTATAGTATTTTACAGTACCAGGAGTGTGTTCTTATCTCCTTCACAAAATGTTTTTGCAGCACAGGGATTTTGGTCCCACATGTATGTGATATTGTATATTACTGTACATACTCTACCACTGTACACACTGCTCCTGATCCTTGTAATTTATCCAATTCTAACCTCTGCACTATATATATATATATATATATATATATATATATATATATATATATATATATATATATATATATATCATTTTGTGTGTGTAAGGTAATTGGTTATGGGGGGGGCGCAGCTCGGCATGTTCGCCCTGGGCGCTGGTTGTCCATGCACTGGCGCAAGTGCCATGCTACAGGCTGCCGCGTCGGGGGCTAAATTTATAAGGGACCCGGAAGGCGGCCGCAGGAGCCGATTAAAAAAAGGATGGATCGGGGGTCTTTTTTTTTTTTTGTGTGGGGGGGCGGCGGCTTTGGTGCCTGTGCCGCACCCGCAAAGTCTCTGCAGGATACATGGCAGCGGCCAGGGCAGATTTTCACAGGTAGGGGAAAAACAGGCAGCACACTCAGTGCACCCAGTAACCAACCTGAATAAAAAAAAAATAAAAATTTTCTGCTGTCAGGTTTATATTGTAATTTACAATATGTACAGAGGGGAACAGAGGTGTGGGGGAGGAAGTTACAGAGGTGGGGGGTACAGATATGTAGGGGAGGGTACAGAGAGAACCGATATTGGGGGAGGGGTCCAGAGGGGGAACACAGAGGTGCGGGGAGGGTACAGAGGTGCGGGGAGGGTACAGAGGTGCGAGGAAGGTCCTGTTATTTATTGTTCTAATAAATCTTCACTGTGAAGCAAAACTTACTGTATTTGCACTGAATTGGAAATATTTTTTGAAAAATACTATGAATTACAGGCTGTAGAGAACAGTGCGCCATTGCAAACTTATATTTTGAGGTTTTAATTACATTATTTTAATAGTCGTGAACTAAAGTGGGCTGGTCTAAGGCATGAAACTCCAGGGCTGAAAATGAGTCCCACTCCGGCCCTGGAAGTTACTGACTACTTCCCGCTCTGAACCCACACGCGGTTCAGTGAATAATCGCCCCCGAGAGACAGTCTGTGTTCGTGAAAATGGGTGTTATGTGAAACTTAAGAAATGTACCTCCAGTCAAGTTTTTATACTGGAAGATTCGGTTATTAATATTTCTTACGCTTCAATGAGACTTTTGTTTGGGGATCCAATGCTCACACCAGGTTGGGGAGGTGCTGGGCTGGGAGGGGGGAGGGGGGGTGGTTTGAGACAGGGTCACCGTTGTAACTCAAGATTGCAAATGCTTAATTCTGGATGTTGTAGAGATGTGATGGGGAATACACTGTATATCAATGTCAGTAATGGCGGGCGGGGGGCTAAGGAACAATGGTTGATGTTGGATGGATATGATACCCTGCTGGTCCGGATGTATAGTTTCCCTTGGGTGACACCATGACTTCCATTAAATTTCTGACATGGAATGTCAGGGGAGTGAGAAATAAAATCAAACGCATGGCGGCTCTGGCATATTTGAAATCCCTGAAGGCAAATATTATGGCCTTAACTGAAACACATGCTACGGGCCACTTGCAATTAGCACTGAAGTGCCCGTGGATAGGATGGGCATACCACAGCACCCACTCTAGCTTCTCCAGAGGGGTTTCGCTCCTAATAACGAAGGCCACCCCATTTGAATTGTTATCCCTGGAATCTGACCAGCAGGGGAGGTACCTTTTTGTCCATGCCCGTATCGGCGGTTCACCTATGCTATTGATAGCTTGCTATATCCCCCCCCCCCGTACAGCTCGGTAGTAGTCACACTAGGACTGGCCTTTATGGCCAAACACCAAACTGTCCCTGCAGTGTGGCTGGGGGACTTCAATATGACCATGGATCCCTTTATGGACCGCCCGGCGCAGACTGGAGGGGACTCAGGGGGACCTAGGTTGACTAGATTGGGCCGCCTGATGAGAGAGTTTGCACTGACGGACGTATGGAGGCAAATGCACCCAACAACTCGGGCATACACCTGTCATTCCCCTAGCCACGACACTATGTCTCGCATAGACTATATAATGGTGTCAGCCACACTGATGTCGAGAGTGGGGGGGGCCAGATTTGCGCCGCGCGCGCTGTCTGACCACTCCCCATGCTGGGTACAGATGTCCCTTCTGGGGAATGCCCCCAGGAGGGTGTGGAGACTTAACCCGTTCTGGCTGACTGTGTTACAGGACCATGACAGTATTGAAAGGGAGCTACAATTTTTTTTCTCGGAGGGTCAGGGACGGGCCTCATATAGTTCCCAATGGGATGCGTTTAAGTTACATGCGAGTGAACTTCTAGATAATAGAATTAGGAGGCTAAAGAAGACATCAAAGATAGTGGTCAGTGATTCAGAGGGCATCTTGCAGAAGCTAGAGGTGGACTATAACACTCGTCCCACCCCAGAGAACCTTAATAAAGTGAAACTCCAGACTAGACTGGTTACACAGTTACATATGGAGAACGCCAAACAGCGCATCTTCTTTTGTAAAACACGGATATACGAGCACGGTGAAAAGGCGGGGAAGATGCTGGCCTATTTGGCACATCTGGAAGATAGACCGCCGGTGGTGGTGTCCCTGGTGGAGGCAGATGGCTCCCTGATCACGGACCCTCCACAGGTGGCAGAAAGATTTATGACATACTATGGAGAGCTGTACAGCTCCCAGAGTAGATACACTCCGCAGGAGGTGCGGTCGTACTTGCATACCCTGCAGATCCCCCAGCTAAAGATAGACCAAATGCAGTTACTCGAGGCTCCCATCACTGCCGAAGATATTGCCAATGCCATATCACAACTAGCTAAATCCAAGGCGCCAGGCATGGACGGGTTACCCCTGGAGTTTTACGCTACCTACTCGGAGACCCTGGTTCCCAAACTACTGGCTGTATACCGCTCCATGTTTGAAGAGGGGGTTCTCCCCTCCTCTATGCAAGAGGCCCAAATTATAGTGCTTCCCAAGCCGGGCAAGGACCCGCGGTATCCGGAATCCTATAGACCTATTTCTTTATTGTCGGTCGATATTAAGATTCTCGCAAAAATTTTAGCCTCCAGACTAAATACAGTGATACTCTCCCAGATCCACACAGATCAAACTGGATTCATGCCCGGCAAAAATGCGGCCATGAATATCAGACGGCTGTTTATGAACATCCAGGCCCAACACGACAATCGGGGGACGAGGGTTGTAGTCGCCCTGGACACAGCCAAGGCCTTCGACTCGGTCAAATGGCCATATCTATGAGAATGCCTCAGGTCTTTCGGGTTTGGCCCAAAATTTGTGAAGTGGGTGCAGTTGCTATATCAGACCCCCAGAGCCAGGTTCTTTGTAAATGGGTGGCTATCGGAGAAGTTCGCCTTGGAACGGGGCACGAGACAGGGGTGCCCTTTGTCACCGCTATTGTATGCACTGGCAGCGGAACCTCTGGCCATAGCCATTAGAACTAGTTCGGAAGTGGTGGGCCTTAGAAAAGGGGACGTTTGGGAAAAAATAGGGTTATATGCTGATGACACAGTACTGTATCTGGCTGACCAAGGACCGTCGCTGCGGGCGGCACTGAATATCATAGAGGAGATGGGCAAATACTCGGGCCTTAAGATAAATTGGGATAAGTCCCGCATACTCTCGCTAGACCACTTCCCCCCCTCGGAGATGTCTTCAGACTTACCTTTACAGAGAGTGATAGAAATTAAATATCTAGGAGTCAGGGGTAACAAGAAACCTCAGAGATTACATCCCTCTAAATATAGAACCCTTGTTTGCCGTCATTAAAGCTAGGACCCAGGCGTGGGCCAAGCTGCCCCTGGGGGTTATGGGTAGAATAAACTTGGTCAAAATGATCATACTGCCTAAAATGTTGTACCTGACATGGCACGCTCCACTCTACATACCATTAAAGGTGTTTAAGCAGATGGAAGCGATTTTGAATTCCTTTGTCTGGGGCTCGGGTAGGCATAAAATAGCCTGGCACGTCCTTAAGAATCCTACACAGGAGGGGGGATGTTCCTTACCAGACTTGCAAGACTACTATGTTGCGTCACAGTTGTCTCATGTCTATTACTTCAATACATCAGAGGCACAGAGGTATAGATCATTAGTGTGTAACAAACCGGGTAGTCACCTACATACCCCTACACAGGCAATCTTTAGGAAAGGGCACGGAGGATGTAAGACCTCGCGTTTCAGCGCCGACATGCTACAACATCATCAGAAAATATGGGACATAGCCCTCAAAAAGCAGGATAGAACATGCCTACACTCCCACACTCCGTTGTGGTGTAATGGAGATTTATCTGAACTAAGCACGGTGCCCAATCCAGGGCTCTGGGCAGCATACGGAATAGTGTATCTGTCGCAGGTACTGACCACTTCCGGCCCCAAGCCCTTTGCAATTATTAGGGAGGAATTCTCCCTCCCTTCGCAATTCCTGTATAGATACCTACAACTGAGACATGCGCTTAAATCCCAGATCGGCATGACTGCGGTAGACCTTAGAGGCCCACAAGTACTGGACGTTATTTTCGGTGCTGACGCTGCCAAACTTACTTTCAACTTGTATTTCATTGTCAGACAGCACAGGGTTGGTAGGATTACACAGACGACTAAAGGGGCCTGGGAACAGAACCTGGGACAGATAGACGACAATGACTGGGGAGAGATACTGGAGGGTGTTAAGATGTCATCCCCTAAACTATCGGACAGGCTGACACAGCTCTACATAGTCCATCGTGCGTACCTCACACTTGTGAGAATAGCGAAATTTCAACCCACAAGAAGCCCCATCTGCCCAAGGTGTGCAGCAACCGAGAGCACCTTTTTTCACTTAATATGGCACTTTCCGAAACACTGTTTATGGCCAGGAAATTGATTGCTAAGACTTGGATGAGGGATAGGGCCCCGACCCTAGAGGAATGGAAGAGAGAGGTAAACATCACTCTTCCTTATAGGAAAATGATCTATATACACAGAGGACGACCTCAGAAATTTTTCAATGTATGGGACAGGTGGCTAGAAGATGGGGAAACATGTACAGACTGATTTAAACTACCATGGGGAGATCCTAGGTGGAGTGTTGTGTAAATGGAGAAGTGAATGATATCTGCCCCTTGTTACTATGAGTACCGTCATTCCCTGGGTATATATGTGACCTTTGACCCTGCTATCATGTTCGCATGGAATGGAGCAAACGGGTATCTGTGCTGAGCAACACCTTGTACTAGTATATAGCTTTTGGACCAATCTGTTATTGTTCAACCACTGCCTTCTATATGTATGTATTCTCTGTACATCTCAATAAACTTGCAATTTATGGTTAAAAAAAACAAAACGATTTAATGCTTTAAAATGCATGGGGGGAGGGAAAGCACTGCAAGGGTATTTTTATTTTTTTCTTGTACAATATTCTTATTAACCGCTTGAGATCCGCGCTATAGTCGAATGACGGCTTTATCGCGGATCTAAATTGCCAACAAGCCATCAATTGACGGCTTGTCACTAGCACGTTCCCCGCGCGCGCTCCAGAGCGTGCTGCGGGGAAATTCTGTGTTGGCCGGGTCCCCTGGACACAGCCAGTCACAGATCGCCGCAAACGGCTAATCAGAGTGGCGGTTTGCGATGAGATCTGTGCGGCGAATGAGAAATGATCTCATATGTAAACATATGAGATCATCTCTCATTGCCGTTTGACAGAGACAGAGTCCTGTCTCTGGAGAGAGGAGACCGATCTGTGTCCCTTGTACATAGGGACACAGATCGGTCACCTCCCCCAGTCACCCCCCCTCCCCCCACAGTTAGAACACCATGTAGAAAATACATTTAACCCCTTCCTCACCGCCTAGTGTTAACCCCTTCAATGGCAGTCAAATTTATACAGTAATTAGTGCATATTTATAGCACTGATCGCAGTATAAATGTGAATGGCGCCAAAAATGTGTCAAAAGTGTCCGATGTGTCCGCCATAATGCTGCAGTCTCAATAAAAATCGCAGATCGCCGCCATTTCTTATAAAAAAAAAATATAATAAAAAATAATAATTCTGTCCTCTATTTTGTAGGCGCTATAACTTTTGCGCAAACCAGTCGCTTATTGCGATTTTTTTTTTTACCAAAAATATGTAGAAGAATACGTATCGGCCTAAACTGAGAAAATTTTTTTTTTTTTTTTTTTTCAATTGGGATATTTATTATAGCAACAAGTAAAAAATATTGTATTTTTTTTTCAAAATTAATCGCCCTTTTTTGTTTTTAGCGCAAAAAATAAAAACCGCACAGGCGATCAAATACCACCAAAAGAAAGCTCTACTTGTGGGGAAAAAAGGACGTCAATTTTGTTTGGGAGCCACGTCGCACGACCGCGCAATTGTCAGTTAAAACGACGCAGTGCCGGAAACTGAAATTTCACCTGGGCAGGAGGGGGGGTATGTGTGCCCAGTAAGCAAGTGGTTAAGTAAAAAGACAAGGAAAAGGTAGGACAAAAATATCCAAACATATACAGATGTTATAAGATAAGGACATGTAATATAGTACATTAAAATGCATAGTGCTGAGACTACAGGGCAAAGTAGGACTTTAGAAAGCCGGGAGGCTTTGAAAAGGTTTTCTATCAGAGCCCGTGATGAACATAATGTAAAAAACAAAACAAAAAAAAACGCATAACGGTAAGTTAGTTGCCACTAACTCACATGGTAAATAAATTGAATGAATAGGAATGGGAGAGGCAAAGGCAGTATATGGTAGTTTTGGTAATACATATGTCAGTAAAGAAGTTAGGGAAAGCATGGCCATGTGGGCAACTGTGTGTAGCGCTACCCCATTCAGGAGCCGCTGAATATAAGTGGAATCGGCATATTGTGTTACCTGGCAGGTGTCTAGGGGTGATACTTGTGAGTTGAGGAGAAGAGAGCGAATGTCCAGTCTTTAGTTGGGTTTTCTTCAATGCTTTATTCCAAGGCCCAACATGGCCTTCATCAACATGGTACAGGACAGGAAAGGTTGATGAGCAGAGAGAGAGAGAGCTTGAGTATCAGGCCTTGGATATCGATAAGGTGAGAGAGCAATCTTACTCTTAGTAGCAATGAACTCAGTTCGTCGCCACTCCAATTGGAGTGGGTAAAGTGCCCCCGGACAGGTCTCTGCCACAGGCCTGGCAGCCGGAATGTCACTTGCAAATGTTGGGAGGACCAGGCCTCTGCCACACACCTGGCTCGGGCCTCTGCCACAGGCCTAGTACTTGAATGAGCATGGAATTGAAGTGAGCGTGTCCTCCCAATAAATTTAGTTCAAGTCACTGGATCCCCGATGGTTCGTTCAAGCCCTATTGGATCACCTGCCTCCGGGTTCTCCTCAAGCCGATCCCCCACAGTACAGCTTTCAGCTTGGGATCCTTTTAGGAAAGGTTTGGGACCCAGCTGCTTCTGGGGTCCCTCTCCGTGTTAAAGTGAAGCTCCGCATTGTGCGCAACTTCGGCCAGGTGGACCACGGCTGCGGGGAAGGTGGATGCCGCACCTGGAACTCGGACCCTGCAGGAAACAAGAACGGCCCTCAGGCCAAGGCGGCTGCCCCAGATATAGCCTCCCTCAGGATGCTCTGGCAGGGGATCCAACCCCTCTCATTGGCTGCTGAGGAAACGGGTCCGCCTGAACCCCTCTTGCGCCAACTGCCACCCAGGGGTGGACACACACCCCTGGAGCACAGACCGGCCCACAGGACAGTTCTGGAAATGGCAGCAGCTCAAATTTAACAAATTGCGAATGGGAGCCATGTAAATCTCCCATTCCCCACTAACTTTAGCGTAAAGCCCCTAGAAAAAGCAAAGGAGCGCTACATATGCCCCCCACTTGAATGGACACTGTCCCCAGTGTCTCAAAGCATTCAAATCCGAATGCTGGCCTGATACTTCAAAGGTATAGGAAAAGGATGAAAAGAGGAGGAAAATACTTATAAACTTTTGTATTACAGCAATATATCTATAAATGACACATCAGCATCTCCCAACAGTATGTGTCCCAACAGTATGAATCAGTCACTATTTCTAATATGGCATATACAGGGTTCCCAGAGTCTGTGTGTCTTGGAAGGACATGGACCTGAATCCAAAGTAACACCACTTCAAGGGTCCCCAGTCATACAACCCACAAAGAGCACCGTTCCCCCAAATGCCAGGGCTCATGATCGCAAGGCAAGAGGCTAGCATTCAGTCCTCTCCAAAAGCATTTGTCCCGGCTAGGTATGTCACAATATATATACACACATACTGTTTGTATTCACCGATCAGCCCAATCACCCCCCACAACAGCACCCCCCCCCACTACTGCTGCCAAAACAGCCCCTTTTGCATCCAAAACAGCCCTGACCGGTTTGAGGCATAGATGCTGCTAGACATTTGAAAGGATGCTGTTATATCTGGCACCAAGTTGTCAGTAGCAGATCCTTTAAGTCCTGTAAATTGCAAAGTGAGGTCTCCATGAAGTGAACTTATTTTTCCAGCACATTCCCACAGATGATTGAATGCACCCCAAATTCGTTGTGTTCCTCAAACCATTCTTTAACCATTTTTGCAGTGTGGCAAGGCGCATTATCCTGCTAAAACAGGCCATTGGTACAAGGTTTCCATGAAGGGGTCTACTTTGTCAACAATAACGTTTAGGTAGGTGGTACATGTCAAACTAACATCCACATGAATGGTAGGACCCAAAGTTTTCCAGCAGCGCATTATCCAAAGCATCACGCTGCCTCTGCTGGCTTGCCTTAATCCCATACTGAATCCTGGTGCCATCTTTTTCCCAGGTAAACAACACACCTGGTCATCCACAAGATGTAAAACAAAATGTGAATACTAAGACCAGGTTACCTTCTTCTAGCTCTTCGTGATGCTCACATGCCTATTGTAGGCCCTTTTGGCTGTGGCATGGGCCAACATGGGCACCCTCACCAGTCTGCAGCTATGCAGCCCCATATACAAAACGAACTGTGATTTAAATTGTTTCTGCTTTAAACACAACTTCAAGGACATGTTTGCTTGTTGACAAATATATTCCACTAACTTTCAGATTCCATTCTGACATAGTAATCAATGTTATTCACTTAACCTTAATTCCTAAAGTTATGGCTGATCGGAGGGAATCACTTCTCTGATTCATTTAGCTGTGTGTACATTACAGATTGAACTATTGAGCTCTTTAAACAAAGAAAGATGACCTGATAATGATGATATGGCAAACATTTGAAAAGTAGCCCACAGCTCCACTGTTTGGCTGACAAAAAAAATAAACTTTTTTTTTTTTTAGTCTTGAAGCAAAATAAAGAAAACTACTATACATTTCCATTACCACGTCTTTAAAAACGGATTCTCATTAAATGTTATAAAATGCCAGCATCAACCGAAGAGAGAAATGTCATTTTTAGATAGATGGCCCCTTTAATAATTACATCAGCCCAAGTACAAGCAAAAAAACCTAAAAATTAGGCCAATAACCCACCAATAAATCACCCAGGACTGACATGATACCATATACTTATGTACATCCTGTGTGGCAACCTAGTAACCAACTTCCTGTTGACAACTTTCCAAGTTTGCCCTGGCTCTCGCTACTCCCTGCCTCCTGCAAGTTTTCCTTGTCCTCCGAGAGTTGGACTCGGTAAGTGTTTTATTTTTTATCTATTTGTTTAAGAACTTTAACCACAGGGAGGTTTTTTATAAGTGCTAAATGTTGTCATGTTTGCTCATTACTTTTCCAGTGACATGTCATAAACCGGTATGAGGGCTAATGAAAGGATCGTGGGTAATTACGAGTAGGTGTGAAAACGCATGTATGCTATGCCACCCCGAAGCCTAAACGTCCCCGGCAATCAGTAAGGATGATATATGAGCAGACAGAATAATTTATGAGCAATAGGGGTTCTAGGAAACATGGCTTGTTTATACCTTGGCTCCTGGTGCCAACTTGCATCATTGTGGAAATCTTTGTGAAGTTATGAGTGCTGATAGGACTGCAATTAGAAGGGAATATCCTTGTACCGTTTAATTGGAGTTTCTACTACATGGATCATTTATTTATTCTGTTTTTGAACTGTTTGTTAATTTAATTGTTTCACAGTATACAGGATAAAGATTTGTATGCTTTCGCTCATTTTGAAGGTACACACAGACATAATGCATTTAATATTAAATTCATAAAAAATGTGGCTAAGTGAAATGCACCGGTAGCACATCTTATTCTTATTCTTGCCTATCTTCTACTTCATCTGACCTCTTCTTCCTCTTTTCTTTTTCAACCCCTCTTTCTTCTTCTCTGCATTCTCTTCTAACTCTTGCCACTTACAGAGGTTACTGATTGTGGAAGGAAACAATCCCACTGATATAAGTGGGAAAATACATAACAGAGCACACCTTGATTCACTAGGGGCATAATGTTGTAATGTTGCATAAGGTATGTCTAGAATTATTCCCCATGAGGGAAGTCTATCGGACACTTATGTCAAACAGACATACAGTCTGATATCTAAATTCTGTATATGTATTAACAAGAAGTTGAAACAACCTAACTTGTAATGCCACTTGCTTCCTCTTTGCTGTACGGATGTATCTAATCCACGCATACTTTTACGCTCTGTAACCGTGCAATAGTAACCTTCACTTTGTATTGTTGTCATTGTCTATTTTGAAATTTCAATAAAAATCTATTGAAAGAAAAAAGTTTTAGGGTTGATTTACTAAAAAGGCAAATAGAATATGCACTTTAGCAGTTGCTCCAGAGCTTAGTAAATGAGGTAAAGCTTCACTGTACAAAGAATACCCAATCACGTGCAAGGAAAAAAAATATGATTTAAAATATTAATATTTGATTGGATGATGCTCTGAAGCAACTACACTTGCAAAGCGCTCAGTCTATGCACCTTTATTAAATCAACGCCTTTGTATCTTCAAACTATATATGAAATACATAAATGAATACACCTAAATAAACACTATGAAATTTATCTAGAAATAAAAACTCGTGAACACAGTCCATGAAACAATTAAAGTGTTGTCATAACCGTGAAATCCATTAACGTTCCAATATCAAGATAATGACGTGCCATGTGCTCAAATAAAGTGCATGCAAAAAGTGCATTCCTTTGTAAACAACCCTAAAGCTTCATCCACAGCACTCACACCCTTTGTGCTACAACGTAACGCGTATGGGGGAAGGAGCCTGAAGTCGCTTGCTGCCATCTCTGAGAAGACACATGTTCTGTGTATTTCCTTTCTGCCGTTTTGCCTTTCTGGCTAATGTGAGTAGCATGTTAATGCCTTTTTAATAAACCTAAGCCGTTTTTAAGCAGAGAGCACTTAGATCTGTTTTTTCTCTTATCCTAGATTCCAATGCTGCAGAGCCTAAGATGTTTGCTGTCCACATAATGCACCAATCTGTTTATCGATTTCTGCTGGTATGACTTCCTTGTAAAACATACCCTAAGGTTAGAGTAGCCATTCTTAACAGTGGAGGGATTACTTATTTAAAGTTAAAGTCACCGGTGAAGATTTGGAGTGGTTGTCGCCCTATTCCTTTGGAATTTTTCACTTTTTGGACTGATTATTGCATTATTTATGCACTATTCATTATTAATTTGTTATCGGTATTTATACTGTGTTTTGGACTTTAGTTTAAATTGTATTTCATTTTAATTGTATTTATAGTGCGCTGCACTATTTCTTATACACTCAGAAACTCACCAAAGAAAATATTAAAGCTCGCTTCCAGCCGCCACAGGATTCCAAATATTTAATTCAAATAATTCATCCACTCTTAGATATTTCCCATTGGAAGGCCAAAAAAGAAAGCTCCATCCTGTAAAACCTTCTTTATTTAAAAAAAAAAAAAGTAGTAGCATCAAATGGGAACAAGAACTGTCCCAATCCTTTTCTTGGGACTAGGGATGAGCTTTGCGTTCGATACGAACGTATGTTCGACTCGAACATTGTCTGTTCGTACGTTCGACGAAATTCGAACAAAAGCGGTCGTTCGAGACAAATTCGAGTGACGCAAAACTGCCCATAATTCACTGCGGCATTGCGCTCTGATGATTGGCCAAGCATGCTTGGCCAATCACAACGCAGATACAATATTTAAAGGAATTTTTTTTACATTTTATTTAAGCATCAATAAAATCACTGCTCCTGGAGCAGTGATTTTAATGATGCTTAAAGTGGATGTAAACCCCCCCCCCCCCCCCCAATTTTTTTTTTTTATGTCACAATGTAGAGTATAATATTTTCTATCATCTGTGCCCAGTCTTGCCACACAGAGTTAATCCAGCTCTGAGCAATCCTCTTTTATGTTCAGTAAAAATGAACAGCCTTCCAGATAAAACCCTGCCTAGATAAAAAGTCTGTTTTCACTCTTCTTGCTTTGAGTGAGAGGTTATTTACATATCTAGCTAGGACATGTTTATTATATGTTATGTTTTGTTTATCATAATATGAGGTGATATAACATCATAACACATCCTAGTAATATACAATGAACTTTGGATAACCTCTTGTTATGATAAACATGTCCAAGCTAGATTTGTAAATAACCTGTCACTGAAAGCAATAACAGAGAAACAGACTTTATAATTTGGCAAGTTTTTATCTGGAATTCTGTTAATTTGCACTAAACTTTAAAAGAGGATTACTCAGCGCTGGATTAACTCTGTGTGGCAAGACTGGGCACAGATGATAGGAAATCTTATACTCTACATTGTGACATCCACTTTAACTTAAAAGAAAAATGAAAAATTCCTTTAAATATTGTACCTGCTGGGTGTCTATAGTTTGCCTGTGAAAACGTCTTTGAGAACCCAGGTCTTGCCCGAGGGAACATGTATCAATGGAAAAAAAAGTTTTAAAAACGGTCATTTTTTCAGGAGTCCTGCTCCTCCGTTTTTTAAACTTTTTTCCATTGATACATGTTTTCTGGGGAAAGACCTGGGTTCTCAAAGACGTTTTCCAACAATAACTTGAATATTGGTCTTTAAAATGATCGTTTTTGAATTCGAACGTTCGAGTCCCATAGACTTCAATGGGGTTCTAAATGTTCGCGCGAACAGTCGGTCTGTTCGACGGTTCTGGTGCTAACCTAACGCGGGGGTGTTTGGCTCATCCCTACTTGGGACCAATGACAAAAGGCCATTAGAACTAATGCCACAGCTTCCTCCTGCATCGAACATAATTCCTAGAAAATACTAAATAGATGGTACTTAACACCTTATAGACTTGCTAAAATATACCCATCTTAATCAGTGAATTGTTGGAGATGTGACAATCAAATTGGTACTCTTTACTAAGGATGAGCCAAACACCCCCCAGTTTGGTTTGCATCAGAACTTGCGAGCAGGCAAAAAATTTGGACGAAAACAGGCTTCTTCTTGATGACAGCTGTTTCCCCGCCCCCCTCTGATGCCACGGGGAAGCCTAGGGAACCCCCTTGCCCCAAAGCATCAATCCCCCCATGTTGAGGGCATGTGGCCTGGTACAGTTTAGGAGGGGGTGCTCTCCTCCCCCCTCTTTTCCTGCAGCCTGCCAGGTTGTGTGCTCAGATAAGGGTATGGTTTTTGGGGGACCCCTACGCCATTTTTTTTATTGGGCGCAGGGTTCACCTTAATTTCCATACCAGACTTGAAGGGCCTGGTAATGAACTGGGGGGGGGGGACGACTCATGCCGTTTTTTTCAATGAGTCTTATGTATATTGCCGAGACCCGACAATTCATTACAGCAGTGATCAGTTTTAAATTACTTTTTACCTTTAGAAATGTCATTTTGCTGTGGGACTGTTCTAAACACAGGGAAAATGCTCCACTTTACTGGCATACTATAGACACCCCCCAGGCATGAAATTGAAAGGAATATTTAATTTTTATTGTTTCACTTTAAGCATTATTAAAATCACTGCTCCCGAAAAAAAGGCAGTTTTTAAAACTTTTTTTTCATTGATATATATCCCCTGGGGCAGGACCCAAATTTACTCTTTACTGCCCTGTGGGGTTGCAAAAATGTCCAGTTTCTTTCTTCATTGCAACTATCACAGGAAACCTAAACCCCTATTACTTCAGTTATGGCCCTACTGGGTATCAATTTACATATGTACCCTATAGAATATAAAACAATAGTAGCAAATATTTTGATTACTGATAAACTCACTATAATTAAACCGTGGAAATCAAAAGACGCACCAAATCTGTCTGATGTTATTATTAGACTAAACTCACAAGCTCATTACGAATTGAGATTGGCATATAAAAACTATACCACATCTAAATTAAAGAGGATCTCCACCCTAAAGTGAAGATCCGCTGATCGGAACCCTCCCCCCCTCCGGTGTCACATTTGACACCTTTCAGGGGGGAGGGGGGTGCAGATACCTGTCTAAAGACAGTTATCTTCACCCACGTCCGGCCCGCAGTCTCGGGCAAAAGTCTGGTTTTTCCCGTTGTGTGCTAGGAACTCTCCGGTCCCAGCATACAGCAGGAGCCAATCGGCGGGCGCAGCGCGACTCGCGCATACACCGTAGGGAACCGGGCAGTGAAGCCGCAGCGCTTCACTTCCTGGTTCCCTCACCGTGGATGGAGGGGGGAGCAGCAGAGAGACGAGCGAACGCTCGTCCTCTGCTGCGGACGCCGCTGGACTCCAGGACAGGTAAGTGTCCTATTTTTAAAAGTCAGCAGCTGCAGTATTTGTAGCTGCTGGCTTTTAAAAAAAATAATTAATGGGCCATCAGCTTTAAGGAGACAATTGCAAATCTGGCTCGACTATACTAGAGCTTCTTCTTCACTTAAAGTATTTCTGACATAAAATCCTGTTCATTTTCCTACTGAATCTTAATTATCAGTACCACAGGTTGTACAACTTCCCGATATCTTTATTATGTTTGTATTTTCCATATTTTTATGTTTTTCTTGCTTGTTGATTTCTCAACAGCACCCTCACATACATTGACTCATTTATACTTTAATATCCCTGTTTAGTGTTTACAGTTTGTTAACATTGGGGTAAACAGGGAATTAATACCAGACAAAAAAAAACTTGGTAGTACAACAGCATAAATCATAACTTGTAGATTGTTAATAATCTTATCTTGTTATGATCCTATGTGAAGATCGCCTTATCTTGATTTGTTCTCATCTTTGTATGCAAGTAGTATCTCGCGACAAAAAATATTCTGTGGTGCTAAGTTAAAGAGCTGCTACCCTAAAATAATCAATGATTACCTGGAATTGGAATAGGGGGTGGGTGCGCTAGTAAATGAACATAATAAAACACAATAAAATACATAAATGTGAATAAATATTGTGGTGCTAGATGATCTAGCGTGAAAGTCCATAGGGGCCATTCATGTCAATACTGAAAAAAATCAACATAGAAGGCACACATGTGATTAAAATACAAATTGAAATGCAAATAAATACAAGTGTGAAAAAATCAAGTGTGAAAAAATCAATATATATTCTCCGTGAGTCCACATAAAAATCTTTAAGTGAATTAGATCAGGTTCACTGTTCTTGTGATGTGTAGTCCACCTTCACCAATACAAATATTCAGCACCCAAGGTCAGGGATGGACTGGCCATTGGGACTACAGGGAATTTCCCGGTGGGCCGATGGCTCAGTGGGCCGGCTTCAGTGACAGCGGACCGCCGCCCCCCCTCCGCTCCTCTGTCTCTACCTTCCCACAGCGCTCACCTCCTCTACCTCCCCGCAACGCTCACCTGGGGGGAACAGAGAAGCAGGGGGAGGACCAGAGGAGCAGAAGGGACAGCAGAGGAGCATGGGGGAGGGGACAGGAAGCTGACTCAACAGCTATGGCCTGGGAGTTTCTCACTTCTGCCTAATCTTGTCCCATAAGGGGGGCACTGAACTGATTCTTTGCCTTGGTGAAATAATGTCTAGCTTCCCCACTGGTAATGCCTATAAGAGTACCAGTACCAGCCGATCTACTCTAATAAAGTAGAATGGCTAGTAAAGGGGGTGCGGGGGGGGTGCGGGAGTTGTCCGTCTGCCATGGGAGACACCTGTGAAAGTGGGCCAGTCTGGATGAAGTCCAGGGCCAACTTTTTGTCCCAGTCCAGTCCTGATGGCTACCCCCTTTAAAAAAAAAAAAAAGTTTTTTTTTTTTAGAGGTCCGGAGGTTCCCACAAGGCCCCAGATGGCAACCCCCCTTTTTTTTTATTATTATTATTTTTTTAAATATATCTTATTTTAATATATTTTTATTTCATTTTTTATTAAAGGGACCATTTTTTTTTTTTTAGGGGTCCGGAGGTTCCCAGGGGCCCGGAGGCCCACAGGGCCCCAGATAGCAACCCCCCTTTTATTTATAAATTTTTTATAAAAATATATATATTTTTTTTAGTGTATTTTTATTTCATTTTTTATTAACCACTTAAGCCCCGGACCAATATGATGCTAAATGCCCAGAGGCATTTTTACAATTCGGCACTGCATCCGTCGCTTTAACAGACAATTGCGCGGTCCTGCGACGTGGCTCCCAAACAAAATTCACGTCCTTTTCTTCCCACAAATAGAGCTTTCTTTTGATGGTATTTAATTGCCTCTGTGATTTTTATTTTTTGCGCTATAATCAAAAATAGAGCGACATTTTTGGGAAAAAAAACAATATTTTTAACTTTTTGTTATAAGAAAAATTGAATAAACTAAATTTTAGTCAAACATTTAGGCCAAAATGTATTCAGCCACATGTCTTTAGTAAAAAAAAATCGCAATAAAAAAAAATTGTTACCTAGCGGCAACAGTGACACTAATACAGCGATCAGAAAAATGATCGCTTAGTGACGCTGGCAATACGGAGTGAAAGGGTTAACTAGGTCGGTGATCAAGGGGTTAAAACTTTATTAGGGGGGGTACGGGGCTACCCTGAACCTAACACTAACTGCCTGTCACACTGACACTAAATGCAGTGATCAGTAAATATATGATTACTGACTTCAGTGACACTGTGACAGGGGGGTGATCTGAAGGGGTTAAATGTGCCTATGTGTACTGGTGTCAGTGTAGTGTTGGTGCGACTCACTGTGAGTGTTCTCTTCTGTCAGCGGTTTGAAAATACCACTGAGATGAGAGCTGCATCACTTCCTCTGCCAGTGTTTACATTTTACTGGCAGAGGAAGTGACACGGCGGGGCTCGCGCGATTGGCTGGGAGCGATCACGAGGGGGCTGACAGAAACGAACCGCCGCCCCCTCATGATGGATCGCTCCCACAGGTAAGCCGCCCGCCGCACGCAGCGGAGGGGGTCCCGATCGGACCCCCGACCTGCTAGAAGGCAGGGACGTATATATACGTCCATCTGCCTGTACGTGCCATTCTGTGGACGTATATCTGCGTGCGGCAGACGTTAAGTGGTTAAAGGGCCATTTTTTTTAGGGGTCCGGAGGTCCCCAGGGGCTCGGAGGCCAACAGGGCCCCAGATGGCAACCCCGCTTTTTTTTTTTTTTTAATATTTTTTTTAATATATTTTTATTTCATTTTTTATTAAAGGGACAATTTTTTTTTAGGGGTCCAGAGGTCCCCAGGGGCCCGGAGGCCCACAGGGCCCCAGATGGCAACACCCCTTTTTTTTTTTTTTTTTATTAAAAAAATATATTTTTTTAAATATATTTTTATTTCATTTTTTATTAAAGGGCCAATTTTTTTTAGGGGTCCGGAGGTCCCCAGGGTCCCGGAGGCCCACAGGGCCCCAGATGGCAATCCCCCTTTTTTTATTTATTTTTTATAAAAAAATATATATATTTTTTAATATATTATTTCATTTTTTATTAAAGGGACAATTTTTTTTTAGGGGTCCAGAGGTCCCCAGGGTCCCGAAGGCCCACAGGGCCCCAGATGGCAACCCCCCTTTTTTTAATTTATTTTTTATAAAAAAAAATATATATTTTTTTAATATATTTTTATTTCCTTTTTTTATTAAAGGGACAATTTTTTTAGGGGTCCGGAGGTCCCCAGGGGCCCGGAGGCCCACAGGACCCCAGATGGCAACCCCCCTTTTTTTTATTTATTTTTTATAAAAAAAATATATTTTTTTTAATATATTTTTATTTCATTTTTAATTAAAGGGACAATTTTCTTTAGGGGTCCGGAGGTCCCCAGGGGCCCAAAGGCCTACAGGGCCCCAGATGGCAACCCCCCCTTTTTTTATTTATTTTTTATCAAAAAAAAAATATATATTTTTTAATATATTTTTATTTCATTTTTTATTAAAGGGACAATTTTTTTTAGGGGTCCGGAGGTCCCCAGGGGCCCGGAGGCCCACAGGGCCCCAGATGGCAACCCTCCTTTTTTTATTTTATTTTTTTATAAAAAAAATATATATTTTTTAATATTTTATTTCATTTTTTATTAAGGGGCTAATTTTTTTTAGGGGTCCAGAGGTCCCCAGGGTCCCGAAGGCCCACAGGGCCCCAGATGGCAACCCCCTTTTTTTTATTTATTTTTTATAAAAAAAATATATATTTTTTTAATATATTTTTATTTCATTTTTTTAATAAAGGGACAATTTTTTTAGGGGTCCGGAGGTCCCCAGGGGCCCGGAGGCCCACAGGGCCCCAGATGGCAACCCCCCTTTTTTTTATTTATTTTTTATAAAAAAATATATATTTTTTTAAATATATTTTTATTTAATTTTTAATTAAAGGGACAATTTTCTTTAGGGGTCCGGAGGTCCCTAGGGGCCCAGAGGCCTACAGGGCCCCAGATGGCAACCACCCTTTTTTTTATTTTATTTTTTTATAAATTTTTTTTATATTTTTTAATATTTTATTTCATTTTTTATTAAGGGGCTACATTTTTTTTAGGGGTCCGGAGGTCCCCAGGGGCCGGAGATCCCCAGGGCCCTGGATTACAACCCCCCTTTTTTATAAAATTTTTTTTATATATTTTTGTATTTCTTTTTTATATATATTTTACTATTATTATTATTATTATTATTAAAGGGCCCAGAGGGCCCCAGATGGCAACCCCCCCTTTTTTATGAAATGTTTTTATTTATTTTTTATATTATTTTATTTATTTTTTATATATAGGGCCCATGTGGCAAACCCCCTTTTTTTAATTTATTTTTTATTAAAGGGCCCAGAGGTCCCCGGTTCTCTTCCCCAGGGGGCCATGCCTGAAGCTGTGTAAGGGGCCCCATAATTCCTGATGGCGGCCCTGTGTAAGGGGTCCGGTGGTCCCCAGGGGCCTGGATGGAATCTCCTGGGGACCACTGGCCCCTTAGGGCCATTTCACACTGGTGCGTTTTTGCCGCGTTTTCGCGCTAAAAATAGCGCTAATAAAACGCCCCCCATGCACCCCTCCATTGAAATGAATTAAAAACGCGGTAAAAACGCTGTAAAAACGCGGTAAAATCGCGGTGTTTTGCCGCGATTTTAATCGCGGAAAAAACACAGAGATTTTACCGCGTTTTAACGCGTTTTTACCGCGTTTTTAATTCATTTCAATGGAGGGGGCATGGGGGGCGTTTTATTAGCGCTATTTTTAGCGCGAAAACGCGGCAAAAACGCGGCAAAAACGCACCAGTGTGAAATGGCCCTTACAGGTCGGGGGGGCTTTGGGTGCTGATGAACAAAAAAACATGTGGGTTGCCATCCTGGCGCAGCCTACAGGGCCTGGTGGATTCCTTAAGGAGGTCTACAGTCGCAACTGTCCTTCTCCAAGTACTCACCCCAGGCGACCGAGCTTAGCTTCTGTATACTAGGAGAACAGGCGTATTCAGGGTGTTTTGCCCGTAGGCAGATATTAAGTGCGCTTTCAAACCTATATAAAGGATGGAAAAATTTGATCAAACCAACTTATGGAGAGAACATTTTTGTATTTTTTTTTTTTTTCGCTGTCATTGCAGGCGATATCTACTAAACTATTAATGGTTTTACTCTCCCCCTCCCATCATCATTGTTTTATTATTTATTACTGAGAAAATATAAACATTCAAGGAATCTGAATGCTTTCATGAAATATGCAAATTTTCAAAAAACAAACAACGTGAATGGATAAGACAGACTCCTCCTCCTATAGATATGGTAACTCCTCCCACAGTTTTTACACTACATAGACAAGTAATATTTAAACTGCGACTGTGCCTTCAATTTTAATATTTCAGAGACATACTATACATCAAAATGTAGGTCTGAGTCTTGTGATTCACACAATATAAATATATTCCCTGTACGATTTATAGTTTTTAAAATACAACCGCCTGAATAAGCACAAGTATTAAAAAAAAGCCAGAATTTCTGGTCCCTGCTCAGAGGCTGCATATCTGCATATCAACAAACATTGGTTTCCTAGGAAACGCTGAGGTGAATAACTGCTCACACACAGCTGTGAAGTGAATTTTTAGCTCCTCCCATAGGCGTGCGCACAGGGTGTGCCGATGTGCCCAGGCACACCCTAATCATTCTATGCAGCCAGGGCCGATCCACCCTATAAGCTCACCCTCTCCCCAGAAATTATTTTAGCACCCCCAAAATCCACATGGTAGTAGTTGCAGCTGTTAGTGTTTTTTTTCCTTGCCGGCATCTTCTTTATTGCTGCCTGGAAGCTGGGACTCTTTTTTCTTGTGGAAGAATACAGCAGCTATGGCCGCAGAGGCCGATGATCTTTAGCTAGACCCGGCACAGGCTAATCTCTGAGGTGGATGGATATCCACCTCTCTGCTGCCTCCTCAGCCAATGGTGAAGACTGTACCCGCCCCCTTCCCCCAGCCCGCCTACTTTGATTTCTGAGGAGAGGAGATGTCGGCACTCGGCAGCTGGAGAGAAAAGGTAGAGATGACTGAACACAGTCTGCTATGGCTGGGGGACACATTCCTACACCCCCTATGCTCGCTGCACACTCCATGCATCCCCATACACCCCCTATGCTCGCTGCACACTCCATGCATCCCCATACACCCCCTATGCTTGCTGCACACTCCATGCATCCCCATACACCCCCTATGCTCGGTGCACACTCCATGCATCCCCATACACCCCCTATGCTCGCTGCACACTCCATGCATCCCCATACACCCCCTATGCTCGCTGCACACTCCATGCATCCCCATACACCCCCTATGCTCGCTGCACACTCCATGCATCCCCATACACCCCCTATGCTCGCTGCACACTCCATGCATCCCCATACACCCCCCATGCTCGGTGCACACTCCATGCATCCCCATACACCCCCTATGCTCGCTGCACACTCCATGCATCCCCATACACCCCCTATGCTCGCTGCACACTCCATGCATCCCCATACACCCCCTATGCTTGGTGCACACTCCATGCATCCCCATACACCCCCTATGCTCGCTGCACACTCCATGCATTGCCCATACACCCCCTATGCTTGTTGCATAGTGCACTTTATGCACAGATTACACTTATCGATTTTATTAAATATTTAATTTATATATTATTTACTGATATTTTTATGCTTTTACTGCTTTCTTTGAATTATTGTGGTGATAATTAGTACATTTTGTGTGGGTATGGGACAATGTGCCTGACTGCATAGCCTGTTATTAATGTGTGACTGAGTTTTTGGATGGTTCTCTGGCTTCTTTGTGGCTGTTGACTTTTTATATTTAACTACCCCACTGACTTAAGGTTATTGCTGACCCTGACATAGGCTGGGGGCTTGATTATTGGCATTGATGAAACCTATTTTACTTCATAATCTCTATGGTGTACCTCCAGGCTCTTTTTGGCCTATAAAAGATAACCACGTTGGGTGTGTTATCAGGCGTTAGGCCTGTGCATTTATTTAAATATTCTATATTAAAGCTTTCCATTTATAAGACATACATTTAACCACTTAACGACCTCCCACTGTATATATACGTCCTGTTTTTAAAGATGGATATCTCGGTAACGGCAGCAGCTGCTGCCACAACCAAGATATCTATCTCTTCAGTGAGCGGTCCTGTAAACGATAATATCGAGATTTTTAAGGGTAAAAGTTTAACGCCATGCCACGAGCGGGCGCAATTTTTAAGCGTAACATGTTGGGTATCATTTTACTCAGCGTAACATTATCTTTCACAATATATAAAAAAATTGGGCCAAATTTATTGTCTTATTTTTTTAATTCAAAAAAGTGAATTTTTTCCAAAAAAAGTGCGCTTGTAAGATCGCTGCGCAAATACGGTGTGACAAAAAGTATTGCAATGACTGCCATTTTATTCTCTAGGGTGTTAGAAAAAAATATATATAATGTTTGGGGGTTTTAAGTAATTTTCTAGCAAAAAAAACTGTTTTAGTCTTGTAAACGCCAAATCTGAAAAACAGGCTCGGGGCTTAAAGGATCACTAAAGGAATTTTTTTTTTTTAGCTAAATAGCTTCCTTTACCTTAATGCAGTGCTGTTTTCATGTTCTCATTGTTCGTTTTTGCTTTACTGTAATTCTGCTCTGATCTCCACACTTTCTGCTTGTCTGGCTCCTTATGAAAAATCTCATGGCAGCTTTTCACTGTGGTCCAAGCTGTGTGTCTAAATCTCCTCAGAACCAATCAGATTCATTTTAAAAACAAAACACTGCCCTGGGATTCAATTTAAAAACAAAACACTGCCCTGGATTTGTTTGTTTTTGTTCTGTCTCTCTCTCTACTTCACATAAACACAAAACCAGTTTAAAAACGAAAGTGAAACTAGAGGCATATTATATGATTGATTTTTATCTATTTTTAATCATTTTTAAAAGGAATCAGTTAACTTTTATGTCTCTATACCCTGTAAACAGTCATTTCAGCAAAACATGTTTTTCCTTTAGTGATGCTTTAAGTGGTTAAATCATTTCGCTAACATATTTTCCAAAAGAGAAGTATATAATTTAATGTGTTTTTTTATTTTATTATTTAAATATTCTATATTAAAGTTTTTGCATTTGTAAGACATTTAAAACATTTCACCAACATATTTCAAAAGTGAAGTTTTTCTTATATATCTTACATTTTTATGTATATATATATATATATATATATATATATATATATATATATATATATATATATATATATATAAAATATACCATACATTATTTTTGGTAGCTGCCTTTAATTTGGACTGCTTCTTAAAATACACATTTACAGTATATAAGTGTGTCGCCGTGGAGATGAACCGTTACATGGAGATGAACCTACATGGCTCATCTAGTCTACACCCTGCTCTGTAATTAAAGTGTTCTCTATGAGCAAATAGAACATATCCCTCTGGTGAAGGGCCAGACTGGCCCACCGGGGTAGCGGGATAATTCCCGGTAGGCTGCCTGTCCTGGCGCTGCTTTGAGCTGCAGCTGAATGCAACACTCCCTCTCTCTCTCCTATGTGTCATACATCGGGCATCTCCCACACTGTGTGTGAGAGCTGGGTCTGTGTTCGGCTGTGCTGCCTGTAGGAAGGTCCCGCCCATCTAGACCTGCTCATGTGATAGTAGATGGATCATGGAACACTGATTGGACCTTCCTTCCTGGCAGCTGAACACAGACCCAGCTCTCACACACAGCGCAGGAGATATCCATAGCTCCCAACTGTCCCTGATTTCACGGGACAGTCCCTGATTTGGAGCAATGTCCCTCTGTACCTCATTCCTCCTCATTTGTCCCTCATTTTGGTCTGATCTATATAGATGTATATAAAATGCACTTTTTATGCATCAAAAAGTGTTCCCCAGTGCTAAACCTTTCATCCAATTTCTAAATTACTGCATTTGTAAATTCCAAAAGCCAGTATAAAGGAATAGTAGTGGTAAAAAAAAGCACTTGTGGGTTTAACCAATCGGTTTTTTTTTGTACAATTCTCCTTTAAGGGGGAGTGGCAGGGGGTGTGTCCTATGCCTGCATACTTTTGCTGATAAGTGTCCCTCATTCCCATCTCAAAAAGTTGGAAGGTATGGATATCCGGTATATATGTGATCCAGGCAAGTATGTATTGATGGGCTCAGTAAGGCTGCATGCATGGACAGTAAGGCTGGACTGTATGCATGGACAGTAAGGTTGGGCTGCTTTCATGTACAGTAAGGCTGGGCTGCATTCTCATGGACAGTAAGGCTGGGCTGCATTGATGGGCACAGTGAGGTTGCATTGATGGGCACAGTGAGGCTGCATTGATGGGCACAGTGAGGCTGCATTGATGGGCATAGTGATCCTGCATTGATCTCTTGTATCATGTCTGCATTCTCTAAACATCTCTTGTAACATGTCTGCAGTCTCTGACCATCTCTTGTACCATGTCTGAAGTCTCTGACCATCTCCTGTACCATGTCTGCATTCTCTGACCATCTTTTGTATCATGTCTGCAGTCTCTGACCATCTCTTGTATCATGTCTGCAGTCTCTGACCATCTCTTGTATCATGTCTGCAGTCTCTGACCATCTCTTGTATCATGTCTTCAGTCTCTGACCATCTCTTGTATCATGTCTGCAGTCTCTAAACCATCTCTTGTATCATGTCTGCAGTCTCTGACCATCTCTTGTATCATGTCTTCAGTCTCTGACCATCTCTTTTATCATGTCTGCAGTCTCTGACCATCTCTTGTATCATGTCCGCAACCTCTAACCATCTCTTGTCTTATATCATGTCTGCAGTCTCTGAGGGAGTCTGGAGAGGAGTCAAGCGAGGGAGTGCTGCTGGGATGGGGGTCATGGGAGAAGTCAGACGTGCGGACTGTGGAGAGAAGTCTATAGGATAAAACCAGAGCCACCAAACCAAGCTGGAGCCGACTGACTGATCCCTGCAAGGTGCACCTGAGAGCAGGTCAGTGACAGTGCCGCAAGGCCAGTCTGAGGGGGGGGGGGGGGGGGTTACTGATGTAAGGGGGGGGGTGGTGAATACAACAATGTAAGGTTAATCGTCAATTTAAAGGTTTCCCCCAATATTAGTAACCCGAATGTGTATTGTTTCTGTGGAAGGTGGTCTCTGGTCAACAGAGTCCTGTTCCCCCCACGTTGCCAGAGTTCCTGGGGTCCCCCCTGATGCTTGACCACTTTTAACTGAAATTTGCTTATACATCTGTCTTCTCTCTCTCTCTCTCTCTCTCTCTCTCTCTCTCTCTATATATATATATATATATATATATATATATATATATATATATATATATATATATATATACATTCTTCAAATGTGCTTTAAAATGTATGGTTTTCCCTTTCACAAACAAGAAAATAATGACGTTTGCTGTTGGGCTGGTATAAAAATGCTATGGGGCTGGTATGAATTTTTTTCCAGGCCTGGATTTTATTCCCAGTCTGGCACTGCCCAAGGTGAAATGAGTGAAATGAATCCTTACCAGATGAAAATGACCCTTAATTTGCTACCAAAAGAAGGAGTCATTAACAGCTTGTGCAGTAATGCCTGCAAATGCAACCGCGACCTGGTACTGGATGTGCTTGTATTCAGATGAGTTCCAATGGTCACATGAAATAATAAGATGATGCCAACATAGTGTAAACCAGTTTAATAAAATTAAAAGAAAGTATAAAATGCCGATTGGCTGCTTGCATTGGGTGGTGCCCCAAACCCGGCACTGAGGCTAAGTCGCGTTGGGGCTTCCTGAAGACGTTCACAACGAAACGTACGTCGAGGCGGTACGTATCCACACTCTACTCGTCACTTCCTGTCCCGCTGGTTCCGAACTCCAACTGAATGGAACGCACGCCAGAGACATCTGTCTAGCGATCGGGACCAGTAAAACTTATCCCCAACGCGACTTAGCCTCAGTGCCGGGTTTGGGGCACCACCAAATGCAAGCAGCCAATCGGCATTTTATACTTTCTTTTAATTTTATTAAACTGGTTTACACTATGTTGGCATCATCTTATTATTTCATGTGACCATTGTGGAACTCATCTGAATACAAGCACATCCAGTACCAGGTCACGGTTGCATTTGCAGGCATTACTGCACAAGCTGTTAATGACTCCTTCTTTTGTTCTCATCTTTGTTAATTAAAAATAAATAAATAAATTCTTTAAAGTTAAGAAAAAAAATTGTATCACAAACGATTGCACTTACAGTACATTCAGTATAGAATCAGGGTGGTTATTGCAGCATTTACTCACCATGTGTTCTGCCTGAGTGTTAGTGCTTATAACCTAGTTTTATCATTCCTTTTCTGTGTATTCAGTGAACATTACTAGATACAGCTGCTTTCACGTCACGTTATTCATTTAGTCATTTAATTATTTAGTCATTCATTTGCACCTCGCTCTTCCACGATTTCACCTACTCGCGCATTAGTTATTTACCCTTCACATTCAGTGTGTGCCCGAATCCTGAGACTAAGGAATAACTCGCATACACCATTAAACCATACCAGCTTCAGCTGCACTACAGAAACTACAAGCTTGAGCAAAGGATGACGTTACGTCCAATATGTTTTTCTCTGAGGCCACGTACACATGATCAGTCAAAACCGATGAAAACTAACTGAAGGTCCGCTTCATCAGTCCAAACCGATCGTGTGTAGGCGCCATCAGTCAGTTATCCTTCGGTCAAAAAAAATAGAACTTGCTTTAAAATTGAACTGATGGACGCCTGACCGATAGGTCAAAACGCTCGTTCAGAATCAAGCCGACGCATGCTTGGAAGCATTGAACTTCATTTTTTGCAGCACGTCGTTGTGTTAAAACACGTAAATGTCACCACGTTCTAACACGATTGTTTTTTTAAGGGACAGATTTGACACCCAAGTACATTCTGCTCATCCCTATTCCTGACACTCAGAGGTGAAAAACCTACTTGAATGAGTAGGAAAACATCTTCGGCATTACAGGACCAACCCAGTTGAATTTAGCTAACAACTAGTGTTGAGCAGAATATGCCATATTCGAATTCGCGATATATCTCGAATATATAGTCGAATATTCGACATATATTCGCTAAATACGAATATTCGTGATATTTTTTGGAAATGAAATGATTGCGAATTTTCGCTATCGCGAATGCGAATGCGAATTGCGAAATGCGGAATGGAGCACTCTGATTGGCTCAGAATATTCGTGATATATTACAATATAAAATAATTGCAAATATTCGAGAAATGCGGAATGGAGCACTCTGATTGGCTCAGAATATTCGTGATATATTACAATATAAAATAATTGCGAATATTCGAGAAATGCGGAATGGAGCACTCTGATTGGCTCAGAATATTCGTGATATATTACAATATAAAATAATTGCGAATATTCGAGAAATGCGGAAGGAGCACTCTGATTGGCTCAGAATATTCGTGATATATTACAATGCAAAATAATTGCGAATATTCGGCAAATGCGGAAGGAGCACTCTGATTGGCTCAGAATATTCGTGATATATTACAATACACAATAATTGCGAATATTCGAGAAATGCGGAAGGAGCACTCTGATTGGCTCAGAATATTTGTGATATATTACAATACACAATAATTGCGAATATTCGGCAAATGCGGAAGGAGCACTCTGATTGGCTCAGAATATTCGTGATATATTACAATACACAATAATTGCGAATATTCGAGAAATGCGGAAGGAGCACTCTGATTGGCTCAGAATATTCGTGATATATTACAATATAAAATAATTGCGAAATTTCGAGAAATGCGGAATGGAGCACTCTGATTGGCTCAGAATATTCGTGATATATTACAATATAAAATAATCGCGCGATATCGCTATTGCCGAATAATCGCATTGCGATTTTTCGGCAATATAAAATGAGCGCTGCAGCTTTTTGGCCCAAGGTCTCTAATCATACCAGCAATGCTTTTAGACGTCGATGGGGATCTCTAGGATGTGATCTGTTCTAAAAAAAAATTGAAAACATTTGAATATTCGAAATAGCGAATATTCGCCGCGATATTCGCGTTATTCGCGAATACTCGAATATGCAATATTCGTAGCGAATATTCGCAATGCGAATATTCGTGAGCAACACTACTAACAACTACTACTAGTTGTATTATGACCTGGATAACTGGTAAACTTCACAGACAATACAGCCTAATTTCACCAAAGTGCAGAACTTCCCTTACCTTTTTACTTTAATGGTTTTAAGGAAGATAAATATTCAACAAAATTCCTTCATCAAAATGATCCTAAGTCAATGAACTATAACATATGACAGTTTTATATTAGCATTGCAGTTTTAGGCCGCGTACACACGATTGGTTTCCTCGACAGAATCCATCAAGAAACTTGGTGGGAGAGCTTTTTTTCAGATGAAAACGGTCGTGTGTATTTTCATAGAGAAAACTGTTGAGGAACTCGACGAGGAAAAAAGAGAGCAAGTTCTCTTTTTACTCAACGGGAGTCGTCGTGTTCCTCGTCGGGCTATTTTTCCACGAGAAACACGTTGGTGTGTATGCTTAGAAACCCGCGCACCTTCAGTAAAAGTAGCGTTTGTAATGGAAATAGCAAATGTCTCTTACCAAACTTTTACCTAACACGCAGTAACATGAGATTAGCAAAAGCAGCCCCAAGGGTTGTGCCAGTGGAATCGAACTTCCCTGCCGTTGTATGTGTTGAAGTCACCGAGTTTGAGAATGAGAAGATTTGATCTTGAATGTGTGTACGCAAAGACAGCTTGTCAAGTTTCTCGACAATACTAACAAGGAATTTGTCGAGGAAGACAATGTGTCTTTTCCGACGAGTTCCTCGGTCGTGTGTATGAGGCCTTAGTCTACATGCACATGCAAATGTATACACAACGCCCGGGAGCCCCAGCTGTGGCATATTTCTGTTTGTATTACGACATTACAAAATAAGCTGTGTGCCTGTATTCTGGTTGAAGGCAGAAGGCTACATCAAACCTTAACCTCCCTGGCGGTCTTCCCGTGTGTGGCACGGGGTGAGATTTTAAAGCTACGATCGGTAACCCCGTGCCACACACGGACTTGCCTCGCTGGATGCAGAAAAAAGTTTACTTACCTTTTCTCTGCGATCCAGCGATGAATCCCCGCAGTGCACGGCGGGCGGATGTTCGCCTGATGCTGTGTGTTCCGCCGATTCCTTTCCCTGCGAGCGTCGCGACGTAGGGGGGGGGGACGGCGCCAAATTTAAAAAAGTAAACAAACACTATACATACAGTACACTGTAATCTTATAGATTACAGTACTGTATGTAAAAAATACACACCCCCCATGTCCCTAGTGGTCTGCCCTGTACACTACATGTCCTTTTATATAATAAAAACTGTTCTTTCTCCCTGCAAACTGTAGATTGCCCATAGCAACCAAAAGTGTCCCTTTATGGCAAAAATTGTTTTAGAGCAGCTAAAAAACAGCGATAATAAATCAGAATCACTTGCAGAATTTAGCGATAGCGATTTATGGGGAAATTCGTCATAAAAAAAAAAAAATAATGACAGCAAAAATTCTGCAACTGAGCAAATTTCAGTGATTTTGATTTGATTACATTATTGAATAATTTTTACTATAATTATATTATTATTTGTTATAATTTTTTATAATTATTTATTATATTATAATTTTTAATAAGAAAAAAAAAAAAAATCATACCCAGGATGCCTATTAGACTCTTGTTTGGATAGATTTCAGTGAGTTATTCCTAAGAATTACAAGCCTACAGTATAAAACGCCAAATTCCCTTGCAAATAATGGTACCGCTTTTAGCACCTAAAATCTGAAAGAATCATACCGCCAGGGAGGTTAAGGTGTAATGCCTGTTACACACAGGTAGTTTTTTTTTTTTTTTTTCGTTCAAGCAGGTTCATGGAGACCTGAAAATTATTTCAAGAGTTCCTCTGTTGTAAAAATTTTGAGAAAGTCTTCTTTAGGTGCTTTAATAATAAGGAATATGGCACAGTACAATAATCCTTGTTTGATCTCCTATATCATAACCACCTGTTTAAATGTCAAAAGTAAAAAAACACCTGATAATCTCTTATTCATGGAAGCAAACTTGCATCCTGTTTCAGATGGAAATTCGAACACAAATCCATTTGCAATTACCCCCCCCCCCCCTTGTAAAGCAGACCATACACGGTCAAATTTTGAACACACTTTCTTTTCAAAATCAGAAAGTTTTTTTTTTGTGATCCGATGATGCCACCATTAGATTTCAAAACTGGGCCGACCAAGCCTTCATGTTGCTCCAGAAAATAATTTTCGTGGCCGGGAATATTTTTTTCTCTCCGGGAGCTCTCCCCAACCTCTTCTCCTACCTTCCTGGCTGGGAAGGGTGCTGCCGGTCCGGACCGGGGGTCAGGGTCCGTTGAAAAGCCTGTGGAGATAGTGCCCCTGGAGTGGCAGTCCAGGGGTGCCATACATTGCACTGAGTGTTTGAGGGGCACTCAACGTGTGGCACCTTAGGTCACATATCTCCACATACACCTTTTTAACACCTGCCCTTAGGGCCGAGCCTTTTGGCTAGGACCAGGGGAATTTTTGTTTCCTGGCCGGAGGGCCGGTCAACGTATTGCACGTTGATCACTTTCCACTCACCTCTCCAACCTTCCTTCTCCCCCACTTTCTTTTGTTTTACCCCGTTTGTCACGTTTCTTCTTTTTATGTTGGTGCACCTGCACTTTTTGTGTGATGAGTAGGGTGCTGGTCCTCGGGCTGGCTCTGAAAGTCTTGGGAGTAGGTGGACATGGCCTTCTGGCTTAGTTCACCTGCTCTCATGGGGTCTCCCTTCGGGGGAGCCTCACCGAGGAGGGTTCTGTTTCGGCAGTCCCTCTGAGGATGTTAGGCCATGTGGTTTCGGCTGCATAGGCCTTAGTGGGGTCCTTGTGGTTTCGGCTGCTTGGACTCCTATACTCTTTTCCCTGCCAGGAGCCTAACGCCCCGGGGGATCAGAGCTGGGTTCTCCTTGGAGGACTATTTGACGATGCACCCGTCACAGTTTTTTTTGTCACTCTTTATGTGTGTGTACATTTTTCCTGCACCGGGTGGAGTTTTTGGGTTGTGTTTTGCACGCCACAGGCTTTTCAATAAAAAAAAAAAAGAGTCAGTTGGGAGGACTGGGAGGAAGAGCAGCCAGGTGGGTTAGCATTCTGCAGGCAAGTGGAACTGGGATCAGTGGCCACAGGGAAGCAGAAAGAGAGATGTGAGGCTGTTCTCACCATTTCTGCTACTTTTGTCCTGCCTGTAATGGGCCTTTTCTAAACTAGTAATATACAGCTAGTTCCACCAGGAGAGAGCAGGTGCTGTACAAAGGAACCAAGCTTGTGCAGGAGGAAGAAAGAATATCTATGTAAATATGGAGGAAGTTATCCCTTTGTTCGTGTTTGGAGCCCTAATAAAAACAACAAAAACAAGCCGAAGACTGATCTTTCTGTCTTGGAGTGAATGAAGGAAATGCTAAGTGACTGGCTGGGCAGTGGTGGGGAACCCTAATTCAGCAGCTCTTATAAGGTGTGTTCTACAGAGGGAAAACCTCTCAATAGAAACACATGTTGTGGTTACTTTGGAAAGATTCCCTCTCACTTCCTGTTGTGTCTGTGGCACAGGAATTGAAGGAAAATGCCTTAGATGGGACATAAATAGAACATTTTAAATAAAAGAGGGGTTTTAAATACTCCCGACTCTATTAAAATAAAAAATAAAAAAAGTTTTGCTTAAACTTGTGTATTAATGTGTGTGTGTTTTTTTTTTTTTAAACCAAAAGTAAAGCTTTCCTTTAAAACATGTATATGATTATTTTACAAATAATTAATTATGATGTAATTTCCATAAAAATCATCAGCAAGAACTGTGTGTAAATGTATCAGTTGAGAAGTAGCGCTGCTCCTGTCATTGGCGGCCATCCAGGTGACATCATCAGTACAATCAGTGCGGGGGATCAGCCATAGTATACCTGCAATGACATCACCAGGACATTTTCCAAACCCAACATATGGAGGGCTCCGACTTCTGTGCTTAAGAGATTAAAAGGAAAACAAGCTGAGACTTCAAATACATAAAGCTCACATTAACACCTTGATCCAGGATAAATGAGGGTTTTCTTCGGCCTTGTTTATTTAAGGTCATGCTCTAGTGAATTCACTTCACAGCATGTCGCTTTCTCAGGAACATGGCAAGAGCGCAATTTGTGTAATCAAAGACTGTTTCGAGGGACATAGAAGCACAAAATTGAAAAGTTGAATTGAAGGACAATGGTAGAAAGCAGAGTTTGGTGACCATTCATTATTGATGTATGAACCTATGTTATGCAATCGGTGGCCCAGCGGCCCAATATGGGCTTTCTAATCAGCCCCTGTGGCTCTTCTACCTTGTCCTGGGAGTTTGTACCAGCACCAGGGCATATTTAAACTCTCCATCATACCAGGTTTACACCTTACATGTGAGTCCAAAGAGATTCAAACATCTGTTGCAACCATGTGCTCCAGTGTGCAGGGCAGGAAACTTGAATGCGTTTCCCACATTGCGTTCAAAAAAGCAATGCAGTTGTGATCTGCAGCGGGTGCCACTGTTAGGTTAACGACACCCAAAACCCAGGTCTTAAACCCAATGTGACTGCCTGCATCGGATTGCATCCATTACTCTTGCTGTAGTTCAGTACGATTGCAGGCAATTCAAAATGAATGGGCTGCAATCGCACAGGAACTCGCAACTTGTTCCTGTGCAATTTCTGTCATTCCTGACACCCATGGTCGCATTAAAGATGATAGGAGCCAAGCACATTGTCCTCAGCTGGTGGACGCTGTCATTTGACATTGATCAATTCCAGTTGACGCCTATTCAGGGGAAACGCATCAGATAAGGGGAGATAGCAGTGTGGCGTTTAGAGCACGGACCATACTGCAGGCTCACAGTGTTTGTTTTATCCAATTTTTGTAAGTGCAACTTTTTTTTTAATTAAACTCACCAATGTTTAAAAAGTTAATGCACCATGAGCTTTTTTCTGCCTCTCCAACACGCTATCATCTGAGCACATAAAGTTGGTGTCCAATTTGAATCCCAGGGACTGATCACTAACAGCCGCATTACGTTTTATACTGTAGACCTGTAATTCTTAGGAATAACTCACTTAAATCTGACCAAACAAGAGTCTAATAGGCATCCCGGGTATGATATTTAACCACTTGCTTACTGGGCACATATACCCCCTTCCTGCCCAGGCGAAATTTCATCTTTCAGCACTGCGTCGCTTTAAATTAAAATAGCGCGGTCGTGCGACGTGCCTTACAAACAAAATTTACGTCCTTTTTCCCCCCACAAATATAGCTTTCTTTTGGTGGTATTTGATTTTTTTTTGCACTATAAACAAAAAAGAGCGACAATTTTGAAAAAAAACACAGAATATTTTTTACTTTTTGCTTTAATAAAAATCCAATTTTTTTTAAAAAAAATATTTTTTTTTCTCAGTTTAGGCCGATACAGTATGTATTCTACATATTTTTGGTAAAAAAAACAATCGCAATAAGCGTATAGTAATTGGTTTGCTCAAAGGTTATAGTGGCTAGGAAATAAGGGATAGAATTCTGACATTTTTTTTTTTACTAGTAATACGGCGATCTGCGAATTTTGTCAGGACTGCGATATTGCGACGGACACATCGGACACTTTTGACACATTTTTGGGACCATTCACATTTACAGTATACAGCGATCAGTGCTATAAAAACGCACTAATTACTGTATAAATGTGACTGGCAGTGAAGGGGTTAACACTAGGGGGTGAGGAAGGGGTTAAATGTGAGTCCTGGGTGTGTTCTAACTGTATGGGGGGAGGGGGGTGACTGGGGGAGGTGACCGATGCTGTCTCCCTATCTACAAGAGAAACAGCATCTGTCTCCTCTCACTGACAAGACGTAGAGCTCTGTGTTTACACACAGAGCTTCACGTCCCTGCTCTAAAACTGTCGATCAGCGGGTACCTGGCGGACATCGCGACCTGGCGGACATCGGGGACGCGCCGGGCGCGCGTGCCGCCATCGGCACGTGCGCGCCCCCCAGTGGCCAGAGAAAACGATGCCGTCAATTGACGACAGCTTGGATATTCAGATTCCCTAAGCTGCCGTCTATTGACGATATGCGGGGCCGCAAGTGGTTAAAAAAAAAAAAAATTATAAATTATAATATAACAAATAATTATAAATAATTATAACAAATAATAGGATAATTATAATAACAATTATTCAATAATGTAATCAAATAAAAATCACTGAAATTTGCTCAGTTGCAGAATTGTCGCTGTCATTACTTCATTACGTCATTACAAATCGCTATCGCTCAATTCTGCAAGTGATTCTGATTTATTATCGCTGTTTTCAAGCTGATCTAAAACCACTTTTGACAAAGTGACACTTTTGGTTGCTATGGGCAATCTACAGTTTGCAGAGGGAAAGAACAGTTTTTATTATGTAAAAGTACATGTAGTGCACTGGGCAGACCACTAGGGACAAGGGGGGTGTGTATTTTTTACATACAGTACTGTAATCTATAAGATTACAGTGTACTGTATGTAATGTGTTTGTTTACATTTTTGAATATGGCGCCGTTCTCCGCTCCCATGCGTCGTAACGTCGCAGGGAACGGAGCTCGGCGGCACACGGGGACACAGTGTGAATCGAGCAAGCACCCGCTCGCTCACACAACGCAGATGCATCGCTGGATCCAGGAACAAGGTAAGTAAACCAAGCCTGTGGATGCTGCGAGGCGAGCCCCAGTCGGATTCGGGGTTACCGATCGCAGCACAGAAATGTAGTCAGACTCGGGAGTACCACCAGGGTGGTTAACAGAGTATATTTCAGTGTGTTCAAATTGAGCACAGTATATTTGAGTGTGTTATTGCACGTTTTACCACAGTATATTTCAGTGCATTACTGCACGTTAAACGCAGTATATTTCAGTGTGTTACTGTACGTTAAACGCAGTATATTTCAGTGTGTTACTGCACATTTAAAGCAGTATATTTCAATGCTTTATTGCAGGTTTACCAGAGCATATTGCAATATGTTAGTGCGTGTTTAACGCAGTATATTTTAGTGCGTTTGTGCACGTTTACCGCAGTATATTGCAATACGAAACTGCATGTTTAGCGCAGTATATTGCAATGTGTTACTGCGCGTTTAACACAGTATATTTCAGTGTGTTATTGCATGTTTACCGTAGTGTATTGCAGTGCGTTACAGAACATTGAACACAGTATATTGCAGTATGTTACTGCACATTTACGCAGTATATTTCAGTGCGTTACTGCACATTGAACGCAGTATATTGCAGTATGTTACTGCACATTTACGCAGTATATTTTAATGCATAATTGCAGGTTTACCACAGTATTTTGCAATGTATTAGTTCACATTTAATCTATTAGTTTACAGTATATTTCAGTGTGTTACTGCACGTTGAACATAGTATATTGCAGTGTGTTACTGCACATTTAAAGCAGTATATTTCAGTTCATTATTGCAGGTTTATCACAGTATATTGCAGTGCGTTACTGCACAATTAAAGCAAAATGTCTCAATTTTCTTTTTATTGTTATTTCTCATTTTTATGGTTTCACTTAAAGCATCAGCAAATCATTGCTCATTTAAAAATAATGTTTTTTACAAACTTTGTGTATATTGATACATGTCCCCCAGGGCAGTACCGGACCCCTATAACCATTGTATGCCCAATTACTTGCATATAAGCCTTCAAAATGGGCACTTTAGATTTTTTCTGTTCAGCTCCTATAGACTTCAATGGGGTTCATCTTTCGGTAGTCTCTGCTGAACCAGTTTAAAATCAAACTATCTATGGCCGGCTTTAGTCATAACAAAAATCTTTGTTATGACTAAGGCCTGCATAGGCTGAAATTTGTCAACACGTTTGTTTCTAGAATTTTTACTCCATCATAGTGTGAATAAAAAATATTGGATTGTATGTTTCTAGGTTGCCTTTTTTTCTATTACTTTCTATGTAATAGCTTCTTCAACGATGAGCGGGAATGTGGCCTGGTCAGTCCATGCCCAAATGGGAGGTTACTACAGCAGAGGGCAAGCTTTCCCTACTACCCTTGAACATCCCCCTAGCTCCAATTCCTTTCCCTGACAGATGGGGAACCTGTCCCTACACTCAACATTTACAAAACGCACGACAAACCTAGTAGCCAGTTTCTTAAATAGACACTGCCCTGACCCAAGATGGCCACAGGGTCAGCAAGGGCAGCAGCGTCCAATCAGACAACTGCTTCCTCAATGACATGGAGGACCCACTGCTCGTTCCACACAGCTCGCTGCCATCACCCACTGCCTGACCCGCCACCAAGATGGGGTAAGTGACGGTCAGATGGCGGTGGTCACCGTGGCTGTATATGATGGGGCACAGTGGCTGCATTTCATGGGGCACAGTGTCTGCATATCATGGACACAGTGTCTGCATATGATGGGCACTACACAGTGAGGCTGCATTTGATGGGCACAGTGCCTGCATTTGATAGGCACAGTGGCTGCAATTGATAGGCACAGTGGCTGCATTTGATGGGGCACAGTGGTTGAAATTAATGGCACAGTGGCTGCAATTGATGTTTTTTTTCAGAATTTTGAGCATCAGCAGCCGCTGTACTGTATTGCCACGTACAACAAATGTTCGATGTGAGCTTTTGGTCAGATGTTTCGACAGTGTGTAGGCTCCATCAGACATTTGCCGTCGGAATTTCCGACAACAAATGTTTGAGAGCTGGTTCTCAATTTTTCCGACAACAGAAATTCTTGTCGGGAATTCCGATTGTCTGTATGCAATTCCGACGCACAAAAATCCTACGCATGCTCGGAAATAATTCAACGCATGCTCGGAATCATTGAACTTAATTTTTCTCGGCTTATCGAAGGGGTTGTACGTCACCGCGTTCTTGACGTTCGGAAATTCCGACAACATTTTGTTGTCGGAATGTCCGATCATGTGTACGTGCCATAAATGTGCATAAAGGTGCAGATTCATTTCAATGGCTAAAAGAAATGAATATTCTGGCCAGTAGAATGAGTTTATGCTACAAAACGCTATATGCCTATAAATGTGTGCAATTACGCACCAAAATTAGTATTTTTTATGATGATTTTGTAGCAGAAAGATCTGGCGTAGATAGAAGTATTTTAATACACTTGTATGCAAGAAGCCTGAAACTCACCGTATTTACAGTAGTTGCAGTAACTTGATATTTGTGAAGTGTTTTATAAACTGACTAATGCATGAGCTATTTATTTTATTTTATTTTTTTTGTTGCTGTATGCTTGGTTGAATGTGACTTTTGTAAACATTGTCAATGATATTATCTGTTTCTCTGCTTTGTATAATAAACATAACATCATAAGGGATCCAAGTTTATGTGCAGAACACTCCAGCCAAATTTCAGTAAAAATAAGCCATGTGAACCACTTTATATACCTGTGCGTGTCTGATCCCCCCCCCCCCCCCCCCCCAGAGAATGTCTATGGAAAAAAAAAAAAAAAGAAGGAAACATGTCTGAAAAAGTCCATAGCAGAAGTATGAAGACACAAATTAACCAATCGGGCGGCTCAACAATGGACCTTCACCCCAGACCCAAACTGTGTGATTGCGCATCTCCACATTGTTGATATGAGCTGATTTCTACCAATTACCTCCAGATCACCCAGCCATGTGTTCTATGTGCCGAGTGTGTCAGTGTGAACTGCAATCTGTTGTTCAAATGCATGCAAATGCGTTCAAATGCATATCAATGCATTGCAAAACAATTCTATGCTTGGTGCCACCCATTGTAACAGATCTCAGATTGCAATCACAACTTTGCGTTTCCTAAACTCATGACAAACCGCACAGGAATGCGTGTTTTGACGCAAGTTTGGGAAAAGCACAAAAAAACAAAATGCAGACAGACATCACGCTTGCGGTGCTATTATTGGTAATGCTACCAGGGCCTCTGATAGGGAGGGCCTAGCAAACAGGGGGGCCCAGACAGCAGAGGGACAGCAGAGGGAATAATTGTGGTCGGATGGAGGAGCAATTATAGAATTACTTTCCCCACACCGATTCTCCGTCCTGTTCTGCCTGCTTCTGACCCCCCCTGTGCCCCATGTCACTGTGCTGCCCCCCACGGCACTGCTGGCTTATCTGTCTCATAAAAATTTACAAATTGTAAAATAAAATACATTTTAACATTCTTTAAAAAATGATATATATATATATATATATATATATATATATATATATATATATAGTTTAAAGATTTTTCAAAACTATTTAAAAAAGGGCTAATTCACACAGGTTCTCTGTTATGTTTTTGTCCGCTAATAATAATTTAAGTGTATTTGTTTGTGAAAATATTGTTTTGATATATTTGGGGGGGCCCAGTCAGGTAGGCTGTCCGTGATTTCTAACAGCAGCCCCAAACGTGCAAAACTCAACATCCAATAAAAGTTTGGTAGCTTCTTTGGTGTGTTTGTCACACATGGGGCAGCCTATTTAAGTGAATAAGCTGTTGGTGTGCAGAACTGCGCAAAAAGCATGGATGATTGCGTATTCCCGCTACAGGATTAAATGTGTGAATATAGCCTCATGGTGGCCATTCAGGCTACTATAAATGATTGTAAAAAGAGCGCAGCCTTAAAAAATAAAAGTGCATTTGTGTGAATACAAACAAATATACAAGGCAGACAATCAATTGTATATAAACAACAATAACTGTGAATAAAGTTTGAAGACACATATGCAAAATTACATCACTTGTGAATAAAGTGCAATTGTGCAAACAAAAAATTCATATAGAGATCAATTTCATCAAAGAAAGTCCCATGGAAGAAGAGAGTGTTTGGAAATAACGATCATACACCTAATGCTGCTCATTTATGATGAAACGATCATTGTTATGTACACATGCTGCTGCGCCTGCGCGATCGCTGCTTGAAACTCACCAGAAATGTATCTGTTTGATCTGTTGATTGTGACATGATCATAGCTTGGATTTCTATGTAAGTGTACTGTTTAACCACTTCAGCCCCGGAAGGATTTGCCTTCCTGACCAGGCCATTTTTTGTACTGCATCACTTTAAGGCCCCTTTCACACTGGGGTGGGAGGTGTGGTGGCGGTAAAGCGCTGCTATTTTTAGTGCTGCTTAACCGCTAATTTCGCTGCGCTATTCGGCCGGTAGGAGGTCGGTTTTACCCCCCACTAGCGGCCGAGAAAGGGTTAATACTGCCCACAATGCCCCTCTGCAGAGGGGCTTTGCGGTGCTATAGCTGCGGTGTCCTTTTGATTTCAATGGGCAGGAGTGGTATACACACCACTCCTTCACCTCTCCAAAGAACTTTTTTTTTTCGCCTGCCAGAGCACCGCTCCACTGTGTACCCACACGAAATTGACGTCCTTTTTTCCCCACAAATAGAGCTTTCTTTTGGTGGTATTTGATCACCTCTGCGTTTTTTATTTATTGCGCTATAAACAAAAATAGAGAGCGAATTTTGAAAAAAAAAATTATATTAGCAGACGATCAGTGTCCTGTCACTAGGCAGACCGGGGAGATGCTGTGTTTACACTGGCATCTTCCTGTTCTTCAGCTTCAGGTACGTTACTTTACGCAGCCGTGCCATTCTGCCGACGTAAATGTACAGGAGGCAGTTGGCAAGCGGTTAAAGCAAGGGTTTTCAAACTAAGGTCCTCCAGTTGTTCAGGAACTACAATTCCTATCATGCCTAGTCATGTCTGTGAATGTCAGAGTTTTACTATGCCTCATGGGATGTATAGTTCTGCATCACCTGGAGGGCCGTAGTTTGAGGATCCCTGGGTTAAAGGGCAACTTCACTTTTGCGGGGAGGGGGGGGGGTGTAACAAATAAAAAAAACACATAGGCCCAGATTCACACACATCGGCACATTTATGCCACCCTAGTGTATCTCTTTTACGCTACGCCGACGCAGCGCAGAGAGGCAAGCATGGGATTCACAAAGCAAATGCTCCCAACTCTGCGCCGGCATAGCGTATATTTTGTAGGCGTAAGCCGGCGTAAGTGGGAGTAGGTGGAAGTGGGCTGAAAGTGGCCGTGATCCATGCTAATTAAGCGTGACCCTGTGCAAATGATGGGCCGGGCACCAGACGAGTACTTAAAACTAACTGCGCATGCGTCGAGACGTGGTCGTATCCCTGTGCGCATGCGCACAACCATGGTGGAACAACTGCCTAAGATACGCCGCATCAGTGTGTACGCCATTAGCGTAACCTACGCCCAGCCAGACCCACGTCGGACCATATTCACAGATGTCCAACGTACAATACGTAGGGTTGTGTTCCCTGGTCCATACCTTTGCATGGGTTGTGCCTCATCTTTGGGGAATAACTTTACGCCAAACGTAAAACTTACGCAAACCACGTAAGTCATGCGCCGGGCACAAGTACGTTCGTGAATCGGCGTATCTACCTCATTTGCATATTTGAATAGAAAATCAATGGGAGCGCCACATGCGTCCAGCGTAAATATGCGCCCACTCTACGCCGGCGTAGGCAAGTTACGTTGGTGGGATAAAGTCTGTTTTTAGGCGTATCTTAGTTTGTGGGTCCGGCGCACAGATACGACGGCGCATATTTGTACTTACGCAGCATATCTAGAGATATGTCGGCATAAGTGCTTTGTGAATCTGGGCCACAGTGTCTACAATTGTGACACAAGTCATATTGTAATTGAATGTTATTAACTGAATCAAATGAAGGAAAAGGGAAGGAGGGGGAAAGAGAATAAGACAAAACACAAGAGAAAGGGGAGAGCGAGGAGGATTGGGTAAGGTAGGACAAGACCCACAAGGAAGGCACTCACATTAGCCACATCCGTATGTATGATATATGGGGAAAATCCAGTCAAAGGAATGAGTAGAGGTCAGACTTTGAGGCAAAGCGGAAGTATATAAAAATTGATAATTTAATACAAATATTGGAAAAATTACAATAGAACAATGATATAATACAGAAATATACATATAATCAAGTAGAACTGTCTAGATTTGTGAATCATGAGTAGTAAATAAATAAATCCTTTGAAGTCTCCTATGCGTTTCGTCATGGGGCTTCTTCAGGGCGAGACAAGAAGGATTTTCTGATAATAAATAGATATTGTTTCATGATCTGGAACAATACATATTAATTTAGTACAATATTTAAACATTTATCGTAGTTTTGCAAAGGGAGAAAAAATAAAATTTTATTGAATAGTAAACAAGGGGGATAAAAAACAGGGGGTTGCGTGTGAGCACATGAACAAGGCATAGTTACGTCACCTAATACATCGCAGCGTAAATGCAGTGGCGGCCCGCCCATATGGGCGCACGGGCGCCGCCCCCCCTCCCGCAGTCACAAAAAAAAAAAAGAATAAAAAAAAAAAAAAAAACGGGCCCTTTAAGAATTTTTATTCGGCTAAAATGTCATTTTGACATTTTAGCCGAAGTTCTGGCGGCCGTCTATAGAGGGCGCTGCAGCGCCACCCCCTCTCGCAAGTAACACACGTTCAATGCTATGCATTGAACGTGTGTTACTTTTGCCAGCTGCCTGGTCTATTCGTATAACCGGACATGGGACGCCGGTTACCCGAATAGCGACAGCTGGTTGGCTGAGGGGAACTGCCTATCAAAGCCAGTGGCTCTGATAGGCTTTTCCAGTCCCCCCCTCCGGCTCTCGGAAGTCTATGCTCGGAGCGCAGACAATCTGCGGTCCTTGCATTAGACTGACAGCCGTTTCAGCCAATCAGGTTCCCGGATTCTGGTTTTCAGGAACCTGATTGGCTGAAGCTTCTCCAGGGCGGCAGAAGACATCGAGGGAGGACATGGAAGCGTCAGGTAAGTGATTATTTTACAGGGAAAGGGGCAGCATGGGGCACAGTGGCAGCATGGGGCACAGTGGCAGCATGGGGCACAGTAGAAGCATGGGGCACAGTGGCATCATGGGGCACAGAGGCAACAATGAGCACAGGCCGGGCACAGTGGTGACAATTGATGGCACAGTGACTGAATATGATGGCATGGCAGAGAGGTGACAATTGATGGCACAGTGAGTGTGACTGCATTTGATGGCATGGCAGAGAGGTGACAATTGATGGCACAGTGACTGCGTTTGATGGCATGGCACAGTGGTGACAATTGATGGCACAGTGGTGGCGTTTGATGGCATGGCACAGTGGTGACAATTGATTGCACAGTGACTGCATTTGATGGCATGGCACAGTGGTGACAATTGATGGGCACAGTAGCTGCTTTTGATGGCATGGCACATTGGTGACAATTGATGGCACAGTGGTGGCGTTTGATGCCATGGCACAATTAGTGACACAAGTGGTGACAATTGATGGCACAGTGACTGCAAATGATGGCATAGCACATTGGTGACAATTGATGGCACAGTGACTGCATATGATGGCATGGCACATTGGTGACAATTGATGGGCACAGTAGCTGCATTTGATGGCATGGCACAGTGGTGACAATTGATGGCACAGTGGCTGCATTTGATGGCATGGCACAGTGGTGACAATTGATGGCACAGTGGCTGCATTTGGTGGCATGGCACAGTGGCTACATTTGGTGGCATGGCACAGTGGCTGCATGTGATGGGCACAGTGAGGCTGCAATATTTTTTTTTTCGTTTGCGCCCCCCCAAAAATTTTGAGCACCAGCCGCCACTGCGTAAATGACCATCCAACGAACTCCGAGCATTCAAAGAGGATGCCACAATAACGAGGAGTTTAATTAAATGTCAGTCTTAGTGGTGCCAAAAAAAATGATCATCTGTTGAATAGAACATATGAAAGTAGTAAGATTTTTAACCTCTGTAGAAATTAGAATCGTGAGCAGACAGGGAGGGAGAATAAATGGAGGAAAGGAAGGAGAGAGAGGAAAAAGGGGAGGAAAAAAGGAAAAACAGGGGGAGAGAGAGACCAGAGAGGAAGAAATAAGAAAAGAAAAGAAAAATAGATTAGCCAGTACTGACCAGGACCGTATACAGAATAACAAATGGAGGAGCAAGCACATTAGTTGATAATTTCTATAGATACACATACCAAAGGTCCAAGCTTATAGCATCCATGATGATAATTCCATGATGTCAGGGATTGGATAATCAGATCAGGAACCAAAGAAAAATACGTAGGGGATATGCCAAAACGTCGATAGACGAAAAGCAACAGGAAACCCCTACTCTGTAGGGACACACATATAAGAATAAGGTAAGTACATGAGTCAATGGGTGGTTATACATTATTGTACTATACGCATGTACATATCACTTGACTGGTTACGCTATAATCCATAACAAGATATAAACCAAAAGAAAATGTACCGTCAGAAAAAAGTACCTGAATAGTCCTATATAGGAATTAGAACTGGGGCAAATTTTCACAGAGACAAATGTGGGCGTAAATAAGATGGAGATGCAATGGCATTCCACATGTTCGATAAGGATCGTGCTACCAGACGCTTCCAAAGGAACAGAGCAAACCGCAATCACAATCAGCATCCAAAATAATACAACAATACTACCAGAATGGTAGAAGGTCTGGGTACTTACTGTCATAAGGTATGCTATGTGCATGCCCCAGGGTCACAGCCTGTGCTGTGTACATAGCTGACACTGTCAGCCGGGTTTAAATACATTGGGGGATGCGGCGTGACGTGATGACGTCATTAACGAGTGCCATGCAAATAGCGGCGCATAAACATGCCAAGTAAACTCGTGCAGGAGGCGTGAAGAGTGGGCGTGGTAAGGGTGTGGCAACGTCCAGCTGGACAACCACCATTGGTCAGGGGTCCGTTTGAGCACATAGACACAGCGCGCCACGTTGCGGCCCCATCAGCCAACACTGCACAATTACAGATGGCACCAACACAACAATTCCAAACAGCCAACACAAGCAAACACCAGACAACAAAAACTCAGCGGAATCACCGTATATGTAGCAAAAAAAAAAAAACATAAAAAACTCACTTCTGTTAATTGCACCGTGATTAGCCATAAACAAATCACCCCAGTATGCTCCAATGCATTCAATAAGACAACAGATCTCAGACTGGAAGAAGGAAAGAAAAAGCGCAGTTAACAAGAAGAAGAAAAAAAGGGGGGGGGAGGGAGGAAAAGCTTTGCATAATGAACTCCCAGGTAGTCAATTATCTAGGAGTTGGGCACATTGGCCTAGATTCACAAAGCGATTACGCCTGTGTAAATGTTGTTAGACTGGAGTAATTTCGACTTACGGGCGTTTTTACGCTAGTCGAAATCCTCAAACCATGAAAAGACACCTGCGGGCTTCATTTCGACTGTATTACGTGTTAGTACGCCTTCAGATCTACGCTGCAAGAAAATTGCGGCCACTGGGCGGACTTCCTGTTGTTTTTCGCCGTCAGGGTATGCTAATGAGCTTTTGCCTGCAATCCACAAAATTTCGCACTTTAAACGCAATCTCTTACGGCACCTTTAGTCATCTTTTTTTTCCGTTTCACTATACCAGCTTTTTGCTGCTCTAATATTAGACAGCCCATGTTAAGTATGGCCGTCGTTCCCGCGTCGAATTTCAACGTTTTCCGATGTCTTTTATTATTTTTAACGTAAGTTGTCCGGGAATAGGAATGTTCGTAAACGCCGCTACTCAAACAACGAATGACGTCACGACGTGATTTCGCGCAATGCACGGCGGGAAATTCCTGAACAGAGCATGCGCAGTTCGATCGTCGCGGGGACGCGCTTAATTTAAATGCTTCACGCCCCCTAATCACGTATTTCGATTGCGCGGCGGAAAAAAAATACGACACAATAGCGTACGCGCAAAAAAACTACCTGAATTCGGTGTAGAGTCTGGTGAAATACGGCAGCGTACCGTATTTCGATTACGCAGCGGAATATTACGTCTTTGTGAATCTGCCCCATAATGTATACAGGAAATAAACAACGATACCAAGTAGCAATAAATGAATGGATGGACAATTTCACCACAATGCACGAGAAAACGTAAAGGACATGCACATATAGCACAAGCGCAACAGTATCATTTACAAATATTGAAGAAAAACTTAATACATAAATACAAATAAATTAAAATACTTCCTAATTGATGTTACATCAATATAGTAATGGTATGCGGATGTCTATATAAGATGGCAAGAAAATATATATATAATGAAATAAAAGATACTTTATAATAAAACATTATTATATATATCAGTATCACCCACAGGTTGTTAAATTTAGGTTCCCCAATGTTATAGTATAGACAAAGGGGGGGGGGGGGGTTATATCCTGAGGCACGGAGTTCTATACAGGTAATAACATACTTCTCAAGACCAGCATGTAAGGATTGTCAATGAAGAGAATGAGAAAACAAAAATATGTGTCATATGAGATGAGCATGGAATGATTAACACCTTGCTATATCGTAAGCCTACAGCAGGAAATACGATTTTACATGCGGCAAGTGCCCATCCATCCCCTTTAGTCTGGAGTATACCATATGGACAATATTTACAGCTATTTGCATGGCGCTCGTTAATGACGTCATCACGTCACGCCGCATCCCCCAATGTATTTAAACCCGGCTGACAGTGTCAGCTACTGTATGTACACAGCACAGGCTGTGACCCTGGGGCATGCACATAGCATACCTTATGACAGTGAGTACCCGGACCTTCTACCATTCTGGTAGTATTGTTGTATTACTTTGGATGCTGATTGTGATTGCGGTTTGCTCTGTTCCTTTGGAAGCGTCTGGTAGCACGATCCTTATCGAATGTGTGGAATACCATTGCATCTCCATCTTATTTACGCCCACATTTGTCTCTGTGAAAATTTGCCCCAGTTCTAATTCCTATATAGGACTATTCAGGTACTTTTTTCTGACGGTACATTTTCTTTTGGTTTATATCTTGTTATGGATTATAGCGTAACCAGTCAAGTGATATGTACATGCGTATAGTACAATAATGTATAACCACCCATTGACTCATGTACTTACCTTATTCTTATATGTGTGTCCCTACAGAGTAGGGGTTTGCTGTTGCTTTTTGTCTATCGACTTTTTGGCATATCCCCTACGTATTTTTCTTTGGCTTCTGATCTGATTATCCAATCCCTGACATCATGGAATTATCACCATGGATGCTATAAGCTTGGACCTTTGGTATGTGTATCTATAGAAATGATCAACTAATGTGCTTGCTCCTCCATTTGTTATTCTGTATACGGTCCTGGTCAGTACTGGCTAATCTATTTTTCTTTTATTTTCTTATTTCTTTCTCTCTGGTCTCTCTCTCCCCCTGTTTTTCCTGTTTTCCTCCCTTTCTTCCTCTCTCTCCTTCCTTTCCTCCATTTATTCTCCCTCCCTGTCTGCTCAAGATTCTAATTTCTACAGAGGTTAAAAATCTTACTACTTTCATATGTTCTATTCAATAGACGATCATTTTTTTGGCACCAACAAGACTGACATTTAATTAAACTCCTCGTTATTGTGGCATCCTCTTTGAATGCTCGGAGTTCGTTGGATGGTCATTTCCGCTGCGATGTATTAGGTGACGTAACTATGCTTTGTTCATGTGCTCACACGCAACCCCCTGTTTTTTATCCCCCTTTTTTACTATTCAATAAAATTGTCTTTTTTCTCCCTTTGCAAAACTACGATAAATGTTTAAATATTGTACTAAATTAATATGTATTGTTCCAGATCATGAAACAATATCTATTTATTATCAGAAAAGCCTGCTTGTCTCGCCCTGAAGAAGCCCCATGGCGAAACGCGTAGGCGACTTCAAAGGATTTATTTATTTACTACTCATGATTCACTAATCCAGACAGTTCTACTTGATTATATTTATATTTCTGTATTATATCATTGTTCTATTGTAATTTTTCCAATATTTGTATTAAATTATCAATTTTTATATACTTCCGCTTTGCCTCAAAGTCCGACCTCTACTCATTCCTTTGACTGGGTTTTCCCCATATATGAATGTTATTAACCTCCTGGCGGTATGACTATTTCAGATTTTTGATGCCGACAGCGGTACCATTATTTTGCATTGGAAATTTGGAGTTTTACATTGTAGGCCTGTAATTCTTAGGAATAACTCACTTAAATCTGTCCAAACAAGAGTCTAGTAGACATCCCGGGTATGATAACGTTTGAAACAGGAAATCCTAAATTATAATATAATAAATGAAATAACTATAAATTATTATAACAAATAATAATATAATAATAATAATAATAAATGCATTCAATAAAAGTAATCAAATCAAAAACCCTGAAATTTGCTCAGTTGCAGAATTGTCATTGTCGTAACTTTCAGTGTTTGATGATGAATTTCCCCACAAATCACTATCGGGCAAATTCTGCAAGTGATTCTAAATTATTATCGCTGTTTTCAAGCTGGTCTAATAGCACTTTTGATACAAACTGAATTTTTTTCATTGCTATGGACAATCTCCAGTATCCAGGCAGAACGAACAGTATATATCAGGGCTCAAAATTTCAAGTCCTGAGTAGTGTTGCTCACGAATATTCGCATTGTGAATATTCGTTACGAATATTGCATATTCGAGTATTCGCGAATAAATCGAATATCGCGGTGAATATTCACTATTGCGAATATTTGTATTTTTTCAAATTTATTTTTAAAACAGATCACATCCTAGTGATCTCCATCGATGTCTAAAAGCATTGCTGGTATGATTAGAGACCCTGGGCCGAGTAGCTGAGGCGATCCTTTTATGTTACCGAATATTCGCAATGCGAATATTCGTATTACGAATTATAGCTTTAGTTTAGTCATATAAGTTTGTGTAAGTAGAGTTAGTGTTTAGTGCCTATTAGTTTAGTAATCGGGGAAATGATCTCCGTTTTCGCGTGTTGACGAGAATTTCGCAATCAATTTCGCATTCGCACTAGCGAAATTTCGCAAATTTTTTTTTTTATAAAATATCACGAATATTCGATATTAATGAATATTCGCGAATACGTTCTCTGCCCTTCTGTGTTTTGTGTAAAAAAAAAAATAAATTAGCTTTAGTTTAGTCATATAAGTTTGTGTAAGTAGAGTTAGTGTTTAGTGCCTATTAGTTTAGTAATCCAGGAAATGATCTCCGTTTTCACGTGTTGACGAGAATTTCGCAATCAATTTCGCATTCGCAATTATTTTTTTTTTATAAAATATCACGAATATTCGATATTAACGAATATTCGTGAATATTCTTCTATATATTCGCGAAATATCGCGAAATCGAATATGGCGTATTCCGCTCATCACTAGTCCTGAGCTACTAGCCAGGCCTCAAGAGTTACTCGCCACCAGTTGCCCCACCTAATTCATACAGTGCCCTGCGCCTAATTGCACCCATAAACACGTCCTCTAGATTATCTCATGGAATGACACTGGTAAATGTTTTATGCAGAATTAAGTTACAAAATTAAATATTACCAACAACAACTTTATCAAAATAGGACAGGGCACTGGGGGCAGACCAGAGGGACAGGGCACTGGGGGCAGACCAGAGGGACAGGGCACTAGAACTGGGTTCCCCATTCTCTTGCTGTCTCCTCTGCAACTCTCTCTCTCTCTTTCTCTCTCTCCCTCTCCTATTTATCTCATCATCAGGAGCCTGTGTGTGCGGCTCCACGCTTGCATGTCCCCACCTCCCCCTTTTATTCAGGCTGGCAGTGAGGAGAGGAGGTCCCAAGGCTTAATAAGAATTGTAAGGAGAGCACCTGTGTACTGCTCTGCCTGTGCGCGGCTCACCAGACTACTTTTCCTGAGCATGCACCTTTCCTCTTCGGCCGCCAATCTCATCGGGACTCTAAGTGTAGGCACAGATTGAAGGGAGATTGGTAATGCAGCCCTGTCATCACTCGCCCCCAGCTTAAATCCACTCGCCAAATGCTAGTAGGCGAGTGGAAATTTTGAGGGCTGGTATATATAAAATAAAAGTGCATACAGGGCACTGAACAAGGGATGTGAAATGATTTTATACAGTAATGTGATCTTTCAGTCTTATGTTTTTTAAACTTTTTGAATTTGGCATCGGGCCCTGTCCCCGTGCGTTGCGACGCTCTCAGGGAACGGAGCCTGGCATTGTGATAGATCGAGCGGAGGACACAAAGTGGGAGGACATCGCAGGATTGTGGGGACAAGGTAAGTAACTTTGCCTGGATCCTGCGATGCGATCCTGAGTGTGGCTCGGGGTTACCGCTTTTGGTATGGAAAATTCACCCCGAGCCACACTCAGAAATACCGCTAAGAAGGTATAGAATTACCTTTCCTTTTTAATCTGCAGCTCTGTAGATTTATATGAAATGTAATATGGCTACCTGGAGACTTTATATATACAGATGGCGTATTAAACCCCCCCCCAGATATGTTATTTCACCCTTGTGTGATTGAGTCTCCAGAAATCGCAACTAAATCCCAAAGAAATTGAAAGAAAATAGCATACGACTGGGAAGGAAATTGTGCCAAATCGCGCTTAAAATACGTGATTTGTAAAACGCATCAATGTGAATCTACGCTGACTGTCTGATTTTCCCAGCCGTCTGCACTAAGATACAAATTTGATTTTGGGCATCCCCTGCAACAAAAATGTATTTTTTGGTGAGAAACTCCCAATAGGAAATCACATCTAAAGGAATACAGACATTCCCACTTTCCTCATTAGAGCCCTGCAGGGGAGCTGTGGTGGCTCAACGTGATTGGCACTGCACTGACAAGCCATTCACCTCTGCAGCCAAGGGTTCGGATCCCGGTCTCGGCTACATGTGAATTGAGTTTGGTGGTCTCAGCCCGGCTCCCGGTGGGTGTGCTATGCAAGGTACGCATGTGCTTAGTACGCCCACCCCCCCCCCCCCCACAAAAACCACCACACTTGCACGCACACAAAATTGGTTTAAAACACATGCACTTTGGCCATGCGGTCTCTTAAAATAAAGAGAGGCGAAGGACCTACGGGGCTGGCTGGGTGGGCTAGGCCCCCTCACTCCCTCATAGGGGGAGTCCCTCTGCCCCATTGGGGTCCCGTTGGGCCCCAGTTGGGCTCCCAAGAGGAGCAGAAGGGCGGGGTGAGTGGGAGGCCCCCCTTCACACCCGCCATTGCCACCAGGGGCATGGAGAAGGATGGCGATTGCCTCCGGGGGGAGGGTCTGCCTACTCCCAACTCCTGCAGTCCGGCTCCTCTCTCTCGAGTTCACGCACAAAAATACACTTTAAAATAAAAAAAAATAAAAAAAAAGAGCCCTGCAGGTGCAGCGGCTGATTGATCATTACAAAACCACTCCTATACACATGGACACAGACAAATACCTGTACATAGATCACCCAGAGGTGAATGTTTTTTCTCAACAAAAGTGGAGTTATGCCGCGTACACACAATCAGAAATTCCGACAAGAAAAACTCGAACACACCGTCACACAAATATTGTCGGAAATTCTGAAAGCAGTGACGTACAACACTACAACGAGCCAAGAAAACTAAAGTTCAATGATTCCGAGCATACGCTAAATTTATTCTGAGCATGCGTGTTTTTTTGTGCGTCGGAATTGCATACAGACGATCAGAATTTCCGACAAGAACTTTTCCCGTCTGAAAATTTGAGAACCAGCTCTCAAATTTTTGCTGTTGGAAATTCCGACAGAAAAAGTCAGATGGAGCCTACACACGGTCGGAATTTCCGACTGAAAGCTCACATCAAACTTTTCTTGACGGAATTTCCGACCGTGTGTACGTGGCATCACTCTTTAACCTGTTGGTGCCGGTCCTAGACAAATATGCAGCCTTTCGACCGGCGGGCCTTGGCGCCCAGTGGCCGCATATTTGCATGAATTGGTGGTATACAGCTGTGCCAAGAGAGCCCGCCCTGCACACTCCCGGAACAATTACGGATGGCTAATGAAAAACTCCCAATCACTGCTTGAGATCAGAAGCATTCCAATCATGTGACCACCGTGACAGCCAATCATGGCAGTCACATGATCATGAACCCCTCCTCCCAGCATCCTAAACCACTTAAAGGGATGTGGTGGCTAAAGGAGGCTAAAGTAGTATTATACCCAAAAGCAAACATTTATTGTTGATCCAACTAGCAAGTCTGTTGTTTTTCAAAAGAAAGCTAACTTTCAAATGTATCAGTTAACAACAGGGATGAGACAAACCATGTAGCTCCTACAGGGGTGCTTACAGGGACTTCTGTGTGAGACGAGTTTGATGGCTTTTTACACTGGTAGGCACTGGCAGGTCATAAAACAGAAGGCAGCAGAGGTACCGAGCTGTGTGAGTTTGATGCATTTTTACATTGGCAGGTCTCAGAGTGGGAGAAAATAGATAGACTGAGCTACGTGATTGTGATAGATTATTATTGGCAGGTCATAGGAGAGGAGGCAGCAGAGGTACTGAGCTGTGTGAGTTTGATGGATTTTTACATTGGCAGGTCTCAGAGTGGGAGAAAATAGATGGGTGGACCTGTGTGAGTGTGATAGACTATTACTGGCAGGTCATAAGAGAGGAGGCAACAGAGGTACTGAGCTGTAAGTTTGATTGATTTTTACAATAGCAGGTCTCGGAGTGGAAGAAAACAGTCAGATGGACCTGTGTGAGTGTGATAGACTATTACTGGCAGGTCATAGGAGAGGAGGCAACAGAGGTTATGAGCTGGAAGTTTGATGTATTTTTACAATGGCAGGTCTCAGAGTTGAAGAAAACAGATGGGTGGACCTGTGTGACTGTGATGGATTATTACTGGCAGGTCACAGGATAGGAGGCAACAGAGGTACTGAGCTGTAAGTTTGGTGGATTTTTACAATGACAGGTCTCAGAGTGGAAGGAAATGGATGGACTGAGCTGTGTAAGTGTGATGGATTATTACTCGCAAGTTATAGGAGAGGTGGCAACAGGTACTGAGCTGTGTAAGTTTGATGGATTATTACAATGGCAGGTCTCAGAGTGGGAGAAAACAGATGGAAGGACCTGTGTGAGTGTGATGGATTATTACTGGCAGGTCATAGGAGAGGAGGCAACAGGTACTGAGCTGTGTGAGTTTAATGGATTTTTACAATGGCAGGTCTCAGAGTGGGAGAAAACAGATGGAAGGACCTGTGTAAGTGTGATGGATTTGTACACTGGCAGCATCGAGGGCTGTGCTATGTGAATTTAAAGGCTACACTGCACAAATATCAGGAGAGGAGGCAACAGAGGTTCTGAGCTGTGTGAGTTCGATAGATTTTTACAATGGTGTGTCTCAGAGTGGGAGAAAACAGATGCACGGACCTGTGTGAGTGTGATGGATTATTACTTGCAGGTCATAGGAGAGGAGGCAACAGAGGTACTGAGCTGTAAGTTTGGTGGATTTTTACAATGGCGTGTCTCAGAGTGGGAGAAAACAGATAGACGGACCTGTGTGAGTGTGATGGATTTGTACACTGGCAGCATTAAGAGCTGTGCTATGTGAATTTAAAGGCTACACTGCACAAATATCAGGATTTATGTGGCTGTGTCTTCTATTGTTCCAGGAGGTAGATGCTGCTGTCCCTGGATGATAACTGAACAAATATGGTACTAGCATTCTGTGGCGAGAGATCGATGAGGACGGGGTGGCAGGGATACTGTGAGCTAAAACAAAATTAAAAACAGTCACTTTTAAATGTTACTTACCATGTAAGCACTTACTGTTTTTTTTTTTTTTTTTTAATCTGATGCTTGGCCTGCACTGCAAATTTTTTGTTCTACAATAAATAATGTTTGTGTTGAAGCTACAAAAATAAAATAAAGCTGGTTAACACTCTTAGGATGTGTTATAGTATAAGATTTATGTGCAGAAGTAGCAACATAAATTTTAATAAAGAAAATATGAGCTCATTTTTAGTGTCATCATTAATGAACTCCACTATAGGTGTGAACACATTGACTGAAATTAATGACTCACTGGGGATCGGATCTAATCTGCTCTCTTCTTAAAAAAAAAATAATAAGAATAAAAAATTAAATCAGTCATTAAATAATGACAGAATGTCTGCTAATGACTTTACTAGGGTAGTGCAGGTATTGTATGAAATCACTCATATAGATGGCGAAGTGTTAATGTTGATGTCAGAGCTGTATGCTTTCTTTAGCGGTGTCTCTCAAATCATGTTACATAACACCTGTTAGTTACTGGGCAGATTTGTCTGATCAGATTGATGAAAAGTGATCACTTCTTAATTAGTATAGATTACTTTATTTGCCTTAAAGTGATTGCACACTCTTACATATACCCAGTACAGTGACTGGTCTAAGGTGATACACAAGAGATGAAACAAATTCACCTGAATAAATTGTACCTAGTTATCTACAGCCATTCAAAGTGTAGAATTTACACAGGATCTCTTATCTCTGAAAAGCAGAGGGTAGAGAGCTGTAGTTACATCAGTGAGGAGAGCTCTGAGAGCTGATTGGAGGAAAGGGACACACCCCCCTTTACACATCATACAGGAACAGAGCTAAGGTTGTCAATCAGCTGAAGATCCCTCCCCTGTCACCTTTTTTCTCCTGGTGTCAGAAAAACTTATCAGAAGTGACTCCTACTGATAGCAGAGGAAGGAAGCAACAAACAGAAATTCCACTAAGGCCCTGTACACACGATCGGATATCTGATGGAATCTAATCCGATGGATTTTTTTGCCGGATATCCGATGAAGCTGACTTTCATCATTCTTGCCTACACACCATCAGTCAAAAATCCGACTGTGCCAAAACACGCTGACATAAAACACTACGACTTGCTGAGAAAAATGAAGTTCAATGCTTCCGAGCATGCGTCGACTTGATTCTGAGCATGCGTGGATTTTTCTCCGATGAAGTTCCACACAGACGATTGGATTTTTCGGTCTATAATCGCTGATCGCCGCCATTACTAGTAAATAAAAATATTATACAAAATAATACAAAAATGCCATAAAACTACCCCCTATTTTGTAAATGCTATAACTTTTGCGCAAACCAATCAATAAGCGTTTATTGCGATTTTTTTATAAAAAATATGTAGAAGAATAGGTATCGGCCTAAACTGAGGAAAAAAATATTTTTCTATATAGTTTTGGGGGATATTTATTATAGCAAAATAGTAAAAAAATATTCTTTTTTTTTAAAATTGTCGCTATATTTTTGTTTAATAGCGCAAAAACTAAAAACCGCAGAGGTGATCAAATACCATCAAAAGAAAGCTCTATTTGTGGGAAAAAAGAACGCCAATTTTGTTTGGGAGCCACGTCGCACGACCGCGCAATTGTCAGTTAAAGCGACGCAGTGCCGAATTTCAAAAAGTGCTCTGGTCTTTGACCAGCAATATAGTCCGGGGGTTAAGTGGTTAATTTCCGAATTTTCGGATTTCCGAATTTTTGAATACCGAATGTTTGAAATTTCGAATTTATTCAAAACAATGAATTTCGATCAGAACAAATAACCTGACAAAAAAAAAAACAAACAAACAAAAAAAATGAATGAAATGAAAACAAACAGATTTTTTGGCAGTGCACATGTCATTAGTACGCACTCTGGCTTGTCTTATGGCCCGTACACACGATCCGAATACCATACAAAAAAATTCGTCTGAGGAAGAATAATCGGATCTTTAGTACAGAGCTTTCGAGAGCCGATCATGACAGTGCATCCGATATTATTTTATCAGACATGCACGAAAAATGTTCTCGTACAATACCAGATCGTACGATTTTCGTTTAGTCGGTACACTTGTCGTCCGAAAATACCATACAAATACATTACAACACATGACATTTTTTTTTTTGTCGTACAATAATTTTTGTGACTTTAATAACCATTGACCATTAAGCAAAAAAAGTTGTTCGATCTTTCGTACGATATTCGGATGGTGTGTACGGGGCATTAGGCTTTCGGGGCCCAGCTCACAACTCCCTCCCTGCTTTTCGTTCCAGAGACAGGATCACTGGAGCTGCAACTCTAGCTCCAGGACTCTTCTCCCAGGTCCTCCAGGGCAATACACCCACTTCAGAGAACACTTGGCTTGGCCTAAAAGGCGTTTTGGGACTCACTTTAGCCTTCACTACCAGAACAAACAGAATGACTACAATCGGCTAGGCTCTGGGTACATAACTATCTCACCCTGCCCTTCAGATCTGTCCGGGAAGCTAAACTAAGTGACTACATCTGCACAATATGGGTATTTAGCTCAAATGCCCCCTCTGCTTTGGGCTCCTCCCAACCTGGCTTAAATATAGGCACTGACGCACCCATGACATCACTATAAGAGGGCTCTAGCTAAAAAGAACCTAGCACCTGATTACACTATTCTCTGTGACCATCCTGGGACAGGTCCACCTAGTGACAGACTAGCTAACTTCACCTGCTTACAACCATACTCAACTACATTAGTATATCCAAAGCCAAATGTTTTTTCAGAGTGATTATGATTGGTCATGTCATCACGTGACTGCTTTGGCCAAATATAAATGGTTTGATTAGTCCTGGAAGCTCTACAGAAAGAAGGTGAAAAAGTGTGGGGATTTTAAATCCCCTTACTACTACATCGGCTACATGGGCACTGATGGCTTATTACCCTCAACGGTAAGTACAGCAAAGTCCACAGCAGTGAGGAGGATGTAGGGTGATAGTTCACTTTTTTTTTCTAAAAAGGTGAACAAACTGTTTAATAAGAAAATATTCCCCAATTTGACCACTAGATGGGGCTGATTTTAAAAATGAATCTATTGCAGAACATTCAGGGAAAGTTTGTCCAGCCTCCACGAATGTCTGTGACATTCGTCCAACGAATGTTTTATAAATAGAACCCCTTAGAGCTGGTTAACACTGGGGCGACTCATCAGGTGACTCAGCTGCCTGACAAGTCGCGTCCCGTTCTATTTAATAAAGCCGTTCTAATAGGAGTCGCAAGTCGCTCCGACTCAGAAAAAGGTTCTTGTATGACTTTGGGTACGACTCGGGGCGACTTGCAGTGACTTCTATACAGAAGTCATTTTGCAAGTCGCCTCTGAAGTCAACCTATAGGTCGTCTTGCCGAGTCGCCCCCAAAGTCGTGCCGCCCCCGTGTGAATGGGCTCTTACACTTCTCAGCTTTGTATAATGAACTAGATATCATAGTTAATGTTTTACAGGTTTCCTGTATCTCATTTTGCATTAATTGTAATTCTCAGTGTAGCACCCTCTACCATAGGTAGGTGCTAGATGTTTTGTTTTTTGAGATTCTGTCAGCACAGGTAAATTTAAACAGGCCCAATGCTGTGAGCTAGGCCTGTTTGTTTTTGATCTGGGGGCAGGGAGTGGTTAGAATAGCAGTGGGTGTGACTGACATGTGCTCTTGGGAACCTCCCCTGCTTTCAGTGAGAATGTTCTGGAAGAGGGGCAGGGCTGAGTTGGAGTGGCATAGAGTAAATGTGAGGAGCCCTGACCAATCCCCAACTAGGATTGACAGGGGGCAAGCCTCCTGCTTATACTCAAAGTCAGCCTGCTGGGGAGAAGTTGTTGGCTGGGTGAAGTGAAGAATGGAGGCCCATCCCCATCTAGGGGGGGAGTGCCGTCCTCAGCGAAGGAGCTCGGGAGCTGGGAGGGAGCCTCTCCTTACACAGTCATAGAGAGGTGTCCTGAACCAGGAGTTGGAGAAGCAAGAAGTTAGTAACTAGTGACAACACACCTCTACATCAGTTATATTTAGTATTTTATGTAAGTATAAATGAATATAATTTCCTGACAATGTCTTTGTACTAGGTTGAACTCTTTATAATTACATTGCTGATTGACCAAAACATAACTTTGTTATCGTAGTCCGAGCAAATGACATTTGTCATAGAAGCTTGCAGGATCTCACATTTAATATCCCGCCTTGTGATATCACATAACCAGGCAGCGATCTTATCTCCACCGCTGGTCATGCTCCATTCCTGCACTTGAAATGTTTTGTAATTTTACGTTTTACAGTTGCATGTGAGCAAAATATTTCACAAAACAAATGCCAGTCATGATTTCCAAAGTCAAAGCAACTGGCACTCAGAGCCGTCAGAGAGTGCATGGCAATTTTCAGGTTCATTTCTGCCTTTCACACAATTTTTTATTTTTTTTTATTAAAGAAAAAATGAACATTTGCTTTGATATCAAACTGATGTTTTTGGGGTTGGTGCGGGAAGAGGGTAAAAATAATTAAAGCTAAACTCCGGCCTTTCATTTAGTATTGTGCAGTTATACCGGCTCCTCTCCTATACTGAAATAGTTTACTCTGATTTCACTGCACACTGTGAAGCCCCGTACACACGGCCGAGGTTCTCGGCAGAAACCAGCGAGAACCTCGTTGGGATCCTCATTCTGCCGAGAACCTTGGCCGTGTGTACGGATTTGCCGAGCCCAGCCCGTCGGGATGAATGGCTGGTCGCTTTTCCCGACGGGCTGGTCGCCGAATCTGACGGCCGGCCGAGAACCTCGACGGGCGGAACGATGTGTTCCGCCCGTCGAGGTCCTCGGCCGTGTGTACGGGGCCTGAGCGTCTCAAGCAGAGGTGATCAAATACCACCAAAAGAAAACTCTATTTGTAGGGAAAAAAGGGCATAAACTTTATTTGTGTGCCACGTTGCACGACCGCGCAATTGTCAGTTAAAGCGACGCAGTGCCGAATCGCAAAAAGCGCTCTGGTCAGGAAGGGGGTAAATCCTTCCGGGGCTGAAGTGGTTAACTGATAACACAACTTATATATGTTGGTATTTTATCTGTGTGTTTAGCTGTTTGTCTTTTATCTGCCAATATATTTTTGGGTGGAAAGTGGAGAAAATCCGTGTACACACGTGGAGAACATCCAAACTCAGTATAGATGGTGTCCCTAGTGAGGTTTGAATACAGGACATCCACTTTGTCACTTGTGTTGCCCCCTGCTGCTGCTTGTTGCCTAATCCTTGCTACACATACGGCAATTCAGACTGCCTTCCGCCTGACTGTCTCCTACTAGTCGGGCTTTCTCTAAGTGAGAAACAATATGGCCAGTAATAGGGGAGGTTCTCCTTTATGTGAACTTAAATATAAAGTCCTTAAGTAGCTTACACAAAAGGATTTACAACTTCTATGGGTTTCTATTAAATTCACTAACTAGTTTTACATCTCTTGTTATATTCGGAAAACTTTATGACCTCTGCCTGTACGTTTTAAAGAAAAAAAAAATCCCCCCAACAAAAGTACCCCATAGCAAGTTAAAATGAGATAATGGTGGAAATATTTAGACATGTGGAATTTCATTCAGCCCCTATGCATTCCCCTCCGCCGCTAGGAAATGAGTTAATCGGAATGCATTCACGCAAAAACAAAAGTGGAAAAACAGTTTGTCTGTAACGATCTTTACTCTAAAACTGCATGTTTACTATTACAGAGTCCTTTAAAAAAAAAAAAAAAAAGTCTTCAAATTGAGTTCACATACAACAGAATCAGAGCTTAATGAAATAGTCAGTGCTGCGCTTTATAAAAGAACACTGTCGATTGGCCACTAGGAGGTGCTGTAATGCATCGCTCATAGAGCTCCAGTAAACCAAAAATCACAAATTTGATTTATAACCCCTAAAGCCCAAACGGACCTATTTTTTATTTTATGTAGAACCTTTGCTGGACATTTTTTTTATGTGGCATCCTCTCACTTATTTTTTAAGTAGATGTAAACCCAATAATAACATCTCATATACTCTTTAATATGTAATTTATTTAACCACTTCTATACCAGGCACTTACGCACCTTCCTGCCCAAGCCAATTTTCAGCTTTTAGCGCTGTCGCAATTTTGAATGACAATTGTGTGGCCATGCTACACTGTACCCAAACAATTTTTTTCCCACAAATAGAACTTTCTTTTGGTGGCATTTGATCACTTCTGCGATTTTCTATTTTTTTTGTGCACAACTAAAAAAAGACCGAAAATTTTGAAAAAAATAATGTTTTTATTTTTTTCTGTTAATTTTTGGGGTAAATTAGTAAGTTTTCTACTTCGATTACGGGCACCGATGAGGTGGCACTAATGGGCACCGGTGAGGTGGCACTGATGGGTACCAGTGAGGCGGCACTGTTGGAAACTGATAGGCGGCACCGATGGGCACTCACAGGCGGCACCGATGGGCACTCATAGGTGGCACTGATGGGCACTCATAGGCGGCACTGGGAACTCATAGGCGACACTGATGGGCACTCATGGGCAGCACTTATGGGTGGCACTGATGGGTACTTATGGGTGGCACAGATGGGCACTGATAGGTGGGCACTGAGCATGGATGGGCACTGAGGGGTGGTACTGATGGACACTGTGGGGTGGCACTGATGACCACTGTGGGGTGGCACTGATGGACACTGAGAGGTGGCACTAATGGACACTGAGGGGTCCATGTTGCCAGTCAGTGCCCATTTGTGGGCATTGATTGGCATCTATTCTCTTTTTTTACTGCCTTTTTTTCTGGTGGTCCATCTGAGGGGGGGGGCTGCACTGATAAACAATCAGCGCAAACCCCCCCTGTCAGGAGAGCCGCCGATCGTCTCTCCTCTCCTCGCGTCTATCAGACGCGAGTGAGGAAGAGCCATCAACGGCTCTTCCTGTTTACATCGTGATCAGCCGTGATTGGACATGGCTGATCACGTGGTAAAGAGCCTCCGCATTTAAAATAATGCCTGATGATCCTGCCATGGAAGTCCTTATTAAGGGACTTCCTGCTATAGGGTGACAACATACTGCCTCTGTCTCCCAGTTGTGCTCCTGTGTTGTGACCTGTCAAATGAGACAGTGACATACCTATCACATGTGAGACATAGGTAGAATTTTTTTTTTTTTTTTTTACACCTTCGCCATGCTCCTCTATACAACAAAAAATGATCTTAAGCAATAATGCAGAAATTAGACAAATCTTATAATGAGTATAAAAAAGGAAAGTGTTTTCTTTATCTTGTGATATTGGGGGGTTGTTTAGTGGTAGTGGCATTTAAGGTTTGTTAGACCACTTTTATCAAACTTAAAGTGTTACTAAACCCATATATCTGATCTCCCACAGTACACAGAACATGGAAATACCTTTTCTCACCAGCAGTATATAGCAGTTTAGTGACTTCTATCAGTGTTTTCATTCTACTCCGACTGTCCTATGAGGCTCCTGACCCCCTATCTGGACAGTGCTAATTTGCCCTTTGCGGGTGGTCACATACATCGTCCCAAAAACCCCCCCCAAAAAATCCTTAGCAATACACACCAAACTGAGCATGTGCTCAGGCTCTGTCTTATCAGAAGATGGGTTGGGGACAGTGAGAGAAGGGGACGATAAGAAAAGACAGGATTTGCACAATGCGCAGGATTAACACCTTAGGCCTCACAGTCAGTATAACAAGCATGCTTTACTGCATATACAGACTGATTTTACTGTTGTAAGTATAAAGTCCACACAATAGTTGTCCACAAAAGGGATTTTCATCAGCAAAAGCAGGTAACAGAAAATGCCAAGCCACTTGGATCACTCTTCATTGTGACATAATGTGGGCAACAAAATGCAGAAAACAAAAGGGCAACCCTCATTCACCCCTCCTTCCTAGCACAAACTAGCCCCTCCATCCCCCAATCCCACACCCCGTTGGCAGGGATCCCTACCCTTGTAAAAATATTATCCATGAATTCAAAATATAATTTTTATACATTTTCCCTAATAATTTAACTTCAAAGTCTTACAATTCTGTCACATTTAAATGGTCCTGAACAATGGATAGTAAAGATCTCTCTCATCCTCCTTTTTCAGCAATATGGCCAAAGGGTTCATTATTTGTCATCTTTTTTTTTCCAGAATTCACGTTTCATGTTCAAGCAGGATGTCATTAAACCCATAAGGACCCAGCCTAAGAAAGGGGTTAAGCAAAGCAGTTATAACAAAACACTAATTTGAAGATGAAAAACATGGAATTTATATTTTTTAATGAGGCAATAAGAAAGCCTGACAATGGGTGCGTGCCATAGAGAGCAAATGGGATCTCGCAAACATACAACGGAATTCCAGCTTTAAGTCCTGCGCTGTACCTACAGTATGTCTTATTGTCTCCTTAACCCCTTGGTGCTCAGATACCATTTTAAATGGGTGCCAAATAAATTCTTGTTTTCTGAGCATTGTTTAGCAAATGCACAAAAAACCTCCACAAAATACTCACAGTGCCGATTTATCTCTAAAATGTGTTGTCTACAGGAACATTTACCAAAACCAGCATGGCTCCTACTGGTCTGAGGGAATTTATTGGTCCATTAGTTCCATAAAGAGGTAAGGTTAGATTTATACTAGGATAGGGATCTCCAAATTATGGCCCACAGGCCACATGCAGCACACTATATAATTCTATCCAGCCTCCAGCAACTGTCCATAAGAATACCCTAACAGTTTGGCAGTATGGAGATGGGACACATGGATGTAAGGGGGGGCTTTACTAAGCACACATGAATAAGGGAGGACTCTGTCAGGCACTCTTGGATGTAGGGAGGACTTAGGTGCACACACATGGATTCTGGGTATTCCTGGATGTAAGGAAGGACTCAACTGGACTTTCCTGGATATAAGGGAGGACTCTGTCAGGCACTCCTGGATATAAATGAGGACTGTAACGGAATGGCCCGTGGGACCCAGAAGCTCTTGAAAATTATGAGATACTCCTGTCTCAGCTTCACCTATTTGTCTCTTATGTGTAGATCACTCTGTGTCTCTAATAGGGGGAACAGGGGGAATGAGAACCCCACTATGGTCTGTGCTAGCCACATTTAATGCGGTAAAGATATTGTATATATTGTGTATATCTATTGTGTGTTGGCTGATGTGTACTATTAAGCTTGCTGTGGTAATTAAGTCTGCTACTGTGATGTAAATGAACCTAGAATGGCTCCTAAGGACTTTTCATTGTGTTATGCTAATTTACACTGTATTGTGTGATATTCTATTGATGATAAATGTGGATTGTGAGTTAGCACAGTCTAAAGGTCAGATGTTTGACTTGTCAGCTGTAGTTAATTAGCTATGTAAATTATGTCTACTAAAGTAATGTGTATTGTATAGCAGGTGAGAGAAGCCGGAGTCATGATGTCTACCTAAAAGATGTGTGTTGGAGGCTCGTTACCATTGTGTAATGCTGTGGGTGGAGTTGAGTCATTGTTCATATTTGGTTGCTGAATGTATATAAGAAGCCTGAGTTTCTCATTAAAGGGCCAGATCAACAAAGAACTGCCTATCTTTAGGCAGGCATAGCGTACCTAAGATACACTACACCGCCGTAACTTAGAGAGGCAGGTTCCTTATCTACAAAGAATTTGCGCGTAATTTACGGCGGCGTAGTGTAATTGTGTCGGCGTAAGCCCGCGCAATTCAAATGTATAAGATGTGGGCGTGATTTATGTAAAATCATCGTGACCCCACATAAATTACATTTTTTTTAACGGCGCATGTGCGAAATCCCAGTGCGCATGCGCGAAAGAACGTCGCAAATAGTCAATGCTTTCGATGTGAACGTAACTTACGCAAATCCCTATTCGCGAACGTTTTGGGCAAACGACTTAAACAACGAAAAATTTGACGCTGTCCCGACGTCCATACTTAACATTGCGAACGCCTCTATAGAGCAGAGGTAACTTTACGCCGGAAAACGCCTTACGCAAACGACGTAAAAAAATGCGTCGGGCGTACATACAGTCCTGGATATGCGTATCTAGGTCATTTGCATACTCGATGAGGAAAATCGACGGAAGCGTCCCTAGCGGCCAGCGTAAAAATGCAACATAGATACGACGGTGTACTAAGACTTACGTCGGTCCGCTCTATGCCACATTCAGGCGTATCTTGTTTTGTGGACACAAAACAAAGATACGCCGGCGCATCTTAGAACTTACACGGCGTATCAATAAATACGCCGTCGTAAGTTCTTTGTGAATTTGGCCCAAAGTGTCTATTCCTGTTGAACCAGAGAAAAGAGCTGTGTCTCTCGTTTCTGGGGGGGAAATCTGTATGGATCGTGTCGCTAGATTGTGGAGTGTCGATAAGCTGTCTTGGGCTCGGAATGGAATCTTAAACAGCGTTAACCCCTGTCCCATTTGGGGTTCCGTTTCAAGGACTCTGCTTGGCAGTCCTGGATGTAGGGAGTACTCAGGCACACACATGGATGCTGGGCATTCCTGTATGTAAGGGGGAACTCTGCTGGGCAGTCCTGAATGAATGAATGAATGAATGAAAACTTGTATAGCGCGGCACATGCGAACTGAATCGCCTCTGGGCGCTTGTTGTTCCTGTCTCCTTTGATATCAAAAGAGAAAAGTCTTGACCTGGATGGAGGGAGGCCTCTGTTTGGCACTCCTGGATGTAGGGAGGACTCTGTTCAGCACTCCTGGATGTAGGGAGGACTCTGTTTGGCACTCCTGGATGTAGAAAGGACTCTGGTGCACACACATGGATGCTGGGCATTCCTTGATGTAAGAGGGGACTCAGCTGGGCTCTCCTGGATGTACGAGAGAATTCTGTCAGGCGCTCTGGGATATAAGGGAGGACACTGTGCGGCAATCCTGGGTGTAGGGAGGACTCTGTCAGACACTCCTGGATGTAGGGATGACTCTGGTGTGCACACATGGATGCTGGGCATTCCTGGATGTAAGGAAAGACTCAGCTGGGCTTTCCTGGATATAAAGGTGGATTCTGTCAGACACTCTGGGACATAAGGCAGGACTCTGTTCGGCAATCCTGGATGTAGGGAGGACTCTGTCAGGCACTCCTGGATGTAAGGTTGGACTCTGGTGTGCACACATGGATGCTGAGTAGGGAGGAGTCTACTCAGCATTGCTGGATGTAGGGAGGACTCTGTTCAACACTCCTGGATATAGGGAGGACACTGTTCAGTACTCTTGGATGTAGGGAGGTCTCTACTAGGCACTCATGGATTTAGGGAGGACTCTAGTACTCTCGGATGTAGGGAGGATCTACTCGGCACTCCTGGATGTAGTGAGGACTCTGGTGTGCACACATGAATGCTGGGCATTCCTAAATGTAGGGAGGACTCTGTCAGGCACTCCTGGATGTAAGGTTGGACTCTGGTGTGCACACATGGATGCTGAGTAGGGAGGACTGTACTCAGCATTGCTGGATGTAGGGAGGACTCTGTTCAACACTCCTGGATATAGGGAGGACTCTGCTCAGCATTCCTGGTAGTAGGGAGGACTCTGCTTGGTACTCCTGGATGTAGGGAGGACTCTGCCTGGTACTCCTGGATGTAGAGAGGATTCTGCTTGGCATTGCTGGATGTAGGGAAGACTCTACTTGGCATTCCTAGATGTAGAGTGGACTCTGCCTGAAACTCCTGGATGTAGGGAGGACTCTGCTCGGCATTCCTGTTTGTAGAGTGGGCTCTGCCTGGAACTTCTGGATGTAGGGAGGACTCTGCTCGGCACTCCTGGATGTAGCGAAGACTCTGCCTGGTACTCCTGGATGTAGTGAGGACTCTGCTCGGCATTACTGGATGTTACTGGATGTAAGGGAGGACTCTGGTGCGCACACATGGATGCTCGGCACTACTACTACTGGATTTAGGGCCCTGTAGATATAATGGGGGGAGTCTCAATAAAAATCTTTATTTTTTGGTCATGAATATATGTAAATGTAGCACTACCCCCGGAGGAGCCGCTGGTTGATTGTTGGGTTTGGCACATTACATGACTCTATCATTGTCTAGGGGTGTGATGCAGGAACAAAGTAGTGAGCGGAGGTCCAGACATTCAATAAAGTTTTCCAAGGCTTTATTTCCAGGCCAACACAGCCAACATCAACTTCAGTTAGGAAGGAAAAGGTTGATGAGAGTAAAGGGATGAACTTGCAGTGTCAGGCCTGGATGTAGACGGGCAATCCAGCCCTTAGTAACAGCGATCCGTAGTGGATGAATATAGGGCTGAATCCTTCCAATGAACTCCAGTCCGGGTCACCTGGAGACAGTAATGCGTACCTGTAGCATCCCAGTCACCAGATCCCAGATTAGTGCGGCACTCAGCCTGAGATCCGTTTGAATGGAACCTGGAAGCCAGTGGATCACTGGGGTCCTCTTTCGCCTCCGGTTGAGACTCGGTGAAGCCTTCAAGCTTGGCCAGGAGGGCCACGCCGGTGGGGCCCATAGGTGCGCACACCCTGAAGGTGGATGCCGCACCCAGCACCGGGACCCCACAAAGGTTTTAGAATACATGACACCTGTCACATATATACTCCTCCCAAGCATGCCCTGTGAGGGAGGAACTCCTCCAATTGGCTGCTGGGGAAGACTTGCTCTGCCAGAATCCCCGCTGGCGTCAACTGCTGGCCGGAGATGATACTACATCCCTAGAATGCAGATTGGCCCAGGAGACCTTTCTGGAGCGACAGGGGTCATAATTTAAATAAATCACGAATAGGAGCAACGTAGCTCTCCCATTCCAAGTAACTTTAGCATAGTGCCCATACTGAAAGTAAGGGGGCGCTACATAAAATATACAATTCGGCCCTTGTACTGAAGAGTCCAGTGACGAGTGTGAACCAGGCATAAGTGTTTGGATCCACTTTAATATCTGGTAGCTCCTGTAATAATATATTGTGCCGTATATAATATCTAGTATTTCTCTCTGTTTCCTCCCAGGTACATTAGAGGGCACTTTTCCTCAGTCCAACACACCGCGCATATTTACTTGCTAAGACTTGGCACATTCTTGTAAATATTGACATAAAATGTTTTCAAATGTTCGACATTCTTAAAGATTAACCCGTCTCTGGCTGCCAACTTCCTAAAGAATTCCATGAAGCTCAGTCAGCGAACTTCCTCATGTATACAATGTACATGCCGTTCAGCGCGCCTGACAAGTGATCCGTGGGAACAGGGCTACCTTAAAGGGGAACGGTAACCTTTTAAATTTGTTTTTAATACACAAAGGAAATAGAGCAGCTTAAAGTATAACTCCAGCCAACATATCATTTTCTAGTTTTGATTACAGTGGGGAATACTTAGAACTTGTGTCAGGTTTTTCTTGTTGCCTGTGTCTCCATTGAGGAGATATTTGCCCCCTGACTGAACACTGACCAGCTGCTCACACCTGTACACACTCCATGGCCATGATGCCGAACTTTGTGGCAGCAACAAAAATCAAACAGCATGTTCTGATTGGCGCTACCACCACCCAACATGACCCCTGGGCTGCATGCAAAGGCAGCATGGACGTGCAGCATTTACAGGGTTAAATCAGGTAGTGAGGTGGCAACATATCTCCTCTATACTGCCTGTCAAATACTCTCTTAAAAGTGATCTAAACATGGATTGCTCTTCATATGGCCCAACATATTTGAATAAGCCCCTATGGCAGTAATGGCGAAACTTGGCACCCCAGATGTTTTGGAACTACATTTCCATGATGCTCAACCACACTGCAGAGAGCATGAACATCATGGGAAATGTAGTTCCAAAACATCTGGGGTGCCAAGGTTCGCCATCACTGCCCTTAGGGAGTTTCCTCTTGTCTACCTGTCCTGGAGACCATTGTCATTGAAAGTGAAAGTAAAAAGAAAATGCCAAACTATGGGTTGTCCCCAGAACAGGAATAGAGGGGAAATCTTTCAATGAGGACACTAGTTCTGGTCACCCTGGAGGCTACCATGGATTTCTTCTCACTTCCTGTTATGGCTATAGGGCAGGAAGTGAAGAGGAAATCTCCCCAAATGGGACACAAAATGTGGTGCTGGAAAGGCATGTTCTGTTTACGATTCCTGAATGTGCTGCCCTTGCAAAGAGTGAGTGGGTTAAAGAATATGTATGTGGGCAAATAGGGGGCACGGAATCCTAAATTTGGATTAAGGTAATCATATTGCAGGTATAATACATACAGAATCCTCCCACTACAAATCCCCCACCCCGCAGAGAAAACCGAACATCAGCTAGGTACAAACACAGATTATCTATATATCCAATAAGGTAACCTGTGAAGCTCTGGTGAACTCCATGCCCAAGAGGGTTAAAGGCAGTACTGGAAAATAATGGTGGCCACACAAAATATTGACACTTTGAGCACAATTTGGACATTTTCACTTAGGGGTGTACTCACTTTTGTTGCCAGTGGTTTAGACATTAATGGCTGTGTGTTGAGTTATTTTTAGGGGGCAACAAATTTACACTGTTATACAAGCTGTACACTCACTACTTTACATTGTAGCAAAGTGGCACTTCTTCAGTGTTGTCACATGAAAAGATATAATAAAATATTTTCAAAAATGTGAGGGGTGTACTCACTTTTGTGAGATACTATATATATATATATATATATATATATATATATATATATATATATTGTAATATTGGGGGTTGTTAGACTCCAGTGATAGATGCAGTTTGCCGTGAGTACACCAAGCCAGAACAGCGTTTTTAAGGGCCTGGTAGCCCAATTTTATTTACAAGCTCACAAAATACAAATAGAAGCCCTCGCAAGGGGTTCCACCATTCCTGTATATTGTCCTCCGGCTGTTTCAGACCTCCAACTTAGGCCCACGTTCTGCTCCTCAGAACTACCCATTTCCTAACGGTAAGCACACAGCCAACTTACTCCTGACCAGCGTCTTGCTGCTCAATCGCACAAGCCTGCCTCATGCAGTAGCTGCACCTATGCAGCGCATCTGACTCCTCTGAGAGTTTTGGGAGCTCACACCTGGCTCCCAGGACCAGACTTCCTGTCTGCGGGTGGGGCCCTGAGCCACAGCCAGGCCAGCACTAAAAAGCTGAACACACAGCTGTGTCGTTAATGCGTCTGTCCATCCAAAATATGGCGAAAACCAGCCATCTTTCAGGAAGGACAGAGTCAAACCATCACAATATATATATATATATATATATATATATATATATATATATATATATATATACATAGAATAGAAATGTATATCAGCTTGCCAATGTAAAGTTCCACATCCATGCACTCTGAGGGGTAATTTACTAAAGGCAAATAGAAAGTGAAGTTGCTCTAGAGCTTAGTAAGTGAATAGAGACTCTGCTGACTTTTGTCATCCTATCATGTGCAAGCAAAAATGCTGTTTTTTTTATTTTCCTTGCACGTGATTGGCTATTTTTTAAAAAGCAACGTTTTACCTCACTTATTAAACCCACATGTGCTTTTTTTTTTACCAGTACTATTCCTTTTGAAATTTACAAATGCAACAATTTAGGCCGTGTACACACGGCAGAGAACCTCGACGGGCAGAACACATCGTTCCGCCCGTCGAGGTTCTCTCCCGGCCGTCGAATTCGGCGACCCGCCTGTCGGGAATGGCAACCAGCCATTCTTCCAGGCGGGCCGTCGAGGAAATAGAGAGCGTGCTCTCTATTTCGGCTCGACGGGCTTCCCGACGGGAAGCTCGCCGAGACCGTACACACGGCCGAGGTCCTCGCTGGAATGTGCATTCCAGCGAGGTTCTCGCTGATTTTCAGCGAGAACCTCGGCCGTGTGTACGGCACCTTAGAGATCAGATGAAACACTTTTCATGGGAAACACTTTTTGATAGATAAAAAGTACATTTTATATACAGTACAGACCAAATGTTTGGACACACCTTCTCATTCAAAGAGTTTTCTTTATTTTCATGACTATGAAAATTGTAGAGTCACACTGAAGGCATCAAAACTATGAATTAACACATGTGGAATTATATACATAACAAAAAAGTGTGAAACAACTGAAAATATATGTAATTTTCTAGGTTCTTCAAAGTAGCCATCTTTTGCAGCAGACACATCTCTAGAACAACTGTTAAGAGGAGACTGTGTGAATCAGGCCTTCATGGTAGAATATCTGCTAGGAAACCACTGCTAAAGAAAGGCAACAAGCAACAGAGACTTGTTTGGGCTAAAGAACACAAGGGATGGACATTAGACCAGTGGAAATCTGTGCTTTGGTCTGATGAGTCCAAATTTGAGATCTTTGGTTCCAACCACCGTGTCTTTGTGCGACGCAGAAAAGGTGAACGGATGGACTCTACATGCCTGGTTCCCACTGTGAAGCATGGAGGAGGAGGTGTGATGGTGTGGGGGTGCTTTGCTGGTGACACTGTTGGGGATATATTCAAAATTGAAGGCATACTGAACCAGGATGGCTACCACAGCATCTTGTAGTGGCATGCTATTCCATCCGGTTTGCGTTTAGTTGGACCACCATTTATTTTTCAACAGGACAATGACCCCAAACACACCTCCAGGCTGAAGAAGGAGAGTGATGGGGTCCTGCGCCAGATAACCTGGCCTCCACAGTCACCGGACCTGATCCCAATCGAGATGGTTTGGGGTGAGCTGGACCGCAGAGTGAAGGCAAAAGGGCCAACAAGTGCTAAGCATCTCTGGGAACTCCTTCAAGACTGTTGGAAGACCATTTCAGGTGACTACCTCTTGAAGCTCATCAAGAGAATGCAAAGAGTGTGCAAAGCAGCAATCAAAGCAAAAAGTGGCTACTTTGAAGAACCTAGAAAAGCTTCACACTTTTGTGTTATGTATATAATTCCACATGTGTTAATTCATAGTTTTGATGCCTTCAGTGTAAATCTAAAATTTTCATAGTCATGAAAATAAAGAAAACTCCTTGAATGAGAAGGCGTGTCCAAACTTTTGGTCTGTACTGTACATCTATATGGATCAGGCCACAATGAGGGACCAATGAGGAGGGAGAGAGGGACAATGCTCAAAATCAGGGACAGTTGGGAGCTATGGTGTAGAGGCTCAGCCAGAGAGGAGCCTGATAATTTCAGAGGTTCAGAGGTGAACCGAGTGTTGCCAGAGGTGTAGGAGAAGCAGTTGCCACATCGGACGATCTCTCCTGTTACCAGAGGCAAGTGAGGGGGATAACTACTTCTGTTATCAGAGGCCAGGTTTGTGAAGTCTGAAGAAGTAACAGGAGCAGCCTTTCTCACTAGCCTATTCTATTCTACTGTATGTCATTTTTATGGCATATTTTTTTTACTAGTAATGGCGGTGATCTACGATTTTAAGCGGTACTGCGACATTGCGTTGGACAGATCCTACACTTTTGACACATTTATGGGACATTGACATTTATGCAGCGATCAGTGCTATAAAGATGCACTGGTTACTGTGGAAATATCACTGGTAGGGAAAGGTGTTAACACTAGGGGGTGATCAAAGGGTTAAATGTGTTCCCTCTTGAGTGTTTCTTACTGTGGGGGGATGTGACTGACTGGGGGAGGAGACATATCATTGTTCCTACTTACTAGGAACAAACAATCTGTCTCCTCTCCCTTGACAGAACAGGGATTTATGTTTTTACACACACAAATCATCGTTCTTGCTCTCATGCCCACGGTTGCGCACGCCGGTCAGGTGCATCGGGTCCCCCGCCGTGCAGCAGGTGCCGTATGCATGCCTCCTCATAAAGGGGACGATGTACCCATGCAGCCTTTTGCGGGAATGTGCCACTTTACCAACGTATATCGGCGTGAGACGGTTGGCAAGTGGTTAAAGTAATTGTAAACTATCACCTTGTAAAACAACCCATTCAGTGTAAAATAGAAATGAAAGACAAAACATTTTTGTATAGATCTAAAAATACATTATAAATACATTTTTCCCTTTATATAAGTGATCACATTCCCTCTGTTCTCAGCTGCATAGGAGCTGGAAAGGAGAAGCAGCAGTACACTGAGTTCTCAAGTGAATAGCTGTGCAGCAGGGGTGTGTCAAGACAAGTCAGATCATTGGAGGAGAGTACACTGAGCTTCCAGCATAGCTAGAGAACTGACCACAGTGTGTCCTCCTGCTTAGTGTGGTCAGTTTTTAATAGGAAAGCAGAGGGACTGGCAGGGACACCAGGGATTCCCTATAAAGGAAGCAATACAAAGAGAACAGGAGACTTTTCTCAAACAAGTATATGGTACAGCAGGCACATAACAGGAATATAAAATGTTTTGCTAAACAAGGTAAAAAAAAATCTTCACATTACGGGTGATCTTCGCTCCACCTGATGGAAGCAGTACTCTCCTCAGACCAGTGGTCACTGTGACCTCCATCTGCCAATATAGGATTCTGCAGACAAGTCACATCTGTCATGTGTTTACTAATCTCAAAAACAAACAAAAAATGCTATTAGCTGAAATTGTAATCTTTTTTGGCGTCTCATCAATTTTATCCATCCAAGTATAATCGTTTCCCGCTTTTATCTCCTCTTCCACAGATTTTGTATTCTGTTTGACAGAAATTCCCAAAGACCCAGAATAATTTATATCTCTGTCCTCCTTTCCCCCTTCAAATATCTGCGTGATGAAATCATTTATTGTGAATTATTTATGTATGATCCCGATGGCTATCGTTGTGCATCCTCTCCAGTATGGTACTAGTGTGAGTCCAGCTACGCCGCCGGCCGCGTGTGTTCATCGCGGCACAAGTGCAGGTCAGCTCAGGTGAAATCCTGCTAGTGTTTTTTCTTTAGGATTAGATGGAATCTCATACTGTATTCTGTGAAACAAGGGAGAGAAGATAAGGTGGAAACATTTTTATTCTCAGAGATGCCATCTGCTGCAAAACATCTGGGCTGTATTCTGGATTTTTACAGACAATTTTACTGACTTGTCCCAGTTCTCAGATACAAGAGCTTTTCAGAATAACAACTCACCCCTGGATACTGGCCGGATATTTAACAGTGATGTCACTAGGGTTGGTGTCACCTGGTGCAGTAAAACACCAGGTCCCGGGAGAGAGAGAGGGGGGAGAGAGAGGTTAGATTTATTGAGAGGGGAGAACAAGAAGAGAGAGATGGGGTCAGGAAGAGAGAGAGAGAGATCAGAGAGAAAAAGAGGGGAGAGCAAGAAGAGAGAGATGGGGTCAGAAAGAGAGGTCAGAGAGAAAGAGAGGGCAGAGCAAGAAGAGAGAGATGGGGCCAGGAAGAGAGGTCAGAGAGAAAGAGAGGGCAGAGCAAGAAGAGAGAGATGGGGCCAGGAAGAGAGGTCAGAGAGAAAGAGAGGGCAGAGCAAGAAGAGAGAGATGGGGTCAGGAAGAGAGGTCAGAGAGAAAGAGAGGGCAGAGCAAGAGGAGAGAGATGGGGCAGAAGAAGAGAGGGGGAGAAAGAGGGGCATAGAAAGAGGTCAGAGCGAAAGAGAGGGGGGAACAAGAAGAGAGAGAGTTGGGGGAATCACGTCAAACAAGAGGGGGGGCAGGAAGAGAGAGGAGGGGCAGGGGGAGACAGAGAGAGAGGCAGGAAGGGAGAGAGACAGAAAGAAGGGAGGCAGGGAGAGAGAGTGGAGGGGCAGGGGGAGAGAGAGAGGGGTGCAGGGGGAAAGATGTGGCAGGGAGAGAGACAGGGGGCAGGGAGAGAGAAGGGAGGCAGGGAGAGAGAGAGAGAGAAGGGAGACAGGGAGAGAGAGAGGAGGGACAGGGGGGAGAGGGGGTAGGGAGAGAGGGGGGCTAGAAGAGTGGGGCAGAGTCTGGTCAGTGCTCACTCACTTTGTCCCTGGAGTCGGTGGAAGCGGTGCGGCCTTTCAGGGGGCATCAGAGAGGCTCGACTCAGGTGAGGTCTGCACCCACTGCACCCCTCCTAGTGACGCCACTGACATTTAGATAGGTACTTACACCAATGCCAACCAAAAGATACCCTCACCCCTCTTTAAAACTGAACCAGGTCAAATATTTGTTGCATATTTACATCGGTCCAGCTTGGCACAATGTAGGTACCTATGCTATACCTGAATGATTGCTGGAGAAGCTAGAAATCACTATATGAGTTGATGCTACTGCACTGATTGCCAATATTCTGGGACGTGTATTGAGTGGCTGTACTACTGCATATTGACCACAGGGGGTCACTTGCTTAGCACCACCACTCACATAATTTTATACAATGCATTTTCTGATTAGATAAGTTGAAGAGAAGGGGCAGTAATTTCAAAAGCTCCGCCTTACCCAATCAATGAACACCTTGCATTCATTGAAAAAATACATTCTGTGAATGGTGGTGGTGCTTGACAAATGACCCCCTGTGCTTAGTGAGCAGCCACTTAACACAGGATCTGGAAAGGTCACTGTAATCACTGTAGTAGTAATGACTACTACAGTAATCTCTATTATCTACTGGGTCCTGTACTGAGTGCCTGCCCCACTACATACCGACTACATGGGGTCACTTGTTCAGCACCGCTACCATTCACAGAATGAAGAGAAGGTGAATTGGATGAAGTTGAATTTTGTGATTTCCACCTCATCCAATGAGAGAATGCCTTGCAGTCATTAAAAAAAGTAGTGACAGTGATGGGCACAAGTCCCAGAGAATAACTCTGCCCTCTCGTCCCGTCAGCATGCTTCTTGTCATGATATGTGTATTAAACAGGTCCTGATTGTCTTGAAGTGCTACCTAATCCTAGTCAGAGTTCTACTGTACAGGGTATTACAAGAGGCTGATACCAAGTCAAATTTCTCTGCGGTAGTTCAATAAGACTTACAAGTCGTGTCTCTTCCCCAGTCTATAACTGGTAAGTGAAAGAAGAAGGAGAAGACTGATGAGCTCATGTGAGCACTGTGATACAACTGATTGGCTTCATATGCTGCTTCTCCTTATCCTAGTCTGGGCTCTGATATACAGGGTCTGCAAGAGGCTTATACCAGGTCAAACTTAGGAACATACAATTTTTTTAAATAATCATGTATTAGTGAATACAGAACTTCATTAAAGTGGTTGTAAACCCTTACATACAGTATACCTATTGAAGTGACTAGCATCAATTGAAACACATCCTCCTACATAAGTTGTACTTATTTATCTGCTGCCCTCTATTCTCCACAGCCTACTAAAGCACACATTTTACAAAGCATCACTGAGCTCTAGCAGGCAGCGGGAGGGGATCTTATTTCACGCACAGATCAGGGAGCTGAGTGCAACCTCATACCTCCCAACTTTTTGAGATGGGAATGAGGGACACCTATCAGCAAAAGTATGCAGGCATAGGACACACCCCTTATCAAGCTCCCTTAAAGGATAATTGTAAAAAAAAAAAGATTTGTTAAACCCACAAGTGCTTTTTTACCACTAATAGTCCTTTATATTGGCTTTTGGAATTTACAAATGCAGCAATTTAGAAATCAGATGAAAGGTTTAGTACTGGGAAACACTTTTTGAAAGATAAAAAGTGCACTTTATATACATCTATATAGATCAGACCAAAATGAGGGACAAATAAGGATGAATGAGGGACAGAGAGACATTGCTTGAAATCAGGGACAGTTCCTCAAATCAGGGACAGTTGGGAGCTATGGAACCTCAGGAAAGGACACACCACCCTGACACAAAGTCACATAGTGAAACATGCACAGCTAATACTGTCATTCACCTTCTGTGTGCTGGGGATGGGGAAAGGGGGCCGTCACCTGGGTTTCTGTGGTGTCATCATAGAGTCTAGACCAGTGGTTCTCAACCTTCTAGTGCTGTGACTCCTTGATAACATTTCCCAAGATGTGGGGACCCCTAACGGTAAAATAATTTTTGTAGTGTGGGTTGTCAGCACCCAAGGCAAGACAAGTAATTTGCGCCCCTAACCCACAGACATTTAGCGCTACCTGAGTCCTTTTTATTGGCAACTATAATCACATGTAGTGTTACTCACTGTGTCTCCGGCTTTACTGTGTCTTGTGGTGTCTTGTGGTGTCTCGTAGCAGTGACACCTATGTCGAAATCAGGAGATAGAGTCGGCTCTAGCCCCTCCCACTTCACTTTCCTCACCAGTCAGCTGACCTCTAGTCTTTGCCCCCCAGCCATGCCGTGAACTGAATGGACGCCTGCGAAGAGGCTGAGTGGGTAGCTGTGGGCTCCAGGTACAGCCCAGCTAGGCAGCTGCAAGATCCAGGTGGCTGGGAGAGTGGTGTGGGCTTCAGGAACAGCCCAGGATTTGGTGACCCCTGTCAAATCATCATTCGACCCCCCAGGGGGTCCCGACCCCAGGTTGAGAACCACTGGTCTAGACAGTCACAAGTGACTCATGCAGACAGCATAGGGAAGAGAGAGCATGTAGGGACCACACTAGGTGTTTTGGATGGAGACTAGTACACACTACAGAGTGATATGCTTTGCTCATTTTCCATCTCAGAGGTTTACAACAACTTTAATTTGCTTCTTTTATGTCTGCCTTGAATCCAACATTAACACAAATTCTGCACTTTTATTGGGCCGGAGTCCTTCCTTAACATAACACAGCTACTACACCGAGCTTGTTTAATTCTCATCCCTTAATGTGAGTGTTACCAGCTGAGTTTACATAACTCGGCTCAGTTTATATATAGATAGCAGTTAAGGCCTTGTATTGTTTAGTGGGAAAATACTGTATGGACCCATACTGAGTTTAATGATGATTAATTACTATCCCAGAAAGTTGTTCGTCTTCTAAAGTCTAGATCCGGTTACTGTAGTCTGTTTGCAGAGTACATGGTGGGTCGCCTTTCTAGTACGAGAATTTTCTGCCATCACTGGTAATAAATCATCTTTGTGTTATCGCGATCGCAGAACTGTCCTATGATCTGTCATCCAAAGGCTTCATGAAGTGAGAATTGCTAAATATATCCCAAGTGAACTCAAGGTCAGTGGATAAATCACAGGAGCCAGCCATGGAAAGTAGAGAAAAATTACTTTCTTCTTTTTCCACTTCCTGGCCCTTTCCATTTCCTCAGTCAACAGTTGTGGAAGTGAAACCAACTGTACTTAAAACTAAATTCCAGGCAGGAAAACATTCATTGAAATATGTGTTCCATAGTAGCCACAATGGATAGAAATCCACGGTGTGTGCACCCAATGCATTTTCAAAGCCAGTTATTACCTAACCCTAATGTACTGACTGCCTATTTCATTTCTAGAGGCTCTAAACTGCCAGGTCGGTACAAATACCCCCAAAATTACCAGCTTTTGGCAAAGTGGAGGAGAAGCAGGGTGAGTTTTCTGTTGCATTTTTTTGCCACATTTTTTTGGAAAATGAACAAAGTAATTAAAATTTGATTTTATATCACAAAGTTCTAATTTTGCATAGTTGGCAGGGGCGATCCATCCATTAGGGGCGCACAAACGCCACCCAGGTGTTAGAACAACAAATTAATATTCGCTATTGAAACACTGATCCTCAATCTGGCGAAGTCAGAAGTAGGTCTGAGCCCAGGCTTCTCAGTCCCGATTTCGGCCGCGATTTAAGAGACATCTGTGCAGGTTTCTGCACAGATGTCAATGTAAATCGCGAGCTGAAATCGCAAAAAGTAGTACAGAGACTACTTTTTGAAATTGGTGCAATGGCGCAGATGCAGCGTCGCGCCGATTAGGACAGTGCCATTGCTGGCAATTTGTGTCAAAATCTGCCGTGTGAACCAGGGCTTAAACCCATTTTCTAATTGGCCAAAAAGAGAAGAGTCTAAATTGGCCGTCGAGGAGGAGGGAGGAAACGGAAGCCGCTGCAATGCCCGTGGAGAGCAGGGGAAGGGAAAGATGTTGTCACTGCCAAGCAAGGGAAGTCGCTGGCGAAGATCGGGAGAAGCTCTGCCCACCATAGATGGGGTAAGGGCACCAGACACGACCGACTGTGGGGCGGGCATGGTACTGTTTGCCGTCTCCCCAAAAAAAGTCCATCTAGTTCTACTAATTTTAACTGGTTATTTCTCACACACACAGCATTAGTATGTGATGGAGTTTATAAAATGACTATTGTGCCTATGATTATCCCTCTCTTTTAACCACTCAAATACTGTTATTTTCTTTCTTTTCTTTCTTTTATTATCTTTATTATTTATTTTCTTTCTTGTTGCAATATGTATATGTATATGTATATGTGTGTGTGTTTTGGTATTTGTGTAACAAGACAGACAGATGTCTCTCCCAATACCCACTACTCTCCCCTCCCACCATGCAAAGGGAACATGGCTCCCATGTCCTGGAATGTGAAGCCTTGTGGTCAAGAATAAATGTCACAAAAGAAGACTATATATGGATGAACCAATCAAATACACACTTTTGTGATGACGATTGCTTATGTCACTTAGTTTATATAAGGGGCTGTGACCCTGAATAAACGCCTGTTTATGAGAGAGAGCTCATACTGACTGGTGTATTCTAGTGTGATCTTTCTTCTACATGCATGCATTTACATCATCATATATTTGGATCAGCGGCAAGAATAGAAAATTAGTATCCTGGAATTGGACCCAAGTATGGGGATACCACGTGTGTAGCCCAAAATCCATGAGGGACTTTAATGCCGCGTACACACGATCACTTTTTGCGATGAAATAAAACGACGTTTTCAAAAACGTCATTTAAAATCATCGTGTGTGGGCAAAACGTCGTTTTATGTCTTCAAAAAAACGATGAAAAAAAAATTCGAACATGCTTGAATTTTTTGTGTCGTTTTTCAAAACGTCGTTTTTTGTGTCATAAAAAGTCACCGTGTGGGCAAAACGATGTGCAAAACGACGTTTTCAACCCGCGCCTGCTCAGAAGCAATTTTTCATACGGGAGCGCTTGTTCAGGTAAAACTACTGTTCAGAATGGATTAAGCACATTCGTTTCTTTTTAAAAGTATAATGAAGCAAAGAATGCGCTGCATTTGAACCAATGCATTTAAATGCTACACTAAATTCCTAGTTTGTTGTGGCTCATCTTGTTACATAGTTGACATTTCAAAAAACTTTTTATTTAAAAATAAAAAAAAGGGAGATGATGTGCTTAAACCAAAAAAGAGGAAATAAAGAAATAAAGACCAAAAAAAAAAAAAAAAATAGAAAGTCAAAAGGTTAACAGATCTTGTTACATATTTCTGTTAACCTTTTTTTTTTTTTTTTCTTTATGTCTTTATTTCCTCTTTTTTTGTTTAAGCACATCATCTCCCTTTTTTTTTTTTAAATGTTTAAATGTTTATCAAAATGTGAATTCTGGTTGATTTTGGAGTGTGTGACCCAACATATTTTTTTTTTTTTTTTTAATAAATTACCAACAAGGAGGTTGTTGTCCCATGTTCCTTATTTTTTTTAAATGTGTCTGCCTACTCAGTAAATGATCTCTATATATTGTTCAAAATACACATGTACAAATTTTGCAACGAAAAAAAAAAGACATTTATTTCTGTCGCAAAGCAATAAAGCAAATCAAAAAATTACACACTTCTGGCAAATAAAAATGTAATCAAAATAAAAACAAAAAAGCCAGGAAGAAAGCAAAGGAGACCCTGCTGGTATTTGAAAAGACAAGGGTCCAACAAAGCAACACTGACGTCTGTCAAGACAAAATAAATTCGATTAGGGGCACCATCATTTCTTCTTCCCTTTACTCTTCCCTGCAGTCTTCCCTGCAGCCTTCCCTGCAGCCCGAGTCTTCGGGGGCTGGGTTCCTGGAGGCAAGGTTGTGGCAGGAGCCAGAGCAGGCTCAGGAAGAGGAGGAGCAGGAGAAGGAGCAGGAGCAGGAGCAGGAAGAGCAGAGAGGACAGGAGTGCCGATCAGCCCAATGTCAATGTCGTCATTGAGCTTGCCCAGTGTGGCCATGCTTATGGCCTTAAAGATTAAGAGCTCGCAGCGCACACGCTGGCCCGGCTCCAGCTTTTGGAGCTTGGCCGCGATCAGCGCTCCAAAGCCCTCTTCTTCACTGGGTTGCTCTCTGATGGCCGCTGTTGCTTCACGGAGCATGGCCTGGGTCTCCTCCTCCATTTGCATGAGTCTCCGTGCCCTTTTTGCGGGAGTGCGTAGAGGAGGGATCTGGGAGATGCAATCTCGCCGGCGTGACTCCTGTCCCCCCGTGGGGCCTGCCTCCTCCTGTCTCCCCGTGGGGCCTGCCTCCTCCTGGCTCCCAGTGGGCTCTGCCTCCTCCTGGCTCCCAATGGGCTCTGCCTCCTCCTGGCTTTGCTCTGTCTGTGTAGGAAAAAAAGGGACCTAGTTAATTTGTTGTCCTCATTAATCACACCCATTTCTAAAATCCTGACATATGCTAATTGTCTGCAAAAATCGTTTACACACAGGGCACACATCCCTAATTTTGTGGCCTCTTACCCAGCTACAGATATGTGCCCCCTAGCGGTGGGGGGTTGATGTTGGCTGAAATTGCTCAGTAGGGGGCCTTTCCACAAACTAAAAATGGATGTTTTGTTTTGTGGGGGTGGCCAAAATGGGAATTAACAAAAAGGCTGTTTCTCATCTGCGACCCCTTCCCGGTGTATTGTGTTTACCCCCCTAGAGGTGTACCCAAAATTTACACACAATCATTATGACCTGTGCATTTATGGATTTTGTCCCCATTCTGTTTTGCGGCTATTGCCTAGTGACATGTTCCTAATTTTTGCTGCAATCATATATAATTTACAACACTTGTAACATCAATTTGACAACATTATTCTACATTGCAGTTCATAATTTGTTAGTAAAATGCAATACCTGGCTCCATGGGTCACAATCTGGGTCCTCCAGTAACTCAGCCTCTTCCTCCGAGGTAGCCTGCTCTTGCCTGCAGGGAAGACTGGAGGACTGACTGCAGGGAAGAGGGGCCTGTCTCCTTGGGGGAAGGGTCGACACGGATGGCCGGGATTCTATATGGTCATCCAGGAACTGCAGCTGATTATAATACCAGAGGTTTGGCCTATATACGGACTCAGCTGCAGCTCCTGATCGGATTGAGGCCTGGACTAATGACCGTTGGGTCCTGTAGGTGCCCCTAATCGAATTTATTTTGGTCTTCACAGTCGCAGTAGTTGCATTTGGGACCCTTGTCTTGACAAATACCAGAATGGTCTCCAGTGCTTGCTTCCTGGCCTCTTTGTTTTTATTTTTTTTGTTTTTTGTTTGCCAGAGGACTGGCTGCTCCCTCCATCTTTGTATGAATTCCGTAAAAAATTCCTGCTCCTTGAAGGCCTCCATGTTGTCTGCATGTAAAATGGAAAAACCTAGTGTCAGTGAAGCCACTCCTACTACTAAAAGCTTTAAAACACCATATCTTCTCTAGCACACAACATCATCCACTGTTCAGTAATATTAACGTCAAAAATTCAGTTACATACCGTCGTATGATTCGATCGTGACTTGCGCCTTCTTCCGCAGACTGTGAACGTCGCTTTCAATGACGTCGGATCCCTTTAAACACTGCGCACGTGTGACGCGACGCACACGTGTGATGCGAGGCATACCCCGCCCCTGACGTTCGGTCTCGTCCTTTACACGCCCCTTTCTCTAACTTTTTTTGGTGGGTGTCATTTCTGGAGGAACAAGCCCGGGCAAAAATATGGCAAGCTCAAGCCAGGAGGCAGGCCAGAGCCAGACCAGAAGAAGCTCCAGGCGGAGGTACAAGGCCTCAAACATGGCTTTCAAGGAGATGGTGGAGATGGTGACCATCTTTCTGCAAGAGGACTATGATGGCAAGCACGGCCCTTACCTGCATCCCAATAAATTGAAGGCGGACATAATGGAGAAAGTCATTAGGAGCCTCAGGCGGAAATTTGGACAAAGCAGGAGCAAAGAACAAGTCAGAAAGAGGTGGTCTGACCTGAAGAATAGAGAGCCAGAGCAGCTGCAGCGAATAAAAAGAATGATTCGAAACAAAAGTAAGTAATTTTGATGTGGCCTCATTTTTGGTGTTTGTTCTTTGTGCCATGTGCTTCTTCTTTCAGGTTGTACTGTATCTGTTTGTGCTCACACTAAAATTGGTCGTAGGAGTAGTCGATCATTCGTCGCTTTTTGTACTAATAAACGACGATCTTCATGACTAGTTCCCGTGGACAAATCGGAGTGCAATCACTGTATCCTCTAAAAAGAGCGTATTTGTATGATTGCAGTTTGAACATACGACGACTCCTACGACCAGTTATTGTTCTCACAAACATTAAAGTTGTGACATCTTTATTATGTTTTTAATGTGACATCAATTGTTTTTTTTAATGTAGATGTGTACCTAGTAGATGTGAATAATTAATAGTAATAACAATACGCAGAAAAAGGAGAGTGTGCTCAGCAGTGGATTCTACACATGTGGACTCTGTAGTTGTATTTTTAATTATCTTTCATCCCTCTAATCTTTTACCTTTCTGGTTTCCCTTTCTTCTATTTCGTAGGGCGTAAGGAAGCATCAAGGCAGGACGCAAGTACTGATCAAGTAACACCCCCGAGGGATCTGGATGAAGGGGAAGCTGCCACCACATCCGGTAATGTGTCTGATAACACAGATACACAGGTTATGTAGGTAGGATTAATTTTTATTAATACATGGTTTGCTCGCACATTTCAGGAGCAAGTCGTGCTGGGTCAGCACTTGATAAGGACACTGCACCTTTCCTCATTCGAGAAATATGGTCCTGCGCCGAACAAATTGAGGACATCCAGCAAGCATCCAGACAAGTCCTGGAAAATACAAAAAGGGTGGGACTCCAGCTCAAAAATGTCCTGGATGTTTTGGGGAGAGTTTAAAGTATTTTATTTTTATTTTTTTATGTACGTTTTGTTAATGAGAGGAACAAACACTATTTTATAGTTATTTTAATCACCAGAAAAAAAAATAATAATAATATGATTGTATAGTTATTTTAATCACCAGAAAAAAAAAAAAAATTAATATGATTGTATAGTTATTTTAATCACCAGAAAAAAAAAAAAATAATAATATGATTGTATAGTTATTTTAATCACCAGAAAAAAAAAAAATAATAATATGATTGTATAGTTATTTTAATCACCAGAAAAAAAAAAATAATAATAATATGATTGTATAGTTATTTTAATCACCAGAAAAAAAAAAAAGGGTTTTTGTTTGAATCACTAGAAAAAAACCAAAGGATTGTACCTGTTTTCTTGTTCAAATAATGTTAAAAATTAAAAAAATTGTCACTTTCACAATTGTGTGGCTTGTTATTTTATATGAATGCTGACCTTCAAAATATGTTACTGCTGGTAACATCAAACAATGATGGATATTTAGACCATTCAAAACACAAAAAACACTATGATAACCTAGGAGGCAATGAAAATACACAAACATTCACAATATTGTAAAAAAAATAAGTAGACTGTTTCTTTCATTAAAGATTTTTATTATGCAAATCAGCCAAGATCTGGCATTGGTATGGCCCCCCTACCCATAAAGTAGTCCACGTAGGCCTGGCGCACAGCACGTGCATTTTGGGGGGCCAAGCCTGGATGGCCTGCCTCACGGGCCACATCAGGTACATGAACTGCCTCGTCAGGCAATAATGCAATATAATTGACAGAATGTCTTCTGAGATAATTATGGAGGATACAGCAACATAAAATGATGGTATCCCATTTGTATTCAGCCATGTTTATGGCCGTTAAAAACAAGCGGAACCGGCTGGCCATGATGCCAAACGCATTCTCAACCACTCTTCTGGCTCTGGCCAGCCGATAATTAAAGACCCTCCTCTCATGGGTGAGGGCACGTTGGGGAAATGGCCTCAGGAGGTGGGGACCCAAGCCAAATGCCTCGTCTGCAATGAACACAAAAGGAAGCCCCTCTTCGTTCTCCTCGCAGGTGGCAATCCCAGCTCCTCCGACTGAAGCCGTTGGGCAAACTCGGTCTCGGCAAAGACCCCGCCGTCCGACATCCGCCCATTCTTCCCAACGTCTAGATATAGAAATTCATAATTTGCTGAAACCACCGCCATCAGCACGACACTGTGGAACCCCTTGTAGTTATAAAAATGGGATCCGGAATGGGGTGGTGGCACGATGCGGACGTGCTTGCCGTCAATAGCTCCTCCACAATTCGGAAAATTCCAGCGCTGGGAGAATTCCGCTGCCACAGTCTGCCATTCCTGTGGCGTGGTGGGGAACTGTAGAGAAAACCAAAAAAAATTATTCAAACAAACATTCCTAATAGAATATCCAAAAACATTCTTGGATCCTAAAAAAAGAAGAGCGTTAAGTTCAAGTATTAATTATTGACCGAATCATAAATTAAAAATAATTACTAAGCATATTAATCACACCCTCTGATGGTCACAAAACACAAACAAAATAGGGTGAGGGGGGGGCCCCAAGATGAGTTTGAGACCTTGAAACATTTCTTTTAAAAAAAAAAAGGGAAATTGTAAAAAAGATTGGGGGGGGAGGGGGAACTACAATAGGGAACAAAAATCAAGGGGGATATAGGGACTTCAAAATACTGAACAACAATAGGGAACAAAAATCAAGGGGGATATAGGGACTTCAAAATACTGAACAACAATAGGGAACAAAAATCAAGGGGGATATAGGGACTTCAAAATACTGAACAACAATAGGGAACAAAAATCAAGGGGGATATAGGGACTTCAAAATACTGAACAACAATAGGGAACAAAAATCAAGGGGGATATAGGGACTAGGCTAGGTGGGCTTGTACATTACTCAAAAATATGAAAAATAAGAACAGTTTGTGCATTTAAAGTACACCACTTACCTTAATATACTCCTCCTGCAAAACCTGGATTATGGCACAACAGGTGTCCGGGATTATGAGGCCCAGAGCCTGGGGGGAGATGCCCGTCGAGAACTTCAAGTCCTGCAGACTTCTCCCTGTTGCCAGGTACCGCAAGGTAGCAACTAGCCGCTGCTCAGCAGTGATGGCTTCCCGCATAACGGTGTCCTGCCTGGTGATATAAGGCGACACCGAAGCCAAAAGCTGCTGGAATACGGGGTCAGACATCCGAAGAAAATTCCTGAAATCATCAGGGTTATTTTCTTGGATCTCCCGCAGCAGAGGCATATGAGAGAACTGGTCCCTGCGAAGAAACCAGTCCTTGGCCCACAAAGTCCTTCTCGCCCTCCTCAAGGACCGGAGCCGGGATGCAGCACACATCCTAACAAGATGCAAAGCACGCTCTCGGCGACGAGAACGTACCCGCAACATGGTTAGAAAACGGTCGTCAAATCAGATCGGACTAAAAAAAAAACGCGCTGAAGAACAGAAAGGCCTCTGAAGAACGACCTGCAAAACAGTAACGTGCAAACAAGAACGCACTGCCAAAACAGATACGATCTGAAAACAAGCACTGTAACACAGATACGAACCCAAAAGCACAAACTGTAAGACAGAAAACGTTTTTTAAAGCACGAAGACTGAAAAGCGCGAATCGTCTCTCACCAAACTTTTACTAACACGCAGCAACACGATATCAGCAAAAGAGGCCGTCTTCCGCATGGAAATTACCCTTTATAGTCCCGTCGTACGTGATGGACGTCACCGCGCACTGCTCGAGCTTTTGTGAAAAACGATGGTGTGTACGCAACGTCGTTTTGGAAAATGAAGTTTGAAAAACTTCGTTTTTTTTCATGAGAGAAAACGTCGTTTTTTTTCATCGCAAAAAGTGATCGTGTGTACGCGGCATCAGGCTTTCAAGGGGCATAAATAATGCATCTGATTTCCTTAATAGTTAAAGTTTTTTTTTTTTTTGCTGAAATGACTGTTTACAGGGTTTAGAGACATAATAGTTAACTGATTCCTTTTAAAAATGATTAAAACTAGATAAAAATCAATCATATAATGTGCCTGCAGTTTCAGTTTTGTTTTTTATCTAGTTCCATGCTTGTGTGAAGTACAGACACACAGAGCCAATACAGGGCAGTGTTTGTTTTTAAAATGAAACTTATTGGTTCTGAGGGGTTTTAGACACACTAATTTTCACCTTTTTGATTAGAGACCACAGAGAGAAGCTCCCAGTACTTTTTTTCATAAGGAAACAGACAACTAGGAAGTGTGCAGAACAGAGAAGGATTACAGCAAAAATGAACAATGAGGACATGAAACCAGGACTGTATTAGAGTAAAGGAAGCTATTTAGCTAAAAAAAATCCTTTAGTGACCCTTTAAATGGAGTGCCATATATATATATATAAATAAAGAGGGGGAAGGTACCTTTATCCTAACAATTATAGAAGTAATTTTTGCATTGAGGCTACAATGGACTTTAATGGTACCAAAACACTAGGAAAACAAAAAAAATATATTTATTTAATTTAAAATACACACATAATTATTTAAAAGAAAGCTCTGTAAATTCAAACATATAGGGTGTAAATGAAGAGACTGATGTTACTAGTTCACCCTGTAACAATTATATTGACATACTCGACATGTTTCGCGGGAAAGTTCACTGCTTCTTCAGGAGCCTTATTTGCATACATATGATGTTTATAGAACATAGATAATATATCATACTACAAAATAGAAAAGAAAAAAAGACACATTAATTATAACAAAGACAATAAAACATTTAAGGTCATTATTTAAAATGACCCAAATGCAACAATGTGTAATGGCATGTGTGGTGTCACCCCTCACAGGACTCCTCAAGGGTGACCGCGACACCACACATACTATTACACAGTGTTGTTATCGGGTAATTTTAAATAATGACCTGAAATGTTTTATTGTCTTTGTTATGATTGATGTGTCTTTTGTCTTTTCTATTTTGTAGTATGATATATGATATATGATCTCTGTTCTAAAAACATCATATGTATGCAGCTCATGTGCGCCCCTGGGGGGCACGCAGCACGGCCATGGTGGTGCAGTGTGTCGCTCTGATAGACCTCATCTCCATTCACGACATAAGCCCATGACATAAGCTCTTTACCATGTGATTAACTGTGTCTAATCACAGCTGATCGGATTGTAAATAGGTAGTCCGGGTTATTGGGATTCCTCTATTCACGCTGACAGTGCGTGAGTAGAGGGAGGCCGATAAGCAGTTCTCCTGACAGGGGGTCTTTGCTGATAATCAGTGCATTGATTATTAGTGCAGTCCCATCAGCGATGCCTGCCAGTGCCCACCAGTGATGCACACCTGTGCCTTTAAGTGATTCCAATCAGTGTCCATCAGTGATGCCAATCAGTTCCCCTTAATGTTACCTTTCAAGGCCCATCAGTGCCTCCTCATCAGTGCCATCTATCAATGCTGTCTATTAGTCCCCATCAGTGTTTCCTATCGGTGCTCATCAGTGTCCATAAAGGCTGCCCATCAGTGCTGCAAATAAGTACCGCTTAAGAGTGCCCATCAGTGCCGCCTCATCAGTGCAGCATATGATAAAAATGTCATTTGGGTACAACAATGCATGACCGCGCAATTGTCATACAAAGTGTGGCAGCGATGAAAGCTGAAAATTTGCCTGGTCAGGAAGGAGGTGAAAGTGCCCGGTATTAAAGGGGTTGTAAAGCTTTGTGTGTTTTCACCTTAATGCATCCTATGTATTAAGGTGAAAAAACACCTCGCACTCTCAGGCCCCCCAGCCACCCTGTTTTATTTATCTGAGCCACGGAACGTGGGTTAGTTCTTGTGATGGTTTCCCGCTACTTGAGGCGGCTTGTCATTGGAGATTGACAGCAGCGCAAGCCAATGACGTGGCGCGCTGGTGGGCAGGGCTGAGTGATACAGTCGTCGGCTATAGCCGCCGGCTGTATTACGGGAGCGTGGCCGCAAGCTAACCCCCTTGGGAGAGCGCGAAGGGGCAGGGAGGAGCAAAGACAGCTACAAGGGACCCCAGAAGACCGAGATCGGGGCCACTCTGTCCAAAACTAACTGTGCAGTGGAGGTAAGTATGCATGGGCGTCCGCTCCATAGGGCAAGGGGGGTCATTTCCCCCCCAAGAAATTGCCATGCAGAGCCAGGAGCAGGCAGTGATTGCAGCGCTCCCCTCCCCTCTAGTTGTCCCTTATTAAGAGTGCCTGTCCCTCTTCTCGAATCAAATCCATTTGTCCCTCATTCCGAAAGGTCCCTCTATAAATATACTGTCCATATAGGGCCAGATTCAGGTAGATGGGCGCTTCTTTACTTTGGAGTAACGTTTCTCATTTACGTTACTCCGCCGACACTTTCGGCGCAAGTACTGTTATTCACATAGCACTTGCGTGTAAACTTGTGCCAGAGTAACGATAATGCGCTGGCGTAACCCGACGCAAGTGGAAGTGGGTGTGATCATATGTAAATGATGGGCGGAGCCCAGCGCAGAGGCTTACGTTCAGCGCATCCACGGAGCATGCGCAGTAAGTGAGGCTTCACTCGCCCCCTTGTGCGCATGCTCACAACTTCCGTCGGCACCACTTCATGGGAAACGTCAGCGCAATGCGTTCCGTTGGGCGTTTAAATGCGCCCGTAGATGCGCCATTCGGGCACTAAAGTATATCCTGTTCCCCCTCCCCGCAGTGAAGTTACTTTTGTTCTGAGATGGCTGCTCCCGTTCCCCGCAAACACACAGGAGAAAGCTGAACTCTAAAGGCCAGGAGCTGTCAGCCGTCATCTCGGCTATGGAGACCTATGATGTCTTCCTCCATGGCTGTAAAAGTTGACAGACAAGCATGGACAGAGGTGTTGTCCTGCAAGTGGGGGTGCTCAGCTAGCTCTTATCGTCGGTAACGCTGCTGTAGCTGCTCTCCTGCTGACCTGTGGCCGTCTGGAGTAAAGATAAAGCAGCTATTTGTAGAAATAACTTTGCGTCGGACGGACGAGATACGCGCGGCGCATGTAGCCAGTGTATGGTGCTAATCCGTTCGCGAATCGGGTAATATCCCTCATTTGCATATTTGCAGGGGAAATCAATAGGCGCGACTGATGCGCCAAGCGAAATTATGCGCTGACGATACTCTGGCGTCGGAAAGTTAAGCCGATCGAAAATGGCCCGTTTTCTGTCGCATCTAGTTTGATGGGTACGGCCACATAGAAACGACGGCGCATAATCACAGTTACGCGGCGCATATCAAATTACTCCAGCGCAAGTCTTGCTGAATCTGGCCCATAGTGTAGTGTTTCAGTCAAAGGAAAGGGGTGCTGTGTAATGTAAAGGGTTTCAGAGCTGTGGGGTGCTGTGTAATGTAAAGTGGTGCAGGGAGATGTGTAATGTAAAGGTGTCCAGTGATGCAGGGTGCTGTGTAATTTAAAAGGGTCCAGTGATGCAGGGTGCTGTGTAATGTAAAGGGTCCAGTGATGCAGGGTGCTGTGTAATGTAAAGGGGTCCAGAGGTGGAGTTGTGGAGAGGGGGTACACAGTAGTGACAAAGATATTGAAAGATGCAGGGGACATAGTGGGGTATTTTTACATTTTAACGTGGGGGGGGGGGGGGGGCGCTTTTAACCCCCGCTAGCGGTCGAAGAAAGAGGTAAAATGCGACTGTGTATCGCCGCTGCCGAAGCGCCCCCCTCTGAAAAATGTTTAGAGGATGGCCATGTAAGTATGGTATGTTTGTTATTTAAAAAAAAAACAAAAAACAAAGCCATACAACCCCTTTAAAGTGAGTAAAGAAAGTGCTTTTCACTTGGAGAAACCTACTTCCTCAGGACAAATATGAAAGTTCTACAGTATATGAACACTCGCTCTGAAAATAGTAAAGAAGAAAAAGCGCAGTTCTCATCCCGCATACAAAAATATACAGAAAAAAAATATGCTTCTACAGGGTGCAATTTTCCCATGTTTCCCACAGTTCTGAAAAGAAGTTCGGGAATGCTTTGGAAAGTTAAATGAGCAAGAACTGTGACCTTTTCACACATCTGGCGTGAAACGTTCTGTTCCCCCCTATAGTGTATATTCTATCTCCCTATGATAGACCAGATCTGTAAATACGGGTTCAGATAGCGGATCATTTGGTTGATCAGAGGAAAAAAAATAAAAAATGAAACTGAAAACGACAAACCAGCTTTTCAGTAAAACCGAATCGCTAAGTTACTTGAGAAAACAGTCTTTTTCTTGAACTGGAACACTTCAAAGAACATCCGAGATGTTTTTATTTCAGGAGTTATAAATGACCATTAGTCACGAGTGGCAGATGTATGGAAGAGGAATTTATCTTCTTTCAGCATAAGGTGCATGCAACTGGTACATGTTTTCATATGTATTTAGTGGAAAATCCGTATATTTATCTTAGAAATTTCCACCTGCTTTGTAGAAAGGTTTTTCCCTCTGCAGATACAGGAATGTGTAATAGCTGATGGAAATACTGTGTATATAACAAATAAAATAGACATTTATTCCATGGAGAGCTTTCTAGTGCTTACGTCTAAAAAAAAAAAAAAGTTGGTCGCTGCTTTTTTAGTTGCATTTTTTTCTTTAGGCAAATTGTCGTAAAACCAACATGAATGCTGCTACTACGGACCTCTTCGTGGAAAGCATATTCTTTATTGGCTAAAGTTTATGGTTAAAGTCGGATTCGAGGTAAACAGCTAAATACAGTACTAGGGCTGTTACTGATCAAAATGTTTGTGTTCGATTAATCGATTTTTTAAAATTGATTAATCGACTAATTTTGATTAATTATAACGCACATACAGATCCAACTGCTTTTAGCTGATCTCTTCCTTGCAGGCTGATTCCCAGTGCAGCTACCAACCACTGGAAAAATGGATAGCGGGATACAAAAAACACACAAAGGCAGTTCTCGATGGGAATAGCATTAAAACTTTTATAGTCTTCAAGTAGGTAACAAAATAAATATTGCACTGGAGATAAAATCGATGTAGCTACATAAACTGTAAAAATGGTGCGAGTAATACCAAATGGTACCAAAAGCAGTCATAAAAGAATGCAGCTAAGTATGATACTGGTATAAAAATGTGTAAAACGATATCACTGCTGAATGCAGATGAGAAGTTAACATCAGTCCATCGGCATTTAGATGTCCCGTGAAGGGAACTATCACAACTCCCAGTGGATGGTTGTAGAATCGCAGGTTGATAGAGGGAATTGATAGAAGGAAGTGTAACAGCACTTGCGTGTGGCAGATAGTAAGGTCCTGCCGGCATGCAGATATGAAGGCACAGCAAAGGAGCCCCTTCAGGTGGACACGGCAAGCCCCGCCGGTGTCTGTGACGTCACCGGATCTCCGACAGAACTCCATGAAGGCCTGGAAGCCGGCGGAGAGGTGAGTACCAATCAAAATAATTTTGATCGATCAAAAAAAATGTGATCGATCAAAAAATGTTAAGATTAATTGATGAATTAATAGTTGATTTCCACAGCCCAACTAAATACATAGATGGAATACATACCTGGGATTAATATTTCTGCCTATCCTGTCCGGTTTAGATTTGGGCCTACCTTTACCTTACTGTTCACCATGCTTGTCCTAGGGGTCCTTCTTGAAGAGTTACAAATGTCCGCACCAACACTTTGTTTCTTTTTCTTCAAGGGTTTTATTAAACAGGTTCCGTACAGAGGGATGGAGGGGTAGGGAAGATTCAGGTACCTTGCTTTGCGGATCACGGGTATGATCTTGGACCCAGAGGACAAACCGTTTCCACACTGGATTCAGCCACCACCGGATAAGCCTCTCTCACTGATCTAGCAGCCGGTACGAAGCTCGTTCGAAAGTCTCTGCCACAGACTTGATGAATGCCGTCGAGTCGTTACACGGTCCTCTGCCACAGGATCATGTAAATACACACACACTTTGCAAAGTTCCAAAAGAATTACACAGCTCTCGGTGCCAGGATCTTTCAGCCAAACCGGCCGCACTGTGAGGTAAATTGGCCAGGGTACGTCCTCCAATTGGATCCCCAATTGTTCGGCTTCTTTCAGCAGGCAAGCCAACACAGGACCACCCCTGGACCAGTAGGCCCTAGAAACTCCTGGGCCTACTCTCAGTAGTGAGGCCTCGGGCCAGCAGGCCCCGAGACCAATAGGCTGTTAACACATCCCTGAGGCCAGGAGGGCCCTCAGGTCAGGATCGGAAGACCCTGCCAGAACGGTGTCTGTCCCTTAAGTACCCCTCCCCAGAATGCACAGCAGCGGGGACCACGCCACTGAGCTGCTTCTGGGCAAGAGGCACCCAATACACCCACCCTATTGCAGTTCCCTCCTTGACTCCTGGTGACAGCGACACCCACAGTCAGGTGGAAGATGTGCAACGCAGCCAAGCTGGAACAGAAACCTATAATTTGGCATAAAATTCTGAGCTAAACTACAGATCAGATAACTAAATTTACAAATAGCGCCTACTTAACAGGAGCAGGGCGCTACACAGGGAAGGCTGCAGCCTATCTGTGGCAGGTACACATCAAGTGTTACTAAACCTACAACAGTAAAATCAGTCTGTATATGCAGTAAAGCATGCTTGTTATACTCACTGTGGGACCTAAGGAATTAATCCTCTGCACTGTGTAAAAAGGCTGTTTGATCCTGTCTTCTCTGATCCTTCCCTTCTCCCACTGTCCCCAACCCATCTCCTGATAATAAAGAACCTTTGGAGTCACTCTGCACATGCTCAGTTAGGTGTGTATTGCTAGAGAGTTTTTTTTCTTCTTGGGAGGGTGCATGTGATCAGCACAGGGCCAATCAGCTCTGTCCAGACAGAGGGTCAGGGTCCTGCAGCATCATAGGAGAGTCAGATGAGAATGAAACCTTCCAGACAAACTTTACTAGACACTGATAGAAATCACAAGATTGCTATATACTGCTGATGGGATGGGAAAAGATATCGCCTAGGCTGAGATGATGTCATCAATCTGCTGCAGGTAGGAAGAAGCATTTCCTTAGTCGCTTTTCCACAAGTTATCAGACCTCAACATTATAATTATGTGTCCTGCTGACTGTACTACACATAGCTGAACTTTTGTAAAGAAACTATTTAGTAATGGACAATTTCCTGCAAGTAGAAATTAAATCAGTCGATCACAAAGGACGTAACTCTTAATGTTTTTTAAATAGTTAATTTCCTCTTTGCTTAAAGCGGTTTCCTATGTGTAATTAAAGGGACAGGAAGCCATTCTGTACTACAGCAGATACTTATAATTTCCTATTAACGGGAAAAGTATCCTGTTTCGGCTCAAAATCTTTGGTGGGGCATCAGAAACTTCTTTTGTGACATGTCATTTTTTTTTCCTTGGCTTTACATGCTGACCATTGCTGAATAGGGGGAAGTAATGAGTAAAAAATGGAAATGTGATTAAAATATTTCTATATTCAGGGCAAGGCAACGTGTTCTCTTGTAAGGAACTTTTTCCACATTTCTGATTATCACTTTTGCATAGTTGCCAACATTTAAACATTAAAACAAATAAAAGAAAAATTAGGGATTTATTTTAATTAGAAAGCCAGTGTAGGAAGAGTAGTTTTGTGGGTGTGGCAGAAGAGCCTTTTTTGTGGCAAAAAATGGGTGTAGTTAAAATTACGCTAATTATTGAGCGTGGCTTAAATGGGCTGGGGTTAGAGTCTAAGATTTTCTTGGGCCCCCCCATGCAATTTTGCTCCCCACCCCGATTTAGTGAGGTCTTTTACATCTTTTGGTCTAATGAGAAACTCCAAGGCCAAAGATAGCTGACATCCTTCAATATGTGGTGGGTTCTGAGGCACAGTGGGTGCAAAGATGGGAAAAGTCATTGGGCGCCACACACTTCTTGGATATAAAAGAGGTTTTATTTCTTTTGACAGTCCTTTTTTATCTATTTTGGGGGAAAGAGGGTTGGGGCCAGGACACAATTCGATGGGCAAACTCAGAGACTTCAATAGGAGAACAGCCGTACAGGGAAAGGTCCCAGCAAGGCGCTACTTCTGCATGTGCAGGATTGCTGTCATAACAGTTTTCTCAGCTTTACTACAACTTCTACTTATAGTTCTTCAGCTCTTGGTTTCTCACTGGACCGACCTCAAGGCTTTTGAGATGGTTTCTCCTTCAATTGTCACCCATGCTTCCCTGCTGACACTTTGGATACCTTCAAGCTTTACCCCTGCTGACCGGCATGGTCCCTGGCTTGGCACGCAAGGCTACTCTGTGCAACTTGTTTAGTTTCTAATTTGTTTTTTAACTAATTTTGAGAAATTTGTTAATTCCGAATTTTCGTATTAACAAATTTTCGCATTTCCAAAATGTTGAATTTCCGAATTTTCAAATTTTCACATTAACACATTTTTCAATTTCCGAATATTCGTATTTCCAAAATTTCGAATTTACGAATTTTTTTATTTCAGAATTTCCAAAATTTTTCATTTACGAAGTTTCGTATTTACGAATTTTTCCATTTACGAATTTTCCGATTTACGAATTTTCGAATTTTTAAATTTGTTCAGTTTCAAATGTTTGTAATTTTTTTAATTTTCGAATTTTTGGAAACTCCGAATTTTTGGAAATTCGGAATTTTCGGTGCAAAGATGATAAAAGTCATTGGGCACCACACACTTCTTGAATGTAAAAGAGGTTTTATTTATTTTGTCAGTTTTTTTTATCTATTTTGGGGACAAGAGGGGTGGGGCCAGGACAAACTTTGATAGTTGCAAACATAATTGGCAGACTCCGAGACTTTAATAGGAGAACTGTCGTACAGGGAAAGGCCCCACCAAGGCACCACTTCTGCACATGCAGGATTGCAGTCCTTTAACAGTTCCTAATTCACACATAACAGTTCTCTCAGCTTTACTACAACTTCTACTTATAGTTCTTCAGCTCCTTGAGCTCCTGGTCTCTCACTGGACTGACCTCAAGGCTTTTGCAATGGTTTCTCCCTGAATTTCCAAATTTTCCTGCTGGGTCCCTACCTTGGCACTTTGGATACCTTCAAGCTTTACCCTTGCTGACCGGCATGGTCCCTGGTTTGGCACACAAGGCTGCTCTGTAGACATGTGCTATTCCTTTAGTTTATAATTCATTTTTTAATGAATTTTGACAAATTCGTTAATTCCGAATCTTCATATTAACAAATTTTTTATTTGCGAATTTTCGGATATCCGATCATTTCGAATTTCCGAATTTCTTAATTTCTCGGATTTCCGAAATTTACAATTTCCGAATTTTTGGATTTCCGAAATGTCGAATTTACAAAATTTTGATTTTTCCGAAATTTCGAATTTCTCAATTTATGAATTTTCGTATTTCAGAATTTTTTAATTTCGAAATTTTCCGAATTCCACATTTTTTCATTTCCAAATTTCAGAATTTTGGAAATCCTGAATTTTAGATTTTCGAATTGAAATTTTCAAAATTCCAAAATTTCTAATTTTTTAATTTTCTAATTTTTTAATTTTCAAATTTTTTAATTTTCAAAATTCAGAATTTCTGAAAAGAGAAAAAAAACGAATGAAACAAAAATGAATTTTTTTTTTTCGAATTATCTCAAATTTCTGGAAAAAAAAGAAAAAAGAAAATAACATAAACGGAAAAAAAAAATCGGCAGTGCACATGTCTACTGCTCTGCAAGCCTCACCTTCACTGGTTGGGTCTCTGACTTGATCACCGCCTGAAGTTTCCAGATTCTCCACCGTGCCCTCCGTTGAGAATGTGTACTTGCTTCAGTTACTTACTGTGGTCCCTGGTAAAGGCGATTGGTCCCTTGGTGGTGACAGGTTCTTTGGCTGGCAGAATCGTCACTTTTGATTAGACTGCAAGCCACAGTCCCAACCCTGCGCTGCAGGTGGCACAGAACACAGATCACCTGACTTCACTCGAATATATAGGCTCTCCCAGCAGGCCAAGGGATTAAAGAAAACCCCTGCCCATTGGCCGGGACACCGACAGACCTATAACCTTACCTTTGGTTGCACTTCTCATATCTAATACCACTGAGTTCCCAGCCACCTAGAGGTAGAAGAGAGAAGTACAACAAGGCCAAACTTAGGGAGAAATCAATGGATCACTAATAAATTAAAAATGGCAGCAACTCCTGCCACTGAATTTGGTGAAGAGCTCCTTAAATAAGTCCCAGGACACTACATCAACACAAAACAAAAACAAACAAAAACAAATAAACACACGCAGACTTATCTCAAAAAACTTTAATAATGTAAACATGAAGAACTGGTCCACACCGACTGATTGGTTGCTAGAGATTACTGCAGTTAGTTCAAGAGATGGTTAGAGACTGCAGACATAGTACAGAGACTGCATGCTGTGGTGTAGTACAGGAGAGGGTCAGAGACTGCAGGCGTACTATAAAATTGGGTCAGAGTCTGCAAGGCATAGTTCAAGAGAGGGTCAGTGACTGCGGGTGTACTACAGGAGAGGGTCAGAGACTGCAGGCATACTACAAGATTGAGTCAGAGACTGCAGACGTACTACAAAATTGGGCCAGAGACTGCAGGGCATAGTTCAAGAGAGGGTCAGCGACTGCAGTGTACTACAGGAGAGGGTCAGCTATTACAGGTCTACTACAGGAGATGGTCAGAGACTGCGTGCATACTACAGGAAGAGAGTCAGAGACTGAGGATGTACTACAGGAGATGGTCAGAGACTGCAAGCGTAATACAGGAGAGGCTCAGAGACTGCAGGCATACTATAAGACATTTGTTTAGAGACTGCAGGGCGTAGTACAAGAAAGGGTCAGAGACTGCAGGTGTACAACAGGAGAGGGTCAGAGACTGCAGGTGTACTACAAGACTGGGTCAGAGACTGCAGGGTGTAGTACAAGAGAGGGTCAGAGCCTGCAGGTGTAGTACAGGAGAGGGTCAGAGACTACAAGAGTAGTACAGGAGAGGGTCAGAGACTGCAGGCATAGTACAGGAGAGGGCCAGAGACTGCTGACATAGTACAGGAGAGGGTCGGAGACTTGTGGCATACTATAGGAGAGGGTCAGAGACTGCTGGAGTACTATAGGAGATGGTCAGAGACTGCAGGCATACTACGGGAGATGGTCAGAGACTGCAGGTGTACTACAGGAGTATATGGCGGTGGGTGTTATGTGCGGACCTGAACACTCATGTGAAAGGGGCCTCAATGTGACAATCAAAATTCATTGCAACAAAGTATTTCTAAGGCCCCTTTCACATGGGGTGGACTCTGTCAAAAGGTTGACAGGTCCATGTTCGCTCCGCTATGCAGAGCCGACACAGAAACTGTCCGCTTCTCTCTATGGGGTGGTCGGATGGAAATGGGTTGGCTGTCCGATTCTATCTGATCTGATTTTAACGGTCACCACCGTTTACGACCTTCCATCCAACCACGACAAGCTTATCTGACACACCGCGACAATCTTGCATACACGATCCATTCCATTTCCCATAATCAAGACGAGACTCTGCTCTGTACTTGCTTCCAAAGATATGAACACTTTATTGGTTTCTTCTCAGCTTTTTATACAGTACAAGATGTTACAGGTAATCACAGGACCATGCAATCTCCACCCCCTTATTCACACACTGAGGCCAATTATCTAATCAGTAGCTAGACATTTCGGCACTGATACTGACGAGATCGTATCACATTCCAAAATACAATTACACAATGCCTTGACCTCAATCACATTATCTAGACAGACGTACTGTCTCTAAAGGGCTTGACACCTTTGTACCATAGACAATGTATTGTCTAGGAGCCAATGTAATTAACACCTTTCAACAGAATGAAATGTCTTTCACAAGCAGGGCCACTTAGCATTTTAAGAGCAGATGTCTAGTAGTGTTGAGCGGAATACACCATATTCGATTTCGCGATATTGCGCAAATATATAGAAGAATATTTGCGAATATTCGCTAATATCGAATATTAGTGATATTTTATCCAAAAATTTTTTCGCGAAATTTCGCTAATTGCGAAATTCTCATAAACGGAGATCATTTCCTGTATTACTAAACTAATATGCACTAAACACTAACTCTACACTAACTCTACTTAAAAGAAAGGAGAATAAGGGGGCAAAAGAAGGGCGGAGAAGATAATCGCGCAGTATTCCTATTGCGCGATTATCTTCTCTGCCCTTCTTTTGCATCAGAGCCAATCAGAATAACTCGAATATTCGGCAAAAGGAATATTGCACGATATTCCTTTTGCCGAATATTCGAGTTATTCTGATTGGCTCTGATGCAAAAGAAGGGCGGAGAAGATAATCGCGCAATATTCCGTTTGCCGAATATTCAAGTTATTCTGATTGGCTCTGATGCAAAAGAAGGGCGGAGAAGATAATCGCGCAATATTCCTTTTGCCGAATATTCGCAATGCGAATTTTCGGCAACATAAAAGAATGGCATCAGCTACTCGGCCCAGGGTCTCTCTCTAATCATACCAGCAATGCTTTTAGACGTCGATGGAGATCACTAGGATGTGATCTGTTTTAAAAATAAATTTGAAAAAATACGAATATTCGCCATAGCAAATATTCGCCGCAATATTCGAGTTATTCGCGAATACTCAAATATGCAATATTCGTAGCGAACGCAATGCGAATATTCATGAGCAACACTAATGTCTAGTAGGAACACCTTAATATCTCAGTATCCTGCAAACATGAATTATTATTAATGTCCCATCTCATGTAATATATGAATTATGATTTTTATTAGCCACCCTACGCCTACAAGGGCACAGGGTGGACTTCGACCCAGAAGTTATTAGGGTCCCTGGCACAGGAGTATCTCTCATCCTTCCAAAGTCTCTGATTGTCACGGTTCATACCGTTACACTGATCCACTAGACAGATGGGGAACGCATTTAGCTATTTTTGCTGGCCCGGATTGGATGTGGATTGAAAAACTGACAGGCGGACCCAATCGATCCGCTGGTGTGAAAGGGGCCTATGTCACAGCTCTACCCCCCAGATAAGAGCCATTAATCAGTGCTTCCCTTAGATCACATAGCAATTAGCAAAAAGTAATTGAAGGGTCTCACCTGGCTGACATTTCCCAGATTGGCGCCCCCCTCTTGATTCAGTGCCTGCTGTACCCCCGCTCTTCGGGTCCAGGGGGTCATAACCAGGTGCAGTAGCTGAGGGAGCCACTGTGGGTCAGGAAGCAACAAATCTACAGGGGTGGTGGGGTGCCAGGGTCAGTAGCAGGCAGGAATTTTCTTAAGCAGTGTGAACATGTACCACTTCAGAAAGCCCCTGAAATCACCTCCCCCTACTTCCTTCCCTGTGTGATACCAAGTCCACCAGATCGGGGGGGGGGATGCTGTGGTGTGCTGGCACTGGATCTACCAATATTGAAGAAAACCAGGGAACTCCAGGCTGTGTTTTTCCCAGGGCTGTGATCTCCTCCTCGCTGTGTACATTGCTAGAGTGAGAGACAATCATGGCCATTCACTCAGTCCACCCCTGCCAAACTCCCGATGCCCGGGACACAGGCAGATTTTCGGTATTTTGCCCCGTGGTCAGACCGAGACTGTTGCCAATTATGCCTTTCTTGTACTTTACCACAACAGCTCCATCACAGCCCTGGGAAATACCCAGTATGGAGGAACATATGACTTCTCCCAGGATGCAGTGCTTGGAAATGAAAGGCCAATGCCAGGCCTGAACATTGTCATCTAATGGGTCAGAGGAAGACATTTAAGTGCACTGTACCTGAACACCACAAACTAAAATTGCTATTTAATTCATTTTTAATAGTCAAAGCAAACTCATTTATCAATCCATGTCTCCAGGCTTTATTTTGTTGGGAAATCACTTTGAAAAACACCCACCTAGCAATTCTAGTTACAGCCATCTTGAGTAAGGGCAAATGATCCATGTAGCACTTACTTCTGGGAGTCCATCTGTCCTTACCTCAGGTATGCAGATTTGCCTAGCTGAGAAAGCTCCTCCTCTCCTTCTCTAGATGAAAGAAAAGAAATTGACCATGAAGACTCCTGGGATGTATGACATCATTTTGGCCAAAACCAGAAAGCAGCTGAAGAAATGTAAAAAAAAGTTTCAAACAGGTAAATATATTATACTTTCCTATGTATTTAGTAAGGTTAGCAGCAAATAGCTAATTTAGATTTAGATTGAGAGAGTAAAGTTCCACTTTAACAATGTGTAAGAGCCAACAGTATATAGGAGTGGAGTATAAGGTGACCAGATTTTTAAAATGAAATCTGGGGACATATATTTTTTTTACCAGTAATGGCGGCAATCAGCAACTCTCTGCCCGTCACCGCTGCCTGCCTCACAGCCTATCAAGTCTCACTCTCTGGGCCCCGGCTACTACTGAGTGGGGTGCAGACAAAGATCCCTCCACCAGGGAAGGCAAGGAGACTTAAACCAAGACAGAAGTGGAGCGGAAAGGGCATGCATCCGAAACTAAAGAAATATTCCCTCCGCTCCAAAAAGCACATGATCATCAGAAAGGGGCACAGATAATGGGAAAAATACACCCCCCTAAGCTAGTAGGAGCGGCGGAGTGGAGGTGTGTAATTCACTTTTTTTTTTATTCTGCACAGAATGTCTTTGAAATTGCCCCAGCCCCTGTTCATATCCAACCCGGGGACAAAACCGGGGACAGACTTGGTCCGGGGACAGTGTCCCCAATCCAGGGACTTTCCCCTGAAACCAGGGATGTCTGGTCACCCTAGTGGAGTAGGGGGGCTTGGGAAAGGTGGGTATAAGTGGGTGGGTTTGGGTCAGGGGAGGACTGGCCTGGGGAGCAGGGGGGCATTTTCCCCTGGGCCAGTACTAGTAATGCAGGCCATACACGGTCGAATTTTGAACTAATTTTTCAAAATCAGAAAGTTCTTTTTTTTTTGTGATCCGATGATGCCACCATTGATTTTCGAAATTCGGCCGACCAATACTTTCATGTTGCCGGGAATATTTGTTTCTCTCCGTAAATATTCGTTTCTCTCCGGGGATTTTATTTTCTTGCACATGCACATTTTATTTTTCTATTACATTTCTTGCACAATTCTCCCATCATTGATCAGAAAATCGTCCGATTTTCCGAAAAATTCCAACATGTCGGATTTCTGAAATTTGTTTGCCACACGAAAATCGGCTGTTGCTGCAGCCCACTAACAATGCAATATACGAACGAAAATTCTTTGATACGATTTTCGAAAAAAAATTCTTTCGAAATTCGAACCGTGTATGGCCGGCTTAAGATATGTTGGGATGGTAGAAGCTAAGGGGTTGATAAAACTGGTGTGCGCAAAATCTGGTGCAGCTGTGCATGGTAGCCAATCAGCTTCTAAATTCAGCTTGTTCAATTAAGCTTTGACAATAAAGCCTGGGTTCACACTTTTCCGACAAACGCTCCGACATTGGGATCTCATGTCGCATTACGTGTGAAAATCAATGTTTCCCTATGGGAGCCGTCTTAACTGGTCCGACACAAGTCAGTCTGACTTTGAAAATGCTCCCTGTACTACTTTGGTCCGACTTTGATCCTACTTCAGCCCATTGAATATCATTGAAGTCGGATCAAAGTAGGATCCTTCTCATAACCATCCGACTTTTATCATCAGACATGATGATTACAACAGCAGTAAAAGGAATTTATCTCACTCTGGGATTATTTTGATTGGTCAAAGGACAAGTCAGACTATCACAAAGTCGGATCAAAGTAGTATCCTATTCATGAAAGTCGGGTGGATGTCGGACCGATGTAGGATCGATGTAGGACTGATGTTGCAGAGCAATGTAGGATGAAATTCGTATGACTGTTGTGTTGTATCAGTGTGAACCCAGCCTGAGGCTGGGTTCACACTACATGACTTTCATCCTACTTTGCTCTGCGACATTTGTCCTACATTGATCCTACATTGATCCTATATTGGTCCTACATCCATCCTACTTTCATGAACAGGATACTACTTTGGTCCTACTTTGTGATAGACTGTCTTGTTCTTTGACCAATCAAAACAATCCCAGAGTGAGATAAATTAGTTTTACTGGTGCTGTAATCACATGTCAGATGGCAAAAGTCGGATGGTTAGGACAAGGCTCCTACTTTGGTCCTACTTCAATGATATTCAATGGAATGAAGTAGGATCAATGTAGGACCAAAGTAGTACAGGGAGAAGTTTCAAAGTCGGACCGACTTGTGTAGGACCAGTTAAGACGGCTCTCATAGGGAAACATTGATTTTCACACGTCATGCTACATGAGCTCCCAATGTAGGAGCGTTGTCGGAACAAGTGTGAACCCAGCCTTAAACCTGGAAGCTGATTGGTTTCTATGTAGAGCTGTGTGGCAGGCGCAGCACTATGAAGTGCCTCATGCGCTGTGGCATTAGAAGAATTGTGATATCCCCAGTGTTGCTCATCTTCCTTTAAAAAAGTAATTAGTTACAATTACAAGTTACTTGCCCGAAAATGTAATTGAGTTAGTGACTCAGTTACTTTATTGGCAAAGTAACTAGTTACTCGGAAAAGTAACTGAGATTTTTTTTCAGCTAATCAACCTGCAGCCCCACCTTTTCATGATGTGCTAGCTCAGGGGATATTAGGCCAGCAGTCCTCTCTCGCTTAATTTTAACACTGGGTACATGCTTGTGTTGAGATTTCCGGATCTCTCTTCCACTTCCTGCACTCTTTTCCACTCCCGGCTCTCTCTTCCACTCCCGGCTCTCTCTTCAACTCCTGGCTCTCTCCTCCACTCCTGGCTCTCTCCTCCACTCCCGGCTCTCTCCTCCACTCCCGGCTCTCTCCTCCACTCCCGGCTCTCTCCTCCACTTACAGGTCTCTCCTCCACTGCCAGGTCTCTCCTCCACTGCCAGGTCTCTCCTCCACTCCTGACTTAGTGTATCCAGATAAGAGATCCACCACCAGTGAAAATGATAAAGGCTTACCAGATGAAATGGACCAAAATAAGCATATACTTATTAGGTCAGGCACCCTTTAAAGGACATCATAGGTTCTTTACAGGATAAAACTTCAACGTTGGGACCGTGTAGTGACACACCAGACCAGAATGAAGAGAGACCAGAAATAAAATCACATCCAAAGGGTCATCCAAATGGATGGATAACTCAGAAAACTCAGGTTAGGAAAAAAGAAAAAAAAATGCACATAGCGTAAATCTGGATAAAAGAATTTACTGCACAAAAAATAAAAAGTAATACACTCACATTTGAATGAACAATCATGCGCATGGATTAAGACAGGCAGTAGGGTCAAAATATTTCCCTAACGTTGAAGTTTTATCCTGTAAAGAACCTATGATGTCCTTTAAAGCAGTGTTTTTCAACTCCAGTCCTCAGGGCACACCAACAGGTCAAGTTTTCAGGATTTCCCTCAGATGAAATGGCTGTGGTGATTACTAAGGCAGTGAAACTGATCAAATCACCTGTGCAAAATAATGGAAAGCCTGAAAACATGACCTGTTGGTGTGCCTTGAGGACTGGAGTTGAAAAACACTGCTTTAAAGCATGCCTGACCTAATGAGTATATGCTTATTTTGGTCCATTTCATCTGGTAAGCCTTCATCATTTTCACTGGTGGTGGATCTCTTATCTGGATACACTAAGTCACGATTGCATCAATCCTGTTGGATTTTACAGAGACTGTTTTCAACTTAGAAATAGACACTCTATTTGAACACTACTGGTGTCATTTTTTGTGTATGTTTTTTTCTCATGTTTTTTGTGCTGTTCACTCATCACACTGTCATCATTTAATACTTAATCTAGCGCTACACATTTTTTTCTTGTTTTTGTTTTGCTAAATTGATCTCATTTAATTGTGTTGGCTGCCATTTTTTGTATATTATTTGAGTAGCGCGGTAAATGTACATACTACGGTATATACTACATTTTGCACTCTCCTCCACTCCTGGCTCACTTCTCCACTCCAGGCTCTCTCTTCCACTCCCGGCTCTCTCTTCTACTCCCGGCTCTCTCCCCTACTCCCAGGTCTCTCCTCCACTGCCAGGTCGTTCCTCCATTCCCAGCTCTGCCTCCTCCCGTGACGCTGCTTGTGACTCACCGTCCGACCACCTGACGCGGGCGCGTCGAAACGTCACTCCGTACACTCCCAGCCACCCGATATTGTGCTGAGTCACAAAGGCTTAACTCTATACTTTCTGGTATAAATTCTACTGTGTCACTGAGCTTACCTTCACTACCATACAAATAAATGATTCTTAAAAGCATTATTTTTCTTTTGCTTCTGTGAACACAACATACAACTGTTATATGACATCCAAGCATAAGATCACAGTGAATAACTCTGCTTTGTCTCTCACATATAAACATGTGCACTACATTTAGGTTATTAGCAGGTTTAGTTGTATATACATGTAGGTTATATTAGCAGTGGCATCCCTAGGGTTGGGGTCACCCGGTGCGGTAAAACGTGGTGTCACCCCCCCCCCCAGCACGACAGGCAGTAGGGCATTACGCGCCTCTCACGTCGTTGTTCCCCCACCCCCCAGCCTGCCGCAGTGCTAATTGATAGTGTCACCCAGGGCATTCTTCTCAGGGAAAAGGTACAGAAACTCAACCTTGCACCACACCTTCCCCCAAAAACAAGCCGGATTGAAGCCACAGCGGTGTGCAGTACGGATCGGAGGAAATACTCAGTAAAAACTTGGAACTGTCTCTGAGCCTTTCTTAATATTTCTGAAGCTCTCCGGCGCCTCCCCACCTCTGGCCACATGCGGTATTGCATGCCATAGAAGTCAATGCGTAACTAATTATTTTCATTTCCATTGACTCCTATGGGGAAACTCGCTTTGATATGAGAGTGCTTTGAATTACGAGTAACGGATTATGCTCATTCTCCTGGAACGGATTATGCTCGTAATCCAAGATTTCACTGTATACTCATTCTTGACCAATAAAACAATGGTTTCCTCCCAATGGAGAAGACTTTTGGACTATTTATTACAGCACTCCTCTCACCGACTAATAGAAGTGTAAACCGTTAATTAGAGGCCATTAACTAGAGGCTTTAACCCTTCCCCTATTTAATCCAAAATTAAAAAAAGGAAAGTTTTGGCTACACTTCTATTTAACTTCAGAATTTTTTTAGCCTTTCACTTATCAAAAAGCTTGGAAAGTGACACTAACCTCCCCGTGTCTGCAAAACATTTGTTTTTCTTTCATCAGCAACCAGAATATTTAATCAAGTTTAGGCTTCAAAGGAAAAAATAAAATAATATAAAATAATATTTTCTTGGGAAAGTTCTTGATTAAACTGTTACTTTTTTTTTTCTTGTGTCATGGATTATAGCTCTCCCGTGGTTTTTAAATGGAAAATCGCATTCAGCAGACGCATGTCAATGCCGATGGTTGAACTTTGTTCTTCACTTGGTCTTTGCAGGGGGTTATAAACTAATTAGCCGCAGAATGGGTAATTGGCCACAGAGATTTTATTTTTTTAAGAAGGTGAATTGAGTAACATGTTCATTATACTCTTTGGGTTATTTGCAAGATTACAGATTGTGCCAAGAATGTAGCTGGGTGACTCACCTTCTCTGATGATTCCCCCCCCCCCCGTAGAGGCAAACTGGCCTGTGGGGAATTGAGTCGTTTTCTGGAGTGCAAAGTTGAATTCAGACTCGGTTCACACTAGTGGTATGTGAGAACCCTGCAAATCCAGTGCGGGTTCACGCTTTGCACCTGAATCGCACTGAGATCTGCGAACCGCTGGGGGTGTTAATGTAAAGTTAACAACACCCCTAGATCATTTCGCAGATCGCAGTGGGAACTGTGAAATGGTTCAGGAATCGGATTGCATAGATGTGAACACCCATGCGATCCAATTCCAATGCGCACCAAAAAAAGGGTCCTGCACCATTTTGGTGCGAATGCAATGCGATTTCAGCCATACAGTTTGAATGGCTGAAATTGCATCTTACAGATATCGCATGCGATCTGCACAGCAATGCGGTGCGAATCACATGCAATGTCTAGTACCAAATAGCAGCTCTTCACCTATAATTTTCTATCTCTCCCCCACCCACTGCTTTCTATTGGCTAAACAAAAACGCCTGAAGCTATAAAACACTTGTAATACACTCCTAAACTGCTTTAAAAATGGCTTGCAAAAAGCTGAAAATGCTTTTACCACCTCCCGCCCAAGACCGCCATATGACATCCTGGACTTTGAGTGGGGGATATCTGGATTATGGATGCAGCTACATTGTGCCGCTTGATTGTTTTTACAGATGGTGGGAGGGGATGGGAGTGATCGTCCCCTCCCCCACACACTTGCCGCCCTGCAGTGCTTCTACTTGCCTTTTTTTTTATCTCAGGCTTTCCAGCTAGGCGAGATGTGGGGACTTATAGATCGTAAAGAGGACCTGTTATGCCCTATTCCTATTACAAGGGATGTTACACTCCTTGTTATAGGAATAAAATAATAAAAAAAATACAAATAAAGTAATATAAACAATAAAAAATTAAAAGTGCCTCCGTCCCCAGTAAGGCCGCGTACACACGAGGGGATATGTCCGCTGAAAACGGTCCGATGGACCGTTTCAGCAGACATCTCCGCTCGTGTGTATGGGCTAGCGGACAGATTTCTCCACCCGACAGATTTCAAAGCAAGCTTTGAAATCTATCCGGTGGGGATCTGTCCGCCCGACATGTCTGCTGGTTAGTACACTTACCAGCAGACATGTCGTCCCCCACCGCCGCCGCGCCGCTGCCGAATGGATTCGGCGCATGCGCGGAAGTGTTTTACTTCCTGGTGCGGTGACGTGGCGGTGACGCGGCGGCGTCAACGTCACCGCCGCGTCACCGCCACGTCACCGCGCCGTCCGGCGGCGGGGAATTTGATCCGATGGTGTGTACACGCCATCGGATCAAACTCCCGATCGGACATATCCGATGGAAATGGTCCGCGGACCGTTTTCATCGGATATGTCCGATCGTGTGTATGGGGCCTTAGGTATCTATTTACTCGGCTAACATCATCTTTCACCTTATATATATATATATACAAAAAAAACTACTGTATTTATTATTGTATAACACTCACTTTTTTACCCTGAAAATAGAGGGTAAACTGTGCCTGTGTTTTATACGCAGGGGGCTGTGGAATTTTTTTCCCTGAAACTTCCCTCTTAAACTTGGGGGTGCATGTTATACGCCTGTGCATGATATATGCTGATAAATACGGTAACTTTTATTTGTTTTGTTTTTTAATTCATGAAAAACGCATTTAAATATTTGCTGCGCGAATACCGTGTGACACAAAAAGTAGCAACGACCTGCATTTTTTTCCCTAGGGTGTTTACAAAAAAATATATATATATGATATTTGGGGGTTCTTAATAATTTTCTAGCAAAAAGATTATGATTTTTACATGTACGAGTGCCAGAAAAGGCAGGGGAAGTGGGTAAAAAAATGCTCAAAAACGTCAGTAAATTGCTACGTTCAGGTGTGAATGAAATCTTACACAATTTTAAACAAAAAGCAAAAAAAAAGACTTTAGTATCATTTTAATCCTTTGAGTGTCCAATACATTTTATAAAATGGAGAGCTCTATGGTTTTGCCTTTTCTGTTTAATGGGATTTGTACCTTGTGGCATATCTATCTATCTATCTATCTATCTATCTATCTATCTATCTATCTATCTATCTATCTATCTATCTATCTATCTATCTATCTATCTATCTATCTATCTATCTATACATATATATATATATATATATATATATATATATGTGTGTGTGTGTATATATATATATATATATATATATATACATTCATATATATATAGATATCTATATATCTCTCTCTCTCTAAATATATATATATATATATATATAGACTTTATATAATAATTATTTTCGACTATTTGATTCATAGAGAGTTGATTGAATCAGTGAAAATGCTGCATTATGGCCCCTGTAATATACCGTAATTACATGACAGCAGAGCAGGATCTTGTACAGAAGGGTATAATGACTCAGGTGTGCCCGGGTCAGTGTGGTCCAAATACGGCCCCACAGAGATTACTTCAGTTGGTGAGCTGTAGGTCATCAAAGCCTGCTCTAACTTTTTCGACTTTCTATGTTTTTACTCCAAAAAATAAAAAAAGTTTCCAGAAGGTAAAAAGCTTAAGTGTACGTCTTCCACGAGAAACTTAAAGTATTGCATTGGCAGAGCCGCTTTACTAACCCAAACCTCTCGGAAATTTGGAGAGCGATTTCTTCTACGGACATGACGGAACACCCAGCGAGCCGCACAGTTCTGCAGATATATGAAATTGGCCGGAAAAGAGATTTTCATTTCAAAAATATTTTCACATGGCACAGAACTTCAGTTCTGGAGCGTATAGCTATAATTTCTGTTTTGCAAAACAATTTTTTAACTCAATCAGAGAAAATGGGATCTGAATAAAGAAAGCAAAAAGCAGAGAACTACAAATAGCTAAGAGTCTTCATTATAACGTAATACATTGCTGGGTTGTAATATGTCATAATATAATAAAGAAAAGTAGGGGTCTACTTATAAAAAATGCACTTTGTGAATGGTGTCTATCACACTCTCCACCTCATGCAATCAGAAAAAGCTTTGCATTCATTGAGAAAGTTCAAAGCATTCTCTAAATGTTGTCCATGATAAGCGGCCAACCTCCTGGCTGATCTCTGACTTAGGGAGTCTACTTTTAGCTTCCGGTAGCATTGGCCAGGCTAGTCCTACACTATGGGGGTTGTTTACGAAAGGCAAATCCAATTTGCACTACAAGTGCAAACTACAAGTGCAAAGTGCACTTGAAATTGCACTGAAAGTGCACTTGGAAGTGCAGTCACTATAAATCTGAGCGGTAGATCTGAAATGAGGGGAAGCTCTGCTGATTTTATCATCCAATCATGTGCAAGCTAAAAAAAAATGTTTTCCTTGCACGTCCCCCTCAGATCTTCAGCGACTGCACTTCCAAGTGCACTTTAAGTGCACTTTGCACTTGTAGCTTGCACTTGTAGTGCAAAGTGGATGTTCCTTATAGTGAGACTGCAATATTGTGGCGGACAAATCGGACACTAAGGCGGCGTACACACGATCGGTCCAACCCGATGAGAATGGTCCGACGGACCGTTTTCATCGGTTCACCGCTGAAGTGGCCTGATGGTCTGACGTGTGTACACACCATCAGTCCAAAATCCGATCGGGTCAGAACGTGGTGACGTAGAACACAACGACGTGCTGAAAAACGAAGTTCAATGCTTCCAAGCATGCGTCGACTTATATTAAAGCTTAACATATGACGAGTGACATACTGTATACTATTGTAACAAAGTATTTTTTTTTTTAAATTACGAACTCCAAACTATCAGGTACTCCTCTACAACTCAACAAAGCTATTAGCATTCCTTCCTTCCTGTAGAGAGGACCACACAAAGATTCAGTGGCAGTGATAGGACTGTATCAAAAATGTCTTGTTTAATAAAACATAAACCAACACTTCCCGCTTTCTTCCAAATTTGTGTGTGGGGGTCTCCAATCTACCAAAAAGGCATTAAGTATCTTCCAACTCTTGATTACATTCTCCACTACTTGCAGGGAAGCATTTGGCACGTAGCACACAATTATGATCTGTTAGATTTGTGATGTGGAAACACTGTAAGAAGAAGCAGCCAAAACCAAGGCAAAACAAATTTGGTACAAAGTAAATACAACTACTAGCAAGGGGACTGCATGTGTGTGGGTCCTCCTTGTGAGGCTTTCCAAGAAACTTGACACATATCTCCTCTCTGGAGTTCACTCCACTGCAAAATACGCCTTGATTTATCTGTTTATAATGTCATTTTCAAGTGTTTTGCACTTACTACTTTGATTCATGGCGTCATGCAGCTGCTAAAAATATTGTATAATTTCATAAAATTGTTTCCTCTAACTCCCAGTGAAATGGCTATTCAGTGGTGGTTTAGAAACAGGGATCAGTTCATTTGCAACCACACCCATGCCCCCAGGACTGGCATTACAGTAATTCTGGCTTTTTTTAAATGCACCAGGGCAACTTCAGCTTTACCTGTGATAAACTTTTCTGCTGTGAGTTTTTCTTGTGAGTTTAGATAACATCTGAAAATAACCAGTCGTTAAGAGACCTCAGTCAGGAATTGGTATTGGTATAAACCTGAAATTTCCACTCTAAATATTTTTTTCTTGCTAGGTCTCCTTCCTCCATCTGCTTACCTTGCCTGTGTTACTCTGTTTTCCCACTTGAGAGTTGAGTCTGAGTGTTTTTTATCCCCAAGCTGGCCTATTTCTGACTCTACACAGGGCCCATATGACAATGTTCAGTGTGATGGACTGCCTGGCACACAGCTTGGGTGCCTCCGCCAAGATACAGCTTCCTCCATTCAGGAACCAGTACCCAGGTGTTATATCTGATCATTGGATCCAAGAACTAGACAACACTAGCTAAGGTGCAAACAGGAACTCTTTTGTAAATTCACACAGAATATATGCCACGCAAAATCAGGTAAGAGCTTGATCACATTATCCTACACAATGCAAACTTTAAACAGTAATATCACCAGTACATCTAAGGAACAGCAAGCAGCTAACCATGATCTAATTACCAGGAAGCTAATCAACAGTTAGCCACCCAGACAGTCCAGTGCCTACATAGGAGTACATGGAACAGAGACCAATGTGACCAGCTCTTTCAATGAACATGTATACAGTAGTTCCAAATAAAACAAACCAGGAATTCACACCTAATCTTCTGCTTAGAGCCTTTGAGTCTGAGGGGGGGGGGGGGGGTTGAACCATTCATTGCTGGTTTGGTCACAGAGGCCCCAAATCTGTATCCATGTCCTAGGTTCCCAGAGTCTGTGTGTTTTGGGGAGACATGGACCCGAAATCCGAAGCAAAACCACTCCAAGGTACACACCTCCAAAGATTGGAGCAACCTTTAAAAGCCAGGGCCCATAGTCAGTAAACAAGAGGCTATGTGGCAGGCGCAGCACTATGAAGTGCCTCATGCGCTGTGGCATTAGAAGAATTGTGATATCTCTGACTTTTCAGTCCAACAAGACTGTCTATTAGACATGTGCAGACTGGAATATTTTGTTTCGTTTTTTTCGTTTTCGTTGGCAAAATACATTTATTTAGTTACTCCCGAAAATCATTTTGATTTATTTCGTTTTTCGTTGGGGAATATCTTTCGTCCGAAAAGACTGCTCTCTGTCTCCATGTGGAATAATCTAGCAGCACATGGAGTATTAGGAACCTCCCAGACAGAGATGGATGCAAAGGAGGCTGTGATAGGTCAAGACTCTTCTCAATGTGAGATTAGCTGTGATTGGGCAAGGCTACCATTGAGTCACAAAAGCTTAACTCTATGCTTGCTGGCATGAATTCTACTGTGTTATTCCTTACCTCCTGCTGCCCTACAAACAAAAGACTCTTAAAGGCATATTTTTTCTTTTCCTTCTGTGAACACAACATACAACTGTTATATGACATCCAAGCACAAAATCACAGTGAATAACTCTGCCTTTGTCTCTCACATATAAACATGTGCACTACATTTAGGTTCTTATCAGGCTTAGCTGTATATACATGTAGGTTATATTAGCTACATAGGACAGGTTCTAGCTGGCCAGCTACACTCCCATCAAAATTACCGATAATTCTTGTTCTCTATAGTAGGATGTGAACGTGAATTTGGGGAATTTTCTATCAGGTTCTCAACTTTCTTTTATCACTCTCAAGTAGAACAACTAACTTCTTTATAGGACATTTCAACTTGAGTGGAGTAGCGAGACGTTTTCCCTTCTTGTCAAGTTTTGAGTCTCCTATTTGTAACAACGCTCTTCTTACTAGTTTGTCTTCATCCTTTTGAACTTCTAGAACTTTGGCCAATTTCCATTGACTTCTTTTTTTAAATCAGAAACCAAAGTTTTATTGAGAAAGTCAGGTAAAGACAAAAACATAGGCACAGTATCAAACACAGTGCATATACAGTGAGGAATGTACCAAACAAAGTACTGACGTTTAGCTGTATAGAGAAATACATAAACCATGGTACTATGAGACATGAACAGTTTAAGGCTGGGTAGTCAACACAGGACAAATAGCCCTAGTTCAGAATCCAAAAGAGATCTAGTCCCATTTACATATCACTGAAAACTTAGCATATCAAAGAAATATGAATAAAACACAAAAAAAGAACAAAAAAGAAAAAAGAAAACTGTACATATAATCATAGGGCCGTGTGCGATATTTAAAGCATGGCGCTTCTGTTCTCCCATGATACACAATAACAGTACTATGTGGCATGTGTAGTAACTCACATTAGTGTCTCCTATCCTAGTTGATCACATTTGCAATAGCCTCTCCAACACCAATTGAGGAGGGCCCAGCCCTGGTGTATCCAGCCAGGGCTGCCACATTGAATAAAATTTCCTAAGGGCATTGCGATGTTGATATGTTATCTTTTCGCGTATCAACAGGCTGTTAACCATCTCAACCCATTGTGTCTCCTTCGGCACTCTAGGAGTGATCCATAATCTTGCTATAGCCTTCCTGGCGACATACAGCAGACGTATAACGGCGGTGTGACCACCGGGCGAGAGAGAAGGTATCTCAAGCGCTCCCAGTAGGCACACTAGGGGGCTACATGGCACCGGGAAGGCATAGACTTGGGATATAGTAGAGATAACGTATTGCCAGTATCTAAATAACTTTGGGCATTTCCACATCATATGCAGCAAGTCACCATCATGAGCGCAGCACTTTGGACAGAGTGGAGAGTCCCTAATGCCCCATTTATGAAGTTTTAGCGGTGTCCTGTAGGCTCTATGTAGGAGAAATAAATGTGAGAGCCTGTGCCCTACCGAGACCGACACCAGGGGGGCGGAAGACAGGCATAGCTCCCACGTTTCCCCGTCAATGGGCCCCACATCCCTTTCCCAGCCCTTCCTACAGATCAAAGTAGACGCATCATGAGTAGAACTAAGCAGTCTAGCATAGACCCTCGAGATCATGCCCTTTTTTTCTCCCGTTACCAAGACGTCATTATGTAGGGGATGCACTATCACTTGAGCCGGGGACAATCTCTTCTCACACTGGAGAGCATGCCTCAGCTGTAAGTACCTGTAGAATTGCGTCCTCTCCAGAGAGAACTCATCCTGCAGGTCCGTGAACGACTTCAGGACCTGTCCTATAAACAACTGAGGTATGTAGTGAATCCCCGCTTCCTCCCAATGTCTAAAGTCCCGGAGTTTGGAGAGCTCTTTATAGTAAGCATTCCTCCAAATGGGGGTGAAGGAACATACCCCTTTCACTCTAAAGACAGATCTGACATATTTCCACAGCGTGTTTAATAAAATTATTGTGGGAAGAGCCTGCGAGACATGCGTAAATCCCGCCTCCAGATGGGATATAGCTGGGAGCTCTGATCCGTAAGGGACCAACAAGGCTCTTATTTGATCCTCCTCATCTACAGTCCCCCAATTGCCGATATGTTGGATCTGGGAAGCAATAAAATAGTACCGGGCATGTGGGACTGCCATTCCCCCTTGGTCCTTAGCCAGGTGTAGCGTGGATAAACTTATCCGTGCTACTTTGTATTTCCATATCAGTTCCCTGAACTGTGTATCTATCTGAGAGAACCACTTATGTGGTATCCAGATGGGGGAATTATGGAATATGTACAATAGCTGTGGGGCCCAGACCATCTTAATAAGATTAGCCCTGCCTGTTACCGATAAAGGGAGCTTCGTCCATGCTGAGCACTTCGCTCTGAACTTGGTAAGCAAGGGCCTCAAATTCAGAGAGAGGTATTGGGTTGGGTCAGATGTCACCTGAATTCCTAAATAGCGGAATTGGGTCACTACCTGTATGTCAGAGGCACAGACAGGTAAGGGAGCTACTATAGGGTCCAGTGGCATAATCACCGACTTATCCCAGTTAATACTGAACCCCGACAACGCTCCAAAGTCTGCGATCAAAGCCATCACATTCCTCAGAGAGGCGTCGGTATCCCCCAGATAGATTAAAGTGTCGTCTGCGAACAGGGACACCACATCCTGTCTATCCCCCCTGATAAATCCAGTGATATCGGGAGAGGCTCTAATATGAATCGCCAGGGGCTCCAGGGCCAGGGCAAACAGCAGGGGTGAGAGAGGGCATCCCTGCCGCGTGCCCCTGAAAAGCTGAAAAGAGTCTGAGATCTCCCCATTGACCCTCATCCTAGCCATCGGTGAGCTATAGAGCAGCTGGACCCATTTTATGAAGGAGGGACCCACCCCAAACCTACGCAAAGCCTCCCACAAGTAGGGCCATTCAACACTATCGAATGCTTTGGCAGCATCCAAGGAGAAAATGGCCCTATTACCTGGATTATCCACGGGGATCTGCATATTAATAAATAACCTACGCAAGTTCTGGGACGTGGACCTGGTCGGTATGAAGCCGGATTGATCCCTGTGTACGACATGGTGAATGCATCTAGCCAACCTCGTTGCCAACACCCTAGCTAGTAGTTTGATGTCAAATGTCAGAAGGGAAATGGGTCTGTACGAGTCCGGAGAAAGAGGGTCCTTCCCCGGCTTCAACAGAACCACTATCAGCGCTTCATTCATAGATGAGGGGAGTGAGCCAGTTTGGAAAGCTGCGTTATAGACCTTCAGTAGGGTAGGAATCAACTGAGAAGAGTAGCGACTGTATACTTCCGAGGGGAGACCATCTGCTCCTGGGGCCCGCCCATTCTGTGCCTGCGCCAGTGCCTCCAGGAGCTCCTCCTCCGTCAGAGGAGCCTCCAGGAGAGCCACATCCGGAGCAGGCAGACAAGGGACAGGATATCTATCCAGGAAGGAGCAAAGCTCATCAGATGAGGGCTGAACCCTGGACGTATACACCTCCTGGAAAAACGTTGTAAAGCATGCCATAATGGACTGAGTGGAGTAGCAACTCTCTCCCCTATCATTGGTCATGGCTACTATGTAGGCAGAGGGTTGCTGGGATCTAGCCAACAGGGCGAGCATGTGCCCTGTGGTCTCCCCCTCCTCAAAGTGTTTCTGCTGTAAGAAGAAACGTTTGTTTTCTGCTAATTGTAATGATAGGTCTTTGAGCATAGACTGAGAGGCCAACCACCGCCTTTTGTTACCATCGGAGGGGTCTGCCACATAGTCTACTTCAGAGCTACGAGCTTCCTCTAAGACCTGCATTTCCCACTCTTTAGTATTAGTTTTAACACGGGATATGACTCTAATAAATTGACCTCTCAAGTAGGCTTTGGCTGCATCCCATACCGTCCCGAGACTAGCCGACTCCAAGTTATGATGAAAGAAAGCATTAAGGAATAAAGGGATCGGGTCAGGGTCCGGTATGAGAGACAACCAGAATGGGTTGAGTTTCCACAGCCTATTGCCCGCCCGTTCCCCCAGCCCCAGGTCCACCGTCAGTGGGGAATGATCTGACACATGTCTTGGGTGGTATTGGGACACCTTCACCAAGGGTAACATGAGGGCATTTCCCAGACCCAGATCTATCCTGGACAAACCTCCCACAGACGCCGATTGACAGGAAAAAGCACAAGCATCAGGGTTGTGTAGTCTCCAGACATCAGTGAGATCTAACTCTCCTATAAGGCGAGCAAAAGGCGTGGGACCCCGACTCACACTCGGGGGCCCAGCCCCACTAGGCCTGAACTTGTCCTTCTCATGGTCCAGGAAATTATTAAAGTCCCCTAGAACCATGACTGGGATACCCGGAAGTCTTGACATAAAGTCAGCCAATTTCGTAAGAACACTGGCTGAGAATGGGGGGGGGATATATATTCCTGCTATAACACATTTCAGCCCTACTAAGGAACAGAAGAGAAACACAAATCTACCCTCTGGATCGATTTTTACTTCAATAGAGGAGAATTGAATACCCTGGCGAATCAGGATACTCACCCCCCTCGAGTACACCGTATGTGTGGCGTGAAATTGATGACCATATTGCCTAGAGGCAAATTTCGGATTCGATCCCGAGGGGAGGTGAGTCTCCTGCAAGCAAAGCACATCAGCTCCCAGCTTTTTTACCGTTCGTAACACAGCTAGACGTTTAACAGGATTATTGAGACCTCTAACATTCCAAGAGAGACACCTGGTTAGCTGAGACATTGCATAGCAAAAAACATAATAGAAGGATACAGGTAATTATGCAGGGTTAACTGAGAGACAGGGCTGGCAAAATAACATGAAATGAGACAGGGCATATTTAGGACACAGAAGAGTACCTGGGCCTCAACAAAACAGAAAAAGAGAAACCATTGGGGTAAAGTCATTGACATGTGGTTGCATGAGATATGGGCCGAAGGGAACAATAAAAGAAGGAGAAAAAAAAAATTGGTAGGAGGTAGAAGAACGTGGAGACGTACAAAAACAAGATTGAAGTTTGTGATCATGGTGGAGTTCTTAGGTAGTAAAAGCACACTCAACACGGCCAACATGGCCAAGGAACCGTTCCGAAGGGTGCACAGGGTCTTATATGGACCCCTCTGGGGGCAACAGTGGAAGCGCACAACAGTGTCTTAAAAACTTCTCAACAACAAAAAATAAGCCGTAATGGCCGAAGCGAGCATAGGCCGCCTTCCCACAGGTTGCGTGGACAAAACTTGACATCAGGCATTAGCATTACCAGGTGCTTCAAGCGTCAAGGATTCCATTGACTTCTAGGTAAATCTTCTTCTTTCACTAATACTATGTCACCAACTTGGACATTTCTTCTGGGTGTTAGCCAATCTTACGCTTAGGAGTAAATGGCAAAGTACTCTTTCCTCCATCTATTCCAAAACTGTTCTGATAGATATTGAACTCTTCGCCATCTCTTTTTGGCATATAAATCCTCTTTTGAATTTGCCAGGCGGTAGTTGTGTGCAATCAGAAATAAGGTGAAGTAGATGGTTAGGAGTTAAAGGTTCCAAACTCATTAGATCATTGATGTTGTCAACTGTAAGTGGACGACTGTTAACAATAGACATTACTTCATAGAATAAGGTCCTAAGTGAAGCATCATCCATTCTTCCGGAGTTCTTTTTCAACATTGAACTTAGCACATTTCTTACAGTTCTGATTTGTCTTTCCCACACTCCTCCTGTGTGGCTTGTATGTGGAGCATTCATATGAATGTCACATTGATTCTGTGACAAGTACTCAGTTACCTTTTCTTTATCGATCTCCTTTAGAGCTTTCTTCAATTCATTTTTTGCTCTGACAAAATTAGATCCTTGGTCAGATCTAAGCTCTCTGACAGTACCTCTAATGGCTATGAAACATCTCAAGGCATTGATGAATGCGTCAGTTGACATATTTTCTAACATTTCCAGGTGAATTGCTCTGGACCTCAGACATGTGAATATTAGTCCATATCTCTTGTACTCCTTGTGGTTTTGCTTGGTGATGAATGGGTCAAAGCAATCCATTCCACTATAAAGAAATGGTGATGATGAGTTTACATGATCTACTGGTAAATCTGCCATTCTTTGTTCTTCGGTAGGTCTACGTGCCTTTCTACCGGTTATGCATTTATTTATATACTTTGCTATAACTTTGCTTCCTTTCACTATCCAGTAAACCCCCTTCTCTCAAACAGTTCTGGGTAAAGCTTGTTCCTTGATGCAAGGATTTGTTGTGGTAGTGATCAATAATCAATCTTGTGAAAGTAGAATTTTTGGGTATAATTGATGGATGCTTCACTCTGCTGGGTAACAATGCATTTTCCAGTCTCCCTCCCACCTTCAGTATACCATCCTGTAAAACAAGATTTAGCTTGTACAGTGGGTGGTTGTTGGGAAGCCTTTTAGGTTCTTGACTAAGGCCCAGATTCACAGAGCGATTACGCCTGTCTAACTGGTGTTAGACTGGAGTACTTTCGACTTACGGGCGTTTTTTAGCTAGTCGAAATCCTCAAACCATGAAAAGACACCTGCGGGCTTCAATTCGACTGGATTACGTGTTAGTACGCCTTCAGATCTACGCTGCAAGAAAATTGCGGCCACTGGGCGGACTTCCTGTTGTTTTTCGCCGTCGGGGTATGCTAATGAGCTTTTGCCTGCAATCCAAGAAATTTCGCACTTCAAACGCAATCTCTTACGGCACCTTTAGTCATCTTTTTTTTGCGTATCACTATACCAGCCTTTTACCTCCTCTAATATTAGACAGCCCATGTTAAGTATGGCCGTCGTTCCCGCGTCGAATATCAACGTCTTCCGACGTCTTTTATTATTTTTAAACGTAAGTCGTCCGGGAATAGGAATGTTCGTAAACGCCGCTACTCAAACAACGAATGACGTCACGACGTGATTTCGCACAATGCACGGCGGGAAATTCCTGAACAGAGCATGCGCAGTTCGATCGCCGCGGGGACGCGCTTAATTTAAATGCTTCACGCCCCCTAATCACGTATTTCGATTGCGCGGCGAGAAATAGACTACGACACCGTAGCGTACGCGCAAAAAACTATCAGAATTCGGTGTAAAGCCTGGTGAAATACGGCAGCGTAGCGTATTTCGATTACGCAGCGGAATATTACATCTATGTGAATCTGGGCCCATGTCTCTTCAACTCTTCACTATAGAATCTCTGTTGAATGAGTCTTATGACTGTTTCTTCAACTTTCATTCTTTCATTCTTTCTGATTCCCTTTGCCAAAGTTGAATTCGAGCTACTACGTTTATGACCGTATTCCATTTTGAACATCTGGCTAGTCTTTCAAGTATATCATCTTGACATTTGGCAGCAGTGCTTAATGTTTGTACAACCTTTACTACTGGATCACCCATAGAAAATTCTGTGTAACCTTCACTGGGTATGATCTCCCTTTCCCAAAGGAACTCTGGACTGGTGAACCAATTAGAATTTTTCAATTCTGATACATTCAGACCTCTTGAAGCATGATCTGCCGGGTTATGCTTTGTATCAATGTGATGGATTTGTCATTTCCCGAATTTTCTGAACTCTGTTGGCGACAAAGACATGGAATCTTTGAGCTTCGTTGTTTATGTATCCTAGGACAACTTGTGAGTCTGTCCAAAAATATTCTTCATCTATTTTTAACTCTAATTCTTCTCTTAGAAACGTGCTTACTGATGCTGAAACAACAGCTGCTGTCAGTTCAAGTCTTGGTATTGTCTGAATACTGGTAGGTACAACTCTGGTCTTTCCCATAACCAGGGCACAATGTATTTTTCCTTCTCCTATCACTCTAATGTAGGAACACTGACCATAGCCATAACTACTGGCGTCTGAAAAGTGATGAATTTCTATTTTCTTGTACTCTCCGAAATCATGAGGTACAAAACATCTGGGTATCCGAACTTCTTTCAAATTTTGCAAGTCTTTTATCCAAGTCTCCCACCTTGGCCTCAAATCTTCAGGTATGGGTTCATCCCATCCCAACTTCCGTCTGCATAACTCTTGTAGTAGTTCTTTTGCTTTGAGGATCACTGGGGCCAAGAATCCCAGTGGATCATATATAGAAGCCACTGCAGAGAGAATAGTATGTCTGGTTGCAACTTTCTCTTCAAAGGATACTTCAAAGAATAACTCGTCGTTCTCTACATTCCATCCCAAGCCAAGTACATTCTGAACTGGAAGATGATCATAATTGAGATCTACATTCTTCATTGTTGATGCACGTTCAGGCCTCATACACACGGACGGACATATCCCATGCAAACGGTCCTCGGACCGTTTGCATGGGATATGTCCGCCGGGCTATTTTGGTCCGATGGCGTGTACACACCATCAGATCAAAATCCCCATCGGCAGACAGCGCGGTGACGTGGCGGTGACGTTGACGCCGCCACGTCAACCGCACCAGGAAGTAAAAAACTTCCGCGTATGCGTTGCATCCATACGACGCCTGTGCGGGAGGATATGTACGCTAGTGAGTGTACTGACCAGCGGACATATCCGACGACATGTGTCCGGCGGAAAAGTTTCAAAGCATGCTTTGGAAATTTTCCGCTGGAGAAATCAGTCCAAATCCGTCTGCTTGCCCCTACAGACGAGCAGATTTTTCGGCTGAAATGGTCCGTCGGACCATTTCCAGCGGATAAATTCCATTGTGTGTACGAGGCCTCAGAGTCACTGATGGATTCCAGTACCTCTCTGTTGTTTGAGATGAATTTGTGAAGGCGCAGGTTTCCTTTTGCGCATAATTCTTGACTTTCCTTTACTAATTTAATTGCAGATTCTGTGGACTCTAGACTTATAAGACCATCATCTACATAGAAGTTTTTCTTAAGAAAATTTGCTGCTGATGGACAATGCTTTTCATTTTTATTAGCCAAGTACTTCATACTATAATTGGTGCAACCAAGAGAGCTGTGGTTGCTCAACGTGATTGGCACTGCGCTGATAAGCCATTAACCTCTGCAGCCAAGGGTTCGGATCCTGGTCTCGGCTACATGTGAATTGAGTTTGGTGGTCTCAGCCCGGCTCCCGGTGGGTGTGCTATGCAAGGTAAGCCTGTGCTTAGTACGCCCACCCCCCCCCCCCTCCCCACAAAAACCACCACACTTGCACGTACACAAAATTGGTTTACGCACTTTGGCCATGCGGTCTCCTAAAAAAGAGAGGTGAAGGACCTACGGGGCTGGCTGAGCGGGCTAGACCTCCTCACTTCCTCATAGGGGGAGTCCCTATGCCCCGTTGGGCTTCCAAGCGGAGCAGGTAGGGCGGGGTATATGGGAGGTCCTCCCTCAGACCCGTCATTGCCACCCGGGGGCATGGAGAAGGATGGCAGATTGCCTCTGGGGGGAGGGCCTGCCTACTCTCAACTCCTGCAGTTCACGCACAAAATACACTTTAAAAAAAAAATTGGCGCAACCTGGAGACGATGCTGCTCCAAACAAATGTACTTTCATTCTGTATTCTGCTGGCTCTGTATCTCCGTCCTCCCACCATAGGAACCTCAGGAAGTCTCTATCTTTGTTCTTCACATGGAACTGGTGGAACATTTTTTCAACGTCACACATGACCGCTATGGGATACTTTCTGAATCTACAGAGTACTCCAGGCAGAGTGTTTGTAAGATCTGGTCCTTTTAGTAGATGATCGTTCAATGCAACACCATCATACTTTGCTGAGCAATCAAATACTACTCTAATTTTATCTGGTTTCTTTGGGTGGTAAACACCTTGATGTGGGATGTACCACACTTCTCCTTCTTCAGGTTGGCTATTCACCTTCTCTGCATGTCCTTCTTCAAGGATGACTTCCATGAATTTCAAATAATCCTGTTTCAATTTGGGATCTCTTCCCATTGTTTTCTTCAAGCCTTTCAATCTTGCTAAGGCAAGATTTCTGTTATTTGGCAGACGAGGTCGTTCTCTGAAGGGTAAGGGCATTTCAAGATAACCTTGTTGATTCTGCTGAATACTTTCTTCTAGAGTGTGTACGAACTTCATGTCTTCTTGGGATACACTCTTTTCTTCAGAACTTGTGTCTGCAAAGTCAGGTTCAAGGATCTTGATTACCTTTGCTGAACTTACAGTTGGTAGCTCTTGGACAGATATTTGATGACACAATCCTGTCACCTGTCTTAAGTTTGCAATCTGCTGTTTTCCTCCAACAACACCCCATCCTAGATCAGTTCGAACAGCGTAGGGTTCACCCTTTCCTCCTGTGATTACCTCTCATGATACCAAAGCTTCGGGACAATCGTAGCCTATCAACAGTCTGACACCAAATTCCTTCAGCGGGGACATCTCATGAGATATAATAGATAGGTGCTCCCATTTATTGGCTGTTTCACAGGTAGGTATACGATCTCGATCTAGGTATGTCGTCTTTCATATAAGATGGAGGTAGATTTAATGTGAGATTTTAATTAAGTCCTCTAACTCTCAGTCCTTTAACCTTTTGACTGTTCACTAATGTGTCTCTCCCCGTCATTGTGGTGAGCTTGAGCTTCACTGGTTCTGTAGCCACTTGTAATTTCTTGCAGATTTCTTGATCAATGAAGGTGACGTCACTTTGGGCATCCAGTAGTGCATAGGCGTATACCTTCTTGTTCCTCCTTTTAGGATTTGAAATGCACACAGGTACAACCATTGATGTGCCGTTGTTTTCTCCTTCCCTTACTCTGCAAGAGAATACCGATAATTTCTTTTCTTCCTCAGCATCTTTAGGTATTGAGGATTCATCCTTCTTTGGACGTTCTTTATGTAGTGGTGTAGGATGGCGTCCTTTGCAGATGCTGCATGTAGCCTTTTTCTTACACTCCTTAGTAACATGGCCTTTTTTTAAGCATCCAAAACACAGTTGGTTATCAAGTACACATTTTTTCTTTTCATTTGAGGACTTCTCTTTCAATTGTTGGCACTTGTGTATGGAGTGGTTCTCTCCACAGAACATACACTTAAAGGTAGTCTGAGGATTTGTCGGTTCTGTCTCTTTACTCAACCCAGTAGCAGGGGTGGACTGGGACACAAATTTGGCCCTGGACTTCATCCAGACCGGCCCACCTAATTTTTCCAAACACACACACAAAAACAGTATATAGTCTATACGCAATTGCGCAAAAAAAAATAAATAAAAGTAAAAACATTCTGCTGTAAGTATAAATTGCTTTTTTATTCTGTGACCAGTAAATTCATTCATCTGTAACCGTGACCAGTGGCAGTACATTAAGACCCCTTTCAAACTGGAGCGTATTGCAGGCACTATAGCGTTAAAAATAGCGCCTGCATTCCACCCTCAAACAGCTGCGCCATTGTCTCCAGTGTGAAAGCCCAAGGCTTTTACTTCTTTTACTTCTCCACCGCTCCTGTCTATTGAAATCAATGGGACAGCGCGGCTATACCGCCCACAATGCGCTGCTTCAGCAGCGCATTGTGGGCGGTTTTAACACTTTCTTGTCCGCTAGCGGTGGGAAAACCGCCCCGCTAGCGACCGAAATGCACCGCAAATCCACCCATAGCGTTGGCGGTAAAAATAGCGACGTTTTACCACCAGCGCTATGGGCGGCTCAGTGTGAAAGGGGTCTAATACATCAGTTACTATGACCAGTGGCAGTGCATTTACCCCCCCCCCATGCTGTATATTAAAAACAAAATCACAGACACATACACTGACCCCCCCTCCTGACACACACACTGACCCCCCCTCCTGACACACACACTGACCCCCCTTCCTGTCACATACACTGACCCCCCTTCCTGACACACACACTGACCCCCCCTCCTGACACACACACTGACCCCCCCCTCCTGACACACACACTGACCCCCCCTCCTGACACACACACTGACCCCCCTCCTGACACACACACTGACCCCCCCTCCTGACACACACACTGACCCCCCTTCCTGTCACACACACTGACCCCCCTTCCTGTCACATACACTGACCCCCCCTCCTGACACACACACTGACCCCCCCTCCTGACACACACACTGACCCCTCCTCCTGACACACCCTGACCCCCCCTCCTGACACACACACTGACCCCCCCTCCTGACACACACACTGACCCCCCCTCCTGACACACACACTGACCCCCCCTCCTGACACACACACTGACCCCCCCTCCTGTCACACACACTGACCCCCCCTCCTGACACACACACACTGACCCCTCCTCCTGAAACACACTTCCTTTCACAGTCCCCTCCTTTCTGGTATCCTTTACAGCCATCATCTTTCTTTGCAACAAACACAGTTCCCTTTATGTCAGTGCCCCTCCCTTACCTTGCACAGAAGAGAGAAGACAGAGGATGCGACATGTCCAAGCAGAAGGCGGGAGATGTTCAACTTTCAATGTAACAGAAAGACGATTGGTTGCTAGGACTGCCCCTAGCAACCAATCACAGGCTTTTTAACTTGAAAAGTTGGACAGCTCTGCCTACTGCTCGGACATTCTCTATTGTATTGTATAGATGAAAGCAGCTGTGAGGGGGGGGAGGAGTTACACGGCAGAGAAGAGGACACCCAGGCAGGATGGTCAACGGATTCACTGTTGTCATCCTGCACATGCACTCCACCCACCATGCAACCCCATCCAGCAGCGATACTCTGCAGCCTGCACTGGAACCGTGCATGTGCAGTAGTTACGGCTCCGGCTGCCACCTTCCTCCCCAGCCAGCAGTCAGACTCTGCAGCCGCACGACCCGATACTAATGTGTGGGGCCCCTTCGTCCAGTACATAGCAAACACTGCCTGTATACACTCTGAATGTCAGAGTGTATACAGGCAGTGTTTGCAAATGTACTGGACGAAGGGGCCCCGCACATCAGTATCAGGGCGTGCGGCTGCATTGAGAGTGAAGCTGTCAAATCTAAGCACTGTCGGGGATGAGGGGGGTCCCCGCATATCGGCCCCGCCCATTCCCGACATCATTTTGACAGCTCTACTCTCACTGCGGCTGCACGGCCCCGCTTGCCCACCAATCACTGGATTTTTACACTGGGGACGAGACTCCTGGCTTTTTGGGGACCCATTTGGGGCTCTAGTCACCCCCTCCCAACGCCCCTGAGTGACAACTGGCCCACTGAGCCATCGGCCCACCGGGAAACTCCCGGTAGTCCCGATGGCCAGTCCATCCCTGCCCAGTAGTGACTTTAAACTTGCTTTCCAAGGTAGCTAGTTGCTCTTGCACGTTTTGTATCTCTTGCAGGCCTTTCTTCCAAGGATTTTAAGGCGTAAGATGCTGTTACTGGATTACATGCTATTCGTGCTTCCCTATTAACGAACTCAGAGAACTTTTCAAAACTTGGGAAATCCTTATTTAGATCCAACTGTTCAGTCACATAGCGATTCCATCTAGAAGCCACTTCTTCAGGTAGCTTGGCTAGCATCCTGTGATTTTCTAGATAGTCGTTCAGTACTTCTAGTTCTCGTACATGTGGGATGGTATTACTGCATGCTTGCAGGAAATCACCATACTCTTGGAGTTTGAAGTGTTCCTTGGGACCTATTTTAGGCCAGTTATTCAATTTCTCCCTAAAGGCTCTTTGTACTAAGAAAGGATGACCATATCTTGCATTTAACTTTTCCCAGGCTTGCTTATAGGCTTCTTCGTCTGTTCTATAGAAGTTACCTTCAAGGGCTTTTTTTGCTTCTCCACCAATACATCTCTGAATGTAGAATAACTTGTCAACTGGTCTGGAACAATGATTCTCAATGATCATTTCAAAACTTGCCTTCCACTCTATGAACTTTAGTATGTCCCCTAAAAATACAGTAGGTTCTGGAATGGGAAGTCTTGCTGGGACTGTACTCCGCCATCTTGCTGGGACAATAGTCGCAACATTCTCCTGATCATTGCAGTGACATCTAGGAGTAGAATTATCCTGTTTTATTTTTTCACTTAGTTCTAAATTAAGTGAGTCTCTCTTTTTGTCTTTCTGAGCAGGGATGGAAGGGCAATGACTTTTTTCTTCACTACATACTGAAGGTTTCCTTTCATTCTCCTGGATGTATGGAGGTGAGTAGGAGTCTGTTTCATCACTTAGTACAGATTTGGACAGATTTGGACTACCATTCATGTCTTCTTTGTGTACTCTTAGTCTGGCTTCTATAATCTTAACTTCTTTCAGTCTTTCCAGACTTTTCATCTGTTGGCGCTGTGCCTCCATTTCAGCTTCCATTTGATGGTGCTGTGCCTCCATTTGATGGTGCTGTGCCTCCATTTGATGGCGCTGTGCCTCAATGGCAGATTCCATCTCGATTTCTGCTTTCTTGACAGCAAGTTGTTCAACAAGTTCCTTTCTTTTGGCTAGAGTATTTGAGGACTCTGATGTGTGACTGGCACTTCTGCTAGTGAAGGAAGTCCCACTTGAGATTGTGGTTCCCCCTAAGGACCTAGCATAGTCTCTTGTGAAGAGCTTGTTCATTCTCTTTCTCGCCTTAACTTCATCATAGTTAGCTTCAGATGATAATTCTCTCATGAGCTTTACTAAATCTTTAGTGACTGCAGTACATGTGTCCATGTTCCTCACAATATCCTGGGAAGGTGTCGTGGATGACCGTAGATTGACATACACTGCCATAAGCTCTGATTCAGATTCTTCTATCGTCTCTACCAGATCACTCAAGTTTTCTTTTATACTATCTTGCTTTAGCTTTCTACGAACATCTTTAATGTATACTTTCCACTTATCATACATTCTGGTGAACCTTTTTCCTTTAATGCTGCTTCTTGCTCCAAATTTTCCTGCATTTTTGGGGTCGGTTTTCTGATATGTTCTGAGCGTCTTAGCTCATTTGTTTGGGGCAAGGCTAATGCTGCATCAGACTCTTCTACCTCAGACAGGTTCACTTGCTCTTCACCCTCTATCCTATCTATCTTTGTATCCTCTGAGGCCCCATACACACGATCGGACATATCCGATGAAAACGGTCCGCGGACCATTTCCATCGGATATGTCCGATCGGGAGTTTGATCCGATGGCGTGTACACACCATCGGATCAAATTCCCCGCCGCCGGACGGCGCGGTGACGTGGCGGTGACGTGGCGGTGACGTTGACGCCGCCACGTCACCGCACCAGGAAGTAAAACACTTCCGGGCATGCGCCGAATCCATTCGGCAGCGGCGCGGCGGCGGTGGGGGCCGATATGTCTGCTGGTAAGTGTACTAACCAGCAGACATGTCGGGCGGACAGATTCCCACCGGATAGATTTCAAAGCTTGCTTTGAAATCTGTCGGGTGGAGAAATCTGTCCGCTAGCCCATACACACGAGCGGAGATGTCTGCTGAAACGGTCCATCGGACCGTTTTCAGCGGACATATCCCCTCGTGTGTACACGACTTAACAGTGGCATGGTAATACTAGGCTTAGACATTTTACTTTAATTGCTATCACAATAAATGCAGGCAATAAACTACTTTCACTTTTAATGCAATAGCAAAAGATGCAGGCAATGAATTACTTTCACTTAAAATGCAATAGCAAAAGATGCAGGCAATGACTTTCACTTTAAATACTTTAAAGTCCGTATACTACAAACTGTCCTTCGTTTTAGTTTACAGTCTTTTATTCCTGAACACGAAAATGTCTCTTTATGCCAAAGCCTATGTGCAATGATAAGTAATAAAAGAAAAGCTCTGACCTTATTTATGAAGAGCAGGATACTGTGATCTGTAGGTTGCTGGAACAAATGTCAGTCTTAGAGGAGACTTGTCTTTTCTTGATGCGAAGCTTGAGCTGACTTGCGATGCTTTGTGATGCTCTGCGATGACTTGTGATGCTCTGTGATGAGTTGCGATGCTTTGCAATGAGTTACGATGCTCTGCGATGCTTTGCGATGACTTGCGATGCTCTGTGATGAGTCGCAATGCTTTGCGATGAGTTACGATGCTCTGCGATGCTTTGCGATACTTGCGATGCACTGCTGCAGGCTTTGGGCCTAGTGGCGGGAAACTAGTTGGCTGCAGTACGTGGCCTCTTCGTGGATGGTGGTGCAGGCACTCTAGGTCTGGACTTTGGTCTCCCACCATGCGTCTTTTTCTCTCTCTAGGGGTCGCAGGAGGGTTTTGGTGCTTTTTGCCTTTGCTGTTCTGCCACTTTAAGAGTCGGCTGCAGTTTGAGTAAACACACTTTTATGGCCTCTATGGTAGCTCCACTGAGGTGTCTTTACTTTTTCACTCAGGGATCGGTTGCTGCGCGGCGGTATATGCTGGCGCTCCGCTGCTCAAATGCGCTCTTTACTGTGCAAGTTGAGGAGCGCTATCACTTTTCCCTCAAAGGGAAAAATAGTTCCACTGTGGCAGGCGCAGCACTATGAAGTGCCTCATGCGCTGTGGCATTAGAAGAATTGTGATATCTCAGTCCAACAAGACTGTCTATTACTCTGAAAATTCCTCTAGTGCCGTTCTATGGAAGCAGTAGGTTTAAAGAGCACACCAAATGCTTAAAATAACTTCTTTATTAACTTAACTTCTCTTCATATATAATGATGCTGCTTTGCAGCAGACAGTCCATGTACAAAAACACGTGATGAATAAAGTATAACAAAAAATGGTGGTTCAAATATTCAGTCTTGTCATTTAACATAAGATGGTGGATATATTTCTTTCTTCAGTATTTACTCTCTCCCTCTCTCTGAAAGTTATCAAAGCATTCTCTGATTTCTCTGAAAGGTATAACTGTGGTTTGCAACTTGGTTTGCAGGGTTGCTTTTGCAGGGTTAGCTTAGTTGGGTTTGGTTTGAAGATATGATATGGTATGGTATGGTATGGTTCGGTATGGTTCGGTATGTTATGGTGGAACTACAAGTGAACACACAACTAGATCAGTATACAGTTCTAACCACACTATTTACAATAAGAACATATATATAACTTTGTCACATACCTATTTGTATTCCCTGGCTTCCATAAAACAAGACTCTGGCCTTGTGTGTCTGCTCTGCTGTCTGTCTCCATGTGGAATAATCGAGCAGCACATGGAGTATTAGGAACCTCCCAGACAGAGATGGATGCAAAGAAAGCTGTGATAGGTCAAGACTCTGCTCAATGTAAGATTAGCTGTGATTGGGCAAGGCTACCAATGAGTCACAAAAGCTTAACTCTATGCTTGCTGGCATGAATTCAACTGTGTTATTCCTTACCTCCTGCTGTCATACAAACAAAATACTCTTAAAGGCAAATTTTTTCTTTTCCTTCTGTGAACACAACATACAACTGTTATATGACATCCAAGCACAAAATCACAGTGAATAACTCTGCCTTTGTCTCTCACATATAAACATGTGCACTACATTAGGTTCTTAGCAGACTTAGCTGTATATACATGTACATGTACGGTCGGTTTTCCCGTAGGGAAAACTCAGATGGGAGCTTTTCCTTGGGAATCCTGACCATGTGTATACTATATCTGAGTTTTACTGATGGGAAAACTGCCAAAAACCGCCGGTTTTCACTGAAGAATACCTTTTGTCATAATGCAGTGTAGCAGCCTTGGTTCTTTTTGGCTTCTATACAAGTCAGGTAGGGACAATTATTAACTCCAGGTTAGATTATGCAAATTCTTCTACCTTGGACTCCCTAAATACCAGATTGCCTGTCTTCAATTTGTCCAGAACACAGCGGCACGACTGGTAACAGGGAAAAAACACTGGGAATTGATCACTCCGTCCCTGGGATCCCTCCATTGGCTGGCTGTAAAAGACAGAGTCACATTTAAGGCCCTATGTCTGACACACAAATGTGTACACGGAAGCGCCCCCAAATATTTGGTTGAGAAAATAAAATACCAAAACCCCAATCGCGTTCTTCGATCAACTAACCAAAAACGGCTCCAAATCCCCAAAGTCCATTACAAGACCAAAGGAGAACGAAGATTTGCAGTCCAAGGACCTCGACTGTGGAACGCATTACCGACTGATATTCAAATAGAAATTGATCACCAGGCCTTCAGAAAAAAAATAAAGACCCACCTATTCTGAAGGAAAAATTGAAGAAAAATGGATGCCAAGCGCCTATAGGCGATTCAGTTCGCATTGGTAGCGATATACAAGTTATTCACTCACTCACTCACTCACACACTCACTCACTCACTCACTCACCAGTTCAAATAAAATGAAACCTTTTGACTGTCATTTTTGGGCAGCCTGGTCCCTTGTGAAAGGACCTCATTACTGTAAATAGATATGGCCAGTGGCCTCATTGGTGCTCTGTGTCATCAATAAAATAGATACCCAGGCTCATTCTGACTACACCCTGTACTGCAGCATCCCAATCCTTTACAGTAAATAACATCCGTCTCACACAAATCTAGTATTCATTTTGTATGAATTTAAAGAGTCCATCGAAACTAAACCACCAGCTGTTGGATGAGTCAAGCAGAGAGATCTCCACATCTGAGTTCCCGACTCTCTCAGACAACCATTTTGAAGCCAAAAGGTTGTCCTAGGTCACTTCCCTTGGTCTGAAATATAACAATTAATAAATAAAAGGGGAATTATAATGAAAGTACAGTCATCACAATGGGGGTACAAGCACAGCAGACAGATGCATAATTGAACTCACAAGACAGTGAGGTATAAGTAAATAACATTTTATGTACATTTTGACTTTCCTGTAACTGTTAAGACTAGTATATACATTGTCACCTCTCGAACCTTTACAGTGAACAACAAAGCATCCTATCACACAAAAGGACAAATAGGGGTTGATTTACAAAAACGGGAGAGAGCAAAATGTGGTGCAACTGTGCGTGGCAGCCAATCAGCTTCTTACTTGAGCTTAAATCAACCCCATAGCGAGCATGAAGAGTTGGAAAGGATAGGCCTAGGTTTGCTTTTATACAAATTAAGATTTGAGTTTAACTTCAGCTGCCTGAATTGTATTTCTGTATCTGCAGATTGGTTTGACATTTAATTTTTATTTATGTGTTTTTTTTATCATATGCTTTTTTTTAAATGCCCAGATTGTTTTGGAAACAATATCTATAGGAGCACTATAAAACCTTTTCTGTCCAGGCTCCATTTTTTGTTTTTGGTCTTTACTTGGAAGCAGACTACAGTATGTGGATCTTGTAAATTAAAACATAACTTTGCTTTTAGCATAATTATAACATTTCGAAGGAAAACTGTAGGTTGCCTTGGCTATGTATCCCTCTCTTGTCTCCCACTTGGATGACTTCACACAGTAATAATATCAGCCTACTCCATGCTAATACATTATCTTCTGCTTGGTCTTCTCCCAAAAACAAGTTTCCCAAAGGAAATCTAACCCATAAATTAGTAACTTAGATCTGGAGATGATTCCATAAATTATATACCGTTCTGTTCAAACCTCAGGATGCTGGAAACCAGTGACCGGATTGTTCATGCAAAACATATTTCACAAGATTATTGCAATTCCAAAAGAGAGAGAGAGAGAAATTGTTATTTTTTTGTAATAGATTTGTAAGTACAGTATTTGAAATGTTATTTACACTTTTCTACATCATCAGGAAAATACAAATTTAGAAGACAACTATATTTTATTTAAATTTTTATTTGTTTCAAACTATCATATATATGCATATTGACAGTGCTATATAAGTACCTAAAATAAATATGTGCACCCACCCAATCACCTTAACATAATAATGTTATTTTAACATAAAAAAACAACTTTTGGGCTCATTCCAAAAGCCTCTCATCAGCACAAGTCATAGGGAAAACATGCAACAAAGTGCATTAGGGGATGCCCCCTTGGACTTTAAATGGCAGAAAAGGAGTAGTAAAGCTCAAAGTAGGTAAAAAAAGGGAGGGACAAGGGTGCCAACTTTATTGCTATACAAAAAGTGAAAGATATATACATTGCGTATAGATACAATCTACTTAAAAGGTGTAAACAGGAGCTGTGGTGGCTCAACGTGATTGGCACTGCGCTGACAAGCCATTCACCTCTGCAGCCAAGGGTTCGGATCCTGGTCTCGGCTACATGTGAATTGAGTTTGGTGGTCTCAGCCCGGCTCCCAGTGGGTGTGCTATGCAAGGTACGCCTGTGCTTAGTACGCCCACCCCCCCCCCCCCAAAAACCACCACACTTGCACGCACACGAAATTGGTTTAAAACACATGCACTTTGGCCATGCGGTCTCTTAAAATAAAGAAAGGCGAAGGACCTACGGGGCTGGCTGGGTGGGCTAGGCCCCCTCACTCCCTCATAGGGGGAGTCCCTCTGCCCCATTGGGGTCCCGTTGGGCCCCAGTTGGGCTCCCAAGAGGAGCAGGTAGGGCGGGGTGAGTGGGAGGCCCCCCTTCACACCCGCCATTGCCACCAGGGGCATGGAGAAGGATGGCGATTGCCTCCGGGGGGAGGGTCTGCCTACTCCCAACTCCTGCAGTCCGGCTCCTCTCTCTCGAGTTCACGCACAAAAAATACACTTAAAAAAAAAAAAAACAGTGCACCAATGAATCATCGGAAACAAGACAATTTTGTATAAAGTATAATAACCCAAGCTAATAGTCCAAGATACTGCTTAAAACAGAAAATATGCCTTCTGGAGTGGCCCAGTCAGAGTCCTGACCTCAACCCGATTGAGATAAAGTGGCATGACCTCAAGAAAGTGATTCACACCAGACATCCCAAGAATATTGCTGAACTGAAACAGTTCTGTAAAGAGGAATGGCCAAGAATTACTCCTGACCGTTGTGCACGTCTGATCTGCAACTACAGGAAACGTTTGGTTGAAGTTATTGCTGCCAAAGGAGGTTCAACCAGTTATTAAATCCATGGGTTAACATACTTTTTCCACATGCACTGTGAATGTTTACATTGTGTTTTCAATAAAAACACAGTAACATTTAATTTCTAGTGTGTTATTAGTTTAAGCAGACTGTGATTGTCTATTGTTGTGACTTAGATGAAGATCAGATGACGTTTTATTACCAATTTGTGCAGAAATCCATATCATTCCAAAAGGGTTCACATACTTTTTATTGCAACTGTATATGTAAGGATCTTGGCAAAGTTTTTTCATTAGAGGCACTTCTGACCTCCTACACACCCCAGAACCTGAAGCAGTGGTAGACAAGAAGATTCTATTGCACTTTCTGGCAAGCACCTGAATCACTAGGCATTCTAAGCCTTACCCAAGGGTGTATCCATTGACGATGTAACCAGGTTCTCAGACAACTGGCATTATTCTTGGGACAGAGGTGAACCACTATAAATGCTTTACCAGAAGAATTGTCAGGGAATGCCTTTATTACACAATTTGTACCAGCAGGCAAACCTCCACAGCATTGATAAGGTTAAATGATGGTTCCATGGTCCACAACAATCATGTTGGCAGACATTGTGCTATTGACAGTGCTATGGGAAGTTGGTGTTTAAGAAGCTAACAAGTGAAAAGGGTAAAGTATTCGGAATTGAAAACTTTAGCTGCTCAGAATGGCTGGAAAAGTTGCCTAAAATAGATGGGAGGGAGGGGTTGCTCCCTCCAACAAGCAATCAAATCCGTATCATATGCAGCAGTCGGCAGAAAAAAAAAGAAGCCGTGATTGCATTTGGATTACAAAGAAATATAACTGGGCTACAAGCTGAGTTGAGAAGGTATGGAACTAAGGGGGTGACGTCAGGAATCACCGTTAAGCAGACCCGTTCAGGTTTCACAAACAGTAGAAGGGTCTTAAAGGGGCATTAAATACCAGAATTGCATTACATATAGAGTGCAGAGTTCAGGGGGTTTAAAAAGCTGTCACTTGTAAACACAGAAAGCAGAATTATGTGTTTACAAGTGATTGTGGTGAGCAGGCACCAAAGGGCCTAAGCCAGAAGTGGTGGAACTGAGTTCCCCCAAGTTCCCCCTGAAAAAAAGCCCTGCCGTTAAGACCTAAGAAGACACAGTGGGCTCATAAACAAAATTTTGTATACAGTGAATCATGATGCTAAACATATACGTACAATAAAGTGGAGTTTCCATCCCAAATAGTTGTTTTCATTATTGCGTTCATTAGACTTAAAAAAAAATGTTTTACTTACCTGGAAAAGCCTGTTGCTATGAGCGGTCCCACAAAATCTGCCTAGGATTCTGACGTCATCTCCCTCGGTTTCCTCAGCATGCTAATGCTCCTGGGAAATGTGTGTCATCATTTCCCAGGATGCAGTGCACTTCCTCATTATAACTCCCCATCCAAGACTTCCAAGAAGTAAGTGCTTGTGGGCTTCACAATGCCCACAAGCAAAATTACAACCGTGTGGACATAGTTTTATAAACTATCTTTTTTGAATAACTATGCAGAGCGCTGGCGGATTGTAAAATAGTAAGTGACCGGATTTATATTATAAAAACGCATGATGAAAGGACATACATTTAAAAAATGCTAATTGTGGTTGGAACCCCGCTTTAAGTAAAAGACATTAAGGCCAAACTCCAGCTAACATTTTTATTAAAGTTACAGCTACACTTTTTTTTTTATCTTGTGGAAAAAATGTAGCACATATGAATAAAATCTTACTGTTTTAAGCAGCCCTGTCAGTTTTACATGGTTAGTCCTAACCCCTGCACAATTTTACTGGACAGCTTGGCCTGGTCCTGGAAATGGAAAAATATGCTGACAATATCAACAGGTAATAAATCCTGCATTTCAGCAGGACTATTATAAATCACAAAACCATATGAACAGAACCACTAACAGATCACATGCATTGAACCGTGTTTTCCTCTGCTATGCATGTCAGTCGACTTTATTTATAGGCTAATTACTTTTATGCTGCTTCATTCCCCTCACCTAATTTGTTGCAAAGTAGCTTTTGACTTTCCCTCAAAGGCAATTAAACAAGCAAGTGCCTGTCTCTGTAGCTGAGCTGGTGAGAACCAGCTCAAACGAAGAGGCATCTAAACCACACATTACCTCAACTGGTCTGCAAGTGGATCTGTTAAAAGAAGGACATTGAGAAAGTTATAGTATTGAATCAACAAGCCATGTGCAAGCTTCAAAACACTGCCAGGTTGAGAAGATAATTAAAAGTACATATCATTATTTTCTAATTCTAAATATAATACATTGATATGTCATCTGTGTGAGTTCATCACTAGCATTATAAGTACATTTAAAGGGTCAGCCTTTTCCCAGCTTTTCCCAGAAATTGGCTTTGAAGTATTATCTTTCCGAGCACCACAGTGGAGCAGGAGAAATAAGAATATTACAGTAGAGTATATCTGCTTTAATTCTCTGTATAAGTCAGTCCACCCAACAGTGATATTGTAATTGTAGTCAGAGCTTAGGGGGGCTAAGTCATCCTCTGTCTGCTCAACAGTGAGATCTCCCTGCCACAATTCCCAACTGGGTTTCTGACCCCCTTAGGGAGGTGTGGGTGTTCATGCCCATGCTTAAGTGTTGAGATGACAACTGTTAAAAGTGGGTTGTTCCTTAAATTGTGAGAATTTCCACTCACTTCCTGCTGTGCGTGCACAATATACACATGTTCTAAGTCTTTCCAAAGCAAAAAAATCAAATAAACAATTGGCCGGAGTTCTGCTAAAACTGCTGTATTTACTTTACTTTGTGTCTTTCTCTTTAGTTTGTGTTGGGAGGTAAACCTTGTGTCAAGAGTCAACTTTTTTCCTGCCCTATAAATTGCCTGGCTGCATGCCCTGTTTTCCAGCACCTGAGTGTGTATAAGAGTATCAAATAACAAAGCACTGTAGATGTTTTGGGAGGCACAGTAGACCAGCCCTCAAAATTTCCACTCGCCTACTAGCATTTGGCGAGTGGATTTAAGCTGGGGGCGAGTGATGACAGGGCTGCATGACCAATCTCCCTCCAATCTGTGCCTACACTAAGGCCTCGTACACACGATCAAATCTGTCTGCTGGAAACGGTCTGCTAGACCGTTTCAGCAGACAGATTCGATCGTGTGTACGGGCAAACAGACGGATTTGGCCACCCGACAGATTTCAAAGGATGCTTTGAAATCTGTGGGCTGGGAACCCGTCCGCCCGACATGTCTGCTGGTTAGTATGCTAACCAGCAGACATGTCTTCTCGCACTCGCGCCAAATGATTTCGACGCATGCGCGGAAGTGTTTTACTTCCTGGTGCGGTGACGTGGCGGCGTCAACGGCACCGCCACGTCACCGACACGTCAGCGCGCTGTCTGCTGGCGGGGATTTTGGTTTGCTCGTGTGTACACGCGAGCAAACCAAAATGCCAGCAGACAGATCTGTTCAAATCGGTCGGTCCGACCGATTTGAACAGAGAGATTTACCCGTGTGTCCGAGGCCTTAGAGTCCCGATGAGATTGGTGGCCGAAGAGGAAAGGTGCATGCTCGGGAAAAGTAGTCTGGTGAGCCGCGCAAAAGCAGAGCAGTACATAGGTTCTCTCCTTACAATTCTCATTAAGCCATGGGACCTAACAGTATGACCTCTGTGAGCCTGCCCCCTCCCCCCGACCAATGTAGCTGGAGAGCAGAAAGTAATGAGTGAGGTGGAGGATTGCGAAAATTACCACTCCGGTGCAGCGCTCACTGAAAGTTGCCCTGACATGAGAGCGGCAGCCTTCCAGTTTGTGCAGTTTTCTTCTCTTTGTGCTCTATGTAAGTGTCCAACAGTTCAGCCTGAGCACTGTGAACAGACTGGTCTCAATGTGTGCTGTGCGGTGTCAGTGTGCTCTGTGCTATGGTGTTAATGGCTGTGCAGTTGTGTGGATCTCGGTGCTGTATTGTACTCCCTCCCGCTGTGCTGCAGCACCTCTCCTCACTGCCAGCCTGAATAAAAGGGGGAAGTGGGGACATGCAAGCGTGGAGCCGCACACACAGGCTCCTGAAGATGAGATGAATAGGATAGAGACAGAGGATAGATGGGAGTTGCAGAGGAGACAGCAAGAGAATGGGGAAGAGACCCATTTCTAGTGTACTGTCCCTCTGGTCTGCCCCCAGTGCCCTGTCCCTCTGGTCTGCCCCCAGTGCCCTGTCCCATTTTGTTAAAGTTGTTGTTGGTAATATTTAATTTTGTAACTTGATTCTGCATAAAACATTGTCATTCCATGAGATAATCTACGAGGGCGTGTTTAATGGTGCAATTAGACGCAGGGCAGTGTATGAATTAGGTGGGGCAACTGGTGGCGAGTAACTCTTGAGGCCTGGCTAGTAGCTCAGGGCTTGAAATTTTGAGCCCTGGTTTACACGATCTACTGGTAAATCTGCCATTCTTTGTTCTTCGGTAGGTCTACGTGCCTTTCTACAGGTTACGCATTTATTTATATACTTTATATACTTTGCTATAACTTTGCTTCCTTTCACTATCCAGTAACCACCTTCTCTCAAACAGTTCTGGCCTGGCTAGTAGCTCAGAACTTGAAATTTTGAGCCCTGCCCTAGACTCTGAGCCTCAGACTTTTTAGGTCCTACACTCGCCTGTTGTCATGGAAGGTCCATGGTAAGTGTGATAGACCCTGATATGGAGTAAGTGGACAAATTAGGAGTTTTGAGTTTCCGCGAACGGAATTTCCGATGAAAAAAGGCAGGCGGAATTTGAATTTGAATTTGAATTTGAGAACATCTGAGTTTTTCCATTGGAAATTCCGATGGACTTAGAAAGAGAGTTCCGTTCGTCTGTATGGAACTCCGACGGAGAAAAAAAAAACATGCATGCTCAGAATTAAGTCGACGCATACTCAGAAGCATTGAATTAAAATGTTCTCGGCTCGTCGTAGTATTGTACGTCTCCACGTTTTGGACGATCAGAATTTGGTGTGACAGTGTGTATGCAAGACAGCTTAAATGGAATTCCGTCAGAAAAATCCGTCTGAGTTTATAACCGACGGAAATTCCGATCATGTGTACGAGGCATAAGACTTTGCAATCTGAATGATTGTTCTGTATCAGCAACATAGTAGGGATTAGAGAAGAATTCTAAGTATGAATATTTTTGCAGTCACATTAGTCCAGCTTGGACTATGCATATACCATACCTGTAGGATCCATCTAGAACAGTGGTCTCCAAACTGTGGCCTAGGGGCTAGATGTGGCCCTTTTCTTGCTGTTATCTGGCCCTTGGAGCATATTCTTCCCATTGATATGAGACACTGTTCTGCCAACTGACATCAACAATGGTGCACCATTTTTCCCAATGATACCATCAATGGGACACTATTCCTCCCACTAATACCAAATGCGATGATGTTTACTGCCATTGATGCCAGGAAAATTTCCACTTCCGTTGGCCACAGTCTGGTCCCCCCTTAAATCTGAAGGACAATAAACTGGCCCTTTGTTTAGAGCGTTTGGAGACCCCTGTTTTAGAAGGTGGAAAGCACTGTAGTAGATATTGCTACTCCAGCGATCTCCACCAGCTTCTGGGTCCGGTGCTGAGTGGCTGTCCTGTTGTGTTGTGTGAACACAGTAGGTCAGCTGGTTGGCATGGGTGCCATTCAGAGATTGGAGGGAAAGGAAGATGAGATCCATAGTGTCGCACATTCACAGAATCCTGTGATAGTGAGAGTGGTAACCTCACAGGATTCTGTGGATGTGCGGCATTAGGGATCGCTCAGTGATTACAGAAACTGGGACAAGCTCCATCACTTGCCTGGCGCTCCCGCAATGGATGCAGAGTTACTTATGCTATTCCCATGTTAACCGAGCCTGAGCAGCACACCAATCTCTCGTGGGTCACATTCAGAGATTGGACAAAGTGGAAAATGTGACATCACTGCCAGCCTCTTCACCTTGTTCAATCACAGAATACTTTGCATTCATTCAGAAAATGTAAAGCATTCTGTAAATGTCACCCATGCCAACCAGAAATGGTACGATATATGCATAGGTGCAAGCTAGAAACCATTAATGGAAACCCCTTTACGTCAAAAAGTGCCAGTCCTTACCTACCTTGGTTATTACAGGTACACATAGAACTTACTCAGCTTACCTAAAAGAGTTTCCCTTTGACAAAAAGTACACAAAGGTTTTTATATACCATACACAAGTTTATGTTGTATCATCCATTATAGGTTTAATCTGAGTCACTGAATATTATCTAATTTAGCGCTGTGTTTTTTTTAATAACTCATTCCTCTCTCCGCCCTCCTGAGGCTTCTGTAATCGTGTTATGTGCCATGAAAACCCCACACAAGAAGTTTTCTCAGAAGATAGATGAAAGAAGACAGCATTGTGTAATAAATAAAGGTACCTAGCAACGCCATCAAGAAGAGAAATGGTTTAAATAAATGCTCCACTCTGAATGCGCGTGATGCAATTGACATCTGTACTTTGCTAAACCAATTATCCTGTATTCCATGTAGAAAAGCTCACATGTGTTACCAAGTAAAACATTTTATACTCGGGTAATAATTACAAACCTTTTTACAAGTTCACAGTTCTCAACTATAATCTTGCTAAACCCTAAAAAAGGCGGAGCATCTAAAGTGGTGTTTTAAATCGGAAGCTACGCAAGCCTTCTCTTTTATCCAACTCTATCCTTCATTGCTGCCCAATGAGTGTGTTTGTCTAAACCGTGGGACCGCTAAAGGGTCTGCTGACTAATGTAACCAAGATACAGGGAGAGCTCGCCTCTGTACTCAGCAGATCTGCATACAGTAGTTGAAACATAATTGTTCTTTCTATCCCATCTAAGGCTGCATTCACACTTAAGTGCAGCGTTTTGTACCGTGATTTGCCACGTCAAATTGCAGCGTTTTGTACCGCGATTTGCCGCGACAAAACGTGTAGTTTTTAACCTTTTTTTTTTTTTTACAGATCATTGTCAGCTATGCCGAACGCCGAAGCCACCTGAAAAAAAGGGTCCGGGACCTGTTTTGAGCTTCAGGCGTACGGCGTTTCGGCGTTCGGCGTGGAGATGTGAACCATCTCCATAGACAACAATGTTAAATCACCCCTCCAGCGTATTTTAGGCTGCAATAGCGTCGCGCTTCAGGTGTTAAGACGCCTAGGTGTGAATGGAGCCTTACAATACCTGTCCTAACATACAGCCTGTGAGCTTTTTATCTTTCCCTATCATCTGCCACAGCTCTTTGGCAATTCTGCTTTGAAAACTGTGTAAAAAAAATATTTTATCTTCAAAAGTCCATTTATTTTAATCTTCTCGATACAATGACATTTATTCTTTTAATTACAGGTACTTATATAGTACCCATAGGCATGCCGGATGTGCCTGGGCACACCCTAATCACCCTGTGTGTTTTAGCATTATCACTCTGTGTGCAGGTAGTTTCGGGGTTGGGATCCAAACCGCTCTAGTGCTGCTAGGCAGAAGTGCTAACCACTTAGCCACTGTGCCATATTTTATCCCTTCCTGATCGGCAAGAGTTATTATACTTTTCCATTGGCTGCAGTCATTCAACAGAGAAAATAAATAAATAAATCCAACTGGGGAAAGGAGGAAAGGAAGGTGAGAAAATACACACAGCTACTTGCCATTTTCCTCATTGAGAGCATCCTTCTTGGTGAGTTCCAGAATAGCTCTGGTAACACAGGCAAACAACTGGAGGAATCCTGAGGCCCAAGGACAAATGGTACTCCACTGGAACTGGAGTACTATAGTAGAAGTCATAGAGGTGCTCCCCACAGTAACTGTGTCTTTTAGAGAGACTACATGCTATTAGGTTCCTGCCCAGCTGCTTGCGCACCAGTTTTGACAGTGGAGGGTCTCTCATCTGGCTGCAGGTCGTTTTCCTGGGTACCTCTGCCTCACTAGGTGTGACCTATCTGAACTGCTGTGGGAAGGAAGCAGAGAAACATATCTTTCCTGGTCATATCCAGGAACCTAGAGAGTTGTGGGAAAAGAGTTAAAGGGATCTGTGCTTGCATCTGATCATGATGAGTAATTGGGCACTCCGCTATAGTAGCAAGTCAGAAGATGAGAGGCTGAAGCAAGTTGTGATTTGTGTCAGACATTTGTAAACACAGCTAAGAACTGCACATGCTTTTAGGTCTACATTAGGGTGACCAGACATCCCCAGTTTCAGGGGACAGTCCCCTGATTGAGGACACTGTCCCCGGACCAAGCCTGTCCCTGGTTTTGTCCACAGATTGTATTTAATAGGGGGCAGGGACAATTTCAAAGACAGTCAGTGCAGAATTAAAATAAAAAACTTAGAATTACACACCCCTACTCAGCCGTGCCTACTAGCATAGGGGGGGGGGGGGTTGTATTTTTCCCATTATCTGTGCCCCCTTCTGATGATCATGTGCTGGTCGGAGCAGAGGGAATATTTCTTCAGTTTCGGGCGCATGCCCATTCAGCTTCGCTCACATGTTCTTCTGCCTTGGCTCAAATCCTGGCCAGCCACCTTCCTATCTCCTTGCCTCTCCTGGCAGAGTGATCTTCCTCCGCCCCCCCCCTCCAATAGTAGCCGGGGGCCTGGAGAGTAAGATTTGAGAGGCTGTGAGGCAGGCGGTGACGGGCAGAGTGTCGCTGATTGTTGCCATTACTAGGAAAGAAAAAATATGTCCCCGGATTTCATTTTAAAAATCTGGTCACCTTAGTCTACTCGAGTGTTTTTTGTCTCAGTACAGGAAATAGATGCTGACCTCAGATGATAAAAAGAAAGAGAACGGAGGGCGCACCGACCTAGTGTGATACCGTTTGGGTAACTTTTATTAAAATATTAAAATCAATCATTATACTCACAATTTGAGTTTAAAAACAGAGCCTTGAAAGACAGCACAGCAACAAAACACAGCAACACCAGCAGACTATGATAGTCACTTGAGTCTACAATCGATGTTTTTCAGAGCTGACGCGTTTCAGGGGCGTACCCCTTTCTTCCGAGCTTGGTGGTCTGTAGACCTCGGATGATGCCTGAACATAGGTGGTCCTGTTCTTCTGAAGAAGGAAGCAGTTAAAGGCATTGTGAGGGGAGTGCATTGACTTTCGTGACAGGTAATAAATACCTGGAAGTGTTTTGCTTACATAATACTTAACACACATGCAATGGCTCTCTCCATTGATTGGCTCCTGCTGCTGTCAATCTCTGCCAGTGAGGCGAGAGAGGGGGCGGGCCCCTCACGAGTGCAAGCGGCTTTCTAAGGGTGGGCACATCGCAGGGCCACATACCTGGGGTGTGTTCTTTGCCTAGACACTTGGTGCTAAACAGTGCAGTGTCAATCTTTCTCATCCTAACCACTTGACCTCCAGAAGATTTACTCCCCCTTCATGACCAGGCCATTTTTTGCAATACGGCACTGCGTTACTTTAACTGACAATTGTGCGTTCATGCGACGCTGTACCCAAATAAATGTCCTTTTTCCCCCCCACAAATAGAGCTTCCTTTTGGTGGTATTTGATCACCTCTGCCTTTTCCATTTTTTTTCTTTACCCTTTAAAAAGACCGACAATTTTGAAAAAAAAAAAAAAACCTATATATTTTACTTTCTGCTATAAAGCACATCCAATACAAATTGTAATTTTTTTTTGTTCTGCTACATATTCTTGGTAAAAAAAATCCCAATAAGCGTATATTGATTGGTTTGTGCAAAAGTAAAAACAATGGAATATTTTTATTTATTTATTGTTTTACTAGTAATGGACTTATAGTGGGACTATTTCGGCAGACATTCTGACACTAACTGACAATTTTTGGGGACCATTGACACTAATACAGTGATCAATGCTAAAAAAAATGCAATGTCACGTACTAATGGCACTGGCTGGGAAGGGGTTAACATTAGGCATGATCAAAGGGTTAACTGTGTGCCTAGCTAGTGTTTTAGTACAGTGTGGGAGGTGCTTTTACTAGGGGAAGACATGGATCCATGCCCCTGCTTACAGACATGCCTTCCCTCCTGTCAGAACAGCGATCTGCCTTTTTTACATAGGCAGACCGCTGTTCTGCCTCTCTACTCGATCATTGGTGGGTGTTGGCAGACATTGAGTCCGCGGTACCCGCCGCTGGGCTCCCGATGTGTTTGATCACAGCAGGAGCGAGCCACCAGCGGCACACATGCACGTCTCCTACCCGGAAGAGCTGGCTCATGTATATATACGCCATCCGGCACAAAGGTGCCGCCCTTTAACAGTAAAACTTCTATGGGGTGGACCTGAAGTGGTTGAAAAGTTGGGAGGAATATGGTGTACTACTTTAAAGTTGAACTCCGGACACAAAGACATTGATTTACAGTATAATTAAAGGCAACACTTTTTTTAGTTTTGGATTGTTTAAAGTTATATGATGCACAAACAGTCCACCAAGTCCTAAGGCAGCCCCAACACATTTCTCTTCTACCAGGAGATTGGTCATAGGATAAAAAACTATTTTCCTGGCATGGTGGCACCTCATGGACTCTTTGTGCATCATTTGGCTTTAATAAATCAGAAATTGGCTTTTATGGTGAATGGCTGTGCCTGCCTTGTCTTTGAGTATTCAAAAACTTACAATTAATGATTAATGCACACAACTGTGTCAACTTGACATGCCGAGTTACATTTGCCATGGCATGTGAACAGCCTCTTCCAGTTGTATTGTGGACATTGGCACAATTCACACTAGTGCAGAGACTGATGTTTTGCCACACTGTAAAATGGCAGTCATCGCTACGAAACACAGAAAACTGTTGTTTTCTGTGTGTCCTGTGCACACCTAAATACAGCCTTGGGGCTGCACCACAACTGCGATAAAATGTAGACATGCTGCATGTTATTGCGTGCATTGGACAGGATCACATGTCAATGCAGGAATGACATGAATGGAGTGTCACTGTTCTATACTTCAAATAAAGTTAGTACAAAAAAAAGGGTTGGAGGCGGAGCTGTGTGATGCACAGAATCTTGCACAACATCACCACCTACTGCCGGATCACTGCAGCCGAAACAGACCGCTGACAAATAGTAAATCACTGCAGTTTACCTTTGTGGTTGGTAACTGTTTTGTGTGAACTGGCCTTGACTGCTGATGCACAATGAGCCAAGGTACCCCTTAGCTGTAATATATATGTATATATATAAAAACCTTTCCCCTTGCCCCTTCACCCTATTAAATAAACACGCTTACAACCATTAGGTTGGAAAGGGCAAGGCCACAGCTTTATTAAAAGCCAACATAACATTTTGAACATTGAACATTTTCAACCAGTGCCAGTCACAGTTGTACTGTGAGCACACAACTCCAAAAGGGGGAGGGGCCTGTCCTTACCATAAGTGCTGGACAGGCCGCCTACTTCCGGTTTCCATCAAGGACATGGCCCGTTATAGCCATTTTATGCTGGCAAGGTCAAGAAAACCGCAGCAAGCTGTGACATACCATCGAAAAAAGGGGCGGGAGGGTGGGCAGCTCTCCCCAAACATGTTTTCCAAAAGACCCAAAATTCCCTGGGGCGATCCCTTTTACCCGAGCTCAGGCCCATCCCCAAAATTAACCAATCCTTTAGCGACCACCACCTTGTTCAGTACCTGGCCAGTCAAGGCTCTCTTTCCCTAAGGGGCTCAAGAGGCCTTCATTTAGGTGGGCAGTTGGAGGGCAGTAAAAAATTGCAGCTTAACCACTTAAGACCCGGACCAAAATGCAGGTAAATGACCAGGCCCCTTTTTGCGATTCGGCACTGCGTCGCTATAACTCACAATTGCGCGGTCGTGCAACGTGGCTCCCAAACATAAATTTGCGTCCTTTTCTTCCCACAAATAGAGCTTTCTTTTGGTGGTATTTGATCGCCTCTGCGATTTTTATTTTTTGCGCTATATACAAAAATAGAGCGACATTTTTGAAAAAAAAATCAATATTTTTTACTTTTTGTTATAAGAAAAATCAAATAAACTAAATTTTAGTCAAACATTTAGGCCAAAATGTATTTAGCCACATGTCTTTAGTAAAAAAAAAATTAGCTACCTAGCGGGAACAGCGATCGCTTAGTGACGCTGGCAATAGGGAGTGAAAGGGTTAACTAGGGCGGTGATCAAGGGGTTAAAACTTTATTAGAGGGGGGTACGGGGGCTACCCTGAACCTAACACTGACTGCCTGTCACACTGACACTAACTGCAGTGATCATATATATAATCACTGCATTCAGTGACACTGTGACAGGGGGGAGGGGGTTGGGGGGGTTTTCGCAAGGGGGTGTGCCTACATGTCCTGGTGTCAGTGTAGTGTTGTGTACACTTACTGTGAGATGTGATCTCTCCTCAGCGGTGGTTGAAAAAAACTCAGAGGGAGAGATCACATCACTTCCTTCTTCCTGTGTTTACACAGGAGGAGGAAGTGCAGAGCGGGGGGGGGCGCACGCATTGGCTGGGAGCGATCGTGAGGGGGCGGACAAAAACGAATAGCCGCTCCCTCATCCCGGATTGCTCCCAGAGCCACAGAGACCGTTGCATGTACCGGGGGGGTCCCGATCGGACCCCCGACCCACGTCAAGGCAGGGACGTACAGGTAAGCCAATGTGCCTGTACGTGCCATTCTGCCGACGTAAATGTAAATGCGGCGGTCCGCAAGCGGTTAATCACCTGTTTGTATCACACCTTGCCCATGTTAAATAAAAAGGTCTTAAAATGTATTTCCACTTTTGCAGACAAATTAGGAAAAACCTACTTTATCCCTTTCAAGACTTAGACCCTTTTCAAACAGGGCAGTGGAGGTGCGGTGGCAGGATAGCAGAGCGATCTTTAGCATCGCTATACCTTCGTATTTACTGCTGTATTCGACCGCTAGCGGTGCGGTTTTAACCCCTGCTATTAGCCGAAAAAGGGTTAATACCGTCGGCAATGCGCCACTGCAGATTCGCATTGCCGGCAGTATTACCGCAGATTCCCAATGGGAAGGAGTCGTATAGGGGCAGTAAACACCCCGCTCCTATACCACTCCAAAGATGCGGCTAGCAGGACTTTTGGAGCGGTCCTGTTAGCGCACTGCTTCAGTGTGAAAGCCTTCGGGCTTTCACACTGAAGACTACAGGGCACGATTTTTTCAGGCAGTATAGCAACGCTTTTTTAAGAGCAAAACCGCCTGAAAAACGTGTCAGTTTGAAAGGGGCCTAAGCCTACTTCTGATGTATTTTTTTGCTAGAAAATTACTTAGAACTCCCAAACATTATGGGCCAGATTCAGTAAGAAGTTACGCGGCATCCTCTGGTTCTCTGGCTTGGAACGCACGCCAGCTCCCTAGCGAGGAACCCTTATCCAGCTTGGACTACACCCCAGTTTCCCAGCGAGGAACTCTCATCATAGCCCATCCTGCCATGCTGACTAGCCTCAGTGCCGGGTCCTAGGCACTAATAAAGTAAGAGGCCATTTGTTTTATCTGTGACATATTTTAAATAAACTGTACTTCACTATGGTGGTTTCCCCTCTCCCTCCTTCATGAGAGTGTTTGATTCCGGGAAATATAGAGCTGCGCAGCTGAATCATTCTACTGGTTTAGTGACCAACTGCTGTATTTGACCTTTTCCAAACAATCAGGTCAACACCGTGCGGTAAGAAGCCATCCATTAGTGCACATTTGGGGGATCTTCTTGGTGGAGGTGGACACCTTTTACAATGAATTTTCAACAATTTGCATCTGAGAAAGATTAGTCTTGATTGGACTTTATCTAACACTCTTTGAATGGACTTGAGTTTATTTATTTATTCATTCATCATTTTATTTTGTATTTTTTTTTGTACAATCTATTTCTATTTCACTATTTTCAGTGTGTTGCTGCTCACTAAGTCTGCTATTGTTGGTTCAGACGGACCATTTATTAGATTTCACTTTATTGTTTATTTTCTTATTATCCATTATTAGCGCCCCCTCCATATACCATTACTGTTCAGTTCAGACCTTTGATGAGGTCTCTATCTTAGGGGAGCTGCTTATTAACTATGTAGCGCTGACCCCCGAAGGAGCGGCTGATTGTAAATTTGGGCCTGTACTCTGCCTTGACACCCCCGAGTATTTTTGGTCTCACTCCCCTTGACACAGCTGTGGTGCAATACAGATAAAAAGCTTTGGTGTTGAAGGGGAAAGTAATCATACACAGGCTGTGCTGAAACAACAGTTAGTTTTACTGAAATAGATTCTGTACTTAACCATGAGAACACATTTGGTGGGCAACAAATATTACAGGAAATTAGAGGCAGCAATCCCCCAATGTCCTCCCCTATCAGCAGGACTTTGGCATCTCCAAGTGGGACTAGTGCGCAGGCCACAACTCAACACTGCGCACCTTCCCACTTCCAGCACACCATACAAAAATCAGTAAACACGCTATGCAACGTACAACATCTAACAAGAATAAGATCACAGCGTGTAATGGACTTAATGTTCCCACCTCAGACAGTGTCCGGTAAATGGTAGCAGTACTGCAAGGCCTTGCAATGAGAACAGTCTAGTCTCTGATCTTCTTTTCTTCTGCTAGCAATTTAAGAGAAAGATTTGTAATCCAAGGGCTCTCTGGTTAATGAGTGGTGTGAAATAAACTGAAACTGTAGTCTAACTGTGAGAGGTACCTGTACACTCTCTCCTGGGAGCACAACTCCAATGACCGGCACCAATAGTTGGTTTAGGCTTGAGGCCTTTGCATGTGTGGCTTTATGGCACACCGCGACAGCGTGGGACTATCAGTCCCAGCAACACTACCAAGGCAGCCTAGATGTGTGTCAAACAGTACAAGACTTTGGGCATGAGCCCTCTCACCACACGAGGTCCAGGCGGATGGATGCCTTCACTCCTCACGGTCTGAGTCCGGTCTCTAGCAATCATCCGGTTGTCTGATTCTCCTCCAGAGCCGATCGGAAGTCCTCCGTCACCCTTCTTGAGATCGATGGCTTGCTTCTGCAGAAAGTAGGCCGGAATTCCGTAGATCGCACCGAAAGAGGGAGAGAGAGAGCTCCTCCAGGGCGTATGTCCCAGGAACCAGAGAGAGCTAAAAATGGCCACCACCAAACCTTTTATCACCTTCCCAGCATGCCTTGCAGCCCCGAGTGTTCATGGGTAAGTCCTTCACATCACTCCTCCCATGCTTCTTGGAAAAACAAAAGATGGTGCAGTCCATTCCACATTTTCACCACTAGATGGTGCCAAACACCTATTTACAACACCAGTCCATAGAATAACATTGTAAAACATCAATATGTCTTTGGAGAGGCAAAAACTGTCCCCGCTACATACTCCCCCTGCTTTGATTCTTTGGTCCCCAAAGACATTCAAAATATTTGGCTCTGTTACACATTTTTGCCTCTATGCGGCTGCACAACACTGACAGAGGAGCCTCCCACCAATTCTCATATGATGGGGAGCTGTTCTGTGCACTCACAGGTGACACCATGGTGCCTAGTACAGATGTGTCAAGGGGTGAGTTGGGGTTTTCTCCTTCTGAATTGACAGTAGAGAGACCAGGCATTTCAGGATTTCTTTTAGCAGTAAACTGAGCCTGGTCAGAGCTTTCACCCAGCACATCATAAGTCAGTCTTTTGGGTGCATGAATCTCTCTTCTAACCCTTTGTCTCTTGGGAGTAGGTACTATCTCCTCTCTCACTTCACACTCTTGTACTTCAGTGTCAAAGGGTGGGTGATCTTCAGAGTTTTCATTTTGTGGCACAAATTCTGGGGCTTCTGGTCTCAGAATTACAGTGTCCTTTTCCTGTCTGTGAGGTGAACAGTGTGCATCAACTCCTGGCACTTCAGGTGGCCACAACCAGCTTATCTCCATCCACTCGGGTGACAGGGGGGTGTCTTTCGGATAGAACTCTTCCATGGGGATCTCTCCCCCTTGTCCTCCCATTATTCCATACGATGAAACTGGAGTTGCTTGCTTCACCTTCCCTAGCAACACTTTAGCTGGCATCTTCACCGGTGACGTTGTGGTGTTCCGGACACTGACTGAGACCTTTCCTCTGCTCCGCTTTAGTGACTTGGTCGATAGCAGTTCTGGGATTATTTCCAACTCTTTGGCCTCTTTCTCTCCGTCCGTTTCAAGGACGATGAAAGGTCCCGGCTGTCTCCAAGTCAGTTTGACAGAAGCCTTCAAGCAGACTACTTCACCAGGTTGTACCACCTTCTCACTTCTGTCCAAACGCCAGATTTTCCCCACTCCTTCCGCCGGGGCTTTCTGCTCATGCAATAGATTCTGATACACCTGTGTTAACATTGGGTGTATCTTTACAGCTGGAGAACCCTGTGTCTGTACAAGCGGTGTCAAGAGTCTTCGGACTAGGTCGGTGTTGGTCCCAATAATGAGGGAACTTTTGTCAGCCCCTGGTGGACGGGGACACACCACTGCCAAGGCATCGAAGACTTCGGCCTTCCCTGCCACACTCGGGTCGAAGGTGAGCCTAATGGGTAGATAGCCATCGTAAGGGAAGTTCTGAGTCCCTAGACCCCATATCTCCAGCTCCTCCAGCTTCTGAAGTGGCAGGTGTCTGAGGTGTTTCTCGTAGAAATCTCTGTAAAGTAAGGTCACTTGGGCTCCAGTGTCCAGCAGGGCTTTGGTGTAAATCCTTTCCACTTGGATAGGGACAATGGAAGAAGGTCCCACTAGTTCAGGGGGGAATCCATGGGGAGTGGCAAGATTAGCCTGTTTGGTGGTTTGCACTTTTACACCTCGCCTCGGTGAGCGCTTGCTCGAATTCGGCCTACATGCGTCCCTAGGGACCTGGTATGCATGAGGTTGTTTGGAGTTGACTGTTGTGACCAGGCGCCCAGCTGACTCCTTCACTGGGGCCCTCTGAAGTTTTCCGCCGGTTCTTGGCACCTTGTTTCAGTCTTCGCCGGGCTTGGGCATACTTGGCGGTAGTGTCCAACTCCCCCGCAGTTGAAACAGGTCTTTAGCTTCGCCGGTCTCTCAGTCAGGGCGGCTGCATGATCCACTGGGGTCTTCTGTGTCGAGACTTCCTCCCTCTGTGGTCCCTCCAGCTTCTCAGTCAACAAAGCCATCATTTTCAATATTTCTTTCTGCACCCGAAACAGTTTTCCTAATTCAGACTGGGGCATCTCATCAGTGTTCGCTGTCAGGACACTAGCTTCCTGGGAGCTCGATGAAACATCAGATTTGTGCCATCTGATCCTTGCGGTGGTACTGGACTGAGTCTTCCTTTGTTTCTTCTCTCTTTCCATTTCCATCTTGGCTGCCTCATTGGTCTCCTCAATGAGTACCTCATCTGTAGTGGAGGGATCATCCAAATACTGCCTCAACTGGAATTTGACATAGTCACTCCTCAGGCCTGTAGCCACAGACCTCAGAAACTTCTTCTGAATTAGTCCAGCCCCAAAGTGTTCATCTGAGTCTTCCCCCTGGGAGGCGGACAACAGGCGGTCTTTCAATTCAATGGCCCTGAACAGGAAATTCTGAGGAGTCTCCTGACTGTCCTGTGCCATATTTATCAGTTGATGATACAACTCAGTGGCACCTTCCTCCTTGTAGTAGCTCTTTAGTATTCTCCTGAGTTGTGTTAGAGTCAGTCCATTTTTCATTTCTAGCATGCCTCTGATACTCAGGCCTGGGCTAATGGCGTTGACTACAGCCTCTACAATTTCTGATTCAAGATAGCCTCTTTGGAGTCCCAGCTCCATCTGGTGCAAGAGATTCGTGTAGGACAGATTCCCCTTCTGTTCTTTTTCTCCAATCTGTCCTTCGATTTTGAAGTCCTTCCGAATCGTCACCTCTGGCAAGTGGCTGTGGGTGCGTCTCTGGAGAAATGAGGCAGGTCTTGACCTTTGCTTACTACCACTCGAGTCCTTACATGAGGCACTTAACCCTTCAATGTGTTCTGCGATCATGCCGGAGGCCTCCTTGAATCTTTCTTGTATAGTGCGGCACTGCCGTTTTAGGTCAGATAGTTGTCGTTCCGACTGAGAACCTCCCCTGCTTGTGTCAAACACAGTCTTTTCCCCCCCCTGAGGGGGCCTTGAACCGGTTTTGGTTGGGGTTGACCCAAAACTAACTCCCAGCATCGTTGGCTTAACACAGCTAGAGTTGACAGGGCTCCCTTCAGGCCCTTCTGGGTACGTCAGGTAAAACTTGGTTCTCCCAGCTAGCTGTACACTTGAGCATCTAAAGTTCTCCGGAATTCCCTTCCTCCATTCCAATAGAGCATAAGTATGGGAGGTCTCACAATCTGATCTGGTTGCGACCACCCAGGCCTTCCTAATTGGGGACAATGCCTTTACAATCTTGTTGACCTGTTCGTTCTCCCAGGCTTCTCCCGGGAGTGCGATTGCTACGCTCGCTTCTGAGCGAGTGCCTTCCGCCCCACACCATCGGGCCACTGTACTAGGATCCATATTGGTGCCGAGGGGTGGGCTTCACTTGCAGAGAGACAGGGATCCCGGACGAGCCCCCACGTGTAGCGCTGACCCCCGAAGGAGCGGCTGATTGTAAATTTGGGCCTGTACTCTGCCTTGACACCCCCGAGTATTTTTGGTCTCACTCCCCTTGACACAGCTGTGGTGCAATACAGATATAAAGCTTTGGTGTTGAAGGGGAAAGTAATCATACACAGGCTGTGCTGAAACAACAGTTAGTTTTACTGAAATAGATTCTGTACTTAACCATGAGAACACATTTGGTGGGCAACAAATATTACAGGAAATTAGAGGCAGCAATCCCCCAATGTCCTCCCCTATCAGCAGGACTTTGGCGTCTCCAAGTGGGACTAGTGCGCAGGCCACAACTCAACACTGCGCACCTTCCCACTTCCAGCACACCATACAAAAATCAGTAAACACGCTATGCAACGTACAACATCTAACAAGAATAAGATCACAGCGTGTAATGGACTTAATGTTCCCACCTCAGACAGTGTCTGGTAAATGGTAGCAGTACTGCAAGGCCTTGCAATGAGAACAGTCTAGTCTCTGATCTTCTTTTCTTCTGCTAGCAATTTAAGAGAAAGATTTGTAATCCAAGGGCTCTCTGGTTAATGAGTGGTGTGAAATAAACTGAAACTGTAGTCTAACTGTGAGAGGTACCTGTACACTCTCTCCTGGGAGCACAACTCCAATGACCGGCACCAATAGTTGGTTTAGGCTTGAGGCCTTTGCACGTGTGGCTTTATGGCACACCGCGACAGCGTGGGACTATCAGTCCCAGCAACACTACCAAGGCAGCCTAGATGTGTGTCAAACAGTACAAGACTTTGGGCATGAGCCCTCTCACCACACGAGGTCCAGGCGGATGGATGCCTTCACTCCTCACGGTCTGAGTCCGGTCTCTAGCAATCATCCGGTTGTCTGATTCTCCTCCAGAGCCGATCGGAAGTCCTCCGTCACCCTTCTTGAGATCGATGGCTTGCTTCTGCAGAAAGTAGGCCGGAATTCCGTAGATCGCACCGAAAGAGGGAGAGAGAGAGCTCCTCCAGGGCGTATGTCCCAGGAACCAGAGAGAGCTAAAAATGGCCACCACCAAACCTTTTATCACCTTCCCAGCATGCCTTGCAGCCCCGAGTGTTCATGGGTAAGTCCTTCACATCACTCCTCCCATGCTTCTTGGAAAAACAAAAGATGGTGCAGTCCATTCCACATTTTCACCACTAGATGGTGCCAAACACCTATTTACAACACCAGTCCATAGAATAACATTGTAAAACATCAATATGTCTTTGGAGAGGCAAAAACTGTCCCCGCTACAACTATAATTATATGTTGTTGCCACATTAATTTTTATTGGCGCAAGATACCACACCTTTTGTATCTCGAGATACGCCGCGTAACTTCTTAGATGCGCCGGCGTATCTTTTTTCTGTATTCAGAAAACAAGATACGCCGGGATTGAGCTATCTTAGTTGCATATTTACGCTGGCCGCCAGGTGACGCTTCCGTCGATTCACGCGTTGAATATGTAAATTAGCTAGATACGCCGATTCACGAACGTACGCCCGGCCGTCTTAGTACTGATACGCCGTTTACGTAAGACGATTTCAGGCGTAAAGATATTCCAACAAAAAGATGGCACAGCCAATGTTAAGTATGGACGTATATATTTAGCAGAGAATCTAGAGAATAAAATGACGATTGTTGCAATATTTTATGTCACATTGTGCATTTGTATTTGTGCAGCGGTGTTTTAAACGCAGCTTTTGGGGAAAAAGACACTTTCATGAATTTAATAAAGTGTATGGGCCAGATTCTCAGCTGAGATACGACGGTGTATCTCAGATATACCGTCGTATCTCAGTTTTTTTCAATGGGTATCTATGCGTGTGATTCCTAGAATCACTTACGCATAGATACACTAAAGATCCGACAGGTGTAAAACAATTACACCGTTGGATCGTAGATGTAATGACAACGCCGGCCGCTAGGTGGCCTTTACGTTGTTTTCTCATTTGCCTATGCAAATGAGCCTAATACGCCGATTCCCGAACGTTTTTACGCCGCCTCGTCGTCGTTTACGTCGTTTATGTAAGGTTTTTCCGGCGTAAAGATATAGCAGCCCAAAGATGGCGCATCCAATGTTAAGTATGGACGCCGTGACCGCGGGAAATTTAAACGTTTTTACGTCGTTTGCATAACTCGTCCGTAAATGGGGATTTACGTTGATTACGTTCACGTCGAAAACACCGTCATAATATGGAGCATGCGCACTGCGATTTTACTATGGCCGAAGCATGCGCAGTACGTTCGGCGCGTGGACGCGCCTAATTTAAATAGGAGATGCCCCCTACCCTCCTAATTTGAATTAGGCCGCCCAATTTAGGCCGCCCTTTGTGAATACAGCACTTGCGTGTTAAGTTGCGGCGGCGTAATGTAAATAAGAAAAAGTTACGCCTCCGCTACTTAAAGCGCGGCTACGAGAATCTGGCCCTAAGCCTTTAAAGAGAAAGCATGCAGAACTCTATTAAGATAATGTTAATATGTAGAGACGACGTAGGTGGGGGAAGGGTGACAATACAGCTTCCCAGGTCCAAAAAATGCCAGCGTCACGCATATATTTTCTGGGCTTTTTACCTAGCATTTTCCACACTAAAACAGTTAATTTTCCCTCTCTAGATGGCGTTTCCCTTTAAAATAAGTCACCATCTGAACAAACAGCCACATATGTGGAGAATTATGAGCTAACAGCGGGGTCATATACGACAGATGTTCATTAACCACATCTGCGATTCTTCCTTACAGCGTATGAAAACACAGGCACTTCAAAATACATAAATATTCGCCTCCGCTAAATCAAATGAAAATCTCAGAGTGTCCCCCGTGGAAATGTCAGGAGCCCTGCGGACAACCACACCCCTCTGGCTGGGAATCCTGGAACCTCCTGTCCTGCGATGGATCAGCCACCCTGCTTGCTCCAAATGGCGCATGAGCGTTAATTGCCATAGGAACCGTTCCCTGATGTGCCGAACACATCCCCTCCCAGTATGTGACCCAACTGCTTTATTTTGTGTCAAATACAAACATTTCAGCCCGCTTCGAGGAGCCTGCCAAAACATGTGCACTTCAGTGTCAAAGTTCTCCTCATTCAGTAAACAGGACACGGCACCCGGCACATTGTCTGTTTTCATAGATGTTGTCTCCTTGTTTACTCTTGCTTCCTGCAAAATAATATTTAGACAATCGCTAATAATGGCTCGCTGAACGCTTTTTATTTAAAGGAGGAATCCTACCCAGCACTGATTCCATGCGCTTTAGTTGTGGCCTGACATAAGCAGGCCTAATTGCCAGCTAGAATCTTATATCGCTGGCAAGACAGTCTTGCGCAGTTATACAGGCTTCTCTTCTGTACTGAAACTGCTTATTTCAAATTCAGTGTAAACTGTGAGCTTCTCACTGTGTGCATTAGAAGCTGCAGAAAGTCAGATTCCACCTCATTTCCTGGCTGGAGGATGTCCAACATTACGTAGCACTACACACCACAACTTTACTGTCCCCTACCCACTACTTTCATTCATTGGATTTCAGCTTATTTAAACATGGAGGCTCGGCATCACCTGTAGATTAGGGTGACCAGACATCTCCGGTTTCTGGGAACAATCCCTGATTTGAAGTGGCTTTCCCCAAATTCGCTCTTGCTTCTCTAATTGTGTCCCCTGCCCTCGGCTATAGAGTAAAAGTTAGCAATTAGAAAAAAATTTGCCCGGTAGATTACAGTAATCTACCCGGCAACATTTTTCTTATTGTCTGCCTTCATATTGTGAACCCTGAACTCTGCATCACTTACTACGGACATTTGAGCTCTACTTCACTTACTCCTGACCTCTGAACTCTATATTACTTACTACTTACATCTGAACTCTACATCACTTACAACTGACCTCTGAATTCTGCATCACTTACTACTGACCTTTGAGCTCTACATCACTTACTACCGACCTCTGAACTCTGCATCACTTACAACTGACCTCTGAACTCTGCATCACTTACAACTGACCTCTGAACTCTGCATCACTTACAACTGACCTCTGAATTCTGCATCACTTACTACTGACCTTTGAGCTCTACATCACTTACTACTGGCCCTTGAACTCTACATTACTTACTACTGACCTCTGAATTCTGCATCACTTACTACTATCCTCTGAACGCTACATCACTTACTTCTAAACTCTGCATCGCTTACTACTGACCTCTGAATTCTATATTACTAACTACTGACATCTGAATTCTACATCACTTATAACTGACCTCTGAACTCTGCATCACTTACTACTGACCTTTGAGCTCTACATCACTTACCACTGACCTCTGAACTCTGCATCACTTACCACTAACCTCTGAACTCTGCATCACTTACTACCAATCTCTGAACTCTGCATCACTTACAACTGACCTCTGAATTCTGCATCACTTACTACTGACCTTTGAGCTCAACATCACTTACTACTGACCGCTGAACTCTGCATCACTTTCTACTGACCTTTGAGCTCTACATCACGTACTACTGACCTTTGAGCTCTACATCACTTACTACCGACCTCTGAACTCTGCATCACTTACAACTGACCTCTGAACTCTGCATCACTTACAACTGACCTCTGAACTCTGCATCACTTACAACTGACCTCTGAATTCTGCATCACTTACTACTGACCTTTGAGCTCTACATCACTTACTACTGGCCCTTGAACTCTACATTACTTACTACTGACCTCTGAATTCTGCATCACTTACTACTGACCTTTGAACTCTACATCACTTACTACTGGCCCTTGAACTCTACATTACTTACTACTGACCTCTGAATTCTGCATCACTTACCACTGACCTCTGAACTCTGCATCACTTACTACCGACCTCTGAACTCTGCATCACTTACAACTGACCTCTGAACTCTGCATCACTTACTACTGACCTTTGAGCTCTACATCACTTACCACTGACCTCTGAACTCTGCATCACTTACTATTGACCTTTGATCTCAACATTACTTACTACTGACCTCTAAACTCTGTGTCACTTACTAGCGACCTCAGAACAATATTCTAGCTGGCAACTTTTTTTCTTTTTGGCTACCTGTGATCCCTGAACTCTACATCACCTACCACTGACCTCTGAACTCTGCATCACTTACCACTGACCTCTGAACTTTGCATCACTTACCACTGACCTCTGAACTCTACATTACTGAACTCTGCATCATTTACCTCTGAATTCTACATTGCTTACTACTGAGCTCTGAACTCTGTGTAACTTAATAATGACCTCTGAACTCTGCGTCACTTACTAGTGACCTCAGAACAATAATCTACCTGCCAACTGTTTTCTTTTTGGCTACCTGTGATCCCTGAACTGTACATCACTTACTACGGAACTCTGAACTCGGTATTACTAATGACACCATGAATTATAAACTAGTGACTTCTGAATTCTAAATTACTTATTACTGGCTCCTGCACTTTGCTTTACATACTACTGAGCTCTAACCTCTGTGTTACTTACTACTGACCCCTGCACTCAAGCCCACTCCTCAGCTCGTAATGATGACCCCCAATCTTGTGGCTGGGTATTGTCATGACTGTCTGTTGGTTGCTCATGTATTCCAACAATTGCAGCTTATGTAATATATGCCAGAAAATAAATATGGGGGGTCAAGGTCAGTTTATGAGTATATGGGGTATCACAGCCAATGGGCAGGAGTACAGAGGGTAAAGAGAGTAGTGCAGGGTTGGGATTGCGGCTTGCAGTCCAACCAGAAGTGCCGGTTCTGAGAACCTGTCAGTGGTTGGAGGTAGAAGGCAAGCTGTTGCCACAATGGAACCAACCACCTTTACCAGGGACCACAGTGAGTAACTGATAGTGTTGCTCACGAATATTCGCATTGCGAATATTCGCTACGAATATTGCATATTCGAGTATTCGCGAATAACTCGAATATCGCGGCGAATATTCGCTATTTCGAATAGTCGTATTTTTTCAAATTTCGCAATCATATTCGCAATCATTTTCGCATTCGCACTAGCGAAATTTCGCAATTTTTTTTTTTTCTATAAAATATAGCGAATATTCGTAAATATCGAATATTCGTGATATTTTATCCAAAAAAAAATAGCGAAATTTCGTATTAGCGAAATTTCGCCAATGCAAATTTTCGCCAATGCGAAATTTCGCAATTTTTTTTTTTTTTATAAAATATCACGAATATTCGATATTAAAAGTCACACAAAAAAAAATTGCGAAATTTCGCATTGGCGAAAATTTGCATTGGCGAAATTTCGCATTGGCGAAATTTCGCATTATTTTTTTTTTATAAAATATCACGAATATTCGATATTAAAAGTCACACAAAAAAAATTGCGAAATTTCGCAATTTTTTTTTTTATAAAATATCACGAATATTCGATATTAACGAATATTCGCGAATATTCTTTGAAATATTCGCGAAATATCGCGAAATCGAATATGGCGTATTCCGCTCATCACTAGAAACTGAACCATATTCTTGTCGAAAGGGCAATGTGGAGAATCAGGAATCTTCAGGCGGTGATCAAGTCAGGGACCCAACCCATGGAGGAGACGTTTGCAGATCAGCCTTGTGAGTCAAGCCAGAGACCTCGCTGGTAAGCAGGGGTGAAGCTTGAGAAGTACCTGGAGTGCCAAGCTAGGGACCTAGCAGATGGATCTGATGAAACAGCGGAGCTGTGAAACGCGTCATCCCATTGGTCGACCCGGCTCCCCACGTCACTTTCGGTGCGACGGCGGCCAGCTGTGTTCCACGCTGACATGCACGCCGTCTCGAGCGGCTCTTCCAGACTTCCTGCTTCCCTGTGTCCTATTGAGGCTTGCTGAGATACTGGACCTTCGGAACAACCCCTGCTCCTGGTACATCCAGCGCCCCCATGCTCCTGTGATAGCAGATCGGGACCTAGGAACTGCTGACCACCAAAGTGATATCGAGTCAGCCATCACTTTCTACATGCCCATTTCTTTTGTGATGCTTGTGAGTAGCCACTTGGCTGTCGTTTATATGTCATTCCTCATTAAATGTTATGTTTACTGCACTTAGATGGGCGCATCTCTTTCTTTTCTGTATAAATGTTTTTCAGAGTTTGCTTCTGCTTCAGGGTTGCTGCCAAGGATGGACTGGCCATTGGGACTACAGGGAGTTTCCCGGTGGGCCGATGGATCAGTGGGCTGGCTTCAGTGACAGCAGACCACCGCCCCCTCCGCTCCTCTGTCTCTCTCTTCCCGCAGCGCTCACCTCCTCTCCCTCCGACAGCGCTCACCTGGGGGGGAACAGAGAAGCAGGGGGAGGACCAGAGGAGCAGGGGGGACGACAGGAGCATGGGGGAGGGGACAGACAGCTGACTCAACAGCTATGGCCTGGGAGTTTCTCACTTGTGCCTAATCTTGTCCCAAAAGGGGGGGCACGAAACTGATTCTTTGCCTCGGGTGAAATAATGTCTAGCTTTCCCACTGGTACTACCTATAAGAGTACCAGTACCAGGCGTACTCTAATAAAGTAGAACGGCTATTGGATAGTGAAGGGGGAGAGGGGGCTTGGGTGGCTGGGGGGGTGCAGGAGTTGCCTGGCCGCCATGGGAGAGACCTGTCAAAGTGGGCCTGTCTGGATGAAGTCCAGGGCCAAATTTTTGTCCCAGTCCAGCCCTGGTTGCTGCCGCTAGTGCCTGTAAATAATTTCTGATTGCTATTTGGACTTTTATTGGACTATTGATTAAATCCTCTGTATTTTATGCACCATATATCATTCTGACCATCATCATTATATGCTCTGATAATCGTGCGCCATCTACCACAATTTCTTTACAGGGACCCAGCAGAGAAGCAGGGGTGACGCTTAAGGGAGATGCCACCGCAACCTTGGAGGAGCTCAAGGGATTCAGAGTCAGTGAATCTGAGGGTCTAGGGGTTGAAGAACTACAAGAGGCAGTTGTAGTAAAGCTGAAATAACTGTTGCATTTGAGTTGGGAACTGTTAAAAGACTATTACCATAGAAGACAGCATTCCTGCACATGCAGATGTGGCTTCTTGCTGGGGCCTTTCCCTGCATGGCTGTTCTCTTATTGAAGTTTCAGAGTCTGCCAATTGAATTAGCAACTATCTAAGGTTGTCCTGGCCTTAACCCTCTTTCCCCCCATAAATACAAAAAAAAGGACTGTTAAGAAAAAAATCTCTTTTACATCCAAGAAGTGTCTGGTGCCCAATAACTTTGTCCACCTTGCACCCACCATGCCTCACAACCCACCACATACAGAAGGATGACAGCTATCTTTGGCTTGGAAAGTTCTCGTTAGACTGGACAAGGCCAGAGACTTTGCTACATTAAAAAAAACATTTGCATATCAGCCGATTCAGAATCTTAGACAGACTTTTAAATAGGTTATAGTTAGAAAACAAATCAGCCATAAGAACTAAGGAAAATGTTTATTCAAACAGTTTTTTGTCTTTAAAATGACCTTTCTCTGGAGTCCTTGAGAAATAATAACAGTTGGTTGGTGACTCAGCCTGCTGGCACCAACCCAAAGTGCAATGACACTTTTTAAAGGGCTGTTCCGTGTAAAGTTACCAAACAGGGACTCATTCCTGTCTTCTGTTATGGAATGTGCTGTGACATCATCATAGGGAGTAGCATAATGACTTCATCACTCCAAACCCCAGAATAATTGACTTTTCTCATGAGGGAAATGGAACCCCACTGTAAGGGTTAATGCTTACCTGTTGTGCATTGGAAATAAACCAACAGATTTCCATTTACCTCAATGGTACAGTGTAGATGATAGTGCTTAGTCTGCAACTGACCTGCTTTGTTTGGTGTTGCTGTTCTCTGGAAGCAGCATAGCCAATTGGAATTGCAATTGCATAGCAAGTCCAATTCAACCTTTTCCCTTCAAAGGCATTTATTTGAGTAGGACTGAGTTTGAATGTAAAAGTCATGGTTTATCCTGTTTTAGGGTGACCGGACGTCCCCACTTTGAGGGGACAGTCCCCTGATTGAGGACACTGTCCCTGGACCAAGTCTGTCCCTGGTTCTGTCCCCAGATTGGATTTAATAGGGGGCAGGGGTAATTTCAAAAACAATCAGTGCAGAATTAAAATACAAAAAATTTGAATTACACACCCCCGCTCATCCACTCCTACTAGCACATGGGGGTTGTATTTTTCCCATTATCTGTGCCCCTTTCTGATGATCATGTGCTGGTCGGAGCGGAGGGAATGTTTCTTCAGTTTCGGGCGCATGCCCATTCAGCTTCGCTCTTATGTTCTTCTGCCTTGGCTCGAATCCTGGCCACTCTCCTTGCCTTCCCTGGCGGAGTGATCTTACTCTGCTCCCCATCCAGTAGTAGCCGGGGCCCAAAGAGTAAGACTTAAGAGGCTGTGAGGCAGGCAACAGCGATGGGCAGAGAGTCGCTGATTGTTGCCATTACTAGTAAAGAAAAAATATGTCCCCGGATTTCATTTTAAATATCTGGTCACCCTATCCTATTTACTTCCATTAATGCAAGGGTTACATAGTAACATAATTCTGTAACCACCTACATTCTCTGCATTTTCACAGGCTGTAAGGTTATGGTTGCTTCTGCAATCAACAATCTACAACCAGGCCTTTTGAGAGCAGAAATGCAGGGGAACGCTTTTCCAGCACCTCCAGCACTGAATGTACAATATGTATTGGCAAGGGGTGCAGGGGTGTGCTGAGGGGTCCGTTGATGCTGAGAGGGATCTACTGTTGAGGGGATCTATTGTTGCTGGGAGGACTCTTGTTCAGGGAGGGATATATTGTTTCTGTGGTTCTTATAATGCTATGGGAAGGGGGGGTCGATTGTTACTGGGAGTAATCTACTGTTGAGGGAGGGTTTACGGTTGCTGGCTGCTGGAGGGTCTATTAATGTGGTTGTAAAGCTTTGTTTTAAAAAAAATAAAAATAACAAACATTTACTTACCTCCACTGTGCAACTCATTTTGCACAGAGTGGCCCCGTTTCGCAACTTCTGGGGTCCCCCGGCCGCTCTTCCTCACATCAGATGACCCCCTAGGAGAAGCGCTCTCCAGGGGGGTTACTTTGTGGTCACGCTACCAAGTTATTCATTTGGTGTCCATAGACGCTTAATGTATGACTCGGACCGCCCCCGGTGCCCACGTTATTGGATTTGATTGACAATGGCTGCGCTGCTATCAATCAATCTAATCAAGACCCGGGAACCCTGGGAAGAGGAAGAGTGCGTCTCCGCTGGGTGAAGTTCCAGTTCTCAGATAAGTAAAACGGGGGGACTGGCCAGTAATTGCCAGAAGTTTTTTGATCGGGGGGGGGGGGGGTTGTTGCAGGGGTTAGGGCTATTGTTGACTTCAGGGGATCTATTTTACTGACTTTCTTGTTATCATTAACAAATTCCATACAAATTAGGAGGTGAAACCAAGGGACCTCCTATGCTGCAATATTATCATCTCCTTTGTGAGTAGCCATTTGGCATGTTTCGTCCTATTAAATGAATTATTAAATACTAAACTGAGTCTGGTGCACCTTGTTCTTTTTCTAGCAGTTTTCATTCTACTCTGACTATGTGGCTGCAGGACCTCTAACCTGCTGTCTAGACAGTGCCGATTGGCCCTATGCCGATCACATGCAACTCACTAAGAAAAAAAAACTCTCTAGCAATACACACCAAAATGAGCATGTGCAGAGTGAGCCCAAGGCTCTGTTCTATCAAGAGATTGATTGGGTACTTTGGATGAAGGGGAGGATCAGACAATGATTATACAGCCTTTTCACACAATGCAGAGGATTAACCCCTTAGGTTCCACAGTGAGTAAGCTCCAATCCCAGTTGACGCCTGATTCTGAGGGGAAACACGTCTGGTAGAGACAGCCATGACGTCAGCGTGCACGGACTGGACTGCACTGCAAGCAGCCGTGCCGCCATGATTACCTGTGCTTTTATTTCTACAATGTTTGTAAGTGTCCTCCTTTCATCCCTATATCCATCCATGATCCCAGAGAGCCATAATTGGCCAAAGGCAGGGTGCACGCCCCACACTATGTAAGGCTGCATTCATAGCGGCCATATATAGTGTTAACTGTGGACAGAGATAGATTAGGCTAGATTAGGCAGGCAGGTTAGTTAGTGGCAGTGGGGCAGATTCACGTAGATCGGCGCATTATCATTCCGGCGTAGCGCACCACTTTTCCGTTAGACTTGCGCAATCTAGCCGCGTAATCCGGCGATTCACGTAGCTTTTACGCAAGAGCTTGCGCAAACGTAAGGTTTTTTCCGTAGGCGTAAGGAGGAGTAATACAAATTGGGAGGGACGTGGGCGTGTTACATTGAAATGAGCCGTGACCCCATGCAAATGAAGGGCCGGCCGACTCGCGCATGCGCGCGTGAAGGAAACCATGTCAGCTCCGTTGTGCGCATGCTCACAACTCGGGAGCGGCGCAATCATTGAAATTGGAAATGGACTAGGGCAATGTTGTGAACTACGCAGACAGCATAAATAGACACACACAAACGCCCTTCCATTGCAAAAGTACATCCCTTTGTGTCCCTTCCCATTGAATCAAGTGCTTTTGCTCTGTTGTTCGTTAGAGTGTGTTTTGTAGTTGTCAGATTAGTGTTCTGTGTGATCTAGTGCTTGTTGGTAGTTTTGTGAAAGTGTATTTTGATAAGTGTTTGAGACTGTTTGTTTGATTGATATATTTCTGAGCGTTTGTTTTCTGGCTTTATTTTTTCATCTGATTTTTTTGTGTCTGTTTCTTGCTGAGTGCTAGTGTGATTTTTGGGTGTTCTTTTTCTCTTTGTGTGCTAGGGACCACAGTGGTGTACATGCATGCATTCTCATTGTGCCATGATTAATGTGTGTGTTTAACGTGCAAAGATGCATAATGTGAGCTGGCATGAGATGGGGTCATGAGATGGGGTCCCAGTGCATATGCAGAGTCACCTTGAAGGGAAAAGACAGGAGGATGTTAGTCATGCATGTGCCACTTGTGAGGTGTGCATCACGGGAGGGGATAGTCATGCCTGACTCCCATGTCACTCACCAACCAGCCAGCTGTCCCCATACATGTTCTGTTTGAAATCTGTGGGGATGGGGCTCTGATTGTATATGTAGCTGTCATGGGTGTCATGGGTGGTGCCATGTGTTGGGCTGCTGATGTCCTCCTGCAAGGTTGTGGTAATTCCAGGATGACATGAGGGGTGAATCTGAAGATGCGAGACGCCTCAGAATCACTCATGCCAAAGATGTCTATGCGTGTGTGATATATCAAGTGAAGAGTGAGGGGCTTGTATCAGATAAGAATATTGTATTAGATTAGATTAAATGGTAAATTTTATATAAGCAAAAAAAAAAAAAACATCTCCCGTGCCCTCCTTAGTGCCATCCTCCGTGCCCTCATCCTTCTTTGTTCATCTAAAGTCAGTAGTATAGCTATGCGCGACGATGCCCCTGGCATGTTGGCATACAGATTGTTGGGCAACACGTGTGACTGCTGAACTCCTCACTAACAGTGTTGCTTTATCTGACAATTAGACTTTTTTTCAAAATTTAGACCAGCTTTTAGGTCCTCTAACTTTAGACAGAACATTTTGCAGTTGCGCACATCGCGTAGCCTGCGCAGCAACTGCGTTTTTTTGTGAATCCCCGTAACTCCCTCATTAGCATATTTGACTAGCAAATCAATGGTGTGTCTAGCGCAGTTTTGCGCGAAGGGAAGCGAATGTCTAATTAAATTACGCCGGACCAAAAAACGTAGATTTCTGGCGTATATTGTTTTGTGAATCGCGTCCAACTATACGCACGCGCACATTTAGACTTACGCACGCGCAACAGCAGTTGCGCAGGCGTAATTGCTCTGTGAATCTGGCCCAGTGTATTTAATATACAGTCTAGTTTAAACTGCATTTAGTGTAGACTAGATATTTAGTGTAAACTCTATATTCAGTCAGTGCACGCAGTGTAAAATATATAACACAGTGTATTGAAGTGGTTAAAAGGAACCCAGCACCAAAAAATAAAAATTAATGGCGTGGGCCGTGGAGGGTCCCCCCAAAATCGATACCAGACCCTTGGTACCAGGTTTGGTATGAATTTTAAGGGGAAACCTGTGCCAAAATGTAAAAAAAATGATGTAGTGTCTCCCCAAAATCCATACCAGACCCTTGTCCAAGGGTATGGTATGGTTCAGGAGGGGGAACGAGCGAGCACCCCCCTCCTGAACCATACCAGGCCGCTTGTCCTTAACATGGGGCGAGTTCTTTGGGGTCCCCCTCAAAGCACTTTGTCCCCATGTTGTTGGGGACAAGGGCCTCATCCCCGCAACCCTTGCCCGGGCTGGGCTGTGGGCTTATCGGAATCTGGAAGCCCTCTTTAACAAGGGGGGGCCCAGATACCACCCCCTATGTGAATGTGTATGGGGTAGATTGTACCAGTACCCATTTACCAAAAAAGGACAGGAAACAGTTTTTGACAAACCTCCCTGTTTACATCTCCGGGTGGCCCTGCCCTTGTCTATATCACAGCCAAGAGACAGCAGTTGGCATGACACCCCTCATCGAGAGGAGATATTTATATATATTTTTCGGGCGCCGTGATTAAAAAGATGAATGAATGAATGAAAAACTTATATAGCGCGGCACATGCGAACCAAATCGCCTCTGGGCGCTCGTTGTTCGTGTCTCTCTTGACATCAAAAGAGCAGAGTTTTAATCTGTCTTCTAAAGGTCAGGTGGTTTTCCTCCAACTGAATGCTGGTTGGTAAAGCGTTCCATCAGCTACGAGTAAGCATCACATGATGTGAAACATGTCAGCCCTTTTCTCCTTGTCCACTCACCGTTTTTGACTGCAAGCATTTTGGCTGTTTTTTTCTATTGAAATTTTGTTTGCTTATGCTTAAATAAAGACATTGTTTTCCGAGGAGTGCGGCGATCCAGGATTTTTTCCTTCATCCCATGCTAATTGTGCACAGCCAGCACCCTCTTGATTTGATTGGGATGGAAGCAACGGGGATCATTTGTTTTATGGAGCGGTACACTTCTCTAAAGCGTTCCATAGTCTGGGACCTTGGAAAGCAAACCTTCTTTCTCCTTTGGACTTGTATCTGGTTTTGGGTACCTTGACCAGATTTTGGTCGGTGGATCGCAGAACGCGATTGGAATTGTGGGCTTCTCTCTTTTTGCATAGATATTGTGGGGCCTCCCCATTGATGCACTTATGGGTCAGACAGAGTGCTTTAAAAGCAATTCTGACCTTTACTGGCAACCAGTGAAGGGATCTCAGAGAAGGTGAGATTGATTCCCAGGGTTTTTTCCCAGTCACAAGTCTGGCGGCCGTATTTTGAACGACTTGCAGACGAGCAATTTGGTACTTTGGGAGTCCGAGGTAAAGAGCATTTGCATAGTCCAATCTGGAGTTTACAATTGTTCCTACCACGACTGCTACGTCTTCTTTGGGAATAAATGGAATAAGTCTGCGTAGTAGGCGCGGCAGATGGTGAGATCCGCTGACTACTGACCCTATTTGTGCGTCCATTGTCATGTAGGTGTCGAAGATGACACCAAGACTCTTGAATTTGGAGCTAGGGGTGATGATTTGGTCCAGAATGGGCGGGGGTATCCAGGTTTTTGCCAGTTGACTCTTACGACTGGCGTGAAACAGAAGAAGTTCTGTTTTGGAACTGTTGAGTTTAAGATAACTCTTAGGCCAGACCATTTCAGCAGACAGATTCGATCGTGTGTACGGGCGGACAGACAGATTTGGCCAGCCGACAGATTTTAAAGCATGCTGACATATCTGATCGCACATGCGTCGAATGGATTCGACGCATGCGCCAAAGTCTTTTACTTCCTGGTGCGGTGACGTGGCGGCGTCAAGTCACCGCCACGTCAGCGCGCTGTCTGCCGGTGGGGATTTTGGTTTGATCGTGTGTACACGATCAAACCAATACATCCCAGCAGACAGATCTGTTCAAATCGGTCTGTCCCACCGATTTGAACAGATGTATTTGCTCGTGTGTACGGGGCCTTAGTCATCCAGTTTTCTATCAAAGAGAGACATTTCTCTAAACTGAGATGATGATCCCTTTTGTTGCAGATGAGAAAATACAGTTGCGTGTCGTCTGCATATGAGTGATAGAGTAGTTCTTGGCTACTGATGATTTCAAAGAGAAGGCGAAGATAAATGTTGAAGAGTACCGGTGACAGGGGGATCCTTGAGGGACTCCACATGATACCGTGCGTTTTTCAGAAGTGAAAGGTCCCAATTTCACTGTTTGTGATTGGTTTTCCAAAAAGGAGGAAAACCATGGTAGATCACCTTCTGCGACTCTGGCTACCTCCGCCAACTGAGTCAGTAACAGTTTGTGGTCTACCGTGTCAAAGGCTGCGCTTAGGTCCAGCAAAACCAGGAGAGAAGATTCTCCTTTGTCTGCGGCCTCAAGAGCGTCGTCCCATATTTTGAGTAATGCTGTTTGCGTCCCGTGTTCGGGACGGAAGCCTGATTGAAATGGATCAAGTAGATTATGGGGATCTAGATGCTGTTGCAGCTGTTGTACCACTACTTTCTCCATTACCTTGGAGAGAACGTTTAGGCCTGTTATGGGACGGCGGTGAGTTGGGTCCTTGGGATCCAGGGTAGGTTTTTTCATGATGGGCTTGATTGTGCCCTCTTTCAGCAGGGAGGGCACTATGCCTTTCTTAAATGACTGGTTTATAAGCTGCTTGATAGGTGGCGCCAGGATGTCGGCACATTCCTTCAGCAGTTTAGTGGGGATAATATCATTAGGCGCTGTGCTGTTTCGCAAAGTACCGATGATATTTTTAGTGGCATCGATGGAGATGGGTTCCAGAGTGAACTTTGTTGATTGTAGAAAGTTTCTGTGGATGTTATGTGGTTGATTTGGGGGGGTTGAGGGGGGTATTGTTTTGCCGAATGCTTTCCCAGATTCCCTCAATTTTATTGATGAAGAAATCCGATAATTCATCGCAAAATTCTTGGGTATCTGAATTGGGGGATTCCAGGCAGCCTGGATTCGTGGTCTGAGTGACCAGCTTAAAGAGTTCGCGGGGGCGGTTTAAGGCGCTGTTGATAGCCATAGAAAAATTATGTTTCTTGGCTTTGAAGATTTCTTTATGGTATTTTCTTGTTATTGCCTTGTAGATGATGAGGTTCTCCTCTGAAGCACTTCTTTTTCAGGCGGCTTCCGCCCTTCTGCGCTCTTGTTTCAGTAGCGACAGCTGGTTGTTGAACCAGCCAGACTTGTTTTCCTGGATGCGGGTTTTGCGTTTAGGTGCTACTAAGTCGGCTGACTATAATAGGGCTGCATTTATGGCATCCAGTGTATCTGAGGCTGTTCGAAGTGGTTGGATTGTTTTTATTTTATTTCCTATGGTAGATTTGAAGAGTTCCGAATGGAGCTTCTTCTGAGATCTAGTCCAGTGTATTGTCACTGGCTTGGGTGTTTTTATCAATGGGGGAGTTTTGGAAATTATGAATTTAATTGCATGGTGATCTGTCCATGGCAATGGTTCATTTTCCAAAATGCTTATTTTCAGATTTTGTCTGAAAATTAAGTCGAGAGTGTGACCTGAAGCATGTGTGGGCCCACATACTAGTTGCTGTAGCCCTAATCCTACCAGGTGGTCAATACAGGCGTCGGCAACGGGATCCTGTTAGGAGTTGGCCCAGAGATTGAAATCCCAGAGCAGCAAAAGGTGTTTGCTGTTAAGGGTATAAGTGGAGATAAACTCTGTCAATGATGTGAGACAGTGTGGGCAGCGATGTGGGGTAAAGGAGAGGGGGAGAGCCGCAGTGTTAGGCCGATGTAGCGGCTTTTCCTGAAAAGGGCGGCCGCCAACGGTTCTAATGGAGGTAGATAGCCCTGAGAAGTCAGGGTCCTACCTGAAGATGTTTGTCTGCGAAGAAGAGGAGGTCCAAGGGGAGGAAGGAGCTGGTCCTGGATGCTGCGGATTGTCTCATGCAGCAAGGGGTTTGCAGGAGCCTGCCTGCCTAGCTGCCTAGTCTGTCTGTCTGGTCCCTGGGTAAGAGCAGACTCGAGCGGAAGGTCCGGAGCGCCCTACTCCACCACTGACTGACTGAACAAGTAAAGACACCTCAGCAGAGCTACCATAGAGGCTATAGAAGATGGATGGACATAAAGGAATTGTCAAAAACTGTCTCATGCAGTTCCTACTTTTTTGACACTTGTTTTGATGAATGGGTAGGGGTACAATGTACCCCATACCCATTCACATAGGAGGGGTGGGATCTGGCGACCCCCTTGTTAAAGGGTGCTTCCAGATTCCGATAAGCCCCCCAAAGCAGACCCCCACAACCACCGGATAAGGGTTGTGGGGATGAGGTCCTTGTGCCCATCAACATGATTACAAGGTGCTTTGGGGGGCCTACCGTGGCTACTTGCTCGGATAAGGGTCTGGTATGGATTTTGGTGAGAACCCCCGTGCCTTTTTTTTACATTTTGGCATGGAGGTACCCTTAGTATCCATACCAAACCTGAAGGGCCTGGTATGGACTGGGGGAACCACATGCCTTTTTTTCAATGTTTTTTTTATCTATATTGCTGGGAGCTGACAATACATTACAGCCGCAAAGCAATTTTAAATTAAATTTTTTCCTTCAGAAATGTAATTTAGCTGTGTTACTGTAATAAACATTGGAAAGATGCAACACTTTACAGGCAGACTAAGGGGACTACCAGACACAATATTTAAAGGAATATTTCCTTTTTATTGTTTCACCTTAATCATTATTAAAATCACTGCTCGTGAAAAAACATTGCGCGATCCTGCGAAGTTGTACCCAAACAAAATTTATGTCCTTATTTTCCCACAAATAAAATGTTAAAAAACAAAATTTTTCAACAGTTTAGGCCAATATGTATTCTTCTACATATTTTTGCCAAAAAAAAAAAAATCGCAATAAATATATATTGAATAGTTTGCGCAAAAGTTATCGCGTCTACAAAAAAGGGGATCTATTTATGGCATATTTATTATAATTTTTTTACTACTAATGGCAGACAGATCGGACAGGTTTGACACTTTTTTGGTTCATTGACATTTATACAGCAATCAGAGCTAAAAATAGCCACTGATTACTGGGTAAATGTCACTGGCAGGGAAGGGTTTTACACTAAGGGGTTAAAGCGGCGCTCCACCCTAAAATTATACTTTAATGCACTAGCTTTCTTTAAATATGTTTAAAACAGTTCTGTGAAAATGTTTTTTTTTAACTTGCCTGGAACACCCAGTGGCTAGGCAGAATTCATAATCTGCCTTCTTTCTGGACCGGAGTGGTTCTCCTATCCTACCTTTCATTTAATTTTCTTAATTCCCTTTCCTTCACCGTTCTATCACCCAGTCCATTGTCCTTCACTTCACCTTTTTTCTTTTTTCCCTACAATTCTCCATCCTCTTCCTCCCCCCCTTTTCTCCCCCCCCCCCTTTCCCCCCCCCTTCACCCCCCCTCCCTTAATTTTTCTCTCCTCAATAATTCACAATTCTCCTTCCCTTTCCCCCCCTTTTTTTCTTTCCTTATTCTCCCCATTTTCTATTCCCCGCTCCTCTCCCCCCCCTCACTCTCTCGCTCTACACCTACCTGGTATTTCATTATCTTTTTCCACCCCCTCCCTATCCTGTTTTCCACCCCCCCCCTTTCCCCTCCCTTCACCTCGCTTCCCAACCCTTTCCTTCCTTTCTTCCCTCCTTGCCTCCCTGTTCATTCCTACCCTCTGTATTACACACCAATCTGCACTTCATCACCTTCACCTTTTATTCTCCTCACAATTCATTTCATCACGAGGTGTCCCGTTTTCAGACCTAACATCAACTTAACCATTAAATACCCTTTTCACTTACCTTATTAGAGCCTGTCCTATTTATCCCCCTTCATGCGCCATGGGCGAATTACCAGACCCAGTGCCTGACTGCCTTGACCAGCTTAGGTGAGCATTTCTTCCTTTTGACTCCCTGAGAAAATGTACTGTTACTTCTATGAACTTTTGTATTATATCCTATATTTTTCTGCTTGTTGTTTATTATACTCTCTGTAAATATCTTTTAGACCCTCCTGAAGAAGCGGTTCTTACCGCGAAACTGGTCGAGGTCATTGGCTCCACCCATTAGACACAGATGGTTCTGTTATCTAATTGAATTGTGGGGTCTGTCCCTAACTGTTTTTATATTGTACCTTGTTTTATGTTAATAAATTTAAAACTTTTATATTAATCTGGCTTCCTATCAGTGCCTTGAAAATCCCAACCAACAACCATTTTGACCTATGATTATTGATGTCAATTGGCCACAAGCAGCCTCTCTGCATCTTTTCATTCAGGTCTTACATTCCTCATATCCCACCTAAACCGCATCATTTCCCAGGAGACTGTGCGCTCTTCTGTCCTGAAGAGCACACTTAGGGCTAGATTCAGGTAGATGGGCGAATCTTTATTCTGGCGTAAAGTTGCTCATTTACGTTACTGCGCCGAAACTTTAGGAGAAAGTACTGTATTCACAAAGCACTTGCTCCTAAAGTTGCGGCGGCGTAGTGAAAATGGCCCGGCGGAATTCAAATTGGGCGGGTAGGGGGCGTGTAGTATTTAAACTAGGCGCGATCCCTGCACATGCGCCGGCCATCAATGTATCCCAGTGCGCATGCTCCACATTAGGACGGTGTTTTCTACGTGAACGTCAATGACGTCAATCCCCATTCACGGACGAGTTACGCAAACGACGTGAAACTTTTTCAATTCGACGCGGTCACGACGACCATACTTAACATAGGATACGCCACCTAGGGGGCATGTTTTTCTTTACGCCGCGTATCTCTTACGGAAACATCACTGCGTCGGGCCCGCGTACGATCGTGAATTGGCGTATCTCGCTGATTTACATATTCTCTGCGTAAATCAGTGGGAACGCCCCTAGCGACCATTTTAAAATTGCAGTTCCGATACGACGGCGAAATACAATTACGCTGCTCGTATCTGAACTTAATCCTGGCGTATCTTGTTTTCTGAATACAGAAAACAGATACGACGGCGTAGGTTAGAAGTTACGCGGCTTATCTACAGATAAGCCGCGTAACTTCTACCTGAATCTGGCCCTTAGTGTGGATTTTGTTATCTGTGTTGTCATAACAACGGGGCGGGACGTTCTTCCGCCGCCGCCCATTGTCATGACAACAACCAGCGCTACAAGTGCCGCTCTACTGCACATGCACGAGATCACGAGGTGCATGCTGGTTACCTAGCATGCACCTCTCCACGAAAACAAGTAAGAAAAAGGTACTGGGCTTCAGATGCCCACACATAGGATGGCAACAGCCACAGCATGAGCTGCAGCACATAAGGCAAGTGATAGATAGATTTAGCGATCGATTGGCGAGCTATTACTATCTTTAATGTAATGTTGAATTTGACTTACCCCCAAAAAAATAAAAAAAATAATGACTGTGTTCCCTAGGGAGGTGTTTCTAACTGTATGGGGGATGGGCTGCCTGGGAGTAGAGAAAGACAGCTTTTCTTAGTCACTATCAACTCCCCTGACAGAACGGAGAGTTCTGTTTACATTGACAGATCCCCGTTCTGTCTCTCTGTGGAGCAGTCACAGGTGGCTGACGGACATCACAGCGGCCGGCCCAAGCACATCGGCTCCAGCGTCGCACTGCGGGCGCGCGCACCTTCTAATTTATTTACTGCGGCAGCTGGTTCTTAATAGGTTAATAGCAATCCTATAGTGAAATATAATATGTTCTCCTCTCCTGCAGATTGATTTAATTTACCAACACAGGTGCACATTTTTACAATCTCAGATGCACTCCTGATTTTTATGCATGGACTGGGCTTCACACTAATAAACTGTGTCACTTGGCTATGCTCAAAAACTACACTGCGTTTTTAAGCAGGCCCCGGAGATTAACTCTCTGCTGAGCACATTTTACTTTCAACTTGTTGACATGAAAGTTGCTCATTGCCATTGACATCCCTGTGATCCAGGAGTTATTCAAGGGTAAAGGGCATTGCAAAAGCATGGGCTGTGATCTGAAGGCTACAGGTCAGATGTTAAAAAGAGGCCTCGTTATTATTACAGGGAGTATTCCTCAAAAGGGCTTATTCATGTCTAAAAGTATTACTTTCACACTGGGCATTTGTTAGCCCTGCTAATTTGCAGGTGCTTGTTAATATGAAAAGTCTACAGTGATTAGATTTCAAGCGGCGGTCTTATGAAACAGAGAAATGAAAGGCAATAGATTGTACTTTATGCTAAAGGTACTTACTTTGTACTTACTTTGTACTGTGCGGTATATTAAAGCAGACTCAACTATGATAAAAAAAATAGTGCCCTCCCCCTTCCCCTGCTCATATGGAATCTGTAGGTCATTGTTTAATTTAAACAAGCCTTTGTCAACCTTTTTACACCAAAGGAACAAGGAAATAATTTTAGGTCCTGGGGAAGCTCTGCTAAAAAAATCATTGTGAGTCAGAATGTTCCTTATATTGGTAGTCAGTGGGAAATATACCCCCTTTAGCCAGCCAAACATGGATCACAATTCAGCTGGTTCAGCAGGGACTGGCTGAATTTAGATTCATGTATGGGCACCCTGGATGCCTTCGATGCACAAGCCGATCTATTGATTGACTTACGTACAAGCAGCCTGTTGGCTTTTCCCCAAACAATTTGTGCCGAAGGCTATAACACTAATCATGTGTTCTGCTGGCAGGAAAGGTTTCCATACTCCCTGCCGGCAAAACACAATAGTGCATTCCCCCATCAACACTGACTATGTTGATGGGGAAATCAAGCGATTTTCCTTGGTGGAAGGAAAGAATATTGCATTATCTATGGATTTCCTTACAGTGGGGTTTAGAACGCACCCCTTACAAATGGCTAAAAAGATCATGGGTGTCATGTTCTGCCATGTGGCGTTGAACTTAAAACTATGCAGGTATCATATGGGCAGGGCCGTCTTTAATATGGTTTGGGCCCTGGGCAAACATTTTTTTTTGGCCCCCCCTCCAGCTTATTTTGGGCCTGGCTGGTTCACATGTATGTGTTTTGGCGGCCCTCATTTGTGCAGGCACAGCAGCCCATTGATTTAAAATTGGCTGCCTTGCCTTTGTTTCCTGCAGAAAAAAGGTTCATTCAGCATTTTAAAAATCAGCTACTTTGAAATCAATTCTACTTTTGCACCATGCTACTTACCTGCAGTTCTTGCACACACAAACGCACTGTGTTTTTAAAAGCGTGACCTAAACGTCTAAAAATGCAGCAAGTTTGACAGCGCGGGAACTGTAGGTAAGTCACAGCAGACAGCAGAATGGACAGACAGTGCTGTATTTCAGTGCTTGATGGGCATAGGTGTGCCGTGTGTGCAGCCTATTACATGAGGCATGCACTTTTCTTTGCAGGAAATGCAGGCATGGCGGCCCATTCAAATGTGGGCCGCCAAAACACATACATGTGAACCAGTCAGGCCCAAAATAAGCCCATCAAGCAGTTAAATACAGACAGTAATGCCAAGTGCTCTGAGGCCTCACTCAGCCTGGACTGCAGGGCTGCTCTGTGACTTAAAGAGTTCCTCTATTTTACACATGGCATGGCATGGGGTCCCATGGTGCTAAAGCAGAATGGACAGACGGTGCTGTGACCCCATGCCATGCCATGTGTAAAATACAGGAACTTTTTAAAACACTGACCAGACCTGCAGTGAATCATCAAATATTATAAAGACTTTGGGCACACTCTACAGAAAACTTGTATTTACAATATAGCAAACAGTGACATACCTTGAGGAGCAGGACATGAAGAAGTCAGCCTCGGGAAGAGCAAACTGGGGATGTTATAAAATCACATTCTAATTCACTTTTATATACAAGCAGCACCCAGTGGCAGGAAGGGAGAAGTGCACGTCTAAAGGGAAGCCAGGGGTGCTGTACATTTTAAAACACTGGGAAGGGAAGCAGTACTGTCACCTGGCTGCGTGCCGCTGATTTGTGGGCAGCACAGGGGCTTAACGGGCGGCAGGGCCACCATCAGGAATCATGGGGCCCCTTACACAGCTTAAGGCATGGGCCCCCTGGAGCAGAGAACGGGGGGGTGCTGCCCCCTTAAATTGAGAAACGGGGGGGCGGGGCTGCCGCGAATTTAGAAGCGGGAGGCCCTTTACAAAAAAAAGATTTAATAAAGAAAAATATATATAAAAAAAGGGGTGTAGCCATCCGGGGCCCTGTGGACCTCTGGGCCCTTTAATAAAAAGAAATAAAAAATATATTATTTTTTTTTTAAAGGGGGTTGCCATCTGGGGACCTCTGGGCCCTTTAATATTTTTTTTTTATAAAAAATAAATTACAAAAAAAGGGGGGTTGCCATCCGGGACCTCTGGACCCTTTAAAAAAAATAAAATAAAAAAAATATATTAAAAATAAACATTTATAAAAAAAAAGTGGTGTTGCCATCCAGGGGACCTCTGAGCCCTTTAATTATATATATATATATATATATATATATATATATATTAAATAAAAAGAAAAAAAAGAAATAAAATATAAAAAAAAATATATAAAAAAAATGGGGGTTGCCATCCAGGGCCCTGGGGAACTCTGGGTCCTTTAATAATAATAACATTATTAGTTTTTTTTTTATAAAACAATTTTTTTTTATAAAAAAAGGGGGGTTGTCATCTGGGGCCCTGGGGAACTACGGGCCCCTGGGGACCTCCAGACCTCTAAAAAAAATTGTCCCTTTATTAAAAAATAAAATAAAAATATATAAAATAAATATATATTTTTTATTTAAAAATAAATAAAAAAAGGGGGTTGTCATCTGGGGCCCTGGGGGCCTCCGGGTCCCTGGGGACCCCTAAATAAAATTGTCCCTTTAATAAAAAATAAACATATATTAAAAAAAATTAGCCCTTTAATAAAAAATAAAATAAAAATATATAAAATAAATATATTTTTTATTTAAAAATAAATAAAAAAGGGGGTTTTTATCTGGGGCCCTGGGGGCCTCCGGGTCCCTGGGGACACCCCTAAAAAAAATTGGCCCTTTAATAAAAAATCAAAATATATTTAAAAAAATTGGCCCTTTAATAAAAATAAAAATATATAAAATAAATATATTTTTGTATTTAAAAATAAATAAAAACAAGGGGGGTTGCCATCTTGGGCCCTGGGGGCCTCCGGGCCCCTGGGGACCTGCGGACCCCTAAAAAAAAAGCTGCCCCTGTTTGCCCTATGGTAGAGACGGCCCTGCATATGGGGGTAAATCTTCCACTGGAACCCCTAGCAATATCTGGGGAAACCTTATGCCGCGTACACACAATCACTTTTTGTGATTAAAAAAACGACGTTTTCAAAAACGTCATTTAAAATCACCGTGTGTGGGCAAAACGTCGTTTTATGTCTTCAAAAAAACGACCAAAAAAAAAATTCGAACATGCTTGAATTTTTTGTGTCGTTTTTCAAAACGTCGTTTTTTGTGTCATAAAAAGTGATGGTGTGTGGGCAAAACGATGTTGAAAACGACGTTTTTAAAGCCGTGCATGCTCAGAGGCAAGTTATGAGACGGAGCTTCAATGGAACAGAGTGCCGTCGAACGTGGTGTACGTCACCACGCTTTGCTAGAGCATTTTGGAAAAACGATGGTGTGTATGCAACGTTGTTTTGGAAAATGAAGTTTGAAAAACGTCGTTTTGTTTCATCACTTGAAACGTTGTTTTTTTTCATCACAAAAAGTGATCGTGTGTACGCGGCATTAGGGTTCCATGAAGCCCTTGTTGACAATGGCTGATTTAAAGTATATGTACAGTGTCTTGAAAAAGTTTTCATACCCCTTGACATTTTCCAAACTTTGTCAAGTTACAAACCAAAAATATAAATTTATTTTGTTGGTATTTTTATGTGCTAGACCAACACAAAGTGGCACATAATTGTGAAGTGAAAGAAAAACGATAAAATGGTGCATTTGTATTCAGCCCCCCTGAGTCAATATTTTGTAGAACCACCTTTCACTGCAATTACAGCTGCAAGTATTTTAGGATGTCTCTACCAGCTTTGCACAACTAAAAGTAATATTTTTGCCCATTCTTTTTTGCAAAATAGATCAAGCTCTGTCAGATTGGATGGAGAGAGTCTGTGAACAGCAATTTTGAAATCTTGCCACATATTCTCAATTGGATTTAGGTCTGGACTTTGACTAGGCCATTCTAACTCATGAATATGCTTTGATCTAAACCATTCCATTGTAGCTCTGGGTGTATTTTTAGGGTCGTTGTCCTACTAGAAGGTGAACCTCAGCCCTGTCTCAAGTCTTTTACAGACTGTAACTGCTTTTCTTCTAAGATTGTCCTTTATTTGGCTCCATCCATCTTCCCATCAATTCTGACCAGCTTCCCTGTCCCTGCCGAAGAAAAGCATCGCTCCCCACAACATGATGCTGCCACCACAGTTACCATGGGCCTCTTGGCTGCTTCTCTGATTAATGGTCTCATTGCCCGGGCTGTCAGTTTAGTTGGATGGCCATGTCTTGGTAGGTTTGCAGTTGTGCCATACTCTTTTCATTTTCGGATGATGGATTGAACAGTGCTCCATGAGATGTTCAAAGCTTGGATATTTTTTTTATAACCTAACTATGCTTTAAACATCTCCACAACTTTATCCCTGGCCTGTCTGGTGTGTTCTTTGGCCTTCATGATGCTGTTTGTTCACTAAGGTTCTCTAACAAACCTCTGAGGGCTTCACAGAACAGCTGTATTTATACAGAGTTTAAATTACACACAGGTGGACTCTATTTACTATTTAGGTGACTTCTGAAGGCAATTGGTTCCACTAGATTTTAGTTAGGGGCATCAGAGTAAAGGGGGCTGAATACAAATACACGCCACACTTTTCACATATTTATTCGGAATTTTTTTTTTAAATAATTTATAATTTTTCTTTCACTTCACAATTATGTGCCACTTTGTGTTGGTCTAGCACATAAAATACCAATAAAAAACATTTACGTTTTTGGTTGTAACATGACAAACGGTGGAAAATTTCAAGGGGTATGAATACTTTTTCAAGGCACTGTAACCATAAAATCAAGTGCTAAAACAACATAATCCCATGTGCAAAACTATTAAAAATATTAAGAGAATATCTGCTCTTAAATTATTGCATAAAAAAACTATTATATAAACGGGATCCCTTTAAATAAATAATAGTGTGCTCTCCATTCCAAATAAAAAGTCCAACACACTCCACCTCGTGGCTACCTCCAAGTTTGTATCCTCTAATTATTATTGTCACTCGTGCTCCCCCATCAGGCGTGCTCTCCCCTGCTACTATGCGACCCCACAAGTAAGGTCAAACAGACCTTCCAGGACTCAATCAATGATGTCCTTATGCACTCGTTCTTCCTCCTTAATACAACCTCATGATATGACAGTAAAGCCAAAGACTCATCTAAGGGGGAAAAAAGCCACTAATAGTGCTTATACTGTAAAATCACATAACTTTATTTACACTTCATATGTTACTCACATTTCAAAGGTGCTTACAACGCACCACACTCTTGCCGAATTTGTTTGAAATGTTATTCGTGACACCACAACAGCTCCTTCAAACTGCAAGTTCTGTGCCGTTCGATTACCCCTCCCCTACGTGTTACGCCACAGGGTCACGTGGCTTCCTCAGGCTTTTCTCTAAAAAGGGAAAATATACTGTGTATAAAAACAGCTTATTACATCGTTATTACAAAACATAAAACCATATCCCAGAATATAGGGCAGTGATGGCGAACCTTTTTGAGCCCGAGTGCCCAAACCGCGACGCAAAACCAACTTATTTCTTTAAAAGTGCCAACACAAAATTAAACCTACCAGTGGCTCTGTACAGAGGATGGGACTGATCATCCCTCTGAATGAGCCCCAAGGGACCAAAAATTTACGATTCTGCCAGATTCGCTCAGAATGCAGGGTTCAAGAATGCATTGTGCTCAGAATGCACTGTGCAACATACACTAACCTACCTGATACATGCACTCACCTACCTGACCATTAAACTCACCTACCTGACACATGCACTGACCTACCTCCTAGATATCCCCGCCGCCGGGAGGTCAGCTACAAGTCATTGCACCGCTCCTCATGGCGATGGATGATCTGCTCATAGCACCACTCTACCCCCTTCGCTTTTTCACAGGCTGCTCTAGAAGGACAGACTGAACCAAAGTCGTCCTGGAGCAGGGGGAGCTGGAATATCATGCCTGCAGAAAGGAATGCCCAAATGCCTTACCAGAGGTGTAGGGATTTGGGAAGGCAATATGCTGTCAAACAGAGTTGGGATGGGGGAGGAAGAATTTTACACCCCCCCCCCCCCTAAACAGCGCACATGATGACTGGCTGCCCACCCTCCTGCCGACATCACTGGCACCTATGCAAAGAAGGGAGCTGGTGTCCTGTCGAGTCAGTGCAATTGACTGTCTGGCTGGGGGAATCCCCTGGCGTGCCGACAGAGAGGGCTTGGAGTGCCAGCTGTGGCACCCGTGCCATAGGTTCGCCATCACTGCTATAGGGGAACAAGACGCCATATACAACCTTAATAGGTTCAATTGTAACAGACTTGATGTAGAAGCTTTTCCAATGCATTTTGAGTATCTCATCAGGGGCATAAATACACGTGTAACAAACAAACTTTTTAAGGGGGATTGGGATGCCTCCAGGCCCACCTGCCCCTCATCTATCCATTTAATGCATATGTTTCCATTATGGCGACGCTTATAAATTCAGTAGCGTTTAGGACTGCAAGCATACACAGTGTCCTGTAAAGAGGCCTTGCAGCTTACGTATGCGATTGCAAATGCGTGCTAACTAAATCCCTGTTTTTAACGCAGACTGTTGGGCAGGTTAATTTGGTTGGTTGGTGAGTTGAGCTATGGAATGTTCTGTTTTTGTCTTGCATAAATACACCTATCTTTACAAGAATAAATAGTTATAAACATAACAAAACTGAACAATAGGAACATAAATACTCATAAACTCAGGTTAGGTTAGAGGTTAGTGGTTGCAAGCCTACAGATGGGAGTTAAAAACAATAAGCCTGGTGATGTGGTGATGTGATCCTATTACAGCATACCAAAAGGGATAATGGACAACTCCAAATAAAATCCAAAAGGCAGCTAAGAAATCTGCAAAAAATAAATAAATAATGTACTGTATATATATATATATATATATATATATGTATATATATATATATACATACTGTACATATAGAAAGCAACCAAAAGGAAGGAAAAAAATCCCCCAAAAATAAATAAAAATAAATAATATTGAAAAAGCAAACAAACTAACCTTAACCAAAGCCCAAAGTGGATCCATCCAAGAGCATGGCTAGCTGCAATACTCCCGCACCAGGGAAGATGCAGAAAACCATTATTCTAAGGAAATTGCTGAAGACGGAACTAACTGACGTTACCATGTATGTTTCCCCTTTACTGCTACTCTCTATCGGACCCCCTCCACCCATGTGCATCATCAATATACAGTGGGGATTGAAAGTTTGGGCACCCCAGGTAAAATTTTGTATTAATGTGCATAACGAAGCCAAGGAAAGATGGAAAAATCTCCAAAAGGCATCAAATTACAGATTAGACATTCTTATAATATGTCAAAAAAAAGTTAGATTTTATTTCCATCATTTACACTTTCAAAATGACAGAAAACAAAAAAATGGCACCTGCAAAAGTTTAGGCACCCTGCAGAGTTAATATCTTGTACTGCCCCCTTTGGCAAGTATCACAGCTTGTAAACGCTTTTTGTAGCCAGCTAAGAGTCTTTCAATTCTTGTTTGAGGTATCTTTGCCCATTCTTCCTTACAAAAGTCTTCAAGTTCTTTGAGACTTCTGGGCTGTCTGTAAAGCACTGCTCTTTTAGCCCTGGTTCACACTGGGCTGCGGGAGTGAAGCAGTGCGAGTTCAGCTGAACTCGCACGATTTCACTCCCGCCCGGCAGTCCTGATTTCAGCCGCGATTTCAGAGACATCTGTGCAGGTTTCTGCACAGATGTCAATGTAAATCGCAGGCTGAAATCACAAAAAGTAGTACAGAGACTACTTTTTGAAATCGGTGCAATGCCGCAGATGCAGCGTCGCACCGATTAGGACACTGCCATTGCCGGCAATTTGTGGCAAAATCCGCCGTTTTGACATGCGATTTGACATGCCAAATTGCATGTCAAAACGCACCAGTGTGAACCAGGGCTAAAGGTCTATCCATAGATTTTCAATTATGTTGACGTCAGGAGATTGTGAAGGCTGGATTTTGAGGTGTGTTTAGGATCATTATCCATTTGTAGAAGCCATCCTCTCTTTAACTTCAGCATTTTCACAGATGGCATCAAGTTACCATCCAAAATTTGCTGAAATTTTATTGAATCAAATTTTCCTTCTACTGAAATGCTCCCTGTGCCAATGGCTGCAATACACCCCCAAAGCATGATTGATCCACCCCCATGCTTAACAGTTGGACAGAGGTTCTTTTCATTAAATGCTGTGCACTTTCTTCTCCAAAAGGTACCTTTGCTGATTCCCGCCAAAACGTTATATTTTAACCTCATTGATTCACAGAACATGTTTCCAAAATGCATCAGGCTTGTCTATATGTTCATTTGCAAAGTTCAAACGCTGATTTTTGTGGTGAGGACGTAGAAGACGTTTTCTTCTGATGACTCTTCCATGAAGACCATATTTGTACAAGTATCTCTTTGTAGTGGAATAGTGTACCACAACTCCAGTGTCTGCCAGATCTTTCTGGAGGGATCGTGCAGTCAAACGTGGGTTTTGAATTGCTTTTCTCACAATCCTGTGAGCTGTTCTGTCTGATATTTTTCTTGGTCTTCCAGATCTTGCTTTAACTTCCACTGTTCCTGATGACTGCCATTTCTTAATTACATTCCGAACAGAGGATATTGACATCTGAAAACGCTTTGCTATCTTCTTATAGCCTTCTCCAGCTTTGTGAGCGTCAACTATTTTAAGTTTCAGTTTTCTAGACAACTGCTTAGAAGAACCCATGCTGCTGATCGTTGAGTCAAGGTCAGATGAGTCGGGGCATTTAAAACCTTTGATATTGACATCACCTGGTCAGCTTTGCAAAGGGGGCAGTGCATGCTATAAATTCTGCAGGGTGCCCAAACTTTTGCAGATGCCATTTTTTTGTTTTCTGTAATCTTGAAAGTGTAAATGATGGAAATAAAAATCTAACTTTTTTGACATATTATAAGAATGTCTAATCTGTAATTTGATGCCTTTTGAAGATTTTTTCCATCTTTCCTTGGCTTCGTTATGCACATTAATACAAATTTTTACCTGGGGTGCCCAAACTTTTGATCCCCTCTGTACATAGTAATGCCCTGTACAAACGCTCAGGATTTCCATCAGGAAAAAGTCCGTCGGAAAACCCGACGGGAAAAAAGAGAGCTGGTTCTCTTTTTTTCCGGTGGGTTTGGCAGTTTTCCCATCGGAAAAACTGTGAGGGAGCATACACATGGCCGGGATTCCCAACCAAAAGCTCTCCTCGCAGTTTTCCCGTTGGAAAACCTGGTCGTGTGTACAGGGCATAACAGTTGAACACTTCTTGTGGATAATACTAGAGATTCGCTCATTAAAGAGCTTGCATCATACATCAGTGAAATAAAATAAAAATATCAATATGCCTGTTCCCTTTAGCGCAAACATAAAATGTGAAGATCGCCATGATGAAGTCAGGTGACCCAGGTGATGAAACACATAGGGGTGGAGCTTGCTGGATGACATCACAATGCTCAGAAGTAGCGAAGGGCCAGTAAAATACACCGGAGAACTGTAGTGTGTATTTAAGGGGCATGGTTTTTATACATACTGGATATTTGTGGCACATTTTATTGATTTTTAATGTGAGTGTTTTTCTGGAGGTGGAAAGGAATGAATAAATGGTTTTAAAGATAAAGCACAATGTAGAGTTTGTTTCCTTGTATTTTGTTGAGCGGAGGAGAAACCTGGAGAGTGCCTTGAAGGGATGTTATTTAAATAATCCAAAGAAGGCAGAGGTTGTTTGAAAAAAGGGATTACCATCTTATAAGGCAGCGTACACACGATAGGTTAGCCAGAGGACAACGGTCTGATGCACCGTTTTCATCGGTCAAAACCGATCGTGTGTGGGCCCCATCGGTTATTTAAACTTCTGTTAAAAAAAAGCCAACTTGCTTTAAAATTTAACCGATGGACGCCTAATCGATAGGTCAAAACCGATCGTTAGTAGGCACGACCATCGGTTAAAAATCCACGCATGCTCAGAATCAAGTCAACGCCTGCTTGGAAGCATTGAGCTTCATTTTTTCAAGCACATCGTTGTGTTTTATGTCACCGCATTCTAACATGATCGTTTTTTTAAACGATGGTGTGTAGGCACATCAGACCATCAGTTAGCTTCATCGGATGGACTGATCGTGTGTACGAGGCTTAACACCACCAAAGGGACCGGAAACATGTCTTATGCCCATTAACCCCTTAACGCCCGCCGCACGCCTATGTACATCCACAGAATGGCACGTACAGGCAGATGGGCGTATATTTACGTCCCTGCATTCTAGCGCGTCGGGGGTCCGATCGGAAACCCCCTCCGCTGCATACGGCGGGCGGCTTACCTTGGGGAGCGATCCGACTCAAGGGGGCGGCTGTTCGTTTCTGTCCGCCCCCTCGTGATCGCTCCCAGCTAATCCCGTGCGCCACCGCCGTGTCACTTCCTCTGCCTGTAAAATGTAAACATAGGCAGAGGAAGTGATGCAGCTCTCATCTCGGCGGTATTTTCAAATGCAGAGATGAGAGAAGAGTCACAGTAAGTCTGTACCAACACTACACTGACACCAGTACACATAGGCACATTTAACCCCTTGCGATCACCCCCCCACCCCCTGTCACATTGTCACTGAATGCAGTGATCATATATGTACTGATCACTGCATTTAGTGTCAGTGTGACAGTTAGTGTGACAGGCAGTTAGTGATAGGTCCAGGGTAGCCACGTACCCCCCCTAATAAAGTTTTAACCCCTTGATCACCACCCTAGTTAACCCTTTCACTCCCCATTGCCAGTGTCACTAAGCGATCATTTTTCTGATTGCTGTATTAGTGTTTCTGTTGCCGCTAGGTAGCTAAATTTTGGCCTAAATGTTTGACAAAAATTTAGTTTATTCAATTTTTCTTATAACAAAAAGCAAAAAATATATTTTTTTTTTCAAAAATGTCGCTCTATTTTTGTTTATAGCACAAAAAATAAAAATCGCAGAGGCAATCAAATACCATCAAAAGAAAGCTCTATTTGTGGGAAGAAAAGGACGCAAATTTTGTTTGGGAGCTACGTCGCACGACCACACAGTTGTCTGTTAAAGCGACGCAGTGCCGAATTGTAAAAACGCCTCTGGGCATTTAGCAGCATATTGGTCCGGGGCTTAAGTGGTTAAAGGGGACCAAAGCCTTTTATGACCATACATAATATGTAAGGTTATGGAGTCCAGGTGAGGGCACAACTAGTGAACATGGCACAGTGTGTGGAATTCACAGTGGAAAGAAATAATCACAGAACACGGTTTTATTTTGTAGAGACTTTGGCCCAGATTCACAGAGCAATTACGCCTGTCTAACTGGTGTTAGACAGGAGTAATTTCAAATTTCGAGCGCCGTATCACTAGTTTAAATCCTCAAACCATGATACGGCGGCTTCGGGCTTCGATCCGAGAGGCTTACGTCTTCGTAAGCCTTCGGATCTACGCTGCGATATTTTTGCGGCCGCTGGGAGGAGTTTGCGTCGTTTTGATGCGTCGGGATATGCAAATGAGTTTTTACGGCGATCCACAAAGATACGAGCGGTCTTCGCAATCGCTTACGTCTATTTTTTTTTACGTACTGTTAGACCAGCTTTTTGCTGGTCTAACGGTGCGTAGCCCATGTTAGGTATGGCCGCCGTTCCCGCGTCGAACGGAGCATGCGCAGTTCGATCGCCGCGGGAACGCGCCTATTTTAAATGATTCACGCCCCCTACTCGCGTAGAAGGATTGCGACGGGAGAAATACACTACGCGGCCGTCGTTTACTGGACAAAATCTACCTGAATTCCACGTAGAGCCAGGTAAAAAACGGCGGCGTAGTGTATTTCTGATACTCTACGATAATCTAATTCTCTCTGAATCTGGCCCTTTATTTATAATTGATATATAGGAGACAATATTGATTCTTTATAATGATCATTTCGATTTGATTACCTTTTATTTAAGATCTACACCTATTTGTTATATATATATATATATATATATATATATATATAAACATATATACATACAGTATCTCACAAAAGTAAGTACACCCCTCACATTTTTGTAAATATTTTATTATACCTTTTAATATGACAACACTGAAGAAATTACACTTACTACAAGTAGTGAGTATACAGCTTGTATAACAGTGTAAATTTGCTGTCCCCTCAAAATAACTCTACACGCAGCCATTAATGTCTAAACCGCTGGCAACAAAAGTGAGTACACCCCTAAGTGAACATTTTCAAATTGGGATTAACTAGCCATTTCCCTTCCCGTGTCATGTGACTTGTTAGTGTTACAAGGTCTCAGGTGTGAATGGGGAGAAGGTGTGTTAAATTTGGTGTTATCGCTCTCACTCTCTCATATTGGTCACTGTAAATTCAACATGGCAACCTCATGACAAAAAAACTCTCTGATCTGAAAAAAGGAATGGTTGCTCTACATAAAGATGCCTAGGCTATAAGAAGATTGGCAGGACCCTTATATTTTATACTGCAGCATGGTGGGGAAGAACAATGGTCGACCAAAGAAGTTAAGTGCACATGCTCAGCGTCATATCCAGAGGTTGTCTTTGGGAAATAGACGTATGAATGCTGCCAGCATTAATGCAGAGGTTGAAGGGTTGGGGGTCAGCCTGTCAGTGCTTATGCCAAACACTGCATTAAATTGGTCAGTCATCTTCTAAAGATGATGCAAAAGAAAGCCTGCAAACTGTTTGCTCAAGACAAGCAGACTGGAACCATGTCCTGTGGTCTGATGAGACCAGGATAAACTTTTTTGGTTCAGATGGTGTTAAGCGTGTGTGGCGGCAACCACATGAGGAGTGTGTCTTGCCTATAGTCAAGCATGGTGGTGGGAGTGTCATGGTCTGGCCAGAAAAAAGCGATTACTTTTCAGGATAAAACAAAATGGCACGTTTTGAGTTTGCGAAAAGGCATGTGGGAGATTCCCAAAATGTACGGAGGAAGGTGCTCTGGTCTAATGAGACTAAAATGTAACTATTTTGCAATCAAACAAAACACTATGTCTGGCGCAAACCCAACACATCACATCACCCAAAGAACACCATGGAAACATGGTGGTGGCAGCACCATGCTGTGGGGATGTTTTTCAGCAGTCAGGACTGGGAAACTGGTCAGAGTTGAGGGTAAGATGGATGGTGCTAAATATAGGGATATTCTTGATCTTGAGCAAAACCTGTACCACTCTGTGTGTAATTTGAGGCTAGGACGGAGGTTCATCTTCCAGGAGGACAATGACCCCAAAGACACAGCTACACTTGAGTGGTTTAAGGGGAAACATGTAAATGTGTTGGAATGGCCTAGTCAAATCCCAGACCTTAACCCAATAGAAAATCTGTGGTCAGACTTAGATTGCTGTTCACAAGCGCAAACCATCCAACTTGAAAGAGCTGAAGCAGTTTTAAAAGGAGGAATGGGCAAAAATCCCAGTGGCAAGATGTGGCAAACTCATAGAGACTTATCCAAAGTCTCTACAAAGTATTGACCTTTGGAGGGTGAATAGTTATGCACATTGACTTTTTCTGCTATTTTGTCCTATTTGTTGTTTATATAATATAAAAAAAAGTTGTGGGCATGTTCTGTAAATTAAATGATGCAAATCCTCAAGCAATCCATGTTAATTCCAGGTTGTGAGGCAACAAAACATGAAAAATGCCAAGGAGGGTGAATACTTTTGCAAGGCACTGTATATAGATAACAGACTTTAAAAGAGAAGTATAGGATGTGGTTGTTTTTTTAGATTCATACTTACCTAGGTGGATGCAGCATCGGTTTAATTCTGCCTCTGTCCCCAGTTGCCTCTAACACTCAGAACCGAGTAATCAAACACCACCAATCGCTCGGCTCTCGCAGCTCTGTGAGCAGAGAGCTGCAGACTGTCAGTCATTGCTCTCTGCTCTGCCTCGCCATGCTTACTGGAACGATGGGCTGTGGAGCGAGTGGCCGGCTCAGGCTCTTAGGGGCTAGCTGAAAGGCTAAGCCAGGGGCTGGTCCAGGTATGTGGGCAGATCCCCTGAGCCTGGACTAGCTCTGTGATGTCAACTGACAGCGTGCTTCAGCCTGCTGTCTGCTGAAAATGGTCACAGGAGTGCATAACTAACTGCACTCCTGTGAAATTTACAGGAGAAGTACAATCAAATGAGCTTTGACTGTACTTCTCCTTTAACTATAAAATTTTTCTTGTGTATATCTAAAAAATATTCAAAAGATGTTACAAGAGATAGGGTTATTTTTCTTGTGTATAGCTAAAAAAAATATTCAAAAAACTTCAATAGAGATGGGGTTAGACCACTTACCTATTGTTGAATTGTGAATTTCCAACAGTTTTGCTAACTTTGGAGATGCAGAAGAACACAGGGGTTGATATATTAAAACTGGAGAATGTAAATCTGGTGCAGCTGTGCATAGAAACCAATCAGCTTCCAGGTTTTATCGGCAAAGTTTAATTGAACAAGCTGAAGTGTACCATGTACAGCTGCTCCAGATTTAGTACATCTCCTCCACAGTCCCTTCTGCATGGGCTGTTTTTGAAACTGGAGACCCATGCTGTATTTTTTTTTCTTGTGTATAGCTAAAAAATATTCAAAAGACTTAACAAGAGGTGGGGCAAGACGGTCCACTTAACTGTTACTGAAGGTTAGTCCCCTTGCCACAAATTTCCAACAATTTTCCTAACCATGGAGGTGCAGAAGAATACATTTTATTCAGAATGGACTGTTTTTGGAATTGGAGACCCAGGCTGTATTTTTTTTTCTTGTGTATAGCTAAAAAAATATTAAAAAGATTTAACAAGAGATGGGGTAAGACGGTCCACTTACCTATTACTGAAGGTTAGTTCCCCTTGACACAGATTTACAACAATTTTCCTAACCATGGAGGTGCAGAAGTACACAGTTCCTTCAGCATGGACTGTTTTTGGAACTGGAGACCCAGGCTGTATTTTTTTTTTAATTGGCTTCTTTTATAGGAGACACATCTTCCACCAGCTATGGAGGTGCAGAAGAACCTAGTTTCTTTAGCATAGACTGATGTGTAGAAGTGAAAGCCCAGGCATCATAAGGTTCAATGCTTCCTTCTGAGACACCACTTCTGCAAAACAGGGAGTTCAGGAGAATCTGTTCCTTTAACACAATCTGGTATTTAATTTTTGAAAGCAGAGGCCTAGGCCAGGAGTCTCCAAACTGCGGCCCGAGGGCCAGATGTGGCCCTTTGTTAGCCTTTATCTGGCCTTGGGGCACAATTCCTCCCACTGATACGAGGCACTATTCCTCCCACTGACACCAACAATGGGGCACTATATTGTCCACCAATACCAATGATGGGATACTATTCCTCCTACTAATAGGGGGAATACTCCTCCTATTGACCACGAACCCTGAGGCCATATTTGTTCTCACTGACATTTTCTTCCCCTGCTGGCCACAATCTGGCCCTCCTAAAGTCTGAAGGGCAATAAAGTGGCCCTTTGTTTGAAAAGTTTGGAGACCCCTGGCCTAGGCTATATCTTTTTGTTGTCTGGCTACTTTGTTTTGGGACACCACTTCTGCTAACTATGGAGTTGCAAAAGAACCCAGTTCCTTCAGATGGTGTTTTTGGCACTGGAGGTCTAGCCTGTATCTTTTTGTTGGTTGGCTGCTTCCGATTTAGATACTTCTTCCACCAAACATGAAGGACGTAGAGTATTCGCGTAATGATGGCCAGGCGAGCATAAGATCCTCTTTTAGTGTGAATACTCTCGGACTAAGGAACCAAAATGTTATTTTTATGGAGGGTGACTCCTCTAAATGTTAAATAAAGGGAAATTTACAAAAAAAAAATGGATGACTACATCCAACCTGCAGGTCCAGTATAGAAGAAAGCTTTTTTAAGTGCTCTTTCATATAAACTAACTTGTAATTCAGTTTTACTGGCTCTTTAATTTTACTTGAGTTACATCTTGTTTTACTTTAAGCCCCTTTCTTCCTATATAATTCCATAAAACAAATACGGACTACAACAAGCCATGAAATAAAGAATTAAAGTCTACGCAATCAACAGAGCTTCTGATATGCAAGCCATTTGTGTAAATATTTAAAGTGGTACTTGTTAAGTATAAGCAGGAACAGATGTCAGCGCGTAGACTTGGTTTCGGTAATTTATTTAATGTTTATTGTTTCTCATTTTCCTCCCAATCTCCTTATTTTCCCCTTTATAAACTGTTCCTTAAAATAGCCATTTCAGGTGCCTTAATAGTTTTCATTTATCCAGGGACACGTAGGGGCTTTTCCTGCCGCTTTCAAACGTAAAAATATAGTAATAAAAAATATATGTATACGGTGAAAGTTTGCAGCTCAAACAATTGTTTAACGTAAAAACTCTGTAATATATATAAAAAAAGGTTTAATGCAGCTGTAAGCCTAAATACTTTCATATCCGCTGTTAACTCTGCCTTGCATTGTATGTCCCAGAGGACGCGGATAATTCAGGTATAGGAACCCCTAATAACTTAGACTCCACCATTGCAATTTCATATAATAACTAAGCTTCTTTGTTTGTCATAAAAGGGGATGTATAGCTCATAACATATACAAAGAAGTAAGAAACACCTGAAAATTAAGCTTTTGTAGAAGCTTGATGTATGTTGTTTGCTATATTATTTCGAAACTATTTTGCCACAAGACATTTGTCATAAGACTACAGCATTTACAAAGCTCATCCAACAACCATAGCTTCCCATCTTTAGGAATCTCCCAATGCAATTCAAGTTTCAGTAAAGCTCACCATGCACTTTATATTAGGGCTGTTACTGATTAAAATGTTTGTGTTTGATTAATCGGAAAAACGTAGAAAGTAAGTTTAACTTTAATTATAAAACTTATCTGGTATATTGACTGTCAGTCACTTTATAGTAGGCAAGTAGGCATCACTTTAGCCAGTCACACAGACATACCAGAGTGTTTACATTTTCTGCCCCCATGCTGTATTATACACATCCGCCCCCATACTGCAAGCATATACACATTCTGCCCCCCATACTGCAAGAATATACACATCTGCCCCCATACTGTAATATACACATCTGCCCCCATAGTGCAAGAATATACACATCTGCCCCCATACTGCAGGAATATATACATCTGCCCCCATACTGTTACTGTAACCACACAGAGGACGGTTTTCCTCTCTTACCGGAATATACATCAGGCAGGCAGACCCGTCCGCAGAGAAGGTGACACAAGCAGGCGGGCAGGTGATGATGATGTCAGCGCGCCGCTACTCGGCTGCCACTGGGTGGACCAAGATGGCCGCGGCTATGGAGCTAGGCCGAAGCCGCGGCCTTTCCTATGGGCGAGACTGCGGAGCTCACTCCACGGATGGTCCTCGACAAAATTATTTTAACCGATCAACGAAATTACAGATTAATCAAGCAATTAATCGTTAATTTCCGCAGGCCTACTTTATATCAATCAGTCTTAGCTGCTGTGGTGTTATGAAAGTAAAAACAGGTGCACTAGATGGGCAACAATGAGACGACCTCCAAAACAAGAATGGTTTTACAGGCGGAGGCTACTGACATTTTTTTCCCTACTTTTTTCCCTACTATCTTTTCTGACTGTTTTTTATTTGGTTTTGCATAGTTTTGCATTTGGCTAGGGTCAGTGTCACTACTGGTAGCATGAAGCGATGCCTGGACCCTATAGAGGATTGCACATCAATATGTACCATTGCCAGAAGGTTTGCTGTCTCCCAGCAAAGTCTCAAGAGCATGGAGGAGATTCCAGGAGACAGACAGTTACTCTAAGAGAGCTGTACAGGGCTGTAGAAGGTCCATAACCTATAAGCAGGCCTGGTATCTGCTCTTTTGTGCAAGGTAGAACAGGATGAGCACTGCCAGAGAGCTACAAAATGACCTCCAGCAGACCACTGGTTTGAATGTCTCTGACCAAACAATCAGAAACAGACTTCACGAGGAGGGCCTGAGGGCCCGACATCCTCTAGTGGAACCGGTGCTTACTGCCCACACCATGGAGCTTGAATGGCATTTGCCATTGAACACCACAATTGTCACGTCTGCCACTGGCACCCTGTGCTTTTTACAGATTAAATGTGACAGGCGTCTGGAGAAGCCATAGAGAATGTTATGCTGCCTATAACATCGTTCAGCATCACCGGTTTTGTGGTGGGTCAGTGATGGTCTGGAGAGGCATATCCATGGAGGGACGCACAGACTTCTACAGGCTAGACAATGGCAGCCTGACTGCCATTCGGTATCGGAATTAAATCCTTGGACCCATTGTCAGACCTTCGCTGGTGCAGTGGGTCCCGGGTTCCTCCAGATGCACAACAATGCACAGCCTCATGTGGCGAGAGGATGCAGCCAGTTTCTGGAGGATGAAGAAATTGATACAATTGAATGGACCCATGCTCGTCTGACCTGAATCAAAAAGAATACCTCTGGGACATTATGTTTTGGTTCATCCAACACCACCAGGTTGCACCTCTCTCTGTTCAGGAGCTCAGTGATGCCCTGGTCCAGATTGCCTGTCCTTTCAGCCAGTCGGGGAAACGGGTATCAGACCCAGGCTTCCTGATTTCCGGAGAGGCGACTCAGTGTTAGAATAGCGAATAATCATTCTCTATTCCAACGCACCTGGGTGGGCTCTGTGCGCAAAGCTCTGCTGCCGGAGCCCACCCTATTTTTAAGCCTATGAGAGCCTTTGGTTCTAATCAGATGCTTTAAAAAAAAATCTGCTGTCGTAATTCATGCGCCCAGGATCGTGAAAGGGATCGGATGCGTGAATAGGGGGTGGAGGTGGCCTTGCGCCCGTAATAGACGGGCCTACCCTGTATTTTAGTTTCCAACTTTGACACATATAGGCAACACACTAGGAGCCCAATCTTGCTCAGGGCAGATGAAGACTGTGTTTGATCCATATACTTGTATAGGCATGCTGACATGGGAGAACTGCATGGTATTGATTTGATTTAATTTTGCCAAGTGTTAGCATTGTAGTATTGCTTTCATGTGTGAGGTAGCACCCTTTATGGCAAGAGGTAACAGCACTATACTGGGCCTCATACCAGAAGGATAACATCTTTTCCTTTGCCAATGACATCTGTCCTGGCACTGACTACATAGAGATTTTGAGAGATACAGCACTGAGGACATATTCTCTCCGCCAGCTCTTTTACACATGTTACATGATACACTTTCTGCAGACTTTCTGCAGACCAAAGAAATGGAGGGAAGCTGCTGTATACTTCACTAGGCCTTGCACATGGTGGACCAAGCCCAGTCCCTAGGAGGGTTCCGTTATGCATAAGGCCCCAACATAGGGACACTGCTGCTTGGAAGGGCAACCGATACAGCCACCAGTTTACCCCTCCAACAGAACCTCTGTCACCCACCATCACAGCCTCTTCTCCTCCTTCTTCCTTTGACTTTTTTACTCGTCAGAAGGCTACTATCTGTTTCTATCCACTGTGGGATTCACAAGTAAATCAGACCAGATGTTGTTACTAAAACATAACTTCCTTTTCTTGAGTTAACCACTTGCTAACCACCCTATAGCAGTTACAGGGCAGCAGCTCTGCACCGGATCATGTATAGATACAGTATGTGATCCTGCACCCCTGCCTGGAGGGGGTGCACGTGCCACCAGCAAGCTGCATCTTCTATGATTATTCACAGCAGAAGCCAATCTGCAGGTGCTGGGCACTTGATGTCTACCCACACCCACTGATCGGTATGGAGCTTTGTAAACAAGGAAGAGTTTCATTCTGACAGGGGAGAAGGGAGAAGGGATGGCTTTTGTGTTCTTGCAAAACAGGGACAGGGACGAGTAAATACCTATTAAATTCCTTCATCTATATCACCTCCGGCGTTCTAGTTTCTATTCTCTCATTCACTTCCTGGTTTGCGGCTCTTGTTCATGTAAGAACTACATTTTCCAGTATGCATTGCAGCATGCCCAGTAATTCACACCTCCTTGAAGTCTCTAACAAGTAGAGAGCGTCCTGCCGCACAGATGTAGTTCCCAGGAGGGGGCGAGCACGTCAAAGATCACCACAAAAAAGTCTCCCTTCACGGTGGTTAGTAACAATCAGACAAGCAGTAAGTGAACAGAACAGAGAAGAAATAGAGCAACTTCTGAGCAAAAACTAACAATGAGGAAGTGAAAAGAGGAATGTCTGCAGGTAAAGGATGCTTATTATGAAGAAAAAAAATTCCTTTACAAACCCTTTAAGGCATGGGCCGGGAAGTCAGCTACATCGTCCTTAAAAAGGGATGAGTCATCAGCTGTCAACTGGGTTCCCTGCTGACAATTGAATATAAAAAAAACAGCATGGGGTTCCCCCCAATCCATACCAGGCCCTGTGGGGCCACGATAAATGTGGTCAGTTTACAAAGGGGAGGACAGCACCAGACAGGATCAACTAGGTATTTTACAAATTACACAGCACAAGCGCTATGCTGTTTATCATGCTTTAAAGGTACAGGATTTTTTTTTTTAGGGTTACAACTGCTTCAAGTTTCCTGGGCGCAGGAAGTAAAGGTCAAAGTATTTTTCTTTACTTGCAGAGCCTTTAAATGGGTAAAAGGTTAGCCCGTTGACTGTGGTAGAAGACGACAGTACAAGGACAGCATACTTGTTGTCAAGTGTGGTGACCTTTAAGGCCGCGTACACACGAGGGGATATGTCCGCTGAAAACGGTCCGATGGACCGTTTCAGCAGACATCTCCGCTCGTGTGTATGGGCTAGCGGACAGATTTGTCCACCCGACAGATTTCAAAGCAAGCTTTGAAATCTATCCGGTGGGAATCTGTCCGCCCGACATGTCTGCTGGTTAGTACACTTACCAGCAGACATGTCGGCTCCCACCACCGCCGCGCCGCTGCCGAATGGATTCGGCGCATGCGCGGAAGTGTTTTACTTCCTGGTGCGGTGACGTGGCGGTGACGCGGCGGCGTCAACGTCACCGCCGCGTCACCACTACGTCACCGCGCCGTCCGGCGGCGGGGAATTTGATCCGATGGTGTGTACACGCCATCGGATCAAACTCCCGATCGGACATATCCGATGGAAATGGTCCGCGGACCTTTTTCATCGGATATATCCGATCGTGTGTACGGGGCCTTAGTGGTACTCTTCCTTTAGTGATGTAATGGGTGGACGTAGTGCCCTTTATACAGTATGCCATCTGTGGGTTCCTTGGCCCAGGGTTGTTTGGGTATGGGACCTGGACACCTATGATCAACAAGTTGTAGTGCTGATCTACAGGATTGAGCGAGAGCCCTATGGAGGGCTAAAGTGCCAGGGTGGTCAGCGAAGACATTGGGGAAAGAAAGAAATACCTTGCCACCCCTGATCCCTGTCTAGTGGGTCCTGTGTCTTGGTTTAGAGTGTCCTCGGAACCTAAAGGGAAGCATCTTTTTGTGTGAGAGAAAGGTACACCCTGTACATCAGTAATAAGAGACTGTAACATCTAAGGAAGATGTCTTCAATAGTCCTGTGATGTATTGGAGTGTTCTGCACTTGAGGGGCCACTGTAGAGGAAGTCTTGAGAAAGAGGGAAAGTGTTTTGCACCGTTGACTTCTGTTCAGTGAGTTGAGTTAATGCTATTTCTACTGTAAAGTGAGTGAAATTATGCAGTAAAAGCATTTAACCACTTCCCTACCCACCTATAGTAATGTGACGTCCACAGATGGGATCTCCCATTCTGGGTGGACGTCATATGAGTGCGCACCCGTGGCACTGCTTGGGACCCAGTGCGCGTGCCCAGTGGCCACGATCTCCGCCGGGCACACGCAATTACAGCAGGACCGTGGATCTGTGTGTGTAAACACACAGATCCACCTCCTGTCAGAGGTGAGGTGACCGATGTGTGTTCCCTGTATAGAGGAACACAGATCAGTCTCTTCCCCTTGTGAGTCCCCTCCCCCTACAGTCAGAATCATTTACTAGGGAACATATTTAACCCCTTCAGCGCCCCCTAGTGTTAATCCCTTCCCTGTCAGTCACATTTACACAGTAATCAGTGCAGTTTTATAGCACTAATCACTGTATAAATGTGAATGGTCCCAAAAATGTGTCAAAAGTGTCCGATATGTCCGTCGCAATGTCAAGATCACAATAAAAATTGCAGGTCGCCGCCATTACTAGGAAAAATATAAAAATACATAAAAATGCAATAAATCTATCCCCTATTTTGTAGATGTTATAACTTTTGTGCAAACCAATCAATATACGCTTATTGCAATTTTTTTATGTAAAATATATAGAAGAATACGTATCGGCCTAAACTGCGGAAAAATGTAAAAAATTTTATAGATTTTTTGGGAATATTTATTACAGCAAAAAGTAAAAAAATATAGAATTTTTCAAACTTGTCGCTCTTCCTTTGTTTATAGCGCAAAAAATAAAAGCCGCAGAGGTGATCAACCACCCAAAGAAACCTCTATTTGTGGGGAAAAAAGGACGTAAATTTTGTTTGGGAGCCACGTTGCACGACCGCACAATTGTCAGTTGAAGGGACGAAGTGCCAAATCGCAAAAAGTGCTCTGGTAAGGAAGGGGGTAAATTCTTCCGGGGCTGAAGTGGTTAAAATGCAACTGTTGGGGCATATGAAAGAATATACCTGCATACTCACTTCCACTGTGATGGTGAAGCTCTCTTACTGAGACACTGAGTGATCACATGACTGCTGATCGCTCAGTCCTCAGTCTGCTCCAAAGGAAATCAGTGAATGTGATTCACTTCTCTCCACTCAGCTCCTGCAAAGCTCACTGGAGCACCAGGCTAGTCAGGGGGTAGGCTCAGCTGGCTCTGGCTCTCAGATGAGAGATGGCGCTAGCTGTCAACCAGGCCTCCAGGTGGATCCTGACAATATTCTTGGGATTGTTCCAGAACTTGGAGCTGCTCTGCCCCATCAGCTGATAGTGATCAATAGACCGCCATCAGCTCTCAATCTTTCCAAACATTCAGGTTATCATGGATTGACAGATATTGTAATATAATAATCCTCTATTATTTTTTTTAAATAATATTTTTGTATTAATATCATGTCACTTAAAAAATGTAATTTCTAAAACATTTGTTTTACTCCGTTTTATCATTAAAACAGACAGCAAGATATAAAAGGACCATCCTTATGGTTAAATAATATATTTTCAAAAAACACCATTTAGCTAACGGCATAGAACATACCTAAATACCATCTTGATAAGTCCATCCACAGTACTCTCTGAACTCAGGAGAGGCGCCAAGGAAAACATATGGTAAAATTTACAAGTTCTCGGACTGACTCAATGTTTTTCCTTCCATGCCATGTGAAAATCCTGTATACCCTAGCAGTGCAAAGGATGACAAGCGTGGAATCAGTGTAGATAGGCGTTTGACAGCTCATCCTCACATCATGCTACACTAAGTTTTAGTTAAACTTACAGCAGAAAATATGCACTTAGGGTATACATATAGTGGAAACTCTTAAAAATGTCACTGAGCAAAAAAAAAAATTTGAGGTTTGATTGTTTGCTTTGGAGATAGTTGTATGCCCGATAGTGAAACACAGACTCAGTTGATATATAATGTAATTTAACGGAGGAATGACCACCTGGCTTCACAGGAAGTATAGCGGTTTATTCAGAAGAAAGCGCTACCGCACTGACGTGGTCTACATTGAAAGTGCCACGTGGCCAGCTGGAAATCAAACAGGACCTACAGTCAAGTTCAACTACACATTTTAAACATTTCATCCCAGAAAGAAAAAAAAGTGGATGATAGAGCAGAAAAAGGATAACACTTATGTTAGGATTTTAGGGTTGTCTAAGTACACATCCCTGAGATTTCCCTGCACCTGATGGGAAGCGGAAATTTCCCCAAAATAAAGAGAAATTCCATCTCTGATGGACGTCCTTGTAGTTATGCATTCATCCCACAACATATTTATACGGAACCCTAGAGCAGGGGTGTCCAAACTTTTTTCTAAGGCCTCGTACACACGAGGCAATAGATTTGTTCCAAACGGTCTGTCCGACCGATTTGAACAAATCTGTCTGCTGTCATTTTGGTTTGCTCGCGTGTACACACGAGCAAACCAAAAACCCCCGCCAGCAGACAGCGCGCTGACGTGGCGGTGACGTTGACACTTCCGCGCATGCGCCGAATCCATTCGGCACCGGTGCGAGACGACATGTCTGCTGGTAAGTGTACTAACCAGCAGACATGTCGGGCGGACGGGTTCCCACCCGATAGATTTCAAAGCATGCTTTGAAATCTGTCGGGTGGCCAAATCCGTCGGCTCGCCCGTACACACGATCGAATCTGTCTGCTGGGATGGTCTAGCAGACCGTTTCCAGCAGACAGATTTGATCGGCCTAAGAGGGACAGATTTGATGAAGTGAACATGCATGAGGGCCAATTATTTTGCCTGACATTCTTTGAACCATTAAGATTTGGTCTCAGTGTGTCGTTCGAGCACTAATAGACTGCCCAACAAGAATTCTCTTGCCTTTGTGGCTGTATGTGGTGAAGAGATGAGCTTAGGCATGTTATTGTATATATATATTTATATCTTTTGTGGCCCCCAACAAATCCCTGTGCGCTGCTCAGCGCTAAGGATGAGCTTGGGTGTGTTATTTGTATATACCGTATTTATCAGCGTATACCAGGCACAGGCGGATAACACGCACCTTTACGTTATGAGGGAAAAGGGAAGTGTTAGGAAAATAAAAATTAACCAAAATAAGGATCAGTGCCCATCAGTGCAACCTAATCAGTGCACATCTACAGCCACACTACTACCATAAATGCAGCCTCAACATTGTCATCAGTGCAGCCTGATCCATGCTCATCTGCAGCCTCAGAGGGGACAAGGAAGGGGGCACGACGAGCGCCGACAGATTACATACAGGAGAATCTGCTGTTTACTCAGCGGCTTCTTTAATACAAAGTCCCGCCTCTTATAATAGACGGAACAGTTGTCCAATACCAGCCCAGGAGACGGGACTTCCTATTACAGAAGCCACTGAGTAAACAGGAGATTCTCCTGTATGTAATCTGACGGCACTCCTCCCTGCCCCCTTCCTGTGCCCTCCGAGGCAGCGCTGATAAGTATGCTATATATATCCCTGGGGGCCACAAAAGATATATATATCCAAATTACCAAGGGGGCCCTATTAAACCAGAACGCAGGCTGCAATTGGCCCACGGGCCGGACTTTGAACATGCCTGTCCTAGAGCATGCTGTAAATACTCCATTTAATGTAAAAAAAAGGAGCCGTGGTTCAATTATGGGGGCAAGGAAAAAATGATTCAAGGATATCATGCGCACAAAAGATTTTTGATAGTTGTCAGGAAGAGAAATTTGATTATTTCACGGCCAATAATTGAAAATCATAGCTGACTGTAGGCTTAGGATGACTTAACAAGGGGGTCCATATGCAAAACCATTTTTTTTTTTTGGGCCTCCCATTTAGCTACTGGCTGGTAAAAAGATGTATTCAATATATTTCAGATGACAACTTAGTAAAAGTTAGCGGTGTCCAGGTTTATGTGACACTGTAAGGGGTCTCTACACCTGTATGACCCACATCTAAGAAAAAATTTGAGCCCTAAGTCCTAGTGGGCCCTTGTGCAGCTGCTTAGTCTGCACAATGGGTATGCCCAGGGTATCAAATCTGTAGGTCCATTTTACTAAGTACAATAAAGTTCAAATGGTAATTGTAGCATATGAGGATGGAGCTACCTCTAGGGTAAGCTTACTCTAAGGCCTCGTACAAACGAGGGAATTTATCCGCTGAAAATGGCCTGATGGACCATTTCAGCCGAAAAATCCGCTCGTCTGTAGGGGCCGGCGGACAGATTTGGACGGATTTCTCCGGCGGAAAAGTTTCAAAGCATGCTTTGAAACTTTTCAGCCGGAGAGCTGCCCGTCGGATATGTCCGCTGGTTAGTACGCCTAACCAGCAGACATATTTGTCCGCACATGCGTCGGATCCTGTGAATGGATTCGACGCATGCGCGCCAAAGTGTTTCACTTCCTGGTGCGGTGACGTGGCGGCGTCAACGTCACCGCCGCGTCACCACGCTGTCCGCCGGTGGGGAATTTGATCTGATGGTGTGTACAGCCATCGGATCAAAACAGCCCGGCGGACCGTTTCCATCGGATATATCCTATCGTGTGTACAAGGCCCAAATGTAACACCTTTATGTTTAAGACAAATGGCTTTGCACGTGCACGTGCAGAAGCTATACCCCAGAACTTCACAATATATTGAATTGCATAGTATTCATATACAATAAAATAATGCAGAAAGACAACCTGGTGTAAACTACAACATAATGATTTAGCACATGTGCCTGGTGCAGTGTCAGTTTTATATAGTATGACAAGTGTAGTGAAAGCAAAATCACTTTTGATACGGTAAAGCTTTACAGAAATCCTCTTAATCATCCCTAATAGGTAACTTTTTTCTGCCTCCTCCATTTATCTCTGCATCATCTTGCCATACCAGCCACACTTCAAAGACTCCTATAGCTCACGTGCACTTTGATCTGTCAAGGTCCGTCAAGCTAATTTTACTTCACTTACCAGCTGCTCTTTTACCAGGAGGAATGATAACATATTTATGGGCAAAAGAAGTTTCATTATTCTGTAATCCATGCTTTGATCTCATACATACAGTATATATACGGTATATATCAAAATTATTATTATTATTTTTTTAAAGTATGTATAAAAGAGTTTCACAAAATTATCAGTTTTGGTACAGGATATGATTTGCTAACAATATCAGTTTCTAAACTGGCTCATGTTCACATCAAGATTAATGTTCAGATTTTTTTATGAAAAGCATAATGATATTTGGTAAAAAAAAAATTAATTTGTTTCAAAGCTTACAAATTAAAAAAAAAAAAGTGATGTTTATTTGGCTGAGCTCTATGGGCCTAATAATTCAGCAATGATTTATTGTGTACAGGGCAGCAATGCCTTGTACACAAGAGTGGAATTTCTGGCGGAAAAAGTCAGATGAAAGCGTTTCATCGGATATTCAGATGTGTTTGCCCCATCGGTCTTTTTTCGTCAGAAATTCAGACGGAATTAGACATATTCTCAATTTTTCTGATAAAAAAATTTTTTTTTATCGGAATTTCCGTTTGTCTGGATGCAATTCTGATGGACTACACTCGTCGTAGTGTTGTATGTCACCGCGTTTTTGACGGTCGGAATTTGGTGTGACCGTGTGTACGCAAGACAGCTTAAAGGAACACTAAAGTCAGGTTGTTTTTTTAAAAAAAATAACAAACATGTTATACTTACCTCCACTGTGCAGTTCGTTTTGCACAGAGTGGCCCGGAAAGCTGTCTTCTGGGGTCCCTTGGCGGCTGTCTGGGCTCCTCCTCGCAAAGGCTTTCCATCTTCATGTGAGGGCGCTCGCACAGTGGAAAGCTTTTGCGAGCACGCTCCCGTGATACAGCGGCGGCCATAGCCGCCGACTGTATCACTGGGCCCCGCCCCCCGGCGCGCCGCATCATCCGCTGTGATTGACAGCAGCGCCAGCCAATGGCTGCGCTGCTCTCAATCCGCCCAGCCTAGCCAATCAACGGCCAGGCTGGGAACCGAAGAGGATGACGTGGACGCGCCTGGGAGTTTCGAACGGTAAGGTAAGTAAAACGGGGAGATGTTTTTTTACCTTAATGCATAGGATGCATTGAGGTAAAAAAAACGTTTACCTTTACAACCCCTTTAAGCGGAATTCTGTCGGAAAAACCGTAGGAGTTTATTCCTACGGGAAAACCGGTCGTGTGTACAGGGCATGAGTGGAACCGTCTTCGAGATTTTTTTTTTAATTTAATAATTTTAGTTGTTTTATATGTAAATGGAAAAATAAGTTAGAAAATGGAAAAAAAGAACATACAGGTGGACAAAATGATGGAAACAAGTTTGGTAAAAGAACACAATTGTTACCTAACATGGTGTTGGACCGCCTTTGGCATCCAAGACATTCCTGAGTTCTCCTGGGAATTGACAAATATAAGTTATGGATTGTGGATAATGGAATCTGATACCATCTGGGTCACAATCCTGCGCAATGTCCTTTTGTCTCTTTCGGTCAGTTGACCATGTCACCCGCGCTTATGCTTATCAGACGACATTTTCCCAGAAACTGTATATTCCGTCATATGCTTTGATACTGTACCTTGCGACAACGCAAATAAATTGCCAACTTAAATCACAGAGGCACTACCTAAGTGGGCACCAACAACTTGCCCTTTTTAAAACCCAGTAAGCTCTGACATGACTCCGTGTTACTAGCAGCGCACACATGGAATGACAAAAGTAAGACTTCCCACTTGTTAGCTTGTTGTCTCATCACTCAGTGGAAGAAAAAAATATTACATCACTTCTGCTTTCAATGTGAAACATGTCATCACTTTCATACCTGCAAATCATGTAGTGTTTTATTAATTTTTGTCCAACCACTGTAAATTTTTATACTTTAACCAGTGATAGTTTTAAAACTACTGTTACTGTGCATATAAGTTGCTAGCTTTATTCTCTGAACTTTCGACCGTCAAGAACGTGGTCACGTATAACACTACGATGAGCCGGGGAAATTAAGTTCAATGCTTCCGAGCATGCGTCGTATTGTTTCCAACCAGTTCTCAAATTTTTTTGGGTGGAAATTCTGACAGGAAAAGTCCGATGGAGCCTACAGACGGTCAGAATTTCCGACCAAGAGCTCAAATCGGACTTTTCTTGTCGGAAATTCTGACCGTGTTTACAGGGCATAAGGCTTTCTTCAGTTTGTATCTTTCCTGTAACAGGAACACCAACACAAGCAGAATCGTTGACAGAAAACACCAAAACAGTTACATATGAACAGTAAATTTAGAAAAATTAAAAGCTAAAAAGAGCTAGAAGAGTAATGAGTCAATTAAGGAAAATAGGGTATAACAAAGGGCTAAAATGTTTAGTAAAAAAACAAACAGTTGTTTTTAACAAGCACAAGCTCCCCAGCAGAATGTATCAGTAGAAAAAAAAAAAAAACAACAGAAGAGGACACCTCCATCTAAACATCTAAATGCAGACTGTTTAAAAATTGACCTTCCTTTTTGGTTTGTCATGCCCCCTCTTTGCATAGTGACGTCATCCTCGTTGCAGCCAAGTCCAAGCCAAATGGGCTGTGAGGATCCGGAAGCCGCCACACAGCTGGACCAGCCATCTTCCCTCCCCAGTGTCATGTGACTACTTAGTGTTACAACAGTATTCAATTGGTCTGCATGGCTCTCATCCCAGAAAGAAGCCTCTTCGAAAGATGATGCACAAGAAAGTCTGCAAACAGTTTGCTGAAGACAAGCAGACTAAGGACATGGAACCTGTCCTGTGGTCTGATGAGACCAAGATAAACGTATTTGGTTCAGATGGTGTCAAGCGTGTGTGGCGGCAACCGGGTGAGGAGTAGATATGTGCATTCCCGTTCGTACGAATGTTATTTTCGTACGAAAATGTTCATTTTCGTACCCGCGGGATAATGTGTACATACGAAAACGGTAAAGCACCAAAATACGAAAACGACGGGATAACGGATGAGCCGCATAACGAACGACCACAAATACGAACGAACGTTCCGACGGGAAAAAACGACAAAACGAAAATGGCAAAATAACGAAAATGAAATCTGTATCAAGAGGTTTGCATTGTGTATTTTGTTTGAATCCGTTTTGTGTTCGTTTTCAGTTGTATGTTCATTGTTCAATGACATCTATAACAAAAGAATTTCATTATGTATATTGAATGAATTCCTTTTTCTGTTTTCTGTGTATTCAAAATACTGAAGGCAAATTTTTTGTTACAGGTGTCATATCAACATACGAAAATAACAAAAGAAACAGGTTCAAATGCAAATCTTTTGTTTATGTTTTTTTTGAATGGCCAGAGAGTTAGGCTGGCCATACATGATACTATTTTCTGTGCAATTTTCAACTATGTAGTGCAAGGGCCTGCCTGATTGCATACAATTGAAAGTGTTGTTTAGTTTGACCTCATATATGGTTTTTGGTAAATCTAAAACACTTGTACAGTAAAGCCTAATAAACTTTTCTGTGGATTTTCATCTGAAGGGAGATCAGTTGGCCAGACTTTTGAACCCAAAAATGTTTATTAGGCTTTACTGTACAAGTGTACTCACTATTCTGCACAAAAGAGAAGCTGCTTTCAGTCACTGAGGCTGGCCATACATGTTCAATTTTCTTGTACAATTTTCTTTTAGATTTACCAAAAACCATATATGAGGTATATATACATAATGAAATTCTTTTGTTATAGATGTCATTGAACAATGAACATACAACTGACACTAACAAAAGAAAAGCATTCAAGATACACAGCATGCAAATTGACGAAAATTCACGATAATTATTGTCTAACAAGAAACAAACATGAATTAAACAGAATAACGAATCATCCCGCATGTACGAAAATAAAACGGTAACGGAAATACGAAACGATCGGAATACGAAAAAATCACGTCGTACGACAAACGAACGGGAACGAACGGGAAAACGGGCGTCTTACGAAAAACGAACGGAAACGAACAGATGGGACCATACGAAACGGAACAAAAAAAAAAAACGATTTTTTTTTCTGTGCACATGTCTAGTGAGGACTACAAAGACAAGTGTGTCTCTACAGTCAAGCATGGTGGGGGGGTGTCATGGTCTGGGGCTGCATGAGTGCTGCTGGCACTGGGGAGCTACAGATATTTGAGGGAACCATGATTGCCAACATGTACTGTGCCATACTGAACCAGAGCATGATCCCCTCTCTTCAGAGTCTGGGCCAGTGGACAGTATTCCAACATGATAATGACCCCAAACACACCTTTAGGAAGACCACTGCCTTGCTAAAGAAGCTGAGGGTAAAGGTGATGGACTGGCCAAGCATATCTCCAGACCTAAACCCCATTGAGCATCTGTGGGGCACCCTCAAATGGCAGGTGGAGGAGCGCAAGGTCTCTGACATCCACCAGCTCTGTGATGTCACCATGGAGGAGTGGAAGAGGACTCCAGTGGACACCTATGAAGCTCTGGTGAACTCCATGCCTAAGAGGGTTAGGGCAGTAATGAAAAATAATGGTGGTGTAGCGATACCCCTTCAGGGGCTGCCGATTGATTTGGGATCTACTCTCTTTTTGTGACTCACCCCTATTTAACTAGCTCGAACCCTCCCTTGACACATCAGAAGCCCAGCAAACGTATTGTGACCTCTGTTTGACCGGGGTCTCAATAGCAGGCATGCAACATGAAATGATAAGAGAATAACAGTGTTACCTGCTCCTGGGCGTCTCTTCAGATGAGAAAAACACACTTCACACAGTTGATATATTTAAACTTAAGAGAATGAGTTTACTAGGTGTAGACTAGAAGAACAGACATAGGTTTAAATTGCGATCAACAACAGGTTGGTAATGACACACAATGATTCTGCAAGGGCCCTTGCGGGCATCAGCAATTAATAGAAAAAATAGAAAATCTAACCTAAAGAATGGTACCATTCAGTTAACTAATATAAACGTGCAGTCTATGCTAGCGAGCCTCCCCTAGCAGGCAGTCCTGCAAACAGTTGAAGAAGTGTCTCGAGACCAAAGTCCACGTTGCGGCCGTTGGTGCACTTTAGAATTTGTAATCCAAAAGGGATAAACGATGAAAGGAAGTTAGTCAAAACAGGATAATATAAATAGTAACGGTGGTGGACTTATCGCTCGTTAGCGTCAGTCACTGTGTATAACAACTGTCAACTTAGAAGGCCTTAAAGCTTAGTCATAGGCCGACACGTGTCTCTGGCTTAAGGGGTGGCACTAGATTGTCTATACCAAATGGAAGAGCTGAAGATTGAGCAGATGCTCTCTCATCCGACCAGGCCGATCTGCCTGGATTCTTCTCCAAAGCACGCTGGTTAGTCACCGTCCTGTAGCACAAGGTCTCCGGTATCAGTCTCTCCACTGGTCCAGTAGTCAGCTGGATGGCCTCACTGATCTCCTGGAACACAAGCTAGGTACAGTGGTCTTGCTTCTCTCCAGCAAGCTGGCCTCCTGGCGACTTCAGGCCCAGGCTTCAGGCCTAACAGCACGGTTGTGCTGTTCTGCACAGCTCCGCAGAGGAAAATATGCCGATCCCAAGAGAGTGAAAACAGCCCCTCCCTGTCCTTAAGTAACCTCCCCTATAAGTCTGTGCGGAGGTGTCACATGATCCAGTTGGGAACGGCATTGTGGGAAGTGTAGTCAGTTTCTACTAAGTGTTAGTGGAGTCCATATCTCCCGACACTTCTGAACCCACAATGCATTGCTTCTTAAGGGCATTTCAACATATTTACAAGCGTGAATAAAGTTCCAGCAAGGGTTCAGACCTGTCGTTAACTCCCGACAGGGTGACCCCGCTACAGTGGCCACACAAAATATTGACACTTTGGGCCCAATTTGGAAATTTTCACTTAGGGGTGTACTCAATTTTGTTGCCAGAGGATTAGGCTGCGTACACACGATCGGTCAAAACCGATGAAAACAGACTGAAGGTCCGTTTCATCGGTCAAAACCGATCGTGTGTGGGCCCCATCGGTCAGTTATCCTTCGGTCAAAAAAAAAGAGAACTTTCTTTAAAATTTAACCGATGGACGCCTGACCGATAGGTCAAAACCGATCGTTAGCATGCAAAACCATCGGTTAAAAAGCCGCACATGCTCAGAATCAAGTCGACGCATGCTTGGAAGCATTGAACTTCGTTTTTTTCAGCACGTCGTTGTGTTTTACGTCACCGCGTTCTGACACGATCTGTTTTTTTAACCGATGGTGTGTAGGCACATCAGACCATCAGTCAGCTTCGGACCTTGGGACCGTTCTCATCGGATGGACTGATCGTGTGTACACGGCCTTAGACATTATTGACTGTGTGTTGTGACACCAAATTTACACTGTTATACAAGCTGTACACTCACTACTTTACATTGTAGCAAAGTGTATTTTCTTTGTCACATGAAAAGATAGAATAAAATATTCACAAAAATGTAAGGGGTGGACTGACAATGCTGCTGTCAAATGTGCCTCACTAATACAGGAGGTGTGTTACTGGCAAAATCACCAGGTGAGAACCGAGGGGGGGGGGGTCAAAGAATAGAAAACAAATGCAGCCACCACATCTTTTGATTGGTAATCTGCACTACATTACATATTTAGTATTGGATTTAATACCACTTCAAAACATATTTCTACTATATGTCAGACTGAGTCTGTCCTCACTGTCCAGTCAACAGGATGGAGGTGAAAAGAGGACATCAATGCATTCCTTCTGATGTTTATATCTGTAAAAGAAAAATGATGGTATGTCCGTAACGCCTGACTGTGCTATGATACAGGGTGATCTAGAATCTTATCTCAGGTCTGTTGGCTGATAAAACAGCTCCCATATATGTATTTATCTGAATGTATGGAGTTCACTGAGATACATCTGATCAGCAGTAAGGGACGACTAACATGAGGAATCAAATAGGAACGCACAGTGTTCCTGTGCAATTTGGGTGCAGTGTTTGCAGCCCATTCATTTGAATGGGCTGAAATTGCACTACATGGCACCAAAAAATAGTGCATGCACTACATTTGACATACTGCAACCAGATCGCATGGTACTTAGGTCAGGGCCATCTTAATAGCATCATGGGCCTCTGGGCAAAGTAATGCACTGGGGCCCCTACCACATACTCTCCAAAATGAAAGCATACAAAGCTAATTTAACATATATTTAATAGTACTTTCAATAAAACCAATTTTAAACAATAAGAAAACATGCCATAAATCAAAGATTAATCAACACAAAGGGCACAGTACAGAGGGGGAGGCAGAAAGGCTCAGTACGGGGGGTGATCATATTCCTGGGCCACCCCGGGACACAGTGGCGGTGCGTCCATAGTGGGCGCAGGAGCTCCACCCCCTTTCTCCTGCACCCATCACTCAACAATAGATATATTCATGCATTGCATGAATATATCTATTGTCGCCGCTGCCGCCCACTATTCAGGTGTCCGGCCCCCTGTTGAGCGCCGGCCATCTGAATAACAGCGGTGGGTGTGTTTTGGAAGTGCCTGATTAAAGCCAGAGGCTCTAATAGGCTTCCAAATGGTTAAACAGAGTGCGCACGGTTCTGCGTTCCCTGTTTAAACCATGCTGTGTTAGGGAATCGCTTCCCTAACACTGACCCGCCTTTCAGCCAATCAGGTGCACGGGGGTCTGGTTACCGGTCACCTGATTGGCTGAAGCAACATCGAGGACGGGAGAAGACATCGAAGGAGCAGAGGAAGTGTGGAGGAGGACAACGCTGACCCGAGGAAGGTAAGTGCTAGGCTTGGGACAAACTGGCGGCATTCAGGGACAAACTGGCGGCATTCAGGGACAAACTGGCGGCATTCAGGGACAAACTGGCTGCATTTGGGGGGGAAACTGGTTGTATTTGGGGACAAACTGGCTGCATTTGGGGGGAAACTGGTTGTATTTGGGGGGAAAACTGTCTGCATTTGGGGACAAGCTGGCTGCATTGTAGGGGGCAACCTGGTGGCATTTGATGGGCACAGTGGCAGTGCTTAATGGGCAGTTTGTTTGCGCCCCCCAATAATTTGGATCACCAGCCGCCACTGGCGGGACAGCTTAGTAAAAACTGTGGCCCAGATTCAGAGAGAATTAGATTCTCGTAGCGTATCAGAAATACACTACGCCGCCGTTTTTTACCTGGCTCTACGTGGAATCCAGGTAGATTTTGTCCAGTAAACGACGGCGGCGTAGTGTATTTCTCCCGTCGCAATCCATCTACGCGAGTAGGGGGTGTGAAGCATTTAAAATAGGCGCGTTCCCGTGGCGATCGAACTGCGCATGCTCCGTTCGCAAATTTCCCGCCGTGCATTGCGCGAAGTCACGTCGTTACGTCATTCGTTGTTTGAGTAGCGTCGTTTACGGACATTTCTATTCCCGAACGACTTACGTAAAAAAAATAAAAAAAAATTAAATTCGACGCGGGAACGACGGCCATACTTAACATGGGCTACGCATCGTTAGACCAGCAAAAAGCTGGTCTAACAGTACGTAAAAAAAAATAGACGTAAGCGATTGCGAAGACCGCTCGTATCTTCGTGGATCGCCGTAAAAACTCATTTGCATATCCCGACGCATCAAAACGACGCAAACTCCTCCCAGCGGCCGCAAAAATATCGCAGCGTAGATCCGAAGGCTTACGAAGACGTAAGCCTCTCGGATCGAAGCCCGAAGCCGCCGTATCATGGTTTGAGGATTCAAACTAGTGATACGGCGCGCGAAATTTGAAATTACTCCTGTCTAACACCAGTTAGACAGGCGTAATTGCTCTATGAATCTGGGCCCCGTGACTGTTTCAAATAATCTGGAACAGTTGGCAAATATGATGTAATGCTAGATTATCATGGGGTCCCCATACACTTGGGGCCCCTGAGCAGTGCCCAGGGTTGCCTATGCATTAAGATGGCCCTGACTTAGGTACCATGCGATCCAGTGCAGACAAATTCTGTATACAGAGCGACTTTAACTACTTGAGGTCCGCGCTACAGCCAAATGACGGCTCTAGCGCACATCTAAATTGTCAACAAGCCGTCAATTGACGGCTTATCACTAGCTGCTTCCCGTCGCGCGCTCCAGAGCGCGCTGCAGGGAAGCCCTGTGTTGTCCGTGTCCCTTGGACACAGTCAATCACAGATCGCCGCAAACGGCCAATCAGAGTGGCCGTTTGCGATGCGATCTGTGCGGCCAATGAGAGATGATCTCATAGATCATCTCTCATTGCCGTTTTACATAGAGACAGCGTTCTGTCTCTGGAGAGCAGGAGACGGATCTGTGTCTCTTGTACATAGAGACACAGATCGGTCACCTCCCCAGTCACCCCCCCCCTCCCCCCACAGTTAGAACACTATGCAGGGAATACATTTAACCCCTTCCTCACCCCCTAGTGTTAACCCCTTCAATGCCAGTCACATTTATACAGTAATTAGTGCATTTTTATAGCACCGATCGCAGTATAAATGTGAATGACGCCAAAAATTTGTCAAAAGTGTCCGATGTGTCCGCCATAACGTCGCAGTCGCAATAAAAATCGCAGATCGCCGCCATTTCTAGTAAAAAAAAAATAATAAAAAATAATAATTCTGTCCCCTATTTTGTAGGCACTATAAATTTTGCGCAAACCAGACGCTAATTGCGATTTTTTTTTTTTTTATTGGGATATTTATTATAGCAACAAGTAAAAAATATTGTATTTTTTTCAAAATTGTCGCTCTTTTTTGTTTATAGCGCAAAAAATAAAAACCGCAGAGGTGATCAAATACCACCAAAAGAAAGCTCTACTTGTGGGGAAAAAAGGACGTCAATTTTGTTTGGGAGCCACGTCGCACGACCGCGCAATTGTCAGTTAAAGCGACGCAGTGCCGGAAGCTGAAATATCACCTGGGCAGGAGGGGGGTATAAGTGCCCAGTAAGCAAGTGGTTAAATAGATAAGCACCAACCTCTGGCCACATACAGAGCTGTATACAGTAATCCCTTTACTATACATATACACAGTGGCTTTAAATAGATGATCACCAGACTCCTTAACATCTTTTTTTTTAACTTAAAATTTTTGCAACAGTTCAGTACAGTATTTTAACCACTTGATACCCGCCCGCCGTCATTTGACGGCGGGCGGGATACCCTATGTTCCTGACAGGACGTCATATGTAGCCCTGTCGCATCACTTAGAACACCGTGCGTGTGCCCGGCGGCTGTGATGGCCGCCGGGCACACGAGATTGCCTACAATTGAGCTGGAATGTGGAGCTCTGTGTGTAAACACAGAGCTCCACGTCCCTGTCAGGGAGAGAGGAGACCGATGCTGTGTCCCTTGTACATAGGGACACAATCGGTCACCTCCCCCAGTCAGTCCCCTCCCCCCAAGGTTAGAACACAATGTAGGAGAAACATTTAACCCCTTCCCCGCCCCCTAGTGGTTAACCCCTTCCCTGCCAGTTACATTTATACAGTAATCAATGCATATTTATAGCATTGTTCACTGTATAAATGTAAATGGTCCCAAAAATGTGTCAAAAGTGTCCGCTATAATGTCCCAGTCCCGAAAAAAAATCGCAGATCGACGCCATTTCTAGTAAAAAATAAATAAAAAAATAAATCATAATTATGTCCCCTATTTTGTAGGCAATATAACTTTTGCGCAAACCAGTTACTATACGGTTATTGCGATTTTTTTTTTTTTTTTTTACCAAAAATATGTAGAAGAATACATATCGGCCTAAACTGAGATAATTTTTTTTTTTCAAATGTGATATTTATTATAACAAAAACCAAAAAATATTGTGTTTTTTTTTTCAAAATTGTCGCTCTTTTTTTGTTTATAGCGCAAAAAAAAAAAACGCACGGGCGATCAAATACCACCAAAAGAAAGCTCTATTTGTGGGAAAAAAAAGGACGTCAATTTTGTTTGGGAGCCACATCGCACGACCGCGCAATTGTCAGTTAAAGCGACGCAGTGCCGGAAGCTCAAATTTTGTATGGGCAGGAAGGGGGTGTAGGTGCACAGTAGGCAAGTAGTTAAAGCACAGTTTAATTTGTTTTATGTTTACAGTACACTTTATACTGTATTTTGTTTTGTATGAATAAATGGTTGTGGAACGAATCATCTGAGTTTTCATTAATTCTTATGGGGAAACTCGCTTTGATATAAGAGTGCTTTGGATTACAAGCATTCTCCTGGATCGGATCATGCTTCAGATGAAAAGCTGACTGTTTTGAGTTCCAGGATGTTAAAGTCGCTTGCAATGAAGCTAGTGTTGCTCAGCATCCCTGTCCAAAAAAACAGATATGCTCCCCAGAATTCACAGACTCTCAATTTCCATCTTAAGCTTCTCACAGGCATATCTTGCTCTGTGACTGGTTCCCCCTCATGTATTGCCTCAAGCAGCACCAATCATACATCAATCATACATAGGTATGCTCAGGGCATATCGGTGACAGGCTATTGTTATGAGATGGAAACAGCCAGGCCCTCACACCTTTTCTGCTGCTACACTACACAGATCAAAGGGGTGAAAACAGACTTTTTTTGTCTGAAATTTGCCAGGTGTTCCATCAAAAGTTGATATTTATGACATCTGTTTAATTATCTGATGGTGGATATAATCCCTGTACCTGTAGTCTGGAATTCAGCAGAAATATAGATCTTTTTTTAGAAACTAAAAGAAAGCTATATTGCTTGCAGGTCAATTTATATTTACATTTTTTAACTATATTTCATTTATATATAATTATTAACAATTATATATATATATATATATATATATATAAATACAAACAAATATTTCAAAAAGTATTGGGACACGTGCCTATATATGCACATGAACTTTAATGGCATCCCAGTCTTAGTCCATAGGATTCAGTAATATTGAGTTTTCCCATCCTTTGTAGCTCTAACAGCTTCAACATTTCTGGGAAGGCCATCCACAAGGTTTAGGAGTGTGTCTATGGGAATGTTTGACTATTCTTCTAGAAGAGCATTTGTGAGGTCAGGCACGGATGTTGGAAGAGGAGGTCTGGCTTGCAGTCTCCGCTCTAATTCATCCTAAAGGTGTTCTATCCTTGTCTTTATGTACCTTGTTTGTGCACTGTTCCATATCATTTGGTGGAGGGAGGATTATGGTGTGGGGTTGTTATTCAGGGGTTGGGCTTGGCCCCTTAGTTCCAGTGAAGGCATCAGCATACCAAGACATTTTGGACAAGTTCATGTTCCCAACTTTGTGGGAACAGTTTGGAGATGGCCCCTTCCTGTTCCAACATGACTGCACACCAGTGCACAAAGCAAGGTACATAAAGACATGGATGAGCGAGTTTGTGGTGGAGGAACTTGACTGGATTTGTCCTGATCTCAACCCGATAGAACACCTTTGGGATGAATTTGAGCGCAGGCCTTCTCGTCCATCATCAGTGCCTGACTTCGCAAATGTGCTTCTAGAAGAATGCTCAAACATTCCCATAGACACACTCCTAAACCTTGTGGACAGCCTTCCCAGAAGAGTTGAAGCTGTTATACCCTACGGATTAAGACTGGGATGCCATTAAAGTTCCTTTGTGTGTAAAAGCAGGTGTCCCAATACTTTTTACACAGCTCACATTTTTGTAAATATTTTATTATATCTTTTCATGTGACTGAAAAAATTACACTTTGCTACAATGTAATAGTAGTGAGTGTACAGCTTATATGACAGTGTAAATTGTCTGTCCCCTCGAAATAACACACAGCCAGAAGTTCCCCCCTAGGATAAGGTGACCAGATTTTTAAAATGAAATCCGGGGACATATTTTTTCTTTCCTAGTAATGGCAACAATCAGCGACACTCTGCCGTCACCGCCTCACAGCCTCTCAAATCGGGCCCCGGCTACTATTGGATGGGGAGCGGAGGAAGAGCGGAGGAAGATCACTCCGCCAGGGAAGGCAAGGAGATAGGCAGGTGGCTGGCCAGGATTTGAGCCAAGACAGAAGAACATGCGAGTGGAGCTGAATGGGCAGGTGCCCGAAACTGAAGAAATATAACCTCCGCTCAGAAGGGGGCACAGATAATGGGAAAAATACAACCCCCCCCCCTTATGCTAGTAGGCACGGCTGAGTAGGGGTGTGTAATTCTAATTTTGTTATTTTAATTCTGCACTGACTGTCTTTGAAATTGTCCCTGCCCCCTATTAAATCCAATCTGGGGACAAAACCAGGGACAGGCTTGGTCCGGGGACAGTGTCCTCAATCAGGGGACTGTCCCCTGAAACTGGGGATGTCTGGTCACCCTACCCTAGGAGGCCTACAGCTAGAAAAATATGGGTAACCTACTGTTTACATAGGAGAGGCAATACAGATCAGTAATATGTCTGTGGTCTTGCCATGGCTAAGGAGAACCGCTAGAGTCGGGCACCCTGGAATTGGGTTTTATGCAGCGTACACACGATCGTGGTGACGTACAACACTACAACAAGCCAAGAAAAATTAAGTTAAATGATTTTAAACATGTGTCAAATTGATTCAGAGCATTTAGAGCATGCATGTTTTTTTGCGAGTCAGAATTGCATACAGACGATTGCAATTTTCAAAAATTTGAGAACCAGCAATTTGACAGAATAAGTCTGATGGGGCCTACACACGGTCGGAATTTCCGACCAAAAGCTCACATCTAACTTTTCTTGTCGGAAATTCCGACCGTGTGTATGCGGCATAAGAGAATATTCCTGTCTTGATAGATTCCCCAGCGCTGTATCCTGGCCTAGGCCAACAAGGCCCAGGCCTAGGGCAGCACTCTGCAGGGGGGGCAGCATTGAAAGAGTCCCCGCCGGCTTGTGCTACACTGCTAGTGTAGTGCCAGTCTTATGGGCCGGACTGGGCTGAGAGGTAAATTAGTCCAGCGCCCCCGTAAAGCGCCGGCATTCCGCAAATGTGTGTGGAGAGGAGGGTGGCACTGCTTCTAATTTTGACTTTCCTCTCATCCTGGACCACAAACCTTCCTCACTTTGCTATATATTTTCTTCTGCGCCATTGGCATGGTTATATCTTCTTAGACCTCTCCATAAAATTATCAGAAATTTGTGCTTAAAGTAGAGCTATAGGCAGCACTTTTTTTTTTCATTTTCAATAGAATATAGCTTCTGTCAGTTTATTTTTTACCATCCCTGTCCCATTGCAGAGATTTCCCTTCACTTCCTGCCCCATAGCCAAACAGGAAGTGAGAGGAAATCTATGCAAATTAAGGCAATCCATTGCCCCCAGGCCCTCAGAACTAGTGTCCCCACTCAAAAAGGGACGGGTCTAGGGTGGGTCTTAAACAAAAAGGCGTGGCCTTGAAAGGAAGGGGTGGGTCATATTTAAATTAGGGGGTGCACAAGTTTAGTCAGGCCTAGGGCAGCACAAAACCTAAATACACCCCTGAGATTCCCTTTCAGTAAACATCTGAGTATGGATCCACTTTAATACAGGAACAGTTCTTATCTAACTGTGCCACACAGAGCATGTGAGTACTAATAATGCCTATAATTAAACAGCTGTACTGTGCACATCTTTATCAATCTATCTACAGTAGGGTGACCAGACATCCCTAGTTTCAGGGGACAGTCCCCTGATTGAGGACACTGTCCCCGGACTAAGTCTGTCCCTGATTTTCTCCCCAGATTGGATTTAATAGGGGGCAGGGGCAATATCAAAGACAGTCAGTGCAGAATTATAAAAAAAAATAGAATTAGAATTACACACCCCCCCCCCCCACTCTGCCGTGCCTACTAGCATAGGGGGGTTGTATTTTTTCCATTATCTGTGCCCCTTTCTGATGATCATGTGCTGGTCGGAGTGGAGGGAATATTTCTTCAGTTTCGGGCACATGCCCATTCAGCGTCGCTCACATGTTCTTCTGCCTTGGCTCAAATCCTGGCCAGCCACCTGCCTATCTCCTTGCCTTCCCTGGCGGAGTGATCTTCCTCCGCTCCCCACCCAGTAGTAGCCGAGGCCGAGAGGTTACAAGGTGGGCGGCGACGGGCAGAGAGTGGCTGATTGTTGCCATTACTAGTAAAGAAAAAACATGTCCCCGGATTCCATTTAAAAAATCTGGTCACCTTAATCTACAGTATTTATTTATCTTTTTCCTCCTTTTTTTTTTTTTTAGTGCATAATGCTTGTATAATGTGTTTTTATCTGTGATTTTCTGTTATAAAATGTTTTCTGTCATTTATATGCTTTTTCAGGTGGAAGGGTTTACTGGATCGGGGACCAATTATAGGGAAGTCGAATAGCATGGGAGAAGAAGCATGACCAACGTATCATTTCAGGGTTACAACATCATTACAACTATAAACCACCTTGGACATGTAATATTTTCCATGGTTTCTAAATGCTTATTACTATGTAAAGTATATGACTTTTTTATTTTTGGTATGTCTTCTGATAACTTTTTAGGCATCAGATCAATTTAAAAGATGTTCACTGGAAGTTGTTTACACCTTAGATTTGTCTTTCTTTCCCCAAGTTTGGACTTTTCCCATAACAAAACACCTGTGTATTAGGCATAATGTGCTGCAGTGGAGAATGGAATGCTGGCATTTCATATGATTTTTGTTACAAGTCTGAAGATTTCAATGTGTTTATTTTTAAGCAAGCTATTAGGCCTCACCTTTACCCACTTAAAGTGTAACTCCTTTTTTTTGAGAAAAAAACATTCCCCTCTGGGCATGGGCGTCCGCTGAAATTTCTTCAGGGGGGGGCATTTCGGCAGCGGCGATACACAGTCGTATTTAACCATTTCTACAAACGAATAGCGCAGCTAAAACGACGGTAAAGCGCTGCTTATTAGCGACGCTTTACCAATAACGCAGCCAGCTGGCAGTGTGGAATAGCTCTTGAGATAATTCAGCTTCACTCCATGCCCATATAAATATAGCCTGGAGAATGTACAGACCCCCCTTCAGCACAGATGGAACCTCCCTTCAGCACAGACTCCCCCATTCTGCACAGATGGACCCCCCTTCAGCAAAGACCCCCCATTCTGCACAGACCCCTCCATTCAGCACAGATAAACCCCCCTTCAGCACAGACCCCTCCATTCAGCACATCCCCCCCCCTCAGCACAGATGGACCCCCTTTAAGCACAAACCCTCCCCTTCAGCACAGACGGACCCCCCTCCCCCCATCCCATTCAGTACCTCAGATCAGCCATCAGCGCAGCACAGGCAGCAGGATCCCTTCCCCTGTGTACACATAAACACTGGAGGGGGGGGGGCGGCTTCACTCTGCTCGCTGTGCCTGTGTGACATACAGCTCAGGACTGCTCAGACAGCCTGTGGCCGCAAGAGTCTTCAACACCTTCTCGATTTTCCAGGGGGGGGTCAATTGCCCCCCCTTGCCCTATGGAGCGGACGCCCATGCCTCTGGGTGATCTATGTACATTGTAAGGATTTTAACAACCTTTGTTGCAGAGTCCTATCTTTTGTTATTCTGAAGAAATCCCTGTTTGTTCCTCTGTGCTCCTGTCCTAAGTGGGTCTAATGGGAGTGGTATCATAATTATCAACCAGCTGCTGCACCCGCAGAGCACTAATGAGGAAATCTGCTGGGCCTGCATCCATTTAGATGTGTTCCTATTGGGATTATTGCACATTTTTGTTCTAAGTGATGCCTGAAATCTGACTTGTATCTTAGTGCAGACTTCTGGGAAAATCGGTGAGCCAATCACACAAGAAGGAAATTATGTTTCTGAGGGGTGGTCAGTATACATTCTTTGTACAGAACAACTCCAGAAAGCCATATTGCATTGAATTTTCAGAAAATTACAGCAGCTGCAGATTGAAATTAAAACGTAATTTTTAATAATATTTCTTTATTTGCTATTTTTCCCCCCATGAAAGTGGAGTTACCCTTTACCCACTTACCCACTTGGCACTTAAACCCCCTTCGTAACCAGACTCATTTTCAGCTTTCGGTGCTCTCACACTTTGAATGACAATTACTCAGGCGGCGTACACACGACCGAGGTTCTCGCTGGAAACCAGCGAGAACCTCGCTGGAAGCTGCATTCCAGCGAGGACCTCGGCCGTGTGTACGCTCTCGGCGAGCTTCCCGTCGGGAAGCCCGTCGAGCAGAAATAGAGAGCACGCTCTCTATTTGCTCGACGGCCCGCCTGGAAGAATGGCTGGTTGCCATTCCCGACGGGCGGGTCGCCGATTTCGACGGCCGGCAGGGAACCTCGACGGGCGGAACGATGTGTTCTGCCCATCGAGGTTCTCTGCCGTGTGTACACGGCCTTAGTCATGCAGCACTGTACCTATATGAAATTTCTGTCCTTTTTTCACACAAATAGAGCTTTCTTTTGATGGTATTTAATCACTGCAGTTTTTTTTTTTTGTTTGTGCTACAAAAGAAAAAAGACTGAAAACTCTGTAAAAAAAAAAAAAAACATTTTTCTCTATTTCTCTGTTAAAATTTAGCAAATTAGTAATTTTGGCCAAAATGTATACTGATACATATCTTTGGTAAAAATAACCCAAATCAGTGTAAATTATTTGGTCTTTGTGATAGTTATAGAGTCCACAAGCTATGGAGGAGCGCGATTCTGTGAGGACGTCAATATAGGCCCTTCCAGAGTTATCAAGCCATGCTGTAACCATTATTCGGCTATAGCGCGGTTTTTAAGTGGTTTAAAGACTGACATGTTATCCCCTGTCCAGGCCATTTTTCAGTTTTCAGCACTGTGATACTTTGACAATATTACTCAGTCATTCATCACTGTATCCTAATAAATTTTATATCACTTTTAGAGATAGAGATTTCTTTTGGAAGTATTTAGAGTTCCCGGCTAAAAAAATCAAGTTTTGTACCTTTGTTTTTTTTTTCCGCAGGGCTTCAGTCCTACACCGCCACGGCTAGGTACGTCATCTCGGGATTTGTTTTAACCCCCTCATCCTGCCCTCGCTGCATTCTGGGACCTCTGTGTCTCCCAGAAGATGACAGGGCCATTCAGAAAGTGCAGCACGACTCACATATGCTCAGTAGGCCTGAAAGCTTCACTACCGGGTTTCCCCTAGTTGCGATGCATCCGAGCCGATGGCTTGGCGGGGGGGGGGGGCATTGCGGGATCCATGGACAGGTAAGTATCCTTATATTTACATTATTTACATTATTTGTAGCTGCTGCTCTTTTTTTTAAGAGGCAGGAACTCCGCTTTAATCATTACGTTTTTTTTTTTTTATGTTTGTTTTCTATATAAAGGAAAAAAAATATTTTTGAACAACATGTTGTTACGAAAACTTTGCAAATAAATATATTTTTTTATAAATTTATGAAAAATGTATTCTGCATATCTTACAATTCTTTGGTAAAAAGAAAACTAAGAAGTGTATATTATTTAGTCTTTGTGAAAGTTATAGAGTCTACAAACTATGGTATATACTGCATGCTTGAAAGGTTTCAGCCCTGACGCTCTGACTGCCAATCTCATTTCTTGAGGCCCTAAAATGTCAGGACAGTACAAATACCCTCAAAATAACCCATTATTTGGAAAGTATACACTCCAAGGTATTTACTAAGAAGCATGATGAGTTTTTTGATGTTGTAATTTTGCCACTTTTTGAGAATGTAAAAGAAAGTATAGAAATTTTGATTTTATTTTACAAAGATGTAATTTTAGCAAGTTATTTTTCACACGCAGCATAGGCATACTCACATGCAGGGCTTTTTTTCTGGGGGAACTTGGTGGAACTCAGTTCCACCACCTTTGGCTCAGACCCTTTGGTGCCCGCTCACCACAATCACTTGTGAACACAGAAGTCTGGTTTCTGTGTTTACAAGTGACTGCTTTGTAACCCCCTGAACTCTGCACACTGTATGTAGTGCAATTCTGGTATTTAATGCCCATTTAAGACCCTTCTACTGTTTGTGAAATCTGAACGGGTCGTGGTTGAGTTCCTGCACCTATTTTCTGAGAAAAAAAGCTCTGCTCACATGTAACCCCAAAACACATTCTTCTACTCATCCTGAGTATGACTGATAGAGGGACCCAAAATCCAAGGAGCACCTTCAGGCTGCCAAGGGGCATAAATATTGCATTTTATTTCCTGACTACTTATTACATTTATTAAGGCTCTGAAGTGCTAGAGGAAACATCAGCAAAAGTACCACATTTTGCAGAACAGACCACCCAATGTATTTAATTGGAGGCATGGTGAGCTTTTTGAAGAAAAGTTTTTTGGAAAATAAAGAAAAAAAGTATATATATTTATTTTTTGCACACAGCTGTCAATTAATACTATATTTCTAACACATGGTATGGGCATACATTACAACCAAATCACTCTCTGCTATTCCTCCTGAGTGTGAGGATACCACATACTGTATGTGAGAATTTTTTGCCGTTTGGCCACATAAACAGTAGTGTTGCTCACGAATATTCGTATTGCCAATATTCGGCTCGAATATGGCATATTCGAGTATTCGCGATATTTTTTCAATTTTTTTTTTAGAACAGATCACATCCTAGAGATCCCCATCGACGTCTAAAAGCATTTCTGGTATGATTAGAGACCTTGGGCCGAGTAGCTGCAGCGATCATTTTATATTGCCGAAAAATCGCAATGCGATTATTCGGCAATAGCGATATCGCGCGATTATTTTCGAGAAATTCGCAATATTGTTTTTAGCTAAAATAACACATATATTCGATTTCAGAGTGTTACTGTCGAAATTCCGCAATCAATTTCTCATTCGCATTTTTGCGAAATTACGATAAAATATCAAGAATATTCTGAGCCAATCAGAGTGCTCCTTCCGCATTTGCCGAATATTCGCAATTATTTTGTATTGTAATATGTCACGAATATTCTGAGCCAATCAGAGTGCTCCATTCCGCATTTCTCGAAATTTCGCAATTATTTTGTATTATAAAATATCACAAATATTCTGAGCCAATCAGAGTGCTCCATTCCGCATTTCTCGAAATTTCGCAATTATTTTGTATTATAAAATATCACGAATATTCTGAGCCAATCAGAGTGCTCCTTCCGCATTTGCCGAATATTCGCAATTATTTTGTATTGTAATATATCACGAATATTCTGAGCCAATCAGAGTGTTCCATTCCGCATTTCTCGAAATTTCGCAATTATTTTGTATTATAAAATATCACGAATATTCTGAGCCAATCAGAGTGCTCCTTCCGCATTTGCCGAATATTCGCAATTATTTTGTTTTGTAATATATCACAAATATTCTGAGCCAATCAGAGTGCTCCATTCCGCATTTCTCGAAATTTCACAATTATTTTGTATTATAAAATATCACGAATATTCTGAGCCAATCAGAGTGCTCCTTCCGCATTTCTCGAAATTTTGCATTCGCAATAGCGAAATTTCGCAATCATTTAATTTCCAAAAAATATCGCGAATATTCGCATTTAACGAATATATCTCGAATATTCGACTATATATTCGAGATATATCGCGAAATCGAATATGGCATATTCTGCTCAACACTAATAAACAGGCTTAAAAACCAATCAGAACCTTCAGACTTGCAAGGGGCATAAATTATGCATCTAATTTCCTGACTACCTTTGACATGTTAAGAGGTCCTGGAGTTCCAGAACAGTAGAAACACCCACAAAATGACCACATTTTGAAAAGCAGACACCCCAATGTATTTTTTGAAAAGCAGAGCAAGTCTTTTGAAGATTTCATTTTTTTTGCCATCAGTGTTTGGCCACAAGCTATCAATACATGAGATATTTCTCACAAATAGCATGGGCATATTTAGAATTACATCCCAAAACATTTTCTGATATCCCTCCTGAGATTGGAGATATCACTTACGTGTGACTTTTTGGCAGCCTAGCCACATAAAGGAGCCTAGAATCCAAAGAGGCACCTTCAAGAAGCATGGTGAGTCTTTTAAAGATTTTGGTTGTCCATCATACGAGTGACAGATCTAAGCCTACTGGGGCTTTTGACATTTCATGAAGAAGTTGTGGCACCCAGCAGGAACCTCAGGGCTTTTGGATGCATTACAATATTAACCTCTAATATTTTAAAGTGCCAAGTTATCCAAACATCTTTAACCACTTGTCATCTGCCCGCCGTCAAATGACGGCGGGCAGACGACTCCATTGTTCTGACATCACGTCATATGACGTGATGTCCCTTTAAAGCCGCGGGCGGGCGCGCGCGCGCGTCGCCGGCGGGCGCGCGGCGCGTCGCCGGCGGCGCGCGCGCGCACCCCCTCCGCTCCGCGGGGATCCTGTGCGAGTGCCCGGCGGCAACGATCGCCGCCAGGCACACGCGATTGCTCTGTAAGTGAGCTGGGACGTGCAGCTCTGTATGTAAACACAGAGCTGCACGTCCCTGTCAGGGAGAGAGGTGACAGATTGTGTTCCTTGTACATAGGGACACAATCGGTCACCTCCCCCAGTCACCCCCCCCTCCCCCTACAGTTAGAAACACTCATAGGACACACATTTAACCCCTTCCCCGCCCCCTAGTGGTTAACCCCTTCACTGCCAGTCACATTTATACAGTAATCAATGCATATTTATAGCATTTTTCACTGTATAAATGTAAATGGTCCCAAAAATGTCAGAAAAGTGTCCGAAATGTCCGCCATAACGTCGCAGTCCCAATAAAAAAATCGCAGATCGCCGCCATTAATAGTAAAAAAAAAAAAAAAAAATGCCATAAAACTATCCCCTATTTTGTAAACGCTATAAATTTTGCGCAAACCAACCGATAAAACGCTTATTGCATTTTTTTTTTTACCAAAAATATGTAGAAGAATACGTATCGGCCTAAACTGAGGGAAAAAATATATTTTTTTTATATATTTTTTTGGGGTTATTTATTATAGCAAAAAGGAAAAAATATTGAATTTTTTTAAAAATTGACGCTCTATTTTTGTTTATAGCGCAAAAAATAAAAACCGCAGAGGTGATCAAATACCACCAAAAGAAAGCTCTATTTGTGCGAAAAAAAGGACGCCAATTTTGTTTGGGAGCCACGTCGCACGACCGCGCAATTGTCAGTTAAAGCGACGCAGTGCGGGAAGCTTATATTTTGTCTGGGCAGGAAGGGGGTGTAGGTGCACAGTAGGTAAGTGGTTAAAGTGGTTGTAAACCGAAAATGTCACCTTTCTTTGTCTATTAGTAGCCTAATATCGCCAATTCGTATCTGTTTTTTTTTTTTGTTCTTATCTGCTTCCTTCTCGAGATATGCCCTATATTTTGAGTTGTGACGTCACTCCGCGCATGCGCCGTCCGTTCGTTCGTCCGGCCAGCCGATGCTATGCCGGTCAATAGCGCTGTTTATGTCGGGGCTGCGTCATTTCCTGCTGTTGACGTCAGCCCTGACAATCGCGCGATATTTTACATCCTCCCTCCCCCTCCCCCAAGAGGCTCATGGATCTTTACCATGTGACGAGTCACATGGTATGAAGGAGGAAGACGGCGCTACATACACCAGCAAGCATCTTCACATAGCAGTGGGAATAATGTTATCACATTTCTTGCAGATTAGCTGCAGCGTCCTCCGGAAGCTCTGATAACAGCTTCCGGGTGTATACTGTGCAGAGCTTCTATTCGTTTCCACAGTAAACAGAAACGAAGAAGAGGCTTGAATGTTTGCTGTAGTGCGCACGCGCGGGATTACAGCACTCGTCATGAACTTTGGGCGGAAGTTTGAACAGCAACAGATGCGGAAGACCAATAGAGGAATGGCGCTGGCTTAGTACAGGGAATCGCAATGACAAAGGTAAGGATTTAACATTAATTATGATAATTGCAATCATCAGATAACGATCATTGGATACAGCGGGACACTGTCATAAGGAATATATTAATATTTTGCAGAGTAGATGGGGGTTTACAACCGCTTTAATTTACTAATCTGTTTGCCCCTTTAGGGACCCTATCTTAAGCTGGAGTGTCTATAATTCATATTTAGTTTTGGCAGCTAGGTAGTAGCCAGCCTGGACTTGTTTGTTATCTGGGTTCATTGGTTTACCCCTAAACCTAGGACATTTTTTACCTCTGTCAGCTTCTGGAGAGTGTTCCAATAGATGAAGAAAGAAGATAAAATGTTATGGATTAGGAATATATATTCCACTATGGCCAATCACTAGGTGGTTTATTGTTGGTGATTTGGGCTGGGGAAGACAATAAATATTTGGGGAGGACTTCTAGAAAGGTCTTTGCCTGCGAAAGTAGTGCAGAAAAATCCTTCCCTTCCCTACTCTGCCTTGAAAGAGACAAAGGTTTTTTTTTTCCATATAGGCCTGCTGCTTGAGGATATCTCAGTTCCAGAACCAGGGTCCAAGAAATCGAAGCTGGCCTGTGCCAAGACCTGGAAAACAAGAAGGTGGCTGCAATAGAGGAGGACCTTCAGAAGAGTCCTACTCAGTCAATTGCTGGCCTTGTCTTAAAGGTTGCCTCTAGAGACCAGTCTTGGCTCAAAGGTTCACTTTGAGAGTGGCTGAAGATATTAATGCCGCGTACACACGATCATTTTTTGTGATGAAAAAAAACGTTTTCTGTGAAGTAAAAAATGACGTTTTTGAAACGTCACTTTTCAAAGACAATTTTGCATACACACCATCGTTTTTTCACAAAAAGTGAGGTTACGTTCACCACTCTTTTCCATTGAAGCTCGCTTCATAACTAGCTTCTGGGCATGCGCGGGTTGAAAAACGTCGTTTTGAAAGACGTTTTTGCTACACACGGTGACTTTTTGTGAAACAAAAAACGACGTTTTGAAAAACGACACAAAAAATTCAAGCATGTTGGAATTTTTTTTTGGTCGTTTTTTTTAAGACAAAAAACGACGTTTTGCCCACACACGATCAATTTAAATGACGTTTTAAAAAACGTTGTTTTTTTTCATCGCAAAAAACGACCGTGTGTACGCGGCATTATAGTTAGCTGCCCATGTGGCCTATTCTACAAAGCTTACAGCTGTTTTGGGTATCCTGTAACTCTTAACCCTTTCTTCTCCGGACACTCAGCCAGTGCATTTAGTAAAAGAAGATATATATAAGGCAAATCACCAGTAGAGTGAATAGTAGGGCCTATTAAATCTAGCAGCTTATAAAAAGGTCAGTGTTACAGTGATGAAGTCTGTATACCTGAGTTCCCAAGAACAATACATCAACAAAGCCATTTAGTAATTCAGCCCACCCAAGGCATTGATAACCAATATATACTGTCATTTTGGGATGGAAAGTACAGTAGTCCTTTAAAAGCTTTATCTATATTTTATTTAAATAATCCAGTTCACCGATACTTTTTTTCAAGTAGTCGCTGATACCGAATACCGATACTTTTTTTAAACGTGTCCCCAAATGCAGCCATGTCCCCCCACATATTGCAGCCATGTCCCCCCACATATTGCAGCCATGTCATGTCCCCCACATATTGCAGCCATGTCATGTCCCCCACATATTGCATCCATGTCATGTCCCCCCACATATTGCATCCATGTCATGTCCCCCCACATATTGCAGCCATGTCATGTCCCCCCACATATGCATCCATGTCATGTCATGTCCCCCCCACATATGCATCCATGTCATGTCCCCCCACATATTGCAGCCATGCAGTCCCCCCATGTCATATTGCAGCCATATTGCAGCCATGTCATGTCCCCCCATATATGCAGCCATGTCATGTCCCCCCACATATGCAGCCATGTCATGTCCCCTATACCTCCGCCGCCGCCGCTGCTGCAGGGTTAATCCCCGTGTAACACATAACCGCGGCGCCATGTATAGACACGCGATTGGACGGATCCGTCCAATCGTGGGCAAGGGGGGAGTGTCTATGGACGTATCCGTGTATAGACACTCCCCCCTTGCTCGCGATTGGACGGATCCGTCCAATCGCGTGTCTATACATGGCGCCGCGGGTATTACAGTTTACATGTTTACAAGGTGCACGGGGATTAGAGACGGTCGGCGGTGGGCGTTGTGCGGCGGGCGGCATGCGTTGAGCGGCGTGCGGCGAGCGGCGAGCTGCGAGCGGCGGCGCCGCCGGGGGGGGGGGAGTATTCTATTTTGGTATCGGGGGTATTTGCGGGAGTACAAGTACTCCCGCAAATACTCGGAATCGGTCCCGATACCGATACTGGTATCGGTATCGAGACAACCCTAGTTTCCAGGATAGGAAGTGAAAGAGCCAGCATTTGTGTGCCTAGTTCCTAGCCAGCATTTGTGTGTACTATGTGAGGTGCTTTTACTAAGGAAAGTGATGGATTTTCCCTACTATGCAGTGAAAGAAAATACATTACTTCTCCCCTTGTCAGGAATGGAGCTCTGCCTTGTTTACATAGGCAGAGCTCTGTTCTGTGTGTTTTCCTGATGATCAGAGGGTGCCATGGGACATCCATTGCCCAGCACCTGCTGATCATTTTCTGCTGTGACAAATTACAGCAGAAGTGGCACACCGGTGGTGCGTGCCCCCTTCCCAAAAGTACAGAATCACTGATATATCCATGATTCTGCACAGCGCGGCCACCCTGTAGCAGTCGGCTATGAGCCGTCTGCAAATTAGTTAACTGTCTGAGTGTTTGGAAGCAAAGACATATTTTTTACAACACTTGCAAAAAATTAGTATTGAGACAGATTCATGCCAAAGAAGGTAGATGGATTCAAGGATGCAAATAAAAATAACAAATAATTCATGTTCTATTTCTGCACCATATGAAATGATAGTGAAATTTTTACATCCTCTGAAAGCAAAATGGTAGTACCTATGCCCATATTACAGTGAAACCACACCCACAGCTCGTTTTGGATAGCTGAGGATTCAGGATTCTCCCACGGGAATAAACTATGATAAAAAAATAAAATAAAAATACCTTATCAGACAGGAGACTAAAATAATAGACTGAAAAACTTGCTCATCTTTCAGATATAACCTCCTACCACCCAATCTTATTCAGAAGAAAGACCTTTTTGTTTATATTTTTATGTGTGTGGTTTGTAGGCTTTGCTATTTTGTGGTCAGGCGTCTCCTATGTGTCTGTTCAATAGCCTTTCATCTTTTCTACCTATTCATTTTTTCAGCTGTGACTAATTTTCAACTTCTTGTTTCCAGACTGCGTTTTTGAGGACAGCGTCTAAAAAAAAAAAAATATAGGGGGAGGGGGGAATCAGTCTGGCCGTGGTTGTGAGAATGGATCTCCTATGCATTTGATTTTTGTTTGAACACTGTCATGCCTGCTGTATCGATAAAATCTGACATTTTATTCCACCTTGTGCCAAGAGCTGAAGGTGTTTCCAGTCACAGTTTAAAACTTTTCATATTAAAGTAAAACTTCAAGCAAATATACAAAAACCCTCCTGTTCGCTCATATATTCCTTGAAAAGGCAGCTGGAGTTGTGAATTAAAAATTATCATTTGTAATGAGTTGACTGTGAAGGGCGTTGACCGTGAATTTGTTATGCATCCACACGGCACAACAATTTCAGCCAACATTCACCAAACCACTTGGTTTTTCAGCTCCATACCGTTTAGGCAACTTCTGTTATTGTTGGCTGATGCATGTTTGGACACTGGATTTTAGTTGGACCAACTTGCGTACACACTAGTGTTGCTCACGAATATTCGCATTGCGAATATTCGTAACGAATATTGCATATTCGAGTATTCGCGAATAAATCGAATATCGCAGTGAATATTCGATATTGCGAATATTCGTATTTTTTCAAATTTATTTTTAAAACAGATCACACCCTAGTGATCTCCATCGACGTCTAAAAGCATTGCTGGTATGAATAGAGACCCTGGGCCGAGTAGCTGAGGCGATCCTTTTATGTTGCCGAATATTCGCAATGCGAAAATTCGTATTACGAATATTCGCGAATACTTTCTCTGCCCTTCTGTGTTTTGTGTATAAAAAAAAAAAAAAAAATAGCTTTAGTTTAGTCATATAAGTTTGTGTAAGTAGAGTTAGTGTTTAGTGCATATTAGTTTAGTAATCCAGGAAATGATCTCCGTTTTCGCGTGTTGACGAGAATTTCGCAATCAATTTCGCATTCGCATTAGCGAAATTTCGCATTCGCATTAGTGAAATTTCGCAAAAAAAATTTTTGGATAAAATATCACGAATATTCGATATCAACGAATATTTCACAAATATTCTTCTATATATTCGTGAAATATCGCGAAATCGAATATGGCGTATTCCGCTCAACACTAATACACACGATCGGATAAACTGACGTAACAGATTTATTGCCCAACAGTTGGTGAGCATGAACAGCCGACTTTTGTTGTCGTTAATTCAGCCAACAATTGTCTGTTGGAGCATACACACGGTCAGATTATCCGACACAACACATCCATCAGGCAACTAAGGCCATAAGGTTGGATCATGTGTATGAGGCTTTAGTCATTGGGGTTGTTGCTGCTGTGATGACGCTAAGCATGTTAGGCAGTGGAAAAGAATTTGCAGGAATTACAGGTTTTGGAAACGGTTGTCATCCTTGTTATGCTATGCTTGTAGGCTTTCCGGGGGGCACCTTCTCTATGCTGTTACTATACCAAAGCCTGTGCAGATCTATCTAGTCTGGTCCCATGTAAAAAATATGGCAGATTCAAAACCCCACTACGCCACCCCCCTGATATACTACAACATTTAGACCAGAGTTACTTACGTTGCATGTCCTTTGCATTACACTCGTGGTTACAGATTTAGGCCCTGTACACATGATCAGACATGTCTGATGAAACTGGTCTGCAGACCAAGTCCTGTCAGGGAGAGAAGACCGATGCTGTGTCCCTTGTACATAGGGACACAGATCGGTCACCTTCCCCAGTCAGTCCCCTCCCCCCACAGTAAGAATCACTCCCAGTGTACACATTTAACCCCTTCCTTGCCCCCTAGTGTTAACCCCTTCCCTGCCAGTCCCATTTATACCGTAATCAATGCATATTTATAGCACTGTTCGCTGTATAAATGTAAATGGTCCCATAATACGCAGTCCTGACAAAAAAATGCAGATCACCGCCATTACTAGTAAAAGAAAAAATCTGAATTGTATCCCCAATTTTGTAGCCGCTATAACTTTGGCGCAAACCAATCACTATATGGTTATTGCGATTTTTTACCCAAAATATGTAGAAGAATACATATCGGCCTAAACTGAGAAAAAATATATATATTCTTTTTTTAAAATTGGGATATTTATTATAGCAAAACGTAAAAAAAATATTGGGGCAGATTCACAAAGACGTAATATTCCGCTGCGTAATCGAAATACGGTACGCTGCCGTATTTCACCAGACTCTACACCGAATTCAGGTAGTTTTTTTGCGCGTACGCTATTGTGTCGTATTTTTTTTCCGCCGCGCAATCGAAATACGTGATTAGGGGGCGTGAAGCATTTAAATTAAGCGCGTCCCCGCGACGATCGAACTGCGCATGCTCTGTTCAGGAATTTCCCGCCGTGCATTGCGCGAAATCACGTCGTGACGTCATTCGTTGTTTGAGTAGCGGCGTTTACGAACATTCCTATTCCCGGACGACTTACGTTAAAAATAATAAAAGACATCGGAAAACGTTGAAATTCGACGCGGGAACGACGGCCATACTTAACATGGGCTGTCTAATATTAGACCAGCAAAAAGCTGGTATAGTGAAACGGAAAAAAAAGATGACTAAAGGTGCCGTAAGAGATTGCGTTTAAAGTGCGAAATTTTGTGGATTGCAGGCAAAAGCTCATTAGCATACCCTGACGGCGAAAAACAACAGGAAGTCCGCCCAGTGGCCGCAATTTTCTTGCAGCGTAGATCTGAAGGCGTACTAACACGTAATACAGTCGAAATGAAGCCCGCAGGTGTCTTTTCATGGTTTGAGGATTTCGACTAGCGTAAAAACGCCCGTAAGTCGAAATTACTCCAGTCTAACAACATTTACACAGGCGTAATCGCTTTGTGAATCTAGGCCATTGTGTTTTTTTTTTTTAAATTGTCGCTCTGTTTTCGTTTATAGCGCAAAAAATTAAAACCGCAGATGTGATCAAATACCACCAAAAGAAAGCTCTATTTGTGGGGAAAAAAGAACATCAATTTTGTTTGGGAGCCACGTCGCATGACCGCGCAATTTTCATTTAAAGCGTGACAGTGTCGAAAGCTGAAATTTCGCCTGGGCAGGAAGGGGGTATATGTGCCCAGTAAGCAAGTGGTTAAAGAAAAAAAGTTGCCTAATACAAAAAAAAGGAAGGAGGGAAGGAAGCATCATACATTTATTTTAAAGAACTCTGCTGAGCTCTATTATCTCTCAGAGAGTCTCATAGCATTTTGCCATCATTTCAAAAAGACTATAGTTGCTTGTGTGAGAGAATGATATTTTTGTGGTTTTCCCTCGCCTTTGCCAGGTATTTGTGCAGGAACTTGAAGCTTTTGCTTAGTTTCCAGCCTGCAATAGAAGCTGGGGGGGGGGGGGGGAACTCTGTTATTGGAGGCTGTGGGCGCACAACTTTTTGCTGTTAGATTTCAGTCAACTGAATGGGTGCAGCCAACGTCTGGCTAACAATTTTACGCTTGACTGCTTAGACTTAATAATCAGGAGATGTCGGTTGGGAGGCGGTCAACACAACCACCCACTGAGTAAATTTCAGCTGGTTCATTCGGAATAAGTACAACCCCCCCCCCCCCCCCCCCCCCGGAAGGGGTTGTAAAGGAAAAACAAAATTTTCATAATAAGCATCATTTACCCGCTGACATTCCTCTTTTCACTTCGATATAAGAGACTAATGTTTAAATTAAATATTATCCACCTATATATTTTTTTTCCGTCAGTATGTATAACAAATGTCTAATATATCTCCCAATGTACCTATTGTGTTACTCGAGGCCAAGGCTGTTGCGCTCAATGGGTAAAGTGGTCTCCGGGTATATCCAAGGGATAGGAGGGGCCCAAATACTACAAATACCATGAGCCTTTGGGTGACTAGACACGCGCCCTGAAGACGTTTGGAAAACGAAACGTACGTCGGCAGCGTACCTAGTCACATGTTTTTACAAGCAGTTCCGGTTATCTGGTTGTTAGAGTTGTAGAGTGGAACGCACGCTGCTGCAGAGCAGACCTGAGCAGACTTGAGCTCCTGACGACCTACGAGCGAGCAGCCTTGATGCCAGGACAGGCATCTTTTTAATCTAAGAGGCCATTTGGCTGTTTTATGTTCCTTCTTATAATAAATCAAGCAGTATTATGCGATGGGGCATTGTCATTTCTCTTTTGCATATATCTCACCGAATCTAACCTGGGAATGAGGCTACTATAGATCCTGACTACCGATGTGTTTGCAGCCACAATACTGCTGATGCTGTATCTGACTTTCTTTTTAATTAGAGAAGTCATTGCGTTCTGGTAAGCACATTAACCATTTGAGCACTTTTGGGTGTTTCAGTCAAAGTGTGGTGAAGGCTTTTTCTACACGTAATTAAGAATTTGGAAGATTTTCAACAATTATTTGCACATATTGGGACTACCATCCATTGTACCACTGTACAATATTGTTCGATTGTGTTTTTGCACCTATGGACATTTTCATTGAACTTTTAAATTAGCTATATAATTAATGTTTAATTGTTATATTTGTTATGAGAACACCCAATTAGCGCACTTTTCCTTCCTTATCACAGTTCAACAAATAATTTTTGTTTATTAAGTAGCAGCTTATTTATATTTTTTACATTAAAGAGGAGTTCCACCCAAATTTGGAACTTCCTCTTGTTCCACTCCTCACCCCTTACATGCCACATTTGGCATGTAATTTTTTTTGGGGGGGGTGGGGGCTTCAGTAGGAGTGGGACTTCCTGTCCCACTTCCCGCTTCCGCCGAGGGGCTGGTAAGGCGATTAGGCGTAATCGCCTTATTTCAGCCCCTCCCTGTAGGCGATGGCCTAGGACACTGACAGGTCCTAGGCAATCGCCTGTCCAATCAGCGGCATGCGCAGTGGGTGCCCGGCCGTGAAGCCGAAGGCTGTCACGGCTGGGTGCCCACAGTCGGGATGGAGACGCCGGCTGGGGAGGGGGGGAGAGGAGCGGAGCCCCGGTCGGCGCGTCGCTGGAACGCAGGAGCAGGTAAGTGAGTGTTTATTAAAAGCCAGCAGCTACACTTTTTGGAGCTGCTGACTTTTAATAAACACATTTTTTGGCTGGAACACCCCTTTAAGAATTGGCACAGAACTTATCACCTATATCAATAGGTATTTACTCGTTTGTTAACAGAATCATTACACTATTCTGTCTGTCTACCTTGCAGAAATCCCAGATATTACTGTTTTATTTCTCCATGGTGTTTTTGTTACTCCCGGCCCTAAGTTTTCTCCTATCATGTATAACTAGTTATGGTCTTCACGATTTGTCTTAGGCCTTGTACACAGACTGACTTTGTATATGTCTTACATTTCTCTATATATATGCTTTAATTTTTCGGATTTGTACCACCACTTACCTTTCACAATAAAAGTTTGTAAACAAAAAAAAAATAATTAATTTTAGGCAACATTTTTTTTTCCTTTACAACTCCTTTAATTCTGTTCTGGTGGCAACGCAAAATTTTGGATTTACCCTCACTTTAATTCCTGGTGACATTGCTGATCAGGACAATAAATACAGGTTGTTATGTTTCAAATGCCACTTTATGCATTGACATAACTCAATAGACCCAGTCTGTCCAGGCATTATGGTCACCTTCTGACTCGGAACAATCCACAGGCGGATCAACTTATCAACAAGACACAAAAGTTGAGTCTACAGATAAGTGCAGTACAGAGGAGGTTGTTCCTGTCCTTTGGCATGTAAGAAGGCAATAGGGTTAATTTACTAAAACCGGAGAGTGCAAAATCTGGTGCAGCTCTGCATAGAAACCAATCAGCTTCCAGTTTTCTTTTCTCAAAGGGTAATTGAATGAGCTCATGTTAAATGATCATTGGCTACCATGCACAGCTGCACCGGACTTTCCTTAAGGCCCGTACACTCAATCGGATTTTCCGACAACAAATGTGTGATGACAGGGTTTTTGTCAGAAAATCCAACCGTTTGTATGCTCCATGAGGTAATTGTTGTCGGATTTTCCGACAACAAATGTTGGATAGCATGCTTTAAAACTGTTCGACAACCGCTTCTCAACTTTAATGTGACATATCATTTTGCTTAGGGCCCCAGGGAGGTCAGGATCGGCACTGCCAACCTCAAGTATGTCTTGTCGGCTTATCCAATCGTGTGTACACAAATCCATCTGAATAAAATCCAAAGTACAAACACGCATGCTCCAAACCAATGCTAACCATAGCACAAAATTAGCAGAAGTTACCCAAAGGGTGGTGGTAAAGAGCTTAATAACCACGTAGATTCGTGTATGTTGGTTGGAAAAAAATCTGCCGTCTGTATGTATACCATGTTCACGGCCAATGCCCTCTGCACAAACTTCAACGGATTTGTCCGATGAAAATCTGATTGTGTGTACGAGGCTTAAGAAGTGTCTCTGCAAAGAACTAATACTGACCTAGGGAGCATGGAAGAAACAGGGAGGATCTAGCTAGGACTAAGCTAAACTAGCATTAAACAGGAGGCAGGGTAGAGGGAGATACCAAATCATATAAGTAAACAAGGTATAGTGGCCCTACACCACCACTAGATGTCAGTATACATCAAAACAATAGTAAACAGATTCATTATAATACAAGACATAAAAATTGTAGCAAAACAAAACAAACAGATATGTGGACTTTCTGGTGCCAACTATAACCCCAATGAAGAAAGGAAGACACAAATGTCTAAAAACACATACTTGAATTACAATATATTGCTAAAAGGTTGTAAGACATAACATTTAACATGTAAGCATGTGAGCAGCACACTAACTTCCCTTGTAGAGCACTAGAACACAGAAACACTACAACTAGATGGGGCAGAATGATGGTCACTAGACAAGAAAGCACAGAAAGCAATGACTCTTAACCAAGATGGGTGATTAACACAGCACAGCAGTGGTCACAAATAATGAGTAAGCCAGGTGGAGTCCAAGAGAAGAGCTTTTATCTGGTTTGAAATTAATTTGATCATGACAGAGGTGTACATACCATTTCTAGATTCTCGTACGGCGGCGTAAATACGAGCGGGGCGTAGCGTATCCTATTTACGCTACGCCGCCGCAACTCTGGACGCAAGTGCCGTATTCTCAAAGCACTTGCGTCCTAAGTTACGGCAGCATAGCGTAAATGGCCCGGCGTAAGCCCGGGTAATTCAAATGTGGATGAGGTGGGCGTGTTTTATGTAAAAGAATCGTGACCCCACGTTATTGACGTTTTCTGAACTGCGCATGCGCCGTCCATGGATGTATCCCAGTGCGCATGCTCCAAATTACGCCGCTAATACATTGGTTTCGACGTGAACGTAACTTACGCAAAGCCCTTTTAGCGAACGATTTACGACGTAAAAATTGACGCTGTCCTGACGTCCATACTTAACATTGCGTACGCCTCACCTACGCAAAGTTACCCCTCATATAGCAGGGGTAACTTTACGCTTACGCAAACGTCGTAAAATACGATGACCGGGCGCAATTAAGTTCGGGAATCAGCGTATCTAGCTCATTTGCATATTCAACACGGGTAATCGACGGAAGCGCCCCTAGCGGCCAGCGTATAATTGCACACAATTATACGCCGGTGTAGGCAAGTTACGTCAGCGGAGGAAGCCTATTTTTTTTAACGTATCTGCCTTTGAGAATCGGCGTAAACATACGCCGGCGCAGATTTGAAATTACACTTTTAAGAATCTGGCCCTATGACTTTAAACACTGTAGCACGTTAAAAATAAACAGTAAGGTTCCTTTCACACTAGCTAACTCCAAAGTTGCGTGATGTTCAGTGCAACTTTGAAGTCTAACTTTGATACGACTTTGAAGTGACTCTCTCCAGGGTTCTCCTAGTTATTAACCTGCTTGGAGATGTGTGCAGTTATTTGCCACTGAGAGAAAATGGAAAATTGTATACTCACCTTTCCGTAATTTTCCTTTCCTGACGCATCTTCATGGCAGCACACACTGGGTTGTGACTCCGCCCCCACAACCTGACAGGATTGGTTAGCTATAAATCTGAGTGGGAGACACCCGGCATCATTCTCCGTATATATCATCATTGAACAGTAGGGTGGGCAGCTGTGTGCTGCCATGAAGATGCGTCAGGAAAGGAAAATTACGGAAAGGTGAGTATACAATTTTCCATTTTCCTGACGCATTCATGGCAGCACACACTGGGAAATAACTCGCCAGTCGGGAGGGTTCAATGCAAAGTATTTATTCTCTAGAGAGCCGAAGAATTGGCCCTGAAGATAGATCTGCCAAATTCAGCTGTAGCCAAAAGAGCTGCGTCCACTCTGTAGTGGGATATGAAGGTATGCCTGGAGGACCAGGTAGCTGCTCTGCAGATGGTTTCTGACGAGACCCCGCAATATGCTGCCCAGGAGGTCGCCACTGCCCTGGTTGAATGCGCTCTGATGCCTTCCGGGACCTCTAGCTGTTGAATAGAGTATGCCTTCTCTATAGCTCTGACTAGCCAAGAGGCGATGGTTTGGGAAGTGGCCGCCTGGCCTCGCCTGGCTCCGTGAGGGATTATCAGGAGGGCGTCTGATGAGCGAAGATGGGTGGTAGCCGACAGGTAGCTGGAGATTGTAGACTTAATGTCCAAAGCGTGAGGTTTCCCATCCTCGTTAGTAAGGCATGGCAAGACGATATCCTGGCTGTAGTGGAAAGCCGAGGTAACCTTGGGGAGGAAACGGTCAGAAGGCCTCAACACCACCCTATCTGGTAGAAAAACCAAATATGGCTCCTTGAACATGAGAGCTTGCAACTCCGACACTCTCCTAGCTGAAGCTATAGCGATGAGGAAAGATAACTTCAGGGTCAGGTCCCATAAGCAGATTGAGCTGAGTGGGAAGAAGGGAGGATTGGAAAATGCTTCTAGAACCACCGAAAGATCCCAGGCTGGAAAGGATGGTCTTCTTGGAGGTCTGATCTTCGCACAGGCCTGCATGAACTGGGTAATCAGAGGGTGCAGGGCCCATCTAGTGCCAGTCTTTGCGGATAGAGCGGAGATCTGTACCCTAAGGGTGTTTGAGCTCAGGCCTTTGTTTGCACGTACATTTCAGTCCTGTTCAGGTGAGGATAAAAAAAGAGAATGATGCCGGGTGTCTCCCACTCAGATTTATAGCTAACCAATCCTGTCAGGTTGTGGGGGCGGAGTCACAACCCAGTGTGTGCTGCCATGAATGCGTCAGGAAAAGTGGAATCCCATTCTTGGCTTTTCCTGCAACAGAAAATCCCATCATCTCACTCCTTGTGGCACGTATCATTCTAATAGCCAAATTGTTTTCTTTTTTTTTTTTTAATTGCCACCCTATGACTGTCCAAGGCAGCCAAAATTGGATGAGGTCAGATCCTAAATTGGCTGCTAAGACACTTGACTGGGCCACTATAAAACTGATGCTACAAGTTTCTGATGGTAAGTAGACTTAAATTGGACCTTTTTCTTAATTCCTTATCAGCACTTCCTGGTATTTCCAGGCAATGGTGACAAAGCTAGTGCCTCATAGTTGCTGTCTGGAAAGACTACATCACCAGTGCCTTCAATGGGGGTTACATAGTTAGTCAGGTTGAAAAAAAGACACAAGTCCATCCAGTTCAACCATAATAAATAAATAAATAAATAAATAAATAAATAATATCATACAATCCCATATAACCAATTGTATACACACAGTTGATCCCGAGGAAGGCGAAAAAAAAACTTTTTGTGATCTGGTGGGAAAAAAAGGCTTTTTTTTTCTTCTACAAAATCTCTGGATCATCGGTGGACCACCATAGAGAACAAAGAAAATTATGCTGGCCCAAATATTTTTTTTCTTTTTATTGGTGGGGCAAGAAGCAAAAGCCGGTTAGGGCATACCAACAGCAGAGTGGCAAACAAGTATGAATGATGTTTTTAAATACAAGTAAGTCCACTTGTTTTACTGTAGACATTTCAGTGGCATTGGCAGTGTTGTAGGAGAGGGGGGGGATTTGTTTTAAACATGGTGGCCCGGATTCACGTAGAGCAGCGTATATTTATGCATCTCATATCTGCTACGCCGACGTAACATAGAGAGGCAAGTAAAGTATTCGCAAAGCACTTGCTCTGTAAGTTGCGGTGGCGTAGCGTAAATTGGCCCGCGTAAGCCCGCCTAATTTAAAGTAGGAAGGAGGTGGGCGTGATCTATTTAAATTAAGCGTGACCCCATGCAAATGAATGGCCGATCAAACGGCGCATGCACGCGCATGCTCAGAATCGTAACCTACGCACAGCCCTATTCACGTAGTACTACGTAAATGGCGTACGCGACGTAAAAATCGTCAGCGTCGTTCCCTGGCCCATACCTCTGGATTACCTGCGCCTGCTATATGAGGGGTAACTTTATGCCGGACGTAAGCCTTACGCAAATCGCGTATATGAAGCTGCCGGGCGCATTTGCATATTTAAAATGGGAACGCCGAATGCGTCCAGCGTAACTATGCGACCACGATACGCCGGCATAGGCAAGTTAAGTTGGGCGGCTGAAGCCTTGTTTTACGGCGTATCTAGCTTCGCAAATCGGCGTAACAATACCACGGCGCACATTTGTACTTACGACGGTGTATCTAAAGATACGCCGGCGTGAAACGATCGTGAATCCGGGCCGAAATGTCTACAGCAGGCATGTCCAAAATCTGGCCCGGGGGCCAATTGCGGCCCCCCTGGTGATTTAATATGGCCCCCCTGAGGATTTGTATATATATATAGCCATTGCAGCCTCACATGTGCCCTGTGGGACACAAAAGATATATACCGTATTTATCGGAGCTGCCTCGGAGGGGACAGGACGTGAGCCGTCAGATTACATCACGAGAATCTCCTGTATACTCGGCGTCGTCTGTAATAGGAAGTCCCGTTTCCTGGGATGCCATTGGATGACTGTTCTGTTTATCATAGGAGGCGGGACTTTGTATTAAAGAGGCCACCGAGTAAACATGAAATTCTCCTGTTTTTAATCTAACGGCACTTGTCCCTCCCCCTCCCTGTCCCCTCCGAGGCTGCAGATGGGCATCATTCAGGCTGCACTGATGGCAATAGTAAGGCTGCATTCAGGGCACATGTGAGGCTGCACTGATTGCAATGGTAAGGCTGCATTCATGGCAATGTTGAGGCTGAATTCATGGCAATGGTGAGGCTGCATTCATGGCAATGGTAAGCCTGTGCGTGTTATATGCTGATAAATATGGCATATCCAAATAACACGCCCAAGCTCATCCTTAGTCCTGAGCAACGCTCGGGGATTCGTTGAGGCCACAAAAGACATATATACAGTCCAACCCAATAACACGCCCAAGCTCATCTCTTCACCACACACAGCCCCAAAGGCAAGAGGATTCTGGTAGGGCAGTGTATTAGTTGCTCAGACGAACACACTTAGATCAAATTTTAATGGTTCAAAGAATGTCAGGCAAAATAGTCGGCCCTCAAGCATGTTCACTTCATCAAATGTGGCCCTCTTTGAAAAAAGTTTGGACACCCCTGGTCTACAGCTCCTAGAAAGTAAAAATAAACTGCACCACCAATGTCCAAGTCAAGACATTAAAGAGAACCTGTACTTTACACATATAAATAAATAATAGATTCAGTTTAATTTAGGGACTCTGGGTAGCATTGCACAGGATCCCTCTTTCCCCTATATGCCGCGTACACACGATCGGACATTCTGACAACAAAACCATGGATTTTTTCCAAAGGAATGTTGGCTCAAACTTCACACAAACGGTCACACAAATGTTGGAAATTCTGAATGTCAAGAACGCAGTGACGTACAACACTACGACGAGCCAAGAAAAATGAAGTTCAATGATTCTGACCATGCGTCATATTGATTCCGAGCATGCGTAGGATTTTTGTGCATCGGAATTGGCTACAGACGATCAGAATTTCCGACAAGAACTTTTGTTGTCGGAAAAATTGAGAACCAGCTCTCAAACATTTGTTGTCGGAAATTCCAACAGCAAATGTCCGATGGAGCATACACATGGTCGGATTTTCCGATAACAAGCTCACATCGAACATTTGATGTTGGAATTTCCAACAACAAATGTTCGATGCCAGTACTAAGCCAACTGCTGGGCAAGTTGAAGCTTACACAAAGCTTCGCAAGCTCTCATGTGAATGTGCTCAGGTTTGCTGGTTGGCTGGTCATACTTCTAGTGTTATGGGAAGGTAAGGGGTGTGTCACATTGTCCCAACATTTTAATGTGCCAGGTATTTCCCCTTGCTCCAGTGGTAAGAGATAATGCAGAAATTAAGTAAATGCTCATTAGTCCTGTATAAACTAAAAAGAAAAATATGTATGAAGCCAGTATGGACAAAGTAAAGGTTCACGTTGAATAATACATGATTAAACAAATGACGTAAACGTATAAAAAGCCAAAATATGTACAGTATTCAATACATTTTTGAGTAATAAACACATTCGATATTGGCACATTGGATTACACATATTATGTTTATTATATTTACATTCGTGCTATTTTATTATTATTTTAACAAACCCAGCAGAATCCACATCTATGTAAATGATTAATTTCCAAACCGAGTGCCATAATAAAAGCTGAAGGGCTCTTTCCTTGGTATTATTTTATTTCAGGACAGGAACTCCCGAATCTCATAAACTAATAACAGTAAAATATTAAATAGCGAACAGATGTGATACCTCAAAATAAGAGGACGGCGTAATCATTTTTATATGTTGGCAGATGTATTTTTTTGTTTTATCACTGGAGAATAGGTAGTCCCTCCCTTCTTCTGATGGTCAAATAAAGGAAACCATTAAAAATGTGAAGAAAATGGCAGCTTTCTTGTCCAGTAACTTTGTCTGCTCTTATCCCAGCTCCGGGGATTTTATCTTTGATCTGCAGTTTCAGTTCTAGTATTTGCCTTTTTGTATGAGCCAGTTCATCTCTGGATGCCTCTGTGGTGAAGAGAACATTTATTAAAGACTGTCCAGCAATTTTCTCTCTTCGCATAACACGGGATTATAAAATTCTCCGGCGGGCTGACTGTGTATTCCGAAGCCCCCGGGAAAGATTCTTCCTTTGTATTATTCAAAGTGTGCTTTACCGTGCCAATAATGACTCAGTCCTTTCTTTTGAGTCTTTCCAAACCTCTCATCTCTTTAGTAGCCTTTTATATTCGGAGGTGTTACACATCACTTACGAGGCACGCTACCAATGTGCAAGCCTGTGAGCATTAAATACCGAAAATGGTTCATCAGTCTACGGTGTCTATTATGAAGCCCTGTCATAGTACAAAGACAGGTTCTCTTTTTGTATTTCCCAGTTTCTTTACTATGTTTTCATTTTTTCCGTGTTTCAAATGTTTTCCTTTAGACCTACTCCACATCCTAAAGAGACACTGTCACCTTGCTCATTTAGAGAGGAGCAGCAGAGGAGCACTGGCAAGGTGAGTATCAGCGGGTCCAGGGGGCCCCTTCACAAAGACACTTGGGTTAATTTTAAAAAACTGAAGATTGTAAAATCTGGTGCAGCTCTGCATATAAACCAATAAGCTTCCAGATTTTTTTTGTCAAAGCTTAATTGAAGAAGCTGAAGTTAGAAGCACCAGATTTTGCACTTTCCAGGTTTAGTAAATCAACTCCAGAGTGGCCCTGATTGTCCTCTTCTGGGGTCCCACGGAAGCTCTCGCGGCTCCTCCCCACAAGAGCTAACCCCCTCTGGGAAGGGGGTTAGCTTGCGGGCGCGTTCCTGTGCCATACACTTGGCGGCCATAGCCGCCAACTGTATGACTCTGCCCCGCCCCCCAGGCCGCATCATTGGATATGATTGACAGCAGCGGGAGCAAATGTCTGTGCTGCTATCAATCATCCAATGAAGAGCCGACAAGAGCTGGGGGAAAGCAACGCAGGATCGTGCCCACAGAGATCTGGGCTCAGGTAAGTAAAACGGGGGCTCAGGGGGGGTGGGGGGCGGTTGCATAGGATGCAATAAGGAGAAAAAACATGAAGGTTTACAACCTCTTTAAAAAGAAAAAGATGGCAGATGCTCAGATTATTTATAACCCATTTAAACGAAATGCACATGAATAAGGGAATACTCGGGTTCATTTACTAAATACAAACAGAATGTTGACCTTTGCGTGGAAGGTTTCACTTTGGCAAGGAATGTGCCCCAGAGCTTAGGTGGTGAGTATGGTGAAGTTTTACTTTACAAAGAATACCCAGTTGTGTGCAAATAAATTTTACAAAACTGTATTTTAGATTAGATGACAACACCACATTCATTAAGCTCTGGGACACAAAGGTGGATTTACTAAAACTGGAGCACTCAGAATCAGGTGCAGCTGTGCATGATAGCCAATCGACTTCTAACTTCAGCTTGTTCAATTAAGGTTTGACAATAAGAACCTGAAAGCTGATTGGTTTCTATGCAGAGCTGCACCGGATTTTGCACGCTCCAGTATTAGTAAATCCACCCAAAAGTCCCTTGCAAAGTGAACAGCCTTTTTACCTTTAGTAATCAACTCCTCTGTGTATAACCCCTAATGTATCTCCTTTTTTTATAGTTTTATAGTCATTTCTTTTGTCAGGAGCGTGTAACATTCCTGTTCCATGGCAGCTGATGATCTTGCTCCAGCATCCCGGTTTTGGCTGAGCTGCACTCTCCCTGTGTAACTGTCCACCTGCAGGGTGATGTAGACACAACCTCTGGGTGGAGTTCAAACCTATTTTAGACCTGCCAAGCCCTTAGTATCATGCTTTTGATAGTGTTTGCAACACATGCTTCAAGCTCCTTGTTTACCTGCCTTGTTTCCATGCCTTGACCTTTACTTCACCCAATCCCTGCCCCACCAACTAGTTTAGATTTCCTTGTTATCAACCTTGGATTGGACTTTGGACTACTCTCTAAACTCTGCCTGCCTTTTGACTATGGTTTTGACCCTGACTACTCTCTAAATGGCCTGCCCTGAACCAAGAATTCCTTTGGACTATTCGACCTGTAACAGTACCTGTTTGCTTTGCTTAGCCCTCGCCTGCCCTAGTGGCCAGGCACTATAGAATTGTGTATAAGACCTGGGGGCAACCAAATATCAACAGGCCTGCTTGCTTTATAGGAAAGAGTGCTTCTAAAGGTGAAGAACACAGAGTCAGCTATAGTGCCTGACCACATATGCTAGGGGTAGACATGACAATATCTTGGATTTGGTGCAGACTCTAATTGGGGATTATTAGCTGTTTTGATTAAATCTGGGCTTCTGGTGTATTGCTGTACCTTTAAATTATTTATAAACCAAAAATTGAATTGCCCCTCAGGTCATGATTCCTCTCAGCAAGTGCTATGTACCTATACAACAATTTTTTTTATTCATATATGCACAACTAAGTAGACATGACTGTTGCTCCTGCAGGGTCTGCCTCTTCCAGGTTAGGGGCATCAATGCTAACCACAGTGTGCAGTTCATGTGGCAGTGGCATCGGCCCGCTGTGTGCGTTCATTGATTCATACTACAGGATTTTGTGCCAACACATATGCTCAACAGCTTCTGGCAGAGGAAATAGCAAAATGTGCTTAGGAACACTCACTAGGAGAAACATACAGGTTTCCTACAGATCACACATGTAGAAAAGAAAAAAAAACAAGAAAATACTAGATCCCCACTCAACAATCGGTGAAAATAGGTATTTTCTAAAAGAAAAAACCTTGCTATTATGAGTTTGCAAATTAAATATCAGCCAGTTGGGTTCATATGTACTTTAATCTACAATTCTCTACTCTTGTCCAAGTCATTATCACGTTCCTGTCTTCCTTCATCATTGCTTTTCCCTTGTGATATCACTCCCCACTCATTATTCTTCATGTAGTTTCCAAGCCTCCATCATTCCCCACTCTGAAAACACCGCCTTCACCTATGTCTCCAATTTTCCAAATCTCTCTTCATATCAATCTTCACAATTTCCATTATGACTTTTGTAAGGTTTTTGTCTTTCAATCATGTGCTCATTGATCTCCCCTGGTATTTTTTAAAGTAATTTAAGATATTCACAATGTTTTAGAATTTAGATAAACATATTAAAATTGTATAATGGTAAATATTATAATATTATTTATTATAAAATGAAATAATATTATGTATGTGTTAAGGTTTAAAAAGTATTGTTTCATTGAGAGATGTGTGCAAACGTTGTAATCAGGTCTGGGACAAGGCATTTGGCATGAGGGGAGGCTGCCCTGGGCACTGTGGTATCATGTGAGGTTCGGGGGCACCACAAGGAGATTGGGGGGAGGGGATCTGTGTTGGGAGGGGAAATGTGGGGGGCCGGTAGGAGGTAAGAATTGTTCTAGGAGGGGAAATTTGGGGAGGTTTGCTAGGAGTGGGGATTTGGGGGGATTTGTTTTAGAAAGGGTAATATGATTGGGGGGGGCTGGAGGGGATTAGTGATATCCGTGCAGCCACTGCATCCCAATTGAAAGCATTGGGGCCTGCATGGGGATGCATGGAACAGTGTTTATCCCTGTCCGGGAAAAACATGGTACTCATACAAGGCATGGATCCCCCCCCCCTCCATTTTAACAAGGCCTTACAATTTTATTTTAGAAAAATTTTACATCCTGCTTTTTTGACTTTTCATAATTTTCTGCATTAAAAAATGAATGCCTATTTCACCCCTCTATGATGAGGAGATTGAACAAACTTTCTTAAAACCTAACATTTCAAATGATATTCTACTAATGTATTGCCAGCCTAACCCTGTACCACTATATCCAAAACTTAAAAAAATTGGGCTTTGGATACACTTAAAAAAAGAACTGGAAAGGGACAACAATAGACAGAATAATGAAGAATAATGAAAAAGGGGGAAGAAAGGCAATTAAATATAATGGAGAAAATGAGGCACATTGCAAACGTAATACAGACAGATAGAAAATGTTATAAATGTTATCTTTATCACTCTCCACCTTCCCTTGTCTCAGCTGCCTCCACTCTCTTATCATGTCTCATCAATCACTTCTCTCCTTAATGTCTTCATTATTGCTCAGTAGTCCTTGGTGACTTCATCCTTTGATCTTCCTCCGTATGATCTCTTTGTCTGTCTTCTTCAAAAATGTCATCACCCTATTAATATCAATACTATCTTTTGTTTGTAAACCAAGAACATATTAAACAGCTCTGTACATCGAGTAATAAAGAGATAACAAAGGGTGCAGATTTAAGGACCTGCCTTAACTAACAATAAAATAAATGAAAAATTCAAAATAAAATGGCTAACTGATTGTTGCCCAACTTTTGTCTCATGTCTATGACTCAATCCTAGTAGACTGATCCCAAAGGAAAAGATCTGTTCTAAAAGTCAGAAATGCTATCTCAACATTATTATTTTATTTTAAATAAGACCAGATTATGAGTTTCTGGCCCATGCTCCCCCTCTAGTCCCTAAACATGTACAGTTGTGCTCAAAAGTATACATACCCTAGCTGAATTTATGATTTTTTTTGGCCATTTTTCAGAGAATATGACTGATAACACAAAAACGTTTCTTTCACTCGTGGTTATTGTTTGGCTGAAGCTATTTATTATCAATCAACTGTGTTTACTCTTTTCAAATCATACTGGCAAACGAAAACTACCCAAATAACCCTGATCAAAAGTTTACATACCCCAGTTCTCAATACCGTGTATTGCCCCCCTTGACATCAATGACAGCTTGAAGTCTTTTGTGGTATTTGTGGATGAGGCTCTCTATCTTTTCAGATGGTAAAGCTGCCCATTCCTCTTGACAAAAAGCCTCCAGTTCCTGTAAATTCTTGGTCTGTCTTGCATGAACTGCCCAGAGTGGCTCAATGATATTGAGGTCAGGAGACTGATGCCGCATACACACTGTCGTTTTTTGTGATTAAATAAAACAACGTTTTTAAAAAACGTCATTTAAAATGATCGTGTGTGGGCAAAACGTCGTTTTATGTCTTCTGAAAAATGACCCAAAAAAGAATCGAACATGCTTGAATTTTTTGTGTCGTTTTTCAGAATGTCGTCTTTTGTTTTACAAAAAATGATCGTGTGTGGGCAAAACGACGTTTAAAACAACGTTTTTAAACCTGCGCATGCTCAGAAGCAAGTTATGAGACGGGAGCTTCAATGGAACAGAGTGCTGTCGAACGTGGTGTACGTAACCACGCTTTGCAAGAGCATTTTCAGAAAACGATGGTGTGTATGCAACGTCATTTTTTAAAATAAAGTTTGAAAAACGTTGTTTTGTTTCATGAGATAAAACAACATTTTTTTTCATCACAAAAAGTGATCGTGTGTACGCGGCATTAGATTGCCACTCCAGAACCTTCACTTTATTCTGCTTTAGCCAATAACAGGTCAACTTGGCCTTGTGTTTTGGATCATTGTCATGTTGGAATGTCTAAGTACGCCCCATGTGCAGCTTCCTGGCTGATGAATGCAAATGTTCCTCCAGTATTTTTTGATAACACACTGCATTTATCTTGCCAACAATTTTGACCAAATTACCTGTGCCTTTGTAGGTCACACATCCCCAAAACATTAGTGATCCAACTCCGTACTTTTCATCATAGGCCTTGTTGACTCCTCTCCAAATGTAGCATTTATGGTTGTGGCCAAAAGGCAAAATTTTAATCTTATCACTAATGACTTAGGGCTAGAAGGTTTGAGGCTTGTCTCTGTGCTGTTTGGTGTATTGTAAGTGGGATACTTTGTGGCATTTGTGTAGAAATGGCTTTCTTCTGAAAACTCGACCATGCAGCCCATCTTTTTTCAAGTGCCTCCTTATTGTGCACCTTGAAACAATCAAACCACATGTTTTCAGAGAGTCCTGTATTTCCCCTGAAGTTATTTGTGTCTTTTTCTTTGCATCCCAAACAATTTTCTTGGCAGTTTTGGCTGAAATTTTAGTTGGTCTACCTGACCATGGTTTGGTTTCAACAGAACCCCTCTTTTACCACTTCTTGATTAGAGTTTGAACACTGCTAATTGCCTTTCTCAATTCCTTTGATATCTTTAGATATCCCTTTCCTGTTTTATACAGTTCAATTAATTTTCCCTCAGATCCATTGACAATTCTTTTGCTTTTCCCATGACTCAGAATCCAGAAACGTCAATGCAGCACTGGATGAAAGATGCAAGGGTCTGTCAGGAGTCCAGAAACTCATTGACCTTTTATACACACACACTAATTACACTAAGCAAACAGATCACAGGTGAGGATGGTTACCTTTAATAGCCATTTAAACCCCTTTGTATGGCTATATGTTCAGACCTGAGAAAGCACAAATATGTGGTAGCTGCTTCTGCATGGTAAGGTTTTGTGCTCATGTCCAATCACTCTCTTGGGTCCATGAAAAGCTTAAAACCCAACTGCAAGTTGAAAAGTCTCCTCAATGGAGCATCCAAAAAAAAAACAATATACTATACATACTTTTTTCAGCTGACTGGGGACCTCTTCCTTTTCTGATGTTCTGTGGTGGTGGATGTAGTGATGTGAGCACCAAGTGGACACCCAAGACTCACAGGGAGTGGGTTACATGACACTGGCCATCACTCAACCTGGAAGAGAAGTGGTGCTGGACCTCAGAGAAGATATTATAGCAATAACAGACTTTTTATTTTTGTTTTAAACATATTTAAAGTAAAGTGTTGAAAAGAGTTTTGCTTAAGAAAAATCAGTCTAGACTGGGTTAATGCTTTCTATCTTGAGACTGATCTGGAGATGACCCCATACAACCAGGATGGAGCCCCATACAGCCTACCTGACAGGGCAGATCCCCTTCTAGTTGTCACAGGTACAGGCGCCCCCATAGGAAGATTTCCCATCACCTTTAAAGTAGACCTTTAAAGTAGCAGATATATATGTTTATGTTCATTGCATGCATGCAAAGACATTTGGAAGTATAACACTTGATGGCGCATATTACTTTTAAGTAAGTACTGAACTCCACATCACGTTTTCTGTTTTTTTTCTGTCTGTCAAGCAGACAACAATAGACTCTTTGGACCTGGTGTGGATTTTATGCGGGAACCCCACAAAAATAGTGGCGTTACTAGGGCTGGTGTCATCTGGAGTGGTAAAACATGGGGTTACCCCCCCAATAATTAAGGGGGATCTCAGGGGACTATAATATGAGGGGGTCTCTGGTCCACAGAGATCCCACACATCAAAGTTTCCATTTACTACAAAGTTCCCCTTCAAACCAATGTGCTAGACAATAAGTATTTATAGAAAAATCCTCAAAAAGCCACGCATGTCACTCTATACCATTCATGATACAGAAATCAACAAAAATGTGAAAATATGTATCCTATACAATTGATGTGCTTAAAGCGGAGGTCCGCCCACTGCTGCAAAAATTAAAAGCCAGCAGCTAAACATACTGCAGCTGCTGACTTTTACTAATCGAACATCATGTTTCCATCAGATGTCGGGTGCATGCCGCCTCCGTTGCAAATAAGAGAACCCAGCAGTGTAGCCTTACGGCGCAAACCCTACTGTGCATGCGCAAAGCCCCACTCCTCTCTCCTACTGGCCCAGCGGCCAGGGAAGGAGCAGGGAGAAGCAGGGAGCCCCAGCGATGATGCAAATACCCGCGGCTGAGGCTCCCAGAAGTGGGAACAGGATAACTGTGAAAGACAGGTATCCTGTCCCCCTTCCCCCCGGAAGGTGCTAAATGTGGCACCGGAGGGGGGAAGGAGTACAACGAGCGGAAGTTCCACTTTTGGGTGGAACTCCGCTTTAACATGTGATACAAAGTCAATAAATAATCAATACGTTTAAACATAGACACCATAAACAAAGTCCCACATTAATCATCCCAAGTGATAAAGTGCCGATGCCCTTTAAAATTATAACGTTTTGCTCTATTCCCCTGTGCTTGTAGTGCCACACATGGACTTGCACTCACCAAATGGACATGGCTACCTATTGCTAGTATGGTCAATAGCCCTTTTTACTTAACTCCTCTTGGATTTGCCCAGCTCTGCTGGATATACTTGGTATTGTCACTCAGAGGGAAGAATGACAGAAAGAGAATCTTATGCCTTGTACACACGTACGGGATTCCCAGCGGTAAAAAGTCTGCTGGGAATCCCGAGGGGAAAACCAGAGAATCTACACGGTGGCTTTTTCCCCCTACACACATGGCCGGTCGGGAAACCTGGCCATGTGTATGCTCCACCATGGGCTTTCCCCAAAGAAAAACGCCGGAAATCCCGGCGGGAAAAAATGTTCTCACTTGGATTCCCAGCGTTTTTTCCTGTTGGTAAAAACTGCTATGGAGCATACATGCAGCCGGTTTTCCAGGTCAAAAGCTGTCATGGCAGTTTTCCTGATAGGTGTTAGACAGGTGAATTTGTTTAGTTGCTGATTGGTTGGTAAGTTTGAGCTTGGATATTCTGTGTTTCTTTTTTGACATGCGACCGCCCTTTCCAGTGCTCCTTACTGTATAGACCAGTCATAGGTAGGGGCAGTGACTGATGTGGACAAGAAGGCCTGGCTCTCAGTCTCCGCTCTAATTCAACGTTCTATCAGGTTAAGGTCAGGACCTTGTCTGTGCACTCGTGTGCAGTCATGTTGTAACAGGAAAGGGTCTTCCCCAAACTGTTCCCACAAAGTTGGGAGCATGAAATTGTCCAAAATGTCTTGGTATGCTGACACCTTAAGGGTTCCCTTCACTGAAACTAAGAGCCAAGTCCAACCCCTGAAAAACAACCCCACACCATAATCCCACCTTCACAAACGATTTGGTTCAGTGCACAAAGCTAGATCCATAAAGACATGGATGAGCGTGTTTGGGGTAGAGGAACTGACTTCAACCCGATAGAACGCGTGAATGCGAGCCAGGCCTTCTCACCCACATCAGTGCCCAACTTCACAAATGTGCTTTTGGAAGAATGGTCAAACATTTCCATAGACACACTCTTAAACAATGTGGACACCCTTCCTAGAAGAGTTGAAGCTGTTATAGCTGTAAAGGGTGGGCCAACTCAATATTGAATCCTACGGACGAAAACTGGGATGCCATTAAAGTTCATGTGCGTGTAGAAGCAGACATCCCAATACTTTTGGTAATATAGTTTAAGTATGTAAATGAGTATACATGACTCAAGCGAGCAACTCCCTATGGCAGCCCATTACCTTGTGAGTTGAGAACAAAGTTGTAGCATACACGATGACTGGAGATGGGAAGACTGAGCAAACACTTCTCTCAGGCTGCAGCAGAATGATGACACCTTCTCTCTAACAGACATTGGAAAACTGTGTATAGGCACTATTCCTCGGCTGGAGAAGAGGATTTGCTTTTTTATAGTAAAGGCCGCTGGAGAGTTACTAATAGGTCAATTTTATTGTACAAAAAACCCCCACAAGGATCTGGATAATTTTACGAATTGACACTGCAAAGACAAGAATTTATCTTCAAGACCTGTGAAGGTCAGTGTCAACATTCTTTAGGATTACAACAGCTTAGAAGGCTGCAGATATTTTAGGTTTATACGTATATTTAATAAGAACATATTAAGACAAAAAGACAAGCCAGCTGGCAGAAGTTAATGCCCTCCACCCATGGCTGATGATAGCATGCCGTACCTGGAATGGCACAATATTATCTCCTAAGATAAGCAGCAGCTGTTTATTGAATTTTGCTTTTATTGGAATAATTTATGTTGAATACAGCTTGGCCTTGCTACGAGATAATATAAAAAGTTGTGTAAGTTACCTGAAATAGATGTTTCTGTTATACATAGCTGGTAAAGAAAAATAATCTAATATCAGAAAATGTACTGACCTGAAGATTCTGATCAATATAACTAATGAAACTGGTAAATACATACAGTTTTTTTACAAAATAATAGATAAGGTTGTGTGTCTTCAGTACTAAGCTGGAATTGGTTAATAAAAGTATTTGAAATACATATGTTTGAACCAGTGGAGGCTGGTGCTCAATTTTTTGGGGGGGGGGGGGGGGGGCACAAATTCTGAAAAAAAAAACACCCATCAATTGCAGCCTCACTGTGCCCATCAAATGCAGCCACTGTACCATCAAACACAGCCACTGTGCCATAAAACGCTGCTACAGTGCCATCAAATGCCGATACTGTGCCATCAAACGCAGCCACTGTGCTATTAAAAGCAGCCACTTTGCCCATTAAACGCAGCCACTTTGCCCTTCAAACGTTGCCACTTTGCCCATAAAACGTTGTCACTGTGCCCCAAATGCTGCCACTGTGCTCAAACGTTGCCACTGCGCCCCAAATGCTGCATTGTTGCCCATTAAACTTTACCACTGTTCTCTAAATGCTGCCACTTTCCCCCAAATGCTGCCACTGTGCCCAAATGCTGCCACTTTCCCCCAAATGCTGCCACTGTGCCCAAACGCTGCCACTGTACCCCAAATGCTACCACTTTGCCCATTAAACATTACCACTGTGCCCCAAATGCTGCCACTGTGGCCCTGTCTGCCCGGCACTTGTCCTGTGTCCTCCATTTCTTCCTGGACCCAATGTTTTCTCCCACCCGCTCCTCCTTTGCTATGATTGGATGCCTGATAGCTGTCCAATCACCGCGCTTGTCATTTCAGGCAATCAGGTGATAGGTAAAACAGACCCGGCGCACCTAATTGGCTGAAAGGGGGTTCAATTTTAGCAATTGCAATGGATGAATCTATCTATGGTAATTAGAGCGGTGCAGGAGAGGGGGGCACTCATGCACCCTTTATGGACGCACAGCCACTGGTTTGAATTGTTTTACCAGACAAAATGTTGATTTTTCTGTCCAGCCAGTCTTACACTCCTATTATAAGAAGGGACAAAACAGGCGCCACTTAGAAAACTGCAAACTTTAATGAAAGAACAACATTAAAGCACTCACATGGAGGTAGTAGAGTACAGGCATGTAGATAAGGTCCTGAGGTCAGTCAAATGCCAGCCGAGATATGGGAGTCCCCTGTTTTCATTCACAGCGCTTGTGCTGTATTGAAGGAAGCAGCTGCCTGGCTATCACCATCAGTGTATTCCGGGTGAGACAGACAGAGGGCTGGAACGCACGCTGGGACGCTGCGGCGTGGGGGGGGGATGACGTCATTACGATGGACCACAATGCAACGCGTTTCAGTGCTAGGGCCGTGGTTAGTTGGAGAAACACACAGCACGCACCTTTTTCAAGCTTGCACTGCCCTACCGTGCGCTCCGCCAAATTAAGTTGCAGCTTCAGTCTCTCACGCTCCATGATACCTGGCGTACTTTGTTTCCTTCAACCAAAGACTACACTTTCTACTCAGCCCGTTTCAAAAGTATTCACGTATAGATTATTTTTTTCTCTCTCAACCTGACCTAACCTATCTTACTCAAGCCACAATAGACCCGATGTTCTTGTCTGACCACCACCCTATATCAGTCACCCTGGTATTTCCAGAATTGATCTCTAGCACTAAAACCTGGTGATTAAACTCGTCTTTGCTTAAATACACGGCATTTGTTGCGCATTTGGAGTTGGTCCTCCGCAATTACTTTGTGGATAATACCGGGTACTGCACCGGATATATCTCTGCGCACTTTGTGGGCAGCCCACAAGTGCATGATTCGGGGAGAACTTATCGCACAGGCGGCTAAGGTTAAGAGGCAAAATCAGGAGCTGATTGGACGTCTGGAAGCCTCCCATAAGGCCTCCCTATCGCGAGGCTCCTTGCAGGAGCTCTCCCACACTCGATCCCTGCTTCTGGAGGAATTGGGTAAACGATCCAGACGACGCTATGTACTACACCAGAGGGTTTTCTATGAACAGGGAAATAAGTGCGGAAGGCTTCTGGCGAGAGTAGTACGGGCTTCCAGGCCTTTCAACACAATTCATCAGGTTCAGGACCACCGCGGTGACACCTTGTCCAAAAATGAGGATATAGCGAAGTGTTTTGAGCAATATTACAAAAAATTGTATAACTTGAAACCACCGAGCCGAAATTCGACCCAAATGGCTAGGAGGGCTGAGGCAATTAGGGATTTCTTATCTCAAAACTGTCCTAGGCAAATTCGGGAGGAGCAGGCATTGGAATTAGAACGTCCCTTTTCTGCTGAGGAACTTCACACTGCTGTAAAACAATTGAAGCCGGGAATGAGTATAGGTCCTCATGGATTCACATTGCAAAATTATAAATCCTTTTTGAATATACTGTGCCCAAAGATGATAGATACCTTTAAAGCTTTGGCCTCTCCCTCTGCTGAAATGGGACATATGTTAGAAGCTCATATATCGGTCATACCGAATGAGGGCAAGGATACCATGCAGGTCCAGAATTATAGGCCGATATCGCTTCTCAACGTGGACATTAAACTGTACGCTAAGATCTTGGCGAACAGATTATCCCCACTGTTGCCTAGCCTGGTCTCACAAGATCAGGTTGGCTTTGTCCCCGGCAGAGAGGCCCGGGACAACACCATCAGGGCATTAAATCTTCATCACTGGCTTACGGCTTCTAAGACCCAAGGTTTCTTTCTGTCCCTAGACGCAGAGAAGGCGTTCGACAGGGTGGCCTGGGACTACATGCGGGAGGTCTTAAAATCAATTGGTCTGCATTCTCGCATGTTGGCCCATATATTTGCACTGTACTCTACGCGCGTGTGCGGGTTAATGGTCACCTGTCGGACGCCTTCTCTATAAGTATTGGTAAGCGCAGGGCTGCCCCCTATCCCCATTGATTTTCGTCCTGACCTTGGAACCCTTTCTGAATAAAGTGAGATGGAATCCCGACATTAGGGGCTTGTCGGTGAAGGGTAGGGGATACAAAGTCGCGGCCTTCGCGGATGATGTTCTTCTTTCCCTGACTTTACCAAGGGTTTCCTTACCAAATTTGTTGAAGGAGATAGAGCACTTTGGGATGCTATCTTACTTTAAGATCAATTACTCTAAATCCCATGCCCTGAATATATCTCTCTCGAAGCATGATGTGGATTGTTGCCAAAGTTCCTTCCCATTTCTTTGGAGCACGACAGCTATCACATACTTGGGTGTTCGAATTACGGCGAACTTTGCCCACCAGGAGAATTTCCTGGTTGCCCTGAAAAAGGCTCAGCAAGATCTAAAGGACTGGGGGGCCCTCAACATTTCTTGGTTTGGCCGCTCGGCCCTACTGAAGATGATTATCTTGCCACGCCTATTGTACCTGATACAATGTCTCCCGATTCACCTGCCGTCTTCCTTCTTTGCAACATACAAGAGGGCTTGCTCACTGTTCATCTGGAAAAACTGACCTCCCCGGATTAAATATACCCGACTCACTCGCTCGAAGGCTAAGGGTGGCATTGGTCTACCGGAGCTTTTTCGGTACTACCTAGCAAGTCATCTTCTGAGAGTGGTGGACTGGAACGTCCATGAGGAGAGGAAAGCTTGGGTAGTTCTGGAAAAGTCATTCACACGATCCCCTCTTGGTTTGCTTCCCTTGGTATCTCCTCAACATTGGCCTCCGGAGATTGAGCCCCATCCTCTCCTCCTTCCTTCTCTTAGGGCTTTTGAGCGGGCGACAAAAATTCCGTCCTTCTCCACGGTACCTGGTCCGTGGACCGTTTTCATCGGACATGTCTCCTCGTGTGTACAGGGCCTCACAGGAGTGAATTTCCTATCCTAGGGGTAGATTTAATCTCACTTCCTGTTGTCTCCCTCCGTTTGTAAGTATGAGTAGTTTGTAAGTTAGATGTTTGTAACTTGGGGACTGCCTGTATAGGTATGGTATAGTCTTGGGACAGGTGCAAAGTAGCTGTGGTTCAGATGTGGTAAAGGTTCTATATAATGAGGTATTGAGTTGATATAGGTGCAGTCTATGTTTGGTATAGAGGGCAGTATGGGTGTGGTATGGACAGGCTCCTCGCTAGAGGACAGGCAAAACAAACAATCGATTGGGGCCCCGAGCTGGCCTGGGGCCCCCAACTTCCCCTTCCCAGGCTGTAGCGTGGCCGAGCTCCTCATCCTTCCTCCTGGAGTCCTGTCTGTCTGGCCGGACTGACAGGAAGTGCACAGGCACTATCTAAAAGGGGACTGGGTACCCATAATGATAGAACACCGGACTGACAGGAGGAAGAGGAGCTCGGCCACGCTACAGCGGCAGCCTACAGGGAAGAGGTGGAGGTGAGATTAGAAAAACATAGGGCTAGGGAGGGGGGGAGGAGTAAGAACATGGGTGTAAAAAATTACCGTAGAGCTAACGTAGGCTTTGCATGCAGGGTGTTATAGGGGGCCCCCATTTTGCTTGGGGCCCCCAAATTCCTTCAAACAGGCCTGGGTATGGATTGGGTGCACTTGGCATCCTGTTCTCAGTAGCCCAGTTCCTTCCAGGAGTATCAGAAATAGGCAAATAGCTATCTCACCAGTCCACAGGATGCTGCATTGAATTCTCGCTGTAGAATGACCCCCTTGGTCTCACTCTGAAAAGCCTCTGGTGATCAGCAATGGAAATCAGAGGGTAAGTGAATACTCCAATCTCCCTGTTGCAGGGGTGCAGGTGCTGGGATGTGGTTGTTTCTGCTCTCCCACCAGGTCTCCTCACTCCGGTCTCATATCTTTGGTCTCCAGCTGGCAGGTGAATATCCAGACAGAGGTGCTCTCCCTTAGGGCCGCCATCAGGGGGGTACAGGCATTACATTAAGGGGCACAATGCTCCCCAGGGGCCCAGCTGGCCCCCTCCCGTATTTTTATATATTTATTTTTGCATTACACCTGTAAGGGGCCCGATGGTCTCCAGGGCCCCTTACAGGCCTGGCTGGCCCCCCTCCCATTTTTTTTTATTATTATTATTTATTTTTTGCATTACACCTGTAAGGGGCCCAATGGTCCCCACAAATGATGTTTTATTTTTATAGTCCATATTGTTGTGGGGGACCTCTCCAAAGAAAAAGTGACTGAGCCATTGAAGAGTTCTTCACTGTGTGGGCAAAGAGTCACCAGACAGTACATAGCTGCGACATGAGTGCAGAGGGATGGCGCCACTGCCAGGATACAGGTTTTGTTGTGCTACAGACCAGAGTCACCCAGGCAACCCAGAGTCAGGACTAAAGACTGCCCTTACAGTTGCTACCCAAGACCCTTGCCCTTTTCTTGGTTAAGTGGTACCTTTTGGGGGATGATGCACCATACCTTTGCTATCCCATTAGAGTACACTTTAACCCAGTTGTAGTACTATTATTATCCATTGCAGTTAACGTTTTATGTACTATTTATTGCTGAATCTGCTGCTCCATGTGTTGATTCTATTTTAGTATTATAGTACCTGATTCTAAGTTAGTTTAGCATAGCTATTGTTCTTGTCCAAATTTACTTTCTGTTTGCTTACTTATGTTCAACTTGACATTTATTCTAACCTGAACTCATGTGTTTATTTTAGCTACCAGTAAACAGGTTTGCGTCTATTTTCTGGTAGAAGCCTATAGCCAGGTTAAATGTAATTATACTCATGTTCTTATATGTGCTTGCAGTGACTTTCTTTCAAACAGGTTTGTCAGAGGGGTTTAGGCTGTTCTTGGGGTCGTGGTGCAGAAAAGAGAACCCAAAATTACCAAGCGGCTCCTTTGGGGGTAGTGCTACACTTACCTTCAGCGGAAAAAGATCAGCTTCCCTGCCAGACAGGGCTTTGTTGTATATCAGATCTGTGTAAGGCCGCGTACACACGATCAAATCTATCTGCTGGAAACGGTCGGCCCGACCATCCCAGCAGACAGATTCAATCGTGTGTACGGGCGAGCCGACGGATTTGGCCAGCCGACAGATTTGAAAGCATGCTTTCAAATCTGTCGGCTGGGAACCCGTCAGCCCGACATGTCTGCTGGTTAGTACGCTAACCGGCAGACATATCTGCTCGCACATGCGTCGAATGGTGTTTTACTTCCTGGTGCTGTGACGTGGCGGCGTCAACGTCACCGCCATGTCAGCGCGCCGTCTGCCAGCGGGGATTTTGGTTTGATCGTGTGTACAGCGATCAAACCAATACGTCCCCAGCAGACAGATTTGTTCAAATCGGTCTGTCCGACCGATTTGAACAAATCTGTCTGCTCGTGTGTATGGGGCCTCAATCCAAAACTTTAACCTTATGTATTTCACAGATTGCTAAGATTTATTTTTTAAAGGAAATCTCTTATATATATATATATATATATATATATATATATATATATATATATATATATATATATATAACAGCAATAATAATAAAAAACCATATACAGTGCTTTAAATATACAGTAGTAAAGACAATGAAGAATTCGAAGCATTGATGTCAAAAATGCAAAACAATCCCAAAAAAGTGATCTTTGGTTTTAATAACTAGAAGCAGAAGCAAAATAAGGGAGGGCGATATACCCATGACTGGCACTAACGCACCAAAGCTATGCTCTGTTTCCATATTTATAATGAGGCTTGAAATTATTTGAGATTGAGCAATCTTTTCTGGCCACCCAGCTCTCCTGACCCTCAGACTTCAATAATAAGCTTCATTGCTTGCTCAAAGCAAAAATTTAGCGATAGACAGTCTTCATAATTAATAGCATCTAACAGTGGCTTCATCTCACCGTTATCTTCACGCCTTTTTTTTTACTTTCTTCACAGCAGAGGTTTGATATTCTGTTTCTTGGCTAAGGGAATAGATATGAGCCCATGGGGACCACCCAGAGAGTTCTCTCCTACCGTGCTATTTATGGATTTTCCTGCATTTCATTATGATCCCAGGGAGTCCCGTAATGCATTTTTCTCTGCTGGGCTCAGGTTTGATGTTTCACATTGCAGAACAGATGCTGATCACTAACACTGTATATCTACCAAGTCTAGGGTTTGAAATACCTAGAAGGGAAGCCCAATGGAATTTTGTACGGCATTGATCTCTGCAGCCACACAGAGCTGAACTAATATTGTAATATTTTTTTTTTTTTATGTGGAGACTGAAGAGTGGATTTTTATAATTGAATGTTAAAGAAACCCTGTCACCAACTTAAAAATGGATACAGTAGTTCAAAGAACAGGACGCTCAAATATTTTAAACAAAAAAAAAAAGAGTAAACATTTTGAAAAAAGCAATATTTTTGACTTTTTGCTATAATAAATATCCCCCAAAAATATATATATAAAAAAATGAGCAATAAGCATATATTAATTGGTTTGCGCAAAAGTTATAGCGTCTACAAAATAGGGGATAGATTTATGTCATTTTTATTAATAATATTTTTTTTACTAGTAATGGCAGCGATCTGCGATTTTTATGGTGACTGCGACATTATGACGGACACATCGGACACTTTTGACACTATTTGATTACTGTGTAAATGACACTGGCAGGAAAGGGGTTAAACACTAGGGGGCGATGAAGGGGTTAAGTGTGCCCTAGGGAGCGATTGTAACTGTGGAGGGGATGGACAACCACTGACATGACAACGATCACTGCCCCAGATGACAGGAAGCAGACGATCAGTGTCCTGTCACTAGGCAGAACAGGGACATGCCTTGTTTACATAGTCATCTCCCCGTTCGGCCTCTCCGTTTCACGATCGCAGGACCCGTTGGCAAAGTCACGGAGAACAAATTAAAGGGGACCTGTATTCCCATTTGCCTGCCCATGCCATTCTGCCGACGTATATCGGCGTGCAGCGGTCGGCAACTGGTTATGTAACCGTTGGGGAAGGAGTAAAGTGCGCCCGCAAGCTAACTCCCTTGGGAAAGTGATTCTTAGAACGGGGGTTAGCTGATGTGGGAAGGAGCCGAGACAGCTGCCGAGGGACCCCAGAAAACCAGGACCGGGGCCACTCTGTGCAAAACAAGCTGCACAGTGGAGGTAAGTATAACATGTTTGCTATTTAAAAAAAAAAAAAAGGAACCTTTACAACCACTTTAATGCATGTTGCAAAGGAGTTAGACAGGTGTTGCTGTCTCTTCTTTAAGTATATACAGTGTACAAGAATGAAAGCCATCAGGATACTGGCAACAACCAAAAAGTTTTAGATTTTATCACCAAGATAAATAGAAAAGGTGATTCTCCAAAGCAGGGACCCAGACACAAATTAACATTTCCAGCACTGGACATGTAGCTTGCATATTCAGAAGGTTCTGTGGAAACATTGCAGATTGGAACTGGAAAGGCAAAAAGGTGCACCACACCCAAAGATAAGAGTTGAACCTTTACATTTTTTTTGTTTTTAAAATAGTCCAAAAAATGACATGCATATATTCAACATGATTCAGAGTCCAGAAAATGCCCTCCCTCATTTGATTGATAAAAATGTCAAATATACAGTACACGTAAGCCAACATGTAAGATGGTTGTAGAAGTCCCTAACCTCCCTGGTGGTAATCCCGAGTGTGGCTCGGGGTTACATTTCAGTACCATTAGCGGTAACCCCGAGCCACACTCTGGATTGCATTGCAGAATCCTAGTCCAGGTTACTTACCTTGTCCCCAGGATCCTGTGATGTCCCACTGCTGTGTCCGTGGGCTGTGTCCTCCGCCTGATGCCTCTGTGTGCCAGGCTCTGTTCCATGTGAGCGTCGCAAAGTCAATCGGATAGCTTCCCCTGTGGCCCAGGAAACCATAGAGGAACCATGTTCTTCTTGACTTGACTGCAATGGCGGTTCAGTTGAGTGCCACCTACAGTGGAGAAAACAGATTGCACCTGCCTACAAACAAGCTGCAAAAGCACTTTAAAATTGAGGGCTCATTCATCTCTGTATCTCTATGCATTGTGAAGAAGTAAATTTTAAATTTCACAATGTTTTTCGCACTGTTTTTCTATAAGGCCGCGTACACACGAACACGATCGAATTTATCTGCTGAAACTGGTCCGACAGACTGTTTCAGCAGACATCTCCGATCGTGTGTACGGGCTAGCGGACAGGTTTGCCCATTGGACAAATTTCAAAGCATGCTTTGAAATTTGTCCACTACAAACCTGTCCGTCGGATCTGTCCGCTGGTTAGTACACTAACCAGCGGACAGAAGTGTCCGCGCATGCGTCGAATGGATTCGACGCATGCGTGGAAGCATTTTATTTCCGGGTTTGGTGACGTGGCAGCGTCAACGTCACCGCCACGTCACCGCGTTCCCTGGCCGAGGAGATTTTCATCCGATGGTGTGTACACACCGTCGGACGAAAATCTGGAGGAGACATGTCCGTTGGAAACGGTCCGTCGGACATGTTTCAACGGACATGTCCCTCCATGCGTACGCGGCCTAAGAGCAGACGTTGACAGCCTTCCACCCTTCTAATGTAAACAGGTGCTTCTTAGGTTTTAGAAACGGACTGAAATCAGACTCTATAGGAGCCATTTTTAACTAGGATTCCATGGAACCTTAGGCCACGTACACACGATCGAACATGTCCGCTGAAACTGGTCCACAGACCAGTTTTAGCGGACATGTTCGATCGTGTGTACGGCCTATTGGACCATTTTCCAAAACATGCTTGAAAACATGTCCGCTGGAAACCTGTTCGTTTGACAGGTTCGATGGTTAGTACACAAAATCATCGGACCAAAAACCCACGCATGCTCAGAATCAAGTCGACGCATGCTTGGAAGCATTGAACTTCGTTTTTTCATCACGTCGTTGTGTTTTACATCACCGCGTTCTGGTCCGAGGGGATTTTGGTCCGATGGTGTGTACGCACATCAGACCAACAGACCACTTTAGCCTGGTCTGATGAAAACGGTCCGTCGGACAAGTTTCATCGGAGATGTCTGATCGTGTGTACGCGGCCTTAGGGCCAGATTCTCGTAGATGCGCGGCTAATTATGCAGGCGTTGCGCATCTCAGATGCACTACGCCGACGTAACACGGAGTGGCAAGTACCGTATTCCCTAAGTAAATGCGCTCCAAGATGCGCCTGCGTCGCGTAAAATCATGGGCGTAATCCGGCGCAACTCCAAAGTAGGAGGGAAGTGGGCGTGTTGCATTATAATGAAGCGTGACCCCATGCAAATGCAGGCCGGGACGAACGGAGCATGCGCCGTGACATGGATGACCCGCGCCATGACGTGGTTGACCCGCGCCGTGACGTGGATGCCTTCTGCGCATGCGCAAAGCCTCCCTACGATGCGCCGGCGCAGGGTATATAATGCGCCCACACATGCGCCCGTGCAGCGCAAACGTCTCCCATTTTTTAGAGAGTGACGGCGAAAGTTTGTGCTGGACAAGATGGCAACTGCTGTTAAGGAGAGGAGGAAGAAGAATTTCTCCCCAGAGGAGAGGGCCATTGTCATACGGGCCATGGAGAAGTATGACTCGCGGCTCCATGGTGCTGACAGTGCCCGGACCAGCAAGTCCCGGAGGGATCAGATATTAATGAGGGTGGCGTGCCAGGTCAATGCCCTCTCTCATGAGGTCCGGACACCGCAGGACATTCAAAAGAAAATGAATGACCTGCGGCGTCATGTGAAGGGCAAGCTGGCTGCCATAGCTCGGCATGCCAGGGGCACTGGAGGGGGCCCACCCTGCCCTGTCCGCCTGACTGAGGAGGAGAAGGTGGTTGCCCGCTGCCTGCAGACGGAGCAGGTAGAGGGAGTTGGGGGCTATGAGTCCCAGAAGCCAGCCGTGAGGACAGGTAAGTGTGTTTTCTATTCTATCTGTTGTGTACATGTATGGGGGTGGAAGGGAACATGTGCCAAGTGTGTGGCTCCACCAACATGGGCATCTTTTGTGTCATCCACAGATGTGCAGGAGGGAGCGGGGCCATCTGTTGATGCCAGGGCCCATCAGGATCCATCCCCTGAAGATACAGTCCCTCTGGCTGCCCCCCTGGAACAGGACTTGGAGGGAAGTGGGCACACCTCAACGGAGGAGGTGGTTGAGGAGGGTGTGGTAGTCCAGGACCAGGCCCTCTATGTTGTTGTGGAGGAGGATGGTGGGTTGGCCGGACCAGCCCAGGCTATTCCTCTACCTGTAGCAAACCCCTCAGTGTCCCCCTCCAACCTCTCCAGTCCCTCTCTTTCCCCCCCCCTCATCTCCGGCCCCTCAACATCCTCCCCTTATGCCCGGTCCCCTGCCACTCCCCGCAAGGCAACGTCAAAGACCAGGGGTGTATCCCAGGTCCTGCCGGAACAGCTGGTCAGACAGCAGGACCAGCAAAATAAACACCTGGCCGAGGTCGTGGAGGAGATGAGGCGCCTGGCCGACAGCCTGGCATCCTCGGACAATATAACAGATGCCATCCAGGATGTTGCTGTTAACAGCGCAGCAACGCTGACCAGCTTGGGGGAGCTGCAGGAAAACACCTCAGAACTTGTGGGGGAGGTTCAGGCCCTGCGCCTTGCTATCGAGGCGCAGACTGCTGTGCAGACCCGCATAGCGGTTGCCCTGGAGGGCATGCAGGCAGCCAGGGAGGGACGTGGGGATGTTCCTCCTCAACCTGCTCCCCCCCCCCCATCTAGGGCTGCCCCCAGGCAAGTGAGGGGCAGGACCCGTGGCACCAGGCAGAGCCCCCGCCAGGCCCATTAATTTGAGTTTTCTTTAGTATTATGCTCTGGATAAGAGCTTATTTATTTTTTGTTATGCTCTAGATAAGAGCTTATTTATTTTTTGTTATGCTCTGGATAAGAGCTTTTTTTATATATTTTTGGATACTGCACACGGTGCAGTGTGAATGGTGTGTGAATGTGAGAGGGTGGCACTCCTGAAAGTAAGGGGTGTCACCCTCGGCCGTGGTGGTGAAGTTAACCCCACGGCTGTATGAATGATGTGTGAAAGGTGTATGAATGGACAGCAACATCATTGGGGCCTTGACGTGGCGTTGCTGCTCCCAAGTCCGACATGCTGGACTTGGGCTAATCCAATGCGATGTGCATGTGGTGTGTGTGATCTAGGGACATCAGTGGTGTACACGCGTGCATTGTCTGTGTGCCATGCTGTATGTGTGTGTTTAAAGGTCAAAGATTCGTAACACGAGGACACTCCTGACTGCTCTTCCATCAGCTGACGGGGTCTCCTCTGGCGGGGGGGGGCTGTGTGGTTGGGGGGTCAGGTCATCACGTAGGGCAATATGCAGGCCCTTTCGCATGGCAAAGTTGTGCAGAATACAACATGCACCAATGATCTGACCGACAAAGTTGGGGGAATACAATAGGGCCCCCCCAGACTTATCCAGGCAGCGGAAACGGGACTTCAGGAGGCCAAATGTGCGCTCCACCACTGCACGGGTTTTGATGTGTGCTTCATTGTATCTTCTCTCTCCTCTGGTTTGGGGGTTCCGGAAAGGAGTCATGAGATGGGGTCCCAGTGCATATGCAGAGTCACCTGTAAGGGAAAACACAGGAGGATGGTAGTCATGCATGTGCCACTTCTGTTGTGCATCATGGGAGGGGATAGTCATGGCTGCCACCCATGTCACTCACCAACCAGCCAGCTGTCCCCATACATGTCCTGCTCAAAATCTTCGGGGATGTTGCTTTGACGGTAGATGTAGCTGTCATGGCTGGACCCAGGGTCTTTGGCACGGACGTGCCATATGAGGTATTTGGCATCGGCTATCACCTGTACGTTGATGGAATGCCAATGCTTCCGATTGCGGTATATGTGCTCTGTGGCACTGGGGGGCTGGAGTGCCACATGTGTGCAATCAATGGCCCCGATGGTGCGTGGGAATCCGTCAATTCTGTAGAAATCTGTCATTGCCTTCTGCCGCAGGTGCACAGTGGTGGGTCTGATGAACTGGTTGGACATGCGTCTGAGGATTGCGGGGACAACCTGGTGCAGACATCTGCTTATGCTGGTTTGTGACATCCCAGCCACCACTCCACTTGTACGCTGGAATGATCCACTGGCCAGGAAATGGAGTGTTGCCAGGACCTTCACCAGTGGCTGCAGTGCACGTGAGCGGTATGTCTGGCTGGTGATGTCATCCTGCAGGGCTGTGGTTATTTCCAGGATGGCAGCAGGGCTGAATCTGAAGATGCGATACACCTCCTCATCACCCATGCCAAAGAGGCTCATGCGCGCTCGGTAGATCCTCTCACGTGCCCCCGTCCTCCTCCTCCTCCTTCTATGCTCCTCTTCCTCTGCATACCTTAGTATTGATAAGACCATGGCTGGCCCTGGCATCATTGGCATATGAATGTCTTGTCCAGTAAGTGTGATTGCTCAGCTAGTCCGTTACGGTGCTGCTGTAGTTGCTCTCCAGCTGACTTGCACACGGCCTTGAGCAAAGTTACCCGTGCTTTTATGAGGGGTATGTTTACTCAAGGCTTTCGAGTTACGCGCACCACGAGTAGCCAACGCCGGACGCGCGTACTTTCGGGAATACGCGCATCTCCCTCATTTGCATATTTGCATGCTAATTCAATGGGAACTGAATATTTTTGATGCGTAACTATGCGCCTACGCCGCGCTAGCTTAATGCATTTTCGCCGCCCAGACGGAAAAAAAAATCGCGCGTATGTGGTTCTGTGTTTACCGCGCATCGATACGCAGGCGCACATTTACTATTACGCCGCGCATATACATTTACGCAGGCGTAGCGCCGCTGAGAATCTGGCCCTTAGAGTTTCCCCAGAGGTTGCTAGGGGTTCCTTGAAATGTGAAAATATATAAAGGAAGGACTGATGCGCTACTGGGAGTAAGCAGAGGTGAATTGAAGTCACATGAACTGGTCTGTAGCGGCTCAATCTGGAGTGCCCACAAAACACTGGTGAAAAATGTATATAACAATGAAATAGTGATAAGCGCTTCAGAAAATGAAAATGTGCAAACACTAAATAATAAACCACTGAAAATAAATCATACAATGTGCAAACACCATATATGAACAAACTGGTAGTGGACCATAAAGAGCACTAATAAACTGACAGAATCAAGTCCACAACGTGCGTGGTGTATAATGGTCAAACAAACAGTGCCTTATGTCTGATGCATCTGTGTGTCAATATGTGACCTTTTGATTAACCAATCAGGTGGCGCTGAGTGTCAGGTGAGACACTAATTGACAGTCTATGTGAAATAATACAGGAATGGACTGGGTGAGATGTAATCGGAGTCCTCCTTGCAGTGATGTATAGAATCTATTCAATCCTTAAGGAGTGTTGTAGTCCCCTTACCTTAGGGTGGCTATATATAGGCATATAGTGTAGAATCCTGCTATATTCGTGGCCGCGATCTCTCAATATAGTACCCTCTTCCTGTTATCCTCTGTTCCAGATGGTCCGGATTCAGTGCTCCATAGATGGAGTAGGGGAAGTTTAGGTGAAAGAGAGAAAAAAATAGCCTCCCATGGTGAAATAGGTCAATGCCAAAGCAGGGGGTATTTATTAAAAATCGATAAATGAACAATAAACAGTCCAAACTAAGTTGGGCTGAATATGCTAAAAGTTCAGCATGAAATAAAAAATAGGCAATAAAATTAAAATAAAATATACAGCGGAGACGGAGCGGAACGATAGTAGTACCACTATCGCTGGATCTGATAGCCTCCGGCTTGTGCGGGTGTCACGTGATCTCAGTGTCCCTACGTCGTTACGTCACGTGCCTCGTGACTTCATCAGGGTTTCAGCAGACATCTCCGATCGTGTGTACGGGCTAGCGGACAGGTTTGCCCATTGGACAAATTTCAAAGCATGCTTTGAAATTTGTCCACTACAAACCTGTCCGTCGGATCTGTCCGCTGGTTAGTACACTAACCAGCGGACAGAAGTGTCCGCGCATGCGTCGAATGGATTCGACGCATGCGTGGAAGCATTTTATTTCCGGGTTTGGTGACGTGGCAGCGTCAACGTCACCGCCACGTCACCGCGTTCCCTGGCCGAGGAGATTTTCATCCGATGGTGTGTACACACCGTCGGACGAAAATCTGGAGGAGACATGTCCGTTGGAAACGGTCCGTCGGACATGTTTCAACGGACATGTCCCTCCATGCGTACGCGGCCTAAGAGCAGACGTTGACAGCCTTCCACCCTTCTAATGTAAACAGGTGCTTCTTAGGTTTTAGAAACGGACTGAAATCAGACTCTATAGGAGCCATTTTTAACTAGGATTCCATGGAACCTTAGGCCACGTACACACGATCGAACATGTCCGCTGAAACTGGTCCACAGACCAGTTTTAGCGGACATGTTCGATCGTGTGTACGGCCTATTGGACCATTTTCCAAAACATGCTTGAAAACATGTCCGCTGAAAACCTGTTCGTTTGACAGGTTCGATGGTTAGTACACAAAATCATCGGACCAAAAACCCACGCATGCTCAGAATCAAGTCGACGCATGCTTGGAAGCATTGAACTTCGTTTTTTCATCACGTCGTTGTGTTTTACATCACCGCGTTCTGGTCCGAGGGGATTTTGGTCCGATGGTGTGTACGCACATCAGACCAACAGACCACTTTAGCCTGGTCTGATGAAAACGGTCCGTCGGACAAGTTTCATCGGAGATGTCTGATCGTGTGTACGCGGCCTTAGAGTTTCCCCAGAGGTTGCTAGGGGTTCCTTGAAATGTGGCTAATTAACCTTCCATTCTAACCTAATGGTGTCTTCATAATTCTAGGTCCATCGCAGAGCCAGTATCTTGGCAATATTGATCTGTTTTGCTGACTGTAAGGAGGGCCATTCTTCCCACTGACCTTCACCAATATAAGGGGTATTTTCCTAATGACCCCCAATAGACTAATCTTAGCAGGGGTTCTCTGAGACCTGAAAATTATTTCAAGGGTTCCTCTAAATTAAAAGCTGGCTCTAGAATGTTTGTTGTGATTTTTGAGAATGAATAACTTCCCATTCAAAACTAGCTAGAGAGGTCAAGAATGTTTTTTTTTTTTTGGCTATTTTACTGCTTATTATAAATATGTAAATAGTTAAAAGTGTTTGTTAAGGTCATACATTTTCTTCTATAGTCCCCTCTGGTATATAACAATAAGCTCCTCAGTGGATGTCGTTTTTAAACATATGCAGTATAATAGATTACTTCAGAGCGCTGTTAGGCACTCAGCTGACTGCCCGCCGGTCTCCTGTCCGGATCTGAAAACTGCAGGGGGAGGTGCTGGGAAACCTCCGCTGACGTCAGCCAAGATGAGGAGAGGAGTGGAGGAGACTGGCGGTAGTCACATGAGCGCCGAACGGCACTCTGAAGGAAGCTATTATACTGTATATTTTTTTTATATGACATCCACTGGGGAGCTTAATATTACATGATAGATGGAACTATAGAAGAAAAACACTGTGGGCCAGATTCAGAAAGGAGATACGACGGCGTATCTCCAGATACGCCGTCGTATCTCAGCATCTGAGGCATCCTATCTATGCGCCTGATTCATAGAATCAGTTACGCATAGATTTGACTTAGATCCGACTGGCGTAAGTCACTTACGTCGTTGTATCTAAGTTGCATATTTACGCTGGCCGCTAGGTGGCATTCCTGTCAATTTACGCGTTAAATATGCTAATGAGCTTGATACGCTGATTCACGAATGTAGTTACGGCCGGTCGTATTTTTTTACGAGACAGCGTACAGAGGAGAGGGCAGAAACTGGCAGGGTTACCCAGGTATTTCAGGTGATACAGGGGCAAATTACACAGCACAAGCACTGTGCTGTACAACATGTTTTAAAGAAACATATATCAATATATATATTTTTTTGGGGGGTTAACAAACACTTTAACAAGTAACACATTAACGAGTAACACAAATTAAGGTACCCTATGTGATACACCTGCAAATTAATAAAATTATTAACATTTATAAAATATATAAATTCATAATAACAACAATAATGAATTAAGGTGAATTGAGATGGAGGCAATATACTGTACAAAGGAAAGCATATGCCTGTAGTATGGTTGTAGGCAACAGTAGGCAATATGTATAAAATTATTAGCAACTTTGGAAGCGGCGATCCTTCTTCTATTTCTGGAAACTAATTAGAACAACCTGGGGCAAGGTTGGGTATCTGTAGACTGGCACTCTCATCTGTACTTGTACTAAAGTCAAGATTCCTTTATTCTCATAAGTATGGTTGGCTATCCTAATAACATTCAATCTATTTCAACAAGTCACAAGCCTGACCTATTCTTGTGAACTTCATCCAGATAAATGAATGGGTTCACTGGGTAATACACGAAACAAGATACCAAGATTTTTAAACTGGCATGTGCAGGCTTTGTGCTCTTCCACTGAGGATAAATCTTGGTGAGGTTACATTGCAATTCATCATGTAACTGGAGGTCACCTCCTAAATAGAGCTTAAAGTCTGCAGCTAATGTCTAATATTTCAGAAGAAAGAATAGTCTTGAACTCAATGGTGGAAGTCAGGGTGGTCTAGTATCTCTTTTGCTGGCTTTCAAGGCAGTGCAGATAGGATTACAGAGGATGCTGTAAAATTAGAATCCTTTGTTACAGTTGTCCTGCACACTAGCAGATACAGTGGAGTACTGGACTCCCAACCACAAATCTTTCATTATGAGAAATTACCTATCGCTTTGCTTTAACACTGCTAAATGAGTAAGACATAGGATATTTTATCAATTCCAAGAACAAACAGTAGGGCATTGTTCTTGTCATTACAAACAGTAAAATTGCTTTTCAATAACTTGTTTTTTTCTATCTGCAAAATCTTTGGTTTGTGTAAAGCCCCTGAATGTAACAAGGTTGTTGAAAGCGGAGTTCCAACCACATGTGTGTCAAGACCCAGGTTTGAACCTGCAAACTCTGCTGTGTCAGGCATGTTTCTTCTTGCTGAGCCACCTGGGATGCTGGGCAGCTACCTGGACAATTTATGGAATGATCTTGCCTTGAACTCTGTTTTTCTTGAACCTTAATCTCTTTGCTCTGCCCATGAACTTCCTGATTTAAACCATGTATCTGAACTTCCTGTATGCCAGATTATTGTCCCCTCTTCAGCCAATATCTCACTCTTGTTGCTCCTGCTGCCATCCGTATCTTTGCTAATACACATTACCGACCTTTGGTTTGTTTGCTGACTACACTCCTGCTTATCCTTACCTTCTATATCTTCTACTGGACTTTGGCTTGCTCACCTCCTGGTGGAGCGATCCTGAGGAGTACAGTCTGGAACTAACACACAGCAAAATCCATCTCCACCATTAGGAGCTCTGGAGACTCTGCAACTCAGGTGAGCCAGTGTCATTCACCAGGGTGACCTGCTTCTGTACTTATCCAGCTGGTCGGTGGGTGCCTCTCTACTGCTATAGCTACTGACCTCTGTGTCTGACTCCAGACCGTGACATTTTGAACACAGCCAAGAACTGCACAGGTACCCCTTTTAATGATTGGGCATTTTAATTAGATTGAGAATGCCAGGGGGTGGAGCTTGGACACTAAGTCAAGAAAAATCAGGCTTCTGTAACAGTGATAGTAAAGAGACACAAATTCGATTTTTATGTTGAAAAAGTATTAGCACACCTCATGTGGTTTCTACTCCATTGCAATAGATTTGGTCTAGACTCCATTCACACCTGAGCGTATCGATTTACTGGCGTTTTTTAGGCGTTTATTAAAGTTTTTTTGCAGATTTTTTACACGTTTTTTAAAAGCATTTTAGAAGCGTACTACAAGCGTTTTACAGCTTCATGCATTTTTATTAGCCAATAGAAAGCACTAAGGGGAGGAGAGGAAATTAGTGGTGGAGAGCTGTTGTCTGAGCAGAAAACAAGCAACAAAACGCTTGTAAAACGCTCAAGTAACAGGCGTTTTGATTCAGGCCACAGAACGCTCAGATGTGAACAGGGACCATTGAAATGGGATTTTGATTGTTGAGCCTTTTAGAGCTACAAGCTTCAAGCAGAAAATCACTCAGGTGTGAACGGGGCCTTAGGGTTTAGGTCAAGGTTATGAGATATTTTGGGGGTTTAGGTTTAGGGGTTGGGTTATCAGGTTTAGGTGTTCAGATTTAAATTTAAGGGTTTTCTCACAGGTTTTGAATAACAGTTGTATAATTAGTCACCTTTACTTGTCAAGCCCTGTACACACAATCGGTCTATCCGATGAGAACGGTCCGATGGACCGTTTTCATCGGTTCACCGATGAAGCTGACTGATGGACTGATGTGCCTACACACCATCGGTTCATGAACCGATCGTGTCAGAATGCTGTGATGTAAAACACAACGACGTGATGAAAAAAACGAAGTTGAATGCTTCCAAGCATGTGTCGACTTGATTCTGAGCATGTGTGGATTTTTAACCGATGCTCGTGCGTAATAACGATCAGTTTTGACCTATCGGTTAGCTATCCATTGGTTCGATTTTAAAGCAAGCCATCTGTTTTTGGACCGAAGGATAACAGACCGATGGGGCCTACACTCGATCGGTTTGGACCGATTAAAACAAACTTCAGTCCGTTTTCAGCGGTTTGAACCGATTGTGTGTACACGGCTTCAGACTTGTTAATTTTTATATATATATATATATATATATATATATATATATATATATATATATATATATATATATATATATGGTAATTTTTTGGCTTTCTTTTGAGCAATTCTGAATGCATCAAAAATTTCAGATCAAATCTAAATATTAGTTTATTTTTTTATGTACTTAAAATAGTAATGTGATTTGTCATTGCTTATATGTGCTCTATTGATGCATTTGAAGTACAAATTGAAATGATAGTTCCACTATAAGACCTTTATCTTCTGTTCTGTGGTTAGCCTCAAATATTTAAACAGCTGTTGCCAAAACTGTTGATGTCACACTGCCACCAGCTTTGCACTGGGACTATATACATAAAAAAGTAAAAGTGATCTAGATTTTATTTTAAGCTGTTCTATCAAATAACACAATCTTATGATTTTTGTCTCACATGTCACAGGGTCACTTTCATGTTAAATCTTGAAAGTTTATTAAAGCGAGAAAACATGACCTGTGACTTCAGGATTATGTAATACGTCAAACTGATATCACCCAATTGAAATTTATCCTTTGCTGACCTGACTTCCATAAAAAGGAATCTGTTTTCGAGCTTACAGGAGAGGTATTATGCTTTGACAAGTAAAATAATAAAAATAAAAAAATTGAGTTTTTTACTTTAAACAAGATTCTGTTGCATGAATATCATCAATTTGTTCTGAAGGAAGGTTGCCAAAGCCAGCCACTCATGTTCTGGCTGTTGTTAGGTTACCCACTGTTGGTTGGCAATGCATGTTGTGAGATGTGGTGACACAGCTGGAGGACCATTGCTTGCGTTATGCCATTTATTTTATATTATTTTGTTCTTAAATCAGCCTTTGGAACCTGAAAGCTATATCTCATCACGGGTTATGTGATGTAATGGACCACCCACATCTTTTTCCCACAGTCATTTGGTTTCGACATTGAACAGAATTCAAGAGAAAATACATACTGTACAATTTCAAACAGAACACACCAGTCTCATATTTATAGCAAATTAGTAAAATGATTACATAAAAATGTTTAATTAAAGTGTATGTAAACCTTCCTTCGCAAATCCCATTAACTCATCCCTGTGACAATAATACATCTTGTACATGTGCTGTCTTTTTCAGCAACATTCAATTTTAGTAGCAAATACCTGATGATCCTGCCAGTCCCCTTCTATTACTGAATCATTCAGACCACATCAAGCACTGAAGCATGTCTGTGAAAAGGGCGGTGGTGGTGTATGTTGGGTAGCAAAAGGGCATGTACCCCGGGCGCAAAGGGTTTATGTAATGAAGGGGGAGGGGGCGCTGAGAGCTTTGGCTGCTCTATTCTTCAGCTGCTTCACTAACACAAGACATTTTTTCCTTCCAGTGACATGACCGACATTTGTACATTCCAATTCTAGGACCACATGGACACCACCCACCATCCTCGGACAAATCATCGCGCCAAGCAACAAAGCCAAAAGTCTAGGAGTCATCTTTGACTCAGACATGACGATAGATGCACAAATAGGATCAGTCGTCAGCGGGACTCATCATTTGCTCCGCATGCTACGTAGACTTGTCCCCTTCATCCCTGAAGAAGACACCGCAGTAGTGGTGGGAACAATCATCAACTCACGGCTCGACTACGCAAACTCCCTCTACTTAGGACTACCAAAATACCAAATCTCACGTCTTCAAGTCGTCCAGAATACGGCAGCCAGACTGGTAGCAGAAAAAAAAACGTGGGAATCAATCTCCCCTTTCTTGAGGGCCCTCCACTGGCTGCCCGTACAGGACCGGGTGACTTTCAAGACACTCTGCCTAACTCACAAATGTACACAAGGAAACGCCCTCCAATACTTATGTGAGAAAATAAAACCCTACGTCACCAACCGCGTGCTCCGGTCAACCAAACAAAACCTTCTCCAAATCCCTAAATCCCGCTACAAATCTAAGGGAGAACGCAGATTTGCAGTCCAAGGACCTCGACTCTGGAATGCTCTACCCACGACCATCCGCCTGAAAGAAAACCATCTGGTTTTTAGGAAAAAACTAAAGACCCACCTTATCTGAAGGATCAGGACGTCACTGGAAGAAGCGCCTTGAGGCGATTAAGTTCGCATTGTTGCGCTATACAAGTTACTTACACTGAAAACAGTTGGCTGCAGTTGGATGCATTTTGAACTGCATTTCAACAACTGCATAGACAGCCCAAAATCAAGGTAGTCCTATATTGTAGTGCAGTTCATCGTAGTTAAAAAAAAAGTAGAGCATGCTGCAATTTTCCTGCACTGAAAATGCAAGTAATGCGCTACAAATGCGATACAAACAAGTTTTAAATGCACTGCACTATTCCCCTTTAAGCCAAGAAGGCCAAGCAAAAACATATAGAAAAATGCACTGCAAATGCATGGTCACATAATGGGAGGGGAGTAGCAACCCTGTGTCTGTGTTAGCCTTGTCCAAACTACAGTCGCTGCTTATGTCCCGCTGTGCAGCTCGGTTGTCAACAGGCCATGCCCCTGGGGTTGGGCACCCATATATTAGACAGGTCTTGTTAGAAAATGCAGCCCGGTAGTCCCAGCCCACTGAGCAAATGCCGGTGTACCCTATGGCCATTCCAGGCCTGTATAGATGCATGGATCACAGTGAAAATGGATGTTTGGAATGCAGAGTGTGAAGATAGGGAATGCCTCTGGCCACCCTCTAAAAATGCAGCCACACCACTAACACTCAGTAAAGGGGATGGAACAACCAGTTATGGTCAGTTGGCCCCTGAATAAAAGTAAAAAAATTAAGATTTTTTAAATCATTTTTGGCACTTAGAGAAAATTATTCTATACCATAGTTTGATTTTTGTTAGCTGATTTTACATATACTTTTAGTAAATTAGCTTAGGTTGTACAGATGGCATTTTTTGATAATACCAAGCTTGGTCATTTAAAGCTACTCCAAAGCCAAAACATTACTTATGATTCATGCACTTAAAACTTATGTGAAGTTTGGGTGAGCTGAACGTTCCTGGGTTGGAACTGTAAGATATTCCCCGACGAGCTCACAAGTTCTGAATGTTAATCTGAACATCATTGAAGTCAATGGACACAAAATTAGTTTTAACCATGTTCAAAGCTAAGAAGCAAGGGGCTGAGAAACAAATGGCATGGGTGACTTGGCCCTGCTGGGAGTGAAACATACCAATGCAAAATAAAAACAGTTTTGTGGGGAACATTAATTTTATTTAAAGTGAAACATTAAAATAGCTCAATTCTTTAAAAAAAAAAAAAAAAGCATGCCTGGGGGATGGTATAGGCTGACCTGTGATTGGAAAACTTTTCTGCTCAGTCCCTCTACTGTAACAGAGCCAGTATGGTAAGTATTCAGTCAATCCATAACCAATTTGTAAGACTGAATGGGTCATTGATTACTGTATTTATTGTCGTATAACACTCACTTTTTTACCCTGAAAATAGAGGGTAAACTGTGCCTGCGTGTTATACGCTGGGGCTGTGGAAAGTTTTTTTCCTGGAACTTCCCTCTTAGGCCTCGTACACACGATCGGACATATCCAATGAAAACGGTCCGCGGACCATTTCCATCGGATATGACCGATCTGGAGTTTGATCCGATGGCGTGTACACACCATCGGATCAAATTCCCCGCCGGCGGACGGCGCGGTGACGTGTCGGTGACGCGGCGGTGACGTTGACGCCGCCACGTCACTGCTACGTCACGCACCAGGAAGTAAACACTTCCGCGCGCATGCGTCGGATCCATTCACAGGATACGACGCATGTGTGGGAGGATATGTCCGCTGGTTTCCCGTACTAACCAGCGGACATATCCGACGGACAGGTTTGTAGCGGACAAATTTCAAAGCATGCTTTGAAATTTGTCCGATGGACAAATCTGTCCGCTAGCCCATACACACGATCGGAGATGTCTGCTGAAACGGTCCATCGGACCGTTTTCAGCGGACATATCCCCTAGTGTGTACGAGGCCTGAAAGTTAGGGTGCATGTTATACGCCTGTGCGTGTTATACGCTGATAAATACGGTATAAATATGGTAAATTAAGAAATGTAGTGCTTAAAAAACTCATAGACAATAATCTATGTACCAAATGTTTTTGTGCACATACTAAAAACTAAAAATAATCAATCTCAAATTAAACAAAACATATATAAATGAGTGGAAACATAGGCCCGGATTCACAGACATCGGCACATATTTATGCCGCAGTAGCATATCATGTTCAAGGCTAAGGAGCAAGGGGCTGAGAAACAATGGCATGGGTGACTTGGCACTGCTGGGAGTGAAACATACCAATGCAAAATAAAAACAGTTTTGTGGGGAACATTAATTTCAATTTTATTTAAAGTGAAACATTAAAATAGCCCAATTTTTTTTTTTTAAACCATGGTATAGGCTGACCTGTGATTGGAAAACTTGCACGATTTATATAATGTACCACAACAAAATTGACATTTGCAAAGAATAAAATGGCATTTAAATTGCTGGAAAATGTAGTTTTCTTTGGACAAAACAGCAGGGAAATGCCTTGTTTACAGCTCCGTGACACGATCGCGAGACACCAGCGGACAGCGTGTCCCGAGTGCACGGTCATGGAGCATGGCGGCAAATTGAAAGCAACGTACAGGTTGCTTTGCGCAGCTGTGCCATTCTGCCAAAGTATATCTACAGGAGGCGGTCGACAAACGCTTAACACGAAAAAATATAACTGATCCTAGGGTCACTTGAACACCCCTCCAGTGTGTGAGAGATAATATGTGACAGACATAATTGGAAACTTCAGCCCAGAACTTTCTAGTTTTACATTATTCACTGCACAAAGAAAGCAAGCATGCCTATATCTAAGCCAAGGCAGATACTGGTTTGTTGTGTCTATTCTGGGATTGATAGTTAGCTGCAGTCTCAATTTTTATTTACGTTTACCTAATTCAGATCTATACGACAAATCTTTGATCAGATTAAATCATAGTCATACCATTAAAGCAATAGTTCAGCTTGGTACATTTAGTGCGCATTGCACTTTGTCGTTAAAGTGGATGATACACAGAGATGAACCAAATCTCCCTGCATAGGTTTTACATGTATATCGACTGTCTTCACATTTATATACTGTTTAGAAAGTTCTGATTGTTAGGAATTTGTTTCTTCCTGGTTAACACAGAGTGTGATGTCTGGGCATACAGCCAAGATAGCTAACATTGCTGATTGGGGGAAAGGCACACACCCCCTCTCATCATAGGCAGAGACTCTCAGAGGTGTTTTGTAACTGCTAATCTATTTATAACAAACTTCCCAGACAAAAATGTCAGGCTGCTTTTATCTGATGTGTGCGAGAATTTGTCAGGAGTTACCATGCTGATAACAGAGGAACGGTTTAGAAGAGAGCTACGGGACTTAGCTCTTTGAAGAGAGATAACAAAACACTGCAGATATATGTGCCCTTTTAAAATTTTACTTGAATTACTAAAAAAAGTAGAACATGCATAGCAGAATAGGACTTGCAAAATGTTTGTTCTTTTACATTGGCTTGTTGCATCGAATGAGCGCCTTGCTTTGTACTCTCTGGTAATTGCTCCCTAACGTGCCAAGTTTATACTTAATCACACCCCTTGTAAAGAGGATTGGGTGGAACACAAAAGATAAGTCATGTTTAGCACATCTTCACACTGAGCATTTTCTATGTCTCAATATCTCAGTAGGCATCGCAGCTCAGCGTGACCTTTTCCTTCACATTGTCTCCGATTATTTGTTAATTCTCAGAAAAGCAGGTTGAGGGAAGGATTAGGACTTCTTGACATTCTTTGAAGCAATTAATAAGAGATGCGGTGCAGAATATGATAAAATCAGCACTTTCTAGGCAAAGAATAAAAACTGTTATTTAAAAACTTACACATGTCTGGCACATCTAGACACAGTAAGAACTAATAAAAAACAGTATTATCAAAAAAAGAGGGAGGCTATCTGACACTATAACTAGTTTACGCTTTTGCTTTTTTCCCTAAAGTATGAGCACCTAAAGTGCCTTCTGACACCTTAAAAATGTGTGTTTGTGCTCAGTCCCTCTACTGTAACAGAGCCAGTATGGTAAGTATTCAGTCAATCCATAACCAATTTGTAAGACTGAATGGGTCATTGATTACTGTATTTATTGGCGTATAACACTCACTTTTTTACCCTGAAAATAGAGGGTAAACTGTGCCTGCGTGTTATACGCAGGGGGCTGTGGAATTTTTTTTCCCTGAAACTTCCCTCTTAAAGTTAGGGTGCGTGTTATACGCCTGTGCGTGTTATACACCGATAAATATGGGTATATGGTAAATGAAGAAATGTAGTGCTTAAAAAACTCATAGACAATAATCTATGTACCAAATGTTTTTGTGCACGTACGAAAAATGAATTATAATCAATCTCAAATTAAACAAAACATATATAAATGAGTGGAAACATAGGCCCGGATTCACAGACATCGGCACATATTTATGCTGCCGTAGCGTATCTCTTTTACGCTACGCCGACGCAGCGCGGAGAGGCAAGCATGAAATTCGTAGGCGTAAGCCGGCATAAGTGGAAGTAGGTGGAAGTGGGCTGGAAGTAGGCGTGATCCATGTTAATGAAGCGTAACCCCATGCAAATGATGGGCCGGGCGCCAGACAAGTACTTAAAATGAACTGCGCATGTGTTGGGACATGGACGTATCCCCGTGCGCATGCATACAACCACGTCGGAACAACTGCCTAAGATACGCCGGATCACTGTGTACGCCGTGAACGTAACCTATGCCCAGCCAGACCCACGTCGGCCCATATTCACAGACGTCTAACGTAAAATACATAGGCTTGTGCTCCCTGGTCCATACCTTTGCATGGGTTACATAAAACTTACGCAAACCGCGTAAATCATGTGCCGGGCGCAAGCACGTTCGTGAATCGGCGTATCTCCCTCATTTGCATATTTGAATAGAAAATCAATGGGAACGCCACATGCGTCCAGCGTAAATATGCGCCCACTGTACGCCGGCGTAGACAAGTTAAGTTGGTGGGATGAAGTCTGTTTTCAGGCGTATCTTAGTTTGTGGGTTTGGCGCACAGATACGACGGCGCATATTTGTACTTACGCGGCGTATCTAGAGATACGTCGGCATAAGTGCTTTGTGAATCCAGGCTATAGATGCAAAATGTCCCATAAGTGAAAAATTTGTGTAGTAAAGTCCAACTGGAATGGTTGTTGCTCTGAAATGAAGCACAATAACTAAACATCAGGGATAATGTATCCTCTACCGGAAATGTAAGGTATGCACTCTTATCGGAAGTGGTAGACTCGAGTGTCGGTGACAACAAGTCAATCGAGCAAAAAAAGCCAGAATCAGTGGGCTTTCAGAACGATCATAGAAGCCCAGGCGACTCCAAGAATGGCTTTGGGGAATCATACAGGTAACTATGAACACCGATTTTTAATAACAGCTTACCTGTAAAATCCTTTTCTTGAAGTACATCACGGGACACAGAGCGCATAGCCATTACATATGGGTTATATGGGTACCTTCAGGTGTGGACACTGGTGTAATCAACTTCACAGGAAGTTCCTCCCTATATAACCCCCTCCCACTGAGAGTGCTTCAGTTTTGTAGCAAGCAATTTCTCCGAGGTTACACAATGTTCCCCAAAAGAGGGGTGGGAGCTCTGTGTCCCGTGATGTACTTCAAGAAAAGGATTTTACAGGTAAGCTGTTATTAAAAATCCTTTTTTCTTTATCGTACATCACGGGACACAGAGCGCATAGCCATTACATATGGGATGTCCCAAAGCAATGCTCCATGAAGGGAGGGAGACCGTAAGGCCAAAAATAGCCAAACAAAAAACATTATCAGGAGGTAAAATAGCTCCACCAACAGAAAAAAAGGGGGCGTGAACCGGGCCAGAGGATTCTATACTGCTGCCCGTAGGACCGCCTGCCCAAATGCTGCGTCCGTAGCCTTTGTGACGTCCAACTTATAAAATTTAGTAAACGTATGTACGGAAGACCAGGTTGCCGCTTTGCAAACCTGTGCCATAGAGATCTGATGGTGTGCCGCCCAAGAGGCACTCATGGCCCTCGTAGAATGGGCTTTAACTGATAAGGGAGGTGGAACGCGCTTCAGACCATAGGCCTGAAAAATCAGCTGCTTAATCCACCTAGCCAAGGAAGACTTGGCAGCCGGCTGACCCTTCTTGGGGCCATCCGGAAGAACGAAAAGCACATCTGTTTTCCGAATCTTCTCTGTAGCCTTGAGATAAACCCTCATGGCTCGGACCACGTCCAAAGTATGAAGCAGTCTTTCCTCTCTGGACTGGGGAGTAGGAAAGAAGGATGGTAGGACTAGGTCCTGATTCAAGTGAAAACTGGATATGACCTTAGGAAGGAAAGAAGGTTGAGGCCGCAGAACCACTCTGTCCTTATGCAGAATCAGGTACGGTTCCCTGCAAGACAAGGCTGCCAGCTCGGAGACCCTTCTGGCCGAAGCCATAGCCACCAAGAAAACCAACTTTCGGGTTAGCAGCACAAGAGGGATTTCTGTCAGAGGTTCAAACGGCTGCTTTTGTAAAGCTGACAAGACCAGATTTAAATTCCAGGGGCAGAGGGGAGCTCTAATAGGGGGATTCACATGCAAGACCCCCTGCAAGAAGGTTTTCACAAGCGAATGCGTGGCCAAAGGCCTTTGAAACCATATCGATAAGGCAGACACCTGCCCCTTTAGAGTACTAAGAGCCAACCCCTTGTCAACGCCAACCTGGAGGAATCGCAAGATCCTGTCAATAAAAAACTTGCGAGGATGCCCTCCTTGAGACTCGCACCACTCCACATAGGTCCTCCAGACTCTGTAATAGATATTTCTAGAGACTGGCTTTCTAGCCTGAATTAACGTAGATATGACTTGGGCTGAGAGGCCTCTGCCCTTAAGAATTAGGGATTCAGCCGCCAAACCATCAAATTTAGCTGCTGTGAAGCAGGGTGGTAGATCGGGCCCTGAGACAGCAGATCTGGGCGCAGGGGGAGTGGCCACGGTGCCCCTACTGACATCCTCACGATGAGTGCGTACCAAGCCCTTCTGGGCCAGGCTGGGGCCACCAGGATCACCGGCCTGCGCTCCACCCTGATCCTTCGTAGAAGGCGGGGAATCATCTGTAGTGGAGGGAACGCATACAGGAGAGAAAACTGGTGCCAGGGGCAAACCAACGCATCGGTCCCGTAGGCCGAGGGGTCCCTGGCTCGGGATACGAATTTGTCCAATTTCTTGTTGAATCTTGTTGCCATGATGTCCACATCGGGAACTCCGAATCTTTGGCAAATCTCTTGGAATACCTGGGGGTGAAGAGACCACTCTCCCGGGAGTAACTGTTGACGACTCAAAAAATCTGCTTGAGAATTGTCTATCCCTGGGATGAACACTGCTGAGATGCAGGGTACATGGGCTTCGGCCCATGAGAAAATCAGGTTTACTTCCTTTTGAGCCGCTAGGCTCCTTGTGCCCCCCTGGTGGTTTATGTATGCCACCGTCGTGGCATTGTCGGACTGTATCCTTACTGGCAGACCCTGCAGGGGGAGAGTCCAGGCGACCAGGGCCAACCGAGCAGCTCTGATCTCTAGGACATTGATGGGAAGCAGACTTTCTGCCTCTGACCACTGTCCCTGCTGGGTCCGTTTTCCTAAGATTGCCCCCCAACCTGTTAGGCTGGCATCTGTGGTTACTATTTTCCACGTGATGGGGCAAAAGGTTTTCCCTTTTGACAATTTTTGAGGGACCAGCCACCAGTACAGGCTGCGCCTGACTCCTGGGGAAAGACCTAATGGACGGTCTAATGCCTGTATGGACCTGTTCCAAGCAGAGAGAATAGCTGCCTGGAGAACTCTGGTATGGATCTGGGCATAGGGCACTGCTTCGAAGGCGGCTACCATCTTTCCCAGCAGTCGCATGCATAGGCGAATAGTCGGCCTCTTTTTGCCTAGGACTATTTGAATTGTTTGAGTCAATGACCTGATCTTTTCTTGAGGTAAAAATATCCTCTGGCATTCTGTATCTAACCGAAGGCCTAGATATTCCAAATGTCTTGTGGGTTGCAACCTCGATTTTCCTTGGTTCACAACCCACCCGAATTCTTGTAGATGCCGAACTGTGCGGACTACTGCATGATTGAGGTTGGAAGCTGATCTGTCGATAACCAGGAGATCGTCCAGGTATGCCAGGACCAAAATGCCTTCTGTCCTTAGGACGGCTAGCACCGGGGCTAACACCTTTGTTAATACCCGCGGAGCTGTTGCCAACCCGAAAGGGAGGGCTACGAACTGGAAATGACTTTGATCTATCATAAAACGAAGAAACTTGTGATGTGCTGGGTAGATCGGCACATGCAGATATGCATCCTTTACGTCTATAGATGCTAGAAAGTCGCCTTAATGCAGGCTGGCTGTCACTGAACGTATGGAATCCATACGAAAGGTCTGAATCTTTAGAAAGCGATTTAGGCGTTTGAGGTCTAGGATAGGCCTGACGTCGCCATTGGGTTTTGGTATAATAAAAAGGTTGGAGTAGAATCCCAGACCCCTTTCTTGGGTTGGTACTTCTACAATTACTCCTTGGAGCAAGAGGCGATCCAACGCCTTTACGAGAGAGGCCCTCTTTAACGGGTCGCTTGGAAGACTTGACCCCTGAAAATGAGGAGGGGGGATTTCTCGAAACTCTAGTTTGTAGCCTGTGGCTACCACGGACCGAACCCAAGAGTCGGGAATTCTGGCCTTCCAGACTTCGGAGAAAAACTGAAGTCTTCCCCCCACCCAAGAGAGTGGGGGCGCCCCTTCATGAATCTGACTTGATGACTGGTTTAGCCGGCTTGCGAGACCAGGGCCTCTTGTTTGCCGCGGCTTGTCCCTGTGGGCGGCTATTAACTGCTGAACGTCCGGGAGGCCGTCGATACTGACGGGAAGTCGAAGGGGCCGAGCCTGCAAAGGCCTGTCGTTTAAACGCGGGCCCACGCGGTCTTTTCTTGACCGGTAAGGAAGAACTTTTACCACTTGATATGGTTTGGATATATTTATCTAGGTCTTCACCGAATAGTCTTCCCCCATGAAAGGGAAACCCTGCTAAAAGCTTTTTGCAGGGTGCCTCTGCTGACCAGTTCTTTAGCCACAAAAGACGACGCATGTGAACCACCAGCAGAGATAACCGGGATGCCTGTTGGATGGAGTCCTTAATAGCATCTACTGCAAAGCAGAGAGCCCTAGGGAAATCTGCTAATTCACGAGTTTGCTGAGCCGGCATGTCCTTTAATATCTGTTTTGCCTGATCCTTTAAGGCCTGACAAACGCCAATGGCTGCCACCGCTGGCTGAACCATGGCACCTACTGTGGTGAAAGAAGCCTTCAGTAGGGTCTCTAATTTTTTGTCGACCGGATCCTTGAACATCTGGACATTTTCAACCGGACAGGTCAGGGATTTATTCACGCAGGAAATGGCCGCGTCCACTGTGGGGAGTGCCCATTTCTTTAAAAATTCCTCTTCCATAGGATAGAGAATAGAGAACCTCTTAGGAGGGATAAAGATCCTATCAGGTCGAGCCCAATCCTGGTAAATCACGCTCCGCAGAAGGGGGTGAATCGGAAAAGACACACAAGTTAATGGAGCCTTTAAAGAACCCAATGAGGATACCACAGGGGGTACTAGTTCTGGCACTGGAAGTTTATTTTATTTATTTATTTATTTATTTATTTATTTTTTTTTATTTTTTCAAAAGTGTATTTTTGTGTGTGAACTCGAGAGAGAGGAGCCGGACTGCAGGAGTTGGGAGTAGGCAGACCCTCCCCCCGGAGGCAATCGCCATCCTTCTCCATGCCCCTGGTGGCAATGGCGGGTGTGAAGGGGGGCCTCCCACTCACCCCGCCCTACCTGCTCCTCTTGGGAGCCCAACTGGGGCCCAACGGGACCCCAATGGGGCAGAGGGACTCCCCCTATGAGGGAGTGAGGGGGCCTAGCCCACCCAGCCAGCCCCGAAGGTCCTTCGCCTCTCTTTATTTTAAGAGACCGCATGGCCAAAGTGCATGTGTTTTTTTAAACCAATTTTGTGTGCGTGCAAGTGTGGTGGTTTTTGTGGGGGGGGGGGGTGGGTGTACTAAGCACAGGCGTACCTTGCATAGCACACCCACCGGGAGCCGGGCTGAGACCACCAAACTCAATTCACATGTAGCCGAGATCGGGATCCGAACCCTAGGCTGCAGAGGTGAATGGCTTGTCAGCGCAGTGCCAATCACGTTGAGCCACCACAGCTCCCCGGCACTGGAAGTTTAAAAGCAGTGCGAACCATATCGGTCAAAGACTGGATCCACAGGCTCTCCGCTTGAGAGGCCGAAAAATATTCATCTACAGTGGAACCCTCCATGTCTGAACCTTTGGGACTTGGGTCTGCTTGATCCCCTTGTGGGTCCCGTTCCTCCGAAGAGGAGACCTCCGCATCTGAAAACACCAAACTAGGTGAGGGGGATCTAGCCCGTTTGCTACTTGGCAAAGGGCGGGCAAACAAAGCAGTTAACCTTTTCTCTAGCCCACCCAGGGTGGTCGCTAGCATTTCTTCCGTTACGTAAACGGGAATGGGTGGATCGGGGGCCGCCTCTGCCCCCAGCACCCCCAATGGCTCTTGTACTATGCTACTCGGTGGTCTAACTGGTGAGGGTGGGGCCGTTGAAGCCTGGCCCAAATCCTCTGACCCCGATGGAGACCCCTTTTGTTTCTTGGCACCTTTTGCAGCCTTGGCTGGTCCTGATCCCTTTGGAGCCATTGCACAACCTTGAGTCACCCCTATAGCCAACACCTGACTGTTGTAGCTAGGAGTAATTAATATGAGAACAGGCTGAGGAAAATGAAAAATTTTGTATATATATATATATATTTTTTTTTTTTTCAAAAAACATTTTTTTTTTTTTTTTTTTACCCGCCTGGGAGGTGGCAATACTGAGGAAAACCTGTGAGTATTGCAACACCAATGCCCGTTAGCCGGAGTCCAAGGTTGACTCAGATACTGCTGGATCTAAGGCTGAGTCCCTTTAAGCAAAAAAACTCTTTTTTTTTTTTCTCTGGTCAATAGTGGAACTAAGTCCTAGACCTGAAGATCCACAAACCGCCACTGGGTGTCACTGTGGCCAAAAGACCCAGCTGCGCGCTCTGTGTCCTTCTTCCTCTGCTTCCAGGAGGGAAAAGACCAGCCAGAGAGAAACGTTTTACTTTTAACTGACCCTGCCGCTGCTGGCCCGCCCCCCCAACGCACGCCGACGCTATAAAAGGCGGCGTGCACGCGCCCACGCGCGCGCACCCCCCCCCACGCTGAAACAACATGGAGGAAGCAGAGAGCAGAGGAAAAGCATGGACCAGCGCCAGCAGCACCAACAGACACCAGGTAAGCACTAATCCTTACTGTAGTGCACACAGAGAGGAAGCTGTCCCCATAGGCTTCCTAAGAAACAGGAGTTTTCACCAGCAATTCCCTCTTTATAGTACGTGGGGCTGCAGTATCAATGCTAACAGGCAGACCTGGGGTGAGTAGCAAATATATATCTTAAACAAGTATACATATATCTACATGTTATCTGGGTAAACATTAGTACATCCCATCCTGCCTAAAAAGACATAGTGGAGATAGTGGCTGATGCACAAGCATACCATTAGCCAACCCAGAACCCCCAGGGGGATACCTACTGTCGAACCAAGTCCCGCAGGTTCCCTCTTACCTGCTCCATGCCGCAGGGTATTGCAAACTGCAAGAGGCCCAATCTTCTCCCATCTCCGTGGGTATTGTCTCGGACCTTCAGGGACCGGGGTCCTGTGTTTAAGGAACCCACACCCCTGGACCTATATAGCATCCTGGCATCAGTAGCGTTTAGTCCTGGGAGAGACCAAGGCACTGGAGCCCAGAATCCAGCCCTCCAAGGAGAGGCATTATAGGCAACACCCCACGCAGGCAGGGCCCGGGTACCGTACTCCTTGGCTTTGAAGCACTTCGGACGGATCCGGCTAGCTATCCTGGGTCCCGAGACCTACGAGGGACAGCTAGACGTGACCAACACCTAAGACACTGGCGAAAAAACTGAAGCACTCTCAGTGGGAGGGGGTTATATAGGGAGGAACTTCCTGTGAAGTTGATTACACCAGTGTCCACACCTGAAGGTACCCATATAACCCATATGTAATGGCTATGCGCTCTGTGTCCCGTGATGTACGATAAAGAAAAAAGTTTCCGAGTGCCTGCACTGCACAGGTCAACTGTTTGTTTTTCTCTAGGGTATTGGAGAATGGAGATACACTCACCTAATCCTCTGATCCTCCCCACACAAGACTAGTCCCTGTGGCTCATGTCCCTTGACGGTTTAGTGGTCCTGTGTGGTGGAAAGCTCCTTACAACATCACACCCATAGACCTGCACTGGACATGAGAATGACAGTAACAGTCCACTGTGGATCATGGGGGAACACTGTTTACAGGTGGACCAGAGGATAAGGTTACTACTTTCTCCAATTCCATGGACAAAAACAAGTTGTTGACCTGTGCAATGCATGCACAGCCCCACTGCATTAGAGTTGTGCTTTTAAAAAAAAACGTGTATCTAGTTCTGCACTACAGTGACCTATTTTCAGCTTACAGTAGGCTAAAGTCTGCGGTTGGCTGATGTCACTCAACTGATCCAGGCTCTGGAGACATCCTGACTTTAATGTTGGGATTCACCCAGATGCCTGGGCTCGCAGCTGGCTCAGCCTCTCTGTAAGCTGCTGGGAGAGTAAGCCAGCCACTCCTGCTCTCTCCACAGCCCAGCACTCCATTGAGCACTGGAAGGGCAGGGCAGAAAGCCATTGACTAACATTCACTAGCTTTCTGCTCAGTAAAGACTGAGAACTGAGCGGTCAATAGTTTTTTTATTGCTCAGTGCTAAGTCTAGAGGTGGCGGGGGACAGATGCAGCAGTGGACTGATGCTGCATCAACCTAGGTGAGTCTAAATGTTTGTTTTGTTTAAATCCCAAACTTCTCATATAATTTATGTGAGAGACCATATTGAGACATACATCAATATATTGTATGTATATTAATATATATATAATTTAAAGCTAATTTTTAGGTGCAGATAATAATGTAGCCATGCCCCCGTAGGGGTTGCTGAATGTTGTGGTTCACCTGTCACTCTGCCCTCCCTGACATCCATCTTTCAGTCATTTCAAAGACACAGACCAGTCCATATCTTTGTTTTTAATTTTTTTATTTGAAGGGATCAATTTTGGATAGCGATTTGGGAATTATGGGATGCCCAGGAATATTCAGTGTTAACCTGCTTGGGACTTCTATATACACTCTAGTATATACACCTCAATCTTTTGCTGCACACCGTTCCTCCTCTAGCACTTTACTTGCTGCAAACTGTTACTCCTCCAGACTAGCTAGCACTGCCTGGGTAGGCCTGACACAGCTTCAGCCAGGCCTCAGTAAACTTCCTTTTGCAGGCAGAGACCTCGGGCCCCTGTGGTGTAGTAATAGTTTAGGGGCTAGCTGTCCTCTATTTAGCTACCAACCCCCAATAGCTCTCTTCAGCCTGGCTGCAATGACCTCTCTCCACTGTCCTTTTTACAGTCCTCTTTTCTGGTTCTGCATCCATCTTAACTGCAATCTCACAGTTCTCTCAGGCATGCCTGCCCGGTCCTCCCGACTGTGCTTCACTCACCAGCCCTTCCCTGGAGACTCTTAGACGTGTTTTCTCCCGCTGCCCTTTACTTGCTCTATAATGTGCCTCTCCTTCCAGGATCTCATCACTCCTCCCGGATGCGCCCGAGCCCCAGCCCAGGGTCACCCCCTCAGACTGGGGAGCTCCCCATGGCCCCTATAGTCTCCACACTCTCCACTCTAGCTCTTCTACCTGACAACTCCTCCCCAGCTGGGCTGACCCCGGGTATTTAAGGAGGCCTGCCCCCTGCCAATCCAAGTTGGGGATTTGTCAATGATTCGTAAGATAACACAGGCAGCTCCAGCTCTCTTCCCCTCCTCTTCTTCTAGCACTTTGTAGAAGGAAGAGCGAGGTGGCAGTGAAGTGATGCTCCCTGTGAGTCACCAACTGCTACCCTGAGCCACTCCCAGCACAGAATGAAAACAAACAGACCTCGCAACCAGCTAGGCCTGCCTAAATTTTCCTACTATCAGAAAAATTCTCACTTTACCTAGCTGGATGGTGCTACAATAATATATATAATCCCAATAAACAACTTGCCTATTTTAATTTTTTTTCATTAGTACTGGTCTCCTGGTGACTGGTTTCCTTAATGCCAGCTTGTAGTTTTAGTTCAGACAGCGCTCACATTGTGAAGCCAGCATTGTCTGAATTGAGGAGAGTGAATATGCAGAAATCCAGTAATGAGACACGCCAACGCTAGCCTGCATCTGTGCCCCCTCCACTCTCATTGGCTGTCAAAAGGGCTCTCAGATTGTCTGCCCTTGGCTCTCTTGTTGCTAGGCAATGGATTGGTTCCATTAGGCTCTGCTCTTTCACACTGTTTGGCCTATGGCCACATATCCCAATGCTTTATTTAAGCATTACAAGCCCAGGCTTTGGTTTTGTGATAGCTTTTTTTTTTAAACTCACTCCTGACCCTTTTCTTGAATAGCTAGTTCCTGTCTGCTTGGCCCTGCATTTGGATTACTGAACATTTTCAGCAAGTACAGACAATATCTGTTGACCTTGTGGTATCCTTGACACTTCTTGTGAACTGAACTGAAATCATAAAACAATGTTATCTTTCTTCTGTAAACTACTTATATTACCAATCCCCACATAACACAGTGAACAAAGAAGCAAATGTTTGTACTTTAACCTGTATAAACAAATCATGTTGTTTACAGACCTCAGTAGGTGAATCAGAGATTTTCACACACTGAGACAGACACAAAAGTCTCTCAGAGCCCAGCCCTGAGGTGGGAGTGTCCACATTGGACACTCCTTACACTAGTCCCACAACAAGCCTTTATGGACTTCTTCAGAAAGTGTTCTCTGAATGCTGTGCCATTTGTTTCTAGCATAAATGTTTATTTATCGAAGAATATTTTACAGAAACAGTAAACAAGTTTAAAAACAAATCAAATAGAAATAGATACAGTGTTCAACAGACTGAGAAATACAAGAAAAGAAATAAAGCACAAGGGGGATGAATATAATGGTGGTTGTAGAAAAGAGGACACCATGCGTTACGTGATGACACAGACACTTCTTCGGGAGCTTTGAGTTACCTAAAAAAATCAATCACAGAAAGGGTTGCAGTTTCTCTAAGATGAGGTTACCTGACCTGGTTTTGGATGCATACTGCGCTCAGTAGAGTTTGTAAACTATTTTGTCTGCTTCGAGTGTGAATTGCTCTTTGATTGCACTTTTCATTAGCTCATATTTATAGAACCCACTGAGAATGTGCTCATATTCACAGCCATGCAGTGCCATATGCTGAAAGATCTTATTTGTCCTGGCTAGTTCTAAAAAGATTACTAAACCTTGAATCGTTTATGTTTAAAGAGACAGGGAGGTTAATTTACTAAAGGCAAATATACTCTGCACTAGAAGTGCACTGTAAGTGCAATTGCGCTATATCTGAGGGGAAGCTCTGAAATGAGGGAAAGCTCTACTGATTTCTACCATCTAATCATATGCAAGCAAAAATTCAGTTTTTTATTTTCCTTGCACATTCCCATTAGAGCTGGAACTAGAACAACTGTACTTGCGGGTACTTGCAGTGCACTATTTGCCTTTAGTAAATCAACCCCACTGTCACTTCACCCATTCAGAGTAAATTGACAATAATCAATTTCAACGTTAATGTTAGGCCTGGCAATTGGACACTTAGCCCCAAGCACTGTCAAATGGGGAGGTCACATGTTCCCTCATACCAACAGGCCATGCTCTGCTGCACAATGGTTGTGCTTTACTGCTCCTTCTCACATCACAAGTGTATACTCAGCTTCCAACTTTCCTTCATTTCGAGGGACTGTCCCTGATTTGAAGCAATGTCCCTCTGTCCCGCATTCCTTCTCATTTGTCCCTCATTTTGGTCTGATCTGTAAAGTTGTATACAAAATGTACTTTTTAACTATGAAAAAGTGTTTCCCAGTGCTAAACCTTTCATCTGATTTCTAAATTTCAAAAGCCAATATAAAGGAATATTAAAAAAAAGAAAATATACAGGAATATATAAAAAAAAAAAAACACTTGTGGGTTTAACTAATCTTGTTTTTTTTTATTATTTTTTTTCAATTCTCCTTTAAGGGGGCATGGCAAGGGGTGTGTCCTATGCCTGCATACTTTTGCTGACAGGTGTCCCTGATTCTCATCTCAAAAAGTTGGGAGGTATGGAGTATATGTTAGCTAATCTAAGAATAATATGTGGTTGATAACCTATCTTAACAGTTAAAATATATATCAGCACAATCAAAATCTCACCAAATCTTCAACATGATTTAAATGTTAAACAAAAGAATATGCTGTCCTAATGCACATTAACACGCGCTAACATGTATGCAATAATGCACCCCAGATGTGAATAGGGCTCTTATACACAGTGCAGTTTTACATTTACAAACATCAATTTACTTCACTTTAAATGTGGTCTTCAACCTGAACACTGCCAGCCTTTGTCTTCATTTACGCTCATTTGCGCTCATCACATTGGGAGCCATTGCAATTCTGTTTACCTGCGCCCCAATACTCAGCAGGTCACACATTGGGGGCTGACAGGCTGCAAGTGGTCCATTAGCTGCATGCTGGGCACCAAAGCTCTAGTGGCAAATGTACAGTTTCTACAATACAATAAACAATCACAACAACATGTAAAGATACTGTATGATGAATGGAAAGAAAATTGCGCATACCAAATATACAAAAAATAGATAAAAGCTGCGACTCAAAAATGTTATACAACATAAAATAGATTAGAAACAGGGAGGGGAGTCGCGCTAGACGTGAGACAATGCTTATTGATAGCACAATGTAATATCAAGAAATATAGTGAAATACAAAACCACAATTACTAATAGTGAAGTCCACCCAATGCCATAATAAATGAACAAGAAAACCTAATAGGTCAAACGTGAACAAAAGAGGTTAAATTCTTGATGTTGGTCAGGAGTCCATCTATATAGTCAATGGTGTTGAATCTTGATACACAAAAAACGTGAAAAAAACAGTGTCCCGTTACATTCATGAAAATCTTGCACAGATCGTAAGACCCTCTCGAGGTCAAATGCAGCCTTAAGGATGGTGAAAATGGGCTTCGTTTTATAACATCATGTTTTCCTCAGGTGAAACAAAAAGAGAGAGACTTTTCATAGTGTGGATTGCATGGAAATAAATCACAATCACCCGTGAGAAAAATCAACAAATACTGTGAGGGAGAGGAGTGCTGATACCACCACCGGACGCACACACTGACCCTTACCAGATAATGAGATCCACTCTAGGATCAATAAAGGCAGCAAAGAGGTGAATGCACTGTGTATGTTGTATCAAAGACCAGTCAAACAGATGCAAATTCAAGGCGATAAATAAAAGATGCCGGCCGGCTTGTGGAACGCGGATGTCCCCTCGTGTTGTTGCGATGACGTGGGAACGTCTCCTCCCAACGTTTTTTGTTGATTTTTCTCACGGGTGATTGTGATTTATTTCCATGCAATCCACACTATGAAAAGTCTCTCTCTTTTTGTTTCACCTGAGGAAAACATGATGTTATAAAACGAAGCCCATTTTCACCATCCTTAAGGCTGCATTTGACCTCGAGAGGGTCTTACGATCTGTGCAAGATTTTCATGAATGTAACGGGACACTGTTTTTTTCACGTTTTTTGTGTATCAAGATTCAACACCATTGACTATATAGATGGACTCCTGACCAACATCAAGAATTTAACCTCTTTTGTTCACGTTTGACCTATTAGGTTTTCTTGTTCATTTATTATGGCATTGGGTGGACTTCACTATTAGTAATTGTGGTTTTGTATTTCACTATATTTCTTGATATTACATTGTGCTATCAATAAGCATTGTCTCACGTCTAGCGCGACTCCCCTCCCTGTTTCTAAAGATACTGTATGGGCCAGATTCAGCAAGACTTGCGCTGGAGTAATTCGATATGCGCCGCGTAACTGTGAAGATGCGCCGTCGTTTCTATGTGGCCGTACCCACCAAACTAGATGCGACAGAAAACGGGCCATTTCCGATCGGCTTAACTTTCCGACGCCAGAGTCTCGTCAGCGCATAATTTCGCTTGGCGCATCAGTCGCGCCTATTGATTTCCCCTGCAAATATGCAAATGAGGGAGATTTCCCGATTTGCGAACGGATTAGCACCATACGCTGGCTACATGCGCCGCGCGTATCTCGTCCGTCCGGCGCAAAGTTATTTCTACAAATAGCTGCTTTATCTTTACTCCAGACGGCCACAGGTCAGCAGGAGAGTAGCTACAGCAGCGTTACCGACGATAAGAGCTAGCTGAGCACTCCCACTTGCAGGACAACACCTCTGTCCATGCTTGTCTGTCAACTTTTACAGCCATGGAGGAAGACATCATAGGTCTCCATAGCCGAGATGACGGCTGACAGCTCCTGGCCTTTAGAGTTCAGCTTTCTCCTGTGTGTTTGCGGGGAACGGGAGCAGCCATCTCAGAACAAAAGTAACTTCACTGCGGGGAGGGGGAACAGGATATACTTTAGTGCCGGAATGGCGCATCTACGGGTGCATTTAAACGCCCAACGGAACGCATTGCGCTGACGTTTCCCGTGAAGTGGTGCCGACGGAAGTTGTGAGCATGCGCACAAGGGGGCCGAGTGAAGCCTCACTTACTGCGCATGCTCCGTGGATGATGCGCTGAACGTAAGCCTCTGCGCTGGGCTCCGCCCATCATTTACATATGATCACACCCACTTCCACTTGCGTCGGGTTACGCCAGCGCATTATCGTTACTCTGGCGCAAGTTTACGCGCAACTGCTATGTGAATAACAGTACTTGTGCCGAAAGTGTCGGCGGAGTAACGTAAATGAGAAACGTTACTCCAAAGTAAAGAAGCGCCCATCTACCTGAATCTGGCCCATAGTCATATCAAAAGTTATCCTTAAACAATTATGTTGTACTATTAACATAAAATATGTGCTCATTGATTATACATTATGCTTTCCATTAAATTTGATGTCAGGGCATCATTCCCTCACCATTACTCTATCATAAATCAGAAAAAAAACTCTACCATGTTCTAGCTGTAATTATACATGTTTTTAAACCTTGCACTGTCATCACAGGTTTCTCAATCTTTCAGGCTCAGTAGCAGGCAGGGCAAGGGATCTGCAGGGCTTTCCATGTATACACAGGGGCACCCTTCGGACTAAAACTCCCAAGAGCCCTCTGCCTACAGGAAATCTATGGACAGGCCCTTGCAAATCTTCTATACCAGTGTAAGTGGATGGATAGGCAGTGACAGGGAAGCAGAGGACTCCCCTGTCACCACTGCTGCACAGGCGTTGGTTAAATAAATAGAGAACACTGATTGCCATATTCTTGACTGTTGATTGTCCTGATGCTGCAGGTGTAAGTAGGGTATCAGTCTCTTATGTTGCTGCCCACAATTACCTGTGGCCAGGAAGTAGGAGAATCCAATGCCCTGTTTACCCCTGCCATTGTCCTGAACTGCTGGGCAATTTGCAGCACCTAGTTGCTGATCAGTGGAGGAAGCGTACCATACAGTAGAGCAGAGCTATGTAGAAAGACAGAGGAGGGTGGCAGTGGGCAGAGCTGGATGACAGGGTGGATCAGACAGACAGACAGAAGTTGCCTATTTTTAACAATGCTTGGTTTCTACTGACATGGTACATCAGCCCAATCAAAAACCTATGAAGGGTGTTGGTAGGACCAGTCTCTCTGATGTATAGAAAAATGGATGAAAGATGGATAGCCGCACTCCAAGAGAGAGGGAGGAAGAAGCAGCACAAGTATACAATCAATTCAAGAGCTGCTAATAGGATGGGAAAGCAAAGTGACAGAGAGATTAACTCACCTTTGTGCTACTTTTCCTTTCACAGACTGGAGCAGTTTAAGAATGACTGGGGCTCAGAGCAGTGATGGTGCATCCATAGCAGTGATGGTGCATCCATAGTGGGTGCAGGAGCATCGCCCCCCTCTCTCCTCTGCACCCATCAATCAACAATACATAGTTTCATGCATTGCATGAAGCTATGTATTGTTGCCACTGCCACCCACTATTCAGATGTCAGGCCCCCTGTTGAGCGCTGGCTATCTGAATAACAGTGGTGGGTGTGTTTTGGAAGTGCCTGATTAGAGCAAGATGCTCTAATAGGCTTCCTGATTAGAGCATGCGGGCTCTAATCGGCTTCCAAATGGTTAACCATAGGGCGCACAGTCTGTGCGTTCCCTGGTTAACTAGTGCTGGGTTAGGGAATCGCTTCCATAACACTGCTCGGCCTCTAAGGTGCACCGGGTCTGGTTACCGGTCACCTGATTGACTGAAGCGACATCGAGGGCAGAAGAAGACATCGAGGGAGTGTGGAGAGGACGGCTGACCCAAGGAAGGTAAGTGCTGGGCTGGAGGGAAACTGGCTGCATTTGGGGCACAAACTGGTGGAAATTGGGGGCACAAACTGGTAGAAATTAGGGGCACAAACTGGTAGAAATTGGGGGCACAAACTGGTGGAAATTGGGGGCACAAACTGGTGGCAATTGGAGGCACAAACTGGCTGAAATTGGGGGGACAAACTGGCGGAAATTGGGGGCACAAACTGGCTGCATATGGGGGGGCAAACTGGCAGAAATTGAGGGCACAAACTGGCTGCATTTGAGGGGGAAAACTGGCTGCATTTGAGCGGGCAAACTGGCTGCATTTGGGGGGACAAACTGGCTGCATTTGAAGGGGAAAAACTTTTGATGGGCAAATTTGAGCACCAGCCGCCATTGGCTCAGAGGAAGAGGATATCTAGCAGCAGGAAAAAAGTGCTGCTAGTTATGCTATTTTATCTTTTAAATGGCTATAATATGGAGACAGTTATTACCCCATAACATGATCATGGCAGGATCAGTAGGTATTAATGAAAGCTGCATTTGTAATTGCACTAACATGAAGATTGTTAGTTCTTGGTTAATATAGCTTAAATGGTTAGTTCACCTTTTCAGAATAAAGAGTAAATTAACACCCTACACCTTTCCCACCCCACTGGGTCCCTGCTATACTTAGCTCTGTGGGTAATGAGCTGTCAGTGCAGTGGTCCAGGGATTTCTCAGAAGCTTTCTGTAAAGCTTCCAGGACAGATCAGAGCAATTATGATTGGTCACAGCGGCTGATTCTGACCAATCTAAATCATCAAAGAAGCCCTATAGAAAGAAGAAGAGCAGGGATTATTAATCTCTGGACTGCTACCAGGCCCGTATTTCCCACAAGGCCACCAAGGGTGCAGAGGGATGGCAGCGGCATGGAGTCCCCCAGGGGCTAGTTAAGGGCGGTAAGTTTCTTTCTGGAATCCGCTCGCTTATTAACAAGCGTGAGCTGTACTCTTCCCATCTCAGTTGTGACAGGAGTTCTAGCACAGTGCTAGGACTCCTGTTTTGGAGGTGACAGGGTCAATAAAGAGAACCTGTCACCTCCAATTGCTATCACACAGGGAATTGTTTTCTCCTGTGTGATAGCAATAAAGTTAAGTGAAAAAAAATGATAAAAATAAATAAATAAATAAGAAATAATAATAATTAAATTATTGAAATAAAAAAGTAATTAAAAAGTAAAGAATAAGAAAAATAATATTAAAGATAATAAGAAAATTATACAAAAAAATAAGTAAAGGACAAGCTACAAAATAAAAAAACGTGACAAAAAAGTAAATAAAAAATAAACAAATAATATTTGAACTAACCGTGCCACCCCTGCCACCCGGTTGACATTCTCCGTTGATTTGGGGAGGTGGTTCGGTTGGTGGGGAGGGGGTGCAGTTCGGAACCTGGCCTTGGGGCTGGGAGAGCAAATCCGGCCCTGACTGCTACACCATCTGTGTGGACAATGACAGCTCATCACCCATGAAGGTAGGAAGGCATGTACCAATGGGTTGGGAAGGCTGTAGGGTGGTAGTTTGCCTTTTCTTATTTTTATTTTTTTTAAAGGTGAACTTACACTTTGTATGAGATGTTGGTGATTGGTTTTACATATTTTTTAAATACAACAAAGTACCCTGGAGTTCCCCCGAATGGAACTTACAATAAAAACATCCTTAAACTCTGCTAGTGGATGACTCAAGATGAATGCTGAGAATTACAATTGCACCAGAGTTTCATTAAACCATCCCCTTCCTCCTCTCTCTCGGCTTGGATAATGATTTGTGTCTGCAAGGCTCGGCCTGACTGTAGCCACAGGAAAACGAGACTCAAATATCACAGCCGAAGCTCGGGGCGCTAGCGGTAGAAGGTGACTTTCTTGTGAAAGCGGATCTTCTTCGTGAGATTCAGAACTGAAACTGAATTGATGATAATTTCAATTGCAGACACTGGCACCAAGCACAATTATTTTTTCAAACCTGAGAGTGCCTCTGCTAAAGTAGTTAAGGTTGTATTTTTATGCAAGAAGGAAAAAGTGATGAAAATTTCTTAAAACTCAAGAAACAAAATCCTTGACGCTTTGCCAAAATTCTGCAAAACAAGATCCTTTATGGCAGTGCCTAGCTCTTGACTAAAAAAAAAAAATGTATATATAGATCCAAAAAGATTTTTTTATATACTTTAAGCCGCGCTGAATATTCAATTTAAATCAGCTAAGAATTTTCCAGCTGCATCAAAACAAAAGGTGTGAAAAGTCTTGTTTGTTTGTTTTCTTTAACAGCCACAGAGTAGAAAAGCCTGTCCTCTGTCAGCATGTTGAAATTAAAGATACTTGCTCTCTGTGTGGAGGCAGTGGTCTGCTACGTTTACTGCTGAGAGCTCTCCCTTACCTAGGGAGTAAAACTTTATTAAATGGAGAGCTGTAAGGTCAGCCATAGATGGTTTAAATCTCTGCCACTTCAATAATCACTTTTTTCTCCAGTGGCAGCCCATCCATTAAGGGTGCCCAGGCCCTGCCCCCTCTCTCCACACCACCAACCTATATACAATGGATAGATTCATGAATTACAGTGGCCAGGTTTTTTTTTAAGCATCTAATTAGAGCCTAAATAGGCTTCAAAATAGGGTGGGCTCAGATCGCAGAGAATACGCTCTGATCCCACCTATGTATGTTACAACAGTGAATGACTATTCATTGCTGAAACACTGATCCTTAATCCGGCCAATCAGAAGCCGGTGTGAGACCCTTTTTCCGATTGGCCGAAAAGAGAAGACTCCTGATTGCCCGCTGAAGAGGAGGGAGGAAATGGAAGCCGCTGCCACCGCTGTAATGACTAGTGGAGAGAAGGAGAATGGGAGGGCGCCGCCGCCAACCAGGGGAGGCTGCCGGTGATGGGGTAAGTATGCTACAGGTGGACCGACCGGGGGGGTGGCATACTGTTTGCCACCCCCCAAAAAAATTCCACCGGCTGCTACTGGTCTTCTCCTGGGGGTTCCCTTTCTCCTTTCACCCCCGACTGGGAGAATACAATGTTTCAGCAGGAGGGATTCCCCTGTCAACACTGTCTTTGTTCATGGGGGAATCGTACACATTTCTGTCCTGCTACCCTGTGGAGGCAGCAAATTCACACTGTCTATGGCCTACCTTAAGGGCGATGCATACGGGCCAAATGTCGGTAGCGAAAGGTTGGTTAAAAAAAATGGCCAACATTCAATGCATGAATCTATGTATTGTATACAGCGGCGGTGCGAGAGCAAGAGGGGGCGGCGCTCCGGCGCCCTCTATGGACGCACTGCCACTGCTAGGGGGTGTTTTTTTTATGTGATTTCTCAGCAAAATAAAGCATAGAGACATGGGTGAGATTGCTTTGAATATTAAAAATAATTAATCAGCATTTTTGCTTTGTGGTGCTCAGAAGCAGTGTAGTTCCACTTTAAACCAATTGGAAAATATGGGACACATACTCACTTGGCTTCTGAAGAGTGCATATAAATAAAACAAGAAACAGGTTCTGATATTTGCCTATATACACCGTATTGAAGGACTCTTACTGCCTAATTTGTTATGACTTTATGGACACTTAGCCCAATTTGGAGAATTTCAACTTTTTTACATTTACAGAATCCCAATGGATTGCCCAGTATGTCCCCAGAGGTACCGATATGACCTAAAAATATGTCAAAATATTGGTTTTAAATGAACTAAGAACCAAATATCTGAAAGGAAATGATAAGGATTTCATCCTATTTATTTACATATAACAGTAAATCACAAAAATAAAGTTAGTTACAACTACAATAGTTTCTGTTGTTCTGTGTGCAATGAAAACATGGAACTGAGGTCAGGCAATAATGCAGAGAATCCTGTTTCATAGATCAAGTCAGATTCCCCTTCCACCAACCACCTGCAGGTGCAATGCTCTGCAGGCCCCTCAGAAAACAAATAAATACATTAAAAATGTTTACATCCAAAAATCTATGACTGTATTATTTAAAAAATAAAAAAGGTGAACTTAGCCTTTATGAGATTTTAAAGAATGGTATATAAGTAGGAGCGCTTATGCTAGAGGGGTCCTCCAGGTGCTATATACATTCAGGATCATCTAAGATAGCAGGATAGCAAGCTGACAGGTACTCAAGCAGAACTTACAGAGAGAAGCATGCTCTGGATAGACATGCAGAGAAAGGCGCTTGTAAGTGCAGTATGTCAGAAAGTTTATTAAACCACAGGTTAAAAACACTAATGCCGCTTACACATGGTCGTGTGTAGGCTCCATCAGGTATTTACTGTTGGAATTTCCAACAACAAATGTTTGAGAGCTGGTTCTCAATTTATCCGACAACAAAAGTTCTTTCAGAAATTCCGATCGTGTGTATGCAGTTCAATGCACAAAAATCCTACGCATGCTCGGAAAAAATTTGACGCATGCTCAGAATCATTGAACTTCATTTTTTTCGGCTGGTTGTAGTGTTGTACGGCACCGCGTTCTTGACGTTCGGAATTTCCGTCAACATTTGTGTGACCGTGTGTATGCAAGACAAGTTTGAGCGAACATCCGTCGGAAAAAAATCCACGGTTTTGTTGTCGGAATGTCCGATCATGTGCACGCACCATTACAAGATCACAGAGTAAACAGGCTTATCAATATATCGTGTCCTCTTGAGATGGTCTTCCCTATGACTATGCTGACCAGCAGCTGCAAGAACCGAGGGTCTGCAGAATGTCTGCCACGTTTCCTGAAACCACTGTGGGACACAGGGGGGCAGATGTGACGTTAGTAACGGGGTGGTTACTAGTTTCGGAGCATGCTCAGAGGCTCCGTCTTCCAAATCTATTTCATTAAGTTTTATTCGCCAGTGGTTTTGGAATGCATTGGTTGTAGCTACAACCCGCTGCACTAAAACTTTGAGCTGGGACTGTGCTGCAACACTGCTCAACACATTTCAATGCAAATGGTGTGTGTGAGCCCCTGAAACTGATTATTTTTTTTTTTTTTTTGGGATCTTTGAGGATATTTCAGAATGATCTACTTCACAGTACAAGCAACTAGAGAGGTCAGGTTTGGCTTGCAAGTTCACTAATGTGAGGGGTTATCATTGTTGTTTTAATAAATAAAAAGGGCCTACTAATGTCTTAATTAGGAACTTCATTAAAGGGGTTGTAAAGGTTTTTTTTTTCTAAATAGGTTCTTTTAAGCTAGTGCATTGTTGGTTCACTTACCTTTTTCCTTTGATTTCTCTTCTAAATGTTTTTTTTCTTTGTCTGAATTTCTCACTTCCTGTTCCTCCTCATTAAGCTTGCCCCCATCATCCAAGCCATTCTGTCTGGGGGTTAGTCAGTGTGCTCACCCCCTCCCTTGGGACTACATCCCTGCGGGGAGATGCTGTGTCTCCCCGCAGGGATGTAGTCCCAAGGGAGGGGGCGAGCACACTGACTAACCCCCAGCCAGAAGGGCTCAGGTGATGGGGGCAAGCTTATTGAGGAGGAACAGGAAGTGAGAAATTCAGACAAAGAAAAACTAATTTTAGAAGGGAAATCAAAGGAAAAGGTAAGTGAACCAACAATGCACTAGCTTAAAGGAACCTATTTCGAAAATAAAAACGAACCTCTACAACCCTTTTAAGGTCTAACTCTAGCTTTGAAAAAAAAATACTTACCTTATCTCCAGCACTGCCCCCCAAAGACTCACAACTCTGCCATTCAATGCCAATCCTCTAATAGGTTACATGGCATTTAGGGTCATCTAACCCACTTGTGAGCCCAAGGCATCATGGTCTGATGTCATCAGACCATGCTGGACTCACAGGAAAATGCTGTAGGGAAAAGCGCCAGTCTCTGCAGCATTCAGGACTTACCCACAAAATAAAAGGGATGGAGGGGTGTTCCAAGGAGGAATGAGGGGATGGGCAAAATTAGGGAGGGGTTTAGGAATTTAAATATATGTGTGTTGACACTGAGCATTCTGCCTAATGAATTTGGATCTGTCCACTTTTTTCAGAAAGCTGACGTTACCTGGATATACCTAACATTTTATCTTACACACCTGGCAGACTTGCAAACTTCATGTTTGTACTCCTCACAGGGGAGACTACATGTACAGGCTCAGATGAAGAGAGGCTGCACTCCCACCCCGAAGCATTGTGAAAAACTTCAAAATCTGGCAGCGATGGAATTCTCATACTAACCAAGTGGGCACTCTGACTATAACATACTTGCAGTGTTACCTTGACACCATTAACAGTCCACCAATTTTAGTTCCTGGAGTTCCACTTTAAAAGATGTCATAAGCAAGCAAAATGATTATTGCCGTAAAAAGGTATATCAAAATATAATACATTTTGGATATTTCCCTAAAATAGGGCTCCTAAGTTTTATTTCTAGAACAATCTCAGAAAGGAAATGAGATCAAGACTAAATTTAAATATAGCTTCACAGCTCAGCCCAACGGAGGAATGTCCTGGCTGATTATCGAGAGCCCGACTCCCTCTGCATTGAAGTGTGTTCAAAGATACATCATTTAAGCAACAAAATTAAGACACATTTGCTCTTTGATTTTACTTTTCAACGTTCATCTGGATAAGGGGTGTACAGTATGAATAATAACAATAAACAGACGGGTAATTGGTTTTGAAGACTTGTGGGTGTTGTGATTTTTTGCTATTTAAAATATCATGTTTGTTGTGTAATAAAAAGTTAAAATTGTTTCCGTAAAGGAAAAATTGTGTTAAAAACTGATACTGTCTCTATTCACTGTGTATTTGGCCTAGTCTGTGGACACCTAAGCATTACATCTATATGAGTTTCTTGGACATCCCATTCCAAAACCAATGGAATTATTATGCGGTTGCCAAAAGCTGAGGTTCAAAGAGGAAAACACCATATACTGGAAGACCATGTTGATACCATGCCCCTGAAAATTTCATCTGCTTGGTATGGGAAATGTAGACACAACCCTCCCTTTATTCCCCAAAGTAATGCTTCCTGTCTCAGCAAACTATAACTACTGTATTTATTGGCGTATAACACTCATTTTTTTACCTTGAAAATAGAGGGTAAACTGTGCCTGCGTGTTATACGCAGGGGGCTGTCGATAGTTTTTTTCTGAAACTTCCCTCTTAAAGTTAGGGTGCGTGTTATACGCCTGTGCGTGTTATATGCCAATAAATACGATAAGTCCAGATGGGAAGTCAATCTTTGCTTACTTTTAGAAAGTTGGTACTTCCTCATTTTGTGTTAAATGTCTATAACATAGGGTGACCAGTAGGGATGAGCCGAACATACCCGCGTTCGGTTTGCACCAGAACCGTCAAACAGACCGACCGTTCACGCCAACATTTAGAACCCCATTGAAGTCTATGGGACTCGAACGTTCGAATTCAAAAACGCTCATTTTAAAGACCAATATTCAAGTTATTGTTGGAAAACATCTTTGAGAACCCGGGTCATTTTTTTAGGAGCAGGACTCCTGAAAAAGTGACCGTTTTTAAAACTTTTTTCCATTGATACATGTTCCCTCGGGCAAGACCCGGGTTCTCAAAGACGTTTTCACAGGCAAGCTATAGACACAAAGCAGGTACAATATTTAATTTAATTGTATTAATTTTTTTTTTTTAATTTAAGCATCATTAAAATCACTGCTCCAAGAGCAGTGATTTTAATAATGTTTAAATAAAAATAAAAAAATTAAAAATTCCTTTAAATATTGTACCTGCAGTGCTGGGTGTCTATAGTTTGCCTGTGAAAACGTCTTTAAGAACCCGGGTCTTGCCAGAGGGAACATGTATCAATGGAAAAAAGTTTTAAAAACTATAGTTTTTTCAGGACTCCTGAAAAAACGACAGTTTTTAAAAAACTTTTTTTCCATTGATATATGTTCCCTCGGGCAAGACCGGGTTCTCAAAGACGTTTTCACAGGCAAACTATAGACACCCAGCAGGTACAATATTTAAAGGAATCATTCATTTTTCCAGGAGCAGTGATTTTAATGATGCTTAAAATAAAAAAATTTAAATACAATTCCTTTAAATAATGTACCTGCTGTGTGTCTATACGTCTTTAAATAGCCCAATCACCTGCCTGCCAGTAAATTAGGAAGAACTGATCTATCGAAGCTATACAGTGTATAAATATATGTACAACTCCTAGGGATGTATATATATCCTCTACACACTGTAAATTAAGCTAAACTGACTAGCCTGCCTGCTCTATCTAGCTATCTAAAAAGACAATCTCTTTGTCTCTCTGACTGCTTTAATTAACAAGCCGAAACACACTACACGAGGCCGCCCAGCAGGTGGCCTTTTATAGTGTGGGGCGTGTGCTAAAGCCCTGAGCCATAATTGGCCAAAGCCACCCAGGCTTTGGCCAATTATAGCTCTTCGTTTTTTGCGTGCTGTGATTGGCCAAGCATGCGGGACATACAGCATGCTTGGCCAATCATCAGCGCGCAATGCCGCAGTGAATTATGGGCCGTTTTGCGTCACTCAAATTCGGCGCGAACGACCGTTTTTGTTCGAATTTCGTCAAACGTACGAACAGACAATGTTTGAGTCGAACATACGTTCGTATCGAACGCGAAGCTCATCCCTAGTGACCAGACATCCCCGGTTTCCGGGGGCAGTCCCTGGATTAAGGACACTGTCCCCAGACCAAGTCTGTCCCCCGTTTTGTCTCGAGATTGGATTTGAACAGGGGCTGGGGAAATTTCAAAGACAGTCAGTGCAATATTAAAAAATAAAAATTCTGAATTACACACCTCCGCTCTGCCGCTCCTTTTAGCTTGGGGGGGGGGTGTATTTTTTTCATTATTTGTGCTCCTTTCTGCTGGTCATGTGCTGGTCGGAGCAAAGGGAATATTTCTTCCGTTTTGGGTGCATGCCAATTCAGCTCCACTCGCATGTTCTTCTGCCTTGGCTCAAGTCCCAGACAGTCATCTGCCTATCTCCTTGCCTTCCCTGGCAGAGTGATCTTCCTCCCCACCCAGTAGTAGCTGGGGCCTGGACAGTAAGATTTGACAGGCTGTGAGGCAGGGGCTACAAGCAGAGAGTCGCTGATTGCCGCCATTACTATTAAAAAAAAAATGCCCCCGGATTTAATTAAAAATATCTGGTCACCTTACTATAACATCTTTCTCTTGATTTGGAAAGGCTTTCCACAAGATTTGGAGTGTGTCATTGGAGTTTTTGTTTATTCAGCCAAACAGCATTTGTTGGGTCAGGTTGGATGAGAAGACCTGACTCACAATTGACGTACAAATTTAATTTTGTCAGTTATGGGGAGATTTTCCTTCACTTATTAATCTGGAAACACAATAGGGGTGTACTCACTTTTGTTTCCAGCTGTTTAGACAATAATGGCTGTGTGTTGAGTTTTTTTGAGAGAACAGCAAATGTACACTGTCATACAAGCTGTACACTCACTACTTTACATTGCAGAAAATTGTAATTTCTGTTGTCACATTAAAAGGTATAATAAAATATTTACAAAAATGTGAGGGGTGTACTCACTTTTGTGAGATACTGTAAGTTTTGGGAAACAAAAATCAATAAATCATTTCCGACTTTGAAAGTGACAAGTACAAGAAAAACCCAAATGTTGGGCTGTTCCCAGAAAAGTAATCTTCCAATGGTAACCTGGGAGGCCCCAAGGGATTCCCTTAATTTGAATGAACTTCCTCTCTCATCTTGTTTTGGATATGGGACAGGAAGTAATGGGACACAGATGGCAAAAAAAAAAATCTGACATGGACTATAACCCTCCTTTACTCCATCCAAAATGAAAAAAAAAAATATTCTGTGTCTATAGTTCTACTTTAAAACACAGGAACTGAAGTGGAGGGCTGGTTATTTTTCTCACTTCTAACCCAAACTTTCAGGGAACAAATAGTTTTGTATGCATTTTCTCTATATATTGTGTTCAGGACTAAAAGCATAAAACATGTAAGTATAGGTTTTATTTTTCTTTCAAATAGTTTTTATTGATAAATTCAAATACAGCAGTGAGTTACATCTAGGTGAACAAGCCATGAGCAGTATTGAATACAGCAAAGGGTTTCCAAATGTGTATAAACAAACACATAGGGCCAGATTCAGGTAGAGTTAGGCTGGAGTATCAGTGATACTCCAGCCTAACTCTCACTTTGAGCCGGCGTTTCTGTTTTCTGTAAGCAGAAAACATGAAACGCCGGGTTGGAGTTACTATACGAGCGGCGTAATTGTATTTCGCAGTCGTATCGTAACTTCAAGTTTAAAAATGGTGCGCGGGGCGTTCCCGCTGATTAACGCAGAGAATATGTTAATCAGCGGGAATCGGAAATTCACGATCGTATTCGGGCCCGACGCAATGACTTTCCGACGTTTCCGTAAGAGATACGCGGCGCAAAGATAAAGCAGCCCCCTAGTGGAGTATCCTATGTTAAGTATGGCCGTCGTCATCGCGTCGAAAAAAAAAAAAAAATTGCGTTATTTGCGTAAAACGTCCGTGAATGGGGATTGACGTCATTGACGTTCCCTGAAAGAATTTGGAGCATGCGCATTGACAGTCGACGCATGCACAGTACGTTCGCCGTGGGATCGCGCATAGTTAACATAATACACGCCCCCTACCCGCCCAATTTGAATTCCGCCTGCTCATTTTCGCTACGCCGCCGCAACTTTAGGAGCAAGTGCTTTGTGAATAACAGTACTTGCTCCTAAAGTTACGGCGGAGTAACGTAAATGAGAAACGTTACTCCAGATTAAAGATTCGCCCATCTACCTGAATCTGGCCCATAATGTATCAGGACAGTCGGATTACATAGAACTGTAAACATTAGGAATAACCATAAGGGAGTGCAATATCTATGCTAAGAAGGGGGGGTAGGGGGAAGGGGCTTCACACAGGAGGGGAGGGGGTGGAGCACATCAAGGACAGGACGGAGCGTCAGTTAATTCCCTCAGTATAGGTTTTATTTTTGATCAGGTAAATGTAAAAACTCTATACATATTGAAGTGGAGGTCCACCATAAAAAAATAAAAAATAAAATAGCCAGAAAGGCTCCAAAAAATTTGAAAATAAATAAATAAATTTAATACCTACCAGAAATGGCTGTTACTAGGCAGATGGTCCGATCTGCCACTTCCTCATCCGTTGTGATGTTCTGTGTTCTGCTTCTCGCGTTGCCTCCTGGGACATGAGGCACGCTGCCTTCTGGGACACACAGGACACACCGCCCATTCACAAAGCACCGCGCGACTTGCGCATGCACAGTAGGAAATGTGCAGTGAAGCCGCAAGGCTCCACTGCCTGTTACCCTAAGGGCCCTTTCACACTGGTGCGTTTTTGCCGCGTTTTTGCCGCGTTTTCGCGGTAAAAATATCGCTATTAAAACGCTATTAAAACGCCCTCATGAAATGAATTAAAAAACGCTGTAAAAGCGGTAAAAACGCGTTAAAATCGCGGTTAAAAACGGAGCGTTAAAATCGCGGTGAAACACCGCGGTGAAACACCGCGATTTTACCCCGCGGTTTTACCGCGTTTTTACTGCGTTTTTCATTCATTTCAATGGATAGGAGCATGGGGAGCGTTTTAATAGCGATATTTTTACCGCGAAAACGCGACAAAAACGCGGCAAAAACGCACCAGTGTGAAAGGGCCCTTAGTGAGGATGGCGGCGATGGGACCTGCCACAATCTACGAATCGGCCTTGGGCGGCCGACGTCGCGGGCACCTTGGACAGGTAAGTGTTCTCATTAAAAGTCAGGAGCTACAGTGTTTGTAGCTGCTGACTTTAAATTTTTTTTTTTTTTAAAGCTGGTCCTCTGCTTTAATATTTTATATGTACAAAATTGTAAATTGCTTCCTCTTTTCCAATTAGACTAATTCAACTTTTTTTAATGTGAATAGCTTGTATTGTGAAAAGACCTCAGTACATAGCAATAATTTCCAGTAGTAAAATTAAGTATAGCATCTTATCATTGTGAACTTTAAAAAATATACTGTATATACTTGAGTATAAGCCGATCGAATATAAGCCGAGGCACCTAATTTTACCACAAAGAAATGGGAAAACGTATTGACTCGAGTATAAGCCTAGGATGTCCATCTGTATGCCTCACTGTGGCTCACTGTGTCTATGCCTTACTGTGTCCATTCCTCACTGTGCCCATGCCTTACTGTGCCCATGCCTCACTATGCCCATGCCTCACTGTGTCCATGACTAGACTGACATTTAACATGGGAGTTTATGGAAGGGGTTCCCATCTTTGAAAAATCGGCTGTAGGTTCCCCAGACAACAAACTTTGCACACTTGTAGATGGGGCTACATATGTGCCAAATTCCGGGTCCAGGGGACCTATGACCGGCCGGTACCGGGTCCCCAAATTTATCGGAGAAATTACCGTTTAACATGGGAGTCTATGGAAGGGGTGCCCAGTTTGAAAAATCTGTGCTCCCCGGCCCTAGGTCCCCCAGACAACAAACTTTGCACACTTGTAGAAGTGTGGCAAGTTTGGGGTTAAGGGGACCTACGACCGGCCAGTACCGGGTCCCCAAAGTCCAGGAGATCAAGCGCAAAAAGATGACTCGAGTATAAGCCGAGGGGGGCATTTTCAGCACAATAAAATAAATATAAAATACATTGTCAAAAGTATTAGGATACCTGTCTTTACACGCACATGAACTTTAATGGCATCCCAGTCTTAGTCCATAGGGTTCAATATTAAGTTGGTCCACCCTTTGCAGCTATAACAGCTTCCATTCCACAAGGAGTTAGAAGTCCAAAAGGTTTGGAAGTGTGTCTATGTGAAAGTTTCCCCATTCTTCCAGAAGCACATTTGTTAGGTCAGACACTGATGTTGGACAACAAGGTCTGGCTCGCAGTCTCCGCTCTAATGCCGCGTACACACGGTCGTTTTTTGCGATGAAAAAAAACGACGTTTTTTAAAACGTCATTTAAATTGATCGTGTGTGGGCAAAACGTCGTTTTTTGTCTTCAAAAAAACGAGCAAAAAAAAATTCCAACATGCTTGAATTTTTTGTGTCGTTTTTCAAAACGTCGTTTTTTGTTTCACAAAAAGTCACCGTGTGTAGCAAAAACGTCTTTTAAAACGACGTTTTTCAACCCGCGCATGCCCAGAAGCTAGTTATGAAGCGAGCTTCAATGGAAAAGAGTGGTGAACGTAACCTCGCTTTTTGTGAAAAAACGATGGTGTGTATGCAAAATTGTCTTTGAAAAGTGACGTTTCAAAAACGTCGTTTTTTACTTCACAGAAAACGTCATTTTTTTTCATCGCAAAAAACGACCGTGTGTACGCGGCATAACTCATCCCAAAGGTGTTTATAGCTGCAAAGGGTGGACCAACTCAATATTGAACCCTACGGACTAAGACTGGGATGTCATTAAAGTTCAAAGCGTATATATAACCTATTGTTCAGAATAACTTGTACAGCACAGATTTAGGGACATATTGGGATTGATTTGCTGAAACTGGAGAGTGCAAAATCTGGTGTAGCTCTGCAGAGTAACCAATCAGCTTCTATTTTTTTTTTGCTAAAGCATAACTGAACTGAGGTTAGATGCTTATTGGCTACTATGCACGACTGCACCAGATTTTGCCTTCTCCAGTTTTAGTAAATCAACCCCATTGGTTTAAAAAATGTATAACAAAACAACGTATTTCACAAGCTTTAAGGTTTTTAGCTCTTGGTTGGGACAGACAGTGTGCACACTAATAATGAGGATCTGAAAGCAGTACAGAGAGGGTTAATTACATACAATTTTAGAAATTAGAAAGTACAGTCCCCGAATTATGAACGCATAAAGGACTGTAGGTTTGTTCGTAAGTGAAATTTGTTTGTAAGTCGGAACACTGCTTGTAAGTGTAACTTCCACCTGTGCAGGGATGTGAGATGTTCCGGCTTCCACCTGTGCAGGGATGTGGCATGTTCCGGCTGCTTCTGGGGCTCTTCTAGCCATGCAGTACATGAAGTACTGCAGTGTGGAATGTGGCAAGATAGCTGCTCGGAGGTATCCAGGACCATCGCATTAAGGCCCGATCGTAAGTAGGAGTTGTTCGTAAGTCGGGCGTTCTTAAGTCAGAGACTTCCTGTAAAAAGGTAAGAACCATTGTTTAATTTAATTACCGTATTTATCGGCGTATAACACGCACAGGCGTATAACACGCACCTTAACTTTAAGATTTAAGTTTCAGGAAAAAAACTTTCCACAGCCCCCTGCGTATAACACGCAGGCACCACATTTTACCCTCTATTTTCAGGGTACAAAAAAGTGAGTGTTATACGCCACTAAATACAGTGGGCCAGATTCTCATCGGCGATACGTCGGAGTATCTCAGATACCCCGTCGTATCGCCTTTTTTTTTGCCTCGTATCTATGCGCGTGATGCTTAGCATCACTTTTGCATAGATACGCTGCAACATCCGACAAGTGTAAAACCATTACACTTGCGGATCGTAGGTGTAATGACAACTCCGGCCACTAGATGGCATTTACGTTGTTTTCTCATTTGCCTATGCAAATGAGGCTAGTATGCCGATTCCTGATCGCTTTTACGCCGCCCCGTCGTCGCGTACGTCGTTTTCGTCCGCGTAAGGTTACCCCAGCTTCTATGTGGAGTAACCTTACGAAGTTCCGTCGGATGCCGTCGGGTGCCGTCGGATGCCATGTTAAGTATGGCGTCGGGTCAGCGTCGTTTTTTTCCGTCGCTTATGTCGTTTTACTAACTCGTTCGCGAATAGGGAGTTGCGTAAATGACGCTCACGTCGTTTTGATGTCGGTTTCAACTACGCTTTCCGACGTGAGCTGGAGCATGCGCACTGGGCTTTTTCCCCAGCTGGCGCATGCGCAGTTCGTTCGACGCGGGGGCGCGCTTAATTTAAATACAAGCCATCCCATTTGAATTGCGCGGGTTTACGCTGGGCGATTTACGCGACACCGGCGAAAACTACGGAGCAAGTGCTTTGAGAATAAAGCACTTGCTCTATTACGATGCGACGGCGTAGTGTAAATGGCTTACGTTACGCCGCCGGAATTCTTAGAGAATCTGGCCCAGTAAGTTATGCCATGTGAATGGGAATCTGTAACACATACTGGGCCAGATTCTCATAGAATTCCGGCGGCGTAGCGTAAGCCATTTACACTACGCCGCCGCATCGTACTAGAGCAAGTGCCTTAATCTCAAAGCACTTGCTCCGTAGTTTTCGCCTGCGTCGCATAAATCGCCCAGTGTAAACCCGCACAATTCAAATGGGGCGGCTTGTATTTAAATTAAGCGCGCCCCCGCATCGAACGAACTGCGCATGCGCCGGCCGGGGAAAAAGCCCAGTGCGCATGCTCCAAAGGACGTCACATTTTCTCAATGTAAACGACGTAATCGCAGTGTACGCCAGCCCCATTGAGAATCGACATACGCAAACGACGTAAACGGCGCACAACACGACGCGGTCCCGAGGCCATACTTAACATGGCATCCGACGGCATCCGACGGTACTTCGTAAGGTTACTCCACATCGAAGCTGGGGTAACCTTACGCGGACGAAAACTACGTACGCGACGACGGGGCGGCGTAAAAGCGATCAGGAATTGGCGTACTACCTAATTTGCATATGCAAATGAGAAAACAACGTAAAGGCCACCTAGTGGCCGGAGTTGTCATTACAACTACGATCCGCAAGTGTAATGGTTTTACACTTGTCGGATGTAGAAGCGTATCTATGCAAAAGTGATGCTAAGCATCACGCGCATAGGTACGAGACAAAAAAAACGACGATACGACGGGGTATCTGAGATACTCCGTCGTAACGCCGCTGAGAATCTGGCCCAGTGTAACCTGTAATGTAGGTATTATCTCAATTTACGTGCAAAAGTAGAAATATAAATGTAAAGCACCTCCTACTGTCATTTAGTTGGCCACACCCAACCTTTCCATCATTGTTCTCTTTGAGGTGCCCAGTAATGCTTTTATAAACCAATTAAAATGACACTCAGGAATCAATTCTGTTTTCAAATACAATTGCTTTCTTTTTCCAAATGTATTTGATTTTCACATTAACGCTTTCCAAATTAAAATAAAAAAGAGCTATGCATGAATGTTTTTCTTTTCTTTCTTTTTTTTTAAATTGTTACTTGTGTTTGTTTAAATTTGAAGACTTTTTTTTTCTTATTTCCTTAATAGACTTTTTTTTTTTATAATTCTGTTCTATGGTCCCAGTACAATAAAAATGTTTTATTTAATATAAGTTCTCATGAAAACCATTGTTAACATATTAAAACTAGGCATCTTCAAGCCATTCCTAAAAAAAAATAGGTTGACATTAATAGTTCACACCAGCTCCATGCTGATGACATTTCCTTCCTTTCCCGTTCCAGATGTCATTAAAGTGCACAGCTCAAACTTTGCACAACCCTTTCTACTTTATTTGAAGACGACAGACTTAACATTTTGTCACGGTTGGTCTTTGTCTTTGGTTATGTTTGAGCTGGCTGTGAAATCACTGCGTGACAGCCAAAAAGTGACACTGAGCGAAAATCACATCAAATATCTTTTTAGAGGAGCTCTGAAATGCTTCTTCTGTTATCGTTAATAAAATTAAAATCAAGTTAAATTATGCATTAATCAAAAAGAAAAAACTCAAGCATTTCTAATCAAAATTGCTAACCAGTTTTATCGCTTTTCTGTGCAGCCATTGTTCAGCTCCACTTTTATGCAATATCACAACTTTACTGTGAAAACTGAAACTACTGTGCTCTAAGACCTCAATTTTTTTCTCTCTAGGCTCTTTGCTCTTTTCCTGCCTGCATGCACTCTAGCAATGGCTATGTGGCATTTATCAAGGTGAGCTTGCTGTTGGTTACAACAGCTGACCATGCCTGCACAAAGTGTGTTAAAATTGCAACTTGTAATACATATTTATAACTCATTGTTAAACTATCCATGTGACCGGGCGCACTGACACCAATTTTCGAAACCCCTTCATTCGGACCTGGGCTTTATTCATCTACTGTAGAATTTCTTTCTAAGTTGGAATGACCCAAAATACATCGCTTATCACCTGATTAAACAATATCACGGCCCTATGTGGAAAAAGTCTAATGCGCTACTGTGAGTAAACTGTGGTGGAGGGGTGGATAGCTACCACTAATTGGAGCAGCTCAATCGTGTGTTCACAATCACAAAATGATAATAGGTAAAAAGGGTGATAAGCGCTACAAAAAGCTGGTGCATAAATCCTGCAAAAATACTATAGTGACAGAAATATATATAACACGCAATATGCAAAAACAAATACAAAATCAAACCACAGCTGTTGCAAAGTGATGAAGCTGGATATTGCTAAATGCGACTAAGCTAAACAGTGCTAGATCAAGTGGCCTCAAAGGAAACAAATGATGCTAGATGATCATGAATAAAGTCCAGTGATAAAACATAAATGTGACCGAAGGTGAGTAGGTGGTGAAGTCCCTTGAGGGTGGTGGGGGATGTGCTGGATTGAATCTATAGTACCAGGCCGGATGGGGCCGGCAACAGCTGGCGGGCTGGATAATAATCAGATGGATGACTTATCCCACGATGTTTAAACAGTGCTGGACATCCCCAACAGGTAATGTAGTTCCCTTACCTTCCGGGTGCTATATGAAAGCATATAGTTGGATGGATCCAGGTATGCAGGTTTTCACTGTCACAGGTGGGTGTCCTCTGTTGTATCCAGGAACCGTTACTGATCCAAACTCAAACGTCCAAGTGTTGGATATGGTGAATGGGAGATGTAAAACGGAAGGAGATCTCCAATGGTGAAGTATGTTTAACCAATCGTGGGTTTATTATAAAAATATATATATGGTATAAACAATAAAGAAATTCAGTTCAACAATGTAACAGATGGACTACAAAAGTCCAGGCATGCACTAAAAAGTACAAAATAGAAGTTAAAATGAAAGTGAAAATAAAATAAAAATAAAAGGCAAAAGTGGGTGGCCAGCAATGAAAGTCGGGGACAGTACGATCGTACCGCCGACTAAATCTGAATTCAAAGCTGATGAGACCAACAGCGCACAAAAATGGGGACAAATCGATCGTACCGCCGACTGTATTCAAAAATATGGCCCGGCTGATGCGGCTAAAGCGTGAACGCGGCTTTTCCCTACGGCGTTACGTCACGTTCCTCGTGACTTCATCAGGGGATGCCTATTGGTTGTCGAGTCACGCCTTATATCTGCTTAAAACCGGATGTAAACATGCCGCCATTTTCTTGAAGTCCCGATCTGGGGACATAATACTTTATAATGGGGAAATGTTTAAAAGTAAAAGACAAAAACGGACTGCTCTGAAAAAATGTTCTATGTATCGTACGTCTGGATTAGAGAGTTAATTGCTCAATGTAAAATGCTGACACGGGATGTATCTAGATGGTATACGGCTATGGGGATATTTGTGATCCTCATAAATGAACCTACCACGTCGATACATAAAGCTCCCACCAGGTGCGTAATATTCCATGGCTAAAATGACAGATACCCTCTGAATTGTGAATGAGAGGGTGATGGTGGACAAAAGGCCATCTTCGAGACCTCAGGCTGATGGATACATTAAGGTGGTGGTATCTTGTCAGGTGTATGTGGTAGATAAGATCATGTGTATGTGACACCTGACAAGATACCACCACCTTAATGTATCCATCAGCCTGAGGTCTCGAAGATGGCCTTTTGTCCACCATCACCCTCACCTCAGTTTAAGTATAGGCGCTCATTAGCACCCTTAGACATAGATACCAGTTCACCCATAAGGGAACCAAGCCACCCACTATGAGCATAGACCCAGTTTCATTCACAATTCAGAGGGTATCCGCTCGTTTATTCATCACCATTTATTGACCTTCAGTGTCATATGAATTAATATTTTTTTCTCTATATGTCCATGATCATTTATTCCATCTAGTATACGTTGTCATTTGTAGGTCAACCTAGTATCATTGTACTCCACCAGGTAGCATAAAGAGTACACCCATATGACTACTGTGGATGTCATTTTAGCCATGGAATATTACGCACCTGGTGGGAGCTTTATGTATCGACGTGGTAGGTTCATTTATGAGGATCACAAATATCCCCATAGCCGTATACCATCTAGATACATCCCGTGTCAGCATTTTACATTGAGCAATTAACTCTCTAATCCAGACGTACGATACATAGAACATTTTTTCAGAGCAGTCCGTTTTTGTCTTTTACTTTTAAACATTTCCCCATTATAAAGTATTATGTCCCCAGATCGGGACTTCAAGAAAATGGCGGCATGTTTACATCCGGTTTTAAGCAGATATAAGGCGTGACTCGACAACCAATAGGCATCCCCTGATGAAGTCACGAGGAACGTGACGTAACGCCGTAGGGAAAAGCCGCGTTCACGCTTTAGCCGCATCAGCCGGGCCATATATTTTTGAATACAGTCGGCGGTACGATCGATTTGTCCCCATTTTTGTGCGCTGTTGGTCTCATCAGCTTTGAATTCAGATTTAGTCGGCGGTACGATCGTACTGTCCCCGACTTTCATTGCTGGCCACCCACTTTTGCCTTTTATTTTTATTTTATTTTCACTTTCATTTTAACTTCTATTTTGTACTTTTTAGTGCATGCCTGGACTTTTGTAGTCCATCTGTTACATTGTTGAACTGAATTTCTTTATTGTTTATACCATATATATATTTTTATAATAAACCCACGATTGGTTAAACATACTTCACCATTGGAGATCTCCTTCCGTTTTACATCTCCCATTCACCATATCCAACACTTGGACGTTTGAGTTTGGATCAGTAACGGTTCCTGGATACAACAGAGGACACCCACCTGTGACAGTGAAAACCTGCATACCTGGATCCATCCAACTATATGCTTTCATATAGCACCCGGAAGGTAAGGGAACTACATTACCTGTTGGGGATGTCCAGCACTGTTTAAACATCGTGGGATAAGTCATCCATCTGATTATTATCCAGCCCGCCAGCTGTTGCCGGCCCCATCCGGCCTGGTACTATAGATTCAATCCAGCACATCCCCCACCACCCTCAAGGGACTTCACCACCTACTCACCTTCGGTCACATTTATGTTTTATCACTGGACTTTATTCATGATCATCTAGCATCATTTGTTTCCTTTGAGGCCACTTGATCTAGCACTGTTTAGCTTAGTCGCATTTAGCAATATCCAGCTTCATCACTTTGCAACAGCTGTGGTTTGATTTTGTATTTGTTTTTGCATATTGCGTGTTATATATATTTCTGTCACTATAGTATTTTTGCAGGATTTATGCACCAGCTTTTTGTAGCGCTTATCACCCTTTTTACCTAATATCACGGCCCTATTTCACTTTTTTCTTCCACACCTTGCAGCCAACACTGGTTTCCACTTTCCCAGCTGAAAGGGTTCCTTCATAGGCTTAAGGCTGAGGTTCCCCATATAGGTGGTATTCACATTTAGGTGGGATTCCCATAATTCTCTTCTTTTTGTATTGAGGTTCCCCAGGCCCCAGACATCACTACCTTGGAATGGTTTATTTCCCAAGACTCATTTTGTTTCTCGATTGTATAGGAATTTTGAGGGAAGGGAGTTGCCAGGCGGAACTTCCAGTCATATCAAAGTGGGAATCCCACCTCCAGAACTCCATTTCCCCAGAGGAATGAAATAAGTGTTTATTTTTTACTCATAGTCATAAGCTATCTATGTCCTCCTATTTCCAAGAGAAGAGTTACAAGATCCCTATGGCACTGGACCTCGGTGGATCTACATCTGATGTTCCCTTCCTCACCCACTGAGTGTTGTAGATGTGAGGAGGGGGTTGGTTCCCTGTTACATATCTGGTGAGGTAGCCACTTAAACTCTCCTTTCTGGCAAAAAAACTTCACCTCTTACATTTCGATGTGTAGTTCTAATATACAGGCATCTCCGGCAGTAACTCTGCTGTCAATTATTCCTGGTTCCATCTCAAAGGTCAAAGGGCATTCTGCGGCACTGCCTATTGGCAGTACACACTGCTATCTCCTGGCACTGGAAATACTGTATACCTCTGCCCCCAGTTTTTTGGAATGGGCTCAGATACTTAATGATATAATGGCCATGCAGGCACTGTTTGTGGTGATCCCCAAAAAAATCCATCCCCCCGGACCTGTTGGAAGGCCTACAGCAATTTAGACCCTTTTAAAGCCTTAACCCCCGCTCATCCCCACTGAGCAAGCAGATGACAGGGTGGTCCCTGCACACTGTGCATGGACTGCCCTGTCAGATCTCCGCTCTCCCCTATGGGGGGATCGGATGAACATGGACTGTCTTTCTGTGTTCACCCGATCCGATCCGCAGACGGGTGGAAAAATAGGGTTTTCATCCGTCTGCAGAATCGGAGGATTGCGGACCCGGAAGAGATCACGTGTCAGCGGATGTTCACCCGCTGACACCCGCAATCTCATAGGGATCATTGTATGTCCCTTTTTCATCCGTAAACAGATGGATGAAAAAGCGGACATACGATCCGCATGTGTGAAAGAGCCCTTACCCTGTTAAACCTTGCTGCCACTAGGGATGAGCCGAACACCCCCTGTTCGGTTCGTACCAGAACCTTCGAACGGACTGAACGTTCGAGCGAACATTTAAAACCCCATTGACATCTATGGGACTCGAACGTTCAAATTCAAAAGTGCTCATTTTAAAGCCTAATATGCAAGTTATTGTAGTAAAACGTCTTTGAGAACCCGGGTCTTGCCCCAGGGAACATGTATCAATGGAAAATTTTAAAAAACTGTAGTTTTTTCAGGAGCAGGACTCTTGAAAAAATAACAGTTTTTAAAACTTTTTTTGCATTGATACATGTTCCCTCGGGCAACAAAGACGTTTTCACAGGCAAACTATAGACACCCAGCAGGTACAATATTTAATTTTTTTTTCTATTCAAGCATCATTAAAATCTGATTTTATGATGCTTAAATAAAAATAAAAATTCCTTTAAATATTGTACCTGCTGGGATGTATATATATCCTCTACACACGCCTGCTCTATCTACCTGCAAAAAATGACACTCTCTGTCTCTCTCTGTTCTCTGTTAACTGCCGCAACACACTACACAAGGCCGCCCTACAAGCGGCCTTGTATAGTGTGTGGCGTGTACTAAACCCTCATAGCCATAATTGGCCAAATCCACCCTGGCTTTGGCCAATTATGGCTCTCCATTTTTTGCACACTGTGATTGGCCATGCATGCAGGTCATAGTGCATGCTTGGCCAATCATCAACCCCAGTGAATTATGGTCAATGACGCGCCACTCGAATTTGGCGCGAACGGCCCATAACATTCGAATTTCGACGAATGGTCGAACAGATGATGTTAGAGCCAAACATACGTTTCGAATCGAACGCGGAGCTCATCCCTAGCTGCCACTATTGGCTTACTACTGATTGTTATATTGTCGTATAAACAGTGAAGTTGGCAACCTATTCTACTCCATACGTAAGTCACTCTTTTCTGTTGGGGGTGACCTATATTTGACAAGTTTTTGCTCACCATTTTCAACTATTATTTCATGACTTTGTATTGAAATACTGTATTAAAAAGATATTTAACCAAAATGGCAACTTGTAATCTCCAATGGGATCACATGTGACAAGATAAGAATGCTGTAGCACAATTGGGGAAGAGGGACAGAGATTTGTTACCCCATAACATGAAGTATCTGAACAAGTACCTTGGTGACAGAATCACCAAATATTTTAATAAATACTATGGATTAAAAAAATCCAAAATGTCCTAGCACTATTTTATTTTTTTACCTTGTTCTTGTAGCAAGAAATACTATAGATTGTATTACTCTCTGTGACATCCTCACTATAAGCTAGCAAAATTCCTGCAGAGGCAGCTGCAAGTTTTTTTTCAGTCACTGTTGTTGCAGGCTTGACCCAAGAACTACATTGTCTAAGAACCTTTTTTTGCTAAACACACTGGCCGGGATTCAGAAAGAACTTACACCGACGTATCTACTGATACGCCGCGTAAGTCCACGGATGCGCCGTCGTATCTATGCGCTGTACCCACAAAACTAGATACGCCTGAAAATAGCTTTCTTCCGACCGACGTAACTTTCCTACGCCGGTGTATGGTGGGCGCATATTTATGCTGGACACATCTGGCGCGCCCATTGATTTTCTATTTAAATATGCAAATGAGGGAGATACAGCGATTCACAAACTTACGTGCTACAGCAGTACAGTTATGGACAAGCTGAGCAACCACACTTGCATGACAACACATCTGTATGCCAACATGCCAAGGCAGCCATGGTCATAGCACTATTGCGTCTACAGGCACGGAGGAGGAGGGCACGGGAGAGGATATACCGAGCGCGCATGAACGTCTTTGGCATGGGGGATTCGGAGGTGTATCGCATCTTCAGATTCAACCCTGCTGCCATCCTGGAAATAGCCACAGCCCTGCATGAAGACATCACCAGCAAGACACAACGCGCACATGCAGTGCAGCCACTGGTCAAGGTACTGGCAACACTCCATTTCCTTGCCAGTGGATCTTTTCAGCGTACAAGTGGAGTCGTGTCTGGGATGTCACAATCCACCATGAGCAGATGTGTGCACCAGGTTGTCCCCGCAATCCTCACACGCATGTCCCACCACATCATCAAACCCACCCATGAGCATCTGTGGCAGAAGGCAATGCAGGATTTCATCAGAATTGCCGGATTCCCATACATCATCGGGGCCATTGATTGCACACATGTGGCACTACGCCCCCCCCCCCCGTGCCACAGAGCACATATACCGTAATCGTAAGCAGTGGCATTCCATCAACGTACAGGTGATAGCCGATGCCCAATGCCTATATGGCACGTCCGTGCCAAACACCCATGGGCCAGCCACGACAGCTACATATACCGTCAAAGCAACATCCCAACAGAATTCGAACAGAACGTGTGCAGGGACAGCTGGCTGGTTGGTGAGTGACATGGGTGTCAGGCATGACATCACGAGGGGCACATGCACGGCTAACATCCTCCTGTCTTTTCCCTTCCAGGTGACTCGGCATATGCACTTGGGCCCCATCTCATGACTTCATACCGGAATCCCCAAACCAGAGGAGAGAGAAAATACAATGCTGCACACATACGTACCCGTGCAGTGGTGGAGTGCACATTTGGCATCCTGAAGTCCCGTTTCCGATGTCGGGGGGGCCCTGTTGTATTCCCAAACTTTGTGTGCCAGATCATCGGTGCACAAGTACACCATGAGAAAGGGCCTGGAGATTGACATATGTGATGACCTGACCCCCGAGCCACACTGTCCCCCCTTGAATGAGGCTCACTCATCTGCTGAGGGAACAGCAGTCAGGAGGTGCCTCGTGGAATGTATCTTTGCACGTTAAACACACACATTCATCATGGCACAAGGAGAATTCACGCATGCACACCACTGTGGTCCCTAACTCACACACACCACATCCACCTCACATTGGATTAGCCAAAGTCCACCATGCAGGACTTGGGAGCAGCAACACCACGCCAAAGTCCCAAGAATGTTGCTGTCCATTCATACCACATTCACACGGTCATGGGGATCACCTCTCCCCCACGACCCAGGGTGACACGCCTTGCTGTCAGGAATGTCACCCACACATTCACACACCAGTCACACTGTAGCCTGCACTCCTAACCATGTGCATTCACTACAAAAAAAGCTCATAACCTGAGCATAAAATAAAAATTAAAAAAGGCACTCATCTGCCCTGTCGTGGGCCAGGCATGGTGCCACGGCTCCTGCTCCTCAGTTGCCTCGGGGGGCCTCGGGTGGGGGGGTGGGGCATCTGGAGGAGGATCATCCCCTGGTCTCTCCCTGGCTGGCTGGCTGCCTGCCCTCCAATGCCAGGGCAATACGGGTGAGTACTGCATTTGTCTCAGCCTGCATCCGCAGCTGGCGGGTGGTGGTGTGCCGCTGCTGGCGTTTTGTTTGCCTCTCCTCCGCCTGTACAGCCACTGCAAGGCTCCTGACCTCTACCACAAGGCCTGACGTTGAGGCTTGCAGCTCCCCAAGGCAGGTCACTATGGCAGTGCAGTTTGCACTCACATCCTGCAGGCTGTCAGAGCTGGAGGTACTCTGATCAGCCTGCAGTGTGAGGGCATGCTAGACAGCCAAGGTGCAGGCAGCCTGGGTCTGGGCCGAGGAGGCCAACGCGGCGCAGGTCACCCGCTATAGCACCCATATGGCGGGTCTGCCGGGCCTGGTCCCTCGCCAGATTTTCCTCAAAGGCATCAGGATCACCCCTGGTCTTCCGCGTAGCCTTCCTGGGGGCAGGAGAGGTTTGGGGCCGGCTGTATGGGGAGGCCCTTGAGGGGCTATCCCTGATGGGGGAGGAGGCACTTGAGGGGCTATCCCTGATGGGGGAGAAGACCCTTGAGGGGTTATCCCTGATGGGGGAGGTGGTTTGGGAGGGTCCAGGGATGGTGTTCTCCTCCTGGAGGTAGACACCTTCCTGAAGGTCCACTTGCTCCTCCTCAACTTCCTCTAGAGGAGAGGTGTGGGCACTCTCCTCCTGGGATAGCTTGGGTTGCCCAGCAGCCGACAATGGCCCAGCTCCCTCCAAGACATCTGTGGGTGACACAAAGCATTCACATGTTGGTGGACCCACACACTTATCACATGTTCCCTTGCACCCCCTCACATGCTACACACTGGATGGATAGGAGATAAAACACACTTACCTGTCCTCAGGGCCAGATCAATGGAGTCATAGCCCTCCAGGCCCTCTACCTGCTCCCTCTCCAGGAACCTGGCAATGACCTCCTCATCAGGAGTGAGGCTGATGTTACTGGCTGGCCCACCTTCCGTGCCCCTGGCGTGCCTCCTCATCGTGGACAACTCGGACCAGACGATGCAGGTCGTTGATTTTTTTTGGATATGTCTCTTGAGATCCTAACCTCCTGGCCAAGGGCATTGACCTGCGTAGTGATCTCCTGCAGGATCTCCTCCTTCCGGACCTTACTGGTCGAGGCACTCTGTGCCCCATGGAGGTACACGTCGTACCCTGAGATGGCATTGATGATTATTGCCTTCTCCTCAGGTGTAAAGTTATTTATTGCATGTATTGCAAAAATTACAGCACTCCGCTGGTGTGGGGTTTAAACGGATGGTAAGGATGTTATATAATTCCTTACCCCCTGTCAAATGTCCTCTTATGAGTGATCCAACACAGATAGCTCTACCACTTGTGTAAACAAGGTCTTACTCTGACTTCTGCAGCTATAAATGCTTTAGGCCTCATTTAAACGTTTGGTTGCGGTGTGGGGGGGGGGGGCAGTAAAAATGTGCAATTGAGACATATTTTTACCCTTCTCATAACCGCATCCCCTTAGTGGATGAGGGTGTATATATGTCGTGATCATCATAGAACAGCAGCTGCTTGTAACAAAGGACAGGGAGTGCAATGAAAATGGTGACTGTTAGAACAGAAAGTGCATCTCGCTCTCCTGCGGCCTCTGCTCAGAGCTTGAATTTCGCTCCTGGGTGGCTAGATGTAATTTTCTCTACCCAACTGGATGCACCCTCTGTCCTGTTTGTTCAATAGCAGGATTGCCCCCTCTCTGGCAGTGTCCTGGCTTCTAAGCAGTTGATGGCCCCTTGTTCCTCCCTCCTGATTGACTGGGCTGAACTTTTTTTGAACATCACAAGTTCAGAGCTCTGGGATTGAGATAGCATCAGCTTCCTGGTCCCTTCTTGTGCTCTGTTCTCTTACCTAATATCCTGGATTACTCTTTGGATTGCCTACTGAACCTGACCTGAAATGTTTACTGGATTAAGCTTGCTCTCTACCTGCACTGAACTTGGAACTAACTTCTGTATTATGCTTGTTTACTTCCTGCCCTGACTTTGGAACTGTTTTCAGACTACACTTGCTTGTCACCAGCCTTGACCTTGGACTGTTCCAGTATTGTGCTACCAGCTGCAGGCCACTGGCTGACCAGCCTCAGGACTACAGGTATTGTGCCTTGTCTCATTCGCTTAGTCCAAGTTCTGTCTGAACCAGGAACTATAGCATTGGACTGATAAAGGTACAGTAGCTATAGTTCCTGACCTAGCATAGGGCTGTGCACAGGATTGACCATAAGGCACAGGACTGTCCAAACAGCATAGCAGAAGCTGTTTGCCCTCAGACTTTCTCTCATTCTGTCTGAAACTTCTTGCTTGAGCCATATGTACACAGTATGCAGCATGAGTGATGGGGAGGGGTTTCATCCACGTGTTTGTGGTATTTTAGCTTGAATTATTAAGCCTTAAAAAATATATATTTTTAATTTTTTTCAAAAGCAGGTACGTATAGCCTGAAAAACGTGTTAAAATAAGTCAGGAGCTTCCCCTGCTTGCTGGAAAGGAAAAGACAAAGGGCCAGATTCAGGTAGAAGGGAGCATCTTTGCTCTGGAGTAACGCATCTCATTTGCATTACGCTGCTGAAATTTTAGGAGCAAGTGCTGTTATTCAGGAAGCATTTGCTCCTAAAGTTGCGGCAGCGCATCGCAAATGAGCCAGCGGAATTCAAATTGGGCGGGTACGGGGCGTGTAGTATTCTAACTATGCGCGATCCCGCGGCGAACGTACTGCGCATGCGTCGAGGGTCAATGTATCCCAGTGCGCATGCTCCAAGTTCTGTCAGTGAACGTCAATGACGTCACGTCCCCATTCATGAATGTTTTACGCAAACGACGCAATTTGGTTTTTTTCCGACGCGATGACGACGCCTATACCTAACATAGGATACTCCACTAGGGGGCTGCTTTATCTATACGCCGCATATCGCTTCCGGAAACGTCGTAAAGTCACTGCGTCGCGCCCGAAAAAGATCGTGAATTGCCGATTTCCGCTCATTAACATATTTTTTGAGCGTAAATCGGCGGGAACGCCCCCGGCGCCATTTTTAAGTTGAAGTAACGATGCGATGGCGAAATTCAATTACGCCGATCGCATCGGAACTCCAACCCGGCGTTTCTTGTTTTCTGGTTACAGAAAACAAAAACGCCGGCTTAAAGTGACAGTTAGGCTGGCGAATCCATTGATCCGCCAGCCTAACTCTACCTGAATCTGGCCCAAAATATTTGAATGCAATATTTTATATTTTAAAAGAAAGTAAAACTATTTTAAAATATTTAAAACTGCTATACATTCTCTTTAATTCAGCCAACAAGCACAAATTAAGCATACCTTTCTTACCCCATATGTACCGTGTTTCCCCGAAAATAAGACACCGTCTTATATTTTTTTCCCTCAAGAAATCACACTATGGCTTATTTTCGGGGGGTGTCTTATTTTTATTACAGAAAATAAAGGTTGCCTACCTGAACCACACTTGCGCTTCTTAGCATTTCCTCTGTCCACCTGTAGACTGAGATTATCGTATTCTGCACACCATTTTTGGACCATTCGGATATCCAACTTCTTCTCTTTGCAAAAAGCCGTAAGATTCTTGCCTCGGGAGTCCTCCACAATTCCTTTCTTGTACTCAACAGAATAACTCTTTCTTTTTGCACTCATCTTGTCTGGTTGTACAAAAAGATAGGCCAGCAAAGCTGATGTGGAGCACAGTGGAGCTGGGGTGATCTGTTTGTGTGGGGTGAGAGAGGGGTTTGCTGGTCAATGCTGGGAGAATCTTTTTGCTTTACAGAGTGTTCTTCTCCTCACAGCTCCTGAGCACCAGTACAGTAACATACACCTATGACGTGTTGTTTACCGCGCCGCGCCGCATACGACACGCCTATCACTACAAGATTCGACACTACATCTTATTTTCGGAGATTCGACACTACATCTTATTTTCGGAGATTCGACACTACATCGCTACGTCTTATTTTCGGAGGGGTGTCTTATATTTCTATCTTGCGTCGAAATCCCGCTACGGCTTATTTTCGGAGTACGTCTTATTTTCGGGGAAACACGGTATATTATATTATGACTTGTTTTTCTTTTAAGTGCAATGAAGTATTACGGGCCCTGTGATATAATACTGGGTAATCCAAGAATTAATAACACACAGTATGGACTGTTCATTAAATTGAATAGAACTTTTTCTTTGTTTCCCTCATAATCTAATTTTAGTTTAGAGAGAGTGCAGAATTGGCTTGTGCAGACTACAAATGAATTTGTCAACTGTGAAATGTCAATGGTGACCCACGGGAACCTGAGCCGGGATGATGTGCTGAAGAATATGTTATGGGTCATGTTTTCGACAATAAGGTTTAATTGTTCTGGCTCAGAGGCAATCGTGACTCATTTTGTTGAAGCCAGTCCCTATCTCCCTCTACAGCTTTTCAACGAGGGAGGATCCTCAAAGCTATGAAATCTTACGTAAAATGAGGATCTGGACTATATTTTAACTACTTCTGTCAACCTTTATTTGTTTTGGACACTCATTTGGATTTGTATCCAATGATAATATAAACAGCGCCTTTGTCACTCGTCTTGAGACTGCCATTGACTTTTGATTATGCTGAAACAACATAAACTTGTTTGGCTAAGTACTTTGTATACCATTTAGGTTTTTTGAAAAAATAAAAAATGTTCAATGCATTACAGCTGGAAAAGCTGAAAATGCACTAAAACGAGATTCCATTGTTTCTCTCAACAGACTTAAATATGGGATAAGCAGACAGATTTTTGAAAAAAGGCCCTTGTATTTATATGAAATACATTAAAAAAGTCACATGCTTAAGATTCCCAGCGAATATATCAGTGCTGTAAAAAAAAAATAAAAAAAAAAATAATATATATATATATATATATATATATATATATATATATACACACACACAGCGGATATAATAAGTATTGAACATGTCGCCATTTTTGTATGTAAATATATTTCTAAAGGGGTGCTACTGACATGAACTTTTCACCACAACACCCTGTGCAATCCACCCATACAAAGAAACCAAAACAAATATGTTCTGAAATTTATGTGTAATAAAATGGAATGACATAGAAAAAAAATATTGAACATATGAAGAAAGGGAGGTAAAAAAGGCATGGAAAGTCAAGACACCAGCTGAAATATATCAGTAACTTGAAAGAAATCCTGCCCATCAATGCAAATTAATATCAGTTGGTTCAGTCTCAACTGATGGCCTATAAAAAGGTGTCTCATTACCAAGGTATCACACAAGAAAAATCTCATGATGGAGAAAAGCAAAAGAGCTCTCTCAAGACCTTTACAACGTTATTGTTGCAAAACATACTGATGGCATTGATTACAGAAGGATTTCCAAACTTCTGATTGTTCCAGTGAGCACTGTCGGGGCCATAATCCAATAGTGGAAAGAAAAAGAACATAATTTCACCATAAACCGGCCACGACCAGGTGCTCCTTGCAAGATTTCTGGCAGAGGAGTGAAAACAATTATTAGAAGAGCTGTCCAAGAGCCAAGAACCACTTGTAGAGAGCATCAGAAAGACCTGGAATTAGCATTATACAATTGTTTAAAATAAATCAATAAGTAATGCACTCAACTGCTATAGCCTATATGCACACTCACCACGCAAGACTCAATTAATGAAGAAAAAGCACGTTTAAAGTTTGGTGCACAACATTTAGACAAGTCTGTGAAATACAGGGAGAATATAGTCTGGTCAGATGAGAACAAAATTGAACTCTTTGGATGCCATAATACACACCATGTTTGAATGTCAAATGGCACTGCACATCATCCCAAAAACACCCCCCATACCAACAGTGAAGTTTGGAGGTAGGAACATCATGGTGTGGGGCTATTTTTCAGCATACGGTACTGGCAAACTTCATGTTGTTAAAGGAAGGATGAAAGGATAAATATACCAAGACGTTCTTGATAAAAATCTGCTGCCATCTACCTGGATGAAACGAGGGTGGACATTTCAGCAAGACAGTGATCTCAAATACAAAGCCAAGGAAACTCTCAAACGGTTTCAAAGAAGACAAAAAAAATCTGCTAGAATGGCCCAGCCAATCTCATGATTTGAATCCAATAGAATATCTATGGAAGGTACTAAAGATTGGAGTTAATAGAAGAGGCCCACAGAACCTTCAAGATTTGAAGACTGTTTGTCTGGAAGAATGGCCCAAAATCATACCTCAACAATACATGCGACTAGTTTCTCCATACAGGAGGCATCTTGAAGCTGTCATTACCAATAAAGGATTTTGTACGAAGTATTAAATACATTTCAGTTAGCGTGTTCAATACTTTTTCCCTGTATCATTCAATTTTATTACACATAACTTCATTTCAGAACTCATTTGTTCTGGTTTCTTTGTATGTTTAGATTGCGTGGGTTGTTACCGACATATGTGATCATTTTATGTCAATAGCACCTTTAGAAATATATTTACCTAGAAAAATGGTGTCGTGTTCAATACTTATTTTACCTGCTGTATATATATATATGACAAAGCGGAAGCTTCTGCTATAACGTATATATCCTGATCAAGCTTCATAAATGCAATAGATCCATTTTACTGCATTTGTAGCTTGTTTCTCAAATGCCCAGAAGGGGACTATTCTATACATTTTCATCCACTGAGTTAAAAGAGAACGATTCAGTAACACATGGAGGTTAACGACCGCATGAACGGTTTAAAACAAGCAGGAGGCATGAAAGAGAAGATCCTACAGAGCTGAACGTGGAGTCCTATCACAATGTGTGTTTACTTCTGTGGCATCTGGCCAGTATCCTGCAATAAGAGACAACAGTCCCATTAATCTCTTCCTAACGGTGGCTCGCTAGATTTGTTTTCTTAAGACTTGTTAAATATCCAAGGATGATATCCCTATGTAAATCCAACCCTACCAAAATACTGCTGTAGCTTGATTTACACAGCCAGAGCCTTCCAAGTAGAATGAGCGCACACTTCTACAGGCTGTTTTGGTTGTTGGGAAATGTTACTTGGAACCCTCAAGCTGCTTCCTATCCTACTAAAATATGGCAAAAGACTGATGGAACATTTCATCTAAAAAAAAAAATGAAAAAAAAAAAAAAAACTTGACCTTTTTTGAAAGACATCATCTCTCTCCGTGGGGATACATGATGGATTAGGGGAAGGTAACCCTTTAGCTATTTATTTAATTCCCTATCTATAGACATTGGGAGCATTGAAGCTGTGGCCTAGAATGATTATTTGTTTTATTTTTTTTGTAATGTGGGCCTAAATTCAAAAAACATCCCCCAGATACCCTAACGATCCAGCTCAAGTACAAATGGAAAATGAGAATCTGTAAAATAATTAATCTTCTTGCAGAAAACTCAGGGCTTCCAGTGGCAGCTGGTCACAAGAGGCTTGGGAAACTGACGGAGCGGCAGAGTGGTTCATATACTGTAATTCTGATGCAATTGTACTTCTAGAGCTTATCTACCCCAGATTTTATTGCTAGTATTGCTTTAACAGACAATGGAATCTTAACAAAAATGTTCCCCAATAAGCAGTAAGAATATAAGAGAATACATACCGTTTAAAGGACAACTTTTCACTTACATAAATGTGTTCACACTGTCTCTATTACGCCACCAGATAGACACCCTTCTACTTAGACCAGCTGATGATCTTCTCCACTGGTGGCAGTCTATGCCAGCTTGGGGGGCACCAGGGTATATTGTGCCAAGTCCAGCAGGCTTGAAAAACTAAAGGGTGGTCGGAGGGTGTGATCTTATAGTTACCAAGCGGCATCCAGTAATATAATGAAAACAAGAAGATGTACCCCTTTAGGCAGACTTTAAAGGCATAGGTATCTATACAAAATGTATACTAGAGTATGTATAAAGTATAACAAAAGTATTTATTAAATATAGTGTAGCACTACCCCCGGAGGAGCTGCTGGATTGTTTTGGGTCTACGCTCTGTGGTCCATCCCTGAAAGTGGCTCAAAACCCCTCCTTGGCACAACTGGTAAAATGAGAGTTATGGGCCCTAATAATTAGTTGGAGGGCACAATATCCCATTACACTGTAACAAATTATGTGTAAATTAATTGTTACCTTAAACTGGATGAATCCTGCGATATGACAAGTATACTCAGGGCCGCCATCATGAATTATGGGGCCCCTTACACAGCTTCAGGCATGGGCCCCCTGGAGCAGAGAACCGGGGGGTCTGCCATCTGAAATTGAGAAGCGGGGGGGCTGCCGCGATTTGAGAAATAAAGAAAAATATATATAAAAAAAAAGGGTGGTAGCCGCCTGGGGGCCCTGGGGACCTCTGGGCCCTTTAATAAAAAGAAACCTCTGGGCCCTTTAATAAAAAAAAATATATATATATATATATATATATATAAAAAAGAAATAATCATTTATAAAAAAAAGCAAGGGGGTTGCCTGGAGACTTCTGGGCCCTTTAATAAAAAATATATAAAAAATATATAAACAAAAATAACATGGAGCCCTGGGGACCTCTGAGCCTTTTAATAAAAATAAATATATATATATAAAAACATTTTTATAAGAAAAAAGGTTCTCATCTGGTGCCCTGGGGACCTCTGGGCCTTTTAATAATAATAATAAATGTATGTATATTTATATGTATATAAAAATTAAAAAAAAGTAATAAAAAAAATATATAAAAAATATTTTTTTTTATAAAAAAAGGGGGGGTTGTCATCTGGAGCCCTGGGGATCTCCGGGCCCCTGGGGACCTCCAGACCCCTAAAAAAACACTGGCCCTTTAATAAAAAATATATATATATATATATTAAATATATTTTTTATAAAAAATAAATGAAAAAATGAAATGAAAATGAAAAAAAGGCCCTGGGGACCTCTGGGCCTTTAAATAATAATAATAATAAATGTATGTATATTTATATGTATATAAAAAATAAAAATAAAAGTAATAAAAAAAATATATAAAAAATATATTTTTTTTATTAAAAAAGGGGGGTTGTCATCTGGAGCCCTGGGGATCTACGGGCCCCTGGGGACCTCCAGACCCCTAAAATAAAAATATATTAAATGTATTTTTTTATAAAAAATAAATGAAAAAATGGGGGGTTGCCACCCGGGGCCCTGGGGACCTCCGGGCTGCTAAAAAAAATAAAAGAAAAAAAATTGTCCCTTTAATAAAAAATAAAATATTACAAAATATATTTTTTTATAGAATAAAAAGCAAAAAAGAGGGGGGGTTACCATCTGGGGCCCTGGGGGCCTCCAGGCACCTGGGCGCCTCCGGACCCCTAAAAAAAAAATGTTATTTTTTTTTTAGGGGGTTCCCATCCGGGCCCCTGGGGACCCCCGGGCCCCTTACAGGTGTACTGCCTGTACCCCCCTGATGGCGGCCCTGAGTATACTGGACACAGATTTCAGCTTAAACAAAAGGGGTACTTTACTGATAAAAATAAAATGAAGAACAAATGAGTAAGACAGTAGTGAAATGCTCGCAGGGCCCTGCAAAGTCAGCAAAAATAACAACAAATAGGTGTAAGTTAAACTACAGTGTCATATACTGTAGATCTGTGCAAGCACACAGCAAGGGAACTCCCTCAAAAAGGTATTTGCATTGAAGCACCCCCTTGTCAAGCTTCACCCAGCTCTCTCTCTATTAACAATACTGTACAGTAGAATAAACTCAGTTACTTAATCAGAGAATATAATATTGGATATCCGTAAACTAAAACAACAAAATAGACAGTCTTTAAGTGGTATGTATACCTAACTAACGTGGTTTGATTGATTAGACCAAACCCCAGTTCAAATTATCCCAAGAGTCCGTGCAGGGATACGTAGGCATGCGTTGGCGCGCAAGGGGTAATTTTTAATCCAAGGGTGATAATAAACAAACTGAGAAAAAGACCCAAATAATGGTAACACGCTGGCAAATGTGGATGGTCCACCCTCCAATAACACAGTCAATAGGTCTTGGGCAGGTGCCCGTCTCACCCAACCGATTCAGGCCTTGTCCTTCTGTGACACTCCATCCGCGACCTCCGGTTACAGTCCTGCTAGCCGGCAGCCTCCGATTCTCAGACAGGTCGCAGGGTTACTGGAAGCCCGTCCAATCACTCCATCAGAGGTTCAGTCTCTCCTTCTTAAAGGTGCTCCGCCCGGTCATATGAAGGCCTCAGCTGCGGCCTACTCCCGTGGAGATACTTCTGGCAGTGTGCTTCTGGGTTGAAGAGGCAGTCCAGGGAGAGCTCTCTAAACACGTCCTCTCCCTTAAATTACCTCCCCCAGCAGGCGGCGCGGAAGGCAAAGCATCTTGGAGTTATCCAGCTGCTCTCTGGGTAGTGTAGTTTATTACAGGCCAGGGCAAATAGAGTCTCTTCTCCTTCTGAACTCAATTCCCCAACATTCTCTGCGGTACCAGAACAAAATGTAAACAACAGGTGGCTCTAACTCATCTTGGCCACAGGAGGGAGCTGAGATCCTTCACGATCAGCAATGGTAATCTTTTATATCACATCACAAAGGGTGATATCCCGCTACACAAGCATTTAAAATAAAACATGTTTATAACAAAGCAGTATATGGAATGTATACAGACCTGAATAAAAATACACCAGTAGTCTAGCAGATAGCCGAGTGTGATCCTTCACTCTACGCGTTTCAGTTTTGATTCTTTCCTCAGGGGTGTTTATTAGGAAACATGAGTGTACATCTATATTATTGTAAAGAACATTACATGTCAGTACAAAAACATTTGTCTTACAAAGATTTACATATATATATATATATATATATATATATATATATATATATATATATATATATATATATATATATATAAAACACATTGGGCCAGATTCTCAGAGGCGATACGCCTGCGTAAATGGATATGCGCGGCGTAATTGTAAATGTGCGCCGGCGTATCGATGCGCCGTAAACACAGAACCACATACGCCAGAAAATCTTTTTCGTCTGAGCGGCAAAAATGTTTTAAGCTAGCACGGCGTAGGCGCATAGTTACGCATCGCGCATATTCAGCTCCCATTGAATTAGCATGCAAATATGCAAATGAGGGAGATGCGCGGATTCCCAAAACTACGCGTGTTCGGCGTAGGCTACGCGTAGTGTGCATAACACGAAAGCCTTGAGTAAACATACCCCTCATAAAAGCACGGGTAACTTTGCTAAAGACCTGTGCAAGTCAGCTGGAGAGCAACTACAGCAGCACCATAACGGACGAGCTGAGCAATCACACTTACTGGACAACACATTCGTATGCCAACATGCCAGGGGCAGCCATGGTCTTATCACTACTAATGTATGCAGAGGAAGAGGTGCATAGAAGGAGGAGGAGGAGGAGGGGGGCACGTGAGAGGATCTACCGAGCGCGCATGAGCCTCTTTGGCATGGGAGAGGAGGAGGTGTATCGCATCTTCAGATTCACCCCTGCTGCCATCCTGGAAATAACCACAGCCCTGCAGGATGACATCACCAGCCCAACACACAGCTCACATGCACTGCAGCCACTGGTGAAGGTACTGGCAACACTCCATTTCCTGGCCAGTGGATCATTCCAGCGTACAAGTGGAGTTGTGGCTGGGATGTCACAAACCAGCATAAGCAGATGTCTGCACCAGGTTATCCCCGCAATCCTCAGACGCATGTCCCACCACATCATCAGACCCACCACTGAGCAACTGCGGCAGAAGGCAATGACAGATTTCTACAGACTTGCCAGATTCCCACGCACCATCGGGCCATTGATTGCACACATGTGGGACTACAGCCCCCCAGTGCCACAGAGCACATTTACCGCAATCGGAAGCACTGGCATTCCATCAACGTACAGGTGATAGCTGATGCCAAATACCTCATATGGCACGTCCGTGCCAAAGACCCCGGATCCAGCCATGACAGCTACATATACCGTCAAAGCACCATCCCAGCAGATTTTGAGCAGAACATGTATGGGGACAGCTGGCTGGTTGGTGAGTGACATGGGTGGCAGGCATGACTGTCCCCCCCATGATGCACACATCACAAGGGGCACATGCACTACTAACATCCTCCTGTCTTTACACTTCCAGGTGATGCGGCATATGTACTTGGACCCCATCTCATGACTCCTTTCCGGAATCCCCAAACCAGAGGAGAGAGAAGACATCTTTTTTTGAATGTCCTGCGGTGTCCGGATCTCGTGTGAGAGGGCATTAACCTGGCAAGCCACCTTTTATCAAAATTTCATCCCTCCGGGACTTGCTGGTCCGGGCACTGTCAGCACCATGGAGCCTGGAATCGTACTTTTCCATTGCCGCAATGACAATGACCCTCTCCTCTGGGAAGAAATGTTTCTTTCTCCTCTCCTTCCCAATAGAAGCCATGGTCATGCAAAAGATTTCCTGTGACAATCCAAAAAATGGGAGACTTTTGCGCTGCAAGGGCGCATGTGTGGGTGCATTATATACACAGCACCGGCGAATCGTAGGGAGGCTTTGCGCATGCACAGAAGGCATCCACGTCACGGCGCATGCTCCGTTCGTCCCGGCCTTCATTTGCATGGGGTCACGCTTCATTAGAATGCAACACGCCCACTTCCCTCCTACTTTGGAGTTGCGTCGGATTACGCCGATGAATTTCCGCTACGCAGGCACATCTTGGAGCGCATTTGCTTAGGGAATACGGTACTTGCCACTCCGCGTTACGTCGGCGTAGTGCATCTGAGATGCGCTACGCTTGCATAATTATGCGCGCATCTACGAGAATCTGGCCCACTGTTTATATAGGAAGATTTATCATAATAAGGACATAGAAAATATTATTCATTGGTGTATTTGTGTGTAACGGTTGACCATAATCCCAATATACTTGGTATAAGGGTGGGAATTTATGAGCATATGTATGCCGCGTACACTGATGATTTTTTGTTTTACATACAGTAACCTACTACTACCTTACCCAATCTTATGTCGGCTTTTAAAAACTTTGGGGCAGATTCACACAGAAATGGATTATCGTAGCGTATCAGAAATACACTACGCCGCCGTTTTTTACCTGGCTCTACGTGGAATTCAGGTAGATTTTGTCCATTAAACGACGGCGGCGTAGTGTATTTCTCCCGTCGCAATCTATATAGACGAGTAGGGGGCGTGAATCATTTAAATTAGGCGCGTTCCCGCGGCGATCGATCTGCGCATGCTCCGTTCGCAAATTTCCCGCCGTGCATTGCGCGAAATCACGTTGTGACGTCATTCGTTGTTTAGGTAGCGTCGTTTACGGGCGATCCTAGTCCCGAACGAGTTACGTAAACAAAAAAAAAATTAAATAAATTCGAAGCGGGAACGACGGCCATACTTAACATGGGCTACGTAACGTTAGAGCAGCAAAAAGCTGCTCTAACATTACGTACAAAAAAATAGACGAAAGTGATTGCGACGACCACTCGTATCTTCGGGAATCGCCGTAAAAAAACATTTGCATATCCCGACGCATCAAAACGACGCAAACTCCTCCCAGCGGCCGCAAATAGATGGCAGCGTAGATCCGAAGGCTTACGAAGACGTAAGCCTCTCGGATCGAAGCCCGAAGCCGCCGTATCATGGTTTGAGGATTCAAACTAGTGATACGGCGCGCGAAATTTGAAATTACTCCTGTCTAACACCAGTTAGACAGGCGTAATTGCTCTATGAATCTGGCCCTTTGGGTCAATCTCTAATTTCAAGAATAATTTATTATAATTCAAAATCCTCAACTACCAGCTATAGATGTAACCCATCTGAAACCCTCTTTCCCTTTCCCCTGGCAACCTCGCGCCTTGAAATATTAAGGGATCCTACTTACACCACACCCCACTAACCTATTTCAGGCTAACTATATACCTCTCCTAAACTCTATAAGACAAGATCTGCATAAATTGAACCATCTAGCTATCCCCTGGTTAGGAAGGCTCCAAGTTGTCAAAATTAATATTTTGCCCAGAGTGCTATTTATTTTCAAAATGATACCATACAAAATACCTCCTGCTTTTTTTTTTCTCTAGTTTTGACCTCATTGGTACTTAAATATGTGTGGCACCGTAAATATCCCCATATCTCCTGCGCTATTCTCACTAGATTGAAGTCTTATGATGGCTTAGCCCTCCCTGATGTTAAAAATTATTACCTAGCAATAAACTTAAATAGAATATTTGACTGGAAACATCATTATGAATCTAAACTCTGGGTACAACTTGAACATGACTTAAGTGGCTTGGAGCTGTTCCCACAACTTTGGTTTCCTAGGGGGTTTTGATGTCTATCTGCGGGTACTTCCTCTTTGACATTGTCCACCTATACAACTTAGGACTCTCTTCATAAAACATATGGCTGGCCATACAACACCCCCTTAATGTCTCTGATGGGTCACTCCTATTTTCCACCAGGCAAGATGGATACACAAGTTCGTAATTGGTTGCCCCAATCACCCTCATTACTTTACCATGTTACCTCTCCACGAGGGGTTGTACCCTTTTACTCCCTACTTAAGTCCCGTTCTACCCCTTTATGGAACAATGGAGAGACTCAGTCTTTTCAAATCTATACCCAAACCCCTACGTACTCTTGCAGACTTTAGAGGTTAACTATAAGATGCTATCTAGATGGCACCCCACGCCTGCACGAATTTATAAATGATTCCCGGACACATCTAATCTCTGCTGAAGAGGTTGTGGGGAGGTCGCTATCCATGCCCACATCTAGTGACACTACCCACCTTATTTGCCCATTCCGGTCCTCTATATTATACTGGATTGAAGTTATACAAGGCTATCTCATTCCTAATTACCCTTGAGTTGTGTTATTTCACTGTACAGGAAAACCAAAATTGCCACTCTATTACTCCCTATCTTTTAAATGCCGGAAAATCTCTTATTCTTAGGTATTGGAAACAATCTATTATCCCCACAGTACAGCAATGGCTAAAAGTAGTTGATCACATATATCATATGGAAGATCTTACTTATAAACTTAGATATTTATCGACTGCAGCGCTTAAGATATGGGCCTGCTGGTTCACCCTCACCCTTTCTTCCAAGTATGCTGATATTATGACTAAGCCTGATTGAATATGCCTACACTACATTGGATAATTGTGATTACTGTAATCATTATCCTTGTATGAAGATGTAAGAATCTCCTATACCCCCTGACCCTAGCTCTTTCCTTCTATCTTCTCTTCTGTTTCTTACCCCTTTATTATTTTCGATGTTGGGACTTTGTTCTACCCTAACTAAGTAAGCTTATGTTTAAAGGCTGGATTTTGGTTTGCATGTGATGTCACTTTCTATGTTGTCTGTAGTGGAACAATGTATACTGCGTTGCATCATCTTATGTCCAACTTTTATATATTTTTTGCAAAAAAATATATTGAACAAAAAATGTATGTATTTGTTTTGCTAGCTACAATGTTTAAGATTGTAGAAAAAAGTGTAGCGCTAATAGTGAATAGATTTCAAGTGAAAAAAAAAACAATACGTCATAAATTACAATATCACATGTGAAAATGATAGTGAAAAAATGTACTGTATATGATTATAGTCCATATATCCTCCAACTAGTGAATACATTTGCAAAATAAGGTCTGGACTACACCAGAAACGACTTACAAAAAGGAGAAAGTCCCATTGCAGAAGTGAGTGAATAAAATCCAAATGTGATTTTTAAATTAAAGATCTGTCACCACTTATGACAAGGAGCTTACCAGATGGATTGGACACAGAATGGCATAGATCCACTAGGCCAATCAAACTTGTATGAATCGATATACTTTAGATGGTAAACCAGGGCTGTCTTTAATATGGTTTGGGCCCTGGGCAAACATTTTTTTTGGGCCCCCCCCTCCAGCTTATTTTGGGCCTGGCTGGTTCACATGTATGTGTTTTGGCGGCCCTCATTTGTGCAGGCACAGCAGCCCATTGATTTGAATGGGCTGCCATGCCTTTGTTTCCTGCAGAAAAAAGGTTCATTCAGCATTTTAAAAATCAGCTACCTTGAAATCCATTCTACTTTTGCACCATGCTACTTACCTGCAGTTCTTGCACACACAAACGCACTGTGTTTTTAAAAGCGTGACCTAAACGTCTAAAAATGCAGCAAGTTTGACAGTGCGGAAACTGCAGATAAGTCACAGCAGACAGCAGAATGGACAGACGGTGCTGTATTTCAGTGCTTGATGGGCATAGGTGTGCCGTGTGTGCAGCCTATTACATGAGGCATGAGCTTTTCTTTGAAGGAAATGCAGGCATGGCGGCCCATTCAAATGTGGGCCACCAAAACACATACATGTGAACCAGTCAGGCCCAAAATAAGCCCATCAAGCAGTTAAATACAGACAGTAATGCCATGTGCTCTGGGGCCTCACTCAGCCTGGACTGCAGGGCTGCTCTGTGACTTAAAGAGTTCCTCTATTTTACACATGGCATGGCATGGGGTCCCATGGTGCTAAAGCAGAATGGACAGATGGTGCTGTGACCCCATGCCATGCCATGTGTAAAATACAGGAACTTTTTAAAACACTGACCAGACCTGCAGTGAATCATCAAATATTATAAAGACTTTGGGCACACTTTACAGAAAACTTGTATTTACAATATAGCAAACAGTGACATACCTTGAGGAGCAGGACATGAAGACGTCAGCCTCGGGAAGAGCAAACTGGGGATGTTATAAAATCACATTCTAATTCACTTTTATATACAAGCAGCACCCAGTGGCAGGAAGGGAGAAGTGCACGTCTAAAGGGAAGCCAGGGGTGCTGTACATTTTAAAACACTGGGAAGGGAAGCAGTACTGTCACCTGGCTGCGTGCCGCTGATGATTTTCAGCCTGATTTGTGGGCAGCACAGGGGCTTAACGGGCTGCAGGGCCACCATCAGGAATCATGGGGCCCCTTACACAGCTTCAGGCATGGGCCCCCTGGAGCAGAGAACGGGGGGGTGCTGCCCCCTTAAATTGAGAAGCGGGGGGGGGGGGGTGGGGCTGCTGCGAATTTAGAAGCAGGAGGCCCTTTACAAAAAAAAGATTTAATAAAGAAAAATATATATAAAAAAAGTTGTGTAGCCATCCGGGGGCCCTGGGGCCCTCTGGGCCCTTTAATAAAAAGAAAAAAAGAAATAAAAAATATATTATTTTTTTTTAAAAAGGGGGTTGCCATCTGGGGACCTCTGGGCCCTTTAATATTTTTTTTTTATAAAAATAAATTACAAAAAAAGGGGGGTTGCCATCCGGGACCTCTGGACCCTTTAATAAAAAATAAAATAAAAAAAATATATTAAAAATAAACATTTATAAAAAAAAGTGGGGTTGCCATCCAGGGGACCTCTGAGCCCTTTAATTATATATATCTATATATATATAGATATATATATATACATATATATATTAAATAAAAAGAAAAAAAAGAAATAAAATATAAAAAAATATATATAAAAAAAAGGGGGGTTGCCATCCAGGGCCCTGGGGAACTCTGGGTCCTTTAATAATAATAACATTATTAGTTTTTTTTTATAAAACAAGTTTTAGTTCCCGTAGTTCCCCAGGGGGTTGTCATCTGGGGCCCTGGGGAACTACGGGCCCCTGGGGACCTCCAGACCTCTAAAAAAAATTTGCCCTTTAATAAAAAATAAAATAAAAATATATAAAATAAATATATTTTTTTATTGAAAAATAAATAAAAAAGGGGGGGTTGTCATCTGGGGGCCTCCGGGTCCCTGGGGACCCCTAAAAAAATTGGCCCTTTAATAAAAAATAAAATATATTAAAAAAATTGGCCCTTTAATAAAAAATAAAAATATATAAAATAAATATATTTTTTTATTGAAAAATAAATAAAAAAAGGGGGTTGTCATCTGGGGGCCTCCGGGTCCCTGGGGACCCCTAAAAAAAATAATAAAAAATAAAAATATATTAGGCCCTTTAATAAAAATAAAAATATATAAAATAAATATATTTTTGTATTTAAAAATAAATAAAAAAAGGGGGGTTGCCATCTTGGGCCCTGGGGGCCTCCGGGCCCCTGGGGACCTCCGGACCTCTAAAAAAAAAAGGGGGTTGCTTTGGGCCCCCAACAGTGACAGGGCCCTGGGCAGCTGCCCCTGTTTGCCCTATGGTAGAGACGGCCCTGGGGTAAACCACAGGCGTCTCAGAGTCAGATATTCTTTATAGGATCTCACATAGAAAAATCCAGGAGCTCCCACCAGGATGTGGTATACAGCAATTCCCAAAGGGAGCATATATTCAAACAACCAACCGATAGGTATGAAAAACAAGAAATGGAGTGCACATAGCATAATTCCGTAAAATTAACATAAAATGTATTTACAATTGTATGCTACAATGTTTAGCCTGTACAGTCAATTTAATGTGCAGCAATCCAACAACTCTTAGGCTGCATTCACACCTTTGTGTAGGCGCTTTGCGGCGTATTTGCGGCGACAAAAAATAGGCGTTTTGTACGGCGATTTGCGGCGACAAAACGCGTCGTATGTTAACCACGTTTTTTTTTACAGTCATTGTCGGCTATGCCGAACGCCGAAGCCGCCCGATACGCGCGTCGAAAAAGGGTCCGGGACTTGTTTGAAAGTCGTCGTTCGGCGTTCTATCGACGTACGGCATTCTGCGTTAGGAGATGTGAACAGTCTCCATAGAGAACAATGCAACTTCGACCCTCCGGCGTATTGTAGCGTCGTGCTTCAGACGTAAAAACTCCTAGGTGTGAATGGAGCCTTAAGAATACAGTGATAAACACCAATTATACTTAAAACACATTATATTTAGAAAACATAATTTGATCATTTTGTGCCATCCCCCCAGCCAGAAGGGACCCTAGCGAGGACTGCAGAGAACAGGGGCGGATTGGGCTTCCGATCTGATGCCCCAAAAGTGAAGGACTACAGGTCCCAGCATGAACCCCTCCAGAGCTGAGGATGTGACTCCACAACTAGTAAAAAACTACAAGTCTCAGCATGAACCCGTGTGACCTAAGGGTCACATACTTAGATCTCAGGGGTTCATTCTGGGACTTGATGTAGTCCTTCAATTTTGGAGGGAGTCACATCTTTAGATTTATGCTGAAAAAAAAAAGATTTATGCTGGGACTTGTAGTCCTTCATTTTGGGGGTCACATTCTTGGATTTCAGGGGTTCAAGTTTGCACCATCCCAAAAATTAAGGACTGCAAGTCCCAGCATGAACCCCTCAGAGCTGAGGACCTGAAACCCCCTCCAACTAGTGCTCTATTTGGAAGAGATGGAGCCTAAAGAGGAAGGGGGTAGAGTTTACAGATAAAGGGGTGGATCTTAAACAGGAAGGAGTGGGGCAAATTTAGATGGGGGCATGCAATTTTAGTCTTGCCCAGGACAACACAAAACTGAAACACACCACTGGTCAGTAGTGATGAGCGAAATATGCCATATTCGATTTTGCGATATTTCACGAATATATAGAAGAATATTCGCGAAATATTCGTTAATATCGAATATTCATGTTATTTTATATAAAAAAAAAATGTTGCGAAATTTCGCTAATGCGAATGCGAAATTTCGCTAATGCGAATGCGAAATTGATTGCGAAATTCTCGTCAACACGCGAAAACAGAGATCATTTCCTGGATTACTAAACTAATATGCACTAAACACTAACTCTACTTACACAAACTTATATGACTAAACTAAAGCTAATTTTTTTTTTTTTTTTTTATACACAAAACACAGAAGGGCAGAGAAAGTATTCGCGAATATTCGGCAACATAAAAGGATCGCCTCAGCTACTCGGCCCAGGGTCTCTAATCATACCAGCAATGCTTTTAGACGTCAATGGAGATCACTAGGGTGTGATCTGTTTTAAAAATAAATTTGAAAAAATACGAATATTCGCAATAGCGAATATTCACCGCGATATTCGATTTATTCGCGAATACTCGAATATGCAATATTCGTAACGAATATTCGCAATGCGAATATTCGTGAGCAACACTACTGGTCAGGAGTATACTGTCCAACACAGTGGATGCAGTGCAGGGGTCAGGACTATAAGATACAGTACTGTGTATAGAGTGCAGTGATCAGTAACACTGTGTCCTTTACTACAGATCACCAAAAGAAAATACACTCTAAAAATGGTTTAAGAAAATGAGGTCATAGACACCCCCCAAATCAATCCTAAAATGGGAAGACCTTCTTTGCCTCTCTGCACAGAGGACTAGTGCCCAGATGCCTGTGTGGGTGCACAGTGTGGATATTCTGGGTGCGCTGTGTGGGTAGTCTGGGTGCACAGTGTGGGTAGTCTGGGTGCATAGTGTGGGCAGTCTGGGTGCACAGTGTGTATAGTCTGGGTGCGCCATGTGGGTAGTCTAGCTGCACCGTGTGGGTAATTTAGCTGCACAGTGTGGGTAATCTAGCTGCGCAGTGTGGGTAGTCTGGGTGCAGAGTGTGGGTAGTCTGGGTGCAGAGTGTGGGTAGTCTGGGTGCACAGTACGGGTAAATCTGGGTGCGCCGTGTGTGTAGTCTGTATGCACAGTGTGGGTAGTCTGGGTGCAGTGTGAGTGGTCTGGGTCACAGTGTGGGTAGTCTGGGTGCGCAGTGTGGGTACTCTGGGGCACAGTGTGTGTAGTCTGGGTGCACAGTGTGGGTATTCTGGGGCACAGTGTGGGTAGTCTGGGTGCACAGTGTGTGTTGTCTGGTTGCACAGTGTGGGTATTCTGAGGCACAGTGTGGGTAGTCTGGGTGCACAGTGTGGGTAGTCTGGGTGCACAGTGTGGGTATTCTGGGGCACAGTGTGGGTAGTCTGGGTGCACAGTGTGGGTAGTCTGGTTGCACAGTGTGGGTATTCTGAGGCACAGTGTGGGTAGTCTGGGTGCACAGTGTGGGTAGTCTGGTTGCACAGTGTGGGTATTCTGAGGCACAGTGTGGGTAGTCTGGGTGCACAGTGTGGGTAGTCTGGTTGCACAGTGTGGGTATTCTGAGGCACAGTGTGGGTAGTCTGGGTGCACAGTGTGGGTAGTCTGGTTGCGCAGTGTGGGTAGTCTGGGGCACAGTGTGGGTAGTCTGGGTGCACAGTGTGGGTAGTCTGGGCCGGGCACAGTGTGGGTAGTCTGGGGGCACAGTGTGGGTGAGTAGCATCTCCCCTCTGTCCCTCCCACCACTTTTCCCTCTTCCACTAGTGTTTCGCTGCTTCCTCTCCAGTGCCAGTCTAGGACCGGAATTGCCCCCTAAGTGATATAAGATATAGTTTATTCCATCACTGAGGTAGATATAGATTAATAGGTGTACAATTTATACAAATACTGTATATATACTGAACACTGTTCTGCGGTAGTGTAGTTTGCACACAATCACACAGAAGGAAATCTTGCTTTTGGCCAAGGAACGTGACTGACGGGGCTCTTATCTCAGTAAAAGCCAAGGCTGCAAAAAATCAAACACTTTCCAACAAAAACTGACAGTGAGACTCTTCCTGGACATTCTATAGAGATCACACTGAGAATGATATCACTGCCACTAACTAGGCTACCAAGCCCTCTAAGGAGACATCCTTCTGCATATGCTGATTTCCTTTTTTCAACAATCTTTAAACCATGCCCGGGGGAAATCAGCCTGCTATGAATCCAATGCTAACAAGTCAAACATCTTCAAGCAAAAAATGTAACCGATAGCTGGGAAGTGAGTTGAAAAAGGATAACTCTGGTAACATAAAGTACTTTATAGTGCAATACTGTGCTATAAGATGTCTGCTTATAATCCTCACCCTCAGGGAAATTAAAGTGTTATTAAACCAAAATCAAAACACCATGATCACATAGCAAGAGTTACTTACAGTATCTTATGGTCTTTTTTAGATTGCTGCCATTGTTATCTGCTCTTCTAGGGGTCAATTTGTTTTTGCAGTGGCTACATGCACTAGTGGAGTTCCCTGCAGTCAAATGTCAAAGTCTACAGAGATAAAGATTTGTTATGGACCCACCTCTACATCAGAATTTGAGGGACAGGCAAGGTGGGGCAAGCAGAAATTCTAAATTAGCATTGCGCATACGGGTAATGCAGGAAAGGGTTCTGCTGGGCAAAGGGGAAAATGTGGGTACACACTTCATGTGGAAAGCAGTGGACAGTTCATTAACCACTTCAGCCCCGAGCCTGTTTTTCAGATTCGGTGCTTACGAGACTAAAACAGTTTTTTTTGCTAGAAAATTATTTAAAACCCCCAAACATTATATATATTTTTTCTAACACCCTAGAGAATAAAATGGCGGTCATTGCAATACTTTTTCTCACACCGTATTTGCGCAGCGGTCTTACAAGCGCACTTTTTTTGGAAAAAATTCACTTTCTTGAATTAAAAAATAAGACAACAATAAATTTGGCCCAATTTTTTTATATATTGTGAAAGATGATGTTACGCTGAGTAAAATGATACCCAACATGTCACGCTTAAAAAATTGCGCCCGCTCGTGGCATGGCGTCAAACTTTTACCCTTAAAAATCTCGATAGGCGACGTTTAAAAAATTCTACAGGTTGCATTTTTTGAGATGCAGAGGAGGTCTAGGGCTAGAATTATTGCTCTCGCTCTAACGATCGTGGCGATACCTCACTTGTGTGGTTTGAACACCGTTTTCATATGCGGGCGCTACTCGCGTATGCGTTTGCTTCTGCGCGCGAGCTCGTCGGGACGGGGCGCTTTAAAAAAAATTTTTTTTGGTTTTCGTTTTTATTTCTATTTATTTTATAATGTTTAACACTGAAAAAAAAAATTATCACTTTTATTCCTATTACAAGGAATATAAACATCCCTTGTAATAGAAAAAAGCATGACAGGTCCTCTTACATATGAGATCTGGGGTCAAAAAGACCTCAGATCTCATATTCAGGCTTAAATGCAAAAAAAAAAAAGAAAAAAAAAAAAAAAGTCAAAGTGTAAACAAATTAAATGTCTCTTTAAGAGGCTGGGCGGAAATGACGTTTTGACGTCACTTCCGCCCAGCAGAGGTATGGGGACGGCTGAAGGACATTTTTTCCCTCAGTCGCATCCCCGGACAGCCAGCAAGAGGACCCGATCGCCTCCGCCGCTACCGACGGCTACGTGGACGTGGGGCCGGTCAGAAGTGGTTAAAGTAAGAGCCCATTCACACAGGGGCGACTCGTAAGGGACGACAGCCGCCTGACAAGTCACGTCCCGCTGTGTTCAATTGAACCATTCTAATAGGAGCAACGCAAGTCGCTCTGACTTAGAAAAAGGTTCTTGTATGACTGTGGGGGCGACTTGGGGCGACTTGCATTGACTTCTATATAGAAGTCATTTTGCAAGTCATCTTTAAAGTCGTCTTCAGGTCGCCTTGCCGAGTCGCCCCCAAAGTCGTGCTGCCCCTGTGTGAATGGGCTCTTAATCCATCAATGTCAAACAGTCTTGATGAAAAGTGATCACATTTTTGAGTATACGTATAAAAAGCAATATAAATGAGACCTTTGTTTTCAAAATATTTTGTTTAATACTACTCTAACCAGTTGACCTCCAGAAGATATACCCCCTTCATGACCAAGCATTGTTGCTATACGCCCCTGCGTTACTTTAGCTGACAATTTATGTCCTTTTTCCCCACAAATAGAGATTTATTCTTGTGGTATTTGATCACCTCTGAGGTTTTAATTTTTTGCGCTATAAACAAAAAATACTGAAAATTTTGAAAAGCAAAACAATATTTTTTACAAAAAATAAAAAAAAATTGAATTTCTTCATTAATTTAGGCCAATATGTATTCTGCTACATACTTTCGGTAAAAACAAACAAACAATAAGCTTATATTGATTGGTTTGTGCTAGTGCGCGTGACTGCGATATTGCAGTGGACAAATCGAATACTAACTGACACTTTTTATACTTTCTGGGGATCAGTGACACTAAGGCCGCGTACACACGATCGAACATGTCCGCTGAAACTGGTCCGCCGACCAGTTTCAGCAGACATATCCGATCCTGTGTACGACCTAGCGTACAGGTTTTTCCAGCGGACAAATTTCAAAGCATGCTTTGAAATTTGTCCGCTGGAAACCTGTCCGTCGGACATGTCCGCTGGTTAGTACGCCTAACCAGCGGACAAAAATCTCCTGCAAACGGCGAATGGATTTGACGCATGCGTAGAAGTATTTTACTTCCTGGAGTGGTGACGTGGCGGCGTCAACGTCACCGCCACGTCACTGCATCCTCAGTCTGAGGGGATTTTCGTCTGATGGTGTGTACACGCCATCGGACCTAAATCCGAGGAGACATGTCCGCTGCAAACGGTCTGTTGGACATGTTTCAGCTAGCATGTCTCCCCGTGTGTACGCGGCCTTATACAGTGATTTGTGCTAAAAAATATGCACTGTCCCTGTACTAATGACACTGGCTAGGAAGGGGTTAACATCAGGGGCGAGCAAAAGTTTAACTGTGTGCCTTGCCTGTGCTTTCTCACTGTGGCGGAGGTGCCTTTATTATGGGAAGGCATTGAACTATGTTCCTGCTTTGCAGGAACACAGGATAAATACCTTTCCTACTGATAGAACGGCAATCTACTTTGTTTACATAGGCAGATTGCCATGTAATCAAACACTGCCTGTGTACTGTATAATCGGTGCGTGTCGGTGGACATCAAGTCTATCGTACCCATCATTGCCGCAGCTCACATGCACGCCCCCCACCCAGGAGTGTTGAATCCCATACTAGGTACGTGATCTGGCACAGAGCGGCCCCTCTGCTGCAGTGTGCGGTCAGGAACTGGTTAAGAGAAGCAGATGTGACACATAAACCATTTTCTCTACAGATTGAGGATTTTTGCCCCATGCCTTCAGCATTGAGGTCCAGAGAGTCCTTTTTGTCTTTTTTATAGTTGGAGACCTTCCTGGTATGGATAAACTTAAAAATAAAAAACCTCCACTGTGAGAATAGCTCTCATGATGACTGCCCATGTAAGTGCTCCTAATATGTCTAGGGTGAGGCATGTATGAAGCATTGGTCCAGCGCTGCTGTTAGAAATCACTGGGCCTGTTCAGCCTACATATCAAAACAATATTTTCACAAAATATAATCTAAAATCATTATTAGCGGTCACAAACATAACATAACTTACACAACTCCTGCTAAATGTAAAATATAAAACTTTTAAATGAAGATATTGCTTTGTGCAGGCAGTAGACATGTGCACTGCCGAAAAATGTGTTTGTTTTAGTTTAATTTGTTTTTGTTTGTTTTTCTTTTGTTTTTCGGGTTATTCATTATGATCAGAATTTGTAAGGCTGCATTCACACCTGAGCGGCAAGTAACGCCGCATACGCGGCTTTACTTGCCGCGCTTCGATTTATTATTTTTTTTTTTTTTTACAAATCTTCCCATTCATGTCTATGGGCGAACGCCAATGTCGCTTGAAAAAAAGGGTCCGGGACTTTTTTTCAGGCGACAGGCGTTCGGCGTCTCAGAGATGTGAACCATCTCTATAGACATGAATGGGAAATTTCCCCTCCAGCGGCACGAGCGTCGCGCGACAGGCGTTTTGCCGCTCAGGTGTGAATGCAGCCTAAATGTTAAGATTCGTAAATTCGTAAATTTGAAAATTCGTAAATTAAAAAATCCGAAAATTTAGAAAATCCGAAAATAAGAAAGAATGAAAATCCAAAAAATCTAGATAATAACTAACTAACTAATAATAACTAACTATTACATTATAGGCATTGGAATTTCCTTTCAAATTTGGCTGTTACGAATTTATCCAAAGTTAGGAATTATCCAAAATAACGAATGCCGCAACAAACCAAATGGAACAGAACAAATAAATAAATAATAATAATAAGAAGTTTGTTTTATTATTATTAATTCATTCCATTCGTTTAGATACAGCATTTGTTATTTTGGATAATTCGTAACTTCAATGAGTACATTGGTGATCAGTACTGATCACTTACTTTGTCCTTTCAAAAAAGGAAGGTGCCGGTAAATGACATATTTGCCAGCCCCTTTCTTCGTTCTCCATCCTGACACATGCCCTGTGCCTGTGGCAGCCGGAAGGAAGGGAAATGAGGGAGGGCCAGCACAGGGACATAGGAGGAATCAGAAGCAGGCAGAACAGGGAGGGGGATCAGTGCGGGAGAAGCAATTATAGTAACGATGCTCTGTGCCTCTCAATGCAGCAACTGAAATCTGGCGTGAGTGAGAGAAACTGGCTTTTAGCTGCTGCAGAGAACCACACAGGGCATTCTTCTGTAATTCCCCCTCTGCCCTGACACTCTGCATGCGCATGCGCGGAGATTTCTGTCCGCTGGTTTGAAATTTGTCCGCTGGGAAAACATGTTCACTAGCCCGTACACATGATCGGAGATGTCTGCTGAAACGGTCCGTCGGACCAGTTTCAGCAGATATATTCGATCGTGTGTACGCGGCCTAGGAATCCATTGAACAGGCCGTCTCCAAAACACTGGTCTTAATTTTCTGAAGGCACTATATGGCCAGTGCTGAAGGATTGCATGGATTCCAGGGTATGGTTAAGTATTTCACATCCAGGTAATACTTTTCTGAATTTCTACAGTATCTGAGAAAGATTGCCCTTTCAAATAGAACTACAGAATGTCTTATTAGACATAGGACTAGGTGAAAGAGCAATATAAAATATCTACATGTCAAATTTTATATTGCATAATAGGCAGCTGTTTTACGCATTAAAATAATACGCATAGATCTGTGAAATCCCATTACCCACAGAACAGTGCAGAACCATAATGTAAGCAGGATGACAACACTTTTCAGATCCTGCTTCCACACTCTAGTCTAAGCCCTGTCCACATTTTTGGCTACTGGTGACTAGGGATGAGCTTCGTGTTCGAGTCGAATGTATGTTCGACTCAAACATCGTATGTTCAATCGTTTGTCGAAATACGAACAAAACGTGTCGTTCGCGCGAAATATTGAGTGACGCGCCACGGCCTATAATTCACTGCGGCATTGCGCGCTGATGATTGGCCAAGCATTCACTATGACCCGCATGCTTGGCCAATCACAGCGCCGTCAGTACAGAGAGCCGTAATTGGTCAAAGCCAGGGTGGCTTTGGCCAATTATGGCTCAGGGCTTTAGTACACGCCCCACACTATAAAAGGCCGCCTGCAGGGTGGCCTCGTGTAGTGTGTTGCGGTGCTGGTTAGATATCAGTCACACACAGAGAGAGAGTGTCTTTTTTTCTAGCTAGATAGAGCAGGCAGGCTAGTCAGTTAAATTTACAGTGTGTAGAGGATATATATACATCCCAGGAGTTGTACATATATTTATACACTGTATAGTTTAGTTAGATTAGTTCTTCCTAATTTACAGGCAGGTAGTTGATTGTGTTAGCTGCAGTATTCTCACATGGTGTATTGCCTGTGTCCTCTGCAGTGTGCACCATAAAGCTACACAGGCATACTATAGACACCCAGCAGGTACAATATTTAAAGGAATTTTTCATTTTTCTTTTTTTTCATGATGCTTAAATAAAAAATAAAAAAATAATGAAAAATTCCTTTAAATATTGTACCTGCTGGGAGTCTATAGTATGCCTGTGAAAACATCTTTGAGAACCCGGGTCTTGCCCCAGGGAACATATATCAATGGAATTTTTTTTTTTTTAAATGGTCGTTTTTTTCTGGAGCAGTGATTTTAATGATGCTGCATCATTAAAATCACTGCTCCAGAAAAAACGACCGGTTTTTAAACTTTTTTCCATTGACACATGTTCTCTGGGGCAAGACCCGGGTTCTCAAAGACATTTTCCGACAATAACTTGCATATGGGGCTTTAAAATGAGCACTTTTGAATTCGAGTTGAATTGAATTTTGACGTCAATGGGGTTCTAAATGTTCGCTCGAACGTTCGGTTCGTTCAAAGGTTCTGGTGCGAACCGAACGTGGGGGTGTTCCGCTCATCCCTATTGGTGACTATAGACACAGCAACCATCTATATCCAATGCTCTATACTTCTTAAAACCTCATATCTTGCCCATCATTTTACAATGAAAGCAATCCCATATCAAGTCTGATTTCAGATTTTAGCTGATGACTCCGTATTAACCACTCAAGACCCGGACCATTAAGCAGGTAAAGGACCTTGCCCCTTTTTGCGATTCGGCACTGCGTCACTTCAACTGACAATTGCGCGCTCGTGCGATGTGGCTCCCAAACAAAATTGTTTTTTCCTCCTTTTTCTCACAAATGGAGCTTTCTTTTGGTGGTATTTGATCACCTCTGCGGTTTTTATTTTTTCCGCTATAAACAAAAAATGGAGCGACAATTTAAAAAAAATGCAATATTTTTTACTTTTTGCTATAATAAATATCCCCCAAAAATATATAAAATAAGTTTTTTTTTCCCTCAGTTTAGGCCGATAGGTATTTTTCTACATATTTTTGGTAAAAAAAAGCGCAATAAGCATTTATTGATTGGTATGCGCAAAAGTTATAGCATCTACAAAATAGGGGATAGTTTTATGGCATTTTTATTAATAATATTTTATTTTTACTAGTAATGGCAGTGATCAGAGACTTTTTCAGAGACTGCGACATTATGGCGGACACATTGGACACTTTTGACACATTTTTTGGATCATTGTCATTTTCACAGCGAAAAGTGCTATAAAAAATCCACTGATAACTGTGAACATTACAATGGCAGTGAAGGGGTTAATCACTAGGGGGCGCTAAAGGGGTTAAGTGTGTCCTATTGTGTTCCTATGACAGGGAACAAACGATCAGTGACAAGCCACAGAGAAGAACGGGAAATGTTTGTTTACACTTACCTCTCCCCGTTCTTCAGCTTGTGTGACCTTGTGTGACGGAGCTCAGAACTAGGTCGCGAGCGCGGCGCCAGGGACGTGTGCGCGACCCATGGCTGGGCTCATAAAGGCGACATACCTGTACGTGCCTGTGCCCACCCTTGCCCTTCTGCCGATGTATATCAGCGTGAAGGGGTCCTCAAGTGGTTAAGACAGAATTTGGGCAATTATACTAACTATTTTAGATTATAGCTAACCCAGTGCTCAGTGCTGGGAGCTTAGTGCTAGTAGTTTGCTGGTGCTGAGAGAATGATGCCCTACCCTAAGAGTCACCTCACTCTAATCCTTTATTTAACCCCAACATTATCCCTCCAATACAACATACATGCACTAACCCTCATTGTAACTCCCATACTGACCCTTCCTGTTACCTATCACTATCACAACAACCCTCCAAGTTTTTAAATCCCTCTATTTTTACCTGGTGATCTGACCAGTAACACACTTCTTGTATTAGATTGCCTATACTCTAAATGAAGGAGCAACAGAGACACCCTGGGCTTGCAGCATTTGTTTTATAACATTACCACCTGTTGAATGGTCATGATTCCGAATACTCCTCAAGACCCACCAAGAGGTCCGATGGAAGATTTCTGTGCCACAAGAGTGAAAGGAAAACAGTTGCCCTATAGTTACACTTTTTATTTCAAGAAGTTTTGGCAAATCGATCAATCAATATTTAATCTTTCCCCATAAACAGACTTCATCCATTTAGAAAGGAAGGGGGTGGTGTCTGCGCTGTAATGGTGAGAGAGGGGGGGGGAAGGGGGGGAGGGGTTTGTGGGTGTGGGTGAGAATCAGGCAGGTGACTGAATGGATGGATGTGGTAGGTAGGGTGAGCTTAGGACAACATAATAACCAACATTATGAAATAAGCAATGTGAATTGATATACACAATAGGGGTGATTACCAATATGTACAAAAAAAGTGACAAAAACACTAGCCAGTGCAATGTGAGACCAATAGAAAAAACCCTATAATAAAAGCACAGTACTAAATCCAAACAAACTGTAAGACCAGAGAAAATTCCATGGGGAAATGCCTCTGGATCCACAAAATATAATGTGATGACTGAATAAATGAATGAAGTCTCTGGTGAAAAAACCCAAAAATGTCCAGGAAAGTCCAGAGTGGGATAGTGGTGCCAGGAAAGGGTGATAGCAGAAAACACCTCAGGTGGTCCCCAGCTCCTCACCTCAAGGCTATTGCACGGATAGCCTAAAACAACACCTCCCGGTGGAGGACAATGATCCCTCAGCAGGGCAAGCAGCAGAAGCACTCCTCAGCAGTAAATAAAGCAGATATAAAGCGGGTGAGTGACAGTACAAGGAACGTCTGTATGGGCAGCATGTGTCACTCATACATCCACTCACCGGAGGGTGATTAACCACTAGCCGACCAGCCGCCGCAGTTATACGGCGGCAGGTCGGCTCTCCTGCGCGAGAGCCCGTCATCCTACGTCGGGACTTTCGCGGCCACTAGGGGGCGCGTGCGCGCCGCCGGCTGCCCGCGCGCGCGCCCCCCGCTCGCCCCCGAGTCCCGCGCGCGCGCCCCGGCGGGCGCGATCGCCGCCGGGCGCGCACGCTCGTTCGTTACAGAGCGGGGAACGAGAGCTGTGCGTGTAAACACACAGCACTCGTTCCTGTCAGCGGGGGAAACGCTGATCTTCCGTTTATACATTGTATATATAGTGAGTTCACCCCCCCCACACAGTAAGAACACAAATAGGAACACACTTAACCCCTTCCCCGCCCCCTAGTGTTAACCCCTTCACTGCCAATGGCATTTTATAGTAATCCAATGCATTTTTATAGCATTGATCGCTATAAAAATGCCAATGGTCCCAAAAATGTGTCAAAAGTGTCCGATGTGTCCGCCATAATATCGCAGTACCGAAAAAAAACGCTGATCGCCGCCATTACTAGTAAAAAAAAAAATATTAATAAAAATGCCATAAAACTACCCCTTTTTTGTAAACGCTATAAATTTTGCGCAAACCAATCAATAAACGCTAATTGCGATTTTTTTTACGAAAAATATGTAGAAGAATACGTATCGGCCTAAACTGAGGGAAAAAATTTTTTTTTTATATCTTTTTTGGGGATATTTATTATAGCAAAATGTAAAAAATATTGCATTTTTTTCAAAATAGTCGCTCTATTTTTGTTTATAGCGCAAAAAATAAAAACCGCAGAGATGATCAAATACCACCAAAAGAAAGCTCTATTTGTGGGAAAAAAAGGACGCCAATTTTGTTTGGGAGCCACGTCGCACGACCGCGCAATTGTCAGTTAAAGCGACGCAGTGCCGAATCACAAAAAGTGCTCTGGTCTTTGGACAGCAATATGGTCCGGGGCTAAAGTGGTTAATGATGGGCCTATCTCCCACGAACAGCGAGTTCGTTCTTGGTCCGGAACTGGTATCAGGTACCCTCTTCTAGGCTTGGCCAGATAGTCGCTCAAAGCAATGGAACTCTCAGGTGGCATACATGATGAAAGAGAAACAAACCATAGCGCAATCCCGCAAGATAAAACACATTTATTCAAAGAATGACACTCACATTTAAAACGATCCAATGGGGCATGAAACAAACAGACGTCAGGTGGAACACTCTGCGTCAGGCGTATGGACTCTGTGGCTCCTCGATCCCTACGCGTCTCGTCACACCACGTGACTTCCTAAGGAAGGGATCTTGCGGGATTGCGCTATGGTTTGTTTCTCTTTCATCATGTATGCCACCTGAGGGTTCCATTGCTTTGAGCGACTATCTGGCCAAGCCTAGAAGAGGGTACCTGATACCAGTTCCGGACCAAGAACGAACTCGCTGTTCGTGGGAGATAGGCCCATCATCCATCACCCTCCGGTGAGTGGATGTATGAGTGACACATGCTGCCCATACAGACGTTCCTTGTACTGTCACTCACCCGCTTTATATCTGCTTTATTTACTGCTGAGGAGTGCTTCTGCTGCTTGCCCTGCTGAGGGATCATTGTCCTCCACCGGGAGGTGTTGTTTTGGCTATCCGTGCAATAGCCTTGAGGTGAGGAGCTAGGGACCACCTGAGGTGTTTTCTGCTATCACCCTTTCCTGGCACCACTATCCCACTCTGGACTTTCCTGGACATTTTTGGGTTTTTTCACCAGAGACTTCATTCATTTATTCAGTCATCACATTATATTTTGTGGATCCAGAGGCATTTCCCCATGGAATTTTCTCTGGTCTTACAGTTTGTTTGGATTTAGTACTGTGCTTTTATTATAGGGTTTTTTCTATTGGTCTCACATTGCACTGGCTAGTGTTTTTTGTCACTTTTTTTGTGCATATTGGTAATCACCCCTATTGTGTATATCAATTCACATTGCTTATTTCATAATGTTGGTTATTATGTTGTCCTAAGCTCACCCTACCTACCACATCCATCCATTCAGTCACCTGCCTGATTCTCACCCACACCCACAAACCCCTCCCCCTCCCCCCCTCCCTCACCATTACAGCGCAGACACCACCCCCTTCCTTTCTATATGCTATTTCTCTCTGCCCAGGACAGAGTGTTAGGCGTCTGCTGCAGTATTGAAAATGTGTTAGTGAGGCTCTTGCGCCACCAAATAGATAGAGTGGAATAATAATATAAATGCTGCTCAATCTAAATTGTAATAAATGAATAAACAATAATGATATGTAAAGAAGGGGGGATGAGCGCAATATATACCACTATAGACACTATAGATACCACTATAGATCTGCTGCAGTATCCCCAGCCCACCTCCCAGCCCAACCTTCCTCCCAATCCATCCCCCTTGGTAGCGCAGGAGCCTTTCCATATATCAGACTTCATCCATTACCTTCATACTTCTAGTGCTTGTACTCTCCAATCATTTCCTTTATTTCACTTTGCCACCGTTGCTTGACTCAGTGTCTAAGAATGACACCATATACCCAGGGAGGATCAAAGAAATTTGATCTGTCCCAAGGGATTAAACCTTTTTGGGATGAGTATTGAGCCTCACCAATAGCAGGCTAAAAAGCCTCAGCCAACTCCACTTACTGCCTTACTTTTCTGTAATGCCTATGAAGGCTCCTGGGACTATGACATCATCCAGGAACCAACTGAATAATTGTGAAAAAAAAGGTTAACACGAGTAAATATAATAAGAAAAGTTAGACGATGCCAGGGTTTTGTTTAGCAGCAAAGAAAATATATCAAGGTTATATCAATATAAAAGGGTATATTTTATTGTACAAATGTTAAAATGAAACAAAGGTTTTTAAATATAAACTCTGGTTATAAACACTCCCAATTTAGTGAATCGACCGTTACAAATTAATGCAGGCAGGTATACTTTAAACAAAACAATTATTGCAATACTGATCCTGCCCCAGAGGTGCCCCAACACGTTTCAACCAAATTCATCATAGTCTTCTTCCGGGAGACTGTGATGTCTCCAATAAAAGGAAGACACAGTTTGGAACCAAAGAACTCAATGATTTCCAATATCCGTCTTAAAACGTTTTAGCCATCCACATGACTAGGGATGAGCTTCTTGTTCGAGTCCAACATATGTTCGACTCGAACATCGTCTGTTCGTACGTTCGTCGAAATTCGAACAAAACGGGTCGTTTGCGCCAAATTCGAGTGACGCCCCACGGCCCATAATTCACTGTGGCATTGCGCCCTGATGATTGGCCGAGCATGCTGTATGTCCCGCATGCTTGGCCAATCACAGTGCGCAAAAAACGGAGAGAGCCATAATTGGCCAGGGTGGCTTTGGCCAATTAAGGCTCAGGGCTTTAGCACACGCCCCACACTATAAAAGTATCTTAGTTGCATATTTATGCTGGCTGCTAGGTGGCGCTCCCGTCGATTTACGCATCGAATATGTAAATTAGCTAGATACGCCGATTCACGAACGTTACTGATACGCCATTTACAAAAGGCGTTTTCAGGAGTAAGGATATTCCAACAAAAAGATGGCGCAGCCAATGTTAAGTATGATTGTCGGGACCGCGTTGAATTTTAAAAATTTTACGTAGTTTGCGCAAGCCGATTCAGAATGGGGCTGGGCGTAAGTTACGTTCACGTTGTTTTCATTGACTATTGGTGACGCGATTTGGAGCATGCGCACTGGGATACGTCCACAGCCGGCGCATGCGCAGTTTGTTTGGCACGTCACCGTTAATTTCAATACAACACACCCCCTACCTGCCCAATTTGAATTGCGCATGGATACGCCGGCCCATTTACGCTACGCCCCGGCAACTTACAGAGCAAGTGCTTTGTGAATACAACACTTGCCTGTTAAAGTTGCGGAGGAGTAACGTAAATAGGATACGCTACGCCCGCACAAAGATACGCGCTCCTACGTGAATCTAGCCATTGGTGTTTACTGCACTTGTGCTGTATAGTTTGCACTTAAGCCTACTTGGAGTTTACTGCACTTGTGCCGTATAGTTTGCACCTAAACGTACTTGGTGTTTACTGCACTTGTGTCGTATAGTTTGCACCTAGACGTACTTGGTGTTTACTGCACTTGTGCTGTATAGTTTGCACTTAAGCCTACTTGGAGTTTACTGCACTTGTGCCGTATAGTTTGCACCTAAACGTACTTGGTGTTTACTGCACTTGTGTCGTATAGTTTGCACCTAGACGTACTTGGTGTTTACTGCACTTGTGCTGTATAGTTTGCACCTAAACGTACTTGGTGTTTACTGCACTTGTGTTGAAAAAGTTTGCACCTAAACGTACTTGGTGTTTACTGCACGTGTCCTCTGCAGTTTGCACCTAAAACTACGAGGAGTGTGTACTGATTTTGTCCTCTTCAGGCCATTATAATGTCTGGAAGGACAACAAAGAGAGGCAGAGAGTCACGAGGGCAAGCAGGCTCTGCATCTAGAGGCAACAGTGCTGGTGGTGGACACGGTGCATCCTCTTTAGGAAATTGTGCAATATGCAGCAGCAAAGTATGACACGGTTTAGATTCTAGTTAACAAACCTACAGTCCTTGTCTTGTTTGCACCGCCTGTTTACTGCTGTTCAAAGTATATAGGGCCAATGGGTCTTGTAATGACCTGAGGGGAGTGGTGGCGGGGAAACCCATGCTATTTTTTTTCCAGTGATTTTTATCCATATTGTAGGGCCAGGGACCAAACATTACATTAAAGCCGCAAGCAGTCTTAAATTACTTTTTTCTTATAGTAATCTCATTTTGTGCAGGGACAGTTCAAAACACGTGCCACCTCACAGGCCTACTATAGACACCCAGCAGGTACGATATTTAATGGAATTTCGCATTTTTTTCTCACTTTAAGCATCATTAAAATCACTGCTCCAGAAAAAAATACAGTTTTTAAAACTTTTTTTCCCATTGATTACATGTTCCCTGGGGCAAGACCCGAGTTCTCAAATATGTTTTCCGACAATAACTTGAATATTGGGCTTTAAAATTAGCACTTTTGAATTCGAACGTTTGAGTCTCATAGACTTCAATGGGGTTCTAAATGTTTGCGCGAACGTTCGGTCCCTTCGAAGGTTCTGGTGCCAACCAACTGCTACATCTACTTATTTATTGTTCTACTTTCAGAAACAATTTGATCATTTTTGTTTCTAATTAGGTATATATGTACATACATTTTTTTTCATTTGGGATTGTACCACAGGTGCTGGTCCTCGCCTTTCTACTTCCCTCCGGGAGCGGTTTAGCGTGTGGCTCCTTGCAAGCCCATCATTTTGCCGGGTCTTCTGTTTCTCTGGGGAGCTGGTAATCGCCGCGGAATTCTCCGGATCCTGCACCTGGTTTACTTTTCCGGCTATAATAACATTCATCCCTTTCGATAGTGGTAATTATCAATGTTTTCATTCACACACTCACCTTTTGTATGCTTTGATATGTTTCAAGTTGCATAAACAATGTCTCTATATATTTTTACAGTAACCTTTCCCCCTGAAGATGACCATTAAGGTCGAAACGCGTTAGTGAGTCCTTATGGTTACTACATTTCCTGTATACCTGCTATGTTGGTGATTCTACCTTGCACTATCGAACATGATGTTGTATGATATAGCCAGTACCTACTGTTTTTAATTGCATTATGTTATGATCATCAATAAAGTATTATTCTTTTTACTTTACACTGTCAATTTAAATACTTAGCTGTCCAAAGCCCCATAGGGGAATTTTCCCATTTTTCAAGTATCTATCGGAGTGTGCAGCATCTGCATCTCTCATTCTTGTGTCTTTTCTTTGCTCACCTTAAGGAAATAAGCCACTGATATTCCCCCAGAAGCCTTTACTGGAGGAAGCACAAATCGGTGGTCAATTGGGTGGACACAGGGCTCCTTGAGGACCTGTTATCCCTGTTTTTTCCATACCAACTGATGAAGCATTCTACAAACAATTTGCCTACTCTTCCTTGTTTCCTGTATGGAATTCTGGGGGAATATCATTGGCTTATCTCCTTAAGGTGTGCGAGACAGATATGTTGGGCCTTGTCATGTGGATGGTTAGACAACGTTTTAAGAAGGATCTTGGCTATCATTGAATTCTCTGGTTCCAAACTTTGTCTTCCATTAAAGAAGACACAGTTAATTTGGTTGAAATGCATTTGGGCACCCTCTGGGGCAGGATCAATATTTCAATAATGACTTTGTTTCTTTGTTTATAAGTATACTTGCCTGCATTACTGTTGTCGTGGCCGATGGACCAAAATGGGAGTGTATGTAACCAGACTTCATATTTTAAAACCTTTGTTTGATTTAAACATTTGTACAATAAAATATACCCTTTTATATTTATATGTTCTTTTAACTTTTTTGTGGCACATTTTTGGGGTGTGCAGTATCTCTAGTCCTATGTGTGTCCCCAGTTTTAACACAAGTAAATATAATATACCTTCCTATTCATTAATGCTAGCAGTGTAAGGATTAAGTGAGTATAGTTCGGCTTTAAGAATGAACAGTTATAAAGTTTGGGTGTCTTTAAACTTTGGGGGAAAATTATTCTGATCGGGAATCCAATGTGCTCATTTCAGATTTTGTTGCTCTGAATTAAATGAGCTCGTAGAGTGAACTTTGTTTTATAGTTTGTGTTCCTCGCAGCCTAGAAAGCTCATAAACACTCAGCTGTTTTTCTCTGGCGTTTACATCATCAGGCAATTAATAGACCTCTGAGAGTGATGTCATGAATCACATGAAACAAAACTACACTATGAAATTTTCCTAGAGACTATAACAAACACGGAGCAAGTGTTAATTTATTCCGTACCTCCTAATTCAACTTAAAAAAATACCTTTCTTTTTTCTAAGAGTATCCTTACGCCACTTTTATGATTGTAACTGCTCATTTCTGGCCAGATATAGAGCAGCATGGGCGTTGGGTGATGGGCAGTGATGGGTTTCTGGATATGATTCCCACATTGACTAGTTCACAGAGTTTGTATGTTCTCACTGGGTTTGGGTGTCCTCCAGGGCCGTCTTGCAAAACTCGAAAACATAATGACAGGTTAAAGTGTATGTAAACCCTAACAATGAACTTCTCTTATTTGGTTCCCGTTGGTCTGTTATATATAGGATTGAAAACAATTCTTATATCTGTTGGATAAGTAAAACAATTGTTGATCCTGTCAAAAATCTTGTGAGCTGATAACTTAATTTTCTCTCTACCTATGCTCTAAGCAGACTAATGCCGAGTACACACGACCATTTTTAATGTTCTAGAAAAAACGATGGGCCAGATTTACAGAGCCGTAACTCCTGTCTAACTGGTGTTAGACCGGAGTACTTTCTAATTACGCACGTTTTTTCACGAGTTTGAATCCTCAAACCATGAAAAGACGGCTTTGCGTACGTGTTCGTACGCCTTCGGATCTACGCTGCAATAAAATTGCGGCCGCTGGGTGGACTTCCCGTCGTTTTCCGCGTCGGGGTATGAAAATTAGCTTTTGCCGTCGATCCCCGAAATTACGATCTTCAATCGCAATCTCTTACGGCATCTTTAGTCATCTTTTTGCTGCGTAATGTTATACCAGCTTTTAGCTGGTCTAATATTAGACAGCCCATGTTAAGTATGGCCGTCGTTCCCACGTCGAATTTCAACGTTTTCCAACGTATTTTTTTTTTTTTTTACGTAAGTCATCCGGGAATAGGAATGTCCGTAAACGACGCTACTCAAAAAAAATGACGTAACGATGTTATTTCGCGCAATGCACGGCGGGAAATTTCTGAACAGAGCATGCGCAGTTCGATCGCCGTGGGGACGCGCCTAATTTAAATGCTTCACGCCCCCTAATCGCGTATTTCGATTACACGGCGAGAAATAGAGTACGCCGCTGTATCATACGGGCAAAAATCTACCAGAATTCGTTGTAGAGCCTGGTAAAATATGGCTGCGTAGCGTATCTCGGATACGCTGCGCAAATGTACGTGTACCTGAATCTGGCCCAATGTTTTTTTCGACGTGATTCTTGTCAAGCCTGCCTTGCATACACACAATCTTGAAAACAAAATGCTTGAGCAAAGCCCGGTGACGTACAACACGTACGACGGCACTATAAAGGGTTCAAATAAGGGAGGGGGGGAGAAGGTAGGGAAAAGGGGGGAAATGGAGAAAGGGCAAGAGTGGGGGGGGAAAGAAGGAAGAATTGGGAAAAAGAACACAGGGGAAGCACTCACATTTGCCACATCCGTATATACTAAGAATAGAAAGAACACCTACTCACACAAGTGAATAAACGGTCGGACTTTAAGGCAATGCGGAAGTACGTTAAAAAATATATTTTAATACAAAAATAGAAAAAATACAGATTACAATTTTACAATATAGAAAAAATACCAATGTTACTAGAATATAACCATGTGGATTATTGATTCGTGGAAGGTAAACAAATCCTTTGAAGTCGCCTACGTGTTTCACCTTTGGGCTTCTTCAGGACGAGACAAACAGGATTTTTTGGTACTATAAATATTGTTGCACGGTCTGGAACAGTATATATGGTGTTAGTACAAATACTAGGACTTTATTCATGGTTATGATAAAACAAAAGTAAGAAAACATTCTTATTAGAATTACAGTCAAAAATCATAAAACACAGGAGGTTGCACATATGCATACATACAGTATGTAAGTACATCACCTATTGCATCGTGGTGAACAGATCCATCCACAAGACTTCAGGCATCAAACAGTGCCGAGTTGTTCAAACATAGAAATAGTCACTTTATATGACGACATGGGGAATCTGGTATAAAAAGTATACATAGAAAGAGTTAAAATGTGAATTTGGACTAGCAGAATTGCACAAGGTTCCTAAAGCACAGAAGAGGACCGAAAATGACAAGCGGTCCGTTTTACCAGAACGAGTGATCCCGTCTCATAACTTGCTTCTGAGCATGCGCATTTTTTTCACATCATTAGATGCTGGCGGCTGTAATGTATTGCCGGATCCCAAAAATATACAAAAAAAAAATTTAAAATGGTGTGGGTTCCCCCCAGTCCATACCAGGCACTTTGTGGGTCTGGTATGGATATTAAAGGGAAACTCCACGCCAATTTTTTTTAAATGTTGTGGGGGTCCCCCCCCCCCAAATCCATTCCAGTCCATTCAGGTGTGGTATGGATTTTAAGGGGAACCTCGCACCAAAATGTAAAAAAAATAATGGCATGGGGTCCCCCCAAAATCCATACCAGACCCTTATTCGAGCATGCAACCTGACAGGCCACAGGAAAAGGGGGATAAGAGAGCACGCCCCCCCCCCCTCATGCACCATACCAGGCCACATGCCCTCAACATGGGGAGGGTGCTTTGGGGTTCCCCCAAAGCAGTGCTCGCAGTGCATTATTGGGCGTTCCACAGCACTCAAATTTCCTGCGAACTCCCCATTATATTTGATGTTCGGCCAACACCTGACGTTTCAGTCGAACTTACGTTCCACTGGAACATCAAGCTCATCATTTGTGAGCAATTCTAAGCATTCATTGAAAGTAGAGCATACGTTGACGATCTCTTCAGAAACAGGAAAGCCTAAAGTCCAGGAAAAAAATAAATGTGTTGAGTTTATGTGTCTACTTAGTGAATTCCTCAATTATTTTTAATGTGTAGTACTGTAGCTTAGTAGTGGTTAGCCTTATGACCTTGCCACATTGGTTTGCGACTATGTAGTGTGAGGGCTTTCTTTACTGGATACAAATTGTATGGATTGTTAACTTAAGCTGGCCATATACCGGTAGAATTTTGTTCCAAAATGTTAATTTCCAGAATATATATTCTATATTCTATAGCCTCATACACATAATCCGACTTCCATCAGACTTTTCCGTGGAATTTTGTTCGAAGTGTGTTGGCCGTGAACTTGTTTTGCATACACACGGCAGGACTTTTTCATCCAACTTTCACCAAATCACGTGTTTTTTCAGCTCTTTACCGCCGCCCTTTGGGCAACTTCTGCTACTGTATTGCTGTCTGATTTTTAGCATTAGTTCTTAGCATGCCTGTTTGTACTTTGGACTTTAGTCCAACGTACACATGAGCGGATTAGCCGACGTAGGACATTTGTTCCTGGAAAGTTTGTCTGTTCTTACAGCGAACATTTGTCCGATGAAAAAGAAAAAAAGTTTGTCCGATGGATCGTACACACGGTCGGATTGCCTGCAAAAACAGGTCCGTTGGAAATTGTCAACAAGTCTGATCGTGTGTATGGGCCTTTATGGTTAGTGGAGGTCAGATCGACATTTGTTTTTGACTATGGAGAGGAAAAATTTCTACAGGAACAGGTTGAAAAATTTTACTCAAGCAATTCTAATGTGATAGTGAAGGTGGTTTTTGTTTGGGAAAATGTAACATATTGCAACAAGACCTATTTAAAATGTCTGGTATTCCATTCAAATAATATATCTCGACAGTGGCGTCTCCAGCTTTCATATTTAGGGGGGGCACATAGGGGGACAGGGACAAAAGTAGGGGGGCCCAACTATATAATGCAATTATATATATATATATATATATATATATATATATATCTCCTGGGGCCCTTTACTACGATCCCACAACGGGCCCTTTTACATGTTCTGCAGTGAGCTCCCTTCCTACTATACTGGGGACCCCAGGGTGGCAGAAAACAAGAGCTATGTGTCACCAGCACACCAAGAAAATATAAGGGTCCAAAGCAGTGGGAGAACTTTCAGGGTTGCAAAGGTTGTCTTGCCACCGAGCCCTGGTGTTCTGCCACTGTGGGGTTCCCCAGCTGTCCTGTCCCTGCTATTGACAGCGCTGGTCTGGCATCTGTCTCCTTGGCAGCGGCGGCAGTCCATTAGGACCTAGTGCTGGTGACATTACGGATGCATGCAGGGGAAGGCTGGCACTATTAGTTATAGAGAGCTGAGCCCCCAGCTGGTCACCTAGCAGCAGTAATGCTGTATAACCTTCTCTGTTGACATGCTGATCGGGATGTGATCCAGGTAATGCTCCCAGTCAGATCTAATAAATACAGTATTTATTAGCAATAAGAGTACAACCACATATATATATATATATATATATATATATATATATATATAAAATCAAATGTATGTTCCGCAGCCGTGTGGGCTCTATGCCTGTAAAGTGTGGGCTCTATGCCTGTAAAGTGTGGGCTTTGATAAATAAAATCTCTGATATTTAACACTAGGATTTGACTGGGAGCATCGCCTGGATTGCATCCCGATCAGCATGTCAGAGAAGGCTCCACTGCTGCTAAGCAACCTGCAGGGAGCTCAACTGTCTACAACCAATAGAGATGGGCTCGGGTGTGTTTGAAATCCCACATGCCCAATCCTGTGTAACGTTTGGGGGCCATAGCTCAACAGGGATTCAGTGCTTAAACCGTTGTTTAAAGGAAAAAGGCTTTTATTCACAGAAAACAAAATAAGGCTTTCTCAGCATGCCAAAAACTGTAACATAAAAGTCCGCTTGGCTCCAGCGTCAACGAAAAGTCTGCTTATATCCAGCACAAAACAGTGAAAGCAAAATGACATACGGTTTGTTGCAAGATCAATCTTCACCCCCTGCACTTCCAAAGTCCTCACTGTGCAGCTAGCAGACTTCCATCTTCCTCACAGGTGCACTCTCCAAACTCACTCACTATCTCCAGCACCACTTCCTGCTTTAACAGGTGGATCTCTGGGAGAGTTAACACCATGTGTGCTGGCTCCCAAGGTTTAGGAGTGGAGGCTCCGTCCCACCCAAATAACACTTTGGAGCCTCCAAAATTCCAGGCCCCAAACTACTTTATTAAAGATAGAGAAGACTGCAAGTCAGTCCTCTCTGAATTAGCGCCTGCCTGGAACCTTTCACCCACTTTTGGGTGACCCCCTGAACCTTCTATCTCTATTTAAATGGACCATAGTCCAAATAGTGGTGCCGTATAGCACCCGTCCAGGACCCAACCCCGGCGTCCTGTACATATCCCCCCCCTCTGCCTCAACGCGGAGGTGTTGGAGGCACCAGTAGACACCATGCAATGGACTCGGGAGAGGGCATCGGCATTCTGATGCTGTCTCCCGGGTCTGTGCTCTACCACGAAATTGAACTCCTGGAGAGAAAGGAACCACCTTGTTACCCTGGCATTGGTCTGCTTATTTTGTCTCATCCAGGTAAGAGGAGCGTGGTCTGATACCAAGCGAAACTTCCTGCCCAGGAGGAAATATCGTAGGGAGTCCAAAGCCCACTTGATGGCCAGACACTCCCGCTCCACCACCGCGTAGTTTCTCTCAGCTGCCGTCAGCTTTCTACTAAGAAAAACCACAGGGTGCTCTTCTCCATTGATTTCCTGAGACAGGACCGCTCCCAACCCTTCACTTGAAGCATCTGTCTGCACTACAAAATCTTTTGTAAAATCTGGAGCTACAAGCACCGGATCTTGACACAACGCTGTCTTAAGCTTTTGAAAAGCTGTCTCGGCCTCGGCGTTCCACTTTATCATCACTGACTTTCTGCCTTTGGTCAGGTCGGTCAGCGGTGCAGCAATAGTGGCAAAGTTGGGGACAAACCTCCTATAATAGCCAACTATGCCCAAAAATGCCCTGACCTGCTTCTTGGTTAGGGGACGGGGCCAGTCCTGTATGGCTTCCACCTTACTCATTTGGGGCTTTACCAGTCCTCTACCCACAATATACCCTAGGTATTTTGCTTCCTCCATCCCAATGGCACACTTCTCGGGGTTGATGGTGAACCCTGCTATTCTAAGGGAGTCTACGACTGCCTGAACCCGGGGAAGGTGGGACTCCCAATCAGTGCTGAAGATGACTATGTCATCTAGGTAGACAGAAGCGTACCGTTGGTGTGGACGCAGAGTTTTGTCCATGGCCCTTTGGAACGTGGCAGGGGCTGAGTGTAGACCAAATGGCATCCTCTTATATTGGAAGTGGCCTTCCGGAGTAGAGAAGGCTGTCTTCTCCCTGGCTTCCTTAGTCAGGGGAATCTGCCAGTACCCTTTTGTGAGGTCCAGCGTGGTAATGTACCTGGCAGGACCCAACCTCTCAATTAGCTCATCTACTCGTGGCATTGGATATGCGTCAAACTTGGAGACTTCATTAAGCTTTCTGAAGTCGTTGCAGAAGCGGAGGGTGCCGTTGGGCTTGGGTACCAACACAATTGGGCTTGACCATTCACTCTGCGACTCTTCAATGACTCCAAGCTCGAACATTCTTTTAACCTCTTCCGACACTGACACCCTATGTGCTTCTGGGATACGGTAAGGCTTTAACCTGACTTTTACATTGGGCTCGGTCACAATGTCATGCTCGATGACGTTGGTGCGACCGGGCAACTCTGAAAACATGTCTCTATTTCTTTGTAGAAACTCTTTTGTTTGCTGGGTTTGGGGCCTAGTCAGGGTAGCAGCAACCTGCACCAAGTTGATCCCTGCATGGTCCCCTGACTGTACCCCTACTACCGCAGACACTTGTTCTCTGTCTCTCCAGGATTTCAACAAATTAATGTGATAGATCTGGTATGGTTTTCTTTTCCCCGGCTGGTGTACCTTGTAGTCCACCTCACCGACTTTCTCTACTACCTCAAATGGGCCCTGCCACTTGGCCAAGAATTTACTCTCCACCGTGGGTATTAGAACAGCCACCCGGTCTCCTACTTGGAACTGTCTAATTTTAGCCGACCTGTTATACACTCTCCTTTGGGCATCCTGGGCCTTCTGCATGTGCTCCCTCACCAGCGGCATCACCTTAGCCACCCTCTCTCGCATTTGAGAGATATGCTCTACCACCGTTTTGTGTGGTGAGGACTCACTTTCCCACGTTTCTTTTACCAGGTCGAGTAACCCCCGGGGCCTTCGTCCATACACTAACTCAAATGGCGAGAAACCTGTGGATGCTTGTGGGACCTCCCGGATAGCAAACAACAGGGCAGGGAGTAACATATCCCAATCCTTCCCATCTTTCTGGACTACTCTTTTCAACATGGACTTTAGGGTTTTATTAAATCTTTCGACTAGGCCATCGGTCTGCGGGTGGTAGACGGACGTCCGCAATTGTTTAATTTGAAACAATTTGCACAAGTCCGCCATCACCTTTGACATAAAAGGGGTACCCTGGTCTGTCAGGATCTCTTTGGGGAACCCAGTTCGCGAGAACATTTGAAACAATTCCCTGGCAATGGCCTTAGAGGAGGTCTTCCTCAGAGGGACGGCTTCTGGATACCTAGTTGCGTAATCTAGGATGACCAATATGTATTGGTGCCCCCGTGCCGACTTTACCAGGGGTCCCACCAGATCCATAGCAATCCGCTCAAACGGGACTTCGATAATTGGCAAGGGCACCAGAGGGTTTCTATAGTGTGGCACTGGGGCGGTTAACTGGCAAATGGGACAAGACGCACAGTATCTTTTAACCTCGGCCTTCAACCCTGGCCAGTAAAACCGGTCGGTTATCCTGGCCTCTGTTTTCTCTGCCCCCAGGTGTCCTCCCAGTGCATCGTTGTGGGCTAGATCGAGGAGCATCCGCCTATACGGTTGGGGAACCAGCAACTGCTCTATAGTTTCCCCTCGGCTCTCCGCCACTCGATACAGTAAGTCCCCCTTCAACGCAAAGTGAGGGAACCTCTGATCTGCGTCTGGCATTTGTGGGACCCCATCAATAACAGAAACCTGCTCTCGAACATTGACCAAGGCAGGGTCCTGTAATTGGGCGGTACCAAATGCACCCCTGGACACATCTAGATCTGGATGTACTGGCCTTGAGGATGTTTCCCCTTCATCCTCCTCAACCGGGGAGAGCTCCACATCATCCTCCCCCAGCATAACTTGTAATGGGAAGACTTCCCCCCCCTCAGAGATCAACTCGGGTTTAAGACCTGGATCAGGGGCATTATCCTTCACATTAGCATTCCCTGCGACTTCATTATCAATGAGAGGTATTTCTATATCAGAGGTGTGCATTTCAGGTCCAGACCCCTCAGACTCTGTCCCTTCCAGGCCCAGTGTCCCCAGCTCCCCTGGTAGTCCCATCTGTACCTCATTCCATAGTTCCAGAAATAGTGGACAGTCCCGCCCCACTATGATGTCATGAATTAAACTGTTTACCACCCCGACCTCCTGTGTAACTGAGGCATGGCCATAGGAAACAGTCACCGGGACTAAGGGGTACTCCTTGGTGTCCCCATGGATACACACTACCCGAAGAGTTTTAGTCACTGGTCCAAGCCTCCCAAGTACCCTGGCATGTACTAATGTTACCATGCTACCGGAGTCCAGTAGGGCCCTGGCAGGAAGGTGGTTCACCCACACTTCACACTCAAACCGTCCTGCAGCCAGATCAAGATGAGTGGTACACACACTTTGCACATAGAAGGAGCTTCTCCGACCAGTTCCGCACTCCATAGGCTCCTCCTGCAGTGGGCATTGTGCCCGGGTATGCCCCCAGGACCGACATCGCCAACATTGTATGTCTCCCATCTTTGGTACAGGAACCGACCTCCGTGGTTCTATGGCAGACGGTGTAGACCTGCGGATGCCAACATCTGGCAAGACTTCTCTCCTCAGGGTGGTGGCTGGTCTGGGTGTCCTTGGCGTGGGTTCCCGACGCTTGGCAGGCCCAAGCAGGTCCTCCACCACGGTGTACCGTTCAACCAGCTCGACCAGCTGGTCAGCGTTGGTAGGGTTTCCATGGCTTACCCAGCGCTGTAGGTCATCTGGCAGGGACCGTAGGTACCAGTCCATCACCACTCGTTCCACCATTTGTGGACCTGACAATTTTTCCGGCTGCAGCCATTTTTTAACTAACTGGATTAGTTCATGCATCTGGGACCTGGGTGGTTGGTCCGATTTGTACCGCCAGCGATGCACCCTCTGAGCCCGGACAGCTGTGGTCACTCCCAGGCGGGCCAGGATCTCAGCTTTCAGTCGCTCATAGTCACTGATGTGCTCAGATGGGAGATCAAAATAGGCCTTTTGTGGGTCACCGGTGAGGAAAGGGGAGATAATGCCAGCCCATTGGTCATGGGGCCACCCCTCTCTCTCTGCGACCCTTTCAAAGGTAGTAAGAAAGGCCTCTACATCATCGCTGGGTGTCAACTTTTGTAAAAAATGGCTGGCTCTCACGGACACTTGGTTACCAGCGGCAACGACCGCTTGCTCTCGTCCCTGCGCTAGCCGCTGTACTGCTTCCTGCAAGGCAGCTATCTGTGCTTGAGAGGACTCCTGCTGAGCTGTAAACTGGGCAACTAACAGTCGTGTGTTTTCTTGCTGCTGAGCCATCGCTTCCTCATGGCGACGGTTTGCTTCTGCCAACGCTTGCTGCTGGGTCACAGTGGCTTGCTGCTGGGTCACAGTGGCTTGTGCCAGAGCCTTGATGACCTCCTCCATGCTTTTGCTTGGTGCTTGCAATGATTGGGCTGACTTCACCCAAGACATGCCATAAGCACACTGTCCCTTTAAATGTCAGTTTTTAGGTTTAAACGGTTTTGCGCCTGCAAATGCACTGTGCCCGCACTCAACACCAATTGTAACGTTTGGGGGCCATAGCTCAACAGGGATTCAGTGCTTAAACCGTTGTTTAAAGGAAAAAGGCTTTTATTCACAGAAAACAAAATAAGGCTTTCTCAGCATGCCAAAAACTGTAACATAAAAGTCCGCTTGGCTCCAGCGTCAACGAAAAGTCTGCTTATATCCAGCACAAAACAGTGAAAGCAAAATGACATACGGTTTGTTGCAAGATCAATCTTCACCCCCTGCACTTCCAAAGTCCTCACTGTGCAGCTAGCAGACTTCCATCTTCCTCACAGGTGCACTCTCCAAACTCACTCACTATCTCCAGCACCACTTCCTGCTTTAACAGGTGGATCTCTGGGAGAGTTAACACCATGTGTGCTGGCTCCCAAGGTTTAGGAGTGGAGGCTCCGTCCCACCCAAATAACACTTTGGAGCCTCCAAAATTCCAGGCCCCAAACTACTTTATTAAAGATAGAGAAGACTGCAAGTCAGTCCTCTCTGAATTAGCGCCTGCCTGGAACCTTTCACCCACTTTTGGGTGACCCCCTGAACCTTCTATCTCTATTTAAATGGACCATAGTCCAAATAGTGGTGCCGTATAGCACCCGTCCAGGACCCAACCCCGGCGTCCTGTACACCTGCCAGAAAGCCAACACTCCACAGTGCTAATCACAAGCAGTGAGACATTTCCTGATCTGTGCAAAGCTGCGGACCGCAAAATCTCTCACTGCCTGTAATTAGCGCTGTGCAGTGTGGGCTTCCTGGCAGGCTCTGGCATGTGGATTTTTAAACATGCCCAGCCCATCTCTAACAACAAATTGTGCTGGCCCTCCTGTACATCAGCCCCATAAAGTAACCAGCACTGGGTTCCAATGTGTTGCCGCCGCTGCCAAGGAGACAGAGACCAGCGCTGTGAATAGCCAGAACAGGACAGCAACTCCAGCACTGGTCCACACTGGGAGGATTCCCCCATTCACCTATAATGTGTAGATGGGGGAATTGGATCTTTTAAATCTCAGCTGGTTCAGCAGGAACTGGCTGAGATTTGAACCATTAATGAGCAGATTCTCTTAGGATTATCACTAGTGGTTGCTGTATAGCCACTAGTGAGAATAACTGTTTGTCGGGAGAATACAATTGCTGGGCAGGAGGGATATTCCCCTGTCAGCACTGTCTGTTGATGGGGGAATCATGCAAGTTTCTTTCCTGCAATCTGTGGATGTAGGAAAGAAATGTGCACTGTATATTACCTGCCTAACTGAAAGTGAAAGTGTAACAGAATGGCCCGTGACACCCAGAGACTTTTGAAGGATGGGTGGTACTCCTGTGCCAGCATCACTAATGACTCTTGGGTCTAGGGTCATCCTGTGCCCCTTTTGGGCATAGGGTGACTGAGAAATGATAAATTACATGGGATGGGACATTACTGATAATTCATGTTTTGCAGGATATCTTTAAATATTACAAGTTGTTAAAGTCTGACTCCGACAGGTCAATAGTGTTTTCATTCAATGTGGGGACACATGCTTTTGAGGTGTTAATTGAGTCTGCTCCTAGACATTCCATTGTGTGATGCTAATACTGTTTTGAGTCCATTGTGCTAATTAGGTCTGCTCCTAAGACCTGTTTATTGTGTATGCTAATGACACTGTTAAGATGTGGAATGTGACTTGTCAAGCTGTAGTAATTAACCCCTCTAAATGCGGAGCCAGACCGTCTGGGTAATGAGTAGTAATTAACTAATCGGAATGTCATTATCTAAAATAATGTGTATGAAGCCCCCCCCATTGTGTGATGTGTGGGTGGAGTGTGTCTTTGTCCCTGTGATTAACTGTAACATGCTTGTACTGTATATAAGAAAGCTAAGTTACCATTAAAGGATTCATTCATTCATTTTGGAACCAGTACCAGAGCTTGTGTTGTCTTGGTTATTCTGGGAAATGAAATGGGTCGTGTCTGATGTCTGTCGGACTGTCGGATAAGCTGTCGTGGGGTGATGGAATGGAATATCGTAAAAGGTGGTGACAGTTACAGAAAGTAAATTGTGAATGTCTTGAAAGAACAGGAGAGGGGAGGGAGACAGATGGGGGTAGAAGGGATGGAGATAATGCAGTTCAGTGATTACAGTGTACTGCAGTCTGCAGTGCACACACTTACCCACGGTCCAGGCTAGAATCTCAGGCATCATTCACACACATGCTGCTGATTTTAATGTTTCCTGAACACACATCCCCTGTTTTTTCAGTAACTGAGATGAAGGCTTGGGCCCCCCTCCCCCACAGTGCTCATGGAGTCCTTTCTGCAACTCAGTCTTCTCCTTGCCAATGAGGATGCAGGGGAAGGAGCAGATCGGGTGGCTGTGGTTGTGTGAACGCTTGCAATATGCAGTGTCAGCCAGCAGAAGGAGGGGGAGGAATGCCCCGCAGAGCTGACTGGGGACGCTCTTCCTCTCAGGAGAGACTGTTACTCCAGGGGCGGCCCGAGAATTTTTTTTTTGGGGGGGGACATGGTGGGGCACAGCATAATGTTGGGGGGGCCAGGGCCCCCTCTGGCCCCCCCTAGAGACGCCTCTGTATCTCGATGAAATTTTAAGGGCTTTCAAACGAAATCAGTCAACTCAACGATGGCAAGAAAGTATTTTCTTAGAAGATTCAAATGAGAGACCTAATCTTGGACAGTTTTACAGATTAACCACTTCAGCCCCGGAAGGATTTACCCCCTTCCTGACAAGAGCACTTTTTGTGATTCGGCACTGCGTCGCTTTAACTGACAATTGCGCGGTCGTGCGATGTGGCTCCCAAACAAAATTGGCGTCCTTTTTTTCCCACAAATAGAGCTTTCTTTTGGTGGTATTTGATCATCTCTGCGGTTTTTATTTTTTGCGCTATAAACAAAAATATAGCGACTATTTTGAAAAAAGTACAATATTTTTTACATTTTGCTATAATAAATATCCCCAAAAAATATCTAAAAAATTTTTTTTCCCCAGTTTAGGCCGATACGTATTCTTCTACATATTTTTCGTAAAAAAAAATTTGCGTTTATTGATTGGTTTGCGCAAAACTTATAGCGTTTACAAAAAAAGGGGTAGTTTTATGTCATTTTTATTAATATTTTTTTTTTACTAGTAATGGCGGCGATCAGTGTTTTTTTTCGGTACTGCGATATTATGGCGGACACAGAGCGCATAGCCATTACACTTGGTTATATGGGTACCTTCAGGTGATGGACACTGGTGTAATCAATTTCACAGGAAGTTTCCTCCCTATATAACCCCCTCCCACTGGGAGTGCTTCAGTTTTGTAGCAAGCAATTCCTCCGAGGTTACACAATGTTCCCCAAAAGAGGGGTGGGAGCTCTGTGTCCTGTGATGTACTTCAAGAAAAGGATTTTACAGGTAAGCTGTTTATTAAAAATCCTTTTTTCTTTATCGTACATCACGGGACACAGAGCGCATAGCCATTACACTTGGGATGTCCTAAAGCAATGCTCTATGAAGGGAGGGAGACTGTAAGGCCAAGAATAGCCAAACAAAAAATTATCAGGAAGTAAAGTAACTCCACCAACAGAAAAAAGGGGGCGTGACCCGGACCAGAGGATTCTATACTGCTGCCCGTAGGACCGCCTGCCCAAATGCTGCGTCCGTACCCTTTGCAACGTCCAACTTATAAAATTTAGTAAACGTATGTACGGAAGACCAGGTTGCCGCCTTGCAAACCTGTGCCATAGAGATCTGATGGTGTGCCGCCCAGGAGGCACTCATGGCCCTCGTAGAATGGGCTTTAACTGATAAGGGAGGTGGAACGCGCTTCAGACCATAGGCCTGAAAAATCAGCTGCTTAATCCACCTAGCCAAGGAAGACTTGGCAGCCGGCTGACCCTTCTTGGGGCCATCCGGAAGAACAAAAAGCACATCTGTTTTCCGAATTTTCTCTGTAGCCTTGAGATAGACCCTCATGGCTCGAACCACGTCCAAAGTATGAAGCAGTCTTTCCTCTCTGGACTGGGGAGTAGGAAAGAAGGATGGTAGGACTAGGTCCTGATTCAAGTGAAAACTGGACATGACCTTAGGAAGGAAAGAAGGTTGAGGCTGCAGAACCACTCTGTCCTTATGCAGAATAAGGTATGGCTCCCTGCATGACAAGGCTGCCAGCTCGGAAACCCTTCTGGCCGAAGCCATAGCCACCAAGAAAACCAACTTTCGGGTTAGTAGCACAAGAGGGATTTCTGTCAGAGGTTCAAACGGCTGCCTTTGTAAAGCTGACAAGACCAGATTTAAATTCCAGGGGCAGAGGGGAGCTCTAATAGGGGGATTCACATGCAAGACCCCCTGCAAGAAGGTTTTCATAAGCGAATGGGTGGCCAAGGGTCTTTGAAACCATATCGATAAAGCCGACCTGCCCCTTTAGAGTACTAAGAGCCAACCCTTTGTCAACGCCAACCTGGAGGAATCGCAAGATCCTGTCAATAAAAAACTTTCGAGGATGCCATTTTTGAGACTCGCACCACTCCACATAGGTTCTCCAGACTCTGTAATAAATATTTCTAGAGACCGGTTTCCTAGCCTGAATCAACGTAGATATGACCTGAGCTGAGAGGCCTCTGCCCTTAAGAATTAGGGATTCAGCCGCCAAGCCGTCAAATTTAGCTGCTGTGAAGCAGGGTGGCAGATTGGGCCCTGAGACAGCAGATCTGGGCGCAGGGGGAGCGGCCACGGCGCCCCGACTGACATCCTCACGATGAGTGCGTACCAAGCCCTCCTGGGCCAGGCTGGGGCTACCAGGATCACAGGCCTGCGCTCCACCCTGATCCTCCGTAGAAGGCGGGGAATCATCTGCAGTGGAGGGAACGCATACAGGAGAGAAAACTGGTGCCAGGGGCAAACCAACGCATCGGTCCCGTAGGCCGAGGGATCCCTGGTTCGGGATATGAATTTGTCCAACTTTTTGTTGGATCTCGTTGCCATAATGTCCACATCTGGAACTCCGAATCTTTGGCAAATCTCTTGGAATACCTGGGGGTGAAGAGACCACTCCCCCCGGAGCAACTGTTGACGACTCAAAAAATCTGCTTGAGAATTGTCTATCCCTGGGATGAATACCGCTGAGATGCAGGGTACATGGGCTTCGGCCCATGAGAAAATCAGGTTTACTTCCCTTTGGGCTGCTAGGCTCCTCGTGCCCCCCTGGTGGTTTATGTATGCCACCGCAGTGGCATTGTCGGACTGTATCCTTACTGGCAGACCCTGAAGGGGGAGAGTCCAGGCGATCAGGGCCAGCCGAGCAGCTCTGATCTCTAGGATATTGATGGGAAGCAGTTTTTCTGCCTCCGACCACTGCCCTTGCTGGGTCTGTCCTTCTAGAACTGCCCCCCAACCTGACAGGCTGGCATCCGTGGCTACTATCTTCCACGTGATGGGGCAAAAGGATTTCCCCTTTGACAAATTTTGAGGGACCAGCCACCAGAACAGGCTGCACCGGACTCCTGGGGAGAGCACTAACGGACGATCTAACGCCTGAATGGACTTGTTCCAAGCAGAGAGAATGGCTGCCTGGAGATATCTGGTATGGATCTGGGCGTAGGGCACTGCCTCGAAGGCGGCCACCATCTTCCCCAGCAGTCGCATACATAGGCGAATAGTCGGCCTCTTCTTGCCTAAGATCACTTGAACTGCTTGAGTTATTGATCTGACCTTTGCTTGAGGTAAAAATATCCTCTGGCAGTCTGTATCTAGCCGAAGGCCTAGATATTCCAACTGCTTTGTGGGTTTCAATATCGATTTTTCTTGGTTCACAATCCACCCGAATTCCTCTAGATGCCGAACTGTGCGAACTACTGCATGATTGAGGCTGGAAGCTGAGCTGTCGATAACCAGAAGATCGTCCAGGTATGCCAGGACCAAAATGCCTTCTGTCCTTAGGACGGCTAGCACCGGGACTAACACCTTTGTGAATACCCGCGGAGCTGTTGCCAACCCGAAAGGGAGGGCTACGAACTGGTAATGACGGTGATCTATCATAAAACGAAGAAACTTGTGATGTGCCGGGTAGATCGGCACGTGCAGATACGCATCCTTTATGTCTATAGATGCTAGAAAGTCGTTTTGATGTAGGCTGGCTGCCACCGAACGTATGGACTCCATACGAAAGGTCTGAATCTTTAGAAAGCGATTTAGGCGTTTGAGGTCTAAGATAGGCCTGATGTCGCCATTGGGCTTTGGTATTATGAAAAGGTTGGAGTAGAATCCCAGACCCCATTCCTGGGTTGGTACTTCTACAATTACTCCTTGGAGCAAGAGACGATCCAATGCTTTTACAAGAGAGGCCCTCTTTAATGGGTCGCTTGGAAGACTTGACCCCTGAAAATGAGGAGGGGGGACTTCCCGAAACTCTAGCTTGTAGCCCGTGGCTACCACGGACAATACCCAAGAGTCGGGAATTCTGGCCTCCCACACTTCGGAGAAAAACCGAAGCCTTCCCCCCACCCAAGAGAGTGGGGGCGCCCCTTCATGAATCTGACTTGATGACTGGTTTAACCGGCTTGCGAGACCATGGCCTGACGTGGCTTGTCCTTGTGGGCGGCTATTAAATGCTGAACGCCCGGGAGGCCGTCGATACTGACGGGAAGTTGAAGGGGCCGAGCCTGCGAAGGCCTGTCGCTTAAACGCGGGCCCACGCGATCTTTTCTTGACAGGCAAGAAAGAACTTTTACCACTTGATATGGTCTGGATATATTTATCTAGGTCTTCACCGAATAGTAGGCATGTGCATTTCGTTTCGTTCCGAATCGAAATTCGGACGAATTTTCCATTATTCGGACATTCGGATGCATACGAATTTCCGAATTGCTATAATAACGAAAAATTTCGACCGTTTTCCGAATTCGTTCATTTTCGACCGAATTTCGAAAAAAAAAAGGTCGAAATCGATTTTTTTTTTCGAATTCCGAATCGAATACCCGCGGACTAAATTCGATCGGAATTCGAAAAAAAAAAAAAAAAAAAAAAAAAAAAAAAATATTTTCGAATTTAATTCGAAAAAAAATCTATTAGAAAAGAGACTATTTGTTTTCTAATCTGGTTGAAATATTTTCGATTTCGACCGATTTTTTCGAAATTCGGTCGAAAACGAACGAATTCGAAAAACGGTCGAAATATTTTCGATTTCGACCGTATTTTTCGAAATTCGGTCGAAAACGAACGAATTCTGAAAACGAATTCAACACATGTAACGAACCTAACTTAACGAAATTTATTAAATGACGAATTGAAACGAAACGAAACTAAACGAATTTTTCACTTTTGCACATGCCTACCGAATAGTCTCCCACCATGAAAGGGAAATCCTGCTAAAAGCCTTTTGCAGGGTGCCTCTGCTGACCAGTTCTTCAGCCACAAAAGGCGACGCATATGAACCAACAGCAGAGATAAACGGGACACCTGTTGAATGGAGTCCTTAATAGCATCTACTGCAAAGCAGAGAGCCCTTGGGAGGTCAGCCAATTCACGAGCTTGCTGAGCCCTTAATATCTGTTTAGTCTGATCCTTTAAAGCCTGACAAACGCCAATGGCTGCCACCGCTGGCTGAACCACGGCACCTACTGTGGTAAAAGAAGCCTTCAGTAGGGTCTCCAACTTTTTGTCGACTGGATCTTTAAACATCTGGACATTTTCAACCGGACAGGTCAGGGATTTATTTACGCAGGAAATGGCTGCGTCCACGGTAGGGAGTGCCCATTTCTTTGCAAATTCCTCTTCCATAGGATAGAGAATAGTGAACCTTTTAGGAGGGATAAAAATCCTATCAGGTTGAGCCCAATCCTGAAAAATCACGCTCTCCAGAAGGGGGTGAACCGGAAAAGACGCACCACTCAACGGTGCCTTCAAGGAACCTAAAGAGGATACCGCGGGGGCTAATTGTTCTGACACTGGAAGTTTAAAAGCAGTGCGAACCATATCTGTCAGAGACTGGATCCACAGGCTCTCCGCTTGAGAAGCCGAAAAAATTTCATCTACAGTGGAACCCTCAATGTCTGAACCGTCGGGACTCGGGTCCGCTTGATCCCCCTGTGGGTCCAATTCCTCCGAAGAGAGGACCTCTGCATCTGAAAACACCAATCTAGGTGACGGGGATCTAGCCCGCTTGCCACCTGGCAAAGAGCGGGCAATTAAAGCAGTTAACCTTTCCTCTAGCCCACCCAGGGTGGTCGCTAGCATTTCTTCCGTAACGTAAACGGGAATGGGTTGATTGGGGGCCGCCTCTGCCCCTAGCACCCTCAATGGCTCCTGCAACATGCTGTTCGGTGGTCTATCTGGTGAGGGTGGGACCGCTAGAGCCTGGCCCAAATCCTCTGACCCCGATGGAGACCCCTTTAGTTTTTTGGTACCTTTTGCAGCCTTAGCTGGTCCTGATCCCTTGGGAGCCATTGCACAACCTTGAGACTCCCCTAAAACCAACACCCAACTGTTGTAGCTAGAAGTGAACCATTAATGAGAACAGGCTATGGTAAAAAATTTCCAAATTTTCATACGCCCGAGAAGGCGGCAATACCGAGGAAGTCCTGTGAGTATTGCCACACCAATGCCCGTTAGCTGGAGCCCAAGGTTGCACCGACTCAGATACTGCCAGATCTAAGGCTGAGTCCCTTTAAGAAAAAAAAACTTTTTTTTTTTTTCTGGTCAGTATGGAGCTAAGTCCAGACCTGAAGATCCACAAACCCCCACTGGGTGTCACTGTATAGCCAGAAATGGCTCAGCTGCGCGCTCTGTGTCCTCAGCCTCCTCTGCTTTCAGGAGGGAATGACCAGCCAGGAAATGCTTTGCTGCTTTAACTGAGACCTGACGCTGCTGGCCCGCCCCCCCACGCACGCTGATGCTGTAAAAGGCGGCGCGCACGCGCGCGCGCGCGCCCCCCCCCCCACGCTGAAACCAACATGGAGGAAGCAGAAAGCAGAGGAGAAGCCTGGACCAGCGCTAGCAACCAAACAGACACCAGGCAAGACACTAATCTTATTGTAGTGCACACATAGAGGAAGCTGTCCCCATAGGCTTCCTAAGAAACAGGAGTTTTGCCAGCATTTCCTCCTTATAGCACGTGGGGCTGCAGTATCATGCTAACAGGCAGATCTGGGGGGAGTTGTAAATACATATCTTTAAAAGCATACATATACCTACATGTTATCTGGGTAAACATTAGTACATCCCATCCTGCCTCAAAAGACATAGTGGAGATAGTGGCTGATGCACAAGCATACCATTAGCCGACCCAGAACCCCCAGGGAGATACCTACTGTCGAACCAAGTCCCGCAGGTTCCCTCTTACCTGCTCCACGCCGCAGGGTATTGCAAAATGCAAGAGGCCCAACCTTCCCCCATCTCCGTGGGTATTGTCTTGGACCTTCAGGGACCGGGGTCCTGTGTTAAGGAACCCACACACCTGGACCTATATAGCATCCTGGCATCAGTAGCGTTTAGTTCTTGGAAGAGACTAAGGCACTGGAGCCCAGAATCCAGCCCTCCAAGGAGAGGCATTATAGGCAAAACCCCACTCCAGAAGGGCCCGGGTACCGTACACCTTGGCTTTGAAGCACTTCGGACAGATCCGGCTAGCTATCCTGGGTCCCGAGACCTCCGAGGGACAGCTAGACGTGACCAACACCTAAGACACTGGCGAAAAAACTGAAGCACTCCCAGTGGGAGGGGGTTATATAGGGAGGAAACTTCCTGTGAAATTGATTACACCAGTGTCCATCACCTGAAGGTACCCATATAACCAAGTGTAATGGCTATGCGCTCTGTGTCCCATGATGTACGATAAAGAAATAAGTGCAGCGCTTGTAAACATGAAATTGCGTGAAGCAGTTTAAACAAATCCCATCCAAATGGGTGAGATTATAATGAGTGATCCAAAAAGACTATATAAAAATGTACAGAAAGAATGGTGAGACCCTTTGAAATGCAAACAGTGAAGTATAAAATATAGAATATGGAGGAAGTCCTTCAAAAAACAAAGTATAAATACAGGTGGGTCTTCATATGAAACACTCCTGTGGAACACTCCTGTGTTACTGGAGATTCGAATGGTATGCGTGATCCACTTTAATGGGCATGCAGGATAGCCAAACTGATAAATTAAGAGAATGGGTACTCTTACCGCATGAGGTGGACACATATGCCGGGAGCACTGTGTCAGATGCGCTTGTGAGAGCTCCTCGGATGGATGGCTCTATGGAGGGTGATGGTTGGAGGAATTGTAGATCCTTCCCAGGGATCTCAAGGTCCAAGATAGAGAGTGGCTCCAGGCTTTCAGATGGAACAACACGTGTGGTGCTTTGGACCAGGGGCCTCCTAGAAACATCCACCCCAGGAACTGTGGGACCAAAACTCGTGCACATCAGGTAGTAATGCGAGGACTGCAACATGGGGTTATTTCCAAAGGTTTTTACAGATTAGTTAAGTGAAAATAAGATTATACAGAAGTTGTACAATTAGATTGTAGCATGTATGAGGAACACAGTGACTGTTTCCGCTTCAAATAACTGAACAAAAACTGAGCTTAGAAAATAATGGCAAGGAGATAGAGGATGTCCAGTTCTGGTGTCTATACGGCATAGTAGTGATGAGGAAAGCTCTGACTTGCTAATCGCCTGTCCGTCAGCTCAGTTCCTCACACGACACAGTCTCGTATCACTAAGGGCCCTTTCACACCCTTGCAACTTTAAAGTCGCGCAATTTTATTACAATTTGGCAGCGCGATTTTGCCGCGATTCGTGGCTGCGATTTTGCCGCGATTTCAGGGAATGCCTGTGTAAGTGGCATCAAAATCGGACCAAAGTAGTGCTTTTCCAAACTCACTGAATGTGAGGGACTTCTGGAAAAAAAAACACCACTGGCTCTTCATACTGACAATGTATCAACTTTATACCAATACAGTACATTCTTTTTCCCTGCACAATCCTTTCAATTGTAACAAGTTCTGATAACATAAAATAGCACTTAATAGCACTTTTGTGTATTTGGCCTTGAAAGACTGGTGTAGTAATAAGTTGCAAGCATGTCAATGGAAAAAAATACATTACAGAAATATGAATGCTACTTTGAGAAAGAATACTTAAATTGCTCATTTCATAACGGGAAAGCTGCGAAATTCATGAGAAACAGATGTGTCTTTTAAGAAGAGCGGAGGATATGATTGATAGCATTCAGGTCAATAGTTGAAGTAAGGAAGACAGCATCTTGCATGCAGCCTGTAAAATGGGAAACTTCCACAGCAAACATGTGCTAAATTTGTTACATACCATATCTGCTTTTTCTCATCTCTCACGTAGATCAGTTTTGGCCTTTTTTCTTCCACAAAGTGATTTACCAACCTTTGATGGTTGAGAAAACTTTTTGACACTCTTGGCAGTGAAACTACAAGAAAAAGGTATACCATATTTTTAATTTGTCATGACCTGTGTTATACTGATCCTCTGATTCTTCTGTCTTGAACCCTCCTCCCTGCCTTTCAGCCACACAAACACAGCTCAGAATATATTTATGGCACGGCTCTGTGCCATGACCATGTGGCTCCCATGCGCATGCGCAGGAATGAGATCACTGCTGCCTGGACAATCAAGTGGCCGAAGAGTCTGAACTCAGAAGGAAGACTGGAAAAGATGGAGGCACTTGTAAAAGCCAAGAGCGCTAACATCACAGCACTGGAGGTGATCGCTTGCCAGATAAGTCTACCATAATGTACTAACATTCTGTATACTAGTACATTATGGAATAAAGCTCCCAGGGGCCCATGTTTTTTATGTTTTTAATGCAGAAGTTTAATTCTGCTTTAATCTAAGCAATCTTGAAGTTTGTAAACTTGCTTTGTGAAGATTCTCACACATTTTCTTCATTGAATTATGTGACCTGTAGTCACTGTGCCCTGCGAGTAGGCACTGCTGTGTCATACATTTCACAACCTGCCTTCATAATTATATGGCAGGTGGGTTAGAAAGGAGGAGTTTCATGGGGTAGAGTCAGTAAAGGAATCTCTGATTGCAGGCAGCAAGGTACCAAGGTAGCAAGGATACGCTATCATTAGAAATGGAAAGTAAACAGTAGAGGAGAAGTTCATTTAATTTTGTTTCATATACTGGTTTTCTAACGAATTCCAAAATTTCAGAATGATTCGTATTCGGATCGGTTGGAAAATGATCGACTGATTTGAGTTCTGTGTGAAAAATAGCTGGTTGTCAATGAGGGGACAAGGAAGCTAGCTGTCAGTGGGCTTCCCTGATGAGAGCTGAAATGTAAGCAAAAGAATGCCATCTGGTATGGATTTCAAGGGGAAGTCCATGCCAAAATTTTAAGGAAAAACGGTGTGGGGTCCCCCCAAAATCCAGACCAAACCCTTATCTGAGCATGCATCCTGGCAGGCCAGAAAAAGGGGGAAAGAGCGAGCGGCACGCCCCCTCCCAATCTATACCAGGCCACATGCCCTCAACATGGGGGGCATGCTTCGGGGCCCCCTCCATCCCAAAGCACCTTGTCTTGTCAATAGGGACAAGGACCTATTCACCACAACCCTGGGCATTGGCTATGGGGGTCTGCAAGCTGGGGGGTATTGGACTTAATCTGAAAGCCCCCTTTAACCACTTGCCAACCGCACTATAGCTTTAACAGTGTGTACAGCTAGTTTTGGGAAGCCGTCATACTATGTCCTCCCGTGATCGCGCCCGCAGCAGGGTGTGGGCAGTATGCTCTGTTACCACAGTTTCCAGAGGACACTTCTGATCACAGATTAAAGTAAAATTTTAGTTTGGGTACAGTGTTGCATGACTGTGGAATTGTCATGCAAAATGCAACAGCACTGAAAGCTGAAAATTGGCCTGGTCAAGAAGGAGGTAAAAGTGCCCAGTAGGCAGGTGGTTAACAAAGGGGCCCCCAGATCCCACCCATGTGAATGAGTATGGGGTACCCATTCACCAAAAAATGAGTAAAGACACAGCATGAGTTTTTGACAATTCCTTTATTTAAAAAAAATGTCCCCCAGTGTAGATCCATCGTCACTCACAATGCCAGCCACACTGCAAGACCCGAAAAAAGGGGGAAAACCTCCAGTCTTGTCAAAGACTCCCACCATCTGGCTGCTCCGCCATCTGACATTTCTTACAGCGAGCGTCTACACCAGGGGAACTTTTTTTTTTTTTACAAATAAAGGACTTGTCAAAAACTTGTGTTGTGTTTTTACTCACTGTTTACACTTTTTTGGGGAATGGGTATGTACCCTATATTTATTAACATTGGCGGGGGCAGGACCTAGGGGCCTATAAAGACGAGGATTAAAGATCCACAGGAATATCTTATGCAGAGCCCCCTCCCCCTAACCCCCCCCATGTTGAGGGCAAATGACCTGGTATGATTTGGGGGGGTCGTTTGCTTGTCCTCACCCCCTTTCCTTGCCTGCCGGCTGCATGCTCGGATAAGGGACTGGTATGGATTGGGGGGGCTACGCTGTTTTTTTTTTTCTGAAATTTTAATTGCCAGCATGTCTTTGTTTACATTTCAGATTTCAGTGGGGAAGCCCACTGACAGCTGATGAGTCAATGGTTATTAAGGACGGGGCAGCCGGTTTCCCATGCCTGCTCATTTACAACCAGCTATTTTTTACACAGAAGGAAAATAAACCAATTCCCGAAACAAATGAACAAAACAAAATTAGTAGCATAACAAATCTATACAAACAAAACACATTTTTCTGTTTTGCATATGGTCCCCATGTATGATATATACTGACTCCCCCTATGTTTTATACATACACATACCCCCAATGTATTATACATTCACTGACCCCCATATTTATGTATGATATATACACTCACCCCCCACACTGCCCCCCCATGTGTTAAATATACTGCCCAGCCATCATCCCATTTACTATATATACACTGACTCCCCATACCCCCCATGTATGAAGAACAGAGTAGACAGAAAGCTCTGGGTACATGTTGACAATTATGATTTCCTAGTCTGTGGAAATGTGTCCCCCTCCCAGGATGTGAGGTGTTCCAGAAGTAGTAGAAGAGTGGCACTTCAGATGAACTTCCTCTTTCCATTTCATTTCAGCCTGGCAGAGAACGTGTCTCCATCCTACCTGATCCATTTCCTGTTCACTGCTGAGCCTGCTTATCTTCAGCCAGCATGGCAGTACACCACTCACCTGGACTCTTCTAGTCTCCCATATATGGACTGCGGTGCGGAGTGTGGTGGAAGCCCGCCCAGGCACAGCCAGCAATGAGACCTGGACAGCGAGGCGGGAGCAAGCCGCGATCACCCACCAAAGCCAGCTCTGCCTGCCTCTGAGCCTACACATGAGTGGCAGGGGCGGGTGAAGACAGTGGCACACTTGGTACTCCCAGGGGTGGAGCCCTGAGTCTGAAATTGGAATGACAGGAGTCAGAATAGCGGGAGTCTATCTAGATATTGCGGCCGGGGCCACGGCCCCCCCACCCCCACTGGTTTAAGGTGATCTCTAGTGGTATAGATGCCCATCAGTTTCACCTATCACTACCTGACGTTGGCATGCTTCCGAGGGTGGTATGACTCATATCTGGTGGGATATTGGCAACTTATTTCCGAGTTGTACTGTAAACTAATGGCGACTAATATACAACCCTCTCCCGAAGTGGCCCCTTTATCCATGGTACCTGAATCCTTCAGATCCTTCAAAAAAATAATAATTCTGTGGCACTTCCTGACCACTGCCAGGATGGTAATTCCCTGTCACTGGAAGTCAAGTACTGTACCTTCCCTGGAGGAGTGGGCCATTGAGCTGGTCTCCATAAGAGACCTTGAAAGGATGTTGGCACAGGAGGTAGGACAAAAAGAACAGTTATTTCTTACCTGGACCGCATGGTCCATGTTCCGCTACTCCTGTAAATTTCCAATTCTGGGCCGAGACTGATACTGATCCTAGTCCAATGTACCCATTACAGAGTATATTCTTACCTTGATCTTGCTTTCTCCTGATCTCCTTTTCTCACCCTGTCCTATACCCCTCTGGTTTCCTCCTCGGCCCACTTTGGGACCATACTCCAGTCCAACCACATACTGAAACATCATTGCTGTAATACAATGTGTGATTCCTGCAGCCTACAAATCTTCATATTGTTCTGCTAATATTATAACCCATGAAATCTGTAAACATTTATATACCTGCATTTGATGCATTAGACAGTCTTACGTTTTTTTACACAAAGATGTGCTTATACATTAATGAATAAGCACATCTTTGTGTGAAACGCGTCTACCATTTGAACTGTCTGTAACACTTGGGATGTTCGCCTATTAAATAAGAATTTTGTTGTATCTTGGAGTGCTGCCATTTCTTAAGGGAAAACCGATCATCTGTATGGGGGAAAGTGGAGAACAGGTTCTCGGTTTTTCCCCTCGGGATTTCCAACGGACCTTTTCTCATCGGGAATCCGGATCGTGTGTACTAGGCATTAGAGTTTTGAGGCAAGTCATGGGTCAAATTTGGTAGGCCAGTCAGTCTGTGCCTTTAGAACAAATCACAGACAGATAGAAAATCCATAAACAAAGTCATGCTCGGGGCAGGTGGAGTACTCTTAATGTTTGAATAAAGGTAACGACTCACCTTGGGACCATACTCCAGTCCAACCACATACTAAGACATCATTGCTGCAGGCAATGGTCACACCCTGGACAAACAGAAAAAGTACAGGAGAGGACACATATGAGTTAGAGTTTTGAGGCAGGTCAAGGGTCAAATTTGGTAGGCCAGTCAGTCTGTGCCTCAGAACAAATCACAGACAGAAAGCAAATCCATAAACAAAGTCATGCTCAAGGCAAGTGGATTACTCTTTGACCCCTTTCACACTGGAGTGTTTTTACAGCATTTTAGTGTTAAAAATATCGCTCTTAAAATGCTCATAAAACGCTCTCCATGCATCTCAATGGACCCTTTCAAACTGAGGCATTGCGCTGGTGGGGCGTTGAGAAAAGTCCGGCAAGCAGCATCTTTGGAGCAGCATTTGGGCGCTGAAAAAAACCGCTCCAAAAATGCCCATCTTCATTGAAATGAATTGAAAGCGCTGTAAAAACACCTGAATAGCGCCTATAATCCGCTCTGAGCTGTAGAAAAGTCACATGATCTCCCAAAAATGTAAACATGCTAGCAAAAAAAAAAGAGCATCTACAACAGCAGGACTTAAATTGCCCATGCTTCAATAACACTGTAAGAAATGCTGTTAAACGCCTCCAGCGTTGCGTTAATTTTACCGTTAGTGCCCTAAAAACATGGTAAAAACGTGGTAATAGTGCTAAAGGCGTTTTAGGGCATTTTTGCAGTGCCTCAGTGTGAAAGGGCATTTTATGTTTGAATAAAGGTAAATTCTGTAACAAATATAGATGCCAGAACAATCCCAATATTTGATAGCAAACTCTATTACGTTCAACTGTCCACAAGCCTGAAATGTCCTTAACCACTTCCCGCCCGGTCAATAGTCAATGGACGTCCAGGAAGTGGTTGTGAAATCCTGACTGGACATCTATTGACGTCCAGCAGGACAACATGCCGGCGCGCGCCCCTGGTAATTGGTGATGCGGGGTGTCAGTCTGACACCCTGCATCTCCAGTCTCTGTAGGCTCTTTACCATGTGATCAGCCATGTCCAATCACGGCTGATCACGATGTAAACAGGAAGAGCCGTTGATTGGCTCTTCCTCACTCGCGTCTGACAGACACGAGTAGAGGAGAGCCGATCGGCGGCTCTCCTGTCAGTGCAGCCCCCCCCCCCCCTCGGATGTCCACACTAGACCATAGGGAAGCCCACACTGGACCACCAGGGAAGAGGGCAAAAATATAAAAACAGAAAAAAAAGAGAATAGATGCCAATCAGTGCCCACAAATGGGCACTGACTGGCAACATGGGTTGGGACTGGCATAATATGGTAAACAAAAGTGATGCCCAGCAATGCCATCAGTGCCACCCCTCAGTGTCCATCAGTGCCACCCCTCAGTGTCCATCAGTGCCCAGTGCCCACCTATCTGTGCCACCCATAAGTACCCATAAGTGCCAGCCATAAGTGCCGCCTATGAGTGCCCGGTGCTGCCTATGAGTGCCGCCTATGAGTGCCCATCAGTGCCACCTATCAGTGCCCATCAGTGCCACCTATCAGTGCCGCCTCATCGGTGCCCATCAGTGCCACCTCATCTGTGCCCATCGGTGCCACCTCATCTGTGCCCATCAGTGCCGCCATATCAGTGCCCGTAATTGAAGAAGAAAATGTACTTATTTACAAAAACATTAACAGAAACAAAAAAAAACTTTTATTTTTTTTAAATTTTCTGTCTTTATTTAGTTGTTGAGCAAAAAATAAAAATCGCAGAGGTGATCAAATACCACCAAAAGAAGGCTCTAATTGTGGGAACAAAATGATAAAAATCGCGCAATTGTCATTCAAAGTGCGACAGTGGTTAAAAAGCTAAACTGCTCAAACTAATATCTTGGGAGTTTTGAGTGAAGCAACTTCCAAATTTCAAGAAAGTAGACTGAAAAAGTCTGACTTTATTTCAATAAACAATTTCTAAGAATCTCTAAATACAGCAAAACTCTATTTAATCTGAGCTTTAAAGCAAACAAATTAACAGCTTTCATATACTGCAAGCAGTCTTTAAGCTTTTTTGTAAAAAAAAGAAAAAAAAAAAGAAAATACTTTTTTGACATCTCTTCTTTACAGGAGGAAGTTTCAGATTTCTTTAGGAGTCCGTGAAGTTAGATCAAAAACATTTCTCAGGACTTTATTTAAAAAAAAAGGGAGCTTCAAGTTTAAACCACATTTACCGGTGAACTCCCTGTTTTTTTTAGCCAACTCTGTCTGCTTTGCTTCTCGCCAGCCTAAAAGGTGATGAAAAATATTGCAGAATATTCTGTAAGTACACAGTTTTTTTCATCCTATTAAAATAAATATGTTATAAATGTTTCAAAAGGTGATGCTTCCAATTCCTAAAATGAAATCACTTTGTTCAATATGAATGACGTAGATGAACAACATAAAACGAGCCTCATTTGTAAGGTAGTAAAGATTTTGCCATGAAAAATTATGGGTTGGGTTTTGATTTCTTGAAAAAGGGATGTCTTTATGTTTTTCACTTTGAAACGAAGGTTCACCGGATGGAATCAATTAAATATATGATGTTTCTGAAGACAGCCCTCAAAGAGTTTAAGTTTGCATTGACAGAAAAATTTAAAATAACACATTACGAGGTATGACCTTGGTGTTTACATGACCTCGTACAGAGAAACTGTAGGCAAAAAGTGAGATTTGTTTTATAGGTTTGGATACAGCAGAAAGGAGTTAGAATTACTGTCAAAATTGTATTCCTTTCATTTCCCTTCTTTTTTTTTCCTGGTGACAATTGCCATTGGGACCCGAAGGTGAAAAAAAAGTAAAAAAAAAAAAATGGAATTGTTTCCAGAACAGGAGGTGAGGGCTAATCTTCATATGGGAACAGTCCATAATTTTGATTTGTCACCAGAACAGGAGGTGAGACAAAAATTCTTCAATGGGGACATCTATTCTAGTGACACTTGTCTAGGAGGAAATTTCCCTTACTTTGGAGAAATTTTCTCTCACTTCCTGTTGTGTCTACGGAAGAAATCCCCCCATGGGATATGGCAAAGAAACTTGTTTTACCCAGTCTCTACTCTATCCAAAATGAAAAACAAATCTTTGGTTTTATATCATGTAATACAAACAGTCAGCTGCTAATGCTATCCAGAAAAAACACTAGAGCTGTGCTAAAGTCTAAGTAAACTTATTTTTGTTCAAAATATAACTCCAGTCCAATCTTTTTTTCTAGTTTTTAAAAGAGTGGTAAGGGATTCGAGGTGGCCAGGTTCAGCAGGCAGTTCAAAGTGCTCTTATGCCTGACTATGACTACAAGTTTTATAGTTACATAATTAGTTTGGTTGAAAAAGGACACTAAGTCCATCCAGTTCAACAAAACAAAACATTTTTTTTTTTTACAATCCTATATACCAGGGGTGTCCAAACTTTTTTCAAAAAGGGCCAGATTTGATGAAGTGAACATGCTCGAGGGCCGACTATTTTGCCTGACATTCTTTGAACGATTAAAATTCGGTCTAAGTGTGTATGTCTGAGCTCTAATACACGGCCCAACAAGAATTCTCTTGCCTTTGTGGCTGTGTGTGGTGAAGAGATGTGGCCCCAAAGAATCCCAGAGCGCTGCTCAGGACCAAGGATGAGCTTGTTATTTGGATATACCATATTTATCGGCGTATAAACGCACAGGCTTACCATAGCCATTGCCATGAATGCAGCCTCACCATTGCCATGAATGTAGCCTCACCATTGCCATGAATGCAGCCTCACCATTGCCATGAATGCAGCCTCACACGTGCCATCAGTGCAGCCTCACTATTGCCATAAGTGCAGCCTCACACGTGCCATCAGTGCAGCCTCACACGTGCCATCAGTGCAGCCTCACATGTGCCATATGCCATCAGTGTAGCCTCACATGTGCCATCAGTGCAGCCTGATGAATGACCCTCTGCAGTCTTGGAGGGCAGAGGGAGGGGGCCGGACGAGTGCCAACAGATTACAAACAGGAGAATCTCTTGTTTATTCTGTGGCCTCTTTAATACAAAGTCCCCCTCCTATGACAGACAGAACAGTCGTCCAATGGCATCCCAGGAGACGGGACTTCCAATAGAGATGCTGCTGAGTAAACAGGAGATTCTCTTCATGTAATCTGACGGCGCTTGTCCTGCCCCCTTCCTGTCCCCTCCAAGGCAGCGCCCATAAATACAGTATATATCTTTTGTGGCCCTGGGGGCCACAAACAATATATATCCAAATCCCCAGGGGGGCCATATTAAATCTACAGGGGGGCCGCATTTGGCCCACAGGCCGGACTTTGGACATGCCTGCTATATACACACAGTTGATCCAGACAAAGGAAAAAAAAACCCTAGCAAAGCATGATCCAATTTGCTACAGCAAGGGGAAAAAATCCTTCCTGATCCCCCGAGAGGCAATTGGATTTTCCCTGGATCAGCTTTACCTCTAAATCAGGGGTGCACAACCAGTGGCCCACGGAGCCCCCTGATGTGGCCCGCGACCTCCTGCTCTGGGATGGAATAGAATAAAATACTGCTAAAATCACAGTGTATATATGGGCACATACAGTGGTTACTGGGCTGCTTTCAAACTTATCCACAGGTACAGAGCAGTTTTACCTGAGGGTTACCTGCACTGAGCCATAGACTTCTGTTATTACCTCCGAGTTGGGTGAGCTTTCTGAAAGTGCACCAAACCTGCAGAATATAATAGAAGTCTATTGCAAAGTGCAGGAAAGCCAAAAGGTACACTGCGTTGCATCCTTGGGCTGCTTTCACGTGGTCTGTCCAACCAATTGGACCCACCATTCACCTCTAAAGTAGTGTCAGGCCTCGTACACACGATCGGACATATCCGATGAAAACGGTCCGCGGACCATTTCCATCGGATATGTCCGATCGGGAGTTTGATCCGATGGCGTGTACACACCATCGGATCAAATTCCCCGCCGCCGGACGGCGCGGTGACGCGGCGGTGACGTTGACGCCGCCACGTCACCGCCACGTCACCGCACCAGGAAGTTAAACACTTCCGCGCATGCGCCGAATCCATTCGGCGGCGGCGCGGCGGCGGTGGGGGACGACATGTCTGCTGGTAAGTGTACTAACCAGCAGACATGTCGGGCGGACAGATTCCACCGGATGGATTTCAAAGCATGCTTTGAAATCTGTCGGGTGGAGAAATCTGTCCGCTAGCCCATACACACGAGCGGAGATGTCTGCTGAAACGGTCCATCGGACCGTTTTCAGCGGACATATCCCCTCGTGTGTACGAGGCCTCAGACATACTGTAAACCGACTTGAGTTCTACCTCCAATACGATCTGCTAAAAAATATTGTGGGCTGCGTCCGTGTCCGTTCTGCATATGCCATCCACCCACTTTGCACATTGTGGCCCACGACTGGTGGCCCTCACTCTTCAAAAGGTTGGGCACCCCTGCTCTAAATGTTAGTATCCATTTATTTTATGTACATTTAGGAAAGAATCCAGGCCTTTTTGAAAGCAATCTACTGAGCTGGACAGAACCATCTCTAAAGTAATGATGCCTTGGACCCAGCTTCACTAGTGAAATGGTAACAGTATCCTTTGAATTTCTTATCAGTTTGCTTCCCATATGCAGAGTGTACAGAAGCCCCTCTAACCTTATGGGCAAGGGTTCCCAGTTCCACACTTCCTAAGATGGGCCAGTAAAGGATGGTGAAAAAAAAATGTTGCGCTGGTACCTAGGGGAATTCATAGAATGATGCCCTGTAGAGCACCACCATTAATAGTGGGTGTACATATAAGTGAGCTACAAGTAAACCAAAGCAGTGCTCAATGTAATAATAAATGTGAAAAGTCTATAACATCCAAGTTCAAATAGACAGCTCTCCGATGACTGGTGTGAACAGATATTCAGGTTGTCTGTAGGGATCACAATCACATCAGCAATATAAGGTAAGTATAAACACTCTTACCAGAGATGGTGGACTCTAATACTATACAGCAAAAAGTCAGTAGGGCGTTGTGGTCTATTGGAACCGGGATCACTGCAAGCGGGATGGAACCGTTGCTGTAACTGGAACTCCAAGAGATGTGGACAGCAGGAACCAACGGGTGCTCAGATGACGTTCCACGGCAACACCGCAGAAACCCAGATGTACTCCTAAGCCGCCAATGGTTGGATGCAGGGACAGACGAAGCTGGAACATCAATAGGCCCATATAATAAATGATGTCAAAATAGAAAAAAAGGGCTCCAATTGCGCAGGTCAATTAAACCAAAAAAGGTTTTATTTAAAAGTCATAAAAAAGAGGTATGACATATGATAAAAGTGATCACATAAAAAGCAATATGGGGTGCTCAATAGCAATACCCGGTAAAGGAGCATGTCTTATATTGTAAATGCCCGTACACACAATTTGATTTTCCGACGGGAATTGTGTGATGACAGGTTGTTGTCTGAAAATCCAACCGTTTATCGTACAATTGCTGTCAAGTTTTTTCCGCCAACAAATGTGGGATAGCATGCTTTAAAATTTTCCGACAACAATTGTGTTTTGTCAGATTTTCCGAGTGTGTGTACACAAGTCCGTTGGACAAAACTCTAAAGTACAAACATGCATGCTTGGAAGCAATGCTCACCATAACACAACATTAGCAGAAGCTGCCCAAAGTGTGTCGCTAAAGAGTTGAAAAAAACATTCTTTGCCGTTTTGTCCTACGCTTTGTCTGTGGAAAATCCGATCGTGTGTACCAGTCTTAAGTTTACCAGATTTTCAAAATAAAGTCCAGGAACAGCTTACTGACCACACCCACTTTTAACCACACCCACAAAATCACACCTCTATTTTTAACCACTTCATGCAAATCGCCGTACCTGTATGTTGGTACCTTGTTGTTATGGCAGCAGCTAGCTGCCATAACCCTATTACTTTCAGGAATAGCGTGCATTTCTCTTTAGGATAAAAGTGGCCCCCGCGGCGTATTCACCATAAGATCACTTTAATCGGTGGTGGGAGAGGGGCCCTTCCCCCTCCCGCTGCACTCCAGTCATCTTAGCTGCTTACCGGAGCCAATGGTAGCGGCAGAGACAATCGTGTCTGCTCTTCTCACTGCCTGGATGCCGAGTGAGCGAAAGATGGCCCCCGTTCAGCTCCATAGCATTGGAGGGCAGAAACCAAGGGGACATTTTTTTTTAAAATGACATTTATTTATTTTTTTCTTTACATTAGTGTAAGGCGGCGTACACACGGCCGAGGTTCACGGCAGAAACCAGCGAGAACCTCGCTGGGAGCTGCATTCTGCCGAGAACCTCGGCCGTGTGTACGGATTTGGCGAGCATCCCGTCGGGAAACCCGTCGAGCCGAAATAGAGAGCAGGTTCTCTATTTGCTCGACGGCCCGTCGGGATGAATGGCTGGTTGCCTTTCCCGACGGGCGGGTCGCCGAATCTGACGGCCGGCAGAGAACCTCGACGGGCGGAACGATGTGTTCTGCCCGTCGAGGTTCTCTGCCGAGTGTACGCCGCCTAAAAATGAGATCTGAGGTTTTTTTGACTCCAGATCTCGCATTTAAGAGGTCCTGTCATGCTTTTATGTCTATTACAAGAGATATTTACATTCCTTGTAATAGGATTAAAAGTGACCCATTTTTTTTTTTTTTAAAGGACAGTGTAAAAATAAAAAGTAAAAGGTAAAATAGATAAGAAGAAAAAAAAAGGAACATTTTAAAGCGCAACAGAGCTTCCCCTCATTTCAGATCTACCCCTCACGTTTACAGCGACTGCACTTCCAAGTGCACTTTCAGTGCAATTTCAGGTGCACTTTGCACTTGTAGTTTGCGGTTGTAGTGCAAAGTGTATTTACCTTTAGTATATAACCCCCATTGAGTCTATGGGTGGGCATACTCTAAAATTGTTACTTTCTTGTCAGTTTAGCTATTATAGAATCTAACAGCATATCTCATGACTATGGTATCCCAGAATATACCCATTGCTGCTAAGACCCTACAACTTATACTCCATTCTTATAACTTTAATAATAATGAGACCACACCGTTAACTTGGAGTAAAAACTGGCCGTAGCAGCCTCCTTTATTTTAAATTAACTTTAAATATTAACTTTTAAATAACATATAAACAACCACATTTCCTGAAAACAATTCTATCCATAACTAGCGCTGGACTTTGCAGGTATCACCAAAAACACTCTTGTAACCTTTTTAACACTTTATAACATTTTGGCACTGCGATACCCAACGTCTGGTCATAGGCCTCAAGCCGACAAGCTGGCTCAGAGACGACCACTGACCGCAGTGCCACCATTAACCAACATTCCAGGCACACCTTGGTTAACTGGAAAATTAACGCCCCTTCAGCACCCATACCACCGATAGGTACTGACATCCTTCTATGAGGTATTTCTTCTCCTGCAAAGTCCAACACCCGCCACCAGCAACCAAAGGTAACACCTTACCTTTGGGCGCACCTCCACACCCTCACAGCTCGCTGTACCCCCTCCTGCAGGCCAAATACACTCATGTCGATGCCCACCTCCGTAAAGGTGAACTCCATCACCCCGCAGGTATCTCCATCTCCAATTCCAGGTGCCTGACAACCCAACCCCCCTTTCCTGATCACAAACCTCCCCACATTTCCGTTAATTCTCCTCCGCGCTCTGTTCACTCCCTCCACTAACCTTGCCATCCTCCATGATGTCCTTGCCACCATGTCCAACCAAACTACACTCGTGTTAGGGAACGGCATGCGGATGCACAGGAAATTGAACTAAATGTCCCCCGTGACATCCAACATCGACCAAAAACCCCTAAATCATTGCCCCCCCACTTGAAGAACCATCACATCAGGTGTCTGGTCTAAGCGTGCAAACCGGTGCACTCACGGAACCATCCTGCTCCACTCCCAGTGAACCCTAGCCATCGTACACATGCCACCTGTCTTGGAACCCCCAGCTGTCGACTGACCGGTCGCACCTCCGCTCTCATAGCTCCCCAATGCCTGAAGGAATGGCCCAGTATCCAGACCAATCCTTGTCCTGTACCTGAAAACAGTAAGTAACACATATATAACACCAACCGTTACCAGCCCCCACCAACCCAAACAACAATTCATCCCGTTAAACAGTACCCTGCATATGATAAAACCACCAGCAACTGCGGTCTGACATACAGCTGAAACCTCCTCGACTCCCACCTACCTATCCGCTTGATCCGAAAGGAATGGGATGAGAATCCATTTTCCACCAGACCCAATGCCCCCCAAACACTTCCTGAACACTACTACGAATTGCTAACGCGACAAAGGAGCCACCATCCTCATGCAACAAAAAGGAACGTCCACCTTCGGGCGTGCTTTAAAGAACTCCTGCACCGCCCCGACCGGGCACAACGGCAAACCAGGCAGAGGGAACACCTGCACCAACTTTCCCCATCCCGTTTGATCAGTTGTTGTTTTTTTGGATCTCCTCAAGAACAGGGTCACCCCCTCTTGTGACCACAACCACCTCCGCCGCCCTCATGCCCTCCTGCACCTTTTTGGAAGGGCTGACCAACTCCCCCACTCGGAAAGCATCAAAGAAGGCCATTGAAAAACAACGCGCTAAACAAAGCCACCCCGTACAATGACGCACACAACTTCCCCAACACCCCCCTAATGCCCCTCAAGATGTCGAACGACACCGGGCACCTAGAATCCGAAGGCCTCCCCTGCCTTCTATAGCCTTTCATAGCCTGACACCCCAAAAATCTTTAGTGAAATCTGGACACCCTAGACATTTAAACCAGAAGGCCAATTTCCTATTCAGCACAGATTGCGAAACCCCAGCCTCCCTGTTCCTGGACAAAAAATACGAGACCAGGCCACAAACCTCCGGACCCAAAGGATCCACCTCCACCTCCAGGACCAGTGCCTGCCATTCCAACCATACCTTCTCATAGGCCGCCCACGTTCCCACACTCACTGATCGTCTGATCCAGTAGGAGACGATACCAACGGAATCCTTCAAAGCCATTCTGGACAAGGGACTCTGTGTTGTTCTACCTCCGGCGCCAGCTCCCGAAACCTGTCCCACTGAAAGCGAGACAAGGCGTCTGCCACTACAGTTTTCACCCCTGGCAAATGCACCGCATAGACCATGGATCTTCAAACTCCGGCCCTCCAGTTGTTCAGGAACTACAATTCCCATCATGCCTAGTCATGTCTGTGAATGTCAGTGTGTTACAATGCCTCATGGGATGTGTAGTTCTACAACAGCTGGAGGGCCGTAGTTTGAGGATCCCTGGCATAGACAAACATATTCAGCTGCAAACAGCGGAGCACCAGATGCCTTAGCAGACAAATAACCAGAGGTGAAGACGCCGTAACCCTATTGATGACTTGTACCACACCTAAATTGTCTCCATGGAACCGAACCTCAGCTCCCGGAAGGACGTACCCCACAACTACTCCGCCAGCACTATCGGAAACAGCTCCGGTAGCACCCATTCTTCGCAAAACCCGCAGCCAGCCATGACAGAGGCCAAGGGCCCGCGGTCTACTTGCCCTGAAAGAACGCACCAAATCCCAATCCCCGGCTGCATCTGTGTACAGGTCCATGTCAAAATTGCTGACCGGGCCAGACATACACAACGCCCTCCCGTTGAAGGACTCCAAACAACGAATGCCACACCACTAGATCCTCCTGGTGGTCCCTAACCAACAGCACATAATGCTTTGGTGAACGGACCCCCCCTGTGCTAGCCAACAGCCGTCAGCAGAACACACTTCCCCTCGGTAGGATACACACGTGAAGTTTCCCCAGTAGAGACTGAAGAACTCTAAGTTGCACCTTCCGCAACCCTAGCAACTCCCTAATCTCCCCCCTTAAGGCCCTCCCGTTTGTCCAGCGGCAAACAACCCTCCATAGCTTCCGAGTCGATGACAATCCCCAAGAATTGGATGACCGACTGAGGACCCTCAGTCTTCTCGGGCGCCAAAGGGACTCCAAACCGTTCAGAAATGTGCTCGAGCGTGGCCAAAAGCACCGTGCAGGTACGAGCAGAAACCGGACCAACGCATAAGAAGTCGTCCCAGTAATGTATCACGCGGTGAACCCCGGCCACCTACCAAACCACTCACTCCCAGAATGAACTAAAGTGTTCGAAGAATGCACCTGAGATGGAGCAGCCAATCGGCAGGCACCGATCCACATAGAATTCACCTTTCCAGTGGAACCCCAACAGCCGAAAGCTATCCGGGTGTACCGAAAGCAGCCGAAACGCCGCCTCAATGTCTGATTTGGCCATCAAAGCTCCCCGTCCACACCGCCGAACCCAGCCAACTGCCGCATCCAAAGAGGTGTAACTCACCGTACAGTCCGCCGGGCTGATGGCATTGTAACCGACCCCCCTTAGAAAAGGAAAGATGATGAATGAGCCGAAACTTGTTCGGCTCCTTCTTGGGTACCACCCTCAACGGGGATACCACCAAATCAGCCAAGGGCGGGGATGGGAACGGACCACCCATCCGACCCAACGCCACCTCCTTCCATAGTTTCTCCGAAACCACCTCAGGATGTTGAAGCACGGACCGCAAATTCTTGGACACCGGCGGAAACACTGACAACCAGCCCAGAACACAAAACCCTTCCGAAAAAAACCTTTTCCCAACAACTGGGCCGCCGCCCTATCCGCATACCCACCGAGAAACGGCCGCATCCTTCCCACTATCAACGGAGTCCTACCTCTTTTGCGATGACTCTCCGGCATGTCCCATACCTTGCCTAAAACACCTGGAGTAGGGGTGGGTGCCCCCGCAGCACAAGCACTCATGCTTGAACCTACCGGACCCCCCAAACTTGCAGCTATCTTTGTTAAACTGCCAGCAGATCCCCGTCTTTCTTTCCCGATTGTACTGAGGAAGAGGTTCCACCCCCCCCCTAAAAAAAACGGCATGGATGCACGTGGGGCAGACATAAGCTGCATCCAACGGCCAATATCCTTAGTGTCCCAACGAATAACCGGCCTGATCGCCCTGCGCTGCCTAAACTGCTCGTCATACCGGAGACCCCCCGTGCCCCGTAACCTCGGTAGGCCTCGTTGATCGCTTCCTGATAGCTGAAAAGAGCCAAACAATTTTCAGGGTTCTTCTCACCTATCACACTCGCCACGATCGAATAAGCCTGCGACCAATTCGCAAATGTCCCAGGTATAAGCCTAAACCTCAGCTTTTTCTATCCTCTTTCCTGGACTCCTCTGGCCTAACCTTATCCAGATTAAACTTCTCCAGGGGCAACAGAGCAAAGATCAACATATTCACTTTTCCAAATCTCCTCCCCCTTTTAACTGACACACCAAGACCTCCAGCCTGCCAAAAAACACTGCAAGCCCAAGTCACAGCAACACCACCCAGGGCCCTGCCCCCCGACAGACACCCCACCTTCCCCACCTGCCAACGCGGGCACCGTCACCAGTGCGCAAAGGCCCTCCCCCTGGCCCCCCCAGACATCCCATTAGACAGTAAAGAAGCATTAACAGAAGAAACCGACTTACCGGGCTGCCTGGAAGCAATCCCATCAGCCGAGCGACTCGTCTCCCGCGGTGCTGCAACCGTCCTGGACCCAACCTCCTCGCCAAACCCGACAGTTCCCCCTCCGACAGTCCCGGACCTGGAATGGAGGTGGCTAGCCGTGGATGGTGAAGGGGCCAGGCACCGCTGGGACAGATCTCCCCCGCCAAGGCCCAGGGCCTGCCGGTGCCCAACCGGGGGTGGAGCCCGCAACATACTGATCCACCCGTGGATGAAAGAGGGCTAAAACCGCAGGGATGGAAGTGGATCTCCCCTGCCGATGCTTAGGGCCTGCCAGTGCCCAACCGGGGGCGGAGCCCGCAACATACTGATCCACCCGTGGATGAAAGAGGGCTAAAACCGCAGGGATGGAAGTGGATCTCCCCTGCCGAGGCTCAGGGCCTGCCGGTGCCCAACCGGGGCGGAGTCCGCAACATACTGATCCACCTGTGGATGAAAGAGGGCTAAAACTGCATGGATGGAAGTGGATCTCCCACGCCGAGCCTCAGGGCCTTCCGGTGCACAACAGGAGATGGAGGCCGCAGACGCATGATCCCCACGCCGGGCGCCCAACCCCCCCACCAGAGCCTGAAGGCCAGCCACCCCCCCCCCCACTCTGCCTCTTCCGACGATTCTTCCCGACGAGCACCTATCTGAGGGCCGCGATCTGCACACTCAATTTTGATCCCCCCACGATGCCTGCACCTCACCCCCACCCTGCAGGAGAAGTGGCCCCAGCATCTGCTGCAGCCACCCCTCACCGTGCCGGTCAGCTTCCCCCCTCAGTCTGGAGAAGAGCTCCACGATCGTCACCATAATGTGGAGCCCAGCCTGACGTGCTCTTACCTGGTGAACTTTCCCCACGCTGTATTGCCCGGGAGGAGGGGCAGAAGTAATTTATCACCTCTCCTTTCCTCCCCACTTCCCTCTCTCCAGAAAGCTCCCACTTACACCTATCCTCCCTTCCAGACTTCCCTCTCTCCAGAAGGGGTCTGTTAACCCTGCCATGCCATCCCTGCACTTAGTGTAGGCTTGTCTTTGCTCCGGGCCTTTCTAGATTCACAGGTACGTGAATTACGTTGTTTTAGCCCACACGCGATAATTTTTTACAACCCGAAAACGTCATAGTTTAAAACAACGTTAAAAAATGCAGCATGTTCTAATTTTTATTTGTCGTTTTTCAGAACCCGAAAAATTATGTGAAGCCCACACTCGATAGTTTTAAATGACTTTTTGAAAAACAACGTTTTTTTCATGCCAAAAAATGATCGTGTGTTTGCGGCATTAGAGTTTGGTTTGAGACGTGTGAAGTGTTTTTTCAGCATGAAAAAAAACGTTTGATTTCAGCATGTCCAAAAAACATAGTTTTTCCAACTTCATCATTAAAAACGACGTTGCCCACACACCATCGTTTAAAAAAAATGATGAACAAAGCGTGGTGACGTACAACACGTACAACGGCACTCTAAAGGGGAAGTTCTATTCGCCTTTGGGCTGCTTTAGCTGAATCCTTGTTAGTAAAAGATGATTCGCGCGTTTCTGTCTGTTACAGCGTGATGAATGTTCTTACTTCATTATGAACGGTAGTTTTACCAGAACGAGCGCTCCCATCTCATGACTTGCTTCTGAGCATGCGCAGGTTTTTTACGTTGTTTTAGCCCACGCGCGATCATTTTTTACAACCCGAAAACGACATTGTTTAAAACGACGTTAAAAAATGCAGCATGTTCGATTTTTTTTTTTGCCGTTTTTCAGAACTTGAATAATGATGTATAGCCCACACACGATCATTTTAAATGAAGTTTTTCAAAAACGACCAAAAAAAGATCGTGTGTACGCGGCATTAGAGTTTGGTTTAGAGACGTGTGAAGTGTTAGACTCACCATCAGGGATAAGCACTAAAAATAAATATATCTTTCAATGCCAAAAAGCCTGCATTGAGAACTACTGCTCAGTGGCACCGAATAGGAACATAGTGATTTTTATAAATAGACCCCTTTGTCTGTTTTGTTTCCATTACTTTTGTTGATACTTTAAAAAAAAATGACATTTGATGAAAAAAGGTGAAAATAAAGCAATCCAGAGGCAATGTAACAGTACTGAGTACAGTACATGACACATATAATAAATAATATAAATGATCTGCTTTTGACCTTGCAACCTCTGTTAAATAAACCACATCTGTTTTTTTATTGTAAAACTCTTGGCAAAGTGTGATCTTCACTGGTCTGACAGCTGTAGATACCATTTCTACACAAAGCATTTACTATGAAATATTCATCATCATGTACTAATAATATTAGGAGCAAATGGGTCGTGTACTTTCAGGTGCTGAATGACTTTAGCAGCCATGCTTAGTTCACATTTTTTGTAATAATTATCAACAAACTAACTACATAGTGCAATTTAAAGGGAAACCTTATTGTTTTTTGGTCATCTATATATATATATATAATATATAATAATATAATATATTATAATATATTATTATTTTTTAAAGGTAAACCTTAATAATGAACACCTCTTATTTCTTCTTTTAACCACTTGTCTACCGCCCGCCGTCATATGACAGCGGGACGAAAACCCTCTCTTTGTGGGCGGACGTCATGTGACATTGTGCCTTACTGAGCCACTAGGAGCCCGATGTGCGTGCCCGGCGGCTGCGATGCCCAGTAACTGAGCAGGACCGTGGATCTCTGTGTGTAAACACAGAGATCCACATCCTGTCAGGGAGAGGAGACCGATGGTGTGTCCCTTGTACATAGGGACACGGATCGGTCACCTCCCCCAGTCAGTCCCCTCCCCCACAGTAAAAATCACTCCCTAGGGAACACATTAACCCCTTGATTGCCCCCTAGTGTTAACCCCTTTCCTGCCAGTCATATTTATACAGCAATCAATGCATTTTTATAGCATAGATTGCAGTATAAATGTGAAAGGTCCCAAAAATGTGTCAAAAGGTCCGATGTGTCCTCTGCAATGTCCTCTGCAATGTCGCAGATCTCCGCCATTACTAGTAAAAAATAAATAAATAATAAAAATGCTATAAATCTATCCCCTATTTTATCGCCTCTATAACTTTTGCGCAAACCAGTCAATATATGCTTATTGCCATTTTTTACCAAAAATATGTAGAAGAATACATATCAGCCTAAACTGAGGAAAGAATTTGTTTAAAAAATAAATAAATCGGATATTTATTATAGCAAAAAGTAAAAAATATTGTGTTATTTTCAAACGTGTCCCTCTTCTTTTGATTATAGCGCAAGAAAAGAAAAACTGCAGAGGTGATAAAATACCACCAAAAGAAAGCTCTATTTGTGGGGAAAAAATGATAAACATTTCATTTGTGTACAGTGTTGCATGACCACGCAATTGTCATTTAAAAGCAGAGCTTTTTTTATCAAAAAAAAAAGGTGCAGGAACTCAACCACGACCCCGTTCAGATTTCACAAACAGTAGAAGGGTCTTAAAGGGGCATTAAATACAAGGATTGCATACACATACAGAGTGCAGAGTTCAGGGTTACACACAGAGTTCCCTGTCACTTGTAAACACAAGAAACCAGACTTCCGTGTTTACAAGTGATTGTGGTGAGCAGACACCTACCAAATGGGGTCCTCCCCCCAAATTACATCTCCCCCTTAAAATTCCCATCTAACCCTGTTTAATGGTGACAGCGCTGAAAGCTGAAAAATGGCTTGGGCAGGAAGGGGGTGAAAGTGCCTTGTAGGCAAGTGGTTAAATACACCTTTTCTTCAATAAATACAAAAAAGCCTTGTCAAGTCTTCCTGAAATCATGGAAGCTAACTTCCTGTACTCTCTTCCTCTGCTGATCATTATAAGTTAAAGGGTTGTAAAGGTTCATCTTTTATTTTCTAAATGGGTAATTTAAGTTAGTGCATTGTTTGTTCACTTACCTTTTCCTTCGATTTCCCTTCTAAATGTTTTTCTCACTTTCTGTTTCTCCTCAGTAAGCTTTTCACCATCATACAAGCGGTGGAAAGTCAGTCAAAACAGCTTACTGAACAGCTTACTGAGGAGGAACAGGAAGTGAGAAATTCAGATAAAGAAAAAAAAACATTTAGAAGGGAAATGGAAGGAAAAGTTACCTATTTAGAAAATAAAAAACAAACCTTTACAACACCTTTAATGTTGTTCCTAGCTCCATTCTTAGACAAAAGAGCACCCCTATATATCATGCAGAAGAGGAGAGGGGGAGGTATCCTGTAGTCCTGTCCTTGGGTAATAACACAGCTCCTCCATAGAGATAGTCTGGTGAGTGTGGGTTATCACCCTAGAACAAAAAATAAAACCAAAGAAGAAAAGCCTGAAAAAAGAACTAATACGGGCACCACACCTAAAGACTAGTAAGCTGCAATATATTAAATTGTATTCTTGGGTTAAGAAAAGCTGTAAGTTACCAGGTTTAAAAAATGTTTTCTTTTCATGCCTTTCTAAAGTTCTACTTTGTTCTGTAGTTCTGTAGTCTCAGCGCAATGCATTCAAATGTACAAGATTACATTCCCCATATTTTATAACATCAGTATATGTTTGGATATATTTTTGTCCTTCCTTTTTTTTGCCTCTTTTGGGTGGAGGAACCTGATTGGCTTGCACAGAGCCCTGACCTCAATGCGATGGAACACCTTTGGGATGAATTATGCCGCGTACACACGATCAATCCATCCAATGGGAACGGTTTGATGGACCGTTTTTATCGGTTAACCGATGAAGCTGACTGATGGTCCGTCGCGCCCACACACCATCGTTTTAAAAACCGATCGTGTCAAAAAGTGGTGACGTAAAACACAACGACATGCTCAAAAAAATTAAGTTCAATGCTTCCAAGCATGCGTGGACTTGATTCTGAGCATGCGTGGATTTTTAACCGATTGTCGTGCCTACTAACGATCGGTTTTGACCTATCGGTTAGGAATCCATCGGTTAAATTTAGAGAAAGTTGGCTTTTTTTTAACCAATGGTAAATAACCAATGGCGCCCACACACGATCGGTTTTGACAGATGAAAACGGTCCATCAGACCATTCTCATCGGTTTAACCGATCATGTGTACGCGGCCTTAGAGCAGAGACTACGAGCCAGGTCTTCTCATCCAACATCAGTGCCTGACCTCACCAATGCACTTCTGGAAGAATGTCAAACATTGGATCCAAATGTATCCATCGATTAGATTCTCTCCAACCGAGGGGGTTGAATTCTGATTTTGACATATACTTATTTCTTTGATTATATTACTTTCAATATTTGAAGTCTTTTTTATTATTATTTTTCTAAAAAATAGCTTTATTGGGGTTTTTGATCACGTGAGTGATTTTTTATTCACATGCATCTTTGATATTATGGACTTGTTTTCGTTTATTTTATCCTTTTTATTTATATTCTCTCTTTATTATCCACTCATAGATTTGCTTTCAAATGGTTCCAGTTAAATATAATCTGTATGGTGTAAATTTATGAAAATACAGTTTGTGACCTGAAACTTCTAGGATCGTGATATACCTGAACAACATGTTATATTTTGAAACTTGAATTTAACTGATTGATTAATTGATTCCAGATTTTTCAAATACTTGCTAATTGTCAATTAATGATGATGCATTTATTCGCTTACATTTTTGATCGGGCATAGGCATGATACTATGAGGAAGGGCGCGATCTACAATAGCCTGAAAACGTTTATTACCATGTCTGCCTGACTGTATAAATTATGTATTTTTGATGGACAAATGTCTACAAATAAATAATTTTTAAGTGCAGCAATCCCTCCGCTATTTTTCTATATTTAAGCCTGTGGGAAGGCTTGATTGCTAGCACTAAGACCGATGTGCACCTCACCCTGCAGTTTTTTCTCTTTCCCTATCTCTCTCTCTCTCTCTCTCTCAAATCTAGCCGCGTAATCCGGCGATTCACGTAGCTTTTACGCAAGAGCTTGCGCAAACGTAAGGTTTTTTCCTGAGGCGGCGTGGGCGTGTTAGAAAATGAGCCGTGACCCCACGTAGATCGGCGCATTATCATGAAGGAACCATCCGGCTCACAACTCGGGAGCGGCGCAATCAGCGCACCACTTTTCCGTTTTAGACAGCATTGACAGCAAAAGTCATCCCTTTGTAGCTTTGAGATATTTGGGGACTGCGTCTTTGTTGTTAATTTTGTTTTAAATTATATTTTTGCTGGGCATTTTTTATTTTTGCTCGTCATTTATTTAATTTTTTTGGTTCTGTTTGTGTATGATTTTGGAATGTGGGGGTGATATTCCTGCGGGAAAAGGGGTGTCACCCTCATTTGTGGTGGAGAAGTGATCGCCAGGTCTGTGTGAATGGTGTATGAATGTACAGTGACATAATTGGAGCCGTGGCATGGCGTTGCAGCTCACAAGTCCTGCATGGTGGACTGGTGCCAATCCAATGTGATGAGGATGTGGGGTTGTTTGCTAGGGACCACAGTGGTGTGCATGCATGCATTCTCATTGTGCCATGATTAATGTGTGTGTTTAACGTGCAAAGATGCATAATGTGAGCTGGCATGAGATGGGGTCATGAGATGGGGTACCAGTGCATATGCAGAGTCACCTTGAAGGGAAAAGACAGGAGGATGTTAGTCATGCATGTGCCACTTGTGAGGTGTGCATCACGGGAGGGGATAGTCATGCCTGCCACCCATGTCACTCACCAACCAGCCAGCTGTCCCCCATACATGTTCTGTTGAAATCTGTGGGGATGGGGCTCTGATTGTATATGTAGCTGTCATGGGTGTCATGGGTGGGTGCCATGTGTTGGGCTGTGATGACCTCCTCCTGCAGGGTTGTGGTAATTCCATGATGGCATGAGGGGTGAATCTGAAGATGCGAGACACCTCAGAATCACTCATGCCATAGATGTCTATGCGTGTGTGATATATCAAGTGAAGAGTGAGGGGCTTGTATCAGATAAGAATATTGTATTAGATTAATTTAAATTGTAAATTTTATATAAGCAAATAAAAAAATTAAAAAAAACATCTCCCGTGCCCTCCTTAGTGCCATCCCGTGCCCTCCTCCTTCTTTGTTCATCTAAAGTCAGTAGTATAGCTATGCGCGACGATGCCCCTGGCATGTTGGCATACAGATTGTTGGGCAACACGTGTGACTGCTGAACTCCTCACTAACAGTGTTGCTTTATCTGACAATTAGACTTTTTTTCAAAATTTAGACCAGCTTTTAGGTCCTCTAACTTTAGACAGAACATTTTGCTGTTGCGCACATCGCGTAGCCTGCGCAGCAACTGCGTTTTTTTGTGGATCCCCGTAACTCCCTCATTAGCATATTTGACTAGCAAATCAATGGTGTGTCTAGCGCAGTTTTGCACGAAGGGAAGCGAATGTCTAATTCAATTACGCCGGACCAAAAAACGTAGATTTCTGGCGTATATTGTTTTGTGAATCGCGTCCAACTATACGCACGCGCACATTTAGACTTACGCACGCGCAACAGCAGTTGCGCAGGCGTAATCGCTCTGTGAATCTGGGCCTATATATATATATATATAAATACAGGGCCATATTCAGAAAGCTATTTACGCAGCGTATCTATAGATAAGCTGCGTAAATACTAAGAATAGCCGCCGTATCTTTTTTTGCTATTCTGAAAAGAAGATACACCGGCTTTCTTCTAAGATACGAGCGGCGTAATTCGCTTACACCGTCGTATCTTAGCTGCATTATTACGCTGGCCGCTAGGTGGCGTTTACGTTGATTTCTCATTTGCCTATGCAAATGAGAAAGATACGGCAATTCACGAGCGGACTTGCGACCGCGCGTCGTTTTTTACATCGTTTACGTAAACGTTAGACGGCGTAAGGTTACCCCTGCTATAGCAGGCGCAGCCAATGTTAAGTATGGACGGCGGGACCGCGTCGAATTTGCCGTCGGCTACGTCGTTTGCGTAACTCGTTCGGGAATGGGGCTCGACGCTCACGTCGTTTACATTGATAAAAATCAACGTGATTTTGCGCATGCGCACTGGGAACGTCCACGTGAATGAATCACGACCCCACTCCATTCATTTGAATTGCGCAGCCCTACGCCGTGCAGTTTACACTACGCCGCCGCATAGTATGGAGCAATTGCTTTCTGAATAAGGCACTTGCCCATAATATTTGCGGCGGCGTAGTGTAAACACCATACGCTACGCCGCCGGACAGATACACAAAAGGTATCTGAATCGGGCCCACAGTATCTAACAAAAGTGAATACACCCTTCCATCAAATTTAACATATTTGTTCCCCATTCACACCTAAAGCCTTGTAACACTAATGAGTTACATGACACCGGAAAGGCAACATGGCTAATTAAACATTTTCACTTAGGGGTGTAATCGCTCACTTTTATGAGATGCTATATATATATATATATACTAGCTGAATACCCGGCGTTGCCCGGTCTTCCTATCTTAACCTTTTGGGGAGGAAAATCATAGTTATATAAATATAAATAAATAAATAATAAATAACACAATGTTTAATTTTAGAAATTTGACAGATAAAAATATGAATATTTACTATTTGATTAAAGAGTATTGTATTTCATAACTTGTATAACATTTTCCTTTTCAGTTTGTGAATGTTGAAACAAAATATGGTACAATGAAGCAGATTAGTACCAACTCACAGACCTTTAAAAAGTGCGGTTAACTCAACTGACATATTATTGCAATACTTGTTTGTATACTATATTCTTAGTTTCTCCCGCATTTGCTAAAATGAACAAATTATTTGGGGAACCCACCCTGGAGCATGCTACATAAAGTTGCCCATGTAAAAAACATGGTGATCTTAAATCAACTCCGCAGTACCAAATGGACTGCCCTTGTGACTTGTTGATCGTGATGGAAAATGTAAGCGTCACTGGGAGTTGTAGTCTCTTGAAACTAAAAGGCAGATCTGTTGGAATAAGAGGTATTCGTGGTGGAATAAAAACTGTTTCTCCCTTTCCCTTTCCTGTCAAAATAGTAGCTTCCAACAAATTAGGCAACATGTTTTTCACACACAGCCTTGTTCCATTGCACAGTTTTGGTGGGTCAAGGTTTCGTAATAAAATAATAGGACATCCAACTTTAAGTGATAGGCGATGTTGTGGCAATCCAGCTGGATCAAGGGAATTCAGGAATTCTGGTGGGAAATTCACAGCCTCATCGGCATCTACTACGGTATCAAAAGATTTGTACTCAGTAACTGCTCCTGGTATCATAGAAAGTATTTGATTGTTAATTTCACGGACATCCTCATTTTTAGCAGCAAGAATAGCCCTCTCACACAACCAGTTTAGATTGCCTAAGTTGTCTGAAATATTATGGTATACTGCATCTATTAGTTCTGCAACTGACGATACCAGTTTGCAAAAATCAGAGGGAAGTTTTACGTTTCCTGAAGATTCAACTGGTAGTCTACCCTCTCCGATTTCAAGAAGTGTGTTTGAAAAAAATTGAGCATTCTCATCCCTTGGAAGTACTCTCATATTTTCTTTTAATTAGATTTTTCTGACTCTTTTCCACAAAACTGAATGCTTTAAACAGGCATATATTTCATCTGCTGGTGTTGATTTTGGAATGATAGGCAGGATTTGTCTAAAGTCTCCACAGAGAAGCACCAGAGCTCCTCCCATAAAGTTATTATTCCCTCTCAAATCTTTAAGAGTTATGTCAGCTTTTCTGTGGGCAATGGTGCATTCATCCCAGACGATTAATTTGCATGTTTTAAGCACCTGCGCTTGACCACTTGCCTTGCTTATGTTGCATGAAGGATTTTGTTGCCTTGCGATGTCTAATGGCAATTTTAGTGCAGAGTGGGCTGTTCTCCCTCCTTCCATAAGTGTAGCTGCAATTCCTGAGGAGGCAATAGCAAGAGCAACTTCTCCCTGAGGCCGAATCTCAGCCAAAAGTAAATTAGTTAAAAATGTTTTTCCTGTACCCCCAGGGGCATTGAGAAAAAGAATCCAACCTTGTTGTCTTGTTATATGATCAATAATGATTTGGTATCCTTTTCTTTGATCTTGATTTAGAAGTGGTTTCTTATCTGCCACATATGCACGCAGCTCTTCCATGTTGTAGTTCTTCTCTCTCATGTAATCTGCATTCAGTACATCTTGTTGATCTCGTACTGGTTCTTGCAGGCCTAACTGCACTAATGTCTTATTGATCATGGCAATACACTTGTCCTCTAAAATTATTAACGCCCTGTTGAAAATCTCGGGACAAAAAGTAATTTCCAATGTTAGGTTTTCCCTCCGAGTTTTGGCAAGTATATCCTCACTTAGTGCTTCCTTATACTTCTCCCATAAAGTGTTTGGATTTGAAGGACTGCATGTTGTTAGTATTATAGCAAACAGGTTTCTGATTTGGTCTGGTAAAGAAATTAATTTGGCTTCTCTCAATGTATTATCCCAGTGTTGGTCTCCTTCAAGCAAACCAAGCTTCTGACAGGCTTCTCTGTACAGTATGTTTAGCACACCTCGCCATTTATTGTTCACAGCGCTGAGAAAGAAGTTGGTCCTCGAACTGTGTGAAGAAACATTCTTAGAAAAAAACATTCAGCATTGTTGGGGTGAACTGTATACACTCTACCTAAAGCATCACTTTCAACTATATTGTGTCCAGGGAGGTGCTGTCCAACTTTTCTTCTACAGAAAACTTTCCTTGGGGCATTCCATGTTTAGTATCGAGGAACCTCAGGATAAAGCAATGTTCTTGCAAAAGGATCCTCTTTACATAGTTTAAAGAATGCTGTTAAAGTTGTGTTTGGTGGCTGTTCAACTACTCTAGGAGCACTCTCCGTTGTGTAATGAACTCTCTGACCGTTTTTCAAATGAACACTCAGGTGAACAACTGTAGGGTGTCTTTCATGAATTGGAAACCCTAGGATCCGCCACACTGCTTCGCTGCTGCTTATGTATCTACCCAACTGATACTGGATGACTTCATTGTTTGTCTTCTCATTGTTTAGGCTGAACACAGCCATATCACTGCCTTTGTTTACATACTTGCACACATACTTGATTGATTTTACACTGTTGCAGTACTCAACGTTAATGTGTGCCTGGAACATTTTAGAAAGCAGGGGTGAAAATGGCACAACCCACCTGTTGTCTATTTCTATTTCTGTGCCATGTAACTTTACTTTCGCCGTGAACCCTCCATCTTGTGGAGCTCGTCGTCTAAATCGAGGATAACCGTCATCTACAGTTTGTGTTTCTTTAATCAATTCCCTTGGGTATCTCTTGCTGCACTTGAAACAAAAACCGCCGTTTGGAAGTTATGAGTAACATGTATTTCCCATAGAGTTGAATGGGACTTTAAAGAAAAACCCCGATCATGGCAAATGGGGGTGGGTAAGGGTTAAACCACCTATCCTATGTTTGTTGCTGACATATAAGTAACATGTGTGCCAAGTTTCATGTTAATATCTTTAGCCGTTTGGACGTGATGCTGGAACATACATACATACACACACACACACACGTTGAGTTTTTATATATATATATATATATATATATATATATATATATATATATATAGGGCTTTTTTTCAGGGAAAACTTGGGGGAACTCCTCAGTTCCACCACCTCTGGCTCAGACCCTTTGGTGCCTGCTCACCACAATCACTTGTAAACACAGAAGTCTGGTTTCTGTGTTTACAAGTGATAGCTCTGCACTCTGTGTGTAACCACCTGAACTCTATACTCTGTATGTAATGCAATCCTGTTATTTAATGCAGCTTTAAGACCCCTTTACTGTTTGTGAAATATGAACGGGGTCGTGGTTGAGTTCCTGCACCTATTTTCTGAGAAAAAAGCTATTTATATCTATATATCTATATATAGATATATCTATATATAGATATATATATATAGATATATCTATATATATATATATATATATATATATATATATATATATATATATATATATATATATATATATATATATATATATATATCTATATATAGATATATATATCTATATATAGATATATATATATATTTGGTGGCAAGTCTGTGAACTTTTCAACCAAAAGTCTTTGGTTTGAAAACTTTGCAAATTCCAAAGATTCACCTCAAGCCCAAAGTAGCTACAAACCTCAGCTTCATCCCTGGTCCACATACCCCCTTCACCAAAAGTGTCAATAACATCATCACCTAAAGCAGTGGTTCTCAACCTGGGGTCGGGACCCCCTCGGGGGTCAAATGATGATTTGCCAGGGGCCACCAAATCCTGGGCTGTTCCTGAAGCCTGCACCGCTTCCAGCTTTTATGCGGCTGCCCAGTAGGGCTATCTCTGGAGCCCACGGCTTTTAATACTGTATGAGTGGAAGGGACTCAGGCAGGGCTAAATGTCCGTGCATTAGGGGCGCAAATTACTTGTCTTGCTTTGGGTGCTGACAACCCACGCTATGAAAAATTATTTTTACTGTTGGGGGTCCCCACAACTTGAGACAATTTTATCAAGGGGTCACTGCACTAAGAGGTTGAGAACCCCTGACCTAAAGGATATGTAGACCCAATCACTAAATCATATGATAGATCATATGATAATGAATCACTAAAACATCACATAAACAATATATAGACCCAATTACTAAATTCTCAATTGAGTAAAACCAATAGATTTATGACTTCAACATTTAAAATCTTGATTTTACTTTACATATGGATAGTTAGGAATATGAGAGTTGAAAGAAAATCTGAATTATTTTATCCTATTTAAAAAAAAAAAAACATAGTTAATCACAAATACACAAAGCTAGCTACAACTAGTGAGATTTTTGTGTTTTTGTGCAATCAAAACATGGAAATGAGGTTCAGTTACCAACAATGTGACTCACATGTCATGTCTGATACACTAACAAATCAATTGGCCCGTCCGGTACCCTCCAAGGTTAAGATCCCCTTTGTTAGTCATGCTTTGCCATGAATAAAGTCAAAATCTGCATAGAAAAAAGTTTATTCTGCTTTCATATTACTCCTTATGGGCTTCCTCTCCTAGTAACTTCATAGCATGTGAAATGGCTCAGTGTCAGCTGAATTAACATTGACATGACAAGTAGTTAGGCTGGGAATATTACCGCAAACAGTCAACTCTTCACCATACCGTTGCCCCTGAGAGATAATTGCTTTCCGTTGTTTCTCTTTGTTGTCAATAAACAGATTGGAAATGCAACATTAATGTATAGCAGATGTGCAGTATTGTAGACAAAGGTGCAATTTATCTGAGAGCTGATTTCATGCTAAAATCAGTTTGAGATAAATTAAATCCATAATTTTAGCATTCAGGTTGCAGCGATTATTGTTAAGACAGACCATTAGTGAGGACATCAGTTGTGGTTTCTGTATTTCAAACAATGCCTTACTTGTCTTACAAGAATATCAGACTTTATATCATTTTATAGTGGACATCTCCCTATACGCATTAAAAAAGGAATTCTAATTTAACTGTGAATGCATTCTACAGTATAAACTGTAAAAGAAGAGGCAGTTAAATTTTTAAAGGATATGTAGACCCAATCACTAAATTCTGAATTGATTAAAATCAATAGATTTGAAAAGAAACCTTCCTAATAGATCTTGTTCAGACACTTCCTGTTAAGGCCGCGTACACGCGGAGGGACATTTCCGCTGAAACTGTCCGACGGACCGTTTCCAGCGGACATGTCTCCTCCGGATTTTCATCCGACGGCGTGTATACACCATCGGATTAAAATCCCCGCCGGCTGACAGCGCGTGACGTGGCGGTGACGTTGACACCACCACGTCACCGCACCAGGAAGTAAAAAACTTCCACGCATGCGTCGCATCCATTCGACGCTTGTGCGGGCAGATATGTCCGCTGGTTAGTGTACTAACCAGCGGACATATCCGACGGACATGTCTCCGGCAAACAAATTTTAAAGCATGATTTAAAATTTGTCCGCCGGTCAGACATGTCCACTAGCCCATACACACGATCGGATTTGTCCGCTGAACTGGTCCGTCGGACCAGTTTCAGAGGACAAATTCGATCGTGTGATGTGTACGCGGTCTTATAGTTTGACAACACGCTGTTGCTGTCTATTGTATGGAATCAGGGCTGGCTCCTGCTTGATTGGTTTGTGCAAGAGTTATAAGCCTGGATTCACATATCTCGGCGCATATATATGCCGGTGTAGCGTATCTTCTTTACACTACGCTGGCGCAACGCAGAGAGGAAAGCATGGAATTCACAAAGCAAATGCTCCCAACGTTGCGCCGGCGTAGCGTATAGTCGTAGGCGTAAGGCAACGTAAGTCAAAGTAGGTGGAAGTGGGCTGGAAGTGGGCGTGATACATTTAAATGAAGCGTGACCCCATGCAAATGATGGGCTGAGCTTCAGACAAGTACTTAAAATTAACTGCGCATGCGTCGTACCCTGGACGCATCCCAGTGCGCATGCTCACAATCACGTCGAATCACTGGCTAAGATACGTCGAATCACTGCCTACGACGTGAACGTAACCTACACCCAGCCCTATTCACGTACTACGTAAAATTCGACGGCGTTCGTTCCCTGGCCCATACCTTTGCATGAGTTGCGCCTCCAATATGGGGAATAACTTTACGCCGGACGTATACCTTACGCAAATCGCTTAAAACATGCCCCGGGCACAAGTACGTTCGTGAATCGGCGTATCTCCCTTATTTGAATCGAAAATCAATGGGAGTGCCAAATGCGTCCAGCGTAACTATGCGCCCACTATATGCCGCCGTAGGCAAGTTACGTCGGTCGGATGAAGCCTATTTTTCGACATATCTAGCTGTGTGGGTCGGCGCATAGATACGACGGCGCACATTTGTACTTACGTTGGCATATCTGGAGATACGTCGGCGTAAGTGCTTTGTGAATCTGGGCCCATAGCGTCTACAAATAAGAGTAGTGGTATTTCACCGGCAGCTAGGGTGACCACGTGTCCTGGATTTCCCGGGATAATACCGCATTTTTCAGGTCTGTCCCGGGCCCCTTTATTCCAGGACTATACAGTGTCCCGGAATGAAACTGACACAGGCACTCCCCAAGCCTAACTAATGCCCCCCAAAAAAGGCTGCCCCATCACCGATTTACTCACTGACAGTACTTGTTCGGCTGGGAATGCCTGGAGAAGCACAGTCCCCACCCCCTGCTTGTGATTGGAGTAATCATAAATCCTGTCTCTTGTGTCCAATCACTGTGCTGCGATTCGTTACACCACAGGCTGATTTTTGGGAAGATGGGTTTCCCTGAATGGTAGTTTGTAAAAATACCGGAGGCGCGATTCTGGAGCCGATGTCCGTGGCCGGCCGTGATGTCCGCTGGCCTCCAGCGATTGCTACACAGAGAGACAGAACAGGGATCTGTGTATGTAAACAAACAGATCCCAGTTCTGACAGCGGAGAAGAGAGATATCTGCTGCTCCTAGTGATTAGGAACAGCGATCTCTCTCCTCCAGGCACTACACTCTCCCCCCCCCACAGTTAGAAACACCTCCCTAGGTAACACTTAACCTAGGGGTGCCCAACCATTGGCCTGGGGGCCACACGTGGCCCGCGGAGCCCTCTGATATGGCCCGCGACCTCCTGCTCTGGGATGGAATATAATAGAATACTGTTATTAAAGGTCAGTTTATTACTAAAATCACAGTGTATATATGGGCAGATATGTTCTGCAGTAGTTACTGGGCTGCTTTCAAACTGACCCAAAGATGCAGAGAAGCGCACCTGCGAGTTACCTGCAGAATATAATAGAAGTCTATTGGTAAATCACAGCAAATCAGCAAATCAGTGACCAGTGACATTTATGCAGTAATCAGTGGCTATTTTTAGCTCTGATCGCTGTATAAATGTCAATGGTCCCAAAAAACTGTCAAAAGTGTCCGATCTGTTCGTCGCAGTCCTGCTAAAAATCGCAGATCGCTGCTATTACTAGTAAAATACCATAAGTCTATTCCCTATTTTGTAGACGCTATAACTTTTGCACAAACCAATCAACATACGCTTATTGAGATTTTTTGCCCTGTGTAAAGGCGAGGGCATTGTATGTCTGTGCGAGGACCGTGTTTATCCACATAAGTTTACACAGGTATTCCTAGGATTGCTACCTGTCCAGGATTCACCCGGATAGCCGGGTTTTAAATCGTGTACCTGGGTTTGAGGCGGACTGAAACCCGAATACATTATTTAGACTAGGATGTGGCTCCCCAAGTAACTAAGGTAGTCACACACAAATGTGTTGCTTCCCGGGCTGTCTGGGGGCAGGTTTGGCATCACTGGGGGGCAGGGCAATGATGTCAGTGAGAACAATTCGACCACACCCACTGTTCACTGTGGTTATAAGGAAACAGACAAGCAGGAAGTGTGGAGAACAGAGCAGGATTACAGCAACTTCAAAGCAAAAACGAACAACTGACACACTAAGGACATGAAACCAGTACTCTACTTATAATGTGCAAAAATGTAAGGTAAAGGAAGCTATTTAGCTAAAAAAAAAAAAAATTCCTTTAAACTAAATTTCCCAAAATACACTACCAGAAAAAATTAAGTTTCAAGCAAATGTCCTTTAAAGGGTAACTCCACTTTTGTGGGGAAAAAAATAGCAAAAAAAGAAAAAATATTATAGCGCATATGATTGCGACACTAATCATTTTGTAATTGAATGTTATTAAAAATGACCTTTGCTTTTCAATCTGCAGCCAATGTAATTTTCTGAGAATACATTGCAATATGGCTGCATGGAGTTTTCTGTACACAGAGTGTGTACTTACCACTCCCCAGAAACATAGGCCTAGATTCACGTAGGGCGACGTTACTCTGAGCGGGCGTAGCATATCGTATTTACTCTACGCCGCCACGACTTAGAACACAAGTGCAGTATTCTCAAAGCACTTGCGTCCTAAGTTATGGCGGCGTAGCGTTAATGTCCCGGCGTAAGCGCGCCTAATTCAAATATGGAAGAGGTTGGCGTGTTTTATGTAAATTAATCGTGACCCCACGTAATTGACGGCATGCGCCGTCCGTGGACATATGCCAGTGCGCATGCGTCGGATAAAATGCCTAAGATACGTCGCACACTGCCTATGACGTGAACGTAACTTATGCACAGCCCGACTTACGCAAGCGACGTAAAAAGATACGCTTGTTCAGACGTCCATACTTTGCATGGGCTGCGCCACCTAGAGAGCAGCTTTATCTTTACGCCGGCGTATGTCTTACGTAAACGGTGTAACTAATTGCAATCGGCGTATCTAGCTCATTTGCATATTCGACGCGGAAGTCAACGGAAACGCCACCAAGCGGCCAGCGTAAATATGCACCCAATATACGACGGCGTAAGAGACTTACGGCGCTCGTATCTTGGCCGGATTTATGCGGAGCTGATTCTGAGAATCAGGCGCGCATATACGACGGCGCAGATTCGGACTTACGACGGCGTACGTGGAGATACGCTGGCATAAGTCTTTGAGAATCTGGCCCAAAATTTCTTGAAGAAGAGAAATCACCGCTCCAGGTGGGTCTGCTATGCAATCACAGGCTAGCTCAGGATACCGAGGGTGCTGGCAGTGCACTAGGCAAGCATGGGAAATGAATGAAGGATGGATAGCCGCACTCCAAGAACCGTTGAGGTTGTCTTTATTGAACGAACAGCAAATACATCACAGGGTTACAGCAATAGAGACATGGGAACAGCCGACGCATTTCGCACTGGATTAGTGCTTATTCATGGCAATTCTTCTGTGATTGGCTCACCAATTTCTTCAGAAGTCTGCCTAAGATACAAATCAGATTTCAGGCATCCCCAGCAACAGAAATTTCATATTTTGAGAGATACTTTCAATAGGAACCTGTCTAAAGCAGTGTTTTCAACTCCAGTCCTCAAGCCCCCCCAACAGGTCATGTTTTCAGGATTTCCCTCAGATGAAAAGGCTGTGGGAATTACTAAGGCAGTGAAACTGATCAAATCGCCTGTGCAAAATAATGGAAATCCTGAAAACCTGACCTGTTGGGGGGCCTTGAGGACTGGAGTTGAGAAACACTGGTCTAAAGGGATGCAGGCCCAGCAGATTTCCTCATTAGTGCCCTGTAGCTTCACACCTAACAGTTAATTATTACTGCCACTCCCATTAGACTCACTCTGACAGAGCCACAGGCAAACACACCTGGATTTGCAGAATCACAAAAGGTAGGAATCTGCAATACAGTTTGTTAAAATCCTTATAGATGACCCAGAGGGGAATATTATTTTATCAACAAAAGTGGAGTTACGCTTTAAACAACTCAGCGAGTGAATTCGAGAGCTTTGACCTCATGTTCCACCATCATTTTACAAATAGTAAAATCGAATTTTACAATAAAATCAGTATGCCTTCAGTCACTCTTTTTTTTCTTTCAAATAACAATTTTTATTTTGTAAAGCTCAGTAAAAACAAAATAGTAGTACAAATATATAAAAAGGTACAAGAAAATCAATACGCACTCGTGCCTGTCCATAGAATGCCCGGGCCTTCAATCACTCTTACTGTAGTACAGGTACACTGATGCTCCAACCTGCTCACATTCATCACATGGCTTCTCCCATAGGTAGCTGTCAACTAACATAAAACCTTATTTCTCTCTTTATTTTTCTTTATGAATCGTCCAGTGAAATTTAGAAGAAACTAATTAACTGCAAAGATGTGTTCCTAAGATATGCATGGCCATCCGCCATGACATTCCTGAAATATCAAATAGCCTAATCTAATTGTTATTATTACATTTTTTTTTTCAGAATACATAGGTCATAAATGTGCAGCGTAACCCGAAACACTATCAGAGCTGCCAGCTGGCCCGATCTCTATCATTCCAACCTGCTGCCCCGCGGTTCTCCATTCTTTTGCGCGGGGCTTGAAGTTATGCTTGCCGATAATTGCATGGCAGGTAATAAAAGAACTCAAAGTCAGTGACGGAATGTTTGGCATTTTCATCCGAATTCTCAAATGATTTTATTAAAAGAATTCTGTCTTATGAAGGTAAAGGGATAATGATTACGGTTAACCTAACAAGGGTGTAGCTTTGAAATTCTATGTATAAAAGGTACAGGTGTGCTCACTAATTATACTCCCCCTCATTTAAGATTTTCAGCAATTTAAAGCTAAGTTCCAGGAAGATAGAAAATACATAAATTACATAGTTCTGGATTCATGAATACACGGGGCTTTTTTCTCAAACAATAGGTGCTGGAACTCAACTACGACCCCGCCAAAAGCCTTCCACCCATGCACACACCCTCCAAATCACATCAAAAAGTGGGTGTGGTCAGTCAAACTTCACAAACAGTAGGAGGGTCTTAAAGGGGTATTAAATACCAGGATTGCATTACATACAGAGTGCAAAGTTCAGGAGTGCAGAGCTATCACTTGTAAACACAGAAAACAGACTTATGTGTTTACAAGTGATTGTGGTGAGAACCCCCCCCCCCCCAAGGGTCTGAGCCAGAGTTCCCCCTGAAAAAAAGCCCTGTAAATGCATAAAAAAATATATTTTTGTAAATGCATGCAGCTTAATTACTTGAATTTATCCTAAAAACAGCTTCTTACAGTCCATGTGCGGCAGAGCTCAAACTGGAAGAGGCAGCACAAGAAGCCAATTAGTTCTGGTGCAGTGCAAGGACAAGACCTGTAATGCCCTGTACACGTGACCGTTTTTCCTGTCGGAATAAACTCTAAAGGTTTTTCCAACGGAGTTCCCTGCAAAGGCCCCTGTAACAAAGCCAAATGCTTGTTAAATAGACTCACTTCTCAGAAAAGGAATTGCCCCATGATTCACAACCACCAATGATGTAAAGCGATGAGCAATATCCAAAAGAGGGCCAAAATGAAACCATTTAATATTTAATACCATTAATAAATAGATGGAGCTATTACTTCATCCATATTCCCCCTATATAATGCAATTAAATAATATGCTGACACAAGGTACATGATAGCAAACTGTGGCTGCACCCCACAACACTGGGCTGGATGCATTTCTGCATTCCCATGTCCTTTATCCTACATCCACGACACTTTGGATGTAGGCATTGTGATACCACCTGGTTGCAACTAAGTACCTATTTATGTTGAGGCCCTTTACTGCAGTATCCCTCATTCCTTAGAAGTTGCTTTAGTTGGTACATTTCTCAGTGAAAGGATAAATGTAGCTTGGCCCTTTAATAGGTTCATTTTGGAGGCGCTGTAGCACAATTTGAGTACATTTTATGGCTCCCACTTCCTCCAGGTGCAGGGGGTGGCGATGGGGGCATGTTGTGCCCCATCATATGCCAATCTGTATCTGCGGAGGGTGGGAGCGGGCACTTTTCTCTGACCTCTGAAGAATCAGACATTTAGCTAGTTGTGGGTCAAGTGGGCCCTTCTTAGACTTAAACCTGAACTTCTAGATAGGCAAATATTCTCTAAATATAAGAAACATTTGTATTTTTACTGAAATGTATGCTTGATATGCTTTTTGAATTTCTTTAACTGTATTGGTGACCAGCCAAATGATCAGAGAGGGAGTACCTGTATCTTGCAGTTTATCAGAGAGGTGCAAAGTTATAAGTAATAATACAAACCAGGTTTAGGATGGCAAAAAACATGCTTACACTGCAAAATAATACAAGACAGAATATGAAAATTGCACAAAATTGACTTTTTTACAGCAATGTCTCTGTGGCTCAGTCAGGGTAACATGTGCCTGCATAAGAATCTATAACTTGGACTCATGCAGTGATCATAACATGATTTCGTTTAATGTAAACTATAAGCAAGAAATACATACAGGAAAGATAAAAACACTTAATTTCAAGAGAGCAAATTTTCAAAGCATGAGGACTGCTCTCCAGGGCTTGGACTGGGAGGGAATATTGGCACCGATGAACACAGAACAGAAATGGGAATTCTTCAAAAAGACTCTTTGGAACCTCACTGCAAAGTATATTCCCATGGGCAATAAGTTTAAAAGGCTACAGATAAAACCTATGTGGCTCACGGTTAAAGTTAAAAAAGCTATAAACAATAAGAAAATAGCTTTTAAAAAATATAAAAATGAAGGAACACTAGTGTCGTTTAAATGTTACAAAGAATATAATAGAATATGTAAAAAGGAAATCAAGGATGCAAAAATTCAAAATGAACGACAGATTGGATAGTAGGACAAACCCCAAAAAATTCTTTAAATATATTAATAGTAAAAAGGTCAAGTCTGAGCATGTAGGCCCTTTACAAAATAATCTAGAGTGGGTGACTGAGGACATAGAGAAGGCAAATTTATTAAATGCTTTCTTCAGCTCTGTGTATACAATGGAGAATGGGGGAGCTCATGTCGATATAGGGGGTGGGAGTGACACAGCCCCAAATCCACAATGGCTCAAAAGTGATATGGTCCAGAAATATTTAGACAGAATAAAGGTGGAGCACCTGGTGGCATCCACCACGGATCCTAAAAGAATTGAGCTCTGAAATTTCAAAGCCACTGTATCTAATATTTAGGGACTCATTAAGGACAGGAATAGTACCACTGGATTGGCATAAAGCCAATGTGGTGCCCATATTTAAAAAGGGAACAAAGTCTTTACCTAGTAACTATAGACCTGTTAGTTTAACTTCTATAGTTGGAAAGATACTGGAACGTTTAATAAAAGACCACATGGATGAGTTCTTGCTGGAAACAAACTATTTAAGCAGCAGACAGCATGGATTCATGAAGGACAGAAGTTGTCAGACAAACCTGATTTCCTTTTATGAAGAGGTAAGTAAAACCCTGGACAGAGGCGTGGCAGTGGACGTGGTATACTTGGATTTTGCAAAAGCGTTCGATACAGTTCCCCACACACGGCTCATGTGTAAGGTAAGGTCTACAGGATTAGATATATCAGTTTGTAAATGGATAGAAAACTGGCTGAAAGACAGAATTCAGAGAGTTGTGGTTAATGATTCTTACTCTGAATGGTCCAAGGTTATCAGCGGTGTACCCCAAGGTTCAGTGTTGGGTCCCTTACTTTTCAATATATTTATAAATGATATTGGGTCTGAGATCAAAAGTAACATTTCTGTTTTTGCAGATGACACCAAGCTATGCAGTGGAATAATGTCCTTGCAGGATGTCTCCAATTTACAAGCCGACCTCAATGCTCTGTCTAATTGGGCGACTAAGTGGCAGATGAGGTTTAATGTTGATAAATGTAAAGTTATGCACTTGGGGGCTAAGAATATTCATGCATCATACATGCTACTGTCTGTAGTGGAGAAGGATCAGTTGATCATAAGCTCAATAATGGCATGCAATGCCAAGCTGCGGTTTCCAAAGCGAGCAAAGTCCTTTCTTGTATTAAGAGAGGTATGGACTCCAGAGATAGAGATATCATTTTGCCCCTGTACAAATCATTAGTAAGACCTCATCTGGAATATGCAGTCCAGTTTTGGGCACCAGTTCTCAAAAAGGAGAGTGGAGAAAGTGCAGAGAAGGGCAACCAAACTGATAAGAGGCATGGAGGAGCTCAGCTATGAGGAAAGATTAGAAGAACTGAATTTATTCACTCTTGAGAAGAGGAGAATAAGGGGGGATATGATCAACATGTACAAATACATAAGAGGTCCATATAGTGAACTTGGTGTTGAGTTATTCACTTTAAGGTCAACACTGAGGACAAGGGGGCACTCTTTACGTCTGGAGGAAAAGAGATTTCACCTCCAAATACGGAAAGGTTTCTTCACAGTAAGAGCTGTGAAAATGTGGAACAGACTCCCTCCAGAGGTGGTTCTGGCCAGCTCAGTAGATTGCTTTAAGAGAGGCCTGGATTCTTTCCTAAATGCACATAATATAACTGAGTACTAAGTTTTGTAGGTAAAGTTGATCCGGGGTAAATCCGATTGCCTTTCGGGGGAGGAAGGATTTTTTTCCCCTCCGGTAGCAAATTGGATCATATCAACTGTGGGTATGGAGTTGGGTGTATGGGAGGATGTACTGTGTTTTACTTTGCTGGATGGACTTGTGTCTTTTTTCAACCTGACTAACTATGTAACTATGTAACTATGTAACTATATATGCATCAGAAAAATTGTTCGGAACATAAACAGCTTACAATTATCCCTATAAACAACCTCAATCTCAGTAAAGTCTAGGGTAGCTCTGGTAGCACAGGCAACCAGCTGGAGGGATCCCAGCCCTAAGGACAATGGACCAACCCACTGGTACTTCAATAGCAATTGGAAGAGGGTTCACCAATTAGCTGTGCCTTCCAGAGGAGTTGCCTGCTTTTGGGCTCCTGCAAGGATTTGGGAATCAGAGAAACATATCTTCTCTGTGCGTGTCTAGAAACCTAGGGAGTTTTGGCAAATTGAGGTAAAGAAAGGATAGGATTCTAAAGCTACACCCTTGTGTTGTGTGGATTGAAGGGAAATGTTATAGTAGTAAACTTTTTGCATTGTGATAGACATTCACGTTCACATGTTTGGAAACGATTTACTGCATAGCCGGATACTCCCAGTCATTTGAGTAATAGCAAACAATTCTAAGCAATGTTACTAATTTTCCTATAGAAACTGTTGAATATATTATGGAAGCACTCTCTATTGGAATGCATAGATTTACATTTGTTTTTAAATGGACAGTATATTTAACTGCTTGCGGACCTGATTAATAAAAATGCCATAAAACTACCCCCTATTTTGTAAACGCTATAACTTTTGCGCAAACTAATCAATAAACGATAACTGCGATTTTTTTTACGAAAAATAGGTAGAAGAATACGTATCGGCCTAAACTGAGGAAAAAAACATTTTTTTTTTATATATTTTGTGGGGATATTTATTATAGCAAAATGTAAAAAATCTTTTTTCAAAATTGTCGCTCTATTTTTGTTTATAGCGCAAAAATAAAAACCGCAGAGATGATCAGAATACCACCAAAAGAAAGCTCTATTTGTGTGAAAAAAAGGACGCCAATTTTGTTTGGGAGCCACGTCGCACGACCGTGAAATTGTCAGTTAAAGTGACGCAGTGCTGAATCACAAAAAGTGCTCTGGTCATTGGGCAGCAATATGGTCCAGGGGTTAAGTGGTTAAATGTAATGGTACCCCCAAAGGAAACGCTTGTAATTTGGGCGCTCTGTTCTGTGCCTCAAGTCCATGAACACTCTCAGCCCCTCTTCAGCACCTGGATGAATGAAAGTTATCGCAAGAACATACAAAAGTATAGATACCTTTAATTCAACTGTGAATAAGTACTAGGAAATAGAAACAAGACCCTTTAGTAGTATTTTGTTTTTTAAATGGTACATTTTTATTTTGAAATTTTTGTACATACAAAACAGACAGTACAACAAACACACATCCTAGGCAAACATCGCTCGGTACATGATTTTACAAAACTTTGGTAGCTGGTACACATTGAGCATTTTCATAAAAACACACAGAGAAAGGTGGGAGAAAAACAACAGAATCGTTAATTTACTCACTTAGATCTATTCAACGGGCAGAGGTATTAGTCATCAGTCAAAGTTCAAGGAGCAGGAGGTATGGTGCTCTCGGAATCATCCCAAGAGCCCCAGACCTTCAAAAAAAATTTGGACACCCTCTGGCCTCATATGTCATCTTATACAGCGGTATAGCACAATTGATGGTGGTGAGCCAAAAGCCAATGATAGGTAAGGATGGAGACTGACTTCCAGTGGAAGGTTATCGACTTCTTAGCATAGAACAGTACTATCCGCAGGAAGGTTTGCATATTCTTAGATATAGTCATCAATGTGGCCCAGTAAACACCTCAGAGCATTACATATATTTGGTATCTGCGTAAGCGAGCTAATGAAGGCCGTGTCCTCCGACCAGAACTTTCTAATCGGAGCACATTCCCACATCAAATGAAAGAACGTGCCATCGGCCGCGCCGCATCGGGAGCATAGCGCTGAGGGGATTCTGTTCAGTTTAAACAGTAAGCATAGGCGTGCGCACAGGGTGTGTCAGATGTGCCCAGGCACACCCTAATCACCATGTACAGCATAGATTCCCCTTACTGCCCTAGAAACCCTTCCACCCACCCTGTTGCTGGCTTCCCTTCTCTCCCGGTGGCTGATGCTGTGGGGATGTTTTAGGCTGAACGGGTGAAGGGGACCAGTAAATATGTCATTTACTGACCCCTTCCCTTTCTGAATGAACACAGCGAGTGATCATTTGTGTATGTTTGAGCTTTGGGGGTGCACACCCTAATGCAATAGGCTGTGCACGCTTATATGACAGTAAGCATGGTGTAAAGTAGGATCTGTATAACAGTTTGGTCTGTATTACCTTTTCCCAGGTTCCAAATGACAGAGGGGACCTGGAGGGGCAACACCTCCTGCCAGATCTCCTTCGTCTGCTCAGGGATGTCGGCTCTCCAGCTAGCTGCCGCTTTGCTCAGCCTTTGAGTCATATTGTGCAGGAGAGACCCATAATATGTGGAGACTAACTTGGTGTGTGAGGGGTCAGTTAGTAGTCGCTCCAGCTGAGAAAGCTGGACGACTAAGTTACGAAGGCCAAACTGCGTTGCTGCAGTGTGGCGTATCTGTAGGTAAAGGAAGTAAGCCGTGCGTGGCAGATTATAGTCTCCACAAAATTCCTCAAACGTACGAAACACATTGTCTGAGAACAGATGTAAAATAGTTTTTACCCCCCTTTTCGACCAGTATCCCCCATTTGATCTACGGAAAAATTCTGGAAGGTTCGGATTCCCCCACAGTGGAGTGTTTGGTGAGTATGTATTACTGCTGGAGGGGACTTGCAATTAAGTGAGTTTAATAATCCGTAGAGTCATAGCTATAATACTTGTTCCCTCCCGCCCCCCAAGGGACACGATGAATCAAATTTTGCAGGGATTCATAGGAGGTGAGGATGTCTGCCTCCAATGCAGTGGCTGCATTGTTGGCTTTGGGGTAAAACCACCAGTGTACGTGGCCAATTGAGAGGCAATATAATTTGTTTGAAGGCAGGGGAGCGCCAACCCGCCCAACCTGCCCTCCAGTACTTGGTAACTGAAGGGTGTCCTTGGCAATCCTTTAGTGGTAAATTAACTTGTATTGGTACAGGTCAGAAAAAATTGTGTTTTGAGCTTTCCGGACCAGCCACAGTTGTAAAGTGGCAGGTTGGCTCCCCTGAGCGAAACAATGTTACCTTACATCGCTCCGCCTTTTGGCCACCAGGGGGTGCACGTACACCACCAGAGGAACGCAAGCGGGCCTGCATCTCATCGCTGGAGCCGATGTGAGTACACAGGTGGGTGCGATGACAGTGAAAGAAACGGGATCTGTGTGTGTAACACACAGATCCTGGTTCTCTCAGGGGAGAGGAGACTAATCTTGTGTCTATACTAAGTATGAACACTGATCTCTCTCTCCTCCTAGTCAGTCCCATCCCCCCACAGTTAGAACACACCTAGCAAACACAGTTAACCCCCTGATTATCCCCTAGTGTTAACCCCTTCCCTGCCAGTGATATTTATACAGTAATCAGTACATTTTTATAGCACTGCCGCTGTATAATTGTCACTGGTTCCAAAAATGTGTCAAAAGTGTCCGATCTGTCTGCCACAATATCGCAGTGCCGATAAAAATCGCTGATCACCGCCATTGCTAGTAAAAAAATAATAACAATAAAAAATGCCATAAATGTATCCCTTATTTTGTAGACGCTATAACATTTGCGCAAACCAATCAATATACACGTATTGCAATTTTTTTACCAAAAATATGTAGAAGAATACACATCGGCCTAAACTGAGGAAAAATTATTATTATTTTTTTAAATAATTGGGATATTTATTATAGCAAAAAGTCAAAGATATTTGGGGCAGATTCACGTACCCGGGCGTATCTTTGTGCGGGCGTAGCGTATCTTCTTTACGCTACACCGCCGCAAGTTAGAGAGGCAAGTGCTGTATTCACAAAGCAGTTGCCTCCTAAGGTAAGGACTGCGTAGCGTAAATGGACCGGCGTAAGCCCCGCGTAATTCAAAGTAGCAAGGCAGTGGGCGTGTTTTATTACAATGAACCATGACCCCAATCAAATGATGGGCCGAACGAACGGCGCATGCGCTTTCTGTGGACGTATCCCAGTGCGCATGCTCAGAATCACGTAGGATAGAATGCCTAAGTGACGTTGGCGCGCAATGCTTACGATGTGTGAATGTAACCTACGCCCAGCCCTATTCACGTACTACGTAAACGGCCTAAATGACGTAAAATTTGACGGCGTCGTTCCCTGGCCCATACCTTTGCATTAGCTGCGCCTCCATATAGCAGGGGTAACTTTACGCCGGATGTAAGCCTTACGCAAAGCGCATATATGAAGCGGCTGGGCGCATCTAAGTTCGTGAATCGGCGTATATTACTCATTTGCATATTTATTAGGCCGCGTACACATGATCAGACCGGTCCGATGAGAATGGTCCGACGAACTGTTTTCATCGGGCCACCGCTGAAGTGGTCTGATAGTCTTATGTGCGTACACACCATCAGTCCAAAATCCCATCGGGCCAGAACGCGGTGACGTAGAACACAACGACGTGCTGAAAAAACGAAGTTCAATGCTTCCAAGCATGCGTCGACTTGATTCTGAGCATGTGCAGGTTTTTGGTCCGATTCTTTTGTGTACTAACCATTGAATCTGTCCGACGATCAGATTTTAAAGCAAGTTTTAAAACTTTGGTCCGATGGACAACGGTCCGATGGGCCGTACACACGATCAATTTGGTCCGATGAAACTGGCCTTAAGGCCAGTTTTCATCGGACCGTGTGTACGCTGCCTAATGGGAACGCCGAATGCGTCCAGCGTAACTATGAAGTCTCTGGGGAATTAATTCCCAGGTGCGGCCAGGATGGTGAAGTTTTACAGGTAATTAAACAGCATAACTATGCCAATCGGATCAAGGCAAGTAAGAATCCAAAGCTCAGCCCCACCCTGACCAGAAGACCCTGGTCTCCTCTCTACTGTACACTGGAAGTGAATGATCTAAGCAACCCAACATCATTCACTTCTGATGTGTTGTAGAGAGGAGACCACATGCTTAACTTGATCTGACATGCAAAGTTCCACTGTTTGGTTACATCCGGACCCAAAATCTTCACCGGGTATAAATATATTCTGCAATATCCACAAATTATATAAATCTACTTTGTATGCGCTAAATGCCTCTGCAAGCCCAGATACTTCTTTGAACAAGTAGTAATGACATCATCACTTGGTTGTACAGAGGCCCTAGGGCTCCCTGCTGATCCCTCCTCCAAGTAAGCTGGGTGAGGATGTGACATGGACTTAAAGGGGTTGTAAAGGTAAACAAAATTCCCTAAATAGCTTCCTTTACCTCAGTGCAGTTTTCCTTCACTTACCTCATCCTTCCATTTTGCTTTTAAATGTCCTTATTTATTCTGAGAAATCCTGACTTCCTGTTCTTCTGTCTGTAACTCCACACAGTAATGCAAGGCTTTCTCCCTGGTGTGGAGGGTCGTGCTCGCCCCCTCCCTTGAGGGGGTGAGGAGGAGAGCCAGGACGCCCACTAACAAACAGCTCCTTTCTCTATCTGCAACGTAGTGAGCGTCCTGACCCTCCTGCTCGCCCCCTCCCCCCTCAAGGGAGGGGGTGAGCACAACACTCCATGCCAGGGAAAAAGCCTCACATACTGTGTGGAGTTACAGACAGAAGAACAGGAAGTGAGGATTTCTCAGAAGAAATAAGGACATTTAAAAGCAAAATGGAAGGATGAGGTAAGTGAAGGAAAACTGCGCTAAGGTAAAGGAAGCTATTTAGGGGGAAAAAATGTACCTTTATAACCCTTTTAAAGAAGTTGTAAAGGTTTGTTTTTTATTTTCTAAATAGTATCCTTTAAGCTAGTGCATTGTTAGTTCACTTAACCTTTTCCTTTGATTTCCCTTCTAAATGTTTTTTTTCTTTGTTTTCTTTGTCTGCATTTCTCATTTCCTGTTCCTCCTCAGTAAGCTGTTCTGGCTGACTAACCCTCAGCCAGAACAGCTTACTGAATAGCTTACTGAGGAGAAACAGGAAGTGAGAAATTCAGACAAAGAAAAAAAACATTTAGAAGGGAAATCGAAGGAAATGGTACGTGAACCAACAATGCACTAGCTTAACCACTTAACCCCCGGACCATAATGCTGCCCAATGACCAGAGCACTTTTTGTGATTCGGCACTGCGTCGCTTTAACTGACAATTGCGCGGTCATGCGACGTGGCTCCCAAACAAAATTGGCGTCCTTTTTTTCCCACAAATAGAGCTTTCTTTTGGTGGTATTTGATCACCTCTGCGGTTTTTATTTTTTGCTTTATAAACAAAAATAGAGCGACAATTTTGAAAAAAATTCAATATTTTGTACATTTTGCTATAATAAATATTCCCAAAAAATATATAAATAAACATATTTTTTCCTCAGTTTAGGCCGATACGTATTCTTCTACATATTTTTCGTAAAAAAAATCGCAATTAGCGTTTATTGATTGGTTTGCGCAAAAGTTATAGCATTTACAGAATAGGGGGTAGTTTTATGGCATTTTTATTTATATATTTTTTTTACTAGTAATGGAGGCGATCAGCGTTTTTTTTCAGTACTGCGACATTATGGCGGACACTTCGGACACTTTGACACATTTTTGGGACCATTGGCATTTTTATAGCGATCAGTGCTATAAAAATGCATTGGATTACTATAAAAGTGAAGGGGTTAACACTAGGGGGCAGGGAAGGGGTTAAGTGTGTTCCTGGGTGTGTTCTAACTGTATGGGTGGGTGGCCTCACTAGGGGAAATCACTGATCTTCTGTTAATACATTGTATGAGCAGAAGATCAGCGTTTCCCCCACTGACAGGACTGGGAGCTGTGTGTTTACACACATAGCTCCTGGTCCTCGCTCTGTACCGAGCGATCGCGTGTGCCCGGCGGCGATTGTACCGGCATGCGCGCGGGACTCGGGGGGCCCCCTAGTGGTCACAAAGTAGCGGACGTATAGCTACGGGCTCTCGCCCAGCAGAGCCGACTTCCCGCAGTAATATGACGACGGGCGGTCGGCATCTGGTTAAAGGAACCTATTTAGAAAATAAAAAACAAATTTTGGCTACAGAAACAAGAAAAAAAAAATATGCTGGGATATGCTCTAGAGGTAGAAATGGAGAAACTTTGGATCACACCTATAAAAAAGCTGTAAAAAACACAAAAATTTTAAACAACACACAAAAATAACATAAAATTACTATAAGATAAACACTTCAAAATACATAGTTCAGAACATGTACTCATCTTTTCCTTTAAAGGGAAACTCCAATTTTGATAAAAGATGATTTATATAACGGGTACACAGGATCCACATTTCCTAGGCTGACCTGTGATGCTTGCTCTTGCATTCCTTATGACTTGCTCATGCACAGCTGTAATCAGCAGCATCTAACAGTCATATATTGTGCTATATAAAGTTACTGGCCGTTTGCTTTCTTTCCCAGATTCCTCTACCCCGTCCTTCGGTTCCCAGAAGTAGGCATCTCTGTTATTTAGGGTTAGTTCCAAATGAGTTTTCAAAAAAATGCATAGTATGTCTTGGCCTAATTTTAATACTCTGCGTGGTTCCAAAAATCTGTCTGTGTTTTCTTTATCCCGTATCCAAACTTTTATGGAGCATCGTGCTTCGCGGCTGCTGTACATTTATTTGTCAGATGGATGCGCCTCTCTATAAGGAACAGTAAATACTTCTGAATACGGAGCATTTTATGAACCAAGGTCAATGTACTGTAACCTGCTGCAGACACAGACGTCACAGTGAAGCACTGTATTATAGAATGGGACGATATTTCATGATAGTTTCTACATTTTTTAAATGCAGTTTGCTGCAAAAAAAATAGTCAATAGACTGTTGGAAGGTTGGATGTTTTTTTCCCCTAGGCCAGCCACCTTGTGCTACCTCTTCCCCTTACCTCAAACTGTTTTGGACCCTCTACCCCCTCAACACATGGACAAGAGCACAAAAACCTTTCTTTAAAGAGGAGCTCCAGGCTCCGTCTGACAAAAATCAAAGTCAAATACTGTAGATCAGGGATGGCCAACCAGTGGCCCGGGGGCCACATGTGGCCCGCTGAGCCCTCTGATGTGGCCCTTGACTCCTGCCTCTGGAATGGCGGGTTGGCAAGCCCAGATCGCAGGTTACCGACTCGTCATACCGCAGCATCAGTGTTGTGAATGAAGCTGGTGGTAGAGGAAGAATGCAGCTGCCGAGCAGAGCCCCATAAGCCGATGCGTTCTCTACAGCACCGGCTTTTGCCACAGGCAGAGTCTATGGCAAAGTTTAGCTAAGAATAGACACAGGTGCACTACGCTGCACCCGCGGTGTGGGTAAACCGCAGCAAATCAGTGTAAAAGCAGTCTTATGCCGCGTACACACGGTCGTTTTTTGCGATGAAAAAAAACGACGTTTTTTAAAACGTCATTTAAATTGATCGTGTGTGGGCAAAACGTCGTTTTTTTTCTTAAAAAAAACGACCAAAAAAAAATTCCAACATGCTTGAATTTTTTGTGTCGTTTTTCAAAACGTCGGTTTTTGTTTCACAAAAAGTCACCGTGTGTAGCAAAAACGTTGTTTCAAACGACGTTTTTCAACCCGCGCATGCCCAGAAGCTAATTATGAAGCGAGCTTCTATGGAAAAGAGTGGTGAACGTAACCTCGCTCTTTGTGAAAAAAACGATGGTGTGTATGCAAAATTGTCTTTGAAAGTGACGTTTCAAAAACGTCGTTTTTTACTTCACAGAAAACGTCGGTTTTTTTCATCACAAAAAATGATCGTGTGTACGCGGCATTAGGCCCTTTTCAGATGATCAGCCCAACCAAATGGGACCCTCAATTCACCTCTATAGAGCGACATATGTCTGTTTACGCCCGCCTACCTCCAATCAAAATAACAGAACAGGAAATTCATCCACTTCCTTCTGGGCGGATCAGAGGGCCTATAGAGTATCTGTGACCTGTCATCCGCCCATTCCACTCATTGTGGCCCGCGACTGGCTACCAAGTTGCTTAAGTGGCCCTCGTTCTTCAAAAGGTTGGGCACCCCTGCTGTAGATGATGACTTTTAATATTAGGATACTTAACTGTCCACTAATCTAGAGGTGTCTTCACCCGAGCTGATTTTTGAATCGACTCTCGGGTGCTGCCACTGTCATTTCGGGTAAGGAAAACTGTCAGTGAAGCCTTGCGGCTTGAAAGCTGTTTCTCTACTGCGCATGCACAAAGCAGGCTGTACTTTGTGAATGGCCCAGGGGTGCGGGAAGGAGGAGGGGGGCAAACTTCCGGATGGGAAATGGGTACTTGTCATAACCAGGTACCCCCTTCCCCCTCCCCTGAAAGGCATCAGCCATACCATCAGGGAGGTGTGTGATTTACCCAAATTTACCCTGAAGCAGGACAATGACCCCAAACATACAGCCAATGTAATTAAGAACTATCTTTAGTGCAGTGGTTCTCAACCTGGGGTCGGGACCCCCTCAGGGGTCAAATGACGATTTGCTAGGGGTCACCAAATCCTGGGCTGTTCCTGAAGCCCGCACTGATCTCCCAGCCTTTTCGCGGCCACCCAGCAGGGCTGTCCATGGAGCCTGTGGCCACTCAGCTGGGCTGTTCCTGGAGCCTACGGCTGTCCACTCAGCCTCTTCGCAGTCATTCTTTTCACAGCATGGCTGGGGGGGGCAGAGACTAGCGGTCAGCTGACTAGTGAGGAATGTAAAGTGAGAGGGGCTGAAGGAGACCCTATCTCCTGATTTTGGCATGGGTGTCACTGCTGCGAGACTCCTCAAAGGTGGAGACATAGTAAACCCCGAGACACAGTGAGTAACACTACCTGTGATTATGGTTGCCATTAAAAGTCCCCACTACAGTTGTCAGATCAGCAGATGACTTGATCAAGAGCACCTAAGTTAGCTGATCAGAACTCCCACAGCACTGCCACTGATCTCCCCCCCCGCCAGCACTGCCACTGATCCCACCCCCATCAGCACTGCCACTAATCCCGCCACCATCAGCACTGCCACTCATACCAACTCCCCGCCAGCACTGCCACTCATACCACCCCACCCCCCCCCCCCCCCCCCCCACCAAGGAGTAAGAGAAGGAATAAAAATAGAGAAAACATGGAAGGGAGAGGAAAAGAGGGGGAGGAATAAAGAAAAGGGGTGGGAAAGAAAAAGAGAAAGAACAAGAAAGGTAGCTATAGAGAGGTATGGGGGGGGGGGGGGCAGAAAAAAAAGGAAAGAGGGAGATAAAAGGGAAAAAGGAGAACAAAGAGAAAGAGTAGTACATCCTAAAATGTACCATACGGGGTTTTTAATACTGTACAAGTGAAAGGGACTCGGGAAGCGCTAAATGTCTGTAGGTTAGGGGCGAAAATTATTTGTCTTGCCTTGGGTGCTGACAACCCACCCTAAGAAAATTATTATAATGTTAGGGGTCCCCACAATTTGGGAAATTTTATCAAGGGGTCACGGCACTAGAAAGGTTGAGAACCACTGCTTTAGTGTAAGGAAGAACAAGGAGTACTAGAAGTGATAGTTTGGCCCCCACAGAGCTCTGATCTCAACATCACGAGTCTGTCTGGGATTACTGAAGAAACAGAAGGATTTGAGGCAGCCTACATCCACAGAAGATCTGTGATTAGTTCTCCAAGATGTTTAAAACAACCTACCCGCTAAGTTCCTTCAAAAACTGTGTGCAAGTGTAAGAAGAATGAGGTAAATTTGCTGATCGCTCAGTTCTCAGAGCTCCGTGAGCAGAGAACTGGTGACTGTTAGTCATTGCTGTCTGCTCTGCCCCACCCTCTTACATGCGTTTACTGAAGCGCTGAGCTGTAGAAGGGGTGGCTGGCTCAGGCTCTCAGCAGCTCACTGAAGAGGCTGAGCCAGATGCCAGTCCAGGGTTGTTAATGCATTCTAACCATATTGTCACAATCTTTCCACAGCCTGGACCAGCTCTGTGATGTTAGCCGACAGCAGGCTTCAGCCTGAAATGGGTCACAGAAGTGCAGAACACACTGCACTCCTGTGTGATCCACACACTGCACTCTTGTCTAATCCACAGGAGAAGTACAGCCAAATGAGCTTTGGCTGTACTTCTCCTTTATTTGAAAAAAATTACCTATTGACACTTATATTTCTAAAACCATTCTTAACCACTTAAGGACTGCCTCCTGCACATTTACGTCGGCAGAATGGCAAGGCTGGGCACATGCATGTACAGGTACGTGCTGCGGTAGTACCCACTTGTGGGTCGCGCACGCGCGGAGCGCTCCCGTGACCCGGTCCGAAGCTCCGAGACCGCGGGACTCGTGGACCCGATCGCAGCTGGAGTCCCGCGATCGGTCCCCGGAGCTGAAGAACGGGGAGAGCCGTGTGTAAACACGGCTTCCCTGTTCTTCACTGTGGCGGCGTCATCGATCGTGTGATCCCTTTTATAGGGATACACAATCGATGATGTCACACCTACAGCCACACCCCCCTACAGTTGTAAAAACACATTAGGTCACACATAAGCCCTTCAGCGCCGCCTCCTGGTTAACCCCCAAACTGCACTGTCATTTTCACAATAAACAATGCAATTTAAATGCATTTTTTGCTGTGAAAATGACAATGGTCCCAAAAATGTGTCAAAAAAATAAATAAAAATGCAATAAAACGATCCCCTATTTTGTAAACGCTATAAATTTTGCGCAAACCAACCGATTTTTTTTACCAAAAATAGGTAGAAGAATGCGTATCGGCCTAAACTGAGGAAAAAATTTTTTTTTATATATATATATATATATTTTTGGGGAATATTTATTATACCAAAAAGTAAAAAATATTGCGTTTTTTTCAAAATTGTCGCTCTATTTTTGTTTATAGCGCAAAAACTAAAAACCGCAGAGGTGATCAAATACCACCAAAAGAAAGCTCTATTGGGGAAAAAAGGACGCCAATTGTGTTTGGGAGCCACATCGCAGGACCGCGCAATTGTCTGTTAAAGCGACGCAGTGCCGAATCGCAAAACCTGGCCAAGTCCTTTACCTGCATTTTGGTCCGGGTCTTAAGTGGTTAATTTACAGCATTTTTTTCACACCGGCCTAAAAGATTTGCACAGTAAAAATGTAAGCCAAACTCCAGCTCACCCTGCAGTTACACAAGCAGTTAAAGCGACATTTTTTTTTCAGAATATGAATAAAAGCTGATCATTATAAGACCCCCATACACACTATACTACTTTTGTTGTCTGATTTCCTTCAGACTTACCAGAACCATGTAGTACAAGGGCCTGCCTGATTGCATACAAATTGAAAACCTTTAAGGTTTGACCTCATATTATATGGTTTTGGTAAATCTGAAGGAAAAAATCTACAGAAAGTGTTATAGTGTGTATCTAGCTTAACCAGTTGCCGACCGCCCACCATTATATTACTGCGGGACGGTGGCACTGCTGGGCGAGAGCCCGTAGCTATACTCGCCTCCGCGTCCCCGCTCGCCCCCGCGTCCCGCACGCGTGCCCGGCGGGTGCGATCGCCGCCGGGCACACGCGATCACTCGTTACAGAGCGGGGATCAGGAGCTACACAAAGCTCCTGGTCCTGTCAGCGGGGGAAACGCTGATCTCCTGTTCATACAATGTATGAACAGAAGATCAGTGATTTCCCCTAGTGAGGCCACCCCCCAATACATCATGTACAAGTTCAGATTACAGATCACCAGGGCTTTTTTTTCAGGGGGAACTTGGGGGAACTCAGTTCCACCACCTCTGGCTCAGACCCTCTGGTGCCTGCTCACCCCAATCACTTGTAACTACAGAAGTCTGGTTTCTGTGTTTACAAGTGGCAGCTCTGCACTCTGTGTAAACCCCCTGAACTCTGCACTCTGTATGTAATGCAATCCTGGTATTTAATGCCCCTTTAAGACCCTTCTACAGTTTTTGAAATCTGAACAGGGTCGTGGTTGAGTTCCTGCACCTAGTTTCTGAGAAAAAAAGCTCTGCAGATCACTTACAATTTAAAGAATTTAAAGAGGTTTGGTGGGTTGACAGGCAGGCGAATACAATAAAAAAATGGTATAGAAATCAAAAGGTACCATTGGTCCTACATTATGGGCTAGTGTATGTTTCTTTTACTTACTTAACATAGCAATAAAACTTTTCCCCCTGCACTTTACAGTAGTACATGAAGTTCCAGCATCAGAATTATGGCACTCCGTGACCTCAGACTGAGGCTTCTAGGAGCTGGAGACGTAGCAAATGATTTGCTATTTCAATCCAATGCCAACACTAATAGGACCATACTGAGCTTCAGCAATGGGATCCTTTGTGCCAAGATCACATCTCCGCAGTGTAATCACATGGTGCCAAGATCCCAACACTAAAATAATGTGATTGGCTTTAAAAAAAATGTTGAACATTTTATGTCATACCCAAAGGATAGCCACCAAAGTCAAAGCACATCACCTACTCACGTACAAACACAAGGGCTTGGGGGCTAATTGGAAGCTACTGATATGTTTTTTTTTCAGATTGTGGGAAGAAGACAGGGCACCTAGGGGAAACAACCACATAGGGAAGGCCAACAAACATTTTGTCTGGCAAGGAGCTTGAGAACCTAGAGGTCAATATGACATTTTTCTGGAACCTCCTCGATTTTCTACTATAGTAGGACCCAGTTTACAGATTCCCACAAATTAGATTATATTTAAAATATAGGGTTCCAAAGCTATGCCATGCACACTTAATGGGTCATGGGTATAATGGATATAATGGATGGGTATAATGGATAATGGGTCATGGTTATATGCCAATACAGTTTACATATACTTTGTTGATTTAAGAAAAGCATATAGTATGTATACACAAGCATTTTCTGCAAAAGGCCCTGAAGAAATATAAAGGCCTACTTTTATACACTACTCAGTCTCTGTGAGCAGAGAGAGGGAGTTGTCTTCTAAAATGGCAAATAAACCTGCCAGACATTTAAAATTTCACTTAAAAAATAACACAAAATATTGTTCATTTAGGCTTTATCAGATTGCCTTAAGGGATCAAAAAAGATTTTTCCCTGGTGCACACGGGTTTATTTTTCTTCTTCTGCACCAACTGTGGGTTTAGAGTTCATTGGATGCGAGTTTTAACTTTGTTTATTTTTGTGTAACATGCAAAGGCTTCAAGCGTCAAAGACAATTACTCTGTAAAAGACAGAAGAGTTGATAGGAAAAGTTGACTCCATAGGAACTGAACACAATAATCCTAAAAAGAGCCTGCAACAGGTACATGTTGCTGTTGTAGATGACCCTAATGCCGCGTACACACAATCACTTTTTGTGATGTAAAAAACGTTGTTTTATCTCATGAAACCAAAACAACGTTTTTCAAACTTCATTTTAAAAAACGATGTTGCATACACACCATCGTTTTCTGAAAATGCTCTTGCAAAGCGCGGTTACGTAAGACACTTTCGACGGCACTCTGTTCCATTGAAGCTCCCATCTCATAACTTGCTTCTGGGCATGCGCGGGTTTAAAAACGTCGTTTTGCCCACACACAATCATTTTTTGTGAAACAAAAGACGTCATTCTGAAAAACGACATAAAAAATTCAAGCATGTTCGAATTTTTTTTTGGTCGTTTTTTTGAAGACATAAAACGACGTTTTGCCCACACACAATCATTTTAAATGACGTTTTTTAAAACGTCGTTTTGTTTCATCACAAAAAACGACCGTGTGTACGCGGCATAAGGGTCTGGGATCCTGGGATTGCCATATCTTCTGCAGAGTACCCATGGACTTGGTGAAATGGTGGGGGCCCTGAATGTGTGGTTGCATAAAAAAAGGTATTTTAAACCAAGCCACACAGCAAGGTGTACCAATACTAGAGAATAGACCAATGACAAAACTATGTTAGAGTGGAATGGTAGCAGTGGAATGCAGACCAATCTTTCCTGACCATTAGCCAACCCAAGAGTAGACTCTAAACTCTCATTGAACTTTACATTGGATAGGAGAGGGTCACATGCTCAATCTTACCCCTGCAGTATCCCATCAGGGCCACAAAAGGCAGTAAACAGAGGTTGTTAACTAAACCTGACAGAGGTTTTAACCATTTTGCTACTCTTCAGGACTAAAGAAAGACATTATGTGGCTGGAGATGTACACTAAAAGCGGAAGAGAGCTCAGTGTGGGTGTCATTAGTATAGGGTTATTAGTAATCCAAAGAGCAGTCATACGGCATGGAATGGCTGCAATATTGACAATGTCACCGTCTTATGGTTTACAGCAGAATAGAACAGAATAGATGGACACACCATCAAAGTGCATCCATTACATTTTAGTAAATAAGCTTTAAAACAAGCACTCGTTGACTTCTGTGGCTGCATACGTTGTCAATGTTCAGCAGAAGCAGCTAAGTTGTTCCAATCGTTTTTTTTAGGACCTCAGTTCACAGCTTACTCTTCTTCCCTCTCCCCCCCCCCCCCCCCCAGAATACCTGCAGTGGTTTACAATACTGATTAGAAGGCTAGAAGTTTGCTAAGTCACTGCTGAGAGGATAATCAAGGGAGTTGAGAGCAGAGTGAACTGACCTGCTGAGTCAATGTTGGGTGGGGAGAACAGGATGACCTGATAAGTCCCAGCTGAGAGGTGGAGCTTAGCTATTAGAGAATAACTTGAAGAACTTTAGTTTCTGCTGTAAAAGTTGAGGATGAGTTTCCCCACAATACCTGCAGCTACAGAGGTCAATAAGGGCAGTAAGGGCTTTTTTTAAAGCTTGTTTACTGTTTGTTTGGACTATGCCAAAGCTGAAGCTCTATTCCCTGGCCACATATTCACTTTAAAGTTGGTAAAACAGCTTCAGTATATGTGTTCTACATTGTATTTTAGCAATTAGGTTGCAGCTGCACCTTAACATCCAAACTGTAGTTAGCCCTGAATCTGAACCAGGAAACGCCTTAAGAGTGCCGCGGTCAGATAGGACATCTTCTGTGGTTTTCATTCTTGCATTCTCCTCTCTAGAGCTTTAGCCTCTGTTGGAACAGTGTTTGTTGCTACAGGAGCGAAGTGTGTTGTGTCTGCTGGCGGCTGCCACAATGCTGCCTGCTTTCCCTGCCAGCACTGGAATTTGGTTTGGAAAATAAAAGCACCGGCATTAGCCAAAAAATAAAAAAAAATGTGTATGCATTGTGGGACGACAGCGGGTAACCAATCACTGTTCTAGAAAATGTTGAGTTTAGGTTGTTTGTCTTTTTAGTACATCTTCCTTATGTATGTACATTATGTACATTTTGTAAGTACATACTGTATATAAATGGTATATAATTTTTTGCTTAAATATAAATGTAACAAAATATTCTGTAAACTGCAGTTCCAGTCAGTGAATTGCTAGTATTATCCAGCCAACACTGAACACTGCTGCTGTGTTCAAAAGGTTTGATACAAATAATGATGCAGATCAACTAAAACAGAGTCTCTTAAATAAATGAGTCCCAAGTGATGAAACAAAAAATGTCCTTAAACATGTATGTATGGCCAACCATCAGTGAATTCCAGATATCACAAGCTTCTCTTCAATGGATCACCCATGTGTCACATGCATAACACCCAGTTAACCATATGCGCTCATCTCCTAGGCTGGACCTTCACCACTTGTTTATCCCTTTCCTGCCCAGGCCAATTTTCAGCTTTTAGCACTGTCACTCTTTAAATGACAATTGCGCAGTCATGCAACACTGGACCCAAATGAAATTTTTATCATTGTTTTCCACACAAATAGAGCTTTATTTTGGTGCAATATATTCACTGCTGGGTTTTAAATTTTTTGCTAAAAAAAAAAAACTTTTTTATAGTTTGGTATAAAATGTTGAAAACAGGTAATTTTTCTCCTTCATTGATGTGCGCTGATGAGGCTTAAATGATGGACACTGATAGGCTGCACTGATGGGCACTGATAAGCTGCACTAATAAGGCGCCTCTGACGGTCATTGATAATCAAAATCAAATATTACGCCAAAAACATAAAATAGCTGCTAAACACTACAATCAGACAAGAATTGTAATAGTGCAATAAAATATAAAGTGTAGCGCTGTGAATGTGAATGAATGGAACAAACCATCAATAAAATAGTGACATAGGTGAAACCTTAGGAAATATGGCTATTCCCAATATGCACTAAAAATTGCTAGGCCCTATTCACATATGAACAGTACATATACCCAAAAAAGGGAGGGTATAATAAAGTGTGACACAATGTATGTCATTAAAAATGTGAAGAGAAATCAACACAAATGCAGTGAAAATACATTCAAAACACAAACAGCACCAAAAAGAGTGGCCCGGATTCACATGCATCTTTATGCCGCCGTAGCGTATTTTCTTTACGCTACGCCTGCGCAATGCAGAGAGGAAAGCATGGAATTCACAAAGCAAATGCTCCCAGCGTTGCGCCGGCGTAGCGTATAGTCGTAGGCGTAAGGCAGCGTAAGTGGAAGTGGGCTGGAAGTGGGCGTGATACATTTTAATGAAGCGTGACCCCATGCAAATGATGGGCTGAGCTTCAGACAAGTACTTAAAATGAACTGCGCATGCATCGTACCTTGGACGTATCCCAGTGCGCATGCTCACAATCACGTCGAAACAACTGGCTAAGATACATCGAATCACTGCCTACGACGTGAAACGTAACCTACGTCCAGCCCTATTCACGTACTATGGAGACAACGTAAAATTTGACGGCGTTCATTCCCTGTTCCATACCTTTGCATTAGTTGTGCCTCCAATATGGGGAATAACTTTACGCCATACGTAACCCTTACGCAAACATGCGCCGGGTGCAAGTACGTTGTGAATCGGTGTATCGCCCTCATTTGCATATTTGCATCGTAAATCAATAGAAGTGCCAAATGCGCCCAGCGTAGGCAAGTTACGTTGGTTGGATGAAGTCAGTTTTTAGGCATATTTTAGTTCTGTGGGCACGGCGATATTTACGGTACTTCAAGCGATCTATATTCTTGGTGTCCTATAGAGAGTGTCACTGTCATGTACCTGGTGTCTGAGCTCGGTGTGCAAGGAGTGGCAGCCCTTGCTCCTCTGATCCCGAGACCCCTGGTAGAGCAGACAGGGGGTTCGGGAATGCAGAGTTGCACAAGCGCCAGTTGCAGCGCTGGTGCTGGGCTGGGAGAAGCTTCTGAGGACTCCGGGATGCATCAAGGAGCAGGTGCAAGCTGGTGACTGCAGACAGTAAATGGAGGCACCGGAATCAGGAGCAGCAGCAGAAGCGAGGGAGATGTACCGTAGTACAGCAGAAACAAGTCCCAGCAGAAGAATCCGCTAACTGGCTAGTGGATCAGGTACAGGTGCGGCTGGCAAGGCAGAGTCAGAGTTCAGACCGGGTCGGCAACTGGCGGGCAGCAGAAGGTACAGAGGATAAGGCAGATGGATTGTCAAGCAAGCCAAGGTCAGGGCAGGCGGAAGTCAGGGAGAAACAGGTACAAGCCGGGTCTTCAGGAACAGGTTCAGGTAGGACTAGAAGTACAGGTAGTCACAGGGAATGCTGTAGACTGGACAGCAAGAGGTGCAGGGTTCAGATCCCTTTTAAGTTCAAGTTTGGGGCCAGAACGGCGTCTTCACGTGCCTGCGCGCCGCCGCCGATGCGCGCGCCCGAACGCATTACGATGCCACGATTGTGCGGGCCCCGATGCGCCGTTACCGCGAATGCACGCACCAGTGTGCGCCGATGCGCCACTACTGCCATCTGGTGGACAAGACTGCTCATGACATTGCCCCCCTCCAATGGGCAGCCTACGAATTGTCTTCAGGCCCATACCCCTTCCATTTAACTAGGAACTGGATTTGGTTGCGCCTCTGCCTACAGTCTAGAATAGACTCAACCTCGAACTCCTCTTCACCGTCAACCAAAACTGGTTCAGGGGGGGCGCTGTTTCACCCAGAAAAGGGATCAGGAACGTCAGGTTTAAGGAGAGCAACATGGAAGACTGGGTGAATGTGGAAAGTCTCTGGTAGTTCCAGTTCATAGGCCACATTGTTGATTTTCCTCTTAATGGGGAAAGGACCCACAAATCTAGGGCCCAATTTCTTTGACGGGCAGGCAAGTTTGGCACCGTGATGTCAGAATACTGATTTTCTCTCATCATGAAGTATTTCCACTTTGATGAGGCCACGCATCCTGGGCCCAAACTAAAAATAATCTGGAAGGCATGCAAAATGATTGTGACCAATTTCCAGCAGGCCTACGTGCCAGAAAGGGACATCAGTGTGGAAGAAAGTTTGATGCCCTACAAGGGATGCCTAAAAGAGCGCAATTTGGCATCAAATTCTACGTGCTCTGCGAGTCATCCACAGGATACATCTGGAATTCGGTCATTTAGACCAGTAAGGCACAAAGTTCAACCCCAGGTACAGCAGCTATGATGGGATGACCACATCATCTGACCTTACACTGCTGGAGCCATTGCTGAACTAAGGATATTGTGTGACAACGGACAATTTTTACACGTCTCTGGAACTGTATGAGGTTTTGCTACAAAACAAAACTGATGTGTATGGTACTATTAAACCTAACCGACGTGACATGCCATCTATGTTTGCCAAGAAAAAACTCAAAACTGGAGAAGTTGCCTTTCAGAAGGGTAAGATGATGGCAATGTGATGGCGAGACAGGAAGAACGTGTGTCTCATGAGTACCGTGCACAATACCTCCACTGCCATACAAAAGGTGGGAAAGATGTGCTGAAGCCGCAAGTCATGATCGACTATAACAACAAAATGGGAGGTGTCGACAGAGCCGATCAGGCAATGACATTTTACACAACTATGCGCAAACAGCAAAAAAAATATTATAAGAAGATTTTCAGGCATCTTCTGGAACAATGCCTTTTGGAATTCTTATATCCTGTATAGAGCAAAGAGTGACATGCCTCTTGTTCATTCTGACTTTATCTGGAAGGTGGCTCAGCAGATTTTTGTCAACCACCAGACGCCATCAGTAGCTGTGAACAGACCTGGATGACGTGCTGTTGACGTTGTCAACCCAGAACGCCTGACTGGTCGTCATTTTATGGACTACATATCGCAAAAAAGGCAGCACCTACCAGGATGTGCTCGGTTTGTTCTCGGTTTCCGAAAAGAAACAAGGTTCCATTGTCCTGATTGTAACGTTGGACTTTGTCCAGTTCCATGCTTCAAAATTTATCACACTCAGGATGTTTATTGAATTTTCTTTGTTTGACAAATGTCATTATTTTTTATTACATTATTAAATAAAATTATATTATTTATTAGATTATAATTCATGATTTTGTGTTTCAAATGTATTACATCTGGGATGTCTACTAGAGTCTTGTTTGGTCAGGTTTAAGTACCAATAAGTAATTACTGGTACTAAGAATTGCAGGCCTATAATACATATCATCAAATTTCCATGCAATTTTTTTTACCGCTTTTGGTACAAAATTCCAGACATAATCATACATTCATGGAGGTTAGGATAAAAAGCCTTCTGTGTGCAGTAGCCCCCATTAGCCCCCTGATACTTACCCGAGCCCCCTCTCAATCCAACAATATTGCACGAGAGGCTTGCTGTCTCGGACTTTCCTCCTCATTGGCTGAGACAGCAGCGTGGCACCATTGGCTCGTTCTGCTGTCAATCAAATTCAGCAAACCATTGGGGAGAGAAAGGGGCAGGGCTGCGGATTCGTGTCTGAATGGACACAGGGAGCTGAGGCTCGGCTCAGGTGCCCCCCTGAGCAAGCGGCTTGCCTTGGGGGAACTCAACAGGAGGGAGGGGCCAGGAGCCCCTTGAGAAGAGAAGGATCTGGGCTGTTGTGTGCAAAACCACTACACAGAGCAGGTAAGTATAACATGTTTATTATTTTTAATGAAAAAAAAAATTAGACTTTAGTATCACTTTAAGGTCTGAGAACCCATAATTTATAGATAGAATTCCAGGGAAAAACATTTTTCCCATGCAGGCTGTGCCTGTTTTTTTTTTCTAGGTATAAGGAGAGTGGAGATATAGTGAACCTACCTTATCCGCCGATCCTTCAAACACAAAACCCTGCCATTCTTTCCCATCCCCCACGGTCTAGTGGTCTTGTATGGTGGACTGTTCCTGACCTCATCACACCCATAGAACCTCGCTGGGAGCTGCATTCCAGCGAGAACCTCGGCCGTGTGTACGCTCTCTGCTCGCCCCGCCCGTCGGGAAACCCGTCGAGCAAATAGAGAACAGGTTCTCTATTTGCTCGACGGCCCGTCGGGATGAATGGCTGGTTGCCATTCCCGACGGGCGGGTCGCAGATTCTGACGGCCGGCAGAGAACCTCAACGGGCGGAACGATGTGTTCCGCCCGTCGAGGTTCCCTGTCGTGTGTACGGGGCTATAGACTGGCTCTGGACAAGAGGATAGCAGGAACAGTCAACTGCTGCACATGGGGGAGCGCTGTTTTCTGGAGGATCGAAGGAACGGGTGAATATAGCCTTTCTGTGCACCCGTGGACAAAAGGAACATTTAACCCATGCAGTGCAAGCACAGCCTCACTTCACGGGAAAGAAAATGTCTGCTTTAAAGTTGGCTAAAGTCCATTTTTACTGAGTTTCACAGCTGCTCTCTAGGGATTGTTAGAGAGCTGTGACAGCATAGAGGGTGCAAAAAGGAGATCTATGCACATATAATTTTAGATGGAATAGCAAAAGTGATAGCACGGGTCACTTTAAAGGATAAGCTGATTTAATGCACTTCCTCAGCTTGGCTTTAGTGAACCTTAAATTGAAACAAATGCTTTGCTTTTCATTCTTCTTCATTAGTCGTTAAGATTATCTTAAAATCATCTTGAATATCCGATTATCGCTACAAGCATTCTTGATGCTAGATCATTCAATACACTTTCTATTCCTCCCCGAGCTGTTCTGAGTGCTATGAAATCCAATTTGAAGTCAGTTTACAGTACAGCTTTGGAGAATGGGCTGGGAATAGCTTTGCATGTTTGGGGAGAAAGCTGCACATTAACAAAAAGTTTATCACTCAACTTGACAGAGTGGTGTAGCTGATGTACCGCAGCCAAGGCAAACGTTATGCAAACGTTCTTGGAAAGCTTGGGAGTTTCTTCCAAAGTTCACATCAATACACATGAAGTTTTATAAGGCTCCACATGGTTCTAAGTCCCCCATCAGTACTTAAAAAATACTGCAATTGTGCATGTGTGTGTGTTTTTCTTTTGCAGAATGTTCATGGATCAAAGTTAAAGGGATGTTGTACCGGTAATTTTTCAAAAGTAAATATTAGGAGATTACATTTTAGCAATCTTTGTACATGATTCTGGCAAGATTCTGCTTAAATTTTGTCATTTAGTATAAAAAATATTGCAAATTGTATGCCCATACCTCCCAACCGTTTGAGATGATAAAGGGACGTTCTTAAACCTGGTACACACTATGGCCCAGATTCACAAAGCACTTATGCCGAGGTAAGTGCAAATGTGCGCCCGTAAGTGCAAATTTGCGCCGGCGTATCTATGCGCCAGACCCACAAACCAACATACGCCTAAAAACTCGCCAGCCTACGCCGACGTAGCTTACATACGCCGGCGTAGCGTGGGCGCACTTTTCGTCTGGACGCATGTTGCTGCTCCCATTGATTAGGCATTCAAACATGCAAATGAGGGAAATACGGCGATTCACCAATGTACGTGCGCCCCCGCATGCTACGCGAGGTGCGCGTAAATTGTACGTCTGGCGTAAAGTTATTCCCCATAGATGAGGCGCAACCCGGCAACAGACATGCAAAGGTCTGCACCAAAGAACACAGGCCGGCGTATTGGGCATACGTTACGTTCACGGCGTACGTGGTGATCTGGCGTAGCTTAGGCATTTGTGCCGGTGTGGTTGTGCGCATGCGCATAAGGGTGCTGTTTCATGCCTCCACGTCACCACAACGTCAAGGCACATGCGCAGTTCGTGATACGCCAGGCGTAAAACACTGCACCATGCTCAGACCATCATTTGCATGGGGTCACTCCCACTTCCACCTATGCCAGCCTGCGCCTTCGAAACTTACGCCACGCCGACGCAGCGTTAGGAGCAATAGCTTGCTGAATGCAGTGATTGCCTCTCCGCGCTGCGTCGGCGCAGCGAACGATGTTTGTGCTACGGCGGCGTAATGTGTGCTCAACTCTCTGTGAATCTGGGCCTATGTTTTTTTTCCCGTTAACCCAGCGGGTTGAACGGAAAAAAACTGGTAGCTCATGCAAACTTAGTGCAGTGATTTCCCCCGCTGAGCTGTTTTGTTCTGACAGGAGGACCCCCCAGAACACTACGATCAGTGCTCTCTTCCATTGGCTAAGAGCGCTTATTGGGAGTCGGTCAGCTGCTGGTTTTCCAGCATGCGCGTCCAACAGAAGCTGACCAAACAGACTGACATATACACTGTTCAGAATGTCGGCTGTTTTTTTTTTTTTTTAGCTGGCCGATGTCATCCGACATTTGGCCCGTGTGTACCAGGCTTTAAGTATAGATCATTTAGGCCAGGGGTACCCAACCTTTTGAAGAGCGTGGGCCACTTAAGCGAATTGGTAACTGGTCGTGGGCAACAAAGAACGGAGCAGGAGGATGACAGGTCCATGTCCACAGACACAGTCCACTCTACTCTATGGGCCCTCTGATCCAATCCGATTCACCCAGACGGAAGGGGGCAGATCCCTTTCTATTTTTTTTAGGTAGGTGGGTGTAAACAGACACAATTCTGTTTACATCTGCTGCTCCATAGAGGTGAATAGTAAGTCCGATTGGGTAGACCAATCATATGAAAGGGGCCTAAGGCTGCTTTCACACTGATAAGCTGCGATTTGCCCAAACCACCTGTGGCGCACTTTCTGAAGGCGCAACAAACCCGCAGGTAATAACAGAAGTCTTTGGCTCAGTGCAGGTAACCCGCAGCTGCACTGCACCTGCGGATCAGTTTGAAAGCAGCTCAGTAACCACTGCAAAACAGAGATATCCATATATACTGTGAATTTAGTAGTAAGCTTACCTTTAATAACCGTCTTCCATTAAAGTATCGCCAGTTGTTGCTGTCCCAGGTGGAGTACATTTGGTATCACTCTGCCTGGGACAGGAGTGGGCGCTATATAGGAAGCATTAACTTATGTGGTTCTGCTCTGCAGCCACTTGCTTCCTCTACCAGCGACTTCATTCACAAAACTGCTTCTCTGGGATGGTGGGTCGGCAACCCATGATCTGGGCTTGCAAACCTGCCATCAGAGAGCAGGAGTTTGAGGGCCACATCAGAGGGCTCCGTAGGCCACATGTGGCCCCCGGGCCACTGGTTGGGCACCCCTGATTTAGGCAGAGGACACACCCTGATCACTTGAGCCATGAAAAGTAAACCCCTAATATAATCACTATAAAGTTTTTCTAAGCATTTTTTTTTTTTTGTGCGAATCTGTTGCAAAATCTTTTATCTGGAGATCCCGTAACCCAGTAAAAACACTTTCTGTTGCAGGTGGACAACGCTAAGCCATTGCTTCGAAATTGTCAACGTGTTGTCAGCCTGCCATGTAAGCTCTTTCAGTTAGCCATTAATTGTTTACTAGACCTGACAGCTAGTCAACTGAAAGACCCCCCCCCTCCCCCCATGGCTAAATAGCATCACAGCTACTAAATGTGAGATAGTTGCTTGACATTGTCAACCTTCAATGGGAAGTTCTGTCACTGGCAGGGTCTTCAGGTAAGAAACCCTAATATATTAACAAAAATTGCTGGATTTACTAAAATTGTAAATGATCCAATGCATCATTAAAACAAACCAATAATTTGATACCTGTTATCTGCATATTGCTTATAGAAAAATTTGGGGGTACCCAATTAGGAATGTTTCCAGGATCATAAATTGGGACATTATAACTGCAGTAGGAGTCAGACCAAATCTTTTGGCCAAGACATCATAATGAGCATGAAAGTCAGGAAACGTGCATGATCGGGAGGAGAGGTCAGCAAGACTTTGGGTTGAGGTAAAGCCTACCTATAGTATAGCTGTTGGCTCATGGTTTCTTAGAAATCTTGTTCTTTCAATCCCCTCCTACCCCCATCTTAATCTCAATAATCTTCCTGTGCTCCATTCATAGAGAGCTTTTGATTAATAAAGCTATAGTATGGCTTCTATGAATGGAGATGTGTAGAAAGGGTGGGACTAATCGGACACGTTTGATGAGTGTATGTCACAGCTCCCTTAGCTCTATTGACCCCTGCTGCCACACCAGAAGATTACAGCGGCATGGGTAGGGGGGGGATTGGAAGAGGAAGATATCTACTAAAGAAGGAACATAATGGACATATCATATTCATGGTAATCACAATAGCAGGAGAATGTGAACGGTTCTCTATGGAGCCGGTTCACATATCTCCGATGCGGCTACGATACAAATTTGCACAGGAGCCCTGTGCGTCTTTTGGTCCATTTTAGGTCTGAATTCAGCCAAAAATTCGGGCTGAAATCGGACCTGAAACGGTGAACCTGGACACACAGGTTTCCTGCTGGGAGCCGCATCAGTATTAGGTGTGAATGGAGCCTTAATAAACAATTGAAAGTTTTTTTCTATATCTGTTCATTAAGTGCAGAAATATACTCGTTGGTCCTGCCAGTTATCTTGTGAGCTGATAACTTTCTGTATACTATTTCTGCGCTGAACTCATATCAATTACTAGCTATTTCTGTGAACTACAGAACACCTTACCGTTGTGTTATGGAGATAAGGAGAGGTGGATGTGTTTGCCTAGGGTGACTACAGTGCTCTTCCTTTATAGTGATTGAGGATTCCCAGCCTAAAAAAAGGAAAAGATCCTGAAAAGACAAATGCAGCTTCCACATCTAAAGACTAGTAAGCGTTAATATATATAAAAAAAAATGTTCTTGGGATACGCTTTGACCCCTAAACACACCGATACAACCTTTACCTTCCATCCCAACCATCCCAGTGTAGGGACTGACTGAATTTGGATCCATGTGGGGCCCCTGTTGTTGAATCAAAGTCGATCTACCATTCGATTTCTGTTCAACTGTCCGGTTCGTATTTTCTTGCTCAGCCAGTGTTGCAGGCTATAGACTTCAGCACTAATCTGTCAGAATACAATGACACAGCGGAGAGGATTCCCACATCCACACAAGTCAGGTCAGTTTCTTTTCATTGAACCCGCTGGTTGAAGGAATAAAAAGCTGACCCATCTATGGCCAGCTTTAAGGACACAATGCTCAGTTTTCATGGACTAGGCTTAAAAGCAACCTAATTCAGCTTGTTCTATGGACACCTTGAGGCCAGCTGTATTGTAGCTGTCCGCTGTTATGATCATTGTCTATAATCACTCTCTAATTGGACTCATATGCCTCCCTTTGCAAAGCAGCGTAAATAAACTGACAGCCCAACAACAAAATTTTAAAGCGCTGTTTTTAAAAGAGTCCTAGCCAAACAATTTCCATAATTTTTTTTTTCATAACAACATTATTTACAAGAGCGATGTTCTTCTGACCATTTGCTTTGATACGAGTCGGTAGGCCCGCCTTGGTAGAGGACGTGATTGTTTACGGACATGTACATTAGAAGCCTTTTATAAATAAAAGTTCATGTTTTGTTTGTTAAGCTTAGATTCCAGATTTCTTCCACTTCACATTGTTTGTGTTTATGACAATGTAGATTATTATTTCCAGCGGAACCGGCCCGTCGTCATAGTGATGATGAACCTGCTACTATTACGATCGGTAAACACAGCTGCTTGGAGTGTATCTGATGCGCAAGTGAAATTCCGGTGGGAGAAGGAGAGACTTCTAAAGCACTTGTTTCAAAAAGCGCACATGTTTTTTTTATTTTTTTATTTTGAAGTCTATTGTTATGAGTGGAAATTACTGTACGTTAATATGAGTTCCACCAGAGATGCATAATTTTTACCGTATGTTTCTCCATTTACTGAAAGTTTTTATTGGCAAATGCAGTTGAATTGTCATCAAATACTGTGAAGCGCAATATAAACAAAGAAAGGCCATTGTCAGCCTTGTAAAAACAATTTAGTGAGAACGTTACTTTTTAATCTGTTTATAAATGATAGAATCTGGGATTGGAAAGTACCATTTCTGAGTTTACGGATGATACAGAAAGCTTTGTAGTGGAATAGGGTCCCTACAATATTTCTTTACAAACATATGAAAACCCAATTGTTATGTAGCAGGAGTATCATGGATGTTTTTTAAACCATAACCACCTGGATCCAAGGGTAGTGATTATGTCTTGACAACATATCTTAGGCTTTGGGCCCCCAGGGAAGCAAGCATATTCTCCCTTGCATGTGGGGCAGTGGCACATCCAGGGGGGCAACAGGGTAATTGCCCCCTCCTAGAATGCGGGTGAGTGAGTGGGCGGGCATCAATACGGGTGAGAGAGCCGGTGAGCAGCTCTGCGGCTGAGAGCGCAGGTGGCTCCGTTGGTGAGAGACAGCGGGCAGCTCCGCAAGCGGGCCGGGTGGCTCAGTTGCTAAGCGAGCGAGTGAGCAGCTGTGCAGCTCGGTCTGTGGGCGGGCTGTTCGCCAATTATGGAGCCGGCGGGCGGGGGAGCAGAGAGATGACATCATCTCTCACCACTGCACCCGCCCTGCATCCCTGCAGTTCCGCCCTCACTGTGCAGGCAGCCGTGGCAGCAAAGAGATCATCGTCTCTCTGCTGCCTGACTGGTAATCTGTTGCCTGACTCTGGGACACAGCAAGAGACCACCTTAGCAGGAAAGTGACACAGCAAGTGACAATTGTAGCAGGCAAGTGACAATCCGCAAGGTGTGACATCGCAAGTGACAATCTGCATCTGGTGACAGGCGATGTGGCAAGTGACAATCTGCAACATGTGGCAGGTGACGTGGCAAGTGACAATCTGCATTTGGTGGCAGGTGACATGGCAAGTGACAATCCGAATTTGGTGGCAGGCGACGCGGCAAGTGACAATCTGCATCTGGTGACAGGTGACGTGGCAATTGACAATCTGCATCTGGTGAAAGGTGACATGGCAAGTAACAATCTGCATCTGGTGGCAGGTAATGTGGCAAGTGAAAATATGCATCTTGTGGCAAGTGACGTGGCAAGTGACAATCTGCATCTGGTGACAGGCAACGTGGCAAGTGACAATACGCAACGTGTGGCAAGTGGCTTGGCAAGTGACAATCTGCATTTGGTGGCAGGCGACAGTGGCAAGTGACACACTCCGTGCTCCCATTAATTCTGCATTAAGGTGAGTTGAACTATTTAATTTTTTTAAATTATGTGATAATAGTAATAATGCACTTCAATCATCCTGACACCATAACAACCATGGTGCCATGGTGATTGAAGCTCCAAACACCAGCCATTTCACCAATAAATGTAACCCCAAAAAAGTATTTTCTGGCAGCGCCCCTCCCGAGACTAGACTCTGGATCCGCCCCTGATGTGGGGATACCTGCAGGCATGACCAGTCCTGGGTAGCTGCTACCTGTTAACAATCCTCTGCACGTCAGCTTCTAGCTTTACACAATTGTACCACACTCTGCCTCTTGAGCACAAGTTTCATTTCCAGGAGGTGTCCCCATATACAGGTTAGGGGATGGATCAGTCTACCAAGAAACATTTTTTAACACTTTGCTGAATCAATAAAATCAAGGATATTTACATACGTCAACCATCTCTAGAGGTGGCAGATGACATCTTGCAGTTTTAGATGGTTCAGCTTACGTTTGAGGCCTCGTACACACGATCGGACATATCCGATGAAAACGGTCCGCGGACCATTTCCATCGGATATGTCCGATCGGGAGTTTGATCCGATGGCGTGTACACACCATCGGATCAAATTCCCCGCCGCCGGACGGCGCGGTGACGCGGCGGTGACGTTGACGCCGCCGCGTCATCGCCACGTCACCGCACCAGGAAGTAAAACACTTCCGCGCATGCGCCGAATCCATTCGGCGGCGGCGGTGGGGGACGACATGTCTGCTGGTAAGTGTACTAACCAGCAGACATGTCGGGCGGACAGATTCCCACCGGATGGATTTCAAAGCATGCTTTGAAATCTGTCGGGTGGAGAAATCTGTCCGCTAGCCCATACACACGAGCGGAGATGTCTGCTGAAAACGGTCCATCGGACCGTTTTCAGCGGACATATCCCCTCGTGTGTACGCGGCCTGAGAGATATAAGAAGTTAAAGGACAGACCAGTGTCCTACAAGAAGGGAGTCCAGCAGCCTATGACGAGGATGTTAGAAGTCCCAGAGACTGCATACAGTCCTTAAACTGCTCCTGGCTTCCCCCCTAAGTAGAAGCCAAATGAATAAGCCCCAACTGCCCACATTATGATCCTGTCTGGTCCACCCACAGAGGAACATCAGGCAACATTTTTCCAGTGACAAACTAACTCTGAGCTTTATATATACAGTACAGTATCTCACAAAAGTGTCTAGACCCCTAACATTTTTGTAAATATTTTATTTTAACTTTTCATGTGACAACACTGAAGAAATTATATTTTGCTACAATGTAAAGTAGTGAATGTTCAGCTTGTATAACAAAAAAAAAATAGCTGTCCCCTTAAAATAACTCAACACACAGGCATTAATGTCTAAACCACTGGCAACAAAAGTGAGTACATACCTAAGTATAAATGTCCACATTGGGCCCAAAGTGTCAATATTTTGTGTGGCCATCATTATTTTCCAGCACTGCCTTAACCCTTTCGGGCATGAAGTTCACCAGAGCTTCACAGGTTGCCACTGGAGTCATCTTCCACTCCTCCATGATGACATCACAGAGCTGTTGGATGTTAGAGACCTTTCGCTCCTCCACTTTTCGTTTGAATATCCCCACAGATGCTCAATAGGGTTTAAAGCGGAGGTTCACACAAAAAGTGAACCTCAGCTTTTTGGATCCCTCCCCCCCCCCCTCCGGTGTCACATTTGGCATCTTTCAGGGATGAGGTGGGTGCAGATACCTGTCTGAGACCGGTATTTGTACCACTTCCGGGTTCTGACTCCCGCAGGGAATCCAGCCCCTTCACATCACCCCCCCCCCCCCGCTGTCTTCTGGGAAACCAGGAGAGAGCGGAGACCAGTGATGGCGCACCGCGATCCTCGCGCATGCGCAGTAGGGAATCGGACAGTGAAGCCCAAGGCTTCACTTCCTGATTCTCTCACCAAGGATGGTGGCAGAAGCAGCCGAGGACCGAGCGATTGCTCAGCCTCAGCTGCTGACATCGTGGGCGCGCTGCACAGGTGTCCATTTTTTAAAAGTCAGCAGCTGCAGTGTATTTGTAGCTGCTGGCTTTAAAAAAAAAAAAAAAAAAAACGATAACGACAGAACCTCCGCTTTAAGTTTGGAGATATACTGTCCGGTCCATAACCTTTGCCTTCAGCTTCTTTAGCAAGGTAGTGGTCGTCTTGGAGGTGTGTTTGGGGTTGTTATCATGTTGGCATACTGTCCTGCGGCCCAGTCTCCAAAGGGAAGGGATCATGCTCTGTTTCAGTATGGACAGATTCTCCCACCTGAGCTGTGGGCCTGGGCCTCTTGGCTGCTTATCTGATTAATGCTCTCTTTGCAAGGTCTATCAGTTTAGGTGGATATAATAATAATAATAATAATAATAATAATAATAATTTTCAAAGCTTGGGATATTTTTTTATAATCTAACCCTGCTTTAAACTTCTTCACAACTTAATCCCTGGCCTGTCTGGTGTGTTCCTTGGCTTTCATGAAGCTGTTTGTTCACAAAGGTTCTCTAACAAACCTCTGAGGGCTTCACAGAACAGCTGTATTTATACTATACTATAATATACTAATTAAATGAGTTCTGAAGGCAATTGGTTCTACTAGATTTTAGTTAGGGGTATCAGAGTAAAGGGGGCTGAATACAAATACACACCACACTTTTCAGATATTTATTTGTAAAAGATTTTGAAATCATTTATCATTTTCCTTCCACTTCACAATTATGTGCCATTTTGTGTTGGTCTGTCACATAAAATCCCAATAAAATACATTTACGTTTTGGTTGTAACATGACAAAATGTGGAAAATTTCAAAGGGTATAAATACTTTTTCAAAGCACTGTATATATATATATATATATATATATATATATATATATATTAGGGCTGTGGAAATTAACTATTAATTCATCGATTAATCTCTCATTTTTTTGATCGAATCAAAATTCTTTTGATTGGTACTCACCTCTCCGCCGGTGGGGCTTGCCGTGTCCATCTGAAGGGCTCCTTTGCTGTGCTATTCCCATCGAGTGCTGCCTTGGTGTGTTTTTTGTATCCTGCTATCCATTTTCCAGTGGTTGGTAGCTGCACTGGGAATCAGCCTGCAAGGAGATCAGCTAAAATTAGATTAGATCTGTATGTGCGTTATAATTAATCTAAATTAGTCGATTAATCGATAAAAAAAAAAACGATTAATCGAACACAAAAATTTTGATCAGTAACAGCCCTAATATATATATATATATATATATATATATACATACAGATATACGTTTCTATTTGAGTTCTCATAAAGCTTGATATGTACATCATTATGTCATAGCGCATAGTAAAGTATTGCTGAAAAAAAGTCCACATTTTTTTCTGGGTAGAGGAATTCTTGTGGCACAGGAAGCGGGAACATTTGAATAAGTAATTAATGATATTGAAATTACCATTGCCAGCGAAACAATTTGTTTAAAAAGGTCATGGTGAAATAGCTGAAGGTCAGTGTCAAGAATGAAGCCCTACCATTATGTAATTGTTAGGGGTGGCAGTGCTTCCTGGCCATTAGCATGTAAGTGCCTTAAGCACATGTGTGTATTCAGTTGCAGACTGGGTCAGGAAAGGTTGGTGACAGCATTTTTTCAAGTTTACAAGTTCATGTCTCATGAACAATGACTACAATCACACATCGTTCAGATATAAATGATTACCAAAGGCGTTCTGCATAATTCTATCCAACTTCCCATGATTCATTCTCAAGGACATGTACTTTCATTTGGGATTGGGGGACATGGGTCAACACAAGGATATTTTTCATCTTTTATACTTTTTTGATTACTTAACTGCCCCCATAAAAAGCATTTAAAGCGAGAGGTTAAGTTAAGTGCACTTACATTTTCAATCACCATGCAAGTACTTGGTCAACCAATATCCAAGAAGATGTATGGAAAAAGCTATAAAATGCTGCAGTGGTTTCATGTATTACCATTAGCTTTTGTTAGCTGTTTAGATGCATACTAAGAAAGGGCCATTGTAAGAAGTGAAATAAATGAGTATTTTGTAATGGGTCAAACAGGACATGAAGTTTGTTGTAAAGAATCCCTGATATACCATCTATTTCACAAGTAGATATTCTGGGGGGAAAAAAGCCCCCTTATTCAAAAAGCAGAGAATGTTCTACAGGGTATAGACACAATAATATGAGCACCAGTGTTATAGGGCTAACGGCTAAGTCGTGTTTAGCAGTGGTTAGTACAATTGGTCCATAAATGTCTTGTCAGATATTCAAAGAGAACAAATCATTGGTGCCCATTTATCTAGATCATCTGTAAACATAACAGCCAAATTGTTAGTTGGTTCAAGAGCAACAGGCTCTATGGTTATGATGGCATACACCACGCATAGCGAGATGTCCTCGGCAAAGAAGAATAGTGGCTGAACTTTAGCGTTGGTTTCATCTCTTCCATGGATCCCCCTTTTTTTTAAAGAAACCAGAAATGGTTCTAGAGGGAATAGACACAATATTGTGAACACCAGTATTATAAGGCTTTTACACGTTGCGTGCAGCAGTGGTTAGTACAAGTGGTCTGTAAAATGTCTTTTAAGATAAGAGAACAAAACATTGGTGCCCATTTATCTTAGAGCATCTGTAACTATAACAGCCAAATTGTTTGTTGCTTCAAGAGTAACAGGCCCCGTGGTCATGATGACATAAACAAAGCATGACGAGACTTCATTAGCAAAGAATAGTGGGCAAATTTTAGCGTTGGTTTTATCTCTTCAATGGATGTCACTTTTGTGTAGTTCTCAGGGCAAATATTGAGTTTCACCATCACTTACTTACTGCAGTATTTTTGTGTTGTTTGGTCAGAATCTTTGTACCTAGGCTATCACGTACCTAGTTGGAGGCCAACTTGATGAGAGGGCTTCCTTTGCGGCTGAGTGCCAAGTACCCCTGAAGGGGAGAATAGGGAGTCCAAGGCCCGAAGAAGCATGTGGCTTTTAGGTAACTCTTCTGGTAGTTACTGGCAGTGGAATTCACCAGGTAGTTGTCAGCTAGTCTGTTAGGACTGAGGGTAGGACCTCTGTTGCTCTTGGAGGTGCAGCAGGACCAAGGTAGCAGCAAAAAGCAAGATGACACCCGAGGTGATGGTGTAGTCAGATTGCCAGGACCAGAGGGTGGAAGCATATTCAGGATGGAAGCCAAGGTCATACACGGAAAGGAAAGCCAGAGAGTGGGTAGGAGCGTGGTTAGTAACAATAGCCAGGGTCATCCAAGGGAGCGGGCAGAAGAGCAGTCAGGTGACAGGTCAGGGTCATGCATGGTTGGGCAGAAGAGGCAGAATCCTTAGACCAAGCTGGGGTCAAACTAGGTATCAGGCAGCAGGAGGGTCCAGAGAAAAGCCGAGTAAGTAACAGGAGGTCCAAAGAATACAGGATACACGAGCATGGCCATGTTTAGTATTAGCAACTATGCCAGGTCTTTTCCTCAGCACATGCTCATTTCTTATTTGCTGTCTTCTTTCAGCACATGCTCACGTTTATTCTGAATGTCCTCCTGACATGGTCCCTGTCACACATTTTCAGTTTACAGCAACTATTCTTTTTTGTCAACTAAGTTCTGCCATTGTCACGTACCTGATGGTTGTGAGCCCGAATTGCAGAGGACGGCCTCCCTTACGTCTCTCACTCGTGGCCCCCTGATAGGGTAACAGAAGGAACAGGAGTAAGGAGTGACACGGGAGCCTGGCAGGATAGGTTCAGCAGGCTGGATCAGCTCAGCAGACAGGATAGGTTCAGCAGGCTGGATCAGCTTGGCAGACAGGATAGGCCCAGCAGGCTGGATCAGTTAAGCAAAACTGGATCAACTCAGCAAACTGGACTGGAACTAGGACAAACTGGAATCGTTCAGCTGGACTGGAACTAGGACAAACGGAACAGTTCAGCAGACAGGATGGTCAGACAGGCCGGGTCGGATATCGGATGGACATCGAGGTACAGTACAGAGGGGCAGACAGAAGGGTAGTCAGAACAGGCCAAGGATCAGGTGCAGGCAGATGGCTGGAATAGTCACAGGTAAGCCGGGGTCTTTTACAGGTAAGTCTCAGATCAGGTTTCAGATACACAATGCTGTAGAGCAGACAGCAGGGATGGTGTGTGAGAGGCCGGCTTAAATAACCCGCCTGGCTCCAACAGGGGTGTGCACACGTGTACACACACGCATGAGCGGTTGCAGCCGTGATCGGGAACCGCAAAGACTGAGGCGTCTGTTTCTGGCAGGATCTTCATGACAGCCATACTTTTTGTATGCTGTGTGGGGGTTACCTCAATGGGGATCACCTTCCCTCAGAAAAACAGTAGTCCATATGGCAGGTATTCTTCAAATCTGACTTATAGCCAAGTTCATTTTTAAAAGGTTGCACGAAAATCCAATGAAGAAAAGATAAAATAATCTCTTTCTCCCTCTCTCTCTCTCAGCAATTCTTTGCTCCGGTCCTGCTTTATTTATACCACCTGTTAGTGGACACAAGTGGGCCGCACAATCTGGTCTGCAACCAAACCTTCCAAGGTAGCTGGTAAAACCCAGACCGGATTCCACCTTAGTTCTCTGCAAATGAACGCATGCGAGGTGAAATATAACGTCCATCAATCACATCGCCTTTCATATCACAGCTGTCATAACTTGCTTACAGACTTTTCAGCAATTTTAATGACCACTCATGCTAACCACTGCTGAACAGAACAACATACAATATAGAGAACACATTTATTATTATTTAGGTACTTATATAGCACTGTCAATATACGCAGCATTTTACATATGAATTGACCTACCCTCAAGGAGCTTACAATCTAAGGTCCCTAACTAACATTTGTATACTAAGGCCACTTTAGACAGAAGCCAATTAACCACTTAAGACCCGGACCTTTAGGCAGCTAAAGGACTTGGCCAGTTTTTGCGATTCGTGCGACGTGGCTCCCAAACAAAATTGACGTCCTTTTTTTCCCACAAATAGAGCTTTCTTTTGGTGGTATTTGATCACCTCTGCGATTTTTATTTTTTTGTGCTATAAACAAAAATAGAGCGACAATTTGGGAAAAAATGCAATATTTTTTACTTTTTGCTATAATAAATATCCCCCAAAAATATATATAAAAAAAAATCCTCAGTTTAGCCCGATATGTATTCTTCTACCTATTTTTGGTAAAAAAATATCACAATAGGCGTTTATCGATTGGTTTGCGCAACATTTATAGCTTTTACAAAATAGGGGATCGTTTTATTGCATTTTTATTTTTTTATTTTTTTTATTACTAATGGCAGCGATCAGCGATTTTTTTCATGACTGCAACATTATGGCGGACACATCGGACAATTTTGACACATTTTTGGGACCATTGTTATTTTCACAGCGAAAAAATGCATTAAAAAAGCATTGTTTACTGTGAAAATGACAATTGCAGTTTGGGAGTTAACCACAAGGGGGCGATGAAGGGGTTATGTGTGACCTCATGTCTGTTTCTAAATGTAGGGGTGTGTGGCTGTAGGTGTGACGTCATCGATTGTGTTTCCCTATAAAAGGGAACACACGATCGATCACGGCGCCACAGTGAAGAACGGGGAAGCTGTGTTTACACACAGCTCTCCCCGTTCTTCAGCTCCAGGGACCGATCGCGGGACTCCAGCGGCGAACAGGTCCGCGACCCACGGCTGGGCACTTAAAGAGGACATACCTGTATGTGCTTGTGCCCAGCCGTGCCATTCTGCCGACGTAAATTTGCAGGAGACGGTTCTTAAGTGATTAACCTACCAGCATTTATTTTGGGAGGAAACCAGAGTACCCCAAGGAAACCCACGTAGGCACAGGGAGAACATGCAAACTCCAGGCAGGTAGTGTCGTGGTTGGGATTCGAACCAGTGACCCTTTTTTACTGCGCATTTATACTTAAGAAATGGCCAAAATTCAAGCTCTGAATGATCCAGTCAGCATCCTCCTGCCCAACATCCTTCAGTATACCAACCCACAAGTCATTAGATATGGTGATCTTGACAGTAACAAACTTCCTACCTTACGGTGACACTCACTTTACTGTATGTATGAAAGAGCTGTGTTGTCAGCCGAAGACAGAAAAGCATGTTAGGAGTCAGGCGGCGTACACACGACCGAGGTTCTCGCTAGAAACCAGCGAGAACCTCGCTGGAAGCTGCATTCCAGCGAGAACCTCAGCCGTGTGTACGCTCTCGGCGAGCATCCCGTCGGGAATGCCGTCGAGCAGAAATAGAGAGCATGTTCTCTATTTGCTCGACGGCCCGCCTGGATGAATGGCTGGTTGCCATTCCCGACGGGCAGGTCGCCGAATCTGACGGCCGGCAGAGAACCTCGACGGGCGGAACGATGTGTTCTGCCCATCGAGGTTCTCTGCCGTGTGTACGCGGCTTTAGGATTAAAGAATATTAAACAGAAAGGACAGAAAGGGTTTCCTGATCATGTCATCATTGTGATCACATAATCAGGAGTTTGTCCTTCCAGCTAATGGTGGCAGCAGGTTAATGGACTAAAATGAAGCAAATGAGAGAAGTTCAAAGTTAGGGTTTGCATACAGTTTAAAGTTTAATTTTGTCTTAGACCCCTTTCACACTGGGTCGCTTTGCAGACGCTATAACAAAATAGCGCCTGCAAAGCGACCTGAAACAGGTGCTGCTGTCTCTGCAGTGTGAAAGCCCCGAGGGCTTTCACACTGGAGCGGTGCGCTAGCAGGACGGTAAAAAAAAGTCCTGCTAGCAGCATCTTTGAAGCGGTGAAGGAGCGGTGTGTATACCACTTCTCCACCGCTCCTGCTAATTGAAATCAATGGGGCACCATGGCTGTACCGCCGGCAAAACGCTTCTGCAGAGATGCTTTTCGGTGGTTTTTAACCCTTTCTTGGCCGCTAGTGGGGGTAAAACCGCCTGGCTAGTAAAGCGATGTTAAAAAAAGCGGCACTTTACCGCCAATGCCGCCCCTGCCCCAGTGTGAAAGGGGTCTTATGCATGCAGTTCTGTAATATTCAGGGGCGGACTGACAACTCATGGGGCCCCCAGGCAATAGAAGATTATGTGGCCCCCGGGCTTACAGATGGCCTCCAAGCCAGGTGGCAGTACAGAGGTGGGCAGCTAAAATTTTGGGATTTTCACATCAAAAGCATGTAGGTTTTGGACATATCAGGGACAGATGTAAAAAAAACATAGATTAGTACATACTGTCCCTGGTTCTAATGAGCCTGGCAACCCTGATGGGGCCCCCTAGTGGCGTGGGGCTTTTGGGCAGTGCCCGAGTTTCTTAATGGTCAGTCCGCCCCTGGTAATATTCCATATCAGATATTTTATAATGATCAAATGGCCCCAACCCTCATGCCCCGTACACACGATCACTTTTTGTTATGAAAAAAAATGTCATTTTTCTTCATGAAAAAAAATGACATTTTTCAAACTTCATTTTTAAAAATGACGTTGCGTACACACCATCATTTTTGGAAAATGATGAACAAAGTGATGGCACTCTAAAGGGGAAGTTCTATTTGCCTTGAGGCTGCTTTTAGCTGGTTACTTGTTAGTAAAAGACGATTCTTGCTTTTTTGTCTGTTACAGCGTGATGAATGTGCTTACTCCATTATGAATGGTAGTTTTACCGTCTCCTAACTTGCTTCTGGGCATGTGCGGGTTTAAAACGTCATTTTTTACGTAGTTTTGCCCACACACGATCATTTTTTATGACACAAAAAATGACATTTTGAAAAATGACATAAAAAATTCGAGCATGTTGGAATTTTTTTTTGGTCATTTTTCAGAAGACATAAAATGACATTTTGGCCACACACGATCATTTTAAATGACATTTTTAAAAATGTCATTTTTTTTCATCACAAAAAGTGATGGTGTGTACGCGGCATCAGGCCACGTACACACAATCGCTCCATCTGATGAGAGCGGTCCCACGGACCGTTTTCATCGGTTCACCGATGAAGCTGACTGATGGACTGATGTGCCTACACACTATCAGTTAAAAAACGATCGTATCAGTACGCGGTGACGTTTACGTGTTTTAACAAAACAAAGTTGAATGCTTCCAAGCATGCGTAGACTGGATTCTGAGCATGCGCGGCCTTTTAACCGATGCTTTTGCATACTAACGATCGGTTTTGACCTATCGGTTAGCCGTCCATCGGTTCAATTTTAAAGCAAGGATAACGGACCGATGGGGCCTACACACGACCGATTTGGACCGATGAAAACGAACTTCAGTCCGTTTTCATCTGTTTGAACCAATCGTGTGTACGTGGCCTTAGTCCTCCTGTTTGTTTGCATACCGTTTAAAGTTGAATTTTGTCTTATGCATTTAGTTCTTTAATATTCCATATCAGATATTTTATAATGACCAAATGGAATGGAATTCCATGCTGCAAGAAAGGTATTATTATTGTTGTTTAAACCTTGAGGATATCTGCCCACTATGAAGGAGTCATTTTAGCTTGTCTTACTCTTAATCTTGACAAAGTATCTCCATTTCTCTAATGTGGATCACAATGTGCAGAGAAGATCATATCAGTAATAATTCCTCAGCCAGGACGTCCAGCTCAGGAACATGTTACTCACATTTCAACCAAAAACAAATACAGGTACAGCGATCTTTTATCTAGAAAAGCAGATAACTTAAATGTTCAAGGTTTTAAAAAAAATATTTATACCTTTGAATACTCCTTGATATAATGATACTGTCACTCATAAATACATTTGCAGCAAACTTTAGCATTAACTGCAAATGGTGAAGACAACTATTAAATAACAATAAAATATGATATTGGTTAAGTCATTGGAAGTGTTTTGTTTAAACTGTTTTCTAAGTGCAAAAGTAGTGTTAGTTTTTAGTTAGCACTGGTTCCATTTATGAAATACAGAACAGGAGGGGGAGGGGTTCTATAGTCCTTTGCTATGGTGACAACACTACTCTTTTATAGATATAGTATGGTAAGTGTGTGTTGTCAATCTAGTGTGTTACTGGCAGGTTCACCAGATGAACAAGGAAAACGAATGCAGCCACCACACATACAGTAAAGACTGGTAAATTGCAATACATGCAGTTTGAGTTCTTGGGTTTAGATACAGTAGGCTTTAACTCCTTCAGATCTACTTTACAGGTACCACCTATTCTGTTCAGAGGGCCCTATTGTTTAACTTTTTAAACAAGTCACAAAGGGTTCAGACATTTTTTTGAATCTATCTGTTCATATGGATGAGAAGAGTGACTTGACTAAACTTACATAGTTACATAGTTAATCATGTTGAAAAAATACACAAGTCCATCTAGTTCTGATTCTGATAGTTCTAAACTGATCTAGCCAGTCCTGCTTGTTAAGCTGCTTAGGTGAAATATGTGGGGGGATATGGCTGGATATATGTGGGGGGACATGGCTGGATATATGTGGGGGGACATGGCTGCATTTGGGGACATATTTTTAAAAAAGTATCGGTATTCGGTATCGGCGAGTACATGAAAAAAAGTATCGGTACTTGTACTCGGTCCTAAAAAAGTGGTATCGGGACAACTCTACTGGAAAGGATTACCTCTTCATATTGCTGTTTCATTTGGGGTTTGAGAGCGAGTCTGTATAGGGACTCTGATTGGTACAGTAAGAGGGAGACCAAGGAGGATATTGGATCTGTGTATCATCCAGGATAGTTCAAATAAACTTCTGTAACTCTCAGGAGCCATTACAGGCCTTTTGCACCCTTAGAAACCCCCCCCCCCTAATTTTGCTACCTTAATTGACTCTAAAGCAATTTGCCAAAATTGTGAAATACTTGATTTTCAAAGAAAAGGAAAACTCTCAGTTTTGCTCAAACTGTTAACTCAAAATCACCTCCAATATTTAATGTATTTTGGGTAATGCTATACGTTTGCATGACTCATTGTTATCCCTTTATGTGGCCAACCTAAGGGGAGACGGTAGAGAAAACATTAACCAATCTTATACAAAAAGTGATTTGAGGTTGAGCAATTTTTTTAAATTTTGACATGGTAAGTTCATTCAATGTTTTAAATTTACCAATCAAATAATGGCAACATGGTCAATGAAAGGACAAAGCAAGAAATGAGGACCTTAAATCAGTTCATCACACTTTCTAAATAGTTCTCTAAGAACAAACCTCCACCTGTATGGCATTTCTTTTGACATGCTTCCCAACCCATGTAGTTGTCATGCCATAAATTTCTAGTAACCTTAGGGAAGACTACTGTAGGTGTTTGATGCTATGTGAATCCTAAATCTATTGCTCAACAATGTTGTCACCCTGCTGCGTGCCCTAATTCAGTTGGCTACTGAGCTGCACATGAGAACATAACACTGAAAGGGTGCTCCTGAAATGACATGTGGGTGTCATATATGCACGATATGATAAGACCTCAAAGGGCTGATTGGCAGTGATATGAAAAACCCAAAGCACAGGGGACAGTGTACCCATTAAAATAGTCTTGGTTTATTCCACATACGGTTGAAAAACAAATGAGATGAACGGGCATGCAGGATATGCTGGGGAACCGGGTTATCCATGAGGACCGTAGGATCCATGTTGGAACATTCTCGCCGGCCGCGGCAAGGAGGTGGGTGGATCCACGTCATTGGAAGAAGACGTCACCAGAAGTGACGTAGCCAGAACCAGGAAGTCTGTGGATGTGGACACTCAGACTGGGACACACCAGAGAATCACACCAGTTGCCAGGATAACATATTTCGAGGTATGCCACTTTGTCACTTCTGGTGATGTGGATCTGCCTGCCTCCTTGCTGTGGCCAGCTAGAATTTTCCAACATCAATAACCTGATTCCCCAGCATATCCTGCATGCCTGTGGTATGGGATTGGTCATCAACTGGTAGACACCATTTATCTCATTTGTTTTTTAACCATGTGTGGAATAAACCAAGATGGGTCCTCTGTGCTTTTGATGTCACTGGCAGTCAACTCTGGTCTTAACATAGCGTGCATATATGACACCTACATGTCATTTCAGGAGTTCCCTGTCAGTGTTATGTTCCCATGTGTTTCCCGCCATTATCCCAGCACTCTATCGATAATGTATGAATATCTGGATCAATCATGGCGGTGGACTTATCATAAAGGTGGGGTCAGTCTAGAATCTAACAAGGCTGTTGTTTGGTTTATTGGGCTGCACATGCCTCCTGCTGACTTGATATGCAGCCCAATGCCCAATTGAAGGCATGTGCATGGTAGGCTGGCAGCAATGCTGCTAATTGCAAGGCAATGACGGCGTTAAAAAAGAAGTGCTGTTACTGGTAAGATCTCTATGAAAGATACAGTACTTTGCAACAAATTCTCAAAAAAGTATTTTCTTGAGAAAACTGTATACGGTCAGACATGATGCCAAATGTGGAAAGCAGATTTGGGGTTTACATGCAATTTACATGTACAGCTAACTGCAGACACGTTGTTTTTGCTAAATTTGTATGCAAATATAACTTCATTTTTCACAGAATAGGAGATCATCCAAGACCTGGACAAAATGTTGTACAGGTCTGATCAAATTGAATAAAAGTCTATTGTGTCTTGAATAAGTCTGTTTGTATGCAAATGAGATTTAAGGAACACTTTATACTGTCCAATTTAATCAACCAGCTTGGGCTGAAAAAATTTCAGAATTCAGTTCTGGGCTGTCAATGACAAGTTGTGCCTATCACCTTTTTCAGATAGGCCGCGTACACACGGCAGAGAACCTCGACGGGCAGAACACATCGTTCCGCCCGTCGAGGTTCCCTGTCGGCCGTCGAAATCGGTGACCCGCCCGTCGGGAATGGCAACCAGCCATTCTTCCAGGCGGGCCGTCGAGCAAATAGAGAGCGTGCTCTCTATTTCTGCTCGACGGGCTTCCCGACGGGAAGCTCGCCGAGAGTGTACACACGGCCGAGGTCCTCGCTGGAATGCAGCTTCCAGCGAGGTTCTCGCTGGTTTCCAGCGAGAACCTCGGTCGTGTGTACACGGCCAGACAGTTGCAACTTTGAAAACCAGAATGAACTGAACCATTGCATCTATGCATGTGTTACCAGCCTTATGAATATTTTTTTTTTTATAAAGCAAACTAAAGTATATTGGGGTATAAATTCCAACATTATTCAGCTGACAAAATTTAAATATAGAATCATGTGCCGGACTGATTCTACTATCAAATTATGCAGTTGAGGAAGTGGATTGTGAAAAGGAACCATACAAGGCCATCAGTTTTAATACCCCATTACACACAAGTCATTTCAAGCTAGGGGCTAAGAAAGGCATTTCATATATTTTTGCTTATTATGGAAAGTAGACAGGACAAAGTCACATGGGCAACTTTTCAACTAAAGTCCCAAAGAAGGAATAAAAAAAAGATCCCTGGGAAAGTTTTGCTTTGCCTGTACGTACAACAGAATATATGACATTCTCGCTGTCCAGCCTATAATTAAGATGAAAGGCATATTTCCATACAATTTGCTACTCAGCTGCGTAGTTCTCATTCCAAATCCCCTGCATCATCATTATCATTTTCTTTTTTTACTCTTAATATAATGAAATAAGAAATACATTTTTTTTTTCAGCCTTGGAGGCATGATCAGCCTTGGCTGAGCTATTTATATTAGAATTACCACTCAGTTTGTGGAAGTCATAAATTATTTCGGCAAGCTAATTTAAGAACTTTCTTTTGTAAACACTAGAATATATAGTAGGATAGGCAGAGACATCACCCCCTCCCCTTTAGAATAGAAAAACATTATATATCAAATTCAGTCCTTAAACTTCCTCAAGTATTTTCCAAGTAAACACACTTAAAATTGTGTACGGTGGGCTGTAAAAGCCTGTCTATGGATTTAGAGATGGAACCACATAAAGGAAATATTTTAAAAACATTCCCTTTAAGGAAAACAATTTCATACGCTATGGATAGAGTCCATCTTGTAGTTTTATAGTCTTCGGCCTTTATTCAAAGTGAAACTATGTAGATTATGTCCCAGAAAAATGTAGAAAAAATGTAGAAAAAATTAAGTATTATCAAAAAAGTCTTTAACCACTTCCCGCCCGGCCAATAGCAGATTTACGGCCGGGAAGTGGTTATGAAATCGTGACTAGACGTTCTCAAACGTCCTGCACGATTTCATGCCGTGCGCGCCCGTGGGGGCGCGCAGCGCGGCGATCGCTGATGCGGGGTGTCAGTTCGCTACCACGTGATCAGCCGTGTCCAATCACGGCTGATCACGATGTAAACAGGAAGAGCCGCCGACGGCTCTTCCTCACTCGCTTCTGACAGACGCGAGTACAGGAGAGCCGATCGGCGGCTCTCCTGACAGGGGGGGTTCACGCTGATTGTTTATCAGTGCAGCCCCCCCTCGTATGCCCACACTAGACCACCAGGGATGCCCACACTGGCAGGGCAAAACAAATTAAAAAAAACGTAAAAAAAAAAAAAAACAGGATTTAAAAAAAAAATACAGGTAAAAAAAAAGAAAGATGCCAGTCAGTGCCCACACATGGGCACTGAATGGCAACATATACATCAGTGCCACCCCTCAAAGTCCATCAGTGCCACCCCACAGTGTCCTTCAGTGCCCAGTGCCCACCTATCAGTCCCCATCTGTGCCACCCATAAGTACCCATCAATGCCACCCATTCTGTGCCGCCTATGAGTGCCCATCAGTGCCGCCTATGAGTGCCCATCAGTGCCGCCTATGAGTGCCCATCATTGCCGCCTATGAGTGCCCATCAGTGCCACCTATGAGTGCCCATCAGTGTCGCATACCAGCGCCGCCTATCAGTGCCCATCAGTGCCACCTCATCGGTGCCCATCAGTACTACCTCATCAGTGCCCATCAGTGCCGCCATATAAGTGCCCGTAATTGAGAGAGAAAACATACTTATTTACAAAAAAGTTAACAGAAAAAAATAAAAATGTATTTTTTTTTCTAAATTTTCAGTCTTTTATTAGTTGTTGCGCAAAAAATAAAAACCGCAGAGGTGATCAAATACCACCAAAAGAAATCTCTATTTGTGGGGAAAAAAGGACGCCAATTTTGTTTGGGTACAGTGTAGCATGACCGCGCAATTGTCAGTCAAAGTGCGACACCACTTGCCTATGGGCCTCTTTCACCCCCTTCCCACCTGGGCCAATTTTCAGCTTACAGTGCTGTCAGACTTTGAATTACAATTCTGCGGTCATGCAACACTGTACCCATATGAAATTGTTATAACTTTTTTCACAAAAATAGAGCTTTAGTGTGGTGGTATTTAATCACTACTGGGTGAGCAAACAAAAAAAAGCCAGAACATTTACTTTTTTTTTTTAATAATTAATAGTTTGACAATTTTTCACTACACTGATAGGCTGCACTGGTGAGCACTGATAGGCTCCACTGATGAGGCAGCACTGATGGGCACTGATAGGTAGCACTGATGGGCACTGATAGGTGGCAATGATAGGTGACACTGATGGGCATTGATAAGTGGCACTAATTGGTACTGATCAGCAGAACTGGTACGATGCACTGGTAGGCAGCATTAATATGTGACACTAATGATGAGGCACTGATGGGTTCTGATTGGCAGCACTGATGGGCACTGGTGGGCACTGATAGGTGGCACTGGTGAACACTGATAGGTGGCACTGGTGGACACTGAGAGGTGGCACTGGTGGGCACTGATTAGCAGCACTGGTGGACAATGTTTGGACCGATGTCCCTTTAACAGAAGCCGGTTATTGGCTTTCTTCTTTTCTCCTCACGCTGTCAGCCAATAACCGGTTTCTGTTTACATCCTGTGATCCGCTGTCATTGGCTGACAGATGATTATGTAATAAAGAGCTGCTGTGATTGGCCCTTTACCCTGATCTGTGATCAGCCGAGTCCGTAGGGGGGCACGCGAGCAGTGCAAGCATGGACAGCGTGAGCACGGGACGACATCTATGTACGCCTTCCCGGCATTGTAAGCCCGTGCTGTAGCCATTTTCGGCTTTGGCATGGGCAGGAACTGGTTAATTATTCCAAAAAGCACTACTCTATCTAAGGCCGCGTACACACGGCAGAGAACCTCGACGGGCAGAACACATCGTTCCGCCCGTCGAGGTTCTCTGCCGGCCGTCGAAATCGGCGACCCGCCCGTCGGGAATGGCAACCAGCCATTCATCCAGGCGGGCCGTCGAGCAAATAGAGAGCGTGCTCTCTATTTCTGCTCGACGGGATTCGACTGGTTTCCAGCGAGAACCTCGGTCGTGTGTATGCCGCCTAAAGGTAACAAGATAAAAATGGATAGTCTGATAAAAGATTAATCAACAAAAGCCAGCCTTTCCTGAAATATTTACCTTTAATCCAAATATTTCACCTGTAGTACTTTTCTTTTGCTGCTAGATGTCCTGTGACTGGACAGTGAAAGGAGAGGCAGCAGGGTAATAAGCTCATCTCTATATTGCTCTGCTTTCTCCTCCTATCAGTATGTTTATTGTCAGCATTTATTCAAAAATGTATTAATAGTAACAGAGCTGCATTATTTTGTGTCTTATACCATATATCTGCATGAAGTTCATTTTTAAAAAGATTCTGGGCCAGATTCAGATAGTATTTACATCGGCGTATCAAGAGATACGCCACGTAAATACTAAGAATAGCCGGCGTATCTTTTTTTGATATTCACAAAAGAAGATACGCCAGAATTCTGCTAATATACGAGCGGTGTAATTCTGTTACACCGTCGTATATTAGTTGCAGTTTTACGCTGGACGCTAGGTGGCACTTCTATTGTTTTACGCATCGAATATGTAAATTAGGGATTTACGGCGATTCCTGAACGTACTTGCGGACGGCCGTCGTAGTGTACATCTTTTGCCTAAGCGTTATTGCGGCGTAAGGTTACCCCTGCTATAGGAGGCGTAGCCAATGTTAAGTATGGACGTCGGGACAGCGTCGAATTGTACGTCAGTTTACGTAGTTTGCGTAAATCGTTCGGGAATGGGGCTCGACGTAAATTACGTTCACGTCGTTCACATTGACAAATAGCGACGTGATTTGATGCATGCGCACTGGGATTCGTCTACGGACGGTGGATGCGCCGTTCAGAAAGAACGTCATGAGCGTGGGGTCATGATTCATTTACATGAATCACTCCCCCATCCTCAACATTTGAATTGCGCGGCCTTAGGCCGGGCACTTTACGCTACACCGCCGCATATTATGGAGCAAGTTCTTTCTGAATAAGGCACTTGCCCATAATATTTGCGGAGACGTAGCGTAAAGAGGAAACTCTACGCCGCCGGAAAGATACACATTTGTATCTGAATCCGGCCCTCTGTCTAAAAAGATTCAGGGCCAGATTCTCAAAAGAGATACGACGGTGTATCGCAGGAAACACCGTCGTATCTCTGTTTTTTTTTATTGGGTATCTATGCGTGTGATTCCTAGAATCACTTACGCATAGATACAGTGAAGATCTGACAGTTGTAAAACACTTACACCGTCGGATCGTAGATGTAATTACTTTTCTGGCCGCTAGGTGGCCTTTACGTTGTTTTCTCATTTGCCTATGCAAATGAGCCTAATACGCCGATTCCTGAACGTTTTTACGCTGCCCCGTCGTCGTTTACGTCGTTTCCGTAAGCGTAAACCTACCCTTGCTATATGAGGGGTAGGTTTACAAAGTTCCGTCGTTGCCATGTTAAAGGGTCACTAAAGGAAAACATTTTTTTTGCTGAAATGAATGTTTACAGGGTAAAGAGACATAAAAGTTAACCGATTCCTTTTCAAAATGATTAAAAATAGATAAAAATCAATCATATAATGTGCCTGCAGGTTAGTTTCACTTTTGAACTGGCTTCATGTTTCTGCAAAGTAGAAATAGAAACACAGAACAAAAACAAACAAATCCAGGGCAGTGTTTTGTTTTTAAAATTAATCTGATTGGTTCTGGGAAGTTTTAGACACACAGTAATGACAGCTTAAACCATCGTGAGAAAGCTCCCAGTATGGTGCTTATAAGGAAACAGACAAGCAGGAAGTGTGGAGAACAGAGCAGGTTAACAGCAACTTCAAAGCAAAAACAAACAATAAGGACATGAAACCAGTACTGCAGTAAGGTAAGGGAAGCTATTTAGCTAAAACAAAAAATTCCTTTAGTGACCCTTTAAGTATGACGTCAGGTCAGCGTCGTCTTTTTCCGTCGGTTACGTCGTTTTACTAAGTCGTTCGCAAATAGGGCATTGCGTAAGTGACGATTACGTCGTTTTGACGTCGGTTTCAACTACGCTTTCCGACGTGAGCTGGAGCATGCGCACTGGGCTTTTTTCCCGGCCGGCGCATGCGCAGTTCGATCGACGCGGGGGCACGCTTAATTTAAATACAAGCCGCCCCCTTTGAATTACGCGGGGATACGCAGGGCCATTTACACTACGCCGCCGCAATTTACGGAGCAAGTGCTTTGGGAATACGGCACTTGCTCCATTAAGTTGCGGCAGCGTAGTGTAAATGGCTTACGCTACGCCGCGGCAGATTCTATGTGAATCTGGCCCTCAGTCTACAAATGTTTCTTCCTAAAGCTCAATTCTACTACTTCATCCTTACCAACTTACTTTTATCAAACAGAACCAAAGAAGATTGCCAGCTCAGCTCACTAACCAGCCTGCAAAAAAATTAATTATCCTGCTATTTACGAAGACATTAACCACTTAAGACCCGGACCAATACGCTGGTAAATGACCCAAGGTGTTTTTGCGATTCGGCACTGCGTCGCTTTAACAGACAATTGCGCGGTCGTGCGACGTGGCTCCCAAACAAAATTTGCGTCCTTTTCTTCCCACAAATAGAGCTTTCTTTTGGTGGTATTTGATCACCTCTGCGATTTTTATTTTTTGCGCTATATACAAAAATAGAGCGACATTTTTGAAAAAAAAACACTATTTTTTACTTTTTGTTAAAAAAAAATCAAATAAACTAAATTTTAGTCAAACATTTAGGCCAAAATTTATTTAGCCACATGTCTTTAGTAAAAAAAAAAATCGCAATAAAAAAAAATAGCTACCTAGCGGGAACAGCGACACTAATACAGCGATCAGAAAAATGATCGCTTAGTGACGCTGGCAATAGGGAGTGAAAGGGTTAACTAGGGCGGTGATCAGGGGGTTAAAACTTTATTAGGGGGGGTGGGGGGGCTATCCTGAACCTAACACTAACTGTTTTTTACAGTGCCTGTCACACTGACACTAAATGCAGTGATTAAATCACTGCATTCAGTGACACTGTGACAGGGGGGTGGGGGGGGCGATCACAAGGGGTTAATATGCCTATGTGAGTGTGTGTCAGTGTTGTGTTGGTGCACACTTACTTGTGGTGTCTTCTCTCATCAGCAGCGCTGGGAAACAGCGCTGCGATGAGAGATTACATCATTTCCTCCTTCCTGTGTAAACACAGGAGGAGGAAATGACAGGATGGGAGCGAGCTCCCATTGGCTGGGAGCGATCGCGGGGGGGCGGGTATTCGCCGACATCCGCCCCCAGATGCCGGATCGCTCCCGGAGCCAGGGGGACCCCCGCACGCCGCGGAGGGGGTCCCGATGGGACCCCCGAACCGCACTCAGGCGGGGACGTAAATTTACGCCCTTGTGCCTGTACGTGCCATTCTGTGGCCGTATATGTGCGTGCGGGGGTCCTTAAGTGGTTAATAAGCTGCAGAGCCACTTCACGGCACCCCAGTATTATTTGCAAGCCTAACTCTATACATTTTTGAGAGCTGCCATAGTGGAAGCACATGCATAATAATGGATAAATAGAAGGCAGGTAAGCCTGGAGGGATCCCACCCCTCCTTAAAGGCACAGGGGCATTATGGACACCCAGCATATAGCACAATGTCCAGTGCGGCCCCTCACCAATATTCCCCCAGTACAAACAAATGGCAACCGCCCCGCTGTGATGGCACTAGGTAGGTTAGGAATCCTAAACCTGAGGGTGCTTGAAATAATAAGTTTAAAACCATACCTATAGACAGTCAGATTTTTTTTAAAGGTAGTCTATGTTTAAATTTTGCTTCTAAGCCTTCCAAGGCTTTAAGTTATTTCTCTGTTTTTAGAATCACCAACATAGCAGAAAAAACTGCAAACATAAGCTTCTAAGTACACAAAATAAATCAACAACTTTGTTGTAGAGTTCCACCCTCTTCCATGCTCCTGAGTAACTGGTTACTGTTACTGGATAGGTGAATACAAGTTATGTGATAACCTACTGAGGTCCATTTAGCACCAGTGTATGTTATCTGAAGCCAATAGCTGTTGGCCTTGCTATTTTAGTAATCTATGGCTGGATTCTTTCATTTCCATCTTAACACCCAAGGCTATATTTTGTAGTTTTCCAGCTGCAACACTTGGCGGGTTGTGGAACCACAGACCACGAGTGTCCCAATAGTCGACTGCTGTTAGCAGGGAATCCGCATAAGCTATTGGTGGAAGCCTTAGAGGCAGACTTTTTCTCCCACAAATACCCAACCATAAAACTAGTCAGAAAAATATGGCAGACAACAAAGGCATCTCTGGAATACTCCGGGGTAACCGAATTTTCCCCCATATGGAGTAACAACAATATACAGGAGGTAAGAAGCATAGAGAAACCGGAGGAGTGGGAAAGACAGGGGATAAATCGCTTAATACAATTGTTCGAGGGGGGAACCATGAAATTATTCTCGGATTTGGTAAGGGAATATAAGATATCTAATAAGACGTCCTATACGTACCTCCAGGTTCGCCATGCCATGCAAACCCAATTTAGATCTCAAACTGTTACATGGGCAAAAATCCCTGCCCTTATTAAAGTAATTAAGGCCAGTACATCTAAAGGCTTAATATCATTAATGTATACTCGCCTAGGATCCAGAGCGATAAGTAGAGCGGGCCCCACCAAGAGTAGGGAGGGGTGGGAAGGCGACTTAGGGGAAATGACCTCTGAACAATGGGACAAGATATTGCAACAAGGAGTATTGGTGTCATTGGCTCCATCGCAGAGATTGTCCCATCTGTTCTTACTGTACAGAGTATATTACACTCCCCAAAAGATGTTTAAACTGGGTTGGAGGCAAAACAACGAATGCCCAAGATGCAAAGGCAAAGGAGATCTTATCCATATGGTCTGGAAATGTCCTAAGCTTTACCGCTATTGGGCAGAGATAATCGCAAGGATTAACAAGGCCTTTGGATCCTCTCTCGAACCAGAAGCTTTGACCTGCCTACTAGGCTGCATGGAGGACACTCGAGTCCCGCCAGGTAGCCGGGAAGCAGTAATAAGATGCCTTTTTCAGGCTCGCAAAATAATTGCCCAAAAATGGCAGGCCCCCGATCCCCCGTCCATAGAAAACTGGACGGCGACTATAAATCAAACAATTTCCAGTGAAAGAGTGTGTTTCACTCGGCAGGGGAATTACTGGAAATTTGCAAAACTGTGGGGACCATGGCTAAAGTGCAGCGAGAGATCCCCCGTAGGGAGAACTAACAATGAAACCTTGACCGGACCATTGGGAACAACCCCCTTCCAAAATGGCCAGAGACCTTCTGTTTAGCTATCCCCCTATAGCAGTCCTACGGGAAGATTACAATGCTTTTCTCAAACCCTAGCCAAGCACCCGAATCAACATCGAACACGTCATTGTAAACCAGAACTTCTCTGTTAAAGCAACACAAGAAGATTACGTTTCCGCGGGAGGGAGGGGGAGGGGGAGGGAGGGTTGGTGCAAGGGGGAAGGCACAAGGGGTTACACTAGGAAATAGATAAGATTTCACTATCTCTAAACAAAAACATTTTTAACTGTGTGGTTTTATAATTACGATAATTTGTTAATTGCCAATTTTGTGACTATGGCTGTGTATCTGTTTAATTGTTGTACCCTCAGAAAAAAAAAAAAAAATTAAAAAAAAAAAAAAGGTAGTCTATGTTTAAATTTTGCTTCTAAGCCTTCCAAGGCTTTAAGTTATTTCTCTGTTTTTAGAATCACCAACATAGCAGAAAAAACTGCAAACATAAGCTTCTAAGTACACAAAATAAATCAACAACTTTGTTGTAGAGTTCCACCCTCTTCCATGCTCCTGAGTAACTGGTTACTGTTACTGGATAGGTGAATACAAGTTATGTGATAACCTACTGAGGTCCATTTAGCACCAGTGTATGTTATCTGAAGCCAATAGCTGTTGGCCTTGCTATTTTAGTAATCTATGGCTGGATTCTTTCATTTCCATCTTAACTTTCATCCAGACCTCTCCAGACAAGTTTATATTCCAAATCTCCTCTCCTGCTTCTTCCCAATGTCTAGAAACTATTGTTAAGTCTTTCAGTTTTTTTGGTTCATTGGAAACATTACGAAGCTATGTGAGCAATGCAGAAAGGTTGGGAGGAACAAAGTCCCCGGTCTGCTGGAGCCATGAAAATTGTTAATATTGGCAATTTTAAATGTGATTTACAAGAAAGGAGAAAAAAATCAACAAAACGGAATGTATGGCGCTGCAAGTGCTAAGCCAGGGAGACAGCTATGAAGATGGAAAGCTCCATGTCCCAAAAATAATGCAGTTGAGGAACTATATTATGCCCAGAAATATTAGTCATCTCTCCTGCTCAGCCACCACAAATCAGTCATAAACCATTTAACAGCCCAGTTAGGAGGCGACTTATGTTAAATAGCCAGGGCCTGGGATTCAGAAGACATTAAAGAGTGGGCGGGGATCTCAGGGGGCATGGCTAAACTCTTTTGTATGTATACTGGGTGCATTCCATGGAAAAGCATACTAGGATATGAAAAAAAGGTACTAATCATATTTATATTAGAACAATGCTATAACTGATTGGCTTCCCTTAGACATTTCTTTGAATCACACATAATCAAAAACATCAAAGTGCCACTACTCTTTGCAAAACACATCACCACTCACCTCCCAATAAAATATCTGACCTCATACACAAATAATCTCCAAAATATGCTTTCCACTCCTCTGTTGATCTGCTTATCTCTTCCTCTGTCATATACTCTTTCTAGGCATGGCTATAGAATATCTTTAGAGCCCTCTCTATTTGAAAAAAAATTCTCACCCCACTTCACTTGCCCCTAGCTATTTTTATTTGAAAAACGAAATCTAAAAGTCCCAATGGATTACCTAAAACTATGGACACATGACAGGTCCCAATTCAAATTCCAGTCTGTAGTGTGGGAGTGTTCTTCTTGTAGTGCCCAAGTTACCTTCTGTTGAAGTGGATGCTGCCCATTGGCTGCCAAAAGTGTCAGAGAGCACTCACAGGGTCCAAAAGAAGTCCTCAATGGTCCTGAAGTCTTCCAGAAGTAGTGTCATGACACAAAATCAGTTGGTTGACCTGAAGCAAAGCTTCAAAATTGTATATATAGTATTTTTAGCAGATGTTCCCTGAGACCAGAAAGTTATTTCAATGGTTCCTCTGTATTGAAAGTTAAAAAAGGCTGCTTTAAGGCATCGTTCATCTCCAGTTTGGGGTGGTTGAAGCAGACTTTTGTTGCTGCCCCCACTCCCTGCAGTCAAAATGCTGCATTAAGTAAATTAAACATTTTAAAAAATATAAGCGCTTTGGGAAAATCATAAAAAAAAAAAAAGGAAAAAAAAAACACTTACCTTGCTCTCAGGCTTCTTATGGGCTTGCCTAGCAAACTTATGGGATTCTGGGAACGCTGAGGATCCCAAATCCTACGAGACAACACTCCTGTACAGTGCTTTAGCATCCTCTCTTGAGAACTAGTTTCCTTAGTGAGACTCATTCATGTCTAGAACCTGGAAATTGTGTATAAGCCCAGGTTCACACTGGGTACGATTTAGTTCGATTTGAGATGCGATTTCACATGTGAAATCGCATCTCAAATCGGCGGCAATTGCCGGCAATGACACCGTCCTAATCGGTGCGACGCCGCATCTGCGGCGCTGCACCGATTTCAAAAAGTAGTTCCTGTACTACTTTTTGCGATTTCAGGACGCGATTTACATTGACATCTGTGCAGAACCCTGCACAGATGTCTCCTAAATCGCGCCGAAATCGGGACTGCCAGAGGGAGTGAAATCGTGCAAAATCAGCTGAAATCGCGCGATTTCACTCCCGCAGCCCAGTGTGAACCAGGGCTTAATGTAGTATTTTTTATGCCTTTATGCATTTTATTTTCTGTAATGCAGAGTTTTATCAACAGGGGCTGGGGGCAGCTGTATATACAGGGCCGGATTCAGAAATGTTTTACGTTGGCGTATCTCCAGATATGCAGATGTAAGTCCAAATGTGCGCCGTCGCATCTTTGCGCCGATTCACAAAGCGAGATACGTCGAAAAACATGGCTTCAGTCATCCGACGTACCTTGCCTATGGAGCAAGTGCTTTGTGAATACTGCACTTGCCTCTCTAAGTTTCGGCAGTGTAGCGTAAAGAAGATACGCTACGCCCGCACAAAGATACGCCAATGTATCTGAATCCCAGCCACAGACTTTGGCCGGGATTCAGATTCATTGACCGATGCTGCAGCTGTCCCCCTGGCGTCTCTGCACTAAGAACCAAACACCGCCGATGTTCTTCACTCCTCCCCGAGCAGAGCCATGCTGACTGTCAGTCAGCATGGCTCCTGCTCTGGTCCTCCACGCTTATTGGAGCGATGAGCTGTGGAGGGGCGGGGAGAGGCTGTCTTAGTGTCACAGTGGCTTGCTAAGATGCTAAGACTGCCATCAATCAAGGCAGCTGGCGGATTCAGCCTTGGAAGTCGGGATGAAGCGCTGCCCCGACTGATGGCAGTGACATCAGGGGAGAGCAGACTTCAGACCGTTCTCCACTGAAAACAGGGTCACAGGAGTGCAAAACGCTCAGACTGGATTTCTCCTTTAGGTGATAATAGGAGAATGTAATCCAGGTACTGGCAACTTAATTCTCTGATTATTATAAGTTTCAAGAAAGGATTAGATAGATCCAAAGACAGTGGAAAATCCCTTTAGAAATCAAATATTTTATTGAATGCAGGTGAAATTGAAGATGGGCGGTGGCCAGGTATATAGAAGGTGTGGGGGGGTTGTTTCCAGGTGATTGGTGACCAGATATTTTAAGAAGGACCCAAGGGAGGAGCAAAAATGCTGGAGGTCACAACTATGAGAAGGTAAGTGTGCCCCTCCATTGAGAATAGTGAGACATTCTGTTCAGCTGGCAGATAATGATGCCACTGGATGACATTGAGAGAACCTTGTGTCCCTCTACATTGCAAGAGTCTTAGGTTAGAGCATAAGAACTCTCCAGAAGGGTCCACAAGTGGTACAAAGCCTTTTAGTAAAGTGTGATTAGGGAATTTTGAAGAGCTAGCACAGTGCTACATTTAAGACCGTGTTAAGACCAGGTGACCATGGCTGTGGTGATTTCTTTCCTACAGCAGCCACCATTAAGGATTTATTATGCATGTGCACTAATAATCAGGTGCCCTCAGGAACCGAAGCACTGGCTTATCTGTTCTTAATAAGAAGACTTTTTACCAACAAGGGTGAAGTAGGAAATGCTGGTTAAGCAAATTTATTAGCCAGTCATTGGAGAGATTAATGACAACCAGATAAGTCAGTGCCAAAGGATGAGACAGAATCCTACTCAGGAACAGTTATCAACAGTCATTGCCGGGTGTAACCAGAGCCAAATGTGAAGACCAGAACTATGGACAAACATAGTCAAAAAACACACTGGTGGTCAAGACAGGCACAGTATTAAGGAAGAGAATAAAACAAAGTCAACCACTGAAGGCCCCCTAAAACTCAAAGAGGTGTTTCACGTCGAAACTAAGAAACACTTTAACGTGTAACTTCTAAGAATTATAAATTGCCCTCAAATGTACAGTATATGTGATATGTGATCATGCACAGCCATTCCCCTACAGGTGGACAGGATGCTTGAGTCTACAAAGGGGATGCTGCATCAGGCATGTGGACTTTGAAGGGAAGTCTACAATTCTGCAGGACCCAGAAGAGGGAGGCCATGAGACCCAAGAAGTGCTTCAAAGGAATTCTGATCAGAGGCGGCAGCCTATAGTGACCTGAGGTCAGAGAGAGGAACTGTGGAAGACCACAGAGATTAAAGCTCCCAAAAATGTCAGTTTCCCAGCAAACTTTGAGGGATCCAGGTCTCAGCAAAAAGCAGCAAGGGTGGCCAGTATGTTTTTATCTCTATGGGTATGTGCTTAAAAGTTTGAATTTGACAGGGTCACTTTAAAAGGGTTCTGAAGATTATAGAAGCTCCTTTCAACTATCCTGGAGCTGTTCATCTGCCAAAAAATATGCCTTACTTTTACATTAGCCTAGAACTTTGACAACCTAAACCTGATTTGGACCCCCTCTATTCAGGACAGAGAGTAGCCTTATAGGCTGCAATTAAAATGCTAAAAATGGTCCTCTATATTCCTTTTTGGAGTCTGTTGGTATACATATCTTGATGAATTTTGCATTCTACCTTATAGGCTACAACTGGTGATAGTTATATTGGTATACATATCTTGATGAATTTTGCATTCTACCTTATAGGCTACAACTGGTGATAGTTATGCAACATTGCTTTATCTTTGCAAAATTCTATCTCCCTCCCCAGTTGGGCACATATTCTGGAAAGTTGCTCTCTAGAATGTGGGTGTTTATGCTGGCTGGAAATGTGAGCCTAGTGCCAACTTGGATGAGTGATATATGTTAAGATGTTGGATTTGGAGAAATTAAAGAACACAACATTATTCACCTCTTTCATGATGTATTTTGAAACTTTAAGCAAGTAAAGTCTTTTTTTTTTGGGGTGAAGGCATGTCTCTTGCTAATACACAATTTAATGGCATAAATAGTTTGTTTTGATTATGATTAGATTGGCCTCAATTTTGAGACTCCTCTGTCCGGTGACTCACAACACTTTCTTGACCTAAATGGATGTGGCATGCTGATAGTCCGATGGCCCGGTGTCAATGCATTCATTTTCCAGGGTTATGCAGGGAAGTTATACAGTATTTGTTGATTCAATAAAGCTGTTCACATCCCAGAATACCTGGCAGTAGATCAGCCATCTGTAGAGGGTCACAGAGAGTGGCCCTCCCCACAGACTAAACTCCAAACCAAACGTTAAAAGACTAAGTGCAAAAGTTCACATTTTTCTCTCCAGCAAGCTCGTTGTGAGAATTTTGGCATCCATTGTAGCTGAAGAGAAGATCCCTCAGAGCGTGCATTCAACAGGATTAGAAAACACACATTTGTCATTAGTAATGATCACCAGTGTTGGATTAAAAGTAAACTTCAGGCCAACAACACAAGAACAGCCAATGCAATTATTAAAAACAAAATATAAAACAAAGCAAACCTATCAGGATAAAACAATCTAATTTTCCACAGAATGCTACCACATCTAAGGAGGACCCAAAATAGCTGCTATTGCTACTCTCAAAGGGAATTGGCTGAAAAGCAAAATTCAGGACAAAATAAAGGGTACAATCCTGAATAGAATAAAAGATACTTTTAGGGATTGTATATATGGGTATTGTAGTCAAACTCTACTTTTTGCAATCAACACAGAGCTTCTCAAACACATTTAATGGCACATGTGTGCCACGTCTTGTAGTACTGTGTCCCCATTGTGTCAATACCACACTCTCACAAGACTTTTGAGATTTCATGTTCTATTTTCTCTATAGACTCTACTGGTGACACACTCCCCCGGGAACTCTGCTGTTGCCACACTCTCTTGAAACTCAGGTGGTGCAATGCTCCCTGAAGACTCTGCAGGCACCATGCTCTCTCAGGATTCAGGTAGTGCCATGCTCTTTCAGTACTCTGCCATTGTCCCACTTGTTGAGATCTTGTTAGCTACAACCTTTTTTGAGGAATTCCCCCAAAACGACCTTCCACATTGTAGAATCTCTGAATCTGATACATCTGACCCTACAGAATTTAAACTGTCTACAGTTTATGAGCTCTTCCCCTACATTAAGCCTACCAAGTTTCCTTATGTTGTGCTTGTGCCTTGTGCTATATCTAGTTTCCCAGTCTCAATCATTTAATAAAGGTAAATGTTTTAACATCTTTTCTGTCTTTGGTGCCTATTTTGTCACTGCATGTCCTGATGTTATTTTGTCCAACTATGTCCAGATATCTGCCCTTGGCAAAGTGAGCTCTGATGTTGTCCATACTAAAATATGTTAAAATCCTGAAGACTTCCTTCATAGGCAGGGTTTAAGGAGTTATTAAAGGCTACAGGGGGTTCTAATATGTTCTTATGTGCACCTGGACAATTCCCTCAGCTTTTGAGCTTTTTTGGAAGACTCTTACCCTGTTCTGGAAATCTCAGGGGAAACCTTGTTTTAGCTTTTTAGGCATTACTCTGTTACCTGTGTTGTGACTGTGTTGGGGTACACTCAATGGGTTTTGACCTTATTGGAATTTGCTTTATAAGTTTTGGTATTGCTGAGCATTGCTCTGTAGGTTCTGAATCCTGTGGGCATCACTCAATGGACTTTGGTCATAACATAACAGTATGTAGTGCCTTGTTTCTCATGGATCGTTTTGATCCTGATGGTTCCCTTCTGCTAGGTTTGGGTGATGCATGACTCTCCAATCTATTAATCAAGTTGTTATTGGAGCATCCAGAGGCTAATCCCCATAGGAAGAGCAATGTTATGATTTTACCAGTGCTCTGCTTGTCTCTGTGCCAGTAGCATTTGGTAATGTTCCTCCTGTCCTCTCTGAATTACACTTCTATCTTCATGCCCCTCAGGGCATCCAGGGCACCCATTTTTCAGGGAAAGGGAAGGCCACACCCTGACCTGCTACTGTTATTCTACAAACATGTGTCTTTTCCAACCTTGCTGCTGCACTTGACTGTGAGGTATAGATGTTGCTGGTTCTCACCTGCTCACTGTTCATCCACTGTCAGTCAACTTCAATTTCTTCACTGTGCTCAAATCAACACCCCACATCTAAGCAATATGTTCTATTTCTAGCCCTGGACCCCAGCTCCTGAGACACCGAATTCCACAGCGTATCCAGTGTCTTACTGTGACTCCATGGTGCCCTGAGCACCACTGTGACACCCACATCACACGTTTAAGCTCAGCCCCTGTGGGTTCAAAGATTGTACCCATGTGGTTTCAAAGATAGTACCCTGTGTGTAGGCATGGGGCAACTGCATGCCATGAATTTTATGTAATTACCTTCATCAAGTGTAAGTGAAGCTCCTGCGCTATCGGGGGCTGAAACTAGGGGGCACTGCTGCAGACACCTGGTGATCTGTCCTCGCCAGATAGTGAAAAGTGAATGAAATAGGTAATGGTATCTGCGCTGTGTGAACTAAAAGAGGGGGGTGGTATAGAACTCACTAAATAGGTGAGTGAACCCCAGAGGGGCTGTGAAGCCTAAGGGCCAGATTCAGAAAACAGATACATCAACGTATTTCGAGATACGCCGCGTAACTTGTGAGATGCTCCGGCGTATCTTTTTTCTGTATTCAGAAAACATGATACACCAGAATTTAGCTAAGATACGAGCGGCGTAAGTCTCTTATGCCATCGTATCTTAGTTGCATATTTACGCTGGCCGCTAGGGGGGCTTCCGTCGATTTTCGCGTCAAATATGCAAATTAGCTAGATATGCCGATTCACGAGCGTACTTGTGCCCGGTTGTCGTATTTTACGTCGTTTGCGTAAGCGTAATTCCGACGTAAAGTTACCCCTGCTATATAAGGTGCAGCTAATGTTAAGTATGAACGTCGGAACAGCGTCGTATTGTACGTCGTTTACGTCGTTTGCGTAAGTCGTTCGAGAATGGGGCTGGGCGTAAGTTACGTTCACGTCGTTTTCATTGACTATTTACAACGTGATTTGGAGCATGCACACTGGGATACGTTCACGACCGGCGCATGCGCAGTTCGAAAAAAGCGTCAATTGCGCGGGGTCACGATTCATTTACATGGATCACGCCCCCTACCTGCCTATTTTGAATTAGGCACTCTTACGCCGGCCCATTTACGCTAGGCCGCCATAACTTTGGGCGCAACTTCTTTCAGAATACGGCACCTGCCTCTCAAAGTTACGGCGGCGTAGCGTAAATGAGATGCGCTACGCCCGCACAAAGATGCACGGATGTATCTGAATCTAGCCCTAAGTATTTAAATCAGTGCGAACAGATATACTGCCACACAATAACGAACTATAAGTGCAAGCAGAGGGATCAAACAAGCATATGCATATATACAATGTGCACAAATGAAAATCCTTGAAAAAAATTGCAATGGTGCAATAACAGATCAGTACATTGAATGAAAAATATGATATAAAAATGACAAAAAAGTAATATATATATAAAAAAATGAAAAATTAAGTGAAAGATGAAGTAACTAGGTAAAAGTCTTAGAAAATAGTGCTCCCAAAAAAGTACAAAATCCAGTGATGATGAAAGAAACTTCAGTGCAGACACCTCTTGTGATTCTTATCTGCTCACCTCCCGGCTATAGCACGGACAGCCAATACAAACACCATACAAGCAAGTACAGCAGGACTTGAAGCTGGAAGGCTCCGCATCACATTGACATATAAAGAAAATAATGGACAATCATGGCATAGTACTGTGAGATGCTTTGAGTACAATAGATGAATCACATAGACATGCACTCACATGGAGGCCATGAATAGTGGGCCTATCTCCCATGAACGCCGAGTTCGTACACAATCTTAAAGTGGTATCCAGGGGTTCTTCTTACTACCTCCTCCTCCTTCTGGTGGGCAGGTGTGGGCAAATATGTTCCTCAATGGATACGGGTGTAAGGGGAAAAGAAAACCACATAGCACAGTATCGCAGTAAAAGGGGATGTTTAATAAATAAAATAGAAAAAACTCACATTTAAAAAGGGCACAGGGTCAAATATGATACGAGCAGCGAGCTCGTCTCCCTCCGTCTAGGTGTGTGCGCTCTAGTGCTCATGGTCCCTTTGCGTGTCGTAACACCACGTGGTGTGACGACACCTAGAAGCCATCACAGCCATGCCTACTAATGGCATGGCTGTGATTGGCCAGTGCAGCATGTGACCGAGCATGTGACCCAGCCCCTATATAAGCTAGAGGCACACAGCACAGCTCGTCACTCTGCTTTAGCTAGGGTAGGGAAAGGCTGCAGCTGCTCTCGGGGACAGATTTAGATAGGATTTTCCTGCTTCAGAAATCGAATTACAATACTCAGCGATCGATCTACATAGCATTAGCTACATTAGGCAAAGGTTCCTGATTGTGCTTATATGGAGAGAATTAGTTAGGAGTCAGTCCTAATACACTTTACATACCGTTTTCTATTGTGCTATTCGTGGTCGATCTGTGCAAGCTACATACACAAGTGAAACACCTTTCTCAGGTGCAAGTAGGCGACAGAGCCTGCAGCGGTATTTGGTGGGGCCTAATCCGGACTCTACGAATGTTGAGGCCAGGAGCAGAACAGGCGATAGTAGATTGGGTTGTTGACAGTGCCTCCAGTTCCTTTACATTGTCTCCCAACCAGTCTTGTGCTGAAAGATCGGAGTTGGCACCTGCAGCCGATGTCCATCAGTCTTTCACCTCACCCCCTTGCAAATCAGCCAAGCAGTCTGAGCCCCAAATCATGCAGCAGTCTCTTCTGCTTTTTGATGACTCTGTTAGCATGTTTTCCCAGGGCCATCCACCTAGCCCTGCCCCAGAAGTGGAAGAGATTGAGTGCACCGATGCCCAACCACTTATGTCTCAAGATGAGTACATGGGGGGACCATCACAGCACGTTTTGGATGATGAAGAAACACAGTTGCCAACTGCTGCTGCTTTCGCAATGTTCAGACCGACAAGGAGGGCAGTGGTGAAGACTGGGTAGAATATGATGTGGTGGTCGATAAGGTCCTTGACCCCACAGGGAATCAACCTCATGCAGATGACCCATTTAGTTCGGAGGAAGAGGCGGTGGTTGCACAGAGCCACCAGCACAGCAGAAGAGGGAGCAGGGTGCCAAAGCGAAGCGTCCTTACCCTAGACAGTACGCCTGCTACTGCCCAACGCAGCAAGAGACCGAGCACACCAAAGCCAGATCCAAGGAGTTCCCTAGCATGGCAGTTCTTTAAACAATGTGCTGATGACAAGACACGGGTGGTTTGCACGCTGTGCAATCAGAGGCTGAAGCGAGGCATAAACGTTCTCAACCTGAGCACAACCTGCATGATAAGGCATCTAAGTGCAAGGCACAAGCTGCGGTGGAGTAGACACCTCAAAAACCAAGAAAGGTCTCTTGCTCCTCCTGCTTCCTCTTCTGCTTCAGTCTCTCGGCCTCTTCATCCACCTCTGTAATGACAGTGCCACCTGCCACCCCACAATTAGAGGACCGGCAAACAACACTACCACCTGGGTCACCAAACATCTCCACAATGTCCCATGGAAGCGTTCAGCTCTTTATCTCCCAAACACTGGAGCGGAAGAGGAAGTACCCCCCTACCCACCCACGATCCCTGGCCCTGAATGGCAGCATTTAAAAATTGCTGGCCTTTGAAATGCTGTCATTCCGTCTGGTGGAGACACAGAGTTTTAAAAGCCTGATGGCATAGGCTGTCCCACAGTACGTCGTGCCCAGCCGTCCACTACTTTTCCAGGCGAGCCATCCCTTCCATGCACAACCAAGTGGGGGAGGAGTTAGCCTCCTGTTGCTAACTCTTCCTACCCCGCTTCCTCATCCTCTACCGCCTCCTCACCCGGTCAGCGTAACAGATTCACCACCAACTTCAGCACAGCCATTAGTAAACACCAGCAGGCATGTTTTAAAACTTTCCCGTTTGGGGGAAAAACCCACACCGCGCAGGAGTTGTGGAGGGACATGGAACAACAGACCGATGAGTGGTTGGCATCAGTGAGCCTCAAGCTCTGGGCCTAGCCGGTTTGACGCACATCCCTTGCCTGGCGCATGTGCTGAATTTTGTTGTGCAGAGGTTCCTTATAACTTACCCCAAAATGCCACAGCTGTTGCAGAAAGTGCGGGCCGTCTGTGCACACTTTCGGCGTTCTCACCCTGCTGCTGCTCGCCTGGTAGTGCTGCAGCGTAACTTCGGCCTTCCCGCTCACCGCCTCACATGCTGGCCAGACTGTGCGAGCAACAGCAGGCAATAGTGGAGTCTCAGCTGCAGCACGCACACGTGAGTCGCTCTGCGGAACAGAACCACTTCACCACCAATAACTGGACCTCCATGTGAGACCTGTGTGCCTTGTTGCGCTGTTTCGAGTACTCCACCAACATGGCCAGTGCCGATGACGCCGTTCTTAGCGTGAATATCCCAGTTCTATACCACCTTGAAAAAAACGCTTCGGGCGATGATGGAAGAGGATGTGGCACAGGAGGAGGAGGAGGAGGAGGAGGAGGAATCGGGATAATTTCCAAGTCTTTCAGGGCAGTCATTCACAAGTGGCTCCGAGGGTGGGTTCCTGCACCAACAAAAGCCAGGTACACAATTGTCCAGCAAGGGCACAGTTCTGGAGGATGACGAGGTGGAGGATGAGGAGGAGGAGATGGAGAAGGAACCATGTTCACAGCAGGGTGGCACCCAGACCAACTCATGGCCATCACTGGTGCGTGGCTGGAGGGAAACAGAGGACACAGATGATACACCTCCCACAGACGACAGCTTTTCGTTGCCTCTGGGCAGCCTACATGAGCAATTACATGCTGCAGTGTCTCCGTAACGACCGACCGTGTTTTGCACATTTTAACAGGTGCTGATTACTGGGTGGCCACGCTGCTGGATCCCCGTTACAAGGACAATGTATGGTCCTTAATTCCCTCACTGGAGCGTGATTGCAAGATGCGCGAGTATAAGCGCACGCTGGTAGACGCACTGCTGGTGCAATTCCCACCTGACAGCGGGGGCACAGTGGAAGCACAAGGCGAAGGCAGAGAAGGAGGAAGAGGTTGCCAACGCAGCCAGTGCACCGCCAGCACCTCAGAAGGCAGGGTTAGCATGGCCGAAATGTGGAAAAGCTTTGTCAGCACGCCACAACAAACAGCACCACCAGCTGATATGGAACGTTTTAGCAGGAGGCAGCATTTCAGCAACATGGTGGAGCAGTATGTGTGCACACGCCTACACGTACTGAATGACGGGTCTGTCCCCTTAAACTTCTGGGTCTCCAAATTGGGCACATGGCCTGAGCTTGCCCTTTACGCCTTGGAGGTGCTGGCCTGCCCTGCAGCCAGGGTATTATATGCAGTGTTGCTCATCTTACTTTAAAAAAGTAATTAATTACAGTTACAAATTAGTTCACCGAAAAAGTAATTGAGTTAGTGACTCAGTTACTATATTGTCAAAGTAATTAATTACTCAGCAAAGTAACTGTGACTTTTTTTTTTATATTCTACAATTATACAACATCAGATTCTTCACACACCAGCTCCACATGTGCAGCAAATACTGTACTGTAAAGTATTGTTGGACATGTGTGAAGAATCTGATATTGTACAGTATTGCAATTTGCTGCACATGTGGCGTTGGTGTGTGAAGAATCTGATGTTGTACAGTATTTGCTGCCTGAACATGTGGAGTGTACAATATCAGATTCTTCACACTCCAGCTCCACATGTTCAGCAGCAAATACTGTACAATATCAGATTCTTTACACACCAGCACCACATGTGCAGCAAATTGCAATACTGTACAATATCAGATTCTTCACACATGTCCAACAATACTTTACAGTACAGTATTTGCTGCACATGTGGAGCAGTGGAGTGTGAAAAAAACTGATATTGTACAGTATTTGCTGCCTGAACATGATGTGGAGTGTACAATATCAGATTCTTCTTCACACTCCAGCGCTACATGTGCACATGTTACTAGGCCGCTCTCCACCCCCCCTAGTCCTATTTATTTTTCTAATTAAAAAAAAAAACATTCCAGAATCCAGACAGACACACACAAACAACAAGTTCCATGACAAGTCGCCAACAACAAGACGACAACATGCAGCATCGCATCTTGTCTTTGATGCCGGTCTCCTTACCTGCTGCTGGTGTTGTCATGTGCGCAAGCCAAGGTTAGGCCACGTTCGTCGCCATTGGTCACCACCTTGCCGGGTCGGTGCTGCCTGCTGCCGCCTGCCAGTGCACACCAGTGCCTGTACTGCTGACTTGCCTGAGGCCGCCGGAGTAGCCTGACTGAGGCCGGAGGAGGAGTAGCCTGACTGCCTGGACCGCCGGAACGTGCTTTGCGGAGCCTCCGCGGGGGAGATGTCGGCGGGCGGCTGTGTGCCTGTGTCTCGTCGTCTCGGCTGAGCTTGTCACGTGACGCACGTGACCCGGCTAAGGAGGGCGTGAGACTCCAGGCGCGTGCATGCGCCAGCGCGCCGCCCGCCATCCGAATTAGCCAATCGGACAGACAGGCCAGCTCTGTCTGTGTGACTGACCACCTGAACCCCCCCTCTGTGTGTCTGCCCCCGCCGCCCCCTGCACGCAGGAGAAGTAATTGCAGTAACGCCGCCATTGTAATGAGAACGGCGTTGCCGCGAGGGTAACAGTAATCTGGTAGATTACTCGTTACCCTCAAACAGGCTTTTATTAGGTAACAGCTTTTATTTAAACGCCGTTACTTACAACACTGATTATCTGAACGTGTATTTAGCACGGCAGGGGGCTTTATCACAGACAAGCGCAGCTGCCTGTCCAGAGCCAATGTGGACAAGCTCACGTTCAATAAAATGAACCAGGCATGGACCCCACAGAACTGGTCCGTACCCTGTGCAGAATAGACATGTATACCGGCCTTACCCAGCCATTCTTGTATTTCTGATCTTACTAGGGTTGCCACCTCATCCCTTTAAAAGCGAAAATATATTAATTACACAGGTTCTCTGGCTGATTAAGGTGCTAATTAACCGATTGAGATCCGCGCTATAGACGAATGACGGCTTCAGCGCCAATCTAAATTGCCAACAAGCCGTCAATTGACGGCATGTCGGTAGCACGTTCCCCGCACGCGTCCCAGAGCGCGCCGCGGGGAAATTCTGTGTTGGCCGTGTCCCTTGAACACAGCCAATCACAGATCGCCGCGAAAGGCCGATCAGAGTGGCCGTTTGCGATGCGATCTGTGCGGCGAATGAGAGATGATCTCATATGTAAACATATGAGATCATCTCTCATTGCCGTTTTACACAGAGACAGCGTCCTGTCTCTGGAGAGGAGGAGACCAATCTGTGTTCCTTGTACATAGGGACACAGATCGGTCACCCCCCCCCAGTCACCCCCCCTCCCCCCACAGTTAGAACACTATGTAGGGAATACATTTAACCCCTTCCTCACCCCATAGTGTTAACCCCTTCAATGCCAGTCACATTTATACAGTGATTAGTGCATATTTATAGCACTGATCGCAGTATAAATGTGAATGGTGCCAAAAATGTGTCAAAAGTGTCCGATGTGTCCGCCATAACCTCGCAGTCCCAATAAAAATCGCAGATCGCCGCCATTTCTAGTAAAAAAAAATAATAAAAAATAATAATTATGTCCCTTATTTTGTAGGCGCTATAACTTTTGCGCAAACCAGTCGCTTATTGCGATTTTTTTTTTTACCAAAAATATGTAGAAGAATACGTATCGCCCTAAACTGAGAAAAAAATGTGTTTTTTTTTTTTTTTTAATTGGGATATTTATTATAGCAACAAGTAAAAAATATTGTATTTTTTTTTCAAAATTGACGCCCTTTTCTGTTTATAGCGCAAAAAATAAAAACCGCACAGGCGATCAAATACCACCGAAAGAAAGCTCTACTTGTTGGGAAAAAAGGACGTCAATTTTGTTTGGGAGCCACGTTGCACGACCGCGCAATTGTCAGTTAAAGCGACGCAGTGCCGGAAGCTGAAATTTCACCTGGACAGGAGGGGGGTATATGTGCCCAGTAAGCAAGTGGTTAAACTCACTCGGTGCCTTATCGACATTAAATTAGCTCCAGAACCTGTGTAATTACTATGTGTTCGGGTTTAAAGGGATGAGGTGGCAACCCTAGATCTTTCTCACTCTTTTGAGGTGTACCCTAATTTAAAAAATAAATAAATTAAAAACAAAAAGCTGTGTTGGCTACCTCCTCCTCCTCCACCACCGCTTCCACCTACACCGCCACATCCACCGCCACCTCAACCTCCTACTCCATATGGACCTTGTCCTCCTAGGTCAAGATTATTATTATTTTTAATTTTTTTTATGTTATTTTAAGTTATTTCCCTATCCACATTTTGCCATGCTCTTACTAATATTTTGCTGCCATTTGCAGCCCTCTAGCCCTTTCCCTTCGTTTTTTAAAGACGTTTTAGTAGTCAAAAGTCTGGGGCCCCATTGACTTCGATGGGGTTCGGGTTCGGGGTCAAGTTCGGGTCCCGAACCCAGACTTTTTTCCGAAGTTCGGCTGAACCCGCCGAACCCGAACATCCAGGTGTCCGCTCAACTGTAATTGTCAAACAACTGGGTGGGTTCTGAGCCCAGAGCACTGCGCTCCAAGCCCAAACATTTTTGAAGCCTATTAGAGCCCCTGGCTCTATTCACATGCTTAAAAAAAAAAACATTTGAATCCATGCGACCGGCGCCCTGCGTGTAGATGCATGGATAGAGGGATGTAAGAAAATAAATGGCTGCACATCCAGGAATTCCACGTTTTACACAAACATCTTGTGCTTAATCATGAGCACAAGATGTTTGTGTGAAACACGTCTATGTGACCTCTTGTTGGTGTCTTTGGTGTTATCACTTTGAACAATAAAAGGCAATCGGAATTCCTGGATGAGCAGCCATTTCTTTTCTCACAAGTTTCCCACGGAGGCGGGCCGGGCCTGGCACTCTACGAGATATTCCACCTGCCCCCTGCATTATGGGCCGCCATTGCTGGCACGTAGTTCTGTTCGGTTTGCATTATAACAAAACAGAAACAAACATAACAAAATGTATTTTATCTTCCAGATTCCAGGCATACAGAAAATAATTTGGAGAAGGGACTATTTTACTTGAACAACACAAGTAAAACATCACACATGGTGGACACAACCAGCAAATGTATAACAGCAATACACTTGTGTCGGAGCAAGAGAGACTACGTATGTTACACTCAATAACACAGCTAACAGAGTGCCACCTACTGTCCCTCCGGCAATCCTATATCTGCAGCTGTTGCTGTGTTCCAACAAAACAGCGCTAAGAAGAAAAAAAAGTGTTATTTCCCAAAAACCTGCCTTCATAATGAATTTTCACAGATTCTTAGGTCAAAACCCAGCTGAGGCTAAGCAGGAAAACAGATTACATTAGTAACAGCTGCCAGGGAACTTCGCAGACCTTAAGGTTGGTCTTGTAATAATAATTAAAAAAAAAGAATAAAAAAGAACTCCTGACAAATATATACTTAAAAATCCAGGTAGCAATCTTGCGTATTCATACAAAAAATCATGAAAACCTTTTTTTTTAAAGTCATAAGTTGTCACAAACTAGCTGCACTAAAATCAGATTGCAGTGGAAGTGGTTGTTCTGTAAGCTGTTGAACAAGAGAAGGGACCTTCTATGCCTCATTATACTATGAGTGCAGGGATCCATGGGCTCGGGGGCACACCCAGGGGCCGTGCACTCACGGGACACAGGCTAAGTGACACTGGGCATCATATGGCCTGGAAGACTGGTGAAGTGTACGATTTTGTGTGGGGGGGGGGCGGGCAACTCCAGAGAGGAGGTGAGTATTGTAGGCAATTTCTTTTTTATTTCTACAATGACTTGAATACAAATAAACAAAAACAATTAAGATGGTCTTTAAAGCGGAGCTCCACCCTATTTTTAAACATTAGCCTAATAATATAGAATACCCTATCGCATTAAAAAACGGACGGTATTTTTATATTTTTTGTGACAGGAGGGGGTGTGGCGACCGGACTCTAAGATGGACGCTTAGCCCAGGAGCTCCGCTCGCCCACCGGAGATAACCCGAGACAATCAGCATCCACCGCCACCATCCACACCTCAAATACCACTGTCCGGGTGGTAAATCCTCGCCGCACCATCCGGGATGACGAGGAATCGGAAGAAGCCCCAGCAGCCACAGAAAATGGATAGCTTCCTTATCCATCCTGGGGCTTGGGCCTCACCAAAATGGCGGCAACATTAGGGACGCTCGGATGGAGTACAGGCTCGGAATGCAGCATGACAACCATGGTCTGCCTGCCGGCTCTACCCATCCGGCCTTACCGACCAGCGGATCCTCCTCTGGGACGCCTAGCCCCACCACACGCAGTCCTGTGAAATCCAAGCTGCGGAGAGACTCTCCACCTAGGCCGCAGCCGGATAACAGCATGGAGGTAAGCAGGCCTCCCATCCCCACAGCTAGCCAGCAGCCACAGGGAGGGGATCCCATAGCAGACTTTCCAACGGCTGACAGACCGGTGTCTGACACAATGCTTAAATAGATGCTGCTATCCCTGAGATCTTCTCTGCAGTCAGATCTGTTTAATGGCTTAAATGAATGCCAGAGGTAAGTGCAAGCCCTGGGTCACAGAGTTCATCAGGTTGAAACTAAAATGGAGGAATGCACAACATCATATAACACAATGGTGGAGACACACTCAGCGCAGACAGAGGACATTGATTGGATTAAAGACAAAATCGCAGACCTCGAAGACTGAGAGGAATCCCTGAATCTGTTCCCCCTACGCAGCTTCTGCAATATGCCCAAACATTATTTTCCTCCTTGCTGCCAGAGGCAACAGCACAGGATCTCCTTATAGACAGGATCCACAGGATCCCCAAGCCATAGTTCCTCCGTGATGACACCCCCTGAGATGTACTGTTAAGAGTACATTTTTATCATATCAAAGATAGACTCCTTCAGGCCTCACGCAAACCAGGTGGCACCCCTCAGCAATACGCCACTATCAGAATGCTGCCGGATCTATCCAGGCACACACTACAGCAACGTCGGAACTTGCTGACTGTCACCAAAGCTTTAAGGAACCACAATATCCTCCATAAATGGAAAAACCCAGCTACTCTCACCATAACGCACAATGAGGTCACCGTATCTGTGTCCACATTGGAAGAGGGGTTGCCGGTCCTCCGCAGATGGGGTATACTCCCAGACCAGTCTACCCAACAACCATCTCTTTCTGGCTTGCAACCCATGCACAATGACTGGCAGGTGGTGTCGCACAAACGCTCTGCCAAAAAGAAGACCCTCTTACCTGTAGCAGCTACGTCTGCATGAGGATCAGTTTATGGATCCATTTCTTATCCTTACCCAGTTGACTTTCTTTGTTTTCTTGATATACACAGATCTGCCAGACACATACTGCCCAACGTCATGGGAGAAGATCAGACCTGCTTACTCCACGAACACAGCAAGACAGCATCCAGGGGGAATCTAATGGTCACAGTGAGTACCTGCACAACGTCTTCACAGGGTCTTCAACACCTCCACTACAATGACAATTAAAATGGTATCCCTTAATGCCCAGGGATTAAACTACCCAGGTAAGAGGTACTCCATGTGGACTGAGGCCATTAAACAAGGGGCGGACATTGTATGCATCCAGAAAACTCATTTCCAGTTGCACAAAGCCCCACAATGTTCGCATAAGAACTTCCCATTTGTATACATGGCCTGTACACCAGAAGGCAAGAAAGGCGGAGTGTTACTGGCCATCAAAGATTCTCTCGTCTTCCAACCCAAAGACATTGCTATCGACAATGGAGGAAGGTACATATTTATTACTGGTGACTTCAACTCTAGGCCATACACTATTGTTACGGTGTATGCACCCAACTCTCACCAAATCCGCTTTCTAAATAGAGTGCTCAACAAAGCGAATTCCATGAAATATGGAAACCTTCTGATATGCGGAGACTTTAACGCTACTTCAGACCCAAAATTAGACACGTTCGGGGGTAAAACCAAAGGTAGTTTATCATTACAACCCCTGCTCCACAGCGAAGAACTGTACGACACTTGGAGATGCCTCCATGTCAGCGAAAGGGACTATACCTTTTTCTCAAACAGTCATGGCACATATTCACGCGTTGATATGTTCTTAACGGACAAATGGCTATTACAAAATTTTGAAAATGTGACGATTCATGATATTACTTGGTCAGATCATGCTGCCATCTCTATGTCTGTTGTTAAAAAGGGAGTCTCCCTTTCACCCCCCATCTGGCGCTGCAACATTAAACTTCTACAGGAACAACATTGTCTAAAACACGTTACCCACGTTACCCTACACCTTAAAAATTACCTATCAGAAAATACAGGCACAGTAGAAGACCCATACATGGTATGAAATGCCCATAAGGCCTACATGAGGGGAACCCCAATCCAATTAGGCGCCATAGAAAAAAAAAGGAAAGCCCAAAAATTCGATAGAGTCCTTTCACAACTGTGTGAGTTGGAGTCTCGCACCCGTAATTAAAAAACTACACGCCTTTAGAGAGAACCTCAGAGAGCTAATGTCGCAACAGTACGATAAACATCTCAGTCGTCTTAAACTAAACTACTACTCTAACACCAATAGAGCAGGTAAATATCTAGCAAATAGACTTAAAGCAGCTCGTACCAAAACTAGAATAGCTTTCCTACGGCACACTACTTTATCGCACAAAATTGTTAACCCCCAAGAAATAGCAAACCAATTTGCTGAATACTATAGCTCTTTATACAATCTGCATAAAGACTCCAATACACTCCAACCGACAACAGACAAAATCCAAGCATTCTTAGAGAGAATTCACCTTCCTTCTCTCATAGTAAGTCAGCTCGAGGAACTAAATTCGCCCATCGAGCCCCAAGAGGTGGAAAAAATTATCCACTCTCTTCAAAATGGGAAATCTCCTGGTCCCGATGGATTCTCTAATGAATACTTCAAAACATTTAAGGCTGCTCTATCACCCCACCTGACCAGGGTCTTTAATAAAGCCGCAGAATCTGCAATCCTACCCAAGAGAAGTTAAGAGCTCATATAGTAACACTGCCAAAACCAGGTAAAGACCCCAATACCCCAGCAAATTTTAGGCCCATATCCCTTCTCAACATGGATACCAAAATATATGCAAAATTTCTGGCCAAAAGATTATCGCACTTTATACCTTTACGCATACAGCGAGACCAGATGGGATTTGTGAAGGGGAGACAAACTTATGATGCAACACGGAGGATTATTAATGTGATTAATGTGACACCATGCTGAGAAAACTTGAGCGCCTTCTCTGCTGCTTTCAATAGATGCAGAGAAGGCGTTCGACAGAGTCCATTGGACTTATATAGAAAATAGACATGTGCAGACTGGAATATTTCGTTTCGTTTTTTCGTTTGGAAAATAAATGTTATTTAGTTACTCCCGAAAATAGTTTTGATTTATTTCATTTTTCGTTGGGGAATAGCTTTCATCCGAAAATCCAATAATACTTGGTTTCTGTCGAATGGTCAAAAGAATATTCGACGGAACGTCGAGTCTTTACGTCGAATCGTACATTTCCGTTTGAATACTCCGCCTACAAGAATTCTAATGTTGTATGACTAGGAATAATGTCGAATCTATTTTCTCATAAATCGAAATCTATTCTCTGTAATGTCGAATCTATTATTTCTATAGTGTCGAATCTTTTCTCTATAATGTCAAATCTTTTCCCTATAATGTTGAATCTTTTCCCTATAATGTCGAATCTTTTCTCTATAATGTCGAATCTTTTCCCTACAATGTCAAATCTTTTCCCTATAATGTCGAATCTTTTCCCTACAATGTCAAATCTTTTCCCTATAATGTCGAATCTTTTCCCTATAATGTCGAATCTCTCTATATCGAATTTTTACCGCAACGAAAACGAAAATAAAGCATTTTTTATGTCGGATCTTTCGGTTTTCTTTCTTGTGCTTTCGTTATCGTTTGTTAAAACGATAACGAAAAAACAGATTTTAGGAGGAAAATGCAACGAAAACGAATGCACATGTCTAATAGAAAATGTCTTGGGCAAATTAGGCTTTAAAGGCAGTATACTTAATGCCGTTATGGACCCTCTACTCACCATCTGCACAAGTATACTCGGCAGGTTTTCTATCGACTTCCTTTAATATTTCGAACGGGACCAGACAAGGTTGCCCCCTGTCCTGACGATATTCAACCTAATGATTGAACCTTTGGCCGAAGCGGTCCGCTCTTACCCCCTGATTACAGGCTTCCAGTTTGGCGATAGCAAACACACCATAAACTTATTTGTGGACGATGTAACCCTACTCCTGACCAATCCCCTAGTGTCCCTGAAAGAAGCACATGCACTCCTCACTTCCTTTGGGGAGGCGTCCTATTACAAAGTTAATTTCACTAAATCCTTAATACTAGACTTGGGAGTACCATACCATACAAACGCTGCTTTACAAAAGCAACTTCCATATACGTGGAGCACAAGAGGAATCACCTACATAGGTATCGTCCTGATTAGCAATATTTCCGCACTTGCCAAAACCAACATGATCCCGCTGATCGCCAAGCTCGAGGCCTAGTTCAGAAATATAGCAAAAAAGGAAATATCATGGATGGGTAGAATCTCCGCTTATAAAATGTTGATATTGCCACAAATCCTGTATGTGTTTCACACCCTATCAGTCCATAGACCGTTTCAGTACACTAAGAAACTAGCAGATCTTGGGTGGAAATATATTTGCAATGGTAAGAAAGCTAGATGCTCACGAAACAATTTAATTTCCCACAAGCAGGCAGGGGGAGCAGGACTAGTGGACATTTTTGACTACCTCTGGGCAGTTCGTTTAGACCAAATTAAATACTGGTTAGGAGACACTGAGGTACCACTTTGGGTAGACATAGAAACTGCTTTATCGCCGACTAAAGATTTAACACTGCTACTTTTGGTAGACAGGTGGTTTCAATGGGATATAGCCTTGCTAATTCTTCCAATTCAGACTTCCATAAAGACATGGAGGCTCCTTCTGGAACCTTCAGGCGCAATGTATCCTGGGAGCTTTTGTCATTGCTCCCAGTAGTCATTGTGGAGCCTTGGTGCGAGATTCCGAATGTGGAACACCTACAAAAAACAGCATATTTGTCGTTACCTTTACTGCTGCAGGTCTGTCCCGTACAGAGCAATGTATGTAATATTTAGAATGTGTTTTTTTGCCATCACAATGGGCCGGTAACTTTCAGCGGCGCCGCCCGTTGTCATGGCAACCCAGAAGTTCAGCATTCCTTGCAACTAGGAAGTAAGTGCTTGTGGGCTTCTCATGCCCACAAGCAAAATGGAAACGGTGCTACTATGAAAATGGAAACGGCGCTACTATGAAAATCAAAGTAATCATTCCAGACGAAATCGGAAAGCGGATTAATAAAAACACCAGCGTAGTGAGTAGTCTTTTAATAAACCATATTTGATTTAATGCCCAAAAAAAAGATTTGCTGTGGGAGATCCGCTTTAAAGGGGTTGTAAAGGTATTTTTTTTTTCCCTAAATAGCTTCCTTTACCTCAGTGCAGTCCTCCTTCACTTACCTCATCCTTCGATTTTGCTTTTAAATGTCCTTATTTCTTCTGAGAAATCCTCACTTCCTGTTCTCCTGTCTGTAACTACACACAGTAATGCAAGGCTTTCTCCCTGGTGTGGAGAACGCCTCTTGAGGGGGGAGGGGGCAAACAGGAGTGTCAGGACGCCCACTAACACACAGCCCCTTTCTCTATCTGCAAAGTAGAGAGCGTCCTGACTCTCCTGCACGCCCTCTCCCCCCTCAAGAGGCTTTCTTCACACCAGGGAGAAAGCCTTGCATTACTGTCTGTAGTTACAGACAGAAGAACAGGAAGTGAGGATTTCTCAGAAGAAATAAGGACATTTAAAAGCTAAATTGAAGGATGAGGTAAGTGAAGGAGGACTGCACTAAGGTAAAGGAAGCTATTTAGGGATTTTTTTTTTATCTTTACAAACCCTTTAAGTGATTTAAAAGTAACTGCCATTTTAATAACAAGAATAAAAGCTCCCATAAGCACTGTGGGGTTTCATTGTGACGTGTAACTGCACACAAATTAAGGTGTGGTATTTTGTATATTTACCTGGGTTAAGGCAAAAGAAGTACCTGGAAAAATAACAAAACTTGTACTGGCACCTTTTTATAACACAGCACACCACAATGCACAGTACTGTATGTGTGTTGTGGTTTGTTTCAGTGTGGGCCTATTGTGGTGCTATTCTACATGTTGTATATTAATTGTGCCCCAATGCACTGAACATATACACTCACAAGATACCTTATTAGGTACACCTGTTCAATTGCTTGGTAACACAAATTGCTAATCAGCCAATAACATGGCAGAAACTTAATGCATTTTGGCATGTAGACATGGTGAAGACAACTTGCTGAAGTTCAAACAGAGCATCAGAATGGGGAAGAAAGGAGATTCAAGTGACTTTGAACGTGACATGGTTGTTGATGCCAGATGGGCTGGACTGAGTATTATAAACTGCTGATCTACTGGGATTTTCACGTACAACCATCTCTCAGGTTTATAGAGAATAGCCATAAAAAGAGAAAATATCCAGTGAGCGGCAGTTGTGTGAATGAAAATGCCTTGTTGATGTTAGAGGTCAGAGGAGAATAGGCAGACTGGTTCGAGATGATAGAAAGGCAACAGTAACTCAAATATATACTTGTTACAACTAAGGTAAGCAGGATACCAGCTCTGAATGCACAACACATCGATCCTTGAAGCAGATGGGCTACAGCAGCAGAAGACCACACCGAGTGTCACTCCTGTCAGCGAAGAACAGGACAAATCCAAGGAAAGGGAACGCTGCTCCAGGTGATGATAAATATCCAAGTATATTGGATGGACTGGCTAGCTCCCGCTTACCACAGTAGTATATGGGAAAAGGAAAAGAGTTACGACTGCACACCACCATTGATCCAACAATGATTTATTGTATCAATTGTGTCAACATGGACTGCCACCAGGACATAGAACACAGAAACAGGTGACGCGTTTTACTCTTAACTGCTTCTTCCGAGTTAAGTGTGAAACACGTCACCTGTTTCTGTGTTCTATGTTCTGGTGGAAGTCCATGTTGACACAATTGATAAAATAAATCATTGTTGGATCGATGGTGATGGCCAGCTGTACCTCTTCCTTTTCCCAGCTAAGAACAGGAAACTGAGGCTACAATTCGCACAGGCTCACCAAAATTGGACAATAGAAGAATGGCCAAGTGTTACCTGGTCTTATCAGATGGCAGGGTCAGCATGTGGCATAAACAACATGAAGGCATGGATCCATCCTGTCTTGTATAAACGGTTCAGGCTGGTGGTGGTGATGTACTAGTGTGGGGGATATTTTCTTGCCATACTTTGGGTTTAGTGCCAACTGAACATTTTTTAATCTCTTTCCACCCTGTGAATAGCAAATTGACGTCCGGGAAGTGGTTGCATTATCCTGACTGGACGTCATATGGCGTCCAGCAGGATAACAGCTGCCGCGCCCGTAGGGGCATGCATCGCGGTGATCGGTGGTGCGGTGCGGAGGCTCTTTACCGCGTGATCAGCTGTGTCCAATTATAACTGATCACAATATAAACAGGAAGAGCCGCTGATCAGTTTTTCCTCACTCCTGTCTGACAGACACGAGTAGAAGAGAGCCGATCTGCTGCTCTCCTGACAGGGCCCAGGACCACCAGGGATGGGCATCCACACTGGACCACCAGGTATGCCCCCTAGACCACCAGAGAAATGCAAATCTGTGCCAAGGCAGCTGTCAATCAATGCTCAGGCAGTTGCCAACCAGTGCCCACCCAAGATCCCTGCCAGTGCCAGTGCTACCAGGGATAAGCATGAGTGCCACATGTCGGTGCCATGTATCAATGCCCATCAGTGCCACCCATAAGTACCCATCATTGCAGCCTTTCAGTGCCCATCAGTGTCGTCTATCAGTGCCAATCAGTGTCACCCATGAGTTCCCATCAGTGCCGCCCTTAAATCCCCATCAGTGCTGCATATCAGTGCCACTCATCAGTGCCGCCTACCAGTGCCCATCGTCAGTGCCCATCAGTGCCACCTCATTGGTGCTGCCTCATCGGTGCCGCCTTAGTGCCTGTCAGTGTCACCTTATCAGTGTCCATCAGTGAAGGAGAAAACATACTTATTTACAAAATTTTATAACAGAAAAAAAAAGATCTCCATCCAATAGAGCACCTTTGGCATGTGATGAAACGGAAAAATTCACATAATGAATGTACAGCCGACAAATCTGCAGCAACTGTGTGATGCTATCATGTCACTATGGACCAAAATCCAACACCTTGTTGAATTTATGCCACAAAGAATTAGGGGAGTTCTGAAGGCAAAAGGGGTCCAACCCGGTACTAGCAAGGTGTACCTAATAAAGTGTCCAGTCAGCATATGTCGCAATCAATATCTGGGTTGGAGAGATTTGTCTAGAGTTCCTCTTTACAGTGATTGCACAAATTGGTGTTCAAAGCAAAATGATTTATTGATCTGAATTCCATGGTATTCCAAGGTATTAGAAGAATGGGCGAAGGAAAAAGGACTCATTTCACTTTCTCTCAATTTATATCCAACAAAAGATTTCCTTTGGCTTTGCATTCCAGCTTCTTGGCACAGCCCTCCTCAGCCAATTAAAACTTCAATGCAGCAACATCCTATAAAACAGGGAAGGAAAGCTTTGCAATTCTTTGTTTATTGAAAGCATTAAAAAAAAAAAAAAAAGGATAAATAGAAACAACATTCGTAAGAGATGTCAAAGGAGCGGAGGAGAAACTGACATTCCTATACAAGATTTTTTTTCTTTTTTTTTTTCAAGGCGTTGTTATTCACTGTAAAAACAAACAGCACTAGATTAAGTGTGGGGCACTCACATTACAAACGATACTGTATTCTGGATTTCTCATCAAGAAACAGGTTCCAAGTCAGACATGTTGCCAAATATGATTTAACTGTTTGCAGCGTCAAGCTAACCTCCTTCCCTAGGCACTTAATGGAAGTGTTTACGCATTGTTGCACAAAAGGTGGCCCAGACGGTAGATGGCGGTTGGAAGAGTAATCACATTTTTTGTCATGGTATTAAACTTGCACAATCGTATAGGCTGAGCATGCATGTTTATGCACATAGCAGACATCTTCATTACTCACTTATATGTAAAACAATAGTAGTGACTAGCCAGTAAAATTTAGTCCTGCTAATTAATTCCTCTCTTCAAACTGGCAAGGAGGCATCTTCAAAAGCTGCAGAGCACCGCCAGACTTACAACAGTTAGTTGATACAATATATGCCCAAAAGTATGTTGACATCTGGCCATTACACCTACAGTGGGGATCGAAAGTTTGGGCACCCCAGGTAAAAATTTGTATTATTGTGCATAACGAAGCCAAGGAAGGATGGAAAAATCTCCAAAAGGCATCAAATTACAGATTCAACATTCTTATTATATGTCAAAAAAAGTTAGGCCCCGTACACACGTCCGAGCTTCTCGGCAGAATCCAGCGAGAAGCTCGCTGGGATCCGTATTCTGCCAAGAAGCTCGATCGTGTGTACGTTTTCTCCGAGAAAACTGTCGAGCAAGGCATCGAGCTAAAATAGAGAGCAGGTTCTCTATTTCCTCGATGGGCCATCGGGACTAATGGCTCGACACCTTTTTCGACAGCCTGGTCGACGAACTCGACGGCCGGCCGAGAACCTCGTCGGGCGGAACGATGAGTTTAGCCCGACGAGGTTCTCGTACGTGTGTACGCGGCCTTAGAGTTTATTTCCATCAGTTTGGGCACCCTGCAGAATTTATAGCATGCACTGCCCCCTTTGCAAAGTTGAGACCTGCCAGTGTCATGGATTGTTCTCAATCATCGTCTGGAAAGACCAGGTGATGTCAATATCAAAGGTTTTAAATGCCCAGATGCATCTGACTTTGCCCCAACAATCAGCACCATGGGTTCTTCTAAGCAGTTGTCTAGAAAACTGAAACTGAAAATAGTTGACGCTCACAAAGCTGGAGAAGGCTATAAGAAACTAGCAAAGCGTTTTCAGCTGTCAATATCCTCTGTTGGGAATGTAATTAAGAAATGGCAGTCATCAGGAACAGTGGAAGTCAAAGCAAGATCTGGAAGACCAAGAAAAATATCAGACAGAACAGCTCGCAGGATTGCGAGAAAAGCAATTCAAAACCCACGTTTGACTGCACGATCCCTCCAGAAAGATCTGGCAGACACTGGAGTTGTGGTACACTATTCCACTATGAAGAGATACTTGTACGAATATGGTCTTCATGGAAGACTCATCAGAAGAAAACCTCTTCTACGTCCTCACCACAAAATTCAGAGTTTGAACTTTGCAAATGAACATATAGACAAGCCTGATGCATTTTGGAAACAACTTCTGTGGACCGATGAGGTTAAAATATAACTTTTTGGCCGGAATGAGCAAAGGTACGTTCGGAGAATAAAGGGCACAGAATTTAATGAAAAGAACTTCTGTCCAACTGTTAAGCATGGGAGTGGATCAATCATGCTTTGCGGTTGTATTGCGGCCATTGGCACAGGGAACATTTCACGAGTAGAAGGAAAAATGGATTCAATAAAATTTCAGGTAATTTTGAATGGTAACTTGATGCCATCTGTGAAAAAGCTGAAGTTAAAGAGAGGATGGCTTCTACAAATGGATAATGATCCTAAACACACCTCAAAATCCACGGGGGATTACATCAAGAGGCGTAAACTGAAGGTTTTGCCATGGCCTTCACAATCTCCTGACCTCAACATAATTGAAAATCTATGGATAGACCTTAAAAAAGCAGTGCGTGAAAGAGAGCCCAGAAATCTCAAAGAACTGGAAGGCTTTTGTAAGGAAGAATGGGCAAAGATACCTCAAACAAGAATTGAAAGACTCTTGGCTGGCTACAAAAAGCGTTTACAAGCTGTGATACTTGCCAAAGGGGGCAGTACAAGATATTAACTCTGCAGGGTGCCCAAACTTTTGCAGACGCCATTTTTTTGTTTTCTGTAATTTTGAAAGTGTAAATGATGGAAATAAAATTTTACTTTTTTTGACATATTATAAGAATGTCTAATTTGTAATTTGATGCCTTTTGGAGATTTTCCATCTTTCCTTGGCTTCGTTATGCATGCACATTAATACAAATTTTTACCTGGAGTGCCCAAACTTTTGATCCCCACTGTATATTAGCTTGTTTGACATCCTATTTTAAAACAATGGTCTTAAAGGGGTTGTAAAGGTAAAAAAAAAAAATGTTTCCCTTAATAGCTTCTTTTACCTTAGTGCAGTCCTCCTTCACTTACCTAATCCTTCCATTTTGCTTTTAAATGTCCTTATTTCTTCTGAGAAATCCTCACTTCCTGTTCTTCTGTCTGTAACTACACACAGTAATGTGAGGCTTTCTCCCTTGTGTGGAGAAAGCCTCTTGAGGTGGGAGGGGGCGAGCAGCAGGGTCAGGACGCTCTCTACTTTTCAGATAGAGAAAGGAGCTGTGTGTTAGTGGGCGTCCTGACGCTCCTGCTCGCCCCCTCCACCCTCCACACCAGGGAGTAGTTTAACAGCATATATCAACTCCACGGCCGTATGGGGGACCCGGGCAGATGACAATGGATTCAATCCAAGGGATACCTCATGGATGGTCCTCAGTACAGGTGCAGGTAACACAAACCATATAGGGACCGCACATAGTGTAAAACCATCGAGGAAATGTAATAACGAATAAAAAAATCTACTTACAAACGAAAATGACAATCGATCATAAAAACAGATGCCGGCCGGCAACAAGAGGAGCCCTTCCTCGTAACGTAGAGCGTGGTGGCGTCACTGCACGCCGTATACGCAGGGTTTTACACTATGTGCGGTCCCTCCATTCTTTCGTTATATGGTTTGTGTTACCTGCACCTGTACTGAGGACCATCCATGAGGTATCCCTTGGATTGAATCCATTGTCATCTGCCCGGGTCCCCCATACGGCCGTGGAGTTGATATATGCTATTAACCTACTACCTGCTGGTAAGCCTCTGTCCATGTGGTGGTGGCTCACTGGATCTTACTTAGCACCTGGGTGTTGCATGTCGTCAAGCACTAATATTTGGACTTTATTCCTTCACTCACAAGGTCTTTTGTTGTTTTGTGTTTATTGACTTAATTGGCGCAGTTTTTTCTCTTTCTATAATGCTGATGCGGCCCACGATGAAATTGAGTTTGACACCCCTGCAGTAATGCATTCACTGCTAGTAGGTGTCACTGTTAGTAAAAATGTTTATATATAATTACTGAATATGCTATACAGGTATATAGTATATCTATCATTATCTTCAATACAAGAAACTGAAGAACTGTTACAATAAAACAAAGCTTGATGAGAGCATAAAATATGGCTCTCATACAGTACTGGCTCATCACCCTGTCATTCATTTATTTGCAATAGACCCAAGGCAGCACTGAGTTATTATTGGACTTCCAGAGTTGCTCTATTTTAAGTCTATTGTTTAGCCTAGGGTCCAGGACTATGGATAACCATGTTCCCAGTACAGGAAAAAAGATCTTTATGGGATATTCTTTGACAGGCCCCATCCAAGTGCTAAATCTGAGAATGCTGGAACTGTCCATACACAATGAATGATGCTCATGACTACAAGTTATACACAAATGCAACAGCTTTTAGTTAACCCTGAGAAAAAAAATTGTACAGAATATTTTTCATGCTACGCTTGCAGAGCTACACAAACCTAAACAGTGCTTTTAGTGTGCTCTCCTGTATAATCATCCCAAGAGTGCTGTTACAGTTTCAAATTCTCAAGCCAAAAGTTCAAAAGCCAAATAAATAACTTCACAAAAGTAATTTCAACTTTGACATGGTCATTAAAATATCAAATATGACACTTACCTTGAGAACGGTATAATTCTTTCTTGGCCCAAAATGATGTTTGATAAACAATTGCTAATTGAGAACAGGACCTGTCATGGGCCCATGGGTGATACCGTGCCAAGTCTTTGTTCAAACACTACGGCCAAAATGTTTTTTCTTCCTAATACTTCATCATTGAGTTGTTCTGTGTTACAGAGACGTGGTCCCTGAGGAATACAACATCACCCATCTGGAACACAAGATACAGGAAATTGTGACTGTCAATAGCTATATCCTAACTTATAGCTTTTATTGTGTAGCCATTTTAACACCCTGACCCGGTAAATACAACCATATGTCGGAGAATTGAGTACAGGCTCAACAAATCGGTCTCATGCATAAAACAAATTAGGATTTCATTTACATGGTATTAAAAAACAGCACTTGAAAAATAATGTAATCTGAGTTTAAAAAAGCTTTTCTTTATTGCATAATTAGATGACAAAGAAAATTGAAGCCATGACATTTAAGTTGGGCATTTTTTTTTAATTAGCTGTAAAAAAAAGAAATGTACTTTGTGTAACTTCATTATGCTGTAATAGCTGTCCTGTGTCAGCAACACATTGAACAGCTGGACATTCGATCTTACAGAGAGTACAATGGTTTACCTGATGAAGTCACGTGTCCTGACTTAACGCGTGGCAGAGGCTGACGTAGACGCATACCGGAAGTGAAGTGAGAAGGCGCACTCCTGCTTTTTATCTTTATCCCTAATCCCCCTATTCCTGAGTTTATTGGTCAGACAGACCAGACAGACCAGTTTCATCGGACCAGTTCGATGGTGTGTACGGCCCATCAGACCGTTGTCCGTCGGACCAAAGTTTTAAAACTTGCTTTAAAACCTGTCTGATGGACACCTGTCCGTCGGACCAAAACGATGGTTAGTACACAAAAGCATCGGACCAAAAACCAGCGCATGCTCAGAATCAAGTCGACGCATGCTTGGAAGCATTGAACTTCGTTTTTTCATCACGTCGTTGTGTTCTACGTCACCACGTTTTGGTCTGAACGGATTTTGGTCCAATGGTGTGTACGCACATCAGACAAGTTCAGAGTTGTCTAATGAAAACGGTCAGTCGGACAAGTTTCATCGGACCTGTCTGAGCGTGTGTACGCGGCCTCAATAAATAGAATCCAATTTCTCAAATTGTCAAAGGCAAAACTTGTTCTTTTCATTTTGGATAGAGTAAGGAAGGGTTATAATCCCGTCATTATTTTTCCCATCTTTTTACCATTGGAGAGATTTCTCTTCACTTCCTGTCCCATAGCAAAAAGAGGAAGTGAGAGGAAATCACTAGAACTAGTTACTCCATTGGAAGGTTCCCCCTCTCTTTTTGTTCCGATGTCAATCTAAAATTTGAGATTTTATTTTACTTTCACTTTCAGTGATAATAGTAAGCAGGGCAAATTAAGAGGCTGAATCTTCCTAACAGGGACACAGGCAGCAATAATAGCTGACCAGTGTTTTAATCCCTCTCCACTCTATCCAAAATTAAAAATTAAATGTTGCCTTTAGCAACACTTTTCAGTGATACTATAGTTTTATAGTTACAAATAACAAATATGTCATACTTACTTGCTCTGTGCAGTGGTTTTGAACTCAGCAGCACAGATCCTCCTCTTCTTGGGTCCCTCCTTGGCTCTCCTGGCCCCTCCCTACTGTTGAGTGCCCCCACCTCAAGCAGCTTGTTATGGATGCATCTGAGCCAAGCCATAGCTCCGTGTGTCCACTCACCACAGGAATAACAACAATCAAGGCATTAGGGCAGACATGTTTTACACAGTATTGTGTGCTTAATCAATCATTGCCATTACCAATGATTAAGCACACTATACTGTGTGAAACATGTCTCCCCTGAAGCCTTGATTGTCATTTTTCCTGTGGTGTGTCACTTGGCTGGATCAATAAAGACTCATATTCATCATCTTGGAGTGCAGGTTTTTTTTCCTTATTGCAACATCGCTGGATCTAGCTGGACATGAGGTAAGTATTAGATGGGGTCCCTTAAGTGCCTTCAGGGGGTAAGAGGGTGCTTACGGAGCTCTTTAGGTTTTGTGCACCTGGAGAACCATAGAAATTAAAACTAAAGATGTTTCAAGTCGACATATGTACACTTTAAAAGGCAACAGAGTCAGGCCAAGTTGCTTGTGTTAACATGGCATATTAAAAATGGTATGTTCTCTCATTCCTGTGTTATTTGTTTGCATTAGAAAGTAGAGCAAAATCCATGAAATGCATTCATTGAGATACTTCACTTCACTTTACTGGCCTCTTCACTGCTCTCCATCCTGAAACAATGGAATGAAGGGGGAGCAAGGGAGCACATGGGGGACCCGGGCAACAGAGGGTAGAGGAACAGGGAAAGGAGGGGTGGCATATATTAGTACCGATCCCCTATATTTTCCTCCTGTAGCAGCTGAATGTCGACAAAGGGGAGGAGGAGGAGAAGCCTACTTTCAGCTGCTGCAGGAGGAAAATACAGATCGGTTCCACAATATTCAACCCCCCGCCACCTCTCCTGTCCAGGTTCTGAGGGTCGGCAAGGAAGGATTGCGGTTTACCTGTCACCTGCCCACCATTGACAGGTTGCCATTCCCAGGATTAGGATGTGCTCAGGCACACCCCTTGCGCACGCCTATGTCCGTTTGGCATGGGCATTCATATTTGCAGCCTATCCCACCGGCCACACCTATTAGGATTTCAGGGCTTATAAAAGCTCATGGAGCTTTGACTTCCTGGAAACCCTAAGTGCTTTTAGGGCTGGTTCACACCAGGGGCAATCCAGTGTGTGTTTTATTATGCATTAAAAATGCATGGACAGTGTTTAACATGGATTCCAATGGCCCTAGTTCACACCAGGGTAGTGTGTTCCAGTGCAATCAACAAAAGTTGAACATGTTTCATTTTTTTTGTATGGATAGCATCTGGAACGTGGCAAAATGCATCAAAAGTGCCCTGGAATATGCATGCCCTCAGTTGAGATGAAAAAAAAAAGAGGGGTGAAAATGCACCAGCATGCATCAAAAATGTGCAGAAACGCATCCAGAACACAGAAATTGTGGTGTAAACCGGCCATTACTGCATGATGATATACTATGGAACTCCGTTCTCTATTTCAGACTTCAAGTACACAATGGAAAACTGAAAGGAAGGGACTGATTGGCTGTTTTGGGGAACAGTTAGACACGTTCATGGATAAATGTCTAAATCCTTTAAATGCTGACACTCACTGTCAAAATCTTACCGTAAACTACAAGTAATTAGTACATTTCTAATAAAGGATACAAAACTTTTACTGTCGTTAGGTTTTTGGGCCTTTGCCATGTGTCAGGGTGGGCCTTTCAAAATATTACACAGAAAAACATGTGGAGGCAAAGAAAAAAAAATCCTAATAACTCAAAATGCTACAACGCAAAGGCAGTCATGAAAACGATTTTGTATCATAAAGAAACCACTCAAGAGACAGGATAATTACTCATTTATATCAGCCATTGGAGGTTTGTCATGATTAAATATCCCAGAATTAGCAAAGCTTGGAGATTAGCTCATAATTACAACCATTTTGTAACTGCCGGGTCATCCCACACACAAAAACCTTCTAGAAAGTGACACGTTTATTAACATTTAACAGAACATTTTCACTGGCCATGTATTTTTTTTGCAAGATTCTTATCAGGCTATTAGTTAATTTTGGAAGTGAAATGTTTTAGAACAACACATTGTTCAAAAGATGAAAGGCTTCTGAGAATCAGAGAGTCTGAATTCCATCCAGGCAGTGTTTAAATGATTCCCTTTCTCTTTAGGTCAGAAAATCCTCTGTAAATTCTTCAATAGTTTGCTTGATAGACAAGATGGCACCACCGTGAGGGAACACCCAGCCAAGGCTGCTTCAAAAAGCTGAAATGTAAGAGGCTGAAATTAGTTATCTCTTCACAAATGTTAACAGGGGGAAGAAAAGGAGAAGAGAAAAACGTGGACAAATGTTTCCAATTTAATATTGATGGGTGGTATGAGGTGGTAGAAATGTATCTCACAACTCGGAGATCTGAGTTGTTGAGCATATTGGATTAATAAAACTACTTCAGTTTTTTGGATTTGTTTGAAACATGCTGATTATCGGTCTAAGGTTGTGTAATGTGCTTTCCTTGTTGTGAAATGGCAGGAAGTTCTAAAATACGCACATCCACACACCCAGCTTCTAAGAGACACACTGAAACGTGGAGGGCTTTATGGGTTACTATATGGAGAGCATAGCAGCGTTTGTAAAAGTAACTGCAATGTTGAAGGCTTGTGTTCGATTTAATGCTAAAAGCGTAACAATATCCATATTATCTGATGGGCTGTTATGGAGCCTGGGGCTCCCTGTGTCTACAGTCACAATCCAGATACATTTCTTGGATCCTTTATCCCATGCAACCATGCAAATCCCTGCATCTTGGTTAGCTTATTTCAACATTAATCAGAGTTGGGACTTTACCCAAGGCCCAAGAGGAGAAACTTTCTATATTCAACAAACTCCAAAGCCCATCGACCCCCTTGCCTATGGAACTACAACAACCCCAAGTACTGCAGAAAATCTTTTTTTTAACTAAAGTTAAAGCGGAGGTTCACCCTAAATAGAAACTACTGCTTAATCAGAGCACATAAGTGTGTATATAAAACGTTTGGTATCCATAATGTTATATACCATTACAAATACCTTTAATTCTAAGTCAATAGGAGGCACTTCCTGGTATTCCTCCCACGGGAGTGGGCGTTTCGCTTAATCTCTCATTGCCCTAGTGTTTTCTGGGACTATTTCTCAATGTCTCCTGGGAGCACAGCGTCACGCTTCCCAGGAGATGATTCATAAGGCAAATAGACGAAATATCGCGTGATTTTACTCCTACAGCCGGTAACGTGATGAGGAAGGATCCAAATCTGCCATTTTAATTGTTGGCAATCAGGTGAAATCTGCCATTAAACACCTGGAGATGCTGAAGAACCGTCACATACAGTCACAACCGCATACCGTCACAACGGGGCGTGCACTTTTCATTGTGGCCGCCGTTGTGATGGCAACCGAGAAGTGTTGACGGCGCTGGTCGCCGTCAACATGGCCCATGCGCAGGATACAGCGGTGAATGCTGGGATATCAGCATTCACCAATTCCCGGAAGTATTTGCATGTGGGCTTCACAATGCCCACAAGCAAGATTAAATTGTGCACGCTCCAGAAAAGGGCACGCTCCAGATGACGTCAGCACGACGAAATCAGTAGAGCGTTCGTTCCTCTGAGCTACAGCACTCATTTCTCAAGGCTTTTATACTACATGCTAAATGTGAGTACCCATTTTGTCAGAAATAAAGTTTATTATTTGTGAAACGGTATCACACTATTGGGCGCTTTTGTTTGTCTTCTCTATGAGCGGTTGAACGGTTGGACAGATCCCATGTGAGAAAACCTGACAGATATAGAAGTGTGGACACTTGTTGTGAGAGTTTATTACCCCTGTAGGGGTGATTGGATCCGGTGAGTGCGGGACCACTGAGTGATCCACTGACGGCTATATCTGCATGAAGCACCTATCACTTTATTTTGCATGAAGCAATTTTGAAAATAATTTTTCTGCATATAGCAAGATTGGAAATTGGACTTTCTTGGAATATTATTATCATCATTTTATTTATGACATATTGAAGCACCTATCACTTTATTTTGCATGAAGCAATTTTGAAAATAATTTTCCTGTATATAGTAAGATTGGAAATTGGACTTTCTTGGATTATTATTATTTTCATTTTATTTTGTTTTTATTATATGTAATATCAATACTGCAGTTATCATTACAAGGATTTTCACTATATAGCATCTTACATTTATAGTCACAGTACTTGCACTGTTTTTGGCAACACTTTTTTGCACTAACATATTAATTTAAGTAGGTGCCATCACCTGCTATCTACACTTAAAGATAGGAAATGTACTGCACTCATTTTTATAAATCTGCTTGTATCGCCGAATATCATTGCGGATGGCTACAAAATCAAGACAAGTGAGTACAAGCTTTACTATGTTTAAAGCAACATTATGCTTAGCATGCAACATTTTTTATTTTCATTTAAAACATCAAACATAATAGTTAAAAAGACCCCATAAGTCTCTAAAATAAATCCTACCTAAAGTTCCCTGTTAGAGAAGGGCTATTATACTCAGTCTCAGTCTCAGGCCTCGTACACACGGGCAAGAATCTCCTCTGGAAAAAAATTGTGTTTTCTTGAGGAGATTCTTGGCAAGAATCTCTTGCTGCCCAAGTGTGCACACCGACCTTTCAACAGAACCGCAGTTCTGTTGAAAGGCAAAAACGCAGTGACGTCATTGCGTCACATTCGATGCCGTCGCCCCCATCTTGCTGCACCCTACCTATGCCTAGGAAGCCTATGCCTAGGAGTAATGAGTAAGCATCTATCTATGATGTGAAACATGTCAGCTTTTTTGTCCCCTGTGTCCACTTTCTACTATTGATTGCAGGGTTGCATGAATTTTTTAATGTAATACAGCTTTGGATCTGCTTCTGATGGTGGACTCAACTTCTGATGGTGGGGTGGCTCTTGACATCTAATATATGGGGAGGGGATGCGCTGAACATCGAATCTTACGATTGCAACCGGCAATTTAAAAGGCAACCATAATGCTGATGTGGCCCTCGATGAAATTGTGTTTGACATCCCCTGATGTAGAGCAATTAGGTTTATTTTTATTTTTTAAATAAAGGGTGTAGATTAGTTAACAGCTGCCCCCACCCAGAGATCAGCTTTAATAAACACCCATGTTCACACATTTATCTATGCCTTTCCTTCTCACAGTCTTCCAGTCTTTTTTATTATGTAATGCAAGGAACCTTGCTGAGTTTAGAATGGCTTTTTATTTTTACATAAGTTGCACATTTAACTGCATGGTGTGAAGTTTATATGAACCTCTTCCTAGAATAGTAGTCTAGGAACACTGGTCTCTGTGTTTTTTGGATGGCGCGTTGTTCTCATTGGTGTGAAAACTCATTTCAAATTTTGTCTGCGGTATTTGGTTGGTGTAGAATTCATCTTGTTGACAGCCCCAAAACTTCTGTGAAATAAGTCTGCAGGAATGTAAAATAATGAATGTCGAAAAAAATCTACTATAGATAATACATCCCAGGTGATGCCGGTAATTACAATTTCAAGTGTTGCAGAGGCAACACCATGTGGTGGCAGTCCTGCTGTTAATAGCTGAACTGGAGGAGAGGAAAGTGGAGGAGTTGCCATAAAGCCTAAACGGTGCACCTTTTTTTAGAATACACAACAGAAAAAGGGAAGAAGTAGTGTACAGTAGTTAAATGGGGGTAGGAATATTTCTCTGAGGATAGCTGAGTAGACTATGGTCAGCAGTCTCCAGAATGGGAGACTATATTGTAAACACATTTGTACTAAAGGATGATAAAATATCATAACCAGTCAGGGCTGGTGCAAGGATTTTTGACACCCTAGGCGAAACCTAATTTTGACGCCCCCCAGCTCCACCCCTGACCCCACCCCCTTTACTCTGCCCATGTATACCCCACCTTTTTAATGAAGCACCCATCAAATGCAGCTTCACCATTTCCTATCAATTGCAGCCTACCAGCGCCCATCAAATGACTCCCGAATGTTTGCTTGCTTTCATTCATTCAGGAGTCAGAACACAGACACAGTCCTCTGCCGCTGCTGCGCCTCTGACACTATGTGCGAATAGAGTGGCGGCTACTTGCTGATTCTGAGACTTATTTGCTTGCTGCAGAGAGAAGAGTATAGGAACACCAGTGGCTAGGCACCCTAAGCGGCTGCCTAGTTTGCCTAGTGGTAGCACCGGCTCTGTAACCAATTTAGGGTTACCGCATGTTTTGGAACTTAGATGGCTTTATTCACATGGACTGCCAGGGGGCTTTAAAAGAAGGTGGATAAGTCACAGTTTTATCACCCTCAACTGATAAAAACAGAAAAGTGTAGCGCTAAAATTATGTGAAAATTAAATATATCATACAATGAAGTATCATATGAGCTATAAGGAGTGACAATTCAAAAGTACATATATTGTATTGAGTGTGGCATTGAAGCCCAAAAACAGTTCATAGAAATGTGAAATAACTAAAAAGTGTCTCAATCTGAGTGTCCAAATAAATGTGACAACAATGGAAATAGTGTTGATAGCAGGTCCACCACCAAGGTAATTGAGGGGGCTTACCGGAAAGTGTGGACTCAACTAAGTGATAAACTTAATGAGTCACTGAGGCATATGTTATGATGACAGCCAGGCAATAGACCTCCCAATGATAAGAAGTGAACGAAATCTCAAAGCGAATCAATTCTCCTCTGCTGCCTCTTCCAGCAACGTCTTCCCTCTACTGCCTCCCGACTCACCCTCAACTGCCTACTGAAATTCAGAAATGCAGCCACCCAGGTCCTTACACATTTGGCTAGTGGTAGCACCACCGAACAAAACCCATTCAAGTGAAATGATTTGCAACCATGTGCAAAGAACGTAGCTGCGGAGTAGTAGGTTGGCATTTTATGATGGGGAAAACAACATATTACCTCCTCACCCCCTGTCAAACGCCTTCTGAAAATTGATCTACTACCAATCGCATTACAGAGGGTTTGCAACATGTGTGAAGGAACCCTAGGACTCTTAGTGGCTGTAAAGAAATGCATGAGGAGTCAGAATTGGTTTGCCCTGCATCCCCAAAACAGCACCCTTTTATTTTACATTAACCATAAATAGTTTTACATTAGATGTGTGAATCAATTAATGTTAATAAAGTCACCGGATTAAATGGCTTATACCCATGAGTCCGCAAAGGACTGAGCTCAATTATTACTAAGCCATTGTTTCTCATTTCTGGAGCCATTTTACAGACTGGCTTGGTACCAACAGACTAGCATTAACCACTTCCCCACCGCGCCATAAGCATTTTACTGCTACGGCGCGGTGGAGTTGCTTTGACACGACGTCCCTGGGACGTCCTCGTGCACTTCCGCGATTGCGCGTCCCCTGGGACGCGCTCGCGAAAGTGTCCGTGCTCGCCGGGTCTAGAAGACCCGGCGCATCACGGATCACGGTAAATTGCCGCTGATAGCGGCCGTTTACCACGTGATCGCGCCGTCGAATGACGGCGCGATCACTTGTAAACAAACCGGCGTCATTTGATGCCGCCGGTTCCTCCCTCTCCTCGCTCTCCGCTCTGTACCGTTCGGTACAGTGTGCGAGGAGAGGGGGGGGGGAGCGGGGTGTCAGCAGCTGAGCTGTGGCTGGATCTGTGACAAATGCAGTCACAGATCCAGCCATCCCTCAAAACATCCCAGCTCTGCAATCCCCTAGTACCCTGCAATCCCCCCAGTACCGAACAATCCCCCAGTACCCAACAATCCCCAGTACCCCACAGTACCCCACAATCCCCCAGTACCCCACAATACCCCAGTACCCCACAATACCCCAGTACCCCACAATACCCCACAATACCCCAGTACCCCACAATACCCCAATACTCAACAATACCCCAGTACCCCACAATACCCCAGTACCCCACAATACCCCAGTACCCCACAATACCCCACAATACCCCAGTACCCCACAATACCCCAATACTCAACAATACCCCAGTACCCCACAATACCCCAGTACCCCACAATACCCCAATACTCAACAATACCCCAATACTCAACAATACCCCAATACTCAACAATACCCCAATACTCAACAATACCCCAATACTCAACAATACCCCAATACCCCGTTACTCGGCAATACCCCGATACTCGGCAATACCCCGATACTCGGCAATACCCCGATACTCGGCAATACCCCGATACTCTGCATGATACTTTGCAATACCCCAATACTCGGCAATACCCCAATACTCGGCAATACCCCAATACTCGGCAATACCCCAATACTCTGCATGATACTCGGCAATACCCCAATACTCGGCAATACCCCAATACTCGGCAATACCCCAATACTCGGCAATACCCCAATACTCGGCAATACCCCAATACTCTGCATGATACTCGGCAATACCCCAATACTCGGCAATACCCCAATACTCGGCAATACCCCAATACTCTGCAATACCCCAATACTCTGCAATACCCCAATACTCTGCAATACCCCAATACTCTGCAATACCCCAATACTCGGCAATACCCCAATACCCTGCATGATACTTTGCAATACCCCAATACTCTGCAATACCCTGCGCGATACTCTGCAATACCGCCTATGGAGATTTTTAAGTAGCGAAGTTTGGCGCCATTCCACGAGTGTGCGCAATTTTGAAGGGTGACATGTTGGGTATCTATTTACTCGGCGTAACATCATCTTTCACATTATGAAAAAAAATTGGGCTAACTTTACTGTTTTGTTTTTTTTTTTTTTTAGCACAAAACAGTTTTTTTTAAAAACACGCGTTCAATAAATTTCTGCGAAAATACCGTGCGCGATAAAAAGTTGCAACAACCGCCATTGTATTCTCTAGGGTCTTTGCTAAAAAAGCATATATAATGTTTTGGGGTTCTATGTAATTTTCTAGCAAATAAGTGTTGATTTTTCCATGTAGGAGAGAAAAGTCAGAATTGGACTGGGTGTTCCAGAACGCCTGATGGCGCTCCCTGCATGTTGGGCCTCTGTATGTGGCCACGCTGTGTAAAAGTCCCACACATGTGGTATCGCCATACTCGGGAGGAATAGCAGAATGTGTTTTGGGGTGTAATTTGTGGTATGCATATGCTGTGTGTGAGAAATAACCCGCTAATATGACAGAAACAAGTTTTTTTTTTTTTTTTTTACAGAATTTTCAGTCGTTTTTCTTTTATAGCGCAAAAAATAAAAAACCCAGAAGTGATCAAATACCACCAAAAGAACGCTCTATTTGTGTGAAAAAAAGGACAAAAATTTAAAATGGGTAGAATGTTGTATGACTGAGTAATTGTCATTCATATTGTGAGAGCACCGAAAGCTGAAAATTGGTCTGGTTAGGAAGGGTGTTTAAGTGCCCAGTGGTCAAGTGGTTAAGCAAATATGTCATTTAAATATAAAAAATAAAAAGCAATCAAGGTCTTCACCCAGGAACTCCAGGCCAATAATTCACCATCTGTTATAGAAAATATATTTTAGGGGTTGCTAAGGGACCTCATACAAGAGTATGTGATAAAAAATAATATCATAAGTGATAGCCAGCATGGATTTATGAAAGACAGATGTGGTCAAACAAACTCACTTTCTTTTCCCATAGAAAGAAGCATAAACGTGTACAGGATTGTAGGATCATAGCTAAGGATGTAGGGTAATTCAGATTTACTAATGTATTCAAATCAGTTTTTCACAGGCACCTAATGTATAACCTGAAATATACTGTATATCTGGACAAAATAAAAAATAAATAACTTAGTAAATCTCTTCAATACGAATCCAGAGAGCTTGTAACTTGCTGTTTGAGCTCCCAACTCTGCCTTTGCTGTACTAAAATCCCAAGCAGTTGGTTTAGTGCTTCCTGGAACATCTCTCCTTATTATAAAGAGGTTCAGAATATTAAAGCCTAAAGTGGATCATAGATGGATCGAAATTTGATTCATGCATGGCAGTCCAAGTTGAAAAGCTTCTTGATCATCAGCTGCAGCCAATTGGGCACCTCCAATTTGTGGATGGAGGAATCCCTTTGTTTTGGTTTTATCAGCCCACTGGCTGGTCGAAAACAACAATAGGATTTTTAAATACAGCTTACTAGTGTTGCTCAGGAATATTCGCATTGCGAATATTCGTTACGAATATTGCATATTCAAATATTCGCGAATAAATCGAATATCGCGGTGAATATTCGCTATCGCGAATATTCGTATTTTTTCAAATTTATTTTTAAAACAGATCACATCCTAGTGATCTCCATCGATGTCTAAAAGCATTGCTGGTATGATTAGAGACCCTGGGCCGAGTAGCTGAGGCGATCCTTTTATGTTGCCGAATATTCGCAATGCGAATATTCGTATTACGAATATTCGCGAATGCGTTCTCTGCCCTTCTGTGTTTTGTGTATAAAAAAAAAAAAAAATTAGCTTTAGTTTAGTCATATAAGTTTGTGTAAGTAGAGTTAGTGTTTAGTGCCTATTAGTTTAGTAATCCAGGAAATGATCTCCGTTTTCGCGCGTTGATGAGAATTTCGCAATCAATTTCGCATTCGCACTAGCAAAATTTCGCAAATTTTTTTTTTTTTGATAAAATATCACGAATATTTGATATAAACGAATATTCGAGAATACGTTCTCTGCCCTTCTGTGTTTTGTGTATAAAAAAAAAATTAGCTTTAGTTTAGTCATATAAATTTGTGTAAGTAGAGTTAGTGTTTAGTGCATATTAGGTTAGTAATCCAGGAAATGATCTCCGTTTTCGCGTGTTGACGAGAATTTCGCAATCAATTTCGCATTCGCACTAGCGAAATTTCGCAATTTTAATTTTTTTTATAAAATATCACGAATATTCGATATTAACAAATATTCTTTTATATATTCGCGAAATATCACAAAATCGAATATGGCGTATTCCGCTCATCACTACAGCTTAACTGTAAAATGCTTTTTTTGGAAGTACATCACAGGACACAGAGCATCAGGTAATTACTTAGATAGTCACCACAGGTGATTGGACACTGGCAAATCCTAATTACAAGGCAGGTTCCTCTCCTATATAACACCTCCCATATGGAGAGTACCTCAGTTTTATAGCAAAGCAATAACTGTCCCAACGTTTAATCCCGAAGAGGAGAGGGAGCTCTGTGTCCCGTGATGTACTTCCAAGAAAAGGATTTTAAAGGTAAGCTGTATTTAAAAATCATATTTTCTTGTTCATACATCACAGGACACAGAGCGTCAGGTAATTACTTAGTGGGATATCCTATAGCAATGCTTAAATTGAGGGGAGGGAGACACAGATCAGAAAACATAGACTGCCATTGGGCCAGAGGATCTATACTGCTGCCTGCAGTACACTACGCCCGAAGGCGGCATCCTCATGCCCTTTCACATCCACCTGATAGAATTTAGTGAATGTATGGACTGAAGATCAAGTAACAGCCCTGCAGATCTGAGCCATGGAGGCCTTGAGCAGCACCGCCCATGAAGCACCAACCGCTCTAGTCGAGTGCGCTTTAACCTGAAAAGGAGGAATCTTCTTATCTAAAGCATAGGCCTGAATAATGACCACCTCGCAAAAGTGGACTTTGACGCTGCCTGGCCCTTCCCTGAGCCCTGTGGCAGAATAAATAGTAAATAGTAAATAATGCAGATACATTTTTACCGTTCTTACGACATTTAGAGAATGTAGATTCTCCTCCTCTGCAGACTGCGGATCTGGACAAAAGGACCGTAGGACTACATCTTGATTCAGATGGAATCCTGAAACCACTTTAGGTAAAAAAGCTGGGTGAGGATGCAGGACCACTCTGTCCTCATGAATAATCATATATGGCTCCTTACATGAAAGAGCCACCAATTCCAATACCCTCTTTGCTGAGGATATGGCTGCATGGCTACTTTCTTTGTCAAAAGAACCAAAGAAGTATGGTGCAATGGTTCAAAAGGATGCTTCTGTAAAACAGACCAAACCAAATTTAAGTCCCATGGGCACACGGGATACTTAACTGGTTGCGGACCGCCGCATGTACATTTCCGTCAGCAGAATGGCACAGGCAGGCACATCAACGTATATATACATGCCTGCCTTGCCGTGGGTCGGGGGTCCGACCCCCCCTCCCGGTACATGCGACGGTCCGGTTTGCTGGCCGAGCGATCCGGGATGAGGGGGCGGCTATTTGTTTTTGTCCGCTCCCTGCGGATCGCTCCCAGCCAATCCGCGCGCTCCCCCGCCCTGTCAATTCCTCCTCCTGTGTAAACACAGGAAGAGGGAAGTGATGTGATCTCTCCACTCTGCGTTTTTTTCAACCACCGCTGAGGAGAGATCACATCGCACAGTAAGTCTGCACAACACTACACTGACACACACTACACATAGGCACATTTAACCCCCGCGATCACCCCCCACCCCCCTGTCACAGTGTCACTGAATGCAGTGATTATATGTATGATCACTGCAGTTTATGTCAGTGTGACAGTTAGTTAGTGTTAGGTCCAGGGTAGCCCCCGTACCCCCCTAATAAAGTTTTAACCCCTTGATCACCACCCTAGTTAACCCTTTCACTCCCTATTGCCAGCGTCACTAAGCGATCATTTTTCTGATCGCTGTATTAGTGTCGCTGTTCCCGCTAGGTAGCTATTTTTTTTTTTTATTGAGATTTTTTTTTAATAAAGACATGTGGCTAAATAAATTTTGGCCTAAATGTTTGACTAAAATTTGGTTTATTTGATTTTTCTTATAACAAAAAGTAAAAAATATTGTTTTTTTTTTCAAAAATGTCGCTCTATTTTTGTATATAGCGCAAAAAATAAAAATCGCGGAGGCGATCAAATACCATCAAAAGAAAGCTCTATTTGTGGGAAGAAAATGACACAAATTGTGTTTGGGAGCCACGTCGCACGATCGTGCAATTGTCTGTTAAATTGACGCAGTGCCGAAACGCAAAAAGGGGCCTGGTCATTTACCTGCATTTTCGTTGCGGTAAAAATTCGATATAGAGAGATTCGACATTATAGGGAAAAGATTTGACACTATAGAAATAATAGATTCGACATAACAGAGAATAGATTTTGATTTCTGAGAAAATAGATTCGACATTATAGAGAATAGATTCCACATTATTACTAGTCATACAACATTAGAATTCTTGTAGGCGGAATATTGGAACGGAAATGTACGATTCGACGTAAAGATTCGACGTTCCGTCGAATATTCTTTTTGACCATTCGACAGAAACCAAGTATTATTGGATTTTCGGACGAAAGCTATTCCCCAACGAAAAACGAAATAAATCAAAACGATTTTCGGGAGTAACTAAATACATTTATTTTCCAAACGAAAACGAAAAAACAAAACGAAATATTCCAGTCTAGCGCTGTTATAGCTCTTCCTGATACTCCCCACGTGTGACTGTACAAGACGTCACAAAGGGGAGTACACTGCAGCCTCAGACACAGCAACTAATGTCATTTCCGCGGTAACGGAGATTGAGATCGAGGCTTGGTTACGGTAATACAGCCCATGCGCGAGATTTACAACAGGGAAACAGTAAGGGCGGAAATGACGTATAAAAAGGAGTCACTAAACAGCAGTCGCAATGGCGCTTTCAATACCAGGAAATGCTGTTAATAAAAACTCCATGAAAAAGGTATGTACTGGACTTGTTTTTAAAAGTGTTATATGTAGAATGCATTGCGCTGAGCTGGTATACTATATCAATTCAAAAATAGAATTCAAAAATAGAACAAATCGGCGGGGGTTTACTTCCTCTTTAACCAGATTCAAACGCATCGCTCCCTGAACAAAGGCCCGGATCTGGGAATGAGAAGCAAGCGGTCTTTGAAAGAATCCTGACAAAGCCGAGATCTGGCTCTTGATAGTGCTCAAGGCCAACTTAATTTCTATGCCTAACTGAAGAAAGGCAAGAATCCTGCTATTTGCATACTTTCTAGGATGCCAACCCCTGTGTTCACACCTGGAAACATATGCTTTCCAGATTCTATAGTAGATTAGCCTGGAGGCTGGCTTCATAGCATTAACCAGAGTGGATAGGACTGGACCTGAGAGCCCATGTCTCCTCAGAATGTGGGTCTCAACAGCCAAACCGTCGAATTTAGACTTTGTAAGGCAGGATGGAATATTGGACCTTGTGAGAGTAGGTCTGAGCATAGAGGGAGAATCCAAGGCTTCCCCTCTGCCATCTTTACTATTTCCGCATACCAGGATCTCCTGGGTCAAGCCAGGGTGACCAAAATCACTGGCTTTCCTTCCCTCTTGACTCTCTGAAGGAATCGTGGGAGAAGCGGAACTGGAGGGAATGCATAAATCAGTAATACTGAACCCATGGAATAGTCAGGGCAGCTAAACCTTGAGCCAACATATCCCTTGTCCTTGACACAAAGTTGTCCAGCTTCGTGTTAACCCTGAAAGCCAACAGGTCTACATCTGAGGTACCCCATATCCGAAATATATACTGAAATATATTGGGGTGCAGAGACCATTCTCCTGGACTCAGTTGCTGGCTGCTTAGAAAATACGCTTGCCAATTTTCTACCCCTGGAATTAAGACCACAGATAGGCGAGGAATATGCCTTTCTGCCCATGAAAACATGTGATTCACCTCTGTTTGGGCATCCAGACTTCTGGTGCCTCCTTGGTGATTTATATAAGCCACTGCCGTGGCATTTTCGGACTCTATCCGAACAGGACAACCCTGCCAGAGGGTCAGATGAATTTCCTGAATCTCCAGAATGTTGATGGGCAGTAGCTTTTCGGCTCTGAACCACTCTCCCTGAGCAGATGCTTCTTCCAGAACTGCTCCCAAGCCTGTAAGACTAGTGTCTGTGGTTATAATTTTCCAAGTAACCGGAATAATGACCTTCCCTTTAACAGATTTTGGGGGAGCAACCAGGATCATTGGAAGTTCCAAAGCCTGGATTCTTTTGTTCTAAGCGGACAGAATACTGCCCTGCAATGGCCTTGAGTGAAAACTGGGCACAAGGAACAGCCTAGAATGAGGCTACCATCTTTCCCAATAACTTCATGCACAGACGGATGGAATGTTTTGTCCTTGCTCTTATCACTTGGACCAAATCTTTTATAGCTGTGACCTTTGGCCTGGGTAGAAATACCCTGCTTTGGGACGTGTCTATAATCATTACTACTAATTCCAGCCTTCTTTAAAGCTGTAAGAAGGATCTTTCAAGATTGAGGACCCAGCCTTGGTACTCTAAATATTCCACTGTGCTGCGCACATTGCAGTCTAGGCGTGTTACGGACTGATGTATGAGCAACAGATTGTCCAGATAGGCCCCGTGCCCTCAGCCTTGCCAGAGGTGGGGCTAGTACCTTTGTGAATATTTAAGTTGCAGCCAGACCAAATGGAAGGGCCACAAGCTGGAAGTGGTGCTGATCCACCACAAACCTTAGACATTTTTGGTGAGCGGGAATATTGGCACATGTAGATATGCATCTCTGGTGTCTATTGATGCCAGGAATTCTCCTTCCTGAAGGGTGGAGACCACTGAATGGACAGACTTCATGTGAAAGGAGCGAATGTTCAGAAACTAATTCAAGTCTTTCAGATTTAGTATAGGTCTGACATCCCCATTTGGTTTTGGAACCATAAAGAGGTTTGAGTAGGATCCTGAGCCCTGATCTTCTAGGGCTACTTCTGTGATTACCCCTTGGACCAAAAGGCATCCCAGGGCCAAAAGCAATGGTCCCCTTTTTTCTGCATTCTTGGAAATCCTTGATCTCAGAAAACTGGGTGGCGGAAGTTCTCGGAATTCCAGCTTGTAGCCTAGAGATAATGTGGAGATGAGCCCCTTCATAGGGAGGTTTTGGGGTTTTGTTTGAAAGACCTTGAACCCCAAGCTCTTTTTTGCCCTTGGGCTTGGTTGTGGGCCTTTCCCCTAGTATTAGACTGGGGAGGCCATCTCCACTGCCTGGATGATGAAGTTCCAGGGGCTGGGGAAAGAAAACATCTAAATAAGGGACGTTTACTCTTCTTTTTAACCGGTAACAGTGTAAACTTGCCTACGGTAATCTTTTGGATATATTTGTCCAAATCATCCCCAAATAGGCGATACCCATGAAACTGGAATGCCGCCATGTATCTTTTTGTACCACCACAACCACCCCCCTTAAGTACCACCACAGCCACCCCACTTGAAGTACCACCACTGGTACTTCAGGGGGATGGTAGCAGTGGTACTTCAGGGGGGGTGGTAGCAGTGGCTTCAGTGGTACTTGAGGGGGATGGCTGTGGTGGTACTTAAGGAAGGTGGCAGTGGTGGTGCCATCTTCTCCCACCACCACCACCTGTGCCTCCTTACTGATCCCATCCCCCAAACCTCAGCTTCCCAATGCTTCAGCCAAAGGGACCTGCGCATATATACCAGCAGGAGATTCAGGCGGGATGCTTGCTGAACAGAGTCCATAATCGCATCAACCGCAAATCATAGGGCCTTAGGAAGGTCCTCATAAACCTCAACATCTTCTGCAGGGAGGAGGTCAACCACCTGTTTCATTTGTTCCTTGAGGAACTGGCACATGCCAATCACTGCAACTGCAGGCTGCACCACAGCACCGGCCATAGAGGAGGAGGCTTTGAGCAAAGATTCCAGCTTTTTATCAGTTGGATCTTTAAAACCATGAGCCTTGTCTTCAGGACAGGTCAGGTTTTTGTTTACACAAGAAATAGCCGCATCTACAGTATAGCCGACACCCCCCATTTCTTGGTGAAACCTTCCTCATAGGGTAAAAGAGGGAAAACTTCTTAGGAGTAGAAAACATATTGTTACTGCGCTGGTCTGAATAGGCGATGACACAACATAATCTTAGTTAATAAAGTGCTGAATTCAGTGCAATACTGTGCGTGATAAAACACAATGGGTGATTATCTGACTAAATAACAATGTCCAGCTCTTTCGAGCATGTGCAATTGCGTACTACTATATCATAAACCATATGTGCAAAAAATATATATATGCATGAAAGTTCATAAATGTTCATAACACATTCCGGTTGACGTGGAAGTCACAACTTCACAGTTAGAATCCAATAAGGGTATAAATATGATAATTAATCCTGGTGTTGTGTTTCTACTTCTTCCACCCAACAGAAATAAGTGCTACCACCACCAACTGCTGAAATGCGCACTCACCAGACTCCAGCTGGTAATGGGCCCCAAACTTATTCCGTTCCTGTCAGTGGATATGTGCTCCTTGCTCCTCTCCCACAGAGGATCTTTGGCAGTATCGGGCATGAACAGCCGCTCACCAGCTTGTTTTGGGGTGCGTGCCCGGCTCCTGCTTCACTGTGGTTCCACAGGTCAAAAACCCTCCCTCTATGCGTTATCCACCTGGCTTCTACTAGTTTCGCAAATATGCGTCTTCAGGAAAGCTTTTCTGATGACGCATATTTGAGCTTTCCTGATTGAGCTTTCCTGATGACGCATATTTGCGAAACTAGTAGAAGCCAGGTGGATAACGCATAGAGAGAGTGTTTTTGACCTGTGGAACCACAGTGAAGCAGTCAAAGCACCTCCCTTGTGAGTAGTCTGATTTTATCTTTTTAAATAAACAAAACCTTTTTTACATACTACACCATGATTAGCCCCTTGTTTTTTGAGGCATTAAGGAACACTGTGGGACAGGAGCAAGGAGCACATATCCACTGACAGGAACGGAATAAGTTTGGGGCCCATTACCAGCTGGAGTCTGGTGAGTGCGCATTTCAGCAGTTGGTGGTGGTAGCACTTATTTCTGTCGGGTGGAAGAAGTAGAAACACAACACCAGGATTAATTATCATATTTATACCCTTATTGGATTCTAACTGTGAAGTTGTGACTTCCACGTCAACCGGGATGTGTTATGAACATTTATGAACTTTCATGCATATATATATTTTTTGCACATATGGTTTATGATATTGTTATTTATTTATATTTGGTTGTTGGTATAATAGTTGCACTTAGTATCACACACTCGAGAGAGTAGGACATTGGTATATAGATATTCAAAAAAAAAATGGTATATGCTCGAGAGAGCTGAACACTGTTACTCATATATATATATATTTTGTTTGTTGGCACAGTAGTCGCACATAGTAGTACGCAATTGCACATGCTCGAAAGAGCTGGACATTGTTCTTTAGTCAGATAATCACCCATTGTGGTTTATCACGCACAGTATTGCACTGAATTCAGCACTTTATCAACTAAGATTATTTTGTGTCATCGCCTATTCAGACCAGCGCAGTAACAATATTTTTCCGCTCTACTATCTAGGCCTTCCTAGAGGCTTACACAGTACTGCAGCAGGTCAACTTAACTAATTATTTTGCGCGGGTGACAACCATCACACTTCCCTAGGAGTAGAAAACAGTTTATCTGGGTGAGCCCAGTCATTATACATCAATTTCTCCAATAAGGGATGACCCTTATCACCCCTATTACCTCTGTTGTAGAAGTAATGGGGGGGATAGGGATGAGATCAGTGGTGGTGGGATGGGATCAGTAAGGAGGCACAGGTGGTGGTGGGAGAAGATGGCACCATCACTGCCACCTCCCTCCAGTACCACCACTGCCACCTTCCTCAAGTACCACCACAGCCACCCCCCTCAAGTACCACTATAGCCACTGCTACCACCCCCCCTGAAGTACCACCACTACCACCCCCCCTGAAGTACCAGCGGTGGTACTTCAGGGGGGGTGGCTGCAGTGGTACTTGAGGGGGGTGGTTGCGGTGGTACTTGAGGGGGATGGCTGTGGTGGTACTTGAGGGAGGTGACAGCGGTGGTACTTGAGGGTGGGTGGCTGCTGTGGTACTTGAGGGGGTGGCTGCAGGGGTACTTGAGGGGGGGTGGCTGCGGTGGCAGTGGTGGTGTCATCCTCTCCCACCACTACCTGTGCCTCTTACTGAAACCATCCCCCCACCACTGATCTCATCCCTATCCCCCCCATCACCTCTGTTGTCGAAGTAATGGGGGGGTAGGAATGAGATCAATGGTGTGGGGATGGGATCAGTAAGACGAGGCACAGGTGGTGGAGGTTGGCATCGATTGCTGAGCTAAGGTCTGTCACTTTATTGACTTACCGTCAATCAATCCGTTCTGTGGGTCACTCTGACTGAGTCATTGTGTGTGCCTTCTCCCACCAGGATAAAAATTCTGCCACTCTGCCTTGCCTCATGCCTGGGTAGACCCCAGGAAGGTACTCCACGCTGCCACGCAGCCGCAGAGGGGAAAGCTTCTCCCCCACCTTTTCTCATTTGGTCTGAGCCTGGGTCTGCTGACTTCATTTTTCAGAGTCCGCCCCGCCTCCCTACATCTCTGTGTCTCTGGATAGGCAGAGGATGTCCACAATCTCAGCCATTGCCCTGCTCTTTGCATTGTCTCTGTCTTCCGTCAGCAGCAAAAGCACACCCCGCGGCCGAACGAACAGCACGCAGTGCGTGCCGCACACATTGTCAGTGAGTGACAGGCAGGTGGGTGGGCCATTCACATGGGCAGCGGAGTACACGGACGGGTTGCGGGCCCCCAAAACTTGGTGGAATTAAGGGGCCCAGTCGCAACTGCGACTGTTGCGACCTTGAAAATTCCACCACTGCTCTAAATCCTCAGGCTGAACCTGATCCTCGTCTCCAGATAGGTTTTTTTCAACCGCAAAATGCTCATCCGATGAGAGAGCCAGAGCACATGAAGGGAACCTACCCCGCTTTCTGCCACCTTTGAGAAGGTTGCGATTTATGTAGCAATCCTTCCTTCTAAACTATCTAAAGCAGCTTTCAAAGTGTCCTCAGTGACAAATACAGGAGCTGCAACATTAGGAGAGGCTGCAAAGCCTGACGGGTACATGTTCATCCTGTGAGGCTGCTACCAGTCTGTCAGGGGGGTGAATGCTAATCTGCAGGCATGTACAGAACCATTAGCACTTGCTGGGGATCTCTTAGTGCCTCTTTAACTTGCCCCTGACCCCCTCTTACTGGGAGACATAGTCCTCAAGCTGCAAAGCAGAGGTACTAGTACAGGTGCAATCACTGTTGTGCTAATAGTTTTACAATACACATAAATATTAGCTCACTGCACAACCTGATGCTAAGTGGGTGTCTTAGGTTTGCCTGGTCCGATCCACTGGGATGCTTACAGTCCACAGCTTTGTGTCCCACCCCTTACAGAAGGCTCTGGCATGCTGGGCTTCAGACAAAGGAAAAAAAAAAAAATTCAGCACGTTGTTGTGTTTTACGTCACCGCGTTCTGACACAATCGTTTTTTTAGCCGATGGTGTGTAGGCACAACTGACCATCAATCAGCTTCATCGGTTAGCCGATGGAAAAATCCATCAGACCGTTCTCATCAGTTTGACCGATCATGTGTACAGGGCAAAAGCCTTCACACACAGGCCTTTTGCTTTGTGACAGATTTCTATGAAAAAGTGTTACAAAAAGTGTCTGAGACTCCAGTAACAGCGCCAGGTGCACTGGAAACAAAGACGGTTTTAGTATGGGTGGCTTGTCTGTTATAAAGGGATAACTTGTCTTTTCCTGTCAAACATCCAGAATGAACTGTAAGACCTTCAGGGCTAAAATTCCATCAGCCTGGAGAGAACGTATTTGTGTTTTATATTTTTTATTTTCATTATAATGTCAATTGCTTAAATTCCCAAGTGATCATGTTTTATACAAGGTCCTGAAAAGGGGATACTATAAACAGGTTGGAATGAGAATGAGATCATGCAACCAATTTTCACTCAATTATATTAACATTGTGTATTGTAACAAATAATGGACCTCTTAACTGTTAAAGGGCAAGGTATGTACTCTTGTGACCCCCCCCACATCCGTTCTGTACTATATGGCTGCATAGAATGCAAGGGAAAGGATAGCAACATCAGGTAAAGCTGCCGTTCTAAGAACCTGCAAGTTACTTATGTATCTATAATTATAAATAAATAAAATAAGACTTAAAAAATGAACAAAGCACATCCCACTATAGTGTGTACTAACCTGAATCCAAAGTACAAGTCTTGTTCCTTTCTGATCTCTCCTTTCTCTGCATGACTTACTTCCGGACCTTCAGAGCCGATGCTAGAGCTGATGGCTCCCACATGCATGTAGCCAGGGGCCACAAACCCAGTAGGAAGACTAGAAGAAGATAGAAGCCCTGTAAGCGGCGACGGTGTGCCGCCGGAGGGCTTCGTTTTTTAGGTAAGTCTCTTATAATGTGGAAGTGGTTATAGTATGCAATGCATACTAGCACGTTATGACATTTCCTTGCAGGGGAAATTTTTTCTTTAACCTGCGGTTTATTACAGCTTTAAATGAAAATTACAAGTCAGCAGCTACAAAAACTATAGCTACTGACTTTTAATAAACAGCCACTCACCCCAGCAATTTTCTCCCTGTGTCCGTTCTCACCAGCCCTGGCATCTCTACTATGGTGACCCAGCTGTGACAGCTTGTGGCTTCACAGACGGGTGGCCACTGAGTATGCGGGAGTGGCGCTGTGCATTGTGAATTGTCCTGCAGTCTTCTGGAACCTGTCATGTGTCTCAGAAGACTTTGAGAGGGTGGGTGGAGGAGAGCTTCCACTTCCGAATGCCTAGGTGGTTTTACCGTAAATTGGAGTGGGTAACGGCCAAAATCGGGTACTGCCCCTCCTCCCCAGAAACTCCATTTCACAAACAAGAGCAAGGGGAGGAGGCCTTATGGTGGAACTTCCCCGTTTGGGTGGAACTCCAAATTATTGTGAAATTTGCACTTGGTTTTTGCTGCTCAAATGCTCAATTCTGGGCGAAACTTGAAAATGAAACATAACAACAGTGAAAATAGGCAACTGTATTTTTCCCTTTCTGTTTCAATATATTTATTGTTTTTTTTTTTGTTTTGTTTTTACAATAAACAAGAGGTTCATAAATAAGCTTGTAATTCTCCCACACATGGGCTAGAAAATAGGTTAACCAAAGTGAATATAGAGGATATTACCAAGGGAACTCAACATATTGTCACCAGAGGGGAGGCTTTACTCCTGCAACCTTACTTCCCCATAGGTGACGGAGTGTACAGTAAAGCAAGAAAAAAGGGTTGTAGGTAAGAGAGAGGGATGGGGGGGAGGGGGATCACTCGCACTCGGAAGCCCCACCGGTAGGAATCAGACAAAACCCAAACAGGACGATTAGAGAGCAGGAAACTCATAAGAGATCTATGGTACTCAGATTTTAAGAAATTAAGCATGTGAGTCATTCACAATACTGGACATGTGTTCCTGAAGCATCAATCGTGTCTTCACCCTTGAGCTATGGTCCGCATAGCTGCAATGAAGAGATACGTGGCCAGCTTTTGCTGTGGAGCATTGAACATAGGTATTAGACAAGGTAATAGGGCTAACGTAGCATCCCTACGGACGATGAGGTGGAAAAGGGTCTGGAGTAAGCCAAAAACCTTGAACCAGAACCCCACTTGTCTTGGGCAAGACCACCCGGCATGTATGTACCCCCTGCTGTTCACAATTGCGGAAACAACTATCACGACTCCCTGAGTAAGCATGAGCAGGCCGAGACCCAATACCATTGGAATAGGACCTTATATGCTGCTTCTAGTGTATTTGTATTAAAGGAGCTTTGGCCACTAGTTTCCAGGCCTTACTCCAGTCTTTTAGGGATATGGGAGTCTGTAGGTCCCTTTCCTATTGGGCCATGCAGGACATTTCTGAAATGAGGCCAGGGGCCCCAGGGGCGTGCTGACATGCATGTTCATAAAAAAGTATTTTGAAATGGGTAGGACGAAGGGCAACAATCCAGTGTTTCAGTTGAAGGAAGCTGTCGTTTTTCCAGACCAGTGCGTTGTGTGTTTCCCGGACGGACTCCCAGGATCAAAAGAAACAAGTGGAGAGAAAGTTTTGAAACCATGTATAGCCATGAGAAATCCAACAAGAGAATGCCTGGGACTTTTTCAGGCCTGGGTTAAAAGAGGATTGTGAGTAATAGGAAGTAGTGGCAAAAAGGAGAACATCAAATTCTCAGAATGTCATAATGGAATCCCATATCTGCAGGCTATGCATCAGCACGGGGCTCAGGGAAGGGGGGCATAACTTATGAGCGAGCCAGAGCAGAGCTAAAAGTGAGGACGGGTTGCAGTTGGGCACTTCAAGTAACACCCAAAGAGGGACATCCGTAGCCGCATGAAGCATCGCCAGAGGGGAGATCGGTGCCGCTGTATAATACTTAAGGACATTGGGGACCTCCTGCAGCCCATGAGTATGAAGAGTAGATCTAGGGACTCTAGGACATTTCTAGAATGGTTCTGCACCCAGATAAATTGGAAAATCAGATTTTTCAAAAGTCAAAGAAAAAACAGGGTACTCTAACTGGCAGTGTACGGAAGTAATAGAGGACTTTGGGTAAGATCATAATTTTGACTGCAGAGATCATTCCTATCCATTAAGGGTGGGAAATTTCCAGGAATGCATGAGGAAGGTCAAGACGCGCAACAAGGGGTAGTAGATGGCGGAAAACAAAGAGGAATAGGAAGGCGCCAAACCACATGGAAAATGTTTCTGTAAACGCTCGACCACATTGGCAGGGTGGGTGACGTTCAGAGCTGTGGTTTAGGAGGGGTTATTTAAAGGCTGGAGAAGGAGGAAAATTGATCTAATACGAGGGAAATAAGCGGTTTTGTCAAAATCAAAAGAGCGTGTCATTTGCAAAAAATTGGCTTTTTTACTGGACTCCAACATATGGCCCTCCTGAGATGTCTGCATTGGCCCTAAACAATGGATGGATGATAGATGTCAGAAGAGCTTCTGCTCATTTACAGTACTAAGCCCTAGAGCAGCTGCTCTTGCAAAGTATAACTGCACTTTGCATTAGTGATCAAATTTGGTAAGTGTTAGGCCTCGTACACACGATCAAATCTGTCTGCTGGAAACGGTCTGCTAGACCGTTTCAGCAGACAGATTCGATCGTGTGTACGGGCAAACAGACGGATTTGGCCACCCGACAGATTTCAAAGCATGCTTTGAAATCTGTCGGCTGGGAACCCGACATGTCTGCTGGTTAGTACGCTAACCAGCAGACTTGTCTTCTCGCACACGCGCCGAATGGTTTCGACGCATGCGCGGAAGTGTTTTACTTCCTGGTGCGGTGACGTGGCGGCGTCAACGTCACCACCACGTCACCGACACGTCAGCGCGCTGTCTGCTGGCGGGGATTTTGGTTTGCTCGTGTGTACACGCGAGCAAACCAAAATGCCAGCAGACAGATTTGTTCAAATCGGTCGGACAGACCGTTTTGAACAAATCTGTTTACTCGTGTGTACGAGGCCTTACAGTGGAAAAGTGCATACCGGTAAGCCTCAACCAGCATCAGGAGCGATCATACTAATCACCCATTTAGGATGCTTCAATTTTTTACAGTCCAGAACATGCCTCCTTCAGCAGTACCAAGCCCTGATAAAGAGGAGCCCTTTGGATCCGCAATGCGTGTTGTTTTTCTATGTGTAGCGGTACCCCTGTAGGAACTTCTGAGTGTAGTGGCCTCCCTGTCACCCTGCCCAGCTAGGCACACACTTTTCAAGCATCCAAGCAGACGGTATATACAATCTCCTCTTGTCATCCTGCACTTCCTTGCTTGAAGACTATACTCTTCACTCTTCGAGCACATCACTTCCTTGCACTTCATGGACCAACTAGCACTAAATGGCAGGCCTGACACTGTCTGAGCCAGGTCCAAACCAGATGTCTTCACGTCTGTGTGAACACTCACAAGCCCTCCTGGCTGCCTCTGTGGAACTCCTGGAGACTTGCCCGGGAGTGTTCTCCAGCTGTCCTCTCTTGCTCCTCCTGTGCCTCCTGGTCAGAATATCTCTAAGGGTTGGAAGAGGGTCCTGTCCGAACCCCAGGTCCAAGGTCACCCCCCCCCCCCCCAAGAACTGGGGAGCTCCCTCAAAGGCCCCAGCAGCCTAACACTCCATCTCCATCCTCCACCCGATCAACTCCTCCCAGCTGTGCTGACCCTGGGTGTTTAAGGAGGTTGGGGGTTGGCCAGGGCTCCTCAGAACACCCCAGGCAGCTTCACCTCCCCTCTCCCCCTCTTATTCCAGAAAACACCAGAACATTCTGGAAATAAGTGAGAGGTCCTGGTGATGCTACCTTTGAGTTACCCAGCACTACTCTGAGCCACTCCCAGCCCCAATCAAAACACACCCAGGCTTGGCTCTTAGCTAAGCCTGGAAATGTACCTACTCTCAACAAAAAGGCACTATAACTCCTAGCACACAAGAGGGTGCTACATATGTTATAAGAATCTAAATAAAAAATAAATGTGGATATTTTGTTCATTGCGTACTGTCCTGGTCACAGTAACCCCCCCCCAATTCTTTGTATTGGTGTCACATGGACAAGTGAGGGTACACCTCCCCACTTGTATTGCTGTTTGCTTATTTGAACTCTGAACTCTTGCTTTCTCAACACGAGTCTTTGAGTCTTTCTAAACCTATTGTCAAGTACCTGATAAGAGACTGAAATGATGAAGGCAACCTCTCTTGTATCTCCAGCCCAAGCGCCTCTGAAAGTGAAACAGAAAGCAACAAGATACAGGAGGAACATGTGTGCCTGGGGATGTAACTTGAACAACCTCAAACCCATGATACTGATGGAGAAGAACCAGCTGGGCATGCATGCAGGTGAGAAGTCTGTGGAACCACATTAAGCACCAGCAGTTGGTAAAGGGAAATTCTGGCTTGACAGTGGGTGCAGGAAAGCAGGGACCACCAATGACACCAGCAGGAGCACTACAGAAGTCCACAGCTGGTTCTTAGACCAGAGCAGGCACTCTACAGTAGCAAATCATAAAGCAGGCCAAGGCCAGCAGATAATGACCAGGATCAAAGTTATGGATGATCGCAAGGTCAGGAACTGATTAAGAAGAGGCACAGAGCAGGATCCAAAGGCAGGTCAGTAGAAATTTAGGTTGATGACGAAGAAACCTATGCAGACCACAGGTAAGGTCACAGGGAACAAAAGCTGACACTGAATCAGGCTATTCCTTAAATAAATAATTTGGCATCACCACTGATCCTGTACACCTGTGAACACACTATGATGCATGTGCACAAACAAGTGCACTCATGCAGGTAAATGCCTAGTCATAACTAAATGCGTATGCACAGATGGCCAAGCCAGCTAATTCTTGGATTAAAGTGATGGATAAATGATGCCGACATACAGAGAAAATGTAAACAATTGGAAGGAGGCTCAATTACAGTGAGTGACCTCATCAAAACTGAACCTTGCAAGGCTTGGCATCGTTACAGATTTTCAATATCTTTATAGCATGGACATATAATGCAGCGGTTTAGCGAGTGTAAAGAACCATGTCAGTCCCTGCAATTTACATGGTGATTTCACTACAGCAATTATACAACCACATATTTACTATTTACTAGGAATGAGATGCTTTATAAGCTATCAGTATATTTCTTGATAACAGCCAGAATCAGAATGAACCTTCTTGTAGACTCCATTCAGATTGTGTAACTGGTAAGAAATAATGCTGTATGGCAAGAATTCCAACCACATGGCATTCATGTCACAATTGTGAGATCTTTTAAAGATAGGCCCCTTCCACACAGGGACGGATCCGTCAGCGGCGCCTACCAGCTCAGCGGGAGATCTCCGCTGAGCCGGCGGATGACAGGTCCCTCTCTGCTCACTGAGCGGTGAGAGGCTTGTCTGTGCTGCTTGCTATGGAGAGATCAGAAAAAAACGAACAGCGTGTCTGTTTTTATCAGATCTCACCTGATCCGATCTGACAGGACGAATGCCGACGTATCACCATCCGTCTGATTTTAACGGATCGGATCTTTTATCAGCGGACATGGTCACCGCTGACATGCGTTGCTCCATAGACAAGCATGGAGCGCCCGTTCAGGTCCACCAGTGTTAAAGGGGCCATAAACTTCAGGCAGAAAAAAAACACACTTTAATGTAGCATAAAATGTGTATTTTCAATCAGCCAGTATAGACCCGGTTACCCATGGTCCTACAACCTCTGTCCAGCCTTCCCCCAAATCGAACTTACTCTAGCTCTAAAGAAATACAATACTCTAAAATGTAAGTTTAATGGCTGTTTCAGCCTTTTATTATCAATAACATACCAAATCTAAATAACATTACAGAGTATGCAAATCCCTGAAGGTACCATATAACTAATCCTTGTGTCTGTGGCAAAAGAGCTGAGTTAAAGTGGTTGTAAACCCTTTACAACCACTTTTACCTACAGGTAAGCCTAGATTAAGACAATTGCGCAGGCGCACTTTAGTGACAGCGATCATGCCATTCCTAAAGGAGCCGTGCCGTGACTGGCGGCTCCCCTGCGCATGCCAATCACAGCGCCGGAGCCACGATACCCGGAAGTAACCCCGGGGAAGAGGACGGCTTACGAATCGGTATACGAGGACGGCTGTGGGGGCTTCAATCAGAGATATGCCTTTGTTTCGCAGGGTTTTTCATTTATTTTTTTATTTTTTTTAGGCTTTACTTCCTCTTGCATTCCCCCAGCTGCAAAACGTCACCTCTGGGACTCTTCCAGGTAACCTCACACACATACCAGCCTACCGTTACCTAATCAGTATGAGTTGACCAGACCAACTAGAGGACACCATACCAAGGATTAGCCCCCACGTTTTGGTTCAAAATACCAGATTTAAACATCCTTCAAGGACCCCAAACCTCCAACCTTTACCATAATCTAAATTCTAACCAACATGGACCAACATTTAGGGTGAGAGGGAGGAACATTCATCCAACAACTTCTGATCTCCAACTGACTCTTGCCTACTCCTACCTGTACAGAAGCCTGCCATGCTCATCCCCATCAACCCACTTTTCTGACCAATCCAGTTAGTGGCATTATTTTCCTCAACCCATTAAATCAATTAACTCCACATTGCTTAATTCCCCTAAATGTAGTCACATATGTCCTGCACTTAATACACTTCCTTCATAGCTGGAGGCATAACTTTCCATATACAGCAGTGTTCAGACAGAGAGTGGATGGGGCAATATTAAGAGCCAATTAAGTGTGCTGCATGCCGTATTGACGGGGAGAGAGATCAGGGTTCAACATGGAAGGTACCACCACTGTATTCCTTGAAACAAGACCCAAAATGAATAGCCCATTAAACGACAAAATAGAGAAAACTTTAGCTGCAATACTAAATCTGTAGCTCTCACCTCGCAGTACATCTTTTCCTGAATGATGTCTGAACAAAGCTGGCACTGTCCTTCAAGAGAGAAAGGCAGATGAAGGCATTACCAGGGGGAGTACTGTGATCTCTGTGAGAAGTAACAAATACCTTGATGTCTTACATATAGGGCTCGTCAACACCCGGTGGTTGATTTACTAAAGGAAAAATAGAGTGTTCACTTTACAAGAGAATTTGCCCAAGAGCTTAGTGAATGTGGTGAAGTTTTACTTTGTAAAGAATACGCAATCACATGCAAGGAGCATAAAAAAAACTGCATGTTTGCTTGCACTTGATTGGATGATGGAAGTCAGCAAAGCTTCTAAAGGCCCATTTGCCTTTAGCAAATCAGTCCAAGGTGTTTTGGGATGCATTGATCAAGGCAGGAGATTCAATGCATGGACACATGTCTAAATTTTTACGCTATGCACAAAATGTATGTTAACATACCCCAGTGCCTTGCAAAGTATTGAGTAGAAAGAAGTGTAATTTTTGAATATTTAATATTAAGTTTAAAAAAAATGAAAAAACAAAACACTCTGATGGATTGTAATAACATATCGTACTACCACTACGCAACATACTTCAGCGTAAGTGCATTATAGGAACCATTGCACCCACTCCAAGTGCATATGCATATGCAAGTTCTTAAAATAAAATATAAAAAAATGTTTTTATATATATATATATATATATATATATATATATATATATATATATATATACACAGAATCTCACAAAAGTTAGTGCACCCCTCACATTTTTGTAAACATTTTATTCGATTTTTACATATTGACAACACTGAAGAAATGACACTTTGCTACAATGTAAAGTAGTAAGTGTACAGCTTGTATAACAGTGTAAATTTGCTTTCCCCTCCAAATAACTCACAGCCAATAATGTATATTCCACTGGCAACAAAAGTGAGTATACACCCATAAGTGAAAATGTCCAAATTGGGTCCAAACTGTCAATATTTTGCGTGGCTACCATTATTTTCCAGCACTGCCTTTAAACCCTTAAGCCCCGTAGACACACGACAGGGAACCTCGACGGGCGGAAAACATCGTTCCGCCCGTCGAGGTTCTCTGCCGGCCGTCAGAATCTGCGACCCGCCCGTCGGGAATGGCAAACAGCCATTCATCCCGACGGGCCGTCGAGCAAATAGAGAACCTGTTCTCTATTTGCTTGACGGGTTTCCCGACGGGCGGGGCGAGCAGAGAGCGTACACACGGCCGAGGTTCTCGCTGGAATGCAGCTCCCAGCGAGGTTCTCGCTGGTTTCTGGCGAGAACCTCGGCCGTGTGTACGGGGCCTAAGGCATGGAGTTCACCAGGGCTTCATAGATTGCCACTGGAGTCCTCTTCCACTCCTTCCATTTAAGGATGCCCCACAGATGCTCAATAGGGTTTAAGTTTGGAGACATGCTTGGCCAGTTCATCACCTTTACCCTCAGCTTCTTTAGCAAACCAGTGGTTGTCTTGGAGGTGTGTTTGGGGTTGTTGGGACCAGTCTCTGAAGAGAGGGGATCATACTCTGCTTCAGTATGTCACAGTACATGTTGGCATTCAAGGTTCCCTCAATGAACTGTAGCTCCACAGTGCCGGCAGCACTCATGCAGTCCCAGACCATGACACTTCCACCACCATTCTTGACTGTAGACAAGACACACTTGTCTTTGTACTCCTCACCTGGTTGCCGCCACAGACGCTTGACACCATCTGAACCAAATATGTTTATCTGGGATGACAGCCATGCAGACCAATTTGATGCAGTGTGTGGCATATGGTCTGAGCACTGACAGGCTATGTCACGTACCTGGGTGAAGTCTGAAATGATGAGGTTAGCCTCTCTTTAATCTCCCGCCCTCGTCCCGCTATGAGTGGGGACAGGGGAAACCAAGGGCCAGGGGAGACACAAGTGCCTGCAGATGTAACTCCGGAAGCCAGCAGCCGGTGATGCGAATCTTGCAAGTCAGGAAGTCGCAGCATTTTGCAGGGACGAAGTCGCAGCAGGTTGCAGGGACGAAGTCGCAGCAGGTTGCAGGGACGAAGTCGCAGGTACCCGGGAAGTAGAGTGGAGCAAAACAGGAGACAGGATCATGGTCACATGGGAAGCCGGGTTCAGCAACAAGCGGCAGCGAGTCACAAAGTCATCAGGAAGGAAACAGGGTCATGTGGAAAGCCAAGATCAGGAACCAAGAGTCAGGGGTGAAGCGAGTCCAATAGCAAGGTCAAGGAAGCCGAGGTTCAGTAACCGGGATCAGGAGCACAGGAACAGGCACAGGATACAGGAAACACTGAGATCCGTCCTTTAAATAGGCTGTCTGACGCCAAGGGACACGGGGGCTCGGTCGCATGCACGCGTGCGCACCCACGAATTCACACATGCACGCATTCCCGTGCGCTCCCGCAAATTCGCGGGGGCAGCTCTAGTAGATCTCTTACAGGCTGATGCAGTGTATGGAATATGGTCTGAGCACTGACAGTCTAACCTTTAACCTCTGCAGCAATGCTAGCAGTACTCATACGTCTATTTCCCAAAGACAACCTCTGGATACACTGAGCATGTGCACTCAACTTCCTTGGTCGACCATGGCGAGGCCTGTTCTGAGTGGCACCTGTCCTGTTAAACTGCTGTATGGTCTTGGCCACCGTGCTGCAGCTCAGTTTCAGGGTCTTGGCAAACTTCTTATAGCCTAGGCCATCTTTATGTAGATCAATAATTCATTTTTTTAGATCCTCAGAGAGTTCTTTGCCATGAGGTGCTGATGTTGAACTTCCAGTGACCAGTATAAGGGAGTGAGAATGATAACACCAAATTTAACACACCTGCTCCCATTCACACATGAGACCTTGTAACACTAACGAGTCACATGACACGGTGGAGGGGAAAATGGCTAATCGGGACCAAATTTGGACATTTTCACTTAAGGTATACCTGCCAACTGTCCCGTTTTTAAAGGGACAGTCCCGTCAAATAGGACCTAGTCCCGGCTAATTTAGCCTGCCGGGACTTGTCCCGCCTAGTGGGGAAGGCATTTGAGCCTGTTTTTGGGCTGTCCGGTAAAGTCCGTTATATGGGCAACAGTGCCCATAAAAATAATGGCCGCGTGTACATGAAAAGCCCCTCCCATTACACAGCACTCTGTATAGAAGGGCCAGGGACTGTCACGTCCGGAGGAAGCCTATTCTCACTTCTGAAGGCGTGGCTACACATCCTTTGTTCTGTGATTGGGTAAAATGTTTTAAGGGGGCGTGTGTTTAGGTGGCAGCCCCTGGCTGGGACAGGTCGTGTCATGCTGTTTCCTGGGGGCTGATTGGGGAGTTGTGAGAGCCCAGGGGAATGAGAATCACCTGAGATCCGGGGATGATGGATCAGTACAGGTACCTATCGCACTGACACTCCATACCAGCACACTGTAGACCAATGCTGCAAACTTGGACTGGAGTGATGCACTCTGGACTGCCTGAGCCTCTGACCATCCCACCTCCTGCCCTGAGCCTCTGACCATCCCACCTCCTGCCCTGAGCCTCTGACCATCCCACCTCCTGCCCTGAGCCTCTGACCATCCCACCTCCTGCCCTGAGCCTCTGACCATCCCACCTCCTGCACTGAGCCTCTGACCATCCCATCTCCTGCCCCTTAGCCTCTCTGACCATCCCACCTCCTGCCCTGAGCCTCTCTGACCATCCCATCTCCTGCCCTGAGCCTCTGACCATCCCACCTCCTGCACTGAGCCTCTGACCATCCCACCTCCTGCACTGAGCCTCTGACCATCCCACCTCCTGCACTGAGCCTCTGACCATCCCACCTCCTGCCCTGAGCCTCTGATCATCCCACCTCCTGCCCTGAGCCTCTGACCATTCCACCTCCTGCCCTGAGCCTCTCTGCCCTTCCCACCTCCTGCCCTGAGCCTCTGACCATCCCACCTTCTGCCCTGAGCCTCTGACCATCCCATCCCCTGCCCTGAGCCTCTGACCATCCCACCTCCTGCCCTGAGCCTCTGACCATCCCACCTCCTGCCCTGAGCCTCTGACCATCCCACCTCCTGCCCTGAGCCTCTGACCATCCCACCTCCTGCACTGAGCCTCTGACCATCCCATCTCCTGCCCCTTAGCCTCTCTGACCATCCCACCTCCTGCCCTGAGCCTCTCTGACCATCCCATCTCCTGCCCTGAGCCTCTGACCATCCCACCTTCTGCACTGAGCCTCTGACCATCCCACCTCCTGCACTGAGCCTCTGACCATCCCACCTCCTGCACTGAGCCTCTGACCATCCCACCTCCTGCCCTGAGCCTCTGATCATCCCACCTCCTGCCCTGAGCCTCTGACCATTCCACCTCCTGCCCTGAGCCTCTCTGCCCTTCCCACCTCCTGCCCTGAGCCTCTGACCATCCCACCTTCTGCCCTGAGCCTCTGACCATCCCATCCCCTGCCCTGAGCCTCTGACCATCCCACCTCCTGCCCTGAGCCTCTGACCATCCCACCTCCTGCCCTGAGCCTCTGACCATCCCACCTCCTGCCCTGAGCCTCTGACCATCCCACCTCCTGCCCTGCGCCTCTGACCATCCCACCTCCTGCCCTGAGCCTCTGCCCATACCATCTCCTGCCCTGAGCCTCTGACCATCCCACCTCCTGCCCTGAGCCTCTGACCATCCCACCTCCTGCACTGAGCCTCTGCCCATACCATCTCCTGCCCGCAGGGGAGTGAATAAAATAATGTAAGGGGCACTGATATAAAGGTTTCCCCTATATTAGTAACTCCCCTTACCTTAGTGTATTCACTCTTCGGAAGGTGGTCTCTAGTCACCAGAGTGGCTACTACATCAGAGTTCCTGGCATTCCCCTTTACATCAGAGTCTGCAGGATTGCCCCTTAGAGTGAAAGGGTAATTCTGCAGGCCCTGATGTAAAGGGGAACTCTGATGTAAAGGGAATGCAGTGGACTCTGATGTAAGGGAAGGTTCTGGTGACCAGAGACCACCTTATATCAGAGTTCCCCCTTATATCATGATCTGCAGCGTTTCCCTTTACGTAAGAGTTCCATTTCACTGTAAGGGGGATCCCTGCAGACTCTGATGTAAGGGGGGAACCCAGTGTAGTGATCTGACCTTCATGTCAATGGAGAAATGTTTTTTCATTTTTTTTTTTTTTTAATTAAACACATTGCTAATAGCACTAGATATGTGTTTATAGTTCAAATATTGATACTTGCACTGTTTAGCAGTGAAAAGCTTAGTAGGCGAAGATTATGCGGAGTGGGTGGAGCTTCGGGGAAGTGAGTGTGGTAATTAATTAATAGCTGTGCTGCAAAGTGTCCCTGGAAATTTTTTCCAAATGTTGGCAACTATGTTAGGGGTGTACTCACTTTTATTGCCAGCAGTTTAGACATTAATAGCTGTGTGTTAATTTATTTTGAAGGGACAGAAACTTGACACTGTTATACAGTCTGTACATTCACTACTTTACATTGTAGCAAAGTGTAATTTCTTCAGTGTTGTCACATGAAAAGATATATAATAAAATATTTACAAAAATGTGAGGGGTGTACTGACTTTTGTGAGGATAGATAGATAGATAGATAGATAGATAGATAGATAGATAGATAGATAGATAGATAGATAGATAGATAGATAGATAGATAGATAGATAGATAGATAGATAGATAGATAGATAGATAGATAGATAGATAGATAGATAATACTATGTCCACTTTGAGAGTTTCAAGAGAAGAATAAATCTACAGGTGAAATAGGTGATCCCTTTAAACATGAATGTCATTGTGCAAAGGTTGTATAGCAAGCAGAACAGAGCACACCACCCCCTCATAGAGTTTCCAGAGCCTCCGCATAAAAGGGAGTGACATTGTTAAACGAAGGAAGGAAGGAACTGTAGGCTTACCTCCGCTGATGACCTTTCAATGACAACACACTCAACGACACCCAAGAGCAATTGTAGCAAGCTGCCTTTCCTGTACTCCTCCAAATAGGCTGCATCTCCAGATAAAACTTTCTAACAAGCTTTGAGGCCTTGGATTACTTCATCGCTTTTCTCCAATCTGGCAAAGACAGGAAACAATAAAACAAAATGGTCTTCAGATGATATTTTATTATTTCCATCGCCACTTCAAGGAAGATGTCAAAGAATTCGGAAGTAACAGGACAATTCATCATAAAAGAATGTATTTATTTGGGATGCCGGCGTAGAGAAGAGGACGTGTTGTTAAAAAGCTTAAAGTGGTTGTTAACCCACTGCAATAAAATTGTCTTATCCCCTCTGTACCATAATAACAAGTGTCCCTGTGTCTGTGTTATGTAAAAAATCTTCCGATCCGTACCTATAAAGGAACGGCTCCCGGCACTCAGCTGACTCCTCGGCTCTCTTAACTCTCAGTTTAAAGCTCCAGTGAGCCGGGCTGAGCACGCCTGCTGACGCCAGCCCGGGGAGGAGGATGAGAGCGAGAGAGCCGACAATCAACTGAGCGCCAGGGAGCCACACTCATATAGGTACAGTTTGCCAGATTTTTTACATTACACGGGCACAGCGACACTTGTTATTATGGTGTAGAGGGGATAAGATGGAGGAGGGGCATTGGTACAAGCAGACAGGCAGGGAGGGGAGGGGGCAGGAGGAGGAAGGAAATACAGACACAGGAGGGCAGGCTGCGGATGATGGAATCACGTAAACGGACCATGGTGTAAGGAGCTCAGCAGCCCTGATTATGGTGGTCAGTTTGCAGAGGAGAGGTTATAGCCAGATAGGCTCAGCCAGGTTTTTTAGGTGTTACATGGGGCCAAATTACACAGCACAAGCACTGTGCTGCATAACATGCTTTAAGGTAACATCTGTTTTTTTTTTGCTTTTTGTTTTTTTTGGTTGCTTTAGTTAACAATATCTTGGGCATTTTATAGGCATTTTCATTTTTAGCCTGTCCAATATAAAAAATACAACAATGCAAACTAGAACACAACAATAAATTCATGTCTCGTTAAAGTCTAAATGAGAAAAATGGTTTTAGTTTATTCTATTGTATGCTAGAGTTTCTGTGTGTTAATATTAATATTATTATTATTATTATTGCTATCAAAATCTTGTTAAAAACAAAACAATGTTCACATGATATTTTATTATTTCCATCACCCTTCAAGAAAGAAGTCAAAAGTTTGGGAAGTAATAGGAAAATTCATCATAAAAGGACATATTTATTTGGGGCATTTGCATGAGAAGAGGAAGCATTGCTCAAAGATTGATTAACAGTCTCTTTAGCATTTTTATTTTCAGCCTATCCAATATAATAATACAATACTTTCACACCTACCCCTAGCATTAATGGTCAGGCACTATAGCTGACTCCGTGCTCTTCAACTGTTCTAATCATAAGGCAAGCAGACCTACTGGTACTTAATTGCCCCCAGATCTTAGGCCTCGTAGACACGGGCAAGAATCTCGTCAGGAAAAAAACATTGTTTTCCCTGACGAGATTCTTGGCAAGAATCTCTTGCCGCCCGAGTGTACACACTGACCTTTTCAAAAGAACCGCGGTTCGCTTGAAAGGAAAAAACGCGGTGACGTCATCGCGTACGACGAGCATGCGCTCATCACATTCAATGCCGTTGCCGCCATCTTGCTTCACCCTACCTATGCAATGGAAGCTACCGCGCACGTCTCAAAGTCATTTCGAGCATGCACAAGTTTCCACGGCGACAGGTAAGTATACACACTCTCGGGTTTCTGGTCGACAAGAATTTCTCGTCGAGATTCTGGCCAGATTTCCTGACGAGAAACCTGAAAGCCTCGTACACACGAATGGTAATCTTGGCAAGAAGCAGTTTTCTTGCTGGTTTTTGCAGAGAAAACCGGTCGTGTGTACGAGGCCTAAGGGCTTGTCAGGCTTAAAAGAGGTTTTGGTAAGCACCCAAATGCCTTGTACACACGATCATCGTTCCCGAAAAAGAAAAGCGCGATGTGAGTTTTTTGTCACAAATTCTGACCGTGTGTATGCTCCATCACACTTTTTCTGTCAGAACTCCGGCCAAGAAAATATTGAGAGCAGGATCTCAATTTTTGTGTCAGGAAAAGTTCCTGTTGCGAATTGCGTTTATCTGTATGCAATTACAACACGCAAAAAAATATGCATTCTCAGAATCAAGCAGAAGAGCCAACCTGCCTATTGAACTTCATTGATCTCGGCTTGTCGTACGTCACCCCCTGTTCTTGACGTTCGGAATTTCAGGCAAGATTAGTGTGACCGTGTGTATGCAAGACAAATTTCCGGCTGAAAGAAAACGTGTGTATGTGTACGAGGCAAAATACGAGGCAAAATGCGTGTCTACATCAATCACCCTGCAGGTGGACAGTCAGACAGGGAGCGTGCATCCAAAACCAGGATGCTGGAATCCATGGAAGCTGCCATGGAACAGGAGAGTTACATGCTTCTGACAAATACAAACTAGAACACAACAATAAAGCCATGTTTTATTAGTCCAAATTATAAAAATGGTTTTGATTCACTCTGTTGTATCCCAATTACAGTTTATATGTTCTGTTATTATTATTATTATTACTATTATTAATAAAGTGTTGTTAGAAACTAAATTGTTTTTGCATGCTATATTATTAGTTGCATCACTCTTCAAGGAAGACGTTAACTGATTAAAATTAGATAGTTCCAGGACAATTCTTCAATAAAGGGACTTATTTATTTGGGACGTTAGCAGGGAGAAGAAGAAGCACTGTTCAGAGCTTGATTAACAATGTCTTTAGCATTTTAAATGCATTTTTTTATTTTTAGCTTGTCCAATATAACAATACAACAATACAAACTTGACCACAAAAATAAAGCCATATCTTGTAAAGTCCAGAATTGAGAACTGGTGGTAATAATTCATTCTCTGGTATGTTGTATACTGATTAGAGTTTCTATACTCTATTATTATTATTATTATTATTATTATTATTATTATTATTATCCTTATATACATTTTATTGTTGTTATTAGTATTTTTTTAACTGTTGTAAAAAAAAAATGGTGTCCATGTGATATATATTTTTTTTCCATAACTACTTAAGAGGATATATCAAACAATTCAGAAGTAACAGGACAATTCATTATAAAAAGATGGATTTTTTTGTGGGTGTTGGCAAGAAGAAGAAGCATTGCAAAAAGCTTGATTAAAGGCAGCCATTTCGAAAGAATTTTTGTACCAAAATCGTATCAAAGAATTTTCGTATGAATTTCGCACCGTTAGTGGGCTGCAGCAACTCACGAATCTGTCTCACGATCCATCATTCGTCCAGAACGCTAAGTATAGCCTTTTAACAGCAGAAGCTGTGTTATTTTAAATATAAACCAGTTAAAATACGTGGTTTATTTCAGCGCCAAACAAATTTGAGAAAGCCGACATGTTGGAAATTTTTTGAAAAACGAACTTTCGGATCAATGATGGAAGAATCGTACGAGAAATGTAATAGGAAAAAAAATACGCATGTGTAAGAAAAGAATATTCCCGGAGAGAAACGAACATTTCCCGGCAACATGAAGGTTTGAAAAATCAATGGTGGCATCTTCGGATCACTTAAAAAAAACGAACTTTCTAATTTTGAAAAGAAAATATGTTCGAAATTCTACCGTGTATGGCCTGCTTAACAATCTCTTTAACATTTTAAATGCATTTTTAGTTTTCGTCTTTCCATTTTTCCAATATAACAATACAAACTAGAATACATCAATAAAGCCATATATCGTTAAAATCCAAAACTGAAAAATGGTTTTATTTAATTATTTTGTATAGTGATTGGAATTTCTGCATTCTTTGTTTACTATTAGTAATAGTAGCATAGGGTCTTGTTAAAAACAAAATGTTCTTCAGATTATATTTTATTATTTTTACTGCCACTTCCAGGAAGATGTCAACCGATTTAAAAGTAACTGGACAATTCATCATACAAGGACGTATTTATTTGGAAGTTGTCGGGGAGAAGAGGACACATTGTTAAAAAGCTTGATTAACAATCTGATTAGCATTTTCATACATTTTTATTTTTAGCCTGTCCAATATAACAATATCACAATGCAAACTAGAACACAACAACAAAGCCATGTCTCGTTGAAGTCAAAAATTGAAAAATGGTTTCAATTCAGTCTCTTGCATACTGATTAGACTTTCTGCTTTCTGTTATTATTATTTTTTTCTGGTATCTGGATCTGAACCAAAAAACTTGGTCATTGCACCATATCCCCAATAGTTTAGTATAAACACCATTGTAACAAAATTCTTTTGTATTATTACAAAAATCATATAAAATATAATAAAACATGAAAAATGCTTTAGGAAATGTTATATGGTTTTTGTAATAATGAAAAAAAGACGGTTTTATGACTTGTGTAATTTATTACTGTAGCACCTGAAACGTTGATGGATTTTTTTTTTTTTTTTTTTATAAATAACACCAAGTAAAAGGCCGGCTTTACTATTATTGAAGAGAAGGTTGTTAAACACGTACATTCCCTTTCTAGGCACTTTAACCTTTTCTTCCTAAAGAATGATAAGAGTCGAGGAGTTTTACTAAGCTTGCCCATTGTCCTTTAAGGTCTTTTTTAACGACATCATAGTGTCTTGTTACCATGGTAACCAATCAGAGGTAAACTTTGTAGTGTTCAGCTGTAGTCACTTGTTGCTAGGGGATACCCAGGACCTTTGTTCTTTGCATCTTGTTCTTCTATAAATCTCTTTGTCTGCATTAAACATTGTCCCTTGACAAATAATAAATGGCGGTGTCCTTTAAGCCCTCTTCTAATTATCTTGTAATTCATGACCCTAAATTTGTACACAGCTTGACCCTCCTCTCAATGAGTCGTGTGCAGTTTAACTATTATTTCTCCAACAAAGTCATTTTTCACTAACCCTTGTTGATGTGATGGCCACCAAGCATGCCATAGCAGAAACAAGACTTACTAATTAGGAATGGTTGAGTGTCAGGCCTTAACCCCTTATAAAGGAAAATTACACTAAAGCTGGTCATACACTATAAGATTTCCAAAAGAATGTTCATGTGAACACTCCTACAACATTTCTTGAGAAAGGTTGCTCAAAAGTATTTCAAAATTGTGTTTACTTTTTAAAATTCAATCTTGAAATAATTTTGATTTCTGGAATGAAAACCACATTCACTGTTAAAAATGTGTTCGTTCGAATGGTGTCTTTGGCGAAAATGGGTGTGAGCGGGTAAGCGAGAGGACGTTCTGTGAGATGGGCGGGCTTTTCAAAGCAATCCTGTGAGCCCACGGCGTGCTATGGGCTGTGCGCCGCCGACAAGGAGATCAGATAGCGGGACACTGGAGACTAGGAGCCGCTGAGTGATCCTTCCTCTCAATGCCCGGGAGGGTTGCAGAGGCTCCGTAGCGTGCTCCGAGTGCAGAGGCTGCCGAGGGTGAGATAGGGGATTGAGATTGAGAGACTGAGAACTGCTGAGTGATCCTCTCTCTCCTCCCCCGCTAATGATTGCCGCACATTCGATACATACCGCCGCCTATGATACAGCCACGGATGCGGGCATGTAGTGCAGATATCTATCTGTTGCTGCTGCTCACCTCATGATACCACTACCTGTCCCTACCTGCTGCCACCTGCCTATTATACATACCTGCTGCTGCCTGCTGCTCGTGTGCCGGTTCCCGCGGCGGGTCTGCTGCTCCCTCTTCCTGTGTGATCAAAACGCCAGCATCATTACATATCATCCATGTAAAGTCATTTGGATCCAAGGGCATCAGCTGGTTGACTCTCCTCTTGCTTCGGAGTAGATCGCAGATTGCAGAGATAAGTACACAATTATTGCAATATCCCCATTGATTCTATTGACTGTCATTTATAATTGTTGCATGGCTACTGAATAACGCTGAGGTGAAAGTGGTATCATCCCGTTTTATTTTTATTTTTTTCTCACCGTGGCTTAGTGTTCTTGTCAGTGACTATCCATGTGACTATGTGACCATCTATCGCTGCCAGGTGTTAATGTGACTGCTGTTGACTTTATCATCTACCTGCCGCTGATCAGTGCTACTAACTACTACTGCCGAATATTATTGTGGTCCATGTCAGGCTATAGACACCAACACTCAGTGGCCTGAGAAAAGACAGTTATAAGACGGTGGGGTGAAATGCTGGATTAAGCCTACTAAGTCTACTATTCCCCCCCCCCCCCCTTGCTGAAAAGTAGGAAGGAAGGGACGATTGAGCACAGGGGCAAGCTACCAGCCACTAGCTGCCACGCAACTGATTGAGGCATTCCTATTGACTCTTTAGGCTGGGTTCTCAGCTGGCTGTATGGCAGAGATGGCTCCCAGCAAAACCAGTGCTAAAGTGCAACCCGCCACTCCCTGTTCATCCACTATAGCAACGGCGGGGAAATCGGCGGGGAAAGTAGTAATAAAGTCTCCACAAAAAGGAACTTTAACAGACAAACAAAATGTGGCAAAGAGACTGGAGGTAGAAGCAATTCCATCTGGTAAGGACATTCTGAAAGCCATCCAAGTAAGCAGTGAATCTCTTACAAAAAAAATTTATGCTTTGGCTATAGACGTTGGTGCAGTAAAACATGAATTTGACAAAATTCAGCAAAAATTTATAGAGATGGAGTGCCGTATCTCAAGGGTAGAAGAGGAGCTAAAAGTAGGAAAAAAAGAGCGGCTTATGTTAAAAAAACAAATCAGCATACTACAGGACAGAGCAATCGATACGGAGAGCCGGCTAAGAAGGAATAATATCAGGGTTATAGGGTTACCTGAGCGGGTGGAAGGATCTAACTCAGCAGAGTTTGCAGAAAAGTTAGTAACAACAACCTTGGGTCTGATAGATGCATCAGCAACGTTTGCAGTAGAGAGGGTGCATAGAATCTCCCCTCGCTCTCCTAAACCCGGAGCACCACCTCGTCCATTTTTGATGCGGATCTTAAATTATAGAGATCGAGATCATATCTTATCAGAAGTTAGGTTGAGAGGGGATATTCAATATGAAAATGTTAGAGTATTATTTTTCCGGATTACCCCCCAGAGATACAGCAGCAAAAAAGATCCTATACAGATGTTCGTAAGGGACTAAGAGAGAAGGGGATCAAGTTTAGTCTGCTATACCCTAGTAGACTACAGGTGATAGATGGGACACATACAAGATTTTTCGAAACTGCAACAGCGGCGGTGGAGTGGTTAGAGACTAGATAAAGTATTGCTTCCTGAATAAACCTCTCCCCTTTTTTTGGGGGGGTCTTTGGGGGGGGGGTGGGTGGGAGACTGCATAAGGGGTATGTTAAAGTTAAGCACGGTGCTATTGCAGAATGTTGCATAATGTCTATGCACTCTGGGGGGGGGGGTGAGAGGGGTAGGGGTGAAGGAAAGAGGGAGGTGTAACCTCCATTTCGCTTATTTCCTTTTCTTTTTTTCCTTCTCTGCCCCTCTTTTTTCCCCATTTTTTTCTAATTTTTCGGGACCCCACAATAGGGTAATGTAAGAAGTACCGGACAATTATTATTATTTTTTTCTTGCTCTATTTTTTATCTTTTTCAAGGTCACAAGTGCATAAGGTTTAGAATATACACAGGACGGTAGAAGGTATTAATGTTTTCCTTGTATAGATTGTATATGAGATGGGAAATGTTTGGATATATGTATGGATATATACTGGTTATATTTTTTGGTGCCACTGCTAGCGCTGAGTGAGAATTTGATATAGTCAGGTAATGTTAAGAGTAAAGGGAAGGAATATTATCACGTACTATCAAGTAGTTAGAATTATAGGAAGAGGTTAATACACTACTATGCACGAAGCACTGAATTACTATATACACTTATAAATGATAACACTGGTTTATACACTAATTAAAGAAAAAGGTAGAGAGGAAGAGAGAACATTCTCCCTCCTCTCCTTAACTACTTGCCGACCGCCCACCGTCATATTACTGCGGGACGGTGGCACTGCTACGCGGGAGCACGTAGCTCTACATCCTCCCTTTAGCAGCTTGTAGGGCACGCGCGCTGCCGACGCGCGTCCCCCGAGTCCCGCGCGCATGCCCAGAGGGTACGATCGCCGCCGGGCACCCGCGATTGCTCGTTACAGAGCGGGGAACGGGAGCTGTGTGTGTAAACACACAGCTCTCGTTCCTGTCAGCGGGGGAAATGCTGATTTTCTGTTTATACAATGTATGAACAGAAGATCAGTAATTTCCCCTAGTGAGGCCACCCCCTCCTACAGTTAGAACACACCCAGGAACACACTTAACCCCTTCCCTGCCCCCTAGTGTTAACCCCTTCACTGCCAATGGCATTTTTATAGTAATACAATGCATTTTTATAGCATTGATCGCTATAAAAATGCCAATGGTCCCAAAAATGTGTCAAAAGTGTCCGATGTGTCCGCCATAATATCGCAGTACCGAAAAAAAACGCTGATCGCCGCCATTACTAGTAAAAAAATAATAATAATAAAAATGCCATAAAACGACCCCCTTTTTTGTAAACGCTATAAATTTTGCGCAAACCAATCAATAAACGCTAATTGCGATTTTTTTTAACGAAAAATATGTAGAAGATTACGTATCGGCCTAAACTGAGGAAAAAAAATGTTTTTTTATATCTTTTTTGGGGATATTTATTATAGCAAAATGTAAAAAATATTACATTTTTTTCAAAATAGTCGCTCTATTTTTGTTTATAGTGCAAAAAATAAAAACCGCAGATATGATCAAATACCACCAAAAGAAAGCTCTATTTGTGGGAAAAAAAGGACGCCAATTTTGTTTGGGAGCCACATCGCACGACCGCGCAATTGTCAGTTAAATCGACGCAGTGCCGAATCACAAAAAGTGCTCTGGTCTTTGGACAGCAATATGGTCCGGGGCTAAAGTGGTTAAGGATTTCATAGAGAGCAATGTGTGAGATATATTGATATTGAACATTATATTAATGCACGGGTTATGAAGGGTACTGAGCATAGGATAGACGCTATGGTCGGGGGAAAAGGGATTAGGAGAAGTCCCTCTCCACTCTCATCCAGGGATGGATGGTGCAATACAATAGAGACGGGAGTGGAAGGGGACAGGGTGGTAATGGAGGGGGGGAGGGAAGTGAGTAGGAGGAGGAAGTATGTATGTGATGGTAAATGGTGCAATTGGAACGCCCTGTGGCCTAGGGAGACAGCTCCAATATGAAGGGGCCTATTCCTACTCCTCCTGTACGTCAGGTATAATGGCAGGAAAAAAGAACGGTAATAGCTACAGTGTTCTCTCCTGGAATGTAAGAGGATTGAACTCAAAGTTCAAACGAGCTTTAATTTTCCAATATATAAGAAAATATACTCCACAATTGATTATTTTGCAAGAGACACATTTAATGGGGAAAAAGTTGTTGACATTAAAAAAGGCATGGATACGGGAAACATCACTCAACATACTCATCGTATTCTAGGGGGGTATCAGTTCTGGTAAATAAATCCTTTCCTGGAGCAATAGAAAAGGCATACATAGACACAAACGGAAACTATGTTTTGCTATACACGATAGGGCAACAAAGGTATATTATAGTGGCAGTATATATTCCTCCTCCATTTTCAGTGGGAATTTTGAATGAGATAATGGAAAAAATTATTTAATAACATCCGGCAAAGCTGCTGTGTATTGGAGATTTTAACTCAATCCTATCACAAGAATTGGATAGACCAAAACCTCCCAAACAGTACTCGCCGTATCTGTATAATTGGGCCCAGGTGATGGGGGTAACAGAGATTTGGAGATGGAAGAATCCCGGAAAAAGAGTGTACTCATGTTTCTCTACTTCTTATAGAACAGCTTAGAGGATTGATCTAGCATTTGCAGACACTACGATGTTGACAGACATTGAGGATGCAATATATCTACCGAGTGGCCTTTCAGACCACTCTCCTCTTTGTCTGACAATACATACCCCTATGCGGAGAAATGCATCCATATGGAGATTGAATCCACAATGGGTTGTATGTCCAGAAATAGAAGAAAAAATTACAGCGATAATGGTGGAATACTAGGAAAATAACGTATGATATGGTGGATATTGTGTGGGATGCCTTAAAAGCGTATCTCCGGGGACAGTATATATCAAGTATCTCAGCGGTTAAAAACAAACAGAAGGGGGGCGTGGCCTGGCACCGGACTGAGATGGCCGCTTGAACCACGAGCTCCGGCATCCAGACCTGACACACAAGCTTTCTTAAGCCAGACAGCCGCGCCGTGAACACGCAGAGATGGCCGGGAGGAGTAGCTCACTCACCCGCTCCCAGGCAGATCCACCGACGCAGCTCAGCCGAACCATCCCAGCGCTATTCCGCTCGCAGCTGGCAGACACACAGGCATCTACACAGGCCTCCAGCCTGGATCCCGCCGGCCAAAACAGCCTGCCTGGTGCATCGGAACAGGGGGGTCATCCATCCACCGCGGGACAAGCGCCGCTGACACCCTCCTTCCTCAGCTTGGCAGACCTACAGCTAGTGGCCATGGATATTAAATCCACGCTGTCCGCAGCAATCTCGGACCTGAAAACTGACATCAGGGCCGTTGCAGCACGTGTGGAGATAGTGGAATCGGCGGCCATGATGCAAGGAGCAGCAATACAGCAGGTACAGCGTGTCACTGACACACATGCCAGACACCTCATTGAGATCCATAGACATCTGGAGGACCTTGACAACAGGGGCAGGAGGCGGAACCTACGCTTTAGGGGGATCCCTGAAAACGTAGAAGGCCCCCAATTACAACCAGCAGTATGGGCAATATGCAATACACTCCTTGGCAGGCCTCCAGATGCTCCTATAGAGATGGAAAGGTGCCACAGGGCTCTGAGACCGAGAGGCAGAGATGATGAGCCACCTAGAGATGCTGTGTGCTGCTTAGTGAGCTTCACACAAAAGGAAGAAATACTGAGATTGGCACGTAATCAGGGGCAACTACATCATGAAGGAGCTCCTATACAAATCTACCAGGATCTCTCTCCCATTACGCTCCAACATAGAAGAGAGCTTCGCCCTCTTCTCACTGCTCTGCGTGACAGACGTATTGTATACCGCTGGAAATTCCCATTTTGTTTATCTGCGACCACGGGGAACCGCACAGCCTTCCTCCGTACGCCAGCGGATTTACAGGCATTCTGCGACACCCTGGGCATCCCCATGATTCCTGTCCCAGAGTGGTATAGCGCCTTTATGCAACCCGAACCCTGGATCAACACACAGCAGGAAATGACCCCACGTTCCCAACGCAACCGCCAGAGGCGCCGCAGATCTACCTCCAGTTCACCGAGAAGGGACCTTGATGACATCGCTGATCGTGACCCGAGATCCTCACCCTCATCGGTTCGTCGAAAGACAGACCACTGAACTCAACTCGACAGACTGTGTAGGTGAAGATATATTCCTCACCTCCTGCATTCTTGTTGGCATGTTTACCGCCATATTTGAGTTTTGACTTATGATCACCAACCAAAGCCTTTGACACCCATCCGGTCTCCAACTGCTGCAGGTACTTGAGTGTTGACGTATCTCTCTCTGGCATTACTTAAGCGACTGATGCAACCCAGACCTGCGATCATACTCCAGGTGAGTTCTCAACCTGCTAATACCTCCTGAAGGCTCTCCTCTTCATGCTAGAGACGAGACTGTCTACCTGCTTGGAATTTCCTACTGCCATACCTTATCTCTGCACTGCTGATATGCTCTGGAGCTCACTAGACCGAGCCCAGGTAACTGACTTCCTTTCCTAAATTCGCACCTCAGTTGAGCCACACACCGAGGGTGTTGCAGATGCCCCCGAGGGAGAGGTAGGAAATTCCTTGGCTGTGGCCACGCATACACCTGAGCTACGCCATTACACCCACAACATGACTGCCGTTTGAAACCCTGCATACTGCTCGCCGCAACTTAGTCTGATAGCACAGAGATAACGATACACGTATGCCGATTAGATGTATTAGATAATTTAGCTTGTTTAGTATGGTCTAGGGCGCACAGCAGGACGTGCAAGACATTGAACGTGAGGTCTTCAGGACTAACAAAGGATGTAGCGTGTGTTGGGGATGGAGATGGAAATGCCATGCCGGAGATCTGGTTTCTGATGGAGCAGGATCCCCTGAGGGTCGAGCTGCTTCACTCTGATGGGCATTGGCAATCCTGTTTTCTGACCCTGTCATACTGGCGGATGGGTGGGTAAACCTGCTTAGATGGTTGAGTTCTAGCCTCTCTATATTCGCATTACTTGTATTATTATGCTCACTGTTATACATGACTTGTTTAGCGCCCACACTTCATGCAGCGCTTTGTATGTATGCCGAACTCCGGACGGTTACACTCTGGTCTTTGAATAATTTGTCCGTTCCCTCGGCGGACTGAGGAAGCCGAGGGGAGATCATGTCTGTAGCTGTCCGAACTTCTTATAATACAACATAGACTTATAGTTCTTATTGATGGTCTGTATGCTCACTTAAGGGGGCTCTCTCTCGGCCCACACTGCCCCCCTTTTTTTTTTTTTTTTTTTTTATTTGAGGCTGTTCTGTCTGTTATGTATTTTCTCAAAGTGTGTTAGCTCTGGTTTGTCGACACGACCCATTACCCGGTGTTAGACTACTACCCCGCCTTAGAGTGGCTGGATTCCCTCTGAAAATAGCCGGCTTCTTCTTCTTCTTTTACCCTACTATACCCCTTCCCTGACCCCCCTTTTTTTAGGTGGAAGAGCAGGCCTGTCTCCACCTCCGGTAGTTACTCTGTGAGGTCCCTATCCTCGCCCTTCTTAGGGGATTCTTCCCCATCTATCTTATCCGCCTCCTCCTGTTCTCTCTTTTCCTGCTTTGTCTTTACTTCTCCCTGGTTTCCCCCCCCCCCCTCCCCCCTTTCCCTTTTTTTTTTTCCCCCTTCTGCCTCTCCTTCCCTCTCCCCTCCCCTTCTCGCCCCTCCCTATCCCAGCCCCTTCTACCCTCTCCAGCACGGATAGCCCTGGTTGTCCATTTTTAGGCTCTCCCCTGTGTATATACGCCTCACCGTATACCATGCCATCCAGCCCAGCACGCTCAGTTTCCCTCTCTCTCAAAGTATATTCGCTGAACGCCAAGGGACTTAATGTCCCTGAAAAACGCAGCAGTGTGTTAGCAGAAGCACACCGACTTGGAGCACAAATCCTTTTCTTTCAAGAGACACACTTTAAATCAGGTTCGGTCCCACACTTCCGCAACGATCGCTACCCCACGGCCTACCATGCCACCTCCCCTAACTCTAAGACTAAAGGAGTATCTATCTTGCTCAGTAAGGGACTCTCTTTACATGTTGAAGACCAGATAATAGACCCGGAAGGTAGATACATTTTTTTGAGGGGCTCATGGAAGAACAAACCAATAACACTAGCTAATTTATACTGCCCCAACTCTAAACAGGTCACATTCCTTCGGGAAGTTCTTGCAAAACTTACACTCTTCCAAGTAGGGCTTCTGATTATGGGAGGCGACCTAAATGTCCCTCTAGACCCCCTACTGGACTCCTCTACCAGTACCTCCTCTCTCCCCTACTCTGCCCTTCGCCAAATCAAACTTCAGCTTGCATCCCTGACGTTACATGACACTTGGAGGACCCTCTACCCTAAAGACAAAGACTATACCTTTTTTTCAGCCCCGCACAATCGTTACTCAAGATTGGATTACCTATTTTTATCGCAAGCAGACTTATCTTCTCTCCACTCTGCGTCGATTGAACCGATGACGCTCTCTGACCATCACCCTATCACGATCACCCTGCAATTCCCTGACAGAGCCCCTTTCACTAAGCTTTGGAAACTAAACGCGTCTCTTCTGGCAGACCCTGGAGACCTAGCGGCGCTCACACGCGAAATAGAAACATTCTTTGTCCATAACGATACGCCAGATACGTCTCCCATGACACAATGGGAGGCCCACAAATGCGTCATAAGAGGCCAGTTGCTCTCGATTTCAGCCCGGAAAAAGAAAGAACGACAAGCCTTGGTTTTAAAGCTAACCACCAAGATACGCGCTCTAGAAACTCAGCACAAACGTACGTTGGCGCTTAAGACATCACAAGAATTGTCAGAAACCCGATTGCTGTTACGGGAAGAACTATTTAAAAAAGCACGACGACGTATTATACTGTCCCAGAAACTGTTCTTCGAACAAGGCAACAAACCAGGCAGGTTACTGGCCAGGGCCACCCAGCAACGTAAATTAACATCTACAATCCATCATGTTGTGGATGCCATGGGTGGAGTACACTCCAAAACCGAGGACATAGCACAACAGTTCCATTCATTCTACAATAAACTCTATAATCTACGCCCCGGAGATGCGAATCCTGCGTCGATGGAGAATCGCCGAGAGCTAATTAAGAACTTCCTAGAAAAGCACAGTCCGGCGGCTTTATTGGCCCAGGACTCCCTAGCTTTAGAAGCCCCCCTGACCCGAGGGGAATTTCTAGCGGCACTCAAAACCACAAAACCTGGCAAGAGCCCCGGCCCAGATGGCTTTACGGCCATATATTATAAAACCTTTACTGACGTCTTAGCACCACATTTCCTTAAAGCGTTTAACTCTCTCCCTATTGACTCCTCTTACAGATCAGACAGACTGCTTGAAGCCTATATTTCTGTGATCCCCAAAGAAGGGAAAGATCCGACTAATGTCGCCAGCTACCGCCCAATATCCTTGCTTAATGTGGACATTAAACTCTTCGCCAAGATTTTAGCAACTCGACTATCTCATCACATACCAGCTTGGATAGGCCTAGACCAGGTGGGGTTTGTCCCTGGTAGAGAAGCCAGGGACAACACCATAAAGGCCCTGAACCTCCACAACTGGCTTACTACTTCTGGACAGGAGGGTTTTTTCCTAGCAATGGACGCGGAGAAGGCGTTCGATAGAGTGGCCTGGGACTACACGGCAGAAGTCCTAACTATGCTGGGACTGGGGACCCATATGCGGTCACTCATTCTCTCATTATACGCTAACCCAACCGCCAGAGTGAAAGTCAATGGTGACCTGTCGGACGCCTTCTCCATCCACAATGGAACCAGGCAGGGATGCCCCCTTTCTCCCTTGCTTTATATACTTACGCTAGAACCCCTTCTCCGGTGCATCCGAGCCAACCCAGATGTTAAAGGTATAAAGATACAGGAACGTGAACTTAAGATTGCGGCGTTCGCAGATGACGTTCTACTGTTTCTTTCCTCACCACTCACAACCCTACCAAATCTTTTGCAAATCCTAGAACATTTTAAATTGCTATCAAATTTAAAAATCAATTACTCTAAATCATTTGCACTAAATGTGTCTCTACCCACGGCATTAGCGAAGCACTGCCAGCTTGCCTTCCCTTTCCAATGGAAAACGGATGCCATACCCTATCTGGGCATCCAGCTTCCTGCTGACTTTGCAGAGCTTTACGACAGGAATTTCCAAACGGAACTACAGAGCATACGTCGCGATCTCCAAAAATGGGATAAGACCACCATCTCGTGGTTTGGACGAGCGTCCATTATTAAAATGACGATCCTCCCCAGACTGCTTTACAAAATTCAAACACTACCTATTCGTTTGCCGCCTTCCTTCTTCGGACTGTATAGGTCCATATGCAGATCCTTCCTGTGGTCCAACAAACCCCCTCGAATTAGTTGGAAGAAGTTGGTGCTTCCGAAGGCACGCGGAGGAATAGGCTTACCTGACCTGCAACGCTATTACCGGGCAGTACACTTAGCGCGCATCGTGGACTGGAAGGTACATAGCCAATATAAGGACTGGGTAAATGTTGAACACATGACAACGAACTCGGATTTAAGGTATACCCCTTGGCTCCCTAAGTCACACGTGTCGCCAAGGGCCTTAACCCACCCCCTAGTCGGCGCCACCCTTCAAGAATTTGGTAGGGCCTGCGCTACTCATGAAGTCTCATCTAAATTCTGCCCAATCACTCCGGTAAGACACAACCCAGACTTCCCCCCAGGACTCTCCGGAACTTTTTTGCGATCTGAATGGCCACAAGGTGAAATGTTGGCTAAGCACTTTTTTTGGCGGGGTCGCTTTCTACGGCATGCGGAACTTGCTAGGTGCTCTGACACTGGCTCATTTCCATTCTGGTCCTATATCCAGCTTAAACACTTTCTAGATGACCCGTCCCGGAGAAAAGACTTCACAAGGACCCCTACGGTCCTAGAGTCTATATGCTCCCGTTCGACACCCCAGAATCATGTCATTTCCATGCTCTATGCCTCTCTATTTGAGGAGTCCTCCACACTCTTAGACTCAGAACGCTCCTACTGGAATTCTGTCTTGGGCTCAGAGATAGACAGGGAGAGTTGGGACCGTATACACTTATGCATTCACAAAGGCTCCCTGAACGTCTCTATCCAGGAAAATGGATACAAGCTGAAATCCCGCTGGTATAGAACCCCAGACCTGCTCCATAAGTTCTCTCCGTTGGTTTCTGACCAATGCTGGCGATGTGGCCAGGAGCGTGGCACGTTCCTCCACATTTGGTGGGAGTGCTCAATGCTCCAACCTTTCTGGCACAAAGTACACAACTTGACCAAAATGGTGTCTCTACTCCCTTTGGAATTTTGCCCAGCACAGTACCTTTTGCATTTCTCTGACAGTTATAGGTGGAAGTACTTCAAGTCGGTAGCAATGCACATGATTAATGCTGCTAGGATGTGTATACCGGTGCATTGGAGATCGTCATCCCCGCCCTCTATGGCTGAATGGGCTTCTCGAATAGATCGTGTCGCTGAGATGGAGGAACTGATCTACTCGGCCTCGGATAATATCGCTAAATTCGCTGCTATATGGGAACCATGGACAACCTTTAAAAGCTCTCAGTCATACAAAGATCTCCTTGATACTGCGGACTGATCCCGCGCTGTGACTATTGCCTATAGTTCAGGATGCAGACTCAGACTTATACTACTGACCTGGCGCGCAGCAGCGCATTGACCACTAGATGCTGGAGAGGGTAGTTGGTAACTTCTGTACCCCCTCTCCTAAATTAGCTGCATTCGCCCTCACCTCCCCCCCCTTTTTCCTATGATGTATCCCACCCCCTCCCTCACCAAACCTTTTGATCTCCTCCCCCATGCCCCCCCCCCTTTTTTTTTTTTTTTTCTTCCTTTTCTTATTCTCTCTTCTCTTCCCCCCTTTTCTCTTCTCTCTTTCTTTCTTCCTCTTCTCCCTCTCTTATATTCTCTTTCGCTCTTTAATCCCCTCTGTGTCTAAACTCTTCTAAGATACGCTCGCCCAAACAAATTAACTTACCCGGGAAGCTATTTGATGTGTAAACTTACTCATTTTGTATCTGTGTTTTGCCGAAATGTGCCTCTGCGAAAAAGACTGTTTTTTTTTTTTTTTTTGTTTTTTTGTTGTCTTTTTGTTTTGTGTTTTGATTTATATTACTTTTTGTGTTTGGGCTCATGGAGCCGCTCCATTCTTTGTTACATGCACATCTTCACAATAAAATCTTTATGGTTAAAAAAACAAAAAAAACAAACAGAAGGCCAAAATACAGGAGCTACAAAATCAGATAGAATTTCAGAAGCAGGAGTATGGTCAGGACCCTAGCAATAGGAATTTTGATCCAATGATGGGCGCACAAAGGGATCTACATCTCCATATGGAGGAAATCACAAGATTGGAAATATACAAAAATAGACAGAATATCTTTGAGCAAGGAGATAAAAGTAGTAGATTTCTGGCGAGGTTAGCACAACAGGATTATCAAACCACGAACATATCAGAAATTCAGACAGTGAAGGGAGTGGAAGTAAAAGAACCGGAGGAGATATTAGAGGCCTTTAGAGAATATTACAGTCTATTGTACACCTCCTCTCTCCCCCCCAACTTCTGCTCAGAGGCCATGGCGGGTCTTTTAGACCAGATAGCTCTTGGGTGGTTGTCGGATAAGGAGAGGAGGACATTGGTATGCCCCATCACTGTTAAGGAGGTTATGGAGGTCATACGTACACTTCCGGCAGAAAAAGCACCAGGTCCGGACGGAATACCTGGGGAAGTGTACAAAAAATATGGAGCCATAATAGCCCCTAAATTGGCAGAAGTATTCACAAATGAATTAGAGAAAGGGACACTCCCAGATTCAATGAAAGAAGCTCATATAATATTAATTCATAAAGAAATGAAAGACCCAAAATTATGTTCTTCATATAGGCCAATTGCGCTATTAAACATAGATCTGAAAATATTAACTAAGTTATTAACCCTAAGAATTCAACCCCTGCTCAAAAACATTATAGACTCAGATCAGACAGGATTTATGCCACAGAGAACAACAGATGTCAACTTACGAAGGCTATATACCAATATACACACACATCACCTACAGGAAGGATCTAGGACAGTGGCCTCTCTGGATATAGAGAAGGCCTTCGACACAATTGAATGGCCATTCTTATGGGAGATACTTAGGAGGATGGGTTTTCCATTGGTGTTCATTAAGTGGATACAAACAATATATGAGAGGCCTATGTCAGCTGTGAAATGGGGAGGAAAACTGTCATAATTTTTTTAGGCTGTATAGAGGTACGAGGCAGGGCTGCCCCCTCTCTCCAACACTCTTTGCAATAGCAATAGAACCAGTAGCAGAAGCCCTTAGAACCTCGCCAAATATCCAAGGACTTCGAGTAGGGGGATTGGAGGAGAAGGTAGCCCTGTATGCAGACGACATACTACTATTTTTGAGAGATGCGGGCCCATCTCTGGAGGGAGCATTAGAACTACTAAATACTTTTTCGTCCTTCACTGGGCTTAAAGTGAATTGGGGAAAGTCTACGCTATTTCCTATTGATCAGGGAGCACAGGGTACCGCAGCTCCAACAATCCCATTAAGATGGGTGAGCCAATTTAAATACCTCGGAATAATAATATCTAGGCAAGCTGAAGACTTTCGGACACAAAACTTAGACCCTGTGATGTAGGAGCTTGGGAGGAAGCTGAAGATATGGGTACCGTTACCATTGTCCTTATTAGGACGTATAAACCTGATAAAGATGAAAGTGCTTTCCAGGTTCTTGTATTTATTCAGGAATTGTCCACAGTGGTTACCCAAGAGATTCTTTGTACAGTTGCATGGAATGCTTTCATCATTTATATGGGCAAACAAAACAGTAAGAATTAAACTAAATACACTTATGAGACTGGCAGACCAGGGGGGGTTGGATTTCCCAGATTTCCACAAATATTATATAGCCACGCAGTTGCTGACGGTCGCGAGATGGTTGAACCCGGATGGGTTCGACTCCGCAACCATGTTAGAAGCAGCAGTGTTTCAATTAGTAGAGGCACTGCAGGGTCTACTGTATAGAGGGTTAAAATCTAGGCGAGAGCTGACTCCTCTAATGAAAACAACTGTTAAAATATGGAAAGCGGTTATGGTAAAAGACGGATGGTCAGAAACTTACCTTTCCCCAAACACCCCAATATGGAGGAACCCTAAACTCCCGCACCTGGACTCCATACACGATCCAGGGGCATGGACTAAATACGGGGTAAAAAAGATATATCGCAAATAATACAGGGAGGAAGATACACCACATTTGAGGAGATGAGAGAGATATGGAATATCCCACAGAGCTACATCTTTAGATATAGGCAACTTACCCATGCATTGGCGGCTCAGTTTTCAGGGGTAACCCCGCAAATAACGAAGGTAGGTCTTGAAAAAATTGTGAAAAGTGGAAAAGGGACAATCTCAATCCTATATAAGTATTTAGTAAAAAATACACCATTTGATACAAATAAATTAAGAGAATAGTGGAGAAGAGATGTCCCAAACCTGGAGGGGGAAAACTAGAAAGAAGTGTGGGGGTTCCCACTACAGACACTGGTATCACTTCGAGACAAACTAATACAATACAAGATAATATAGAGGAGTCACTATACACCATATAAATTAAACAAGATCTCACAGTCTAACCCCCCGAATTGTTGGAGATGTGCAGACTTTTCAGGAGATTTTATGCATATATTCTGGCGATGTCCAAAAATAGTGGTATTCTGGAGGGACATTCTAAGAATAATAGCAACAGTAACATCAGCAGTTCTGGAACAGGAGGCAGAGATATGTTTATTGGGACTGGTAAGGAAGAAGATTGATCCGATGGGAAGGAGAACACAGGTGGCACTATTAATGTATTATACAAGAAATACAATAGTACTAAATTGGAAAAAGGAAGAGGCCCCCTCGGTTGCACATTGGAAAAACCTAGTTAACAACTGTTTACCACTATATAGGGAGACATACAGTAACAGAGGACAGAGGGAGAAATTTAAGAGCGTTTGGGCAAGCTGGTTAGAAAATCCCATGACAGCTTCAGGATAAATACGACACAGGGGAAGGGTAAATGCACCAAGAAAAGAAGAGAAGGAATGTAAGAGGAATGTTTAGATGGATGAATATATGGAAGGAATGTTAGAATGGTAGGGAAATGGCATATGTATATATATATGTATGACATTGTTTATTTTTGTATGTAAATGAAAAATAAATAAATAAAGAGATATATAAAAAAAAAATATGTGTTTGTTCGAGAATTTCCATCCGACTCCTTCAAATGTTCTTATTACTGTGGTTGAAATCCAATGTTAATTTGACCCCAGTAAAGATTGGAGAATTTCTTTAAAAATAACAAATTTTGAGCAGAAAAATGTTTTTAATGTATAGCCAGCTTAACGTTAGCTATGACTAATAAAAGATAATCCCACTGTTGGAAAAAAAAATTATGAAATATACAATATATGCAAGCCTTTCTTTAACCACTTAAGACCCGGACCAATACGCTGGTAAATGACCCAAGGTGTTTTTGCGATTCGGCACTGCGTCGCTTTAACAGACAATTGCGCGGTCGTGCGACGTGGCTCCCAAACAAAATTTGCGTCCTTTTCTTCCCACAAATAGAGCTTTCTTTTGGTGGTATTTGATCACCTCTGCGATTTTTATTTTTTGCGCTATATACAAAAATAGAGCGACATTTTTGAAAAAAAAACACTATTTTTTACTTTTTGTTAAAAAAAAAATCAAATAAACTAAATTTTAGTCAAACATTTAGGCCAAAATTTATTTAGCCACATGTCTTTAGTAAAAAAAAAAATCGCAATAAAAAAAAATAGCTACCTAGCGGGAACAGCGGCACTAATACAGCGATCAGAAAAATGATCGCTTAGTGACGCTGGCAATAGGGAGTGAAAGGGTTAACTAGGGCAGTGATCAGGGGGTTTAAAACTTTATTAGGGGGGGTGGGGGGGCTATCCTGAACCTAACACTAACTGTTTTTTACACTGCCTGTCACACTGACACTAAATGCAGTGATTAAATCACTGCATTCAGTGACACTGTGACAGGGGGGTGGGGGGGGCGATCACAAGGGGTTAATATGCCTATGTGAGTGTGTGTCAGTGTTGTGTTGGTGCACACTTACTTGTGATGTCTTCTCTCATCAGCAGCGCTGGGAAACAGCGCTGCGATGAGAGAATACATCATTTCCTCCTTCCTCTGTAAACACAGGAGGAGGAAGTGACAGGCTGGGAGCGCGCTCCCATTGGCTGGGAGCGATCGCGGGGGGGGCGGATATCACGGACATCCGCCCGCAGATCCCGGATCGCTCCCAGAGGTAGGGGGACCCCCGCACGCCGCGGAGGGGGTCCCGATGGGACCCCCGAACCGCACTCAGGCGGGGACGTAAATTTACGCCCTTGTGCCTGTACGTGCCATTCTGTGGCCGTATATGTGCGTGCGGGGGTCCTTGAGTGGTTAAAAGTAGATCTAAACCCATGTTGATGTGATTTCAAAAGGAATTTGTATTCTCTTTAACTCTGCAGCATTAATTAAAAATGCTGGGTTATCCTGCCACAAGGGTCCTTGGTATTGTACTTCCTATTATGGGGTGACAACTGTTTCCCAGTTTTGCTCCTGCATTGTCGTCCTGTCTTTTAGGCTCCTGATAGAGATTGCAAGTTGCCAAGCATACATGCACTGTACAAGTGTGGTCCATTGTTGTCACTGTTAGAAAACAGAGCATTGATGTGCAGCCTACACTGGAGAGTGCATATAGACAGGAAGTGTACTTTAGGAAGAAAAAAAAATCAGTGCCAATCCCTCCACTGGCTTCCGCTCACCCAACAAATAAAATTAAAAGTCTTAACAACAATCTAAAGCCATCCACAACTCTGCCCTGAACTACATCACCAATTTCATTATAAAATATCACCAAAACCATCTTCTTCTCTCCTCCCAAGACCTCTTGTGCTACCCGCTCAGGAGCCGCTGGTAATGATGGGACCGCTGTTCTGCCATGACTCTTCGGCCTCGTACACACGATCAAATCTGTCTGCTGGAAACGGTCTGCTAGACCGTTTCAGGAGACAGATTCGATCATGTGTACGGGCGAGCCGACGGATTTGACCACCCGACAGATTGGAAAGCATGCTTACCAATCTGTCGGCTGGGAACCCGTCCGCCCGACATGTCTGCTGGTTAGTACGCTTAACCAGCAGACATGTCTTCTCGCATACGCGCCGAATGGTTTCGACGCATGCGCGGAAGTGTTTTACTTCTTGGTGCGGTGACATGGTGGCGTCAACGTCACCGCCACGTCACCGACATGTCAGCGCGCTGTCTGCTGGCGGTGTACACGCGAGCAAACCAAAATCCAAGCAGACAGATTTGTTCAAATCGGTCGGTCCGACCGATTTGAACAAATGGATTTGATAGTGTGTACGGGGCCTTCAAGTTGCTTAGACCCCCTTCAGCACACCTGGTTATTAGCTGTAGGCTGCTCACACCTGTATAACGTTAAGCGTTAGTATGCTACCATTCTATGATAGTATACAGTAAATCATGAGCAACTTGAGAATTAATTAGATGAATGTATTAGTAAAGGGTAAGCAAATGCAAAGCATAGAACAAATAAACTGGACAACAAAATGCATTAGATAGTTAGCATTAATGCCACAATAAGGTTAAGCCCCATTACACTAGTAATTGTCAGTAAAAATAGCATCAACCGTCAAAGCATGAATGCCATAAATGAAACCTCACTGTAATTCCTAGTAAGAGCTACTCAAACAGCATACCTGTGTGTGCTCTACACATACATACCTTTAGAAGGTGGGTATACACATTTCTAACAATGGGATACCCCTAGATGTGACTGTAAAGTACCTGCAAAGAACCTGGCGCCTTACTTTCAGTGTTGGCTGTCTTTCACTAAGGCCCTTCTGTAGGTGGTGCACATGCAGCTGTCCATTTAAGAGTGTGAAAATGGATGGTTAGGGGGCCACTAAATAAGAAGCAGTCTCCAATGGCAGTAACGATATACAGCAAAAGATTGAACTTGGCAGTTATGCACACAACTTCTGGAGTGCAACAACTCTGGTCCCATACACTTGGAGGTCCATTGTCTTAGATCGCATACACACGATCAGTCCAAACCGATGGAAACGGACTGAAGTTTAGTTTCATCGGTCCAAACCGACCGTGTGTATGCCCCATCAGTCTGTTGTCCTTCAGTCCAAAAATGTAGAACTTGCTTTAAAATCGGACCGATGGACGCCTACCGAACAGTCAAAACCGATGGTTAGTACGCAAAAGCATTGGTTCAAAACCTGCGCATGCTCAGAATCAAGATGACGCATGCTTGGAAGCATTGAACTTTTTTTTTCTGCACGTCGTTGTGTTTTACATCACCGCGTTCTGACACAATCGGTTTTTGAACTGATGGTGTGTACGCACATCAGACCATCGGTCTGTGAACCGATGAAACTGAACTTCAGTCCCTTTTCATGAGTTTGGACTGATAGTGTGTACAGGGCCTAAGAAGTCCTCACAATTAAGGCTCTCACAAGGCCCAGTGTTCATACTCTCATCAGCTCTCTCAGGGTCCATGTCTCTGAAGGTGGACACAGACAGATGAGAGCAGCAGGTCTGTGTCTCACAGTCTGCATCAACAAAGGCTTTCTGTGGCTCAGTTCTTAGCCTCTCTGGACATAGCTCCGGTCTCCACAGGCTGTCTGCAAATTAAAGATCTCTTGATACTACTGTGGCAAGAAGACTGGGTGCCTGCCGAGGTCCGCAACCTGGAAAATCCATGCAACAAAGAGAAAAAGCTGCACATCCAGAGATGAAGAACAATTTGTTGGTTTATTGTAGAGTTAAAGGTTTAAAAAACATGACACATGAGGGATCCACGCTGTTCAGCAGACGCGTTTCACACAAAGTGCTTAATCATTGTTTGTCCCAGAGCAGGCATGCACAGCAGCAGGTCTGCATGGTCTGGACCCCCCCCCCCCCCCCCACTGCGGTCCTGGTGTCTTGCGCAGACCCCAAAAGAAAATCTACACTTGTTTGCTCCCCACACTGTTCTTCCCCTGATCCCCACACATTTTTCTGGGAACAAAATTGTATGTCTTCTCCTCTGTATGGCTGTAGTTCTGCAGCCATTAGCCTCTATTCACATGTATTGATCAGTGCCCCTTAAAGGACTATATATCCCATGATCCTTAGCATTTATCTGGCAAGTTCCTCCTTCCCCTTAATTGGTTCAAGCATACTGTTGCCGGGAGGGGGCATTATTGGTGGATATTACATAAAGCCCGCTCCGAAACTTCGCAGCAAGCAAGTGAAAAGAGAAAGCCGGTGTTCTATCAGAAAGCCGCTACCCATCAGAAAGTGCAACCAAAGTGATGTTTCGTTGTGGCCAACTTGGTACACCCGCACTCGGCCACACTAAGCCTACAGTCTGAAGTCGCAAAGCTGACATCTTTTTACACCCACCAGAGTCTTGCATTTCACACTTATTTTTACCAGTAAACTGAGCTTATATCGTGAAACACAGGACTTTGAAATCCGCCAAAAACTGTTTTGATGTTGAATCTTAAAAGTAGCAGTGTTCTGTCAGATATCCCACTCTGTCATTGTTCAGCACAGCTGCTCTGTACACAGCAGCCGCAGCGACACCAGCAGCACGGGGAGGAATCACACAGGCTGCACCTGGCTACACAAGCCTCCCTGTCAACTTCTCCCATGCGTGCAAACCAAACTTCTACAGCGCCTCTGCCATCCTCTGGAACTCTCTACCCCATATTCTCCTACTCTGTCCACCTTTAGATGTTTCCTGAAAACTCAGGATTTATTATAATACGGACTGATTAGGTGGTCATAATGGAGGCAGTCACATTAATAGAAGTGATGGCTATCCAAGTATCAGTGAGTATCTTTAATAAGGAGTCAAGTATTTGTTATACATTTTGCTAGAAAGCTTGGAATGTAGATTTCTTACCTGCTGGGATTTTTTGTTTTGTTTTGCTGAGCACACAACCCCCTGAATCACCCAGACATTATACAATGACTCACTGAGTGAATGAATTCTGTAATCTCATTGTGAATATATAGACACTTGCATAAGCCCTGACTAAGTAATATGTTATTAGATGACTGCTAAACTTAGTACATATTGCCAATGCCTAGAGAAACATACAGAGGGTAACAGACATGAACATTAGGATAAGCCTAGCTATCACCAAATGTGCACTCGCAAAGCCTGTAGTCTATCAATTAAATCTATAGAGGGTATAGCCAAAGCTCAATTATCTTTAAAGAAGTACTCCAGACAACAGACACTAGAAAGAAAAAAAGACAGACAATTTTGAAAAAACAAAAACAATATTTTTTACTTTCGGCTATAAAACATACCCAATTAAAAAAAAAGAAATTCTATATCAGTTTAGTCCAATATGTATTCTGCTACATATTTTTTTGTGCAAAAATCCCAATAAGCGTATATTGATTGATTTGCGCAAAAGTTATTGCGTCTACAAACTATGAGATATATTTATTGAATTTTTATTTATTTACTTATTTATTTTTGTACTAGTAATGGCGGCGATCGTCGATTTTTAGCGGAACTGCGACATTGTGGCAGACAAATCATACACTAAGTCTAGGTTCACATTTCACGATTTGTCATGCGATTTGAGAGATCAAAAAGCATGATAAGTTGCAGCCTATGGGAGGCAATGGCACTGTTCCAATCAGTGTGACACCGATTTTGTGAAGCTGCACCGATTTGCAAAAGTAGTTCCTGCACTACTTTTGCTGATTTCAGTTGCGATTTCAATGTAGCATCGATGTGAACCAGGGCTAAGTGACACTTTTTGGGTACCAGTGACACTGAGGCGGCGTACACACGAGGGGATATGTCCGCTGAAAACGGTCCGATGGACCGTTTCAGCAGACATCTCCGCTCGTGTGTATGGGCTAGCGGACAGATTTGTCCACCCGACAGATTTCAAAGCAAGCTTTGAAATCTATCCGGTGGGAATCTGTCCGCCCGACATGTCTGCTGGTTAGTACACTTACCAGCAGACATGTCGGCCCCCACCGCCGCCGCGCCGCTGCCGAATGGATTCGGCGCATGTGCGGAAGTGTTTTACTTCCTGGTGCGGTGACGTGGCGGTGACGCGGCGGCGTCAACGTCACCGCCGCGTCACCGCCACGTCACCGCGCCGTCCGGCGGCGGGGAATTTGATCCGATGGTGTGTACACGCCATCGGATCAAACTCCCGATCGGACATATCCGATGGAAATGGTCCGCGGACCGTTTTCATCGGATATGTCCGATCGTGTGTACGCCGCCTAAGACCCCTTTCAAACTGAGCCAGTTTTTAGGTGTATTAGTGCTTGAAATAGCACATGTAAAGCATCTGAAAACCACCTCCCATTCATTTCAGTGTGACTTTTCACACTGGGGTGGGGCGCTTGCGGGACATTAAGAAAAGTCCTGCAAGCAGCATCTTTGGGGCAGTTTGGGAGCGCTGTATTTAGTGCTCCCAAAGCACCATGCCCATTGAACTGAATGGTATGCACTTTTAAAGAGACCTAAAAGCGCAACACGGGCACTTTTAACCCCTTCTTTGGCAGCACAACTTTGAAAGCACAACTTAAGCAGCGCTAAAAGTGCAGCTAATGCACCCATGGCCCCAGTATTAAAGGGGTCTAAATCCACAGCTGTACAGTGGAGTACTTTTTTGGCCACAAGATGTCTTCAGTCTGATAGCCAGCATCCTTGAGCCCGGGTTGTTCTGTACCACCCTATCCTGTGACAGGACTGTGAAAATAGAAGCAGCACAGTGATAAGCTCATCTCTCTGTCACTCTGGTTTCTCTTCCTATCAGCATGCCTCTGGTCAGCACATGAACAGATTGGTTCCTTGTGCTGCTTCTTCTGCTCACACTCCAGCTCTGCTGTACAGAGACTACAATATGCTGGTACCACGGCAATTCATGTACTTACACTGTGTAACGGAATGCACCGTGACAGACTGAGATATTCCTATGTCTAGGGTCACCTTATGTCCACTAGGGCCATAGGGTGACAAAGAATCATAATTTATATATTACAGATGGGACATTATTAATACTTCATTTTAGGACTGAGATATCACAAGGAGTTCATGATGACATGACCAGGTCAACCAGACAGTGACTCTATAAGAAGCTGAGAAAATACCAATAAATTGTCATATCTTTGAAAGCAAGTGCAGAGCTTGAGTCTCGTCTTGTTTATGGGAATGGATATGGATCGTGTATGCAAGATTGTCGCAGTGTGTCAGATAAGCTTGTCGTGGTTGGATGAAAGATCGTAAGCGGTGGTGACCGTTACACACTGTATTTAAAAAACGCATTTAATTAAGTATTAATGAATACAAATGTAGCACTACCCCCATAGGATTTGCAAATGTCAGGGTTCCCCACTGCTGCACAGCCAGTTACTTAACATTTTCAATGTGCGTACAGACACAGAAAAACAGTCCTTGGGTTTTGTTTAGTTATTTTAGTAAGGGGTTGATAACTTGGATAGGGATTTACTTTACAAACAACAATAGATCCAGGGACAGCTTCTATTTACAGCTCCACTTCCGCAGAAATTGTTTGCCCACCTGGCCGCCTCTTCACTAGCCCACCTAGCTGACTCTTCACTAGACCACCCTACTGACTCTCTGGAGATCTCCCAGGGAAAGGCCAAAGACTTAAGCACCGTGCTGTCTTCAAGAGAGACTTGCTACATGTGGCAGTCTTCCCCCTTGTCAGTCCCTGCACTGCACTGCTGAATTACTCACTCCATCTTCTTGCTCCCAATGCCTCTCAGGAAAGATTCCCTCTGTGGTAGGGTCCTTTCAGGCCAGCACCCCAGCCCAGGGCAGAGCACCCCCCTTCCCCCCAGACCAGGGGGTTTGCCTCAAGAGCCACTGACAGCCTCCTCAGCACTGCATTGCCAGCTTCCACCTGACTCCCCTTGCTGGAATGGCGCATATCTATTTATGGGATTTACTCAGTTCCCTGACAGCCTACTCCTGGGCATTGGCTGAGGTTCCATAAATATTCAAGGCCTCTTTACCCCCGCCTGCTAGTTACAGAACGTTCTCCAATATTCTGGAAACAGGGGAAGCCACCAGAGACCTGCCAGGATGAGTCATCCAGCCCTGAACTAAAACTCTTTACTTTACAGCACAAGTCAGAGTTAGATTTTCATACACTACACTACAAGTAGCACACACTAGATGGTGCTACACAGAGCGTTGTGTCTTTGTGCCTTGAGCTCAGCTTTAAATAAATTCTACTGACCAGAAAAAAAAAATACAAAAACAAATGCCCTTGCCATTAATTCCAGGCAGGTATTAAGACATGCCATGTTGTCCAGTTATATATTCACTGTAAAAATATTTTTAAAACAGCTGGTATAAATCATTGCATATACATTAGTATTCTCTCCTGTACAGCAACATAGAACACTGGTAGTGTGAGCCAGAACTAGAAAACTGCTTTAAAGAGACAAAAAAGAGAAACATTTAGTTTTTTAATTGCTTACTTTTTTCCTTTCCAATAACATTTTTTCATTGATGTGTGATTTGCCTTTGAAGTTGCTAGTTCCCTGAGGGTCAACCTGCAGTCTGAGGGCCCTGTGAAGCCCTTTGGCACTTTTGCTCAAAGCCCCTGACGAGAGTGTGTTTCCCTTACTTAGGTGTTTACTCAACAAACAGGACAGGAACATGTTCCAGTGTATGTTTCTTTAAAGTAGATGGAAAGTCATTTATTACCCAAGGGCCTTAGTGGTAAATAACATATCCCTAGGCTCTCTCCTTCCTAACTCTGTGTGTTGTAAATTCCATATTGAATACCTTTTTTGTGTTTGTTTATATGTGCTTGTGTGGCCACCTACCACAGGGCTAGACCTTTTAGTCCTTCTCATTGGTGAAAATCTCCATGAGTAATGACATAGGTGGGAGGAGGGGAGAATAAATGTGGTGAAACCTTGCAAAAGACACTTTTTTGACAGGAGCAACACTTTAAGGATGTCGGCCTTTTCGTCAAGTGTAGTATCTGATCTTATCAGTGTCCAGTAGGGGTGCTGTGCTGTCATTCTGGCTTGACCTGAGCTGGAGTGAGGGCGTGGAAAGCTAGTACCGGCTGGAACAGAAACGCAGGCACCCGAAAGCTGTCGGGACCCAGGAGTAATTCCCTGGGAAAACTGGAAGAGCCCAGTTCCTCCTGATTTGGATCTATCTTGTCTGGCCATAGACTTGGTAGGCAGAGAGTCTGCTGTGTCTGTGACCCCTGGGAGTAGTCGCCCTAGGGGTGCTCTTAGTAACACGGGTTGTGTGAAAAGGCACATGGTCACAGTCACTAAAACTTTTTCTGCACTGCGTCTCCTAGGGCTGGGACTTTTGGCTAAGTCCGGGGAAATTTTTGTCTTCCAGGTCTCAGGGCTCAGTGACTGCGTGGCCAGTTATTTATTTAATTTATTTTTCTCCTCACGTTTATCACTCTTTCACTTTTGTGTGTGTTTTCTTCTCACTAAGATGAAGGGTGTTAGTCCTTGGGCTTGTCCTGATGTCTAGGGGAGGGTGGCTGACCCTCCGGTTCCTCCCTACCCTGCCCCTGGGGTAGGGTGTCTCTCTTTGGGAGAGCTCCTTGACCAAGTATTTCATGGTTGGCTTCAGCTGACCTAGAAGAACGGGGTCTCCCAGACCTTCTGGCTAGGCAGATCATTGGAACCCTAAGTCCCTGTCAGGAGACTTGGGCCCCAGGGTATAAGGGAGAGGTCCTACCCCTTTGGGGAGTGGACAAAGCACACCCTTAGGTGCACTTTTTTGTGTGTGTGTTTTTTGTACACTTAAAGGTTTTTCTGTTTTAGGTTTTACACCACCAAATTCAAAAAGAAACACTTTAAGGGTGATCGGTCCCCGGAGCTGAATGCCGCGTACACACGATCACTTTTTGTGATGAAAAAAAAACGTTTTAAAAAACGTCATTTAAAATGATCGTGTGTGGGCAAAACGTCGTTTTATGTCTTCAAAAAAACGACCAAAAAAAATTCCAACATGCTTGAAATTTTTGTGTAGTTTTTCAAAATGTCGTTTTTTGTGTCATAAAAAGTGACCGTGTGTGGGCAAAACGTCGTTTAAAACAACGTTTTTAAACCCGCGCATGCTTAAAAGCAAGTTATGAGACGGAGCTTCAATGGAACAGAGTGCCGTCGAAAGTGTCTTACGTAACCGCGCTTTGCAAGAGCATTGTGGAAAAACGATGGTGCAATGTCGTTTTTGAAAATGAAGTTTGAAAAACGTCGTTTTGTTTCGTCACATAAAATGAAGTTTTTTTTCATCACAAAAAGTGATCGTGTGTACGCGGCAGAAGAACGGGGAGAGCCGTGTGTAAACATGGCTTCCCTGTGCTTCACTGTGGCCGCAGCATCGATCGCGTCATCCCTGTTATAGGGGGATGTGATCGATGACGTCACACCTACAGCCACACCCCCCTACAGTTGTAAACACACACAGGGAACACTCAATTCCTTCAGCGTTCCCTTGTGGTTAACTCCCAAACTGCAACTGTCATTTTCACAGTAAACAATGCAATTTAAATGCATTTTTTGCTGTGAAAATGACAATTGTCCCAAAAATGTGTCAAAATTGTTCGAAGTGTCTGCCATAATGTCGCAGTCATGAAAAAAATGGCTGATCGCCGCTATTAGTAGTAAAAAAAAAACATTAATAAAAATGGAATAAAACTATCCCTTATTTTGTAAACGCTATAAATTTTGTGAAAACCAACCGATAAACGCTTATTGCGTTTTTTTTTACCAAAAATAGGTAGAAGAATACGTATCGGCCTAAACTGAGGAAAAAAAAAAATGTTATATATATTTTTGGGGATATTTATTATAGCAAAAAGTAAAAAATATTGCATTTTTTTCAAAATTATGGCTCTATTTCTGTTTATAGTGCAAAAAAATAAAAGCCGCAGAGGTGATCAAATACCACCAAAAGAAAGCTCTATTTGTGGGGAAAAAAGGAGGCCAATTTTGTTTGGGAGCCACGTCGCACGACCGTGCAATTGTCAGTTAAAACGATGCAATGCCGAATCGCAAAAAGGGGCAAGGTCCTTTAGCAGCATTTTGGTCCGGGTCTTAAGTGGTTAAAGTAGATATATAAAGGTACACAGTTGATCATGCAGGAATTATACCCAGCATGTATCATTACCCTTTATCAATAACAGCCAAAGGTCAGCTTAGTAGACTCATAGTTTTATAGATGCTCCATTCAATTAAAGGGTCACTAAAGGAAAAATAAATTTTTGCTGAAATGACTGCTTACAGGCTATAGAGACATAAAAGTTAACTGATTCCTTTTTTAAAATGATTAAAAATAGATAAAAATCAATCATATAATGTGCCTGCAGGTTAGTTTCACTTTTGAACTGGTTTCATGTTTCTGTGAAGAAGAGAGAGACACAGAACAAAAACAAACAAATCCAGGGCAGTGTTTTGTTTTTAAAATGAATCTGGTTCTGGGAAGTTTTAGACACACAGTAATGACAGCTTAAACCACCGTGAGAAAGCTCCCAGTACTGTGGTTATAAGGAAACAGACAAGCAGCAAGTGTGGAGAACAGAGCAGGATTACAGCAACTTCAAAGCAAAAACGAACAATAAGGACATGAAACCAGTACTGCAGTAAGGTAAAGGAAGCTATTTAGCTAAAAAAAAAAATTCCTTTAGTGATCCTTTAACTTATTAGTAGCTGAGAATCACAGTACAGTTAGGATTGTATTCATTTGACACATTTCGCAATGATAAGACATGTGTATGACGATGTTTCGTTTGGATTTGTTAACCTAGTTATTTTGTTTAGTTAAATTTGATTGTTTTGTTGAATTCATATTTAAGATCTGTATTCAGAATTCGTATTCGGAATTTGTTTTATTTCTTTTTCGGATTTTATTAGAATATACAGATTTTTTTTTTTTTTTTATTATTCGAATGTGGCAAAGTAAACAAACAAAAGAAAAATCTTCATCAAATGATTACAATGACTCTAAATAATTTTTGACTTAACCAAAACAGCATTATTTTTAAATGATAATCTAATAACACCTACAGTCTTTGATTTCAGGAACATGTTTACAGTTCGAATTCAAAGTAAAATTTGATTCAAATTTTAATTAGAATTTTGAAAATTCTGACGAATTTCATTATTCAGAGCATTCGGTAAACGTTGTTTATACTGTAATTTAAGTATTCTGAATCTCTGGATAATGAAAAATTAGTCTGAATATTTATTCAGGTAATTTTTTTTTAAAAGCAAATGCATTATTAAAGTGTAAACTGTTGGCGCTATATAAATCCTATATAATAATAAATGCATATGGGCAAACAACCTGATAAAAGGCCATAAGGAGATCACAGGGAATAGAGATCTAAGGACCCCAAAGACAGGCCAACTCACAAAATTTAAATAACAAACATATCATACTTACCTCCACTGTGCAGAGTGGCCTCGATAGTCCTCTTTTGGGGTCCCACGGCGGCTCTCGCGGCTCCTCCCCGCAAGAGCTAACCCCCTTTGGGAAGCTCTCTCCCAAAGGGGTTACCTTGCGGGCATGCTCCCGTGCCATACAAACGGCGTTCATAGCCGCTGATTGTATGACTCGGCCCCACCCCCCGACGGCCACGTCATTGGATCTGATTGACAGCAGCGGGAGCCAATGGCTGTGCTGCTATGAATCTATCCAATGAAGGGCCGATCAGGCATGGGGACAACGACGCAGGATCGCGCCCTCGGAAATTCAGGGCTCAGGTAAAACAGGGGCTGGTGACTGCAAGGTGTTTTTACACCTTAATGCATAGGATGCATTAAGGTGAAAAAACACAAAGGTTTAAAGAAGTAACTTAGACACATATAGTAAGGCTCTTGTGGATATCGTTGGAATCGAGAGGGGACTCGGGTAAGTATTGGGAGGGGGCTGCTGCACACAGAACCACTTTAACTCCATGCCTAACAAGTGTAATACGTGCTGCTTTTACTAACAGATCTGTCTGTTTTTTCTCTCTAAACTCAGAGTTGATTTCAGGGATAAGAAACAGACAGATCACTGTCTGTGCACATAGTTCTGTGTGTTTGTCAACACAGAACTCTGTGCTGTGACTGGCCACAGCCGATCAGCAGGTTTCATTAGCTGAAATCTGCTGACAAACTCAAGTCCTATCACAGCAGGGGTCAGCAGGGGGCGTGTGTGCAAACCGACAAACCAAGAAGGACATCTACTGTGAGTGGGCCGGTAAGAGATTAACATTTTTTATTAGCAGGTTGATTAGGGGGCAGATTAAACTTCAGCTTTAAAATAGCATTCTGTGATTCCCACAGAGACTGTGACTGGCCATTCTGGGAGCTGTAGTCACTTCCATACAGGGCCGGCCCTATGATGGGACCGGGTGGTACCATGGGTACCAAGCGGCACTTTTAGGGGGGCGGCAAACTGACACCTGCCAGCCAGCTCGTTCCACCCGCAGTCAGTGGGGGGGTGGGAGGCGGTCATCGTGGCACCAGGCGCAACATTTGGGGTGCGACATCCCGTACCAATAAGTCACCCCCGGCTCAGTCCTCCTAACTTTGATCTGTGTCCCAGCGCAATATTTCTTTTCAGGCTTACACTCCCCCTGGTGCTCTGTGATTGGCAAAATTGGGTCACGTGCGGCGGCGGGGCTGGCCTATCCCTGATTGCTGGTGAGCAGGGCTTGCCTCAACTTAGCTGTGAGCCGCGGCTGTCTTCTCTTCCGGATTGGATGGCAGATCATTGTCCCATCGTGGCAGGCAGTGTAACTGTGGCAGAGTGCAGATGGAAGAAAAACAGCAGGTGAGAGACTCCCTCGGGAGACGTATTGTTGGCCCGGGGGAGTGTAAGCCAGGTGTAGTGGTCAGGTCATGTCAGTTTGTAGTGTAGTGTAATCGTCAGTCTGTAGTGGTCTGGTCAGGTCATGTCAGTGTGTATTGTAGTGGTCAGTCTGTAGTGTAGTGGTCAGGTCATGTCAGCGTGTAGTGTAGTGTAGTGGTCAGGTCATGTCAGTGTGTAGTAAAGTGGTTAGTCTGTAGTGTAGTGGTCAGGTCATGTCAGTGTGTATTGTAGTGGTCAGTCTGTAGTGTAGTGTTCAGGTCATGTCAGTTTGTAGTGTAGTGTAATCGTCAGTCTGTAGTGGTCTGGTCAGGTCATGTCAGTGTGTAGTGTAGTGGTCAGTCTGTAGCGGTCTGGTCAGGTCATGTCAGTGTGTAGTGTAGTGGTCAGTCTGTAGTGGTCTGGTCAGGTCATGTCAGTGTGTATTGTAGTGGTCAGTCTGTAGTGTAGTGGTCAGGTCATGTCAGTGTGTAGTGTAGTGTAGTGGTCAGGTCATGTCAGTGTGTAGTGTAGTGGTTAGTCTGTAGTGTAGTGGTCAGGTCATGTCAGTGTGTATTGTAGTGGTCAGTCTGTAGTGTAGTGGTCAGGTCATGTCAGTGTGTAGTGTAGTGTAGTGGTCAGGTCATGTCAGTGTGTAGTGTAGTGGTTAGTCTGTTGTGGTCTGGTCAGGTCAGGTCATGTCATTGTGTAGTGATCAGGTCATGTCAGTGTGTAGTGTAGTGTAGTGGTCAGTCTGTAGTGGTTAGGTCAGGTCAGTGTGTAGTGTAGCGGTCAGTGTGTAGTGGTTTGGTTAGTGTGTGGTGTAGTGGTCTGGTTAGTGTGTAGTGTAGTGGTAAGGTTAGTGTGTAGTGGTCTGGTCAGTGTGTAGTGCAGTGGTCTGGTCAGTGTGTAATGCAGTGGTCTGGTCAGTGTGTAATGCAGTGGTCTGGTCAGTGTGTAGTGCAGTGGTCTGGTCAGTGTGTAGTGCAGTGGTCTGGTCAGTGTGTAGTGGACAGTGTATAACTCAGGTCATTGCAGTGGTCCGTATAGGAATCGTGAAGGGTCAATGTAGTGGTCAGGTAGGTTAGTGTAGTGGTCGGGTAGGTTAGTGTAGTGGTCGGAGTGTAGGAATCAGGCTGGTCAGTACTATTGTAGGAAGGAAAGGGACAGGACTCGGGGAGTGCAAAAATCCCACATGTTGGGGGGGGGGGGGGGCGCAAATTACTTGCCTTACCCAAGACGCTGACAACCAACGCTACGCCACTGGGGGGGAGGGGTGCGGGGGAGCAGAGAGATTATGTCATCTCTCACTACCCGCCCTGCAGTTACGCCCTCACTGTGCAGCCACAGGCAGAATATCGATTACATCATCTCTCTGCTGCCTGCCTTTACTCAGGGACACAGCAAGTGACAATCTGCAGAATCCGAAGCAAAATTGTAAGTTAAACACACATCACATACAGCACTGTGTAGCTTAAACTGACAATTGCGCAGTCATGTGAACCTGTACCCAAATACAATTAATGTCCTTTTTCCCACACATAGAGCTTTCTTTTGGTGATATTTTATCACCTATGCGGTTTTTTTTTGCGCTATAAACAACAAAAGCGTGGGGGCCTTTTGGTGGGCGTGTTTTTTTTTGCGGGGGGCAGCATTTAATTTTTGGTCCCGGGCAGCATTTAATTTTTGGTCCCAGGCAGCACAATGTCTTGGGCCGGCACTGCTTCCATAGGTAATGTTTGCCACATAATCTCTCAGCAAGTGTTTGTTTTACCCTTCACCACACACCTGTATCTGGTTGTTTGAAAAACAAATGTCTATTGAGATTGTTTGACCAGACTGTGACCAAGATGAAGACTGTGTGGGCTGATATTCCTGTCTGGAATGTAAAAAATAGACAGAGGTAACGTCTTATTTATACATCTTCTGTAACTTTTCATACATGAAGGTTGAGTCATGGTTTTTGTAGGCTCATCTTTGTTCCAAATGCTATCGATAGGCTGGAATATAGACTGGAGCTTGTTTTATAATGACTTTTAAAAACATATATATATATATATATATATATATATATATATATATATATATATATATATATATATATATATATATATATATACATACAGTATATATATATATATATACAGAGCATTTTTCTGGGGGAACTTGGGGGAACTCAGTTCCACCACCTCTGGCTCAGACCCTTTGCTCCCTGCTCACCACAATCACTTGTAAACACAGAAGTCTGATTTCTGTGTTTACAAGTGACAGCTTTGTGACCCCCTGAACTCTGCACTCTGTATGTAATGCAATTCTGGTATTTTATGGCTCTTTAAGACCCTTCTACTGTTTGTGAAATCTGAACGGGTCGTGGTTGAGTTCCTGCATCTATTTTCTGTATATATATATAAAACATTTTTTTTCACACGAATAAAGCTTTCTTTTGGTGATATTTAATCACCACTGGGTTTTTTTATTTTATTTTTTGCAATATAAACCAAAAAAAGACCGAAACTTTTAAAAAATAAAAGTATTTTACTCTTTGCTACAAAACATATCCAATATCCAATAAAAAAAATATATACATTTCTTAAATGTTAACTAAAATGTATTCTGCCACATGCCTTTGATAAAATAAAATCCCAATACGTGGATATTGATTGGTTTGCGTGAAAGTTATAGCGCCTAAAAACTATGATATATATACTAGAATTTGTCTACTTTTTTATACTACTAATGGCGGTGATCAGCAACTTGTAATGCAATATAAACCAAAAAAAAGACCAAAACTTTAAAAAAAATAAAAATCTTTTACTTTTTGCTACAAAACATATCCAATAAAAAAATATATTTTTTTCATAAATTTTAACTAAAATTTATTCTGTCGCATGCTTTTGATTAGGGATGAGCCAAACATACCCGCGTTCAGTTCGCACCAGAACCGTCGAACAGACCGACCGTTCGCGCAAACATTTAGAACCCCATTGAAGTCTTTGGGACTCGAAAGTTCGAATTCAAAAACGCTCATTTTAAAGTCCAATATTCAAGTTATTGTTGGAAAACGTCTTTGAGAGCCCGGGTCTTGCCCCAGGGAACATGTATCAATGGAACAAAAAGTTTTAGAAATGGTCGTTTTTTCAGGACTCCTGGAAAAACAACCGTTTTTAAAACTTTTTTCCATTGATACATGTTCCCTCAGGCAAGACCTGGGTTCTCAAAGCTGTTTTCACAGGCAAACTATAGACACTCAGCAAGTACAATATTTAAAGGAATCTTTTTTTTTTTTTTTTTTTAAACATTATTAAAAATTACTGCTCCAGGAGCAGTGATTTTAATGATGATTAAATTAAAAAAAAATTTAATAAAATTCCTTTAAATATTGTACCTGCTGGGTGTCTATACGTGTGATAACATCTTTAAATAGCACAATCACCTGCCTGCCAGTAAATTAGGAAGAACTGATCTATCTAAGCTATACAGTGTATAAATATATGTACAACTCCTAGGGATATATATATATTCTCTACACACTGTAAATTAAGCTAAACTGACTAGCCTGCCTGCTCTATCTAGCTATATAAAAAGACAATCTCTCTGTCTCTCTGACTGCTCTCATTAACAAGCCGGAACACACTACACAAGGCCGCCCAGCAGGCGGCCTTATATAGTGTGGGGTGTGTGCTAAAGCCCTGAGCCATAATTGGCCAAAGCCACCCAGGCTTTGGCCAATTATGGCTCTTCGTTTTTTGCGCACTGTGACTGGCCAAGCATGCGGGACATACAACATGCTTGGCCAATCATCAGCTCGCAATGCCGCAGTGAATTATGGGCTGTTTTGCGTCACTCGAATTTTGGCACGAACGACCGCTTTTGTTTGAATTTCGTCAAACGTACGAACAGACAATGTTCGAGTCGAACATACGCTCGTATCGAACCCGAAGCTCATCCCTACTTTTGATAAAAGAAAGTCCCAATACGTGGATATTGATTGGTTTGCCTGAAAGGTATAGCGCCTAAAAACACAGGATCCATGCCTTCTGTACTGAAAGAACGGTGCTCTGCCTTGTTTACATAGGCAGCCCGCTGTTCTCCCTCTGTACTGAAGGATGGGCAGGGGGCGGAGGATATAGAGTCTGATTGAACATCAGTTCCCACTGTATAAATCCCAGTAGTGCCACTTTGCTGCCGTATATCTAAATGCTACGGTTGGCGAGTGGTTAGCATGTTGATGGGGGGGGTGACAAGGCAAAATATAAACAGATTAAACTTCAGCTTTAGGCCCCTTTCACACGGGCAATCTGATGAGGTCCAACCGTAAGTTGTTAAGGTGGACCTGATCGGACTCTCCAGGTACTTCTATGGACCCTGTCCGCCAAAAACAGATGGATGAGGGACCTATTCCCCCATCCTTCTAGCAGATCAGATTAGATGGCATCAGATGGAAACAGACAGGTGGTCTGTTTCAATCTGATTGCCCCATAGATGAAAGCGGGTTGTGTCCACTATGCAGAGCGGCCATGGACTTGTCATCCGCCTGCTCAGCGGGGATCAGCGGAGAGATAACACACTGAGCAAGTGGATTCTGCTTCATAGAGGCGCCCGTGTGAAATGGACCATAAAGGCTAAGTTTTTTCTAAATTCCAGCTCCCCTATGTACCAATATAGCATTAATATACTTCTTTTGCAAAACAACAACAGTCTAAAAATTCTGCTCCATTACTTCTGCCTTACTTCCTGAACAGACTTTAGGTCATGACACAGGAAGGAGTTGACCAGCTGAGAGCAGATGATGCAGGGTGTGTGCTAATGAGATCAGCTGGTCAACTACTTCCTGTGTCATGACCTAAAGTCTGTGCAGGAAGTAAGGCAGAAGTAATGGAGCAGTGTTTTTCAAGCGGTTGTATACCCACATATACATTTTTTTTCTTACACCTGCAAGGCAATAGCCATAATGAGCTAGTATGCACCGCATACTAGCTCATTATGAAATGCTCACCTCGGAATGAGGTGAAGAGAACTTACCTGGTCCACGCCAAGCGAGATATCATCTTGCCTGGCACGTCTTCTGGGTATCGCCGCTCCAGCGCTGTGATTGGCTGGAGCGGCAATGTCGTCACTCCCGCGCTGCAGGTCCTTTTGCCGAGGATCCCCCCTGTGCATGCGCCGCTGCAATCAGCGGCGCATTGTGAGGGGAATATCTCCTAAACCGTACAGGTTTAGGAGATATTCTTTATACCTACAGGTAAGCCTTATTATAGGCTTACCTGTAGGTAAAAGTGGTAGTATAGAGTATACTACCACTTTAAACAGCCACAAAGACAGTGAGGTAAGCATCTATAAAATAAATGGAAAGCTTTTTTGTTTTTGCAAAAAAAGTACAACTTACAACTTGCAAAAGAGGTAAACTTAGCCTTTATTAAAGCCTGCCCTAGTCACGTGACGTGTGTCTTCAAATATTTGGATATTGTCAGTGCTTGAGGTTGTAGTGATGTTACAGTGTGGCTGACAAAATGACAAATGGAATCTATCGATATACATGTAAGATCAATAAAAATCAATAATGATATTTAAAAAATGACACGCTGCTGCCTTCGTTTTTTAGCAACTGCGTCCCAAGAAATGTGCAGTTCCAGAAATATGTCTAGGCATCAAATATGAATTAAACCAGAAACAACCACAGGCAAACACCCTGCCTGATTTTCTTTCCCATCTAGCAATGCAGGTAAATATTTTCCACTAAAAAATACTGATAAAATCATAGAAATATGTGACACGTTGGGTAGCATCCTAAAGCTTAAAATAAGATTAAAAAAAAGTATGAAAAATAAACCAAGAATGGCTCATTCCCACAAGCTGTGATCTGATTTCCACAGTGCTAAAGTATTTCATAATTTCTGGAATGCCTGGTATTCCGAAAATGATATGCAACGCAATGGGAAAGAAAACTGCAAGCATTGAAAACAAGCAGGTTGAAAACACAGCGCTGAAAAAAAACACTATCTCCTACCTTGATAACAATCCAGTAACATCAGAAGAGGGAATTGATCCGCAGACATAGGGAACGCACACAACATTGTGGGGGAGATTAAACAAGAGGACCTGTCACTCACCGCAGACATTATTCCTCCTTAATAGCAGTTATGCATTCATAGACTTTTCACCCTAGACGTTTTGTTTGACATCTTTGCTGTGCGTCGGCCCATTTAGCTGTCTGTCTTGCATGAAAGGTTTATAGGTAACATTACATACAGGCTGTTTGGCAAAATGCTTAACATTGCTAGTCTGCATCATTTCAAGAAAAACAGCTCACACTCATTAATCTGATGGAATTCCTGCTTTACACCCTAGCAAAAAAATATTTCCTGTGTGTGTTTCCTGTGTGATATATATTGGCACCCTCCTAGATAGGTTGCTATTTAGGTCTGCTGGCTCTCTTCTGTTCTGGGGATCTGCAAGCTGAAGGTTTGATTGCTTCCCCCTGTTTTCTGGAGGATTCCATGAATAAAGTGGGCTGGGAAAGTCAGAGAAGCAGCCTGAATATTTATATGGTTCTAGCCAATCCCTGGGTCAGGGTGCCCAGTAGATGGCTGGAAGGTGCATAAATAGTCTGAGGCCTGAGGAAGCCCTCTTCTTGTCCAGAAGGAGAAGTTCCCAGCCTGCCCAACTGGGCAGCCCTGACTGAAATTCTACTTGCTCTCATCAAGGCCTCAGATGTGGATGGAGTTGGGAGGGCCTGTCCTGTTAACATTTTTAGAAGCTAAGCGAGGGTTTTCACTGGGGATCTTACAGAGGAATTGCCTGTCTGATATTGGATAGAGGCATCCGAGTGTCCAGGGAAATTGTGAGTAAAGCCCTTAATGGGGTATCCTGTTGACTATTGCTGCTGATAATCCTATATTTCAATTCTAGTGCTTGTCTGGCCTAGGTCATTACTGAAGGTGTCACAGGCTGTTTAATTTCTGGGCTTTTGCTGGAGGAACTGCTCTGAGAAGTAGGAAAACAGGAAAGAGTGTCTTTACTATATTGCCCAGTGTTGAAGGAGTATCCCACAGCTCCTTATGCCATATCTAAGTTATAAATCCTAAAAAGGCAAACTCTAGACTGCATATTGAGCCGAGTGATTGTTACAGTGTGCCTGGCTGCTGCTGCACTATCCGGGACAAAAACTTGGGACAAATCAACTTCACCTACAAGATTGAGCACTATACAGTAACTCACAAAAGTGAGTACACCCCTCACATTATTATAAATATTTTATTATATCTTTTCATGTGACAACACTGAAGAAATTACACTTTCTACAATGTAAAGTAGTAAGTGTACAGCTTGTATAACAGTGTGAATTTGCCGTCCCCTCAAAATTACTCAACACACAGCCAATAATGTCTAAACTGCTGGCAACAAAAGTGAGTTTACCCCTAAGTGAAAATGTCCAAATTGGGCCCAAAGTGTCAATATTTTGTGTGGCCACCATCATGGGCGTCCGCTCCATAGGGCAAAGGGGGGTAATTTTCCCCCACCCCTGGAATCATCAGGGAGAGCCAGGAGCAGGGTCAAACTGGCCCTGGGGCCGCTTTAAGTGACGACTGCATCCCTTCCCTCCTTCTGTCCTCCGGCGCTTGTATCGTATGTCACAGAGCTGGGTCTGTGTGCAAGGTCCCGCCCCCCTAGTTTGGCTCGTCTGATAGTCTTCTAGTGTTCTGCCTATCACACGAGATGAACTAGGGGCGGGACCTTGCACACAGACCCAGCTCCGTGACATATGATACGAGCACCAGAGGACAGAGGGAGGGGATCGCCATTTTATATCGTTTACCAGGCCTGTGCTTTGTTTGTTCCAACATCTGTTGCCACAGGTAACACTAGACTATTTTCTGATGTGTTTTTAGCAAGTCTGGAAACGCAGAGCAAACACAACACAGAGTTGTAGCCTACGGCATCGTTTCTAGTTGTCCCTTATTTAGAGTGCCTGTCCCTCTTCTGGAATCAAATCCATTTGCCCCTCATTCCAAAAGGTTCCTCTTTTAGACCTGAAATAAATATACTGTCAACATAGTGTAGTGTTTAAGTCAAGGGAAAGGGGTGCTGTGTAATGTAAAGTGGTCTAGTGATGCAGGGTGCTGTGTAATGTAAAGGGGTCCAGAGGTGCAGGGTGCTGTGTAATGTAAAGGGGTCCAGAGGTGCAGGGTGCTGTGTAATGTAAAGGGGGCCAGTGATGCATGGTGCTGTGTAATGTAAATGGGTCCAGAGCTGTGGGGTGCTGTGTAATGTAAAGGGGTCCAGAGCTGTGGGGTGCTGTGTAATGTAAAGGGTCCAGAGCTGTGGGGTGCTGTGTAATGTAAAGGGGTCCAGAGGTGCAGATGTGGAGAGGGGGTACACAGTAGTGACAGAGATATTGAAAGATGCAGGGGGCACAGTGGGGTGTTTTTACATTTTAACATGGTGGGGTGCTTTTAACCCCCGCTTGCGGTCGAAGAAAGGGTAAAATGTGACTGTGTATCGCCGCTGCCGAAGCGCGCCCCCCCTGAAAAAATGTCAGCGGACACCCATGGCCACCATTTTTTTTTTTTTTTTTTTTTTTCAGCACTGCCTTAACCCTCTTGGGCATGGAGTTCACCAGAGCATCACAGGTTGCCACCGGAGTCCTCTTCCACTCCTCCATGATGACATCACAGAGCTGGTGGATGTTAGAGACCTTGCGCTCCTCCACCTTCCATATGAGGATGCCCCACAGATGCTCAATAGCGTTTAGGTCTGGAGACATGCCTGACCAGTCCATCACCTTTACCCTCAGCTTCTTTAGCATGGCAGTGGTCATCTTGGAGGTGTGTTTGGGGTACTGTATATATACGCTATGTATAATAATGGCTGTGTGTAGTTATTTTGAGGGGACAGCAAATTTACTATGTTATACAAGCTGTACACTCACTACTTTATATTGTAGCCAAGTCTAATTTCTTCAGTGTTGTCACATCAAAAGATATAATAAAATATTTACAAAAAATGTGAGGGGTGTACTCATTTTTGTGAGATACTGTATAGACACTGTATAGGTTTAGGAGTGTGTCTATGGGAATGTTTGACCATTCTTCCAGAAGAACATTTGTGAAGTCAGGCATTGATTTGGACATGAAGGCCTGGCTCACAGTCTCCACTCTAATTCATCTCAAAGGTGTTCTATCAGGTTGAGGTCAAGATTCTGTGCAAGTCAGTCAAGTTCCTCTACCCAAACTCGCTCATCCATGTCTTTATTGACCTTGCTTTGTGCACTGGTTCAAATCATTTGGTGGAGGGGGGATAATGGTGTGTGGTTGTTTTTCAGGGGTTGGGCTTGGCCCCTTAGTTTCAGTGAAGGTAAATCTTAAGGCGTCAGCATACCGAAACATTTTGCACAATTTCATGCTCCCAACTTTGTGGTAACAGTTTGGGAGCGTGACTGAGTTCTTACCCTAACCCGATAGAACACTTTTGGGATGAAGTGGAGACTTCAAGCCAGGTCTTCTTGTCCACATGCCTGACCTCACAAATGTGCTTCTGGAAGAATGGTCATTCCCATAGACACACTCCTAAACCTTGTGGACAGCCTTCCCAGAAGAATTGAAACTAGTATAGCTGCAAAGTGTGGGCCAACTTAATATTGAACCCTACGGACTAATAGACATGTGCGTTCCCGTTCGTAACAAATGGATTTTCGTACAAATTTTTTAGTATTCGTACATTCGGATCAATTCGAACACCCTAAAAGGTGAAAGAACAAAAATACAAAAATTACGAATAAGCAAAATAATGAACAAGCGAAAATACGAACGTACGATTGGACAATCTTACTAAAATACGAAACATCGAAAATGTTCAAAAGAACGAAAATGACATCTATAACGAACGATTTACATTCCGTATTTTAAATCCTTTGTCTGTTCGTATTTTCATTCGTATGTTCGTATTTTCATTTGTGTGTTTTGTAAATCCATTTCTTTGTCTGTTCGTAAATTCGTGTACTTATATCGTTCTTTCGAATGGGCACTGGGCAGTGTAGTTAGTGAGTGATGTATCTTACTTAATATCTTAGCCAAACAGCTTATCTCTTTTGTGCTGAGTCACATTGTACAGTGTAAAGCCTCGTACACACGATCGGAATTCAAACAAACTTTTCCTTGGATTTTTGTCTGAAGGGAGTTGGCCAGACTTTTGAAACCAAAAAAGTTTGTCCGATAGAGCGTACACACGGTCGGATTTTTTGGAAAACGCTAATTTTGAAGTTTGTTGGCAAAAAGTCAGACCGTGTGTACGGGGCTTAAGAGAAAGTATTGTGTGTTGCTATGTATTTACGAAAGTACAAAATTAACAATCCATTAAACGAATTTCGAATCAACGAAAAGAAATTAGACAGAATTACAAATTATTCAGTATAAATAAAAATAAAACTGTTACGAAAATACGAACGGGTCCGAATAGTAAATCTTGCATCTTACGAAATTACGAATCTACGGAACGAGACGAAACAAATACAATTTTTTTTGTTGTGCACATGTCTACGGACTAAGACTGGGACACCATTAGGTTTCATGTGCGTGTAAAGGCAGGTGTCCCAATACTTTTGGTAATATAGGGTATCTCACTAGGAAGAGCCTGGTGGATATTGGCCGGAGGCTACAGATCAGTGGCCACCCCCCCAAGCTGTAAAAAAAGAAAAAAAATTGAAAAAAAATATCACTTTAAGAGTGACCAGGCGCCGGACATGCGGCGGTCTATAGGAAGCTTCATAGCTTGCAATCAGCTGATTGCAAGCTGGGAAGCCGATTTGCCCGCAAGCTATGCTCCCTCACACACACCCACTCTCCAGTGATTTGTTCCTGGCTCATGTTTCTTTGTTTTCATTGGCCGGGACCGGAGGGTGACTTGGCGGTGCTTTTTCAGCACTACGGTCACTTCCCTAGAGTCGAAGTTGAGCGCTCTTATTGTTTCTCCCTCCCGGTAACATGCTTCCAATCCCCCAGTCCTCACACTCCTCTGCTGGGTGGCTACAGAGTGACTGCTCCACCCGGAGTGTAGTGTGTCCTGTGTGAGCCTGGCTCTCCATCCCCCTTTATCTCAGCTGCTGCAGAACTTCATGGAGGGGGGAGAGGGTGGGGCTGCTAAGTGTTGTAGTGCAGGGCAGTGACTGGCAGCTGCTTGCCTCTCCACCAGCTGCGGGGTGGGTGCAGAACGAGCAGAAGGTGAGTGACTGAGTGCTGGGATGGAGGTGAGCGCTCTCATTGGGCCAGATTCTCAGCAGCGCTATGACGGGGTATCTCAGATACCCCGTCGTATCACAGTTTTTTTCCCCGTGTATCTATACGTGTGATTCCTAGAATCACTTACGCATAGATACAGGTGAAGATCCGACAAGTGTAAAACAATTACACTATCGGATCGTAGATATAATGACATCGGCGGCCGCTAGGTGGCCTGTACGTTGTTTTCTCATTTGCCTATGCAAATGAGGCTAATATGCCGATTCCCGAACGCTTTTACGCCGCCCCGTCATAGTTTACGTCGTTTTCGTACGCGTAAGGTTACCCCTGCTAATATGTGGAGTAACCTTACGAAGTGCCGTCGGATGCCGTCGGATGCCATGTTAAGTATGGCCTCGCGACCGCGTCGTGTTGTCTGTCGTTTACGTCGTTTGCGTACGTCGATTCTCAATGGGGCTGGCGTACGCTACGATTACGTCGCTTTCATTGAGAAAATGTGACGTCCTTTGGAGCATGCGCACTGGGATTTCGTCGCGGCCGGCGCATGCGCAGTTCAATCTGCACGGGGGCGCGCTTAATTTAAATACAAGCCATCCCCTTTGATTTACGCGGGGATACGCCGGGCCATTTACGCTACACCGCCGCAAACTACGGAGCAAGTGCTTTGGGAAAAAAGCACTTGCTCTAGTACTATGCGGCGGCGTAGTGTAAATGGCTAACGCTACGCTATGAGAATCTGGCCCATTGTCTCTCCCCTGTAACATGCTTCCAATCCCCCACTCCTCACACTCCTCTGCTGGGCAGCTACAGATAACCCCCCTCCCTGCCTCCACCCTTAACAATAACCCCACTTCCTGCCTCCACCCTAAACAATAACCCCATTGTATAGTGTTCTCTGTGTATAATATACAGTGTGGGCTCTGTGTAGTCTGCGCTATTCTGTGTATAGCGTGCACTCTGTGTATAGTGTGCTCTGTGTATAATATACAGCGTGCACTCTGTGTATAATATACAGTGTGGGCTCTGTGTATAATATACAGCGTGCGCTCTGTATATAGCGTGCGCTCTGTGTATAATATACAGTGTGGGCTCTGTGTATAGTGTGCTCTGTGTATAATATACAGTGTGGGCTCTGTGTAGTGTATGCTCTGTGTATAGTGTGCTCTGTGTATAATATATAGTGCGCGCGTATCTGTGTAGTATAGTGTGCTCTGTGTATAATATACAGTGTGGGCTCTGTGTAGTGTATGCTCTGTGTATAGTGTGCTCTGTGTATAATATATAGTATCTGTGTAGTATAGTGTGCTCTGTGAATAATATACAGTGTGTGCTCTTCTGTGTATAGTGTGCTCTGTGTATAGCGTGCCCTATGTGTATAGTGTGCTCTGTGTATAATATACAGTGTGGGCTCTGTGTACAATATACAGTCTGGGCTCTATGTATAACGTGTGCTCTCTGTATAGCGTGCTCTGTGTATAATATACAGTGTGGGCACTGTGTATAATATACAGTGTGCGCTCTGTGTATAGTGTGGGCTCTGTGTATAATATACAGTGTGTTCCCTGTGTATAGTGTGCTCTGTGTATAGTATACAGTGTGTTCTCTGTGTATAGTGTGCTCTGTGTATAGTATACAGTGTGTTCCCTGTGTATAGTGTGCTCTGTGTATAGTATACAGTGTGTTCTCTGTGTATAGTGTGCTCTGTGTATAGTGTGCTCTGTGTATAGTGTGCTCTGTGTATAGTATACAATGTATACTCTGTGTATAGTGTGTCCAGGTATTGGGAGCCATGACAGTCGAGGATGGGCAGGTAGGGACCTGGAGGGGTTTGCCCCCCCCCCAAATTATTTTATCACCAGCCGCCACTGCAACAGATGATCCTGTGGCTGTAAGTAAGAGACCCCAGTGCTGAACAGTTAGTGACTGTGTGTAGCTTTTAAACTCCTGAAGGAGTATTAGTCACCATCTGCATAGAGATCCTGTGGGAATATACTTTTTGTAGTGTTCAGCTAGAGAGTTGAAAAGTCTTTAAGATATTAAATTCTACAGTTTATTGGGATATCTCATGTTTGTTCTCCCAATCCCAGTTCATCATTCCCAATAAAAACCCTAAAAAGAAATCCCTAGACTGTTCTTTGGAGTCAGTGGAAGAGTAAGAAAGATGCTGGGTGCCCGGCTGTTAGTGCTCCAAGTGGGGAAATAGGACTGCATTTACAAGGGATGCTCTACACTTAGATTTATCAAACACTAGGAAGGGAATACCTTATGGAATATAGATTGAATAGATGATTTAGGCAGGCCTTTGTGCTACATTTGTAATAATTGAATAGAGAGTTTACAGAGATTGTACAATCAGATTGTGATGTGTGTGTGTGATCACCTTCAGGATTTAAATTGTAATCTTGGTACATCCATTGCCAGGTCTTCATGTCCAAGACGTAATGGCCTAGTGAATGTGAAAGAGCTGGCATTCCTTCTCCACAGATGAGTCAGGGATTTGATAAACATAGAAATACCTGCACTTCTATTTACATTTCAGAATTTTTATATAGGCATTGGAGTAAAACCAGTTTTCCCTTCACCTGGGAATTCAGGAATTTCCTCTAAGTTTAGCATGCGTTGTACCTGACACTGAAACACAGCGCAAAGCAGACTAAACTCTGCCAATCAGACTATAAAGATGAAGCGTGTCTGAAATGAACTGACAAGGGTAAATCTATATCACAAAAAACAGTGACGTCTTTTATAGAATAGATGTATATCTGTCATTGTTCTCTTTTGTGTTCTCCAGCATGTGGACTGCGAGTGCACGTGGACTGTGAGTGTGTGTGGGCTGTGAGTACCTGTGTATAGTATTTTTGTGTACCTGTGTATTGTTGGGTGTTAAGTATAAGGCCACGTACACACGATCAGACATGTCCGATGAAACATGTCCGACGGACCGTTTTCATCGGACCAGGCTGAAGTGGTCTGTTGGTCTGATGTGCGTACACACCATCGGACAAAAATCCCATCGGTCCAGAACACGGTGACGTAGAACACAACGACGTGATGAAAAACTAAGTTCAATGCTTCCAAGCATGCGTCGACTTGATTTTGAGCATGCATGGGTTTTTGGTCCGATGATTTTGTGTACTAACCATCGAACCTGTCCGACGGACAGGTTTCCAGTGGACAGGTTTCAAAGCATGTTTTGAAACTTTGTCCGCTGGAAAACGGTCCGATAGGCCATACACACGATCGAACATGTCCGCTGAAACTGATCTGCGTTCGTGTGTTCGTGGCCTAATGCCGCGTACACACGGTCGTTTTTTGCGATGAAAAAAAACGACGTTTTCTGTGAAGTAAAAAACTACGTTTTTGAAACGTCACTTTTCAAAGACAATTTTGCATACACACCATCGTTTTTTCACAAAAAGCAAGGTTACGTTCACCACTCTTTTCCATTGAAGCTCGCTTCATAACTAGCTTCTGGGCATGCGCGGGTTGAAAAACGTCGTTTTGAACGACGTTTTTGCTACACACGGTGACTTTTTGTGAAACAAAAAACGACGTTTTGAAAAACGACACAAAAAATTCAAGCATGTTGGAATTTTTTTTTGGTCGTTTTTTTGAAGACAAAAAACAACGTTTTGCCCACACACGATCAATTTAAATGAAGTTTTAAAAAACGTCGTTTTTTTTCATCGCAAAAAACGACCGTGTGTACGCGGCATTAGTGTCAGGAAGCTAGTTGTTAGGTAATTTGGACAGGGTATAATCCCCAATCTTCATTAAATTAGTAGGGAAGAAGCCCGGCGGTTGTGGAGATGTGACACGGTGTACATCTTGCATCATATATGAGTTCCTTGATCATCTGATCAAGGGTGAATATTGCTGTACAAAATGTAAGCACATTGTTTCCCTGGAAGCCCAGGTTCTGAATCTAGGGAAGCAACTGTTAGCACTGAAAAGACCCTCTATACTAAAGGAGAGCCGGGAATGTACCCGGCAGGTGCCGGCAGGGGCCAGCACAGAGGCGGGTGGAGACAAAGAGGTGCAGGCACTAGATGGGTGACAGTCAGGAAGGATTGGGGGGAAAAGGCCAGGGAGGCCGATCCTTGGGCTGTAACATCCCAATAAGTACGATCCATTGAGTGACATTGGTAAAACTGGTCAGGGACCAGCACTGCTGTAGCTGAGGGTGTCTCCTAGCTGCCAGGGGAAGAACTCCTCCAGTGAGAGTGGGGGGGGAAGCAAATGGAAAGGAAAGACAGATTCTGGTGGTAGGGGACTCAATTCTTGGAAGGACATAGAGGGCAATCTGTCATAAAGACCTGAAGCACCGAACTGTATGCTCTCTACTGGGCGCTTGGGTTCAGCACATCACAGGTTTGGTGGATAGATTACTGGGAGGGGCTGGGGAAGTCTCGGTTGTCATGGAGCATGTTGGCACCAATGGCAAAGTCAGAGGCAGATGGGGAGTGTCCTAAAGAAACATTTTAGGGACTTAGGAGCTAAATTGAGGAAAAGGACCTCCAAGGTAGTATTCTCAGAAATACTACCGGAACCTCGAGCCACATCAGAAAGGGAGATTAGGGAAGTAAACAAGTGGCTGAGGAGCTGGTGTAGTAAGGAGGGGTTTGGGCTCCTGGAGAACTGGGCTGACTTCTCATTCAATAACCAGTTCTATAGAAGGGACAGGCTGCACCTAATTGAGGAGGGTGCAGATCTGCTGGGAGTGAAGTTGGCCAAAAAGTTAGAGGGCCTTTTAAACTAGGCGATGGGGGGAGGGTCCAGAGGTAGAGATAGTCAGCGTAGAACATATTCCAGATTGTAGTATTGAGGACATTAGTAGTAGGTTGACTAAAGCGCACAAACCCAAGGTAAGTATAGTAAGTTCCATTTGCAATCTCAGAACACCCAATAAGAGGACAGTATGCGACCGGGCTAAACTACTAGGCATGTTCACCAATGCCAGGAGCTTGGTGGACAAGATGGGAGAACTAGAGATACTGTTGTACAAGGAGGACTTAGATTTTGTGGGAATTTTAGAGACCTGGTTCAACAGCTCTCATGATTGGCTGGCAACCATTCAAGGGTATTCCCTTTATCGCAGGGATAGAGAGGGTAAAAAAGGGGGAGGGGTATGCCTGTATATCAAGAATAATGAAAGTGAATGTGAGCGATGAAATCACTAAGGGAGCTAGGAAGGAGGTGGAATACTTATGGGTAGAGCTAGAAGGGATAAAACTAAGAGGGAAATAATACTGGGAGTATGCTATAGGCCTCTAACCTGAGGGAGGAGGGGGAGACGGACCTACTATCACAATTTGGATTAGCAGCAAGGATGGGAAGTGTCATAATAATGGGGGAATTTAATTATCTAGTGGGTGGAAGGAACTGCACTTTCGTCTAAAGTTCGCCAGTTCCTTAAGGTCTTGGAGGACAATTTCATGGGTCAGATGGTAGATGCATCAACTAGAAACAAAGGGCCAGATTCAGGTAGAGTTACGCTGGAGTATCAGTGATTCGCCAGCATAACTCACACTTTGAGCCGGCTTATCTGTTTTCTGTAGTCAGAAAACAAGATACGCCGGGATTGAGTTCATATACGAGCGGCGTAATTGTATTTCGCCGTCGTATCGGAACTGCAATTTTAAAATGGGCGCTCGGGGCGTTCCCGCTGATTTACGCCAAGAATATGTAAATCAGCGAGAGACGGAAATTCACGATCGTACGCGGGCCCGACGCAGTGACTTTCCGACGTTTCCGTAAGTGATACGCGGCGTAAAGAAAAACATGCCCCCTAGGTGGAGTATCCTATGTTAAGTATGGCCGTCGTCATCGCGTTGAATTTAAAAAGTTTAGCGTCGTTTGCGTAAAACGTCCGTGAATGGGGATTGACCTCATTGACGTTCACTGACAGAATTTGGAGCATGCGCACTGACAGTCGACGCATGCGCAGTACGTTCGCCGCGGGATCGCGCCTAGTTTAAATAATACACGCCCCCTACCCGCCCAATTTGAATTCCGCTGGCTCATTTTCGCTACGCCGCCGCAACTTTAGGAGCAAGTGCTATGTGAATAACAGTACTTGCTCATAAAGTTTCGGCGGAGTAACGTAAATGACAAACGTTACTCCAAAATAAAGATTCGCCCATCTACCTGAATCTGGTCCAAAGTGTTATTGGACCTACTGATTACCAACAATACAGACCCAATCTCGGATTTGGAAATAAGGGGCACATTTGGAAATGCAGGGGTAACAGGAAAGGAACTACATACATTACATTGCATTCAAGATATCTTGAATTTTTAAAATAAGCAGACTTTGCAACTAAGGTAGGTGCTTCTACCTTAGTTGCAGGGTCTGTATATTTTGTGTTGCCCCCTCCAAAACACTGCATTAAAGCGAAGTTCCACACATATTTTTCACTTTCCACCTTGCAGCACTTGTCCATCTTTTGTAGAACCGCCTTTCACTGAAATTACAGCTGCAAATCTTTTTGGGTGTCTCTACCAGCTTTGCACATCAATCCATCATCTGAAAACTGAAAGAGTATGGCACAACTGCGAACCTATCAAGACATGTTTGCCCATTCTTCTTTGCAAAATAGCTCAAGCTCTGTCAGATTGGATGAAGAGTATCTGTGAACAGATTCTCAATTGGATTTAGGTCTGGACTTTGACTAGGCCATTCTAAGGCCGCGTACACACGAGGGGATATGTCTGCTGAAAACGGTCCGATGGACCGTTTCAGCAGACATCTCCGCTCGTGTGTATGGGCTAGCGGACAGATTTGTCCACCCGACAGATTTCAAAGCAAGCTTTGAAATCTATCCGGTGGGAATCTGTCCGCCCGACATGTCTGCTGGTTAGTACACTTACCAGCAGACATGTCGGCTCCCACCGCCGCCGCGCCGCTGCCGAATGGATTCGGCGCATGCGCGGAAGTGTTTTACTTCCTGGTGCGGTGACGTAGCGGTGACGCGGCGGCGTCAACATCACCGCCGCGTCATCGCCACGTCACCGCGCCGTCCGGCGGCGGGGAATTTGATCCGATGGTGTGTACACGCCATCGGATCAAACTCCCGATCGGACATATCCGATGGAAATGGTCCGCGGACCATTTTCATCGGATATATCCGATCGTGTGTATGGGGCCTAACACATACATATACTTTAATCTAAGTCATTCCATTGTAGCTCCTGCTGTATGTTTAGGGTTTTCTTCTAAGATTTCCCTGTATTTGGCTCCATCCATCTTCCCATCAACTCTGACCAGCTTCCTTGTCCCTGCTGAAGAAAAGCACCCCTACAACATGCTACCACCCTGTTTCATGGTGGGGATGGTGTGTTCAGGGTAATGTGCAGTGTTACTTTTAAATGACCAGAGCACCTTCTTCCACATGTTTGCTGTGTCCCCCACAGGGTTCTCGCAAACTGCAAACGGGACTTGTTATGGCTTTCTTCTTGCCACTCTTCCATAAAGGCCAGATTTGTGGAGTGCACGACTAATAGTTGTCCTGTGGACAGATTCTCCCACCTGAGCTGTGGATCTCTGCAGCTCCTTCAGAGTTACCATGGGCCTCTTGGCCGCTTCTCTGATTATTGCTTTCCATGCCTGGCCTGGCAGTTTAGGTAAATGGCCATGTCTTGATAGGTTCGCAGTTGTGCCAAACTCTTTCAGTTTTCAGATGATGGATTGAACAGAGCTCCGTGAGATGTTCAAAGGTTGGGATTTTTATTTATAACCTACCCCTGCTTTAAAATCTCTATTTACTAATGTAGCGCCCCCCATTTGGCGGGGCATTAAACTAAAGTTAGGGCGGAATGGGAGAGTTAATTTGCTCCCATTCACAAATTGGTTAAGTTCAGGCTGCTGTCAGTTTAGAACGACTTTCTAGGTCAGTCTGCATGGTAGGGGAGGTGTTTTTGCCCCTGGGTGACAGTTGGCGCTAGAAGGGGTTCTGACAGACCCACTTTCTCCCAGCAGCCAATCAGAGGAGGATCTTCCCTCTGGACATGCTGGCGGGACTGTGGCAGACGCCTGAGAGAAGGGAGCGACGTTCTATGCGGGGCCCGCGTTCCAGGTGCGGCATCCACCTTCAGGGTGCGCGCGTCCATGGGCCCCACCATCGAGGCCTGCCTGGTCGAAGCTACGCACCAAGCGGAGCTTCACCCTGACATCGAAAGGGGCCCCAGCGGCTTGCTGGGTCCCAGATCATAAGCTGGAAGCTGTACGGTGGGGGATTGGCTTGGGAGACCCAAAGGCAGAGGTTGTCCGCGAGGCCTAGGCGAACCTAGAGAGTGACTTACTGGTAGGATCCATTAGTTCTACCCTTTGAAAAGTATGGAAATTCCCCAGGCCTGTGGCAGAGGCCCTAATTCCTGGGAGGACTATTGCAAGTGACCTTCTGGCTGCCAGGTCCAGTCCGTGGCACTTTACCCACTCTGACGGGAGTGGCGACGATTAGGTGTGAATGTACCGAGAGCAAGCTGCTATTTACAATATCCAAGGCCTGATACTGCAGTTTTCTTACGCTCATCAACCTTTCTCTATAGTGTGCTATGTTGATGTTGGGCCTTGGAATAAAACTTTGAAAATGAACTCTGATGTCTGGACACTCGCTTTATTCACTTTCCACAAGTATTCACCCCTAGACAAGTATAATTGGTAACTTAATATGCCGACCCCGAAATCAATCAGTGGCTCCTTCGGGGGTAGCGCTCAACAAATTAGGTAACTTCTGAAGGTAATTGGTTCCACTTAATTTTACTTAGGGGCATCAGAGTAAAGGGGGCTGAATACAAATGCACACCACACTTTTCAGATATTTATTTGTAAAAAAAAAAAACGTTTATCATTTTCCTTACACTTTACAATATTGTGGCACTTTGTGTTGGTCTATCAAAAAATAAAATTATAAGAAAAATGCCATAAATCTATCCCCTATTTTGTAGACGCTATCATTTTTTTATAATTTTTTGGGATATTTATTATAGCAAATTTAAAAAATATAGGCCCAGATCCACAAAGACTTTACGCCGGCGTATCTTCAGATACGCCGCCGTAATTTCAAATGTGCGCCGTCACATCTTTACGCCTATCCACAAAGCAAGATACGCCGAACAACATGGCTTCAGCCGTCCGACGTAACTTGCCTACGCCGGCGTATCGTGGGCGCATAGTTACGCTGGATGCATTCGGCGTTCCCATTAAAAATATGCAAATGAGCAAGATACGCCGATTCACGAACGTAGATGCGCCCGTCGCTGTAAGCTACGCCGTTTACGTAAGGCGTACGTCCAGCGTAAAGTTACCCCTGCTATATGAGGCGCAGCCCATGTTAAGGTGTGGACGTCGAAACAGCCGTCAAATTTTACGTTGTTTACGTAAGGCGTACGTGAATGCGCCTGGGCGTAAGTCACGCTCACGTCGTATGCAGTGTTCGGCGTATCTTAGGAATTCTAGCCAGCGTAATTCTAAACATGCGCACAGGGATACGTTCACGGACGGCACATGCGCCGTTCGTTCGGCCATGCATCTACATGGGGTCACGCTTCATTAGCATACAACATGCCCCCTACCTGCCTACTTGGAATTACGTAGGCTTACGCCCGCCCATTTACGCTACGCCACCGTAACTTAGGACGCAAATGCTTTGTGAATACTGCACTTGCCTCTCTAAGTTGCGGCGGCGTAGCGTAAAGGAGATACGCAACGCCGGCACAAAGATACGCCACGGTACGTGAATCACTGACATATTTTATTTATTTTTTTAAATGTCGGTCTTTTTTTGTTTATAGCACAAAAAATAAAAACTACAGAGGTGATCAAATACCACCAAAAGAAAGCTCTATTTGTGGAGAAAAAAATACGTCAATTTTGTTTGGGTGCAACGTCGCACGACCACGCTATCGTCAGTTAAAGTGACGCATCGCCGTATTGCAAAAAATGGCCTGGTCATTAAAGGGGAAAATCTTCCGGGGCTGAAGTGGTTAAAGACAGGAAGGTGGCTGTACGTGGAAAAATATCTCAGGATTGTGCTGTTTCGGTCATTATATCTACTTCTATCAGCTAACAGTTTACATAAATCTGCGCCCGAGATCTATACCTTCTGTAAGGAAAAGTCAACATGAGCCCTTCTGGCTAAACATTCTCAATGTTCCTGCATATCAAAAGTTTTCAAAACATTTTACAACGTGTGACAGAAAAGCAAGCCAATGCAATTACAAAGAAATATACTTTGCACCAACACCATAGGAATACGCTGTTAAGGCTTGCCCAATGCTTTGGACATTTGCCCACATTGGGTCATTGAATGTCAAGGAACTGGGGCCCCTTCCTTAATCTGATTGGTGAGCCCTGATGGCTGGGGTGTTTCTGGAACCAGCCGATGCAGACAGTGCGACTCCACATATTATACAGCATTTTAAAATCTACTTGGGATTTCTTTGTTACTGTCCTACGTTCAAGCGTTGTTCAGTTCCAGCGGAGAAGGGTCAAAGGCCATCTCCGCCCTTGGAAATTTGGCTGGATTTTTAAGCTTTTTTGGCATTTTTCACTTGACTGGTTATTGATCTTACCAGCAAAGAGAGAGAGAGAGAGAGAGAATGGGGAGAAAAGGATTTCCTTCCTGGTATAAATCTAATGGTATAAACCTAATGCCGCATACACACGATCATTTTTTGTCATGAAAAAAAACGACGTTTTTTGTCATGAAAAAAAACGACGTTTTTTGTGAAGTAAAAAACGACGTTTTTGAAACGTCACTTTTCAAAGACGATGTTGCATACACACCATCGTTTTTTTCACAAAAAGCGAGGTTACGTTCACCACTCTTTTCCATTAAAGCTCGCTTCATAACTAGCTTCTGGGCATGCGCGGGTTGAAAAACGTCGTTTTAAACAACGCTTTTGCTACACACGGTGACTTTTTGTGAAACAAAAAACGACGTTTTGAAAAACGACACAAAAAATTCAAGCATGTTGGAATTTTTTAAATTGATTGTGTGTGGGCAAAACTTCGTTTTTTGGAAGACAAAAAACGACGTTTTGCCCACACACAATCAATTTAAATGACGTTTTAAAAAACTACGTTTTTTTTTTTACATCGCAAAAAACGACCGTGTGTACGCGGCATTAGGTTTTGCAAACAAGCAATCCAGGGTTAAGCTCACCCTGGGAGTTTTATTTCGCAAAATACACACTTATATTTTATGCATGGGCTTACATAAAGTGAGCTTGTATTAAAGGGGAAGTACAGGCTTTTTCAGTAAAGGAATATTTTTAGTTACTTTTCTAATGTTTGCTTTAAAAGTAAGGCCGCGTACACACGACCGGACCAAATTAATCGTGTGTACGGCCCATGGGACCGTTGTCCATCGGACCAAAGTTTTAAAACTTGCTTTAAAAACTGTCCGACGGACACCTGTCCGTCAGACCAAAATGATGGTTAGTACGCAAAAGCATCAGACCAAAAACCTGCGCATGCTCAGAATCAAGTCGACGCATGCTTGGAAGCATTGAACTTCGTTTTTTCAGCACGTCGTTGTGTTCTACGTCACCGTGTTCTGGCCCGATAGGATTTTGGACTGATGGTGTGTACGCACATCAGACCATCAGACAAGTTCAGCCTGGTCCAATGAAAACGGTCCGTCGGACCATTCTCATCGGACCGGTCCGATCGTGTGTACGCGGCCTAACATTTAGATTTGATTTTTAAATTCTGCATAATTGCTTTTTTATATTTGTGTTATGGTATAACAGTGTAAGTAGCTCGATTTACTCAATCATTTTAAACTTGTGTTTAAAACTTTCATTAACCACTTGCTTACTGGGCACTTAACCCCCCCCCCCCCCCCGCCCCTGCCCAGAGCAATTTTCACAATTTAAATGACAATTGCGCGGTCATGCAATGCTCTATCCAAATAAAATTTGTATATATTTTTTTCATACAAATAGAGCTTCCTTTTGGTGGTATTTAAAGCGGTGGTTCACCCTAAATATACTCTTTCCCATGTGATCCAGCATACTGGCGTATGCTGTGTTTTTTTTAAAATGCCCCACTTACTGTGTAATCCTTAATTTTGATTTATTTCCCTCGCGGTATATGGCGCCTGTATAGCCCGTCACGGCTTCCGAAAATACCTGATTTAGGACTCGGGTATTTCCGGCGCTATGCCGTATTTCTTCGAGTCCTATTTCGGCTTTTTTCAGAGGGCGTGACGCGTCAAAGTCATTTCGAGCATGCACGGGTTTCCACGGCGACAGGTAAGTATACACACTCTCGGGTTTCTCGTCGGGAAACAGACCGTCAAGAATCTAGACGAGAAAATAGAGAGCAGGATCTCTATTTTTCACATTGAGATTCTGGCCAGATTTCCAGATGAGAAACCTGAAAGCCTCGTACACACGCTTGAGAAAGCTCTGCCAGCAGTTTTCCGAGCGTGTGTATGAGGCTTGACTCTGATCTGTGATCAGCCGAGTCTCATAGACTTGGCAATCACAGAGCGCACTGCACGCGGCCCGCAGGGATGCACTGACAGCGTATGCTGGGGATAGGCATCTATGGACACCCTCCCAGCAATTAAGGCCCGCAGTGTAGCCGTCTTTCCACTATAGCGCGTGAGGGAAAAGGTTAAAGCGGAGCTCCAGCCCCCCGCAGAAAAATTTAAAGTCAGCAGCTACACATACTGTAGCTGCTGACTTTTAATATTAGGACACTTAGCTGTCCTAGAATCCAGCACCCCAGCTGTTGTTTTCATTGGCTCCCGAGTGCTGCTGCCGCAAAAGTCTGTAAGGGAAACTGGCAGCACTTTTTGAATGGCCCGGCGGCGGGGAAGGAGGAGAGGGGGTCGAACTTCTGACAGACCTCGCCGTGGCAAGGTCTCACCAAAGTGAGGACGGGTACCTGTCAAAAAAAGCGACCTGCTCCCCCCTCCCCCGATAGGATGGGGTTCACTGTCATGGCTGCTCAGAGTTCACACAAACTTTAGGTTTTCTCAGTTTGCTGAAAAAGGGTTTTAGTAATACTTCAGCCAGAAGTCATTCATGTAGTGAGGTGTTACTACCGCCACTAAATGACAATTTCCCGCTGTGTGGGCTACATGCGTCTTCGCTTGTCCCCTGACTCTCTGAATTATCAGGAAATATATTAGGGACATTGGAAGGAGGAGAGGATCAAACAGCCTGTTTACACAATGCAGGGGATTAACCCCTAAGGTTCCACAGTGAGTATAATAAGCATGCTTTACTGCATATACAGACTGATTTTACTGTTGTGGGTTTATTAATACTTTAATGCATTCTATGCATTAAGTTATAAAAAATAAATAAAAAATGTGTGCCCGTTTCTCCCACTCCCCCCCCCCAAATACTTACCTAAGTCCTGTATGGATCCAGCTCTGCGCTCATCTGCAGGTTTTCTCTTCTTTCTACGCTCTCACAGGTATGCATGAGATTAGTGAAGCCATTGGCTCTTGCCACTGTCAGACAAATCCAGTAAGGAGGGAGCTGGGGGCAGAACTGATCCACACTGTGTTTGTCTATGGACGTACACAGCCCAAATCAGGAGCGAGACTGCACGTGTGCCACCATCACCATAAGAGGAGGCTTTCGATTGTGGCCAGGGATGTATTCTGGCCTAGGCCGACAAGGCCCAGGCCTAGGGCGGCACTTTTCGGGGGGGCGGCCGGCCGGTCCTCTTCCCATGGCGTCCCTCTGTCCTCTTCCCATGGCGTCCCTCTGTCCATCACCCATGGCAACCCTCTGTCCTTCTCCCAGGGAATCCCTCTGTCCTCTTCCCATGAATATGACAGGGGTGTGGCTTTGACAGGAAGGGGTGGGTCATATTTAAATTAGGGGGTGCGCAAGTTTAGTCAGGCCTAGGGCAGCACAAAACCTAAATACACCTCTGATTGTGGCACATACAGAAGAAGAGGAGCCTAGAGCGCTGGTGGGGGACCCCAGAAGAGTAGGTTCAGGGCTGCTCTGTGCAATGCCATGGCATAGAGCAGGTAAGTATAAAAAAAAATATTTTAGGAAAAAAAATGTAAACATAGAGTTGCACCACAGACAGGTTTAGGCACCACTCAGCATGTTATTATAAGGAGTTGTGTATATTTATTGTTTTCCTTTATGACTTATTAAAAGAGCTGGTCTCCACTAAATAGTATTTTTAACATTTTATTTTTACATCAGTACCTAGGGACACACAAAGCAAGGTCCATAAAGACGACGATGACCAAGTTGGCGGTGGAGGAACATGACTGGCCTGCACAGATTCCTATTCTCAACCCGATAGAACACCTTTTAGATGAATTTGAGCGGAGACTGCAGGCCCGGCCTTCTCAAACAACATCAGTGCCTAACCTCACAAATGCGCTTCTGGAAGAATGGTCAAATATTCCCATAGACACATTCCTTGTGTACAGCCTTCCCAGAAGAGTTGAAGCTGCAAATGGTGGGCCAACTCAATATAGAACCCTATGGACTAAGATTGGGATGCCATTAAAGTTCATGTGTTTGAAAAGGCAGTTGTCCCAACAGTGGCGTCACTAGGGTTGGTGTCACCTGGTGCGGCAATACTTGGTGACACCCCCATCTCCTGGCACTAAGCAGGCTAGTGCGACGTTTCAGCTCTTACCCCTAATCTACCGCAATGGATGGAGCTGGGATGGAATTGGGTGTATGGATGGAGCCGGGATTGGATTGGGGTGGTGGATAGAGCTGGAATGGGATCAGGGGAATGGATGGCGTAGGGATGGGATCGGGGGATGGATGGAGCGGGGATGGGATCGGGGATAGGATCAGCGGGGATGGATGGTGCAGGGATAGGATCAGGGGGAATGGATGGATTGGGGATAGGATCAGGGGGATGGATGGCACGGGGATAGGATCAGGGGGATAAATGGAGCGGGGGATCAGGGGGGATGGATGGAGCGACGATAGGATCAGGGGGGATGGATGATATGGGATCAGAGAGGATGAATGGAGCCAGGATGGGATTGGGGGATGGATGGTGCCGGGATGGGATTAGAGGGATAGCTGTAGTGGGTATGGGATCGGGTGTTGGGTGGAGCTGGGAAGGGATCGGGGGAATGGATTGAGGCGGGATGGGATCGGAGGAAATGGATAGAGGTGGGATGGAATCAGAGGGGGTTTTATGAAGCGAGGATAGGATCAGAGGGGATGGATGGAGTGGGTATGGGATCAGGGGATGGATGAGCGGGTATAGGATTGTGGGGTGGGTGAAGCTGGATGGGATTGGGGGGTGGATGAAGCCGGAATGGGACCTTTGATTTGGGGGGATTAAAGGATATGTGCTAGGGGGTGCAGTGGGAGGGGAGAGGAATTGCGCTGCCCCCTTCTACTTCTAGTACAAGTCTGACTCATCTCTCTAACCCCAAACAAAGAGCACCCCCTGGCAGCATAATTGTTACCTCTGCAAATGCCCCCCCCCCCCCCCAACCACTATATCCCCCTCCTCTGCAATACAGTACTCCTGTAGCTGCATACCTCAGAGAAGGCGCTGACTGTAGATGGTCTCACATTGTTCCTGTCAATCCTGTGTACACTTCCGAGCTGATGATGGCCGCGCTGTGTGGAGGTGTGTGTGGGGACAGTCGGACCCCGGGCACCCAGTCTGCCTCTGCCTCACTCCCTCCTCCCCCACTCTCCCCGCACATTGCATTGAGCAGAGGAGATCCCGGAAGGGAAGGAGGGAGCCGCGGCGCCAGTCTGAGCTGGGTATCGCCGTGTGTGTGGGGACGGTCGGACCCTGGGCACTATATCTAGTTATTGGTACCAAACATTCAACTATATTTTGATTCACCAGCTAATATTTACAGAGAGATGAGACCACTTCTCAAAGCATTTCTTCTTTGGAAGAAAACAGAAGACTTACAAAACGACCTCAACCTAAATAGAGGCATGAACCATATACAACATGAATTGACACATAAATACCTATAATCACATAGCTTAATTCATCTTCCAATATCGATTTTGCATTCAGCCAGTCAGGCACCCTATCCGATCTCACCATATATGATGGGATAAGGGCTGCCAAAGAGATGGCGATCGCTAGGGACCAATGTTGGTGCTCTATATAAATATATAGCTACATATTATGAAAGTTCTCAAGGGCCTCATATTTAGCTAGAGAGGTATAATATACGGTAGTTATATTCTAATGCCTCGTACATACGACATATTTGCTTTTTGTCAGGAAAACTGGTCGTGTGTATGCTCCATAGCAGTGTTTCCGACAAAAAAACTGCCCGCAAAAAAAATAGAACCAGCTCTCTTTTCCCGTCGTGATTCGCGGCTGTCTTTTTCCCGTCACAAAAACCGCTCGTGTGTATGCTTTTCCGAGGGGAAAAAACATGCATGCTCAGAATCAAGTATGAGACACGAGTGCTCGGTCTGGTAAAACTAGCGTTCGTAATGGAGATAGCACATTCGTCACGCTGTAACGCACTAAAAAGCACAACGCTAAAAGCGCGAATCGTCTCTCCACAAACTTTTACTAACACGAGAATCAGCAAAAGCAGCCCAAAGGGTGACGCCATTTGAATGGAACTTCCCCTTTATAGAGGAATCACTTCAGGAAATACCTTACACAAGAACATAATATCAGTAAACATGAACTGATTGAATCAATGTATAATGTATCAGTAGACCTTCACAGTGAGTAAGTCAGAGGTAATCCTAAACTATCTATTTGATGGTAAAAATAAGATAGTCCCAAGCTTAGTGGAAACTAACAATATTGTGGTATAAATTAAAAGTGTAGAGCAGTACTAACCTATAAAATGCTAAACAACTTGCAAATCCTCTACAATGAACATCCGGGATTTGGCTGCACACCACGACCAGTCCAAGAACGTTTATTTTGTAAACTGTATAAAAGTACTACCACCAGGACCAGAGGCGTAACTAGAACTTTCAGGGCCACGGTGCAAGAAACCATAAATGGTCCCCCTGACACCTGGCTGGGGCCCTTCCCTCTAGGCCCGAGGCCCTTTACTCCTGTCGTAGGGCCCTTTATTGCGGTCCTGTAGCGAGACCCTTTCACATGTTCTGCAGTGGCCCCCCCTTCCTGATTTCTTGGGGCTGCCTCACAGTGGGAGAACATCAGGGCCCAGTCGCAAGGGTGACCTTTCCTACCCTGGCAGTTTCACCACTGGGGCCAGTATTTAATTTGATTTAATTTGTGTTATTTTATCTAGGGGCAGCAGGACCTAGGTCAGTGTTATTAATACTTTGTTGACCCTCATGGGCTCCTCTGCCCCTTCCCCCTCTTCTGGGACTTGTAGTTCAACCTTCTCTGCATCCCATTTCCCCATGACAGGTGCTCTTCCCCCTCCTACTGACTGATGTATGGTTTAGGAACAGGAAGGCAGGGTCAGCTCAGTGATTGGGGTGGGGTTACCAAACTCTAATCCCTTCTCCAATGACAGGTCCTCTTTACCCCTCCCACTGGCCAGTGAAAGATTCATGGACAGGAGGGCTGATCAGGCTCAGTGACAGGAAAGCATGGTTACCAGTCTCTAATCCCCTCCCCCATGACAGGTACTCTTTACCAATCCCACTGATTGGTATAAAGCTCAAGGACAGGAGAGAGAGTGGATTAAGTGACAGGGGGCAGGGTTATTAGTATCCTAATCTCCTCCCCCAATGACAGGTCCGCTTTCTCCCTCCCACTGATCAGTATATGACTCAGGGACAGAAGGGCAAAGCAGGCTCAGGGACATGGCACGGGGGTACAAGTAATATACCAGTCTGGATCATGCTGTCACTGTCCAGGGGGGGCAGGGGCGCTGTTGTCTGCTCCTCTCCCACACTACCACACCGTCATATCTCGCTCTCCGCCACCCGCCCCACCCCCTCTGATGCTCCCTCACACTGTGCCGGGTACTATGGATTTCAGGACAGGGGATCTACATGGGCCCCCTGGAGCATGGAGCTACATCACAATTGAGACCCCTAAGACCCCTATAGCTATGCCCCTGACAAGGACACAGTCAAGTTAGGTCAAGTTGACGTGTTTCACACAAAACATTGTGCTTATTCATAACCTGAACATGAATAAGCACAGTGTTTAAGTGAAACACGTCAACCTGACCTAAGCAAGCTGGGGCTAGCACCCAGATACTGAGTCCATCCGGAAATCACACTCACCTGGAGCAGCGTACCTTTCCTTTCCTTTATAATGGCCATTGAGAGCCAATTGGCACTTCATGTACATTGTAGAGGATTTGCAAGTTGTTTAGCATTTTATAGGTTAGCACTGCTCTACACTTTTAATTTACAGTCATGTTTATGTACAGTTTGTAATTTTTTTGAGCTGCAAGGGGGTATATATTAAGGGGAAGTCCGCTCCTGGATTTTATTACATGGGTGTTTTTAAATTATTTTTATTAAAAATGGTGTAGAGAATGGTGTACATTCAGCCAATGGATATCTAGACAAAGCTTAGTGAACACTACCTCTGGAAACTAAATAATCATTTAGGAATAACTGTCCGAAATTGAAGGTTTGATACCAATGAGTACATACAGTACAGTAAAACCTTGGTTTGCAAGCATAATTCGTTCCAGAAACATGCTTGTAATCCAAAGCACTTGTATATCAAAGCATTTTTTTTTACAGGGTATAAAAGAGAAGAGAGGCACCTCTAAATGAAGCAATAAGTTGCTAAATGTTGTACCTTCATTAAATGTAACCATATTGCTACACTTAGAGGCTCCTCTCTTCTTTTTTATACTCAGTTGTGACATGACGCTACTCTTATACCAAAACATCGCTTGTATATCAAGGCAAAATTTATTAAAACATGTTGCTTGTCTTTCAAAACGCTCTCAAACCAAGTTACTCTCAAACCAAGGTTTTATTGTATATGTGAGCTACATAAGAGGTTTGAAATTGGAGGAGGTTATTGTCGTCTAGAGAAATTTGTGTATATGAGAAGTAGAGGATTGAGCAATAGCATAAAATAAAATGCCCCAGAAGTCAAATGATATTTTGGTAATGTATTTGTGATTTTTGGCACCCTCAAAGTCTCATGCTTTAAAAGACATGGTTTTAGTATTTTATACTCTCCTGTACATGAACATATAGAATAATTGTAAATACAAACCCATAATAATAATATTAAACTGACAGAAACAGATAATATTCCACTTTCCAGATGGGTGTGGGGATAAAAGCAAAATCCTTTCCGCCAACACCAGAATAAGATCCCTATTTTGCCCCATACATCCAGAAATATGTTTTGCGCGTCGACAGATTTATGGCGACAAATGTATGTTTTTCACATTGAGGCGGCATTATTTTGGAACGTCTGAAAAATTATTATTATTTTTTTTTTTTTGGAGCAGTATAGGTTTCACCATAATTATTTTTCAGGCTTTTAAACTCTAATTCAATAAACAACTTTTTTTTTTAGTTAGTGGGATCTATGCATAGTCTACCCCCTTTTCTCCGTTAAAATCATATTATTCTTTTATTTTTTTATTTTTGTAAAGATAATCGGAGAAAAATGGTAAGATTTTCCCTTAGGCTTAAAATGAGCTTACCCAGGGTAACAGGAAATGTGCAGTCTTGTGATGTAGATTGTTAAACCAGATGGGGAACTTAGCATATGCTACTCGAATACATGAGTGGTGCAAATGAGTCACTGGCTTGTTGTGAAAATAGCTCTTTTAACCTAGATCTCCCTTTCCTAATTTCACTGAATAGGGCTTCTCTGTTATTTTCTTCCTGCGGCGTTAAAGAGTGCGTCGCTGTCTGAAAAGGCTACTGCATCAAAGCGATTTTCCTCCTGTAAAATGTTTAAATATGTGTGATGTATTCTGCCTAAAGAATATTTGATAAGAGCTTAATTTGAATTTTTTTTGATGCATCATACTTTATTATTTTACTATGTGATAATTATTCATTTTGTTTTTGTTGTTATTTTTATATTGTTATTACTAAATTTATTGTGTCCTATATTTTTATAAACAATGCTGTACAATATTTATTATACTTAGAAATACAATTTAAAGGGGTTGTAAAGGTTATTTTTTTATTTTCTAAATAGGTTCCTTTAAGCTAGTGCATTGTTCACTTACCTTTTCCTTCGATTTTCCTTCTAAATGTGTTTTTCTTTTTCTGAATTTCTCACTTCCTGTTCCTCCTCAGTAAGCTTTCCCCCATCACTCGAGCCTTTCTGGCTGGGGGGTTAGTCAGCCAGAACAGCTTACTAAGGGGGAACAGAAAGTGAGAAATTCAGACAAAGAAAAAAACATTCAGAAGGGAAATTGAAGGAAAAGGCAAGTCAACCAACAATGTACTAGCTCAAAGGAACCTATTTAGAAAATAAAAAACAAACCTTTACAGCCCCTTTAAAGTGTAACTGCGCCAAAGGTCCAAATATGCTCATCTCCAGGATTTCTCCAGAGCCTCTTCCATCCTCTGGAACTCTCTACCTCAATTTTTTCAGCTATCCCCTACTCTTGCTACCTTCAGGCATTGCCTGAAAACTCCTCTCTTCAGGGAAGCCTATCATGCCTCCAACTAATCTTTTACCACTTCCATCAGCTCATTCCCCACAGTTACAACCTTTTGTACCACCTTCCTCTCCTAGTTAGATTGTTAGCTCTTCTGAGTAGGGGCCTCTTAACCCTCTTGTATTTTATTGTATTGTAACTGTATTGTCTCCCTTTTATATTGTAAAGCGCTGCGTTAACTGTTGGCGCTATATAAATCCTGTATAATAATAATTATAATAATTTATCTATATTATCACTTACCCTGCCAGTATCATACTCGCTCATTGGCTATATATGTATGGGGCCTTCTTCCTCCAATGGTCCAGCAATGTAAGGGACATACTTCCTTCCACTGAGCAGCAATACAAGGGGTATTCTTCTTTCAATGGCTTGCCAGTATAAGGTAATTCTGATTCCTAAGGCCGCGTACACACGAGGAAATTGGTCCGCAGACCAGTTTCCGTGGACATGTCCAATCGTGTGTACGGCCTAGCGGACAGGTTTCCAGCAACAAAAGTTTCTAAACATGCTTAGAAACTTGTCCGCTGGAAACCTGTCCGTCGGACCGAAATCCCGCACATGCGTCAAATTAATTGGACGCATGCGTGGAAGCATTGAACTTCCTGGTTTGAGGAAGTCGGTGTCTTCTACGTCACCGCGTTCTCTGTCCGCAGGGATTTTGGTCTGATGGTGTGTACACACATCAGACCAAAATATCCCTGGAGACATGTCCGATGAAAGCGGTCCTCCTCGTGTGTACAGGGCCTGTGACTGACCAATGTAAAGGGCATTCTTCCTTCTATGGGTCACTAGTGTAAGGGTTATTCTTGCTCCCAGGGAAACCAATATAAGTAATATTCTTTTCCCCCCATGGCCCACCAATTTAAACGACTCACTGTGTGCAGGATCATATACATATACTTAATGCCACACCTTCGTCTTCAGGGGGCGTACGCACCATGGAAGCTGATCTACGGGTGCCAGGCACTCAATGTCCTCCGGGACCCACCTATCTTTGGTAAACAACACAGAATTGGGATCTGTCTGTGTAAACAAAGCAAATCTCCATTCTGACAGGGGAACAAGGGATGGATTCTGTGTTCCTGCAAAACACACCTACAAACACTGGTTAGACACACAGTTAACCCTTTAATCGCCCTCAATGTTTAACCCCTTCCCAGCCACTTTCATTACTACAGTGACAGTAGTAATTTATAAAGAAATTTGATTTAAAAAAAATATATATATATTGCATGTGTTTTATAGCAGAAATTAAAAAATATATTTCTTTATTTTGAAAAGGTAATTTTAGCGCAAAAAAACAAAAAAAAAAACGCAGTGGTCATCAAATACCACCAAAAGAAAGCTCTATTTGTGTGAAAAAGGGACATCAATTTTGTTTGGGTACAGCGTTGCACGACCGCACTATTGTCAGTTAAAGTGAAACAGTGCCATATCGCAAAAAATGACCTGGTCAGGAAGGGGGGGGGGGGTAAATCTTCTGGAGGTCAAGTGGTTAAAAACAACCAAATCTAATATGGAGTTTTCCAAAGCCATCTTGGTCCATATGACCGAGGACCGAGCACAAGGGTATAGGAAGAAGCCATTCACTGGAATGGATGTGATGTCAGACAGAAAGAATTCACTGATCTAATTACTGAAGTATTATCAAGCTTCCATGTCAAAGTATTTCTTGGTGTTTATAAAGCAAATTATGACTCATTTTGGTTGCCCGACTTGTATTTGATTTGGATGGGAAAGCTTTTTTTATAGTTCACGTGTTATGTAATAGTTTTCTGAAATGAATGCTTCAATATTACATGTCAACATCATTCTCAAACATACGGCAACATTCAGTGTAATTCTTTCAGCAATATTTAAATACTTTCCCATATTTACTACAAAGTGAAAAGCTGAGATTTTCTTACTGTGTGGCCTCTTTGAAGGAAATGCTATTAACAGAACAACTGCAGACTATAAAGTAAACTGATAATGCTCTGCAGGAAATATGTTTTTTATCGAAATCTGACCCCCAGTCTCCCCTTCAGTCTTGCACAGTTGTATAGGTTCCTCTCCTGTACTGAAATTGCTTGCTCTGATATTACTGCATATAGAAAAAATTTACAAAACATCCCAGTTTTCTACTGATATCTCTGCACACTGTAAGCTGAAGTAAGTCAGATATAGCCCGCCTTATTTCCTGGCCGGAGGGAGTCCAGTAGTGGCGGTGCGTAAATAAGAGCGCACGGGCAACGCCCCATTCTCTCCAGCCACCCCCTCTATGACCATAGAGCATGGCATAGCCAAGCATAGCATGAATCTATTCATGGTAGGGTTGCCACCTATTCGGGATTAACCCGGACAGTCCAGGTTTTAAATCATGTATCCGGGTTTCAGGCAGACTGAAACCCAGACACATTCTTAAGACCAGGCTGTGGCTCCCCAAGTAACCACACTGTGAGCGGCTCTCTGGGGGCAGGTTCGATATCACTGGAGGGGCAGGACGATGACGTCAGTAAGACCAATTTGGCCACACCCACTATTCGCTACGACATACTATGCGCACCACATTATTACTCTACTTGGGGTACCTACAGGTGTCCCAGGCTGCTTAAGTGTCCAGGTTTAGCTTGAAGAAAAGGTGGCAACCCTAATCCATGGCCGCCGCTGCCAGCCCCTATTCAGGTGCCCGTCCCCTTTTCAGGGGTGTTTTTGAAGCATCTGATTAGAGACAGAGGCTCTAGCAGGCTTAAAAAATGGTGACCTGTGAGCACCATACTTGGTGGCATTCAATGGGCACAGTGGCAGCATTTGATGGCACCGTGGCATCATTTGATGGGCTCAGTGGCGGCATTTGATGGCACAGTGGCAGCACTTGATGGCACAGTGGTAGCATTTGATGGCATAGTGGTAGAATTTGATGGGCACAGTGGCAGCATTTGATGGGTGCAGTGGTAGCATTTGATGGGCACAGTGGCAGCATTTAATGGCACAGTGGCAGCATTTGATAGGCACAGTGTCAGAATTTGATGGGCGCAGTGGCATCATTTCATGGGCACAGTGGCAGCATTTCATGGGCACAGTGGCTGTGTTTGATGGGCACAGTGGCTGTGTTTGATGGGCACAGTGGCTGAAACTGATGGGCACAGTGGCTGTGTTTGGTGGGCACAGTGAGGCTGCAATAAATGTTTTTTTGTTCAGAATTTTTCAGTATTAGCAAAGTGCTAATACTGGTTAAGGGAACATAGAAGAAGTGTGAAGGTCTACTTACGATTAAATGTAAAGTGAATGTAAACCCAATTCATGAAATTTGAGCTGGGCACATATATCTGCAGTGTTTTGTTATCTCTCTTTGTCCCGTTCCTCTGTTATCAGCCTGATAACTCCTGACAAATTCTCAGACACATTGGATAAAAGCAGCCTGACATTTCTGTCAGGGGAGGTTGTAATAAATAGATTAGCAGGCAGCTAGCCCTGTTACAAAGCACCTATGAGAGTCTCTGCCTATGATTAGAGGGGGTGTGTGCCTTTCCTTCAATCAGCAATTTTAGCTATCTTGGCTGTATGCCCAGACATCACACAATTTCCTAATATGATCTGAATTTCTAAACAGTATATAAACGTGAAGACAGCAGATATAAATGTAAAACCTTTGTGGGGAGATTTGGTTCATCTCTGTGTATCATCTGAGGTTGTTCACTTTACTGGGATTATGGAGGGTTTACATCCACTTTAATTAGCACTAAACAGGAGGGGAGGACAGAGGGAGAAACCAAAAATCACACAGTACAGTAAATACATTGTATTGACCCAAAACCACCGCTAAATGTCAGCATACTACAGATCAATAATAACCTGATGCAGTTCAATACAACACATGACAAATACATGAAAGTAGTGCATTAAAAAAACATATACATAATACTTAGTATGCATTCAATTCAATTCAATTTACAGCATTTCACTGATTGAAATGTATGAAGCAATACAGCGCTGATTGATTGATTGATTGATTGATTGATTGATTTAATTATTGATTGATTCATTAATTGATTGATAGAATGCAGTCCTACTCTTCCTATCTGATATCTGTTTTGCAGGGGATCACAGGAGACTCGTATTAAGAGATTCAAGGATGTACACTAGTTCTACATACAAATCCTACTATTCATTTTAATGAATACATAAGTGAATAAATATAAACTGGATTTAAACGAAACTGGCGGAACCTTCTGACTTTATCACAGTTGCATGATTTCCTGTATAGCAATAAGTTGATTGTTCTTGTTGCCTGCAGAGGCTCTTTAACAAACATGTTTTTATTATGATGGCTTGATTTCATACCCAGAACAAACTGTTCTCGGGGGGGTATTTTATTTTTATGATCTTGGAATCAGTAATGCGGAGACATCCTTGGCATTTTTGGCATTGTTTAGTCAGGGTTTTTCCGTGTGTTTAGTTTCAGAATACCTGTCTGGCATCTCAGCAATTCGGGTCTATGGCATCCTACCTGGCACTGCCAGACCAATTGTCCATTGTATGCAAAATCATTATGCTGTTGTGTTGGCATTTTAGATATGCACTCCAAGACCTCCATGCGTCAACCTTTGCAGCAGATTAAATGAATGCCTTACTTTTCAAATCCTTTTATTGCACTTTCCAAATAATATTTTTATTATTTATTTTTTATCGATTAACTCTTTACTTACTGTCTATTCACTTATAATCAAGCCAGAGATGAATCATTTCACATGATTTTAAAACATGTTGCAATTTATTTAGATTAACAGTTATGTTAAACATAAACTAAACTGCATCAGGGCACCACAAACTGGAAATGCAAGTTAAAGCGGAGTTCCACCTAGAATAAAAAAATTAAAAATCAGCAGCTACAAATACTGCAGCTGCTGACTTTTAACCACTTGACTACTGGGCACTTAAACCCACTTAATAACCAGACCAATTTTCAGCTTTCGGTGCTCTCACATTTTGAATGACAATAACTCAGTCATACAACACTATAACCAAATGAAATTTTTGTCCTTTTTTTCCCACAAATAGAGCTTTCTTTTGGTGGTATTTTATCACCTCTGCGGTTTTTATTTTTTTCACTATAAATGAAAAAAGAACGAAAATTTTGTAAAAAAATGAATTTTTCTTCATTTCTATTATAAAATTTTGCAAAAAAGTAATTTTTCTTCATAAATTTGGCCTAAAATGTATACTGCTACATATCTTTGGTAACAAAACAAAAAAAATTTAGATATTATTTAGTCTGGGTGAAAGTTATAGGGTCTAAAAGCTATGGTACCAATTACTGAAAATTGATCAATTTGATCACACCTGATGTACTGACATCCTCTCTCATTTCTTGAGACCCTAACATGCCAGAAAAGTACAAATACCCCCCAAATGACCCCTTTTTGGAAAGAAGACATTCCAAGGTATTTAGAAAGAGGCCTGGTGAGTTTTTTGAAGTTGTAATTTTTCCCACAATTCTTTGCAAAATCAAGATTTTTTTCATTTTTATTTTCTTTCCACAAAATTTTCATATTAGCGGGTTATTTCTCACACACAGCATATGCATACCACAAATTACACCCCAAAACACATTCTGCTATTCCTCCCGAGTATGGCGATACCCCATGTGTGGGACTTTTACACAGAGTGGCCACATGGAATGGCGCCAAACTTTGCGACTTAAAAATCCCCATAGGTGACGCTTTAAATATTTTTACTGGTTACATCATTTTAGTTGGAGAAGAGGTCTAGGGCCAAAATTATTGCTCTCGCTCTAACGTTCGCAGCGATACCTCACATGTGTGGTTTGAACACCGTTTTCATATGTGGGCGGGACTTGCGTATGCGTTCGCTTCTGCATGCGAGCTCACGGGGACAGGGGCGCTGTATGCCCAGAGTATTGCGGAGTATGCCCAGAGTATTGCAGAGTATGCCAGAGTATTGCAGAGTATGCCCAGAGTATTGCGGAGTATGCCCAGAGTATTGCGGAGTATGCCCAGAGTATTGCGGAGTATGCCCAGAGTATTGCGGAGATGCCCAGAGTATTGCAGAGTATGCCAGAGTATTGCGGAGTATGCCCAGAGTATTGCGGAGTATGCCCAGAGTATAGCGGAGTATGCCCAGAGTATTGCGGAGTATGCCCAGAGTATTGCAGAGTATGCCCAGAGTATTGCGGAGTATGCCCAGAGTATGCCCAGAGTATTGCAGTATGTATGCCCAGAGTATTGCGGAGTATGCCCAGAGTATGCCCAGAGTGCGGAGTATGCCCAGAGTATGCCCAGAGTGCGGAGTATGCCCACCAGAGTATGCCCAGAGTATTGCGGAGTATGCCCAGAGTATTGCGGAGTATGCCCACCAGAGTATGCCCAGAGTATGCCCAGAGTATTGCGGAGTATGCCCACCAGAGTATGCCCAGAGTATTGCGGAGTATGCCCACCAGAGTATGCCCAGAGTATGCCCAGAGTATGCCAGAGTATTGCGGAGTATGCCCACCAGAGTATGCCCAGAGTATTGCGGAGTATGCCCACCAGAGTATGCCCAGAGTATTGCGGAGTATGCCCACCAGAGTATGCCCAGAGTATTGCGGAGTATGCCCACCAGAGTATGCCCAGAGTATGCCCAGAGTATTGCGGAGTATGCCCACCAGAGTATGCCCAGAGTATGCCCAGAGTATTGCGGAGTATGCCCACCAGAGTATGCCCAGAGTATTGTGGAGTATGCCCACCAGAGTATGCCCAGAGTATGCCCAGAGTATTGCGGAGTATGCCCACCAGAGTATGCCCAGAGTATTGCGGAGTATGCCCACCAGAGTATGCCCAGAGTATTGCGAGAGTATGCCCACCAGAGTATGCCCAGAGTATTGCCCCCCCCCCCAGAGTATTGCCCCCCCCCAGAGTATATTGCCCCCCCCCCAGAGTATTGCCCCCCCCCCAGAGTATTGCCCCCCCCCCCCCAGAGTATTGCCCCCCCCCCAGAGTATTGCCCCCCCCCCAGAGTATTGCCCAGCATTGCAGAGTATGTGCAGCAGGGATGGCTGAGCAGGGAGGGATGGATGGATGGATCTGTGACTACATTTGTCACAGATCCATCCCGCAGCACTGGCGCTGCCATCCGCTCCCTCCCCTCTCCTCTCACACTGTACCGATCGGTACAGAGAGAGGAGGGAGGAACCGGCGTCATCAAATGACGCCGGTCTGTTTACATCTGATCGCGCCGTCATTGGACGGCGCGATCACGTGGTAAACCGCCGCTATCAGCGGCGATTTACCGTGATTCGTGACCCGCCGGGTCCTCTGGACCCGGCGGTCACGGACATTCCCGTGTGCGCGCCCCAGGGGGCGCGCGGGAGCGCGACTCTGGAATCACGTTATATAACGTGATCCCAGAGTTAAGCAACCACCTTGCCGCCGTTATTTTTCGGCAGGTGGTTGCTAAGTGGTTAAATAAAGACACTTTCCTGCCCAGTACGCCTGCGTTGTCCTTACCCAATGCCAATCCGTCCCCTCAACTCTGGGTGGAGACGAGATCGGTCCCCCATCGGATAATGCCCGGGCTGGACTGTGCAGGCGCAAACGAGGCCTGCGCCATACGCTGCTGAACGCTCCCGGTGCTTGGGGCGGGTTATTTATTGAACACAACAAAGGGGGATGCATACAGAATAGATAGGCATGATAGGCAGTGCTTTTCCCAAAGTGGCGAATGTATGGTTATTCATTGAACACAAAAAGTGGTGGATGTGTAGTTTATTGAGAAAACCATCCCCCAAAAAAGCTCTGCTCAATAATATATCCGCCCCTTTGGGAAAAACACTGCCCAACATGTGGCCTCTTCCCCTTGTTATGTTGAATGTATAACCATACATTCGCCCCTTTGAGAAAAACATCCGCCCCTTGTTGTATTCCGTCCTATTATGTAGAACTTACCTGCGAAGCCCGCGCTGTCCCCTCTGGAGGCTGCATCCTCATCTTTCCGGGGCCGCGGACTCCAGCGTTGTGACTGGACGGAGTCGCGTGATATCTATTCATTTCCTAGTGAAGAAACGTCACGAGGGCCATTTCTTCATAGCGAATGCGTCGGTTACATCATCGGTGCAGTATACAGCAAATATCTGTATGTTTAGGAGATATTTACAGTACCTATAGGTAAGCCTTATTATTATAAGAAACACAGAGAGGTTTACAACCACTTTAAGCCTCAAGGCTTCACCGGTTTCCCTTAGCTAAGATGGTGGCGCCAGCACCCGAGAGCCGATTAAAAAATTAGGACACCGGGTCAGAACACAGCTGGACGCCTGGACAGGTGCTGTAAGTGTCCTAATAGTATAAGTCGGCAGATACAGTATTTCTATCTGCTGTCTTTTAATTTGTTTTTTTGTGTGGGGGGGGTGGAACTTTTCTTTATTGTTGATTGAGAAAGTTTAGTTCAACTTTAAAGTGATCCGCTGTCTCAATGGTACCGTACTTTGGGCTACGGCCACACACAGGCGATTACATCTCTTTGCTACTGAGAGCTCTAAGTGATTGTTAACAGTTATCTCATTAGCATCACATTGACTTCAGTGAAATGTCTGCCAAAAAATGCTTAAAGTAGATCTAAGTCTAATCATTAAAATCTCATCTAAGCTTTAACATGTTAGAGTAATTTCAAAAGTTGCTTATAATTTAAAAAATCTGCAGCCTTTTTATACAAAGAATAGCCTGTGATCCTGCCATTTGTCAGGCTGTGACAGAGAGAGATTGTGTCTGTACTTAATGTGATGGGGCTCCGCTCATCTCAGGAGGCCCAAAACACTCCACTACATATCCTCAGTCCACAAGGCACAGCCTGTTTTTGGGTGACTACTAGGGCTGCGCATTTTCACCGGTCTCACGATTCGATGCGATTACCAACTCCACGATTCGGTTCGATTCCGCGATGCATCACGATGCATCACGATTGCAGCGCAAGTGCGCATGGCTCTCCCCCGAAAATACTAAAGGAGATGATCAGAGACTGCAGACGTGCTACAGGAGATGGTCAGAGACTGCGGACATGGTACAGGAGATGATCAGAGACTGCAGGCATGCTACAGGAGATGATCAGAGACTGCAGACATAGTACAGGAGATGGTCAGAGACTGTAGACATAGTACAGGAGATGGTCAGAGACTGCAGACATAGTACAGGAGATGGTCAGAGACTGCAGACATAGTACAGGAGATGGTCAGAGACTGCAGACATAGTACAGGAGATGGTCAGAGACTGCAGACATAGCACAGGAGATGGTCAGAGACTGCAGACATAGTACAGGAGATGGTCATAGACTGCAGACATAGCACAGGAGATGGTCAGAGACTGCAGACATAGCACAGGAGATGGTCGGAGACTGCAGGCATTGTACAGGAGATGGTCAGAGACTGCAGACATAGCACAGGAGATGGTCAGAGACTGCAGACATAGTACAGGAGATGATCTCAGTATTTGTCTATGCTGCGCTCATGTGACTGCCCGTAATGGCCTGCCAATTCGGCACCCCTAATATATATATATATATATATATATATATATATATATATATATATATATATATATATATATATATATATTGTGGGAGATTAGCTCGTGGGGATCACTTTTCTGAAACACAGTCTGTAAACAGGCACTTTCTTTTTAAGTCTGGCAGCTGCCAGGTTTATTTCACAAAAGGTTTGCAGGTTAAAATAAACAAAACAGTAAACTTAAAGCCTTGCCGTCTGGCGCTAAACTAAACATCAGGGTCTCCTATCTATACAGTGTGGGGCTGGTCCCCACCACCCACAAAATAAACAACAAACGCAAACCTTTTCCTCGCAATGTCTTTAGAGAGCTCCTCACACTCAGGTTCCCTCCCTGAGTGTCCCAAAACCAGAGAGCTCCCTTCTGATCTCTTCCTGGTTGTTTTTAAGGTCCACCTGACATTGAACTCCAGTGGACCCAAATATCCGGACCGGAACACCAGAGGCCGTAAAACCCGGCCCGGATTCCGGTTCAGCTTCTCAAAATAGAACGTATGTGCGGTGAAATATATCTATGGTCAAGTATCTCACCTCGCATACCGTCACATATCCTCCCCCTCTGCTCAAGCCCCTGCGGCTGAGCACTTGCCCCAACCATACAGTGTACCCGGGAGAGAGCATCTGCATTATTTTGGAGTTTTCCTGGCCTATGCTCCACCGTAAATTTAAAAGGCTGTAAAGCCAGGAACCACCTTGTCACCCGAGCATTTTTCTCCCTGTTATCACACATCCACTTCAAGGGAGCATGGTCTGTGACCAGCTTAAATGACCTCCCCAGTAGGTAATACCTCAGGGAGTCTAAAGCCCACTTAATGGCGAGACATTCCTTTTCTACGATGGCATAATTTTTCTCGTGCTTGTTCAGCTTCCGGCTCAGGTATACCACTGGGTGCTCCTCACCATCCCTGTTCTGTGAGAGTACGGCCCCTAGGCCCACCTCAGACGCGTCCGTCTGTACAACAAACTCCTGGCTAAAGTCCGGGGTTACTAGTACGGGTACCATACAAAGAGCCTGTTTCAACTTCTGAAATGCCTCCTCGGCTTCGGGGTTCCACTTGACCATGACCGACCCCCTACCCTTCGTCAAATCGGTCAAGGGGGCAGCAACGGTGGCAAAATTGGGTATGAAACATCTGTAATACCCCGTAATGCCCAGGAAGGCCCTCACTTGTTTTTTTATTGACTGGTTGGGGCCATTTTTGAATTGCCTCAATTTTATTGGTCTGCGGCTTGACCACTCCCCGGCCAATAATGTACCCAAGGTATCTGGCCTCCTCCAGGCCTATGGCACATTTTTTTGGATTGGCCGTGAGCCGTGCTTCCCTAAGGGAATCTACCACCGCTTGTACGCGGGGCAGGTGCGATTCCCAATCTGGGCTGTGGATGACCACATCGTCCAAGTACGCTGCTGCATACGAGCGATGTGGTCTCAAAGTTTTGTCCATCATTCGCTGGAATGATGCAGGGGCTCCATGCAGACCAAACGGCATCCGCTTATACTGAAACGAGCCCTCAGGAGTGGAAAAGGCAGTCTTCTCCTTGGCTGATTCAGTAAGCGGTATTTGCCAATAACCTTTCGTTAGATCCAGGGTCGTTATGTAGCGAGCCTGTCCCAACCTGTCCACAAGTTCGTCGACCCGGGGCATCGGGTAGGCGTCAAACTTGGACACACTGTTAAGTTTTCTAAAGTCATTACAAAACCTGATACTGCCATCAGGTTTTGGGACCAGCACTATGGGACTTGACCACTCACTGTGGGACTCTTCGATCACATCCAACTCTAACATTTGTTTTATTTCCTCCGCAACCTCCTCTCGCCGGGCCTCTGGGATTCTATAGGGTTTTACATTTACCCGAACCCCTGGTTCCGTCACTATGTCATGTTGGATCGTGTTGGTCAGTCCGGGTAAGGGGGAGAAAAAGTCTCTATTTTTCTGCACAAATGCCCTAAAGTCATTTTGTTGTGCTACGGACAGGGAATCCGTGATGGGAACGTCAGGTATCACGGGTATCCGGTCTGTTGGAGGTGAGGTCGTGGCCAGTAAAGTCTCTCGGTCCTTCCAGGGCTTTAAGAGATTTACATGGTAAATTTGGTGGGGTTTCCTTTTGCCTGGCTGGTAGACTTTGTAGTTTACCTCCCCCACCCTTTCGACAACCTCAAAGGGACCCTGCCACTTAGCTAAAAATTTACTTTCTACTGTGGGAACCAGTACCAGTACTCTGTCCCCCGGGCTGAAAGTACGGACCTTGGCACCCCGGTTATAGACCCTCCTTTGGGCCTCCTGGGCTCGCTCCATATGTTCCCGTACTAGGGGCAGGACGGCTGCGATTCGGTCCTGCATCAAGGAGACATGTTCTATGATGCTCCTATATGGGCTGACCTCTCCTTCCCACGTTTCTTTAGCAATATCTAGCAGGCCCCTGGGATGCCTACCATACAAGAGCTCAAAGGGGGAATAGCCTGTGGAGGCCTGTGGAACCTCTCGTATGGCAAACATGAGATATGGTAGCAAATAATCCCAGTTTCTCCCATCCTTGTCGACCACCTTTTTCAACATACTCTTCAATGTTTTATTAAACCTTTCGACCAGACCATCTGTCTGGGGGTGGTAGACAGAAGTACGGAGATGGGAGATTTTGTACAATCTACACAATTCCTTGGTAACCCTAGACATGAAAGGGGTGCCCTGATCGGTCAAGATCTCTTTCGGGATCCCGACTCGATTAAACACCTGGACCAATTCCTTGGCAATAGCCTTAGCGGAGGTGTTACGCAAGGGTATGGCCTCAGGATAGCGAGTCGCATAGTCCAGGATCACCAGAATATGCTGGTGACCTCGGGCAGATTTCACAACCGGCCCGACTAGGTCCATGCCAACCCTCTCAAAGGGAACCTCAATTATTGGTAGAGGGACAAGGGGGCTGCGAAAATGGGGCGACGGTGCTGACATTTGGCACTCGGGGCACGATTCGCAATACTCCTTGACCTCTGCATGCAACCCGGGCCAGAAAAATCTTTGGGTGATTCTCTTCTTGGTTTTTTCGACCCCGAGATGTCCCCCCATTACATGACCATGAGCCAGGTCTAGCACCACCCTGCGAAAGGGTTTGGGAACCAGCAGCTGTTCTACCTCTTCCTCTCCGTGTTTTATCACTCGATATAATAGATTGTTTTTAATCGCCATGTAGGGGAAGGACACCACCCAATTAGGATCCACCGGTTCCCCATCCAACACCTTAACATTTTCCCTGGCACTCATGAGGGTGGGCTCTCGCAGCTGCTCAGTACAGAAATCCTCCCTCCTGACCTCCAAGTCGGGTACCACATTTTGGCTACTCTCGATGTCAGGGTCAGGCGGGATTTCCTGCTCGTTACCCTCAGGCTGGGTGCTAGCTTCCAAGTCCTCCGGTTCCCCGACCATGGCAGGGAAAGGAAGAGGATCTCCGGCTTCCTCGATCCCACCAATAGCCTGCCTTTCCCTTTTGAAAAACGGGTCTGGTGAGAGTTCCCGTGTTTCCCCAGCAGGGGGAACTCTATCTACGAGCCTCCCTTTATGCTCCCATAACTTCCAAAAATGGGGAAAGTCTCTCCCTACTAAAGCTTCATGGAGCAGTGAGGGTACCACACCCACTGAATGTGTTACCCTGCCCCAGGGGGTATCAACCTCAACCACTGCTGTCTGGTAGTCCCGAGTGTCCCCATGGATGCAAATTACCCCAATACTACTGGGGTGTAGTTTTTTGGGGTCTACACAAGCACTCCTAACTAGGGTCACCACGCTACCAGAGTCTAGTAGTGCTGTGAGAGGCTTGCCATCCACTAAAATAACGCACATCTGTTTTTCCAGGTGACTCTGATCTAGCGCAACACATGCGACCTGTGCAAACAGAGAAATGTGTCTTTTCCTATCAGCATAATCACATTGCATAGGTTCATCATTTAGAGGGCAGTTTGCAGCAATATGGCCCAATGCATGGCAACGAAAACACCGTATTTGCCCCACCCCCAGTCCTCTTAACGGTCCCAAAGACCTTCCTGGCTTTTGTGGCCAGTCTCCAGGTCTAGGACCCACAGTCTCATCTACTTTCCCCAAGCTCTTGAACCCCGGAACAGTCTTACCCGAACCGCTGGGAGATCTTGCACCTCTAGACACACCAAAGTGGGGCGTAGGTGGGTTTACCAAGTCGTCGGTAGCACTGTACTTTTTCACTAGGTCCACCATTTGGGCTGCAGTGTTGGGGTCCCCCTGTCTGACCCACCTCCTCAGGGCAGCAGGAAGCGCACGTAGGTACCGGTCCATTACCACACGCTCCACAATCTGCGGGCTGGTCAGGGTCTCTGGCTGCAACCACTTCCTGGTGAGGTGGACCAGGTCAAACATTTGTGATCGGGGTGGCTTGTTGCTGGAGTAGGACCACTGATGCACGCGCTGGGCCCGAACTGCCATGGTGACACCCAAGCGTGCGAGTATCTCTGATTTGAGAGTCTCATAGTCCTGTGCCTTATCTGATTCTAGGTCAAAATAGGCCTTTTGGGGTTCTCCAGTTAGGAATGGGGCCAATAGTCCCGCCCACTGCTCTTTTGGCCATCCTTCGTGGACAACGACTCTCTCGAAAGTCGCCATGTATGCCTCAACATCATCCGCTGGTGTCATCTTTTGCAGGTAGTAGGAGGCCCGTAGTATCTTTGGTTCTGCTGCCACAGGAGGTGCGGACCCCTTTTTCAGTTCCACCAGAGCTTCGGCAAACTGTCGGTTCATCTCCTGTTGCGCAGCCTGCTGTGCTGCAGCGGCCTCTGCGACTTGGCGGTGTATCTCCTGTTGTGCTGCAGCAGGCCTCTGCGATTTGGCGGTTGGTTTCCTGCTGGACTGCATTGGCCTGTAGCAGGGCAGCCTGTTGCGCTGCAGCAGCTTCTGCGACTTGGCGGTTGGTTTCCCGCTGGGCTGCATTGGCCTGTAGCAGGGCAGCCTGTTGCGCTGCAGCAGCTTCTGCGACTTGGCGGTTGGTTTCCCGCTGGGCTGCATTGGCCTGTAGGAGGGCAGCCTGCTGCGCTGCAGCAGCTTCTGCGACTGGGCGGTTGGTTTCCCGCTGGGCTGCATTGGCCTGTAGCAGGGCTTTTAACATTTCCTCCATCTTCAGAAAAGTTGCCCGCTGAATCCACCACGTGTGGGAGATTAGCTCGTGGGGATCACTTTTCTGAAACACAGTCTGTAAACAGGCACTTTCTTTTTAAGTCTGGCAGCTGCCAGGTTTATTTCACAAAAGGTTTGCAGGTTAAAATAAACAAAACAGTAAACTTAAATCCTTGCCGTCTGGCGCTAAACTAAACATCAGGGTCTCCTATCTATACAGTGTGGGGCTGGTCCCCACCACCCACAAAATAAACAACAAACGCAAACCTTTTCCTCGCAATGTCTTTAGAGAGCTCCTCACACTCAGGTTCCCTCCCTGAGTGTCCCAAAACCAGAGAGCTCCCTTCTGATCTCTTCCTGGTTGTTTTTAAGGTCCACCTGACATTGAACTCCAGTGGACCCAAATATCCGGACCGGAACACCAGAGGCCGTAAAACCCGGCCCGGATTCCGGTTCAGCTTCTCAAAATAGAACGTATGCGCGGTGAAATATATCTATGGTCAAGTATCTCACCTCGCATACCGTCACAATATATATATATATATATAAAATTTGTCCACATTAGAATGTGTTTTCTACCTGCTTAAACCACTGACTAGCCAGGCTACTGGGACCCCTGTTCTTTTGAGCTCCAACCCTATTGCATGGTCTGCTTTGGCTATGGTTACTCTATTAATGGTGGAGCTGGGAGACAGAATGGGGAGCAGAACGTGTTACACAACTGTAAATGTATGAAATCGTTAATATCATTACTTTCATTCTTCAATTTTGTCTGTAGTCACATTAAAAAAAATAGTTTCTCTCTGAGTTAAACTTTTCCTGGGTCTGTGTTTCTTACCACATGTTATTTTAAACATTTTCATTACCTTGATAACTTGCTCTTGCTTCTACCAATACACCAAGCAATATTCTCTTTCTTCTTTTTAAGTCATGCTGCCCAAACTTGGCCATAAAGCTGAGAGAGGAGGTAGCTGAAATGCAGCTTTCTTCTTGGGTTGTCCCGGGATACAACGAAGTCAGCAGGTTGACGGTTAACAACACTCGGCTCTGCCCCCTGATCTGTTTGATGTGGATGTTCTCTCTCTCCTATCTCCTCTCACGTCTCACGTCTCACATCTCTCCTGGCGTCAGCCCCTCCCGCCTCTCTTCTGAGCTTGATAGCTACAGCCAGTGGGCGGGACTGATGCCAGGAGGAACGTGAGACGTAAGAGCTCAGAGAAAGAGGAGAGAGGTGGACCAGGAAGTAACATGAGCGCAGGATACAGTAGGAAATTGGGCAACTGCTGCACGGAGCGCTCTCCCGGGAGGGGGCGGGGCTAGGCATCGATTAATACGATCGCATGCATCGGTACAGCATCGAGGACACCCGAATCGCGATGCACTGATGCATCGATTAAATTTGACACCCCTAGTGACTACTGCCTCTCAATTGTGGTCCGTGTTGTTTCTTTGAGCTTGGATTTGGTCCGAACCAATAAGGAAGCTGCTATTGTCAGGCCAATCAGCTGCAGCTGTCCTGATACAAAGGGTGGGGAGGTTAGTGACATCATTGACCAAATACGGCCACATGACCATATAAGGTCAGTATTAGCCCCCTCTCACATGAGAGCCTCCCGTACACATCAAAGCCCCCTCCATATTAGAGTCCCTTTTTCACATCAGAGACCCCTCCATATTAGAGTCTCCCCTTCACATCAGAGTACCCTCTTAACATCAGAATCCTCAGTCCCCGTGTTCTACTTTATAATCTTCTCCACAGCGACAGCATGGCACTGAATGGGAGGCGGAGCAGCTCTGGACAGATGATGAGAGGCAGAGGTGTAGACAGAGGGTAAAGAGCAGAGAAGGTCAGCTCTTCTGAGTTCTGGAGTTACCTTGGTTTCCACCATCTTGGGTCTGCGTCACTGACCACACTGAGGATATTTGCCAGCACACCACGGATCATCAAGTAGCGTCCAAATGAGTCTCCAGCTGGTGGTCGCTGCAGCACCCAAAACTAGAGCTCTCTCCAGGAAGGTGTGCAATGGGAATATGGAGTATTACTTGTGTCACTCACCAGCCACCAGCACCAGAGCAACTAATGACCCTGTCTTAGTAAGAAAAATATTCAGCCCAGATAAACTAAACATTATTGGTATAAATATTGCCTGCTGAACACTACAAGGACAAATCACAACACCTCGATGATGAGTCCAGCAGCCCGTTCACCACAGACAACAACATCTTCTCATCTCCTTGATTCGTCCTGAAAGGTCAATAAGCACTTCCCACATCATGGGGGTAAGACCTCCACCGATCAGTCTATAAGATAAGGGCATCAATGACTCCACAGGAATATGTGAATGAAAACAGAAGAATCTACTCTCCATATAAACACTATTTATTTTCACAAAGTTAAAAGGTACACTTACAAATAAAGCACTTAAACCAAGTGCATGTGTATAGGCATTTCTGTATATAGATGAATTAACCATAAAGATGGCCGCGGGTGACGTCACACGAAGCTCTTTCCCTCTACGGACGAAACGTGTATGGAGGGGGGGGCTACGTGTGACATCACTCATGTATACAGAAAGGTGCTCCTTGGATTTTTGGCCTCTCTGTCTGGCTAGGCTGTTAAAAAGTTTTACACATGTGGTATCACCATACACAGGAGGAGTAGAAGAATGTGTTTTGGGGTGTAATTCTAAGTATGCCTATGACGTATGTTAGAAATGTCTTATTATCTTATGCTTTCCAAAATGTGGTCATTTTGGGAAAAAGAAAACCATGCTAGACAAAATAAGCAGGATGTAGGCAGCAGCTTATAGTGGGGGATACACACATAAACAGAGATCATTTGGGGGTATTTGTACTGTCCTGACATTTTAGGGCCTCATGAAATTAGTACAGTAGGATTATTTTCAAATATATACTGTATATCATAGATTGTGGACGCTATAACTTTCACACAGAATAAATATTATACACTGTTTTGGGTTATTTATACCAAAGAAATGTAGCAGAATCCATTCTGGCCTAAAGTTATGAAGAAAGATTACTTATTTGCAAAATTGTATAGCAGAAACTAAGAAAAGGTGTTGTTGTTTGTTTTTTTTTATTTGCAGCATTTTTTCACTTATATAGTGACGGTGGTGGTCTTTGATGGTGGTAACTAACTCACGAGATGGAAGTGTGGGGGACTTATGGGTGGTATGGGCCCCCTGGTGTGTGCAGTTAACACAGGTTAGCTCAGGATGGTAATGGTGGCACTCTATGTAACAGGTTCTTTCCGAGCTGGTGTTATCACAGCTGGAGTCCTGGTATGGTAAAAGGCCCGCAGTGAATAATGGAATGGAGTTATGTTGGGGAAGTGCCGTCAAAGACCACCGGGGGAAGCAACTAATATTTGAGTTGTTGTTATGGTTAAAATGTTATTTATATATTTAATATTTGTGAATAAAAGGGCTGCCTATGGCCAGTTATACTTCAAGTCAAGTGTGGTCTCGTTAATTATAAGTAAGGTTAAGTGGGGTTAAGGTTGGAGTATGATAATGTTGGCAGTCAAGTTGAGGGGGTGTACATCTTATCTACCCTGGTCATGAATGTAGCCACCCTCCAACACAGGTTGGATCATGACATGAAAAAGAAAAACCGAGGAGGCAGTGAGCAATAGAAGGTACTTTTTTAAGTTAACCTATTAGTCCAAAAACTCAAAGAGCAAAGAGCGATCAGGATCTGTTGGTTAGGTGACAGTAACTGTGCGGGGAGCGCGCAGCGCAGGCGCTATCAACACATGTGTTTTGGGAGCAATTATTTTACAAAGAGTTTTATTAATATTCAATCCAACAGATTAGCTCAACATTTAGATGGTTACATCGCAAATAGAACATATAGTACAAAAAAGGAAAACAAAAAAAAAGAGGAATACTCAAGTCCTATAAATTAGGGGATACATAACATTTGAAAGAACACAGTCCAAAGTATCTTGGAACTCTGCAAAACGCTGCATAAAGTAAAAGAACAAAAATGTCCATGCATAAAATTGAATGCAGCCAATAACAAAACCATATATTTAATACATTTGTATATAAAAAAAAATACTGTATAATAATGCTGAAAACTTAGCAGTGTAACCATCCCAACCAGGCCTATGCCTGGTGGCCTGATAATCTAAGAGGAAGAGAGGAAAACGAGACTAGAAAAAGGGAGAAAAGTGTATTGGGAGCAATTCACATAAATATTCGGCCCCTCTGAGCTAAGGACCAGGTGCCAAGATGCTGCATTTGCTTACGACCTGCGCCAGGAGGTAAGAATCCATTCTTGTGCACATATTGTATATTTTTTTTTAACCAAACTTAAGTGTCACTTTAAAATGTCTTGCTGGTCTCTGCTATCATTCAAGTTAATTAAATTTATTTTCAAACCTACTCTATATAAAATGACAGCTGGAAGCTGACTGTCTGCAACAAACAGTAATGCCGCGTACACACGATCGGAATTTCCAACAACAAAACCGTGGATTTTTTTACGACGGAATGTTGGCTCAAACTTGTGTTGCATACACACGGTCACACAAATGTTGTCTGAAATTCAGAACGTCAAGAGCGCGGTGACGTACAATAGTACGACTGTCAGGGTCCCAGTTCCGTCAGGCATAGAATCGCGCACATGCGCGGTAGAACAACACTACCGCACATGCCTGTGCGCGAATTGCGTGCACGCACACGGACCCCTCAGAACCAATCAGAGGCCTGACCGTCCTATTTAATCAGCTCTTTCCCTTGGACTGGTTGCTGGTTTGTCATCAGCTACTGTGTGTTCTTTCTGTTACTGTGACCTTGTTTGACCCGGAACTTCTTGACGACTCTCCTCTCACCCGGAACTTTGGACCTCTTGGCTTACATACCCTGGATTGCTGCTGTCTCCAGCCCCTGACCCCTGGCCTGTACCTTTGGACTTTCTCTGCCTTCTCCAACCCTTGACCTACGGCTTGTTTCCCGGATTTGTCTCGAGCCCCTGCCCTTGTCTACGAACTCTGAGTTCCAGTCAGTAGTTGCCTACTCTTCAGCTGTCATCAGTGATTTACCTACTCTTCAACTGTCATCAGTGATTTACCTGCTCAGCTACTACCCACTCCGGTACCGGTGCCTCCTTGTGTCTTCCCTCCTCTGTTCCCATTCCAGAGGGCGGACTGCGCTGGGTCGCAAAGGTGAGCCGCCCTCAGCATCTTGGCCTCGGTAAGTATGGTTCCTGATAACGATGAGCCAAGAAAAATTAAGTTCAATGATTCTGAGCATGCATCAAATTGATTCTGAGCATGCGTAGGATTTTTGTGAGTCGGAATTGCATACAGACGATTGGAATTTTTGTTGTCGGAAAAATTGAGAACCAGCTCTCAAACATTTGTTGTCGGAAATTTTTACTCAAATGTCTGATGGAGCATACACACGGTCTGAATATCCGAAAAAAAGCTCACAACAAACATTTGTTGTTGGAAATTCCGATTGTGTGTACACAGCACAAGAATCTTTACTTCTCATACCTTCATACCATCAGGCGCCATGTTACTTTGTACAACCAATCAGATAACTATTTTCAGTCTTTAACCTACACTCTAACTTAATTAGTTGCAACCCAGACAATTTCCTTTTAATCTGTAAATGAATCACATTTTTTTAACATACCAATATTATAATCCTTAGAGAATGTTCCTTTTTTCATGCTGTATTACATTGTTTATCTTCCAAGTTTCCCATTTGGCTCTCACACACTGCCGTGCGGTCCTGTGTGGCCACATGATTCCCTTCCTTGTTGTGTGATATGATCAGTTTGTTTATTTGTCTAGCAGTTCATTGGAATTCATAAACGAGGATAATATAACCCAATGATTTTTTTTCTCTTGAAGAAAATTACTTTTATGGAGCTCCGTTCCTCCATTCACGACTGTTAGTGTAACACAACATAGTTCTCAAGGTACTTTGATCCTAGAGTCATTTTTAACTTTGTGACAGCAGCTTACATGAGACTGTTTTTAAAGTGTAAATAAATTAATTAATAACTCTATGTCAGGGATGTGTGACATTCGTGTGTTATCTAGTATGTATGTAGGAAACGTTCTTACATCATATCAATGATCATGATGTCATTAAGCATCTGGATGAGGCACATCCTTCTGTCAGGACCAGTCTGTTGTCTCCACTGTGGCAAATTGATACAGAAATGCATTAAAAAAACACAAGACATTAGATGACAATCTTATCCATTTTTTATCTGGATAATGAGACAATCTTGTGTCTACGGGACACCCAGCAACCACCCTGACAGCCTTCAAGCTCTATGCTTAGCTACATAGATTCTAAGCTAACAGGACCATAGCTTTAAAACAGCTGGGACCTTGATGAGCATGAGTACATTTTCAGCTGGGCTGCCTAGAAGGGCAACATCCCTTCAGGCTGGGAACTTCTCCTCTTGGACAAGAACTGGGCAGCTCCAAACCCCACTCTATTCATTCACTCACACAGCCACCTTTTGGGCACCCTCCCTAAGGGATTGGCTGAGACAACATAAATATTCAGGTTACTGATTTGCCTTTCCAACCTATTACATTCTGGAATCAGAAGGCAGGTGGAAACAATCAAACCTACAACCAGTTGAGTCCAGAAAATCCAAAGCAAGCACAAGCTGATCCACTGATAATTAGTCTGTTTAAATATTTTTAAGGGTGTAGCTCAGAAATCCTGACTGCCAAAATCAAAATGACGCTCAAGATTAGATGTTCCCAGGTAAGAAGATGGTTTTACACAGCATGGAAGCCATGCTTGGATGAAGAATAAAAGCCTATGCAAATCTGTATCCCTATATGTACTGTATTCTCTTTCAAGATATTCAAGCTGGACAGAAATGTTGCTGAAATCTTCAGGTAGGTAATAGGACTCTTCTTCAGTCTAACTGTATGCATTCCTTAAAAATATTAAATGTATAGAAACGTAGCTAGTATAATAATTTATGTTAGCTTCCTGTAATGGCCTGCAAAGGCTTAGAGAAGGTGGTGCAGTACTCTAAGGCCCTGTACACACGATCAGACATGTCTGATGAAACTTGTCCGACGGACCATTTTCATCAGACAACTCTGAACTTGTCTGATGTGCGTACACACCATCGGACCAAAATCCGATCAGACCAGAATGCGGTGACGTAGAACACAACTATGTGATGAAAAAACGAAGTTCAATGCTTCCAAGCATGCGTCGACTTGATTCTGAGCATGCGCGGGTTTTTGGTCCGATGATTTTGTGTACTAACCATCGAACCTGTCCGACAGACAGGTTTCCATCGGACAGGTTTTAACGCATGTTTTAAAACTTTGGTTCGCTGGAAAACGGTCCGATAGGCCGTACACACAATCGAACATGTCTGCTGAAACTGGTCTAAGGCGGCGTACACATGACCGAGGTTCTCGCTAGAAACCAGCGAGAACCTCGCTGGAAGCTGCATTCCAGCGAGAACCTCGGCCGTGTGTACGCTCTCGGCGAGCTTCCCGTCGGGAATGCCGTCGAGCAGAAATAGAGAGCATGTTCTCTATTTGCTCGACGGCCCGCCTGGATGAATGGCTGGTTGCCATTCCCGACGGGCAGGTTGCCGAATCTGACGGCCGGCAGAGAACCTCGACGGGCAGAACGATGTGTTCTGCCCGTCGAGGTTCTCTGCCGTGTGTACGCGGCTTAAGACAATTAGGCATAACTGCCATTAGATAAAGAGAGAGCAGAGTAATAAAAGTATTAGCTTGTTTAGAGAGGGGTGCTCAACCTGTGTCCCACAGGCATATGTGGCCCTTGGAGCCCTCTGATGTCGCCCTCGACCTCAAACCAGGGAAGTGCATCCCCAGGTCTGCAAATCATTGCCCATGACCTGGGCTGGCCAATTCGCCATCCCAGAGCATCAGAGTTCATGGAGCCACTGCCGACAGCGGATCAATGCATCAGTTTGAAAGAAGCCTTATAGAGGACTCAGGAAAGTAAGCTTGTTTACATTTGCAGTTTGGGGGTGCTAAAACCCCATAGTAGAAATGTGTTTTTTATTGCACACACACACACCCCAACCACTGGTGTAGCATCACGGGTTGCAATAGCAACCCCAGCCCCTGCAGCCTCCCTGTCACACTCTGTTTTACATTTGCACAGGAGGGGCAGCAGGAGCGGCATACACATGAACTGATGCTCTCTATTTAGCTCCTACAACCGCTGAAAGCTGGCTTCTCCTCCTCTCCCTCCCGCTGGCATTCAGCAGCGACAGAAGGGAAATGTTAACTATGCTATAAAAATAAAATATTAGAAATTCTGGACCACTTAATTTAATTTTGGCCCGCAACGGGTTACCAAATCACTTACACAGCCCTCGCTCTTCAAAAGGTTGAGCACCCCTGGTTTAGATCTTTTTTGTCCAATCAGAAGGAGGCAGGTTGCTAACCAAGCTGAATTGCGTAAATGTAGTGGAGAAAAGTGAGGTCACCAATCTGGTTGCTTCTAACAGGGGTACCTAGGTCCCATCACTAAACACAATTACAAGTTTCAAAAGGTAAAATAATACATGTGTACTTGTTTTGAGTGTGTATTCAACTGTTTGTCTTGAGTTCAACTTTAAAAAAAAGCTAGACTGATCGACGATCTCTCTTCCCGGAGGATACAATTTAGGAATTCCAGTTATAAGGCCGAAAGTTTTATATTCCCTTCTCATTTCAAATCATAATAATGTAATAAAGTCCTTATCACTCCTGCCAGTCCCATGCTGCTTCCTTTTTGGACGCCAGTTTAAAATTTTGTTCCAAAAAGTTGGATTCTTCTTTAGGCATCCAAACTTTGAAGAATGTTATCAGCACACTGGCTTTAATCAGGGGCTGATTCAGAATGCCTTATAAATAAATATATAAATCTTTTTTTTTAACTTGAACGTGGAACTGAGTGCTGACTACGTTGAAGGATCCACTCATTGTTTTACGAATGTGCTTTGTAATAATTCCAAGAGGAAACACGAACATCTCCAGTGATTCATACAGATATGCAGTATGAAATTTTGGCCGACCTCCGCTTTCTAGTCAGGTCTGACCCGTAGCACTGAACAGTATGTATTACAAGCAGGTCCTGTGAGAAATTATTAGTGGCCGGCTTTCAAAGGGAAAAGATCATTGAAGAACTGATTGAAGGTGGGTAACCTATGATTCTCCTCTAGACCGGTGTGGAATTCCTGGTTCAAAACAGCTGTCAGATACAAAGATGTTTTGTTACCGTGTATGAAAAAGACCAAGAATAACAAACAAATCAACATATTTGAGTAGGAAATGAAATGATCTTGGCAATCCAGAAAGTTTAAAACATTTTGTTCTGGAGTCAGTTAGGAAAACATCTCAAGATGGATCATACAGTTCAGTATAGTATGTAGGATTATCGTAGAGTAGCTGCAAGATCACAGAGTTTGCAGCAGTGATTGGGCCTGCCTTGAATAGGGGGCCGGGCATGCAAACTGTAAGTTTGTAATGCTGTTAGTCCTGGTCAACGTGTTGCTGGTTGTAGAACCATTAATGTACCCTGCAAGGGGTTGAGCGTCCTCAAGGAGTAAGATCACAAATGGGCACTGCGGGAAGAAGAAGGGGCAGCACTTCTGTCTTGTCTTTACAAAAAAATATTATATTTCAATATTTTTTTAGGATTTTATGCAAAAAGGGTAGAGTGTACAACTCTTACACAAACAGTAGTATCTGAATAGAGATAAGATAGGGTCCCACAGCACAGGTGAGTGTTATCAATATATCAATGGAAGACATAGCATATCATAATATCAACTTCTTTTGATAATTGAACCCAAAAACACATGTCTGTCACAAAGATAAACCACCCTATGAGGGCGCTTGGATAGCCCACTCAGGGGACATGGAAAAACATAATGGGTCACCATTTACATAACCCACTGGCCAGCCCGCATGGGTCACAAACGCTTCCAAGTACTCCATATCAAAGAGCAACTATGGAAACCATAGAGGTCTACAGTAGAAAGACAAAAAAAGAGAAGAAAGAAAAAGGGGGGGCAAGGGAAAGCTGCCGAAGAGATCCGTCAAAGAACCCACAGCCCCAATCTGCAACTCTTTTAATGTCAAAAGGTTGAAGGTATTTAAGCCAAGGGTCCCAAACACAATCAGACCTAGCAGATCTGTCTTTCAGGATGCTGACCGGCTTTTCGTGTAACAGGATCCATGTTTACAAAAAATGTACAGTCAAATTTACACTCAATCAATTAACTTGTATTTCTCTGTTTTAAAGTGTATCTGATCTGGGTTCAAGGCATTTTGAAATAAGAGAGTTAGTCATCGGACTATAATGCCGTGTACACACGACCATTTATAATGTCATGAAAAAAAACAAAGTTTTTCTCAACGTGATTCCTCTCAAGCCTGCCTTGCATGCACATAATCGTGATAAAAAAATGCTTGAGCAAAGGGCGGTGACGTACAACACGTACGACGGCACTATAAAGGGGAAGTTCCATTCGAATGGTGCCACCGTTTGGGCTGATTATCCTAATTTCCCCTCTCATCACTTGCTTCTGAGCGGTCGTGTGTATGTTACAGCGTACACTCGACCGTTTTTCACAACGAGAAAAACGTCGACGTGAAAAACAACGAGAAAAAACAGAGCATGTTCTTAATTTTTAATGCTCATTTTTCTAGTCGAGAAAAATGCTCTGGAGCCTACGCACGACCGTTTTTACAACCAATTAAAAAAATTGCATTTTTCTCGTCATGAAAAATGGTCATGTGTACGCGGCATTAGATTTCTGAATATTTACTTTTCGCTTTGATAAGGTTAGTATGAAATTTTTGGAGGTTCATTTTGTTCTCGTTTTCCAATGTTTTTGTTCAAATTTTACAGATATAAATATAAAATCAGCATTTTCCTTTGTCATGAAAAGTGATTGTACATTAACAAGTTATTGAAGGTTCAGTTACATGACTGTTAAGCCTATATACACTTGAGTCTTAATATAGCATTATTCACCCATTAGTGTCAAATCTAAACTAGCTACCCACTAATCAAACTTCCACGTGGTCTCAAGGACCATACATGGTTCAAGGGGTTCATTTAGTTTTAAAAGGTTAGGTTATGGTTTACCTCAGAGCCACAGATTAGGGTGTCAATTTGTAAGCTTAAAAATTTTAAGTTGGTGGGCAGGTTAAGTGTTAGGCCGTGTACACATGATCAGACCGGTCCGATGAAACTGGTCTGCAGACCTGTTTCGTCGGACCAATTCGATGGTGTGTACCGTTGTCCGTCGGACCAAAGTTTTAAAACTTGCTTTAAAATCTGTCTGACGGACACCTGTCCGTCGGACAGATTCGATGGTTAGTACGCAAAAGCATCGGACCAAAAACCCGTGCATGTTTAATCAAGTCGACGCATGCTTGGAAGCATTGAACTTCGTTTTTTCAGCACATCGTTGTGTTCTACGTCACCCCGTTCTGGTCTGATCGGATTTTTAGTCCAATGGTGTGTACACACATCAGACCATCAGACCACTTCAGCCTGGTCCGATGAAAACGATCTGTCGGACCAGTTTCATCGGACCGGTCTGATCGTGTGTACGTGGCCTAACAGGGGTAGAAATTAGGTCTATTCTCTTCAACATGGTTGTGAAACTTTGTAAAACCTGACGATTTCTTCCACTGTTTCAAGCCCCTTGCTACATTTGGGTATTTTTGTTAAAATAATTAATATTTCCAACCCTATAAATTGCTTATTGGGTTTTATTCAGGACTTACTACTATGTAAATATGCTTGAGCGCTACTGCACATTCTCTATTTTTTATAAATAGATCCTTTTATTGAGGGGGGGCTGTGTTCCCCTCCACAGATGCCTGGGAAAGTTTGATAACATTTTGGCACCCTAGGTTGCTTTTACAGTGCCTTGAAAAAGTATTCATACCCCTTGAAACTTTCCACATTTTGTCATGTTACAGCCAAAAACATAAATTTATATTATTGGGAATTTAAGTGATAGACCAACATAAAGTGGCAAATAATTGTGAAGTGTAAGGAAAAGGATAAATGGTTTTCAATTTTTTTTTTTTGCAAATGAATACCTGAAAAGTGTGGCATGTGTGGTAAATTGTGGTATTCAGCCCCCCTGAGTCAATACTTTGTAGAATCACCTTTCGCTTCAATTACAGCTGCAAGTATTTTTGTATGTCTCTACCAGCTTTACACATCTAGAGAGTGAATGTTTTGCCCATTCTTCTTTGCAAAATAGCTCAAGCTCTTGTAGATTGGATGGAGAGCGTCTGTCAACAGCAATTTCCAAGTCTTGCCACAGATTCTCAATTGGATTTAGGTCTGGACTAATTGACTGGGCCATTCTAACACATGAATATGCTTTGATCTAACCCATTCCATTGTAGCTCTGGCTGTATGTTTAGGGTCGTTGTTCTGCTGGAAGGTGAACCTCTGCTCCAGTCTCTAACAGGTTTTCTTCTAAAATTGCCCTGTATTTGACTCCATCCATCTTCTCATCAACTCTGACCAGCTTTCCTGTCCCTGCTAAAGAAAAGCATCCCCACAATGTGATGCTGCCACCACCGGCTGGTGAGGATGGTGTGTTAAGGGTGATGTGCAGTGTTCGTTTTCCACCACACATAGCGTTGTGCTTTTATGCCCAAAAGAGTCAATTTTGGTCTCATCTGACTAGAGCACCTTCTTCCACATGTTTGCTGTGTCCCCCACATGGCTTCTCGCAAACTGAAAGCAGGACTTCTTATGGCTTTCTTTAAACAATGGCTTTCTTCTTGACCCTTATTCATAAAGGCCAGATTTGTGGGGTGCATGACTAATAGTTGTCATGTGGACAGATTCTCCCACCTGAGTTGTGGATCTCTGCAGCTCCTCCAGAGTTACCTCTTGGCTGATTTTTTGATTAATGCTCTCCTTGCCCTGCCTATCAGTTTAGGTGGAAGGCCATGTCTTGGTAGGTTTGCAGTTTTTCCATACTCTTTCCATTTTCGGATGATGTATTGAATTGTGTTAAAAGCTTGGGATGTTTTTTTTATAACCTAACCCTGTTTTAAACTTCTCTACAACTGTATCCCTGACCTGTCTGGTGTGTTCCTTGGCCTTCACGATGCTGTTTGTTTACTAAGGTTCTCTAACAAACCTCTGAGGACTTCACACAACAGAAGTATTTATAGACATACAGGTGGACTCTATTTATTAATTAGGTGACTTCTGAAGGCAATTCATTCTGCTAGATTTAAATTAGGGGTATCGGAGTAAAGGGAGCTGAATACAAATGCACACCACACTTTTCAGATATTTATTTGTAAAAAAAAAAAATATTTAAAATCATGAATAATTTTCCTTCCAAATCCCACTAAAATGCATTTATGTTTTTAGTTGTAATATGACAAAATGTGAAAAATTTCAAGGGGTATGAATACTTTTTTCATGGCACTGTAACACCACTCTTCTACCACTGCACCCTCTCAGTTCTTTCTTCCACCACTATACCTCCATCATTCCTACTCCACCACTGCACCCCAGCACCCATATCCCACCACTGTTCCCTAATTCAACCACTGAACTTCCAACACCTATGTACCACACTGTACCCCCTTCCCCCAAACCCTGCTCAGTTGTTGAATCATGACCTATGGCACCCAACAGGAATGCTATGTCTCTGAAAATACAATAACCAGTTAAAGATGAGATGAGAATTTATTGATGGGGTTTAGATAGACTTTAAAGGGGTTGTAAAGACAAAAATGTTTTCCTCCTAAAATAAAGTCTGACAGTAGCTGATAAAGCAAAAAGTAATGTTTTGCATTATAACTATTTTTATACCTGTTGAAATCGAGCTGTTTTATACACCTCCAGCACTCCTGAATCGTTATTCTCACTGACTTCCTGGTTTGCGGTGCTCATTCATTCTTGCTACATCACGGCCTAATGGGAACTACAGTTCCCATTAGGCTTAGCCTCCATGCCTGTGAGGAATAAGAGAGCATCTTCACGCAGGGCTGTAGTCATAGGGAGGGGGTGAGCACATTCTGCTTTCCACCATGCAAAACAGCTCAGATGCTGGTGGAAAGCAAGAAGAGGAGAGACAGGAAATGGCCCTTTCAAACCTGGATTACTGTATTTTGGAGGTCAAAAGGAAAAACGAGGTAAGTGATATTTAAATGCTCTAGCTTACAGCAATCCATTGATCTAATAAAAAACGAACCTTTAGTGTTCCTTTAAAAACAATAATATTAAATGTTAGTTTATAAATTATGAATAACCACTAAGACACCTTTTCTTCACAATACGGTGGTCCAATAACCCTGTGTTCCCTGTCATTTGATCAAATTCTGGTCTACTGATCTGTTCTTCTAAAGGGGTCCATTCAGTTTAAATCCATTATCTTGGGGGAAACCTCACAATATAGAAAACATTTTGAAAGAGGGTTAAACCCATCCTCAACTTTACAAAACAGTTGGGTGTGATTTTAGTGTACCCCTGCTTTAATGTACCATATTTGCTACAGTTTACCTCTAAAGTTGGAGTAGGTCCACATATTAATGAAAAAACAACTTCAAATCTGCCAAGCACAAAAAGGACCTTATTATAGAATTACTTTCCTGTATTTGGACAAATCTGAGTTCTAGCCTTTCAAATAGTTTTAAGGAGTGCGATGTTCTGTCATACTGTGAACAAATGACTGTGGTGTGATAAGCCAGCCTCTTAGAGTCCATTAACAAGTGCCCGATAAGATTAGGATACTAATTGAGACAGATAAGCATTTTATTTCATCATTTATGTGTTAAGTGTTTTTCCATTAGCTGCTACAGAGAAATGTTCAGTAATTGGCAAATGATGACCATAGGTAGTCAATGCCAGGCTGTGTGTGACAAAATCAGCCTCATTGATAGTCTGTTGCTTTAAAAAGAACTAGAGGAAGATGTAAGAACCCCCATATAGCCTATGTAGTTACATTCTTATGCTGCGTACACATGACCGGTTTAAATGTCATGGAAAAAAACTACGCTTTTCTCGACGTGATTCTTGTCAATCCTGCCTTGCCTACACACGATCGTGAAAAAAAATGCTTGAGTAAAGCGCTGTGACGTACAACACGTACGACGGCACTATAAAGGGGAAGTTTCATTCGAATGGCTCGACCCTTTGGGCTGATTATGCAAATTTCCCTTCTCATAACTTGATTCTGAGCATGTGCGTTTTTTTTCCCGTCGTTCAAGCCTACACACGACCATTTTTCAGGACAAAAAAAACGACGACATGAAAAACGACGAAATGAGAAAAAATAGAGCAGGTTCTAAATTTTTAATGCCCATTTTTTTCATCGAAAAAAATGCTCTGGAGCCTACACACGATCGTTTTTTAATGACCAATTTAAAAAATTCAATTTTTCTCGTCATGAAAAACAGTCGTGTGTACGCGGCATTAAAGTGGGCCTGAACTCAAAAATTAGGGAACATCTAGAAATGTTAGCTGTGTCCAAGCAGTTCTATGAAAAAAGTACTTATGTCTGAAAAATAGCAATGTATGGAATGAGAGTGAACCTAGGCATAGTGCAGTCTTGTAGGTGAAGTCCGAATTATCTGAACTTTGGGAAGAACCACAAGACAAGGTTAACTGACACTGGTTTTATGTTGTGGAAGATAACAAGGCACAGTATAATAGTGGCAATGTATATGAAGGGAAGTACACAGTTTTCTGAAAAATAACACTTGGACAGAAGACAATGCTCAGCGGTGCTATAAATCCCACTTACAATTTGGAAGAGCCAGAGTAATACTCCGTTGGAGTGGTTGTGGTAATGCTAAAAAATGCTGTTCCGTTAGGTCTTTGCAGTATAAAGTGGCTGGTGGTAAAGTCTGCTTTCATGTGGAGTCCCTCAGGGATTCCCTTTTTCACCGGTGCTCTTCAACATCTATCTTCGCCCTCTCTTTTAAATTATCAGTAGCCAAGACCTACTTTATCACTCATATGCAGACGACACGCAACTGTATTTTCGCATCTGCAACAAAAAGGATCATCATCTCAGTTTAGAGAATTGTCTCTCTTTGATAGAAAACTGGATGACTAAGAGTTATCTTAAACTCAACAGTTCCAAAACAGAACTTCTTCTGTTTCATGCCAGTCGCAAGAGTCAACTGGCAACTACTTGGAAACCCCCGCCCATTTTGGGCCAGATCATCACCCCTAGCGCCAAAGTCAAAAGTCTAGGTGTCATCTTCGACACCTACATGACTATGGACGCACAAATAGGGTCAGTAGTCAGCGGATCTCACCATCTGCTGTGCCTACTACGCAGACTTACTCCATTTATTCCCAAAGAAGACGTAGCAGTCGTGGTAGGAACAATTGTAAACTCCAGATTGGACTATGCAAATGCCCTTTACCTCCCTAAGTACCAAATCGCTCGTCTGCAAGTCGTTCAAAATACGGCCGCCAGACTTGTGACTGGGAAAAAACCCTGGGAATCCATCTCACCTTCACTGAGATCCCTTCATTGGTTGCCAGTAAAGGACAGAATTGCTTTCAAAGCACTCTGTCCAGGGCCGTCTTTAATATGGTTTGGGCCCTGGGCAAACATTTTTTTTGGGCCCCCCTTCAGCTTATTTTGGGCCTGGCTGATTCATATGTATGTGTTTTGGCGGTCATCATTTGTTCAGGCACAGCATTGATTTGAATGGGCTGCCATGTCTTTGTTTCCTGCAGAAAAAAGGTGCATTCAGCATTTTAAAAATCAGTTGCCTTGAAATCCATTCTGCTTTTGCACCATGCTACTTACCTGCAGTTCTTGCACACACAAACGCACTGTGTTTTTAAAAGCGTGACCTAAACGTCTAAAAATGCAGCGAGTTTGACAGTGCGGGAACTGCAGATAAGTCACAGCAGACAGCAGAATGGACAGACAGTGCTGTATTTCATTGCTTGATGGGCATAGGTGTTCCGTGTGCTCAGCTTATTACATGAAGCATCAAATGAATGGGCTGCTGTGCCTGCACAAATTTGGGCCGCCAAAACACATACATGTGAACCAGTCAGGCCCAAAATAAGCCCATCAAGCAGTTAAATAAAGACAGTAATGCCATGTGCTCTGAGGCCTTACTCAGCCTGGACTGCAGGTCTGGTCTGTGACTTAAAGAGTTCCTGTATTTTACACATGGCATGGCCTGGGGTCCCATGGTGCTAAAGCAGAATGGACAGATGGTGCTGTGACCCCATGCCATGCCATGTGTAAAATACAGGAACTTTTTAAAACACTGACCAGACCTGCAGTGAATCATCAAATATTATAAAGACTTTGGGCACACTCTACAGAAAACTTCTATTTACAATATAGATTAGCAAACAGTGACATACATTGAGGAGCAGGACATGAAGAAGTCAGCCGCATCAGGAAGAGCAAACTGGGGATGTTATAAAATCACATTCTAATTCACTTTTATATACAAGCAGCACCCAGTGGCAGGAAGGGAGTAGTGCACGTCTAAAGGGAAGCCAGGTGTTCTGTACATTTTAAAACACTGGGAAGGGAAGCAGTACTGTCACCTGGCTGCGTGCCGCTGATGATTTCCAGCCTGATTTGTGGGCAGCACAGGGGCTTAACGGGCGGCAGGGCCGCCATCAGGAATTACGGGGCCCCTTACACAGATTCAGGCATGGGCCCCCTGGAGCAGAGAACGGGGGGGGGGGGTGCTGCCCCCTTAAATTGAGACGCGGGGGGGTGGGGCTGCCGCGAATTTAGAAGCGGGAGGCCCTTAACAAAAAAAAGATTTAATAAAGAAAAATATATATAAAAAAAGGGGTGTTGCCATCCGGGACCTCTGGACCCTTTGATAAAAAATTAAATAAAAAAAATATATTAAAAATAAACACTTATAAAAAAAAAAGTGGGGTTGCCATCCAGGGCCCTGGGAACCTCTGGGCCCTTTAATAAAAAAAATATATAAACAAAAATAAAAAAATAAACATTTATAAAAAAAATAAAAAAGGGTGTTTGCCACATGGGGCCCTGGGGACCTCTGAGCCCTTTAATTTTTTATATATATATATATATATATATATATATATATATATATATATATATATATATATATATATATATATATAAAAAGAAAAAGAAAATATAAAAAAATTATAAAAAAGGGGGGTTGCCATCCAGGGCCCTGGGGACCTCTGGGTCCTTTAATAATAATAACATTATATATATATATATATATATATATATATATATATATATATATATATATATATATATATATATATATATATATATATATATATATATATATATATATATATATATATATATATAAGAAATATATAAAAAAGTTTTTTTTTATAAAAAAGGGGGGTCTTCATCCGGGGCCCTGGGGAACTACGGGCCCCTGGGGACCTCCAGACCTCTAAAAAAAAATTGGCCCTTTAATAAAAAATAAAATAAAAATATATAAAATAAATATATTTTTTTATTTAAAAAATAAATAAAAAAAGGGGGGTTGCCATCTTGGGCCCTGGGGGCCTCCGGGTTCCTGGGGACCCCTAAAAAAAAAATTGGCCCTTTAATAAAAAATAAAAATATATTTAAAAAAATTGGCCCTTTAATAAAAAATAAAATAAAAATATATAAAATAAATATATTTTTTTATTTAAAAATAAATAAAAAAAAGGGGGGGTCGCCATCTTGGGCCCTGGGAGCCTCCGGGCCCCTGGGGACTTCCGGACCTCCGGACCCCTAAAAAAAAAAAATATATATATTTTTTTTTTTTCAAAGGGGGTTGTTTTGGGCCCCCCAACAGTGACAGGGCCCTGGGCAGCTGCCCCTGTTTGCCCTATGGTAGAGACGGCCCTGACTCTGTCTGACACATAAGTGCATCCATGGGAAGGCCCCGCAATATCTATGCGAAAAGATAGAAGCCCACAATTCCAATCGCGTTCTGCGATCCATCGACCAAAATCTGGTCAAGGTACCCAAAGCCAGATACAAGTCCAAAGGAGAAAGAAGGTTTGCTTTCCAAGGTCCCAGACTATGGAACGCTTTACCAACCAACATTCGGTTGGAGGAAAACCACCTGACCTTCAGAAGACAGATTAAAACTCTGCTCTTTTGATGTCAAGAGAGACAGAAACAACAAGCGCCCAGAGGCGATTTAGTTTGCATGTGCCGCGCTATATAAGTTTTTCATTCATTCATTCAGACTCTATGCAGTGAGGATACCCTGTAAAGTTAACCAACACTTTCTTGCTCATCTGAAACCTCTTCTTACTGCTGAACCTGTCCTTTCCCTACTCAGTGGAGCTCTCTCTAAACTACTGCCTCACTACAGGTGCGCTCAATGACATAGGCCCTCTACATTTATTATACAAGTTCTGCTCACTGTTATCCTTGCTGGAGGTTCTGACATGAGGAAGCAAAGCCCTGCCTATAGCAAGATGTCACTTTCACATGGACATGCAAGTAAAGTAAAAAACAAAATCAGCAACAGGGATACTACAGGCAATACTGGTGACTAGTAATTTGCACTTTTTTGGGGGCATAGCTTCCAGAGATCTGTTTCATTTAAAAACCACCGACTGTAAGGAAAAGGGTGGGTTTGCCATATTGTGCAACTGTGCATCAGCATAGCAGTCATTTTCACAAGGTCCATGCTCAGGGTCGGTTCACACTGGTTTGCACGCATTCCTGCGTGGTTCAGTTTTGTTAGCCCATTCAATTGAAAGGGCTCCAAAATCCATGGGAACACGCAAAAGTTAATGCTTTTACTACTTATTTAGATCCCATTGCACCAAGCCATGTACTGTGGTACCGTGCTGTTTTGTGGCCACGAGTGCACTGCTTTTGTAAGATGTGTTTGCAGTGCTATTAACCACTTGCTTACTGGGCACATATACCCCGAAATCTCAGCTTCCAGCACTGCGTCGCTTTAACTGACATTTGCGCAGTCGTGCAACGTGGCTCCCAAACAAAATTTACGTCCTTTTTTTCCCCACAAATGGAGCTTTCTTTTGGTGGTATTTGATAACCTCTGCGGTTTTTATTTTTTGCGCTATAAACAAAAAAGGAATGACAATTTTGAAAAAAACACAATATTTTATACTTTTTGCTATAATAAATATAAAAAAAAAAAAACTCTCAGTTTAGGCCGATACGTATTTGTCTACGTATTTTTGGTAAAAAAAAAAAAATTGCAATAAGCGACTGGTTTGCGCAAAAGTTATAGCGCCTACAATATAGGGGGCATAATTATGAATTATTTTTTATTATTTTTTTTTTTACTAGTAATGGCGGCGATCTGCGATTTTTATTGGGACTGCGACATTATGGCGGACACATCGGACACTTTTGACACATTTTTGGGACCATTCACATTTATACAGTGACCAGTGCTATAAATATGCACTGGTTGCTGTATAAATGTGACTGGCAGGGAAGGGGTTAACACTAGGGGACGAGGAAGGGGTTAAATGTGTATCCTGCATAGTGTTTCTAACTGTGGGGGAAGAGGACTGACTGGGGGAGGTGACGGATCTGTGTCCCTATGTACAAGGGACACAGCATTGGTCTCCTCTCCCTGACAGGATGTGGATCTGTGTGTTTACACACACAAATCCACGTCCTTGTCTGTGTATCTGCCGATCGCGGGTACCTGGCGGACATCGCGGCCTCCAGGTACATCATCGGCACTTCAGTGATGTGGCGGGTGCTCGCGCGCCCCCCAGTGACCGGAGTACGTCCTCCTGGCAATTGAGAGCCACCTTGTGGCCGTCTTTTGACAATTGCCAGGATGTCAAGTGATTAACACCCCATTCCAGAGCATTTGCTCAACTATGCACAAAAACATAGGAGCTGGGGTGCAGAAAATAGCAGCAGGTGCTCTGGACTAATGAGTCAAAATGTGAAATATTTGGCTGTAGCAGGAGGCAGTTTGTTCACGAAGGGCCGGAGAGCAGCACAATAATGAGTATCTCCAGGTTACAGTGAAACATGGTGGAGGTTCCTTGCCAGTTTGAGGCTGCATTTCTGCAAATAGAGTTGAAGATTTGGTCAGGATTAAGGGTGTCCTTAATGCTTAGAAATACAAGCAGATATTTATCCATGATGCCATACCATCAGGAAGGTGTGTGATTGACCCCAAATGTATTCTGCAGTAGGACATTGACCCCAAACAGCCAAACTCATTAAGAACTATCTTCAGTGTATAGAAGAACAAGTCATGAAAGTGATTGCTTGACCCCCACAATGCTCTGATCTCAGCATCGAGTCTGTCCGGGAATACATGAAAAGACAGAGGGCCAGATTCACAGAGCCATTACTCCGGTCTATCTCCTGTTAGACCGGAGTAATTTCAAATTACCCGCGTCGTATCATTAGTTTGAATCCTCAAACCATGATACGACGGCTTCGGGCTTCGATCCGACAGGCTTACGTCTTCGTACGCCTTTGGATCTATGCTGCAATCTTTTTGCGCCCGCTGGGTGGAGTTCGCGTTGTTTTCAGCGTCGGGGTATGCAAATTAGCTTTTTCCGGCGATTCACGAAGTTACGATCGTCCGTCGCATTTTCTTACGGCATCTGTAGTCATCTTTTTGCTGCGTAAAGTTAGGGAAGCAAAAATCTGGTCTAACGTTAGACAGCCTATGTTAAGTATGGCCGTCGTTCCCGCGTCAAATTTCAAATTTTTTTTTGTTTTTTGCGTAAGTCGTCCGGGAATAGAACTGTACGTAAACGACGCTACTCAAAAAAAAACTGACATAACGCCGTTATTTTGCGCAATGCAGGGCAGGAAATTTCTGAACGGAGCATGCGCAGTTCGATCGCCGCGGGGACGCGCCTAATTTAAATGCTTCATGCCCCCTAATCGCGTATTTCGATTCCGCCGCGAGAAATACACTACGCCGCCGTACTTTACGGACCGAAATCTACCAGAATTCGTCTTAGAGCCAGGTAAAATACGGCGGCGTAGTGTATCTCTGATACTCTGCGCCAGGGCAATTGTACTTGAATCTGGCCCAGAAAGATTTGAGGCAGCCTACATCCACAGATCTGTGGTTAGTTATCCAAGATGTTTGGAATGACCTACCTGCCGAGTTCCTTCAAAAACTGTGAGCAAGTGTACCTAGAATAATTGATGGTGTTTTGAAAGCAAAAGGGTGGTCACATCAACTATTGATTTGATTTGGATTTCTCTTCTGTTCATTTACTTTCCATTTTGTTAACTGATAAAATAAACTATTAAACACTTGGGGTCTAAATACACAGCAGCTGTGTTTCATGTTTCTGACACTGGGAAGAGGAATGTAAGCAGATTCCAGGAAGTTTAGTTGGGACACATAGAGAAATGCTTGTAGGCTCAGAAAATCTAATCTGACTCCTCAAGGTACAGTAGCATTGAGAGACATTGGTAGAACCTATGACTGGTCTTCCTAAATAAGACATTCTGCAAGAAGCATTCTTGCTGGAAAATACTCTCTTTATATATATATATATATATATATATATATATATATATATATATATATATATATATATAGGATTTGCTCATTAAATCTGTTCCCTGTCTCACACTGTGTCCTTCCATGGGCATGTTGAACTAGACTTCATGGCGATTAGAATGATGAATGGAGAGGAACAAACAAAAGCATTGGAATCCAGATGTGTTCCAGATTGTCCCTACCCATCTACTCTCCAATGGTGCAGACTGCTGCTGGTTTTCTGTAAGAGCAATATTATTGGTAAAGCTGGGTTGTCCCCTAGCAGTTTAATACATTAGTTTTAAAAAAAATATTCTTAACCTAGTAAGCATACAGGCAGAGTTAAGCTGCAGAATGTGGCAGGTGAGTGTCACCTTACACCCCCACCATAGCTCTCAGCTGTCCATCTCTTGGAGGGACTGTCCCTCTTTTAAGACCAAATCCATCTCTCTCTTGTGAAGCCTCAGTTGTGCTTTTTGGTCTGACATATATATTTCTATAGAAAACGAATGCCGCGTACACACAGTTGGAATTTCCGACAACAAATGTTTGATGTGGGCTTTTGGTCGCATATTCCGACCATGTGTAGGCTCCAGGCCCGGACTGGGACAAAAAATAGGCCCGGGCATTTTAGACTGAGCAGCCAGGGGGGGGGAGATAGATAAAGATAGAAAGAAAGAAGGAAGGAAGGACGATAGATAGATAGATAGATAGATAGATAGATAGATAGATAGATAGATAGATAGATAGATAGATAGATAGATAGATAGATAGATAGATAGATAGATAAACAAGAAAGATAGATAAAGATAGAAGAAAGAATGGAATGAAGGAAGATAAGATGAAGAAAGATAGATTAAGATAGAAAGAAAGAAGGGAAGGGAGGAAGATAGATAACGAAAGAAATATAGATAAAGAAAGAAGGGAAGATAGATAGATAGATAGATAGATAGATAGATAGATAGATAGATAGATAGATAGATAGATAGATAGATAGATAGAGAGATAAACAAGAAAGATAGATAAAGATAGAAGAAAGAATGGAAGGAAGGAAGATAAGATAAAGAAAGATAGATAAAGATAGAAAGCAAGAAGGGAAGGAAGGAAGATAGATAAAGAAAGAAATATAGATAAAGAAAGAAGGGAAGATAGATAGATAGATAGATAGATAGATAGATAGATAGATAGATAGATAGATAGATAGATAGATAGATAAACAAGAAAGATAGATAAAGATAGAAGAAAGAATGGAAGGAAGGAAGATAAGATAAAGAAAGATAGATAAAGATAGAAAGCAAGAAGGGAAGGAAGGAAGATAGATAAAGAAAGAAATATAGATAAAGAAAGAAGGGAAGATAGATAGATATATAGATAGATAGATAGATAGATAGATAGATAGATAGATAGATAGATAGATAGATAGATAGATAGATAGATCGATAGATCGATAGAGCATGAAAGGAAGGTAGACAGATAAAGATAGAAAGAAAGAAGAGAAGGAAGGGAGATAGATGAAGATAGATAAAGATAGATAGATAGATAGATAGATAGATAGATAGATAGATAGATAGATAGATAGATAGATAGTGGTGGTGCGTCTATATGGCACAGTGGCTGTGTTTGATGGCATGGCACAGTGGTGACAATTGATGGCACAGTGGCTGTGTTTGATGGGCACAGTGAGGCTGCAATTGTTTTTTTTTTTTCATTTGCGCCCCCCAAAAATTTTGAGCACCAGCCGCCAATGTAGATAGATAGCTAGATAGATTATTATCTATCTAGCTATCTATCTACAGTGGCGGCTGGTGGGGGGTGCAAACGAAAAAAAAAAGAGAGAAAAAAGAGAGAAAGAAAGAAAGGTGAAGAGAGAGAGAGAAGGGAATGAAGGGCACCCTCTACATCAGTGTACAGTACTCACTCAGAGGCAGGAGGGACTGACTGGATGGATGGATATCAGACTCCATCTTTTCTTTCTGTTTGGCTTTAGCTTGAATCTTCCCGCCCACATCCCTTAGGCAGCAGAACAGTGTCTGTCGGGAGAGTGGGCGGGGTAGACACAGGAGGAGATGAAGAGAGGAGGAGGGGGAGGAGAAGAAGCAGCTCCTCTCCTCTAACTGGCCGTGGGGGCAGCAAGGGGAGAAGTGTCAGAGCTGGCTTTGATACCCCAGCTGATCTCTCTCTATCTGGCGCTGTGTTGGTGGTGTACACCCCTGGGGAGACGTGACATATGGCCCTCTTTGAATATCATAGCCTTCTCCTTTTCTGGGAGTGTCTAATTACTGTCTGTACTGCCCCAGTTCCTGTTTGCTGGGGCTACCGTTATAACATCTAAGATAAAGGTATTTTCATTGAACAAGGGAATGGTGGTTTAATGTTAATAGCCCTAAAGTCAGGGAAGTCAGGTCTCTTGTATCTAGGTAAAACCAGTTTCATAAGGCCGGTTGCCCTGTTGGCCACATTTCTGTGGATTTAATTGTCATTATTTTTCTAACTGTGTGAGCCTGAGAAATGTGTTCAATAGTTCTGCTGCCATCTTGTCTCCCTACCACAACTCCCCCAACACACATTGTAGTCTGAAGCTGATTTAACAGCACAAAACCATATAATCAGAGGCTGCAGTGCCACTAAGAATGCATTTAAAAAGTCAGACTAATTGTGGTCATATACAATTCTAATTTGCAGAAAATTGATTGGTGTTTTTTGTATTTGATGCTCCCTAATTACCGTAATTATCAAATGCAACTACAGAAAAAATGAAATGCTTGCAGTCATGTATCTTGTTTTGATTTGCACCAAAATGCTATACAAGCAAAAACATTTTTCTGGGATTGGAAATAAGATGTATAGCAAGACATAATGAAAGTGTCACTGGTAATTTAATGCGCAAAATAATCCCTTTCGAGACTAGGGGCTACAAATGGTTACGGTCAGTAAAAATACGCTCTTAATCTTGATGTGAAAGCTCATTCCACTACATTCCTGTACATTCTCGTACATTTTACTTGAATTTTGAAGGTCAAGCTGTTATGATATCTCATGTTATTACACCAGTTTTTAAAGAAAAACAGATGTTTTTCCACATGGAATCAAAACTGCTGAACAACTTTGAAAGGATCAATTGCACTAAACATTTTTGAATAAGAGTGACCGGTGGGCTCACCTTATCTGGAAGTAAAGCCTTGATTCCTTAGATCAGGTACTTTCAGGTTCTAGTGCCTGAAAACAATTTCTAGTTCATTCTGAAATTCCCTAGACCCCTGGCCCACTGTAATCCTGGCAGAGCTGTGCAGTTATGCCAATTGCACATTCAATTTGCATTATAGCTGGTCTTTTTTTTATTATTGTGTATTACATGACACAGGATTAGGCCTCGTACACACGACCAAGAATCTCGTCAGGAAAAAACTGTAACTTTCCCAGACGAGATTCTTGGCAAGAAACTTTCGCCGCCCGAGTGTACAGACTTTCGTTTCAAAAGAACCGCAGTTCTCTTGAACGGAAAAAACACGGTGACGTCATCGCGTACGATGAGCATGCGCTTGTCACATTCAGTATTGTCGCCGCCATCTTGCTTCACCCTACCTATGCTGTGGAAGCTACCGCGCATGCGCGGGTTTATACGGCGACAGGTAAGTATACACACTCTCGGGTTTCTCGTCTGGAAACAGGCCGACAAGAATTTGCAGAGAAAAGCGTTTTTTGCAGAGAAAACCGGTCGTGTGTACGAGGCTTTAGTCTTAGATTAAATCTTCCCTCTCCTCTCAGGAAAGCCAACTACTTTGTAGTTGTTTCATAAAGACTTTTCAGTTGTTTCAGATTTCCAGTTGTTACACTGCAGTTTCTATATTTGCAGCTTTCTGGATCAGTTGAATCATTGGCTGCTGCGGAAAGAAGATGTGGGCACTCCATCCTGCATGGACACTCACATTGGCGTGTGGTACATTGGCATGTGGTACATTGTGTTGAGCTAGGTGCAGGGTGCTTTAGAGGGCCAGGGCTGCAGTCCAGCCATGAAGCTTGGTCCCTGAAAATGCCTACTGAGATGGTGGAGACCCTAACTTGTCTTGGCTGCTGGCAAAACCACAGGAAGACAGCTGCAGTTTTTCTCTATGTGGGAGCCCCATGTGCTGGAACATTTGTCCCTTAAGTATTAGCAATGGTAGTGTGGGCTGCGACACAGAAGTGGGGGAGCCTGGCCAGCTTCACTTTTACATTTGGTGTATTTTTTTTATGTCACTGGGCCAGACAGCGGTCTCCAGTTTGAGTCTCTGTCATCTTCAGAGCTATTCCTCAGCCCAAGGGTTCTTCCTTCCCTCTACATATCTATGGAGGAATTATCTGCCTAAATGTGTGTCTTTATAAATATATTTTTTTTCTATCTTGTAAATGTCAGTTCACAGGGAGTTCTAACATGCCCTCTCCTCTTCCTCACTCCAGGATCAGTTTCTAACCTGCCTCTGGCTGCTGCAGCACTCCCTGAAGAGGAGGACGAGGAAGAGGATGAAGAGAAGGATGCAGATGATGCCTCATTTGGCCCTGAGGGTTCATCACAGGAGGAGGTTCACTTTTCTGTACTTGCTTCCAAAATATGATATGATTTCTGTCCTTATTGATGCTGTGTTATCAGTTATCACTTGGGCTCCTAGACTGGCAAAAAAAAACCCCACACACTTACAGTCTGTTTAGTATGATTACCGGTCACTCCCTAATGAGGTGTTTATCAAATTCCCTTTTGCTCAGCATTACCCTACAGGCATACCCCGCTTTTAAAGCGGTATTTCACCCTAAATATAAGATCTCCCATGTGATCCAGCATACTGGCGTCAGCGCCAGTATGCTGGTTTTTTTTTTTGTAATCGCACACTTACTGTATTATGCCGGAATTTCTTTTTTTCCCCCCGTGGTGGACGGCGCCAGTATAGCGCGTCACATCTTCCTAAAATACCCGATATGGACTCGGGTAATCTCGGCGAAAATGCGGCGCCTGCGCACAGACCTAGGAGCTGACTGCGCAGGCGCCGTATTTCTCCGAGTCCTGCGGCTATGGCGCGTCACGCCCTCCGAAATAGGACTCGGAGAAATACGGCGCCTGCGCAGTCAGCTCCTAGGTCTGTGCGCAGGCGCCGCATTTTCGCCGAGATTACCCGAGTCCATATCGGGTATTTTAGGAAGATGTGACGAGCAATACTAGAGCCGTCCACCGCGGGGGAAAAAAATGAAATTCCGGCATAATACAGTAAGTGTGCGATTAAAAAAAAAAAAAAACAGCATACTGGCGCTGACGCCAGTATGCTGGATCACATGGGAGATCTTATATTTAGGGTGAACCTCCGCTTTAAGTACACACTAGGGATTATTTACTAATGCTGGAAAACGCAATATCAGGCTCATTTCTGCATAGAAACCAATGAGCTTCTAACTCCAGCTTGTTCAATTAAGCCTGGTAATACAACCTGGAAGCTCATTGGTTTCTGTGCAGAAGTGAGCCTTATTTTGCACTTTCCTGCTTTAGTAAATAAACACAATTGTGTACTTAAAAGTGGGGTATGCCTGTATTAAGGGGAAGTTCCCAAAGAAATGGACAATGTCAGTCATGGAAGCTATTATTTCTTGCTTTATTATCACCTTAATGGTCCCTATTAAGGTTCTGGACTTATAGAATCCGGTGGACAAAAAGTTAGAGGCCCTTCTTGAGGCCTTGTTCTTCCTAGCAGGTCAGGCTATGCAACTTGCTGTTGCAACTTCGCCTGGCTGTCTGGTCCAAACGTATGACTAGGGTCCTGGATCCATTTTGATTGATCTTTATGTCCTTTAATCATCTGTACTTGGTACCCGCTGCCCTTCTCTATTTTGTGGATGGCTTAGCAGATGAGTTAAAAAACTATCCAGGGTGAGCCTCCTGTCACTACAGATCAATTGGCACAAGAGTTGTTCTACAGAATTCCATCCATAAAAAATCTCTTGTGCATATGCCCTTTGGTACTTATGCTGAGAAAGTCAGCCCCTTTGAAAGGGGGAAGGGGGGAATACCCTTTTACCAAAATCCTGTGTCAGTATTTTTTACTCAAGTGTGTTCAGTTGCTGCTGTACATTCCTAGTGATTTCACTCCACCAAATAACACATAAAGTAACTCATATAGTGCAGCCACCATGGAATATACCACTTTGAACTCTTATAATGTAATAGGATGACTCGTAATTGAAGAACAATGCAGGGGATTGTATACATATATATATATATATATATATATATATATATATATATATATATATATATATATATATATATATATATATATATATATATATATATATATATATATATATAGACTTTGTTTTACGACACTTTTGATTTTTATGTAAAGGGATTTATTTTTTAAGAACACAGAATACATAAGAGATCAAAGTGGTATATTAAGTGGCGCTGCACTATATGAGTTACTTTAAGCACACAACATTACCAATATGTTGCTCTTCCTTTTTCCTGTCTAAGGTACCTCAGATCTTTGGCAAGGTACTTGCTTCTGTCCTAATGTTTCACTCTCAGGGTATCCACATAATGGAAAATCTGGATGACCACCTACTGAAGACACAAACGGTCTGGGTTTTGTCAGCCAACGCCCAGGGCCCTGCACTGACTGTAGAAATTTGGATGAATCCTCAATTTTAAGAAATAAGTGCTGTATTTGGAGAATCAGGGATTGGTTTTGGTTACAGCCATGAACAGAGTCTTTCTTCCCCAGGACAAGCTTCTGTCCCTCCGCTCAACCGTTCAGACCCTTTTGTCGGACAGCTGCCCCTTCATTCACTTTTACATGAGAATTCAAGGGTTTATGGTAGCTTCATTCAAGGCAGTGCTATATGCCCAGTTTAACTCCAAATTGTTACAACTCAGCATTCTGACTACATGAGACAAACAGACTCTGTATCACTTCATGCGACTGATCAGCTCTGCAAAATTTTTGCTGATATGGTGGATTTCCAATCTAGAGTGCTTCCTCCCATTGACTTGGAAGATCTTCAAGATGGAATCTAGTCTGTTGGGTTGCAGCGAAGTCCTGGATATGCCCTCAGTCTAGGAAACATGGTCATTGAAGGAAGCTCAGTTCTCCATCAGTATCCTCAAACTCATGAAACATTGAACACTAGAATGCTCGACTATGAGGTCACCCAACCAGGAGCCAGTAGTACAGTGCCACAGCAGTAGCGTACTTCAGCCATCAGGAAGGCACAAAAAGTTGTGTATCTCAAAGAGAAGCAAGTTGTATTCCAGCTTGTGCAAACCTCCATGTTCCAGCTCAGTTCACTGTGCACATCCCAGGCACAAAAAATGAGTTCCTCAGTAGACAACATCTGAATCCATTAGAGTGATAAGCTTTAGAAGGACGTTTTTGCAATATGAAGCTACGATCAGGAATACTGGGATGGGATGTGACCTCAAATCAGCCAGAGGAAATATCAAAATTAACTGAAAAAGGTTTAACAAAAAAATGGAGCAGACTTGGTGGACCACTTGGTCTTTTTTGCAAACAGAAAGGCCCAACACTGCTGTCAGTTTCAAAGGCACAGTGAATGAACAGTTGGGAGAGAGAGGAAGAAAAAACACCAGCAACAAAAACACTGCCCTGCTGCCTCGTTCAGCATCCCTCATAGCTCAAACAAAACTCAGCAGAACAGCAGACTTGCTTATCACCTTTTTATATCTTGTTCTGACCACCTTTAAATAAGATGCTTCACACGCAAAAAAGCATCCCCGACTTGTTCATTCCCCGACTTAGTTGGGGTAGGCAGTACACTTTGGTGGGAGTGGGTCAGCCACGCCCTGTGACCTTTGACCTCTGGGAACCCGCCTCCTGACCTTTGACCTTTGGGGGAGGTCCCTGTTCTAATTCTTGAGTCCTAGCCATATTCTTCAATGGGAAACCCACAGAGGAGTGGGATAATAGAGGGTAGGGAGTAAAACCTACCAGCACCTGGACCACTTTGTAAGACAGGCAGTGAGCCAACCAGTCCCCCAGCAAATAAGAAGCAGGCTCAGATGGGCTAGGGGTTGCCTAGACAGGGTATTGGTGTCATCTTCCTATTATACTGCAACCATTTTTTTAGGATTGTCAGACAAGTTGAAAGTTTATTTTTAAAATGTGTTCTGCACCAATTTCAACTTTAAATTAATGTTTTTGTGCCCGAAGCATAGCTCTAATCACATGACCAGTTTTAGCGCTAGACGAGGCATTGCATCACAGCATACTTTTAGATGTGCATTTTTTTTTTACAAAAGGTGGAATTTCCAGCGCAGTAAACCTCAGTTTCTGTTGAGGAGGCCTGTAACTTGGCTAGAAGCTCAATGTAGAATCCTTGTAAAAGGAGTCAGCCAAGTACAGTGCTGTTGCCATGGTTGCAAGGAAAATCATTTTTTAGAAAATCATAGCATGTCGTGATTAATTTGGAAAATGTTATGCACTCACAATACAAACTGGCTTCTATAGCAATTGTATAAATGGTTTGCATGATTTTTTTTTATAAATTTGGCGAGTTATCTTTTTATAAAAAAAAAAAAAAAATTAGGTAATGAGTTATTAAGTTGTGTGCACACCAGCAGAATTCCCATGGCAATTCGAATTTTGCATCTTAGAAACTACCTATGAGAACCCAACTTTACCTCTTAAACAATTATGTGTTTTAGAAGGTAAAAAAATGTTTCTCGTTTCTTCCAGGGAAACAAAATTGACCTTTAAAAATGAAGTCTAGGCAGAAAAAAATACCACCAATGATTTCTGAATTCTGTTTGCTGTGTATTAACATGTTCTTACAAGAAAGGAGATATGTCTTCTGCCGCTCCTTACCTGTTCAATCAAAGGCTGAGGGCAGGGATGTGACCTGGATTTCTTAACTGCAGCATAGAAGCATCAGGTCCTCAAAGTTGGTTCTACTATGTAGCAGGGATTTTTAATCATGTCTGATACACTTGGGAACCTATTCCATAGGATTTTCTTGGCAAATGTTTACAAGGTAGGTTGCTAGGTTTTTCCCTATAGCTCAGGCATGAGACCAGCATGCAGAATGTAATAACACTTTGTAGTTTGTACCAGCATTTCTTTGGCATGTGGGAGAAAACCCACACAAACACAAGAAGAACATGCAAATTCCATGCAGATACTGTCCTTGCAAATATTTGAGAAATGGGAAAATTCCCCCATGGGGCTTTTGAACAGCAAAGTATTTAAATAGACAGTTTAAAGTAAAAAGAATAATACTTTAATAATGATCATGACATAATGAGATTAAAAACAATGGGTACTGGCTATATCATACAACATAATGTTCGATGGTGCAAGGTAGAATCACGAACATTAGCAGGTATACAGGAAATGTAGTAACCATAAGGAATCTCCGACTTGTTTCGACCTTATTGGTCATCTTCAGGGGGAGAAGTTACTGTAAAAATATATAAAGACATTGTTTATGCAACTTGAAACATATCAAAGCATACATAAGGTGAGTGTGTGAATGAAAACACTGATAATTACCACTATCTAAAGGGATGAATGTTATTATAGCCAGAAAAGTAAACCAGGTGCAGGATCCAGAGAATTCCGTGTTGATTCCCAGCTCCCCAGAGAAACAGGAAACCCGGCGAAATGATGGGCTTGCAAGGAGCCACGCGCTAAAACGCCCCCAGAGGGAAGGAGAAGGGGGAGGACCGGAACCTGTGGTACAATCCTAAATTTATAAGAATGTATGTATATATATGTATATAATTGGAAACAAAAATGATCAAATTGTTTCTGAGAGTAAAATGATAAAAAAAGTAAATGTAGTAGTTGGGTGGATTGTAGTTGATTAAGTATCTATACATCTACTACATAAAGTAATTAGATGTTCTGAAAAGGTAAAACTGTGAGAGTGAAATGTATCAGTGTTGCCTGGTGCATATGATGGTGTGGGTATGAAATGAAAAGGATGTGAGGAAGTATGAGGGTGCAAAAAAAAAAAAAAAAACCCTTCCCATGAAGGTCAAATCTGTAGTGTGAGAGAATGTGATGATGTATGAATGAAGTGAAAAGTGAAGCAAAAAATGTGTGAAGTGAATGTGAAAATTAAACACTATGTAAGCTGTATATACTGTAGTAGTGGCCAGCTAACCAAGGGCTGGGCAGGTAGAGAGACTTTTGGATAAAGTGTATAAGAAGGAAAGGATATAATGATAACAAATGTTGCAATTTGAATTAAGTCAGATCTGCAACAGGAATAATGCTGTCACATAGCCTAAAAGGTAAATACCATAGCATGCTGAAAGATATATACAGTACTTGTATACTTACATGGAACCATGTATATATATGTGCTGGCTGTGGAGCCTGGTCTGCCTAAGGATCATCTAGTGCAGTGTTTTTCAACTCCAGTCCTCAAGGCACACCGGTCAAGTTTTCAGGATTTCCCTCAGATGAAATGGCTGTGGTGATTACTAAGGCAGTGAAACTGATCAAATCACCTGTGCAAAAAAATGGAAAGCCTGAAAACATGACCTGTTGGTGTGCCTTGAGGACTGGAGTTGAAAAACACTGATCTAGTGATCTACTTGCAGCCATGTGTTTAAATAATGAGGCAAATCAATGATGGGATGCAGGTGCCGTCTAGCCTCCCCCCCCCCCCCAGAAGGCGGTGAAAAGCTGCTGGAAAAAAAAGGCAGCTCACGTGTGGCTCCCTCGGCGTCACAAGAGGGTGTGAGCCCCAACAAATGTCGTCACCTCTGACACAATGTGCGTGATGCAGCGGCAAAGTGGGCACACCAAAAAACTTGCGCATGCGCACCACACCACCAACGTCCGGAGGCAATCGAGGGACGCCGCCGGCAGGATGGCGCCTACTCCAATGGCCATGGTGGAAGACCATAAGGGCAAAGCATGAAGGAGAGTCCCACCTCCCACCCTGCCGTGAAGCCCAGAAAAGTCGGGATCCAACTGGGGGACACCAGAAAGAGCCACAAAACTCTTGCGGATTATGCAACACTGGGTACAAGAATATAAATGAAAAATCAAATATTTAAACAATCCAAAGATGAAAACAATATACCATAAAGTAAACACTTCTTATTGTGGGGGTCATATACAAGGTATTGCATTGATGACCATATAATATAATTGGCATGAAGGGGGTGTGAAAGCCAATATTTGAACCCAGGGCCATTGTTGTAAAGCATACTCTTTTGCCGCGTACACACAATCGGAAATTCCGACAAGAAAAGTCCCATGTGAGCTTTTGGTTGGAAATTCCGACCGTATGTATGCTCGATTTGCTGTCGGAATTTCCACCAACAAAAGATTGAGAGCAGGTTCTCTATTTTTCCGACGGAAACAGTTCCTATCGCAAAACCCGCCCGTCTGTATGCAATTCCAAAAAAACATGTATGCTCAGAATCAAGCAGAAGAGCTGAACTGCCTATTGAACTTCATTAATCTCGGCTCGTCGTACGTCTTGTACGTCACCGCGTTCTTGACGGTTGGAATCTCCGACAAGATTTGTGTGACCGTGTGTATGCAACGTTTGAGCCAACATTCCGTCAGAAGAAATCAACGGTTTTCTTGTCGGAATTTCCAATCGTGTGTATGCGGCATATGTGTTAACAAATGAAGCCACTGTGCTGCCCCTAATTTAAGCATTTGTTAAATCTTATTAATTGGTGTAGCTAAGATTAGACCTCTTGATGGTATAATTCATGGCACCCATAACCTGCTTTCATTTGGTGCTCACCACAATCACTTACAGAGCCAGTGATTTCTTTGTATGAACTTTTCTGGAGCTAGACACTGTTTGTGAAGTGGGTTGAGTTCAGGGAGTCTCTGGGCATCTTTTCTGAGCTAGACAAAGTCTTATTCATCATCATTTATGAATAAACCTACCAGATTTCACCCAAAGAAAAATAATACATGATATTATGAAAATCTTACCTTCTGCAGACAAAACAGTACCTGCTCTGTCACTGGGTAATATAATCTATTCCAAGGCATGGGTCCTGATCAAGCTGGTCAAACAGCAGCTCTTCCCGAACAGTGAAGCTCTATTTCAGTAGAGATCACATGACCATGATCGGGAAGCCCAAATTAAGTATCAAATAATTTTTACAATTTAAAGTGTCAGAGATCATGTGAACAATGCCATGGCATTTTTTTTACGTGACTGGTTGTCACAGATTTTCATTTTATCCACAAAATGAACACTGTTAAGGCCCTTAATTAAAGTTTCCTATTACAATAAAGCTTGGTTGTTTAAATGCCCTTCAATAAAATGTAGTTGTAAAAGCTCACAAGTATGTATATCTGCAAAAACTAAACATATGAAAAAGATACATTTCCTTTAAAGCTCAGAGTTTAATGCTAAGGCTAGTGAGGCATGAACTGACCCTGAGAACATGTCCTGAAGCAATGAAAGGGTAAACGGGATGCAGAGTTTTTACAGAATAGAGCTATTTGTGTAGGAGCTGTGGTCCATAAAGTCTTAAATGAAACTTAATCAGTCTTCTGGCCATAAAAAATGTGAGTTCACGTAGGGATCCTTTTAACATTACTCCACAAACCAATGCTAAAAACATGTTTAGTCAACTGCAAAGCAAGCTTGGCGGTTTGAGATTCTGTTTTTATTGTTAATGTTTTATCTTCTTCCCATCCAAAGTTGGAAGGAATGTTGACATAATAGCACTCGCGGGAGTAGACCAAGGACTTGCGATTGAGTTTAGAGGATGGCCATTATTGTAACCATGCTTTATGACCGTTCCTTTGCCAGCCATAAAACCTTTGTTACATGTAATGTTAATTCTAATAAAAATATGTTTTAACATCCTTGGTTCCACTCTGTCTATGCAAATGCCAAATCTAGTTAACCTTTTCAATGATAGTTGGCTATTTTTTTCTTTTTCTATAGGGTAGGAATATAATATAGCAGCACCAGTGTTATGTTTGTAAAACAGTGAATTATTTGAAAGAATAGCAAGTTATGATATTTCCAAAATGTAGTCTTGTAAAATAAACATATGACCAGATTTGCATTTCTTAATGCTTACCTCTGAACCTTCACCAGCTACTAGTCATTACTCAGCCCTGCAGCTCAAGGCTCAAGGTGGAAGTAGAGAAGTCACGCGCCCTCATCTTCACCTCAGCAAATCAGAGGGAGCCTTGTATTCATTTATAAAAATACAGGGCTTCCACTGAAAAGAAAAAGAAGCTTGGCCTGACTGTCCCTAATTCTGACAGCAAACAGGAAGTCACCTATTCAGTGGAATGCTGCTGGAATACAACGCTGCTTACTATATGTTGCCAAAGCTACAACAGTATATTACAGTACCCGCTGCGCCGACATTGTTCTATAATGAAAATAGTTTCTTTGGGCCAGCTTAGTTTAAACAAACTATTTAAAGTTATATTGACTACTTCCCACCCACCATATAGCACAATGACGGCCAGAAAGTGGTTGTATTACTCTGACTGGACGTCATATGACGTCAAGCAGGGTAAGCCGCTAGCGTTCACCTGTGGGGGGCACGGTGAAGAGCCTACGACGTAGTCTCTTTACCATGTGATCAGCTGTGTCCAATTACAGCTGATCACATGGTAACCAGGAAGTACCATTTATCAGGAATGCATAAGCAGCTTTAAAGGATATAAGGTGGCCTGTAACGTTGTAAACATATACATGTATTTGCGTGCTTACCTGGAGTTCTACTTTAATTGTAAATTTTGATGGGAATTCACCTTTAACTGAGATGATACAGGAAAGATTTACTTCCATTTAATTTGTACAGTTCTTTCTCTTACAGGTCTTGTGTGCTTGTTAGCCCCAAACAGAGCACAGTAAAATGTAATAAGTACACTGTGATCTGTTTGGGGCTAACAAGCACAAAAGGCCTGTGAGAGAAAGGCCTACTTGCGCTGACAAGGCACGAGTAGAGAAGAGCCAATAGGTTGCTCTCCTGATGGGGGTGGGGTCTGTCATGATAATCAGGGTATTGATTATCTGTGCAGACCCATCTATTGTGCCCACTAGAGCCCACCAGGGAAGCCCACTTTAGACCACCAGGAATGCCCACTAGAGCCCACCAGGGATGCCAATCAGTGCTCATTAGGAATTCCAATCTGTGCCAATCAGTGATGCCTGTCAGTGCCTCCTACTCAGTGCTGCCTATCAGTGCCACCCATCAGTGCCACCTCTAAGTGCCCACCAGTGCTGCCTATCAGTGCCGCCTCATCAGTGCCCGTCAGTGCAGTCTCATCAGTGAAGGAGAAAACGTACTTATTTACGTTTTATAACAGAAACAAATTATTATTTTATTTGTAGTGCCAAAATGTTAAAACCCAGTGGTGATCAAATACCACCAAAAGAAAGCTCTATTTGTGGGACAAAATTATAAAAATGTTGTTTGGGTACAGCGTAGCATGACCGCGCAATTGTCATTCAAAATGTGACAGCGCTGAAACCTGAAAATTGGCATGGGCAGGCAAGGGTTGAAAGTGCCCTGTATTGAAGTGGTTAATGAATTCTACTTTAGGTTGTCTTTCTCTGCACTCTCTCCAAGTCTCCAACATCCTTTCTGTATATGGCTGGCCAATACTGAACTGCATGTTTTTTAGCTGATCTCGATAGACGTGTCTTTTTAAACAAAGCAATATCATTATTTTGCACTTTGATATAATATTGTAGTGATTGTTCCCTTTATTTTATTGAAAATGTAACAGTCTTTCACTCTTCTTGTTTTGCAAGACATCTTACAAGTCAATGACAACATTTGCAGTGTGTCCCTCTGGTTGCTAGAAGCACAAGGTTCCATATGGGAACTCTCACTGCCTGTTCCTCCTTTAGAAGGTTACCTTGACTACTACTGATAAATAAGTGCGTAGGCACGCTAAACCATGACACAAGCCTTTTACTTTCCAAGCAGTCTATCTTTTTCAGATGTTCGCAACTTTTCCAAATCAATAAAGGCAACCAAATGTTGTACAACATTGACATTCACTTAGTATTCATTATATGCACTGCCTGACCCTGCGTTCTCTCACTGAAGTTAATGACAAAACCCAGAGTAGTTCCTGCAATATGGATTTTATTATGTCAATGTCCAGATGTTTAATAGAAATTACAGATATTACAGAGCTTTATATTCTCCAAAGAGTGCACTGGAGTACAGTGCACTCATTAAATTTCACTGTGAACTGTTTGGGGCTAACAAGTACACAAGGCCTGTGAGAGAAAGAACGTACAAATTCGATGGAATTAAATCTTTCCTGTATCATCTCAGTTAAAGGTGCAACCCCATCAAAATTTACAATTAAAGCAGAACTTCAGGTAAGCAGACAAATACATGTACGGTATATGTTTACAACTTTACCGGCCACCTTATCTGCTTCAAGCTGCTTTTGCATTCCCTAGACCTACATAGGCAAGAGAATCAGCTCCTAACAATGAACAAAGGTTCACTGACATTTTATACACTTTGTTGGACTGTAGTTCCTTAAGGTAGGTAAGAATATACTGTACATATCTGAACATATTAAATATCTCTAAACTTTTCTCTGCACTCTCCATCCCCATGACCTTCTGTTTGCCCTTCCACAATCTATCCTTACTGCCTTTTTCTCTCCAAATCCTCCACATCCCAGCCTTGTTCCTTCTTACTATCTCTCTTCCACATTCTGGTCTCACGATCCCCCAAATGCTAATCTCACTTGCACCTCCCACTCCACAATTTGAACCAAGACATTAAGAAGTCTACTTTTTACCATGCCTACCAGTCACTGCAGCTCTGGGGGGCACCCTTTAGCTCAAAGAAAACTGTTAAGTTGGTTGTCTTTGTACCCTAGGCTAAAAATTCATAATGATCCCCTGGTGGTTATGATGCTGATTCATTATCTGAGTCAGCTGGAGGTCAGGAGGTGACATAGGAAGCTGTGGAGCTCAATAAGGAATTGAGTGTGCTACCAGGTTTGTTCTACATCATGGCAAAGATGTGCAAATTACATGACTGGCTGAGATTTAACTGTGTTCTGCTTTAAATTCCCATTACATTTAAAGATGTTTTAAACATCTTGCCAACTTTGTCTACTCTTTTATGAGATCCCTAAACTAGCAAGATAGTAGTCTTATCTGTTTATATAAAAGTGAGGATGCAAAGGATCCTTTAGCCTTTCTTAATGCGTATGATGCTTTTCTTGTCTCTCTGGTTACTTACTGTGTATAGATATGCCCATGGAGCATCTGCTAAAAAAAGATTACTTTTTAATATTGAAGTACATATTATTAAGTTGCATTAAACAAACATCTCATGCAGTTTGGGAAATTACGTTTTGAACTGTGCACAAAGCCAGTTCCATAAAGATGCAGTTTTACAAGTCTGGTCTAGAGCAGTTCCATAGAACCCTAGGGTTCCTACAGAGGTTGCTAGGAGTTCCTTTGCGCAAGTCATGCCTCTCAGGTAGGTTTACATTGACACACTTATCCTTTTTGTTATCTGTAATGCCGCGTCAAGGCACACCGTCACTTTCAAAGACGATGTTGCATACACACCATCGTTTTCAGCTTTCCATTATTTCATAACTAGCTTCTGGGCACAGTCGTGATTTGATCTTTTTGTGAGTTTTACTGCATGTTGGAATTTTTTTTGGTCTTTTTTTTAGTAATCACCACAGCTGTGTACATCTCCCAATAACTAAAAGAGGACCACATTAATATATCATGAGTTGTAGATAAAGCCATTTTTAAAAACATGATTCCTCTGTGTTTAAAAGGTTAAGAAAGGCTGGTCTAGAGCAGTGTTTTTTTAACTCCAGTCCTCAAGGCACACCAACAGGTCATGTTTTCAGGCTTTCCATTATTTTGCACATGTGATTTGATCAGTTTTACTGCCTTAGTAATCACCACAGCTGTTTCATCTGAGGGAAATCCTAAAAACATGACCTGTTGGTGTGCCTTGAGGACTGGAGTTGAAAAACACTGGTCTAGAGGGACTTAAGAGGCCTGCATAGAGCCCTGAATTCAACCCTACTGTGCACCTTTGGGATAAATTGGAATTTCTACAGTGCACTACAACATCAGTACTAACAAATGATCTTTTGGCTACATGGGCACAAATTCCTCCAGAAACACACCAATATCTTGTGAAAAGCCTTCCCAGAAAAGCAGGAGAATGTTATAGTCACAAAACAAGGGCCAACTCCATATTGATGTCAATGTTTATAGGTGTGATGACCAGAGGTCAACAAACTTATGGCCAGATAGTGATGCCAAAAACATATCCTAACTATACAAAATATGAAAAAAAATTCAAGACGAAACATAACTGTACAACTCAAATAATTTATTACCACTACAGCACCACGAACAACAGACATACATTGTGTTAAAATATGGATTAATCAGTAAAAAAAAAAAAAAATACAACAGAATTAATTTTACATTTATTTACTCCTACACAGTCTATACAGGTGTATTGTTGAAAAAGCCAACTATGGATCTGTAAATTTATGTCATCAGATTTTCCCATAACAATACATAAAAATGAAACTAAAAAAAATTGAACATAAAAACATGGAAATTCAGAAGAGGTAAGAAAAACAATGGTTTGGAAACAATGCAGTTTTGATAAAATCTATGCAACTCACATTTAACTGCACCTGCCACAAGGTAATGATTTTGACATGCAATGTAAAGTTGTCTTTTGCTATCTAGGATACCACCAGTAATTATCTGACCATATCATCTCTTTCTTTTAAATTGACTTACTGAAAGCTTGGTCTAATGCCTGGAAAGTCAACAAAATTTGCAAGAGTGAATCCACTTTTTTGTAAAATTATGTTTATGTAAAACAAAAATACACAGCTTTAAAATACACCTTCATAGGTTACTTTTATTTATCACTTGTTTTGTGGTGCTATATAATATTTGTAAAATATTGCCATTTCACTGAAATTGATGGAATATTACACATACACTGCACCCTACTAGCAAACAAAAATACAAATAAAATAAAATGACTTAAAAGTTGTTCTTGTTCATATTTATAATTATTTACATACTTGTGAAGCATTCAGGTTTTTGTTCATTTGGAAAACATACTGTAGGCTCCTTAAACTATATGTGAAAAAAGATTGTCTTGTAATATCTGATGGTTAATTTGTTAAAATAAAATCTGAAAAAAAAAAAAAGATTTTGTGTGTTTAAAATTGCAAGCATTCTGGGTAATGAATCCCAAACCAAGATATGTCTTTTAGCTTTGTGTTCCTTCAAATTGATGTAATTTAGGATTTATAGACACTATATGAGAAAAATTGCATTGTAAATATTTTCTGTCTATATTGTAGAAAACCACACAGAATGTGTGCATACCAACATTAGAGGAACTTATAGTATGGGGACTGTGTTTGGACAGAGTTTTAACAATTTCTTGGTTACACAGTTTGACTTTTATGGTTTCAAAGCCCCACCACTCACTTATACCGATAAGTTTGGTCCCAGTAGGGAAGTATCTCTCTATCTGTAGCAAAAGTTTTCATATTGAAGGGCCAATATACTGTATCTGGTCTATTTTCCTCCAATTGGCTGACCGTGCTCTAGAGAACACAAAATATCAACTTTCAGTTCCACATCTGTCACTGAATCTAAAATGTTAACTGGAAGCATCCACGTCCAGTATCAAAGCTGTAGAGTAGGATTTCTGCCTAAAGCAGTAAAGGTTCAGGGACAATTACTTTCGAATAGGGGAGCAGACAGCATAACTACTGTATATGCTGCTATGATGGTGCCCAATGAGAAGATGAAAATGATCTGTTAAAAGGTCATTTGGGGCACCAGTGGTTGAGTGTCTGTTAGTGTTTGCTCAGGGCACCAGTGGTTGTGTGTTTTATTTATCCGTTGTTGCCGTCTTATCACATTTTTGAAGGAAACAGTTCCATCATGAATCTCTAAATGCAATTGTTTCATGTTACAAACACTAAATGACCGGGAAAAGTTCTATTCAGTTCTAGTAGTTGAATTACATACCATGCATAACCCCCAAAAGAGTGGCTTTTGTTCAATATGCAAATATACAGGCACATGGGAAATCTAACCAGGTTACTTTTTTTTACTATCAGCTATTGACAAAAATCTTCAGTATACTATCTGTTTTTTATGCTACTTAAAATTTAGCACTGAGAAGTTAGGATATCCTTCTTGTTTGGACTACAAATATTTTGTAGTCCATGGACATTAAAATCATGAAACAAACCTATACACATTTCAATTACTGTATTTATTGGCTTATAACACTCACTTTTTTACCCTGAAAATAAAGGGTAAACTTGTGCCTGCGTGTTATACGCAACGGGCTGTGGAAAGGTTTTTTCCTGAAACGTCCCTCTTAAAGTTAGGGTGCTTATTATATGCCTGTGCGTGTTATACGCCGATAAATACGGTAATTCATTAGGGTATTTTAGGGTTCAGATTTTATTTATTTAGGAAAGAGTAAAGACAATTTAAATTATGTAAATCTATGTACCATTGGGTAGATTGTCCTACTTTTTGTCTATAGACATAAAAGGACAGTGAACAAGATCTTGTCACTAGAACAAGCATCCCAATTGTAAGACTTCTCCTCTATTCCCATAAAAACTTTGGCCCAGATTCAGATAGAATTAGATTATCGTAGAGTATCAGAAATACACTACGCCGCCGTTTTTTACCTGGCTCTACGTGGAATCCAGGTAGATTTTGTCCAGTAAACGACGGCGGCGTAGTGTATTTCTCCCGTCGCAATCCATCTACGCGAGTAGGGGGCGTGAAGCATTTAAAATAGGCGCGTTCCCGCGGCGATCGAACTGCGCATGCTCCGTTCGCAAATTTCCCGCCGTGCATTGCGCGAAATCACGTCGTTACGTCGTAGTAGCGTCGTTTACGTACATTCCTATTCCCGAACGAGTTACGTTAAAAAAAATAATAATTTCAAATCGACGCGGGAACGACGGCCATACTTTACATGGGTTACGCACTGTTAGACCAGCAAAAAGCTCCTCTAACATTACGTAGCCAAAAAATGACGTAGGCGATTGCGAGGGACACTCGTACCTTCGTGGATCGCCGTAAAAACTAATTTGCATACCCAGACGGTGAAAACGACGCGGACTCCACCCAGCGGGCGCAAAAATATCGCAACGTAGATCCGAAGGCTTACGAGGACGTAAGCCTCTCGGATCGAAGCCCGAAGCCGCCGTATCATGGTTTGAGGATTCAAACTAGTGATACGGCGCGCAAAATTTGAAATTACTCCTGTCTAACACCAGTTAGACAGGCGTAATCGCTCTATGCATCTGGGCCTTTATATTTTGAATTGTCCCTCATTTTCAGTTCTAGAGACAATGGTCACCAGCATAATAGAGGAGTAAATCTCTGTAGCGGGGACACAACAGCAACAGCACAGATGTCGATGATCTCCTGAAGGTCAGTGGAATCCATTTAAAATAAGGCATTTATTAAATTGCCTTTTTTTTTAAATCTGAAGTGGATTAAGAGGAGGACTTGGAATCTTTGGCCAGGGAGGGCAAACACAACCAATGTTCATGGTGAGAACACATTTCTGTGGGCTAAAGAATGTATACAATGCAAAGAACGAAAGTGACTTATTGGATTGGTAGGCATGATGAAAGGTGGGTATTTCTAAAAGAAATGGCTTATTATGAGACACTTTTTATATCTTTCAGCATCGCTTTCCCTTACAACTCTCAGCATTCTGTCACATCTCAGAGCCGCAAAACAAGTAGATGCTGTCAGACTTGGTGATCACAGGTCTAAAAGGGAGGCAGGTAGCTATAAAAATTCCAGCATGCACCACTGACTGCAGGTCAGGGCTACCAGCTCAACATATCTTATTGATATTGGCCCATGGGGCAAATGTCCCTCTGACACCCAGCCTAGTTCTCCCCTGAGTGGACTGTAAAATCTACAACCATTAGATATCGTATGGCACATCAATGAGAAAGATGCAAATACTAAAAAATATTTGCAGTGCAAGTCATTGAACAGAATTCAACTTATACTGGCCTACTACAAAAAATATATATCTGAGTGCTTCCAAAGAATACTTTGTAATTTGATACATATTACACATGGAGGGAAATTTACTAAAATTGGTGCACACCAAATCTGGTGCAGCTATGCATAGTAAACAATCATCTTCTAGGTTTTATTGTGCAAGATTAATTAAACATATTGAAGTTAGAAGCGGGTTGGTTACTATGAAGAGCTGTACCAGACTCTGTGTGCACCAATATTAGAAAATCTACCCTATGATGTACCGAGTTATTTCTACGTTTCTAACAAAGGTCTACAGAACTGTTTCCAAACAAAAGTTGAGGCTACAACTCCTCTATTGTAATACTATCGGTTCAGTTACATATACCTGGAACAAACATAGCATAGCTATACAGCATCATAGTAAAGGTCTGTTGATTAGACCGGTACATATTAAATATTTCACTAGTTTACTAAATGAAATTTACAATAACAAACGAATGCCTCATACAATCAGAGATTTTTGCATTAACATATTATGGTTTTTTTTTATGTAGACTGTAACATATGGTGATTACTGATTTAGTTTATTTTTTATTATGTACAGAAAAATTACAGATGTGCTTTTTATACTAGAAAGGCAATATATACACTAAACATATCACTTAAATAGACAAAGACCTCCCAACAGGCCTGTATAAAGTCAAGGTTGGCGACTGCCTTGATATGCTCGAACTGCACTGCCTAATCTCAAGGCATGGCCTAAATTTCATTTTCCATGGCCTCCTATAACCCATGTCCCACCCGCATAAAAATACCTGAAAGGCCAACTCCTCTGATTTTATATAAGCCCAAAAGCGCATTTACTTATAAATAGTATGTATTAACTATATTGTATTTTTATGCTTTCATAAGCTCTTGTACTGTTGGCCAAGCTCTGTTGTTGGAAAAACAATAAACATCTATGGTCCTCTAACATCTAAAGCTGCATTGAATTTAAAGAATGCAGCTATATCTACAAAATGCTCTGACATATCTCAGGCGTCTTTGATTCCCAAATGCAAGAAGTTTTTTTTTTTAGGTTTTCGCACTAACACAGGCAACTCCTACATTTGAGCATGTATCATTGGGAGCAACGAAAAGTTCAAGAACCCATTCCAACGGATCAATATAGGTAATTAATACTATTTAAGGAGTTAAAGCTTATGTAAACACTTTTTCTTTTGCATTCTCACCTGGTGATCCTGCCAGCAACACACTTCCTATGCAAGGGTGACAATGCTAATTCATCCTACTGCATCAATGGAGATGCAGAAATGTCCCCCCAGGATGTTTCCCTGATTTGGACTTCAAATACCTTCCCCTCTTCTTCATAACATAGAGAAGACTGTTTCTGAAGTCCTAGGAGATAGCTAGAAATAACTGATATGAGTGCAGCACAGGCTGAGGAAGTTATAAGCTGGCAAGATTTCTGGCATTGGTATTTTTTGCACTTTTCAAAAAGATTTTTACAAAACACATTCAAATGTATATTTAACAGATAAAAATGCTTCAAATGAGAAGTACATACTTCGATTTTACATACCCTTTAATGATTTCATTTTTCCTGCTTAATAAACATTATAAAAAAAAATACATTTAAGGTATAAGGCCTAGTTTTTATAGGGAATAAAGGGCAGTGGTCAAAAGGATGCAGATTGTTATTTATTTTTTCAAGAAAAGGTAAGGTGGGCATTGACAAAAACAACAAAACTTTTGGAGGAAGTATGTAAAAGTTGCCCAGTTCAAATTGGTCAGGTGCCAGAAAGAAAGATTAACAAAAATGAAAAAGCTCCCCTTAAATGTCCATGTACCTTAGTTGTGCAGTATCAATGTGATCTCAAAAACAAAAATGTGTATTCATTTCTTAACACATGCAGAGGTGTTTAACTTAGAGTAAACAAATATTTCCAATGAAAATGTATTTGCCAAAGAAAAGTATGAACCTTGCTTTGTTGCTAACCATCTTGAGATGCCTCAAGTTGATAGGGTAGCTGAAACTATACATGTCTTCTGAAAAGCATAGTAAGGACTGAACCAATGAGTATGAACATATAACATACCCCATCATGAGCCATCTTTTCTTACTAGTTCTCAGTATCTGTTTATAAATAGCTTCCCCTAAAGTGAACTGATAGCCATGTTTTATTTCAGCATAGATGAAAGCTTAAGTCTTCAACTGTGAGCTGCATTCTTGTAGTCCATCAAACAGCTTCATCAACTGAATATAGGCAACACATATTGTTAAATTTGAAGAGCTCCCAAAAAGAGTAACTTTGTAATGGTTAAACGCCAGTGGTTTCAGTCATCTCCTGTGTTTGTTCCTATAATAACTGCAGACCAGACAAGAAGTCCAGCCTCATCCATATGGATTTTCAATGCACCTATAATGCTTTACCGGTGGTTAAAAATATAGAACCTTGCAGGCAAAACAATTGTTCTGCAGGTGGCCAAAGTGAGTCCTAAACCCAGGGCCATAATCAGAATCTCAGAGGAGGACCTCCCCACCAGTGGCCCCACATGTTTAAAGAAACCAGTGGAAGAGAGAACACCACCACTGTCCATCCTAAACAGCGTTAGAGCTACACTTAAAATGGTGCATTAATCTCAAAAGTACATCTGTAAGCTAAAAACATTTAATATCATCAATTATTTGATTTGAGCTATTTGTTTGGTCTTTGTTTCAGCGCATAATTCATGGCAAAATAATAAATAAGATCAACAGCAAAATAATGGTGTTCTAAGCGGTTGGCGGACTGACTACTAGAACACAATAGGCAGGTCAAGTAAGAGCAGATGCAATAACTGCACTTAAAGGGATATTCCTGTTTTCATTTTCTTTCACATAATGACACTAATAAATTCTTCCAGTGTTTATTTTATTTTTAAATAAATGTCTCTCCCTCTGTTATTCGCCATTGCTCAGAAAAATTGAGACATTTTTTTCTGTAATTGTGTCTTCACTGTGAGGCTTTTTCCCTCTTTGTTTGGTGCGGATGACATTTGCACGCAATATAATATCGAAAGTAAAGCTAGATATGAAACAGACGTGGAAGAAGACCAACATATTTCACACTATAGCTGTGCATACAACAAAGTACCAGAGAAGGAGAATGATTTTAACGAGAAACAAGTTATTTTGTGAAGAGACAAGGGCTCATTCTGCCAGTCACTGAGATCAAATTTTTTTTGTTGGCCCAAATCTCCCACTATAACACAGGAACATTAACCAGCAAGGGAGAGGGGGTAATGCTCCTCTCCGAGGATCTATAATTGAGTCACTACAAAACCCTTAATGAAACCTTCAATGTTTTGAATTTTTTGCCAGTTATAAAAAAAATCAAAAAATTCACACTAGTACCGTTTTTTCCCCCTTTTTTTACATTATAACACTGATTGAACAAGCCCTATTTGTACATTTTTTTTTAAATGTTTTGGATTTTTCCCCCACTAAAACACATGCTGTATTGTCAGGTCTAGCTACATTTACACGATTTTACAATCATATTTGAGAGCTGTTCGATTTTCGGTGTTTTCCCAACAAAGTACAATATGGTTAAAGATTCTAAGTCTTGAGATACGCAGCATGGAGAAGCAGAGGCTTCTGGGTTAATGGTGTTGTACAGGCCTAGAACCTATAGGGGAAAAAAAATGAGAATTGTTAAAGTGGAATAAAAAAAAAAAACACATGAACTAACATTTTTTTTTATCGTTTTGGATAGAGTGGGTAAGAATGAAAAACACCTGGCAAGGGATGAGCTGGGTTCATTCTGCAGAACCCGTGGGAAGCTGTCACATGATCACAATCAGCTGTGCCTAAAATGGCCACATGACCATATTGGGGCTATGACATTGACCTAATATGGCTGTGTGGCCATAATTGGTCAATAATGTCAGAAGAATTGCTACCCCTCCACTCCCCCTTCATTTGCTTACATGCAGCTGCTGGGGAAGGGGACGCTCTGAACATAGTTGATGGAACAAGAGTGGATAAGATCACGTGACAGCGTACTAAGGATTCTGCTGAACTTACAGGGGAACCAAATCAAGCTCATCCCTAATGCCAGTTTATTTTTTCCCTACCATAACATGGCGGTACAGTCTTGTCACTCTGAAGCCTTAGAAACTAATGTTTCCTTGACTCATTGTCTTCTGCCGACAGGAGAGGCTCCCCACCGGCAGAACACAATCGCTCTGCAGGAGGGATTTCTCCATCAACACTGGCTGTTTTGATGAGAGAATCAAGCAAATTTCTTCCCTGCAACCTGTGGTTTCAAGAAAGGCAAATCAGATAATCTATGGCCTGCCTTAGGTTTTACATACACTTTACAGTGGAGCATTTCCTTTAGCTTCCTCTCTGTGTGTCAGCTGTCATCAGAACAGGAAGTAAGTATTAATCTGCCAAATAGGAACAAAGACATCAAATAAAACCTGATAAATGTTCTAACCTTTCCATGTCCTATATATACTAAGCAAAAAAATAAATAAAAAATAGAAGGTAGACTTTCCACCTAAAAATGTAAGGATAGTATATTTTCAGGGTAGAATTTCTCAGTGTTACATGAATGAATAAAATAAGCAATAAAAACATGAATACACAGCTACATGGCTAGTTTTAAGGCATACATACATACAAGTAAAAGGGAGTTGTATTTATAAAGAACAATATTTGAGTTAGATAGAATTTGATAAGCTATTTATAAAAACAAATGTTATTTCGGCTGCTGCATGTAGTGAATAGGTAACCCAGTGGCGGTGCTTATGGATTAATAAGGATATTATTAATAGGTTAGTAAAACACAAAGTGACCTTTTCCTGCTGGTTCAATTGACTATTTAAGACGGGAACAGAAGTTCTGTTCATCCTGGCCACAGTGGCTATATTATACAGTGCTTGCACAAGCATCTCATGCACAGTAAATGCCCAACAGATATTTATGACGGGTTAGTATCTGGAGAAACTGTTACTTCTGCTCAGCAATTACTCACTTTTCCGTAAAGCTGTCTTTGCAAATAAGAAAGCCTTGCATGTAACTAGTTAAATTATATGTAATCCCATAATCTGTTTTTCGGTATATAATTTTCTTAAGGAAAACATTTATTTGCAAAGCTGTTGCAACATTTCCTACCTGGAGATCCTGCCAGTAAGATCACTTCCTGTTACAGGCTGACAGCACTAAGCCACTGCCTCTTAAGCACTTGACCTCAGGAAGATTTATCCCCCCTTCTTGACCAGGCCATTTTTCACGATACAACACTGTATTACTTTAAATGACAATTGTGCAGTCATTTAAGGCACATTATGCTTTTACTTTGCAGGTCAGAAAAAAAAGGCAGTGGTTGGAGAGTTGGTCTCCCCTGAGGTAGCAGATCTTCTTATGTATACACACCCTGAATGGTTGACTGAAGTCCTCATCAGTATAACATGTAAAGAGTCTACAAGTGGTTCTAATAAATAATATATAGCAAATACCTTATATTCAAGTTATAGAGGAAAATTTGATTTTGATAACTCAAAGATAACATTTCAGTTTTATTAGATGTCAGTAGACATGTGAAGACTGGAATATTTTGTTTCGTTTTTTCGTTTGGAAAATAAATTCATTTAGTTACTTAATTTTGATTTATTTTGTTTTTCGTTGGGGAATAGCTTTCGTCCGAAAATCCAATAATATTTGGTTTCTGTCGAATGGTCAAAATATTCAACGGAACGTCGAATCTTTAAGTCGAATCGTACATTTCCGTTCGAATATTCCGCCTACAAGAATTGTATGACTAGTAATAATGTCGAATCTATTTTCTCATAAATCGAAATCTAATCACTGTAATGTTGAATCTATTATTTCTATAGTGTCGAATCTTTTCTCTATAATGTCAAATTTATTCCCTATAATGTCGACTCTTTTCCCTATAATGTCGAATCTCTCTATATGGAATTTTTACCGCAACGAAAACGAAAAAAAAGCATTTTTTATGTCGGATCTTTCAGTTTTCTTGCGCTTTCGTTATCGTTTGTTAAAACAATAACGAAAAAAAAAGATTTTCGGGCGAAAATGCATTCTAAAGAAAACGAATGCACATGTCTAGATGTCAGACAGTTTCTTACAATGGAAAACAAAGTAAGTTGGAATGTACTGTTTTTTTCTGCAGTAATTTGCCATAAAAAGTGATCAAATCCTCATCTAGGTCACAACAATAGATAAACACAATGGGCCAGATTCTCGTAGATCTGCCCTTTGTGTGCGTAGCGTAGCGTATTCCATTTACGCTACGCCTCCGCACTATTTACGGGCAAGTGCTGTATTCTCAAAGCACTTGCTCCGTAATGTGCAGCGGCGTAGCTTAATGGGACGGCGTAAGGCTGCGTAATTCAAATCGGGAAGGAGGGGGGCGTGCTGTATTTAAATTAAGCGCCCCCCCTGCGCCGAACGAACTGCCCATATACCGGCCGTCAATGAAGCCCACTGCGCATGCTCCATAGTACGACGCAAATACATTGGTTTCGACGTGAACGTAATTAACGTACAGCCCTATTCGCGACGAGTTACGTAAACAACGGAAAAACCCGACGCCGGACCTACGCAAGGTTACCCCTCATATAGCAGGGGTAATCTTATGCTTACGCAAACTACGTAAACTACGACGACGGCGCGCAAAAACTTTCGGGAATCGGCGTATCGTGCTCATTTGCATATTCGACGCAGAAATCGATGGGAACGCCACCTAGCGGCCAAGCGTAACATTGCAACTTAGGTCCGACGGTGTAAGTGAAAGAATCAGTCACATAGATACCCAGGGCCAGATACTGAGATACACCGTCGTATCTGAGCTGAGAATCTGGCCCACTGGGGGTTATTTACAAAAGGCAAATCCATTTTGCACTACAAGTGAAAACTACGGGCCAGATCCACAGAGAATTACGCCGGTGTATCTACAGATTCACCGTTTCATTGACTATTTGCGGCGTGATTTCACGCATGTTAAAAAAAAGCGTTGTTTGCGTCGGGTCATTCATAATTATAATAACACGCCCCCCCTAGTCAATTTGAATTACACCCATGAACGCCGGCCCATTTACGCTACGCCGCCGTAAGTTACAGCGGCATTTCATTGAGGATTAGTAATACACCGCTGTGACTTACAGCGGCGTAGCGTATATGGGACACGCCGCGCGGGCGGCTGCTGTCTGTGGATCTGGCCCTACAAGTGCAAAGTGCACTTGAAATTGCACTGAAAGTGCACTTGGAAGTGCAGTCACTGTAAATCTGAGGCTAAGATCTGAAATGAGGGGAAATTCTGCTGATTTTATCATCCAATCATGTGCAAGCTAAACTGCTGTTTTTTATTTTCCTTGCATGTCCACCTTGGATCTACAGCGACTGCACTTCCAAGTGCACCTTCAGGGCACTTTGTTGTAGTTTGCACTTGTAGTGCAAAGTGGATTTATCTTTCGTAAATAACCCCAACTGTGCTTAAGCTGATAACACACAAACAATTTACCTGAATCTAATGAGGATCAGATCCCATTTTATGTGCCACATACACACGATAGTTTTTCGGCATGAAAAAAAAATGACGTTTTTAAAAACGTCATTTAAAATGATCATGTGTGGGATTCACATCTTTTTTCATCTTCTGAAAAAAAAAATTTGAGCATGCTGCATTTTTTAACGTCGTTATTAAAAGTGTCGTTTTTTGGGTTGTAAAAAATGATCGTGTGTGGGCTAAAACAACGTTAAAAATGACGTTTTAAACCCGCACATGCTCAGAAGCAAGTTATGAGACGGGAGCGTGAATAGAACTTCCCCTTTAGAGTGCCGTTGTACGTGTTGTACCTCACCTCGCTTTGCTCATAATTTTTTGTAAACGATGGTGTGTGGGCAACATTGTTTTTAATGATGAAGTTGGAAAAACGTTGTTTACTCTACATGCTGAAACACAACGTTTTTTTTCACGCCAAAAAGTGATCGTGTGTACGGGGCATCAAAGAGGAAGTAACCCAAAAAAAAAAATTCTTGCTAAAAAAAAAACCTGCAAGAAAAAAAAATAATGAGCTAGTATGCATAGCATACTAGATCGGTATGTGGCACTTAACTGAGATCGAAGCCCCCAAAGCGCTCCTCGTTCCCCTCCGCCGTCGCCATGTCCCTTCTTCCTTGTATCGCCGCTCCGACTCTGTGACTGGCCGGAGTGGCGATGATGTCACTCCGACGAATGTGGGGGTTTCCAGCATTATCCCATTCAGAAAACCGGCACACTCAGTGCGCCTGCGCTGTTGTCTAAGGCGCGCATGCGCCGTAGACAGTGGTGCAGTGTTTTCTGAAAATATCTCCTTAACAGTGTAGGTTAAGGAGATATTTCTTGAACCTACAGGTAAGCCTAGATTAAGGTGCAAGTTGTCTGGTTGGGTTTACAACCACTTTAATGCCAAGGGGTCCACATACTTATTCTTGGCACAGTATATCTTTCCGTTACACTGATGGTAAGGTCAGCCCACCTATTATGGCAGGGTCAATGAGGTCTAACCTTGTTGAGGTTTATTTTACTTATTGGGTAACAACTCAAAAATATCCTTGTAGCCACAGCAGTGATTCTCCAAGTTGAGTTGGACTAGAGCAGTGATGGCGAACCTTGGCACTCCAGATATTTTGGAACTACATTTCCCATGATTCTAATGCACTCTGTAGTGTAGTTGAGCATCATGGGAAATGTAGTTCCAAAACATCTGGAGTGCCAAGGTTTTCCATCACTGCACTATAGCAGTGAGGGCAAACCTTGGCACCCCAGATATTTTGGAACTACATTTCCCATGATTCTAATGCACTCTGCAGTGTAGTTGAGCATCATATTTGAGGGGGCTGCTGCACAAAGAAGACTTTTTACCTTAATGCATTAAGATAAAAAACCTTCAGACTTTACAACCACTTTAAAGGAGCCCCCGTTTTACATACCTGACCCCTCGAAAGTCTCGCACTTGGTCCCGAGATCCTCTTCGTCGCGTTAGCGCGCCCGCAAGGACTCAACACCACTCTCGCATGAATGTGATGAGTTCTTGCGGGGAGGACCAGAGACAGCCGCCGAGGGACCCCAGAAGACGTGGATCACTCTGTGCAAAAAAAAAACTGCACAGTGGAGGTAAGTATAAGATGTTTGTTATTTTAACCAGTTAAGGACCCCCGCACGCCTATGTACGTCCACAACATGGCTCGTACAGGCACAAGGGCGTAAATTTACGTCCTCGCCTTAGTGCGGTTCGGGGGTCCCATCGGGACCCCCTCCGCGGCGTGCGGCGGTCCCCCTGGCTCTGGGAGCGATCGCCGACGAGCGGGCGGATGTCCGTGTTTTCCGCCCCCCCCCGCGATCGCTCCCAGCCAATGGGAGCGCGCTCCCAGCCTGTCACTTCCTCCTCCTGTGTTTACACAGGAAGGAGGAAATGATCATTTCTCTCATCGCAGCGCTGTTTCCCAGCGCTGCTGATGAGAGAAGACATGCCAAGTAAGTGTGCACCAACACAACACTGACACACACTCACATAGGCATATTAACCCCTTGTGATCGCCCCCCCCACCCCCCTGTCACAGTGTTACTGAATGCAGTGATTTAATCACTGCATTTAGTGTCAGTGTGACAGGCACTGTAAAAAACAGTTAGTGTTAGGTTCAGGATAGCCCCCCCACCCCCCCTAATAAAGTTTTAACCCCTGATCACCGCCCTAGTTAACCCTTTCACTCCCTATTGCCAGCGTCACTAAGCGATCATTTTTCTGATCGCTGTATTAGTGTCGCTGTTCCCGCTAGGTAGCTATTTTTTTTATTACGATTTTTTTTTTGGCCTAAATGTTTTACTAAAATTTAGTTTATTTGATTTTTTTTATAACAAATAGTAAAAAAATAGTGATTTTTTTCAAAATTGTCGCTCTATTTTAGTTTATAGCGCAAAAAATAAAAATCGCAGAGGCGATCAAATACCACCGAAAGAAAGCTCTATTTGTGGGAAGAAAAGGACGCAAATTTTGTTTGGGAGCCACGTCGCACGACCGCGCAATTGTCTGTTAAAGCGACGCAGCGCCGAATTGTAAAAACACCTTGGGTCATTTAGCAGCGTAAGTGTCCGGGTCTTAAGTGGTTAAAGAAAACATTTTTTTCCTTTAGTGACCCTTTAAGAATGAACTTCCCTTTCAACTGAGTTCATGTGATCAATGTCTCATCAGGCCATGTGATCGGAGGGATACATAAGGAAGTATTTAAGCTGCTCTTTCATCATAAATAAAGCAGAGAATGAACGTTAGGATGAGGGTTCAGGTACACTTTAGCTGCTGGTATACTTCATTTAACACAGTATTTGGCCGTCATACACCATGTTGAATGGTCAGTAATTAAGTCATACACTCTTTTGAAATGCTAATAATCAAGTTATACACTATCTTGAAAAAGATGAATATCTTCTGAGAAGGAAATATTTGGACTTACCCTTGTGTGCTGGGTGTCGGAGCTCCAGAGATAGGGGCAGGCTCCAGCACAGAAGTTAGCATTGTACCCTTTGGGTTCGTGAATCCATCTCCAGCCAAGATCCCTCTTAAAGTCAATAAACAATGGACGCAGACAGCAATTGTCTTGAACATTCCTGTCAAAAAGAGCATTACAAGTTTCAATAAGTGCATTTATATATTTTGTGTCTCATAAAAGTGAGTACACCCCTCACATTTTTGTAAATATTTGATTATATCTTTTCATATGACAACACTGAAGAAATTACACTTTGCTACAATGTAAAGTAGTGAGTGTACAACTTGTATAACAGTTTGAATTTGCTGTCCCCTCAGAATAACTCAACACACAGCCAATGATGTCTAAACTGCTGGCAACAAAGGTGACTACACCTCTAAGTTAAAATGTCCAAATTGGGCCCCAATTAGCCATTTTCCCTCTCAGTGTCATGTGACTTGCTAGTGTTACAAGGTCTCAGGTGTGAATGGGGAGCAGGTGTGTAACATTAGGAAGTGCGTTTCCAAGTGCACATGCACTGCACTTGTAGTGAAAAGTGGATTTACCTTTAATAAATAAACCCCAAAATCTCTAACATCCACCAGCTCCGTGATGTCTTTATGGAGGAGGGGAAGAGACTCCAGTGGCAAACTGTGAAGCTCTGGTGAACCCCATGCCCAAGGGGGTTAAGCCACTGCTGGAAAATAATGGTGGACACACAAAATATTGACTGCCAGACTACTCACTGATTAAGTAAACACCCTTCCAGATTCCAGTGGCACAACAACACTATGCCCTGGTGAAGAGGGTTTGATGTCCACTCTTGATAATACCCTTCTGTTGTGACATGTAAAGGTTTATAGCTGGACAAATCCCTACGGCCTGGACTCTATACCTTTAAAGAGGAGGTTCACCCTAAATATACACTTTTCCAGGTGATCAGCATACTAGCGTCAGCACCAGTATGCTGTTTTTTTTGTTTTTTTTAAATGCCCCACTTACTGTATTATCTTCAATTTTGATTTATCTCCCCAGCGGTGGATGGCGCGTTTATAGCCCGTCACTAGTACCAAAACTACCCGATTTAGGACTCGGGTATTTCCAGCGCAATACGGCGCCTGCGCACAGACCTAGGAGCTGACTGCGCAGGCGCCGTATTCCTCCGAGTCCTATTTCGGCTTTTTTCGGAGGGCGTGACGCGCCATAGCCGTAGGACTCGGAGAAATACGGCGCCTGCGCAGTCAGCTCCTAGGTCTGTGCGCAGGTGCCGTATTGCGCCGGAAATACCAGAGTCCTAAATCGGGTATTTTTGGAACCAGTGACAGGCTATACAGGCGCCATTCACCACGGGGGAGCTAAATCAAAATTGAAGATAATACAGTAAGTGGGGCATTAAAAAAAAAAACAGCATACTGGCGCTGACGCCAGTATGCTGGATCACCTGGAAAAGTGTATATTAAGGCTCCATTCACATCTAGGCGTACGCTGTAGCGGCGTATTGAGGCGACAAATCAATAGGCGTTTTGTCCCCGCGATTTGCGGCGACAAAACGCCTATTGATTTTTTTGCAGAAGAGGTGAATTAACATTGCCGGCTATGCCCGTACGCCCGATACGCCTGAAAAAAAGGGTCCGGGACTTGTTTGAGCTTCAGGCGTATGGGCGTTTTGGCGTTCGGCGTGGAGATGTGAACCATCTCCATAGCCGACAATGTTAATTCGCCCCTCCAGCGTATCTAGGGCTGCTTCAGCGTCGGGCGTAAGGCGACAAAACGCCTAGATGTGAATGGCGCCTTAGGGTGAACCTCCGCTTTAACTCTATACAAGATGCATTTCCCTGGAATCCCATTGGGGACCCATTGGGTAAAAGAGAGCTGCCATGTTCAAGAAATGATTTGAATTTTTCAGAACTTATTCCAAGCTTGTGTCTGTGTTAACATGGCCCAGAGAATTCATTAATCTGTATGGCTACATTATTTACTTACCTAAAACAATAAGCAGCATCTAAAGCCCGTTTCTTCCGCCGGTTCGGCTGCTGCGGCTCTTGCCTGTACGATGGCAGCAGCATTAGTAATAGATGAGGGGTCTGGCTGTTAGGCTTTTTCTGACCAGGTTTCAAATTTTTGTGGTCAACGATGGGGTATAAGAAGGGGTCATCCATACCTTTTAAAAGATGGTCAGAAAATGGTAGATTAAATCTCTGTGTGCACACACTAAGCTGTAAGGTTTCAGTATAACCTGTTCAAAAATTCAAAAAGTTCCATGTAAAAACTGAGTAATAACACTTACCTGTCCCTTCCCGTTACCTGTAACTCTGGTGTTCCCTTTCATGTAGCGCTAAGTTGGCTGAGAATTATTCATCTGACACTTCTGGATGTGTCAGATGCCTAAGTCTCCGCCTGTGCATGGTTTCACACACCAGTCACTACATAAGCACAGTTCTGCATAGACACAGCAGTAATGTAGCATCCTACAGGTGGAACCACAGCACATAGCAAACAGGACACTTGGAAAGATCAAATGCTAATTCTACAGCCTGTGTTATTGTACAACAGTGGTCTCCAAACTGCGGCCCGGGGACCAGATGTGGCCCTTTGCTTTATCCGACCCTTGAGGCACTATTCCTCCCACTGATACAAGACACTATTGTGCCAACTGACAACAATGGGGCACCATTTCTCTCACTGACACCAACAATGGCCACTATTCTTCCCCCTCATACCAAATGTCACAAGATTTACTCCCACCGATACCAGGAAAATGTCCACACCCGCTGGCCATAGTCCGGCCCTCCTAAAGTCTAATGGACAGTAAACTGGCCCTTTGTTTAAAAAAATTGGAGACCCCTGCTCTACAAGACTGAGAGGATTATTTATCATGCTTCCACAGGGTGGCTTTTTCTAAATTCTTTTTTATTTTTTACATCTGCAAAGTACAGCAATCAATAGCAATAAACCACAATTCATGTTTTTATTCTGACTACAATGATCTATCACAGTAGATCACATTATTTCTTATGGGTTGCAGTCACTATGAATCTGTTTGAACAGCTGCCCACTTAGCGGAATCAGTCTAGCCATACAATTTAAGTTTTTTCATAGGTGGAGTCTGGTGGGCCTATACACATGCTGGTTTGGCATGGTTTGAAATTTCAATCAATGTGATCAACTTTTCCAGTTCTCACCTATGAACTATAGAACACTTCCACCTAATTTATAGAGATGAGGACAGCAGTATGTAAGAATAGTCACACTAGGACTGGAAGTATGTAGCTGACACCAGGTGAAAATATTAAAAAGACCTGAAAAATTATTACAACCACAACATCTAAGGGCAGGAAAATACAATATATTATTACATTCTTTGTTTTGGGGTTATGCTTAAAAAAAATCCTAGCCTTGTCCTCCATGCGGTTTTCCCACTCCTCCTGCTGTATCCATAACATAACTAAAAGATAAATTCAACAGGGGGATCGGGACCCCTTGTAATAGCTACAGCAAATGTTCAGACCAAAGAAGTTGCACCACCAGAGCCCCCAACACATAGAAGAAAACATTGAAATTTAACTTTTGTGTTAAGTGCTCAGTTGGCAGAAATACTAAAAACCTGTATCAACTTGATCCTTAATTAATGAATCAAATTAACAGCAAGTGTATTTTTATGAAAGAAAAAATGGAACTATTAATGTACCTGCAAATCTGGTTTCCAGCTCTTCACTTTTGTTTGGTATGATGTAGTTATTTGAAGGTACAAAGGTGCAACAAGGACAATGTAAACTTATTTTAAATCCAAGATTCCTATCTGTAAAAAAAAAGATGAGACTTACCAATAAACATAGATAGATAGATGGATGGATGGAATGGATAGATAGATAGATATGGTTTAAACTTAGAATGTCTTCTAAATGAATTGGACTTACCTCTGTGGCGAAGCCATTCCTTGATGGCCTCTGTGACGTCAAACGACAACCACTCGCCCTCTGCTCTCGTCTTCACAACTTTACTGTCTATGTATCGCTGCATTGGTGATGTTAAGTCTTTGGATTTAAGGATCTGTATCCCAAAAAAAAAAAATCAGCAAAGACAAAACCATAATTAAACAACAACAAAGTATTTTTTTCATATAAACGAAGACTAAGATAAAATGATAGTAAATTGCACAACCTAGTGAGGTCAACATTAACAAGCACCCCACTGTTGGAGCTTTGTGCTAAACATCTGGCTTTATTTAGAAGCTCCTTGATTAGTAACCCTGTCTTGCTCTTAGGCCTCGTACACACGAGGCAATAGATTTGTTCAAAACGGTCTGTCCAAATCTGTCTGTTTGGATTTTGGTTTGCTCGCGTGTACACACGAGCAAACCAAAATCCCCGCCAGCAGACGGCGCGCTGACGTGTCGGTGACGTGGTGGTGACATTGACGCCGCCACGTCACCGCACCAGGAAGTAAAACACTTCCGCGCATGCGCCAAATCCATTCGGCGCCGGTGCGAGATGACATGTCTGCTGGCAAGTGTACTAACCAGCAGACATGTCGGGCGGACGGGTTCCCACCCGATAGATTTCAAAGCATGCTTTGAAATCTGTCGGGTGGCCAAATCCGTCGGCTCGCCCGTACACACGATTGAATCTGTCTGCTGGGACGGTTTAGCAGACCGTTTCCAGCAGACAGATTTGATCGTGTGTACGCGGCCTTACTCTTTCTCAGTGCAGGTCTACCAGTCAGGTCTGACTAACTAGAAATAGTTTCTGTGTGGTTAAGATTTCTATCTAAGTAGCTGATGGTCAGACAGGCTGATTAATTGCAGTGAAATACAGGGATCGACCTGGAAAAAAATCTAGAATTCATTTATATATAAAATATTTAGAAAAATATCTCAGGACAGGGGTCTCCAACCTTTTGACCTTCCTGGGCCACATTGGAAATAGAAGAAATTGTATTGGCCCACACATTAAATACACTATCAATAAGATAGCCGATGAGCAGAAAAAGTCGGGCAGATCACACGTTAATGATCACTGATATAGATAATGTAGTTATCTGAGTCATAAAACGTAACTTATAAATTATAAAAGTAAAAGACGGCAACATAAAACTAGTATGATATTTGACACTGTTTTTGCTAAACGAACGCCCAAATCTCTAGTTCCATGGATGTAGTAGCAATTCTCAATGATTGGAACATGCTCATCAGACATGTTGGTTTTAATTTTACCCTTTGTATGCTTCATCCTTGAAAATAGTTGCTCAGGTGCTGAGAACTGATGACATGAATAAGGCGTGAATGCAAAAAATGTGATATTTTTCTATGGGAAGAGAAACCTTATAAAACTCCAATAAAGAGCCCCTGTCAAATTTTTCTTTGGCCGCATCTGTTTGCTAAGTGTAAACACATTTTTACAAACAGTTCAAAAACATTTTTAATTTAGTTTACGCTTTTGTGTTGGGTCGCATTTAAAGCCGTCTTAGGCCACAGATTGGACACCCCTGTTTTAAGAGCATGTAAAAATGTGAAAACTAGATAAAAACATTTAAAGTAACCATTACAATATATATGTATTGTAAACTATACTCTTTAGCTCTCTTTTTAATCTTCAGTAAGAGCCTATTCCGATAAGAGACAGCAATCACAGAAAACTTCCAGGGCTTACAGGGAGACTCCTGATGACAAGGACAGTCACAAGACACAAGCACATAACCAAGCACAGAGCAGTCCCACTGAAATTCCCCTGCACACCATGGAGCATCTATGTCTGGTACTTCCAGCTGGTGGTCTCTGCAGGACTCTGATCAAAAGACAGACAAGCAACTGAGCTCTGGATCTTTGGGCATGAGATGTTTTCCACTAGGCAGAGTACAGGGGCCATGATTTTAATAATTCAGTTTGGAAGAAAGCAGCCATTTTAATAATGCTTTCATAGCAGCATTAAAAATGCAAAGTTCCTTTAAATCAGGGGTCTCAAACTGGCGGCCCTCCAGCTATTGTGAAACTACAAGTCTTGAGGCATTGCAAGGCTGACAGTTACAAGTATGACTTGCAAAGGCTGAGGCATGATGGGACTTGCTGTAGGGTCGTCAGTTTGAGACCCCTGCTTTAAAGAGTAACTCTACTTTTTTTGAGAAAAAACATTCCCCTCTGGGTGAGCTATGTACATTGCAAGGATTTTAACCACCTTTGTTGCATATACCTATATTTTGTTATTCTGAAGTAATCCCCGTTTGTTCATCTGTGCTGAGTGAATCTAATGGGAGTGGTTTCATAATTATCAACCAGCTGCTGCACCTGTAGGGCCCTAATGAGGAAAATTGAAGGTTCTACATCCTTTAAGACGTGATTTCCTATTGGAAGTATGTCATCAAAAGTTAAATTTGTTGCAGGGGATGCCTGAAATATGACTTGTATTTTAGTGCAGACTTCTGGGAAAAATCAGTGAGCAAATCAGACACACAGGAAATTATGTTTCTGGGGGGAGCCCTGTAAATATTCTGTGTACAAAACACCTCCAGGTAGCCATATTGCATTTTACAGAAAATTATAGCGGCTGCAGATTGAAAAGAAAAGGTATTTTTTTTACTAACATTCAATTACAATATGACTTGTGTCGCAATTGTATATGCTATATTATTATTTCTTTTTTTGCCATGAAAGTGGAGTCGCCCTTTAAGTAACAGGCTTGTGGGATACCGTGACTCTACCTGTGAAAGGACTCATCTGTACAATTTAATACAATCTAAAAAAAAAGATGCAGTTTAAATTGTGGGTAAATGAAAGCCTTAGCTGCTTTGTTTCTTTTTGTAACAAATGGCCAGATATTCCCTTCATCTATAGTAGGTTTTTATCGTATAGGAAGGGCCAGAGCAGATGTCAAGGGGGAACCCCATGGGCCTTTCAGGTCTTGTATGGATTTTAGGGGGGGGAACCACCCACAAAAAGAACAACAGCATGGGATCCACCCAGAAATCCATACCAGACCCTTATCTGAGCATGCAGCTGGTCCCCTGGAACATTGATTTCTAATGCCTTATGTGATGATATCTTCACAATAAACACATGATACACATCTTTTTGAAGCACTGGTGACTTTGAATCTTTGCATGTAAAATAAAGCTGCCTACATGTTATGTTAGAAGACGCTTAAAAGACTACAGAATCCTTTTAGCATACAGTGCTGATTCAGAAAAAAAATCTCTGTTGGGTCACAAGGGCCCAGTTTTGAAGTTTCTACCAAACGCAGCTTTTACTGGAATGTTATCAAGGAAATTGGCGTTGTAACGATGATATCTCTGAATACATAACATTCAGTCATTGGAGTCAGGCTCTCACAGTGTAGCAGGGGATTCGAATACAAAAATTCATACCTTTATTTGTAATACTGGTTACAAAATAACTAGGGTTGTCCCGATACCACTTTTTTAGGACCGAGTACAAGTACCGATACTTTTTTTCATGTACTCGCCGATACCGAATACCGATACTTTTTTTAAATGTGTCCCCAAATGCAGCCATGTCCCCCCACATATATCCAGCCATGTCCCCCCACATATTGCAGCCATGTCCCCCCACATATATCCAGCCATGTCCCCCCACATATATCCAGCCATGTCCCCCCACATATATTGCAGCCATGTCCCCCCACATATTGCAGCCATGTCCCCCCACATATATCCAGCCATGTCCCCCCAAATATATCCAGCCATGTCCCCCCACATATATCCAGCCATGTCCCCCCACATATATCCAGCCATGTCCCCCCACATATATCCAGCCATGTCCCCCCATATATTGCAGCCATGTCCCCCCATATATTGCAGCCATGTCCCCCCACATATATCCAGCCATGTCCCCCCACATATATCCAGCCATGTCCCCCCACATATATCAAGCCATGTCCCCCCACATATATCCAGCCATGTCCCCCATACCTAGATGATGATGATGATGATGCCGCCGCCGCTGCTGCCACTTTAATCAGCGTGCATTACAGCGTACATTACAGGCAGCATTCGTTTTAATAGTTGTAATCCCCGACCGCGCCGTGTATAGACACTCCCCCTTGCTCGGGATTGGATAGATCTGTCCAATCCCGAGCAAGGGGGAGTGTCTATACACGGGCACAACGGGGATTACAACTATTCAAACGAAAGCTGCCTGTAATGTTCCCTGCACAGGGATTAACGCGGCGGCGGCTTTGCGGTATGCGGCGGCAGGGGGGGGGGGGAGTATTCTATTCAGGCATCGGGGGCATTTGCCGGAGTACAAGTACTCCCGCAAATACTTGGTATTGGTCCGGATACCGATACTGGTATCGGTATCGGGACAACCCTAAAAATAACCATTATTTACAGTATAATACACTATTGACTAAGTAAATCATGGTTGATGTGATTCACCCTCTCATGATAACATACCGGCATTCTAAAATTTTAGAAATTATTTACAGCAGGCACTGAGAGGGGATGCAAAAGCAGTTGCATGATATATAAAGCACCACAGGAGCGCTCTAAGCCATCGCTTTTCTTTGCATATTCCACAATTCTACTGTAGTCTGAAACTCAAGCTAGCCCCCTCCCAGTTCCCACTCCTCACCACAGGTCCATAACCATAATATATGCTATAAATGACCAAAAGTAAGGTGCAGGAGGTGGGCCTAACAGAAGCTGGTTGAAACATGCTAAGTTTCGGGGGTCCCCGGGTGCTTTACAAGTTCATAAGACCCCTTTCACGCTGTGGCGCTTTGCAGGCGCTATAAGGCTAAAAATAGCGCCTGCAAAGAGCCCTGAAACAGCCGCTGCTGTCTATCCAGTGTGAAAGCCTGAGGGCTTTCACACTGGAGCGTTGCGCTAGCAGGATGGTAAAAAAAGTCCTGCTAGCAGCATCTTTGGAGTGGTGCCCATTGATTTCAATGGGCAGGAGAGGTGGAGGATCGGTATACACACCGCTCATGTGTATATACCGTTCCTCCACCGCTCCTGCCCATTGGCTATACCGCCGGCAAAGCGCCTCAGCAGAGGCCCTTTGCTGTGATTTTAACCCTTTCTCGGCTGCTAGCGGGGGGTAAAAGCGCCCCGCTAGTGGCCGAAGAAGGGCAGTGAAATTGACAGTAAAGAGCCGCTAAAAATAGCGGCGCTTTACCACTGACGCACCCACCGTCCCAGTGTGAAAAGGGCTGTATTTGCCCTTCTGCCGGCTGTACGTGACCTGTGGTGTGTTGTATATATTAAAGTGTTCCACTACGTGCCAACTGTACATAACCTGTGGCATGTTCGATATATTAATGTGTTCTGTTGGTGTCAACTGTACGTGACCTGAGGCGTGTTCTGTATATTGTGTGTAGGTGACAACAGATAGGCCTGAAGTACCAATAAGGAACCAATAAAAATAAGCGAAGAGTCGACATGACTAGGGAAACAAGCAAATATAGGGTTAATAGCTCATCAGTAAATGGTAGGTTACGTACAAAAATTGGTGGTTTTTGAAGGTCTAGGAGGGGCTTTGGTGTGGTCTGGGTGGGATCAAGGAAAACTCCAAGCAGTTGGAATCCAACTGAAGAAGAAGAAACTTCCCTCCCTCCCACTTTCATCAGTGGTTGTAGTGGCCTGGTGGTTGGGATCTTTAGAGGCCTTTTAAATTAACAGTGTTATTGCTTAGTGGGGACCCATCTGGGTGTGCTCTGTAAAAGTCCAGTTAATGTTGGATTTTGGCAGAGATGTAGGGATGATCCCTGAGACGGTGTGTTGCAGCCGGGGGCCTTTAAGTGGTATGCAGATACAAAATGTTTGGTTCTTTAGTGCCTTCAAAGATCAGCAACCTTGTTTTATTGATTTACAGGGATTATTATTCTGTTTTAAAGAAATGTTTCTCGTATTTCGGTTATTTCTTAATAAATGGCTGCTAAGGCCCATTTCACTTCAAATGGTGTCAGTCTAACTATTCTTGAATATTTGGTAAATTTAGATTATAGGGTTGCAGCTGTTATCACGGAATTTAGGGGAGGTTGACATTGGTTTTACCCTAGTCATCATGTACAACCTGTGGTGTGTTCTCTATATTAAAGTGTTCCACTAGGTGCCAGCTGTACTTGACTTGCGGCATGTTCTACATAACTTTATGTACTTGACTTTATGTACATGTCAGTCTACCAAAAACCGATATGTCTGATTTTGATTGATGATTTAGGCCGCGTACACACGATCGAATTTGTCCGCTGAAAACGGTCCGATGGACCGTTTCAGCAGACAAATCCGATCGTGTGTACGGGCTAGCGGACAGGTTTGTCCATCGGACAAATTTCAAAGCATGCTTTGAAATTTGTCCGCTACAAACCTGTCCGTCGGATATGTCCGCTGGTTAGTACGGGAAACCAGCGGACATATCCTCCCGCACATGCGTCGTATCCTGTGAATGGATCCGACGCATGCGCGGGGAAGCGTTTACTTCCTGGTGCGTGACGTAGCGGTGACGTGGCGGCGTCAACGTCACCGCCGCGTCACCACGCTGTCTGCCGGCGGGGATTTTGATCCGATGGTGTGTACACGCCATCGGACCGAAATCCGATGAGACATGTCCGCTCTAAACTGTCCGTCGGACAAGTTTGAGCGGACATATCTCATCGTGTGTACGAGGCCTAAGAGTTAGAACCGGTACTTCAGTCTCTCAGAGGTTCTATTGGTGACATCTTTTATTCTGCGTTATGGGCTCTGCACATCCACTGTTCCCATTATCGGGGGCTCCTACTATCCATTTTGGAAGGGATGGTAGGAGCAAGGAGATCTCACTGTTTAAGTATTCAATACATATAAGAAGGCAGTGGCTGACTCAGTCCACCAGGCTCTATACATAAGTAAAATCCCATTCCTTGGGTGGACTGGTCCTTAAAGTTTAAATAAACAAGATGTTTAAAATGAGATTAAACTGTATATGCGGTCTCAGCACACATCTGTCAAACTAGTTACCTGACCATGTCCTGGTGGTTAATGTCTGCTATTTCTCATTTTAGTAAAAAAAAAAAAAAAAAACATTCCTAAAAAACTTTCCTGGAAAGTAGGGGGTGCTTTTCAAGATGTGTGTTTTTAACAAAAAGTGGAAAAAAAATCTGTATTATTTTTGAAGCCCTGTACAGGAGCAAAATTATGTTTTGTTTTCACTATACCCGAAAAGTTCTGTTCATTAAATTAAAAGGTTGAGCTGTGATAAAGTGTAAGTACAGTATAATCCATATTTCAACATACATTGTCCACTGCTAAGCTTCAACAAATCCTCCCATTGGCGTGACCCTTTTCTTTTGTATAATAATAAATAATATATGTACAGTTGTAATCACCCTGAAAGCAGCAGGAGGGGGGACTGATTTAGATGCAATGGATGCATCCAGGCCAGGTGTGGTTCTGGCAGCCTCTTAAATGTCCATCTTTGTCCTATTGCAAAGTTTTTTTACTTACTTCCTGCCCTGTAGACACAACAGGAAGTAAGAGGAAATCTATCCAAAATTGTGGACATTTCTTCAGACATCTGTTACAAGAAAAAGCATCCACAATGAAAGATTTCTCCTATGTTTCTGTTCTAAAAGCAACTCAAAGTTTTAGATGCTCCCTTAGAGGGGGTCACCAGAACAAATCGAAAAATAATAAATCTTCCAAATGGGGATATAGACAGACAGCAATATAAATTCGTAGGGGGGGGGGGGGTTAACCCTTCCCTCTAAAATGGGGGGGGGGAAGTTTACTGGTTCTTACCAGAATCGCCCCATTGATATGTAGTCCTATGTAGTGCTACGTAGTCCTCCAAATCTGCCGCTTCCTGGTCCATGGCGCTCCTAGGTCACTTGCTCCCTCGTCTGTGCTCCTGGGAAATGTTGACACATCATTTCCCAGGAGCCTGTGGGCAGTACTGTGATCAAAAATCATGTTATATCCTGACAGGAAATAATGCGATTTAAGACAGATCACAATGCCGAGATGTATTTATCTATGTTGCCATGACAACAGGGCAGGACATTCCTCCGTCGCCGCCCACAACTTTAGAAACAGGTGGTTACCCATCATGCACCTCCCCAAAGCAAACCAGGAAGAGATATGGATTGGGCTTCACATGCCCACAAAAATGATGGAAACAGCCAGAACAGTAAGGAGAATATATTCAGTAAGTAATTAATATTTTTAATAAATACATAAGGAACTTTGTCTAAACATTGTATTTAATTAGTACTAATGTTAAGATTAAAAAAAAACCTCTGCTTTAACACTGTACAGCACGACATATTCAAATTAGAAATGATAACGTATATTACAAAACATATTGAAAAAATAATCACAAATCTGACATTTACCTGATATAGCTCTATTCGTTGCTCTGATACCCGTGCCTTTGGATTTTGTAAACGAAACACTCTAAATTCTGCCTTCACTAAATTGGAAACATTTTTCTCCATTGCAGAGACGTCGAACCGGACGATTCTGAAGAAAGGATTGTAATAGTTTGGGTGGATGGCATCTGCAAAAAGTTAGTATTACATTTTGTAAAAATACTCATAGGAAACTTTGATTTTGCAAAGACCTCTATATAACATGACAACACAGATGACTTTTAGAGGGGCACTGCCATTTAGCAAAACACCTGTGATGGAAGCTTTTGTTGGAATGAGCATTTCCTGACTTATGTTTGTTACAGGCTAGTAAGGTTTACTTTTTTTTAGCCGCCAGCATAATGCCACCTTCACCATACTTTGCTGTACACAGGGTGTCTATGGGCAAAATAAGGTGGCACACATATTGCTTTGACCCCAAAATCCTTCCCACATCACAACTGGATCACTGTCATGCTTTCAGGCAAACGCCAGATGTGCCGTGGCCGTGTGCCGTTTTGAATAATGGCTTCCTTCTTGCCACCCTCACATACAGGCCAGTGTTATGTACAGCTTGTGATATGGATGACTACTGCACCTTTACTCCAGGCTCTAATGAATACTGTGTAGGAAGCCATTATCCTGGAATTTATGTATAACTCATGTGTCAATCATCAACAAATGCTTCTAAGACAAGAATTTTGCTTTATGACAGATTGCCACCACTTTAATAAAAACATGAAGAGAGTGAGAAAGTCACTGGGACCCTATGGCACTCAATCAAGATTACTTTTTTTGTGATTTCTCACTCCTGAGGACACAATTCCATGAGGAATTAAACTGAGCTACTGAAAAGCAACCAATGTAGAATCGCCAGGCATCTAATGCTACTTCTAAAACGACGACCTTCCATCAGACCTGCTAGATAACATCAAATACTAATTTACTGACACAACACCCATAATTTACTGGCACAGCCAGTACTGGCATTTCCAACAGTTACAAAAATACTGTTTTAAGTGCAAATTTCAGTATTTAGGCTACAAACAAGTACAATATGCAATTAGTAATGTGATTTAAGGTAGATAATAAGGCAAAAAACATATTTCTTATACTATTTTCGATATAGTAAGTAAGTAGCTCAGGCACAGGACTCAGGAGGATAAGAAATTAGATTGGGTCAGCACACACATGACTCTCACAATGACAAAGACAGCACTGTGCAGCACCACAGATCACCCACACGACACGTCCACTGTCACAGACAGTCCCGCTCCCGGCCTGCCTTGCTCCCGGCCCACACACGAGGCTCTGGCTGCTCTGCTTCACTCCCTTGCACCATGAGATCACACGACATGCTCGGGCCCCGCCTCGGCCAGAGCCGCGGGCTCTCGGATGTTCTCGGGCGGCTTCGGTCCGAGCCAAACGTCACAGCCATATTTTTTACTGGCAACCTTTTCCATTTACTGGCAGGAGAAAATTGCCTGTTTTTTACTGGCTGCCAGTAAAAATACTGACGGTAGGCAACACTGCCTGGCTACAGTCAAAAGTGTTAAAAATGAGGTTCAGGTCCTCCTACTGGAGGGATCTTTTTGATTTTTTTTTTTTGAGAATCAACTTACACTTCCTATACCCCGGACCCCGGCGTTTGAACTTTTAGGTATATTAAATGATTTTGTACACAGAACCCACCCCTGAATTCTACTGCGCACGATTCTATACTATGCTCAATAGGTTATATTACTACAGTGGAGGGATGTGAACACTCCAGTAATTCACACGCTCTATCGCATCATTAATGGTGAACTCCCTAAGTTCAAGTTAATATACCAAAAAAGGGCTTGTACGAAGAAATTTACCAAAATTTGTCAGCCGTGGCTGGATGTCACTAATTCACTTTGGGGTGCTGTCCTGTCGTCTCAGATGGTGTAGCCTGGCTTGGCTTGTAATGAACGATACCCTTACATTTTTAGAGGGGTTAAGGGGTTGGAGTGTAGGAATCTCCCCAACTGGCACTCATTTTCAGTATAGAGGAAAAGGGCCAGAATAATGTTTTTATTACTCTCCATGCTGCCTATGACTGTGCACCTTTAGTTTCTTGCATAGGTGTCACAAGGACAGGAAGTGAGGGAGAATCTCCCCAACAGGGTCACAACCTGAAAGAAATTGTATATTATTTTTCCCACTCTATTCCGAGCTAAAAAAAAATAAAACAGTTGGAGTTGAGCTTTATTAAGGTCAATGGAAGTACACAACCTGATATTTAAAAGTAAAAAAAAAAATAATACAAGAGCGACTTCAGAATTTTTGGGTGACATCAGCGTGATGTAATCCTTTGTATTGCAAGGCTTTATAGAAACATAAGCCTTTTGGCAAACACATCGTTGGCAACAAACCCTGCAAAATTAGCACAAGCTGGCAAAAGTAAAGTCTCTCCGTTTACTTGAGGAAAAAAAAAAAAAGTTGGAGAAAAAACAAAACAATACCACAACCTCGAAAATGGATGATGCTTTAGATAATTGTCCATGATCCGTAAGGAATTGACAGCGTACTAAGTAACATATTTCTGTTCAAATCGCGCCTGGTAAACAAGTGTTGCAAAGATTTATTTTTATGGCCCTTTGTGTTTACGGAGCCCCTGGTCTTTGGTCCTCTGCCAGTGGCTCCTCGCACAGCGCTGCTTCCAACCTGGTCTCCGAAACGCGGTAGTCATCGAGAGTGGATTTGCAAATATTTACAGTTAAAACTACTTATTAAACACAGTTGTTATCCTTTGCAGATTACGGCCATTGCTCTCTCCCACTGGCAATTAAAATAATTACGCTGTCTCGAGCGCTGATCTACTGTAAAGCTGAAGCATGTGGTTACAGTAGCTGAGCTCCAGATGAGGCACTGGGAGAAGACACTGATATACAACCGTTGGAGGAAATCTGTCACATGTAAAGCAAGATTGTGTGCTTGTACAACAGACTGAATCAGTTGTATTACATTTATTCTGTCATCACCATGTACACATCAATGAAAAATTACCATTTTTTTACACTTTAAAGGGAAACTATATTTATTGTAATATTTCATTTGATGTGTTTAGATTTAAAGGCCCAGATTCACAAAGACTTACGCCGACGTATCTTTTATTCTTTATTTTTAATTTTTTACTAGTAATAGTGGATACGCCGTTGTAAGTCCAAATGTGTGCCGTCGTATCTATGCGCTGATTCTTTAAATCACATACGCCTGAAATTTGCCAAGATACGACCGACGTAAGTCTCCTACGCCGTCGTATTTTGGGTGCATATTTATGCTGGACGCATTCGGCGTTCCCATTATAAATATGCAAATGAGCAAGATACGCCGATTCACAAACGTACATACGCCCGACGCAGTAAGGCGTTTTTCCGGCGTAAAGATAAACCACCAAAAAGGTGGTGCATCCCATGCAAAGGTATGGACGTCGGAACAGCCGTCGTTTGCGTAAGTCGTACGTGAATGGGGCTGTGACGTTCGCGTCGTAGGCAGTTTTCGACGTGTATCTTAGGCATTCTATTCGACGTGATTCTGAGCATGCGCATGGGGTCACGGTTCATTATAATACAACACACCCACTGCCTTGCTGCTTTGAATTACACGGGGTTACGCCGGCCCATTTACGCTACGCCTCCGTAACTTAGGAAGCAAGTGCTTTGTGAATACAGCACTTGCCTCTCTAAGTTGCGGCGGCGTAGCGTAAAGAAGATACGCTACACCCGCACAAAGATACGCCTCTCTGCGTGAATCCGGGCCACAATGTTTTCAATGAAATCATTGCAGACACTTGCCTTATATCCTCCAGCTCATGTTGTGGGTGTATCCATCATATGTGTGGGCATGTGAAGCCCAGGTGCATGCTGGGCGATTTCTAGGCACAGTAATGCCCAGAGACTCCTGGGAAATAAGTGTAATCATTTCCCAGGAAGCAATGTGGTCTTAGGACAGGAAGTTGAACCACATAGAACCAGGAACCAGGAACTAGGCAGATTACGAATACTGCCTACTAACAGCCAGATAAAAGTGAGTAAAAAAATAATTATTTTTTTACATTAAAGGCAAGCTGTTAATAGAAAGTTCATTTTTAGGGTAGAACTCCACTTTAAGCTGTTATTTTATATCCGCTTTTCTGATTTTGAAATATATATAATTACTGTATATATTATTATTACTATTATGCAAGATTTATATACCAGCAACAGTTCGCACAGCTCTTTACATGAATAAAGCAGTATTATACCCAGCAAACATTTATTATATCGCAGTTTAACAATTCTTATGCCGCGTACACGCAGTCGGAATTTCCGGCAACAAATGTCCGATCATGTGTAGGCTCCATCGGACATTTGCTGTCGGAAATTCTGACAAGTAAAATTTGAGAGCTGGTTCTCATTTTTTCCGACAGCAAAAGTTGACGTAAATTCCGATCGTCTGTATGCAATTCCAGCGCACAAAAATCCTACGCATGCTCGGAATCATTGAACTTAATTTTTCTCGGCTTGCTGTAGTGTTGTACGTCACCGTGTTCTTGACAGTCAGAATTTCAGACAACATTTGTGTGACCATGTGTATGCAACACTAGTTTAAGCCAACATTCCGTCGAAAAAAACAAAACACGGTTTTGTTGTCGGAATGCCCGATCATGTGTACGTGGCATTAGTTGTGTGATGGCTGCATTACATTGCTTTTTCTTTTTAGGTTTTCTTTCTTCTATTATCCTCTGGTGATCCATCCATGCAAAACCTTTATCCCGCAAAAATAAAAATGGATACTGTAACTGATTTTAACCACTTCAGCCATGAAGGATTTGCCCCTTAATGACCATTTTTTGCGATATGGCACTGCGCCGTTTTAACTGACAATTGCACGGTCGTGCGACGCTGTAGCCAAAACTTTAAAAAAATATAAAAAAAATAATTTATACATCAGTTTAGACCGATATATATATATATTCTTCTATATATTTTTAGTAAAAAAAATTGCAATGGGCATATATTGATTGGTTTGCGCATAACTTATTGCGTCAACAAACTAATGGATAGATTTAGGGACTTTTATTTGTTTTAATGTTTTTACTGGTAATGTCTGTCTCTTTATTTTTTAGCAGGACTGCGACATTGCGGCAGACAAATCTGACCCCTAAATAACACTTATTGGTGACCAGTGACAATTTTACATTGATCAGTGCTATAAAAATGTAAAAATTACACTGGCAGGAAAGGAGTTAACACTAGGGGGCGAACAAGGGGTTAATTGTGTTCCCTGGATGTGTTCTAACTGTAGGAAGGATGGTCTCACTGGGACATGACAGAGATCACTGTTCCCAATTACTGTCATTAGGCAGAACGGGGAATCACATTGTTTACATAGGCAGTTCCCCATTCTGCCTCTGTACACAGTGATCGTGGGTCGCCGGCGGACATCAAGTTTGTGGGACCCACGGGTGCACACTCCCGCAGCGTGCGGCGGGAGTGCACACACACCCACTACCCTACATGCACAGGCCGTACAGATACGTCGGTTCAGGTATCCACATTTTTCAATTTAAGGGCCACGTTGATTTTTTGTTTTCAAATATTTGCAGGCTGGAAAAAAAAAGTTTTCTAAATGAATAAATCAAATTGAAATGAATGAACCTTTACCAAGTTTTACTTGGAGCTCTTTTTTTTTTTGTGCTCAGCATAATATGTAAATAAGTGAACTGGACTTGGTATTAGCCTATTGCAGCTCCTGTACAGCAGAGCTCAGAAAGGGGAGGTGAAAAGCAGCACAAGGAACCAATCGGATGTGGTATACTGCAAGGAGCATGCTGATAGAAGGAAAGTGATATTGAAATACGATCACCAGAATTCTGCTTCTCCTCTCCCTTTCCAGTCAAAGTGTAAATCCCAGGCATGGATAGACAGAAATAAAAATCCTTTGGCAGATAAAACAGCTCCAGTAGATACAGTATTTGTTTTCAGCTGTTTGCCAGATCAGCTTTAACCACTTGCCAACTGCCGCACAACTTTTTAGGTCGACAGAATGGCACGGGCAAGCATATTGGCTTACAGGTACATCCCTTTGAATCTGCCACCCAGCGGGGGCGCGCACACCACTGGGGGAGCACGAGGCGCGTCCGAAACTCGATGTTCCGGGGAGTTCCGCGATTGCGGTCGGCAAGGGCAGAACAGGGGACTGTCTTTGTAAACAAGGCATTCCCCTATTCTGCCTAGTGATCGGGAATGGTCATCAGTGACATGTCACGTGTAGCCACGCCCCCTAACAGTAAGAATCACTTCCTAGGGAACACTTAACCCCTACTGTGCCGCCTAGTGGTTAACCCCTTCACTGCCAGTGTCATTTTTACAGTAATCAGTGCATTTTTATAGCACTGATCTCTGTAAAATTGACAATGGTCCCAAAATAGTATCAAAAGTGTCCAATGTGTCCGCCATATTGTCGCAGTCCCGATAAAAATCGCCGATTGCCGCCATAACTAGTAAAAAAAATATATATATATATATTAATAAAAATGGCATAAAAAGTCCCCTATTTGGAAGACACTATGGGCCAGATTCACAGAGCGATTACTCCTGTCTATCTCGCGTTAGACTGGAGTACTTTCGAATTACGCGCGTTTTTTTACTACTCTGAAACCTCAAACCATGAAGTTACGGCTGCGGGCTTCAATCCGACTGGTTTACGTGTTCGTACGCCTTCGGATCTACGCTGCAATAAAATTGCGGCCGCTGGGTGGAGTTGCCGTCGTTTTCCGTGTCGGGGTATGCTAATGAGCTTTTGCCGACTATCCACGAAATTACGAACGTCTATCGCAATCTCTTACGGCATCTTTAGTCATCTTTTTGCTGCGTAAAACTATACCAGCTTTTTGCTGGTCTAATATTAGACAGCCCATGTTAAGTATGGCCGTCGTTCCCGCTTCGAATATCAACGAATATCAACGTCCGGGAATAGGAATGTCCGTAAACGACGCTACTTAAACAACGAATGACGTATCGACGTTATTTCGCGCAATGCACGGCGGGAAATTTCTGAACGGAGCATGCGCAGTTCGATCGCCGCGGGGACGCGCCTAATTTAAATGCTTCACGCCTCCTAATCGCGTATTTCGATTCCTGCCATGAGAAATACACTACGCCGCCGTACCGTAAGGGACAAAATCTACCAGGATTCGTCGTACAGCCTGGTAAAATACGGCAGCGTAGTGTATCTCTGATACTCTGCGCCAATGTAATTGTATCTGAATCTGGCCCTATAACTTTTGCACAAACCAATTAATATACGCTTATTGCGATTTTTTTTTTTTTTTTTACTGAAAATATGCAGGAGAATACATATGGGCCTAAACTGAGGGAAAAAAATAATTTTGATCTTTTTTTGAGTATTTATTATAGCAAAAAGTAAAATATATAGGGCCAGATTCAGGTAGATGGGAGCTTCTTTGCGCTGGAGTAACGCTTCTCATTTACGTTACTCTGCCGAAATTTTAGGAGCAAGTGCTGTTATTCAGGAAGCACTTGCTCCTAAAGTTGCGGCAGCGCATCGCAAATGAGCCGGCGGAATTCAAATTGGGCAGGTACGGGGCGTGTATTATTTAAACTATGCGCGATCCTGCGGCGAACGTACTGCGCATGCGTCGAGTGTCAATGCATCCCAGTGCGCATGCTCCAAATTCTGTGAGTGAACGTCAATGACGTCACATCCCCATTCATGAACGTTTTACACAAGCGACGCGATTTTTTTTTTTTGACGACGCCTATACTTAACATAGGATACTCCACTAGGGGGCTGCTTTATCTTTACGCCACGTATCGCTTACGGAAACGTCGGAAAGTCACTGCGTCGCGCCTGAATACGATCGTGAATTGCCGATTCCCGCTGATTAACATATTTTTTCAGCGTAAATCAGCGGGAACGCCCCCGGCGCCATTTTTAAATTAAAGTTGCGATGCGATGGCGAAATTCAATTGCGCCGATCGCATCGGCACTCTAACCCGGCGTTTCTTGTTTTCTGCTTACAGAAAACAAAAACGCCGGCTTAAAGTGACAGTTAGGCTGGCGGATCACTGGATACTCCAGCCTAACTCTACCTGAATCTGGCCCATAGAATTTTTTTTCAAAAACTAAATATCGCAGAGGTGATCAAATACCACCAAAAGAAAGCTCTAGTTGTGGGGAAAAAAAGTACGCCTATTTTGTTTGGGAGCCACATCGCAAGATCGCGCAATTGTCAGTTAAACACGTCACAGTGCTGAATCACAAAAAGTGGCCTGGTCTTTGACCATCAAAATGGTCCGGGGCTAAAGCGGTTAAACAACCGTACACAACAAGGATAGATGATTAGGCTATTTGAAAAGTGACAGGTCCACTTTAAGTCCACCTCCTTAGTCCCATTATAAAGCAGAAGCTGGCAGATAAAAGCCCAATAAAAGTATGAGAATTTGGGAAAAAGGACTAATGACTCTGGCTACAATCCCTGGCCTCCATTCTCTGGGGAGGGAGGGTTAACAGAAGATCTTCTGTTTTCTCTTCTCTCGCTCTTCAATGCAAGGGAGAGGGACGCACAGTGGACTCAATGGCTGTGCTCGGCCAAACCGCCTCGTTGTCACAGCAGCCGTGCAAACTGCCAAAATAACATGTAAATGCTGTCAAACTCTGCTGCTTAGATTAGACTCGCTCGTAAGGCACTAAGCAACGTTTCAGCAGGTCTGACTGTAAAGTGCTGCCGCCCAAACCTAACCACACCCTCACCACACCCTGGCCGCACATTTCCGCACTTCACCGTGCACTGAAACAAAAGCGCAATGCCCATCTGGTTGCAACCCTAGGCTAACTAAAGAACAAAATATATTTCAGCTTTTTAGATGTGGTGGCTTCGTTTGCTTCCTTTTATTCTTTTTTTTGTATCCCTCATTTTCACCTGTTGATCCTACAAGTATTAGGGTCCTTTCACACGTGCGGACCGTTCGTCCGTTTTTTAGACGTCCGTTTACGGACCGCAATGCTTTCCTATGGGTCCTTTCACACCCATCCGTTAACATCCGTCTCCGTTAAGCTCAGTTTTTTTGAACGGAAGAAAACCCTATTTTTCTTCCGTCAAAAAAAACGGAACGGACGAAAAACGGATGTTAGCGGACGATCCGTTTCACATCCGATCCGCTAACATCCGTTTTTCATCAAAATATGTAATAAAAATAAAGTTCTAACAAAAAAAAAAAACGGATGAAAAAACGGATGAAAAACGGACGAAAAACGTGTAAAAGAACCTTTACACTTCCTGTCCTAGGGTGACACCTTCTCAGTGTCAGGTATAAGGGTGACTTAGTTCACGTGGGGGGGGGGGGGGGGGGAATTAGCTCACCCTCCTGGGTAAGCCAACATCAGTCAATAGTGGAGTTAAATTTTTTTACAACAAATGTCCGACGGACCTGTTTTAGCGGACAATCCGACTATGTGTACGCTCCATCAGACAAACTTTTTCATCGGACAAATGTTCGCTGTGAGAACAAACAAACTTGCCGACAACAAATGTCCTACATCAACTAATCCGATCGTGTGTACACAAGTCCATCAGACTAAAATTCAAAGTACAAACACGCATGCTTAGAACCAATGCTAAACATTAACAACAATAGCAGAAGTTGCCCAAAGGGTGGCGGTATAGAACTGAAAAAACACGTAATTTGGTGAATGTTGGCTGAATATGTTCTGCCGTGTGTATGCAGAACAAGTTCATAGCCAACACCCTTCAGACAAAATCCACGGAAGAGTCCGATGGAAGTCCAATCATGTGCATGAGGCTTTAGATGTCATTGGGAGGAACAATGCCCCATTTTTGGTGTGATTGGGAGGTATAATGCACCAATATTGGTGTCAGTGGGAGGAATAGTGCCCCATCGTTGGTTTTCGTGGGAGGAATAGTGCCCCATAATTAGTGTCAATGGTAAAAATAGTGCAGCATCATTGATATCAGTGGAGAAATATTGCCCCATCATTGGTGTCAGCGGGAGGAATAGTACCTTGTATCAGTGGGAGGAACAGTGCCCCAAGGGCTGGATAAATGCAAGCAAAGGGCTGCATCTGGCCCGTGGGCCACAGTTTAGACACCACTGACCTAGCAGAGTGTCAACTCAGAGTTTTGTTTGACAGTTGCAATAAATGTACTTATTTGGGTTACAGGTGCTAGTTAGATTATTGAAGGATAACAATAACAGTAGGGACAAGTTGATGGTGGGCTTAAAGCGGATCTCCCGCAGCCCCCCCCCCCCCTTTTTTTTCTTTGCATTATATTATTGAAAGCATGTCAAATGAGTACTCACTTCGCTGCTGTTTCTAATCATCCGCACAGCGATTTCGTCTGGAATCATGACTTTTATTTTGTCAGGAAAGCCGTTTCCATTTTGCTTGTGGGCATGAAAAGCCCACAAGCACCTACTTCCTTGTTTTGGTGAATGCTGAACTCCTAGCATTCACCACAGCTCGTTCCCACACATGCTCAGTTCCGTCGCCTGCCATCTTGCTTCACCCCGCACTCCTGCACAGTAATGATAGTGAGAAGGGGGCAAGCGGACATATTGTTACACCCACCAGAGTTTTAGACTTCAGTTATTTTCAACGCAAAACGGATACTGTATTTAAGCATAAAAGCTCAGTTTTGTGTTGAAAATAACTGTGAAATCTAAAACTGCGGTGGGTGTAACAATATGTCCGCTTGCCCCCTTCTCATTATCATTACTGTGCAGGAGTGTGGGGTGTAGCAAGATGGCGGCGAGGCTCCGTAATGACTCCTGGGAGCAATGAGAAAAGCTCCCAGGACACAGTGCGGGTGAAGGATATGACACACTACCCGCAGAAGAGGGGACGGGAAGCCGAGTGACAGATGCTGTAATCAAAGGTACTGTCACAGAAAAAAACAACAACGTCTGTTTTGTACTGCATTAGAGTATGTAATTTGATTAAACAAATGTTTAAAAATAGGGTGGAGCTCCGCTTTAACCACTTCAGCCTCGGATCATAATGCTGCCCAACGACCAGAGCACTTTTTGCGATTCGGCACTGCGTCGCTTTAACTGACAATTGCGCGGTCGTGCGACGTGGCTCCCAAACAAAATTGGCGTCCTTTTTTTCCCACAAATAGAGCTTTCTTTTGGTGGTATTTGATAATCTCTGCGGTTTTTATTTTTTGCGCTATAAACAAAAATAGAGTGACTATTTTGAAAAAAAAAAAATATTTTTTACTTTTTTCTGTAATAAATGTCCACCAAAAATATATATAAAAAACGTTTTTTTCCTCAGTTTAGACCGATACGTATTCTTCTACATATTTTTCGTAAAAAAAAAAAACGCAATTAGCGTTTATTGATTGGTTTGCTCAAAAGTTATAGCATTTACAAAACAGGGGGTAGTTTTATGGCATTTTTATTATTTTATTTTTTTTACTAGTAATGGCGGCGATCAGCATTTTTTTTCAGTACTGCGACCTTATGGCGGACACTTTGGACACTTTTGACACATTTTTGGGACCATTGGCATTTTTTTAGCGATCAATACTATAAAAAATGCATTGGATTACTATAAAAATGCCATTGGCAGTGAAGGGGTTAACACTAGGGGGCGGGGAAGGGGTTAAGTGTGTTCCTGGGTGTGTTCTAACTGTATGGGGGGGTGGCCCCCTAGTGGCTGTCGAAAGTGCCGACGTAGAGCTACGGGCTCTCGCCCTGGAGAGCCGACCTGCCGCCGTATAACTGTGGCAGCTGGTCGGCAAGCGGTTAAACAAATTCCTTAAAACCTATGTAGCGCTACCCCGAAGGAGCCGCTGGTTGATTTTTGGGTCCGGCACATTACGTAGCTCTATTGTTGTCTAGGGGTGTGATGCAGGAACAAAGTAGTGAGCGGAAGTCCAGACATTCAATAACGTTTTCCAAGGCTTTATTTCTAGGCCAACATAGCCAACATCAACTTCAGTTAGGAAGGAAAAGGTTGATGAGAGTAAAGGGGTGAACTTGCAGTGTCAGGCCTGGATGTAGATGGGCAATCCAGCCCTTAGTAACAGCGGTCTGTAGTGGATGAATATAGGGCCGAATCCTTCCAATGGACTCCAGCCCAGGTCACCGGGAGACAGTAATGCGTACCTGTAGCATCCCGGTCACCAGATCTCCGATTAGTGCAGCACTCAGCCTGAGATCCGTTTCAATGGAACCTGGAACCCAGTGGATCACTGGGGTCCTCTTTCGCCTCCGGTTGAAGCTCGATGAAGCCTGCAAGCTTGGCCAGGAGGGCCACGCCAGCGGGGTCCATAGGTGCGCGCAGCCTGAAGGTGGATGGCGCACCCCGCGCCCGGACCCCGCAAAGGTTTTAGAACACATAACACCAGTCACAGATATACCCCTCCCCAGCATGCCCTGCGAGGTAAGGATTTCTCTAATTGGCTGCTGGGGAAGACTTGCTCTGCCAGAAACCCCGCTGGCGCCAACTGCTGGCTGGAGATGATACCACATCCCTAGAATGCAGATTGGTCCAGGAGACCTTTCTGGACCGACAGGGGTCATAATTTAAATAAATCACGAATGGAAGCAACGTAGCTCTCCCATTCTACCTAACTTTAGCGTAGTGCCCCTACTGAAAGTAAGGGGGCGCTACACATAAAATGTGATACTTTTCATTTTTTCCCTCCAAATCCTGGTCCATTTGGAGTGCAACAAGAGATGGAAAGGTCCAGGAGACCTTTCTGGACCGACAGGGGTCATAATTTAAATAAATCACGAATGGGAGCAACGTAGCTCTCCCATTCTACCTAACTTTAGCGTAGTGCCCCTACTGAAAGTAAGGGGGCGCTACACATAAAATGTGATACTTTTCATTTTTTCCCTCCAAAGCCTGGTCCATTTGGAGTGCAACAAGAGATGGAAAGGAAGTAAGTCAGGGACTTCCCAAAGGAAGAACTTCAGGAAAGTATAAGTACAGAAAAATACAAGATTTAACATGAGAATCGAGTTGCTGATGGAATCTTCCTATAAAGAAAAAAGGAAAAAGAAAAAAAAAGCAGAGCCAAGCAGCAGAAGGAAAACAAAATATTATGTGATCATGACAGATTAACATCTCCATCTCACAATGTCAATATGAAGCTTTGAAAAGCAGTCCTCATAATGGTTTACATTCTTTGCGGAATACAGTTCTTCCCACTATATTTAAAACAGACAATGCCCGATTTTCTAGTCAAACGCTAACCATCTGTCTACAAATTGCCTAGCCAAGCCTTCAATAAAAGAAAGATGTTCCCAATTTCTTCCCTCTGCCCTATTCTCTGTTATTTTATCCTGATACTACGCGGCCATCCTCTGCAATTCTCATTTACAAGGAGACCTTCCACTTGTTCCATTCATTTCCCTCCTTGATTACTGTAACCTTTCTCTGCTGCTTTTCTTCTCCCGTTTTAATCATGGTAATTTTGTAAAACTTTGGCAAGCAGGCCTAGCGGCTCTCTGGATATCATAATAAACGTGACCTTTTAGTCTAGTAGTAGAGTAAGTTCTAAATTTAAGTGAGGCAGTCTTTTTCTCAAAGAACTCAAACACATAATGATTAGTAATACAGTATGTAGGCTGAAGCCCTGTACAAACGGTCGGTTTTCCCCTGGGAAAAAAAACTGGCGCTTTTCCCGACGGGATTCCTGCCATACAAAATCCCGCCGGTCCAAAGCGGGGTGATGTAAAACACGTACAACGGCACTATAAAGGGAAAGTTCCATTCCAATGGTGCCCCCCTTTGGGCTGCTTTTGCTGATCTCGTGTTATAGCGCAGGGCCCAAAATTTCAAGTCCTGAGCTACTAGCCAGGCCTCAAGAGTTACTCGCCACCAGTTGCCCCACCTAATTCATTTACTGCCCTGCGCCTAATTGCACCTGTAAACATGCCCTCGTAGATTATCTCATGGAATGACAATGTTTTATGCAGAATTAACTTACAAAATTAAATATTACCAACAACAACTTTAACAAAATGGGACAGGGCACTGGGGGCAGACCAGAGGGACAGGGCACTGGGGGCAGACCAGAGGGACAGGGCACTGGGGGCAGACCAGAGGGACAGGGGGCAGACCAGAGGGACTGGGCACTAGAACTGGGTCTCTTCCCCGTTCTCTTGCTGTCTCCTCTGCATTCCAGCGCTGAGATCCACACAACTGCACAGCCATTGAGACCAGTCTGTTCACAGTGCTCAGGCTGAACTGTTGGACACTTACATAGAGCACAAGGAGAAGAAAACTGCACAAACTGGAAGGCTGCCGCTCTCATGTCAGGGCAACTTTCAGTGAGCGCTGCACCGAAGTGGTAATTTTCGCAATCCTCCACCTCACTCATTACTTCCTGCTCTCCAGCTACATTGGTCGGGGGGAGCGGGGCAGGTTTAGAGAGGTCATGCTGTTGGGTCCCATGGCTTAATAAAGATTGTAAGGAGAGCACCTGTGTACTGCTCTGCCTGTGCGCAGCTCACCAGACTACTTTTCCCGAGCATGCACCTTTCCTCTTCGGCTGCCAATCTCATCGGGACTCTAAGTGTAGGCACAGATTGCAGGGAGATTGGTCATGCAACCCTGTCATCACTCGCCCCCAGCTTAAATCCACTCGCCAAATGCTAGTAGGCGAGTGGAAATTTTGAGGGCTGTTATAGCGTGTTAGTAAAATTTGGTGAAAGACGATTCGTGCTTAATAATAATTTGCAGTATGAGGAATGAGAGGTCACAGCAATGAGCTGGACCGGCATGGGCTGGCTCAAAGGGGGAGACGGCTGTTTCCCCCCCCCCTGTTCTCTATTGCAGGTCGCAGGAGCTGCCACGTTAGCCCCCGGGATTGGATGCTACAGGGCAAAGCAGCGGATTGGTCGGTTTGCACGGCTAGCAGCCCGCGCTGACAGAAGCTTATTTAACCACTTCCTTACTGGGCACGTATGCCCCCTTCCTGACCAGGTGAAATTTCAGCTTGTGGCACTGCGACGCTTTAACTGACAATTGCACGTCGTGCGACGTGGCTCCCAAACAAAATTGACGTCCTTTTCATCCCACAAATAGAGCTTTCTTTTGGTGGCATTTGATCACCTCTGCGGTTTTTATTTTTTAAACAAAAATAGAGCGACAATTTTGAAAAAAAAAACTGAATTTTTTTACTTGTTGCTATAATAAATAGCCCAATTTTTTTTTTTTAAAACATTTTTTTTCTCAGTCTAGGCGATACGTATTCTTCTACATATTTTTGGTAAAAAATAAAAAAAAATCGCAATAAGCGTCTGGTTTGCGCAAAAGTTATTGCGCTTACAAAATAGGGGACAGAATCATTATTTTGTATTATTTATTTTTTTTACTACTAATGGCGGACCGTTTTCATCGGACATGTCTCCTGGGATATTTTGGTCTGATGTGTGTACACACGATCAAACCAAAATCCCCACGGACAGACAGCGCAGTGACGTGGCGGTGACGTTGACGCTGCAAACCAGGAAGTAAAATGCTTCCACGCATGCGACGAATCCATTCGACGCATGCGGGGGATTTCGGTCCGCTGGTTAGACTAACCAGCGGACATGTCCGACGGACAGTTTTCCAGCAGATAAGTCTTAAAGCATGTTTTAAAACTTTTGTCTGCTGGAAACCTGTCTGCTAGGCCGTACACACGATCGGATATGTCCGCTGAAACTGGTCTGCGGACCAGTTTCAGCAGATATGTTCGATCGCGTGTACTCGGCCTTAGAGAAGTAGAACCACCCTGCGGCCATACAAAGTCGTACGGCCGTCGGGTAGTAGTGGTTAAGGGACCAGGTGAGGTGGCTGCTCAGACCGTCCCTGACGAGCAGTGGCACCCACCCGCCCTCCCTTCATCAAGTCATGATGTTGTCCAAATTGGGGAGTAGTCGTCCAGCTTTGGCTGGATGGACACCAATTAATTTTTATTAAAGATAGTTTAGCCAGGATGGCTTATTTATTTTATTTATTTGAAGATTGTAACCCCCCCTTGTGGATGACACCGAGGCCTATTTAAATCCAAAATTCAATAAATATGTTGTATTATATTGTTGTGTTGTCTCTTTTATTCTGTATACCTTTGTGCTAGCCCATGTGCTATATCCATTATGAATGCAAGTTTTACCAGGAGTGCTCCCCTCTCATACTTGATTCTGAGCATGCATGTTTTTTTTTTACCCTTTGAAAAGCATACACACGACCGGTTTTCTCGACAGGAAAAGGTCAGATGGGAATCCCGACGTTGAAATTGAGAGCAGGTTCTCTACTTTTTTTTCCCCACAAGGGTGAAGGTGGAAAAACTGCGGAGATATGAGAAGCACGGTCAAAGGAAAAATATTTGAACAATAGTCATCTGGGACTGTCACATTTGTTTTATTTAATTTTATTATAAATGAGAAAATTTGTCTCTGAATAATGAAAGCAGTTTTGTGGTTTGAAAGTAAGGTTTTGGTTTAAAAACATTAATTGGATTGCACACGGATAGGCGCAGCCAACATTTTTGATTTTATTTCGGTTGCAGTTTTGGGAACACAATTATTTGGTTGCAGCCATCAGACACAAATTAGAAGAGAAGAAGTTAGGGAGCGTGGGATAAAACACACCTGTTTTAATAACACCACAGTGCCTGCAGGTACAGAGGTCAGTGAGGACTTATTTTAAATTGCTGTTAACTATTTACTACCTGTTAAGAATTATTTTTAAATATTTAAATGCTCATAGTCTGGCCAGCATTGTACTTCCTGCGGCAGTCACGCCCCTACCCGCACCCCCCCCCCCCTGCTGTCTTCTGGGGAACACACCTACTCACGCATGCACTGTAGGGAACCAGGGCAGTGAAGCCGCAATGCTTCACTTCCCGATTCCCTCACCAAAGATGGCGGTGGGTGCAGCCGAGGGACGAGTGATTGCTCGGCCTCGGCTGCCAACATCTCGGATGCGCTGGACAGGTAAGTGTCCATATTTTAAAAGTCAGCAGCTGCAGTATTTGTAGCTGCTGGCTTTAGAAAAATAATTGGGCGGAACCTCCACTTTAAAACAGGCAACTCTCACTTACAATTGTATGTTACATAGGACCCACTAAAATGCACACCTAAACCAACACCATAAAACTTTAGTTTCCTTTAAAAATACTAAGGCTGTTCCACCTAAATCCTCTGCCCTTGTTGTTTTAACTTTGGACAGTAAAACTTTTTTTTTTTTTCCTGCCAGTAAATACCTTATACAGCCCACTTCCTGTTTCTTGTCCAATCATTAGCTTAGGCTTATAACATCATGCAAACTTCTCTCTTGCACTCATGAGAGTTTGCCAGGGAGGGAGTGGGGGTGAGTCATAAAAGAGCCAATGAGAGCTACAGAGATGGAGGTGTGTCTGTGTAAATCCAGGAAGTGAACATGCAGCAGTTTCAGCTGCCCACAGTTAAAATGGTTGCAGCAGACTCAGTGGAGGGAGATTTCTGCAGCATATTTGGCAAGTACAGAATCACAGAATATATAAAATAATATGCAAAATGGTTTGAGGGAAGCTTCAGAATGGCAAAGATGTTTTTATTACAAATTATGTGAGCAGGACTACAATTCCTCTTTAAAGTCTTACTAAACCCACAACAGTAAAATCAGCCTGTATATGCAGTAAAACATGCTTGCTATACTCACTGTGGAACCCAAGGGGTTAATCCTCCACATTGTGCAAAAAGGCTGTTTGATCCTGTCTTCTCTGATATTCTTCTTTTACTGTCCCCAATCCATCTGCTGATAGAACAGAGCTTTAAAGGCACTCTGCACATGCTCAGTTTGGTGTATATTGCTAGAGAGTTTCAGCATAGGGCCACTCAGCACTGTCCAGACAAAGACAAAGGGGCAACTCATCCTACAAGCTTTAACCAGACACATAAGACTGCTATATACTGCTGATGAGAAAAGGTATTCTGCAGTTTATATTTACTAAAATAATTGCATTTCCATGTCCTGTGTACTGTGGGAGACCAGATATAGTGAATGCAGGGTCCTGGGTTTAGTAACACTTTAAAGCTCTCATCCTCCTCCTGGATCACATGCATGGGCCCCAAATAAGGTGACCACATTTCCAAACTGCCATTCATGGACACACCCCCTCTCTCACCTTCCCCAAAAAAAGATTAGAGTGGGCAGGGGGTAATGTAGTCCTTGGGTTGATGGGGAATTTGGCGGCGGGTTATTTGTCAGGTGAATGTGCCACTTGCCACCAGATGCAGTGCCGCTTGCCACCCAGTGCCTGCCACCAGATGCAGTGCAGCTTGCCACCCAGTTCCTGCCAACAGATGCAGTGCCGCTTGCCACCCAGTGCCTGCCACCAGATGCAGTGCCGCTTGCCACCCAGTGCCTGCCACCAGATGCAGTGCCGCTTGCCACCCAGTGCCTGCCAACAGATGCAGTGCCACTTGCCACCCAGTGCCTGCCACCAGATGCAGTGCCGCTTGCCACCCAGTGCCTGCCACCAGATGCAGTGCCGCTTGCCACCCAGTGCCTGCCACCAGATGCAGTGCCGCTTGCCACCCAGTGCCTGCCACCAAATGCAGTGCTGTTTGCCACCCATAGCCTGCCACCAGATGCAGTGCTGCTGTCACTCCCTCTGCATTAGCCACGTGCATAGAAGGAAAGGAGTGGAGTCACTATCTGGAGAGTGAAGATCACACCAGTCCCTGCCGCTTGCCGCTGGGTGCCAGAAAAGGAGGAGGTGCCGAGATGGGTTGGGACAGTAGTGCTGCACTAGGCGCAGGCCTCGCCCCTAGTCTCACGTCTGAGAGTAAATTGTCACTGGTTGCAAGATGCCAGGCAGCGCTGGCTCTAGCAACCAGTTCCGGAAATGTAGTTATTAGTTAGTAGGGGATGACTGTGTCCTCTATTTCATTCTGGGACATTGTATTGTCCCAGAATGAAGGTGCCCGGGACCCAGGACAGACATGTCAATTGCGGGACAGTCCCGGGCAATCCAGGACACGTGGGCACCCTAGCCCCAAGCCCAAGGAAAGTGAAACCTTTTCAATCTGTAGCCTGACTGGCTGCATTGAGAAGCACATGACCAGTAAAAGGGCTCCCAAGCTAGTTTTTATATTTGCCATAGTGAAGAATGGTACTTGTGAAGTCCTGGCCATTTTACATGCACTGATGTTGGGTAGGACAGGAGTGTAGGGTAGGGATTGAGTGTAGGGTAGGGCAGGAGTGTAAACCAGCACAATAGGATCAGGAGAAGTTCAGACAAGTGTCAAGAGAGAGCATATGACCGAATATTCCAGGCTTAGTAAAAAAAGAAGGCGCCATTGTACACACAAGTGTTTATATTGCCCATGCCAACCCCAAGCTTTGGTCTTCTCCAGGGTTAAAGGGTCTGCCTAAAGGACAGAGAATTGGGGCTGTAGCATGAGCACCAAGATCTTGGCATTATACAAAGTGAGAATTTAGCATACTATGTGTCAGGGAGTGTTTAGCAACACATGTTGGCCTATCGATTTTGATGCCTTGTCTGAGGGCCACAAAGCAGCCATATATAATGGACAGATAAAACCTGGATTCACCAGGAGCTAGGCAGTGCTAATATAATAGTTAGAATTTCCTTTTTTTTATTTGTCCTATGTCTCTAAAGCCTATTGCCCTATGCACTTTTTTCGTGATGGAATCTGGTTAGTACAATATAGAAGAACATTTCTTTGAAGAGTCTGTGCTTTGATGCCTTTAGAGTTAACACATGAGGTCAGGCTCGCACACAGGAGACTTGTAAAGCTCAAACTTCAATGGGAGCTCACTGCAGATGGGGAGGATGCACCTGCACAAAATGCTCCACTAAACGCCAGAACAGCTCCCGAAGCCAAAACAAAAGGACGTAGTCTCTAGGCTGCTGTAACCGGAGCCCTGGGACTCATCAGTGCAACATGCTAATCAAATCAAATCACCGACACTGTCCTCAAATTTATCCCAATCAACTGCAATCAAAACCAATCCTTCCACAACCATGGTAGACTTTCCAGGAATCCTACTGTTTATCCTCTTGACTTTACAGAGCTCCCAACTGTCCCATTTTAGGACTCAGAGACCATTGTGTCCCACTTTGCTCCACAAATATCCTTCTACTGTATTATGTATGTAGAAGAGTAAAATAAATGTTCTTACTGGAGAATTACACCTAATGCCAAGTCCACACGATCGGACATTGCGACAACAAAACGGTGGAATTTTTTCCGACTGAATTCTGGCTCAAACTTGTGTTGCATACACGGTCACACAAATGTTGTCGGAAATTCCGAACGTCAAGAATGCGGTCACGTACAACACTGCGACGAGCCGAGAAAAATTAAGTTCAATGATTCTGAGCATGCGTCAAATTGATTACGAGCATGCGTAGGATTTTTGTGCATCGGAATTGCATACAGATGATCGGAATTTCCGAACTTTTGAACTTTTGTTGTCGGAAAAATTGAGAACCAGCTCTCAAACATTTGTTGTCGGAAATTCCGACAGCAAATGTACGATGGAGCATACACACGGTAGGAATATCCGACCAAAGGCTCACATTGAACATTTGTTGTCGGAAATTCTGATGGTGTGTACGGGGCATAACTCTGTATCAATCTAGCTGGAGCTAGTTTTCACAGCTATCATAGCTTGACTGACAATTAGAGTCGGTTCACACTGGGGCGACACGACTTCCAGCATGACTTTCAGAGGCAACTCCAACACGACTTCAGCATGAACCACAGGGCGATCTGGGGTGATTTACAACACTACTTGAAATCGTCTCCAGGACAGGAGATTTTCCAGTGGCCAATCAAACAACAATCAGCTCTGGGAGAGGGATGGGGGAGGGAGGGGTTTGCCTGAGAAATGTATGTTATCTTCCTGGAAAGTTGCTTCAGTTAAGACAGTGATCAGACTTCTGAGGCGACTTCCATTGAAATCAATGGGTACAAAGTCTGATTGAAGTAGTACAGGAACCTTTTCTGAAATCGGAGCGACTTCACTAGTGTGTATTAAGACGGCTCTCATTCACTTACATTGATTTTCTCAACCACTCCACTTGGGACGACTTAGGGAGACTTCAAGTCGGATCCCAGGTCGCCCCAGTGTGAACCGGCTCTTACTCAGTTACACAACAATGTACCCAAATGGTTAAGCTTTACTGCTCCACACCCTCTATTTACATCTATCACCAGATGCCTGGTGATTTCTGTTCCAGATTCATACAGTCACTGGTAAATTGGTCCTAATGCACAATTCGGCCACCTTAAAGTCTGAGGGATAGCAAACTGGCCTTTTCTTTAGAAAGTTTGGAGACCCTAGTCTACAGGATTGTCATTATTGTTATTTATCCTTAGTTGTTGTCCCTTCCAGAAGGCACCTGATCATTTTTGCCGCTCTTTCCTACTCATGCTGTAGCTGCTTTCAAAATTAAAAAGACTTTGCACACCTTTTTCTTGCCCTTGTAATAGATTTAGTTCGTATAACCTAAACAGCTCAACTGGGCTTTACGAAACAGGCTCTATATAGGACTGAAGAGGGATTTTACAAGGGTTTCTTTTTGATTATTATTTTTTTTTATGAAGTAGTAAATGGGAGAAAAGCACAATGGCAACGATCAAACATTGCATCATGGGAGTGACACCAGCCATCCGATCCACCCAAAGCATTCAGATATGGTCCCTCAAAGAGTACCATGATAAATATCTGACTTATCACTATGAGCCCTTAGGAAGAGGGAGCTTTAATCTCCTGAAATGTGTTTGCTGTATGCTTCTAAAGCAATAATAATATTTGAAACAAATTTTCCTTTATACGACTCTTCTAACAACTATCACTTGCAGAAATAGTTCAGAAATGGCCGCCTAAATGCTTCTCCCTAAACAAGTTTCCTTTAAAAAGTGTATGTCCTCTTTGACCAGAATACATCTTTGATTTCTCCAAACATTACCCATTAACTACATTCTACCACCAACTTTTTTCTCTTTTTCATGATGACCTAAGTTGCAAAATTACTTGACAGATACCCAATCAATGACATCACCAAAGGAATCGCACATGACCTGATCCATTACATCACTGACCTGAAACAACAACCTCTTATGAGTGTAATCAGAACATCGCCAATCGCACAGATTACAGTGACACCCCTGACTAAAGCCAGCCACGCTAAAACAACAAGAAGACTTATGAAGATTTCCAAATGCCATTCACTAGGCGCAATCATCCCAGCTTGTGACCTATGAGCAGTTCTGAATTAAAAATGATATCTCTCCTAAAAAATAAAAACACAGACGCTTGATTGCCTGAAATGTTACAAATACAGAAATCAAACTATGTAAATGCTTCTTTGCCTTTTTATGTCGTTTTTTTATTTTTAGGATACACTGATGGTAAGAAATTGTTCTTTATAGAGCAAAACACCAAACCAAGCATAAAATATAATAACATCTAGTAGTAAAACATCGAGAGCCCATAACCTGATTTTATCCAAACGTGCTCCTGTTTTATCCAGGTTCTCCCGTACAAATGTGCCCCCTTCATGACCCGGCCATTTTTAGGGATACGGCACTGCGTTACTTTAACTGACAATTATGCGACACTGTACACAAATTACATTTATGTCCTTTTTCCCCACAAACAGAGCTTTCCTTCGGTTGTATTTGATCACCACTGTGTTTTTCTTATTTTGCGCTATTAAAATACGTATAAAAATATATATATATAAAATATATAAAAATATTTTTTACATTCTGCTATAAAACATATCCAATAAAAAAATAGAAAACATCTAGATAAATTTAGGCCAATATGTAGTCTGCTACATGTTTTTGGTAAAAAAAAAAAACACCCAGTAAGCATTTATTGATTGGTTTACGCGAATGTTACAGCATCTACGAATTATGGGATATATTTATGGAATTTTATTAAAAATTATACTAGTACCGTATATACTTGAGTATAAGCCGACCGGAGTATAAGCCGAGGTACCTAATATTACCTCAATAAACTGGGAAAACGTATTGACTCGAGCATAAGCCTAGCAGGGGAAATGCAGCAGCTACTGTAAGCGGAAAGGAGGGTCAACAATGCCCATTTACACACCTCACTGTGCCCATTTGCACACCTCACTGTGCCCAACCTCACTGTGCCCATTGCCACCTCCCTGTGCGCAACCTCACTATGTCCATTGCAGCATCCCTGTGCCCGAGTTAGTGTACCTGAAATTCTTCTTAGACTGCTCAGTGCAATATTTCCCTCATGTTTATTATTCTGAGAATGGCTGATAAACACTTCAGCTCCCATTGCATAAACAGAGGCAGAATACAGCAACCAATGACATGATAATTTACTGGCAAACAGAATATACTAAGGGTCTTTCTTTGAGTTTTCATACCTGATGAGCAATTGTCAAAGTTGAGGTCCCCACAAATAACATCAAAGGCCACCAGCTCCTCCACATCCCTGTGCCAGTGTACCCGAAATTCTTCTTCTGTGAGCGTCCATTGTTTAAATATCGCGGCTTCCTCCTGGTCCCGTTCTGTGATAGGCAAACACTGTGTTGAGTGTTCCGCCTATCACGGAGGTCCTTTCATTCTCGGACTCCGTTTCCCAGCAGGCACTGTATTCAGTGTTCCACCAATCACGTCTTTTCATCCTCGGACAAGAGAACGTCCATGATAGGTGGAACACTGAACACACTGTCTGCTGGGAAACGGAGTCCGAGAATGAGAGGACCTCCGTGATAGGCGGAACACTCAACACAGTGTCTGCTGGGAAACGGAGTCCGAGAATGAGAGGACCTCCGTGATAGGTGGAACACTCAACACAGTGTTTGCTGGAAAACGGAGTCCGAGAATGAGAGGACCTCCGTGATAGGCGGAACACTGAACACAGTGTCTGCTGGGAAACGGAGTCCGAGAATGAGAGGACCTCCGTGATAGGCGGAACACTCACAGTGTTTGCTGGAAATGCCTATCACAGAACGGGACCAGGAGGAAGCCATGATATTTAAACAATGGACGCTCGCAGTCTAAGAAGGTTTTCAGGTACACTGACTTGAGTATAAGCCGAGGGGTGTATTTCCAGCCCTAAAATAGGGCTGAAAAACTTTGCTTATACTCGAGTATATACGGTAATATCGGCAATCAGGGACTTATAGCGGGATTATACAGCGATATTACAGCAAACAATCGGACACTAACTGACACTTTGCGGGAACCAGTGACAAAAATACAGTGATCCGTGCTAAAAAGATGTACTGTCACTGTACAAATTACACTGGCTTGGAAGGGGTTAAACATCTAGGGCAGGAGTGTGGGCCGCATCAGCATTATGATTGCCCTCAAAAGGGCCGGTTCTAGCTGTAAGATTAGATGTCCAGAGCATCCCCTCCCCATATATTAGATGTCAAGAGCAACCTCACCATCAGAAGTTGATTCTCCCACTCTCCCTTACATCACAGTGCACCCCCTTACTTATGCTGCTGCTGGGAAGAAGCTGGATGCATTGCTTGAAAGGAGGAAGTAAGGGTCTGGAGGAGAACCAGAGGAGGGCTGGAGCTCTCCTGCAGCTGCAGGAGAGGTGCGAGTGCCACATGAAATGACCTGGAGGGCTGGTTTCAGCCCACAGGCCTTGTATTTGACACCTGTGATCTAGGGTGATCGCTGCTAAGATATGTATTCTAGTCCCTGCAGGAACACAGAATCTATACCCCAGTCAGAACAGAGATCTGCTTTGTTTACATAGGCAGAGCTCAGTTCTGTGTGCATTACCAATGATCAGCGGGTGCGGTTGGACATCGAGCGCCCAGCACCTACAGATCGGCTTCTGCTGTGAATATCCCCTGCAAGCGGAAGTGCAAAATCACATATATACGGTATATATGTGATTCTGCATGGGAGAGCTATCCTGCAGCATTAGAACTGCTATGGGACGAACGGCAAGTGGTTAAAGCATGTGAAAACATGGTTGTCACTCAAGGCTGCTCCCCGAATTTGGACCACTAATGTAACTAGAGGCATTATTTTTGTAGTTTACAGAATATAGCTGCAAACACTAATAAGATATTTTGATGTATCACTTCAGTGCACAGTAATTTACAAAAACACTGACATTCTGGCAAGATAAACAGTTATTTTTTTGTAGCCTGAAAGCTCTGAACCTTAATGTCGGGATGCACACAGACACCTGACCAGTAACTTGCTCACTGAGAGCCTGAGTCAGCCGCTCCTGGACCCCTCCTTAGCCCGGTGTTCCAGTGAGCACTGGAGGGGCAAAACCGACAACTGAGTGATCAGTGGTCATGTGATTGCTCAGTTCTCAGGCTTGGAGCAGGTGGGTGACAGCTGAAGCATTGAACTGATGGTGCAGCCATATAGGTAAATACGCATTTTTGCTTTTTTCACACTTCTCCTTTAATGTATATGCCTAGCCTTACATCGATCCAAGCTGGCCCAATGTAAGTATGCAAATCTCATTCATGGAGCTCAGCTTTAAAATGACATAATAAAGCCTATATGAAATGCTGGTGACTTGGTCTATATATACTGTTGGTTTAATGTTTTTGGCGGACAGTCCCTATCTTAGGTGTTTCAATTGTGTAGCTGGTTTGTTGACTGGTGTTGACATTTCCAGTTGTTCAAATTGTATGGCATGACAAGCGTTAAGAATTTTTTATTTTTTTTTGTCCAATTCCCTCGTGATAAGCTCACAGAGTCAAATTTAGCCTTAATTTTGGCTCACTCAAGAAAACAGGTCATCAATAACTTGCAGAAATAAATATTGCAGCATAACGTCTGCCGTCAGCCCATTACACAGCCGAGATTTCCAACGTTTGTTTGCAAAAGCTGTATGATACGAGACAATACGTAGGCTTTCTATAGTAAGCAGGCTCCAGTCACTATCAATTAAATGCGTGCTATGTTTATTGCGCTAATGCAGATATTAGCATCTTGGGGCCCTCCAGCTGCTGTGGAACAACAAATCTCAGAATCCCCTGCTGGATTTTAAAGAAAAAAATTTGTTTTAATATTTTAATGGGATTTAGTTCTGATTTATTTTCTGATTTACTAACTTAAAGTGGTAGTAAACTCGTTTTGTCTAGTTTTACCCACAGATAAGCTTATAATAAGACTTAAAGTGTGAAGAGCTCCTGCGCTAATAAACACGTCTCTCTAGATCAACAAAATTAATAATTGCAGCAAACACTACGTAGTGTATACACAACAACCAAAATTAGTAAATGTTACAAATGTTATATTTTATAAAGGTGATTGCGCAAAAATAAATAATTAAACAGACGAAGACACGTGACTAGTGTCGTAACGCGTAGGGATAGACGTACACCAGGGGTGACGTGGAACGGTGCCGACGACACCAGATTTTGTACACACACTCGTTTATGCAACTTTCTTGTAAGTGCAATTTTTTCATATATGTTTTCATTACTGTTGATAACACACTATTGGAGGCATCTGTTTTTGCTTTATGTTTCCCTTGGCCTGAGACCCGTCAGATCGCTTTAAGGAATTTACCAAAAGGGTGACCTACAGGACACTGAGAGGAGAAGGTTGTATGGTGGAATAGTTAATGGCCCATTCATTCCTTATTCCGGTGAGAGTTCTGTGTGACTAGACTGTGTCGGTGGTGGAGTCTCTATCCCTTTGGATGAGCGGGCATCTCTTTTAGCAGCCTTACTACTAGCACTTATGGACTTTGGCACCATTCTCACTGTTTTTTTAGTGTTGGATTAGCAGCAGCGGTGTGATTACCCTGTATGGACTTTGGCGCCTTATATTTATTCAATATTTATTTAATTTATTTAATTATTCATTCTCACTTTTTTATTGGTCATTCTCACCTAGTGGTTCACTTGGCACTTTTATGTGTTTATGTGTTTAATTATTTATTTTTGCGCAATCACCTTTATAACATTTATAATAAGAGTTACCCATAGGTAAAATGAATATCTCCTAAACGTGCACCATTTAGAAGATACAGTATTCCAGCGAGCAGCCGGTGACATCAGGAACAGCATACCTATGTCATACCTTCAGAGCTCTGTGCCTGTGCATGTGCGAGAGTGATGTCCTCATGGCTCTGCCATCAGATGGACAGAGCCCACAAACCTAGAAGGATGAGTGGGTGAAGATGAAAGCCCTGTCAGAGGAGACAGCACGCCGCTCTAATTCTCTATACCGTTACTACTTCTCTATACAATTTTGCACATTGCAAGCTTTACCTTTAGGCTGCATTCACACCTGAGGTTTGTCGCCTGAAGCGTAAAGCTCCAAAACGCCTAGAGGGGAAAAAATACATTATTCTCAATGGAGAAGGTTCACATCTCCACTCCAAAACGCCTGAAGCTCAAACAAGTTCTGGACCCTTTGTTGTCGCTCAAATTGAGCGTATTTGGGCGTTTTTCTGTTTTTAACATTGGTGACCCTAGACCTGTCCAAATTCGCGACAAAATGCGGTAAAAACAGCCGCAAATATCGCAACAAAATGCGGTAAAAACACAGCAAAATCACGGTAAAATGCTACGCTCAGTTTTGAATGCAGCCTTACTCTGTCTTATTGGCTGCATGCTCATTCTAGGTCAGTGATTAATGTAATGAAATGGATCAACACGTCAAACAGGAGGTGCTATAGTAAGAATTGAAGTTAGGCTTAGATCATGGATCGGTTTTAGGGTTACTGAAATGCTTAGTTTGAGGGTTAGTGTGGAAGACCATCGGTCAAAAATCCACGCTCAGAATCAAGTCGATGCATGCTCGGAAGCATTGGACTTCCTTTTTTTTAAGCATGTCGTAGTGTTGTACGTCACCGCGTTTTGGTACGGTCGGATTTTTGACTGATGGTGTGTAGGCAAGACTGATGAAAGTCAGCTTTATCGGATATCCGACGAAAAAATCCATTGGATTAGATTCCACCAGATATCCGATCGTGTGTACAAGGCTTTAGGGTTGCAGGTTGTGTTACTATTAGGGTTGCAGGGAGTTTTAGTATTAGGGTCGCAGTATGTGTTACTATTAGGGTTACAGGGAGTGTTAGTATTAGGGTTCCAGGGGGTGTTAGTATTAGGGTTGCAGGGAGTGTCAGTATTAGGCTTGCAGGGAGTGTCAGTATTAGGGTTGCAGGGAGTGTCAGTATTAGGTTTGCAGGGAATATCAGTATTAGGGTTGCAGGGAGTGTCAGTATTAGGGTTGCAGAAGGTGTTAGTATTAGGTTTGCAGGTAATATCAGTATTAGGGTTGCAGGGAGTGTCAGTATTAGTGTTGCAGGGGGTGTTAGTAGTAGGGTTGCAGGGGGTGTTAGTATTAGGGTTGCAGGGGGTGTTAGTATTAGGGTTGCAGGGGGTGTTAGTATTAGGGTTGCAGGGGGTGTTAGTATTAGGGTTACAGGGAGTGTCAGCATTAGGGTTGCAGGGAGTGTCAGTATTAGGGTTGCAGGGAGTGTCAGTATTAGGGTTGCAGGGAGTGTCGGTATTAGGGTTGCAGTGTGTGTCAGTATTAGGGTTGCAGGGGGTGTTAGTATTAGGGTTGCAGGGGGTGTTAGTATTAGAGTTGCAGGGGTGTCAGTATTAAGGTTGCAGGGAGTGTCAACGATGGGGTTGCAGGGAGTGTCAGCATTGGGGTTGCAGGGAGTGTCAGTATTAGGGTTGCAGGGAGTGTCAGTATTAGGGTTGCAGGGGTGTCGGTATTAGGGTTGCAGGGGGTGTTGGTATTAGGGTTGCAGGGGGTGTTGGTATTAGGGTTGCAGGGGGTGTTGGTATTAGGGTTTCAGGGGGTGTTGGTATTAGGGTTGCAGGGAGTGTCAGTATTAGGGTTGCAGGGGGTGTTGGTATTAGGATTGCAGGGGGTGTTGGTATTAGGGTTGCAGGGACAGAATTTGGGTTATGGGAAGGGTTAGTATGAAGGTTAAAATTAGGGTTAAGGACAAGGTTATAGTATAAAGAGAACTCTAGGGTAGGGCTTTGCTCTTGTGCTGAAAACTGCCACCGCTAGCGTTAAAAACGAATGCATTGCACATTTCATGCTTATTACTGGAGTTTGAATTTTGCCTGAAGTTTGAATTTAAAGATAAGTATAAATAACTCTCCATCTTAAAAAAGCAAATCAGTGTTTTATTCACACAGTGTGGCGGGGTATCTGGAAAGTGTCACTCTGTACACAATAAACACTCTGTTATTGTAGGACGGAGGAAAATTGGGTCTTTTGGAGGGATTGCTCAACCACGGTTTGTATTATTCAGGATGGTATTATGTGTCCCTACCTTGGGGCAAGGAAACTGAAGCTGTAATTATCTCTACCGCTTGCCTCTGCATAATGTCAGAGTAAGAAAGTCGACAGAGGTTTTCAATTAAACTCATTAGCTCTCAGCCCCATCACAGACAGAGAGACGTGATAGAGCATGGCTGGTTTAACCTGTCAGCCATATCCAAAGCTATTTCAGATAAGGCTAAGATGCAGTTCTGTACTTGATTGGCTGGTAGAACCCAATGAAAAATCTGTTGTTATTCTTAAGGGCTCAGCTATGATGTGGAAACCCCTTCCATTAGGCGAATATGACCAGCAAAGCCTCAATGTGCTGATGTAAACACAGGTTGGACTCTACCACAGCAGCCCTGTTCCTATATACCGGCACCAGTAGAAATTAGGTAATCAAATATATTAGGGCTGTTACTGATCAAAATTTTTGTGTTCGATTAATCGTTTTTTATTTTAATCGATTAATCAACTAATTTCGATTAATTATAACGCACATACAGATCCAACAATTTTTAGCTGATCTCCTTGCAGGCCGATTCCCAGTGCAGCTCCCAACAACTGGAAAAATGGATAGCGGGATACAAAAAACACACAAAGGCAGTGCTCAATGGGAATAGCATTAAAACTTTTATAGTCTTCAAGTAGGTAACAAAATAAATATTGCACTGGAGATAAAATCGATGTAGCTATATAAACTGTAAAAATGGTGCGAGTAATACCAAACGGTACCAAAAGCAGTCATAAAAACATGTAGCTAAGTATGATACTGGTATAAAAATGTGTACAACGATACCACTGCTGAATCCAGATGAGGAGAGGTTAACATCAGTCCGTCGGCATGTAGATGTCCCACGAAGGGAACTATCACAACTCCCAGTGGATGGCTGTAGAATCCCACGTTGATAGAGGGAAGTGATAGAGGGAAGTGTAACAGCCCTTGCGTGTGGCAGATAGTAAGGTCCCGCCGGCATGCAGATATGAAGGCACAGCAAAGGAGCCCTTCAGATGGACATGGCAAGCCCCGCCAGTGTTCGTGACGTTACCGGATCTCCGACGGAACTCCCTGAAGGCCCAGAAGCTGGCGGAGAGGTGAGTACCAATCAAAAGAATTTTAATCGATCAAAAAGATTTTGATCGATCAAAAAAATTAAAGATTAATCGATTAATTAAAAGTTAATTTGCACAGCCCTAAAATATATGTATGGAAATGAGTTCTGAAAAGACTGATCAGTTTCACCAAACTTTTTAAAAGTTAGCAAAACTCTTCACAGTGCTGATTTTTGAATCTCTGAGCCTACTAACCTAGGGTGACCAGACATCCCCGGTTTCAGGGGACAGTCCCCAGATTGAGGACACTGTCCCCGGCCCAAGTCTGTCCATGGTTTTGTCCCCGGATTAAATTTGAACAGGGGCTGGGGCAATTTCAAAGACAGTCAGTGCGGAATAAAAAAAAAACAGAATTACACATCCCCTTTCTGCCACTCCTACTAGCTATGGGGGGGGGTGTATTTTTTCCATTATCTGTGGCCCTTTCTGATGATCATGTGCTGATCGGAGCAAAGAGAATATTTCTTCAATTTCGCGTGCATGCCCATTCAGCTCCGCTCACACGTTCTTCTGCCTTGGCTCAAGTCCCGGCCAGCCGCTTGCCTATCTCATTGCCTTCCCTGGCAGAGTGATCTTCCTCTGCTCCCCACTCAGTAGTAGCAGGGGCCAGGAGAGTGAGGCCGCGTACACATGATCAAATCTATTTGCTGTAAACGGTCGGCCCGACTGTCCCAGCAGACAGATTCGATCGTGTGTACGGGCGAGCCGACGGATTTGGCCACCCGACAGATTTCAAAGCATGCTTTGAAATCTGTCGGCTGGGAACCCGTCGGCCCAATATGTCTGCTGGTTAGTACGCTAACCAGCAGACAAATCTTCTCGCACATGCGTCGAATGGATTCGACGCATGTGCGGAAGTAATTCACTTCCTGGTGCGGTGACGTGGCGGCGTCAACGTCACCGCCACGTCACCGACACGTCAGCGCGCCGTCTGCCGGCGGGGATTTTAGTTTGATCGTGTGTACACGATCAAACCAATACATCCCAGCAGACAGATTTGTTCAAATCTGTCTGCTCGTGTGTACGGGGCCTTAGACTTGAGAGGCTGTGAGGTAGGCAGCGGCGTCAACGGGCAGAGAGTTGCTGATTGCCACCATTACTAGTAAAAAAAAAAAATAGGTCCCTGGATTTTATTTTAGAAATCTGGTTACCTTACACTAACCGCAATAGGAATCTGAACTACGTTACAAAAAAAGTGTGTAGAATGGTTTTGGAAGTTCCTAGCAGCCCTGCCAGAAAAGATGATGATCCAGTCCTTGACCTTTCCAGTGATTAAGAAAGCATTGAAACTATTAGGTTAAAGGGGGAAGACCCATACTACGAGCATACCAACAGCTTAAGCGCCACCTCTATCCCTCCACATACAATAATAGGATGTCATACAGACAAAATACGGCTTCTGGTGGCAACCAAGGAGTCAAATCTCTTACCCGTCCATCCCCTTTCCTTACCCTTCCTCCCCTTTTCCTACCCTCCCCAACCCTCACATCCATACAATACCTTAGCCTAATTCTCCAGAGTAAGTCTTAATATCTAACACCATCACGCTGTTCCTCATGAAACACTTCCTCAATGCAAATAAACAACACCTAAAGGGGTTGTAAAGGAAACAATTTTTTCCCCTAAATAGCTTCCTTTACCTTAGTGCAGTTCTTCTTCACTTACCTCATCCTTTTGCTTTTAAATGTCCTTATTTCTTCTGAGAAATCCTCACTTCCTGTTCTTCTGTCTGTAACTACACACCGTAATGCGAGGCTTTCTCCCTGGTGTGGAGAAAGCTTCTTAAAGGGGGAGAGCAGGAAAGTCAGGACGCTCTCTACTTTGTAGATAAAGGAGCTGTGTGTTAGTGGGCGTCCTGACACTTCTGCTTGCCCCCTCCCCCCTCAAGAGACTTTCTCCACACCAGGGAGAAAGCCTTGCATTACTGTGTGTAGTTACAGATAGAAGAACAGGAAGTGAGGATTTCTCAGAAGAAATAAGGACATTTAAAAGCAAAATGGAAGGATGAGGTAAGTGAAGGAGGACTGTACTAAGGTAAAGGAAGCTATTTAGGGGGGAAAAAAATCCTTTACAACCCCTTTAAATCTACACACCACACAACCACATAATATACTAACCAAACATAAGAACCTATCTCCATTAGACACCATTGACACCATAAGTGGAAAGGGGACCCCAAATACATAAAGCATTACCCATTAGCAGAGAAAATAGGTGCAGGAACTCAACCACGACCCATTCAGATTTCACAAACAGTAGGTGGGTCTTAAAGGGGCATTAAATACCGGGATTGCATTACATACAGAGTGCAGAGTTCAAGGAGGTACACACAGAGTGCAGAGCTGTTGCTTGTAAACACAGAAACCAGACTTTTGTGTTTACAAGTGATTGTGGTGAGCAGGCACTAAAGAGTCTGAGCCAGAGGTGGTGGAACTGAGTTCCCCCAAGTTCCCCCTGATAAAAAGCCCTGCCCATTAGGAACCCAATGGTAGAGGAGCTTTTTTCTTCCTCTCTTTTTTTGCTTCTTTCATGATTCATTTTAATATTGATACGTTGTTAGGTATTAAGACAGAGAATATACATGTTGCTTTTGTTATACATGCATATACTACTGTTCTACTCCAAAAACTGTTTTATATACACGTATTGTTTACATGTTGACATTGCAACCTGATTTGATTTTCCTCAATAAAAACAAAAAAAGAAGAAAAGCGGTTTAACCTTAAACTGCGTAGAGGGTTCTTTTCTGTAAAGCCACACGCTTGGTTTTCTTGGCAAGAACCAGCAAGAAAACTGCTGGCAGAGCTTTCTTGCTGAGTCAGGCCTCGTACACACGACCGAGGAACTCGTCGTAAAAGACACATCGTTTTCCTAGACGAGTTCCTTGTCAGGCTTGTCGAGAATCTTGTCAAGCTTTCTTTGTGTCTTGTCAAGCTTTCTGTGTACGCAGCCTATGAGGCTTTCAGGTTTCTCGTCAAGAAAACTGCCCAGAATCATGACGAAAAAAATAGAGAACCTGCTCTGTTTTCCCGCCGATAAACCCGAGTGCGTGTATACGTACCTGTCGCCGTGGAAACCCGCGCATGTTTGAAATGACTTTGACACATGCGCGGTAGCTTCCTAGACATAGGTAGGGTGCAGCAAGATGGTGGCGACGGCATCGAATGTGACCGCTTTCTTGCCTTTCAAAAAAAAAACGTGGTTCTTTTGAAAGGAGTGTGTATACACTCGGGCAGCAAGAGATTCTTGACAAGAATCTCATCAGGAAAAATAAAGTTTTTCTTTTCCTGACGAGATTCTGGCCCGTGTGTACAGGGCTTAAGAGCGGTAAGGATGTGGAATTCCCTTCCACAGGTGGTGTTTATTTTATTTTATGGGGAGCCTCAATAATAGAAAAAAAAATATTAGATAAGCATCTGAACGACCACAACATACAAGGATATACAAGGCAATACTGACATAAAATCACACACATAGGTTGGACTTGATGGACTTTTTTCAACCTCACCCACTATGTAACTATGTAGTGACAGACCACATCATATACTGTAAGTTATTTTTGATTTTGCTCAAAGATACATTTTAACTGTGGGGCCTTTCAACAACACAGGCAGAACATGCTCTGGCTCTTCCAACTGATACAACGCTCCACTAAACAAAGTCCAGATGTTCCTGCTGAAAGTCGATGCGGTGGCTATAACAAAAGTGGTCAGGAAATTCAGGGTACCTCAGCTGGGGATCTATTATCGCATGGCCTCTAACTGAAACATATTACTAACAGAGCCAAAATAAATTACAACTTTGGTACAGCTTACATGCTCATCATTAGAAACATTTCATTCCATACAATTGCCAGATAATTTGTGTAACTTGATTTTTCTTTTTTTCAAGGGAATCGTCAATTAACTCATTACTGATAATGTTGATTTTTGTTCACTGATTAGAACAGCAATCGTTTAGCAGCTTATGGGTATTCCATGGTTTCGCTTTTAACCAGTTGATGTATTCAGGCACCATGGGATGAGACTGAACACGTTTTTCTTGTCTGGGTATTGCTCTGCCATTTTTTTTTTACTCTGCCACGTTTTTATGAGACTTGGCTCACACTATTGCAACTTGGGTTGTCGTGGGCACGGCAACCTATTCATTTGAATGGGCTGCTGTGCCTGGTTCGCACTATTGTGGCTCTGCAAGTCGCATTTGCATAGGCACAGCAGTCCATTCATTTGAGTGGGCTGCTGTGCCTGCAGAAAAAAGGTTCCTGCACCATTTTTAAAATGCAGCGACAGGAAAATTGCATGGAGCCTCTGCAGTTCCTGCACCTGCAAATGTGCTGTTTTAATTACGTGGGGATGGCATTAAAAGTGAATGGCAGCCCCAACCGGTTTTAGGGAGCAGCGTGTTTTGGCTGTGGGTAGTTGCGGGTGTGGGAACAGGTGCCGAAAACACCAGCAATAGCGTGAACCTAGCATAGGAAAATATATATATATATATATATATATATATATATAAAAAATAGACATTTTATTTGGTTTAAAATACGCAAATTAAAAGATGTTCACTGTTAAAATTACCAAGTGTGAGCTAAGCCTAATATACTGTATAAGCTGGCTGTATACATGCTAGAAATGTTTTTACAAACTGAGACAGTTTTTTAACTGTCGAACTAGGAACTCCACGGGGAAAACGATGAGTTTCTCGGTCGTGTGTATGCGGCCTCACGAGAGTGAGAGAGAGAGAGCTGTGCATGATGTCATAAGCCTAGGCTTTTTACCAGACAAGAAACAGGAAATGGGTTGTATAAGATATTTACTGGCAGAAAAAAAAATGTTTTACTACCCAAAGTTAAAACAACAAGGGTAGAACATTTAATAGAAGGAAAGATAAAAAAATGACTGAAGGTCCGCTTTAAAATTTAGAGAAAGTAATTTATCAACAAGGTAGTCAATGAGTGGCTAGCAATACTTCATAGATTTTTAAATACATTTGGGGGTATGTACTATTAATTACCCAAATTGTAGATTCTACCTGCACACAATTTGTTATATAATTATAACAGAGGAGTCAAAAGACCCAGGCCATTACCCAGGCTGGCCCAAGAGACTGAACATTCACGCTAAACCTCAATTAAAACTGCACATAGCAATTAAAGCAAACAATTTGCCCTATAAAAATAAAAAATAAATAACCATGGAGCTGAAGATATAGGCAACAAAAGGTAACAGATCTTACAGTAGAGCTGCACAATTCTGGCTAAAATTGAGAATCACGATTTTTTTTGCTTAGAACAAAGATCACGATTCTCGCAGCGTAACATCATCTTTTACATTGTTAAAAAAAAAAAATCGTCTAACTTTATCGTCTATTTTTTTTTTATTTCATTAAAGTGTATTTTTTCCCCAAAAAAATTAGTTTGAAAGACTCCTGCGCAAATACAGTGGGACATAAAATATTGCAACAACCACCATTTTATTCTCTAGGGTCTCTGCTAATATATATATATATATATATATATATATATATATATATATATATAAAAAATATTTGGAGGTTGTAAGTAATTTTCTAGCAGAAAATACTGGCCCAGATTCAGAGAGAATTAGATTCTCGTAGAGTATCAGAAATACACTACGCCGCCGTTTTTTACCTGGCTCTACGTGGAATCCAGGTAGATTTTGTCCAGTAAACGATGGCGGCGTAGTGTATTTCTCCCGTCGCAATCCATCTGCGCGAGTAGGGGGCGTGAAGCATTTAAAATAGGCGCGTTCCCGCGGCGATCGAACTGCGCATGCTCCGTTCACAAATTTCCCGCCGTGCATTGCGCAAAATCACGTCGTTACGTTGTAGTAGCGTCGTTTACGTACATTCCTATTCCCGAACGAGTTACGTTAAAAAAAAAAAATATTTTCAAATCGACGCGGGAACGACGGCCATACTTTACATGGGTTACGCACTGTTAGACCAGCAAAAAGCTCCTCTAACATTACGTAGCCAAAAAATGACGTAGGCGATTGCGAGGGACACTCGTACCTTCGTGGATCGCCGTAAAAACTAATTTGCATACCCCGACGCATGAAAACGACGCGAACTCCTCCCAGCGGCCGCAAAAATATCGCAGCGTAGATCCGAAGGCTTACGAAGACGTAAGCCTCTCGGATCGAAGCCCGAAGCCGCCGTACCATGGTTTGAGGATTCAAACTAGTGATACGGCGCGCAAAATTTGAAATTACTCCTGTCTAACACCAGTTAGACAGGCGTAATTGCTCTATGAATCTGGGCCATCGTTTTTAACTTGTAAGCAAAAAGGTTTAGTCTTTAAAGCGGAGTTCCACCCTGGAAAAAAAAAATCTTCCAAAAATCTAAGAAAAAAAAATAAAAAATTAAATGAAACTTACATTAAATAGCTGTTGCTATGCGGAAGTCCCGAATCTGCCCCTTATCTTCCGCGGTGGATATTCTCTTCCTCCTCCTACACTCGGTGTCTTGTTGTGAATGGGGCGCGCTGCATTCTGGGAACTGTGTGTATCCCAGAAAGCAGCCGGACCATTCACAAAGCGCCACGCTGCTCGCAAATGCGCAGTAGGAAACGGGCAGTGAAGCCGCACGGCCTCACTGCCTGTTTCCCTTACTGTGGATGGCGGCGCCTGGAGCTGCCAGGATCGAGGATCGGCATCGGGGGGCCATCAGCGCGGGCAAGTAGGACAGGTAAGTGTCCTTATTCAAAGTCAGCAGCTACACTGTTAGTAGCTGCTGACTTTAAAAAAAAAATTGCGGATGGAATCCCGCTTTAAGTGGTTAAACTGACCTCTTTTAAGCCCTATACGCGATATTAGATTTTCTGCAGATTTTTGTCTTCAGATTTACCAAAACCATGTAGTACAAGGGCCTGCCTGATTGCATACAAATGGAAACTCTCATGCACACGATCACACGATCACTTTTTGTGATGAAAAAAAATGACATTTTTTAAAATGTCATTTAAAATGATCGTGTGTGGCCAAAATGTCATTTTATGTCTTCTGAAAAATGACCAAAAAATAAATTCGAACATGCTCGAATTTTTTATGTCATTTTTCAAAATGTCATTTTTTGTGTCATAAAAAATGATCGTGTGTGGGCAAAACTACGTAAAAAATGTCGTTTTAAACCCGCACATGCCCAGAAGCAAGTTAGGAGACGGGAGGTAAAACTACCATTCATAATGGAGTAAGCACATTCATCACGCTGTAACAGACAAAAAAGCAGGAATCGTCTTTTACTAACAAGGAATCAGCTAAAAGCAGCCTCAAGGCAAACAGAACTTCCCCTTTAGAGTGCCATCACTTTGTTCATCATTTTCCAAAAATGATGGTGTGTACGCAACGTCATTTTTGAAAATGAAGTTTGAAAAATTTTGTTTTTTTTCATGAAGGAAAATTACATTTTTTTTCATCACAAAAAGTGATCGTGTGTACGGGGCATTAAGATTTGACATCATATTATATGGTTTTGGTAAATCCAAAGACAAAAATCTGCAGAACATCTAATACAGTGTATGGGGTCTTAGGCTACTTTCACACTGAAACGCTGGATGCGCTGGCAGTATAGCGCTGCTATGTTTGTTATCTTTGTAGCCGCTATTTTTACCGCAATATCGCCTGCAAAGTGCCTCAGTGTGAAAGCAGCCCATTTCCTTTGATCTAAAAGAACAAAAAGATACAATGTTTATAGTTATCTCCCAGCATTGACAATGTTGATAAACATTGGCCGGCCTTTTTGAGTGAGTAGAGAACGATTCTGCACTTGTTACCCCCTTCTGGAGTAAAGGAATGTAGTAATGCAACACAACCCCCCCAATCCCCCACCAAAGCCAATTACAAGACAAGCCTAACCCTTTGCGAACTTGAGTTTTCAGAATAAGCATTTTATTGCAGACGTCAAATCACCCAAGCCCTTTATATTACCCTTCACCAATTTAATAATGGTAATGTATACCTAAAAAAAAAAAGCCACTAGGACTCATGGGTTATGTAACTCTGTCTAAGGAAAGATCTAATCTAGCAAGAACGTATAAGGAAGTAGGCGTAAAATATAAGAGAAATAGACCGTAACAAGTGGACTGTGGGTGTGGTCTGTGCTGCTCTAGGGTGTTGTTTTAGCTCTTCGTGGGCATGGTCAATCTAAATTCTATGAATTCCGATGTATTATGAACTAAAAATGCACATTGAATATTCTCCAAGCAAACGACACCATTCAGCCGTTATTATTAAATATATCTTTATCTTTATATATCCCTCCTTCCTCTGATTATAAGTTTTGAAAGTGTCAATCTTAGGTAGCTGTAAAAACATGTCTTTTTAGCTCTGGATTTTTCCCAAACACTTTGGCTTTGTTTTTCTTTTTACCCTGCTATACTAGGAAATACAACATCTGGTATCCACAGAGTCAACCGTTTTCCCGACCTCAATTTAAATTAGCAGCAGTATAATTATTACTACATGTATCGGCTTAAAATATATTTAATTTTAATCCATTTAGCTCCATCTGGAAAAATTGTAATCCTATTCAGGTGTTTGACTTATGGTGTCCATTTATGCAGTGCACACTTGTGAACCTATGAGGACAGAGATACGTGGGACACATGGGGGATGCCCTTGTTGATTGTTTCCTAAAGGTGCAAGCTCTTGTATTGTCATCCGGATCCTGACTTCACTACCTAGAGAGATGGTGACCTGAAACAAGCATACAGCCAATAACGTCTAAAATGTTTTAAAGCTTAAATCCATGCTGAACAAATCTTGTGGAAATACAAGGTCCTTGTTTACTCCTGCATGCAGTAAATATTGGTGTCCTTTGGCTATTTCCTGCAGATCTGTGTGGTAATTCAGTTTGCAACAACTCTTAGGCCGCGTACACACGATCGAACATGTCCGCTGAAACTGGTCCGCAGACCAGTTTCAGCAGGCATGTTCGATTGTGTGTACGGCCTATCGGACCGTTTTCCAGCGGACCAAAGTTCCAAAACACGCTTGAAAACATGTCCGCTGGAAACCTGTCTGTCGGACAGGTTCGATGGTTAGTACACAAAATCATCGGACCAAAAACCCGCGCATGCTCAGAATCAAGTCGACGCATGCTTGGAAGCATTGAACTTCTTTTTTTCATCACGTCGTTGTGTTCTACGTCACCGCGTTCTGGTCCGAGGGGATTTTGGTCCGATGGTGTGTACGCACATCAGACCAACAGACTATATTCAGCCTGGTCCGATGAAAACGGTCTGTCGTACAAGTTCCTTCGGACATGTCTGATCGTGTGTACGCGGCTTAAACTCCTTCCTGCCTGCCATAGCTTTCATGTTACTGGGCTATTACACTCAGAGGGCGTGAAGGACTGTCTAATAGTGTGAGCCAGTTCCCAATCTTTAGTACAGAGAAAGAGCTGACCTTGACAGCTCAGCCTCAGTGCTGGGAGCATAGGTGTGCACAGCCTATTGCATTACAATGTGCACCCCAAAGCTCAAACCCACATGCCTTTCTCTGCTTCCCGTTTGTGGGACAACTGTGGGGAGTTTTAACCTATTCCCACTTAATCCATTAACACCATTCCTCTGATTAATGGGAATGACTGGCCATGTCACACTGAGGTTGATTTGCAAAATCTGGTGCAGCTGTGCAAGGCAGCCAATAGGCTTCTAATTTCAGCTTGTTCAATGAAAGTGGTTCTAAAGGCAGAAGTTTATTTTTTATCTTAAAGTGGTTGTAAACCCCATTTATGAAATTTGATCTTGGACACGTCTATCTGTAGTTTTTACGTATCTCTCTCCAAAGCTCCAAGTGTTGTTTCTCTCTGGTGCTCCGTTCCTCTGTTAGAGGAACATCTGACAAGTTATCAGACACCTGCGATAACAGTAGCTGGAAATTTGTGTCGGGGAAGGGTGCTTACCCATGAGATTAGCAGGAAGCAGATCTGTTCAGGCTACAGCTCTGCATGTTCCTTCGTTCCTCTGCCTATGTAGAAGGGGGTGTGCCTTTCCTTCAATCATCTCTCATACGAGTGGCAGCTGGTGCTACAAATTTTTAGGGGGGCTCAAACAAACGAAGAATAAAAAACTTCAATTGCAGCCTCACTGTGCCCAACAAACGCAGCTACTGTGCCCATCAATTGCAGCCACTGTGCTCATCAAACGCAGCCACTGTGCCCATCAACTGTCGCCACTGTGCCCATCAATTGTCGCCACTGTGCCATCAAACACAGCCACTGTGCCCATCAATTGTCACTACTGTGCCATCAATTTTTGCCACTGTGCCATCAAGTGTTGCCACGGTGCCATACCATCAAACACAGCCACTGTGACATGCCATCAAATGCAGCCACTGTACCATCAATTGTTGCCACTGTGCCCATCAATTGTCACCATTGTGCCATGCCATGAATTGTCGCCAAGATTGATACTGGACAACTAAGTGGAGTTTTAACCATTTCACACTTAATTCATTAACACTATTCCACTTATTAATGGAAATGATGAGTGGCCATATCACACACATATTTAAAAAAAGAAAGAAAACAGGAATACTTTTGAGCAATAATGAACACTTTCAACACAGCCTACACAGCCAAAACCTCATCCAAGAGTTATAATGGACGAGAAGATTCTATTCTTTCCTGTCCCAAATTAGAGTAAATAAGAAAATGACAGGGTGTGTTTTTCTTCTAAAAAAAAAAAAAAAAGTTTGACTTTTTTTTCTCTTTTCCATCCGGGAACATTGAGGAGGATGACGAAGTTCTACAACAATGAGCTGTACGTAGCTTTACATGTGACAGCACCACTTTAATCCCATACATGCCTATGATCACAGAAGAAATAAACAGAATCAAAATGAAAAAGTGCCTGTGCTGAAAGAGAAAATAACAGACCACATTACAGATAATGTGTTACATTAAAGTTCACCCAGAGTGCAGATAAAAATGATTGCAAGCCTGATAGTTCACCCCTACCAAGCTGCAGCCACCTGGGCTGATGTAAAGCCGAACAGATAAATTATTCCAATGTATATTGTAATTTTTAGCTGATGACAACTAGATCACAGAGCTCCAACCATAGCTCACCCTAGGAGTTCAAAGCGGTTTGATTATCACGATAATGCAGCAATTTGTTCAGAAGGCAAAGGTCACAGGTTCTTGGTCTGTCTGCAAGCTGTGGCTTGATGGGAGATGCTCAAGTCTCTGTGGGGGGGGGGGGGGGGGGGCAAAGGTTCTATAGGAAGCATAAGTTAGGGTGCTATGGTGAATGTTTTTACAGTAATGCCGTGTACACATGATCAGGCTTTTGCCCGGCCAAATCACATCGGAATTCCATTGGAAAAAATAGAACATGTTCTATATCGATACTCCGATGGAATTAATTTCCGATGAAAAAACTCAGATGGGGCTACACACGATAGGAAAATCAGATGAAAAAAGACCATCTGACTTTTTCCATCGGAAATTCCGATTGTGTGTACGGGGCATTAAACCTTGGTTTGGAAGCATAATTCGTTCCAGAAACATGCTTGTGATCCAAAGCACTTGTATATCAAAGCATTTTTTTTTACAGAGTATAAAAGAGAAGAGAGGAACCCCTAAGTGTAGCAATACGTTGCTAAATGTTGTACCTTCATTAAATGTAACCATATTGCTCTTCTTACTCAGTTGCGAGATGACGCTACTCTTATATCAAGACATCGCTTGTATATCAAAGTAAATTTATTAAAACATATTGCTTGTCTTACAAAACGCTCTCAAACCAAGTTATCCTCAAACCAGGGTTTTACTGTATAGTAAATAGAAGTGAATGTGCTGTAGAGAAAGCTTATATAGAAAGTATAGTTCAAGGTACTGCAGAAAAAAGTTTTATAATATAAATTAAGGTGCTGCAGTGAAATAGGGGAATAAATAAGTAAAGGTGCTGTAGGAAGTATACGTTATGGTGCTATGGAGAAAGGTTACATAGTAAATATAAGTGAAGGTGCTGCAAAGAAAGGTTCTTTAGACCAGTGGTTCTGAGCCCTGTCCTCAAGTACCCCCAACAGGCCATGTTTTGTGAATTTCTCTTAAGCTTGTACACACCATCAGTCCATCCGATGAGAACGGTCTGAAGGACCGTTGTCATAGGTTAACCGATGAAGCTGACTGATGGTCTGATGTGCCTACACACCATCAGTAAAAAAAACAATCGTATGAGAACGTGGTGACGTAAAACACAACGATGTGCTGAACAAAATGAAGTTCAATGCTTCCAAGCATGCGTCGACTTGATTCTAAGCATGCATGGATTTTGACCTATCGGTTAGGAGTTCTTAGGTTAATTTTAAAGTAAGTTGGCTTTTTTTTAACCTAAGGTTAAATAACCTATGGGGCGCACACACGATCAGTTTTGACCGATGAAAACAGTTCATCAGACCGTTGTACTCTAGCTATCCTATCGTGTGTACGAGGCCTAAGATAAAAAAGGCTGTCAAAAATACCAAGCCATTGTCTCTGATTTAAAGCAGCTGTGCAAAGTAAAGGAAAACCTGAAAACATGTACCGTTTGGGGTACTTGAGGACTGGAGTTGAGAACCACTGCTTTAGACAGTATAGTTGAAGATGATGCGGAGACAGGTTCTATAGTAAATTTGCCTAAGCAAAGGTTCTTCAGAGAAAGGTTCTTTAGATAATTGAAGGTGATGCAGAGACAGGCTTATCGCCATGTGACTGTCGTGATTGGTTGTCACATAATCATAAAGCTCCCAATCGCAAGCTGCAAACAGGAGCTTTCAGTTAGCCACTGGTAACTGTGCCAGGAGCATGCCAGTCTCGGCACAGCTCTATTGTCACTTTTTTGCATGCAAATTTGCAGCTGCTTGGCGCCAAGGCCTGGCCTCCGAGAGATTGCATATTTGTGTGTGCTGTGGGCTGAATTTGACCCACAGGCCTTGTGTTTGACACATGTCAAACCCATACCTACCTCTGCTACTGTCTTTACATTAAAGCTGAACTCAGGGAAAAAGTAAACTACACCTTTGCAGCGGGGCTTCCCACACTGGAAGGGTTAGATGCTAATTTAGTCTAGAGGTGCATTACTTACCCTATCCCTCGCTCCAGTGCTGTTCTCGCTCACTGTTATCAGGGAAAGTGCAAGGCCAAAACCTTGCACTGTACGTAAGGAGGCAAGCTTGCAATGGAATCTGAAGACCCTTAAGCCTCGTACATATGACCGGTTTTCCAAGCAGGAAAACTGCCAGGAGAGCATTTGGCCGGGAATCCCGGCCATGTGTATGTTCCCTAGCAGTTTTCCCATCAGGAAAACAGCTGGGAATCCCGACGGGAAAATAGAGAACCTGGCTCTTTATTTTCTCGTCGGGTTTCCCCGCAGAGTGTTTCTTGCCGAGAAAAACGGTTGTCTGTATGCTTACCTGTCCATGGTAAACCCGCACATGCTTGATACAACTTTGACGCATGCGCGGTAGAATACAACAATAGTGTGGGGTGTGCCAAGATGGCGGCGACGGCATCGAATGTGATGATCATTGGCTCATCGTAGTCGATGATGTCACCACGTTCTTGCCATTCAAAGGAACAGCGGTTCTTTTGAATGGCCGTCTGTATGCACGGCTTGGCAAGAAAAGCCTGCCAGGAATCCTGTCAGGAAAACCAACGTTTTTTTCCTGACGGGATTCCCGGCCATGTGTACAGGGCTTTAGGTGGCATTGTTGGATTGGTTGCTTGGATGGAGGAAACTTGCCAGAGTCAAAAATAAGGTAAGTATTACACCCTATCTCTACATCCCTAAGCTAAATGGGCATCAACCCTTGCAGTGTGCCGGGCACTGCAAGTGTAGGTTCTGCTCAGCTTTAATTGCTACAGTACAGCGTCATTTCAATTTCACAAAAGGTGCCATAATTCCCTCTTTAGACAAATAACAAGCTCTTTGCTCTGCGCTGTGCCGCCTGCAAATCCCAAGCCAATCAGCAGCAATTTTCCCTGCAAACATTGCACATCCCTGAAATTTCTTTGCATTCCCCTGGCTGTCACCAGTGCTGGAAATAAACCTTTCAAACATATTTATAGAGCACTTCCATGTGTCTAACTACTTCCAATGAACTTCTTTGAAGAGCAAGTTAAAAACAGGATGTCATCTCTCCCCCGGCAGCCTCACACCCACTCGTTCAGTCCTGCAACACTCCTATTATTCCACTGGCAGCACTGGGAAAGGTGTAGGAGGAAGACAGCCCTGAGTGCTGGAGATAACCCTAATCCCCTGTGTGGGAAAACAAACAATCACTGTCTACCTTTTGTACTGGAAGATACATATGGAACTTTTTTTCCCCTCCACATTTAAGAATCAGGAGCCCCCTTGTCTGCTACCCGCATTAGAGAAGGACTCCAGAAAACATTCTTCACCTACTCCACAGTATTCACGTACTAAGAAATATCGAACACGGTTTACATCAAAATCAGATGGGGTGGTGGAGGTGGATTACATTGGCCATAGGTTCCAAGTATGCATATACTTGCACTTTATACCATACTTACCAATGAGTGTGCTTCCTCTAGTGATGTGAGGTACATCCTTGCCAGTACCACATTTCTTTCCTCATCGTTTGGGTCCATCGTATTCTTGTTTTGCCAATTGGGCAGACACTGAAAAATGTAACACTTGTTCCATCAAGCTGGAGTTACAATATCTTGGCACTCTGCTGTAGGCAGGTGCAGTCTGTTTTCTCCACTGCAGGTGGTGCTCAACCACAGTGTCGGTGCATAGGGAGAGCAAGTCAAGAGGAACCTGGTTTCTACATGGTTTTCTGGGTCACTGGGGCAGCTCATGAGACTTTAGTGGCCATCTTTGGTCAGGCAGAGTCTATATAAGACAAACAAATATAATGAGATTTCCAAGCTCAAACTTACCAACCAGCCAGCGACCAACCGAATTGACCAATAACAATATGCGTTAAGAACAGGGGTTTAGTCTGCACACATTTGCAAACACATGTGTGCCCATCAAGGGCTTGGAAAACTCTTGACATATGTCGCCCTTCCAGGGCTCCTTGCTGCAAAGACCAGTTATAGGTGGGGGCAGTACCCACTTGTTTTTAGAGTTTATTTAAGACCCTGGCTCCTGGGTTTGGTGATCTTTTAGGCCTCGTACACACGAGGGGATATGTCCGCTGAAAACGGTCCGATGGACCGTTTCAGCAGACATCTCCGCTCGTGTGTATGGGCTAGCGGACAGATTTCTCCACCCGACAGATTTCAAAGCATGCTTTGAAATCCATCCGGTGGAATCTGTCCGCCCGACATGTCTGCTGGTTAGTACACTTACCAGCAGACATGTCGTCCCCCACCGCCGCCGCCGAATGGATTGGGCGCATGCGCGGAAGTGTTTAACTTCCTGGTGCAGTGACGTGGCGGTGACGTGGCGGCGTCAATGTCACCGCCGCGTCACCGCGCCGCCCGGTGGCGGGGAATTTGATCCGATGGTGTGTACACGCCATCGGATCAAACTCCCGATCGGACATATCCGATGGAAATGGTCCGCGGACCGTTTTCATCGGATATGTCCGATCGTGTGTACGAGGCCTTAGTGTTTGGGTAGTATAGGGACAGGTCACCTATCTCTCAGGGACAGTTATAGCAACAGAGAGAGTTTTTTTAAGATGAGTAGGGAAAGGCTAGCGATCTGCCACTTCTCTTGGAAACCTCCCCACTTGGTCTTGGACTGACTAGGCCAGATAGGTATTTTAACCTTCGGTTAAAAAAAAGCCAACTTGCTTTAAATTTTAACCGATGGATTCCTAACCGATAGGTCAGAACCGATCGTTAGTAGTCACGACCATCGGTTAAAAATCCATGCATGCTCAGAATCAAGTTGACGCATGCTTGGAAGCATTGTACTTTTTTTTTTTCAGCATGTCGTTGTGTTTTACTTCACCGCATTCTGATACGATCGGTTATTTAACCGATTGTGTGTGGCCGCGACGGACCATCAGTCAGCTTCATCGTTTAATCGATGACAATGGTCCTTCAGACCGTTCTCATCGGATGGACTGATCGTGTGTTTACGTGGCTTGAGAAGAAGGATTACCTGTCCGATTTTTTACATGCGATTATATGCTGACGACTATATCTGCAGGCAGAACATAAGAGCGCTGTGGGAGTGATTCCTCCATCAAGCAATTTTCTTTCCTTCATCCTGGTAGCAGCATTTTGTCAGAAAAGTTACTTGACAATTGTGAACTTGTGTGACGCATTTAGCCAAGTTTTGTCCAGCACTTGGGCAGTATTTCATTTCATTGGCCAGAATAATAATTTATTCTGGCCATTGAAATTAATTAACACTCAAGAGCTAAACGCGCTTAGGCGTGTTTACAGGCGTTTATACCCGTATTTTCTGCCAAAACTCTGATGCTTCTGAACACAGTGACTGTTTTTTTTCCGGCCCCTAAACCCCTCTAAATGGGCTTAAAGGCAGGAAAAAATATGCCAAATGCCCCTAGGAGCAGCAGAAAAAAATGCCCAGTGTGCATGAGACCTTAAAGAAGAACCCAAATGGGGAACTTCAGCTCTAAAGAGTTTGTAAAGGTAAAAAATGTTTTCCCTAAATAGCTTCCTTTACCTTAGTTAGTGGGCGTCCTGACAGGAGTGTCAGGACGCCCACTAACACACAGTTCCTTTCTCTATCTGCAAAGTAGAGAGTGTCCTGATACTCCTGCTCGCCCCCTCCCCCCTCAAGAGGCTTTCTCCACACCAGGGAGAAAGCCTCCCATTACTGTGTGGAGTTACAGACAGAAGAACAGGAAGTGAGGATTTCTCAGAACAAATAAGGACATTTAAAAGCAAAATCGAAAGGATGAGGTAAGTGAAGGAGGACTGCACTAAGGTAAAGGAAGCTCCTGTTTGTAAAATGGAGCTTTTGATGAGGAAGGGGAGCGGTACCCAGTGTTTCTCGGGTTTACTGTTCTCACCGGCGAGCCCGGGAAATGATCCGGTGGTTCTAGCGGCTAGTGACAGAGGTGAGGAGAGACCAGATCGTTTCTCCTCACTTCTATGATCTGGGAGGACCAGAATGATGTCATGATGTCACTTTCGGTCAAGGGCAGGTGTAAATGTGTTATCAAAACTGCTGCGCAAATACTGCATGACATAAAAAGTTGCAATGATCGTCATTTTATTCTCTAGGGTCTTTGCTAAAAAAAAATGTATATTGTTTGGGCGTTTTTAGTAATTTTCTAGCAAAAACATACAGATTTTTTACTTGTAAACAAAAAGTGTCAGAAAAGGCCTGGTCCATAAAAAATAAAAGTTGGAGCTGCCACTCCCATCCAGTTTTTAAAGGTACAAGGCCCTTAACCCTTGTTCTGACATCAGTAAAATGAATTCCGATTGGCTACTGTAGTTTGCAGTTTTTGCTCTTTGCACTGATGACTGTAGATGACAGTTGGTGTTTATTTAGGGGTTCATTTATTTTTTCTGAAGCTGCACTGACGTTATTTTATGTGGCCAAATTAGACACAAATAGTCCTAAGTGGAGCTTTTTTTTTTTTTTATTAAATTGAAAATGCAAATTTTCTGGAGTGCTAATAGAAAAACTACACAAAATAAAGTACCTGTGTTCTTTTAGAGAGCACTGGTCTATTTAAGGGACATTCTGGTTTGGCTTTGGTTCCTGAACAACTTGACAGCAGCTATCAGCCAAAGTCATCAGAGCCCGGACAGAAATGCATTTGTTGCTGGTTTGTGGAATAGGGAGGGGGAGGGGCTTGTCAAGAAGAAAAGGGGAGGAGCAGAGCAAGACCTACATGCAGTGACAAAAAACCCGTGTTTGGTAGAACTTTTTATTGGCTGTTAGTTACCACTGAATTTACATGCATAAAATAACACTGGCCCTTCCGTAGACCACTTTCCAAAAGACTGTGTGTTCCCTCACCTGAGACAGCAGCCAATGAACAGTTAAAGGGGAACTCCTGGCTAGTCGCAGCATTTAGTAGTAAAAGTGAAGCTTTGTCACCTCTGATATTTGCTCCTGGACGCACCATACAGAAAAAAACAAAAACCTTTTCATCAATGTTTGGGCCTGTGGCAAGAAATGCAATCTATCTCAGAAAATGCTGAGGGGGTTCTGGACAATAAGGTAGCCATTACACACAATGAATACCATCCTGTAATGGATTGTCAAAGAGGAAAAACTTTCCCTCGGCTGCTGGAAGCATTTTTATCACTTTAATCTGAAGTCTGTTGCTTATAATGTTAAAGAGGAGGTTCCCCCTAAATATATGCTTTTCCATGTGATCCAGCATACTGGCGTCAGCACCAGTATGCTGTTTTTTTTTTTTTTTTAATGCCCCACTTACTGTCTAATCTTCAATTTTGATTTAGCTCCCCCGTGGTGGATGGCGCCTGTATAGCCTGTCACTGGTTCTGAAAATACCCGATTTAGGGCTCGGGTATTTCCGGCGCAATAGGACTCTGAGAAATACGGCGCCTGCGCAGTCAGCTCCTAGGTCTGTGCGCAGGCGCCGTATTTCTCAGAGTCCTACGGCTATGGCACGTCACGCCCTCCGAAAACAGCCGAAATAGGACTCGGAGAAATATGGCGCCTGCGCAGTCAGCACCTAGGTCTGTGCGCAGGCGCCGTATTGCGCCGGAAATACCCGAGCCCTAAATCGGGTATTTTCGGAACCAGTGACAGGCTATACAGGCGCCATCCACCGCGGGGGAGCTAAATCAAAATTGAAGATTAGACATTAAGTGGGGCATTAAAAAAAAAAAAAACAGCATACTGGCGCTGACGCCAGTATGCTGGATCACATGGAAAAAAAACTATATTTAGGGTGAACCTCCGCTTTAAGAAAACAGCAAAGTACACATACCCCATGCTGTATATTATATAATCTGCACCACAGCACTCCAATTACAGCAGATTATATGTATCTGTATCTGAGCCAAGAATGTGATTTATATTATATACAGGACCACGAAGCAGAGGACAGAATCTGGTACAGCTGTGCATAGTAACCAATCAGCTTGTTCTATTAAAGTGGAGGTCCACGCTTAAAAAAAACAAAAACAAAAAGGCTACACAAAATTTGTAAATTTTATACTTACCAGAAGTTGCTGTTATTAGGCAGATCTCCTAATCTGTCACTTCCTTATCCGCAGTGGGTCTTCTTTCTTCTCCTCGTCGTGCTGCCTCCTGGGAAATGGGGAGCAGTGTCTTCTGGGACCTTGTGTGTGTCCCAGGAGATATCCGCCAATTCACATATCACCGCGCAGCTCGCACATGCACAGTAGGGATTCGGGCAGTGAAGCCGCAACGCTTCACTTCCTGATTCCCTCACCGATAATGGCGGCGGGGTAGCCGAGACAAGAGCGATTACTCGGCTTTGGCTGCCGACATCGCGGGCACCCTAGACAGGTAAGTGTCCTTATTAAAAGTCCGCAGCTACACTGTTTGTAGCTGCTGACTTTTAATTTTTTTATTTTTTTAAGCCGGACCTCCGCTTTAAGTTTTGACAATAAGCCCCTGTTTACATCAGCACGATTTGACATGCGATGTGACAGGTCATACTGCATGTCAAATAAGACTCTATTGCCGGCAATAAGAGCGTCCAAATTGGTGCGAACGCCGACTTTGTGACGCTGCACCTATTTCCAAAAGTACCGGTAGTTCCTGCACTACTTTTGGTGACTTCGGAGGTGATTTCAATAGACATCTGTGCATGAACCCGTAAAGATGTATTTTAAGTCACCCCCAAAGTCGGACTGAAATGCAGCTTTGAAATCGTGCGAGTTCAGATGAGTGAGGACTAAAACCTAGACACTGATTAGTTACTATTAGTGTGATGTCCGGGTGATCTATTACTCAAGCGGTGCTGTCCTGGATAGCGAATATCCTAATAGTCACATAAAAAAATTAAGAAAAAAGAGGGCGAAAAGAGGGCGCACCAGCCTAGTGCATTATCCCAAGTATATTTATTGATATAAAAAAGAAATTAAAAACTACTCATGAACATGTGAAAATATATTGCTTGTACAGGCCACCTAGTCGTGGCAATCAGTCCTGAAACCGAGTACCGACAGTCTTCAGATGGCAAAGGAGAAGACATCAGGTCCTCTGCTTGCTGATGAGTTTCAAAATAAATACCTTCTTCCTTGTGGCCTAATTAGTAGCACAGCACATTGGTTGTTTGTTTAATGCATCTACGAATGTTGTCCATCTATGAATTTAGTTTATCTTCAAATATAGGCTATCCACTAATGTAGTCTATCTATAAATATAGTCCATCTCTGAATTTTGACAATTTTTGAATGTAGGCTATCTACTAGTGTAGGCTATCTATGAATGTAGTCCATCTACCAATGTAGGCTATCTATGAATGTAGTCCATCTACCAATGTAGGCTATCTATGAATGTAGTCCATCTACCAATGTAGGCTATCTATGAATGTAGTCCATCTACCAATGTAGGCTATCTATGAATGTAGTCCATCTACCAATGTAGGCTATCTATGAATGTAGTCCATCTACCAATGTAGGCTATCTATAAATGGAGTTTATCTACCAATGTGGTCCATCTACAAATGTTGTCCATCTACGAATGTTGTCCATCTATGAATTTAGTCCATCTTCAAATGTAGGCCATCCACTAATGTAGGCTATCTATGACTATAGTCCATTTACCAATGTAGGCCATCTATGAATGTAGTTTATCTACCAATGTAGTCCAACTACGAACGTTGTCCATCTATGAACTTGGTCCTTCTTCAAATGTATGCTGTCTTTGAATGTAGACCATCTAGCAATGTAGGCCATCTTTTAATGTAGTCTATCTATTATTGTAGTCCATCCATGAATGTAGCTTATCTACGACTATCTAGAAATGTAGTCCAAATATGAATGTTATCTATCTAGGAACATAGCCATAATTATATGTATGGTCAGCTTAAGAAACAAGAGTTTCAGCATTTCTGTCCTTTGTGAGAGTTATAAAGGGGCTGTAGGCCTGAAAATGTTTGCTTGCTATGATGCAGTCTGAGAGATTAAATAAACCTTTGTATGCTGCAACGATTGTTCTTTATTCATTATAATGTAGAGAAAGGGGCAGGGGGAGCAGGAGTGCTTGATGCATACTTATTTCAACCAGATGTTCTCTGGTCTGTGGCTCTGACAACTGAAATGTGTCAATTAAATAATTTAAAAAAAAATTTGTTTCAGGCCAAGTGTTTTTAAAATTTTCGGTTTCGGCACCAAAATTCGATTTGATACACCTCTAATAGCAATGATAGAGGGATGGATGGATGAATAAAGAGTAGATGAATGGAATGCGGTTCACCTCTGCAGCTCAATCTGGGCAGGATCAGGGGATGACCTCTTTCCACTGGAAGGAAAAGGGGGTGATCAAGGGGGTTAACTGTTCCCTAGGTGTGTTCTAGGGGGGTTGGGACTGACTGGAGGAGGAGACCAATTGGTTTTCCTACTTAGTATGAACTGAAATGTGTTAAAAGCTTTAATCTGTTGGTGTGAATTCAAAATGTTTAAAATTATTGATTAATTCAAACTGTCAAAAAAAAATATTGATTAATACACAGTATTCCTCTGATGGAAATCCTTGTTCAGGCACTTCCTGTTATAGGGTGACAACATTCAGTCCCTGACTCTTAGTTCTGCTCCTGCATTGTTGGCTTCTGATGAAGACTACAAGTGGCCATATGAATCCACATTATCCAGGCATTGTCCATTGGTGTCACCATCAGGAAGACCCAACCGGAGAAATGACATGCAGCCATCACTGAAGTGCACATAGACAGAGATCAGCAGCACCTAGACGCAACAAAGGGTAAAAAAAAAAAGTGCATGATGCTCTATTTTTTTCCTTCACACAGGGCCCAATGCCTAAATTCTAATTTCTCTAGGGAGGCGGAGTTGAGACCACATAGGGAAAACACAGGTTCAGAAAACTCATACTTAATACTCCTCAATGCAGCAGCACACAGCAGCAATAAAGACACCAATAAAGCCAAGACCTGTCCAAATAGTAAATAAAACATTAACAGTCTATTAAAAAATATTTTTCCTTGGGAATTGGAGTTCTCCTTTAACCCACAGGCAGAACGTAAGCATCCCTTGGTTCGGCCCTCGGCCTTTCCCCTGTGCTCTGCACTGGCAGCTTCATAAGTGCCGAATATCATAGAGGGAATTTGCATAGAAAGTGAAGTTTGCTGAGGAGTGACATGAATACAAATATACACATGTTATGTAACCAGCTGCTTTTCTGAATCCGCTGAACTCAAAAGCCATTTTAGGATTGTGCTGTGTGTATTTTGGAAGATGGCGTTCTCTTGAATATTTTAATCCATCTGTCTTCATTGCTCATATTTTGATACATTTTATACTCCCTGGCATCCGAGCTCGCCTGGCCTCGCTTTTCTAGGACACGTGTATGTTTATAATACGATTCTCGCCCTCTTTTTTGCTGCAGCTGCACAATCAGTAACGAGCAGAAGAAACCCGGCCGGGAATGGCCACGCTATGCAGGAAACATTGCACCTGCACTAAACTTGGAAAACCCTATCAGTTTTACATGTAAGAAGGCAAGTCTCTAAGAATAAGCATATTAAAAGTTCCCTCAGCTTTAGCAGAATTATACGATCCATTACACTTTCATAAAACATACTTGTTTATTCTTTTTTATTATGTGGTATTTTTGGTCACATGACGGCCAATCAACTACAAGTTATTCTCTCTCTTCAGACAATGTGTAGGCAGGTTGCCTGCTGTGTTTAGCTAGCCAGCTCAGCTGCCCAGGTCAGGAGGAAGGGGGTTAATGTTTTTGCTGCCTTCCCTGGTCATGTTCACAGGCTTTCTGTAATCCGGCCTCCCTTCCCATGACAAATAAAAGGGAAGAGGTTCAGGCCCCTAAAGAGCAGGGAGCGGGTAAAAGAACAGGCACAAGTGAATAAGCATGCTAGAACCTGTGGTCCATCTCAAGAAGGCCAACTCTTCGGGACTCTGTAATCATGGACACCTCCACTTTGGACTCTCCAACTATGGGCTACACCAGGGGTCTACAAACATTCTAACGAGGGGGCCAGTTTACTGTCCTTCAGACTTTAAGGGGGCCAGACTGTTACCATTGGGAGTAGAAAATGTCCCCACGTCAGCGGTAGGAGTTGTGCCCCATTGTTGATGTCATTGGAAGGAATTGTGCACCATTATTGGTCCCAATTGTTGGTGTGATTAGTAGGAATTGTTTCCCATCGTTGGTGTCATTGGGCCCATTTGTTGGTTTTATTGGGAGGAATTGTGCACCATCATTGGTCCCAATTGTTGGCGTCATTGGGAGGAATTGTTCCCCATTGTTGGTGTTATTGGGCCCAATTGTTGGTGTCATTGGGAGGAATTGTGCCCCATCGGTGTCATTGGGCCCAATTGTTGGTGTTATTGGGAGGAATTGTGCCCTACCTTTGGTATTACAGGGGAAAAACTATGACCTAAGGGCCAGATAAAAGCAAGCAACGGGCCGCATCTGGCCCCCGGGCCACAGTTTGGAGACCACTGGGCTACACCCTTAAGGACTTTACCTGCATAGGCATGCTAAAGCAGACGTAAACAGTGTTGGCTAGGGAAAGGACCTTTTACCCTGTTGCATAAGTTGTTTCAACTACTTTGAGCCTGGTCTGAATTAATTCAAAGGTGTGTATATTGGGTTTTGGCGTTTTCCTAAAAAGTCTGGGTCTGCAATAGCCAGAGCTTTTTTTCTGGGGGAACTTGGTGGAACTCAGTTCCACCACCTTTAGCTCAGACCCTTTGGTGCCCGCTCACCACAATCACTTGTGAACACAGAAGTCTGGTTTCTGTGTTTACAAGTGACTGCTTTGTAACCCCCTGAACTCTGCACACTGTATGTATGTATGTATGTAATGCAATTCTGGTATTTAATGCCCCTTTAAGACCCTTCTACTGTTTGTGAAATCTGAACGGGTCGTGGTTGAGTTCCTGCACCTATTTTTTGAGAAAAAAAGCTCTGGCAATAGCATTATGGGGTATGTGGGACACCACCACAAAAGATTAACTTGCAAGGTACACAAGAGGAGGTAGTTGCCATGGGTAACTGAAAGGAAGAACAGCTACATCAACCACTTGTTTGGCGTGGAACCTGGTTAGGTGACAAGTTCTTCAGTAACGGGGGAGTTGCTGCCCTGACTCCCTCCCTAGCTGCCCGTCTCCTCCAATACCTGGGAGCATACTAGCATTATGGAGATTCGAGGCCTGATCGCTAGGTATGGGAAGGGAAGTGTTAATGAGCATGCATGGAGTTATGTGCTTCAAGAGACTCCATTCTGTTACTGGGAATGAGGTAACAGAGGTACGCTGGACCGGTAGAGAGGGCAAAGGCTCTGCATGTCCCTCCTAATGCAACATACAAGGCCAACATACAACATACAAGGCCAACATACAACATACAAGGCCATTCACAACATCGCCCCCATCTACATTACCAACCTCATCTGCAGATATCGCCCAAATCATCCCCTCCGATCCTAACAGGACCTCCTGCTCTCTAGCTCCCTTGTTACCTCCTCTCATGCTCACCTTCAGGACTTCTCCAGAGCCTCTCCCATCCTCTGGAACTCCCTGTGCAGGTATGTCCGATCAGCCCCTAACCTGTCCATCTTTAGGAGATCCCTGAAAACTCATTTATTCAGGGAAGCCTATCTCACAGTTAGGAGACAACTGTCACCCTTAACAGAAAGTGCCTGTACAAAGACCTTCATGGCAGGATCACCAGGTATTATTTTAATGAAGAGACAAAGATTGCCGCTCCAGGCAGGTCTTGTTGGATGCAAATCTTCTTCTCAGGAACTAAGGGTGCTAGCAATGCACATAGCAAATAAGAAAAAAGATGATCAGGACAGCCGCACTCCAATCCAATGTTACTTTAATGTAAAAAAAATGGAAACAGGCACTACAAGTCACAGCAACTGGACCTAGGACAACTAACGTGTTTCACACTAACTTCAGTGTTTACTCATAAGTAAACACTGAAGTTAGTGTGAAACGCGTCAGTAGGTCCTAGGTTCTGTTGCTGTGACTTGTAGTGCCTGTTTTCATTTTTTTACATTAAAGTAACATTGGATTGGAGTGCGGCTGTCCTGGTCATCTTTTGTACTTATTCTTTTAATGAAAGCTGCAAATTTAAAAGGATAGAAAACAACTTTTAAAATTAAATTTTAAAGTTTATACAAGTTTTTAGTCATCGGGTTGAAATCTTCTTTATTACATTTGTTAAGACCTACTGAAAACTGTTATTTCAGAGTTGGTAGACTGATTCTTTAAACCTTCCCAGATACTTCATCCTTCCTTTTTTTTCATTACTGCTGGAGGCAGAGGAGGTTCTGCCTAAGTTCACAGTGTAGGCGATCCGTACAGGCAAGAAAGGGATTTGGAAAGCACAAGACAAAGGAGGAAATGAAAACTAAAATGAATTCATGAATAAATGCATAAAGTCAGAATGTGATTGTACTGGACTGAAACTAAGAATAAAAGAAGCCAGTGCGACTTGCATGATTCTGGGCCGGAGGGAGAAAGACAGCGTGAGAGATCACTATGAAAATGAAAGCAGCTACCAATACTAGCATATTCTGTATCAGTGATCAGCCTGTCTACGTGGATGCATTCTCTACCTCCTGCTCTCTCAGTAATCTTGTGGGCATATGATAGGCTATGTTATATTGCCCAGTCCTTGATAGCTCCTTAAAGTGGTAGTAAACACTCTTTTTTTATTTTTACCTACAAGAAAGCTTATAATAAAGTGTACCTGTAGATAAAATGAAAATCTCCAAAATGTGCATCATTTAGGAGATATTCTGGCGATCAGCAAACGGTGACGTCACCAGCGCATGCGCTCTGAAGGAACGGCATTCAGAGCTGTGTGCCGTGGCCGAGCACAGAGTGATGTCATCGTGGCTCAGCCATTCAAAAAGCTGCATCCCGCAAACTCGGAAGGAAGACTGGGTGAGGGTGGAAGCCCTGTCAGTGGTGACAGCATGCAGCTGGAGGGCTTTGTTTAAAGGTAAGTCATTCATAATGCGCTAGCATGTGGTGTGTACTAGCACATTATGATATTGCCTTTGCAAGAGGAAACCTATTTTTTTTCCAAGATTTTACTACTGCTTTAAAGTGGAGCTCCACAAATACTGCAGCTGCTGACTTTTAATAAATGGGCACTTACCCGTCCTGGAGTCCAGCGACGTCGGCAGCAGAAGACGAGCAATCGCTCTTCTCTCGGCTGCCCCCACCGACATCATCAGTGAGAGAATCAGGGGGTGGAGCTCCGCTTTAAGCTGTCCATTGACATGAAAATGTGGTGGAATATCTTGGCACGATCTCTCGACTAAATAAAAAAAAAATTCAGGCACTTGCATTATGCCGTTTACAGACAACAAATGTTCGATGTGAGCTTGTTGTCGGAAAATCTGACCATGTGTATGCTCCATCGGACATTTGCTGTTGGAATTTCCGACACAAATGTTTGAGAGCTGCTTCTCAATTTTTCCAACAACAAAAGTTCTTGTCGGAAATTCCGATCTACTGTAGCCAATTCCGATGCACAAAAATCCTACGCATGCTCGGAATCAATTTGACACATGCTCGGAATCATTGAACTTAATTTTTTCATGTTGTACGTCACCGCGTTGATGACGTTCGGAATTTCCGACAACATTTGTGAGACTGTTTGTATGCAACACAAGTTTCAGCCAACAATTGGTCGAGAAAAAAAATCCACGGTTTTGTTGTCGGAATGTTCGATCGTGTGTACGTGACATTAGAGTGATTTTTCTTGCCTTTTAAAGGTTGTCTACGATGATTAGCCATGGCTATATGACCACACACCTAATATAAAGTAGCCACCAAAACAGCCCCATTTTATGCCAAAACCCATCGAGGCATGCACACCACTTGACCCTGAAGGTATGCTGTTGGATCTGTGCTGTATTGTCCCCCTTTGTCCCCCTTTATATTGTAAAGCACTGTGCAAACTGTTGGCGCTATATAAATCCTGCATAATAATAATAAGTCCACTGTCACTGACCATTCAAGTTGCCTCTTCAAGGAACAATATGAATGCTGTGATTGACAACCATGCTTCACCTTCTCTATTGGACAAGATGTAAGGTGGAGGCTTTCAAAGAAGAATAACTGGTTCTCGATAGACAGACTTGAAAATTATTTCTAACTGCTGAACCTAACCATGCATACATAGTCCATTCGATAAAACAGTGCGGATGGATGAACCCCCCTTTGTGGCTATTCCATTCTGACAATCAGTGCCACTGGTTGTCAAAATCCTCGACTAGTGCCTGCATCTGATGCGGATGCTGTTCACCCAACAATATTCTGCCCACCTCCTTCAATTTTTCAATTAAAGGATGTCAACATGTACAAATATAGAGCGAACTTCAGCCGGTTCTTTAGTGACAGACTGAAATTTGCTCCATGTATGACCAGCTTTACACCAATGAGTTGTTTGTTACCTAAATAGTTTATATATGGCAGCAGATTCTGTAAACTTTTGCAAAGGAAAGGATTAGACCCCATACACACGACCGGTTTTCTCGGCAGAATTCAGCAAGAAACTCGATGGGAGACGTATTCTGCCGAGAAAACCTGTTGTGTGTACACTTTTTGCCGAGAAAACTGTCGAGGAACTCGTCGAGCCAAAAAGAGAGCATGTTCTCTATTTCCTCGACGGGCAATGGGAAAATTTGGCTCGACTAGTTTTTTGACAGCCGAACAAGGAACTCGACAGGGAAAACGATGTGTTTCGCCCGTCAAGTTTCTCAGTCGTGTGTACGCGGCCTTACTGTATATACTCAAGTATAAGCCGAGTTTTTCAGCACATTTTTTGTGCTGAAAATACAACCCCCCCCCCCCCCCCCTCGGCTTATACTCGAGTCACCTTTTTGCGCCTGATCTCCCAGAATTTGGGGACCCGGTACCGGCCGGCCGTGGGTTCCCTGGACCCCAAACTTGGCACACATGTAGCCTCTTTCTCTATAAGTGTGCAAAGTGTGTTGTCCGGGGACCTACATCCGGGGAGCACCGATTTTTCAAAGCCGGGCACCCCTTCCATAGACTCCCATGTTAAACGGTAATTTCTCCGCTGAATTTGGGGACCTGGTACCGGCCACTTGGCACACATGTAGCCCAATTTCTTCTCTACAAGCATGCAAGGTTTGTTGTCTGGGGAACCTACGGCTGGGGAGCAGCGATTTTTCAAACCCGGGCACCCCTTCCATAGACTCCAATGTTAAACGTTAGTCTAGTCATGCACACAGTGAGGTATGGGCACAGTAAGGCATTGGCACAGTGAGGCAAGGGCACAGTGAGGCATGCACATGGACACAGTGAGGCATGCACATGGACACAGTAAGAGACAGTGAGACACAGTGAGGCATGCAGATGGACACCCTAGGCTTATACTCGAGTCAATACGTTTTTCCATTTTTTTTTATGGTAAAATTAGGTGCCTCGGCTTATATTCGGGTGGGCTTATACTCAAGTATATACTGTACTTTAAGACACAAGATAACCCCTGTCCTAATACAGCTGATTTTGGGCAAAGCAGGAGACTATCCTGTGTCTATGGAGAACAGGCAGACACAACTTGCAGAGAAAAGTTTAAAAAAGCTTTTTTTACCATGTTTTTACCAATTCATGTCTGTCGCCTTCTCCAGAGCATTAACATGAACAATCAGAGACTCCAAGCAATTAAGGGGTCCACACATGCTCCAGCCACGGGTCACAGCAGGGAGTCCGGTGTGAATCAGGTCAGAATTTGCCTGAATTCAAACCTGAATTGGAAACAAAGACACACAGGACCCTTTCCTAATGCAGACCCTGGCCGCCCCCAAGCTGTGTGAACCAGTGTTTCATCAGATTATTAGGCCACCCGTCAGAATTTGTAATGGAAGTGATGTTTGGTCGCCGCTATCTTGCTACACCCCGCACTCGTCCACAGTAAGTCACAGGTCCGAGACGATTGCCCGGCCACAGCCGGGCACCCACAATCACGATGCTGGTGCCGTAGAGAGGAGGCGGAGACGAGCGGGGCTTCGTACACTGCATCGTTGGAACCTGGGACAGATGAGTGTCTGAATAATAATATCATTTTTTAGGCACTTGCATTTTTATGACCTTTTAAATGTTGCTGTTAAATAGCTATTAAAGGTGATCTACGACGTAGCCCACTAATGAGATCATCACTCTGCTCTCTCCTCCTCACAGTGAGCTCCAAGTGTTAGTAGACAGCACTATACAGTACAATGCCATAGAGCTTAATTTTCTCAAAACTATGTCACTCTCTCTACCAGTTTGAATGTTGCTCTGCTGACACGAAGACAGAATTTGGTATTTATAATAGCCCTGTATATAAATAATTTTTAAAGAATCAGTAACTACATTGAATGCAGCATGAAGTCCAAATTTAACATAAAATTGAGAGTGACTTTATGAGACATGGCAGAGATGTTTGTTTAAAAATTGAATGTAATGAAAATGTTCAGGAGGCTTTTTGCATAATAATTATGATGGAATTTCCATGGCGGATTTCTGTAGAATGTGGCTGTTAATTTTTAATCCAAACAGTTTTTTTTATAATATTTAATATTTCTGAAATGTAATGCTGACATCACTGCTTAGTCAGCCATATACAGTGCGCATTTACCAAACTTAATTAGAAGTTGGTTTCTGTACACTAGTTTTTAACAACACAATATGGGTTGATGTAGAACAGCCATTCAAAACTGGGGGCATTATTCCCACTGACCTCCCCTGTAATGGAGACATTATTCCCACTGACCTCCCCTGTAATTGGGACATTATTCCCACTGACCTCCCCTGTAATGGAGACAATTTGCTCCCAATTATTCCCAATTTGCTCCAACAGGAGAGAAAGGTGGAAAAGAACCCAGTATAAAGCATGGTCAAATTTGCTGCAACAGGAGAGAAAGGTGGAAAAGAACCCAGTATGAAGCATGGTCCAATTTGCTGCCAACAGGAGAGAAAGGTGGAAAAGAACCCAGTATGAAGCATGGTCCAATTTGCTCCAACAGGAGAAAAAGGCGGAAAAGAACCCAGTATGAAGCATGGTCCAATTTGTGCCAACAGGAGAGGAAAGGCAGAAAAGAACCCAGTATGAAGCATGGTCCAATTTGTGCCAACAGGAGAGAAAGGTGGAAAAGAACCCAGTATGAAGCATGGTCCAATTTGCTCCAACAGGAGAGAAAGGTAGAAAAGAACCCAGTATTAAGCATGGTCCAATTTGCTCCAACAGGAGAAAAAGGCGGAAAAGAACCCAGTATGTAGCATGGTCCAATTTGCTGAAACAGGAGAGAAAGGTGGAAAAGAACCCAGTATTAAGCATGGTCCAATTTGCTGCAACAGGAGAGAAAGGAGGAAAAGAACCCAGTATTAAGCATGGTCCAATTTGCTCCAACAGGAGAGAAAGGTGGAAAAGAACCCAGTATTAAGCATGGTCCAATTTGTGCCAACTGGAGAGAAAGGTGGAAAAGAACCCAGTTTGAAGCATGGTCCAATTTGCTCCAACAGGAGAGAAAGGTGGAAAAGAACCCAGTATTAAGCATGGTCCAATTTGCTCCAACAGGAGAAAAAGGCGGAAAAGAACCCAGTATTAAGCATGGTCCAATTTGCTGCAACAGGAGAGAAAGGAGGAAAAGAACCCAGTATTAAGCATGGTCCAATTTGCTCCAACAGGAGAGGAAGGCAGAAAATAACCCAGTATGAATCATGGTCGAATTTGTGCCAACAGGAGAGAAAGGTGGAAAAGAACCCAGTATGAAGCATGGTCCAATTTGCTGCAACAGGAGAGAAAGGTGGAAAAGAATCCAGTATGTAGCATGGTCCAATTTGCTGCAACAGGAGAGAAAGGTGGAAAAGAACCCAGTATTAAGCATGGTCCAATTTGCTGAAACAGGAGAAAAAGGCGGAAAAGAACCCAGTATGTAGCATGGTCCAATTTGCTGCAACAGGAGAGAAAGGTGGAAAAGAACCCAGTATTAAGCATGGTCCAATTTGCTCCAACAGGAGAAAAAGGCAGAAAATAACCCAGTTTGAAGCATGGTCCAATTTGTGCCAACAGGAAAGGAAGGCAGGAAAGAACCCAGTATGAAGCATGGTCCAATTTGTGCCAACAGGAGAGAAAGGCAGAAAAGAACCCAGTATGAAGCATGGTCCAATTTGTGCCAACAGAAGAGGAAGGCAGAAAAGAACCCAGTATGAAGCATGGTCCAATTTGTGCCAACAGGAGAGAAAGGCAGAAAAGAACCCAGTATTAAGCATGGTCCAATTTGCTGCAACAGGAGAGAAAGGTGGAAAAGAATCCAGTATGTAGCATGGTCCAATTTGCTCCAACAGGGGATAAAATTCCTTCTGATCCCCTAAGGAACAGGTCCAAACTCAAGGCCTGCGGGCCAAATCCGGCCCTCGCACCTCTTCTGCTGCTGCAGGAGAGCTCCAGCCCTCCTCTGGTCCTCCTTCAGACCCTTACTTCCTCTTTTCAAGCAATGCATCCAGCTGCTTCCAGCAGCAGCATAAGGAAAGGGGGGTGCATTGTGATGTAAGGGAGGGTGGGAGACTCAATTTCTGATGGTGGGGTTGCTCTTGACATCTAATGTAAGGGGGAGGGGATGCGCTGGACATCTAATCTTACAGATATAACCGGCCCTTTTGAGGGCAATCATAATGCTGATGCGGCCCACGATGAAATTGAGTTTGACACCCTGCCCTAAAGCAATTGGAGATTTCTTGGATCAAAAAATCTCTGGTGTAATATTAATAGACAGTTATATGCTGTGCATTCAGAAATGCATCCAGCTTTAAAAAAAAGAAAACATCAACTGAGCTGGCTAGAACTAATTCCTGTGGGAGTTATTCAACATTTTCTCAGCTCTTACTATGAAGAAGTTGATGCAAAACTCCCCCAGGAGACCACACTCAACAATATTACACAACAATGTAATGTTTCTGCCAGGGATCCTATATACTGTATACTATTTTCTCATCATACGGAGGATTATTCTCAGCTAAAACCAGACATTAAGGTTGTGTCTTTAATGTGACGTTATTCACCGTCTCCTTTCTCAGAAAAGGCCCTGACTCAGCTTTTTCTGTTTCCTTACGGATGACGGGCTTAGTCATCAAACCAGATATCATCCTGGAGCACCCACTGCAACATGTCAACTTTGTGCTCCGTTGAGCTTGTGCAGTCTATTTAGTGTTAGCTGAACGCTAGCCAACTACATCTACTACAAAATCCTTCACTCCAGCTATATAGTCATTGAAAAGTCATTCCATGTTTTTGAAAAAAGTCTTCTAGTATAACTGGCTACAATCTCTATATATCTTCCCACAATCCTTTACAGAGTTTAACCCTTTCATGCCTATGCCTATTTATGACATTTTATGTTTACAAGTTAAAATCCACATGTTTTGCTAGAAAATTACCTAGAACCCCCAAACATTATATATTTTTTTAGCAGAGAATCTAGAGAATAAAATGGCTATTGTTGCAATATTTTATGTCACACGGTATTTGTGCGGCGGTGTTTTAAACACAACTTTTTGGGAAAAATTTACTTTCATGAATTTTAAAAGAATGAAAAAGTAAAGTTAGCCCAATTTTTTTTGTATAATGTGAAAGATGAAGTTGCGCCGAGTAAATAGATACCAAGCATGTCACACTTTATAATTGCACGCACTCGTGGTATGGCGTCAAACTATAGTACCTAAAAATCTTCATAGGCGACGCTTTAAACGTTTTTTTTTTTACGGTTACCAGGTTAGCGGTACAGAGGAGGTCTAGTGCTAGAATTATTGCTCTCGCTCTCACGATCGTGGCGATACCTCACATGTGTGATTTGAACACCGTTTTCATATGCGGGCGTAACTTCCTTATGCGTTTTCTTTGTTGCGCAAGCTCGCGGGGCGCTTTAAAACATTTTTTTTTCATTCTTTTTTTATAATATTAAATTGTGTTTTTTTTTTTTTTTACATTTTGATTACTTTTATTGCTGTCACAAGGAATGTAAACATCCCCTGTGACAGTAATAGGTGGTGACAGGTACTCTTTATGGAGGGATCGGGTGTCTAAAAGACCCCCGGTCCCTCCTTTACACTTCAAAGTATTCAGATCGTCGAAAACGGCGATTCTGAATACTGTTTACTTTTTTAAATCCGGCACCTTTGGCAGCCGAGAAACACGGAAGTGATGTCATGACGTCGCTTCTGCGTTTACACATTGCAGACTGGATCAAAGCCGCGTACGGCTTTCATTCAGTCTGCGCCCGCACACAGGACGCGTCGGATTAAGGATCGGGTCTCCCGGTGGGACGGGAGGCCCGGTCAGAGCGGCGGCGGGGGGGATGTCCCCTCCCGCTCCTCCGGCATAACAACCGAGCGGCTTTTAGCCGCATCGTTTGTTATGTCTGGATAGCCAATCGCCGGCTCTAAACAACGGTAACCCCTGAAAGCCGAGGATGCATATCTGCGAACACTCGGTGTGAAGGGGTTAAATCTAACTAAAGCCTGGTACATGCTATCAGTTTTTCTTCTCATTCAACCCAGCAGGCTGAACAAAACAGAAACTGAGGAGCTCGAGAGAAGCTCGGTGTACTATTTGATATGCTCTATTTTTTCACTTCGTTTTTCACGTTGTCGTTTTTTACGTGGTCGTGTGTAGGCTTTAACGATGTTAAAAAAATGCGCATGCTCAGAAGCAAGTTATGAGACGGGAGCGCTTGTTCTGGTAAAACTAGCATTTGTAATGGAGATAGCACATTCGTCATGCTGTAACAGACTGAAAAGCATGAAGACTGAAAAGCGCGAATCGTCTCTCACCAAACCTTTACCAACACAAAATCAGCAAAAGCAGCCCAAAGGGTGGTGCCATCCGAATGGAACTTCCCCTTTATAGTGCCGTCATACGTGTTGTACGTCACCGCGCTTTGCTCGAGCATTTTTTGTTCACGATCGTGTGTATGCAAGGCAGGCTTGACAAGAGTCAAGTCGAGAAAAACGTTTTTTCCATGACATTAAAAACGGTCGTGTGTACGTGGCATTAGAGGATATTCCATACCCTAAAGAAGCCCAAATGGGTAAAAAAAAATCCTTGCACCAGCCGGCGGTTCAAACTGACATCTGCGTGTGTCAATGTAAAGGTAACGACACCCCCAGATCGGTTCGCAGATTGCAGTGCGAACTGTGAAATTGTGCGGAAATCAGATCACATAGGCGTGAACACCCATGCGATCTTATTCCAATGCGGACCAAAAAAAGGGTCCTGCACCATTTTGGTGCGAATGCTTGTCTATGCAGGAATGGTGCGCTTTGCAAAGGCCACCACACCGGTTATACTCCGCTGTTTCTGGACGATCGTATGGCTGAATTCGTTTCGCACAGACATGTGATCTGCACAGCAATGCGGTGCAAGTCAAATGCGATGTCTGTGATCGCACAAGTGTGAACCCAGCCTAAGGTGGTACTGGTTAGTATTATAACGTTTCTTTACCACGTTGAGTTTGCTTACTTTCTTATTACGTCATGACAGGGTCTCTTTAAAGAAAACTACTGCTAAGTGCAATATCTCCTTCCCCCGCACCAAATCCTTTTCTCCCTTATCCCTCTCCTGTCCCGCCAACTTAATCCATAACGGCTACATTCTAAGGCATTAAAAACACAGCAGTTGTCTATGCAGGAATGCTGCGCTTTGCAAAGGCCACCGCACCGATTATACGCCGCTGTTTCTGGACAAGGCTAAATCTCGGAGCGATACGTGCCAGTTGGAAGCTGCGAGACGCACAACAAAGATTCTCACCGAACATAACGAACGTGCTTGTTCTCCTTTTCATGCAGAAAATAGCTGCTTCGATTCAGCATGTGGGAATTATTTGGTGAGACATTATTTTAACCCAGAACATCAGCTTTTCTTGTTGTCTTTATTTTTTTCTAATTCAGATTTTGTTCTCTCAAAGTGAAGTTTTTTTGGGGAGGGTTTGTGGATTTTTTTAGAATGAAAACGGCACCAAAAAATTAACCACTTGAAGACTTTTTCTGGCACTTTTTGTTTACAAGTATAAATCAGTATTTTTTGCCAGAACATTATATATATATATATATATATATATATATATATTATATATATATATATATATATAAAAAAAAATTCGCAGAGACCCTAGGGAATAAAATGGCAATTATTGCAATTTTTTGTTATACGGTATTTGTCCGGTATCAGGTAAAGCTTAAAGGGGTTGTAAAGGTAAACGTTGTTTCACCTTAATGCATTCTATGCATTAAGGTGAAAAAACTTCCTCCCCAGCCCCCCCCCCCCCCCGTTTACTTACCTGACCCCTCGAAAGTCCCGTGCCGTGAACACGCTGGCATCTTGGCCGGCTTGCCGGCTCATTCATTGGTCGATTGAAGCAGCGCAGCCATTGGCTCGCGCTGCTGTTAATCACAACCACTGGCGCAGTGATACAGTGTGTGGTTATGGCCGTCGGCTGTACCACGGGAGCGTGCCAGCAGGGACTCCACACCATGCGAGCTCTCTCGCATGAATGTGTGGAGTTCTTGCGGGGAGGACCAGAGACAGCCGCTGAGGTACACCAGAAGACGTGGATCAGGGCCACAATGTGAAAAATGAGCTGCACAGTGGAGGTAAGTATAACGTTTGTTTTTTTTTTTAAATAAAAAATTCCTTTATAAACCCTTTAATATACATGGGACGTTTGAGGACCTCTCCTGAACGCTGCAACATTACAGCTAGCAACCGACCGTTTAAAATGTCCGAGCGTCCGTTTCAATGGTCAGAAATGTATCCCCATTCAAAACGCTTATAAACGTGAGATACCACGTTTAGACACATTTGCACGCTGTTAATTCCTGTACACACGGTCAGAATTTCCGATGGAAAAAGTCTGATGGGAGCTTTTCATTGGATATTCCGACCGTGTATATGCCCCATCAGACTTTTCCCTTTGGAATTTCCTACGGACTTAGATAGAGAGCAGGATCTCTATTTTTCGGTCGGAAAAACCCATTCAGGTTACATCAGTTTGCCAATCCATCCTTCAGTTCACATCCTTTTTTAATGTCTTTTTTTTATTCATATTTGACAAAAGTATAGATGAAAAAAAAAAATCTTGCCTAAAAATTGACCTTAACTAAATGGGCGTAAACAGAAGACATCCATTTTGTTTTTCTGCAAACATAAACAGACATGGATGTAAGCGGATGTATGTCTGTTTATATCCGCTTGCTCATAGACATACATTGTGGTTCAATATCTGTCTGAAGAACTAAACAGACGGGTCCAGATTGAACGCAATAAACACAATGCTGGTGATATTCAGTGCTGGTTTTAAAAATTAAACTTTATTTACACCTTATTTTGTTTTTTTGTGGGATGAGTTAGCACCTTCCTCAGGTTTTCACTGCGGTTTCCCTCCTGGGAAGGTGGACACTGTTCACCTAACATTCCACTACAAAATGGGAGCAAACTTCCCGCCAAATAGTCCAATCCTGAGGCAGTGCAGGTGACAACACAGTTGGCTCTGACCGGTTGCTGTGGACAAAGCTGCATTTCGCCTCAGTTCTCTACCAGTAGGCCTCAATGCTTCTGACAGTCTCCTACGTCCAGTGATTTGCGATGAGAAAAAAAATACGGTCCAAAAAAATAAATGGTTGAGAGGCGAGGCGGTTTGAGCATCGCTTCCATCACAAACAGTTTGCTTGCATACTGAAGAAGTTCACGTGAGGTGATAAAAACGGTTCTCCAAAATTCTGGCACTGGACGATTTTTCCCTTCATCCACACTCGGTGCGGAGAAATTCACTTCACTTTTTGGAAGCGGGCCTCCTGGCACTATTCAGCCACAATTTTTTTTTTTTTTACTGAATTACAGTTTCTAAAACAGACACTTTCTTCACAAGCCCAGTAATGACCAATTAGGAGGATTTAGAAATGGACAGCTTTCGCTTAAAGGAAAATTGACCTTCAGAAATGTCCTAGCTTAACCACTTGACCTCCGAAAAATGTTACCCCCTTCATAACTAGAAGATTTTTTGTTATTCGGCACTGTGCTACTTTCATGCAACACTGTACGCAAATTAAAATGTTATTATTATTATACAGAATTGATATAATGTTAACAGTACAGTTACATTACAAATCAATACAGGAGGAATCAGAAGGCTCTGGTCATTTAGAATCTAAATATTTTTTTTTCACACAAATAGAGCTTTCTTTTCGTGGTATTTGATCACCACTGAGTTGTTGTGTTTTTAATATATATATATATAACGAGAAAAATACAATTTAAAAAAAAAAAAAACATCTTTTACTTTCCGCTATTAAACATATTAAAAAAAATCATATCTTTTTATGAATTTAGGCCAAAATGTATTCTGCTACATGTCTTTAGTAAAAAAAAAAAAATCCCAATAAGAGCCGGTTCACACTGGGGCGACTCGTCAGGCGGCTCAGCCGCCTGACAAGTCGCGTCCCATTCAATGCTATGGAACCATTCTAATAGGAGCGATGCAAGTTGCTCCGACTTAGAAAGAGGTTCCTGTACGACTTCGGGGGCGGCTCGAGGCGACCTGCATTGATTCTCTATACAGAAGTCATTTTGCTGGTCGCCTCTGAAGTCATCCTCAGGACGACTTGCAGAGCCGCCTCCGGAGTCGTGCCGTGGGAGTGTGAACCGACTCTAAGTGTATATTATTTGATTTGCATGAAAGGTATAGCATCTGGTAAAGATACTGCAATTTTTATTTATTTATTTATACATTTTTTACACTAGCAATGGTGGTGATCAGCGGGGTACACTAACTGACACTGACATCAATAGTGACACTTATACAAGGATCAGTGCTGATACTATACACTGTCACTGTACTAATGACTGGGAAGGGGTTAACATCTAGGGGCCATCAAGGGGTTAAATGTGTGCCTATCAATGTTTACTATGTGGGGTATGTGCTGCTTTTACTAAGCGATCTTGCTGTGTTTTTCCCTGCTTTGCAAAGATTAAAAAAACAGCAAGATCGCCTGTCAGTATTCAGAGCTCTGTGTTGTTTGCAACACAGAGCTCCCTTCCCTGAATGACGGGGCTGATCAGCATGTCCCGACGATCAATCATTGGCTGAGACCCGCTGATCAGCTTGGGCTGTAACAAATCGCAGCACAGCTGGGGCAGCGGGCCCCTACTTGGAAGCGTTGATCACATATCAGATACGTGATTCAGTGCAGAGCTGCTGCCCTACAGCAGCATATCTGCGTGAGGAGCGGTCGGCAAGTGGTTAAAACATAAGCTTAAGTTAACCATGATAATTTAGCATTTTAAGTGACTCACTCAAACATGGCGTATCTGCTTAAGCTGCACTGATGGGCACTGATGAGGTGACACTTGTGGGCACTAATAAGGAGGGACTGGTGGGCGCTGATGAGGCTGCGCTGATAAGTAGTACTGATGGGTAATGATAGGTGGCACTAATAGGCGGTAATGATGGCCACTGATAGGCAGCACTGATGGGCACTGGTAGGTTGCACTGATAGGTGTTACTGATGGGCACTGATTGGCACTTATTGGAAGCAATGGTGGGCATAGATTGGCAGCACTGGTGGAACTGCACTGATCATCATGAGACTGATAATCAGTGCCTTGATTATCAGTGTACCTGTCGCTTTTAGAGACGCCTGTTATCGGCTTTCCTCACGCTGTCAACATGAGGAAATGAGAGCGAATAACTGGCTTCTGTTTACATTTGTGATCAGCTGTGATTGGACACAGCTGATCACCTGGTAAAGACCCGTTAATTAGCTCTTTACCACAAATGCTGCCCACGCCCTGCTAAAGGGGCGTGATCACAGGATGACATCATATGACATTGTCCCAGAAATAGTCGCCTGGGTTGTAGCTGTCATTCGTCTATAGCATGGTCAGCAAGTGGTTAAAGCAGAGCTAAAACCTCCAATCCTTTACAACCATGGAAGCTACCATCTTAGTCTGTTTGATGTGCATTTACTATGGTGCTGCACATCAGCTATGACACCAGCCATTTGATGACTTGATAGTTTGGGTGAGAGCTGGCATAAGCAGAATAGAATAGAGTTTTTGAGCAGTTTCGGCGTTTTGCGTTTTTTATTGTTTTTTCCCGTCAAAAAACAACACTTTGAACCAGGGGTCAAGTCCTGGGGAAAAAAGTGTGGGAACTCCCACCCAAGATCCGATCCCCCACCAAAAAAAAAGTTATACGCTCATATGCATAATTACTAAACCGCATGTTTTTTTTTTTTCGATCCACTGTACCTTAGAAGTAAGTTCTTTTTAAATCCCTCGATAACTCATGGCAGACCGCCGCAATGTCTCCTGGGAACAATGACAAAAGCTCCTAGGAGATATTGCGGCATCGAGGAAGTGACGGAACACTACCTGATGAATCCATATACAGGAAGCAGCCAGTAACATAAAGGATTACTAAGGTTCGCCTGCCCCTGACAGTGACTCAAGCTGGGCATCACCGCTTAGTAAAGGATTGGCTCGGGCGGTTCGGCTAGCTTTAGTCCTGCAAAGGGAACTGAAATCCTGCTGTGAAAAAAGTGCAGGAACTCCGTTCCCACGCGTTCCCGCAGGACTTGAGCCCTGCTTTGAACGCAAATTTCGGGCATTCAGAAAAAAGCCAATAAAATCCAAAGCTCATTAACACTAAACAAAAATGCCCAGGTGTGCATGGGCACATCGGCTAACATAGAGTTCAGTTTATGGGGTTTAAAAAAAAAAAAAGCCAAAATGCCAATAAACTGCAGATTATCAGCTTCGGTGTGCATGGAGCCTAATGCCGCATACACACGATCATTTTTCAGCATGAAAAAAAAACGTTGTTTTTCAGCATGTCCAAAAAAAACTATGTTTTTCCAACTTCATTATTAAAAACGACGTTGCCCATACACCATCGTTTTTAAAAAATGATGAACAAAGCGCGGTGACGTACAACACGTACGACGGCACTATAAAGGGGAAGTTCTATTCGCCTTTGGGCTGCTTTAGCTGATTCCGTGTTAGCAAAAGACCATTCACGCTTTCCTGTATGTTACAGCGTGATGAATGTGCTTACTCCATTATGAACGGTAGTTTTACCAGAACGAGCGCTCCCGTCTCATAACTTGCTTCTGAGCATGCGCGGGTTTAAAACGTCGTTTTAGCCCACATACGATAATTTTTTACAACCCGAAAAACGACATAGTTTAAAACAATGTTAAAAAATGCAGCATGTTTGAATTTTTTTTTTTTGTCGTTTTACAGAACCTGAAAAATGATGTGAAGCCCACACACGATCATTTTGACGTTTTTGAAAAACAACGTTTTTTTCATGCTGAAAAATGATCGTGTGTATGCGGCATAACTGTAACAGTTATTATTCAGGGCATGCTATGAATGTAACTGTTTCGAGAAAGTTACATTGAAATTTAGTTCCCTTTACTGTTTTCCAAAAAAGTTACCGTACATTCAAGGCAAGAATTTAATGATAGCCATTACAGTTATTAGTCTGATTACATAAAGGCTCCTTTCACACAGAGTGGAGTCGGCTCTGATTGGCAGGAAATCTGTAAGCAGATCCTTTGCTTAATCAGAGTTTTTAACATCTGTGCCCATCCAGTTTGTGCCCTGAGGACACAATTGGACCCCTGACATCTCTATGGGTGGCTAGATGCAAACAAACTCTGTTGTCTGTTTACATCAGACTTTCTCTGATCCATTACGTTTAGGTCCGGACACAGTTCTTTTTGGGTGTTTTTTTCTGAACCTGGAGGTAGACATGTGTAAATGGACACAAGTTTGTTTACAGCCGCCTGTCCATAAAGCTGCAAGAAGCTTCCGATCAGGTACAAAAGGGGTGTCAAACTCAATTTCATTGTGGGCTGCATTAGCATTATGATTGCCCTCAAAAGGGCCGGTTGTATCTGTTAGATTCGATGTCCAGCGCATCCCCTTCCCTTACATTAGATGTCAAGAGCCACCCCACTATCAAAAGTTGAGTCTCCCACCCTCCCTTACATCACAGTGCACCCCCCTTTCTTTATGCTGCTGCTGGGAAGAAGCTGGATGCATTGCTTGATAGCAGAAAGTAAGGGTCTGGAGGAGGGCTGGAGCTCTCCTGCAGTTACAGGAGAGGTGCGAGGGCCACCTGAAATGGCCGGGAGGGCCGGATTCGGTCCGCGGGCCTTGTGTTTGACACCTGTGAGGTACAACAATAAGTTGAAGGAAAGAAAATTGCTTGATTCCCCCATCAACACAATAAGCGTTGATGGGTAATCCCTCCTGCGGCACTATTGTGTTCTGCCGGCAGGGAGCATGGGGAGCCTTTCCCACAGAATATGATGAGCAGGTGGTGATGGAGTAAAAGGAGTCCCCTGCCTGGCTGTGAGAGACAACCCCCTCATGTAGCATATGTCAGGTGGCCCAGGCCCTCATGTCTCATGGGCACCAGGTGGTCAATGGACTTCTGGAGCTTCTATCTAAAGCATAGGCCTATGTGAGAGTACTACAGGCCGGAAGGGGTTAATGTGTACAAGACGATGTGGAAGACAAGCATCAATGGACATACAGGATGTATTTCGGGCTGAACACAGGCGTGATGCCCTGAGACCCTGTATATTAAGGCAGAGCCCCGCTGCAATTGTTGGCCATGTGAAAACACTATTTTGAAGGTCCATAGCGTGCTGGAGATCTATACTTGTATTTGTGTTAATACAGTTCCCAGCTGGTAGTTGCTACAGCACTAGGGTGACCACATTTCCAAACTACAATTCAGGGACACCCCCCCTTCCCAAAAATCAGCTTGTGTTATAACAAATCACAGAACAGTGATTGGACACAAGAGGTGGGATTTATAATTTCTCCAATCACAAACAGGGGGCAGGGATTGTGCTCCTCCAGGCATTCCCGGCCAGGACAAGTACTGTCAGTGAGTAAAGCAATGATGTGGCAACCTTTTTTGGGGGCATCAGATTGTCCCGGGGGGTGGCTGTGTCAGTTTAATTCCGGGACATTGTATTGTCCTGGAATGAAGGTGCCCGTGACAGACCTGCAAAATGCGTGACTGTCCCGGGCAATCCGGGACACTTGGTCACCCTATACAGCACCCACCTCCATAAAGTTATCTCCAGGAACAGGTGTGATAGGAATATTCTACTTGGGGAAAAAAGTTGAGCTTTTTTGGTGTGACCATGCATATTTCGATGCTCCATAGACTTCAATCAAAGAGCATGAAAAACACATAAAAACGCATAAGAAAAGCATGAAAATGTAGACGCATAAGTGTGGAGCTGGTCTTAGTAAATGTTCTAATGTTGACTGTATCCCTACTGCACACCATTCCCCTAACTTCCTGTCTTGATGACCACTGTGAGGCGGCGTACACACGACCGAGGTTCTCGCTGGAGACCTCGGCCGTGTGTACGCTCCTGGCTCGCCCGCCCGTCGGGAATCCCGTCGAGCGAAAAGAGAGCACGGTCTCTTTTTGCTCGACGGCCCGCCTGGATGAATGGCTGGTTGCCATTCCCGACGGGCGGGTCGCCGATTTCGACGGCCGGCAGAGAACCTCGACGGGCGGAACGATGTGTTCTGCCCGTCAAGGTTCTCTGCCGTGTGTACGCGGCTTAATAGGGACAGGGGGTGCGGATTCTTTTTTAAATAGATTTACCAAAACTGGAGCACTCAGAATCTGGTGCAGTTGTGCATGATAGCCAATCAGCTTCTAACTTCAGCTTGTTCAGCTAAGCTTTGACAATAAAACCTGGCAGCTGATTGGTTTCTATGTAGGGTTGCACCAAATGTTGCACTCTCCAATTCTAGTAAATAACCCCCTTTGCCTGAATCACAAGGCTGACCACAAAAAAAAAAACTTTCTTTGCTAAAGCAGCTCCCATATTTGTTTTCCTGGAGTTTGCCTTTAAGTGGTTAGAACTATTCAATGCCGAATCCTTGTTGTATCTAAAATAGCACAGTAAACCAAAAGCCCGGAGGACAGAAAATGGCTCGAAATCGGATATTACTCTGTGAATTCATAAATACAGAGTCTTTGGCTTCTAGTGGAAAAATTACTGCGTGTTCAGCTGGATTTAAAATCCTGTAATCTTAAAAATGTAAAATTTCAATAAAAGTGATGCTAAAACTGGCCCATGGAGGAATGTAGAGGATTGCTGGCAGGGGGGTAAAGGCTGAATTTTCAGGACCCCCATCTTTGGAGTTCATTTTCCTTATATTGCACTCTCCTTGGGGTTATAAGAAGAATGTATTTTTAAGGGGGGTAGACGGCCTGCAGCAGAGTCCTGCCTGGCACAGCAGTAATGTCTCCACTGGGATCATAAATACTAATAAAAACCCTTTATGGAGTCTGATCCCTCTCTAGCTTTTAAAGTAGAACCAAAGTCGGGGGTAGTTGTGTGCAATCAAGGAGAATAGGCAGAGCGTAAAAGATCCAACATTTCTCCGCTGCATCTAAAAATAAAGACCCGTTCTGCAGCCAAAGCCTTGCAGCAATCACAACATGTATACAAAGGGGCATAAAGGGTAAGTTCACTTTTTCACACAAAAAATAAATAAAAGGTAAACTTATTGCAAATATCTTGGTCACACCAAGCTGCACATAGCGGCTGCGATTCCTTTTGCTGCTGCAGATACATACACAGCTTCGGAGTGAGTGTCCATCATAATGCAATGCCAAAGATGCATTGGTTGATGCAGCCACCTGACTGTGCTGGCAAATGAGAAGCGGATCTGCTGCTTCTGGTTGGCACCGGCCCAAATAGGGCTAGGTGCCACGGACTAGCTGAGGAGATGGGACGGTCAGGAAAGGGGTTAAATGAGTCTCTCCCCTCTTGAGTTCCCCCCTCCTTCCCCCTCCCTCTGGGAGGGTGGTGCTCTGACAGATAGAGCCAATTAAAGATGCCCAGGGGGGAGGTATTTGGGGTGGGCATGTGACCAAGGCTTCAAGGTGGGTTTCCCTCCCACCTTCTTCCTCTTACCCGCAGCAGCCTCCCAGCAAGTGAGCTCCTTACCTTCCTTGGCTGTGTCATGGCTGAAGACCTGCTGGGTTTGATCCGGGAGCGGATGCGGTCCGATGGAGGCTTCCTGGCTCGCATCGCCGCCGACCTGGGGGTGCCTGGACCGTTCCCCTCGCCGTGCCCAACTGTGGATGACCAGGTAAGGGGTCGGCAGGCCCCTCGTAGGGCCACCCGACCGCCTGTAAGGCTGAGTCCCAGTCCCCCTAAGGCTTCACAGCGGCGCAGAGGCACCGCTGTATCTGTTGCTGGAAGGGGGGGGAAAGGGGCGGGGCCAAATCGCGGGCTGCCGCGGTAGCCCCGCCCCCTTTCTCTTCTGCTCCTCGTGTGTCTGCACAGAGTGTGTGCCTCTCCCCCTCCCTGTACTCCATCATGGGTAATGCTAATGTGCATGTTTCCAGCTCCTCGAGTAGCGAGGAGGCTGGCTTAGCTGCAGACATCCCTCCGCCCCTGCCCCCACTGTAGATGTCCCTGCTACTGACTTAGCAGTGAATGTACAAGCCCATCCTGCCATGCCGCTCGCAACCCCCCCAGGCACCTGTGGATGCGGATGCTGAGGAAGATATAGTGTGTCCTTCTCCTCACCTGAACACCTCCGCTGTCCCCCCCCCAACGCCCCCCCCCCCCCCCTCCTGCGAGTTTCAGGAGCGATCGGTCCCGTAGACGGGACATGCGGTCGGACTCCAGGTCCTCTTCGCGTAGTTCTGGGCGTCATGGGCGGTACAGCAGAAGCCGTCGCCGCAGATCCCCTAGGCGTCACAGCAGACACTGGCGTAGATCCAGATCCTCCCGCTGGGGGTCACCATCCTCCTCTGGCAGCTCCTCCAGGAGCCGATCCAGGGTCCGCGAGGGTCGGCTTAGGTCTAGACAGGGTTCATCGAGGCGCTCCAGGCGGCCTTCTCACGCGGACCAGCCGTCCGGCGTGCCTGCTTCCTCTGTGGCTCCCGTGGCCACGACGGTTTCGGTGGCTCCATCGTCAGTGCCGGTTTTCCTTCCGCCTGTTCCCACATCCGCTCCTTCGGGATTGTCAGCTGCGATACCTCCAGTGATCCCTCCTCCTCCTCCATCTTCGGCAGTAACTGGTGAGTTTGGACTTCGCAGGGGCCTGGGGGCCGGGGGGTGGGACGCATGCTTTGGTACCGGCTTTAAAAGCATTATTGTCGCAGCTGGAGCCCGGCTCCCAGGGGGCGGTTACGCCTCCTGCGGGCAGGCGTCCTCTGTCTCCGCCAAGGGCCGGTGTACACAAGGAGTCCTTTTTCTGTGGGATTAGCCCGTTAGGATCACACGTTACTGAAGACATCAAACAAAAAATTTGGGGAAAATAAGTACATAGATATATGGTCTTTGGTTTCAGCTGATCAGCATACCATTGATAAGGAGCGCAAGCCCTATACTGACAGGTCATTTGAGCGTAGGCCCCCGGGTTGCCAGGACGATAGGTAACTGGTTGCAGGCTTTTGCCGTGCTGGGTGGTATTATGGGGGAAAAACACCCCGGGCGCTGTTCGGAGCTCTTCGTCTATTTGGACTCAGTATACAACGCCTATAAGTCCCATGGCGGCAGCGCTTGGTGGAAATATGACGAAGAGTTCAGAAGACGCTTGGCGTTGCAAACCGAGGTGGGTTGGGGCTGCAAGGCGACGGATGTCTGGCTGCGGCTTATGATGGCGCAGAGGCAGACTCCCTTTCTTGGCGGGGCCGCTGCCTCCTCAGCAAGTCAGCAGGGCGCAGCGGCCACAAAGAGACCCGGAACATGCTGGCTCTTTAACGAGGGTCATTGCAAGTTCTTCGGGTTGTGCAAGTTCAAGCACGAGTGCTCCTCTTGTGGTGGCGCCCACGGGGCAGTTCGCTGCCCCCGCGGTGCAAAACCGGTGCATAGGGGTACAGGGCCTGTTGAAGGGATAGACGCCGGTGAGCGTGGAAGAGATGCTCCCCTGGCTAGAGCGTTACCCCAATAGGTCGGAGGCTGAGCAGTTGCGCATAGGTTTTTTGTACGGTTTTCTTATCCCCTTCATTCCCTAAGATTCGCACCAACTGGTGGCAATTTGCAATCGGCTGCGCTTTACCCGGATGCCCTGCGGGACAAGGTTAGTAAAGAGGTTAATTTGGGTCGCATTGAGGGTCCATTTTCATCCCCACCATTTCCTAACTTGAGGAGGGTTTCTCCTTTGGGAGTGGTCCCCAAGAAGGAGAGCGGTAAGTTTCGGTTAATTCACCATTTATCTTATCCCAGGGGCTCATCGGTTAACGACGGCATCTCAAAGGATGAGGCGTCTGTTTCCTATGTCTCCTTCGATAAGGCTGTGTTGTGTTGTCGACGGGCCGGCAGAGGTGCCATGATGGCTAAAACTGACATTGAATCGGCTTTTAGGCTGCTGCGCGGTGCACCCGGATTGCTACCACCTTCTGGGTTGCTGTGTGGATGGCCTCTTCTATTATAACACTTGTTTGCCTATGGGCTGCTCCATATCGAGCCACTATTTCGAAATGTTCAGTTCCTTTTTGGAATGGGTGGTACGATGTGCAACGGGTTGTAGATCCATCATTCATTATTTGGATGATTTTCTGATAGTAGCCCGGCCGAATCTTCTCAGTGTCAATTTTTGCTGGATTTTTTCTGTGCTGTGATGAGCAGGTTCGGGGGTCCGCTTTGCGCAGAAAAACGGAGGGCCCAATCACCAGGCTGTCCTTTCTGGGCATTGAAATCGATTCCCTTGAGATGGTCTTTCGGTTACCAGCAGATAAGCTCGGAAAGCTATTAGGCTTGATCGAGAGGTTTTGTGAAGTTCAAAAAGTTACTCTGCGGCAATCGCATCCGACTGACTTGTTCCCTAAAAAGCGGACCTGTCAGTGTGGCGGCGTCTTTTGGGCACATACAACGGCGCGCACGTGTTTCCTGTCGGTCGAAATAGGCAATCAGGAATTGTCTCTTTTCACTGATGCGGCTGGTTCGGGAGGGTACGGCGCGATTCTCGGGGCGAGCTGGAGCGCGGAATCATGGCCACTAGAGTGGCAGGTGCAGGGGTTATGTCGCAACCTGACTCTCCTTGAGCTTTTTCCCATCGTCGTGGCGGTTGAACTTTGGGGGGAGCAGCTCAGGGACAAGAAGGTATGCTTCTGGACCGACAATAGCAGTGTGGTGCATTGCATCAACGGTCTGTCTTCCTCTTCGCTGCCGGTTCTGGCCCTACTCCGTCATCTGGTGCTCAGATGCCTGGAGTATAATATCTGGTTCAGATCTCGTCATGTCCCAGGTGTTGATAACGTTATCGCTGACTTATTGTCTCGTTCTCGTTTCCAGGAGTTCCGGTCTCTTTGCCGGGGTGCGGATCAGGAAGGCCTGCCTTGCCCGAAGTCCCTATGGACCCTGGTGTCAGGACTTTGATGCCCTCATTGCTGCTTCGGTGACTCCGGCTACCTGGTCCAATCATGGTAGGCGTGGAATGCCTGGTGGGGGGTGGCGGGCGGCAGGGACGTGGCTTCCTGTGGGAATTTACGTTTTTCAGGTTACGGTGGACTATTTGTTGAGTTTGGAGCTTTCTGGTTGTTCCGCCGCGGTGGCTCAACGCCGCATGGGGGGGGTTGGTTTTTCACTTAAAGCTGCACGGGGTGGCAGGACTGCACGAAGCATTTCGGTATCCTGCAGGCATTAAAGGGTTGGCGGAAAAGGCCAGGGAAAAAGGACGCTAGGCGTCCGGTTTTCCTTTGCCTTGCTGAACTCCCTTGTCGGGGCTACGGTTACGGTGTGTTCCTCTCCTTACGAAGGGCTTTCTTTTTCTACTGCGTTTTTGCCTGGCTTTTTCGGAGCGTTACGGATAAGCGAGCTAGTGGCGTCCGCGACTACGGGTCCTGGGGGCCTTTTCAGGGATGACGTCCTACTGACTAACGGTGTGTTGCAGGTTCGGGTGAGAAGGTCTAAAACGGACCAGCTGGGAAAAGGTTCTTGGTTGCGCCTTGGGGCAGGTGGGGCACACTTTGTCCAGTTGCAATGGTAACAGAGTTCCTAAAGGTGAGTCCTGGTGGGGAAAAGTTTTTGGTGCATGCTTCGGGGCCCCCTTTACACGGTACCCAGTTCAGTTCGGTTTTCAAACGCTGCCTTGTGGCTGCCGGGTTTTCAGCGAACGATTTTGGCACACATTCATTCAGAATTGGTGCTGTACTACGGAAGCGGCTAGGGCCGGGCTAGCAATGGGTGACATTCAAAGAATTGGTCGGTAGAAGTCGGGGTGCTATGCAGGTTATGTTCGCCCGGAATTGCTGCTATAATGAGTTTTCCCCCTTTTTCAGGTCCTCGTGCGCCGGTGGTGCACATTCTGGGCCATTCATATATCCATCGGGCCGCGCAGAGGGCCATCTGTCGGCCGCGGCGGCAGGTCCCTGGGATTTCCAGTGGAGGTTCATTGGAGAGGTATTGGGGGTCTCTCCTGGTCTCGGATATTGATGGAAGCCTTTCAGATTGGCGGAGTATCTCGGTCGCGGTGGTGTTGGTAATCCATGCAGGGGGGAACGATATTCGCTCCCTGCGGCGGGTTCGGAGATCATTACCCTAATGAGAATGGATTTGGAGAGAATGGTGTTTCTTTTTTCGGAAATCATGTTGGTTTGGTCCGAAATTGTCCCTCGGGTCACCGGGCAGGAGGATAGGGATGCGGCTGCAATTGAGAGAGCTCAGCAGAACAATTAACGCCCGCATGTCCCGGTATGTCAGGGCCAGGTCAGGGGTAGTGGTGAGGCACAGGCAGCTGGAAGGGGACAATAGGCGGTAATCTAATGGGTCAGGATGGGGTCCATCTTAATGATATCGGGCTCGATATCTTTTTGTCTGGCCTTCAGGATGGCATTGAACAGGCCCTTTACATTAGGGGTGGGGGTCGGAGCCCAGTTTGAGGGGCTTGTGCTCCTCCTGTGGCGGTAATATTAATGAAGGAACGGGGAAGGCTATTATGCCCGTCGGTTTTAGGCGGCGGCGGCTGGCTGGTTGCTTCCCCCTTGTAATCTTACCATGAGATGGTACTAAAGGTTTACAGATGTTTATGGTTAAGAAAAAAATAAAGCTGTGGCCGACCCTACGTCCATTCAAGGATAACATGTTGTCCGAGTCTTTATTTTATGGGTTAAGGGGTGAGACGAACACATGGGTACGGGTTAATGGGTTGTTCAGGTAGTCTGGTTGGCACCGGCCCAAATAGGGCTAGGTGCCACGGACTAGCTGAGGAGATGGGACGGTCAGGAAAGGGGTGTAAAATGAGTCTCTCCCCTCTTGAGTTCCCCCCTCCTTCCCCCTCCCTCTGGAGGGTGGTGCTCTGACAGATGAGAGCCAATTAATGGATGCCCAGGGGGGAGGTATTTGGGGGTGGGCATGTGACCAAGGCTTTACAGGGTGAGGTTTCCCTCCCACCTTCTTCCTCTTACCCGCAGCAGCCTCACAGCAAGTGAGCTCCCACCCTCCCGCCCTTTTTTTCCTGTATTATTACACGGTTTCAGGTGTTTATAAAAAAAAAAAAAAAAAAAAAAAAAAAAAAAAAAAAAAAGAGGATCGAATTTAATAAAGTTATAAAAAAAAAAAAAAAAAAAAAAAAAATTGGTCAAGCGAGTTTTGTACTGAGGAGTGTATGACGGTGGTTATTGCTGTATTTCATTACAATTTTAAGGTTTTGGTTTTACAGGCATTGTTTGTTCACGTTATGATGTGAGATATTTATTGTTAAGTCACAGCTGGCGGTAATATTAATGAAGGAACGGGGGAAGGCTATTATGCCCGTCGGTTTAGGCCGGCGGCTGGCTGGTTGCTTCCCCCTTGTAATCTTACCATGAGATGGTACTAAAGGTTTACAGATGTTTTATGGTTAAAGAAAAAAATAAAGCTGTGGCCGACCCCTACGTCCATTCAAGGATAACATGTTGTCCGAGTCTTTATTTTATGGTTAAGGGGTGAGACGAACACATGGGTACGGGTTAATGGGTTGTTCAGGTAGTCTTATCCCAGTAGAAGGAAGTGCTTTTCAATAGTCAGCATGGTCACTCTGACCAATGAGCACTTTGAGTATTATGATGGATAATCATTGCGGGACTATGTATTGCAGTGTACAGACCACTACACTGGATTCATGGGGCATCGCTACCTCTATGTACAGCAGGGTTCTGAGAGGCAGGCAAGATATTTGGAGATAGTTCATTTTAATTTTTCATGAAAAGGTGAACTTTAAAATGAATGCCCTGTACACACAAGCGGAATTCCTGTCGGAAAAAAATTGGATGTTTTTTCCGACGGAATTCCGCTCAAGCCTGCCTTGCATACACATGGCAGTGCCGATCCTGACCTCCCTAGGGGCCCTAAGCAAAATTACATGTCACATTAAAGTTGAGAGCCAGGGTAGGGGGTGTTCTTCTGTCGGAAATTACATCTTGCATTAAAGCGGGGGTTCCGACTTCTTACCTCTTCTCCCATGCAGCCAGCGAATTAAGAGGTGAGGGGCCAAAAACTTCTCACCAGGGGCCTCTAGCAATTTGGGGGGCCCTCCGCAGCTTTGCGGGGCCCTAAGCAGCTTGCATAGTGAGCCTATAGGGCAGATCGTCCCTGCACACGGTCACACAAAAGTTCGGTGAACTTTTGACTGCCAAGAACGCAGTGACGTAAAAGACTACGACGAGCCGAGAAAATTAAGTTCTATGCTTCTGAACATGCGTTGATTTGTTTCTGAGCATGCGTTGTAATTTTGTGAGTCAGAATTTGTACACACGATAGGAAATTCCGAGGGGAGAATAGAGAACCTGCTCTCTATCTTTTTCCAGCAGTTTGTCCATTGGAAAAAGTCTGATGGAGCATACACACAATCACTTCACTACACTTCAGACAACACTGGCCCCTCATTATACTTATCTGGCCCCATCGAAAATCCTGCGCTCGGCCCCGACATCCTATTCGCCACTCAGCCTGGCCGTTGATTGACTAGAGCGGATAGATTGAAAGCAGAGCAGCCATGGGCTGGCGCTGCTGTCAATCACATCCAATGACGCGGTGAACATGGGGGGGGGCGGGGCCGAGTGACACAGCCAGCGGCTATAGCCGTTCGCTGTATCACGGGAGCGCGCCCGCAAGGACTCCACACCATGCAAGCTTACTCGCATGAATGTGTGGAGTTCTTGCGAGGAGGACCAGACACAGCCGCCGAGGGACCCCAGAATAGGTGGATCGGGGCCACTCTGTGCAAAACGAGGTGCACAGTGGAGGGAAGTATAACATGTTTGTTATTAAAAAAAAAAAATTCTTTGCAAACCCTTTAACCGTGTAGGTTAAGGAGATATTTCTTGCACCTACAGGTAAACCTTAATCTAGGCTTACCTGTAAGGTGCAAGGTAAGCCTAGATTAAGGTAAGCCTAGGCTTACCTGTAGGTGAACGTTGTGTGGTTGGCTAAAACAACTTAACATTTTGGATAGAGCAAGGGAGGGTTATAACCCTCATCAGAATTGTTTTTGCCACCTGTGTCCCATTTCAGAGACGTCCCTTCACTTCCTGTCCCACAGCCAAACGGGAAGTGAAAGGGAATCTCTTGGGGTCCCCTAGCTCACCAAAACTAGTGTCCCTATTGGAAGATTTCCCATCTATTACTTTTCTGGGGACAACCCAAAATTTGGGATTTTCTTTACTTTCAATGATAATGATAAATAGGACCAGAGCTTTTTTTCTCAGAAAATAGGTGCAGGAACTCAACCACGACCCGTTCAGATTTCACAAACAGTAGAAGGGTCTTAAAGGGGCATTAAATACCAGAATTGCATTACATACAGTGTGCAGAGTTCAGGGGGTTACAAAGCAGTTACTTGTAAACACAGAAACCAGACTTCTGTGTTCACAAGTGATTGTGGTGAGCGGGCACCAAAGGGTCTGAGCCAAAGGTGGTGGAACTGAGTTCCACCAAGTTCCCCCAGAAAAAAAGCCCTGAATAGGACAAATAGAGAGGGTGAATCTCCTGAACAGCCAGCAATAAAAACTGACAGGTGTTCTAATCCCTCTCCAGTCTATCCCAAAAAAATAAAACAAAAGTTTTGCCTTTAGTTATACTTTTACATTTTCCCCCGGATCTGCTATCTGAATGGAATTCCAGAAATATTAAACAAGCTTCCTTATAATATGTAGGATTGTTCCCGAATAAAAGACACATTTACAGTTATAATGTTGAGTGTTCGAGAAAATTTTCCATCCTGTCTTCAAATTTTTTCATCACCATGGTCAAAGATGAACAATTTAAATCCACTAATGATTAGAAAATCCAACAAGCGTTACAAGAACAAACATTTTGGCATCAAATTTTACTACTGTATGGGCCAGCTTTACTCTTGGTTTTGATGTGTTCATAGTTTTTGGTATGCACTTTGGCCAACACAAGCTTTGGACAACATAGAATACATGTGCCCAGGTACAAATTAAATGAAATATAAATGTATAGGAAACCTTCATCCTTGCCCCCTCACCCCATTAAATAAACACACTTACAACCATTAGGTTGAAAAGGGCAGGGCCACAGCTTTATTTAACCACTTCAGTACCGTGGGTGTTTTTCAGATTTGGTGTTTACAAGACTAAAAGTATTTTTTTGCTAGAAAATTACTTAAAACCCCCAAACATTATATATATATATATTTTTTTTTTAACACCCTAGAGAATCATTGCAATACTTTTTGTCACACCATATTTGCGCAGCGGTACTACAAGCGCACTTCTTTTTGGAAAAAATTTACTTTTTTGAATTAAAAAATAAGACAGCAATAAATTTGGCCCAATTTTTTTATTTATTGTGAAAGATAATGTTACGCCGAGTAAAATGATACCCAACACGTCACGCTTACAAATTGCGCCCGCTCGTGGCATGGTGTCAAACTTTTACCCTTAAAAATCTAGATAGGCGACGTTTAAAAAATTCTACAGGTTGCATCTTTTGAGATACAGAGAAGGTATAAGCCTAGAATTATTGCTCTCGCTCTAACGATCGCGGTGATACCTCACTTGTGTAGTTTGAACACCGTTTTCATATGCAGGCGCTACTCACGTATGCGTTCGCTTCTGCGCGCGAGCTCGTCGGGACAGGGCACTTTAAAAAAAAAAATCGTATTTATTTTTATATATTTTATTATTTTTTACACTGGAAAAAAATAAAAAATTATCACTTTTATTACTATTACAAGGAATGTAAACATCCCTTGTAATAGAAAAAAGCATGACAGGTCCTCTTACATATGAGATCTGGGGTCAAAAAGACCTCAGATCTCATATTTAGACTAAAATGCAAAAAAAAAAAGAATTGAAACTGTAATTTTTTCAAATGACAAAAAAAATAAATGTTTCTTTAGGGCCTCGTACACACGAGGCAATCTATCTGTTCAAATCGGTCGGACCGACCGATTTGAACAGATCTGTCTGCTGGGATTTTGGTTTGCTCGCATGTACACACGAGCAAACCAAAATCCCCGCCAGCAGACAGCGCGCCGACGTGTCGGTGATGTGGCGGTGACGTTGACGCCGCCACGTCACCGCACCAGGAAGTAAAACACTTCCGCGCATGCGTCGAAATCATTTGGCGCGTGTGCGAGAAGACATGTCTGCTGGTTAGCATACTAACCAGCAGACATGTCGGGCGGACGGGTTCCCAGCCAACAGATTTCAAAGCATGCTTTGAAATCTGTCGGCTGGCCAAATCCGTTGGCTCGCCCGTACACACGGTCGAATCTGTTTGCTGGGACGGTCTAGCAGACCGTTTCCAGCAGACAGATTTGATTGTGTGTACGAGGCCTAAGACGCTGGGCGGGACTGACGTTTTGACGTCACTTCCGCCCAGCAGAGCTATAGGGACGGTGAGGGACATAATTCCCTCACTCGCATCCCCACACAGCAGACGAGCGGACCCGATCGCCTCCGCCGCTACCGACGGCTCCGGTAAGCGGCGGAGGGCGTGGGAGAGCGGCGGGAGGGGGGCCCCTTTCCCACCGCCGATAAAGGCGATCTCGCGGCGAATCCGCCGCGGAGACTGCCGTTATCTTTGACAGGACCGCTCACACTAAAGGTGGATATCTCGGTTGTGGCAGCGGCTGCCGTGCCGCCGTATAAACTCGTAAGGCGGTCTGGAAGTGGTTAAAAACTAACACAACATGTAAACACTTTTAAACCGGTGCCAGTCACAGTACTGTGAGCTAGTGTTGAGCGGAATACGCCATATTAGATTTCGCGATATTGCGCGAATATATAGAAGAATATTCGCGAATATTCGCTAATATCGAATATTCGTGATATTTAATCCAAAAAAAATTTTGCAAAATTTTGCTAATGGGAAAATGATTGCGAAATTCTCATAAACGGAGATCATTTCCTGTATTACTAAACTAATATGCACTAAACACTAACTCTACACTAACTCTACTTAAAAAAAAGGAGAATAAGGGGGCAAAAGAAGGGCGGAGAAGATAATCGTGCAATATTCCTATTGCGCGATTATCTTCTCCGCCCTTCTTTTGCATCAGAGCCAATCAGAATAACTCGAATATTCGGCAAAAGAAATATCGCGCAATATTCCTTTTGCCGAATATTCGAGTTATTCTGATTGGCTCTGATGCAAAAGAAGGGCGGAGAAGATAATCGCGCAATATTCCGTTCGCAATGCGAATTTTCGGCAACATAAAAGAATCGCATCAGCTACTCGGCCCAGGGTCTCTAATCATACCAGCAATGCTTTTAGACGTCGATGGAGATCACTAGGATGTGATCTGTTTTAAAAATAAATTTGAAAAAATACGAATATTCGCCATAGCGAATATTCGCCGCAATATTCGAGTTATTTGCGAATACTCGAATATGCAATATTCGTAGCGAATATTCGCAATGCGAATATTCGTGAGCAACACTACTGTGAGCACGCAATTCCAAAGGGGGCCTGTCCTTACCATAAGTGCTTGGCAGGCCGCCTACTTCCAAATTTTATAAAGGGCAGAGCCAATTACAGACACTTTTATGCTGGCAAGGTCAAGAAACCGCAGCAAGCTGTGACATACCATAGAAAAAAGGGGCGGAGGGGGGGGCAGCTCTTCCAGCCACGTTCATCAAAAAGACCCAGAATTCCCTGGGGCAATACTGCACCTGGCCATGCCCCCATCAGTCAAGGCTCTCTTTCCCTAAGGGTCCTTTCACACGGAGCGGACCGTTTTTCGGTCCGCTCCGTGTGTCCGTCAGCTCAGCGGGGGGGGTCTCCGCTCAGCTGTCGGCGGACGGGGCGGTCCCCGCACACTGTGCAGGGACCGCCCTGTCTCTCCTCCGCTCTCCCCTATGGGGAGTCGGATGGAAACGGACCGTCTGTAGGGCATTCTTCTGTCCGCAAAAACGGTTGCGGATGTAGCGGACGTTAGCGGATGCATCATCCGCTAACGGATCCGCTCCCATAGGGAAGCATTGAGGTCCGTTACCGGACGTCCAAAAAACGGACGAACGGAACGGACCTGTGAAAGGACCCTAAGGGGGCTCAAGAGGCCTTCATTCTTATTTGCTACTAATGTATCAACATATGTCCAAACTCACACGTTGTACTCCCGTTAAATTGTAATAAATATTATTGAAAATGTTGCAGCATTCCATGTTGCTCTTCCTGCCCCTATGTCTTTCTTTATTAATCAAAGAACCAGGAACAGGGAGAACTTCCATCACCTTCCACCATTGAGAGCTGTGCCACCCTGTCCACCTCATCCTTTATTAATCTAAGAACCAGGAACACGGAGAACCTCCATGACCTTCCACCATTGAGAGCTGTGCCCATGTACAGGTGCCCCCTCAGACCACTCAGCCACCTTGTCCACCTTATCCTTTATTAAACGAAGAACAAGGAACACGGAGAACCTCCATGACCTTCCACCATTGAGAGCTGTGCCCATGTACAGGTGCCCCCTCAGACCACTCAGCCACCTTGTCCACCTCATCCTTTATTAATCGAAGAACCAGGAACACGGAGAACCTCCATGACCTTCCACCATTGAGAGCTGTGCCCATGTACAGTAAGGTGACTAGATTATTTTAATGAAATCTGGGGACATTTTTTTTTTTTACTACTAATGGCGGCAATCAGCGACTCTCTGCCCGTCGCCACTCTCTGCTCCTCGCCCGTCGCCACCCGTCCTCACAGTCTGTCAAGTACTCACTCGGAGGAAGATCGGGCCCGGCTACTTGCTGGGTGGGGTGCGGAGGAAGATGGCCGGGACTCTGGCGGGAGCCAAGGCAGAAAGAAGAACATGGCGGGACTGAGCCAAGGCAGAAAGAAGAACATGGGCCGGGAGATGGGCATGCAGAGAAATATTCTGAAGAAATATTCTCTATTCTGACCAGCACATTGATCATCAGAAAGGGTGCAGATAATGGGAAAAAATACCCCCTAAGCTAGTAGGGCGGCTAAGCTCGGCTATTCAGAATTTTTTTTTTTCTTATTCTTACTGACTGTCTTTGAAATGACTGCCCCAGTCCCTGTTCACTGGGGACAAAACCGGGGAGACTTAGCCTGGGGACAGTGTCCCAATCCCTGGGACTGTCCCCTGAAAATGGGGACCACCCTAATGTACAGGTGCTGTCCCCTCAGACCACTCTGGTCAGTACCACCCCTTCCTTTATTAAACGAAGAACTAGGGACGAGAATCTCCATCATCTTCCACAGAGAATGAGAGCTGTGCCATGTGTGCCCCTCACCTCCCACTCCTTTAATCCTTTATTAATCAAAGAACCAGGAGCACAGAGAACCTCCATCACCTTCCACCCCTGAGAGCTGTGCCCATGTACAGGTGCCCCCTCAGACCACTCAGCCACCTTGTCTACCTCATCCTTTATTAATCGAAGAACCAGGAACACGGAGAACCTCCATCACCTTCCACCCCTGAGAGCTGTGCCCATGTACAGGTGCCCTTTATGCCTTATACATGAGTCACCGTATGCCAATTGTCATTCTGATATAACATTTTGCAGAAAATAAGTATATCCTTTCCTGTGATTTCTCCGCAAAACCAACTTCCGGGCACACAGGGCCATAATCATTTTATAAAAAAAAAGATATAAGAAAAGGACAAACGTGTGTGGGAACTTCCGGCAGGAAACGCATAATTGCATCTTATCTGTGTTGTGTTCTGAGTAAATACAAACAGGAACAGCCGCTGTCAGGAACTAAAGAAGTGGCAGGTGTTGTACACAATGTATAAAAAAAAGTATTTGTCTTACAAAGTTCACCAGGGGCAAAAAACTAAACGAAAAACACAATGGCCTCTTCTGTATTTTCTGCATTTTCAATTGTTTAGTGTGTCGCCAACAGACCGCCTACTACTGTCGTAGTGACAGATGTGATTCAGAAGGGTAGACGGCACTCTGCACAGTCTAATATTTCATGCCATCAAACTGTTCAGCATGAAAAACTATCTAAAGCAACAAAAAATTGTGTGAAACAGAAAACTTCCCGCACACTCGATATCTCACACTGAAACGTGAAATTTGATAAAGAGATGTGTTCAGTAAATGATTTTTTTCCATAGCATAAAGCAGGGGTCTCCATTCTATGCCTTAAAGCGGAGGTTCACCCTAAATATACAATTTCCCATATGATCCAGCATACTGGCGTCAGCGCCAGTATGCTGTTTTTTTTTAATATGCCACACTTACTGTCTAATCTTGAATTTTGATTTATCTCCCCCTCGGTGGATGGCACCTGTATATCCCGTCACGGCTTACGAAAATACCCGATTTAGGACTCGGGTATTTCCGGCGCAATATGGGGCCTGCGCACAGACCTAGGAGCTGACTGCGCAGGCACCGTATTTCTCCGGGTCGCCCTCCGAAAAAAGCCGAAATAGGACTCGGAGAAATACGGCGCCTGCGCAGTCAGCTCCTAGGTCTGTGCGCAGGCGCCGTATTGCACCGGAAATACCTGAGTCCTAAATCGGGTATTTTCGTAAGCCGTGACGGGATATACAGACGCCATCCACCGTGGGGGAGATAAATCAAAATTCAAGATTAGACAGTAAGTGGAGCATTTAAAAAAAAAAAAAACAGCATACTGGCGCTGATGCCAGTATGCTGGATCACATGGGAAAGATTATATTTAGGGTGAACCACCGCTTTAAGATAAAAAAAACTTCTGTGTGCAGCAGTATCCTTCACCCTCATAGTACATACCTGAGCCCCATCTCAATCCAGCGATGTTGCTCGAGAGATTTGGCTGTCTGACTCTCCCTCCTGAATGGCTGAGACACACATTGGCCCTGCTGCTGTCAATCAAGGTCAGTGGGCCAATGGGGAGAAAGAGGGGGTGGGGCCGAGCCGCGACTCCATGTCAGAATGGTAGAGATGCCTACAGGGGCGGACTGACAACTCATGGGGCCCCCAGGCAATAGAAGATTATGGGGCCCCCGGGCTTACAGATGGCCACCAAGCCAGGTGACAGTACAGAGGCAGGGCAGCTAAAAACTCAGGATTTTCACATCAAAAACATGTAGGTTTTGGACATATCAGGGACAGATGTAAGAAAAACACAGATTTTTACATACTGTCCCTGGTTTTAATGAGCCTGGCAACCCTGATGGGGCCTCCTAGTGGCATAGGGCCTTCGGGCAGTGCCCGAGTTCCTCAATGGTCAGTCCTCCCCTGGATGCCGAAGAGATGCACAGGGGTGCCTTCAAGAGCACATTCACACTAGGCACTGCATGTGCCGACTTCGAGTTCGATTTCGGGTGCAACTAATCACCTGTGCATGAAACCACACCAATGTCTTCCAAGTCACACCCCAAGTCGCAATGACATGCGGCTTTGAATCCTACGATTTCAGATGATGATCATGTGAATGGGGGCTTAAAGTGTACCTAAAACGAGGGCTTTTTTTCTCAAAAAATAGGTGCAGGAACTTTCCCCTTCTAAGTTACCCTTTGTTTCTGCTCCTTACCATCCTCTGAGTATTGTCCCTTGGTTCTTGGTTCCACCTCCCAGTACCAACCCTTTTAGAGAATACAGACCCAAGTATCATCTTATGCTACTAAGTGATTTGCACTAAATTTGTTATGATAACATGGAAGAAAGTAAAATAGATCCCCTGCAGTAAGCAACAATAGAACCCCCCCCCAGCAACAATAGATCCCCACACAACAAAAAAAAGACCACCCCAGCAACAATGGGCCCCCCGCAACAAAATACCACCCAATAGACCCCCAACAGCCAGCATCAATAGACCCTCCAGCAGCAAGCAACAATAGACCTCTCCCTCAACTGTAGATCCCTCCCAGCAAAATAACACCCCAATCAGCAACAAAAAACCTACCCAGCAAAAATAGACCTCCATACAAAAATAGATTCCCCAGCAGCCAGCATCAATAGACCCCCCAGTACACCCCAGCACTCCTTGTTATTGCTGGAGGTGCCAAAACTGCGTTTCCCAGCGTTCCCTCTAAAAAAAAGCCCTGCCTAAAACCCAAACTTTTTCTTTATAGACAGAGTAGGCAGGGGTTAATTTCTCTGGCACCTTTTCCCTAACAGGTCTGGTTGGGGAGATTTCCCTTTACCTCCTGTTTCGGTGACAAGCACATGAATTAGGTGAAAGCACCGACACTTTCGGCGCTACACCCTGACGGAATTTTATTGGGTGTCTACGACGATCTACATGAATTCCCCCATGTCTTTTTCTTTTTTAGGGACTGAGGACACTGTCCCCAGACCAAGTCTGTCCCCGGTTTTGTCCCCCGGATTTGAACAGGGGCTGGGGCAATTTCAAAGACAGTCAGTGCAGAATAAAAAAAAAATCTGAATTCTTAATATTTTTCTTCCATTATCTGTGCCCCTTTCTGATGATCATGTGCTGGTCGGAGCGGGGGGAATAATTCTTCAGTTTCGGGCGCATGCCCATTTAACTCTGCGCGCATGTTCTTCTGCCTTCGCTCAAGTCCCGGCGAGCCGCCTGCCTGCTTATCTCCTTACCTTCCCTGGCGGAGTGATCTTCCTCCGCTCCCCACCTAGTAGTAGAAGGGGCCCGGAGAGTAAGACTTGACAGGCTGTGAGGTAGACGGCAACGGGCAGAGAGTCACTGACTACCGCCATTACTAGTAAAAAAAAAAATATGTCCCCGGATTTTATTTTAAAAATCTATCTTCTACTACTGGGTGGGGAGTGGAGGAAGAGCACTCCGCCAGGGTAGGCAAGGAGATAAACAGGCAGGCGGCTGGCCAGGACTTGAGCCAAGGCAGAAGAACGTGCGAGCGAGGCTGAATGGGTAAAAACCCGAAACTGAAGAAATATTCCCTCCGCTCCGACCAGCACATGATCATCAGAAAGGGGCACAGATATTGGAAAAAAAAATATTCAGAATTCAGATTTTTTTTTATTATTATTATTCTGCACTTTTCCTTTACAACCCCTTTAATTTAGTGATAGCGTTCCTTTATGCCAAGGGTCTCCAAACTGCAGCCCAAGGGCCAGATGTGGCTCTTTACTAGGCTTTATCAGGCCCTTGGGGCACTATTCCTCTCTCCTCCTATATGCCTAATGCCGCGTACACACGATCATTTTTTGTGATAAAAAAAAACGACGTTTTCTGTGAAGTAAAAAACGACGTTTTTGAAACGTCACTTTTCAAAGACAATTTTGCATACACACCATCGTTTTTTCACAAAAAGCGAGGTTACGTTCACCACTCTTTTCCATTGAAGCTCGCTTCATAACTAGCTTCTGGGCATGCGCGGGTTGAAAAACGTCGTTTTGAAAGACGTTTTTGCTACACACGGTGACTTTTTGTGAAACAAAAAACGACGTTTTGAAAAACGACACAAAAAATTCAAGCATGTTGGAATTTTTTTTTGGTCGTTTTTTTACAAGACAAAAAACGACGTTTTGCCCACACACGATCAATTTAAATGACGTTTTAAAAAACGTCGTTTTTTTTCATCGCAAAAAACGACCGTGTGTACGCGGCATTAGGCTGCATTCACACCTGAGCATTTTGTCGCCTGAAGCGCGACGCTCAAAGACGCTAGAGGGGAAAAATAACATTATTCTCTATTGAGATGGTTCACATGACCACTGCAAAACGCCGAACGCCTGAAGCTCAAACAAGTCCCGGACCCTTTTTTGTCGCGCGAAACCGGGCGGCTTGGGCGTTTTACATTGGTGACAATGACCTGTTCAAAACCGCTGTAAAAAAAGCTGCAAATCGCCTAAGCTTAGATGTGAATGCAGCCTGTATGCATTGACTTGCTGCCATGTGATTGGCTGATTAGCAGTTTGTGTTACCAAGCCCTTGAACGGGTGTACCTAATAAAGAGGCCGGTGAGTGTAAAACTGTATACTAAAGCGGAAACAGTCTGAGCCTCCAACAACAAGAGCGAGCCGGGGAACGCGCCTAGCTGACGTTCTAGTGATGGGTGTTTAAACATTCTTAATACCGATAATTATACACAAAGGATTCCGGGGTTTAATTCTCTGTTTACTTTCAAAACCAAGCTGGGTCAGGCTGTTGTTTGCTGTCTTTGGGTGATCCCTTGTTAAATTACGTTTTATTTTCTCCCAAAAAAATGTTTTCAAAGGGGGAGGGGGGGGCATTAGACACCCAGCCCCATCTCTGCCGCCGGCCTGTTGAGTGATGAAGGGACGCGGACAATTTCTATTATGACATGTGTGTTTGCAGAGGCCTCGGCGGGCGGATCGCACAAAGGCTTTCCAATAGCTAACTGCCACATTTACAAATGTTAAACAAACGCCGCTCTTTTGTGCGACGTGTTTCCTTTAGCTTTCTTAAACATTTATCGCTGGGATATAAACTTAGGTATTCCGTTTGCATACATTTAAGGGCTTAGGCAATTATTACTGTTGAACAAACTTGCGGAGGAAGAAAAACGCCTTGTAGTGTTTTTTTCTTTTTTTATTCCTGGGGCTACTGGATGGCAGGCGGCTGCTCCGAGTCGCACGCGTGTGAAAATGATTGAATCGTTTACTCTGCGCCCGACGTTTGTTTTATTATAAAAAATAAATAAAAAATAAATATCCCTGACATTAATGGGAATTTATATGAGGTTAAAACACTTATTACAATGAGCTGGAAGAATGAGTCTCATTTTATGTGCCGCCGACGTTTTCGTTTTTCAATTTCAGTTCATTAACCACTTAAGACCCGGACCAATACGCTGGCAAATGACCCAAGGGGTTTTTGCGATTCGGCACTGCGTCGCTTTAACAGACAATTGCGCGGTCGTGCGACGTGGCTCCCAAACAAAATTTGCGTCCTTTTTTTCCCACAAATAGAGCTTTCTTTTGGTGGTATTTGATCGCCTCTGCGATTTTTATTTTTTGCGCTATATACAAAAATAGAGCGACATTTTTGAAAAAAAATCAATATTTTTTAACTTTTTGTTATAATAAAAAAACAATAAACTAAATTTTAGTCAAACATTTAGGCCAAAATTTATTTAGCCACATGTCTTTAGTAAAAAAAAAAAATCGCATTAAAAAAAAATTAGCTACCTAGCGGGAACAGCGACACTAATACAGCGATCAGAAAAATGATCGCTTAGTGATGCTGGCAATAGGGAGTGAAAGGGTTAACTAGGGCAGTGATCAAGGGGTTAAAACTTTATTGGGGGGGGTGGGGGGGCTACCCTGACACTAACACTAACTGACTGTCACACTGTCTGTCACACTGACACTAAATACAGTAATCATACATGTATGATTACTGCATTCAGTGACACTGTGACAGGGGGGAGGGGGGGGGGGGGCGATCGCGGGGGTTAAATGTGTTTTTGTGTGTGTGTAAGTGTGCTGTTGGTGCAGACTTACTTGCTGTGTTGTGATCTCTCCTCAGCGGCGCTTGAAACAAACGCCGAGGGAGAGATCAGATAGCTTCCTCCTTCCTGTGTTTACACAGGAGGAGGAAGTGACAGGGCGGGCGGGCGCACGCATTGGCTGGGAGCGATCCGGAGGGGGCGGGTGAAAACGGATAGCCGCCCCCTCTTGTCGGATCGCTCCTGCAGCCGCGCGGACCGCCGCATGAATGGGGGGGGTCCGATCGGACCCCCGATCCCCCCCAAGGCACCAACGTATATATACGTTGATGTGCCTGTCGGTGCCATTCTGCCGACGTAAATGTACATGCGGCGGTCCTTAAGTGGTTAACCACTTCACCACTGGGCACTTAAACCCCCTTAATAACCAGACCAATTTTCAGCTTTCGGTGCTCTCACATTTTGAATGACAATAACTCAGTCATAGAACACTGTAACCAAATTAAATTTTTGTCCTTTTTCCCCCACAAATAGAGCTTTCTTTTGGTGGTATTTGATCACCTCTGCGGTTTTTACTTTTTTCGCTATTAATGAAAAAAGAACAACAATTTTGTAAAAAAATGAATTTTTCTTCATTTCTATCATAACATTTTGCAAAAAATAAAATTTTCCTCATAAATTTGGCCTAAAACGTATACTGCTACATATTTTTGGTATGGACACTGGCAGCACCGATGAGCACTGTAGTGGCACTGGGCACGGTAGTGGCACTGATGGAGCACTGGCGGCACTGATGAGCACTGTAGTGGCACTGGGCACGGTAGTGGCACTGATGGAGCACTGGCGGCACTGATGAGTACTGTAGTGGCACTGGTGCGGCACTGACAGACACTAGCAGCACCAATGGGCACTGAAGTGGCAGAGGTGGCACTGGTGGGGACTGTAGTGGCACAGATGGGGACTGTAGTGGCACAGATGGGGACTGTAGGGGCACTGGGGGCACAGATTGGGACTGTAGGGGCACTGATGGGTAGTGGTAGTTGCTCTGTGTGGCACTGCTGGGCACAATATAGATGGCAGTCACTTGAATAATCTCTTCTCTCCTCACACTCTGTATCGGTGTGAGGAGAGAAGACGACCTCAGGATGACCCTTTTTTGTTTACATTCTTCTGCTCCCTCATTGGAGGGAGCGATCAGGTGGTGAAGAGCCGCTATCATTGGCTCTTCACCGTCCCCTGGACCCGGCGAGCACGGACACTTTCGCGAGCGCGTTGAAAGGGACGTGCAAACGACGAAGTGCACAAGGACGTCCCAGGGACGTCGTGTCACAGCAATTCGACCGCACTGTAGCAGTATTTTTGCTATAGCGCGGTCGGCAAGTGGTTAAAGGAGCTTTTTTCTTGTAACCTTTTACTATTGTATATTTACATTGCAGATTAAATACATATAGAGAGCTACCAAAGGGTGTGCCTTCCTGTCCATCCTGTCCTGGGATTTAAACAGCTCTGCCTCACAGACCAGCCTGTCTGGCCAGACAGGAGACCGGATTTTTCTTGGTGGCTTCTCTATACCAGGTAGACCGTATCTGTTGGGTGATGCTGTACAAAGCTTCCTAACTAGTTTGTGATACCAAGCAATGCTGAGCCTCTATAATTGAAACAACTGAAATCCAACAAAGAAAAGAGCAGGCCAGGGACAGTCAAGCTTAGAAAGAACAGACTAGAACAGGGGTCTCCAAACCTTTTAAACAAATGGCCAGTTTACTGTCCTTCAGACGTTAGGAGGGCCAGACTATGGCCAGTAGAAGGAGAAAAGGCCCTGACATCAGTGGGAATAAATAATGCCCCATTGTTGGTGTCAGTGTGAAGAATTGTGCCCCATCATTGGTATCAATGGGAAGAATTCTGCCCCATCATTGCTGTCAGTAGGAGAAATTGTTCCCCATTTTTAAAGTCAGTGGGAAGAATGGTGCCCCATAAGTAGTGTCCTTAGAAAGAATTGTGCCTCATTATTGGCGTCCTTGGGAGGAACACTGTCCCATTATTAGTGTCATTAGGAGGAACAGTGTCACATTGTTGGTGTCAGTAGGAGGAATACTGCCTCATTATTTGTATCAGTGGGAGGAATAGTGACCCATCATTGGTGTCAATAGAAGGAATAGTACCCCACCATTGGTGTCAATGGAAAGAATAGTGCCCCATCATTGGTGTCAATGGAAGGAATAATACCCCACCATTGGTATCAATAGAAGGAATAGTGCATCATCACTGGTGGCAATAGAAGGAATGGTGCCCCATTGTTGGTGTCATCAGAAAGAATAGTGCCCTATCGTTGGTGTCAATAGAAGTAATAAAACCCCATCATTGGTGTCAATAGAAGGAATCGTGGGGAAATATAGTTCCAAAACATCAGGTTGCCAAGGTTCGCCAACACTGGCTTAGGCTTATGTCATGCCCAGCTCTCTCTCACTCTTGTGAGAGTTTGCCAGGAAGGGAGGGGGTATAAGACATAGGAGGGCCAATGGTGTGCCCTTATATGGGGATGTGCCAGGAAGTAAACAGGCAGCAGCTTCAGCTGCCCACAGTTAAAATGGATGCAGTCAGACTCAGTGTAGGAAGATTTCTGCAGCAAATTTGGCAAGTACAGAATCACTGTATATATAAAATAATATGCAAAGTGGTTGGAGAGAAGCTTCAGAATGACAAAGATGTTTTTATTACAAATTATGTGAGTAGACTGCAGTTCCTCTTTAATTGGTGCTACTTTAGAAAAGATTCCTGTACTATGTCATGGCGACTTCTACCCGACTTGTGCCCATAGACTTTAAAGGCGTTGTAAAGGTTCGTTTTTTATTTTCTAAATAGGTTCCTTTAAGCTAGTGCATTGTTGGATCACTTACCTTTTCTTTCAATTTTCCTTCTAAATGCTTTTTTTTTTTATTTATCACTTCCTGTTTGTCCTCAGTAAGCTTTCCACCTTCATACGAGCGGTGGAAAGTCATTTAGAACAGCTTACTGAACACCTTACTGAGGAGAAACAGGAAGTGAGAAATTCAGACAAAGAAAAAAAAACATTTAGAAGGGAAATTGAAGGAAAAGGTAAGTGAACCAACAATGCACTGGCTTAAAGCCACATATTTAGAAAATAAAAAACAAACCTTTACAACCCCTATAATGGAAGTCGGCTCCAAGTCGGATCTTCATCTTATTTGACATGGTTTGGATCCAATATTACAGGAAGATTACACAGGCATTCACTGAAGTTGCTTCAAAGTCACACCAAAGTCGCCTGGAAAAGTCGCATGACTTTCAGGTTGCGGAAGTGTAAATCGAGTGTGCAAGAGTTCTAAGGATGAATGTGAACTCCGCACAATGCACACACAGTATACCCGGTGTTGCCATGTTGTCCTATAGGGAGAACACAGACTGTGCATCTCTATGCACTGGCACTGCAGTCACTGTTGCACCTTCTAGCAGCCCTGGTTGTGGTTATGTTCCCGGTGCCCATCTGTACCTACTAGGGGTGCAACGGATCACTGCCGATCCGTGATCCGAACGGGTCACCCCCTTCGGATCGGATCGCTATGCGTTCCGCGGGCATAGAATTAGGAAAGGCCGCGGCTTCGGCCTAGCTCCGGAGCCGCGGCCATCTTGTACACCCGGCGGCGTGTGTGCGCCTCGAGCGCGGGCTCCTCCTCTGATGGTGTAAACAGAGGAGGAGCCCGTGCTCGAGGCGCACACACACGCCGCTAACGGGGGTAACTGCAAGTACTACGGGGGGTGACGCTTTGCTGTACTATGGGGGTGACGCTGTGCTGTACTATGGAGGTGACGCTGTGCTGTACTATGGGGGTGACGCTGTGCTGTACTATGGGGGTGACGCTGTGCTGTACTATGGGGGTGACGCTGTGCTGTACTATGGGGGGTGTGTGCTGTACTACTGTGCTGTACTATGGGGGGTGACACTGTGCTGTACTATGGGGGTGACACTGTGCTGTACTATGGGGGTGACACTGTGCTGTACTATGGGGGGTGACACTGTGCTATACTATGGGGGGTGACACTGTGCTGTACTATGGGGGATGACACTGTGATGTACTATGGGGGGGTGACACTGTGCTGTACTATGGGGGTGAAACTGTGCTGTACTATGGGGGTGACACTGTGCTGTACTACGGGGGTGACACTGTGCCTGTACTACGGGGGGGTCACTGTGCCTGTACTACGGGGGGTCACTGTCTGCCTGTACTACGGGGGGAGAGAGATGTGGATATTACAGTGGGGGAGATTTTTTTTTTTTTTTGCTGATCCGAAAATGATCCGATCCGTGACTCCCGATACGAGGATCGATCCTATCCGTGAGTTTTTTGATACGTTGCACCCCTAGTACCTACTGCCAACAAGGCTCCATAATAATATTAACAAATATATCAACCCAACATTTCAAATTCCCGATACGTGCCTGCTGTACCATGTACTTGTACAAGAAAGTCTCCTGTTCTCTTTCTATTGCTTTCTTTGTATGGAATCCCTGGTGTTCCTGCCAGTCCCTCTGCTTTCTTATTAAAAACTGACCACACTAGGCATGGATAAACAGCATGGTCAGTTTTCTAGCTGTGTTGAGTACTCAGCCTGCTCTAATCCAATGATCAGACTTGTCCTAATATGCAGAGCCATTCGCTGGGAAGACCAGTGTCCTGCTGTTTCTCCTCCCGAAGCTCTCTGAGCTCCTTATGCAGCTGAGAACTGAGTATTTTTTATAAAAAGGAGGAAAAGGGTATTTATAATATTTATACAAAAATGTTTTGCCTTTCATTGCTATTATAAAATGAATGTGTTGTATCACAAGGCGAGGGTTCACATATACTTCAAAATAGGAATGAAAAGTAGAACTTTGCTAAAGATGGAAACAAAGTAATTTCTCATTGTTGTCTGCCCTCCCCTGTCTGTGAGATACCCGGCAGAAGAATGATGTCCCCTCTAAGTCCAGACCAATGTTCCCCGTGTTATTATAATGTGATGGATGCCGTTTACGGCTGAAATTTACCATTATCTCCGACAATCAATCAGTAAGGCAGATCCCGTTTATGTTCATAACGCAAACATACAGACAAGCAATGGCACTGACCCTCGGTGATCAATGAGCGCGGGTTTTGGCTCAGATTTATGAGAAAGTAAAACAAGAAGGAACCTCAAGTGTTACTATATCGGAGAATCTGAGATTATTTTGGCTGACCCACCTCAAGCTAAAATTGTATTTATTACGCTAAAAAAAGCTATTAACCACTTAACCCCCGGACCATATTGCTGTTCAATGACCAGAGAGCACTTTTTGTGATTCGGCACTGCGTCGCTTTAACTGACAATTGCGCGGTCGTGCGATGTGCCTCCCAAACAAAATTGGCGTCCTTTGATCATCTCTGCGTTTTTTATTTTTTGCGCTTTAAACAAAAATAGAGCGACAATTTTGAAAAAAATTCAATATTTTTTACTTTTTGCTATAATAAATATCCCCCAAAAATATACAAAAAAACTATTTTTTCCTCAGTTTAGGCCGATACGTTTTCTTCTATATATTTTTTGTAAAAAAAAATCATAATAAACGTTTATTGATTGGTTTGCGCAAAAGTTATAGCGTTTACAAAATAGGGGGTAGTTTTTTGGCATTTTTATTAATATTTTTTTTTTACTAGTAATGGCGGCGATCAGCATTTTTTCAGTACTGCGACATTATGGCGGGCACTTCGGACACTTTTGACACATTTTTGGGACCATTGGCATTTTTTTAGCGATCAATGCTATAAAAATGCATTGTATTACTATAAAAATGCCATTGACAGTGAGAGGGTTAACACTAGGGGGCGGGGAAGGGGTCAAGTGTGTTCCTGGGTGTGTTCTAACTGTATGGGGGGGTGGATTTACTAGGGGAAATCACTGATCTTCTGTTCATACATTGTATGAACGGAAGATCAGCGTTTCCCCCGCTGACAGGACCGGGAGCTTTGTGTTTACACACAAAGCTCCCGGTCCCCGCTCTGTAACGAACGAGCGTGCGTGCCCGGCGGCGATCGTGCCCGCTGGGCACGCGCGCGGGACTCGGGGGCGAGCGGGGGGCGCGCTTAAAAGCGTACGTATAGCTACGGGCTCTCGCCCAGGAGAGCCGAACTGCCGCTGAAAAATGAGTCGGCAAGCAGTTAAATACGCCAGCAGCTTTGCAGGAAGCCTTTCAAATTTTTTTTGCGTTTTTGCAAAAGTGTTTATTAGCGTTTTTCAGTGTTAGCATTTCTTAACTCTTCTTTTTTTTTCAATGGATCAAAAATGCTAAAAAGCTGCGTTTTTGAGCGTTTATTCGTGTTTTTTGCATTTCGTGTTTTTTTTTTTTTGTTTTTGTTTTTCCCACCGAAAAACAGCACATTGAATGCAAATTTCTTGCATTTAGAAAAAAAAACATTGGGCCAGATTCAGGTACATCTGCGCATTATTGGACCGGCGTAGCGCACCGCCTTTACGTTAGACTTGCTCAATTTTGCGGCGTAATCACCCTATTCTCGTAGCTTTTGCGCAGAAAATTGCGCATGCGTAACTTTATTTCAGAGGCGTAAGGTGGAGTAATACAAATTGGGAAGGACGTGGGCGGGTTACATTGAAATGAGCCGTGACCCCATGCAAATGAAGGGCCGGCCGGCTCGCGCATGCGCGCTTGAAGGAGACCATGGTCAGCTCCGCTGTGCGCATGCTCACAACTCGGGAGCGGCGCAATCAGTGAAATTGGAAATGGACAAGGGCAACGTTGTAAACTACGCAAACAGCATAAATAGACAGACACAAACGCACTTGCATTGCAAAAGTACATCCCTTTGTCCCTTCCCATTTAACCAAGTGCTTTTGTCCTGTTGTTCGTTGCGTTGTGTTTTGTAGTTGTCAGATTAGTGTTCTGTGTGATCAAGTGTTTGTTAGTAGATCTTTGAAAGTGTTTTTTGATAAGTGTTTGAGAGACTGTTTGTTTGATATATTTCTGTTCGTTTGTTTTCTTGCTGATTTTTTGCTGTTTGTTTTTGTGACTATTTTTTGCTGAGTGCTTGTGTGATTTTTTGGGTGTTCGTTTTCTCTTTGTGTGTGTTCTTGCTTGATTGGTTGTGCTTGTTTTTGTGAGTGATTTTTGTTGACTGGGAGTGAGTTTTTTTGGAAGTATGACAGAGAGAAAGCGAAAGCTCAATTTTACTGTGGGGGAAAAAATAATTCTTTCCCGGGCCATTAGCGATTATGGGCGTTTCCTCCATGGCCCAGACAGTGCCAACACCACCCCGGCCAGGAGGAGGGAGATTTTGTATATGATCACTGAGCAGGTCAATTCAGCGGGGGAGGGGGAGACACGGACCCGGTCTGGGATTGACAAAAAAATTAATGACCTCCGGCGTCTGGTCAAACAGAAGCTGTCCAAAATGCATGCCCATGCCAGGGGCACAGGAGGGGGCCCACCATGCCGTATTAGGCTGACAGCGGAGGAGCGTGCGGTGGCCCTGACCTTTCATCAGCATGAAGTTGAGGACCTGCCCAGCTTTGACTCAAGTCCGGAGCCCGTGGTGCCAGGTAAGTATTTTTTTTAATATCAGGTGTGTAGCATGTGTGGGGGAGGGGGTGAAAGGGAATATGTGGCAAGTGTGTGGATCCTCCAACCTGTGAATGTTTTGTGTCATCCACAGGTGTGCAGGAGGGTGCAGGGCCATCTGGCCTGACCACACCATCCCCAGGACAGCAGCCTAATGAGGCCCCCCCAACAAGGCCGGAGTCCGCGGAGGAGGTTCAAGAGGAGGAGGAGAATGATGAGGAGGAGGAGTCCATGTCAGGCACTGGACGTTTGGTTTTTGAGGACTCTTCCCCTCTGGCTGGCCTCAGGCAGCCCTCCCTAAGGGGGAGCCCCCCCCTCCTCCCCCAACATGGCTCCCCTCCCAAGGGCCTCCCCTTCTCCCCGGCCACAAGCATCAGCTGGAGGCAGGATTTCGTCCCAGAACACCAGCGGGTTGGCCGATCTCCTGCCCGCCACTCTGAGAAGGGACCAGGCCCTTCAGACCCGCCATCTGGGTCAGGTCAGCCAGACATTGGTGCGGATGGAGGAGAGCCTGTCCTCCATCAAGGATACGCTGGGGAACCTGGACTCCCACTCCCGGGCTTTCACAACCTGCCTAAACGACCTGCAGACTACATCAGCAGGCGTTGGGCAGGATGTGAGGGCCCTTACCCAGGTTATCCAGGCCAACACGGCAACACTTGGTGCTGCCCTGAACAGAATAGCCGTGGCCTTGGAGGGCAGGCCGCCAGGTGGGCAGAGATCAGGGGCTGCTCCTCCTTCCCCGGTTTTGCCCCTCCCCATGAGTCTCCCCTGAGGAGCCGGGGCCGTGGCCGGGGGCGCCCCAGGCGTGGCTCACGTAAAGGGCAATAATTATTTTTTTCCCCCTTTTTTTTTTTTTTTTTTTTTGCTGGAAATTTTTTGATTTTGCTGGTATTTTTTTTTTTTGGGGTTGTGAATGCTGTTTGAATGTGGGGGTGACATTCCTGCCGGAAAAGGGGTATCACCCTCAATTTTGGTGGAGAAGGGTTCCCCAGGACCAGGGAGAAGTGATCCCCAGGTCCGTGTGAATGGTGTATGAATGTACAGTGACATAATTGGAGCCTTGGCGTGGCGTTGCTGCTCACAAGTCCTGCATGGTGGACTGGTGCCAATCCAATTTGATGTGGATGTGGGGTGTGTGTGCTAGGGACCACAGTGGTGTGCATGCATGCATTCTCATTGTGCCATGATTAATGTGTGTGTTTAACGTGCAAAGATGCCCAATGTGAGCTGTCTCCTGGCTGCTCTTCCCTCAGAAGACGGGGGACCCTCGGTTAGGGGGGGATTGTCTGGTTCAGGGGTCAGGTCATCACGTAGGTCAATCTGCAGGCCCTTTCTTTCTGCGAAGTTGTGCAGCATGCAACATGCACCGATGATCTGGCACACAAAGTTTGGGGAATACAAGAGGGTACCCCCAGACTTATCCAGGCATCGGAAACGTGACTTTAGGAGGCCAAAGGTGCGCTCCACCACTGCTCGTGTTTGGGCATGTGCTTGATTGTATCTTTCCTCTCCTGGGGTTTGGGGGTTCCGGATAGGAGTCATGAGATGGGGTCCCAGTGGATATGCAGAGTTACCTGTAAGGGAAAAGACAGGAGGATGTTAGTCATGCATGTGCCCCTTGTGATGTGTGCATCATGGGAGGGGATAGTCATGCCTGACTCCCATGTCACTCACCAACCAGCCAGGTGTCCCCATACACGTTCTGATCTAATTCCATTCGGATGTGGCATTGATTGTATATGTAGCTGTCATGGCTGGACCCTGGGTGTTTGGCACGGACGTGCCATATGAGGCCTTGGGCATCGACTATCACCTGTACGTTGATGGAATGCCAATGCTTCCAATTGCGGTACATGTGCTCTGTCTCCTGGGGGGGCTGGAGTGCCACATGTGTGCAATCAATGGCCCCCACGGTGCGTGGGAATCTGGCAATTCTGTAGAAATCTGTCACTGCCTTCAGCCGCAGCTCCTCAGTGGTGGGTTTGATGATTTGGTTGGCCATGCGTCTGAGGATTGCAGGGACAACCTGGTGCACACATCTGCTCATGGAGGACTGTGACATCCCAGCCACCACTCCACTTGTACGCTGAAAAGAGCCACTGGCAAGGAAATGGAGTGTTGCCATGACCTTGACCAGTGGCTGCACTGCATGTGAGCGGTGTGTTGGGCTGGTGATGTCCTCCTGCAGGGTTGTGGTTAATTCCAGGATGGCATGAGGGGTGAATCTGAAGATGCGATACACCTCAGAATCACTCATGCCAAACAGGTCTATGCGGGTGCGGTATATCCTCTCCCGTGCCCTCCTCCGTGCCATCCTCCGTGCCCTCATCCTTCTTTGTTCATCTAAAGTCAGTAGTATAGCTATGTGCGACGATGCCCCTGGCATGTTGACATACAGATTGTTGTGCAACACGTGTGACTGCTGAGCTCCTCACTAACAGTGTTGCTTTATCTAACAAGTAGACTTTTTTTCTCTTTTTAGACCAGCTTTTATATGCTCTAATTTTAGACAGGACATTTTGCTGTTGCGCACACTGCGTAGCCTGCGCTGCCCCAACGTTCTTTTGTGGATCCCCGTAAGTCCCTCATTAGCATATTTGACTAGCAAATCAATGGTCTGTCTAGCGCACTTTTGCGCGGACGGATGCGCCAGTCTAACGAAATTACGATGGACAAAAAAAAGTAGATTTTTTGCATATCTCGTTCTGGGGATGCCGTGCATCGAAACACACGCGCACATTTCGACTTACGCCGCACATCTCCTGTTGCGCAGGCGTAATCGCTCTGTGAATCTGGGCCATAATCTCCATTGATTGCACACATAGTGCCACATGTGTGCAATCAATGGCCCCCACGGTGCGTGGGAATCTGGCAATTCTGTAGAAATCTGTCACTGCCTTCAGCCGCAGCTCCTCAGTGGTGGGTTTGATGATTTGGTTGGCCATGCGTCTGAGGATTGCAGGGACAACCTGGTGCACACATCTGCTCATGGAGGACTGTGACATCCCAGCCACCACTCCACTTGTACGCTGAAAAGAGCCACTGGCAAGGAAATGGAGTGTTGCCATGACCTTGACCAGTGGCTGCACTGCATGTGAGCGGTGTGTTGGGCTGGTGATGTCCTCCTGCAGGGTTGTGGTTAATTCCAGGATGGCATGAGGGGTGAATCTGAAGATGCGATACACCTCAGAATCACTCATGCCAAACAGGTCTATGCGGGTGCGGTATATCCTCTCCCGTGCCCTCCTCCGTGCCATCCTCCGTGCCCTCATCCTTCTTTGTTCATCTAAAGTCAGTAGTATAGCTATGTGCGACGATGCCCCTGGCATGTTGACATACAGATTGTTGTGCAACACGTGTGACTGCTGAGCTCCTCACTAACAGTGTTGCTTTATCTAACAAGTAGACTTTTTTTCTCTTTTTAGACCAGCTTTTATATGCTCTAATTTTAGACAGGACATTTTGCTGTTGCGCACACTGCGTAGCCTGCGCTGCCCCAACGTTCTTTTGTGGATCCCCGTAAGTCCCTCATTAGCATATTTGACTAGCAAATCAATGGTCTGTCTAGCGCACTTTTGCGCGGACGGATGCGCCAGTCTAACGAAATTACGATGGACAAAAAAAAGTAGATTTTTTGCATATCTCGTTCTGGGGATGCCGTGCATCGAAACACACGCGCACATTTCGACTTACGCCGCACATCTCCTGTTGCGCAGGCGTAATCGCTCTGTGAATCTGGGCCATAATCTCCACTGTTAACACTAAAAAACGTCCATGTGTGCATGGACACATAGGCTAACATAGAGTGCAGTTTATGGGCTTTTAAAAAAAAACACCCAAACGCCAATAAACTGCAAATTATGAGCTTTAGTGTGCGTGGAGCCTTATATAGCGCCATCAATTTACACACCACTTTACATATATACTAGACATGCACCGAATTTTCAGCACCCGAAACATATCGGGCTGAAAATTGTGTGTTTGGCATTTTGCCGGTAAAGAAAAAGGTGCTAATAATGGTGCAGAAAAAAACACGATTTTACCACAATTTTACTGTACTTATGGTGTTTTTCATAAGTCATGTGACTCAAAAACTGCATAAAAAACGTCAGGATCCTTTCACACGGGCTTTTTACTAATATGGGCTCTGCTTTGCTCAGTCAGGATCGCTCCGCTGATCCCCACTGAGCCGGCGGATGACAGGTCCATCTCCGATCACTGTGCCGAGAAGGACCTGTCAGAGCTCCGCTCTCCAAGGGGAGATTGGATGAAAAGGGACTGCCTGTCCATTTTCATCCAATCCTATCTGATCCGCCAGATGGATGCACCTCTATGGATCTGCCGCTCCATAGAGGTGCATGGAGCGTCCAATCAGGTCTACCGGAAAAACTGACAGGTGAACCTGATCGGACAGCCCGTGTGAAAGGGGCCCAACAGGGGTGTGTTATTGATGCTTTCTCGCTGCGTTTTCAATGCATACCAATGAGGAGGTGCGTTTTTGGTGTGCGTTTTTTTGACCAAAAATGCAGCAAACAGCATTTTTAACACCACAATGGAAGCGCAACAGACCAGTAGAAGTCTGAAGCTGTATAAACAAAGAAGAGACTCCCGCGCTGTCAGTGAACTAAGCTAGGGGGCACTGCTGCAGACACCTAAGAATCTATCCTAATAAGAAACAATGGGCCAGATTCAGGTAGAGCAGAGCATCTTTGCTCTGGAGTAACGCATCTCATTTACGTTACGCTGCAGAAATTTTAGGAGCAAGTGCTGTTATTCATGAAGCACTTGCTCCTAAAGTTGCGGCAGCGTATCGCAAATGAGCCGGCGGAATTCAAATTGGGCGGGTACGGGGCGCGTATTATTTAAAATAAGCGCGATCCCGCGGCGAACGTACTGCGCATGCGTCGAGTGTCAATGCATCCCAGTGCGCATGCTCCAAGTTCTGTCAGTGAACGTCAATGACGTCACGTCCCCATTCATGAATGTTTTACGCAAACGACGCGATTTGTTTTTTTTCCGACGCGATGACGACGGCTATACCTAACATAGGATACTCCACTAGGGGGCTGCTTTATCTATACGCCGCGTATCGCTTCCGGAAACGTCATAAAGTCACTGCGTCGCGCCCGAAAAAGATCGTGAATTGCCGATTTCCGCTCATTAACATATTTTTTGAGCGTAAACCGGCGCAATTTTTAAGTTGAAGTAACGATGCGATGGCGAAATTCAATTACGCCGATCGCATCGGAACTCCAACCCGGCGTTTCTTGTTTTCTGGTTACAGAAAACAAAAACGCCGGCTTAAAGTGACAGTTAGGCTGGCGGATCCATTGATCCGCCAGCCTAACTCTACCTGAATCTGGCCCATTGTGTCAACTGAGAAATGGTGATGTCTGCGCTGTGTAACAAAGGCGGGGGTGGTTACAGTGTAACTGATGTAAAACAGTGCAACAAACATAACCAACACATACAAAGGTGAAAATAATATATATATATTTTCACCTTTGTGTGTGTTTATGCCAATTCTTTGGCTCATATTCTATCACTATCATCATTTTCTGTATAGTGTGTATATATATGCTAATCACAGACTATTATTTCACTTATCTTGGTTTGCTGTAGTTTTGTTCTTCCTTGGATTATTTACTGTTCATATTGTGTGTGACATATTGTTTGTTGCACTGTTATACATCAGTTACACTGTTTAACCACTACCCCCCCCCCCCTCACCTTTGTTACACAGCGCAGACATCACCATTTCTGAAGTGAAGCCACTCAAATAAAAAGCAGCGGCAAAATGAAAAAAAAAGCTCAGTTCAGAGCCGTCGTACTAATATTATGATGTTAGTACAGTGATCTCACCTGCAGAGCTATTGTGTCCTGACAGGGGCATGCCCCCCCCCGGGGGATACACCCCCCCCCCCCCCGCCAGAACACTGTGGCTAAGAGTTCAGCCAGCTTCTGTGGGACGGCCTGCCATACATGTGGGCTAAATGTCGCCCGGTTTTTATTGAACTGGCCCACGTCGCCCAACATTCGGCCAGTGTGTACTAGACTTGTAGATGGAATTATGGTGCATGCATACCTCCCAACTTTTTGAGATAGGAATAAGGGACACCTATCAGAAAAAGTATGCAGGTACAGGATACACCACTTGCCACGCCCCCTTAAAGAAGAATTGTACAAAAAACAAGATTGGTTAAACCCACAAGTGCTTGTCTTACCCTTACTATTCCTTTATATTGGCCTTTGGAATTTACAAATGCAGCAATTAAGAAATCAGACGAAAGGTTTAGTGCTAGAAAACACTTTTTTGATAGATACAAAGTGCATTTTATATACATCTATGGAGATCAGACCAAAATGAGGGAGAAATGAGGGACAGAGGGACATTTCTCCAAATCGGGTACAGTCCCTCGAAATGACAAAATCTGGGACAGTTGGGAGCTGTGGTGCATGGCAAGGGACACCAGGACTTCACCGTCGGTGATAAATGCCAACGTGACTGATGACGGGTGCAGTACTGACAATGAAGGGGGTCCCGGGGGACATGGCCACCAAAGAGCAGGTGCCTTATCCAGTTTTTTTTTTTCATAACCTGACAGGTTCCCTTGAGGTCATCTGATAACATTTTATAGACATTCCTCCATGGCCTACACAGCAGATAACAGAGCAGATCAATCAATCCTTCAGCCTCGGAATTGTTGAGCTTCAACAGAATGACGGAGCATGACCAGAAGAACGGGCAGAAGTGGCCGGTGATGAGCTCTGACATTCACACAACAGGTGAGCAAACAAACTTCCAATATCCTGAGGAGTCAATATTGTGACAAGATGTCAGCAGACCAGCAAAGAGACAGACACTGGAAGTAGGAAGAGAGCCAGACGGGAGAGTATATATGGGGGGTGGGGATGGGAGTACGGAACGTTAGGCCTTCTTCACATGGCGTACCTAGGTGTATACCTGTGTGAGGACCTTGTTTTGCCCGCATGGGATGCACAGGTGTGCAGGCAGTCCCATTCATGTCAATTGGGACAAAGCCGCTGTTCCCAATTTAACAGTCATGTGACAGGTCCCAGAAGATCGCCTATCCACTCCAAGAGCGCAGCGCGATTCGCGCGAGCGTAGTGTGTGGCCGGGCGTGAAGCCAAAAGCTGTCACAGCCGGGTGCCCAGAGTGTCAATGGAGACTCCAGCGGAGAGGAAGTGGAGAGGAGCGACGCTCCGGGCGGCCGCATCGCTGGACCGTATTACAGGTAAGTGTTTGTTTATTAAAAGTCAGCAGGTAGACTTTTTGTAGCTGCTGACTTTTAATAAACATAAAAAGCCTGGAACACCCCTTTAACCACCTAAAGTGATATTATGTTTGTGATGTTTGTTTCAAAATAACTAACATGTCATACTTACCTTCTCTATGCAGTTGGTTTTGCACAGAACAGCCCAGATCCTCCTCTTCTCGAGTCCCATGCCAGTGCTCCTGGCCCCTCCCTCCTGCCGAGTGCCCCCGCAGCAAACAGCCTGCTATAGGGGCACCCGAGCCGAGTCCATTCAGACACAGAGTTGCGGCTCAGCCCCACCCCCTCTTTCTCTTCATTGGTTCACTGACCTTGATTGACAGCAGCAGGTCCAACATGTGTCTCAGACAGTCCCGGACAGCCGAGTCTCTCGAGCAACATCGCTGGATTGAGATGGGGCTCAGGTAAGTATTAGGGGGTGAGGGATGCTACTGCACACAGACGTTTTTTGTTATCTTAATGCATATGTAAAAACAGGGATGGACTGGCCATTGGGACTACAGGGAGTTTCCCGGTGGGCCGATGGCTCAGTGGGCCGGCTTCAGTGACAGCAGCCCGCCGTCCCTCTGTCTCTCCTTTTCCGCAGCCCTCACCTCCTCTCTCTTCCCACAGTGCTCACCTGGGGGGAACAAAGAAGCAGGGGGAGGACCAGAGGAGCAGGGGGGACGACAGATGAGCATGAGGGAGGGGACAGACAGCTGGCTCAACTATGGCCTGGGAGTTTCCTACTTCTGCCTAATCTTGTCCCATAAGGGGGAGCACTGAACTGATTCTTTGCCCCGGGTGAAATAATATCTAGCTGCCTATAAGAGTACCAGTACTAGCCATTCTACTCTAATAAAGTAGAACGGCTAGTGGCTAGTGAAGGGGGAGAGGGGGCTTGGGTGGCCGGGTGGGGATGCGGGAGATGTGCGTACCATGGGAGAGACCTGTCAAAGTGGGCCAGTCTGGATGAAGTCCAGGGCCAAGTTTTTGTCCCAGTCCAGCCCTGTGTAAAAATAAATGTAGCGCTGTGGAACCAAAAAATGGAACAATGATATAAAAAATTAAATCAATAATCACTGAACAAAATCCTGGTAATGGTGAAAATTAACAACAGTGAGAAAGGAAGTCCTTGTATGAAAGGATGCTGTGATACACCAATCAAAACGAAAAACATAAAATAGTGTCCATCAACAATGGTGCACTAAGTAGATGTAAGTTGACTTTGTGGATCCTCACAAACGGAATGGCACTTATTTCAAACGAAGATAAAATGCGCTTACCGGAATTGTAGGACCTGTCTGTCGTGAACACCAGATCAAAAGAGCATATGACTCCTACGGCACTCTCAGCTGGGCTCACTCAAATTGGATAAAGAAGAATCCAATCCTCAATGGAAAGCCAGACGTGCATGTTGTCCTGGGCAGGTAGCCTTGTTCCAAAGCAATCCGTTCACAGAAGGAGTAGGGAAGACAATGGTGGAACCCTTGGAAGGGTGGGATGGGAGCGACTGGATGACTCCAAGCACCGTGGGGGAGAAAAAGAAACAACGCAACCCCAATGGTGCAGGTCAAAATGGTATCGGTTTTATTGAAATAAAACCAAAATGTACAATAAAAGTGATCACAAATAAAAAGCAATGTGGGAAAAGGTAAAAACCAAGCCCTACGCGTTTCGTCCTAGAGGGACTTCAACTGGGGCATGAAAAAAAAAAATTCCCTAAATTTTTTCCCTTTTTTTTTGTTCACTTTGGTAGCGCAATATTTTCCTTATATTTGTATCTTAATGCATAGAATGCATTAAAGTGGTTGTATCTCCTAAACCTGTATGATGGTCATTAAAAACGATCGTGTGTAGGCTCCAGAGCATTTTTCTCGACGTGAAAAATGGCTATTAACAATTTAGAACATGCTCTAATTTTTCTTGTTGTTTTTCACGTTGAAAAACGGTCAGGTGTAGGCTTTAACGACGTGGAAAAAAACGCGCATGCTCAGAAGTTATGAGACAGGAGCGCTCGTTCTGGTAAAACTAGCGTTTGTAATGGAGATAGCACATTCATCACGCTGTAACAAACAGAAAAGCACAAGGACTGAAAAGCGCGAATCGTCTCTCACCAAACTTTTACTAACACGAAATCAGCAAAAGCAGCCCAAAGGGTCGCGCCATCCGAATGGAACTTCCCCTTTATAGTGCCGTCGTACGTGTTGTACGTCACTGCGCTTTACTCAAGCATTTTTTTTCAAGATCGTGTATAGGCATGGCACAAGAATCACGTTGAGAAAAACTTTGTTTTTTCTAGGACATTAAAAATGGTCATGTGTACGCGGCTTAAGACTTTGACTGCTGATTGCTCTGCCGTTGTGCTTTAATTTCATAAACTAAATGTGATTTATTGTTTCAGAACTTGCTTCAAATCATATTTTCAATGAGCCAAATTTGCTTTGTTCAGATTATTAAATGTTAATACTGCTGTTGGCTGCCTGCTCTGTCTTGTAGAAGAAGAGTTGTGCTTTAGTCCGCAGACTATAAGATTTCATCATCTTTCAGTGTATGAGAATCCTTCTGCTCAGTGTGAAGTGATAAATGAAAAGAATTACTATGTGAGCATGTTCCATCGCCAGCGGATTAAGTATCACTGCTCTTCCAACAAGCACAAGTGTTCCATTAATGGTTTTCTCATGGGCCTACTACTGTACTGCCGTCTGATATTTTCCAAGGTGACCACCTCTTCCCTTAGGAGGTCTTTTACAGTGACTTTTATAGTGACTGCTGTGTTTTTTTCCCTTGCTTTTCTGGTCTTTTTTCTCATTATGATGGAAAACTTTATCCACAAAGAAACACAAAATCTAACAATAGCACTGGCTTTATACTACTTGTGATTTGGATGCTAGTTACATACAACAAAAGGAAGAATTTTGTTTCTCAGAGAATAGGTGCAGGAACTCCTTCTTTCGTTTCTGCTCTCTACCCGCACCCTGAGTTCCTTAGTTCCATCTCCTACCCACCTCCTGAGTAGTGTTGCTCACGAATATTCGCATTGCGAATATTCGCTACGAATATTGCATATTCGAGTATTCGCGAATAACTCTAATATTGCGGCGAATATTCGCTATGGCGAATATTCGTATTTTTTCAAATTTATTTTTAAAACAGATCACATCCTAGTGATCTCCATCGACGTCTAAAAGCATTGATGGTATGATTAGAGACCCTGGGCCGAGTAGCTGATGCGATTTTTTTATGTTGCCGAAAATTCGCATTGCGAATTTTCGGCAACATAAAAGAATCGCATCAGCTACTCGGCCCTTCTTTTGCATCAGAATAACTCGAATATTCGGCAAAAGGAATATTGCGCGATTATCTTCTCCGCCCTTCTTTTGCATCAGAGCCAATCAGAATAACTCGAATATTCGGCAAAAGGAATATTGCGCGATATTCCTTTTGCCGAATATTCGAGTTATTCTGATTGGCTCTGATGCGCCCCTATTTTGCATCAGAGCCAATCAGAATAACTCGAATATTCGACAAACGGAATATTGCGCGATTATCTTCTCCGCCCTTCTTTTGCATCAGAGCCAATCAGAATAACTCGAATATTCGGCAAAAGGAATATTGCGCGATATTCCTTTTGCCGAATATTCGAGTTATTCTGATTGGCTCTGATGCAAAAGAAGGGCGGAGAAGATAATCGCGCAATAGGAATATTGCGCGATTATCTTCTCCGCCCTTCTTTTGCCCCCTTATTCTCCTTTCTTTTAAGTAGAGTTAGTGTAGAGTTAGGGCCAGATTCTCAGAGGCGTTACGACGGAGTATCTCAGATACCCCGTCGTATCGCCTTTTTTTTGTCCTCGTATCTATGCGAGTGATGCTTAGCATCACTTTTGCATAGATACGCTTCTACATCCGACAAGTGTAAAAGCATTACACTTTCGGATCGTAGGTGTAATGACAACTCCGGCCACTAGGTGGCCTTCACGTTGTTTTTTCATTTGCATATGCAAATGAGGCTAGTACGGCGATTCCCGAACGCTTTTACGCCGCCCCGTCGTCGCGTACGTCGTTTACGGACTCGTAAGGTTACCCCAGCTTCTATGTGGAGTAACCTTACGAAGTTCCGTCGGAATGCCGTCGGGTGCCGTCGGACGCCATGTTAAGTATGGCGTCGGGTCAGCGTCGGCTTTTTCCGTCGCTTACGTCGTTTTACTAACACGTTCGCGAATAGGGACTTGCGTAAATGACGCTCACGTCGTTTTGACGTCGGTTTCAACGACGCTTCCCGACGTGAGCTGGAGCATGCGCACTGGGCTTTTCCCCCGGCCGGCGCATGCGCAGTTCGTTCGGCGCGGGGGCGCGCTAAATTTAAATACAAGCCGCCCCATTTGAATTGCGCGGGTTTACGCTTGGCGATTTACGAGACGCCGGCGAAAACTACAGAGCAAGTGCTTTGAGAATAAAGCACTTGCTCTAGTACGCAGCGGCGGCGTATTGTAAATGGCTTACGCTACGCCGCCGAAAATATATGAGAATCTGGCCCTTAGTGTTTAGTGCATATTAGTTTAGTAATACAGGAAATGATCTCCGTTTATGAGAATTTCGCAATCATTTTCGCATTAGCGAAATTTCGCATTAGCGAAATTTTGCAAAATTTTTTTTGGATAAAATATCACGAATATTCGATATTAGCGAATATTCGCGAATATTCTTCTATATATTCGCACAATATCGGGAAATCGAATATGGCGTATTCCGCTCAACACTACTCCTGAGTTCCTTGGTTCCATCTCCTACCCACCTCCTGAGTTCCTTGGTTCCATCTCCTACCCACCTCCTGAGTTCTTTGGTTCCATCTCCTACCCACCTTCTGAGTTCCTTGGTTCCATCTCCTACCCACCTCCTGAGTTCTTTGGTTCCACCTCCTACCCACCTCTGAGTACCATTCCTTGGTTTCTCCTCCTACCCACCTCTGAGTACCATTCCTTGGTTCCATCTCCTACCCCCCTTTTGCGTACCGTTCCTTGGTTCCACCTCCTGAGTTCCTTGGTTCCATCTCCTACCCACCTCTGAGTACTGTTCCTTGGCTCCATCTCCTACCCCCCTTTTGAGTACCGTTCCTTGGTTCCACCTCCTACCCACCTCTGAGTACCATTCCTTGGTTCCAACTCCTACCCACCTCTGAGTACCGTTCCTTGGTTCCACCTCCTACCCACCTCTGAGTACCGTTTATTTTAGAGAATACAGAACCAAGTATCATGTTGTGCTACTAAGTGATTTGCACAGAATTTGTTAATGATAATAAGAAAGACAGTAAAAAAGATTGCCTTCCTTGGTTCCACATTCTACCCACCCCCTGAGTTCCTTGGTTCCATCTCCTACCCACCTCTGAGTACTGTTCCTTGGTTCCACCTCCTACCCACCTCTGAGTACCATTCCTTGGTTCCACCTCCTACCCACCGCTAAGTACTATTCCTTGGTTCCACCTCCAACCCACCTCTGAGTACCATTTCTTTGTTCCACCTTCTACCCACCTCTGAGTACCATTCCTTTGTTCCACCTCCTACCCACCTCTGAGTACCATTCCTTGGTTCCACCTTCTACCCACTTCTGAGAACCATTCCTTAGTTCCACCTCCTAAACACCTAATGAGTTGCTTGGTTCTACCTCTAAATAACGTTCCTTGATTCAACCTCCTACCCACCTCTGAGTACCGTTCCTTGGTTCCACCTCCTACCCACCTCTAAATACCGTTCCTTGGTTCCATCTCCTACCCACCTCTGAGTACCATTCCTTGGTTCCACCTCCTACCCACCTCTGAGTACCATTCCTTAATTCCACCTCCTACCCACCTCTGAGTACTGTTTCTTGGTTCCACCTCCTACCCACCTCTGAGTACCATTCCTTGGTTCCACCTCCTAGCCACCTCTGAGTACCATTCCTTAGTTCCACCTAGACACCTCCTGAGTTCCTTGGTTCTACCTCTGAGTAACGTTCCTTGGTTCCACCTCCTTAGAGAATACAGAACCAAGTATCATTCTGTGCTACTAAGTGATTTGCACAGAATTTGTTAATGATAATAAGAAAGACAGTAAAATAGATTGCCTGCAGTGAGCAACAATAGACTCCACCCCAGCAACATGTGATACCTCTTCATAACATTGTGGAGTATATGCAAATTGGCATCATAAAAACGGAGGTAGCAGACTTTGTGAAAATGAATATTTGTGTCATTCTCAAAACTTTTGGCCACGGCTGTACTTACATGGAGTGTCCTTGCATTGATCCAACTGTTGGATTGTAGCTGAACCCACCTGGTGTGAACGAGCCCTAGAAGCCTGTACAACAAAACCGTTAACGGACACCACTGACAAAGCTCTTCTATTCCGTGTCCTTCACAATATGAAACGCTCCCAGAAAGGTGGAGTCACGCTTTAAATGTATGCAATGTTAATTCAGTGAAAAATGCTGTTGTTGCTTATAACAGGCAGACGCCGTGCACAATTTAACACGGAGAAAGAACAAAAACAACACGCCCTGCCCGGGCTTTCAACACATAGCCGTCATTGAATGCAGTGTGGGTGGTAAGAGGCCAGCAGTAAATTGATTTATTTGGTTTAAAGCTTTAACCAGTCTGGCACTTGAGCAGAGTGTAGGCACTGTTTTACGGCCAGGTGTATGCACATCCAGGGAACGTCACACAAAGGGCCTGTTATACCTGGGTTAATCTTACAAGTGGAAATCAATAAAAGGCCGCACTATGCTATCAGCCCTGAAGATCTGCCCTACGGAGTACGATTACATCTCAGAGGGTCATTCAAAGAATGCTGGAAATCAGCACCCAGAGCAGCACAGAGCGAGAAATAAAATATATACTTCTGTCATTAACCACTTGACCTCCGGAAGGTTTACCCCCCTTTCTGACCAAGCCTTTTTATCGATACAGCACTGCATTACTTTAACTGACAATTGTGCGGTCATGCAACGCTGTACCCAAATTAAATGTATGTATTTTTCCGCCCACAAATAGAGCTTTATTTTGGTGGTATTTTTTTTTTTTTTACCTCAGAGAACACTATCGAGAAACGTATTCAGTTTTGCGTTCATTCGCTGTCTCGAATATGGTTCACATCATTGTGGTATATTTTCTTACTTTTTCTTTGTGGTTTTTTTTTTTTTTTCTTCCTTAAAGTTTCTTATTTCTTTTATTTTATTACTCTCCTCCCCCCCCTCTTTTTTCCTTCCTTATTGTTTCTTATTTATTTTATTTTATTACTCCCCCCCCCCTCTTTTTTTCCTTCCTTATTGTTTCTTTTTTTTTTATTACTCTCTCTTTTTTTGGTGGTATTTGATCACCTCTGAGGTTTTTATTTGTTGTGCTATAAACAGAGGACGACCAATAATTTTGAAAAAAAACAAAATATATTTTTTTTACTTTCTGCTTTAAAACACATCCAATGAAAAATGTTCAGCAGGACGGTAAAAAAAAATCCTGCTAGCCGCATCTTTGGAGCGGTAAAAGAGTGGTGTGTATACCACTCCTGCCCATTGAAATCAATGTGGGACCGCAGCTATACCGCCGGCAAAGCGCCTCTGCAGAGGAGCTTTGCAGTGGTTTTTAACCCTTTCTCGGCCGCTAGCGGGGGTAAAGCCGCCCCGCTAGCTGGCAAATAGCGCAGCGAAATTGAAGGTAAATTGCCGCTAAAAATAGCGCCGCTTTACCGCCGAGGCCATAACCGCCGACTGTATCACTCGGCCCCGCCCCCCTGGAGCGCGGGGCATCATTGGATGTGATTGACAGCAGCGCGAGCCAATGGCTGCGCTGCTTTCAATCAACAAATGACAGAGTCGGGAAGATGGCCGAGAATCCTGCGCCTTCACGGCCCGGGACTTTCGAGGGGTCAGGTAATTAACCACTTGTCCTCTGCCCACCGTCAAATGACGGCGGGCGGAGGACTCCATTATCCTGACATCACATCATATGACGTGATGTCCTTTTAAAGCCGCGGGCGGGCGCGCTCACGCTGCCGGCGGCGCGCGCACCCGCCGCTCTGCTGGGATCCCGTGCGAGTGCCCGGCGGCAACGATCGCCGCCGGGCACACGCGATTGCTCAGTAACTGAGCGGGGACGTGGAGCTCTGTATGTCCACGTCCTGTCAGGTACATAGGGACACAATCGGTCACCTCCCCCAGTCACCCCCCCCTCCCCCCACAGTTAGAACACTCATAGGACACACATTTAACCCCTTCCCCGCCCCCTAGTGGTTAACCCCTTCACTGCCAGTCACATTTATACAGTAATCAATGCATATTTATAGCATTGTTCACTGTATAAATGTAAATGGTCCCAAAAATGTCAGAAAAGTGTCCGAAGTGTCCGCCATAACGTCGCAGTCCCAATAAAAAAAACGCAGATCGCCGCCATTAATAGTAAAAAAAAAAAAAAAAATGCCATAAACTATCCCCTGTTTTGTAAACACTATAAATTTTGCGCAAACCAATCGATAAACGCTTATTGCATTATTTTTTTTACCAAAAATATGTAGAAGAATACGTATCGACCTAAACTGAGGAAAACATTTTTTTTATATATTTTTTGGCTTATTTATTACAGCAAAAAGTAAAAAAATATTGAATTTTTTTAAAAATTGACGCTCTATTTTTGTTTATAGCGCAAAAATAAAAACCGCAGAGGTGATCAAATACCACCAAAAGAAAGCTCTATTTGTGGGAAAAAAAGGACGCCAATTTTGTTTGGGAGCCACGTCGCACAACCGCGCAATTGTCAGTTAAAGCGACGCAGTGCCGGAAGCTTAAATTTTGTCTGGGCAGGAAGGGGGTGTAGGTGCACAGTAGGCAAGTGGTTAAAGGGGGGGTTCGCCAGATGTTTTTTCACCTTAATGCATTAAGGTGAATTTTTTTTACCTTAAAGCAGGGTTCCAACCACAATGATCATTTTTTCAAAGTATGTCCTTTCATGATTCATTTTTATGTTATAAATCAGGTCACAGAGTTTTTCTCAAAAGATGGTTTATAAAAATCTGTCCCGACGGTTCTCATTTTGCTTTTGGGCATTGTGAAGCCCACAAGCATTTACTTCCTGAAAGTCTATGATGGGGAATGATAATGGCCCACCCGCCCCATTCTCGTGCATGCGCATTGCAATAGCAGCGCAGCGCCGTCAAGCATTTTGGGTTGCCATTGCAACAGGCGGCGGCGTCTGACGTGCCTGCCGTTGTGATGGCAACCAACAACAACGTAGAACAGTGTAAAGCCTCGTACTCACGATCGGACATCAAACAACCTTTCCCTTGGATTTTTTCGGCAACAAACACGAACGTAGTGACGTTTCAACGTACTGACGAGAGTTCAAAGAGGAAGTTCAATTCTTCGGCGTCACCCTTTGGGCCCCTTCTGCTAATCGAGAGTTAGTAGAGGTTTCATCTGTGTGCATTCGCGATTTTCAGTTTCGTACAATTTTGTTCGTTTCTGAACGTCCGTTGGTCAAACAGACATGTTGCGCAATGGGGTTGTACTAACTTACACTAATCCAAAGTAAAGACATTTGTTTTGACTCCGTCAGTATCACCAGCAAAGCAGCTTTTAGTATTATCACATTATATAGAAGAAGAGAATGTGCGCTGCTTTTCTTGATTTCAGAACTTGCCGCGTCACGAATGTGCTCTTTCAAATACGAACGCTAGTTTTACCAGACAGAACGCTTCCGGATGGACTTTGCTTCTGAGCATGCGCATTTGTACTTTGTACAAAAGTCCGATTGCTTGCTGTACTCTTGTTGACGTAAAGTTTGTCCGTCTGCAGACTGAACATTTTGTCCGATGAACCCCGAAAAAGTTTGTCCGATGGAGCGTACACACGGTCGGACTATTTTGAAAACGTGCTAATTTTGAAGTTTGTTGGCTAAAAAAGTCCGACCGTGTGTATGGGCCTTTAGAAGCCGGAATCACGTCACTTCCTGTTTCGAAGTCCCGCGATTCCAGCGCTAGGGGTAGCGCACTGCATCCTGGGAAATTATGACACATTTCCCAGGAGCATTAGCATGCTGAGGAGCCAAGAGAGATGACGTCAGAAATCGAGGTGATTCCGAAGGCAGATTTCGTGGGACCACATAACAGGCATTTCCAGGTGAGTAAAAAAAAAAATGTTTTTTTTTTTTTTTTTTTTTTTTTTTAGGTCTAATATGCACATTAACCACTTCCATACAGGGCATTTTCACCACCTTCCTGCCCAGACCAATTTTTAGTTTTCAGCACTGTCGCACTTTAAATGACAATTGCGCGGTCGTGCGACGTGGCTCCCAAACAAAATTGACGCCCTTTTTTTCACACAAATTGAGCTTTCTTTTGGTGGTATTTGATCACCGCTGCGGTTTTTATTTTTACGCTATAAACAAAAGAAGAGCGACAATATTGAAAAAAAAACACAATATCTTTTACTTTTTGATTTAATAAACATCATAATTAAAAAAAAAAAAAAATGTTTTTCCTCAGTTTAGACCAATACGTATTCTTCTACATATTTTTGGGGGAAAAAAACGCAATAAGCGTATTTTAACGGTTTGCGCAAAAGTTCTAGAATTATGGCATTTTTTTTTTTTTTTTTACTAGTAATGGCGGCGATCTACGATTTTTTTTTCATTGTGACCGTGACATTGCGGCGGACATATCGGCCACTTTTTGGGGCCATTCACATTTACACAGCGATTAGTGCTATAAAACTGCACTGATTACTGTGTAAATGTGACTAGCAGGGAAGGGGTTAACACTAGGGGGCGCTGAAGGGGTTAAATATGTTCCCTAAAGTGTGTTCTAACTGTTAGGGGGAGGGAGACTCACAAGAGGAGGAGACCGATGTGTGTTCCTCTGTACTGGGAACATACATCTGTCTCCTCACCGCTGACAGGACATGGATCTGTGTGTTTACACACACACAGATCAATGCTTCTGCCGTGATTGCGGGCAATCGCGGGTGCACGCGCATCGGGTCCCGAGGAATGCGCCCCCCTAGCGGCCAGAAAAAGCAAGGACGTCATATGACGTCCAGTCTGAACGACGAAGGGTTCCTGCCGACGTCATTTTACAATGGCTCGGTATGGAACAGGTTAAAGCAAAAAAAATTTGATGGAAACTCCACTTTAAGAAAAAAATAAAACTAACTTTTTTAGTTGACTCCTAGATTCAAAGCAAATTTGTCAAGCCCTTAACTAAATGGTCTATAACTGTAGCAGCATTTGCTTGAATCTGCAACATTTGAGAACATTACACCAGTAAGTAGAACTATCTGAAAGGACCGCAGGACTACCAAGGGTTACTGTTGGTCGTGCAGTAGCGTGATTACAAAATCCCCCCATGTAGCAAAGCAAGAAGCCTTTAGATTCCACATTTCAGGAAACGTCACCACCTTCCACTCTGCAATGTGCTGCTGCAGTTGTTCAAAAGCTTTAAAACGTTCCAAAGTGGCGTTTCACACGCCGGGATCTTGTAATTCTGGCTGTAAAGAATATCAGGTGAACTTTTCTGACTGGTCTCGAGTACTTCTTAAGAAAGGTGATGGGATTGTAAATCAGTAACACGTACTTAGATTATGAAAACACGGCCTACAAGGCAAATAAGGGGCTTTTTTCAGAAGGTCCAAACCAGAGACCACCCGGCTAGAGCCTGGAACCACCAAAACTTTATAGAACACTTAGAAAGGAGTTTTTTTTTAGTGTACGGCAAATGAATGGAGCTGCTGTTTAGTTGCTTAGGAGTGTGAGGTCTGAATATAGATGACAAAGAGGGACACTTCTCAACACAAGACCTATAAGGGGACTACAGAACGTGCCATTTCACCGAGAAACCAATGAATTTGGAGACGTTACAACTGGGCAGGTGCATTGCCGAGGATGGCAGATATAGGGGGAGGGTACTTTCGGCACAAAGCCTAACCAAGGGAAATTCAATTATTACAGCATTGTATTTGATTAACAAAATAATAGATTCTACTTTTTTTAACCACTTGCCGCCCACCCCATACCAGCTTTACTTCTACAGGGCGGAAGCTCTGCACAGGATTACATATATAAACGCAATCCTGTACTGCCGCCTGCAGGGGGCATGTGTGTGAAACCGGCGGGCCGCTTCTGTTATCTGTGATAATTCCCAACAAAAGCCGATCTGGGGGTGCCGGGCACTCGATGTCCGCTGGCATTCACCGATCATTAGTAAACAACACGTAACTGGGATCTGTCTATGTAAACCAGGCAGAGCTCCATTCTGATGGGGGAAGGGATGGATTATGTGTTCCTGCAAAGCAGGGAGAAAAAAAAATCCATCTCTTCCCCTGGTAAAAGCAGCACACGTAGTAAACACAAACACTGGCTAGGCACGCATTTAACCCTTTGATCGCCCTGAATGTTCAACCCCTTCCAGGCCGGTGCCATTACTACAGTGACAGTGTTTTTATAGCTAAGGGCTAAATTTCCAATTACTTTGGCTCCTGCTGCTGTCAATCAAATCCAGTGATACGGGAGCTGGGGGAAGGGGCCAAGTCCTGCTGTCTGTGTAATTGGACGCAGCAGCAGGACTCGGGAGCGTGCCCGCATGAATGCCCCCAGGGAATGCGGCTCTTCAATGGGGCACTCAAGGAGAGGAGGAGCCAGGAGCGCCACAGGGGGACCCCAGAAAAGGAGGTTTAGGGCCACTCTGGGCAAAACCCTTACACAGAGGAGGTAAGTATAAAATGTTCGCTATTTAAAAAACAAAAAAACAAAGCTTTACCACCACCCTGTACAACCACTTTCACCTATAGGTAGGCCTAGATTAGGGCTTACCTGTAGGTGCTGGAAATATCTGCTTAACCTACACGGTTTGGGAGATATTTACAATTCCCTGTACGACAATTTCTATGTATTCCGATATATTCGGCGCATGCGCACTTTAGAAAGGGCATGCCGTGCCGTTTCTAGATAGGGTCATGCCGTGACCTCCCACACGCATGCACGAGAGTGACGTCACGTGACTCCGGCCAGCTACAGAGCCAGAGTCCGCGGCCCCGGAAGAAAGAAGGGTGCAGAATGGACGCTTCCAGCCAGTGAGGTAATTGGGGACATCGCAGGGTTCGGTTTCAGGTAAGTGACACATAATGGGCTACTATGCGATGTATAGTAGCCCATTATGCTTTACCTTTACAGGGAAACAAAGAGGAAGTAAAACCCATCAGGATTTACCGTATTTATTGGCGTATATCGCGCACTTTTTTTTCCCTGAAAATCAGACGTACAGGACGTGAGCGCGACAGTTGCCGAGCCTGCCCGAGTGTACTGCGCTGGCCATATGCTGGTGTAGTATTCAAAACTCGGCGCGGGAAACGAGCGGGGAGGACGCCGCGAGGACGAAGAGGATGCCACACCCGCCGCAGAAGACACCGGACCCGCCGCAGAAGGACACCGGACCCGTCGCAGAAGGACACCGGACCCACCGCAGTAGGACACCGGACCCGCCGATGGACGCCGCGCAAGACACCAAAACTGTAAGTACAAAAATAACTTTTTTTCCACAGGATTGGGGGTGATTTTAGGGGTGCGCGGTATACGCGGGAGTGCGTTATACCGCGATAAATACGGTACTTTCTCTTTAAGGCCTTTTGAACAAGATACTTTGAGCATCTACTATTTCAGATGTAATTTCAGGCTTTTTTTTGGTATGTATTTGCATGCATTTTCGAGTACACGCATTTTTGCGCATATTTGAGTGCTTTTGCGCACAAATATATTCCAACGTTCTCATTTTGTATAATATGCAAGTGAGCATTTGTACATATTTGTGTGCATGAGGCGTAAATTACTGACCAAAAATGCAGATTTTTCTATTTTCTATTGGTGGCGCTTGTTTACATACCTGTGTGTATAGGCACATCAGAAATAATGGGCTGTATTTTAGCTCAGTAAAAAAAAGAAATCTGTACTGAGCTTTTTCAAGCTGCATTGTGCAAGAGGCCTAAATCTGTACTACAGAAATGAGGAAAACTCGCACTTTCAAGAATTTTCCAGCAGCCTCAGTTTTATTTTTGATTTGAGCCATTACACAGCAATAATAACATAAGTTAAAATAATAGAGAAAAAATAAAAAGTAGGGTTGGGCCTTTCGAATGTTGACGTCTATTTTACAATACGCCGTGTTCCCTCTTTGCTATTTCCTTTTTCCTTAAGAAAAAAAAAGCTGTTTCAAATTAAACGCGTGCAGCCCCTGAACGTATCTTAATCTTTCAAATCTTCCTCCAACACTCTTGAAGACTGCGCTACTGTTTTGGAACAGAAAAGGTATGTCAGGAAGGACGGCTCTCGGGGGATTTCTATTGAATATGTTTATTAAATACAAAGTTGAAGACTGTAAAGGCTCTTATAAAGAAGCCTATAACGGAGCCCAGTGTGGGGATCGGGGTTAGGTACAAACACACAGCGCGCGCACAGGGAAATTGGCAGAGCTGCCCGCCTGCGGAAAGCACAATAAATTCCTATAGAGGAGAAGCTTGTATAGTACAAAACTGGGATCAAAACACACATTTAAAGCTGGACTCTGGGCATAAAAGCTTTCATTTAAATACACTATATTACCAAAAGTATTGGGACACCTGCCTTTACACGCACGTGAAATTTAATGGCATCCCAGTCTCATAGCTCCCAACTGTCCCTGATTTTGAGGGACTGTCCCTGATTTGGAACAAAGTCCCTCTGTCCCTCATTCCTCCTTATTTGTCCCTCATTCCTCCTTATTTGTCCCTCATTCCTCCTCATTGTCCCTCATTTTGGTCTGATCTATATAATGGTATATAAAATCCATTATTTATCTTTCAAATAGTGTTTCCCAGTGCTAAATCTTTCATCCAATTTCTAATTTGCTGCATATGTAAATTACAAAAGCAAGTATAAAGGAATAGTAGTGGTAAACTAAAACCACTTATGGGTTTAACTAATATTTTTTTTTTTGTATAATTCTCCTTTAAGGGGATCATGGCAGAGGGGGTGCCCTATGCCCAGAGCTTTTTTTCTCGGAAAATAGGTGCAGGAACCCAACCACGATCCCATTCAGATTTCACAAACAGTAGAAGGGTTTTAAAGGGTGCAGAGTTCAGGGGGTTACACACAGAGTGCAGAGCTATCACTTGTAAACACAAAAACCAGACTTCTGTGTTTAAAACTGATTGTGGTGAGCAGGCACCAAAGGATCTGAGCCAGAGGTGGTGGAACTGAGTTCCCCCAGGTTCCCCCTGAAAAAAAGCCCTGCCTATGCCTACATACATTTGCTAATAGGTGTCCCTCGTTCCCATCTCTAAAAGTTGGGAGGAATGTAGTCTTAGGCCCCTTTCACACTACTGCGACTTGAACATCGTTTTGCCGCGATTTCTGGTTTTGTTTTGTTTTTTCGATTTAAGGGAAACTTGAGGTCTATGAACCTGAACTCGCATTAAAGTAGTGCAGGGACTAATTTGAATTCGGCACGACTTGAAGTCATACTAATATGAGTAGAAGTAGAAGTGCGTTGGCTAGGCCTTGCAGCCTGGTAACACAATTGCCCTGGTAACACAATTGCCCTGGTCTCAGCCAAAAAGTCCAGCCCATGAGGCTTAGTGCAGAAAAAAAAGCAAAGGTGTCATGGCCTAGTCACTGCTCCCAGGAGGCGCTTGACACCAAGTGCTCTCTGCCTTATAAGTCCCTGGCCAGACTAGGTAGGACTGCTCAAATCAGGAGGCACTGGACCCCTTGGAATCCTCACAGTCTCCACTGCCCAGCAATACTCCAGCTTCTATTCCTATAGGAGGATCATTAGGTCCCCCATCATACCAGCAGGGATACTATACCGCCAGCCACCCCAGCCAGAAGGCTGGAATGAAGGTGGAGCAACCCTACTGAATACTGATAAGAATGAATATTACAATTGGGGGTTGATTTACCAAAGGAAAATCGACTGTGCAAATAAAAAATGTGCCTGCACATGACTGCATGAATGACTGGGAAAATTTGTGTGACTGCATTTGCAAAGTGCCTTTAGTATTTGCCTTTAGTAATGCACCCCTATATGGCCATATGTGGACACCCGATCATCACAGCTCTATGGCGGCGTACACACGACCGAGAAACTCGTCGGGTGAAACTCATCGTTTTTCTCGTTGAGTTTTAGGTTCGGCTGTCAAAAAACTAGTCGAGCCAAATTTTCCCATTGCCCATCGAGGAAATAGAGAACATGGTCTCTTTTTGGTTCCACGAGTTTCCCGACGGTTTTCTCGGCGAAAAAGTGTACACACGACCGGTTTTCTCGGCAGAATACGTCTCGAGTTTCTGGCTGGATTCTGCCGAGAAAACCGGTCGTGTGTACGCCGCCTCAGAGCTTGTTTGACATCCTATCTCAAAACCATGGGTATTATAATGGAGTTCCCCTTTCCACCACCTTGGACTCTCAGTATTTGTGTGGCTTGAATGATAAAGTTAGAAAAAACTTTATGTATAAGAATAATAATTTCTGATGTCCAAAGATGAACTTATAAACAGCCCCGATCTTGCATCAGATTATCATGAGGGGGAGGGAATGAAAATATACACTAATGCAAACATTTAAAGCACCATAAAGTTCCACCAGGGCTTGCTAGAGGTTCCTTGAGCGGTGGCTAACTGATCTCCCATTTGATGGTACCTGTATAGTTCCAGGGCCAACGCCACTTGACTGAGTCAACTGCGTGACATCAATGGTGTTTTTAGCTGATAGTAAAGTTTCTTAGGCCGGACGATCGGACCAAATTGATCGTGTGTACGGCCCATCGGACCGTTGTCCATTGGACCAAAGTTTTAAAACTTGCTTTAAAATCGGTCTGATGGACGCCTGACCATAGGACCAAAACGATGGTTAGTGCACAAAAGCATCGGACCAGAAACCTGCACATGCTCTGAATCAAGTCGACGCATGCTTGGAAGCATTGAACTTCGTTTTTTCAGCACGTCGTTGTGTTCTACGTCACCGCGTTCTGGCCCGATGAAAACAGTCCGTCGGACCATTCTCATCGGGTTGGTCCGATCGTGTGTACGCGGCCTTAAACCTTGCCATAAAATGTAGAAACCCTTCTTTCCCACTGACTATCAGTAAAATAGTTTAAGTAGGGGTTCTTGAAACCTCCCCTGTGGTTAAAAGGTTGAGAGGCTGATTTAAAGTGTTTGGAAAGGTTGTTATTTAAAAGATAACAAACATGTTATACTTACCTGCTCTGTGTTATAATTTTGCACAGAGCCGCTCCGTTCCTCTTCTTTTTGGGTCACCTGCCAGTGGTCCTGGCCCTCCCCCTTGCAGAGTGCCCCCAATAATAAGCCTCTTGCTGTGGGGCATTCGAGAAGGATCACTCCGTGGCTCAGCCCCCGCCCCCTGTTCTCTCCTCATTGGCTGAAAAGCTGTGATTGACAGCAGTGAGAGCCAATAGCTCCAGCTGCTGTGTGAGCCAATGAGGAGAGAGACCACTGCTCTCATGCACATTGCTGGATTGAGATGGGGCTTAGGTAAGTATAAAGAGGGGTTGGAAGAGGGGGGGTGCAATAAAAGTCTTTTTACCTTAAAGGGGTTGTAAAGGTCCATTTTTATTTTCTAAATAGGTTCCTTTAAGCTAGTGCATTGTTGGTTCACTTATGCCTCGTTTCCACTGAGCGGATCGGTTCGGGTCGCTTAGAATGGAACAGGTTAGAATGGTCCGGTCTATTCTGCTGAGCATTTCCACTGCAAATCGGACCATACGGGACCATACAAGGTTTAGAAAAAAAGCCTAGCATGTCCACCAATCAGTGAGATGTATTTGTAGGTCTGCCCTAATGGAACCGTTCTATTTTCTATGGCCCCACATCTGAAGCAGGACCCAGAATGGTCCGGTACGGTTCACTTTTATGGCACGCTTTCATAATGGAAACACCCAAAATAGCGTACCGTACCGAACCATACCGAACCGATCCGCTCAGTGGAAACGAGGCATTACCTTTAGCTTTGATTTCCCTTCTAAATGTTTTTTTTTTTTCTTTGTCTGAATTTCTCACTTCCTGTTCCTCCTCAGTAATCATCCAAACCATTCTGGCTGGGGGTTAGTCAGCCAGAACAGCTTACTAAGGAGGAACAGGAAGTGAGAAATTCAGACAAAGTAAAAAAAACAATTAGAAGGGAAATAACCGAAGGAAAAGGTTAGTGAACCAACAATGCACTAACTTTAGTGCCGGTTCACACAGGGGCAATCCGACTTACAGCGCGACTTTGCAAGGCGACCTTATCGCGACTTGGAGCAACTTACAATGCGTCTTAAAGTTAAGTAAACTATTTTCTTTTCCTGGAAAGTTGCTTCAGTTAAGACAGTGATCCAACTTTGGAGGCAACTTCCATTGAAATCAATGGGTACAAGTTGCCTACAAGTCGCCTTGAAGTAGTACAGGAACCTTTTCTGAAGTCGGAGCAACTTCAGTAGTGTACATTAAGACGGCTTCATTCACTTTAATGGAATTTCTCATGTCGTGCGACTTGGAGCGACAAGTCAGATCCGAAGTCGCTGTAGTGTGAACCGGCACTAAAGGAACCTATTTAGAAAATTAAATTTAGAAATTGGATAGAAGGTTTAGTACTGGCAAACACGTTTTGAAAGATAAATAGTACATTTTACATACAACTATATAGATCAGACCAAAATGAGGGATAAATGAAGAGGAAAGAGGGACAGAGGGACGTTGTTCCAAATCAGGGACAGTCCCTCGAAATCAGGGACAGTTGGGAGCTGTGAAATATGGTGCCACAAGCAATAACATTTGATGTCACATAATAAATTGCTTTAAAGTGCTTGTAACATCTGCATCCTTTTCTTATACACACCCATACAAGGTTTACAGTTTACACAGCATTTCTGAGCTTCCAGAGGCAGAGGGTGGGATCTGGTATCACAAACTGCACAGCATAGAGCAGGGAGCTGAGTGTAATCTGAGACCTTAGTGGAGGGAATGGTCACACCCTCCTCTAATGCCGCATACACACAATCGGAAATTCCGACAACAAAACCGTGGATTAATGATCTCTTTTTTCTCTATTGATTGGTCAACAAAGTCCTCGCTATTGAACTGCTAACTTGGGTTTGTTGTCAAATTGAACATTTCTGAGCAAGGGCCTACTCTGTATTTCCAAAATGAATAACCATTTTTGCATACTTGACAGCCATGCCAACCAATTTATATTTTATATGATTCAAACATTATTCAACAGGAGATAACCAGGAAACACAAGAAGCTAGCAATACCTTAGAATTCTAGATTCACTTTTGGACTGCTGCTGCTAATGAAATGTTACTTAGCCTAGATCGGAGACCTGCTTTGGGGGTTTACGGTTCTCTAGTCCTGTGACCCGTCACTGACATTCTCTCCAGCACCGACTGGAAATATGCAAATCCATGAACCCTGCAGAGAGAGCTCCAAAACACATAAGAATCACACATAGCTGTCAGGCTCTTTTCAGCTTCAATTCTGCTTAGCGGAGTTTATTTGGATAGGAGTAACCACTGTGCGTATTCTGCTTATGTGTGAGATGAAACATGAACCACAGCGGAATAATGAACAGAATAATGCTGATTTATGTCAGTGCGGTCGCTGAGGTAATTGCTCTTTTCAGTGGATGACATCATCCCGCATGCAAAACGATATTCATAAATGTGGGCCTTAGATGTTTGCTGGAAGAAAAATCTGACTTGTTTAGTTGACTGGATATTATTATCATTTATCTATGAAGTACGAACGTATCAGTGCTGTTCGTCAAAGAATAAAGGTGTGTAAAGCATATGGTTATACTAGATACAATCGGTAAGGGGCAAGTTTTGGCTGGAGGTGATGGCAGTTGGTCCTAGATCATACAATGGGTAAAGGAAAGTAGTGGTTGGAGGTGATGGCAGTCGGCTATAGTTGATGCAATAGGTCGAGGGGGAGGCGTTGGTTGGAGGTAATTGCAGTTGGTTATAGTGAATACAATAGGTAAGGGAATGTAGTACTTGAAGGTTAGGACAGTTGGGTATAGTAGATAAAATAGGTAATGGGGAGGTAGTGGTTGGAGATCATGGCAGTCAGTTCTAGTTAATGCAATAGGTTAGGGGGAGGCAGTGGTAGCTTTTGATGGCAGTTGGGTATAGTAGGTACAATAGGTAATGGGGGGAAGTAGTTGGAGGTCATGGCAGTCAGTTCTAGTTAAAGCAATAGGTTAAGGGAGGTAGTGGTAGCTGGTGATGGCAGTTGGGTATAGTAGATAACATAGGTAATGAGGACGTAATGGTTGGAGGTCATGGCAGTCAGTTCTAGTTGAAGCAATAGGTTAGGGAGAGGCAGTGGTAGCTGGTGATGGCAGTTGGGTATAGTAGATAAAATAGGTAAGGGGGAGGGGGTAGTGCTTAGAAGTCATGGCAATCAGTTCTATTTGATGCAATAGGTAGTGGGGAGGCATTGGTTGGAGGTGATTGCAGCTGGTTATAGTGAATACAATAGGTAAGGGAAGGCAGTGGCTGCAGGTGATGACTGTTGGTTATAATAAATAAAATAGGTAAGGCGAAGGTAGTAGTTGGAGGTGATGGCTGTCACTATGCAATAGGTAAGGGGATATATAGGCTGGAGGTGATTGCATTTGGTTAGTAGATACAATAGGTACGGAAAGGTAGTGGTTGGAGGTGATGACTGTTGATTATACTGAATACAATAGGTAAGGGAAAGGTTGTGGTTGGAGGTCATGGCAGTCAGTTCTAGTTAATGCAAAAGGTAAGGGGAGACATTGGATGGAGGTGATTGCAGCTGGTTATAGTGAATACATTAGGTAAGGGAAGGTAGTGATGGCAGGTGATGACAGTTAGTTATAGTAAATAAAGTAGGTAAGGTAAAGGTAGTAGTTGAAGGTGATGGCTGTCGGTCCTTGTTGATGCAAAAGGTAAGGGGAGATATTGACTGGAGGCAATTGAATTTGGTTATAGTAGATATAATAGGTATGGAAGATTGCGGTTGGAGGTGATGACAGTTGATTATAGTGAATACAATAGGTACAGGAAGATAGTGGTTGGAAGTCATGGCAGCCAGTTCTAGTTGATACAAAAGGTAAGGGAAGGCATTGGTTGGAGGTGGTTGCAGCTGGTTATAGTGAATACATTAGGTAAGGTAAGGTAGAGGTTGGAGGTGATGACAGTTAGTTATAGTAAATAAAATAGGTAAAGTGAAGGCAGTAGTTGGAGGTGATGGCTGTCTGTCCTTGTTGATGCAATAGGCAAGGGGAGATATTGGCTGGAGGTGATTGCATTTGGTTATAGTAGATACAATAGGTAAGGGAAGCTAGTAGTTGGAGGTGATGACAGTTCATTATAGTGAATACAATAGGTACGGGAAGATAGTGGTTGGAAGTCATGACAGCCAGTTCTAGTTGATGCAAAAGGTAAGGGGAGGGAGGTGGTGGCAGTTAGTTATAGTGAATATAATAGGTAACAGGAAGATAGTGGTTGTCGGTGATGGCAATTTGTTATATCTAATACTATAGGTAACAGGAATGTAGTGATCGGAGGTGATGGCAGTTGACGTAGATACAATAGAAAAGGTGAAGGTAGTAATTGGAGGTCATGGCTGTCAGGTATAATGGATAAGGGGGATGCAGTGGTTTGAGGTGATGGAAGTGAGTTATAGTAAATACATTAGGTAGGGGCAGGCAATGAACGGACCATGAAGGAAGGTCGAGTGAAGATGAAAGCTCTGTTAGCGGTCACACTTGAAGGCTTTGTTCTTAGGTAAGTATTTCATACGATACGCACTAGCACATTAGGCTATTGTCTTGCAGGGTTTATTTTTTTTATTTTTTTAAAGGTGGGATTTACTAGCGCTTTAAATGAATCCAAGGCTAATGGGCACCGAACTTCACCAGGTTTTATAATAACTTACAGAATGTTTTTCCCATAACCATCATATATTGTTGAGTTTCCTCTCTAACGCACAAATGCTGAGTATTTTTACTTTCAAGTAAAGGAGATTCCAAGAACTTGAAAAAGAAATCAAGATGTTTCACTAGCACTCCGCTCTGCAATATAAACAAAACTATTAGAATCCTCTCGCTGCCTCTTTGCCCTTTAAATACATTTTCCAGAGATGTATCATATGTACCAAGCGTGTTCTGTAAACTGCAAACAGATGCCTCAGAGCCTGTCATTCCTTTCATCGGATGAGGATGATGCAAGAATGCCTGCCACAGGGAAGTATGAAGATTTTACTGCAGGAGCTTAAATATCCACTTCAACACGACATTTCATACAAATGTGGGTACCCCGCCTGCCTTCCAGATGGCGCGCTTGGCAGTTTTTGGGGTTCTTTGCATGGGCAGGCACAAGTTCACATTAAAAAATAATATCTCTTACTAATAAATGGTTATAATTCCCAGAAAGTTTTAGTGAAACAGAAAATAGCATAAATTACTAATGGCTGAAACCCTACTGGAAGCATAAATCCTAGGCAAAGCTCTCAACTTTTTCAGCTAAGTGATCTTTTTTTCCTGCCAGAATGCTGAAAAGCTCATAAACATTGTCAGATCCGTACACATTTATTTCTGCTACTCTTGAAAAACTGGATACAAGATTCTTGGACACAATGGTGTTGATTTACAAAAGACAAATAGACGGTGCCCTTTGCAAAGTACAGTTGCATGCTGCAAGAGCAGTTGCTCCAGAGCTTAGTAAATAAGCAGAGGCTCTGCTGACTTCTATCATCCAATCATGTGCGAGCAAAAATGCCCTTTTTTTATATTTTGCTTGCACATTATTATGTATTCTTTGCAAAGTGAAGCTTTACCACATTCTCTGGGAGTGCAGCTGCACTTACAGAGTGCACAGTTTATTTGCCATTAGTAAATCAGTCATTCTGTTGCTGGATGGAATGCTGTTCAATTCGCCAGTGGTAAGATCGCTAAAGGAGCTGCCTGTCTGTCCCTATGGCATCACTCCCTCTGTAGCCAGATACAGCCTGAGAAATCGCCTAACACTTAGGCCCCTTTCACACTGGGGCGGGAGGTGCTATACAGTCGGAATTGCCGCAAAATTACGTGGTATTCGGCCACTACCAGTGCGGGTTAAACCCCCGCTAGTGACCGAAAAAAGGTTAATACCGCCGGCAATGTGCCTCTGCAGAGGCGCATTGCCGGCGGTATAGCCACGGTGTCCCATTGTTTTCATGTGTTTACCGCTCCTTCACCGCTCCAAAGATACTGCTAGCATCCAAAAGTCCTGCTAGCGCACATCTCCAGTGTGAAAGCCCTCAGGGCTTTCACACTGGAGAGACAGCAGCGGCTGTTTCAGGTCGCTTTGCAGGCGCTATTTTTAGCGTTATAGTGCCTGCAAAGCGACCCAGTGTGAAAGCTTGGGATAAATCTAGATATAAACCAAACAACAGAGTTGGGGCTCGATGGACCACTTGTTTTTTTCTGCTGTCACTTTTCTATGTTTCTATGTTAATCCTTTCTCTGCAGCCTTAGCTGCATGCTGAAGAAATGGACAGGAAGTACTCTGTACAATTGCTTCCTGTTCATTCACAATTTTAAGCATAGTAAACACAGTGCACTATGCTTCATAACACAGAAGCAAACGGTACCGACCACTCAGTGTGTTCATTCAGGAAAGGAGGGGCCAGTAAACAGGGCACAGGAGAGGAGCTAAAGCCAGGCGGGGTGTGTGGGTGGGGGGCACAGGGAGAGGAAGCTGAGGTGTGATCAGCAGCTTTTGGAACTGCATTCACCATAAAGGTGCCCGGACCGGGTCCTGTACAAATGGGCCATTGCTATCCCCTTATTGGCTCTGGGTAGGGGCATTGGAGGAGGAAGAGTTTTGCTAAACAAGGACAGGGACAAAGCAGCACAAGGGTCACAGCTCACTGAAGGTAAGTAATGTTCCTTGTGCTTATTTGTTTTTTTTTTAGGTAAACGTAGGCCTTAAAGAGGTTGTAAACCCTTATAACACATTTTTTGCTACAGGTAAGCCCATAATAAGGCTTACCTGTAGCTACCCTGCATATCTCCTAAACCTGAACCTGAACAGGTTAGGAGATATGCCCTTTATTTGCATGTGCCAATGTAATCAGGTCATGCGTCTGAAACAATGGCACGTACATACCGTTGCTTTCAGTGACTGGGCCATTACCGGTGGGTCCCACGCACATGCGTGGGGGTGACATCATCGCGGCCTTGATACCCGGAAGTAACTCCAGGACGACATGTCACCGGCCGGCTCTGTGTCAGGCACTGCAGCAAGGGCTTCGATTCCACTTTAACTACTTGCCGACCGCCCGCCGTCATATTACTGCGGAGCGGTGGCTCTGTCTCGCGGGAGCACGTAGCTCTACGTTCTCTCTCTTTAGAGACTTGTAGGGTGCGCCCCCGTGCGCCACCCGAGTCCCGCGCGCGTGCCCGGCGGGTACGATCGCCGCCGGGCACCCGTGATTGCTCGTTACAGAGCGGGGAACGGGAGCTGTGTGTGTAAACACACAGCTCTCGTTCCTGTCAGCGGGGGAAACGCTGATTTTCTGCTCATACAATGTATGAACAGAAGATCAGTGATTTCCCCTAGTGAGGCCACCCCCCCCATACAGTTAGAACACACCCAGCAACACACTTAACCCCTTCCCTGCCCCCTAGTGTTAACCCCTTCACTGCCAATGGCATTTTTATAGTAATCCAATGCATTTTTATAGCATTGATCGCTATAAAAATGCCAATGGTCCCAAAAATGTGTCAAAAGTGTCCGATGCGTCTGCCATAATATCGCAGTACCGAAAAAAAACGCTGATCGCCGCCATTACTAGTAAAAAATAAAATAATAATAAAAATGCCATAAAACGACCCCCTTTTTTGTAAACGCTATAAATTTTGCGCAAACCAATCAATAAACGCTAATTGCGATTTTTTTTTAACGAAAAATATGTAAAAGAATACGTATCGGCCTAAACTGAGGAAAAAAAAAATGTTTTTATATCTTTTTTTGGGGATATTTATTATAGCAAAATGTAAAAAATATTGCATTTTTTTCAAAATAGTCGCTCTATTTTTGTTTATAGCGCAAAAAATAAAAACCGCAGAGATGATCAAATACCACCAAAAGAAAGCTCTATTTGTGGGAAAAAAAGGACGCCAATTTTGTTTGGGAGTCACGTCGCACGACCGCGCAATTGTCAGTTAAAGCGACGCAGTGCCGAATCACAAAAAGTGCTCTGGTCTTTGGACAGCAATATGGTCCGGGGCTAAAGTGGTTAATAGCCCTCCACTGTACATGATGACATAGAGGTACTTCCCACAGCCTTCAGTTTTGGGTAGAATGGAACAACCCTGGAACTGAGAGATAGATAGGTAAGCACCCCAACTTATCCTTGCACCCCTAGACAAGACCAGCTTTGAACCCTTGCAGTACGGGGGACCCCACTACACGGTACTTTTTGTCTAATTCCTGGAGTTCGGCTTTAACTAAAAGCTAAATGTCCATTTATGAATCCATGGGAAGCACGCATTCATTTTTTATCTTTGGTGGAGAGCCGGGCTGTAATAATAGGGAAGCTCAGTAATTTATTGTCGAGGAAAATCCAAATCTCGTAGCAAAGTCGGAAAAATAGAAAAGGAAACAAAGGAATTTAGTGAATGAAAAAAAAAAACTGGAAAGAATGACACTTTCATTGCAGTACTTGTGAGAAACAACAATCCCAGTTCTAACTTCCACAGGAAGTGTTGAAATGACATTCGCTGAATCCTGTCCAACACTTAGAGATTCAATTATCTCTCCAGAACATTTTTATTTCATTGCTGGCAAACAACAGATGTTTTAATGTTGACTTCTCCCTTTAATGCAACTTCTGTCCTTTGCGTGGGGTGGGTATGTTTTTTCGTTTTATTTTTTATTTATTTTTTCAGAAAAAGAGAAATTAAAAAGAAAAAAAAAACACAGGGACTTTCTCGATTGTCCGATCTGGCAGCCAGTGTGGCGGCCTACAATCGCTGAAGTTTATGAATAAAACAACGGCCTAGTCAGCAGTGGTAACAGATGTGGTATTTCTCAGTGTGGTGTGGGGTTTGATATGGCCAGCGAGAGTCAAACAAACATGGCCGAGGTCACGGCAACAGAATGTCTTTTTGTGCAGAGCAGAATAATGCCTCTCTATTAGCTAATTCAGTTAATGTTACGCAAACAGAAAACACTGTCTGCTATGACTTGTTTTTGTTTTGCAGCTGGAGAGAAAAAAAAATAGGTAAACTTTGCAGGACCATTAACACTGCACAAAAAAAAAAAACGAAATAAATCAAATAAAGCGTAAACCCTTACACAAAAGAAAAAACTTTCCCTATTTGCTGCCTTTTGGCCTGTTAAATATACTGTATATACTCGAGTATAAGCCGACCCAAAAATAAGCCGAGGCACCTAATTTTACCACAAAAAAACTGGGAAAACGTATTAACTCGAGTATAAGCCTAGGGTGTCCGTCTGCATGCCTCACTGTGTCCATGCCTCACTATGCCCATGCCTCACTGTGTCCATGACTAGACTGACGTTTAACATGGGAGTCTATGGAAGGGGTGGCCGTTATGAAAAATTGGTACTCCCCATGCCTCACTGTGTCCATGTTTCACTGTGTCCATGAATAGACTGACGTTTAACATGGGAGTCTATGGAAGGGGTGGCCGTTATGAAAAATTGGTGCTCCCCATGCCTTACTGTGTCCATGTCCATGCCTCACTGTGTCCATGACTAGACTGACGTTTAACATGGGAGTCTAGGGAAGGGGTGGCCGTTATAAAAAATTGGTGCTCCCCATGCCTTACTGTGTCCATGTCCATGCCTCACTGTGTCCATGTCCATGCCTCACTGTGCCTATGCCTCACTATGCCCATGCCTCACAGTGCCCATGCCTCACTGTGTCCATGCCTCACTGTGTCCATGACTAGACTGACATTTAACATGGGAGTCCATGGGCTACATGTGTGCCAAGTTCTGGGTCCAGGTAACTTACAACCGGCTGGTACCGGGTCCCCAAATTCACCAGAGAAATTATCGTTTAACATGGGAGTCTATGGAAGGGGTGTCCGGCTTTGAAAAATTGGCGCTCCCCGCCATAGGTCCCCCGGACAACAAACTTTGCACAAGAGTGGGGCTATATGTGTGCCAATTCCTCCTACTGACACCAATGATGGGGCACAATTTCTCCCAATGACACCAACAATGGGGCCCAATGACACCAATGATGGGACACAATTCCTCCCAATGACGGGGCAAAATTTCTCCCAATGACATCAACAAAGGGGCCCAATAACACAATGGGGCATAATTCCTCCCAATGACAATAAGGATAGGGCACCATTCCTCCCCATTCCTTCCACTGACACCAAAGATGGGGAATTATTTTTTTCCATTAACGTTGGGGTCTTTTTTGCTCCCGTTGGCCACAGTCTGCCCCCCCTAAAGTCTGAAAGACAGTTAACATGGCCCTTTGTTTAAAACATTTGGAGACCCTTGGAAAAGGTAAAAACTAGGTTTGGCAGGTGCTGCACACAAAACAGATTCATATCCTTCAGCTTTAAAGTGGAGTTTAGGGGTTGGAGGGGGGACCCATGCAAAACACAGGGACCATATCTAAACTCCATGCAGAGAGCACCTTTGCTTGGAACTGAAACCAGAACCCCAGCCCAGCAAGGCAAGAGTGCTAAACCATCAAGCTGCCCTTTCACTTTCTTTTTAATAAAACGCTGCTTTATTTACAAGGCTCCTTGCCAGAAAGGAGGGAAAAAGCAATTTCCTCAACGGAAGCAATGTTTTGCATCTTCTTTACTTAACTGCTCTTTATCCAAGAGAAATCGGCCCAAGAAGGAGGCAAATCATTTTGGTAATCCTTATGCCTCGTACACACGATCAGTTTTCCAGACGGGAAAACTGTGAAGAGAGCTTTTGGCTGGGAATCCCGGCCGTGTGTATGCTCCTCACAGTTTTCCCGACAGGAAAACTGCCCAAAAACGGCCGGACAAAAAAAGAGAATCATTTTTTTTCCCTGTCGGAAAAGCTGACTGACTTTTGCCCAGCGTTTTTTGCCAGTTTTGCTATGGGAAAAACTGCGATGGAGCATACACACGGCCAGGATTCCCGGCCAAAGCTCCATTGCAGTTTTCCTGTTGGGGAAACCGGCCGTGTGTAGGGGAAAGATTGAACCAAGCAGGTTCTCAGCTTTCCCCTTGGGATTTCCGACGGGAACTTTTCCCATCGGATCCTGCATGTGTGTACGGGGCATTAATGTGGTAGGGTAAATCTAACCTGTCCATTTCTGCCATCTAAAGCATTATTAAGCAGTTAATTTATTGCTCTGCGTAGAATCCTTCCTACTTTGTTAGTTTTCATGTAATCTGTCCTTTTCTTTTCAATTACATCATCGGCATATACACATTGTGTCAGGTTTTTCCGGCATGCTCTTCGTGCCGTAAGTCCTGCATTAATATGCCAAGGCTATGACATTTCCTTTTTCCAGCAGCAGCTCTGAGATCCCGTGAGACTTAAGCCTCGCACACACAAATCCGATTGGGGATTGTCTGTTGACAGACTGTTGTCCTAAAATCTGACCATTAGTACGCTCCTTCTGACAATTGTTGTCCAACTTTCGCCCAACAAATGTTGGATAACATAATAGTAAATTTTTGGCGGACAACAGTCTGCTGTCTGATTTTTGTATCGTCAGTACGCAAGTCCGTCACACAAAAGTCGAAAGTACAAACACGCATGCTTGGAATCAATGCTCACCAAACATGAAATTAGCAGAAGGAGCCCAAACGGTGGCGCTGAAGAGCTGAAATTTCTCATAGTATGTCACAAGATTTGTGTTTGTTGACCGTTAATTGTGTACCATTTGTATGCAAGACAAGATCCAGGCACACACCCTTTGGATAAAAATCAGACACTCGGTTGACCAACAAACGAATCGTGGGTATGAGGCTTTGGTTCCCATTCACACACGTGAGCATAAGCAGGAAAGCAGGTTGGCTCTGATTTGCAGGACACGGTTGCCATCAGAGATGTATCTTGTCCTAGGCCGACAAGGCCTAGGGCGGCACTTTGCGGGGGGCCAAGTTTTGCCCCCCCCGCGCACAAAAACCCTCCCCATCCGTCTTCCCAACTCTGAGGCAGCCACCCGCTGCCTTTCTCTGTGTCACAGTAGCACGCCGCGGCCGCATACTGTGGGGAGTGACTGCCAGTGCCGCCACCATAGATGGAACGATCAATGGGCCATACTGTCTGGTGCACGGCGTGCACGTTGTTTAGCTGGTGGAGGCTGAGCCTAATGCTCCGCCTACCAGCCTCCGCGCGTCATCATTCATAGCATCTGCTCTGGTCGGGACAAGAGGAGAGGAGGAGGAGCGAGAGAGAGAGGACAGAGGAGAACGATGGTGGACCGTGGAGGAAATCAAACTTTAGGCAGCCAGCACTCAGAACTTAGCAGGTACAAATTGATCAGACAAGAGGCTGAGCGAGGGATGTATATCATGTATTTGAAGAAATCAAGCAGGATCAATTTACTGTTCGGCGAACATAGCAGCAAGCCCCCCCCCCCCTTTTTTTTAAATGTGAACCCAGTCTGAGTTCTGAACTGTTTTACTGATCTAGTGATTCTCAGCTTGACTCTGTAAGTGAGTGTGAGTGTTCGGCCCCCCAACCTCCGCTTATTAACTTTTTATTTTATTTAAGTGTTTGGCAAAAATATCGGACGTCTACCCGAAAATAGCGGCCGCAAGGCCCCCCCAACCCCTGCTTATTAACAATTGTCTTTTATATTTAAATGACCTTGTTATCTAAATTATCTGGTAATTTCATGCAGTATGTCCGCAGTCTCTGGTAATTTCATGCAGCGTGTCTGCAGTCTCTTGTAATTTCATGCAGTATGTCCGCAGTTTCTGGTAATCTCATGCAGTATGTCCGCAGTCTCTGGTAATTTCATACAGTATGTCCGCAGTCTCTGGTAATCTCATGCAGTATGTCCACAGTCTCTGGTAATTTCATGCAGTATGTCCACAGTCTCTGGTAATTTCATGCATTATGTCTGCAGTCTCTGGTAATCTCATGCAGTATGTCCACAGTATTTGGTAATCTAATGCAGTATGTCCGCAGTCTCTGGTAATCTAATGCAGTATATCCGCAGTCTCTGGTAATCTTGTGCAGTATGTCCGCAGTATCTGGTAATCTAATGCAGTATGTCCGCAGTCTCTGGTAATCTTGTGCAGTATGTCCACAGTATCTGGTAATCTTGTGCAGTATGTCCACAGTCTCTGGTAATCTTGTGCAGTATGTCCGCAGTATCTGGTAAACTTGTGCAGTATGTCCACAGTCTCTGGTAATCTCATGCCCATTTAGAGTCCTTCATTACTAACAGTGTAATTTTTTAGTTTGCGCCGATCTGATTTGTGATGCTAAATTGCTGCATTTGTACTTTTCAAAAGTCAATATAAAGGAATATTAGTGGTAAAAAAAAAGCACTTGTGGGTTTCATTAATTATCCTTTTTTTTATTCTTATTTAAGGGGACGTGACAGGGTGTGTGTCCTATGCCTACATACTTTTGCTAATAGGTGTCCCTCATTCCTACCGCAAAAAATTGGGAGGTATGCCTTCCCTACTGACAGAACAGAGATCTGCCTTGAATACGTAGGCAGACCGTCGTTCTGCTTCTCTCCCGAACGATCGGTGGGCCCAGCGGACATTGAGTTCGCCAGACCCGCTGATTGGCTCCCATGGTTTTCAATCACTTAGGGGGTGCATGAGTTTAGTCAGGCCTAGCCTAGGGCAGCACAAAACCTAAATACACCTCTGGTTCCCATAGTAATCCTGCAACAAAAACTAAGCTAATTATTTAGTGCGCATGATGCGCGAGTTTATAGACCTGAAGAAGAAGAAAGGGCAGAAGTCTGGAGCGCATTGGACGCCGAAGACAATATTTATGATGGCGGCTGCTGTACCCAGAAATGAGCATAGGAATAAACACGCAAAATAAAAGTAATAAACATACAATGGGGGATGAATTCGCTTTGCAATTGTTTACAATGATTTACTATAACTCCTTCTAGGAGCTGATTGGCTCCCATGGTTTTCAATCACTTAGGGGGTGCATGAGTTTAGTCAGGCCTAGCCTAGGGCAGCACAAAACCTAAATACACCTCTGGTTCCCATAGTAATCCTGCAACAAAAACTAAGCTAATTATTTAGTGCGCATGATGCGCGAGTTTATAGACCTGAAGAAGAAGAAAGGGCAGAAGTCTGGAGCGCATTGGACGCCGAAGACAATATTTATGATGGCGGCTGCTGTACCCAGAAATGAGCATAGGAATAAACACGCAAAATAAAAGTAATAAACATACAATGGGGGATGAATTCGCTTTGCAATTGTTTACAATGATTTACTATAACTCCTTCTAGGAGGAGGGTCAGGGTTTACTACCGCTTTAAAAGAGAAACTCCAGTCTCATTAAATTATATACGAACACAATCACTAAAACTCATAAGCTGTAACATGATAATGTCATTGTGAAAGTCACTGGAAAGGGAATCCGCTGCAATGACGGAGTAACAGGACATGCTGTATTCTTCAACATTTAGGAGTTTTAGGAGTTCTATATGTAAGCTAGAAAATGTCTTTAAATGAATCAAGTAAATAAATCAACGTTCTAGGTAATGCTGAAGCTATCTGCCAACGCAGGTCACCAAAAACCCGAGTACAGTAGTATGCAAACAGCGGGTGAGTCCCTTAGGCACCGTGTAGTAATTCACACAGAAGGAAGCCATTATCTAATGAGTCATGTTATAACATGTCAAATGAAATGATCCTACTATTTATGATAGCGGCCTAATATTCTGGCCTGGAATTGCTCAAATATCGGGCACACAGCAAATTACATGCTGAATCACATTAGCTAATTAAAAAAATCTTGCAACCGGATATTCACATCTGTGACATGGAAAAAAGACAAGCTTGAAATTAATTGTTTTCAGAAGATGTTTGGAAGACTTTGTGAACTACCATGCAGGGCCGTCTCTACCATAGGGCAAACAGGGGCAGCTGCCCAGGGCCCTGTCACTGTTGGGGGCCCAAAGCAACCCCCTTGGAAAAAAAAAAAAAAAAAGTTTTTTTTTTATTTTTATTTTTTTAGGGGTCCGGAGGTCCCCAGGGGCCCGGAAGCCCCCAGGGCCCAAGATGGCAACCCCCCTTTTTTTATTTATTTTTAAATACAAAAATATATTTATTTTGTATATATTTTTATTTTATTTTTTATTAAAGGGCCAATTTTTTTTAATATATTTTTATTAAAGGGCCAATTTTTTTTAATATATTTTTATTTTTTATTAAAGGGCCAATTTTTTTTTTTAGGGGGCCCCAGGGACCCGGAAGCCCCCAGGGCCCCAGATGACAACCCCCTTTTTTTATTTATTTTTAAATAAAAAAATATATTTATTTTATATATTTTTATTTTATTTTTTATTAAAGGGCCAAATTTTTTAGGGGTCCCCAGGGACCCGGAGGCCCCCAGGGCCCCAGATGACAACCCCCTTTTTTTATTTATTTTTAAATAAAAAAATATATTTATTTTATATATTTTTATTTAATTTTTTATTAAAGGGACAATTTTTTTTAGAGGTCTGGAGGTCCCCAGGGGCCCGTAGTTCCCCAGGGCCCCAGATGACAACCCCCCCTTTTTTATAAAAAAAATTGTTTTATAAAAAAAAAAACTAATAATGTTATTATTATTAAAGGACCCAGAGTTCCCCAGGGCGCTGGATGGCAACCCCACTTTTTTTTTATAAATGTTTATTTTTAATATATTTTATTTTTTATTTTTTATTAAAGGGTCCAGAGGTCCCGGATGGCAACCCCCTTTTTTGTAATTTATTTTTATTAAAAAAAAATATTAAAGGGCCCAGAGGTCCCCAGATGGCAACCCCCTTTATATTAAAGGACCCAGAGGTCCCCAGGGCCCCATATGGCTACACCCCTTTTTTTATATATATTTTTCTTTATTAAATCTTTTTTTTGTAAAGGGCCTCCCGCTTCTAAATTCGCGGCAGCCCCGCCCCCCCCCCCCGCTTCTCAATTTAAGGGGGCAGCACCCCCCTGTTCTCTGCTCCAGGGGGCCCATGCCTGAAGCTGTGTAAGGGGCCCCATGATTCCTGATGGTGGCCCTGCCACCCGTTAAGCCCCTGTGCTGCCCACAAATCAGGCTGAAAATCATCAGCGGCACGCAGCCAGGTGACAGTACTGCTTCCCTTCCCAGTGTTTTAAAATGTACAGCACCCCTGGCTTCCCTTTAGACGTGCACTTCTCCCTTCCTGCCACTGGGTGCTGCTTGTATATAAAAGTGAATTAGAATGTGATTTTATAACATCCCCAGTTTGCTCTTCCCGAGGCTGACTTCTTCATGTCCTGCTCCTCAAGGTATGTCACTGTTTGCTATATTGTAAATACAAGTTTTCTGTAGAGTGTGCCCAAAGTCCTTATAATATTTGATGATTACTGCAGGCCTGGTCAGTGTTTTAAAAAGTTCCTGTAGTTTACACATGGCATGGCATGGGGTCACAGCACCGTCTGTCCATTCTGCTTTAGCACCATGGGACCCCAGGCCATGCCATGTGTAAAATACAGGAACTCTTTAAGTCACAGAGCAGACCTGCAGTCCAGGCTGAGTAAGGCCTCAGAGCACATGGCATTACTGTCTGTATTTAACTGCTTGATGGGCTTATTTTGGGCCTGACTGGTTCACATGTATGTGTTTTGGCGGCCCACATTTGAATGGGCCGCCATGCCTGCATTTCCTGCAAAGAAAAGCGCATGCCTCATGTAATAGGCTGCACACACGGCACACCTATGCCCATCAAGCACTGAAATACAGCACTGTCTGTCCATTCTGCTGTCTGCTGTGACTTATCTGCAGTTCCTGCAGTGTCAAACTTGCTGCATTTTTAGACGTTTAGGTCACGCTTTTAAAAACACAGTGCGTTTGTGTGTGCAAGAACTGCAGGTAAGTAGCATGGTGCAAAAGTAGAATGGATTTCAAGGTAGCTGATTTTTAAAATGCTGAATGAACCTTTTTTCTGCAGGAAACAAAGGCATGGCAGCCAATTCAAATTAATGGGCTGCTGTGCCTGCACAAATGAGGGCCGCCAAAACACATACATGTGAACCAGCCAGGCCCAAAATAAGCTGGAGGGGGGGCCCAAAAAAAATGTTTGCCCAGGGCCCAAACCATATTAAAGACGGCCCTGCTACCATGCACAATGTAGTGCGGCTGTGTTAGGGCAAAACCAGGCAAACAGCCAAATGCACAAATGACGGGATCTATACTTGTGTCCATTCAGTCCTAAGATATACACAGCTCTATCAGATGGATGACACCACTTTCTTTGGTACAGCTAAAGAGGCCCTGTCGCCAACATAGAATATTGCAGGTAAAGGACCAGAAAAATCAAGTATTGGAAATGCTTATTTGTAGTGTTTTTCCATGTATGAGTTTTTAATTACTTGCAATGTATCTTTAATACTGCTAGAAAATTTGACCACTCCAGGAAAAGTCAAGTATCTAGCAGTGTATAGCACAGGCTATTACCCCGGGGCATACTACGTTTTTCAGGCATCCCGGTGTTTGCTGCTTTATAGACTCTATTGTCTATCTGGCTGGCTACTAATACAAATAGTATTTTGATGTAATTTCCATACACCTGGCTAAGACTTCATATATTGCTGTTGGTTATTACATACCATATTGGTCTACCCCAGAATTAAGGCTTTACCCAGATCTTTCTGGTTTTGATCTGGCTTGTGCCTTTCTATGTGCCTGTGGTGTCCCTCCCATGGTTGGTATCATAGGCTCAGTGGATCTTTGTTTTGGATCCTGGAGATACTCTGATTACATTTGGATCTCTCTACTGGGTTGGCTATATTCATTGTGACGCTACAATGACAGATATTCTTACATTGTTAAATCACTTCTGCTCGTCCTGAGGAAGCCCAATGGCGCAACGCGTAGACGATGTACAGAGGATGATTAATACTATATATCTTAGATGGTTTTATAATTGTCTTTTGTAAAAAAAAGTTCTTATTCTCTAATAACATTTATTTTTTTATATATTCCAGTCTTGCCTCTAAAATCCGACCATCAATTGCCATATTTTTGAGTAATTGTCCCCCTTTTTTTGTCTTCTATCTAGCACTGTCCCCTAGCTTACAGAGGTTACATAGTTACATAGTTAGTCCATCTAGTTCAACCATAAAAAAAATATATATATTGTACAATCCCATATACCCAATTCTATACCCACAGTTGATCCAGAGGAAGGCAAAAAAAAAACACAGCAGAGGTTATAAACCTTGGAAAAAAAGAGAGAAAAAAAAAGAGAAAAAAAAGAAAAACAAACCCTGCATGACAAAGGCATAATGAACTAGTATGCATTGCATACTAGCTCATTATGAATTACTTACCTCAGAACGATGCCCTGAATCAGTGTCCGCACTCTGAGTATGTGGCCGACATCTTCAAATGTAAAAAGTCAAATCAAAGAATTTAGATATTAGGATTTTATTAGGATTTTTTTATTAGGATTTTTCCACCAAAGCCCCCAAAGATGTAAGAAACTCAGTGGCGGAATTATCACGACTGGGTCCTGCCGTTGTGGGGGGGGCCCCAGGTTGGTAAAATAGTGTTTGGGTTTGGACAGACTCGGGGGGCAGGGCGGCCGCGTGGTGATGTTTCAAGGAGGCGGAGGATACGTCGGCACACAACAATCCTGCAAAACGTCTGCAGAGTCGCATCCGGCTGGCCTGGATGGGTCATCTCCGCCTCAGCTCTCGATCAGCTGGAGCCCATCCCCCTTCCAAGCAAATGTCTCCATTTCTGGCGCCATTTTGTGAAGTTTGCCCATATACACAGAGTGGAGTTAGTCTTCAACAAAATGGCGCCCAAAACCCACAACTATGGGACAAAGGTTATTGAGATAAACTACACTATAAACGGGTGGGTAATATGAAGAAGGGGAGTGGGAGAGCCAGGAGGAGAAGAGAAGAGGATGAAAGATCAAAGCCAAGGTCTGCCTGAGCCTGTCCTACACCCGAGCAATGGAGGAGGTGAGGTCAGTTTGACAGCTCCAGCCAGGCCACACAGAGTCTATGGGTGGGGGGGGGGGGGGGTCACTGTGGTTACCAGAGTCCCCCTTCACATCAAAGTCTGAAGAATTACCCCCAGTGCAAGGGAGAACTGTGCGGACCCTGATGTAAAGGGGAACAAACTAGATATGCCTCTGCAATAGGTCATCTTGCTTGCAGGCAGCTACAAAACCAGAATGCCAGTTTTCGATGGATTGACCCTTAAGCAGTAAAAAAATAATTAAAATCTCTCAAACTTTTTCACCTTTGTCCTAAACTAACCTGGACCCTCTTCCACAGGAATCAAAATGAAGATGTTGCTTTAATTGGTTTGACCTATGTGCTAATTTCTTATTTCCCTGAGCCAAGCCCTCTGTTTGGTTTTGGAGCTAAGCCATTAAATGTCTGTCATTCTTCAGCCTGTAATCAATCATCAGACTTAATTCCTAATCCCCTGCCATTGAAGGTTAGAATCCTTTTTCTTTCTAGCAGAAGGTATAATTATAGAGAGCATAGCTTGGCTTTATGTGCAGCGACTTGCGCTTAGCTAGCATTGTTCATCAGAGTCAGATCTGGATATGTCTTTCAGTAACTCTAAAGCCTCTTTTTCACTCTGTGTACATAATTGTAACAGATGTGAAGTCATTTGCAGTTTGGTGAAGAAAAACTCAGATAAGAGCTATCACAGTGTGCATCTATCAAGACCTGCACCATTAAGACCCGCACTGTCCCTACACTGTCCCTACACTGGGCCACTTTTAACATACTAGCCTTGGCTGTTTACTTAAAGGGTTAGAGGCCCCGATCCATGTCTTCTGGGGTCCCTCGGCGGCTGTCTCTGTCCTCCCCACAATTACTGACCACAGTCATGCGAGAGCTCGCATGGTGGTGAGTAATTGCGGGCTCGCTCTCGTGATACAGCGAGCGGCCATAGCTGCTCACTGTATCACTCGGTCCTGCCCCTCGGCACGCTGCGTCACTGGATGTGATTGACAGCAGCACCAGCAAATGGCTGCGCTGCTTTCAAACCATCCGCTCTAGCCAATCAGCGGCCAGGCTGAGCGGCGATGAGGATCTCAGGACCGCACGGGACTTTCGAGGGGTCAGGTAAGTATAACGGGGGCTCGGGGGCATAATGAGATGTTTTTTCACCTTAATGCATAGATTGCATTAAGTTGACATTTTTTTTTACTTTATAACTTTTTTAACCATTTGCTTACTGGGCACATATACCCCCCTCCTGCCCAGGTGAAATTTCAGCTTCCGGCACTGCGTCGCTTTAACTGACAATTGCGCGGTTGTGCGACGTGGCTCCCAAACAAAATTAACGTCCTTTTTTTCCCCACAAGTAGAGCTTTCTTTTGGTGGTATTTGATCGCCTGTGCAGTTTTTATTTTTTGCGCTATAAACAAAAAAGTGCGACAATTTTGAAAAAAAATACAATATTTTTTACTTGTTGCTATAATAAATATCCCAATTAAAAAAAAAAAAATCGCAATAAGCGACTGGTTTGCGCAAAAGTTATAGCGCTTACAAAATAGGGGACAGAATGATTATTTTTTATTATTTTATTTTTTTTAATAGAAATAGCGGCGATCTGCGATTTTTATTGGTACTGCGACGTTATGGCGGACACATCGGACACTTTTGACACATTTTTGGCGCCATTCACATTTATACTGCGATCAGTGCTATAAATATGCACTAATTACTGTATAAATGTGACTGGCATTGAAGGGGTTAACGCTAGGGGGTGAGGAAGGGGTTAAATGTATCCTAGGTGTGTTCTAACTGTGGGGGAGGGGGGGGTGACTGGGCGGGTGACTGATCTGTGTCCCTATGTACAAGGAACACAGATCGGTCTCCTCCTCTCCAGAGACAGGACGCTGTCTCTGTGTAAAAACGGCAATGAGAGATGATCTGTGAGATCATCTCTCATTCGCCGCACAGATCGCATCGCAAACGGCCACTTTGATTGGCCGTTCGCCGCGATCTGTGATTGGCTGTGTCCAAAAAACACGGCTAACACAGGGCTTCCACGCAGCGCGCTCTAGAGCGCGCGCTGGGAACGCCCAAAGGGGCGGCCGTCTTTTGACAGCATGTTGGATATTCAGACCCACGCTGTAGCCGTCATTCGGCTATACAGCGGGTCTGAAGTGGTTAAAGAGAATTTCCTTGGCACTTTACTGAAAAATACAACTGGTAGAAGGTAAGGTGAAGATTACAGTCTCAGCAAACGTCAGTTGTCCGAAGATAAATGGGTGTAACTTTAAACACGGCCCCACAGGTGGACTGAGCCTTTAGGGTGAACATGTTGTTTTTCCTGTATTGGCAAAGTTTAGAGCAAACTTGTGATATTGCATATTGGGTACTCTAGAGCTCCCTGGAACTCCCTGGAACACCTATACTGAGGGGCCCCATGCTATGCAAATAGTGACCAAGCTACTATGGTTGTGGACTTTGTAGTCAATGGAGCCACCGATCACAGAGATAGACCAATGGTAAGGTTCAGGATTTAGAGGTGCACCCAAACCCACAACTACAACAGTCTGGTCACTATTATCAGAAATTCGATTTCTAGATTGTGGAGTTCCATATGTCCTCTAGAAAAAAAGTGGTGTTGACATGAAGGCCTCCAGAGATGGCTGCTACCTACGAAATGTAGGCACTGCTATTTTGTGCCCATAGGTACTCAGTGGGCGGCCCAGCAGTGAATCATGCCACACATAAGCTACATAGAGCAAAACTGGGACAGTGTCCAGAACCGTTAACCTTGAGTAGCTGTAATTGATGCCTAAATTTCGTCACCTTCCATGATAATAGAAGAACTATTCATTTGTGAGAAGGCAAGCTGTGTCAGTAATGCCGCTGCCCCAAACAAAACCTGCTTGTTATTGCAGCTTCAGAGTAAATAAAATCACAATAAAAGACATTTCTAGCATTCTGTGGGTAGGGGAAAGTTAATGCTGAGCTCTGAGCAAACAGTTGAAATATACACATTATCTTATCAGCCAAAGGATTGTGCAATAAAAAACACCTCTGGTCTCCAGAGGGCCGAAGTTCAGAAATATATGTATTACAGGTACTTACAGGGGTGGGGGGTGTTTTTTTTTTGGGGGGGGGGGGGGGCAAAAAAAAAACACCAGCCACCCCTACCCCCCATACGGCACCGAAACCCCACCCCCCCTTCTGCTGTTTGTCGGTCCATCCAACACTTACCCCATCGTGATGGGTGGCAGGCAGCGTGGTGCAGCGGCTCGGGTCTGAGTCCTCTCCTCTATGGCGGCTTCTAGCTCCTCCAATAGGGTCGTCTGTCCTTTCAGACAATCGGGTGACTAGTGTCAAAACCCACTTCCTGATTGGACGGGAGGAGGCTTAGTGTCGTGATTCGCTGTTGTAACACACCTAGGTGAGCTCGGAGCACACTCTCTCTGCGACCCGAGCCCACCCTATATTGAAGCCTATTAGAGCTTCTGGCTCTAATCAGTGCTTCAAAAAAAACAGCCCCCCGCATTGGAACCTATGCACCAGTATCTTGAAAGGGGCTAGACACATGAATATTAAAGGCATCGATGGATGGGGGGTTGGCGCCCGTTCGCCCCCAATGGACGGCCTCTGCCCCTGGGTACTTATGAACTGCTTTATATATATATATTGTACATTCACATCAGTCCCTTCCCTCAAGGAGTTTACAATCTAAAGTCCCTAACTCACATTTATACATAGGCCAATTTACCTGCCAACATGTCTTTGGAGTGTGGGAGGAAACCAACACAGGAACAAGGAGCATATGCAAACTCCAGGCAGGTAGTGCCGTGGTTGGGATTCAAACCGAGGGCCCTTGTGCTGCTAGGTGGAAGTCCTAACCTCTGTGCTGTGGCCAAATTAACCAAGAAACCAAGAAATGCTTTAAATATGCAGCATTACTCACAAATACAGCACTAGCTATGACCACTTTAAACCCAACCATATTAAATCGTTATCCGGAGCCCACGACTCTTTGTAACATTCTGCTATAAAATAGTTTTTTCACTTAAAAGCTTGCCATGCATGGACCATATTTTGTCCATTTCCTGCTAAATTAGCTGAAATGTAATCCATGGGTGGAATTTGCCTCCGTTTGACAAACCTCAATCTGAGGGTCTAATGCCCTGTGGGCCCTATTGTTTTTTTTTGCCATCGGTGAAAAAAATAGAACCAGTTTTAAAATCTTCTGATGGTTAAAAAAACGATAGAAAAAAACGATGGTCTGTGGGGAAAACAATCAGTCAAAAAATCCATGCATGCTCAGAATCAAGTCGACGCATGCTCAGAAGCATTGAACTTCATTTTTCTCTGCACGTCGTTGTGTTTTACGTCACCGCGTTGGACATGATCGGATTTTTAACTGATGGTGTGTAGGCAAGACTGATGAAAGTCAGCTTCATCGGATATCTGACGAAAAAATCCATCGGTCCGTTTTCATCGAATGAACCGATCGTGTGTGCGTGGCAAGAGGATGGGACAAACTGTTTTTTTTTTTTACGCTGAACAGTAAAGGCAGTCAATCAGCTGCAACCACTGTTTAGATATTTTGAGAGCAGGGGGGATTCGCCCATCCATGCTCTTTAGCGTGGATGGAAGGCTCAGTTATATTTTTTTTGTTCAGCCTGCAGACTGAACAAAATAAATCGATGCATGCATGGCCAGCTTTAGTCTCAAGTGACAGCATGAATATAACAAGTTAAAGTAACATTACCCTTATTTATTTTTAAATAAATTAATAAACTTATCTGCTCTGTGGAATGGTTTTGCACAGCCTCCTCTTTGGCAAGTGCCTTTCTATGGCGGCACTCATGTGGGCTTGCTCCCGAGCTGTACTGTCTGCATCCACTGACACAGACTGGCCAGATTGGCCCTGCTCCCTGCTCCCTCTTCACATCATTTAATTGATAGCAGCGGGAGCTAACAATTTGCCCAGTGAGGAGGGAGACAGCCACTGCTCTCGCGCACATCGCTGGATCTGGCTCAGGTAAGTATAAGGGGGGCTTGGTGGATTCTGCAGCTCATAAGGCTTTTTATCTTAATGCATTTAATGCATTGAACTAAAAAACCTTCAGGCTTAAGAACCACTTTAATATGATTTTTAGATTGTTTCCAGTGTTCATTTGTATGACATGTATTCACTTTAATGCTAAAAATAACAGCAGTTTTCCTTTTACCTGCAGCTAGGAATGATGTCTTGAAAATGATTACAGGACTATTACAGCTGTAGACTGAAAATAGTTTTGAAAACATTCCAAAAAACTCCAAGCCAGTGAAACAGAAAAAGCTTTGTACATAGGAGCACAATGACGATCTTTCATCTTATATGACATGACACGCCGCGCTGTACTTCCTTCCAAGAGTTTATACAGCCTGGATGTGCCTATAAAATGGAAATGAGCAAAGCAAAGCAAGATTAGATTCAAGATTACACCGATGGGTTCCACCCTCCCTTCCTATACAAATCATTATCTGCCGTGCTGCCTGAAGGAATACTGTGGCATTTCAGGGACAGGAGGCCAAAAAAATGAGGTGCTGCCAATATATAGAGGCCCCCCCATAAAGGAGAACATTATCTATGACAGTTTACTCCTCCTGATTCCCCTTTCCAAGACTTTTCTCCTTCAAATGTCTGATGAGAGAGTTTACCTTCACTTCAACATGTCTCGTGCTGCTGTTACCTTCTCACTGTTTGTTTGGAGGACAGAGAAAGAGCTCAACGAATGTATTATTACCTAACAGTACCTAGTCTGCAAAAGCTTCACACTGTGCTAAGTTGACTGGCCACTAAGTATCTATTCAGCGCAGAACCCCTAATTTTAGGGTGACCAGACATCCCCGGTTTCGGGGATTGAGGACACTGTCCCCAGACCAATTCTGTCCCCGGTTTTGTCCCCGGATTGGATTTGAACAGAAGCTGGGGCAATTTCAGTGCAGTGCGCCTTCCCTGGCGGAGTGATGTTCCTCCGCTCCCCACCTGGTAGTAGCCGGGGCCCGGACAGTAAGGCCGCGTACACACGATCGAATTTATCTGCTGAAACTGGTCCGACGGACCGTTTCAGCAGACATCTCCGATCGTGTGTACGGGCTAGCGGACATATTTTCCCAGCGGACAAATTTCAGAGCATGCTTTGAAATTTGTCCGCCGGAGGCATGTCCGTCGGATATGTCCGCTGGTTAGTACACTAACCAGTGGACAGAAATGTCCGCGCATGCGTCGAATGGATTAGACGCATGCGTGGAAGTATTTTACTTTCTGGAGTGGTGATGTGGCAGCGTCAACGTCACCGCCACGTCCTCAGCCCGAGGGGATTTTGGTCCGATGGCGTGTACACACCATCGGACCAAAATCCGATGAGACATGTCCGCTGCAAACGGTCCGTTGGACATGTTTGAGCAGACATGTCTCATTGTGTGTACATACTGCTCCTAAAGCACCCCTGCCCATTGAAATCAATGGGCAGCGCTGCTGCAGCAGTGCTCTGTGGGCGCTCTTAACCCTTTTTCAGCCACTAGTGGGGGTTAAAAGCGCCCCGCTAGCGGCTGATAGCACCGCTAAAATGAGCCGATGCCCCAGTGTGAAAGGGCTTTAAAGGAGCAGCTGATGACAGATTAGGTCATCTCCCCATTCTGGCAGCAGCACATGCTTAGGGCTGGCCCTCTCTCACTCTGAGTTATAGGAAGCCTAAAATTCGGCCCCTGAAGTCTCTTAAAGGGCCACATATAGTATTTTTCACATGTAATGCTACAGAAGACTGTCATACAATGACGTCTTTCTAAGAAAATGGTCAGAGACAGCAGTGGCTGCAGACATAAGTCATGCTGTAGGAGACAGTCAGAGATCGGCGATATATTACATAAGACTGCTACCACAGGCCCTTGACAAAGTAAAGCTCCCACGCTACTTACTGTTGGGGCCCTAGGGCCACACTTCAAACACACAATAACCTCATGTGGATTAGCTGCAATATATTAAATATTGTTTTTTGGGTTTAAAATATAAATTGAGCTGTTTAATCTTTTGAACCTCAAACATAATGCTTCTCATAACGGGACAAAGGCGGGGGGGGGGGGCAGGGGGGTTTAAAAAGACAGAAGAGAGCGCTGAATCTTTTCTTGAAGTCGCCACTGAATTATCTACGATTCCTTTAAATACCTTTCTTGTCTAAAATTCATTGCAGGAAATTGGCTCCCTGCCACATCTACCAATATTAACGCTATTTGTAGGGCGCTCTTAAGCCAAAAATAATATTTAAAGTGAAAGAAGCCTTAGGATATAGATTTGGTTGCTCACAGTTTTGCTTTTAAAGCTCAGCGATGCTAAAAATATCTCCAAAAATAGCTTAGCGCGGCCTATCAGCACAGCAATATAAAGCTGGGGAGGAGTATAATTAGAGCATACTTGCAATAGCTAAAGAGAAGCTGGCCTGGCCTGCTAATAACGGCACGCTCAGAATTCACCACCCGGCTTTCCCAGGCCACTCCATCCACACTATGACCTTGTGCCTAAAAACTGCAGTCCAAACATCACACTGCACCCCTTACTAAAGAAATATCACCACCCATCAAATTACACACAGAGAGGGGCAACAAGGACAATGTCAACTTCAATCCTGGATTTCGATCTGTAAGAGAAAGGAGAGTGACAGATAGGTAGATAGATAGATAGATAGATGGATAGATAGATGGATAGATAGATAGATGGATAGATAGATAGATAGATAGATAGATAGATAGATAGATAGATAGATAGATAGATAGATAGATAGATAGATAGATAGATAGATAGATAGATAGATAGATAGATAGATAGATAGATAGATAGATAGATGGATGGATAGATGGATAGATAGATAGATCAATAGATAGATAGATAGATAGATAGATAGATAGATAGATAGATAGATAGATAGATAGATAGATAGATAGATAGATAGATAGATAGATAGTCCAGATAGCAAAAAAATGAGCTGTAAGTATGAAAATGGCTTGCGAAGCTATTGCTAGACTTGCCAGGCTTCGCAAATTTGTTGCACCAGTCTGCATTGCATGGACTCCAGTTCAACGTTCTTCAAGTTCTGGTTCAGTTATGTTGTGCAATAGTCATCCCACCACAGGGGGTCACTGTGGCTGAATTTTCATGCTGTAGACTTGCAGTGCTCTTGCTGTAGACTCACCACTGCAACTTTGCTTTTGCTAGAGACTTGCTACGCACATTTTCTACACATTTGTGGTTTAAGTGCTCTGCAAGTGTACAACCTGCCAGTGTGCAGCAAGTTATCAAGACTTACAATTCAACACTACCTAGAATTTGTGGCAAGTTATCCTTGCCATCTAGGAGATAGATAGATGGATAGATATGGATAGATAGAAAGCGATGGATAGCTATACAGACATAGATAGCCAAAAAGATAGATAGATAGATAGATAGATAGATAGATAGATAGATAGATAGATAGATAGATAGATAGATAGATAGATAGATAGATAGATAGATAGATAGATACAGAGCTTTTTTTCTCAGAAAATAGGTGCAGGAACTCAACTACGAACCCGTTCAGATTTCACAAACAGTAGAAGGGTCTTAAAGGTCATTAAATACCAGGATTGCATCACATACAGAGTGCAGAGTTTAGGGGGGTTACACACAGAGTGCAGAGCTGTCACTTTTAAACACATAAACCAGACTTCTGTGTTTACAAGTGCTTATGGTGAGCAGGCACCAAAGGGTCTGAGCTAGAGGTGGTGGAACCGAGTTCCCCCAAGTTCCCCCTGAAAAAAAGCCCTGGATAGATAGATAGATAGATAGATAGATAGATAGATAGATAGATAGATAGATAGATAGATAGATAGAGATTGTAAACTATAACTGATGTTTCCTCTTGTATTAAATTGTAATGTAACTGTACTGCCTGTCTTAATTTTGTAAAGCGCAGCACAAACTGTTGGCGCTATATAAATCCTGTATAATACTAATAAAAAAATAAAAAAGTTATACACAGATAAAGGCATAGAGGAGCAGACAGCAAGATAGATATATAATGTATATATTGGTATATATTAAAAGAAAGAGAGGGATTGTTAGATAACTAGATGGATGGATAGATAAATAGACAGATCTGCCAACTCTGTCATCTGTCACTTGCTCTGTAAGACATGGAATAAGGCTGGCCATACATTATACCATTTTTTTCTTCAACTTTTCCATTAGATTTACCAAAATCATATAATATGAGGTCACACCTAAACACTTTCAATTTCTATGCAATCAGGCTCACCCTTGTACTACATTGTTGAAGGTAATTCTAAAGAAAATCAAACAAGAAAATTGTATAATGTATGGCCAGTGTAAGTCTCCAGTATTTATTGCTGAGTTTGTATTATGAAGGCCGGTTAGATATACCGTCATAGGCGTGCGCACAAGGTGAGCCAGGTGTGCCTGGGCACGCTCTAATTACCCTCTACTACATAGATTCCCCCTACTGCTTGGGTACAGAGAAAGGGGCTGGGGAGTTTTTGTGCCCAGTCCCTTTCTCTGTCTCAAAAGTGAGACATCAGGGGTCTGTTTAGACCCCTAATATTTCACCAAAGCCCCCAATGGGGCTCCTAAAAAAAATTGTAACGAGAAAAAGAAAAACAAGAATTATTGTAAAAAACGAATTGTAAAAAAAATATCATTGTAAAAAGTAATAATAAAAAAATAATAAAAATGTCACTGTTCTACTGACACCAACCTCTGCTCTACTGACACTGTCCATTGCCCTACTGCTATATATATATAGATATAGATAGATATATCTATATCTATATAGATATATCTATCTATCTACATATCTACATATATATATTTATATATATATATATATATATAAAAACATATAGATAGATAGATAGATAGATAGATAGATAGATAGATAGATAGATAGATAGATAGATAGATAGATAGATATGCAGGGCTTTTTTTCTGGGGGAACTTGGTGGAACTCAGTTCCACCACCTTTGGCTCAGACCCTTTGGTGCCCGCTCACCACAATCACTTGTGAACACAGAAGTCTGGTTTCTGTGTTTACAAGTGACTGCTTTGTAACCCCCTGAACTCTGCACACTGTATGTAATGCAATTCTGGTATTTAATGCCCCTTTAAGACCCTTCTACTGTTTGTGAAATCTGAACGGATCGTGGTTGAGTTCCTGCACCTATTTTCTGAGAAAAAAAGCTCTGTATATATGTATATATATATATATATATATATATATATATATATATATATATATATATATATATATATATATATATATATACATATATATATATATATATATATATATATATATATATATATATATATATATATATATATATATATATATATATACAGATAGATAGAGATATATACATATATATATATATACTGTATATATATATATATATATATCTACACACACACAACACATGCATATATTCAGTCCACAGAAAACACCTTTTGTTTATTGCCATGTTCATACATTCTATATCGTCTCTCAAAGCCGGTATAGAATATTCTTGGAAGTTGTATGGGAATACTCGGTGTTGGATTCAGCAGTGACATGCCATAACCCTGATCATTCCGGCAGAGCTCCATATCCCAGCTGTGCTCTTACACTACAAACGTCTGTCGCCCTCTGTTGGCAAAAAAATATGACTGCATGCAGGTTTTCCCAACTCAACCCAGTTCAGTGAAGTTTGTTTTTCTTTACTGAGCAAAAATATTATCCTTAAAGGTATGCAAAGAAGGAATCTGAAATGTATGCAAGGCCTTGCCTAGTATTTATATTCACATGCATATATTACATATCAAGCATGGACGTCTGGAGAAAGTCGCACTTATTTTGTTCTGCACAGCTACATAGACGCATCATTTGTTTGATAATTATTTGGTTACTACAGTTTATGAGAAAAAAAAAAAAAAAATTAAAGGAATTGTGTATTTAGACTCTCCATTTGGCTTCAGCGGGTAACAGGCATTTCTGCCTAGAGCAAGTACAAGGGTGGAATGTATTTATCGTGTTCCTTATGAAATGAACCGTGTTATATGATCATCAAGAACAAGGAAGCAGCTTGACTGCCCTGAAATCACAGGATCCTTATCCATTTGTATCTCTATAGTGCCTTTATTAAGCAAATGGGATTGAGCAGTTAAAAAAAAATGAGTTGTTTTGGATTTCGCAGCTGCTGCAGAACCTCTTGCTTAACAAGGCTGAGGGCCTATTCACGCTTTACAGGTTATGGATGCACTAGAATGCATTTGTCATGGATGTCCATAAAAAAGGCAAATAGATTGTGCAGTTGCTCCAGAGCTTAGTAAATGAGCAGAAGCTCTGCTGACTTCCATCATCCAATCATGTGCAAGCAAAAATGCTGTTTTTTTATTCTCCTTGCGCGTGATTGGGTATTCTTTGCAAAGTGATATTTTACCTTATTTTTTTTATAATATTTTTAACAGAAAATACGTTTTACCTTATTTACTAAGCTCTGGTGCAATTGCACCTGCAAAGTGCACAGTCTAGTTGCCTTTAGTAAATCGACCCTTATAGTGTCTGGGGGTCAAGTCCTGGGGAAAAAAGTGTGGGAACTCCCACCCAAGATCCACTCCCCCACCAAAAAAATTAAAAATGATACGCTTATATGCATAATTACTTTTTTTTTTTTGATCCACTGTACCTTAGTAATCCTTTATGTCACTGCCCGCTTCCTGTATATGGATACATCGGGTAGTGTGTGGGTATTCTGTCACTTCCTCGATGCCGCAATGTCTCCTGGGAACAATGACAAAAGTTCCCAGGAGACATTGCGGCATCGAGGAAGTGACGGAATACCCGCACACTACCTGATGAATCCATATACAGGAAGCGGGCAGTAACATAAAGGATTACTAAGGTTCGCCTGCCCCAGACGGTGACTCGAGCTGGGCATCGCCGCTTAGTGAAGGGTTGGCTCTGGCGGCTCGGCTGCTCTAGTCCTGCAAAGGGAACTGCGTTCCTGCTGTGAAAAAAGTGCAGGGACTCCGTTCCCACGCGTTCCCGCAGGACTTGAGCACTGGTCTGTTCCCATCTCAGCACTGCAGTGTATAAAATCACATTTATTTATGTTCTGCATTTGGTACATTGAAAAGCCCATAAAGGTCAATGGCAACACTTCGTAACACATTGAACATGCGTTTAAATGCATTTTGATGCATTGCCAACATACGTTAATGGGCATCATAACCCCTTGATGCATGAAAATGCACCTAGCTAATGCTACAATAAAAGCACCTCTACGCACACAGAAAGATCTAAATGGGCCCCAAAACAACTCACCTCCAGTCTGAATAGACGCCGACTGACAGGTCCCGTAAAGTCCAAAATGCCCCCCAGTATCTGAGATCATTCAGCTCAGCAAACAATCTACTCTGGAAAGGCTCTACTAAACTCGAGTCCACCAAAAACCTTTCATTTCGGTTTGTGTGGTTACTGGCACGGTGAATCACATGCTGGCTCCTTTTCGTGGTGAGATGTTGCCAACAGAATTTCAATTTCTGTCCAACAGCCATGACCCAGCCAAATGATGGTGTCACTTTTTCTCATGGATTATCCATGATGCAGGACACACAACTAATTGGGTGACGCCTTCGTTATGGCTTGTTGGGGTCAGGCAGAGTGGAATTCATCCATAATAAAGACTTTTCCTTGCCCTCATTGATTAATCATTGTCCTCTAAAGGTAGAATTATGACATTTCAGAAGCAGGCCCAGATAAACCTAGAAGACGGGCACCCAATGCAACACAGTTAAGTCCTCTCTACTACAGTCTATGAAAGCATATTTTTCCAAAGACTGGCTCCTGAATTACAATTCTAAATAATTATTGAAGTGGTTGTAAACCCCTTAATGGAAACATTAACCACTTAAGGACCACCGCATGTACATTTACGTCAGCAGAATGGCACCGAAAGGCACATCAACGTATATATACGTTGGTGCCTTGGGGGGGTTCCCCCCAGTACATGCGGCGGTCTGCGCGGCTGTAGAAGCGATCTGACAAGAGGGGGCGGCTATTCGTTTTTGTCCGCCCCCTCCGGATCGCTCTCAGCCAATGCGTGTGCCTGCCCGCCCGCCCGCCCTGTCACTTCCTCCTCCTGTGTAAACACAGGAAGGAGGAAGCGATGTGATCTCTCCCTCGGCGTTTTTTTCAACCAGAGAGATCACAACACAGTAAGTCTGCACAACACTACACTGCACTAACACTACACATAGTCACATTTAACCCCCGCGATTGCCCCCCCTCCCCCCTGTCACAGTGTCACTGAATGCAGTAATCATACATGTATGATTACTGTATTTAGTGTCAGTGTGACAGGCAGTGTGACAGTCAGTTAGTGTTAGGTCCTGGGTAGCCCCCGTACCCCCCCTAATAAAGTTTTAACCCCTTGATCACCACCCTAGTTAACCCTTTCACTCCCTATTGCCAGCATCACTAAGCGATCATTTTTCTGATCGCTGTATTAGTGTCGCTGTTCCCGCTAGGTAGCTAATTTTTTTTTTATTGCAATTTTTTTTTACTAAAGACATGTGGCTAAATACATTTTGGCCTAAATGTTTGACTAAAATTTAGTTTATTGATTTTTCTTATAACAAAAAGTAAAAAATATTGATTTTTTTTTTTTAAATGTCGCTCTATTTTTGTATATAGCGCAAAAAATAAAAATCGCAGAGGCGATCAAATACCACCAAAAGAAAGCTCTATTTGTGGGAAGAAAAGGATGCGAATTTTGTTTGGGAGCCACGTCGCACGACCGCGCAATTGTCTGTTAAAGCGAAGCAGTGCCGAATCGCAAAAACCCCTTGGGTCATTTGGCAGCATATTGGTCCGGGTCTTAAGTGGTTAACAACGCATATCCCTTTATAGCAGGCATAGGCAACCTGAAAGAGGTGGAGATCTACTTGAAAAACATGGGATAAGTCAAAGATCACCGGGAACAGTGTCGCCTCCTCACACCTGATTTAATTGCTGTACAATTGTGTCACAAATGCATGTAATACAGGGAAATTGTGGGTTTAAATCAGGTGGTGAGGAGGCAACATATCGCCTTTTTCCCACCTGTCAAACACACTCGGATCGCTTTTCAGAGGAGCAGCAGTGCCTGGTGCAGTTGTAAATGAGCCCTTAATTGCATTCCCCAGCGGCACCCTTAGTGCCCATTCACACGTTAAGTTAGGGGGTGGTCAAACCCTGTGGTTGAGTTTACCATCCCCCATCCCTACCCCCTTTAGCTGCCAAAGGTGTACACATGCTGCAGCGGGTCAGCAAGCCCAGACTGCGATCTACCAGTCACCTGGCCTAGATCTACCCGTAGATCACGATCTACAGGTTGATGACCCCAGCTCTATAGTGTGTACTTTTCTCAATTAAGTGCCATTTCTATCTTGTGCTTCATTCCTCTGCTATCAGCATGAATCACTTCTGACAAGTTTAACTGACACCAAGAGAAAAATTGTGACAGGGGAGGGATCTCCAGCTGATTGATAGCCTCAGCTCTGTTCCTGTGTGCAGGGGTGTGTCCCATCCCTCCAATCAGCTCTCAGAGCTTTCCGCAATGATCCCTGCAGTGTGTAACTTCTGCTCTCTGCTGATTTTGTTCTGGCAGCTCAGGCAAGCTTTACAAATTCTGGACATTTAATGTATGTAGAGAAGACTGCAGATAAACAGGTACAACTTATAGAAGGATTTGTTTAATCTCCGTGTATCACCTAAGGACAGCCAGTTCACTGGGTTTATGTGAGGATTTACAACCATTTTAAGTTACTTAAAAGAAAAGTATGGGAATATTTTTAATCATACTTACCTAGGTAAATGCAGCATTGTTCCAATGCTGCATCTGACCCCGACCAGCTTAAAAACTTAGATTTAAGCGCTCAAACACAGCTGACCACCCAGTTATCAGAGCTCCCTGAGCAGAGAGCTGGTGACTCTCTGCTCTGCCCCCCCCCCCCCATGTTCACTGGAGCGCTGGGCTGTGACGGGGCAGGAGCGACTGGCTAAGGCTCTCAGCGGCTTGCTGAGCCAGGTGTCAGTCCGGGCATGTGGGCGGATCCCGACCATATGGCTGCGATCAGCCTGGACTGGCTCTGTGATGTCAGCTGACAGCGGGCTTCAGCGGTCTGCTGAAAACAGGTCACAAGAGTGCAGAAGGAACTGCAAGCCTGTGATCCACAGGAGAAGTTCAGCCAAGCGAGCTTTGGATATACTTCTCCTTTCATTGATTCTTATATCAGCACTTCATGTGAATGAACACAACCAATGTTTATATTGATAAATCATGTATGATCAGTGCAGTCCAGGCCTAGGCAGCTTGTGATTGACAGCGTGTTACATAATATTTTACAGCAGATATATTGTAACAATTACATTCACTGATATGAAGCTCAGTAAAAATTAATATAGAAGTCACACCAATTGCTGCCAGTTCAAAGCTCACTGTTGGGCTCCAGTTGGAAAATGCTGCAATACAGTATCTAGTTAAATAGTATGATATAGTATAATACTTTTATATAGTATGAATTAAAGGGGCACACCTTCCAACAAAACCATTGTCTATTTAATCAGTGGACAAAGCCTACCTCCTAAGCTTTCATCTTCTCCACCTGGTTGTCCTTATTAACCAGTGTCCTAGTCATCTGAGAAGCCACAAATATAGGTCTGTGAGAATACATGCCAAGTGTACTCAGGTTCTGGATCCCGCCCTCTGTAGTTCTCAGAACCACAAAGAACGAGGTGAAGGTGGATCATATACGGCTCAACTTGAAGGTCAGTTGAGTCGAATAACGTTGACACAAAACCAGGGTTTCCTAAATAGCAGTACCAGTTCACTGATAGAAACAATTGAGTACTGTCCGTGATACTTTTCTTATTTGTACTAACTAACTAAAACATTTTAGGACAAGCTTTCAGGGGGAAGCCCCCTTCTTCAAGGGCCAAGCAGTACTAAGGTCTTGAAGAAGATGTACTCCCAGCATATAAATCAGTGCTGCCCTTGAATAGGCCTGTCATGCTGGAACTGGTAGTCTGGCAGCCAATTGACAGGAATAGTCTTAGGCAGGGATCTCCAAACTATGGCCCTCCAGTTGTTCAGGAACTACAATTCCCATCATGCTTAGTCATGTCTGTGAATGTCAGAATTTTACAATGCCTCATGGGAAATGTAGTTCCGAAACAGCTGGAGGGCCGTAGTTTGGAGACCCTTGGTCTTAGGTGTTGATTTACTAAAACTGGAGTGTACAAAATCTGGTGCAGCTCTGTATAGAAACCAATCAGCAGGGGCGGACTGACAACTCATGGGGCCCCCGGGCAATAGGAGATTATGGGACCCCCAGGCAATAGGAGATTATGAAGCCCCCAGGCAATAGATTATGGGGCCACACAGTATACACACACACAGTATACATACACACAGAATACACAAACACACACTGAAAAGGTACTGGAGAGGCGGGGATTTTTAGACCAAAAGGATGATGGTAAGGAACATTTCAGGGAAAGATGTAAAAAAACACAACTTTTTACATACTGTCCCTGGTGGCAAATGGTCAGTCCGCCCCTGTCAATCAGCTTTCAGGTTTTTTAGTTAAAGCTTAATTGAACAAGCTGAAGTTAGAAGCTGATTGGCTACCATGCACAGCTGCACCAGATTTTGCACTCCCCAGTTTTAGTAAATCAACCCCTCAGTGTCCCTGCAGCTCACCGTCCTAAATTTTTAAACCTACTATAGAAAAAAAAAACAAGGGTTTGGATCTGATTGTGGAACCTTTGCACTTTTTTTTTTTTTACTTTTGAAGAATGTTTCGATTATTTTTTTAAGAAGTGTGCACCAGAAAAGAGTTAACTGTCACCTACAAGACTGCCAGCAGTGCATAGCAAACTTTCCTTTGGCTGACAATCAACTTCCAGAGTGCAGTTCACATTCAGTATTTTGCTTATTTATTTTTTCTCTCCCTTTCTCCAAGTAAATGTCTTTCAGTGGCCATCAGCTTCTGCAGACTCCTCTGCTTGTCACCAGCGCTTCCCAGCTGCTCCCCACAATCCCATCCCACGTAAACCACTGAGGTCCTGGAGCACCTGACCAATGAACAAGCCGGAAACTCTATCCTTTCTAAACCCTGGTGGGATTGTGGCAGAGCGAAAAGCAGCACCAACACCAGAGACAGAGAAGCTTCTCCATCGTCAGCTGTTCAACCTGAGACATTGAGCCTGAACGACATGCAAGCGGTTCAAATTCAAAAATACGCAACGCTTATGGTGTGAGGTTATGTTATAAACACATCAAGGAAATACAGCATCATAAATCTCTATGATTACAGCCAGGAGCTACTGAATGGGAAGATGAGCACAGCTCTAAGATGCAAAAAATGAAGTAAAGGAAATAAGGAATCTGGCACTTAGAAAAATGCAAACTACATAAAAATAAAAGCAAACCTAAATCCAATGAACAATATATAAAATTACCTCTATGGGCTGTGTGAGGGCACTTATAAAGGAGGGGGTGATAGTGGTAGGTGGAATTTTTTTTTTATAAGCAAGTGGGACCAGGGCTGGACTGGGACAAAAATTTGGCTCTGGACTTCATCCAGACTGGCCCACTTTGATAGGTCTTCCATGGCGGCCGGACAACCAACGGCCACCCAAGCCCCCTCTCCCCCTTCACTAACCACCAGCTGTTCTACTTTATTAGAGTAAAATGGCTGGTCCTGGTACTCTTATCGGGAAGCTAGACATTATTTCACCCAGGGCAAATAATCAGTTCGGTGCCCCCCCCCCCCCCCCCATGGGACAAGATTAGGCAGAAGTGAGAAACTCCCAGGCCATAGCTGTTGAGTCAGCTGTCTGTCCCCTCCCCCATGCTCTTTCTGGTCCTCCTCCTCCTTCTTTGTTTCCCCCCAGGTGAGCACTGCGGGGAGGGAAAGACAGAGGAGCGGAGGGGGGCGGCGGTCCGCTGTCACTGAAGCCGGCCCACTGAGCCATCGGCACACCGGGAAACTCCTGGTAGTCCCAATAGCCAGTCCATCCCTGGCTCTAAGATGCAAAAAAACAAAGTGGAAATAAGGAATCTGGCACTTAGAAAAATGGAAACTGCAGAAAAATAAAAGCAAACCTACCTCCAATGTACAATATATAAGATTACTTCTATGGGTTGTGTGAGGCACTTATAAAGGAGGGGGTGGTGGTGGTAGGTGTAACTTTTTTTTTATAAGCAAGTGGGACAAAGACAATTCAAAAGCATAAAAAGAAACTACTGTATCAGGGTGGAAGTGGATACATAAAATACAAAGAGATACATAAAGGAAATACAAACAACCAGCTGTAAAAACGTTTCCAAAGTTTGTTTGTAAATTCTACTCACATTGACCTGAAAGCATATCAAAGGCAATACTGCAGGGTGGAAAATAGAGGGCAAATCATCGATATATCTATGAAACCATTCATTCCAGTATAAAGCATCTGAAATATTTTACTGGGGAAGTATATAGAAATATAAACAGTGCATACAACTCTACCATTGGCATGCCACATAAACATATGACACAGATGTGAAGATGCAGATAAAGTACTGACCATTAAAGGCTATAAATCTGCACAGGCATATCGTACAGAGGGCACAATACACATCATTGATTCCAATGTAGATTTTTAGGAATGTTCTGAATGCTTCTACAATAAAAAAAACTAACTAGGTAAGATCCCACCCATTAAAAAAACATTTAACCCTTAAGGATATGGCTTTAGTACTGGCTGTAATATGTGGCTAAATGAACAATGTAGGTGATTTACATAAACTTCTACTGAAAGAAACATTAGGATTCTTGGAAGCAATCAGGACTTTCTGCGGAACCATTTGATGCATACATAAGAGAAAACTAAAGGGTCTGGAAACCTACGTTCAGCACCTAGAATAACAAATCTTAGCATGTAGAGGACACTTTTCACACATAGAACATTACTTATTCCAACGTGGGACAATCTATGCAGGTCTCAACATACAATTTTAGGAATGCCAAGTACACAAATTCTAAGGATAAGCCCACATAATGTTTCAGCTGGGAGGACATGAGTAGAACCTTCTACACAACTATCTGGAACTAACAGTTGGGCTGAGTACCTGCTGTAGAAGTTGGTAAAGATCAGAACTGTATCTATCTGTGGACAGTAGATATGGGGGGGGGGGCATAGCACAGCACCAACATGCACACAATCACTCATTGCAGAAGGTCCTATATGTACCACACAGAACTTCTACCATGCCAACAAGAAAGTAGCTGAAAGTGGGTAGAACAGTCTATAGCAGTGACTGCGATCCTTGGCACCCCAGATGTTTTGGAGCTACATTCCCCATGATGCTCAACTACACTGCAGATTGCATAATCATCATGGGAAATGTAGTTCCAAAACATCTGGGGTCCCAAGGTTCGCCATAACTGGTCTATCATCTGGATCTAGAAGCTCTGCTGACACTGAATAGATGCTTTACAAATTGGTTTAGAGTTGCACTGCACCTATATATATATATCTATGGACAGTAGACAGGGGGCATAGCACAGCACCAACACACACATAATCACTCCCTGCAGAAGGTTCAGAAACTTCTACCATGCCAACCAGAAAGTTGTTGGCAGAGGCAATATTCTAAAGGATCACGCAGAATTATAAAATGTGCTGAAGTACCTGCTGTTTGCTACAAATTGCACTGTTGTCTAATGACAGTATGCAGGGTGTAGACCAGAGAGCCTCAACATGCAAAGGGTCACTGGGTGCAGAAGGTTCTATATATGCCATGCAGAACCTTCTATCAGGCCTACCAGAAAGATTTTGGAAGTGGATAGAACATTCAATACAATCATCTGGAACTAGATATGCTAACACTGAATACCTGCTGTAAAAGTTGCACTGCATCTACATAGCTATCTATGAACAGAAGACAGGGGGCATGGCAGAGCACCAACATGCCCACAATAACTCATTGCAGAAGCTTCTACCATCCAACCAGAAAGCTGTTGGAAGCGGAAAGCACATTCTATAAGACCATCGGGAACTAGATGTGCTGACACTGAGTATTTGCTGTAAAAACTGGTTAAGACTGCACCTACATATCTATCCCTGGATACTAGTATACAGGGGCATAGCACAGCACCAACATGCACACAAACACTTACTACAGAAGTTTCTATCATGTCAACTAGTGGGCGGTTGGAGGAGGCAAGAACTGGCTATGGGCTCATCTGGAACTAGATGTGCTTGCACTTATTACCTGTTGTAGAAATTGGAGTTGGTTAGGATCCAGCACTGCACCTACATATCTAGCTATGGACAGGAGAGGGGCATAGCAGGGCGCCAACATGCACACAATATTTTATAAGCTTCTACCATGCCAACCAGAAAGTTTCTGGTTGAGGGAAGAATGTTCTATAGGATCATCTGAAACTAGAAGATGGGCTGCACTTAGTACCTGTAGAAGTTGTTTAGGATCAACACTGCACTTACATTTTGATCTAGCAGACTACCAACATGCACACAATCGCTTATTGCAGAAGCTTCTACTATGTTAACCAGAAAGCTTCTAGTAGAGGGAAGGACATTCTAAAGGATCATCTGGAACTAAAAATGAGCTGACCCTTAGTACCCATAGGAGTACCCATAGAATCAACACTACACCTACATGATTTAGCAGAGCACCAACATGCACACTCACTGCAGAAGCTTCTACTGTGCAAACCAGAAGCTTCTGGCAGAGGGAAGAACATTCTATAGGATCATCTGGCTCTAGAAGAATGCAAACCTTAAGGCTAAGAATTGCACTGCACCTAGAAAGCTTCTAGTATAGAGAAGAACCTTCTATAGGATCATCTGGAACTAGATGTGCTGACATTTGGTACTTAGAAGTGGTTTTGGATCAACAGTGCCCCTATGTGATCTAGCAGAGCAGCAACATGCACACAATCACTCAGCATAAAAGCATCTACTATGCTAACCAGAAAGTTTCTGGTAGAGGGAAGAACATTCTGCAGGACCATCTGGAACTAGAAGATGAGCTGACACTTAGAATTTAGAAGTCAGAAGCAACACTGCATCTAAATGATCTAGCACAGCACAAACATGCACACAATCACTGCAGAAGTTTCTACTATGCTAACCAGAAAGCTTCTGGCAGAGGGAAGAACATTTCTATAGGGTCATCTGGCTCTAGAAGAGTACCTACTTTTAGTTAGGGATTGCACTGCACCTTGAAATCTTCTGGTATAAGGAATAACAGTCTATAGGATCATAGGATAATCTATAGTCTACAGGATCATCTGGAACTAGAAGAGCTGACACCAAATACCAGTAGATGTTGGTTGGAATCAACACTGCACCTACATATGGATCTAGCAGAGCACCAACATGCACACACTCCCTGCAGAAGCTTCTACTATGATAAACAGAAGCTTCTGATAGTGGAAAGAACATTCTATAGGATCATCTGGAACTAGAATAGCTGACACCAAGTACCAGTAGATGTTGGTTGGAATCAACACTGCACCTACATATGGATCTAGCAGAGCACCAACATGCACACACTCACTCCCTGCAGAAGCTTCTACTATGATGAACAGAAGCTTCTGATAGAGGGAAGAACATTCTATAGGATCATCTGGAACTAGAAGATCAACTGACACTTAGTACTTAGAAGTTGGTGAGGATCAACACTGTACATACATGATCTAGCAGAGCACCAACATGCACAATCTCACTGAAGAAGCTTCTACTATGCTAACCAGAAGCGTCTGGGAGAGCAAAGAACATTTCCTTAGAATCATCTGGCTCTAGAAGAGTATCTGCATTGAACTGCACCTAGAAAGCTTCCGATAGAGGAAAGAACATTCTATAAGATCCTCTGGAACTAGATAAAGAGCTGACACCAAGTACCAGTAGATGTTGGTTAGGCTCAACACTGCACCTACATATGGAACTAGCAGAGCGCCAACATGCACACACTCACTCCCTTAGAAGCTTCTACTATGCTAACCATACGTTTCTGGCAGAGGGAAGAACATTTCTATTGGATCATCTGGCTCTAGAAGAGTACCTACTGTGCATTGAGCAGCAACTAGAAAGCTTCTGGTAGAGAGAAGAACATGTCTATTGGATCATCTGGCTCTAGAAGAGTACTTACTGTTAGTTAAGGATTGCACTGCACCTAGAAATCTTCTGATAGAAGGAATAACAGTCTAAGAAGAATAGCTGACACCAAGTACCAGTAGATGTTGGTTGGGATCAACACTGCACCTACATATGGATCTAGCAGAGCACCAACATGCACACACTCGCTGCCTTAGAAGCTTCTACCATGCTAACCATACGTTTCTGGCAGAGGGAAGAACATTTCTATTGGATCATCTGGCTCTAGAAGAGTACTTACTGTTAGTTAAGGATTGCACTGAACCCAGAAATCTTCTGATAGAAGGAATAACAGTCTAAGAAGAATAGCTGACACCAAGTACCAGTAGATGTTGGTTGGGATCAACACTGCACCTACATATGGATCTAGCAGAGCACCAACATGCACACACTCACTGCCGTAGAAGCTTCTACCATGCTAACCATTTCTGGCAGAGGGAAGAACATTTCTATAGGATCATCTGGCTCTAGAAGAGTACCTACTGTGCATTGAGCAGCAACTAGAAAGCTTCTGGTAGAGAGAAGAACATTTCTATTGGATCATCTGGCTCTAGAAGTGTACCTACTGTTAGTTAAGGATTGCACTGCACCTATAAATCTTCTGATAGAGGGAATAATAGTCTATAGGATCATCTGGAACTAGAAGAATAGCTGACACCAAGTACCAGTAGATGTTGGTTGGGGTCAACACTGCACTTACATATGGATCTAGCAGAGCACCAACATGCACACACTCACTCCCTGCAGAAGCTTCTACCATGGGGTTTTTGGCATAGGGAAGAACATTTCTATTGGATCATCTGGCTCTAGAAGGATTGAGGATTGCACAGCACCTACATATCTATCAATAGACAGTAGATAGCGGTATACCACCAACAGGCACTCAGTGCAGAAGGTTCTACCTATGCCACACAGAAACTTCTACCATGCCAACCAGAAAGCTGCTGGAAGTGGTCAGAAGCTTGTCAATAAGCATGTGGGCCATCCAGATGTGTAGACATAGACTACTCGTGGTTGGAAGAGTTTGGACAGATCTATGGACAGGTGACACACATGGAGGATATCTAAGTACATAGAGTGTAGAAGGTGAAAATCACGTACTCGCCCAGTGCTCACGTCCAGGGGCTGAGTGAGGGCACTTACTTTCAGAGGGGAAAGGAGGGGGGAGGAAATCAATTTTGTAAACTTCCTTGGCATAATACTCCTCGTCAGTCCTCTCCCTCTCGCACAGCAGGGCTCTGTGGTTGGCCTTCTCCTGCAGCAGGTCCCTTGTACTGTTATAGATGGAGATCACATCCTGGGAGACCTCCTCGGGCTCCGGGTAATCCTCCGGGGGGCTGGTGAGCTTCAGCTTGCTGAGGATCTGACCCCGGATCGCCTCGATCCTCTTGCGCATGAACTGATCCATGTCTAAGGTGCTGCAGGTAGACAGGCTGAGAGCCACCGCCGCCAGATCCAGGGTGAGGACCACACTCAGGAGATAATAGTGCATCTTCAGGGGGATCCTGGGAATAATCCACACAAATCACACAGAGAAAAACAAACAAACAAAAAAGTTTCCAAAAGTTTATAAAAAAAAGTTCCTAAAAGTTGCAAAAAAGTTTCCAAAGTTCCTAAAAGTTCCAAAAAAAGTTTCTAGAAGTTCCAAAAGAATAAAAGCTTTCCAAGAGAACAGTTTCCCCGAAATTCTAGAGAAGGTCCCGCCGCCAGAATCCGGTCAGGAGGAATGGGAGCGGAGGGAAGGGTCTGCCGGTACCGTCATGGAGATGACACTCTTCTACTAGAGCTTCCTGGGCTGGGAGGTCCAGGGCTGCCAGGAGTCGGGTCCAAGTCCCCTCCACAGGGAGGCAAGGCTGGTGCTGGCCGGGGGGAGATACCGGAGCGGGCTGCATACAGTGCGGGGGATCGGGGGGCTCTCCTCGGCTCGGATCTTCTCTTTAGCTGCTCGGAGCTTTGCACACCGTTAGGAGGCTCGTAGTCTGCACCGTGCGCCTCTCAGCACCGCCGCTCAGCCGGGAGAGATAAGAGGACGGGCTCTACGGGCAGAACACACTCATTTATAAGTCTCCCCGCACCACGTGTCCGCCTGCCACACTGTGACGTCTACCGGCTCCCTCTACACCGCACAGTCACTGCCGGCCGGGGACTCCCATCATCCATCATGGTCATGTGTCTCCTCTCCTGTCATCTACCATATGTGTCCCTCTGTCCCCTCTTCTGTCATGTGTCCCCTCTCCTGTCATCTACCATATGTGTCCCCTCTCCTGTCATGTGTGCCTCTCCTGTCATGTGTCCCCTCTCCTGTCATCTACCATATGTGTCCCCTCTCCTGTCATGTGTCCCCTCTCCTGTCATCTACCATATGTGTCCCCTCTCCTGTCATGTGTGCCTCTCCTGTCATATGTCCCCTCTCCTGTCATGTGTCCCCTCTCCTGTCATCTACCATATGTGTCCCCTCTCCTGTCATGTGTCCCCTCTCCTGTCATCTACCATATGTGTCCCCTCTCCTGTCATGTGTGCCTCTCCTGTCATATGTCCCCTCTCCTGTCATGTGTCCCCTCTCCTGTCATCTACCATATGTGTCCCCTCTCCTGTCATGTGTCTCCTCTCCTGTCCCCTCTCCTGTTGTCATCTACCATATGTGTCCCTCTGTCATCTGTCCCCTCTTCTGTCATGTGTCCCCTCTCCTGTCATTTGTCCCCTCTCCTGTCATCTACCATATGTGTCCCCTCTCCTGTCATGTGTGCCTCTCCTGTCATATGTCCCCTCTCCTGTCATGTGTCCCCTCTCCTGTCATCTACCATATGTGTCCCCTCTCCTGTCATGTGTCTCCTCTCCTGTCCCCTCTCCTGTTGTCATCTACCATATGTGTCCCTCTGTCATCTGTCCCCTCTTCTGTCATGTGTCCCCTCTCCTGTCATTTGTCCCCTCTCCTGTCATCTACCATATGTGTCCCCTCTCCTGTCATGTGTCTCCTCTCCTGTCCCCTCTCCTGTCATGTGTGCCTCTCCTGTCATTTGTCCCCTCTCCTGTCATGTGTCCCCTCTCCTGTCATCTACCATATGTGTCCCCTCTCCTGTCATGTGTGCCTCTCCTGTCATATGTCCCCTCTCCTGTCATGTGTCCCCTCTCCTGTCATCTACCATATGTGTCCCTTCTCCTGTCATGTGTCTCCTCTCCTGTCATGTGTGCCTCTCCTGTCATGTGTCCCCTCTCCTGTCATATGTGTTCCCTCTCCTGGCATATGTCCCCTCTCCTGTCATGTGTGCCTCCCCTGCCATGTGTCCCCTCTCCTGTCATGTGTCCCCTCTCCTGTCATGTGTCCCCTCTCCTGTCATGTGTGCCTCCCCTGCCATGTGTCCCCTCTCCTGTCATGTGTCCCCTCTCCTGTCATGTGTGCCTCCCCTGTAATATGTCCCCTCTCCTGTCATATGTCCCCTCTCCTGTCATGTGTGCCTCCCCTGCCATGTGTCCCCTCTCCTGTCATGTGTCCCCTCTCCTGTCATGTGTCCCCTCTCCTGTCATGTGTCCCCTCTCCTGTCATATGTGTCCCCTCTCCTGTCATATGTGTCCCCTCTCCTGTCATATGTCCCCTCTCCTGTCATATGTCCCCTCTCCTGTCATGTGTGCCTCTCCTGTCATGTGTCCCCTCTCCTGTCATATGTGTCCCCTCTCTTGTCATATGTCCCCTCTCCTGTCATGTGTCCCCTCTCCTGTCATATGTGTCCCCTCTCCTGTCATATGTGTCCCCTCTCCTGTCATATGTCCCCTCTCCTGTCATATGTCCCCTCTCCTGTCATGTGTGCCTCCCCTGCCATGTGTCCCCTCTCCTGTCATGTGTGCCTCCCCTGTCATGTGTCCCCTCTCCTGTCATGTGTGCCTCCCCTGTCATGTGTCCCCTCTCCTGTCACGTGTGCCTCTCCTGTCATGTGTCCCCTCTCCTGTCATCTACCATATGTGTCCTTTCTGTCATCTGTCCCCTCTCCTGTCATCTGTCCCATCTGCTGTCATCTGTCCCATCTCCTGTCATATGTCACCTCTCCTGTCATCTACCATATGTGTCCCCTCTCCTGTCATGTGTGCCTCTCCTGTCACCTGTCCCCTCTCCTGACATATGTCCCTCTCCTGTCATATGTCCCTCTCCTGTCATCTACCATATGTCTCCCTTCTGCCATGTGTCCCCTCTCCTGTCATGTGTCCCCTCTCCTATCATGTGTCCCCTCTCCTGTCATGTGTCCCCTCTCCTGTCATTTGTGCCTCTCCTGTCATTTGTGCCTCCCCTGTCATATGTTTCCTCTCCTGTCATGTGTGCCTCTCCTGTCATCTATCATATGTGTCCCTTCTGTCATGTGTCCCCTCTCCTATCATGTGTCCCCTCTCCTGTCATGTGTCCCCTCTCCTGTCATGTGTGCCTCTCCTGTCATTTGTGTCTCCCCTGTCATATGTCCCTCTCCCATCATCTACCATATGTGTCACTTCTGTCATCTGTCCTCTCTCCTGTCATGTGTGCCTCTCCTGTCATCTGTCCCCTCTCCTGTCATATGTCCCTCTCCTGTCATATGTCCCTCTCCTGTCATCTACCATATGTGTCCCTTCCTTCATCTGTCCCCTCTCCTGCCATGTGTCCCCTCTCCTGTCATGTGTCCCCTCTCCTGTCATGTGTGCCTCTCCTGTCATCTGTCCCCTCTCCTGTCATCTGTGCCTCCCCTGTTATTTGTCCCCTCTCCTGTCATGCGTGTCTCTCCTGTCATATGTGCCTCTCCTGTCATCTGTCCCCTCTCCTGTCAATTGTCCCTCTCCTGTCATCTACCATATGTGTCCCTCCTGTCATATGTGCCTCTCCTGTCATATGTCCCCTCCCCTGTCATATGTCCCTCTACTGTCATATGTCCCCTCTCCTGTCATCTACCATATGTGTCCCTGCTGTCATATGTCCCTCTCCTGTCATCTGTCCCCTCTCCTGTCATATGTCCCTCTCCTGTCGTCTACGATATGTGTCTCTCCTGTCATCTGTCCCCCTCCTGTCATCTGTCCCCCACATGTCATATGTCCCTCTTCTGTAATCTACCATATGTGTCCCTCCTGTCATATGTCCCCTCCTGTCATCTACCATATGTGTCCCTCCTGTCATCTCTGCCCCTCCTGTCCCCCCTCCTGTTATATGTGCCTCTCCTGTCATATGTCCCCTCCCTTGTCATATGTCCCTCTACTGTCATATGTCCCCTCTCCTGTCATCTGTCCCCTCTCCTGCATTTGTCCTTCTCCTGTCGTCTACGATATGTGTCTCTCCTGTCATCTGTCCCCCACCTGTCATATGTCCCTCTCCTGTAATCTACCATATGTGTCCCTCCTGTCATCTCTGCCCCTCCTGTCATTTGTCCCCCCTCCTGTTATATGTGCCCCTCCTGTCACCTGTCCTCCTCCTGTCATCTGTCCCTCTCCTGTCATCTGCCCCCTCATGTCATCTGTCCCCTGTCCTGTTATCTGTGCCCCTCATGTCACCTGTCATCTGTCCGCTCCTATCATCTGTCCCCCTTCTGTCACCTGTCCCTCCTCCTGTCATCACATGACTGACAAAGGGGTCCTGCGTGACTCCAAAACGTTGCACTCTCCTAGTTTTGTGACTATCCGTTTGGATGCTATTTTGTGTTGATCCGTGGTTTGCTGGCAAATATCTTCATTGTTCCCTGCTCTGTCATCTGTCCCTCTCCTGTCATAGGTCCCCATCCTGTCATCTGTTCCTGTCCTGCCATCTGTCCCTCTCCTAACACCTGTCCCCATCCTGACATCTGTCCCCCTCCTGTCATCTGTCCCTGCTCTGTCACCTGTCCCCCTTCTGTCATCTGTTGCTGTCCTGTCATCTGCCCCTGCTCTGTCATCTGTCCTCGTCCTGTCATCTGTCCTCCTTCTGTCATCTGTCCCCCTCCTTTCATCTGTCCCCATTCTGTCACCTGTCCTTCCTTTGTCATCTGTTCCTTCCCTGCCATCGGTCCCTGCTCTGTCATCTGTCCTCATCCTGTCATCTGTAACATTTTGTCTCCCATCCTGTCACCTGTCCTTTCTTTTATCATCTGTCCCCCTCCTGTCATCTGTCCCTGCTCTGTCACATGCCCCTGTTCTGTAATCTGTCACATCCTGCCTTCCTCCTGTAACCCCGCCCATCCTGTCATTTGTCACATCCTGTCCCCCTCCTGTCATCTGTCCTTGTCCTGTCATCTGTCACATCCTGACCCCCTCCTGTCATTTGTCCCGGCTCTGTCATATGACCTCCCGACCCCTCTCCCGCTACGTTCCGGTCGTCTCCGCCGCTTACCGGAGTCGTCGGTAGCAGCGGAGACGATCCGATCCTTTCCCTTCTGAGGCACTGTGTCGAGTGAGGGAATGATGGCCTCCACTCAACTCAATGAAGTTCGATGACCGAAGTGATGTCAAACATCGCTTCTGCCCAATGGCCTTAAAAAAAATAAAAAGTAAAATAAATACGATTTTTTTTAAAGCGCCCCATCCCTCTGTGCTTGCACACAGAAGCGAACGCATACCTAAGTCACGCCTGCCTATGTAAACATTGTTTAAACCACACATGTTAGGTATCACAGCGATCGTTAGAGGTAGAGCAATAATTCTAGACCTCTGTTACTGGTAACCTGTAGAAATTTCACCTATAGAGATTTTTAAGGGTCAAAGTTTGTTGCCATTCCACGAATGGGCGCAATTTTGTAGCATGACATGTTGGGTATCAGTTTACTCAGCGTAACATTATCTTTCACATTATAAAAAAAATGGGCTAACTTAACTGTTTTTTGTTTTTATTATTAATATTAAATTATGGTGGGACAATACAGTGGTTGGTATTGCAACGACTGCTATTTTATTCTCTAGGGTGTCTGAAAAAAAAAAAAATATATATATATATATATATATATATATATATATATATCTAGGGCCAGATTCTCAGAGGCGTTACGACGGAGTATCTCAGATACCCCGTCGTATCGCCTTTTTTTTTGTCTCGTATCTATGCGAGTGATGCTTAGCATCACTTTTGCATAGATACGCTTCTACATCCGACAAGTGTAAAAGCATTACACTTTCGGATCGTAGGTGTAATGACAACTCCGGCCACTAGGTGGCCTTTACGTTGTTTTTTCATTTGCATATGCAAATGAAGTAGTACGCCGAATCTCGATCGCTTTTACGCCGCCCCGTCGTCGCGTACGTCATTTTCGTTCGCGTAAGGTTACCCCAGCTTCTATGTGGAGTAACCTTACGAGGTACCGTCGGACGCCATGTTAAGTATGGCGTCGGGTCAGCATCGGCTTTTTCCGTCGCTTACGTCGTTTTACTAACTCGTTCGCGAATAGGGACTTGCGTAAATGACGCTCACGTCGTTTTGACGTCGGTTTCAACGACGCTTCCCGACGTGAGCTGGAGCATGCGCACTGGGCTTTTTCCCCGGCCGGCGCATGCGCAGTTCGTTCGACGCGGGGGCGCGCTTAATTTAAATACAAGCCGCCCCATTTGAATTGCGCGGGTTTACGCTTGGCGATTTACGAGACGCCAACGCAAACTACGGAGCAAGTGCTTTGAGAATAAAGCACTTGCTCTAGCACGCAGCGGCGGCGTAGTGTAAATGGCTTACGCTACGCCGCCGAAAATATATGAGAATCTGGCCCCTAATGTTTAGGGGTTCTAAGTAATTTTCTAGCAAAAAAAAAGATTATTTTAACTTGTAAACAACAAGTTTGAAAAATAGGCCCGGCCCTTAAAGCAGAGGTCCGCCGAATGCATTAAGATAAAAAACCTTTTGCCTTTACAACCACTTAAAGGGGTGTTCCAGCCCAAAATTGTGTTTATTAAAAGTCAGCAGCTACAAAAAGTGTAGCTGCTGGCTTTTAATAAACACTCACTTACCTGCTCCTGCGTTCCAGCGAGGCGCCGACCGGGGCTCCGCTCCTCTCCCCCCCTCCCCAGCCGGCGTCTCCATCCCGACTGTGGGCACCCAGCCGTGACAGCCTTCGGCTTCACGGCCGGGCACCCACTGCGCATGCGCGAGCCGCACTGCGCGCGCGCGGCGCGGCTCGCCGCTGATTGGAGAGGCGATCGCATGGGACCTGTCAGTGTCCCATGTGATCGCCTACAGGGAGGGGCTGGTGTAGGCGATTAAGGCTTAATCGCCTAACCAGCCCCTCGGCGGAAGCAGGAAGTGGGACAGGAAGTCCCACTCCTACTGAAGCCCCCACTCCCCCCCCAAAAAAAATTACATGCCAAATGTGGCATGTAAGGGGGAGGGGAGGGGATTAAAAAAACTTACATTTTAGGGTGGAACTCCTCTTTAAGGTAGATGTCCATCTGGTCTAGTAAAAATGCAGGAAAGACTTGCTGCTATTTTTGTGTATCCTGGGTAGGGGGAGCATTTATTCTCTAGACGGTGCAGGGGTCTCCCAACTACAGCCCTCCAGTTGTTCAGGAACTACAATTCCCATCATGCCTAATCATGTCTGTGAATATCAGAGTTTTACAATGCCTCATGGGATGTGTAGTTACTCAACAGCTGCGGCAGTGGTCTCTAAACTTTTCAGTACAAAGGCTGCATCATATAATTTATAAATAATTGCAGGCTGAAAAACATGAAATATAATTTAATGAATAAGTTTACTTTTTTTAATCAGCATATGATTTGGAACCACAGGAAAAAAACTTTAGCAAAACAAAGCAAAGAAATTCACAAAATATCTAAGTCCATTGGAGCCCCCTTACATCAGAGTTGTCATCCCTCTTACATCAGAGTTCTCCCTTACATCCAGGTCCCCATCAGAGTTCCCCCTTCTATCCGGGTAACCATTCAAGTCCCCTACTTACATTAAAGGCCTCTATAAAATATTGTGGCAGGCCACAATTTGGAGACCCCTTGCTTAAAACATTTGAGCAAAAAACAAAAACAAAACAAGATTGACGGAGTGGAAGTCTGTTTGTTGCTGTTAGTGGGCCAGTGATAGTCTGGGTTCAGGAACAAGGCAAATCACCAGTAGCAAGTCTAGGAGCCCCCTGAAGGATCCAGCAGCTCTTGAGGGGGGGTAATGCTACAGTTGCATTTACATAGCAGGAACAAGCTCTCATTTGAATGTAATGCCATTCAGCCTGGAAGACTAAGGACATCTTGTGTGGAAGAAGAGGTACTGCAAGAGATAATTTTAGATTTAAGGAGAGTATTGCAGCCAGAGCTGCAATTCTTTTTTTCAGGGTCCGGGGGTGGGGGGCATTTTAAAAAAGAATAGCTTGAAGTTGGGCTCTAAGATGTGGATAACACCTGAGCAAATCTACTGTATATCCTGATGTATGCTAGAAAACACATTACTTACAGAGAATAGTATTACAGGGCATAAAATATATTTTATCATTAGTACATAATATTTTACATAGTAGATCATATATAAAAGCTCAGACCTGACAGTTTTTGGTGAGCTTTTATATATGATCCACTGTAAAATATTATGTACTAATGATAAAATATATTTTATGCCCTGTAATACTATTCTCTGTAAGTAATGTAAGTAATGTGTTTTCTCTTGCATATTCACTAGATGAAGATTTGAAAGAGATGGATGCGGCGCCCCGACGACGCTAATATTGCGAAACATGTTGGCGACCAGCTCCACTCCCATCTAACTTATCATTACATCTTCACTGTATCAGGGCAAACAATTGTTTTTATATTTATTGTTTTTATGTACTTAAATAAAATTTGTTATTTTCTTTAATTAAATTCTGTGTGAATTTACTAGCTCACCTAGTACAGACACAAGCCCCAATAAAAGTCCTATTTATACTGGTGTGGCTAATAACCACTCAGTGTGCTCTTTTCAATCTTTAGATAGATAGATAGATAGATAGATAGATAGACAGACAGACAGACAGACAGACAGACAGACAGACAGACAGACAGACAGACAGACAGACATATCATGAGATCTAAGCCTACATACACCTCACACTATGGCAATCTCATTCATTTTCTCTGTAGAAATACACAGACTCGCTCACATGTGTATACTCAGCTGTAGGCAGGATTATAGTATCAAATAACACATGCTTGTGTCATATTTGACATGTCACAGACAGTTTATAGCCTCATACATTTCCATGCGGCTCTGCATGAAGTGTGCATGCTGGAGCTCAAACTATGTATTCTATAGAAGCAACATTTTATAGATGATTGTAATCATACACTAGCCTAAGTATATATTGTAGTGTTCTCTCTCCACCCCCGAATATTATAGGGGCACAACTGTGCCATTTAATTGTAAATTTTAATTTGATTTAATTTAATTGTAGATGTTATTGTGGTAAATAAAAGCTCCGCCTGGGAAGGCAGCAACTTGCCTTTAGCGTGACTAAGAAGGTGCTTGTTAGTTGTAACATACCTCTGCACTAGGCACACCAAACGTATCTCGTTTGCGACTTGATACAATGTTAAAGTGGTTGTAAATAGGGTTGTCCCGATACCACTTTTTTAGGACCGAGTACAAGTACCGATACCTTTTTTTCATGTACTTGCCGATACCGAATACCGATACTCCCCAAATGCAGCCATGTCCCCCCACAAATGCAGCCATGTCCCCCCATAAATGCAGCCATGTCCCCCACATATGCAGCCATGTCCCCCACATATGCAGCCATGTCCCCCACATATGCAGCCATGTCCCCCCACATATGCAGCCATGTCCCCCCACATATGCAGCCATGTCCCCCACATATGCAGCCATGTCCCCCACATATGCAGCTATGTCCCCCACATATATGCAGCCATGTCCCCAAACATATGCAGCCATGCCCCCAAACATATGCAGCCATGCCCCCAAACATATGCAGCCATGTCCCCAAACATATGCAGCCATGTGCCCCACATATATGCAGCCATGTCCCCCACATATATGCAGCCATGTCCCGAAACATATGTAGCCATGTCCCGAAACATATGCAGCCATGTCCCCCACATATATGCAGCCATGTCCCCCACATATGCAGCCATGTCCCCCACATATGCAGCCATGTCCCCCCACATATATTCAGCCATGTCCCCAAACATATGCAGGCATGTCCCCCATACCTAAATGATGATGCCGCCGCGTTAATCAGCGTGCGGGGAACATTACAGGCAGCTTTCGTTTGAATAGCTGTTTTCCCTGCCAGACCGTGTATAGACACTCCCCCTTGCTCGGGATTGGACAGATCCGTCCAATCCCGAGCAAGGGCGAGTGTCTATACACGGCGCGGCGGGGAAAACAGCTATTCAAAAATGAAAGCTGCCTGTAATGTTCGCCGCACGCTGATTAACGTGGCAGCGGCGGCTTTGCGATATATGGCGGCGGCGGTGAGGGGGGGGGGAGCAAGTATTCTATTTAGGCATCGGGGGCATTTGTGGGAGTACAAGTACCAGTCCCGATACCGATACTGGTATCGGTATCGGGACAACCCTAGTTGTAAAGGTTAATTTTTCTTTTAAAATAACAAACATGTCATCCTTACCTCCACTGTGTAAATTGTTTTGCACAGAGTGGCCCCGATCCTCCTCTTCTGGAGTCTCTCGGCTCCTCCCCGCAATAGATAACCCCCTTTGGGAAGCTCTATCCCGAGGGGTTACCTTGCGTGCACGCTCCCGTGTCATACACTTGATGTCCATAGCCAGATAATGTATGACTTAGTCCCACCCCCCCGCGGCCGCGTCATTGGATTTGATTGACAGAACCTTTACAACCCCTTTAGGGTAGGTTTACACTGGTGCGATGCGGGAACCCTGCGAATCCACTGCGGGTTTCCGGCATCGCACCCGACTCGCATGGCAGTTCACACTGCCATATGCAAACTGCTGGGAAGTGTCAATACATTGTTAATGACACCCCCATTTCAGCTCGCATATCACACTGCGAACTGTCAGTTTGGACATGAACAACCATGCGATATGATTCTGGTGCGGACCAACAAAAGGGGTCCTGTGTGAGTTTAGTCTGAATGCAATGCGATTTCAGCCATACTATCTGTATGGCTGAAGTCGCATCGTACAAACATCGCATGTGATTTGCACTGCAGTGCGATGCGAATCACATGTGATTGTGCACCATACACCAGTGTGAACCGGCCCTTAATGTTTCAGTCTAATCGCTAGAATTTATAAGAGAAAGGAAATGCTTTCTTTTGACAGCAGACCAATGATATCGTCTCAGCCTAGGCAAAGCTAATAAAATGGAGTGCAAGGATTACTTTCAATTGATAAAAGTTAGAGATTTTTTTTTTTTAACTTATACTGTTATAATATATTGTGACATGTCAAGAATTCATACATTCAGATTTGTAAAGTTACTAAAAAGTCAGCTGTAAGTACCGAAGAGCTAAAGTAGTTTTTATAGAATTGAGAGGGTGTGACCCTTGGACGACAAATTGCCTCCTCTCCTAGATTTAGGGTGCACTCACACTGGGACAGATTCAAACCATGCCAAGATCAATTGTCCCCCGTCCCCACTCTGGCGCTGGTCTGCACCCACAGTGGACTATAAGGGCTTGTTTACATTTACTTCTTGGGACACACTTTTTTTTATAGCTCTCTGAACACCAGAGCTTTCTTTTGGTGGTATTTGATCATCTCTGCGGTTTTTATTTGTTGTGCTATAAACAAAAATAGAGCGACTATTTTGAAAAAAATGCAATATTTTTTTCATTTTGCTATAATATATATCCCCAAAAAATATATAAAAAAAAACATTTTTTTTCCTCAGTTTAGGCCGATACGTATTCTTCTACATATTTTTCTAAAAGTTATACCATTTACAAAATAGGAGTTTGTTTTATGGCATTTTTATTATTATTATTTTTTTTACTAGTAATGGCGGCGATCAGCGTCTTTTTTTCAGTACTGCGACATTATGGCGGACACTTCGGACACTTTTGACACATTTTTGGGACCATTGGCATTTTTATAGCGATCAGTGCTATAAAAATGCATTGGATTACTATAAAAATGCCATTGGCAGTGAAGGGGTTAACACTAGGGGGCAGGGAAGGGGTTAAGTATGTTCTGGGTGTGTTCTAACTGTAGGGGGGGGGGGGGACTCACTAAGGGAAATCACTGATCTTCTGTTCATACATTGTATGAACAGAAGATCAGCATTTCTCCCCTGACAGGAACGGGAGCTTTGTGTTTACACACAAAGCTCCCGGTCCTTGCTCTGTACCGAGCAATCGCTGGTGCCCAGCGGCGATCGTGCGCGCGCTGGCCGCTGGTGGCGCACGCGCGCCCCCTAGTGGCCGCGAAAGTAGCCGACGTAGAGGTACGGGCTCTCGCCCAGGAGAGCCGACCTGCCACAGTAAAATGACAGCGGCAGGTCGGCAAGCAGTTAATGTGTGTTGAAGTTAAAGCAAGTGTAAAGGAGCCCTTGGAAAGTGTTCCTGGTCACACTTATGCTATCCAGCCCACAGGGATCCTTGCTTCAATACATAGACATCTATTGGGATATTAGTGCCCCAGTAAGGTTTGCACTCACACTGAAGTAAACTGGTCTGGAGCACAAGTGAACCATGCCCAGGACGTATTCCTCCAAGTTGTCCTGGGCACAGTATGCTTGACTGATCCTGGGCAAAGTTCAGAGCTCTCACAATACACAAATAAACCAGCTCGAGGGGGTAAACTGGGACTGGTTAAAAGTGCCAGTGTGAGGGCACCCTTTTTCTACTAAATATGGTCTTCTGTTCCATTGGAGTTTTTAAACACACCTTGTCATGATGAATACATGAAGGTAAACAGAAAAATACATTGGCCCAGATTCAGAAAGCAATTACGCCTGTCTAACTGGTGTTAGACAGGAGTAATTTCAAATTTCAAACGCCGTATCACTAGTTTGAATCCTCAAACCATGATACGGCGGCTTCGGGCTTCGATCCGAGAGGCTTACGTCTTCGTAAGCCTTCGGATCTACGCTGCATTATTTTTGCGGCCGCTGGGAGGAGTTCGCGTCGTTTTGATGCGTCGGGATATGCAAATGTGTTTTTACGGCGATCCACGAAGATACGAGTGGTCTTCGCAATCGCTTTCGTCTATTTTTTTTTACGTACTGTTAGACCAGCTTTTTGCTGGTCTAACGGTACGTAGCCCATGTTAAGTATGGCCGTCGTTCACGCGTCGATTTTTTTTTTTTTTTTACGTAACTCGTTCGGGACTAGGATTGACCGTAAACGACGCTACTCAAACAACGAATGACGTAACAACGTGTTTTCGCGCAATGCACGGCGGGAAATTTGCGAACGGAGCATGCGCAGTTCGATCGCCGCGGGAACGCGCCTATTTTAAATGCTTCACGCCCCCTACTCGTCTAGATGGATTGCGACGGGAGAAATACACTACGCCGCCGTCGTTTACTGGACAAAATTTACCTGGATTCCACGTAGAGCCAGGTAAAAAACGGCAGCGTAGTGTATTTCTGATACTCTACGATAGTCTAATTCTATCTGAATCTGGGCCATTGTCTGTAACCCAATATGTAAATCACAAATGCAAAAGTAGAAATATACTTTAAAGTGGATGTAAGCCCCCTCTTATACCCAGTGAAGTAAACAGCCTCAGATGACACACAACGATGAAACAAATCTCCCTAGTTTTACATATTCTTTAGAAAAAATTATGTTTACAAATTTTCTCTTCCTGTTCAGCACTGGAAGTGAAGTCTGGGCATACAGCCAAGACAGCTGATTAGAGGAAAGGCACACCCCTCCCTTCTCATAGGCAGGGCCGGATTAACAGAGGGGCTGATGGAGCTGCAGCTCCAGGCCCCTTTCTCAAGATAGGCCCATTTGCCCAAAAAAAAAAAAATTCTACAAAAAAAAGATCGACTTCGGGGGTTGTAGCTCGACGACCAGAGGTCACAGAAACCCCACATTTGGGGGGTAGGCAGTTGAAGACCTACCCCACAACCGGTCAAAGAATGGGATGGCTATCATTTATGGTTTTCGGAGATACGGGCCTGCTTGCACAGCCTGTCAGAAGCTACATACAGAGCGGCCAGTATAAATACAAGCTGACACACTGCATCAGACTGAGAAAAAAAATCATCATTTGTTTTTTGCTAGAAAATTAATCTATGGTATTTTTTGTAACTTTTTATGTTGCAGAGTGTAGAGCTGCACGATTCTGGCTAAAATGACAACTGCAATTTTTTTGCTTAGAAGATAGATCACGATTCTCTCACGATTCGTGCGGCATAACATCATCTTTCACATTAAAATGAAAAAAAAGAAAAATGGGCTAACTTTACTGTTTTGTTTTTATGGTTTTTATTATTCATTGAAGTAGGAAAATGCAGTGTGACATAAAATATTGCAGCAATTGCCATTTTTGTCTCTGCTAAAATATATATAATGTTTGGCGGTTCCAAGTAATTTTCTAGCAGAAAATATTGCTTTTTAACTTAAACAAGTGTTGGACTTTAAGTGGTTACATTTCTTGCATTTACACACAGAAGTTTGATCTAAGAAGGAAGTTGGTTACAATGTTTCATGTTGTTTACAAACTTGGCAGACTGCCCGGATATTTTCTTTACACACAGAAGTTTATCCCTTTGATCTATGAAGAAAGCGTTAGTTACAATGGCCCAGATTCACATACATCTGCGAATTATTGGACCGGCGTAGCGCACTGCCTTTACGTTAGACTTGCGCAATTTTGCCGCGTAATCACCCTATTCTCGTAGCTTTTGCGCAGGAAATTGCGCATACGTAACGTTTTTCCAGAGGCGTAAGGAGGAGTAATACAAATTGGGAAGGACGTGGGCGTGTTACATTGAAATGAGCCGTGACCCCATGCAAATGAAGGGCCGGCCGGCTCGCGCATGCGCGCTTGAACGAGACCATGTCAGCTCCGATGTGCGCATGCTCTCAAACTCGGGAGCGGCGCAATCAGTGAAATTGGAAATGGACTAGGGCAACGTTGTGAACTACGCAAACAGCATAAATAGACACACACAAACGCACTTCCTTTGCAAAAGTACATCCCTTTGTCCCTTCCCATTTAACAAAGTGCTTTTGTTCTTGTTGTTCGTTGCGGTGTGTTTTGTAGTTGTCAGATTAGTGTTCTGTGTGATCAAGTGGTTGTTAGTAGATTTTTGAAAGTGGTTTTTGATAAGTGTTTGAGAGACTGTTTGTTTGATTGATATATTTCTTTTTGTTTCTTTTCCTGCTGTATTTTTGTTTTGTTTTTTGGGGACTGTTTCTTGCTGAGTCGTTTTCTCTCTGTGTGTGTTTTTTTTTGATTGGTTGTGCTTGTTTGTGTGCGTGAATTTTGTTGACTGGGCCTTTTTTTTTTTGGAAGGATGAGTGAGAGAAAACGAAAGCTGAATTTTACAGTTGTGGAAAAACAGATTCTTGCCCGGGCCATTAACGAGTATGGGCGTTACCTCCACGGCCCAGAGAGTGCCAACACCACCCCGGCCAGGAGGAGGGAGATATTGGATAGGATCACTGACCAGGTGAATTCTGCGGGGCAGGGGGAGACACGGACCAGGTCTGGGATTGACAAAAAAATCAATGACCTCCGGCGTCTGGTCAAAAAGAAGTTGGCCAGAATGCATGCCCATGCCAGGGGCACAGGAGGGGGCCCACCATGCCGTATTAGCCTGACAGCGGAGGAGCGTGCGCGGTGGCCCTGACCTTTCATCGGCATGAAGTTGAGGGCCTGCCGGCTTTGACTCCAGTCCCCAGCCCGTGGTGCCAGGTAAGTTGTTTTCTTTTTTAATATCAGGTGTGTAGCATGTGTGGGGGGGGGGGTGAAAGGGAATATGTGGCAAGTGTGTGGATCCTCCAACCTGTGAATGTTTTGTGTCATCCACAGATGTGCAGGAGGGTGCAGGGCCATCTGGCCTGACCGCACCAACCCCAGGACAGCAGCCTAATGAGGCCCCCCCAACAAGGCCGGAGTCCGCGGAGGAGGTTCAAGAGGAGGAGGACAATCATGAGGAGCAGGACAATCATGAGGAGGAGGAGAATCATGAGGAGGAGGAGTCCATGTCAGGCACTGGACGTTTGGATTTTGAGGACTCCTCCCCTCTGGCTGCCAGCAGGCAGGCCTCCCTAAAGGGGGAGCCCCCCCCCCCTCCTCCCCCAACATGGCTCCCCTCACAAGGGCCTCCCCTTCTCCCCGGCCACAAGCATCAGCTGGAGGCAAGATGTCATCCCAGACCACCAGGGGGTTGGCCGATCTCCTGCCCGCCACCCTGAGATGGGACCAGTTCCTCCAGACCCGCCATCTGGGACAGGTCAGCCAGACATTGGTGCGGATGGAGGAGAGCCTGTCCTCCATCAAGGATACGCTGGGGAACCTGGACTCCCACTCCCGGGCTTTCACAACCTGCCTAAATGAACTGCAGACGACATCAGCAGGCGTTGGGCAGGATGTGAGGGCCCTTACCCTAGCTATCCAGGCCAACACGGCAACAGTTGGTGCTGCCCTGGACAGAATTGCCGTGGCCTTGGAGGGCAGGCCACCAGGTGGGCAGAGATCAGGGGCTGATCCTCCTTCCCCGGTTTTACCCCTTCCCCATGAGTCTCCCCTGAGAAGCCGGGGCCGTGGCCGGGGGCGCCCCAGGCATGGCTCACGCAGAGGGCAGTAATTTGTTTTTCCCCCAAATTTTTTTTTTTTCCAATTTTTTTTTGCTGGAAATTTTTTGATTTTGCAGGTCATTTTTATTTTTTGGGTTGTGAATGCTGTGTGAATGTGGGGGTGACATTCCTGCCGGAAAAGGGGTGTCACCCTCTATTTTGGTGGAGAAGGGTTCCCCAGGACCAGGGAGAAGTGATCCCCAGGTCCGTGTGAATGGTGTATGAATGTACAGTGACATAATTGGAGCCTTGGCGTGGCGTTGCTGCTCACAAGTCCTGCATGGTGGACTGGTGCCAATCCAATTTGATGTGGATGTGGGGGGTGTGTGTGCTAGGGACCACAGTGTTGTGCATGCATGCATTCTCATTGTGCCATGATTAATGTGTATGTTTAACGTGCAAAGATGCCCAATGTGAGCTGTCTCCTGGCTGCTCTTCCCTCAGAAGACGGGTTAACCTCGGTTAGGGGGGGATTGTCTGGTTCAGGGGTCAGGTCATCACGTAGGTTAATCTGCAGGCCCTTTCTTTCTGCAAAGTTGTGCAGCATGCAACATGCACCGATGATCTGGCACACGAAGTTTGGGGAGTACAAGAGGGTACCCCAGACTTATCCAGGCATCGGAAACGTGACTTTAGGATGCCAAAGGTGCGCTCCACCACTGCTCGTGTTTGAGCATGTGCTTGATTGTATCTTTCTTCTCCTGGAGTTTGGGGGTTCCAGGTAGGAGTCATGAGATGGGGTCCCAGTGGATATGCAGAGTCACCTGTAAGGGAAAAGACAGGAGGATGTTAGTCATGCATGTGCCCCTTGTGATGTGCATCATGGGAGGGGATAGTCATGTCTGCCACCCATGTCACTCACCAACCAGCCAGGTGTCCCCATACACGTTCTGATCGAATTCCAATCGGATGTGGCATTGATTGTATATGTAGCTGTCATGGCTGGACCCTGGGTGCTTGGCACGGACGTGCCATATGAGGCCTTGGGCATCGACTATCACCTGTACATTGATGGAATGCCAATGCTTCCGATTGCGGTACATGTGCTCTGTCTCCTGGGGGGGCTGGAGTGCCACATGTGTGCAATCAATGGCCCCCACAGTGCGTGGGAATCTGGCAATTCTGTAGAAATCTGTCATTGCCTTCAGCCGCAGGTCCTCAGTGGTGGGTTTGATGATTTGGTTAGCCATGCGTCTGAGTATTGCAGGGACAACTTGGTGCACACATCTGCTCATGGAGGACTGTGACATCCCAGCCACCACTCCACTTGTACGCTGAAAAGAGCCACTGGCAAGGAAATGGAGTGTTGCCATGACCTTGACCAGTGGCTGCACTGCATGTGAGCGGTGTGTTGGGCTGGTGATGTCCTCCTGCAGGATTGTGGTTAATTCCAGGATGGCATGAGGGGTGAATCTGAAGATGCGATACACCTCAGAATCACTCATGCCAAACAGGTCTATGCGGGTACGGTATATTCTCTCCCGTGCCATCCTCCGTGCCATCCTCCGTGCCCTCCTCCTTCTTTGTTCATCTAAAGTCAGTAGTATAGCTATGCGCGACGATGCCCCTGGCATGTTGGCATACAGATTGTTGAGCAACACGTGTGACTGCTGAGCTGCTCACTAACAGTGTTGCTTTATCTAACAAGTAGACTTTTTTTCTTTTTTTAGACCAGCTTCTATCAGCTCTAATTTTAGACAGGACATTTTGCTGTTGCGCACACTGCGTCGCCTGCGCTCGATTTTTTGCGTATCTCGTTCTGGGGATGCCGCGCAACGAAACGCACGCGCACATTTAGACTTACGCACGCGCATCTCCTGTTGCGCAGGCGTAATCGCTCTGTGAATCTGGGCCAATGTTTCCTGCTAAGAACTTAGCAGACTGCCCGGATATTTGCTTTTGACAACTGAAAGTCTCTCCACTTGTTATATGAAAGAATCAGCAAACTCTGCATTGGAGATATCAAGGGGGTGAATCAAGATCACGATTTTTTAATGATTAATTGTGCAGCTCTAGCACGGTACTAAAGTTAGTACGATTTTTTTTTGGTATCCTAAGCGATGCTTTAAAAAACATTTAGGTTACATGTTTAGAGTTACAGAGGAGGTCTAGTGCTAGAATTATTGCTCTCGCTCTAACGATCGCGACGTATGTAACCTGTGTGTATCTGGCTCTGATACTAGCCAGTGCCTACCCAGCCACTGGCTGGTATCTCTCCCCAGCCTGTCCCTACACACCCTCTCACCTGTTGACCTGTAGATGGGGGAATCACTTCTGCAGTGTTATTGTGTTCTGCCAGTGAGTACAATGATCAGTGTTGCTATCTATAGCTGGCAGCACTGATTGTTTTGTGAAAAACAGGCTGGTTGTACTCAAGTCGATTAATAGATTGACTTGTGTAAACCAGCTAGCCCATACATAGATCGACTATGGCTGGTCTCTGCATAATTGGTGTAATTTCAATCCATGTATGACCCGCTTAACCACTACGCAGTCCCTAAACATCCTTCCACTCCTGTACATAGTGCTCACTGTCATACCCTCCACACTCCTCTCCTGTACATAGTGACCACTGTCATACTCTCCACACTCCTCTCCTGTACATAGTGACCACTATCATACCCTCCACACTCCTCTCCTATACAGAACACCCACTGTCATACCCCCCACACTCCTCTCCTGTACATAGTGCCTGCTGTCATACAATTCTATCCTGTACATAGTGCCCACTGTCGCACCCTCCACACTCCTCTCCTGTACATAGTAACCACTATCATACCCTCCACACTCCTCTCCTATACAGAGCACCCACTGTCATACCCTCCACACTCCTCTCCTATACATAGTGCCCACTATCATACCATCCCCATTCCTCTCCTGTACATACTGCCCACTGTCATACCCTCCACACTTCTCTCCTGTACATAATGCCCCATCATATCCTCCACACTTCTCTCTGGTACATACTACCCTCTGTCATACCCCCACACTCCTCCTATACATACTGCCCACTGTCATACCCTTCACACTCCTCTCCTGTACAAACTGCCCATTGTCATACCCTCCACACTTCTCTCCTGTACATACTGCTCACTGTAATCCCCTCCACACTCCTCTCCTGTACATACTGCCCACTGTCATACCCTCCACACTCCTCTCCTGTACATAGTGCCCACTGTCACACCCTCCACACTCCTCTCCTTTACATACTGCTCACTGTCATATTCTCCACACTCCTCTCCTATACATAGTGCCCACTATCATACCTTCCACACTCCTCTCCTGTACATACTGCCCACTATCATACCCTCAGCACTCCTCTCCTATACATAGTGCCCACTATCATACCATCCACACTCCTCTCCTGTACATACTGCCCACTGTCATACCCTCCACGCTCCTCTCCTGTACATAGTGCCTGCTGTCATACACTTCTCTCCTGTACATACTGCCCACTGTCGTACCCTCCATGCTTCTCTCCTGTACATACTGCTCACTGTCATCCCCTTCACACTTCTCTCCTGTACATACTGCCCACTGTCATACCCTCCACACTCCTCTCCTATACATAGTGCCCACTATTATACCATCCACACTCCTCTCCTGTACATACTGCCCACTATCATACCCTCCACACTCCTCTCCTGTACATAGTGCCTGCTGTCATACACTTCTCTCCTGTACATACTGCCCACTGTCATACCCTCCACACTCCTCTCCTGTACATTGTGCCTTTTGCCGTACCCTTTGCACTCTTCTCCTGTACATAGTGCCCAATGTTAGACCCTCCACATTCCTCTCACTCACATGCACATACTTCCCACTTATATACCATCCGTACTCCTCCCCTATGTCGCTTACCCGCAAAAACAGTTCTTTAAAATGATACTGAATACCCTCAGGCCACGTACACACGATCGAATTTGTCCGCTGCAAACGGTCCGATGGACCGTTTCAGCAGACAAATCCGATCGTGTGTACGGGCTAGCGGACAGATTTGTCCATCGGACAAATTTCAAAGCATGCTTTGAAATTTGTCCGCTACAAACCTGTCCGTCGGATATGTCCGCTGGTTAGTACGGGAAACCAGCGGACATATCCTCCCGCACATGCGTCGTATCCTGTGAATGGATCCGACGCATGCGCGCGGAAGTGTTTACTTCCTGGTGCGGTGACGTAGCGGTGACGTGGTGGCGTCAACATCACCGCCGCGTCACCACGCTGTCTGCCAGCGGGGATTTTGATCTGATGGTGTGTACACGCCATCGGACCGAAATCCGATGAGACATGTCCGCTCTAAACTGTCCGTCGGACAAGTTTGAGCGGACATATCTCATCGTGTGTACGAGGCCTCAATGTTACCAGCTCTAGAATGGACACACTTTTGTTAGTTCAACTAAAGGAAATCTCAGTCCTCATATTTGTTCTGTCCCATTATTAGAACTTATTTAATTGTGTGATTACTACTGTGATGTACAGAGGAACATAGGGGATCTCAGCTACTCTAAATATAGCACTTGTGAAAAAAAGTGTCCCTGAAAATATTTTTTAAATGTTGGCAACTATGCACTTATGCACTGCCCAAGGGCCACTGGGTCAGTAGGGGGCCCCATGAGAGGTTTCTGGGATCCTGTGATATTAAAGCGGTAGTAAACTTTCCTGACATTACTACATTTAGAGGCCCTGGGGTAGGTTATGCCACAATGTACAAGTATGCACAGCCAATTAGCACATTAGGGTACACTTACATTTTCAGACTGGGCCCTCCATTGCTGCACTGTGATTCTCATGCATTTATTTATTATTTATAAAAGGCCCCACCAAAATCCTCAGCACCAGGCCCATGATGTTCTTAATCTGGCTCTGCTCATAGGCAGAGAATGGCAGAGCTGATTTGTGAATAGTTCAGTTCTCTGCTAATCTATTTATAGCAACCTCCCATAACACAAATTTCAGGCTGATTTTATCTCATGTGTGGGAGAACTTCAGAAGTTTTCAGGCTAATAACAGAAGAACGGAGCAGGAGAAAATCGTGGGACTTAGTGCTTTGAAGAGAGATAGGAAACCACTGCAGATATATGTGCCCAGCTCAAATTTCATGAATCGGGTTTACATCCACTTTTAAATATTTTTTTTGTTTCAAATATTTTATTGAGAATTTTCATAAATAAATACAGAATACAATACATGAACAAATAGTTGAATATGCACATCATATAAAACGGACTTCAAAAGGCAAATTCAAGCAATAAGCAGATATTCATGAAGTCTATAGAGGACAAATGTAAGGAGAGTATGAGGGATGGGGGTGAAAAAAGGGGGATAATAGAGGGGGGGAAAAAGAGGGGAAAAAAAAGGGGGAGAAAAGAGGGGAATTTCCATATGAGAAGGAAAATGCATGCATTTCATTAGGTAATAACCTTCTATTGAGATTGTAAAAGAAGGAGAGTGTGGAGAAGGTGACATACAACAACTTTATAAAGAAGCTATCCTTAATGAATCACTTTTAACCACTTAAGGACCGCCTCCTGCAGATTTACGTCGGCAGAATGGCACGGCTGGGCACATCAACGTATATATACGTTGGTTTTAGTACCCAGCCGCGACCAGGTCCGAAGCTCCAGGACCGGGACCGCGGGATTCGCGGACCCGATCGCTGCTGCAGTGCGGCGATCCGTCCCTGGAGCGGAAGAACGGGGAGAGCCGTGTGTACACACGGCTTCCCCGTGCTTCTGTGTGGCCGGAGCATCGATCGCGTCATCCCTGTAATAGGGGGACGCGATCGATGACATCACACCTACAGCCACACCCCCCTACAGTAGTAAACACACACATTAGGTACACATTCCCTACAGCGCCACCTGTGGTTAACTCCCAAACTGCAACTGTCATTTCCACAGTAAACAATGCAATTTAAATGCATTTTTTGCTGTGAAAATGACAATTGTCCCAAAAATGTGTAAAAATTGTCCGAAGTGTCCGCAAATATGGTCGCAGTCACGAAAAAAATCGCTGATCGCCGCTATTAGTAGTAAAAAAAAAAATAATTAATAAAAATGCAATAAAACTATCCCTTATTTTGTAAACGCTATAAATTTTGCGAAAACCAACCGATAAACGCTTATTGCGATTTTTTTTACCAAAAATATGTAGAAGAATACGTATCGGCCTAAACTGAGGAAAAAAAATGTTTTTTTATATATTTTTGGGGGATATTTATTATAGCAAAAAGTAAAAAATATTGCATTTTTTTTTAAATTGTCGCTCTATTTTTGTTTATAGCGCAAAAAATAAAAACCGCAGAGGTGATCAAATAACACCAAAAGAAAGCTCTATTTGTGGGGAAAAAAGGACGCCAATTTTGTTTGGGAGCCACGTCGCACGACCGCGCAATTGTCTGTTAAAGCGACGCAGTGCCGAATCGCAAAAACCCCTTGGGTCATTTGCCAGCGTATTGGTCCGGGTCTTAAGTGGTTAAAGAATTTTAGGTATGGGTATTTTTACTTAGTTACATTGATCCAGCTTGGACATATGTAACTATGCACAGTATATACCATACCTGTGGATCCCTCTAGAAGCTGGAAATCACTATAGTGACACTGCTACTCCAGTGATCTCCAGCTTCCAGGCCTTGTTCCGAGCAGATACCCTTCTGCATTGTGAATGCAGGAGATCACCGTCTTGGCATGGGCACCATACAGAGAATACTTTGCATTTTCTCAATGAATGCAAAGTATTCTCTGAATGAATGAGGGCGAAAGCATAATGTCACCGCCCCTCCTCTCCACCTCATCCATGGGACCTGGAAGCTCGTAGAGATCACAGTAGTATCGATGTCTACTAGAATGATTTCCATCTATTAGAGGGATCCCATAGGTATGGTATATGGAAGCTGGACCATTGTAACATTGTAAAAATATTCATTCCTGGAATTCTTTTTTTAAGTATAACTAAAGGCAAAACTTTTTTTAGTTTTGGATAGAGTGGAGGTAGATTACAACACCTGTTCCTGTTTACCATTATAATTGGAAGTGAATGTAAAAGCAAATCCCAAATTTTGGGTTGTCCCTAAAAAGTAATAAAGGTGAAATATTCCAGTGGGTACACTAGCTCTGGTGAACCGGGGATCCCCAAGAAATTCTCTTTATTTGTAGGGATTTCCTCTCACTTCCTGTTTGGTGTTGGGACTAGGGTGCCACCTGTCTGGGATTTACTTGGACAGTCCGGGTTTTAAAACATGTGTCCGGGTTTCATTCCACCTGAAACCCGGACACAAAATTCAGACAGGAATATGGTTCAGGACAGGACATGACAGGAGGGTGATGGGGTGCTATGCGCACTGCATTACTATTCTCTGGAGTTCCTAAAGGTGTCTCAGGTCTGTTACAATCCTATAGTGTAAATGAGAAAGAACCACTCACATTGCCACATCCGTAAATAAGTAGGGGAACACAAAAGAAAGGACTTTGAAGGCACAGTAAAAAATGAAGAATGTAGAAAAATTACAATGTTTATTAAGACAAAAATACATACATGGTATAAAAAGAGCATTGAAAAAAAAAGTTGAAATACATATATACTATTAAACATGATATTTAGTGAGCCTTTATTTCGCAGTTAAGCTTCATCAGGACACATTCAGGGTTCGTTGGTAGCAAAAAAAAAGAACGGGTCTCACTATCTTGCAGGAGAATCAGCCTTGTTTACAAATTTTCAAAAAAGGAGTTAAAGCCAAAAAAGGCTAGCTCCAGTAGTCTTGTGATAAGGGCCAGTGGCTCATATATAACAAGCACCCTAATATAATAGGTTCCAAAAGAGGGTAATAATCAAACTTAGCAAAGACAGGAGGTAGGTATGGACAGGTAGCCAAACTATAGATTGATATGATCCTTAGAACCAAAGTATCTCAACAGCTATACAGTCTTACAATACATAGGCTAAGCTGTACATAGACAGAGTCAGTGCTGTAGTGCAATCCAAACCATGTAGTCCTGTTAAGAAAGTTATCAAAGGGGAGATGTCTCAGGTAACCCCCTGGGAGAAAACCTACTAGCAAACATATGTAGGCAAAGGACATGCCCCCCTGCCACACCCTCTTAAAGGAGAATTAACTAAAATAAAAAAAAGTTCATTCAATTCACAAGGGCTTTTTTTTTACCATGACTATTCCTTTATATTGGCTTTTTTACAAATGCAGCAATTTAGAAATTGGATGAAAGGTTTGGCACTGGGAAACACTTTTTGAAAGATAACAAGTGCATTTTATATACAATTATATGGATCAGACCAAAATGAGGGACAAATGAGGGGGAAAGAGGGGCATTGCTCCAAATCAGGGACAGTCCCTCGAAATCAGGGACAGTTGGGAGCTATGGCATTGTATTTTTGTACCATGCGATCCTTTGAGGGCAAACATGCTGTGTTTCGGGTGTGGTTAAGATTGCACTGACACCTGCTGCAGATCGCAAGGGCAGTGCAATTTGAGTACAGTGTGGGAATATTAGTGTGAACCTAGGCTAAGCTAAGGGTGCTAAAGCAGTCGCAGAAATAGGTATAGGGCAGTCTTAAGCCTTCGAACACACGATCAGATTTTTATCCGACAAAGCGTAGGACTTTTGTCCGAAGGGCGTTGGCCAGGAATTTGCCTTGCATACAAATGGCAAAGAAGTTTCAGCTAAAATACACTAAACGACACGTTTTTCAACTCTTTAGTGCCATCCTTTGGGCAACTTCTGCTAATGTTGTGTTATTATGAGCATGCGTGTTTGTACTTTGTAGTTTTGTCAGACGGAATTGTGCACACACGATCAGATAATCCGACAACACACATTTGTTGGCAGACAATTTTAAAGCATGCTATCCCACATTTGTCAATCCAAGAACAACTGTCCGATAGAGCATACAAACGGTCGGATTTTCCGACAACAGCCTGCCATCACACAATTCCCGTTGGATAATCCGATCGCGTGTACGAGGCTTTAGAAGCAGATTTTGATCTCTTTTCTCCTAGCAGCCTTTTAGAATAATTAAATTTTGATCCTCACAGAGTGGAACTGTGGATCAGATAAGGTATATATATGCCACGTCCCGAAATTAATTTTAGATAGTTAAATATGCACCATGTAACCATACACGAGTGTATAGTAAAAGACGGACTTTATAGGCGTAGTACAGTTAAAAATGGATTATTTATTACATACAAAAAAAACAAAGTATATATTAATTAAAACATAAACTGTCACAAGAAGTGGCAGTTGATTAGCATATATCAGAGTGAGACAGACCACAAGAAAGTATTTGTACATATATATACACAAGGTAACCAAAACGTAGATGTTTCACATCTACTATAGTTATGTAGAATTTTGGGAACCGGTACAGTTTCTATAGGTGGGGTGTCGCACGATGGTTAGCCCAACAATGTTTCGCGTTTTTGACGCTTCTTCTGGAGCTTTTTAACACAGATATTGGGTGAGTAGTAGTGTATATATATAAAAATATAACCAAAGAGGATTTTTTCAGGGGCAGAGGTCAAGAAAAGGATGTAAGTACTCTTTCACAGCAAGTTCAGGACAGAATGGTTATAGTAAACTTCTTAGTCCATACTGCATTGTTGCATTGGCGGTCCAGAGTGACTGTTAAAGGCAGCCTAAAGTTTGCTTTACAGGGTAGATCCACCTGAACGGATCACAAATAAACTGGGATCAGCCAAATCTCACCACTATAGGAGAATAATCTTGCTGGAAGTACCCTAACGTAGGACCTCTGCCCGTAGTGACATGGGGAGTAAATGAACAGCCTCTTTGGTTATATTTTATATATATACACTACTACTCACCCAATATCTGTGTTAAAAAGCTCCAGAAGAAGCGTCAAAAACGCGAAACATTGTTGGGCTAACCATCGTGCGACACCCCACCTATAGAAACTGTACCGGTTCCCAAAATTCTACATAACTATAGTAGATGTGAAACATCTACGTTTTGGTTACCTTGGCCCAGATTCAGAGAGAATTGGATTCTCGTAGCGTATCAGAAATACACTACGCCGCCGTTTTTTACCTGGCTCTACGTGGAATCCAGGTAGATTTTGTCCAGTAAACGACGGCGGCGTAGTGTATTTCTCCCGTCGCAATCCATCTACACGAGTGGGGGCCGGGGAAGGATTTAAAATAGGCGCGTTCCCGCGGCGATCGAACTGCGCATGCTCCGTTCGCAAATTTCCCGCCGTGCATTGCGCGAAATCACGTCGTTACGTCATTCGTTGTTTGAGTAGCGTCGTTTACGTACATTTCTATTCCCGAACGAGTTACGCAAAAAAAAAAAAAAAAATTTAATTTGACGCGGGAACGACGGCCATACTTAACATGGGCTACGCACCGTTAGACCAGCAAAAAGCTGGTCTAACAGTACGTAAAAAAAAACAGACGTAAGCGATTGCGAAGACCGCTCGTATCTTCGTGGATCGTCGTAAAAACATATTTGCATATACCGGCGCATCAAAACGACGCAAACTCTTCCCAGCGGCCGCAAAAATATCGCAGCGTAGATCCGAAGGCTTACGAAGACGTAAGCCTCTCGGATCGAAGACCGAAGCCGCCGTATCATGGTTTGAGGATTCAAACTAGTGATACGGCGCGCAAAATTTGAAATTACTCCTGTCTAACACCAGTTAGACAGGCGTAATTGCTCTATGAATCTGGGCCCTTGTGTATATATATGTACAAATACTTTCTTGTGGTCTGTCTCACTCTGATATATGCTAATCAACTGCCACTTCTTGTGACAGTTTATGTTTTAATTAATATATACTTTGTTTTTTTTGTATGTAATAAATAATCCATTTTTAACTGTACTACGCCTATAAAGTCCGTCTTTTACTATACACTCGTGTATGGTTACATGGTGCATATTTAACTATCACAAACTAGTAGCCTTTTAGGAACCTGAAAGGGCTAAAGGGCTGCAAATGGCAGCAAAATGTCGGTAAGAGCATGGCAAGTACTCTGCAAACAAATGTGGAAAAGGAAATAACTTAATATACCATAAAATACATAAAAATAAAAAATAAAATAATTTTTACCTAGGAGGACGAGGTCCATATGGAGTAGGAGGTTGAGGTGGCGGTGGATGTGGCGGTGTAGGTGGAAGCGGCGGTGGAGGAGGACGAGGTAGCCAACACAGGTTTTTGTTTTTATGGAGGAAACACTGCAAACACTGGAGGAAACACTGCAAAATATATCTTTTTGCCCTAAATGGGTGTTTTTTGAATAGCAAGATAGAAGAACAGTAGCTAAAGTGTTTATCTCACATGTACAGATATGGAGGAAACACTGCAAACACTGGAGGAAACACTGCAAAATATATATTTTTGCCCTAAATAGGTGTTTTTTGAATAGAAAAATAGAAGCACACTAGCTAAAGTGTTTATCTCACACGTACAGCTATGGAGGAAACACTGCAAGCACTGGAGGAAACACTGCAAACACTGGAGGAAACAATGCAAAATTATTATTTTTGCCCTAAATTGGTGGGTGTTTTTTGAAAAGCACAATAGAAGAACACTAGCTAAAGTGTTTATCTCACACATACAGATATGGAGGAAACACTGCAATTTTTTATTTTTTTTGCCCTAAATGGATGTTTTTTGAATAGCACAATAGAAGAAAAGTATCTTGCAGAGTATCTCACAGAAACATATGCAGTGCTGGTGCCCTTAGAGTTCTGAAGCAGGACAGACTCCTATATATTTTTCTCCCTACAAACACAATCAGGAACCTTTCCCTAAACTGGTGCACAGTTTAGGGAAAGGTACAGTACAGATGAGCTGGTGTACTTAGATTTCTGAAGCAGGACAGACTCCTATATATTTCGCTCCCTACAAGCACAATCACAATCAGTAACCTTTCCCTAAACTATCTTGCAGAGTATCTCACAGTAACATATACAGTGCTGGTGTACTTAGATTTCTGAAGCAGGACAGACTCCTATATATTTCTCTCCCTACAAGCACAATCGGGAACCTTTCCCTAAACTATCTTGCAGAGTATCTCACAGTAACATATGCAGTGCTGGTGTTTCTGAAGCAGGACAGTCTGACTCCTATCTAAATCTCTCTCTAAGAGCAGCAGCAGCAGCCTTTCCCTACCCTAACTAAAGCAGAGTGACGAGCTGTGCTGTGTGCCTCTAGCTTATATAGAGGCTGGGTCACATGCTGCACTGGCCAATCACAGCCATGCAATGAGTAGGTATGGCTGTGATGGCTTCTAAGTCTTACAAGTAAAACAAAGTCACACGAGTAAAACACCGAACCCGAACTCAAACTTACGGCAAATTGTTCATATTCGGGGCCGGGTACAAAAAAAACAAAAGTCCGGTACGAACCCGAACTTTACAGTTCGGGTTCGCTCAACCCTAAATATCATCTACATTTCTGGATCAATTCTACTTGTGCCAGGAAACAAACGAGTGCACTAGAACATCTTATTTTCCCCGCTACAAACAATTCCTCTACAATAAGCATTTCCAGAAGACCAGAAAGTTCTCAGACTTGTTTCTCCTGGTTGTGAATCATCCTGCATTCCATTCACAGATTTTCTCACACACAGCGCTGTGATAAGAGGATGTGAGCGTGTGCGGTGTATATATATACTGTATGTCTCCGAGATGCACTGAGGTGTGTATGTGTGTGGTAAAGTACGAGCGTTTATTTTTGTGCGATAACACAGATATGTCATTCTGTCTGCGATAAGATAAAATCACATTAAGGTTACACAATATTACTCCACATGTGCAAAACATTTTATCGGTGGGCATAACCGGAATAAAAATAATCCAACGCACTTAAAAAATGTATGATTTGCAGCCATTTCTTCATCGCTGGAAATGTGGAGCATTTCACTAGTAGTTGTAAAGGTGAAATACATGGTAGGAGACCATAGGTGTGCGCAGCCTATTGCATTAGGGTGTGCACCCCAAAGCTCCAACACACACATGCGTTTGACATATTTACCGGCCTCTTCCCCGCTCTCCATTCTGAAACAATGGGAGAAGAGAGAAGCAACGGAGCACATGGGGGACCCGGGCAACAGATAGAAGAGGAACAGGGAAAGGAGGGGTGGCATATATTATTTCCGATCCTCTATATTTTCCTCCTGTGGCAGCTTAATGTTGAAAAAAAGGGAGGAGGAGGAGAAGCCTGCTTTCAGCTGCTGCAGGATGAAAATAAAGATCGGTTCCACTAAATTCCACCCCCGTCGCCTCTCCTGTCCAGGTTCTGAGGACCAGCAAGGAAGGATTGCGGTTTACCTGTCACCTGCCCACCTCTGACAGGTTGCCAACCCCTGTATTAGGATGTGCCCAGGCACAGTTGGCACACCCCTTGTGCACGCCTATGTAGGAGACCACACATTTTTTTTGTTGAAGGGCAATAGAGCTCTGAGGCTTGACTGACGCCATACCACCCAATGTTTTGAGATAAGAATGAGGGACACCTATCAGCAAAAGTGTGCAGGCATAGGATACACCCCTTGCCACACCCCCTTAAAGGAAAATTGTACAAAAAAAACAAGATTTGTTAAACCCACAAGTGATTTTTTTACCACTGATATTCCTTTATATTGGCTGTTGGAATTTACAAATACAGCAATTTAGAAATCATATGAAAGATTTAGTGCTGGAAAACACTTTTTGATAAATAAAAAAGTGCATTTTATATACAACTATATATATATATCAGACCAAAATGAGGGACAAATAAGGAGGAATGAGGGACAAAGGGACATTGCTCCAATTAAGGGACAGTCCCTTGAAATCAGGGACAGTTGGGAGCTATGCTCACACCTAGGCATTTTGTAATGATTTTTGCATTTTGCAGATTTGCTCTAAAGAACGTGTTCCATAGGAAACCATATTAGTAGTGCAAATCTGCAAATCTGCAAAAAGCACAAAAATTGCCTAAAGGAAGGAAAAACGTTCTGGACAGCCGCACTCCAAAAATAAATGTCTTTTATTGTAAAATTAAAAAAAAAACCACAAAAAGCATGCCACAGCAGACGGGGTAAAAAGCTAACGCGTTTCACACCAAACATTAGTGCTATTCACATCTATGAATAATCACTAAAGTTTGGTGTGAAACGCATCATCTTTTTACCCCGTCTGCTGTGGCATGCTTTTTGTGTGTGTTTTTTTATTTTATTTTACAATAAAAGCAATTTATTTTTGAAGTGCGGCTGTCCAGAACGTTTTTCCTTCATTTTGCATCATTCCATGCATTGCCAGCACCCTTGGCTTTGGATCAGGTGAGGAGACTTTCTGATTAGTATCTTATGGCCCATACACACGATCCGAATATCGGACGAAAACGATCGTCCGATGATGGATCGTACGATTTTCGGATCGTGTGTACACTACTTTCAACAGCCGATCACGACCGTTCATCCGATTAAATTCGATCGGACAAGCGCGAAAAATTTTCTCGTCCGATGTCCGATCGTCCGATTTTCGTTTAGTCAGTACAGCCGTCGTCCGATAATACAATACAAATACATTTCAACACGTGACATCACTTCCGATCGTTTTTTTCGATCGTACGATAATTTTCGTGAGTTTAAAAACCTATTTATTTTACTCGCGATTATTAAGCGAAAAAAGTCGTACGATCCGTCGGCCGATATTCGGATCGTGTGTATGGGCCATTAGGCCATGTCCGACGGACCGTTTCCAGCGGACATGTCTCCTCCGGATTTTCGTCCGACGGTGTGTACACACCATCGGATGAAAATCCCCTCGGCCAAGGAACGCAGTGACGTGGCGGTGACGTTGACGCCGCCACGTCACCAAACCCGGAAACAAAATGCATCCACGCATGCGTTGAATCCATTCGACGCATGCGCGGACAGTTCTGTCCGCTGGTTAGTGTACTAACCAGCGGACAGATCCGACGGGCAGGTTTGTAGCGGACAAATTTCAAAGCATGCCTGCTCGCCCGTACACACGATCGGAGATGTCTGCTGAAACAGTCCATCGGACCAGTTTCAGCAGATAAATTTGATCGTGTGTACGTGGCCTTAGAGTGGTGATTCCTATTTTACAAAAAATGCCTAGGTGTGAATCAAGCCTGAGAGTATATGGTTTGAGGATGTTCAGCCTTTTTTTTTCTTAACCACTTCAGCCCCAGAAGGTTGAACAGGCCATTTTTTGCGATATGGCACTGCATTATTTTAACTGATAATTGCAGTGGTGAGACACTGTACCCAAATACAATGCATGTACTTTTTTTCCCCACAAACAGAGGTTTATTTTGGTGGCATTTGATGCAGTATACATGGGCAGGGCAAAGGGGGTGTTAGGTTTTCGCCTAGGGTGTCAAAAATCCTTGCACCAGCCCTGCACAGCGGGGTATGAGGACTGCTGCAACAGCTTTGATCGAAGGTAAGTATTTAATAATGAGCTAGTATGCAATGCATACTAGCTCATTATGCCTTTGTCTTGCAGGTTTTTTTTTTTTGAGTTTACAACCACTGTAAGGCAGGTGTCCCAATACTTTTGGCAATATAGTGTATTTCAATAAAAGTGTTTGTGCCAGGAGTTCAGTTTTACCAGACCTAACTAAGGGGACGCTATAAGACAAGTTCCTTGTTGGGGTTTACATGATATAAGAGATTAAAGGGGTTGTAAAGGAAATTTGTTTTCCCCTAAATAGCTTCCTTTACCTTAGGGCAGTCCTCCTTCACTTACCTCATCCTTCCATTTTGCTTTTAAATGTCCTTATTTCTTCTTACTCCACACAGTAATGCGAGGCTTTCTCCCTGGTGTGGAGAAAGCCTCTTGAGTGGGGAGGGGGCGAGCAGGAGTGTCAGGACACCCACTAACACACAGCTCCTTTCTCTATCTGCAAAGTAGAGAGTGTCCTGACTTGCCTGCTCACCCCCTCCCCCCTCAAGAGGCTTTCTCCACACCAGGGAGTAAGCCTTGCATTACTGTGTGGCGTTACAGACAGAAGAACAGGAAGTGAGGATTTCTCAGAAGAAATAAGGACTTTTAAAAGCAAAATGGAAGGATGAGGTAAGTGAAAGAGGACTGCACTAAGGTAAAGGAAGCTATTTAGGGAGAAAAAAATTCCTTTACAACCCCTTTAAGGACTGAGTTGACTTTACTCTCTAAATCAGTGGTTCTCAACCTCCTAGTGCCGTGACCCCTTGATAACATTTCCCAAGTTGTGGGGACACCTAACAGTAAAATTATTTTTGTAGCGTGGGTTGTCAGCACCCAAGGCAAGACAAGCAATTTACACCCCTAACCCACGGATACTTATCGCTCCCTCAGTCCCTTCCACTCGTACAGTATTAAAAATTAAAACCCCTTATGGTACTCACTGTGTCTCCGCAGCAGTGACACCTATGCCAAAATCAGGAGATAGGGTCTCCTCTAGCCCCTCCCATTTCACATTCCTCACCAGCCAGCTGACATCTAGTCTCTGCCACCCAGCCATGGCGTGAACTGAATGGGTGGCTGCGAAAAGGTCCAGGGACAGCCCTGCAAGGGATGGGAGAGCCATGAAAAGGCTGGGAGAGCGGTGCGGGATTTAGAAACAGCCCAGAATTCGGTGACCCCTGGCAAATTGTCATTCGACCGCCAAGGGGGTCCCGACCCCCAGGTTGAGAACTACTGCTCTAAATGATTGTGTAGGGGTGTACATACTTAAACTTCCCTCCCATCCCTGGCATTGTATCTGTCAGATAAAATCACAAAGGAAATGTGTTTATTCCGCCTGTTACAACCCCTTTAAGTTTTGACAAGTCGGGAAGAATTTCTCCACTTGGCAGAATTGTTTTGTATGCAATCTCCTTCCGCATCCAGCGATTCGCACTTCAGCGCTGCTTCTCCTTTCAGGACTGGTTGAGTCTGCAGAGGAGCATGTACTTTAGAATTCCAGGAGTTCCTTGCAGCGGTGGTTGAGAAAGAATTTGATGACAAATCAACTATTTAATGCTGTCTGCTCAAACCTCTCTCTCTCTCTCTCTCTCTCTCTCTCTCTCTCTCTCTCGCTCTGAGAAGTTGGCACTCCGGCTTACAAAAATATTGAACGGGAAACTAGGATTCAATTGGCCGACAAAACGTTGCTTCAAATATTCCACATTACAAATTCCTACTGATCGGTTATAAAACGGAGGATATGTTACACAATAGGAAAGAATGGAATGCCTTTCATTTATTAAATCAATATTTTCTAGATGCTCAGATTTTTTAATAATGTAAAAAAAGTCCCCCTCCCCCTTCCTTCCCTTGTTTCCAGCTATGGATTTCCCTCTTTTTATGTTACAGCTCAGATGGAAAGAATCCGTTTGTACTAGACATTAATAAGCCCTCCGCATTTTGGGAGGTAAATGAGTGACTAGACGGTTGTAGAACGGGTCCAGATAAACTCAGACTGGAAATTAAAGGTACACTGTAGTCTTTAAATTAAAGCTGAACTCCCTGGGGACATATAAAAACACAAAAGGGCGGTTTTACCTGCCAAAGGATTTGTGATTCTATCCATCCAGTCCTGAGATTTAAATAGTTCTGCCACACAGCACAGCCGGCTTAGACACCTGCATTTTTCCTACTGTAGTAAATAATACAACCAGGTCTAGTTCCTCCCCTAGCCTGTGATTGGTCAGTGAAGGAGCAGCAGACTGATGAGCTCATCCCTCTGTCACTCTGCTTTATCCTGCTGTCAGCAGTTATATATGCAGTGCAGCACATCTGGTTGGCTCTCTTTGCAAGCCATCCCAGTCTGAAGCCCCGTACACACGACCGAGCTTCTCGGCAGAATCCAACGAGAAGCTCGCTGGGATCCATATTCTGCCGAGGTTCTCGGTCGTGTGTACACTTCCGACGAGCGTCCCGTTGGTAAGCTCGTCGAGCCAAAAAAGAGAGCACGCTCTCTTTTTCCTCGTTGTTCAATGAGGACTTTGGCTCGACAAGCTTTTCCGACCGTTTATCGGGAACCTCGTCGGGCAGGACGATGGGTTTAGCCCGACGAGGTTCTTGTACGTGTGTACGCGGCCTGAGTTTTGCTATACAGTAGATTGAAAGGGGCTGACAACAAGCCTGATCCAAGTACAGTTGTGGCTGGTGCTCAATTTTCTTGGGGGTCCCAGCCAGCTAACCAACCACAAAACTCACCCTCCCAGTGCTCAATCAATCGCCGCTTCCCCCCAACGCTTATTCGCCCGTCAGGCCTTCCACCAGCCCCGCACTTACCCCATCCAGGTCACAGCATCGGCAGCTTCCCTCTGCATCTCCTCCTGAGCCCCAGCAGACTCGCGGCCAATAGGGTCTTAGGACTCCCAGTCATCCAGGTCTCAGGACCAGCTTCCTGATTGGCTGGGAGGAGAATCAGGAAAACAATAGTGAATATTAATTCGCTGGTGTCACACAACTAGGTGGGCTCAGGGCGCAGGGCTCTGCATCCCATGCCCACCCTTAATAAAAACATTGAAATCCATGCATCCGGTGCCCTGCATGCAGATTAGGGGCCAGTTGCATGGATTAGGAGGGTGGCGCCCCTGCACTCCTAATGGAGCGGCTGCCAGTGTCCAGGTATGTGCACCAGTTAATTATGTTTAAGGAACACATCATTTTTTCTGTTTAGAGTTCACCCTTTGGATAAACCAGCCCCCCCCCCCACCACTATAAAAAAAGGGCACAGAGACAATTTGGTTGATTCAGACTGTGCACTTTACAAAGTGCAGTCGCGTTCTGCAGTCGCAGTTGCTCCAGAGCTTAGTAAATGATGAAAGATTCACTTTGCAAAGAATACCCAATCACATGCAATGAAAATAAAAACATAATTGTTGCTTGCATTTGATTGGATGATGGAAGTCAGCAGGTCTTCTGCTCATTTACTAAGCTCTGTAGCAACTGTTCTTGCAAAGAGCCCAGTCTGTTTTCCTTTACCAAATCCACCCAAGAGTGTTAGGCCTCGTACACACGACCGGTTTCCTCGGCAGAATCCAGCAAGAAACTTGTTGGGAGACGTGTTTTGCCGAATAAACCGGTCGTGTGTACATTTTTCGACGAGGTAACTGTCGAGAAACTCAACGAGCCAAAAAGAGAGCATGTTCTCCTTTTCCTCGACAGGAATAGAGAAAATTGGCTCGTCGAGTTACTCGACAGCCGAACAAGGAACTCGACGAGGAAAACGGTGTGTTTCGCCCGAAGAGGTTCCTCGGTCGTGTGTACGAGGCCTTAGTGTATTGGAAGCTGCTGTAGGGAAAGGATCGGGAAAGCTGACAAACTACATAGGGAGCATAGGTGTGCGCAGCCTATTACATTAGGGTGTGCACCCCAAAGCTCAAACACACATGCGTGTGTGTGTGTATATATATATATATATATATATATATATATATATATATATATATATATATATTAGGCAGTAGGACGCCAATGGACGGTGTCAGTAGAAGGGGGCAGGGACTGTTGTCATTAGTTTATTTTTCTTATTTTTTTTATTACTTTTTAAAAAAAATATTTTCTTATTTTTTACAATTTTTTTTTGACATTTTTTTACATTTTTTTTTTGGAACCATTGGGGTGCTTTGGTGAGATATCAGTGGCCTAAACAGACCCCTGATATCTCACTTTTGAGACAAAAAAAGGGGCTGAGGACAGAGATTTCCCTTCTCTGCAGCTAAGCAGCAGGGGGGATCTGTGCAGCACAGGGTGATTAGGGTGTGCCTGGGCACACCTGGCACACCCTGTGCGCACGCCTATGATAGGGAGAGATTAGAGGCAATATACTCTATTTGCTGCTGTTGAAATTATTATTTCAAAGCATGCCACTGCGTTATTTGAAGTGCAAGAGTGTCAACTTAAACCACCTCACATTATATCACTTACATTCACCCTTCCTATCCCATTAGGTAAAAGTTATGCATACACCGGTTAGGCTGATTATCCCTCATTACAACTGTCCTGCTGCTGGATGATTTTATACTGTTGTATCCACTGCAGTATCTTACTTCTTGTAGTAAAGCCCCAGCCTGTGCTCTTTGTCGCTAGTAAATTTAGGCTTAGCCTTGCTATTCAAAATTCTCCTGCTGCTGACCATTTTATCATTTGATAATTTACAATTTTACCATTTACATTGACATTTTGTCTCTTAATTATTGTAGTAAAACATCTGCCTGTTCTCTTTATCCCTAGTACATTTTGACTAATGCCCTCTCATCAAAAATGTCCTGCTTCAGGCCAATTTTATATGGTGGTATCATCTGTGGTCTCCTATTTCTGAATGAGAGCTTGATAAAAACTGGCCAGTGGCAGGACAGGTTTTCTTTAGCGAGAACAAGATCAGCCTCAGCTAACTATAGGCCAATTTCTAGCTGCCGGTCAAAGTTAACCTATTACTGTTTGATGAAAAAGACGTTTCTGCTATAATTACATAGAAAATATTTTTTTTAAAACACTTGCAGTTGCTGCTGTATGAACGCCAAGCAAACAATCATCACTACAGCCAAATATGCACTGCCAGTGTATACTGTTGCTAAGAGGGTATGTTAAAATGGCATGGTTCATAACACCACATACTGCTATAACAGTGCTGGGACAAGGTCATCCAGAGCCCAGAGCAAAAGATTCAAAACTGTGCCCCCCCCTTCCCTTAGGGTTAGGATCAGGTCAACCCCATCCTTTTAATGAACCATTTTGCCCAGGCAGCCCGTCCTCCTGCCCACCCCTTGTCCCAGCCCTGTGCAATAAGGTATCCCCCAAGCATTTTGTTCAAAGGATTTGTGTTTTCAATACTACAATTGAAGCCACATTAAAAGATCATAGTATTTTTTTATTTATTTTTTAGCATTAGTACATGTCCCCCATGGCAGTGCTCAGCTTTCCATGCCTTTATTTTTTATAGTAGTTTGCATATTAAGTTAAAAAAAGAACAGAATTTAATAATTGGATTTACACCCACCCAGAGGCATAGCTTGAAGCTTGTGGGCCACAAGGCAAAAGTTGACCTGGTCCCTGGGCTGTTTACACCCTGTGCTGATCTCCATTCAGGAAATGGCTCACAGCTTGTCCTCAGCCAATGAGAACGGATGGGTGTGGATCGTGGAAGGCAAAGTGGAAGCCCAGTACTGGAGCGTGGATTTGGGGCCCTTAGGCAGATCGGAGCTGGACTTTGTGGAGGATATGATAATATGACAGGGAGGCTGCAGGGGCCCCCTGGAGCTAGAGGTGGGGTTGCAATTATGACACCTGAAACCCCTTATGCTACGCCCATGCACCCACCCTTCGATGGGATTTTCTACTAAGTTCTAGTTCCCTGAATGTCAACCAGGTTTCAGTGAACTATTGGTAAATCCAAATCAGACAGATTAGTCCATCCCTATCTGTGATAAGTTTAGGGTTTAGGTTGCTTACAGTGGTTCTTCTGGGTACAGCTCTCCCCCCAGCCCCCCTTATAACTACCTGAGCTCCACCACGATCAAGCAATGTGCATGAGAACAGCGACTTTCCTGGGTCTCTGTCTCCTCATTGGTTCACACAGCAGTGGGACCCTTTTGCTCCTGCTGCAGTCAATCACACAGTGAGCCAGTAAGGTAAGAGCAGGAGTGCGGCCAAGCCACACTCGGTGTGAAAGAAATGGACAATGTTCCATCACAGGAGCATGGCTCGGAAGCAAGCTTGCTCCAGTGCCCCCATAGCAAGCGGCTTGCTATTGTGGGAACTCGGCAAGGGGGAGGGGCCAAAACAACCGGCGGGGACCCAAAAAGAAAAGGATCGGGGCTGCTCTGTGCAAAACCATTACACAGAGCAGGTAAGTACGACATGCTTTCCTCAACCCTTTTGCCTGCAAGTTAACCTTACAGATTTTCTGTAAAGGTGAACTTACACTTTAAAGAGAACCTGTCACCTAAAAACTATCACATAGGGAACTTTTTGTCCCCTATGTGATAAAAAAAAAAGAAGTAAAGTAAAGATCTTATTGACCCCATATCTCACTGTAAAGAGGAACTGTCATGCGATGTTTACATTCCTTGTAATAGGAATACAAGTGATCAACATTTTTTTTTAAAGTGTCAAAGTAAAAAGTTAAAAGTAGATATAACAATAATTTTATTTTAAAGTGCACCTGTCTCCATGTGCTCGCAGGCAGAAGTGAACGCATACGTAAGTCTTGCCCACATGAAACCGGTGTTCAGACCACACGAGTGAGGTATCACTGCGAAATTTAGAGTGAGAGCAATAATTCTAGCCCTAGAACCTCCTCTGTAACTCAAAACATGTAAACAGTAAAAAAAATTTAAAGCGTCGCCCATGAGGATTTTTAAGTACCGAAGTTTGGCGCCATTCCACGAGCATGTGCATTTAAAAGGGTGACATGTTAGGTATCTATTTACTCGGCGTAACTTCATCTTTCACATTATGCAAAAAAATTGGTCTAACTTTAAAGTTTTTTGTTTTTTTTTAAAGCATGAAAAGCATTAAAAAAAAAACCTGTTCGAAAAATTGCTGTGCAAATACCATGCAATATAAAAAGTTGCCACTGTATTATCTAGGGCCTCTGCTAAAAAAAAAACATACATAATGTTTGGGGATTCTTTGTCATTTTCTAGCAAAAAAAATAAGATTTTTACATGTAGGAGTGAAGTGTCACAATTGGCCCAGATGGGAGATAGAGAGAGCGCTAGAGAGAGAGAGAGTTAGGCCACGTACACACGATTGAATTTATCTGCTGAAAACGGTCCGACGGACCGTTTCAGCAGACAAATCCGATCGAGTGTACGGTCGAGCAGACAGGTTTGTCCATCGGACAAATATCAAAGCATGCTTTGAAATTTGTCCGCTACAAACCTGTCCGTCGGATTTGTCCGCTGGTTAGTACATTAACCAGCGGACAGAACTGTCCGCGCATGCGTCAAATGGATTTGACACATGCGCGGAAGCATTTTATTTCCGGGTTTGGTGACGTGGCGGCGTCAACGTCACCGCCACGTGGGGATTTTCATCCGATGGTGTGTACACACCGTCGGACGAAAATCCGGAGGAGAAATGTCCACTGGAAACGGTCTGTCGGACATGTTTGAGCGGACATTACACAGTGCATGCTGGGAGATGTAGTTCCTTAGAGCCTTAGCAGAGGTGGCAGGTTCACCGGATACCCCTTCTGTCTGTTTTATAAGCTGGTGGATATGCTTTAATGGCCCTCAGATGGTGCTGGAGATGAGGCCATTGGCTGCGGCTTCAGACTTTCGCTGATGTAGAAAAAGCCTTCAAATTTCTTCTGCTCCCTCGTCGCAATCCACATCTCATGGTCGTTGCACATCAAACATTCCGATACTTCCATTCTTCTCCCCCACACAGAAAGCGCTCCGGTGCGAGGAGCCATACTGCAGCTGGTTCACGGCGTGTCTGTGTGTTCAGGGAACCTGCCACCTCTGCTCAGGCTCTGAGGAACTACAACTCCCAGTATGCATGGTGTAAGTAATGGGGCTTCAGTTCCCAGCCTGGAATAAGATGCTACGGGACTACATATCCCAGTATGTTTTTTTCTATGGAGATATTACAGGTCCCAGCAATCTCTACATACTTCCCCCCCTCCTCAGGGGGATGGCACCCCCCCAGTGCCGTCCCCCTGCCTGCTTCCCCCCCTCCTCAGGGGGACAGCACCCCCCCAGTCCCGCCACCCCACTCTTCTCCCACCGTCCTCTTTCCCTTTTCCCGCAGGCCCAACCGGCCCACCCTTATCCTGAGGGGGAGGGGCCCCACCTACCGTGGTGGGAGAAGAGTGTGGGGCGCATTCACCCCTGAGGAGGGGGGAAGCAGGCTGGGGTATGTAGAGATTGCTGGTACCTGTAGTACGTCTATAGAAAAAAGCATGCTGGGATATGTAGTCCCGTAGCATCTTATGTTAGGCTGGGAGCTAAAGCCCCATTAATTACACAGTGCATGCTGGGAGATGTAGTTCCTTAGAGCCTTAGCAGAGGTGGCAGGTTCACCGGATACCCCTTCTGTCTGTTTTATAAGCTGGTGGATATGCTTTAATGGCCCTCAGATGGTGCTGGAGATGAGGCCATTGGCTGCGGCTTCAGACTTTCGCTGATGTAGAAAAAGCTTTCAAATTTCTTCTGCTCCCTCGTCGCGATCCGCATCTCATGGTCGTTGCACATCAAACATTCAGATATTTCTATTCTTCTATGTTCCGGTTCCTTGGGAAGCTGAAAAGGGAAAAATACATTTATCATTATTTCTGATTCCTGGAGCAAGCCATAGATTATACAATTTTCTTTCCTTCCACCACGGGAGGAAGATAAGGAAATCACTCGGTTCCTCCATCAACACATTCAGTGTTAAAGGAGAAATCTCTCCCACTGCACTATTGTGTTCTGCTGGTAGGGAGCCTTCCCTGTCAACAGAACACACCGATCACTGCTGGTGGCTATAGCCGTTGACAGTGATCTCATGCAAAATATCAGACCCTAGGACATGTTCATATACTTACCATATCTGGTCTAAGCGGTGATGGTGATTTTCCTTCCTCTACCTCCTTCCAGTTGATCGGGTTGAAGAATGGGAGACCTCTGATGTCACATACGTGGATTGCTTGTTTTTCCGGGGAAAACTGTAAGAGCTGTAAAGGAGAAAGAAACATGATAAGAAACCACGAGAGAGCAATAGTGATATGTGAACAATATAACCCCTGTTCTAATATTGGATTCTGACAGTGACGTATTTCAACTTCCCTGATTTTGCTTTTAATCCCCCCTACTAAGATGCCAGGGCCGTCTTTAAGGCAGGGCAAAAGGGGAAGCTCCTCTGGGCCCCATCATTGTTGTGAGGTCCAAAGCAGCTGCCTGTTGTGGGGCCCAAGAAAATGTTTGCCCAGGGCCCAATTAATATTAAAGACGGCCCTGATTTTATCCAGTCAGAGGAGGGCGGGTGGGGACTAGGGGGAAGGGGGAGAGGGAGAGGAGGAGAGGAGGCTGGGGAGGGGGTATTTTCCTTTTTTCTCTTATTTTATTTTTTTTTTACTTTTTTTGTAATTTTAATTTATTTTTATTTATTTGGGGGAAGGGTTGGGTGGGGGGGGGTCGGGAACAGGGAAAGGTATATAATTGGATAAGGGATCACCTGTATTGGGGTTGAGGGAGAAGAACGGGGTAAGCTAATAGCAATATGTTAAGTCAGACATTGGGAGAGGGGGTGAGAGGGAGAGACTGGGAAGTAGTTTCTTGCTGACCATTGCTCTCGTCTTCCCTGCCGCCCCCCCCCCCACGCAGTGGCTCAATATTGGGGCTTAATGGCCCATTACCCCTCTTCAACCTTTAAAGGTTATCTAGGAGAAGTGGGAGTCAATGGGATTGGGGTGAATTAATGGACTTAATGATTTTTTTCTCCCCCCCCCCCCCTCTTGTTGATATATAAAATGAGAGGTTATGTTGAGATTATGTAAAGATGATAGATTGACTATTATGATTTTGTGTTAAGATCCATGTTATACCTCTTTGCTCTGTATAACGAAATGACCCGTGACAGACTGAGATTCTCTAGGGTCACCTTATGTCCACTAGGGCCATAGGGTGACAAAGAAATTATATCATGTATTGCAGAAGATGGGACATTAATAATAATTCATATTGCAGGACTGGAATATTACAAGGTGTTCCTACTTGACATCTGTTACACAGGAGAGGGACATTACAAGCTTATTCAATGCTTAGCTCCGGGTATTGAAATGTTAAGTGAAGCCAGGCTTGTGAAATACCTTTCATTCTGTTGAAAAGGTGTTAATTGCATCGGGTCCTGAAAGACCTTTTAAATGTGTGATTCATTGTGTTTAAAACAATGTGTTAAAGTCTCCATTCAGATGTACTGAATTAGCATGTCAATTATGTTTAGGAATGTATTGATGCCCAGGTGTCAGAGACAGTACGTCTGTCTAGATAATGTTGATTGAGGTCAAGGCACTGTGTAAAATCTTAAAAGGAAGCGACTTACCATGAATTTAAATATAATTAATTGATTTATTTATTAGTTTAATTAATTTATTTATTTATTTACATATGTACCCTTATAGAGATATATAAGCCTCCTATCTTAAAAGACATCACTAATTTCTAGTTTTAACTAGTCTTATATATGTACCTTTACACTGTTATAGTACTCACACTGTACCTTTACATGTGAAAAAATGGGTTCATAATATCAGGAGCTAGTAATTATGCTTTTTTATCTGTATCCTTTTTGACACCGGTACAATCAGATATACTGGGGAGTACTTGTGGTACATAAGACTCCAGACAAACATGCACAGCTGAATTATATATTATATATAATGTTGAAATTAGCTAAATACTTGAGACCATGTTAATACTGTGTACAGATGTAGTATTCCCTCCCCGTTGTGAGCTGTGGGGGTTAATAATGCACAGTTATAATCTCGGTTGGCGTAGATATTTGGACGTTTTTTAATGCAGCTTCTCTATGGGCTAATGTTTTAATATTTTAATGTTTGTAGATTGTAATGTTATAATGAGTATTTTTAATCAGGTGGTATCTTATTTTATCTTATTTTGTATTTAAGTTTCAATACAGATATATGTATATGCAACTTTGTAAGAATGATAAGCCTGAGTATATGGACTTATGCCCGTTTAAATCGTGTTGCTGTGTTAGCCATTCTGAACACACACCGCGATGTGGGTATTTTCCTGAGTCAGGCATTCTAATAAGACATGGATTGCCAGAAATTGTGCAGCTCAATGACTTGAATGAGATTGGACAACTAATCTCACGCGAGCGCGAGCATTCGGGCCCATGTGACTGTATCTGATCAATCAATGTGACTTCCGCGTTCCATGAGATTCAGCTTGCGTTCCACCGCGGTCTGTACCCGGAACGCGGAAGCACTCTGTTCTTAGACAGCATTGGATCCGTCTGCGCATTTGTGACTTGGAGCGCATTGCGCATTTCCGCCCAAAGGTAAAACCGGAAATGCTCCGTGCTCGCGTTAATGTGACTGGATTCGACCAATGAGCGCATAATATGCGCTACACGATGGTCCCTATATAATTGGTCAATGGTAAGCACAGTCACGCCCTCAGAAGAAGTCAACCAATGACGAAACGCGTCAGGCCGTGACGCTTATCCATTGACCCAACAGACTGTACGCCCCCAGGATCAGGAACAGGAGAGAGGTGTATTTCAAACCACCATACTGTCATTCCAGGAAAGGCATACAGGCACAGTACTAAACATTATATGCTTGCTTTTATCATTTTTATGGTACGCATATTTTTAAAGGGTTGGTTGGGTGCTCAATAAACTTTTAAAACTTTATTACACTATATGAGTATTTTTCCATTATATGGGCTGATGTTTGATTGAACACCTGATACTGGCTGACCGGTGGAAAAGTGCATTTCCCTAGAAGATACACAGTTTATAATCCATGCTCAGCATTTCCTGACTTGTGGTGAGTGCATTCCCAAAAGGGGAGTTTTTACCCCCCACATGGTGAACAGATCCCCCCCTTTGGTGAAAGGAGCACTGATTGAAGGACTGACTCTGTGTATTGGATTAATTTGCACCATCATCTGATTTCCTATGTGCTTGACTGATATATAGAAGGATTCCAGACTTTTTGTTTGGAAGTAGCGCTGCTGCAGTTTACCTTTAAAAACCTCTGGGACTTTATGTTTTAGAAAAGTTTTTTTGTTTTACTGCTTCATTTTAATATTGTCTTTTTTAAGTGGCTGCTACAAGTTATTTATCTAGATTATCTGTTGCCAATTGATCTCAATAGTATATTCCTGAGCGCTGGGCTGTGCTAGATAACTGAAGGAAGGGCCACATTAGCACTCTTTTGAGTTTTTATTGTGTAATTGTAGTTTGGAATGTGACAGATCTGTCAGTGCCGAAATGTCTGCTAGATAATTAGCCCCAGTGTGAATAGGGGGGTGGAGATGGCATTGTCCTGTGATTGGCTGTAACATGCTTGTAACTGTATAAAAAGCTGGGAAGATCCAAGCTTTACTCACCGGCCAGCCCGCTGACAACCGAATCAACCTATCTAACAGAATGCATTAACCACTTCCTTACCGGGCCTTCTCACCGACATGCAAAAATCATATTTGTTTTTGCTAGAAAATTACTTAGAACCCCCAAACACTATATATATATATATACTGTATATATATATATATATATATATATATATATATATAAATATATATATATATATTAGCAGACACCCTAGGAAATAAAATAATAAAATGGCGGTCATTGCAACTTTTTATCATTTTTCAAACACCATTTTTTTGGAAAAAACTGTTTCATGAGTTAAAAAATAACAAAACAGTAAAATTAGCACAATTTTTTTGTATAATATGAAAGATGATTTAATGCTGAGTTAATTGATATCCAACATGTCATGCTTTAAAATTGTGCACACTCATGGAATGGCACCAAACTTCAATACTTAAAAATCTCCATATATATATATATTTTTTTAAGATCACTGTTATTCCTATTACAAGGCATGTAAACATGCCGTGTAATAGGAATCTATTGTGACAGCCTGACAGGTCCTCTTTATGGAGAGATGCGGGGTCAATAAGACCCCGCATCTCTCCTCCAGGCTGGAAAGCATGAGATCGTGAAAAACAATTCACCGATTGTTTACGTCTGGGTACCCAGGCCTGACATCATAATGTCGCGCCCGGGCCGTCAACGGTCATAGAGATCTGGTCACCAGTCATCTTTATGATTCCCATTCGGTGCCGGCAGATAGTTTCTCCAGGTCCCCGAAGGCTCAGGAGAGCCCTGAGAAGCACCGGATGGTGGCGGGAGGGGGGACGTCCCCTCCCGTCGCTTATAAGAACGTTTAAGCGGCGGAACTGCCGCTATGATCGTTCTTATAGTGCACAGAATCGCCGGCTGAAAAGATGGATACCTGAATGATGCCTGTAGCTGCACCCGTCATTCAGATCTCCCCACTGAACGTCCAGGACGTCATATGATGGACCTTGGGCAGGAATTAGTTAAAACAGGGGTTCAGTCTGCACACATACAAATACATGTGTCAGCCACAGAGCCCCGTCATGGCACCCTGGTATCTGTGGTCCTATCTCTAGCTTATGTATTCTGATGGAAAGGTGGAGGTCAGGAGTACTGAAGGGAGCCCACCCCTTCTTAAAGGTACAGGGACACACTGAGCACCCAGCAAATCGCACAATATCAGCCCCCTCGAATCTTACAATCTATAGCCGGCCATAAAAGGATGGAACCTCAGCTGGTTCAGCATGGACAGGCCTGAGATTCAATCCATCCATGGGCACTGGGCAGACTGGTTGTACTGAAATCGGTTGACTTGAGTACAACCAGCCTGTGGGATTTCTTTTCATGCTATCACTGCCAGCGGATATAGCCCCAGCAGTGATCAGTCGGCCAGCAGGGAACGCTCCTAGCTGGCAAAGCACAATAGCACTACGGGAGGTATTCCCCCATCTGTGTTGATGGGAAATCAAGCACTTTTCTTTCCGCCCACTCATGTCCCCAAGGTTGGCCATAGAAGAGTGTTTTTCTTTTTCAATCAGCCTGCGGGGGTATCAGGAAAAACAAATGGAATCCCCATCCCCATCTTTTCACATAAACAAAAGCCCTAAAGAAGCAGAGCTATATAGAAATGTAACAGTACCACACTGACAAGTATTGTTAAAGTCGTCACATTTTCTTACAATTTCCAATAACAATCCCACAGAAGGGACTAAATTGCAAATGTAAAAAACACAGTAGGAGGCATTGCCACCCTTAGTGGTAAATGAGTGCATGTGGGGGGGGGGGGACCTGGGGGAGGTAACAGTATGCTGGGCTTGGGGGGAGTGAGGGCAGATGAAACTTGGGGGGTAAGGTCCACTGGCCACACTCACCCCATACCCAAGGTGGTAGAGCCCCCTCTTGGCAGTAGGTAAGTGGGTGTAGCGGAGCCTGATAAGAGGCATTACCACCCTTGCTGGTAGATGAGTGCATGTATTGAGAGCCATTGGCTCCAGCTGCTGTCAGTCAAAAGCTGTAAGCATAGCCAGGGGTGGGGCCTAGTCCCACTGTCATTGTCATTGTCATTAAAGCTTCTCATATCAATGTAACAATATAAAAGAGAAAGCGCACCAAACCAGCTCTAGTGACATCTCTTTGGGTGTTGATGTATTTAAACACATTTTAGAGTGTTGCTTTCTCTGAGAGTCACAATTCTTTTCACTATTGTCATTTAATAGTCACCAAGCACAGACGTTTTTTTTTTACACAATCAACAAAGACAGTGAGGCTCCGGATCGAGCACGCACAAGTGCCCTATAGCAGGCAAGGGGAGGAGCCAGGAGTGCCGATGCGGGACCTGAGAAATTTAGGATCAGGGCTGCTCTGTGCAAAACCATTACACAGAGCAGATAAGTATAACATGTTTATAATTTTAATGAAAAAAAAATGTAAAGAGATTTTAAATTGGAGATAGTTACAATTGTATTGGAGACGAGAGAAAGGCTTCATACTAAAGTATAGATTGTGAGGGGAGAAAAACACTTCTTCTGAATAGAGCAGATCCTCCAGCCCCGGATAACAGGAAAGAATTCCCTAGATATTGGGCCAGATTCAGAAAGACTTACGACGGCGTATCTCCAGATACGCCGTCGTAAGTCCAAATGAGCGCCTGATTCAAATAATCGGATACGCCGGGATTTAGCTAAGATACGACCGGCGCAAGTCTCTTACGCCGTCATATCTTAGTTGCATATTTACGCTGGCCGCTAGGTGGCGCTTCTGTAAATTTACGCGTCAAATATGCAAATTAGGTAGATACGCCGATTCACGAACGTAGTTGCGGCCGGCGTATCTATTTGAGTTGTTTACGCAAGGCGTCGGACCGGCATAAAGTTACCCCTGCTATATGAGGCACAGGCAATGTTAAGTATGGACGTCGGGGCAGCGTCGTATTGTACGTCGTTTACGTCGTTTGCGTAAGCCGATTCAGAATGGGGCTGGGCGTAAGTTACGTTCACGTCAATATGAATGACTATTTGCAACGTGATTTTGAGCATGCGCACTGGGATACGTCCACGGCCGGCGCATGCGCAGTTCGTTCGGCGCGTCATTTACGTGGGGTCACCATTTATTAACATACAACACGCCCACTACCAGCCTACTTTGAGTTACGCCGGCCCATTTACGCTACGCCGCCGCAACTTACGGAGCAAGTGCTTTGTGAATACAGCACTTGCCTGTCAAAGTTGCGGAGGCGTAGCGTAAATAGGATATGCTACGCCCGCACAAAGATACGCTCTCCTACCTGAATCTGGCCCATTATGTGAGGGGAATGTGTAGGAATATAAAATGAATATAAAATTCCCGGAGAACTTGATATCTTTTCCTAGTTTGGGGGAATGTTTCATTGCAGGATTAGATGGTATCTCCTGTTCTTGGGGTGAAGCTGGAAGACCCCCGATGTCTCCATGGAGAGGACCTTGTCACTCCTGTCACATAAGGGGCGTGTCAGTACATACATATATACATGGTTAGGACACATGTTATACATAAACACCTATTACACAACACGACACCAGAAGTGGAAGAAGTCGCCATAGAGCCCCTTCCAGCCTTGCAAATGTGGCCTGGGCATCCAAGTGGTAATTACCCCCCACTCATGAAAGGATTAAATAAAAGAGGAAGCAATTCAAATGTAAATATACCAAATTTTTATTGTGTGTTTATAAAAGTAGAATTCTGGACCTAGACACATTTTTTTCCTTTTCCAACTCTATATACTCGGATTAAACCAAGAGTCTTTTTGTAAAATCAATTGGCCAGAAGTGAAGATCTAGTGAGCCTCTGGCCCATTCGCTGACACACTTTTGACCAGGAGATTCCAAGCCTGCCCACCACGGCAAGGTAGACTCTTTTAGGGCAGGACCTACACTGACTACACTAAGCTACCCTACTGGACGCTAGTCATCCTTTCTCTAGTGTTGGGTGTATGTTTGTAGTAGGCCTCATCCTATCATCTGTGTGTGTGATCTACTCTCTCCTAATTTGGTTGTGTGTGTGTACATCTATCTAAAGCATGGAGCGGTCAGTTTATGTACATGAGTGCATGTAGGTGGGGCCTGGGGAAAGCACCAGTATGCTGGGTGTGGGGGGAGTGAGGGCAGATGAAACTTGGGTTGGAAGTTCCACTGGCCACACTCACCGCATACCCAGGGTTGTAGCACCCCCTCTTGCTGGTAGATGAATGGGTGTAGTGGAGCTTGATGAAAGACATTGTCACCCTTGGTGGTAGGTGAGTGGGGGCGGAGCCTAGTAAGTGGCATCGCCACCCTTGGTGGTAGGTGAGTGGGGTGGAGCCTGGTAAGAGGCATTGCCACCCTTGGTGGTAGGTGAGTGGGGGCGGAGCCTGGTAAAAGGCATTGCCACCCTTGGTGGTAGGTGAGTGGGGGCGGAGCCTGGTAAAAGGCATCGCCACCCTTGGTGGTAGGTGAGTGGGGCGGAGCCTGGTAAGAGGCATTGCCACCCTTGGTGGTTGGTGATAGTTGTCACTGTGCGGAGAGTGGGGAGGAGAGACCTTCTCCCCCACACAGAAAGCGCTCCGGTGCAAGGAGCCATTGTCCATACTGCAGCTGGTTCACGGCGTGTCTGTGTGTTCAGGGACACCTGCCACCTCTGCTCAGGCTCTGAGGAACTACAACTCCCAGTATGCACAGTGTAAGTACTGGGGCTTCAGCTCCCAGCCTGGAATAAGATGCTACGGGACTACATATCCCAGTATGTTTTTTTTCTATGGAGATATTACAGGTCCCAGCAATCTCGACATACTTCCCCCCCTCCTCAGGGGGATGGCACCCCCCCAGTGCCGTCCCCCTGCCTGCTTCCCCCCCTCCTCAGGGGGACAGCACCCCCCCAGTCCCGCCACCCCACTCTTCTCCCACCATCCTCTTTCCCTTTCCCCGCAGGCCCAACCGGCCCACCCTTATCCTGAGGGGGAGGGGCCCCACCACCCGTGGTGGGAGAAGAGTGTGGGGTGCATTCACCCCTGAGGAGGGGGGAAGCAGGCTGGGGTATGTAGAGATTGCTGGTACCTGTAGTACGTCTATAGAAAAAAGCATGCTGGGATATAGTCCCGTAGCATCTTATGTTAGGCTGGGAGCTAAAGCCCCATTAATTACACAGTGCATGCTGGGAGATGTAGTTCCTTAGAGCCTTAGCAGAGGTGGCAGGTTCACCGGATACCCCTTCTGTCTGTTTTATAAGCTGGTGGATATGCTTTAATGACCCTCAGATTGTGCTGGAGATGAGGCCATTGGCTGCGGCTTCAGACTTTCGCTGATGTAGAAAAAGCTTTCAAATTTCTTCTGCTCCCTCGTCGCGATCCGCATCTCATGGTCGTTGCACATCAAACATTCTGATATTTCTATTCTTCTATGTTCCGGTTCCTTGGGAAGCTGAAAAGGGAAAAATACATTTATCAATATTTCTGATTCCTGGAGCAAGCCATAGATTATACAATTTTCTTTCCTTCCACCACGGGAGGAAGATAAGAAAATCACTCGGTTCCTCCATCAACACATTCAGTGTTAAAGGAGAAATCTCTCCCACTGCACTATTGTGTTCTGCTGGTAGGGAGCCTTCCTTGTCAACAGAACACAATGATCACTGCTGGTGGCTATAGCCGTTGACAGTGATCTCATGCAAAATATCAGACCCTGGGACATGTTCATATACTTACCATATCTGGTCTAAGCGGTGATGGTGATTTTCCTTCCTCTACCTCCTTCCAGTTGATCGGGTTGAAGAATGGGAGACCTCTGATGTCACATACGTGGATTGCTCGTTTTTCCGGGGAAAACTGTAAGAGCTGTAAAGGAGAAAGAAACATGATAAGAAACCACGAGAGAGCAATAGTGATATGTGAACAATATAACCCCTGTTCTAATATTGGATTCTGACAGTGACGTATTTCAACTTCCCTGATTTTGCTTTTAATCCCCCCTACTAAGATGCCAGGGCCGTCTTTAAGGCAGGGCAAAAGGGGAAGCTCCTCTGGGCCCCATCATTGTTGTGAGGTCCAAAGCAGCTGCCTGTTGTGGGGCCCAAGAAAATTTTTGCCCAGGGCCCAATTAATATTAAAGACGGCCCTGCCAGCCGCCACTGATTGTATAATTTTAATACACTGACCTCCCTTTTCCTCTTCCAGCTTCTGCTAGCATCGCTCTCCAGGCTGCTGGAAGAAGTACACTTGGTATCACTCTGCTTGGGACCAGGGCCGCTGATGAGGCAGTACAGCCATCCCTCCTGTACTGGGCCCGGGCCCCATCCATTCAAGGGGGGGGGGGTCACAGGCACCTACTGAGCTGGAGGGCTGGCTGTACTGCCTTATCACTGACACTTGTGGATCTAGTGTAACTGAGGGAAAGGGACTGATGAATCTCTGTCCTCAGTCCCTTTCTCTATCTAAAATATGAGACATCAGGGGTCTGTTTAGACCCCTGATATTTCAGCAAAGCCCCCCACCCCCCAACAGGGCAGATTTAAAAAATATAGATTTCTAAAGAAAATGTAAACTTCAATTAATTTTAAAAACAATAAGAACTTGTTGAAATGTTTTATATTGCCTCCCCACCGCCTGCTTTAACCCCCACACTATCACACTACAACTGCATGCTTTGCAGGGGATTGCGGGGAACTTTTAGAGCAGCACTAAGTCAACTGAATGGGTATTTATCGATAAGGGTATCATTTCTGCCATGACAGAGAAGCATGGCATCCCAGCCATGGCACTTTAGCGAAAATATAATTTTGATATTTTTGGAGGTGGGGAGGGGCCTGTCAGATAGAAGTCACAGGGCCCCATAAGACCTAACAGCAGCCCTGCCTTGGAGGCGGCACTACAGAGGAGGCATCAGCTTATGTGACTCCTGCTCCTCCTTCCTCGGCAGCTCCTCAGCAGCCTGCCTCCTGCGCTGCTGGCCCACATTGGGATCATCGGGTTGGCTGACCCCCGGGCCATGCACTTCCCTGGTTTGGGCTCTGAGGGCCACAGGATTGAGCACCCCTGCACTAAGCAGTCAGCATGCTGAAAGTACTGCCATGACCCACATGAATGTCCAATCATGTTTCCCAAAATCCTAACAAGGTGTATATAACTTGGAAAGGGTTTTGTCAGTTAGGAGAAGGTAATACTCACCCTATATAGGAGATCCTGGAGAGGAGTCTTTCTTTTCCGTAAAAAATGAGGGGTGTTGGTACGGATTACATTCCAAAGTTCATCCACGTCCAAATGTTTTCCATTAATGTATTGCCTATATGGATGTTTGCCCCTCGCCATCTCGTATACTGTCTCTCCCAGGGAGAAATAGTCTGCCATGGTGTAGTACGGTTGACCTGAAAGGACCTGGAGAAAGAGAAGAAAGAGAGACAGAAGGATGAGTGAATTTGTAGGCCAGGTAGAGGACAGAGAGGACTCCATGCTGATATGATGTATGGAGCCTCCCAGGAGTCCTAAAACTGACATCAAACTAAGGCGGAGCTTGTATAGCGCCATCAATTTTACGCCGCGCTTTACACATATATATTGTACATTTATGACCAAGATGCTTTATTTTTAATTTGCGCTAACATCCACTAATATAGAGTACAGAAGGGTTAGTACCCCTGCCAGTATATTTCTGCTGTCTGTGTACCATTGGGGGAAAGTTCACTTCCAGTTCCAGAGATTCAAGAGAAAGTCAAAGGAAATCTCCCAATCTACTCTGAGGCTGCATACACACAATCAGTCCAAACTGATGAAAACGGACTGAAGTCCAGTTTCATCGGTTCACAGACTGATGGTCTGATGTGCGTACACACCATCAGTTCAAAAACCAATCGTGTCAGAACGCGGTGACGTAAAACACAACGATGTGCTGAAAAAAAACGAAGTTCAATGCTTCCAAGCATGCGTTGACTTGATTCTGAGCATGCATGGGTTTTTAAACCGATGCTTTTGCGTACTAACGATCGGTTTGGACCGATAGTCAGGCGTCCATCAGTCCGATTTTAAAGCAAGTTTTAAAACTTTGGACTGAAGAACAACAGACTGATTGGCCATACACACGGTCACTCTGGACCGATGAAACTGGACTTCAGTCCATTTTCATTGGTTTGGACTGATCGTGTGTACGCGGCCTTAGAGACTTTCCCTCTATTTTTGTTCTGGGGACAGCTCTAACATTTTGCATTTCCCTTCATTTTCTCGCTATCAATGGTCACCAGTACAAATAAAGAGTGTGATTCCACCTAATAAGGACTCAGACACCAAGAAACACCTAAGAGAATGTCCAACCCTTGCCTAGAGGTTGACTTAAATTGTGCCAATTACAGGGGGCAGATAAAGGTGTACTGACCCCAGTAGCTCAAACTTTTACAAGCTCTCATCATGGTAAAGAGGAGTACAGCAGGTGAGCAGCTCCGGGAGATTTTATCCCATTTATATGTGTGAATTGGGTGGGACAGATCCATTCATCTATACCCGGCCTCCAAGTCCTGCACAAAGAAGCTGCAACACCATTGCAACTCACAACTTCCCACATTTTGTTGGATATAGAGCCAGCCTGGAGACCCGCTGAAAGCAATCGGGGGCCCCAGTGGAGGAATTTTTCATTCAATGAATGAGAAGCCCCCTTTTAGCTCCTCTCTATATCCCATAATGAGCATTACAACAAAGTCTAATATCAGGAAATCACCAATCTTACCTCCGGGGCCATGTATATTGCTGTACCCCCGCCTCCTCTGATCCTATTGGCCTTGGAGACTCCTGTCTCAGACAAGCCAAAATTAGCTATTTGAACGTGACCAGCGGCGTCCAGGAGAATGTTTTCCGGTTTGAGGTCTCTGTGAAGGAAAAGAGAGAACAGTTACATTAAGCAGAATATGACATGAGCAGGGAGACTTCTGCAGCAGATGGAATGAGACTTTACGGGAGGCAACACAACCTTGCTGATTCATCATAAAATACCAGAAGCCAAGGGGTGAGTGTTAGTCAGATAATCCAATACTTACCTATGGATGACCTGAGCAGCATGCAGGTACTGCAGTCCACAAATAATCTCAGCAGTGAGACCTCTGAAAGAGAAAGAAAAATATGAATTATCATTCAAAATCATCACAGACCAATAAAATCTAAAGCTAAGTGACTTCCCCCTATAGTACATAGTGGTGTGTATGGACAGGACTGAGCGGATGGGGCCTGGCTGCGTCACTGCCTGTCCTCATTGGCCAGCCACCCCCGACTCCGTCATGGCCCTGTCATTGGACTTACCTTATGATGTTCTCGTCAAATGTGTTGTAGGCCAATAGCAGTTTCCGAAGATCCCCTCCACTCAGGTATTCCATGGCAAAGAAGAGATGAGTCTGTGGAAAAGAAGAGATAAAGGTTACATTAGAGACAAATAAGATTTCACTTTGTGGAGGAATATATGAAGATATACACAAGAGATGAAAAAATGGAAGATGGAAAGACTTACCTCTGTCTGGAATGATCCAAATAGATGGGTGATATATGGATTATCGTTGTAGTTTATTAGTACGTGACGCTCTTTGGTGGCCATGCTGGGATTTTGATCAAGTAGTTCTCGCTTTTTAATGATCTTCACTGCCAGCTTCTGTTGAATGGCGTCATGGGAGGCCAACACCACCTTCCCGAAGGCCCCTTTTCCAAGTATTTCATAGAAAGTGAATCTTTCCAAGGAAAGTACGCATGGCTGTTCCCCTATGGCACTACTGGATGGGACTAGTGGAGCTGCCCCATGGCCTTTGTCTGGAGGAGGTACCGGTGTATGCTGATTCTTGAAGGCGAGATCTACTGGAATTGACTGCTCCTTGGTGGACAGTGACATATGTGTCTCCGGCTCCTTGGTGGGCAGTGACATATGTGTCTCCGGCTCTTTGGTGGACAGTGACATATGTGTCTCCGGCTCCTTGGTGGACAATGACATATGTGTCTCCGGCTCCCTGGTGGACAATGACATATGTGTCTCTGGCTCCTTGGTGGACAATGACATATGTGTCTCCGGCTCTTTGGTGGACAGTGACATTTGTGTCCCCTGCTCCTTGGTGGACAATGACATATGTGTCCCCTGCTCCTTGGTGGACAGTGACATTTGCGTTCCCTGTTCCTTGGTGGACAATGACATTTGCGTCCCCTGCTCCTTGGTGGACAATGACATTTGCGTCCCCTGCTCCATGGTGGACAGTGACATTTGTGTCCCCTGCTCTTTGGTGTACAGTGACATTTGTGTCCCCTGCTCCTTGGTGGACAATGACATATGTGTCCCCTGCTCCTTGGTGGACAGTGACATTTGCGTCCCCTGTTCCTTGGTGGACAATGACATTTGCGTCCCCTGCTCCTTGGTGGACAATGACATTTGCGTCCCCTGCTCCGTGGTGGACAGTGACATTTGTGTCCCCTGGTCTTTGGTGGACAGTGACATTTGTGTCCCCTGTTCCTTGGTGGACAGTGACACCTGGTCCATAGTGGGTGGAGCCCCATTCACCAGTATTCTCCTGTTCATCATGGATCTTGTAATCTCGATGGTAGACGTTGACACATATCTTGCCTCCTTCTTGACGGTGGCTATTATCACTTCTACTTCCTGGCCTTTGGTTGAGGGAATGGTGATCACTTGTACTTGCTGACTCCTGGAAGATGGAATCACTACCACTCGTGCATCCTTGTCCTGGGTGGATGGAATCACTACCACTCGTGGTTTCTTCTTATGGGTGGATGGAGTCACTTGTCTTTGCTCATTATTGGTGAATGGCATGACACGTGTCTCTTCCGTGGTCTTAGCGTAGGATGATTTCCCAGCCTCGGTGGTAATTGGAACCACTTGGGTTTCATCACTGATGGATTGAACCAGTAGAATCGGTCCCATTTCATGGGGGGCTGGGTCATTGTATCCATCTGCAGAGAGAAAAAAAAAAAATTATTTAAATTCCTGCTATTTACACTTCATTGACTTTAACATATGTAAGTGAATGTCATCTGAGTTATGGAAATGATCTTGTGTGATGCGTTTCTCTTTATGGGAATTCTAAATAAACATGGAGGATATGGGGGTTCCCGGCCCTGGGAGTCCATGCTCAGGGCACGGTTTTCTCCGCCAATGCAAATGTAAGATGGGGTCCCTGTGGAACAACTATTCACCGCGAATACCCAGACTTCAACCTTCTGTCCACCAAAAGGTAGAAATCCTAATGGGATCTCTCTCTGCGCTGAGATCTTGGTGATAAAGAGCGCCAATCTGCTACATTACATATGCAGGCTGTGCGTGTGCAATTTTCAACTGTGACGTGTTTGGTATCTATTTACTCAGCGAAACATCATTTTTCACAATATACAAATAAAAAAATTTGTGCTAACTTTACTGTTTATTGTATTTTTTTTATTCAGTGAAATGTATTTTTCCCCAAAAATTGCGTTTGAAACCCCTTTAGCACATTTTTACTTGCAGGAAAGCCTATAATAAGGCTTACCTGGAGGTAAAATGTGTCACGCGGCTCTGGGCCACTTACATCGCTGGAGTCGCGAACCTGGAAGACACGCCGAGGGAACATGTCCGCTCTCTCAGCGGTGACTGGGAGGCGATGCCGGCACTTCCTTCTAAGGTAAGTATTTCATAATGAGCTGGGATTGCGATGCAGTGCGGTGTATACTAGCACATTATGCCTTTGCCTTTACAGATTTTTTTTTTCCGGGTATAAAACCGCTTTAATTGGTTAATGTCGGTGATATATTCAGATGATTTGTGAAATGACATTACAGCCAAAAGAGCTTTCAGGTTTCTGAGTCTTTTTACATTTTCAGGTTGCACTTCTGTTTGTCAGAAAGCAATATTTGTGTTTGTTTATGAAACTCGGTTTTATTTCTAAAGACGTTATTTATCACACTGGCTAAATCTGTGTGTGTAGTGCGGGTTCAATCCTTCCTACCGGAAATAATACCTTATTGGCGTTTTACTCCCGGAGTATAGAATGAGTTTGCCAATTCTAAAGAAATGCGTAAATAATGCAATAAAATGTAACTAAACCTGTTCGATTTTAGTCGACTAAAACAACTGAGATGATTAAAATATGACTAAAACTAAATAAAAATTTGATGTATAAATGAACACTGGTGGTGGGGGAGGGTTGGGGGTTGTGCAGGAGCAGGGGGATGAGTCCTGTGGGCAGCTCTATGTCCTGGTCACTATATTATAAAATGGGAAGAGCCCAGAACACGACTGTCCACAAGGACTACTCCCAGGGACAATGATTGGGGTGGCAGTGATTGGGGGCAGAGCTCTGTCAGCCCGCCATGTGTAATACTTTAGTTTTATAGTTGGGTTGCCTGTCTCCCCCCCACCCGATATCCATCACCTCACACTAGGTTGGCTGCCCAATGGTCACCTGAAGAGTCAGATAACTGTCACCTGCTGGCTGCTAATTACAAGTCAGTTTAGTTTATTTTTAGAAAGCTTTGCCTTCATTATCTGATCTGTAATCACAGCAAGACTTTTTTTGGTGGGATTTTTTAAGGCAATAAAACATTAGAGTTTTATAAAAAATATATTTATTGACATTTTTGTATGATTAAAATTGTAGAAACATTGATACAAAGTTTCAATAAATTATTTTATAAAATTCAAATGATTTAGAAAGTCTTGGTGCATTGTGGGTCGCTTGTTCTATGTTCTATGCAGTGATCCCTGTGTATATAGTATATACAGTATGTGGGGGGAGGGGGCATTCACTGTATTATATTCCTCTTTTAGAATACTTACCAAAATCCTCTATTCCTGCTGTCTCCGGTGCTGATCCCTCTTGGTTTATGTTCAGAGGTTCAGCTCTATTTTCTGTATAAAGCTGCCTATCTGCCCAATGGACACTCCTTTGTGGGGTAGTAATCCGGGGCTGTACAGCTGGCTGGGGGACCTCAGCCGAGGACCCCCCACGTTCCTCTAATGATTCCTCTTGGTTGGTGTACAGAGGGGGAACTTTCTTCTTTTTCTTAAAAAGCTGCCTATCTGCCCCAAGGATACCCCTATGCGGGGTAGTAACCTGGGGCTGTACAGCTGGCTGGGGGACCTCAGCCGAGGACCCCCCACGTTCCTCTAATGATTCCTCTTGGTTGGTGTACAGAGGGGGAACTTTCTTATTTTTCTTAAAAAGCTGCCTTCCTGCCCCAAGGATACCCCTATGCGGGGTAGTAACCCGGGGCTGTACAGCTGGCTGGGGGACCTCAGCCGAGGACCCCCCACGTTCCTCTAATGATTCCTCTTGGTTGGTGTACAGAGGGGGAACTTTCTTCTTTTTCTTAAAAAGCTGCCTATCTGCCCCAAGGATACCCCTATGCGGGGTAGTAACCTGGGGCTGTACAGCTGGCTGGGGGACCTCAGCCGAGGACCCCCCACGTTCCTCTAATGATTCCTCTCGGTTGGTGTACAGAGGGGGAACTTTCTTATTTTTCTTAAAAAGCTGCCTACCTGCCCCAAGGATACCCCTATGCGGGGTAGTAACCCGGGGCTGTACAGCTGGCTGGGGGACCTCAGCCGAGGACCCCCCACGTTCCTCTAATGATTCCTCTTGGCTGGTGTACCGAGGGGGAACGTTCTTAAAAAGCCGCTTAATTACCCCAAACAAACCCCTACGTGGGGTAGTATTAACACAGGGCTGTGCGGCTGGCCGGCGCTCTTCCATTGGAATTCCGGCTCTCTGTTGTGCTGGCTGATCTTTCACCTGCACAGAATTATCTCTGATTGGTTTAACCCACTTCAGCATTCTCAATACGATACGCAAGATTGAAGAGAAACACAAACTGCTTCCTTCTCTCTCTCAGCTCGAACGCACTGTGAGCTCCTGGCTGGTCAGCAGCTCCTTAAATCCTTTGCAAATTAGGTCACATGACTCTGCTGGTCCAATCCTAGCTGGACTTGTGGGCACGTCACTACGGCAACGGAATGTTTATCTTCAGATCACCAACTGACAAAAATTCAAATCAGCCAATAGGAGGGAAGCAAGTTTTTTTTTTTTTCTTATGAGAATTTCTTTCTGTGACTGTGACTTACAATAAGGATTAACCCCCCAGCCAACTGTCACAGTGTCACTATTGCAGTGAATCACTGCAATAGTGACACTGTGACAGTTGGCTGGGGGGTTAATCAGAAAATAAATGATCACTGCCAGTGATAATTTATTTTCTGATCACTGCATTTAGTGTCATTTGTGACAGAAAAAAGTGTTAGGGCAGTTAGGTTTAGGTCCTTTTAGGTCCAGGGTAGCCCCCTACCCCCCCCCCAATAAAGGTTTAACCCCTTGATCACCGCCCTAGTTAACACTTTCACTAGGGTTGCCACCTTTTTGTCAAGCCAAACCCGAACACTTTAGCGCCGCACGGCAATTTTTTTGTATTGCATGCTATAGGATTGTAAGAGACCTGGACAACTTTGAGTTACCCTAGGAGAGTAGTAAGGAGGCGCGTATAGCGAGCTGCAGTGAACAGTGGCTGTGGCCAAATTGTGTTAACAGTGGAGAGGGCGGTGGACTTAAAGGGGCATGGGGTGCCCATAAAATATGATTAGATTAATAAAAATAAATCTCAGTTAAAATATGAACCTAGCGTATCTTAAAAGTGGACATTGTCAGTCAGTGGGGCAGTTAATGGTGTCAGTAGGGAAGTGGATGGTGTCAGTGGGGCAGTGGACTGTGTCAGTGGGGCAGTGGATGGTGTCGGTAGGGCAGTGGATGGTGTCGGTAGGGCAGTGGACGGTGTCGGTAGGGCAATGGACGGTGTCGGTAGGGCAGTGGACGGTGTCGGTAGGGCAGTGGACGGTGTCGGTAGAGCAGTGGACGGTGTCAGTGGAGCAGTGGATGGTGTCAGTAGGGCAGTGGACGGTGTCAGTAGAGCAGTGGACGGTGTCAGTAGGGCAGTGGACGGTGTCAGTAGAGCAGTGGATGGTGTCAGTAGAGCAGTGGACAGTGTCGGTAGGGCAGTGGACGGTGTCAGTAGGGCAGTGGATGGTGTCAGTAGGGCAGTGGATGGTGTCAGTAGAGCAGTGGACGGTGTCAGTAGGGCAGTGGACAGTGTCAGTAGAGCAGTGGACGGTGTCAGTAGAGCAGTGGATGGTGTCAGTAGGGCAGTGGACGGTGTCAGTAGAGCAGTGGACGGTGTCAGTAGGGCAGTGGATGGTGTCAGTAGGGCAGTGGACGGTGTCAGTAGAACAGTGGATGGTGTCAGTAGGGCAGTGGAGGGTGTCAGTAGGGCAGTGGACGGTGTCAGTAGGGCAGTGGACGGTGTCAGTAGGGCAGTGGACGGTGTCAGTAGGGCAGTGGAGGGTGTCAGTAGGGCAGTGGAGGGTGTCAGTAGGGCAGTGGACGGTGTCAGTAGGGCAGTGGACGGTGTCAGTAGGGCAGTGGACGGTGTCAGTAGGGCAGTGAAGGGTGTCAGTAGGGCAGTGGACGGTGTCAGTAGGGCAGTGGACGGTGTCAGTAGAGCAGTGGAGGGTGTCAGTAGGGCAGTGGACGGTGTCAGTAGAGCAGTGGACGGTGTCAGTAGAGCAGTGAACGGTGTCAGTAGAGCAGTGGACGGTGTCAGTAGGGCAGTGGACGGTGTCAGTAGGGCAGTGGACGGTGTCAGTAGGGCAGTGGACGGTGTCAGTAGGGCAGTGAAGGGTGTCAGTAGGGCAGTGGACGGTGTCAGTAGGGCAGTGGACGGTGTCAGTAGAGCAGTGGAGGGTGTCAGTAGGGCAGTGGACGGTGTCAGTAGAGCAGTGGACGGTGTCAGTAGAGCAGTGAACGGTGTCAGTAGAGCAGTGGACGGTGTCGGTAGGGCAGTGGACGGCGTCGGTAGGGCAGTGGACGGTGTCGGTAGGGCAGTGGATGGTGTCGGTAGGGCAGTGGACGGTGTCAGTAGAGCAGTGGACGGTGTCAGTAGAGCAGTGGATGGTGTCAGTAGGGCAGTGGACGGTGTCAGTGGAGCAGTGGATGGTGTCAGTAGGGCAGTGGATGGTGTCAGTAGGGCAGTGGACGGTGTCAGTAGAGCAGTGGATGGTGTCAGTAGGGCAGTGGACGGTGTCAGTAGGGCAGTGGACGGTGTCAGTAGGGCAGTGGACGGTGTCAGTAGGGCAGTGGACGGTGTCAGTAGGGCAGTGGAGGGTGTCAGTAGGGCAGTGGAGGGTGTCAGTAGGGCAGTGGACGGTGTCAGTAGGGCAGTGGATGGTGTCAGTAGGGCAGTGGACGGTGTCAGTAGGGCAGTGGAGGGTGTCAGTAGGGCAGTGGACGGTGTCAGTAGGGCAGTGGACGGTGTCAGTAGGGCAGTGGACGGTGTCAGTACGGCAGTGGACGGTGTCAGTAGAGCAGTGGACAGTGTCAGTAGGGCAGTGGACAGTGTCAGTAGAGCAGTGGACGGTGTCAGTAGAGCAGTGGATGGTGTCAGTAGGGCAGTGGACGGTGTCAGTAGAGCAGTGGACGGTGTCAGTAGGGCAGTGGATGGTGTCAGTAGGGCAGTGGACGGTGTCAGTAGAACAGTGGATGGTGTCAGTAGGGCAGTGGAGGGTGTCGGTAGGGCAGTGGACGGTGTCGGTAGGGCAATGGACGGTGTCGGTAGGGCAGTGGACGGTGTCGGTAGGGCAGTGGACGGTGTCGGTAGAGCAGTGGACGGTGTCAGTGGAGCAGTGGATGGTGTCAGTAGGGCAGTGGACGGTGTCAGTAGAGCAGTGGACGGTGTCAGTAGGGCAGTGGACGGTGTCAGTAGAGCAGTGGATGGTGTCAGTAGAGCAGTGGACAGTGTCGGTAGGGCAGTGGACGGTGTCAGTAGGGCAGTGGATGGTGTCAGTAGGGCAGTGGATGGTGTCAGTAGAGCAGTGGACGGTGTCAGTAGGGCAGTGGACAGTGTCAGTAGAGCAGTGGACGGTGTCAGTAGAGCAGTGGATGGTGTCAGTAGGGCAGTGGACGGTGTCAGTAGAGCAGTGGACGGTGTCAGTAGGGCAGTGGATGGTGTCAGTAGGGCAGTGGACGGTGTCAGTAGAACAGTGGATGGTGTCAGTAGGGCAGTGGAGGGTGTCAGTAGGGCAGTGGACGGTGTCAGTAGGGCAGTGGACGGTGTCAGTAGGGCAGTGGACGGTGTCAGTAGGGCAGTGGAGGGTGTCAGTAGGGCAGTGGAGGGTGTCAGTAGGGCAGTGGACGGTGTCAGTAGGGCAGTGGACGGTGTCAGTAGGGCAGTGGACGGTGTCAGTAGGGCAGTGAAGGGTGTCAGTAGGGCAGTGGACGGTGTCAGTAGGGCAGTGGACGGTGTCAGTAGAGCAGTGGAGGGTGTCAGTAGGGCAGTGGACGGTGTCAGTAGAGCAGTGGACGGTGTCAGTAGAGCAGTGAACGGTGTCAGTAGAGCAGTGGACGGTGTCAGTAGGGCAGTGGACGGTGTCAGTAGGGCAGTGGACGGTGTCAGTAGGGCAGTGGACGGTGTCAGTAGGGCAGTGAAGGGTGTCAGTAGGGCAGTGGACGGTGTCAGTAGGGCAGTGGACGGTGTCAGTAGAGCAGTGGAGGGTGTCAGTAGGGCAGTGGACGGTGTCAGTAGAGCAGTGGACGGTGTCAGTAGAGCAGTGAACGGTGTCAGTAGAGCAGTGGACGGTGTCGGTAGGGCAGTGGACGGCGTCGGTAGGGCAGTGGACGGTGTCGGTAGGGCAGTGGATGGTGTCGGTAGGGCAGTGGACGGTGTCAGTAGAGCAGTGGACGGTGTCAGTAGAGCAGTGGATGGTGTCAGTAGGGCAGTGGACGGTGTCAGTGGAGCAGTGGATGGTGTCAGTAGGGCAGTGGATGGTGTCAGTAGGGCAGTGGACGGTGTCAGTAGAGCAGTGGATGGTGTCAGTAGGGCAGTGGACGGTGTCAGTAGGGCAGTGGACGGTGTCAGTAGGGCAGTGGACGGTGTCAGTAGGGCAGTGGACGGTGTCAGTAGGGCAGTGGAGGGTGTCAGTAGGGCAGTGGAGGGTGTCAGTAGGGCAGTGGACGGTGTCAGTAGGGCAGTGGATGGTGTCAGTAGGGCAGTGGACGGTGTCAGTAGGGCAGTGGAGGGTGTCAGTAGGGCAGTGGACGGTGTCAGTAGGGCAGTGGACGGTGTCAGTAGGGCAGTGGACGGTGTCAGTACGGCAGTGGACGGTGTCAGTAGAGCAGTGGACAGTGTCAGTAGGGCAGTGGACGGTGTCAGTAGGGCAGTGGACGGTGTCAGTAGGGCAGTGGACGGTGTCGGTAGAGCAGTGGACGGTGTCGGTAGGGCAGTGGACGGTGTCAGTAGAGCAGTGGACGGTGTCAGTAGAGCAGTGGACAGTGTCGGTAGAGCAGTGGACGGTGTCAGTAGGGCAGTGGACGGTGTCAGTTGGGCAGTGGAGGGTGTCAGTAGGGCAGTGGAGGGTGTCAGTAGGGCAGTGGAGGGTGTCAGTAGAGCAGTGGACGGTGTCAGTAGGGCAGTGGACGGTGTCAGTAGAGCAGTGGATGGTGTCAGTAGAGCAGTGGATGGTGTCAGTAGGGCAGTGGACGGTGTCAGTAGGGCAGTGAACGGTGCCAAAAAAATAAAAATAAAAGCAATCCACAGAAGAAAGAAGATGTTACATAAAGGCTACTGGGTGAGCACAGGATAATATAGTAAATATGCCAGGATGGGACTGCAGGGAGAACTAGATTGTCATCTCCAATCAGCAGCCATATCCCTGGAAGGAGTCCCACCACTGGAGAGCTGTGGACTAATCTGCAGGAACGGCCTTAGAGATAGAGAGAGTGATAGAGAGAGACCTGAGAAAAAACGTTATATTATATTTAGAGCTGTTACTGATTACAATTTTCATGTTCGATTAATTGTTTTTTTTATTTTTATCGATTAATGGACTAATTTCGATTATTAATAACGCACATACAGATCCAACTACTTTTGGCTGATCTCCTTGCATTGCAACTCTGCATTAGTCAGTGGTAAATGTGGTATACACCATATACAATCACCCGAAACTAGTTAGTTTCCACAATCCATGACTTAACTTCACAGTTTACACGAATACATGTTAAATTCAAACTGTAGCACTGACACAAGCAATTTTTTCTTATTAAACTTTAAGAAAAACTTAGTTAGTTAGTTTAACTTTAATTATAAAACGAATCTAGTATATTGACTGTCAGTCACTTTATAGTAGGCAAGTAGGCATCACTTTAGCCAGACAAGATCGCATTTTATTGACAATATACCCTAAAGAACTGAACAGTCTTTCGCACGGATGCCGATACATAAAGAATTGTCTGCACAAAACTGCTTAGGACAGGAAAACGATGATTATTTTTGCCCCCTTCCCCTGATGGAGCCTGATGCATCCTCCTGCTCCACAAATGCAAAGGTACCTCAATCCAATGGGTGCAGTTTGCTTGCATCCAGCAGGGTAAGTCTCACTGTCCAGGCTGTCGTGTGACGTCAAGAATTTCGATCAAAAAAATTAAAGATTAATCGAGGAACTAATCTTTAATTTCCCCAGCCCTAATTATATTATATCAAAAACCTATAGGCGGCTTTTAACTACTTGAGATCCGCGCTACAGCCGAATGACGGCTCTAGCGCGAATCTAATTTGTCAACAAGCCGTCAATTGACGGCTTGTCACTAGCTGTTTCCCGGCGCGCGCTCCAGAGCGCGCTGCGGGGAAACACTGTGTTGGCCGTGTCCCTTGGACACAGCCAATCACAGATCGCCGCGAACGGCCAATCAGAGTGGCCGTTTGCGATGTGATCTGTGCGGCCAATGAGAGATGATCTCATAGATCATCTCTCATTGCCGTTTTACATAGAGACAGCGTTCTGTCTCTGGAGAGCAGGAGACGGATCTGTGTCTCTTGTACATAGAGACACAGATCGGTCACCTCCCCAGTCACCCCCCCTCCACCTACAGTTAGAACACTATGCAGGGAATACATTTAACCCCTTCCTCACCCCCTAGTGTTAACCCCTTCAATGCCAGTCACATTTATACTGTAATTAGTGCATATTTATAGCACCAATCGCAGTATAAATGTGAATGACGCCAAAAATGTGTCAAAAGTGTCCGATGTGTCCGCCATAACGTCGCAGTCACAATAAAAATCGCAGATCGCCGCCATTTCTAGTAAAAATAAAATAATAAAAAATAATAATTCTGTCCCCTATTTTGTAGGCACTATAAATTTTGCGCAAACCAGACGCTTATTGCGATTTTTTTTTTTTTTTTTTACCAAAAATATGTAGAAGAATACGCATCGCCCTAAACTGAGAAAAAAAAAGTTTTTTTTTTTTTAATTGGGATATTTATTATAGCAACAAGTAAAAAATATTGTATTTTTTTCAAAATTGTCGCTCTTTTTTGTTTATAGCGCAAAAAATAAAAACCGCAGAGGTGATCAAATACCACCAAAAGAAAGCTCTACTTGTGGGGAAAAAAGGACGTCAATTTTGTTTGGGAGCCACGTCGCACGACCGCGCAATTTAAGTTAAAGCGACGCAGTGCCGGAAGCTGAAATATCACCTGGGCAGGAGGGGGGTATAAGTGCCCAGTAAGCAAGTGGTTAAAGCATCATCTATAGAATATATATGGCACTAAAGTCTGTCCTCATTTCACAGGCACACCCAAATTTACAGTTTGCCATGTTGGTATCTTTTTGCAACATCATCTTTTATATTAAACCAAAAATGTGGGTAGTTTATTAAGTTTGTTTGCCGTACAATTCACATTAATTTGTTATTTACTGAAATATTGCACTTCCTAGACCTTTGGAACTACCACTATTTTATTCTCTAGGGTGTCTGCTTTCAGAAAACATATCATGTTTGTGTAATCCTCAGGCCTAAAATTATTTTTTCAAACATGTGCAAAATATGGCTCTGACAGCGAAAAGGTTAAATGGTCAGTCTACCTGAAAGTGAAACGTCTGTGTTTTGTAGATGCTGGAGAGTTAAAACAGCCCATACTTATTTATTTGTCCTGGTGACTCTACTGGTGAGGTCTCTGTGCTGAGTTCCCTGGTCTGCACACCTGCTGTACCCATTATGTTCCGCTCCCACCAACCTTGCTGGATTTATTTATTTATTTTATGTTATGGAGAATGTAACAGGAGGAGCTGGAAGGCACAAAGGGGGGCAGAAAGACTCAAAACTCCGAGATGGATGGAAACAGAGTCAGGAATTATGGCAGGGAGATTTCACTGTGACGTGTACAAAAACAAGATGATTGAGCGCACTCCTAATATGTACCTATATATTATTTGGATGAAGGGGAGGGGGGAATATTGGAATAGGTGAAATAGGGGTTAATGGGTATACATTAGTCCATATCAATGTCCATCAAACTCAAAAAATATGTAAAACTTCTGCTGAGTGGCTGCCTGCTGACAGATGAAGTGATCTGAAAAGCAACAAACAAATAGAAAAGCGGCGCTTTTCTCTTTGTTTTTCACTGTGACGTGTGCAAGATATTCCATATAAGAAGCTAAAGCCACCTAGAGCTAAAATATATTATATTGTCAAAGTATTGGGACACTTGCCTTTACGCGCTCATGAACTTTATTGGCATCCCAGTCTTAGTCCGTAGGGTTCAATATTGAGTTGGCCCACCCTTTGCAGCATTAACAGCTTCAACTCTTCTGGGAAGGCTGTCCACAAAGTTTAGGAGTGTGTCTATGGGAATGTTTGACCATTCTTCCCAAAGTGCATTTGTGAGGTCAGGCATTGATGTTGAACGAGAAGGCCTGGCTCGCAGTCTCCGCTCTGATTCATCCCAAAGGTGTTCTTTCGGATTGAGGTCAGGACTCTGTGCAGGCGAGTCAAGTTCCTCCACTCCAAACTCACTTATCCATTTCTTTATGGACCTTGCTTTGTGCACTGGTGCGCAGTCATGTTGGAACAGGAAGGGGCCACCCCAAAACTGTTCCCACAAAGTTGGGAGCATGAAATTGTCCAAAATGTCTTGGTATGCCGACGACTTAAGAGTTCCCTTCACTGGAACTAAGGGGCCAAGACCAACCCCTGAAAAACAACCCCACACCATTATCCCCCCTCCACCAAATGATTTGGACCAGTGCACAAAGCAAGGTCCATAAAGAAACACCTCCAGGTAGCCATATTGCATTACATTTTCAGAAAATTACAGAGCTACAGATTGAAAAGGAAAGGTATTTTTTTATAAATATGGTGGAAACAGCAGAGAATGGTGCTCACAGTCAGCCCAGGGTGGCAATATGATGCACCTCTCCCAGGGGGTGTGTCCTTGACACTCTGGGCTAACAGGAAGTAGGTTGAATGATGCTGGGTGTCATTAAACATGTAATAGGACAGGTGCAGGACCTTGAAGTGGTGAATGTTTGGGGGGTAGTGCTAGAGAAGATATAGCAAGTATGTTTTATTTTAGAAAGCGCTGGACATTTTGTTTTCTTCAAAGAGAAAGCTTGTTTTGGGCTTCAGTCGTCAAATAAATGAAAACAATATCAGTGTGAGACCCACAGTTGTTTACAAGGAAGCCTCTCACAGACAAGATTTAGAAGCAGATGGGAAATTTCAATTTCAAATGAAAATAATACATATTCATTTGTTTCGGCAAATTCACCAACGCAGGCTTGGCGTCGTACTATATCCTTGCAGCATTAAATTCCTTTGTGGCGCAAATTTTGTAAACAATCACTAAATATTAACAGCATTTCCTGGACTGCACATTCCCTGAATAACCAGCTTCATTTTTTAACTGCAACATTGTATTGAATCCCAAATTGAGTGTTTGTATGTGAACTTAAATGACTAACAATAACAAATTTCATCTTTCCTTGGCACGCGGCCATGCAGTGACTCAGCACCACATACATAGTAAAGTTATAAACATACCGCGATTATCAACTCCTACTCGCTCCCGTCTAAGAATAGAACAAGAAAAAAAAAATTCCTTCAAAACTCTAAAAAATAAAGAAAAAAAATAAGGGCAGAGAGATCACTTCCATAAGACTTTAAACATGGCGTATGAGGACTTGCAATGAAAATGGAAAATTCTGTAATCATTAAAATGTAAATATAGAATGCTACATTGTTTCATGTGAGGTAAACATTCTTGAAGACATCATGTTCCATGTGCGCAGTGTACTCTCCACAAGTTGTAGGTAACCTGAACTCAGGAGATGAAGATTTGATGTGATATGGGAAACATTTAGAAAGTTTTACTGTGCCTAACAACATTGAGAAGGAGTTGCCCTTTGCCTTGATATCCTCCTGAATAATGTCAGTATCCTTCCTGGTATGGAAGGGTGCCTAGGCTCTCCTATGCCTGCAGTCTTATAGCTGTATACCTGCAGTGTGAAATTTAAGGTACTGCTGCCTCTGACTCTCCCCAGATTTGGAGGGAGATTTGGTGATGTCATTATTGTGCTGCTCACTGTTCTCCTTACTGGAGGCTCTGATATGAGGAAGTAAAACCCTGCCTCTATCAAGATGACCTCCCCCATGCAAAACAAGACATGATGGGCCGGATTCAGATACATTTGCGTATCTTTCCGGTGGCGTAGCGTTTCGTCTTTACGCTATGCCTCCGCAAATATTATGGGCAAGTGCCTTATTCAGAAAGCACTTGCTCCATAATATGCGGCGGCGTAGCGTAAAGTGCCTGGCGTAAGGCCGCGCAATTCAAATGTCTGAAGTGGGGGCGTGATTCATGTAAATGAATCATGACCCCACGTATTTGACTTTTTTTTTGGACGTTCCCAGTGCGAGTGCGCGAAATCACGCCGCTTTTTCTCAATGTAAACGGCGTGAACGTAACTAACGTCGAGCCCCATTCCCGAAAGATTTACGCAAACGATGTAACCGACGTTCAATTCGACGCTGTCCCGACGTCCATACTTAACATTGGCTACGCCGCTTGAACGCTTACGCAAACGACGTAAAATACGACGCGCCGCAGCAAGTACGTTTCTGAATCGGCGCAAATAGCTCATTTGCATATTTTTTGCAAAAAACGACGGAAGCACCACCTAGTGGCCAGCGTAAATATGCAACTAAGATACGATGGTGTAAGCGAATTACGCCGCTCGTATCTTAGAAGAAAGCCGGCGTATCTTCTTTTCTGAATAGCAAAAAAAGATACGCCGGTTATTCTTAGTATTTACGCAGCGTATCTCTAGATATGCTGACGTAAATGCTTTCTGAATCTGGCCCGATAAGTCCAGTAATGGCATTTTTGGCACAGGCATCAAGGGATTCCTCCTATATGACCATATAGTGAGACCAAACCCCCGTATTTTTGAATATGTTCAGGTGTTTTTAACTAGCCTTGCAGGATAAATGTCATTTTTGAATGTGTGCGCTGTAATCTGTTTTGTATTGTCTTTGGTCTTATAGCAGCACCATCTTATGCTGCGTACACACGATCAATTTGTCTGATGAAAACGGTCCAATGGACCGTTTTCATCAGATGAACCGATCATGTGTGGGCCCCATAATTTTTTTATCCATTGGTGAAAAAACTAGGAACTTGTTTTCAAATTATCTGATGGTTAAAAAACCGATAGAAAAAAACAATCGTCTGTGGGGAAATCCATCGGTTAAAAATCAACACATGCTCAGATTTAAAATGGAAACAGCACTACAAGTCACAGCAGACAATGGGGTGGTGTCTGCTGTGACTTGTAGTGCTGTTTCCATTTTTTACCATTAAAGGCAATTTTTTAAAGAATTTCGTGGAATTGCGGCTCTCCAGTCTTTTCTCCAGTCTTCGCTTTGTGCATTGCCTGCACCCACGCTACTGAGAGGACACTGATTGCTGAGTGAACTCACCTGAAGCGGCAGTTTCCCTTTTCTCTACATGCTCAGAATCAAGTCGACGCATGCTCGGAAGCATTGAACTTCATTTTTCTCAGCACTTTGTTGTGTTTTACGTCACCGCGTTCTGATACGATCGTTTTTTTTAACTGATGGTGTGTAGGCAAGACTGGTAAAAGACAGCTTCATCAGATATCTGATGAACAAATCCATCAGACCGTTTTCATCGGATGAACCGATCATGTGTACAGGGCATTAGATGTAAAGCATTTTTTAGGGTGTGCCCCCCAAGTATGTTTTTGAATGTTGTATAGACCCTGATGCCTGACCAGGTCTCCTGGGCTGGAGCACCCCTCCCCCTCCTCATTATCCGTTATTAGTGGCCACCAGTGCATAAGAGGAATCCCTTCAGTTCTCCCATATAGAGAAGTTTATGGGCTCTTTCACACGGAGCATCCGTTCAGGTCCGCCTGCCAGTTTTTTTTGCAGACCTGAATGGGCGCTCCGTGCTCCTCTATGGAGCCACAGATGTCAGCGGTGACATGCCCGCTGACATCTGACCCGCTCCGATCCTCCGAAGTATGACGGATCGGATGAACACGGACAGACGGTCCGTGTTCATTCGATCCCCCCATAGGGAAGAGCGGAGAAAAGACAGGGCGGTCCCTGCACAGTGTGCGGGGACCGCCCTGTCTTCCGCCAGCTCAGCTGGGATCAACGGAGAGATCCCCGCTGAGAAAACGGAGGTGCACGGGGCGGATCATTACTGATCCGCCCCGTGTGAAAGAGCCCACTCTCCCATGGTTGACGCACAGGTTCTTTCATTCTATTACTTGATTAGGACCCACTAATTCAGGGTACTTTGTCGCAGTTAGTGGGCTTAGCACTATATGACCATATATTGTGACCAAACCCCCATATTTTTGAATATGTTCAGGTGTTTTTAATTAGCCTTGCATGATAAATGTAATTTTTTGTATGTGTGCGCTGTAATCTGTTTTTGTACTTTGGTCTTATAGCAGCACCATCTTAGATGTAAAGCTTTTTTTAGGGTGTGACCCCCAAGTATGTTTTTGTAGGAAGTAAATGGAAATCCCTGCAATGGGACACAGATTGCACTATCCAAAATGAAAAAAAAAAAAGTTTTACCTATAGTTCTACTTCAAATTGTGCTGAAAATTGCATCAAACAATCCAAATAAATTTATAGCGCTCACCCCTATAGAGCTGCTAGACTATTGCCCAGATTCTTTTCCAGGTAGGGCAGAGGCAGCCAGGCAAACAGCAATAGTCACTTCAATTGGCCCAATGGACAGTCTAGGGGTATCTTTTTTTTTTTGTGGGCGGGGGGTTGTAACTTGGATAGGCATAGGGAATTTTATGGAATACTCCAAAGCTATGTATAAGCAGGAGGACACACTTTACAATAGCTGAACTTCAGAAACAAATATCTTCTGCTAGACTCAGAACAAAATCCACCGTCAAAGATCAGTAGAGGCCAGACGTATGTACCCCTCGGGAGAGGAACTATTTGACTTCTAGGCTATAGAACAGTTTTCCCACAATGACACTGCAAAAGGCTGTCTGTATAAATCTACCAGGGTAAAAGTTACTCAGCCCAGGCTTAGCAAACAGTCTTTCAAAATCTAGAGGAGACTGGTTGGTTTGTGCATCTCAAGCCTCGTACACACGGACAGGAGAACTGCAAGGAGAGCTTTTGGCCAGGAATCCCGGCCATGTGTATGCTCCTCACAGTTTTTCAGATGGGAAAACTGCCCAAAAACTTTTTTGGCAGATTAGGTGGACGGCCATGTCTTGGTAGATGCTGTTTGTTCACTAAGGTTCTCTAACACCCCTTTCACACTGAGGCGCTTTGCAGGCGCTATAATGCTACAAATGGCGCCTGCAAAGCGTCCTGAAACAGCCGCTGCTGTCTCTGCAGTGTGAAAGCCCTCTGGGATAACTAAAATCTCATGGAGCCAATTGCCTTCAGAAGTCACGTAATTAGTAAATAGAGTCCACTTGTGTGTAATTTAATTTTAGTATAAATCAGGGCGGTCCTAATGAGAGGTGACTCCTAGGTGACTTCTGAAGGCAATTGGCTCCACTAGATTTTAGTTAGGGGTATCAGATTAAAGGGGGCTGAACACAAATGCACGCCACACTTTTCACATATTTATTTGTAAAATTTCAAGGTATATGAATACTTTTTTCAAGGCACTGTACATGACACTTTTACGGTCAGTATAATTATATGCCATATGTTTTTATGAATAGACCCCCTTGTCTTTTTATCTGTAATAGCACCAATAAATGTCTTAGAGTCGGTTCACACACAGGCGGCACGACTCCGGGGGCGGCTCTGCAAGGGCGATTTGCAAGACGACTTCTGTATAGAAGTCAATGCAAGTCGCCCCGAGCCACCCCTGAAGTCGTACAGAGAGTAAATTTCTAAGTCGGATTAGAACGTTTCCATTGCACTGCATGGGAAGCGACTCGTCAGGCGGCTGAACCGCCTGACGCGTCTACCCAGTGTGAACCGACTCTTATTGTCAATCTTTACTTATTACACTTATGTGAGATTCCACTCTCTATAATAGGGAAAAAGAAAAGTGAGAGCGGTTCCAACCAAAACCCACAGCTGAATTGGGAAGGGGGTTGTCCTCAGGGGAAAAGACTTGGGTTGGGAATAGGGAAAATTGGGCTTTTTTTTGGTAGTGTAATTTTTTTATATTAATATTCTAAATGATGTGTTCAGCAGTTCAGTGTCAGATCTTATTTCAGTATGAGGACAGCTGAAAAACTGTTAGGGAAAACAAGCTCAACCTCATTAAAGACAGAGAGAAGTAACCAGATCCCGTACAGTGAGCTGCGGAGCTTTGAAGACACAATCACTGAACAGAAGCTGAAGGGGAAAAATTGACTTTACCCTAGAATGGCCTGTTTGATGATGTCGGCTTTTTACAATTAATGAAGGAACAAAGCGCCCTTTTGTAAAAGAGATGTGGGACTACAGAACTACCACGTTTTGTGTTAGGGAATACTATCATATATTGCGAGTACTTACCATGAATACGTATTTAAAATTTTATTTAAAGCTGAACACCAGTGTATTTGTTTTTAGTTGTTGCTGTGCAGAATAGAAAATTAAAAAAGGAAATTTTGCAATATTACTCACCTTGATTCTCCCGCAGTAATTTCTGTCCACCAATAGATGACCTCAGTCTTCCAAATTGAAGTAGGAAGTGATGTAATGGGGGGTGGGGACCAAATGGGGGGGGGGTCTTGGTGGGCTTTAAAGTGGTTTGAAACGCTCAGGTGATACACAGAGATAAAGCAAATCTGTCAATGAACTCAGCAGCGGGGCCCAGGAGCGAGTACGCCAGACTGCCCCCATGGCAAGTGGTTTCCCATGGAGGCACTGGACAGGGTGGAGGAGCCATCAGCACTGGCAGGGGATCAGAGAAGAGGAGATTCAGGACCAATGGTATTGCACAGAGCAGGTAAGTATTAAGATCAATGGTGGCCTGTCTATATGGGGCGCAGGGGGCCCGCCCCCTAAACCATGCACCCGGCCCCTAATCTACATGCAGGGCGCTGGACACATGGATTTCAACTGGCTTTTTTTTTTTTAAGCATGTAGTTAGAGCTTGAGAATCGAATGGCTTAAAAAAAAGGGTGGGCAGGGGGGCGCAGTGCCCCTGAGCTGCCTTGCCCTCCGTCTCCCGCGTGGGGGGGGGGGGGTTGGCGTTGGTTTTCCGCCCCCCTTCAAAATATTGAGCACCAGCCACCACTGATAGAGATGTTTGTTATTTTTATTAAAAACAATACTTTCCTTTAAAATCACTTTCACATTACAGTCCGTAATGCCTGCTTATAGTGAACCTGCACCCAGTCTCTGCACAAAAATGTATTAACACACTTAGAGCAAGAATAAAAAAAACATGAAAACAGGCCCTATCCACCTCTGTAGCTATAGGCATTTCGGAGAATTACATTTTAAAAGTCTACAACAGAAGCGCTGAAATCACAGCTTCTCCCCTCTTCTATTCTCTAGTAGGGGGTTGGTATCCCTTCCAACCTTGTAATGTACATGACACACTGCAGTTACATATTGTTGTTACCCCATTGTTAGTTATGGCATAGCTCCCAGCTGTCCCTGATTTCGAGGGACTGTCCCTGATTTGGAGTAATGTCCCTCATTCCTCCTCATTTGTCCCTCATTTTGGTCTGGTCTATATAAATGCACTTTTTATCTTTCACAAAGTATTTCATGGTGCTAAACCTTTTTATCCAAATTCTAATTTGCTGCATTTGTAAATTTTAAAAGCCAATATAAAGAAATATTAGTGGCAAAAAAAGCACTTGTGGATTTAATTAATCTTTTTTTTTGTTAGGTCCTTTTTAAGGGGCGCGTCCTATGCCGACATACGTTTGCTAGTAGGTGTCCCTCATTCCCATCTCAATATGTTGGGAGGTATAGTTATATTGTGTAAGCTTATCACTCAAAAATGTATTTCTCGAACCTCCCACTCATGACGAGTGGAAACAACTGGCAAAAGCTTCCCTCTTATGGTAGAAGCCAGAATACCAACACAGGGGGTGCCCTACTAAACTATATCTGTGATTTATGGCAATTTCCTTCTAGCTCCTATGTAATTGATCCTGAATAGGTTATTCGGTTGATCCTTAGTTCTGTGTAGATGGTGGTTGTATACTGTACCAATACCTGTACCGGCTTTGTCTCATTTCACGAAGGAGTGCTGATTCTTCAATTGCTGTGACACATTAATCACTTAGCGACCGCCCCCCCCCCCCCCCCCCAGATATACTGCTGTAGGCCGGGCTCTCTGTGCCTGATCACGTACCTAGTTGCCGGCGACCCTCTCCCACTGTGATTGGACACAGCAGGACTGGCAGGGCCGTCTTTAGGGCAGGGCAAAAGGGGAAGCTGCCCTGGGCCCTGTCATTGTTGTGGGGCCCAAAGCAGCTGCCTCATACTTGTCAACTTTCCCAGTTTAAATTCCCTTGCCCCTTGAAGTTTTAGGTCCTGTGCTGTGTCCTGATATCTCAGTGTGAAGTGCTGCTACTAATGCTGCCCAGCTCTGCCCTATTGTTGTGTACAGATGATTCACCTGCAGACCCTCGACTAGATTCAGGTAGGACTTACGCCAACGTATCTCGAGATGCGCCTTGTAAGTCTAAATTTGCGTCGTCGTATCTATGCGCCGTACCCACAGAACTAGATACGCCCGAAAATAGGCTTCTCCCGACCGACGTAACTTTTCTACGCCGACGTATCGTAGGCGCATATTTACGCCGAACGCATCTGGCGCGCCCATTGATTTCCTATGCAAATATGCAAATGAGGGAGATACGCAGATTCCGGAACATAAGCGCATCCGGCGCAGGCTACGTGCAGTGCGCGTAAGCTGCACCCCGGCCTAAAGTTACCCCTCATAACTTTGCACCAGACTTGCACAAGTCAGCTTGAGAATAGCTTCAGCAGCACTGTTACGGACGAGCTGAGCAACCACACTTGCAGCACAACACATGGCAGTCGTTGTCCTAGCACTACTAATGGGTCCTCCGCCACGTAGGAGGAGGAGGGCACGGGAGAGGATATACCGCACGCGCATGAACGTCTTAGGCATGGGTGATTCGGAGGTGTTTCGCATTTTCAGATTCAGCCGTGAAGCCATCCTAGAAATAGCCACAACCCTGCATGATGACATCACCAGCAAGACACACCGCTCACATGCAGTGCAGCCACTGGTCAAGGTCCTGGCAACACTGCATTCCCTTGCCAGTGTCACAATCCAGTATGAGCAGATGTGTGCACCAGGTTGTCCCCGCAATCCTCAGACTCATGTCCCACCACATCATCAAACCCACCCAGGAGGACCTGCGGCAGAATGCAATGCTGGATTTCTACAGAATTGCAGGATTCCCACGCACCATCAGGGCCATTGATTGCACACATGTGGCCCTACAGCCCCCCATGCCACAGAGCACATATACTGCAATCAGAAGCATTGGCATTCCATCAACGTACAGGTTATAGCCGATGCCCAATGCCTTATATGGCACGTCCATGCCAAACACCCCGGGTCCAGCCACGACAGCTACATATACAATCAGAGCCCCATCCCAATGGAATTCGAACAGAACATGTATGGGGACAGCTGGTTGTTTGGTGAGTGACATGGGTGGCAGGCATGACTATCCCCTCCCCATGATGCTGACATCACAAGGGGCACATGCATGACTAACATGCTCCTGTATTTTCTCTTCCAGGTGACGCGGCATATGCACTTGGACCCCATCTAATGACTCCTTTCCGGAACCCCCAAACCAGAGGAGAGAGAAGATACAATGAAGCACATATAAGTACCCGTGCAGTGGTTGAGCAAACATTTGGCCTCCTGAAGTCCCATTTCCGATGCCTGGATGCCTGCAATTGAAGAATCAGGTCCACTTTATGACAGATCTAGCATCAGATATGTTTGATATGTTCAGTGTGTGCCAAGCAATGTGTATATATATCACACAGATATGACAATATTTCCCCTAATAAGGCCTTCACATTTCTTTTTTTTTTCTCCTAAAGGGCAGAGCCACCTTTGCTCAGACATCATCCAAGGTAGCAATGTACTTTCTAGACTGAGATGCCAATTCACAAAAATCTTGGTTTTCTCTGCAGTTCTTGTTCACAAATGTCTGAGGCGGCGTACACACGACCGAGGTTCTCGCTGGAAACCAGCGAGAACCTCGCTGGAAGCTGCATTCCAGCGAGGACCTCGGCCGTGTGTACGCTCCTGGCTCGCCCCGCCCGTCGGGAATCCCGTCGAGCGAAAAGAGAGCATGCTCTTTTTTTGCTCGAAGGCCCGCCTGGATGAATGGCTGGTTGCGATTCCCGACGGGCGGGTCGCCGATTTCGACGGCCGGCAGAGAACCTCGACGGGCGGAACGATGTGTACACAGATCAGTCCCTGTTGCAGCCTCCCACATTGTGACAAAGTTACAAAGTTGCAGTCTGATCACAGGGGAGACTGAGGAAATGCTTCCTTCTGCTTGCAGCAGACTGGTGGCATATCTCAGTCCAAATTAAGTCACTAAAATTGAGCTGAAGGACGGCTCTTAAGGCCCCTTTCACACTTATACAACTTGTCCCAAGATTTGGGACTGAAAAGTAGCATAACAAGTCATTCCCCATGATTTCCAATGACTATCACTCCTATTAGTACGACATCAAGTCGTTCCAACTTCAAAGTAGTCCCTGCACTACTTTGGTAGGATTTTGATGGCACTTACAGAGGCATTCCCTGAAATCGCTGCAAAATTGTTGCCAAATCACGCGACTTTGAAGTTGCAGCAGCGTGAAAGGGGCCTTATGGGAAATGATGCGGTTGCTGTATAAATAAATAATAAATGTTGGTAGTTTAATAGTTATTAACCGGTTAAGGACCGCCGCACTATTTACGCTGGCAGAATGTCACGGCTGGGCTCATGGATGTACAGGTACGTACAGGTACGTCCGCTTTAAGATGCCCAGCCATTGGCAACCCGGTCCTGTCCTCCGTGACCGTGCCCGCGAGACCCGATAACCGCCGGTGTCCCGTGATCGGGTCACAGAGAGGAAGAACGGGGAAAGAAAAGTGTAAACAAACTTTCCCCGTTCTTCCTAGTGTGGCTGTCATTGATTGTCTGTTCCCTCTGTTAGGGAACGACGATCAGTGACGTCATGCGCACAGCCACGCCCCCCACAGTAAGAATCACTCCCTTAGTACACACTTAACCCCTACAGTGCCCCCTCTTGGTTAACCCATTCACTGCTAGTGTCATTTAACAGTAATCAGTGTTTTTTTTTATAGCACTTTTCACTGTGAAAATGGCAATGGTCCCAAATATGTGTCAAAAGTGTCCAATGTGTCCACCATAATGTCGCAGTCACGAAAAAAATCGCTGTTTGCCGCCATTAGTAGTAAAAAAAAAAAATATTAATAAAAATGCCATAAAACGACCCCCTTTTTTGTAAACGCTATAAATTTTGTGCAAACCAATCAACAAACGCTTATTGCGATTTTGTTACCAAAAATATGTAGAAGAATACGTATCTGCCTAAACTGAGGGAAATTTTTTTTTATATATATATATATATATATATATTTTTGGGGGATATTTATTATAGCAAAAAGTAAAAAATATAGATTTTTTTTCAAAATTGTCACTGTATTTTTGTTTATAGAGCAAAAAATAAGAACCGCAGAGGTGATCAAATACCACCAAAAGAAAGCTCTATTTGTGGGAAAAAAAGGACGCCAATTTTGTTTGGGAGCCACGTCGCACGACCGCGCAATTGTCAAAGTGACGCAGTGCCGAATCACAAAAAGGGGCCAGGTCCTTAACCTGCATAATGGTCCGGGTCTTAGGTGGTTAATCTGCCATTCACTAACAGGTTTTGTGACTTCGTTTACACATTTTGGGGGGGACACGGAAAAAAAAAAAGAAGTCTTTAAAGTTTTGCAGTCAGATGGCTCCACACTACAGAAATTTCAGCGTGTCATAAGCAATAACATTCCTTTGGATGATCAAATAAAGGTCTGCTGCATACACCAGGCCTTTGTATTCGGCCGCTCAGATTAAAAATAAGTGTCGGGGCTTTCCATGGCGCTGGGCTTTTCCATATTGTCTTTTATTGCATGACCTGTCAGACACCCATCCGTGACAAGTGAGAGGATCAGTTTCAAAGGAAGTCACCCTGCCTCTGACACTGAGCAGAAACCGTTTAAAGGTGGCGTCTATTGTCCTCTGCGTCTGTCTGCAGGTATTTCAGACCCTTTTTATTTCTGAAAGTCCAGCAGATGACACAGCTTCAAAAAGTGCAGGAAAAAGTATCACTAACACATTTCTATTTCTCTGTTCTCTGTGTTTTGTTACTTGATGTGCTGGTTTCAAGCATTTAAAGTGTTCCAATAATATGTAAAAAAAATAAAGCTAATAATTGTGAATTCAGGACATGGACTGGCCATCGCACACAATGCAGCTCCATGTCAGCTCCTTCTCTACCAGCAAAATCATTCACTAGTACCCTGCCCTCAGCTGCTGGGAGCTGATTTATAGCTTTTAACAAAGAAGCTGCAGCAGAAGACTCAAAAGGAGATCGCAAACGCATGTAACTCATATATTAATATGTATTTGAACCTTCTATATCGGTGATGGCGAACCTTGGCACCCCAGATGTTTTGGAACTACATTTCCCATGATGCTCAACTACACTGCAGAGTGCATGAGCATAATGGGAAATGTAGTTCCGAAACATCTGGGGTGCCAAGGTTCTCCATCACTGTTCTATATTAACCACTTCAGCCCCGGAAGATTTGGCTGCTCAATGACCAGGTCATTTTTTGCGATACGGCACTGCGTTGCTTTAACTGACAATTGCGCGATGCTGTACCCAAACAAAATTGACGTCCTCTTTTTTCCACAAATAGAGCTCTTTTTGGTGTGATTCGATTATCTTTTATTTTTTGCGCTATAAACAAAAGAAGAGCAACAATTTTGATAAAAACACAATATTTTTTAGTTTTTGCTATAATAAATATCCCAATATCAGTTTAGGCCGATATGCATTCTTCTACATATTTTATAAGCGTTTATTGATTGGTTTGCGCAAAAGTTATGGCGTCTACAAAATAGGTGAAAGATTTGGGGCAATTTTATTATTATTATTTTACTAGTAATAGCGGTGATCTGTGATTTTTATCAGGACTGCGATTTTTTTCTTTAACCACTATACTACCAGCCGCCGTCAATTGACGGCGGCAAGGTAGCTCAGTTATTCATTCTGACAGGACGTCATATGACGTCCTTATCTTTTAAAGCTGCTAGGGGGCGCGTGCGCACCCGTTGCGTTACTGGGAAATCAATGCGTGTGCCCGGTGGCCGCGATTGCCCAGTAACTGAGCAGGGACGTGGAGCTCTGTGTGTAAACACACAGATCCACGTCCTGTCAGGGAGAGGAGACCAATGCTGTGTCCCCTGTACATAGGGACACAGATCGGTCATCTCCCCAGTCATCTCATCCCCCTACAGTTAGAATCACTCACAAGGCTACACATTTAACCCCTTCCCTGCCCCCTAGTGGTTAACCCCTTCCCTGCCAGTCACATTTATAAATGTGAATGGTCACAAAAATGTGTCAAAAGTGTCTGATGTGTCCGCTATAATGTCGCAGTCCCAACAAAAATCGCAGATCGCCGCCATTCCTAGTAAAAAAAATAAAAAAAAATAATAATAATTATGTCCCCTATTTTGTAGATGCTATAACTTTTGCGCAAACCAGTCACTATACGCTCTTTTTTTGTTTATAGCTCAAAAAATAAAAACCGCACAGGCAATCAAATACCACCAAAAGAAAGCTCTATTTGTGGGGGGAAAAAAGGACGTCAATTTTGTTTGGGAGCCACATCGCACGACCGCGCAATTGTCAGTTAAAGTGACACAGTGCCGGAAGCTGAAATTTCGCCTGGGCAGGAAGGGGGTATATGTGCAAAATAAGCAAGTGGTTAATCAAACCTATAGTGTGAAGCAGGCCTTAGAAACGCTTTAATTTCTGTAATGTACTCAGGCTGCAAATACAGTAACAAACCTGCTTCTCCAACCTTTTTAACTCCTACATGATGCACCAAGAGTTAAAATACACTGTGCTGGTAGCACATAGGAGAGTCAGACCGCTGCTCTCCCACACAACATAGTGGACCGGAGTTCTCCCCAAAACTCCAATTCACCAAAATCTCCAACCACGTCACTTCCAGTAACTCTCAAGCAGGCATAATTGGAGATTTTATGGAGTTGGCTGTTTTCACAAACACCAGGTAAGGAGGAAAAAGTTGTCGCCACTAGGGATGAGCCGAACACCCCCCCGTTCGGTTCGCACCAGAACCTTCGAACGGAATGAATGTTCGCTTGAACATTTAGAACCCCATTGACGTCTATGGGACGTTCAAATTCAAAAGTGCTCATTTTAAAGCTTAATATGCAAGTTATTGTCGTAAAACATCTTTGAGAACCCGGGTCTTGCCCCAGGGAACATGTATCAATAGAAAAAAAGTTTTAAAAACGGTCATTTTTTTCAGGACGCCTGAAAAAAACGACTGTTTTTAAAACTTTTTTTCCATTGATACATGTTCCCTTGGGCAAGACCCGGGTTCTCAAAGACATTTTCACAGGCAAACTATAGACACCCATCAGGTACAATATTTAAAGTAATTTTTCCTTTTTTTATTTAAGCATCAGGAGCAGTGATTTTAATGATGCTTAAATAAAAAAATGAAAAATCCCTTTAAATATTGTACCTGCTGGGTGTCTATAGTTTGCCTATAGTTTATTCAACCACTTAAGCCCCGGACCAATATGCTGCAAAATGCCCAAAGGTGTTTTTACAATTCGGCACTGCTTTGTTTTAACAGACAATTGCGCGGTCGTGCAACGTGGCTCCCAAACAAAATTTGCGTCCTTTTCTTCCCACAAATAGAGCTTTCTTTTGATGGTATTTGATTGTCTCTGCGATTTTTTTGTTTTGCGATATAAATGGAAAAAGACCGAAATTTTTGAAAAAAAATTATATTTTCTACTTTTTGTTAGAAGAAAAATCTAATAAACTAAATTTTAGTCAAACACTTAGGCCAAGATGTATTCAGCCACATGGCTTTAGTAAAAAAAAATCGCAATAAAAAAAAATAGCTACCTAGCGGCAACAGTGACACTAATACAGCGATCAGAAAAATGATCACTTAGTGACACTGGCAATAGGGGGTGAAAGGGTTAACTAGGGCGGTGATCAAGGGGTTAAAAACTTTATTAGGGGGGGTAGGGGGCTACCCTGGACCTAACACTAACTGCCTGTCACAGTAACCGTCACACTGACACTAAATGCAGTGATCAGTAAATATATGATCACTGCAATCAGTGACAGTGTGACAGGGGGCTGGGGGGGGGGGAGGGTGATCGGAAGGGGTTAATGTGCCTATGTGTACTGGTGTCAGTGTGCTGTTGGTGCGACTTACTTGTGATGTCTTCTTTCCTCTTGGCGGATTGAAAATACTGCCGAGAGGAGAGCTGACATCACTTCCTCTGTCTGTGTTTACATTATACAGGCAGAGGAAGTGCACTGCAGGGAGTGAGCGGATTGGCTGGGAGCGATCCGGAGGGGGCAGACAAAAACGAACAGCCGCCCCCTCATCCCAGATCGCTCCTGCAGCCACTGGGACCGCCACAAGTACCGGGGGGGGGGTCCGATCAGACCCCCGACCCACGCCTAGGCAGGGACGTACAGGTACGCCAATGTGCCTGTCCGTGCCATTCTGCCGACGTAAATGTACATGCGGCGGTCCTTAACAACTTCCTTACTGGGCATGTATACCCCCTTTCTGACCAGGTGAAATTTCAGCTTGCGGCACTGCGTCGCTTTAACTGACAATTGCGCGGTCGTGCGATATGGCTCCCAAACAAAATTGGCGTCCTTTTTTCCCCACAAATAGAGCTTTCTTTTGGTGGTATTTGGTCACCTCTGCGGTTTTTATTTTTTGCGCTATAAACAAAAAAGAACGACAATTTAAAAAAAAATTACAATATTTTTTACTTGTTGCTATAAAAAATAGCCCAATTTAAAAAAAAAAATCAGTTTAGGGCGATACGTATTCTTCTACATATTTTTGGTAAAAAAAAAAAAAAAATCGCAATAAGCGACTGGTTTGCGCAAACGTTATAGCGCCTACAAAATAAGGGACAGAATTATTATTTTTTTATTTATTTTTTACTAGTAATAGCGGCGATCTGCGATTTTTATTGCGACTGCGACATTATGGCGGACACATCGGACACTTTTGACACATTTTTGGCACCATTCACATTTATACTGCAATCAGTGCTATAAATATGCACTAATTACTGTATAAATGTGACTGGCAGGGAAGGGGTTAACACTAGGGGGTGAGGAAGGGGTTAATGTGTATCCTGCATTGTGTTCTAACTGTGGGGGAGGGGGGGTGACTGGGGGGTGACCGATCTGTGTCCCTATGTACAAGAGACACAGATTGGTCTCCTCTCTCCAGTGACAGGACGCTGTCATTGTGAGAGCCGGCAATGAGAGATGATCTCATATGTTTACATATGAGATCATCTCTCATTCGCCACACAGATCGCATTGCAAACGGCCACTCTGATTAGCCGTTCGCGGCGATCTGTGATTGGCTGTGTCCAAGGGACACAGCCAGTACAGAAGTTCCCGCTGCGCGCTCTGGAGTGCGCGCTGGGAACAAAGAAAGGGACTGCCGTGAAAACACGGCGGCCCAGAGAATTAGAGCCACCCTGCGGCCGCATATAGTCGTACGGCCGTAGGGAAGTGGTTAAGCAGTTAAAGGAATTTTTCATTTTTTTATTTTTATTTAAGCATCATTAAAATCACTGCTCTTGATTCAGGAGCAGTGATTTTAATGATGCTTAAATTTAAAAAAAAAGAAAAAATTACTTTAAAAAATTTACCTGCTGGGTGTCTATAGTATGTCTGTGAAAACGTCTTTAAGAACCCGGGTCTTGCCCGAGGGAACATGTATCAATGGAAAAAAAGTTTTAAAAACGGTCATTTTTTTCAAGAGTTCTGAAAAAAACAACCGTTTTTAAAACTTTTTTCCCATTGATACACGTTCCCTCGGGCAAGACCCGGGTTCTCAAAGACGTTTTACGACAATAACTTGCATATTAGGCTTTAAAATGAGCACTTTTGAATTAGAATGTTCGAGTCCCATAGAGGTCAATGGGGTTCTAAATGTTCAAGCGAACGTTCGGTCCGTTCGAAGGTTCTGGTGCGAACCGAACGGGGGGGTGTTCGGCTCATCAGAATTCACACAAGAAAAATTTAAATGGATGTAATCTCACTCTACATCATATTAAGTGCATGGGGTACTGATGAAGACCATCAATTTTTTGTAGTCAATATATAAATCTTGGGGTATTATTTTACAGGTACTAAGCAAGAGTGTCATTTGAATATTTACCAAAAAAGCGGTTATTGTTCTTTTTTTAGTACAAACTAATGCTGCATACACACGATAGGTTAGTCTGAGGCCGCGTACACACGAGGGGATATGTCCGCTGAAAACGGTCCGATGGACCGTTTCAGCAGACATCTCCGCTCGTGTGTATGGGCTAGCGGACAGATTTCTCCACCCGACAGATTTCAAAGCATGCTTTGAAATCTATCCGGTGGGAATCTGTCCGCCCGACATGTCTGCTGGTTAGTACACTTACCAGCAGACATGTCGGCCCCCACCGCCGCCGCGCCGCTGCCGAATGGATTCGGCGCATGCGCGGAAGTGTTTTACTTCCTGGTGCGGTGACGTGGCGGTGACGCGGCGGCGTCAACGTCACCGCCGCGTCACCACTACGTCACCGCGCCGTCCGGCGGCGGGGAATTTGATCCGATGGTGTGTACACGCCATCGGATCAAACTCCCGATCGGACATATCCGATGGAAATGGTCCGCGGACCGTTTTCATCGGATATATCCGATCGTGTGTACGCCGCCTGATGAAAACGGTCTGATGAACCGTTTTCATCAGACTAAACCGATCATGTGTGGGCCCCATCGGTTATTTATCCATTGGTTAAAAAAATACGAACTTGATTTAAAATTATCTAATGGATAAAAAACCTATAGAAAAAAACGATCGTCTGTGGGTACGTCCATCGGTTAAAAATCCATGCATGCTCAGAATCAATTTGACGCATGCTTGGAAGCATTAAACTTAATTTTTTTCAGCACGTCGTTGTGTTTACGTCGTTTTTTTTAACTGATAGTGTGTAGGCACGACTGACCATCAGTCAGCTTCATCGGATAACTGATGGAAAAATCCATCAGACCGTTTTCATCAGACTAACCTATCGTGTGTACAGGGCATAAGAAGAAAAATATATATAATACCACTATATACCCCTTTTTGAAGGGAAGAGCAAGTCCAAAATGTAGGATATTTCTTCCTGTCTTTCCTGACATTCTATTAGTGGTCGGTAGTGGGCACTCCTTGGGACACTGGCTCCCATAAAGCCCACACCAAATCTAGCATCAATATATGCTTGTTATATGGAGAACACTGGTGGTTTTTATGTGCACAGTGGCCATTGACTGGTTAATCCATCAGCAAGTTGGTGATACTTTCCAGCAAACAAAGGTGCACAAGAGATAGAGTTTGCCTTGACCGTTTAATCCATATCTAGTGTCCTTCTGTTTGCCAAAAGGCAGAAAAGCAGCTGCAGTAGTAAATCCCTACTGATGATTTAATCTGAATGAAGTAGGAGATGGAGTGTATTGCTAGCTCTGGGTTTTCAGTGGCTGTAACCTCAAATGTCCTGAAAAGAACCCAGAATGGAAGAAACACAGCTAGCAGAAGTCTATACACTTCAGGGCTGTAGCTAGGTCAGTGGTGGTGAGTCACCAAAAAGTGCAAGGCTGTTTTTTGGGCCCCTTCCCTATTCCACGTCTGGGCATATATTAATCCCCTTTCTCTGTTCCTCAAGAATAGATAGAAATGTGCAGTGTCCCGGTGTAGTGTAAATTGGTCCCTAAGACACAGAGGGCCCTTGTGTAGCTATGCAATCTACAGTATATTGTATGTTTGCCCCCCAAGTAGAGCAGTATTTATGGATCCTTAATATTCGCTGTTGTCTTTCTGATTCTCCTCCTGGACAATCAGGAAGTGGGTTGGCCAGGGAGTCATGGGATTGCTGCCTTCCCTTCCATCTCGAGGTGGGGTGACATTGTCCCCCCCCCCCCCCCGCAAAAAAAAAAATTGCGCACCAGCCGCCATTGACTTTATGTAACAAAAAACGTGTCAGATCCTGCTGGCTTGTGCACATTTTTTGACCATTTTGCCAAGGCATCCCTGAAGAACCCAGAAGACCACACCTGATGCCTAGGCACTGTGGACTTTGACAAAGTGCATGCGCGTCAAACATGTAAGTCACCGCAACAGAACAATGGACACTTACACAACTGACTTCAGGACACCTTTCTCCTTCATCTCTAGCACAGCAGTGATGTTACAGAAGGGGCATAGACGAGCTGAGAATATCAAACCTGCTCGGTTTGGTTGTTCCCTCTGGGGCCAGTTACAATACATAGGTTGCCTTTCTATCCATCCTGCTGACCACCATCTAGCCATGGCATCCACCTGGAGCTGGCAGGTTATGCCAGCAGCCAGTACGCTCCCCCTCGGGGAACTGAATCTTCTCCCATCCATTTCCTTGTATGGTTATTGATGTTCAAACCATCTTCAGGCAAGCCTCTCGGATGATTGTTTCCGCCTTATCCACTCTGAAGTCACTGGTAATGTTAATTTTAATCTTTGATTGTTCAATATTTTTTTTACTTCATGGAATAAATAGCACTGTTTATGCATACAGTACTACGCTGGAATTAATTTGACCATTCTTTCTTTTCATATGACGTCCAGCATGATAACAGCCTCTACAATCGCTGCGATCGATGATGCGGTGTGTCAGTCTGACACACCACTACACCGATCTTGGTAAAGGGCCTCTGAAGGAGGCCCTTTACTATGTGATCAGCCGTTTCCAATCACGGCTGATCTCAATAAAACAAAAAGATCCATTGATCGGCTTTTCCTCAATTGCGTCTGACAGACGCGAGTTGAGGAGAGCCAATCGCTGCTCTCCTGACAGGGGGGGTCTGTGCTGATTGTTTATCAGTGCAGCCCCCCCTCGGATCCCCCCTGGGACCACCAGTATGCCGCCCAGGACCACCAGGATGGCCATCCACACTGGACCACAGGGTATGCCCCCCTAGACCACCAGGAAATGCAAATCTGTGCCCAGACAGCTGCCAATCAATGTCCAGGCAGCTTCCAATCAGTGCCCACTCACATTGCTTACCACTACCAGCGCCACCAGGGATGCCTATCACTGCTTATCAGTGCCACGTATCAGTGCCCAGCAGTGCCACCCATAAGTACCTATCTTTGCAGCCTTTCAGTGCCCACCAGTGCCACCCATGAGTGCCCATCATTGCCGCCTATCAATGCTCTTCAGTGCTGCATATCAGTGCCCATCATCGGTGCCCTTCAGTGGCCACTTATTTGTGCCACCTCATCAGTGCTGCCTTATCAGTGCCCATCAGTGAAGGAGAAAACGTACGTATTTCCAAAAAAAATTAACAGAAGCAAAACTTAAATTTTTTTCAAAATTTTCAGTCTTTTTTTATTTGTTTAGAAAAAAATAAAAACCACAGAGGTGATCAAATACCACCAAGAGAAAGATCTATTTGTGGGGAAAAAAATTATAAAAATGTAATTTGGGTACAGTGTAGCATGACAGCGCAATTGACAGCGCAGAAAGCTGAAAATAGGCTTTGGCAGGAAGGGGGGTAAGTGCCTGGTATTGAAGTGGTTAAACTTGCATATTGCTTAACATGAACTAATATTTCTGATGATAGGTCCACTTTAAGGCAGCGGTCCATTAGCTATCATTTTGAGAAGGATGTCAGCAAAAGGCTTAGCCACATCACTCTGCTACACGTTTTATAGTTTACAATAGTCCAAGCTGCTGTAGTAATCATTCCACTGGGCTTTGTTGAGTTGTAGTCTTTTACAACTGCTGTAGTTTCATACAGGATGCTGCTTCCTCTTTAATTTAAAAAAACAAAAAGAAAAATATTCTTTTACAAAATCAGACGCACCTGGAAAGTTACTTCACCATCCTTCATGGTTTCACGTTTCCTGTTTAATGTTACATATTATGCGGTTGGAGTATTTTTTTTATATATTTTTTTTTTTTATAATTTGTGGTCGCTTCTGAGATTGCCTTTCGCTGCTGCTACACGGATAAGCTTTGCTTAACACAAAGGAAGTAATCTTTCTAAAATTGCTGACCAGATCATTAAATGGGTAGCCAGATTTCACAAGCTGGGCGCTGCAAGGAGACGTGCGTTTAAAGGCTTGGAGGCGAGCCGCGGCTCAACACAGCAAAATCATGATAATTGGAGGTTTAATGAGGCTGTGGATCATGATTTAGGCTCCTAAACAGTTATAAATGTTTTTTTTCTTTTTTTTTATGTTTATGTAGAAGTATGCACTCATTGCAACCTCTGCTGGAAGAGCACATACTATAATACGTACAGTATGTTTTTGTCTTACTATAGAGGGAGCGATAAAAAGGAGCATCTGAAATAAAGTTGTGTGCTAAGGATGGACTAATATTTCTCCATGAAAGTTAATAGGGGAGATACAGTAGCTGTCTAATTACTGTATGTGACGGAATGGCCCGTGGGACCCAGACGCTCTTGAAAAGTATGAGATACTCCTGTTTCAGCTTCACCGGTGACTCTTATGTCTAAAATTATCCTATGTAATCCTATGAAATTATATCTTGGATTGCTTTAACATGGGTCTGTAATTCACAATGTAATCCAGGATGTCTGTAAGAACTATTTACAGGTTGTTGATTCTGAACTGATCAGGTTAATTGAAAGAGTGACTTATTCAATGTGGGAACACAGACTGTTAGGTGTTAATGTCGTCTGCTACTGTGATGTAAATGAATCTTACTATGGCTTCTAAGAACCTTTCATTGTGTTGTGCCAATTGACACTGTATTGTGTGAAGTTCTATTGACGATAAATGTGTATTGTGAGTTAACAGACAGTCTAAAAGGTCAGATGTCTGACTTATCAGCTGTAGTTAAAGCGGAGCTCCACCCGCATTTTTTTTTTTCAAAGTCGGCAGCTACTAACAGTGTAGCTGCTGACTTTGAATAAGGACACTTACCTGTCCTAGGCGCCCGCGCTGACGTCCCCCGCCGATGCCGATCCTCGATCCCGGCACCGCCATCCACAGTCAGGGAAACAGGCAGTGAAGCCGTGCGGCTTCACTGCCCGTTTCCTACTGCGCATGTGCGAGCAGCGCAGCGCTTTGTGAATGGTCCGGCTGCTTTCTGGGATACACACAGTTCCCAGAATGCAGTGCGGCCCATTCACAAGAAGACACCTAAAAGAGGAGGAGGAAGAAAACCACACCGCGGATCATGAGGGCAGATTCGGGACTTCCGCATAGCAACAGCCTATTTAGGGTGAGTATTTTTTTTTTTTTTTTCCATTTAATTTTTTTTTATTTTTTTTTAGATTTTTGAAAAAAAAAAATCAGGGTCTACTAAAGGAATGTGTATTGTATAGCAGGTAAGAGGAGTCGGGATGTCTAGCTTGAAGGGTCATATCTCGGAGTCACCTTGTCTGGGTAAATGATTAGTTAATTAGCTCATGTAAATAAGTCTACTCAAAAAGATGTGTATTGGGCTCATTGTGTCATGTTGTGGGTGGAGTTGAGTCATTGTTTATTGTGGTTACTAACTGTATATAAAAGCCTGATTTTCTCATTAAAGAGTCTATTCGTTTTGAACCTCAAACAGAGCTGTGTCTCGTTTCTGGGGGAATCCGTATGGGTCGTGTTCACCAGATTGAATGAATGAATGAATGAATGAAAACTTATATAGCGCGGCACATGCGAACTGAATCGCCTCTGGGCGCTTGTTGTTCCTGTCTCCTTTGATATCAAAAGAGATGAGTCTTGACCTTTTTCCTGAATGCTAGGTGGTTCTCCTCCAACCGAATGCTGGTTGGTAAAGCATTCCATAGTCTGGGACCTTGAATCTTCTTTCTCCTTTGGTCTTGTAGTTGGCTTTCGGAACCTGGAGCAGGTTTTGATTGGTGGATCGCAAAATGCGATTGGGATTATGAGCTTTTATTTTCTCGCATAAGTAAAGGGGGGCATTCCCATGAATACATCTATGCATAAGACAGAGAGCTTTGAAAGCAATTCTGTCTTTAACTGGTAACCAGTGAAGGGATCTCAGTGAAGGTGAGATGGATTCCCATGGTTTTTTCCCAGTCACAAGTCTGGCGGCCGTATTCTGAACGACTTGCAGACGAGCGATTTGGTACTTGGGGAGTCCAAGGTAAAGGGCATTTGCATAATCCAGCCTGGAGTTGACAATTGCTCCCACCACGACCGCTAAATCTTCTTTGGGGATGAACGGAGTAAGTCTGCGTAGTAGGCGCAGCAGATGGTGAGATCCGCTGACTACTGACCCTATTTGTGCGTCCATTGTCATAAAGGAGTCAAAAATGACCCCAAGACTTTTGACTTTGGCGCTAGGGGTGATAATTTTGCCCAGAATAGGCGGGGGTGTCCATGCTGTTGAAGGTTGATTCCTGCGCTTGGCGTGAAACAGGAGGAGTTCTGTTTTCGCTCCGTTGAGTTTAAGATAACTCTTTGTCATCCAGTCCTCTATCAAAGAGAGGCATGTCTCTAGATTGAGGTGGTGATCCTTTCTGTTGCAGATGCGGAAATACAGTTGCGTGTCGTCTGCATATGAGTGATAGAGCAGTTTTTGGCTGCTGATAATCTCAAAAAGAGGACGAAGGTAGATGTTAAACAGCACCGGTGACAGAGGCGATCCTTGAGGGACTCTGCATGTTACTGTGCGTTTCTCAGATGTGAAGTGTCCTAACTTCACTGTTTGCGATCGGTTTTCCAGAAAAGAGGAGAACCAAGATAAATCGCCTTCTGCGACTCTGGCTACTTCAGCAAGCCGAGTCAGTAACAGTTTGTGGTCTACAGTGTCGAAAGCTGCGCTTAGGTCCAACAGAACCAGAAGACAAGATTCTCCTTCCTCTGCGGCCTCGAGAACATCGTCCCATATTTTGAGCAATGCGGTTTCAGTCCCGTGTCCGGGACGGAACCCTGATTGCAATGGGTCAAGTAGGTTGTGGGTATCTAGATGCTGTTGCAGCTGTTGTACCACTACTTTTTCCATTACCTTTGAGAGTACATTGAGGCTTGTTATGGGACGGCGGTGGAGTGGGTCCTTGGGGTCCAGGGAGGGTTTCTTCAGGATGGGTTGGATTATACCCTCTTTCAACTGTGAGGGTACTATGCCCTCCAAAAAAGACTGGTTGATAAGCTGCGTGATGGGAGGAGCCAGGATGTAGGCGCATTCCTTCAGCAGTTTTGTGGGGATAATGTCATTTGCCGATGTGCTATTAAGCAGAGTACAAATGACATTCTTAGTGGTCTCGATACAGATGGGTTCCAGGGTGAACTTACCTGATATAGGAGAGTTACTATGGGTGTTGTGTGAGAGGCTCACGGATTGCCTCGATTTTTATTAATGAAGCAATCCGATAGTTCATTGCAAAATTCTTGTGTGTCTTCATTGGGGGCATCAATACATCCTGGATTCATGGTCTGAGTGACCAGCTTGAAGAGTTCGCGGGGGCGGTTTAGGGCACCGTTGATAGCCTCAGAAAAATAATTTTTCTTGGCTTGGAAAATTTCTTTGTGGTATTTTCTTGTCGCCGCCTTGTAGATGGATAGGTTTAGTTCTGAAGAACTTCTTTTCCAGGCCGATTCGGCCCTTCTGCGTTCTTGCTTCAGTAACGACAGCTGGTTGTTAAACCAGCTGCGGTTGTTTTTCCGGATGTGGGTTTTACGTTTCGGCGCTACCAAGTCGGCTGACTGTAGCATGGCCGAATTTATGGCATCCAGTATTTCAGCCGCCGTTTGATGCGGCTGAGTTGTTTCTATTTTTTTCCTTAAAGTGGTTTTGAAGAGTTCCGAGTGGAGCTTCTTCTGACATCTAGTCCAGTGTGTTTTTGTTGCGGGGGGGATTGTGGAAATAATGAATTTAATTGCATGGTGGTCTGTCCATGGCAACTTTTCATTTTCCAAATTTTTTATTTCCAGCTCTTGTCTGAAGATAAGATCAAGTGTGTGACCTGAAGCATGTGTGGGCCCACATACTAGTTGCTGTAACCCTAAATCTTCCAGGTGGTCAATACAGGCATCGGCAACGGTGTCTTGTGGGGAATTGGCCCAGAGGTTGAAATCCCCTAGCAGCAAAAGGTGTTTGCTGTTGAGGGTGTAAGTGGAGAAGAAATCCGTCCATGATGATAGCAGCTGCGATTTTGGGCCCGGTGGCCTATAGCAGAGCAGAATGTGGACGGTCTCCTTTGAATTTGTCTGTAGTTGCAGAGTAAGGGTTTCCATGAATGGAAGAGGGTTTTGAAGGACTGGTTTAGTGATCTCAAGGTGAGTCTTGTGGATCACTGCCAGGCCTCCTCCTCTTTGCCCTATTCTGTTTTCCGTTATAATACGGTAGTTTTCTGGCACCAGTTCTCCTAGAATGGTGTTACAGTCGGCTGTGAGCCAGCTCTCTGTAATGAAGAGGCAATCTAGATCGTGTTGTAGAATGAAATCATGAATTTCAAGTCGGTGTTTTACTGCCGATCTTGTGTTGATCAAAGCACATGAAATGTGCTTAAGCTGGGGTAAATGGCTAAAAAAGATTGTGGTGTGTCGATAGCTGTCTTAAGTTTCGGAATGGAATATCTTAAACGGCTTTAACCCCTGTCCCATTTGGGGTTCCGTTACACTGTATATACTCGAGTATAAGCCAAGGGACCTAATTTCACCACAAAAACAAAACAAAAACGTATTGACTCGAGTATAAGCCGAGGGTGAGAATGCAGCAGCCACTGTAAGAGGAAAAGAGGGTCAACAGCCCATTTGCACGCCTCACTATGCCCGTTGCAACCACACTGTGCCCGTTGCAACCCCATTGTCACTGTGCCCATCCTCACTGTGCCCATTGTGACTGTGCTCGTCATCACTGTGCCCGTCATCGCTGTGCCCATCATCACTGTACCTGAAATTGAGAGGCTGCTGGTATCCATTCAATGTTTAAAACTTGCGGTCTCCTCCTGGTCCCTTCCATGATAGGCAGCTGACACAGTTCCACCTATCACAGACGTTCTCTCATCCTCGGTCTCAGTTTGCCAGCAGACACTGTGTTCAGTGTTCCGCCAATCACAGATGTCCGAGGATGACAAGGTTTCCTTGATTGGCAGAATTAGGGAGGCATATTCAGCCCAAAAAAAATGGCTGAAAATCTCAGCTTATACTCGAGTATATACATTAAATCATGGCACAGTGGTCCTGTAAGACTGTTCTCCGCAGAACATCCAGAATTGGGAATCCACGTATATACAGTATAATGAGAGAAGCTCTATGAATCCAAAATAATAAGATAACATTGGTTTATAACAGGATAACATAAAACAGCCAACCTGTTTTAGGAGTGCCTAACAAACCCCTGTGGGCTGAACTAAAAAAATCGGACAGATTTTTCCACCCACCATATACAGTGCGAATGGATGAATCTCTCATTGTACCTATTCTATCCTGGCATTTCCCTATGTCCCCCCCACTTCACCTCTTCCTTTTTTTCCTTCTTTCTTGCACCCCCTTCTCATTTCCCCTCCTTTGATATGTGGCACTGATATACAGCACTGATGAGCAAGCACTGAAAGGCAGCACTGGCTGGCATCACTAATGAGCACAGATTGGCATCATTGCTAGGGCTGCACTGATGATCAGTGCCCTGATTACCTGTTTAGGTCGCTCCTGCTGATCAGCTGTCATCTCTTCATACTCTGTCAGCGCGAGGAGAGGCGATTACCGGCACCTCCGCATTTACATGTGATCGGCTGTGATGGGACACAGCTGATCACATCACGTCATCGGCTCTTTACCATGATTGGGATCGGGCGTGTGAAAGCAGTGAGACTGGGGCGACATCATATGACAACGTCCCAGGATTAGAGGGAATTCTGCCGCTCTTTCTGCCAGCACTTCTATCCCCCCCACACTGGATCGAGATTGGGCTCAGGTAAGTATTTGGAAGGGGGGGGGGTTCAAAAAGGAGCTACAATTAAAAAATGTTTTTAATCTTTTTACCTTAACCACTTGCAGACCAGCCGCCGTCATTATACTGTAGGTGTATGTCAGCTGCTTTAAGAGCAATAGGGGGCCAGCACGTGGCCGGCCGTCTCGACATCTGCTGGCCACCTGTCAGTACATCCCACCCCCCCATTAGAAAGACCTCCCTAGGGAACACTTAACCTCTTCCCTGCCAGTGTAATTTATACAGAAATCAGTGGCTAATTTTAGCTCTGATCGCTGTATAAATGTCACTGGTTCCAAAAAAAGTGTCAAAAATGTCCGTTCTGTCCGCCGCAATGTTGAAGTCCCTCTAAAAATCACAGATTGCCGCCATTACTAGTAAAAAATAAAAGTAAAAAGCCATAAATCTATCCCCTTTTTTGTAGAGGATATAACTTTTGCATGCAAACCCATCTATATACGCTTTTTTTTTTTTTTTTTTTACCAAAAATATGTAGAAGAGTACATATTGGCCTAAACTGATCAAGACATTTTTTTTCCGATAGTTATTATAGTAAAAAGTAAATATAGTTTGTTTTTTTCCAAAATAAAAACCACAGAGGTGATCAAATAGCACCAAAAGAAAGCTCTATTTGTGGGGAAAAAAGGATGTAAATTTTGTTTGGGTACGGCGTTGACCACGCAATTGTCAGTTAAATCGAAACAGTGCTCTATCGCAAAAATGGCCTGGTCATTTAGGGGTCCTTAAGTGGTTAATGGAGATAAAAAAAAACTTTTACCTTTACAATCACCTTAATTGAAAGACAAGGCATTTTAAATATTGTTCAATTTCATCCTCATCTCTTATTTTTTACTAGTCCTGGATTAGGTACTTTTTATAGGTAGGGATTACCATATAGGTAACTGATTTTAATAGATGAGAAAAAAAAGGTTGGTCTGCAAATGTATATCTGTTTTGGGGGAGGATGTTTCCTCTAATTAAGAGAGACAAAGGACTGTATTTGTCTCTTATCTAATATTTAGGATATAGTGATTGAAAATAGAAAAACTATTATGTACTGTACTTAAATTCTTATGGCTGTACATATAGTAAGCCCTGTGTATGTTATGTATAGTGAGTATGATGTATAGCAATTCCACATTGCTGTATATCTCTTAAAGTGGTTGTAAAGGAAAAAAATGTTTTCCCTAAATAGCTTCCTTTACCTTAGTGCAGTCCTCTGACACTTACCTCATCCTTCAATTTTGCTTTTAAATATCCTTATTTCTTCTGAGAAATCCTCACTTCCGGTTCTTCTGTCTGTAACTCACCACTGTAATGCAAGGCTTTCTTCCTGGTGTGGAGAAAGCCTCTTGAGAGGGCGAGCAGGAGTGTCAGGACGCCCACTAACACACAGCTCCTTTCTCTATCTGCAAAGTAGAGAGGGTCTTGACTATCCTGCTCGCCCCCTCCCCCTCAAGAGGCTTTATCCACACCAGGGAGAAAGCCTCGTCTTACGGTGGTGAGTTACAGACAGAAGAACAGGAAGTGAGGATTTCTCAGAAGAAATAAGGACATTTAAAGGCAAAATTGAAGGGTGAGGTAAGTGAAGGAGGACTGCACTAAGGTAAAGGAAGCTATTATGGGGGGGAAAAAATTCCTTTACAACCCCTTTAAGTCTTCAAAGTTTTCAATTAATTATTGTATATACAGTTGAGCTCATAAGTTTACATACCCTGGCAGAATTTATGATTTCTTGGCCATTTCTCAGAGAATATGAATGATAACATAAAAACTTTTCTTCCACCCATGGTTAGTGTTTGGCTGAATCCATTTTTATCTATCAACTAACTGTGTTTACTCTTTTTGAATCATAATGACAACAAAAACTACACAAATGACCCTGATCAAAAGTTTACATACCCCAGATACCGTGTTTGTTGCCTTCTTTAACATCACTGACAGCTTGAAGTCCTGTGTGGTATTTGTGGATGAGACTCTTTATCTTCTTAGATGGTAAAGCTGCCCATTCCTCTTGGCAAAAAGCCTCCAGTTCCTGTAAATTCTTGGGTTGTCTTGCATGAGATCTCCCCAGAGTGGTTCAATGTTATTGAGGTCAGGAGACTGAGGTGGTCACTCCAGAACATTTACTTTATTCTGCTGTAGCCAATGACAGGCCGACTTGGCCTTGTGTTTTGGATCATTGTCATGTTGGAATGTCCAAGTACGTCCAATGTCCAGCTTCCTGGCTGATGAATGCAAATGTTCTTCCAGTATTTTATTGATAACACACTGCATTCATCTTGCCAACAATTTTGACCAAATTTCTTGTGCCTTTGTAGCTCACACATCCCCAAAACATCAGCGACCCACCTCCGTGTTTCACAGTAGGAATGGTGTACCTTTCATCATAGGCCTTATTGACTCCTCTCCAAATGTAGTGTTTATAGTTGTGGCCAAAAAGCTCAATTTGGTTAATCACTCCAAATTAGGGGTGCAACGGATCACTGCCAATCCGTGATCCGAACGGGTCACCCCCTTCGGATCGGATCACTATGCGGGCATAGAATTAGGAAAGGCCGTGGCCTAGCTCCGGAGCCGCGGCCATCTTGGTACACCCGGCGGCGTGTGTGCGCCCCGAGCGCGGGCTCCTCCTCTGTTGGTGTAAACAGAGGAGGAGCCCGCGCTCGAGGCGCACACACACGTCGCTAACGGGGTAACTGCAAGTACTATGGGGGTGACTGTGCTGTACTATGGGGCTCACTGTGCTGTACTAGGGGGGGTGACTGTGCTGTACTATGGGGGTCACTGTGCTGTACTAGGGGGGTCACTGTGCTGTACTGGGGGGAGTCACTGTGCTGTACTATGGGGGTCACTGTGCTGTACTATGGGGGTCACTGTGCCTGTACTAGGGGGGTCAATTTGCCTGTACTAGGGGGGTCACTGTGCCTGTATTAGGGGGGGTCACTGTGCCTGTACTAGGGGGGTTACTGTGCCTGTACTAGGGGGGTCAATTTGCCTGTACTAGGGGGGTCACTGTGCCTGTACTAGATTTTTTTTGCTGATCCGAAAATGATCCGATCCGTGAGTTATTTTGATCCGTTGCACCCCTACTCCAAAAGCAGCCCATCTTTCTTCAAGTGCCTCCTTATTGTGCATCTTGAAACAGCCACACCACATGTTTCCAGAGAGTTCTGTATTTCATCTGAAGTTATTTGTGGGTTTTTCTTTGCATCCTGAACAATTTTTCTGGCAGTTGTGGCTGAAAGCTTAGTTGGTCTACCTGACTTGGGTTAATTTCAACAGAACCCCTCATTTTCCACTTCTTGATTAGAGTTTAAACACTGCTGATTGGCATTCTCAATTCCTTGGATATCTTTTTCTATCCATTTCCTGTTTTATACAGTTCAACTACCTTTTCCCTCCGATCCTTTGACAATTCTTTTGCTTTCCCCATGACTCAGATTCCAGAAATGTCAGTGCAGCACTGGATGAAAGATGCAAGGGTCTGTCAGGAGTCCAGAAACTCATTGACCTTTTATACACACACACTAATTACAAGCAAACAGATCACAGGGGAGGATGGTTACCTTTAATAGCCATTCAAACCCCTTTGTGTCAACTTGTGTGCATGTTATCAGGCCAAAATCACCAGGGCATGTAAACTTTTGATCAGGGTCATTTGGATAGTTTATGTTGTCATTATGATTTAAAAAAGAGTAAACAAAGTTGATTGATAATAAATGGCTTCAGCCAAACACTGACCATGAGTGAAAGAAACGTTTTTTGTGTTATCATTCATTTTCTCTGACAAATGGCCAAAAATCACAAATTCTTCCTCACTATCTTTAGAACTAAGCATGGAAATGTGAAACATGTTAGGGGTGTTCCTTTGATGGTGTGCAAGATGTGCTGTCTTGTCAAATTTTGCCAGAGGAAGTGTGATACTAGTGTGCGGCCCATTGTTTGTCAAATAATGTGAAATTGTCACCTAACACTTGGCACAGGTACAGTGATCTTGGCTGCATTTGTACTTTTGTAAGTGTGTTTATATTCCCTGAGCAGTGGCAAGACCAAGAAATGCAACAGAGACTAATGTTAGCGAGCTACTCCATGGTTACTCCGGATAGAAAAAAATCATAAAACACAAAACCCCAAATTGTTGTATTTTCAGCAGATTAGGTGCCAATGAGATCCCTTATTTGCAGACTCAGGTCACTCAAAAAATAGAGTGGGGAAAGAACGTTGTGCAGTCAAGTCATGTGTCCTCATCTACCCTCAGAAAATGCTTGTTTCACAAAATGCACATCTGTAGCACGGCGTGGAAAATGAAATACAGTTGGCAAATGAAAAAATGTATTTATTCATTTGCATTTGACGAGAGTGATTTCAGACCATTTATGATGCTGCCTCTTCTACAGTCATGTTAATGTACCAAAAGGTTTCCTTATTTCCTACAGCCACCAATAGGACACATGCCTATCCTGGGAGAAATTCACTTGAAGCTGGAAAAGCTTTATCTGATTGGTGTTTGTGGGCCGATAACGACTGCTCTTATGGCCCATTCAGAAGTATATGATCTATTGTGCTGTGCTAACATGCTTTTGCTTTATAGTAGGGGTGTTCAAACTTTTTTCAGAGGGCCAGATTTGATGAAGTGAACATGCGTGAGGGCTGACCATTTTGCCTGACATTCTTTAAACCATTAAAATTCGGTCTAAGTGTGTTCGTCCAAGCACTAATACACTGCCCAACAAGGATTTTCTTGCCTTTGTGGCTGTGTGTGGTGAAGAGATGAGCTTGGGCATGTTATTTGTGTATATATATATATATATATGTATATATATACACACAGGGCTCAAAATTTCAAGTCCTGAGCTACTAGCCAGGTCTCAAGAGTTACTCGCCACCAGTTGCCCCACCTAATTCATACACTGCCCTGCGCCTAATAAGCACGCCCTCATAGATTATCTCATTGAATGACACTGTTAAATGTTTTATGCAGAATCAAGCTACAAAATTAAATATTACCATATTACAGGGCACTGGGGTCAGACCAGAGGGACAGGGCACTGGGGGTCAGACCAGAGGGACAGGGCACTGGGGGTCAGACCAGAGGGACAGGGCACTGGGGTCAGACCAGAGGGACATGGCACTAGAACTGGGTCTCTTCCCCATTCTCTTGCTGTCTCCTCTGCAACTCCCATCCATCCTCTCTCTCTCTCGTTCATCTCATCATCAGGAGCCTGTGTGTGCGGCTCCACACTTGCATGTCCCCACTTCTCCCTTTTATTCAGGCTGGCAGTGAGGAGAGGAGCTGCAGCACAGCGGGAGGGAGTACAATCCAGCGCTGAGATCCACACAACTGCACAGCCATTGACACCATAGCACAGCACACATTGAGACCAGTCTGTTAACAGTGCTCAGGCTGAACTGTTGGACAGTTACATAGAGCACAAGGAGAAGAAAACTGCACAAACTGGAAGGCTGCCTCTCTCATGTCAGGGCAACTTTCAGTGAGCGTTGCACCGGAGTGGTAATTTTCACAATCCTCCACCTCACGCATTACTTTCTGCTCTCCAGCTAAATTGGTCGGGGAGGGGGGGCAGGCTCACAGAGGTCATACTGTTAGGTCCCATGGCTTGATGAGGATTGTAAGGAGAGCACCTGTGTACTGCTCTGCCTGTGCGTGGCTCACCAGACTACTTTTCCCGAGCATTCACCTTTCCTCTTCGGCCGCCAACCTCATCGGGACTCTAAGGCCGCGTACACACGATCAGACATGTCCGATGGACCGTTTTCATCGGACCACGCTGAAGTGGTCTGTTGGTCTGATGTGCGTACACGCCATTGGACCAAAATCCCCTCGGACCAGAACGTGGTGACATAGAACACAACAACGTGATGAAAAAACGAAGTTCAATGCTTCCAAGCATGTGTCAACTTGATTCTGAGCATGCGCGAGTTTTTGGTCCGATGATTTTGTCTACTAACCATCGAACCTGTCCAACGGACAGATTTTCAAGCATGTTTTGAAACTTTGGTCTGCTGGAAAACATGTTCGATCGTGTGTACGTGGCCTTAGGCCCCATACACACGATCGGACATATCCGATGAAAACGGTCCGCGGACCATTTCCATCGGATATGTCCGATCGGGAGTTTGATCTGATGGCGTGTACACACCATCGGATCAAATTCCCCGCCGCCGGACGGCGCGGTGACGTGGCGGTGACGTTGACGCCGCCGCGTCACCGCACCAGGAAGTAAAACACTTCCGCGCATGCGCCGAATCCATTCGGCAGCGGCGGCGGTGGGGGACGACATGTCTGCTGGTAAGTGTACTAACCAGCAGACATGTCGGGCGGACAGATCCCCACCGGATAGATTTCAAAGCTTGCTTTGAAATCTGTCGGGTGGACAAATCTGTCCGCTAGCCCATACACACGAGCGGAGATGTCTGCTGAAACGGTCCATCGGACCGTTTTCAGCGGACATATCCCCTCGTGTGTACGCGGCCTTAGTGTAGGCACAGATTGGAGGGAGATTGGTCACTCGCCCCCAGCTTAAATCCACTCGCCAAATGCTAGTAGGCGAGTGGAAATTTTGAGGGCTGTGTATATATATATATATATATATATATCCACTTTAAGGATGAACTTGGGCGTTATTTGGATATACTGTACCGTATTTATTGGCGTGAAACACACCTTCACTTTATGAGGTAAGTTTCAGGAAAAAAAACGTACAAATTTAAATAAATAAATATGAAGAAAAATAGGGGTCAGTGCCCATCTGCAGCCTCACCATTGCCATGAATGCAGCCTCACCAATGCAATCAATGCAGCCTTACCGTTGGAATCAATGCAGCTTTATCATTGCCATGAAGGCAGCCTCACAATTGACATCAGCCTGATCGATTCCCATCTCCAGCACCGGGACGAGCGCCAACAGATTACATGCAAGAGAATTTCCTGTTTACTCACCGGCCTCTTTAATACAAAGTCCCGCCTCCTATGATAGACAGTTTTCTTATTTTCTTTTACTAGTATTGGCGGCGATCAGCGATTTGGCATTTATTCAGTGATCAGTTCTATAAAAATGCACCGATTACTGTAAAAATGTCACTGGCAGGAAAGGGGTTAAAACTAGGGCGCAATCAAGGGGTTAACTGTGTTCCCTATGTGTGTGTTCTAACTGTGGGAGGATGGGACTGACTAGGGAAATAGATTGTGTGTTCTTTTTGCAGCCTGCCACAGTATAACTGCGGTGGCTGGTCTGGAAAAGGTTAAATACCAATGGATAAAAAAAATAAAAATAAAAACTAGCTCTAAATACTTTGATAATTGTTCCACTTCACTTCCTGCTTCCCCCTTGTAGGCGAATTATGTCCATACTGTACTCCTATGAACTCCTGGGATATTTTCGTCAGCAATCTTTATTTTGTTGATATGAGGGGAGGAGAGCGGAGGGAAGCTAGAGGAGGGTGGGGAATAGCTGAAGGGGGAGCAGAGGGGAGATAGTAGAGAGCGAAGGGAAGCTGAAGGAGTCCAGGTGAGAGCTGGAGGGCGGAGACAGGCAAATCACATAGGGAGGCAAGGTGCGTCGCGTAAGCCTGGACTCTGGGGTGTGCTGCACTAACGTGCAAACCCACTGTGCACCGCAGAGAATGCCCCAGAAACCTCAGCTGCCCTTTGTTAAAATGGGCGCCATGACATTTATGGTTAGTGTATTTAGAAACTACTTTTTATACTTAAAAATAGCAGATTTAAAACAGTAAAGTGGATAAATCACATTTGCATTTTTTCTACAACTTTTAAAGTCTGATTGAAGTTCCTCTAGGAGATAAAAAAAAATCTTCTGCCTTTACAATCACTTTAAGCATCACAAATTTTGCTAAAGGCCCTATCAACATAAAATAAAAAGTCTATAAAGGGTTTCTAAGTTCTAAACCAACATTGTTGTCAGCCTGTTTAGTTTCTATTTTGTCATCACGTTTTATCGCTATAATAGCCCAGGCACTCAGCCGGCAATACAATGCCATTTATTGCTTAAGCACTAGACTTCCAGTTGACACTTGGAGAGAAGAGGTAATCCTCTCCTAAGGACCTTCCTTCCACCCTAATCTCCTAGAAGCACCTCTCTTCACTTCACACTCCAACATCACGTGAGGTCATGTTACATCACCCGATAACCCAAGCACGGAAGCCACCAAATCTATAATGACAGTGAAGAGCAGATACTGGACAGGGTTCATCAGGAAAGACGCTTTGAAAATTGCATTCCAAAGAGCCAGCAGAACCACAATACCAGATGACTTAAAGGAGAATTCCAGCCAAAGCTCATTTGGCTGGGCTTCTCCTACAGATCATAGGAGTGCAGTTTGTTTTGCGCTCCTGTGACCAGTTTTCAGCAAAGAGCGGACTGAAATCTGCTGACGTCACCAATGTCAGTCCGACAATGGGAGTCTGGATCTGCCAGGTGCCTGGACTGATTACCGCCTCAGTCTCTCAGTGAGCCATAGAGGCTGAGACAGCCCATGTATTGTGTTGGGATTTTATGTGATACAGGATCCGCTACAATCCCCCCTTTCACCGCACAGCCAGGTGTGCAGCTCAACACATCAAATTTTTCCAAACTGTACTATTTTTATTTGTTTTTCCCCGATGATTTGTTGCAGTCCATGGTGGACCAAACAAATCTCAATTCAGAGCAATTTATTGCTGCCAACCCCAATTTGTCCTACGCCCGTATGTTTACTTGGCGCCGTCTCACACTAGAGGAATTAAAAAAAAATTTGGGCCTTGCTTTTAATATAGGGCTTTCAAAGAAAAACAAATTGCATTCCTACTGGTCCACCCTCCCCATCTACCACATGCCCATATTTTCTGCTGTCATGTCCAGAACACGGTTCGACATGATAATGCACTGTCTACATTTCAACGACAATTTGCAGTGCCCTCCCCAAGATCACTCCAACAATAACAAATTATACAAGCTTCGCCCCCTAATAAATTCTTCTACCAAACTATTTTCTGAACTATTTATCCCCGACCAAAATATTTGTGTAGACAAAACCCTTATCCACTTTACTGGCCGGCTGCATTTCAAGCAGTCATCTCAAGTAAAAGAGCCAGGTACGGGGTAAAAATGAATAAATTGTGCGATCGAGCCACTGGATATGTGCACGCATTTCGTATTTACGAAGGCAAAGATTCCCAGCTCCAGCCCCGATTGCCCCACATATATAGGAACCAGTGGTAAAATTGTCTGGGACCTTGCATAACCCTTGTTCAAAAAAGGCTACCACTTACAGTTGTATTCAAAATTATTCAACCCCCCAATGCTGTAAAGGGTTTTAGGGAATTTAGTGTACATTTGTAATTGTATTCAGAATTAAATCCTACAAGGACTTCTTAAAGAACCATATGCAACTAAAATGACATCAATTCGTTTTGTAATACAGTAGTAAATGTTTATTTTGTGAATTCTTCATTTACACAATTATTCAACCCCTTAAAGACTACCTCTCTGAAGAACAGAGGTTCATTGAAGTGTTTTTAATCAGGTATTGAAAACACCTGTGGATGTCAGGGAGCAGCAATAAAGCCTAATAAGCACCAATTAGGCAGCTTTAAAATGACTGTGATACTCAGCTCCTTCTAGACATTTACTGGTGTGGTTACAAACATGGGAAGTCAAGAGAATGGTCCAGGAAGACAAGAGAAGAGGTGATTACTCTTCACAGGAAAGGCAATGGCTATAAGAAGATTGCAAAGATGTTAAACATACCAAGAGACACCATAGGAAGCATCATTCGCAAATTCAAGGCAAAGGGCACTGTTGAAACGCTACCTGGTCGTGGCAGAAAGAAGATGCTGACTTTGACTGCTGTGCGCTACCTGAAGCGTAGAATGGAGAAAAGTCCCCGTGTGACTGCTGAGGAACTGAGAAAAGATTTGTCAGATGTGGGTACTGAAGTTTCTGCTCAGACAATATGGCGCACACTGCGTAATGAAGGCCTCCATGCCAGAACTCCCAGGCGCACCCCCTTGCTGTCTCCAAAGAATAAGAAGAGTCGACTGCAGTATGCCAAAAGTCATGTGGACAAACCACAGAAGTTTTGGGATTGTGTTCTGTGGACTGATGAAACAAAATTAGAACTGTTTGGGCCCATGGATCAACACTATGTTTGGAGGAGGAAGAACAAGGCCTATGAAGAAAAGAACACCTTGCCTACTGTGAAGCATGGCGGGGGGTCAATCATGCTTTGGGGCGGTTTTGCTTCTGCAGGTACAGGGAAGCTTCAGCGTGTGCAAGGTACCATGAATTCTCTTCAGTACCAGGAGATATTGGATGACAATGTGATGCAGTCCGTCACAAACCTGAGGCTTGGGAGACGTTGGACCTTTCAACAGGACAATGATCCCAAGCATACAAGTCCACTAGAGCAGGGATATGCAATTAGCGGACCTCCAGCTGTTGCCAAACTACAAGTCCCATGAGGCATAGCGAGACTCTGACAGCATCAAGCATGACACCTAGAGGCAGAGGCATGATGGGACTTGTAGTTTGGCAACAGCTGGAGGTCCGCTAATTGCATTTCCCTGCACTAGAGCATGGTTGCAGATTAAAGGCTGGAACATTTTAAAGTGGCCATCGCAGTCACCAGATTTAAACCTGATTGAGAACCTCTGGTGGGACTTAAAGAAAGCAGTTGCAGTGCGCAAGCCTAAGAATGTGACTGAACTGGAGGCTTTTGCCCATGACGAATGGGCGAAGATACACGTAGATCGCTGCAAGACACTTGTGTCAAGCTATACTTCACGTTTAAAAGCTGTTATAACTGTAAAAGGATGTTGTACTAAGTACTAAGATTGAATGTCACTTGGGGGTTGAATAAAACTGATAATGATGTGAGCACAGAAAAGACATTTGTGGTTATTTCATTATAAATGTTACGTTATATTTGTCTGACCTACACGTGCCTCTTTGATTAAATTGTAAGCAGGATGACTGAATGATCAAAATCAATGTGAAGCTGGCCAAAACAATCAATTTCAGTGGGGGTTGAATAATTTTGAATACAACTGTATATGTAGATAATTACTACAGCAGCTTGCCCCTTTTCCGTCACCAGTATTGTGAACAAACTCTGGCCTGCGGTATCTTCCGAAAAAATAGGAGGGGTTCCCACAGAATTTGCTATCAAAACAGCTACAAAAGGGGGAAGCCGCATTCATGAGGAATGAGGAGGTGTTGGCCATGAAGTGGCGGGACAAAAAGGATGTTCACATGATGACTACAATCCACAATGACGACTTGGTGGAGGTTCAGAAAAGACATCGCCCCAGAGTGGATTTAAATGATCAGATGCTACAACCCTATTTATCAACCCAAAATACAAAATATTGGTATAAGAAAGAAGGGTTTTATCTGTTTCACATGGCCATGTACAATTCATTTGTCTGCTATCAAAAATCACCCCAAAACCAACCCACCACCTACCTCAAATATTATGAAGACATTGTCACTGCCCTGATTTATCAACAAGGACCCGCCCCAGGAAGCATTCGCTCTGATAGTGTCAGTCGACTTAATGAACAACATCTTCCCTACAACATTCCCGCCGCAGATACTGGAAGAAGACGCCAAAAGAAATGTTGTGTATGCTCAAGTAGAGGAGTTAGAAAAGAGACAAGTTATCATTGTCCCTCCCAACCTGGCCTGTGTATAGGTGAATGCTTCAGAATCTATCACAGAGTCATCAGATACTAGTTCCCCTTATTAGTAACAGACTGCCAATTCCCCCTTTCTAACACCTGTGCCTGCCTGCTACCATGTTTCTACCTCCCATGCAACTGACCCTGGCCTGTTTACCGACAATGTCTTTGCCTGCCGTTTTAACACGTTTCTGACTCTCGCATGCACCAACCTCAGCCTGTTTATCGACGATGCCTTTGCCTGCCGTTTTAACCACATTTCTGACTTCCACGTGTACCAACCTCGGCCTGTTAATCGACCATGTTTTTGCCTGCCACTTGGACTGATCTTTTGCCCTTCTACTTTAGTACACAGGGGTCTCACATATGTGAGGGGCTCCAGAATAGCATTCTGAGTACAGAAAATCAGTTTTTGGTTTTCTGTTTTCCCAGAACAGGGTATGGTTGCCCAGAGGCTCCAAAGAGATTTGGGTGGGCGAAGCCTCTACCCCTGTCCCTAAGCTTGATGGTCCTTCCTGCTGCCTGGACCAATACTTTGGCTGTGTTGACTATTTCTCTGCCTGCTGCCTCTACTGACTACGAACAGTATTTCTGCATGGACATCTCTGCCTGCTGCCTGGACCTGTGCTTTGGCTGTGCTGACAGTATCTCTGCCTTTCTATTCCTGCCTGCTGCCTGGACGATTGCTTTTGCTGTCACTGACCACATCCCTGCCTGCTGCCTGGACCTATGCTCTCCTCTGTGGACCACTGCACTACTAAAACCACAGGTAATCTTTTGTTATTTGGTATGTACCTGCTATGTGTTAGATATATGAAGGGCCTTCAAAAATGTGATCGGTAGTCAGAAAATTATAGGTGTAATTTTATCCTGCTAGAATGTTGGGCCTCTGTATATGGCCAGGCTGTGTAAAAGTCTCACACATGTGGTATCGCCATACTCAGGAGGAATAGCAGAATGTATTTTGGGGTGTCATTTTTGCTATGTACACGCAGTGTGTTGGAAATATCTTATAAATGGGCAACTTTGTGTTAAAAAAATTAGTTTTCATTTTTTTCCCACGTTTTCTGAACCCATCTGGAAAAAAATGAACCGTTCAAAAGACTCATTATGCCTCATAGATTATACGTTGGGGTGTTGGCTTTCCAAAATGGGGTCATTTTATAGGTGTTTCCACTGTCCTGGTGCTCCAGGGCCTTTCAAAATTGAGATAGGTCCATCATGAAATTATGGGCCAGATTCAGGTAGATGGGAGCATCTTTGCTCTGGAGTAACGTTTCTCATTTACGTTACTCTGGCGAAATTTTAGGAGCAAGTGCTGTTATTCATGGAGCACTTGCTCCTAAAGTTGCGGCAGCGTATCGTAAATGAGCCGGCGGAATTCAAATTGGGCGGGTACGGGGCGTGTATTATTTAAACTAAGCGCAATCCCGCGGCGAACGTACTGCGCATGCGTCAACTGTCAATGCATCCCAGTTCGCATGCTCCAAATTCTGTCAGTGAACGTCAAATCCCCATTCATGGACGTTTTACACAAGCGACGCGATTTTTTTTTCCCGACGCGATGACGACGGCTATACTTAACATAGGATACTCCACTAGGGGGCTGCTTTATCTTTACGCCGCCTATCGCTTACGGAAACGTCGGAAAGTCACTGCGTCGCACCCGAATACGCTCGTGAATTGCCGATTCCCGCTGATTAACATATTTTTTCAGCGTAAATCAGCGGGAACGCCCCTGGCGCCATTTTTTAATTAGTTGCGATGCGATGGCGAAATTCAATTACGCCGATCGCATCGGAACTCCAACCCGGCGTTTCTTGTTTTCTGGTTACAGAAAACAGAAACGCAGGCTTAAAGTGACAGTTAGGCTGGAGTATCACTGATACTCCAGCCTAACTCTACCTGAATCTGGCCCAATATGTGTAATTTTGCTCCTAAAATGCCTGGAGGTGCTACTTGGATGTTAGGCCTCTGTATGTGGCCAGGCTGTGCAAAAGTCTCACACATGTGGTATCGCCATACTCAGGAGGAGTAGCAGAATGTATTTTTGGGTGTAGTTGCAAATATGCATATGCTGTGTTCAAGAAATAACCTATCAATACAATAAGTTTACCCAAGAATTATGTGAAAAAATCTCCATGCATCTTACTAATACCTTGGACCGTCTACTTTCCAAAAAGGGGTCATTTGGGGGGTATTTGTACTTTCCTGGATTGTATTTGAATCAAGAAATGAGATAGGCCTTCAGTACATCAGGTGTAATCAGATGTGATAAATTTTTGGTGATTTTCACCCTAACTTGTAGACTCTAAAACTTTCTCACAGACTAAATTATATCCATTAATTTGGGTTATTTTTTTTACCAAAGATATGTAGCAGTATAAATTTTGGCCCAAATTTATGAAGAAAATTTACTTTTTTGAAAAATTTTAAAATAGAAACTAAAACAAGTGTGTTTTTTTTTTTCAAAATGTTTGAGTTTTTTCACTTATATCGCAAAAAATAAAAAACCCAGCGGTGATTAAATACCACCAAAAGAAAGCTCTATTTGTGAGAAAAAAAATTTGTTTGGATACAATGTAGTATGACTAAGTAATTGTCAATCAAAGCCTGAGAGCACTGAAAGCTGAAAATTGGTCTGGGCGGGAAGGTGTTTAAGTGTCCTGTATGGAAGTGGTTAATAGTTGTCCTGTGGATAGATTTTCCCACCTGAGCTGTGGATCTCCGCATCTCCTCCAGGGTTACCACGGGCCTCGTGGCTGATTCTCTAATTAATGCTCTCCTTGGCCAGCCTGTCAGTTTAGGTGGACGGCCATGTCTTGGTAGGTTTGCAGTTGTGCCATACTCTTTCCATTTTCGGATGATGGATTGAACAGTGCTCAGTGAGATGTTCAAAGCTTGGGATAATTTTTATAACCTAACCCTGCTTTAAGCTTCTTCCAAACTTTATCCCTGACCTGTCTGGTGTGTTCCTTGGCCTTCATGATGCTGTTTATTCACTAAGGTTCTCTAACAAAACTTTGAGGGCGTCACAGCTGTTTTTAGACCGAGATTAAAATTACACACAGATGGACTCTATTTACTAATTGTGTGACTTTGGCAGCCAATTGGTTCCATTAGATTTTTAGTTAAGAGTTTCAGCGTAAAGGGGACTGAATGTAAATGCAGACCACACTTCACATATTTAGTTGTAAAAATAAAAATTTGGACAATCATTTTACTTCCACTTTACAATTTTGTGCAACTTTGTTTTGGTCTATCACATAGAATACATTTACGTTTCTGGTTGTAACATGACAAAATGTGGAAACTTTTAAGGGTTATGACATTTTGTTTCAAGGCACTGTAGCTGATGCAAAGAGACTCAGGATACAGTGATCTGTGCCAATACTTCATACTGTAACTGTCTGGGGTTACCATCTTGGGTAACCACACCAGCTGTAGTGGGTAAGCATTATGCATTCACAGTGGTAACGTACAGAGGGTAATGGAAGTGTGGGACATGCCTCCGAGTGTGGAGGTAAGAGAAGGATGGACATGCAGGCACTGTGGGGAGAGTGGGGGGGGCAGTAGTTGGTGATGGTGAAAACAGGGTAGGAGACATTCAGGTTGGTAAGCTGTAAGCAGAGCTCCAAGTCTAGTGAAGTTCTAATAGTTTGTTTTACCAAGCTGGTCCAAATAAGTGATAACCTTCACTATAAGATGTGCCAGCTCTATTAACTCTCGAGTACATACAGTGCTGTGTTCCAGCAGGGATATGGGAACGTCCCTTCCTTCTCTCAGAACAAATAAGGGTCAGGCTTAGTGCTGCTCAGTCATTTGCAGCAGGATTTGTATTCTATAAACGAATACAAAGCTGCCTCTGAATGGGTGAGTCGGAGATTGTGACGTCATCCACCCACATCACCGATTCAGCCAGAGAATTTTTTTTTATTCATTCCTATAATACAAAGCTTGCTGTGAATGGCTGAGAAGCACCTATCTTGAGTTTTGTTCTGGAAATGAGATAGGAAGTTCCCATCTGGCTGCTAGAACACAGCACTGTATACTGTGTGTAGCTGGGGCTAGAGACCGTCAATACAACAGGCAAAGCAGCCGCATGAAGTAGTAAAAGGTAATTGCTTGTTAGGACCAGCTTGGTTCAAATTAACTATTTAAACTTCACAAAAACCTGTAAATCAACTGAACTTTGTCCTTAAAAAAAAAAAATCCAGCAGCTCCCAAATCTTTATTCTATAAAAAAAAAAAAGTCTACTTTAGAGTATGGTAGTGTCATGCAAGTAGGAACGGCAACAGAGGGCACACAGGCATCAAACTACCTATAAACAGGTGTCACCCAAGCATGCAAATAGGGGACATATGGCAGAGAAAGGGCAGAGTTTACAGTTGGCATCACAGAGTGTCCTTTTCCCAAAATGTCACAGACTGATCCTATACAGAATCAAAATGCTACTCTGTGGCCTTATCAAGGGTTTTAGGACAGATCGTGTTTCTAAAATTAATCCAGGTTAGAAAAAGCCCCAGAGTTAGAATCTATGTATACTACACTGCTATTCAACACTAAAAATGCACCATGCCGACTCCTAGCCTACCAGACCTATGCCAAACACTAGGCAGGGTACATAAGGGTCCATTTATATAAAGGTAGCATAGCTAATCATCATATAAATTAATGTTCTTAGGATATTTTGTCTTGAAAGTTCTTATGGCATTTTCCCTTTTGAATGACAATTGCGCAGTCATGCAACACTGTACCCAAAGTAAATTTTAATAATGTTCTTCCCACAAATAGAACTTTCTTTTGGTGCCATTTGTTTTGCAAAAAATAACCCCAGTGGTTATCAAACTAAAAAAAGACCAACATTTGTGAAAAAAAAAAAAAAAACTGATTGGCACTGGATAGGCAGCACTGATGAGGAACTTCGGACAGGCATTACAGAGTGGCATCTAAAGGGCACAGCAGGAATTACTGATGGGGCACCCCATAAAGGCGTTCTTTATGGGGTACAAGCTGGCAGCTGATGGGCAGTGATTGGGGCTGCACTGATGATCAATTTGCTGATCAGCGCAGATCTCCCATCCACGCCCCCCCCCCCCCCGACAGGGAGAGCCGCGATCGGCTCTTCCTGTCAGCACGAACCGAGAAAAAGTTGTTTACCGTCACTTCCTGGCTCATGCGATGATCAGCTGTGATTGGTCATACCACGATCAGAAATTCTATGTGTCACACTGAGACACAGCACCTCTGATCGCTGCATTGGCCGGCTTCATTATCCCAATCACATCATATAACATCCGGTCAGGATAACAGAACCACTTTGCCGACATCATATTGCTATATGGCGGGCAGCAAGTGCTTAATCACCTATTCTGGCACTTTTTGTGTACAAGTAAAAATCAGCAAATTCTTTCTAAAAAAAATTACTAAGACCCCCCCAATTTTTTTTTTTTAGCAGAGGCCCCTAGAGGCTAAAAAGATGGTCATTGCAACTTTTTATGTCACGCAGTAAAAAATAAGCAAAAAAAAAAAAAGAAGCTAAACCCGAAATGTATGATAGTAGTGAAATACGTGCTAAAATTACAACTAATATTGTGAAAAATCAGTATCAAATTAAGAATTATGATTACATATATGATCTCTGAGGCCCCTAAACGGCCAATAGAAACTTATATAGAATGTGCAATATGCCGTGCTCATGTGTTCACACCTAATTATTGGCAAATTAGTTAATAGGTGAAATAGCAGTCCATCCGATATCCCAAATATATAAGAGATTAATATATTAAAAAACAGTCCAGAGAAAATTGACCTAAGTCAATAGCACTATAACACAATCCAATATCTCAAAGAAGAAATAAACCAAAAAAGGGGGGTCCTCCCTGGAGAGTTTTCAGCCCAGCAGGAGTTGTCAGTATATTCACAAGGGTTCCTCCGGTGTATATAAAAAAAGAAAGAAACATACCATTGTGCAGCACTGAGATTCCAATATTAAATTGTAAGCTGGTAATAGATATACTCACATGACCCTTTCGATCAGAAAACGCTCAGTGTTTGCTGAGAAATCATTTCAAAATGTCACAGCCCTGTTGCGATCAAAGAACCGCTCAGTGTTTGCTGAGAACTCATATAGAATCCTCCACTGGTCTCCGCACGTTCGACTCCTCCCCACGCGTTGCGTCACCATCACGTGACTTAATCATGGGATATGACCGTGGAGCGCATACTGCGGGTCATTTATCTTCCGTAAACCGGAAGTGGGAGGAAAAACTGAGACTGATAGCATTTTACATCATTTGCGGCAAGAAAACAACAAAGGTGACAGTCATTGATGTCGCTATATGAAACTGTCAACCCAATTTTTTAATCACATATACATTAACAATATGAATTTTATGTAATATATAACCAAAACTAAAAAACTTTAAAATTCTAGACGTAGAAAAGAACTCTCTCTGTACCACCTCAGGTTAAATATGGTACTGCAGCTAATGTGTTTAGCAGAGGCCCCTAGAGGCTAAAAAGATGGTCATTGCAACTTTTTATGTCACGCAGTAAAAAATAAGCAAAAAAAAAAAAAAAAAAGCTAAACCCGAAATGGCTTTCTAGACCAGCGTTTCCCAACCAGTGTGCCGCGGCACACTGGTGTGCCGTGAGGAGTCCCCTGGTGTGCCATTGCAAAATGAGAGGCGCCTAGCAGCGGAGCCTTTTTTTTTTTAAACGAAGCGGCCCGTAGCCACTGTGCCCGTCCAAATGTAGCCACTGTGCCCGTCCAAATGTAGCCACTGTGCCCGTCCAAATGTAGCCACTGTGCCCGTCCAAATGTAGCCACTGTGCCCGTCCAAATGTAGCCACTGTGCCCGTCCAAACTGCAGTCACTGTGAGAATTACTTTTATACTGTATAGTCAATATAGGCACAGAGTTAATTTTTTTTAACATTTTCTAATGGTGGTGTGCCTCGTGATTTTTCATAAAAAAAGTGTGCCTTGGCACAAAAAAGGTTGAAAAACACTGTTCTAGACCATAAAGATGGCCAGGGACATTCTGTTCCTCGGTCAGCTCTACAACAGCCTGGTGGCAACACCTGATCAGATACTGGGCTCCCCTCCCACACAGAAAAGCCTGAAGAAGCACGGCGGGGGGTGTGGGCCTGTAAAAGCAATTCAGCGGAAAGGACTGCTTTTAGAAAAGCATTGCCAGCGGCTAATCAGCCGGTAGGACCGTTTTTAAATGAGCATCCCCAGCTGAAATAAATAAAATATTGGGGTTATGGCATACAGCTGCAGCCATATCCCCGGTATAACCGCGGCGAAACAATCACGCACGTGATTATGCGGCAAGTGGTTAATAAAAAGTAGACAATTGTAAGTACGCTCATCAACCAATCCTAAATCCAGTGACGTGAGGTCCAATGAACATACCGTATATACTCGAATATAAGCCAAGTTTTTCAGCACATTTTTTTGTGCTGAAAATGCCCCCCTCGGCTTATACTCAAGTCACCTTATCTCCTGGACTTTGGGGACCTGGTATCGGACGGCCGTAGGTCTCCTGAACTGCAAACTTGGCACTATTGCTGACAATAAGTTACTTGCACTACTTGTATTTCAAAAATAATATATTTAAAGTGGTTGAAAACCCCCGCAAAAAATCCTGTTCCTTTAAAAGCAAGATATACAGCATAGTGTTTGTGTTGTGCAATATGTCCCTTTCTATGCTGTAAAATACCTGGTTGATCCTGCCTGTTCTTTAGTGTGCTGACCACAGTAATCATAGAAGGGGAGAGGGCTGCCGATTTACGATACCGCGGTCAGGTCACATGCCTCCGTCATCCGGCAGTCTCTCCCCGCTGTCAGCTTGAGAGTGCGAGACATCTCCTCCCACCCTCCTGCTGCGACTGTTAAAAAAATAAAAATAAATCACCATTCACAAATCCTGGAATCCCCTCTGTTATAGGAAGATATGATGTGGTGTGTTTTTTAAAACTATGCAGTGAAATACCTTATTTCAGAGGGCTGCTGTGCAGTTATGTGACCTCCCAGCTGACGTCAGAGGGGAAGCTCAGCCCCTCCCACTCTGTAGTCCTCAGATCGGGTAGGGGGTGTGCAGGGCGGACCGCACAGTGGCGTGCTGAAATAAGGCATTTCTCAGATTTTTTTAAAAACACATACATTGCACAGTATATCTTCCTGTAACAGAGGGGATTTAAGATTAGTGACTTTACAAACACTTTAATGATGTATAAATGACAACAGTGCTCCATCAAATTGTCTCATATCTGCCTAGAGCGCAGCTTTATGAATGTTAAACTAGCAGCAAAATAGGTCGAACCATTTCAAATTGAAAACTTAAAAGCAATACAGAAAAACAAGGCGGGTTTCAGCAGCATTTAATAACAAACGTTAGCAATAGCTGCCTTTATACTCGCCCCTCTCTAACACACACACACGGACATATTCCTCTGCCATCCACAGTAGCCGTGTCTTTTATTCAAGCTGACAACTGTACATGTACAGACTGACCTCCCCGAAAAGGTATATTTTTTGGAAGGGGCTGTGCTGCACCCTTTGATAAAGAATCCTTAAACTGTTTTCTGCTCCTGCTAACCTTGGAGAGACATAAGTGAAAGCCAAGTAGTTATTTTCGAGCAGAACTCTTTTCAAAAGCGGCGCTGGAATCCGTTTCAAGCTCAGCCAGGGCCTCTCGTCTCTGCCAGCAAGAGGAGAGATTCTAAACACCACACAAGGTGACGGGCCGGAAGAGACGGCCACGCTCCTGTCAGGCGCGGGGGGCTGAGCAACAGAACGCGGGCGAAGCCTTCTGAGCCAGGATATCCATCAGGGTGACGGACGCAAAGTTAGTGACCTCTGGCGCTTCCCCTCGCCGAACTGGGCAGGTGCCACTGTTTTGACTGAACAAGATGTTTTGGAAAAATAGGTTGAAAAATTAGACATTTTGGAAAATATTTCAGGATTAAAGGCTTCCCAAGGCCAGGAGAATGAAACTTCACATCATTTTTTTTTTGTTGGGTTTCTTTACATATAAATATATAAAAAATGGTATTTGTGGATTGTGAAACATGCCATGCATTCTCCGAATGAAGACTTTATCCCAGTCAGCTCCACAGATAAGGAATTATCTTTAGACCGTCCGCAGAACTTTATCTATCCGAATCACTTCCGCTATATTCCTCCCCCGCGCCCGCCTCGTCGTCCTCGCTGTTCTTGTCCCAGTCCTTCATGGATGCCCCCATCATAAAGTCGTCCCGCAGGATGTTCCATTCTGAAGTGTCCTCTGATTTTATGAAATTCTGGAGAGAATAAAACAAAGGGCAATTATTTAAGGAATACATATTACAGAAACTACGAGAAAGAACAAAACATCAGCGATAACTTTAATAATCACAATAAATATGGCGAGAACACAATATTAAAAAGGACAACGGTTAACTGCATCAATGATCAATGGCCTGGAAATACCAAAGTAATGAAACAAAAACACACAATGGATGCCTATGAATTTAATGACATTTTTTTTTTTAAACTAAAAAAAAAACCACGGCCTCGCTGCAAGGGTCAATAGCTTATTTAGGTCTAGGGCAGTGGTCTCTAAACTGCGACTCTTTGCTTGCCTTTAACCAGCCCTTTGGGAAACAATTCCTTCCATTAATGATGGGGCGCTATTCCTCCCCGTGACCCACCCCCTCCAACCGTGGGGCGCTAGGGCCTCCCCGTGACCCCCCCAACCATGGGGCGCTAGGGCCTCCCCATGACCCCCCCAACCGTGGGGCGCTAGGGCCTCCCCATGACCCCCCCCAACCGTGGGGCGCTAGGCCTCACAGTGACCCCCACCCCCAACCGTGGGGCGCTAGGCCTCACAGTGACCCCCACCCCCAACCGTGGGGCGCTAGGCCTCAACAGTGACACCCCCCCAAAAGTGGGGCGCTAGGACTCACAGTGACCCCCGCAACCGTGGGGCGTTAGGCCTCACAGTGACCCCCCCAACAATGGGGTGCTAGGCCTCACAGTGACCCCCCCCCTCCAACCATGGGGTGCTAGGCCTCACAGTGACCCCCCCCTCCAACCATGGAGCTCTATTCCCACCAGTGACCTTCAATGATGGGGCATGGTTAATGACACAGGGACATTTTATACTCCCAATGGCCACAGTCTGGCCCCTATAAAGGATAGAAAATTTCTCCTTTGTGTAGAAAGTTTGGAGACCCCTGGACTAGAGAACCAAGATAAATATTTACTTACCCTACCTTCTACTCATCCCCACTGGTAGAAAGGTCCCTGCAGCATTTGCACCCCCATGCTCCACCATCAAGACCAAAAATGAGCCCTAGCTCTGCAGTAAGAGTACACCGCAGCACAGTCCACTGCCTGATCGTGACAGGTACATTGTTTCGAGTGATAGGGCCGACCTTCTGCAGTATAACTGCAGTGGGCAGTCTTTTAGTAGTTAACTTGACCTAACCAATCCCACCCTACCCCTCCACAGAGCATACTTACCTCGATCGATCAGCCGCGGCTTCCAATGTCTGTTTACAACCTGGTCTTGCATGCATATTACAACAGTCTCTTTATCTCAAGACACAACCCCACACAGTAGTGTGCAGGTGCGGCCAAGACGGCAAGACTTGCACAGCAATCGATGTAAACAAATACTGACCACGGCCATAGGCAGTAGTTTAGGTCACTCATTGGACAATGAAGCAGCCATTGACCTCAGCGGCTGCCAATCATAGTGAGAAGAGAGCAGGGTGGCAGGGGGCAAGCCACAACTTGTATGTCAAAGGAGACACAAAGCCGGCTTGAGAACGAGTATGCATGAGTGCCCCCATAGCACATTAAATAAATGGGCTGTTAAGCCACCATTTTCGGTTCCTCAAACACCCATTTAAAACCTACCATACAGCTGGAAGCGGCTGTTCACATGCTTATTGAGTGGGCAGGCAACACCACCTATAAAACTTGTGTCAATTCAAGCTAATAGGACCTTTCTGCAATCACAAGCAAAGTGCTTGGCTTGCTTTGATGTTCAATAAAAACAAACACTACAATATATTTTTTTTTTTTCTTGAACATCTAATACAAAAACAAGATATGTGCATGCAAAAACTTTAATGGAGCAGCCAAACAAACCCTCAGATGTGTACCATAAGAATGTGCATATCCAGTAGCATCAGAGATAGTCGCCCATGTTCCTGGTCGGTAGCCAACTGCCACTGGTGGTGTCGAACAATGTGAGCCGGATCACCGCTCATTGAATGTAGAAGACGACTTCCGTAACCAACGCTGAAGCGACGTCACGCTTGGAGAATGGTCATGTTGCCCTGGTAACGCGTTTCAGAGTGCCAATCAGCTCCTTTGGCAAAACATGACGTCACTTCCACGGTGGTTACAAAAGTCTTCCCCTACATCCAATGAGCGGTGACCAGGCGCCCACCAGCAGCGGCTGGTTATCGGCTTGGCACTTGGGCGACTCCTACGCTGACCTACTAGATATGCACATTGCTATGGAACACTTCTTTTTATTCTTTACATCTATGAAAGTAAAATGTATCCATCAGAACATAACACACACGTGAGTGTTTATTTGGCTGCTCCATGAAAGTTCTTATAAATATTGCACTTTGAAGATCTGGTAGCAATAGCTTTGCCGTCTTCTGAAAAGCGATTCGCCGCAGATTGTTTTTGAAAGACTGATGGAAGTGTGAACTTAGCCTTAGACTGGTTACACATGTTTTGTTATAAAGCATGGTAAAGTTGGCCATTTAGAATGACACCCTAATACACAAGCACACTAGCTGGCACCACACCGCACACTACAGAGATACATGATGCAGGTGAAGTTTTGGCTGTCGTGGGACACTGGCTGGTCTGTTTTAACACAACACATTAACGAGCGCACAGTAATGTGCTATGATGGAACAGAAAAGTGTGAAGGTGCCCTAAGATGACTGTTTAATGAAAGTATTGAAAGAAAAACACTTCTTTAAATGAGATCTGTAACTAGGAGCCTGAATACACCCAGACTGTACAGCAAGGCCAGTGAAACATGCCATCTGCAAATCCCATCTAGTCCCATATTACTGTCCATCTATACAATTATATACACCGTGCCAAAGTTGCTCAGCTAATACAGGGTTGGAAAGAGATCATATGGAGTGCAGCAGCACCACCATGTGGCCATGTTCAGTAACTGACTGGCTCTTGGAAATATTGCTAGCAGAAAATGCTTTTGAACTCATTCTACTTTTCCTTTTTTTTTTTTTTTTTTACCTCCCTTGAACATAAAAGTTTACAAAATCTTAACACAAAAAGCTTGCTAATAAATGAGCAATCTAACAAAAAAAGTAAAGTTCTTTAAAGTTAAAATAAAATATGTTCAGTGCAAAATCTTAAATAATAAATATAGACCAATTTATGTTGCACAGCGAGACACTGTACAGTGTTTTCACACCACCAAAATATTAACCTAAAACTAATGCAATGTAGCGCAACACCAAAATGTATAAGTGTCCAACAATTAAATATAAATGTGTCCAATTATTTCCAAGTAATGAAAAAATACTGTGAAAAATAACGTGAATTTCTTTTTATAAACACTCAGGCCCGGATTCACATACCCGGGGGTATCTTTGTGCGGGCGTAGCATATCTTCGTTACGCTACGCCGCCGCAACTTAGAGAGGCAAGTGCTGTATTCACAAAGTTACGGCGGCGTAGCGTAAATGGGCCGGCGTAAGCCTGCCTAATTTAAAGTAGCAAGGCAGTGTGCGTGTTTTATTATAATGACCCCATGCAAACAATGGGCCCAACGAACGGCGCATGCGCCGTCAGTGGACATATCCCAGTGCGCATGCTCAGAATCACGTCGGATAGAATGCCTAAGTGACGTCGGCGCGCAATGCCTACGACGTGTGAACGTAACCTACGCCCACCAGCCCTATTCACGTACTACGTAAACGGCGTAAACAACGTAAAATTCGACGGCGTCGTTCCCTGGCCCTTAGCATTAGCTGCGCCTCATATAGCAGGGGTAGCTTTATGCTGGACTTAAGCCTTACGCAAAGCGCGTATATTAAGCGGCCGGGCGCATTTACGTTCATGAATCGGTGTATCTTGCTCATTTGCATATTTATAATGGGAACGCCGAATGCGTCCAGCGTAACTATGCGCCTATGATACGCCGGCATGTTACGTCGGACAGCTGAAGCCATTTTTTCGGCATATCTCGCTTTGTGAATCGGCGCACATTTAAAATTACGGCGGCGTATCTGGAGATACGCCGACGTAACTCCTTTGTGAATCCGGGCCTCAGTGTCTTCACTTATGCGCAGCGCATATCCTTGACCAGATAGCGTGCCTGCTCACCTCAATGCAATGATCGCGCCGTACATGGAGGCGAGCCACAGAGATTCTTTTAAGCGCTATTGATGTTACTATCTTGCATGTGTTTTTTATTATGAGGTGTTTTAATAAAGGAATCAGAGTACACTATAGGGGCCAGATTCAGGATGGCGAGCGGTTCTTTATTCCGGCGTAAAGTTTCTCATTTACGTTACGCCGACGAAACTTTTTGCGTAAGTACTGTATTCAAAGCACTTGCTCCTAAAGTTGCGACGGCGTAGCGTAAATGGGCCGGCGGAATTCTAATTGGGCGGGTAGGCGGCGTGTAGTATTTAAAATAGGCGCGATCCCGCGGCGAACGTACTGCGCATGCGCCGGCCGTCAATGTATCCCAGTGCGCATGCTCCAAATTATGACAGTTTTTGTCGTGAACGTCAATCCCCATTCACGGACGAGTTACGCAAACGACGTAAAACTTTTCCAATTCGACACGGTCACGACGTCCATACTTAACATAGGATGCGCCTGCTTTTTGTTGCTTTATCTCTACGCCGGGAAAACCCTTACGTAAACGTCGTAAAGTGACTGCGTCGGGCCTGCGTACGTTCGTGAATTGCTGTATCTCGCCGATTTACATATTCTCGGCGTAAATCAGCGAGCACGCCCCCGGCGGCCATTTTAAATCTGCAGTTAAGATCCGACGGTGTAATACAATTACGCCTGTCGGATCTTTGCAGCAAACCGGCGTATCTTGTTTTCTGCATACAGAAAACAGATAAGCCAGCACAAAGTGTAAGTTATGCCGTATAGGCGCAACTTTACCTGAATCTGGCCCTATGTCTATGCTTTTTACCTGATATATGTGAGCTGAATTAGATGAGTACTTTTTTTCACGTTATTTTTCACAGTATTTTTTCATTACTTTGATATAATTGGACACATTTATATTTAATTGTTGGACACTTGTATATTTTTTGGTATTCTGAATTGTTCATATGTCGATTTTGGTGTTGCACTACACTACATTCATTTTAGGTTCTGCATTAATTGGTTGTTTTTTGTGGTTCAAGTACAAACAAAACCCTATTTTCAGAATTAGACTGGAGTAGTTCTTTAAAGAGGGGGGGGGGGGGGGGGGTCTGACCACACACTACAATGAAGTGTATTTGCTTAGCTGTGTTAGTCTGAAAGGTCTATTTATGGGATTCACATACAAGTAGTGTGTAAATAACCTGGATCATCAATATAATCCTCGCCTATTCACAGCACTGGGTCAAGAACATCCTTAGTGTCTGTGGAATGTTAAGGACCGCCGTGCTTGTGTCCGATATAATCCTATTTACCTATCTGTATTGCAATCAATTATTAAAAGACCACCCAAGGACATGATCAGGTACAGAGCCCTGACCGAGGTTTAGATCAGTGTTTCTCAACTCCAGTCGTACAGGCGCCCCAACAGTTCATGTTTTCAGGATTTCCCTCAGTTGAAATGGCTGTGGTAATTACTAAGGCAGTAAAAACGGATCAAATCACCTGTGCAAAATAATGGAAAGCCCAAAAACATGACCTGTTGGGGCGCCTTGAGGACTGGAGGTGAGAAACACTGGTTTAGATAAATGAAGGAGATGCAAGATTTCTTTTTTAAACCATCAGCAAAATTAAAGTGGTACTAAATTCAAGACCTCACCTTAAAGCGTTACTAAACTCAAAATATTTTTCTATTAAAATAAACATATTATACTTACCTGCTCTGTGCAGTGGTATTGCTCAGAGCAGTATCGATCCTCCTCTTCTGGGGTCCCCCACGGCGATCTTGACTCCTCCTTTTCTGTGGGATTACCATAGCCAGCCACTGGCTATGGGGAGACTGTATTCCCTGGGCTCCTGAGCTGTGTCTGTGTGTCTACAGAGCCGCGCCACATAGACTTACAGAGGGGGACTTGCCCCCCCTCCCCCCCACTTCCTCTGACAGCAGCAAGAGCCAATGGCTCCTGCTCGAATGCAGTGTAAAGAGGAAGGGGAGAAGAGACGTAGACCTACACAGTGCTGATTTCTTCTCCACTTTAATTGCTGCTTTCTTACGCTTCACACAGGGACACTAATAACGTTACCTTAATGCAAGCAATACATTAAGGTAAAAAATGTTTTTTAGATTAACACTTTAATGCACTCCCTGCATCAGGCTTGTTTCATGTGGGCTTTGGCCTGTATAAGAGCCGTGTGAAAAGCAAGCTTAGACAGAGCATTTGCAAAGCTTTCAGCAAGCTTTGTTAAAAAATTAAACATTCAGCTTCAGTTTGTAAATGTTGAACATAGAACCTAATGGGAGAATGCTGATTGTCACTTTAAAGTAGGGTTGTCCTGATACCAGTATCGGTACAGATACCGAGCATTTGCGCGAGTACTTGTACTCGCGCAAATGCTGCCGATGCCTGACCCGATACTGCTCTATTGCAAGGGGGCGGCGAGGGAGCGGAAAGCGGCCGGAGAGTGGGTGGGGGGCGGAGAGCAGTCCTTAGGCGGCTAATAAGTGGCTGTAATAAGTTCTTAATCATGTCGCGCTGTTCTCGGTGGCCCCTCCCCTCCTCTCGTTGTACGCTTGTGACATCATCTGAGATGGACGAGAGGAGAGGAGGGGCCGCTGGGAAGAACAATAATAACTTATTACAGCCACTTATTACAGATGTTAGACGCTTCCTGCGCTACTCTGCAATTAAAAGGAAACAAAACAGTGCCCTGCCGTGCCCAGTAACCTGATGTGCCCCATGCCCAGTGCACTGATGTACCCCGCTGTGCCCTGTACCCCACTATGCCCCCACTATACCCTGTGCCCAGTAACCTGATGTGCCCCATACCCTGTGCCCAGTAACCTGATGTGCACCATACCCTGTGCCCAGTACCCTGACCAATGCAAGAGACATCCTTCCCACTAACCACCAATGTAAGAGACATCTTTCCCACTGTCCCAATGTAAGAGACATTAAGTTTGAAAACTGTCACATGACATTAAAAAAAAAAGTATCGGTGAGTACATTAAAAAAAAGTCCTTGTACTCGGTCCTAAAAAAAGTGGTAATCGGGACAACCCTATTTTAAAAGGATACTTTTAACTTTGGAACATGTTCCAGCATTTGTGCCCTGCATGGCCGATTTACTCCCTGTAACAGCAGGCAGGGGATCCACTCCCCGAACCCGCTGTCACAATTTAAAAACAGCATGGCCGTGTCATTTATTGTTTCCTGCGAATGAATAGACAAGTACGGTCAGCTGGAGAGCACTCCTGTAATTCTTTGATCCTACCTACTTTCAGGCAACTGCCTGCCCATACAATGTATGTGCAGACAACTCTCCTGAAAGTCTGCAGGAGCCAGGGATTGCGCCCACAAAATGCTGATAGATGCAATGCTCTTCAGGCACCTTAGAAAAAAAAAATAGATGCTCATTTTTTACCTATTTATGCTTTGAGAGCCGGTTCACACTGCGGCGGCACGACTTCGGGGGCGACTCTGCAAGTCGTCCTGAAGGCGACTTCAGAGGCGATTAGCAAAATTACTTCTGTATAGAAGTCAATGCAGGTCCCCCCCGAGCCGCCCCCGAAGTTGTGAAAGAACCTTTTTCTAAGTCGTAGCGACTTGCGTCGCTCCTATTAGAACGGTTCTATTGCATAGAATGGGACACGACTCGTCAGGTGGCTGAGCCCCAGTGTGAACCGGCTCTAAAACAACCTGCTAGCAGGCTTCAGCAGTTCTTGAAGCTTGTTAAAAGCCTGATATCAGCTGGTTTAAGATTTTAGCTCAATAGAAGCACTGGGGGAGATTTACAAAAAAATGGTGCAGCTGTGCATATTAACCAATCAGCTTCTAACTTCAGCTGGTTCAATTAGGCTCGGTTCACACTGGTGGGATTTAGAGAGCGCATGTCGCATGACAAGGCACGCCCCACTAAGTGAAATGGAACCGCTCAAGAGCTACTTGAGTTGCTCCGACTAAGAAAAAGGTCCCAGCATTACTTTGGTCCGACTGACACGGCTTGCATTGACTTTTGTTAAAGTGATACTAAAGTATGTTTTGTTTTTTCTTTAAAAAAAATAAATAAATAAGAATTGTAATACTTACCTGCGCTGTGAAGTGGTTTTGCACAGAGCGCAGAGATCCAGATCCTCTTTTCGGGTCCCTCGCCAGTACGTCTGGCTCCTCCCCCCTACCAAGTGCCCCCACAGCAAGCGGCTTGCTATGGGGCACCCGAGGCACTGCTGTGTCCATTCTGACAACGAGCCGCAGTTTGACCCCACCCAGTCTCTCCCATCAATTTGAGTTCGATTGAGAGCAGCGGGAGACAATGGCACTGGGCTGCTGTCTCAGCCAATTAAGAGGGAGAGTCACGGGGGGGTTGAGACACTCCTGCAACATCGCTGGATCGAGATGGGGCCCAGGTAAGTATTATGGGGCTGCTGCACACGGAAGTTTTTTTTTATCTTAAAGTGATTGTTACCCTAAAAAGAAAAACAAAAAAACAGACCCTGTTCCCTTAAAGCATGTTACAAAGCACATTGCTTGTGCCGTGTAATTTGACCCCTTCTATCATCTAAAAAACCTGCCTGATCCGGCTTAGTTCTGTCTCCCCCCTGTAAACGGGCCACGGATCATCATGGCTGCAGAGTTCTGATGCCATGTTCAGTTTATGTGCCTCCGTCATGTGCAGCCCTGCTCTGTCCTTCTCTCTCCCCTCCCGCCGTTTTGAAAACTATAATTTATTCATGCCATCCCCTGTGTTATACAACATCATGTCCCAGTGTCTGATCTATATAAAAAAAAAAATGCAGATTATGCCTTATATCAGAGTGTCTCCTGGTGCCCACGTGACTCCACCGCTCGCTCTCTATGGCCGATGTCAGTGGGAGTTCTCAGCCCTGCCTGCTATAGCTGCCAGCCGGTGAGAGGAGAGAATCGAGGAGTCACACGAGCGCTGGGAGATGCTTAGATATAAAAAGATACCAAGCGCGTATATATATATATATATATATATATATATATATATATATATATATATATATATATATATATATATATATATATATATATATATATATATATATATATATATAAAATCAGACACTGGGACACAATGTTAATTAACAGAGGGGATGGCATGAAAAGGTTATAGTGGCTTAACAACCACTTTAATGCACAGAATACATTACGATAAAAAAAAAAAAAAAAACTTCTAACTTTACAACTACTTTAAATAAGTCAGGCAGTGTGAAACGAGGCTTAAAGTGATGTCACAATGTAGAGTATAAGATTTCCTATCATATGTGCCCAGTTTTGCCACACAGAGTCAATCCAGCTCTAAGCAATCCTTTTATTGTTCAGTGAACTAAAACGGACTTACAGAGAAAAACTTTAGTCCAGTCCGTTCCTTTTGCTGTGAGTGACAGGTTATTTACAGACTGAAACTAACTCTGTGCAAGATCTTCCTCTAATAAAGACCAGTCACTGTTTCCCATGTCCTTGTTCATGGTGACCGGTCTTTACCTCCCCAATCCCACCAGCCCAAACTCCAAGTAAATCAGATGCTTTTTGCTTTACAGAATTGAGGTTTTGATTTTACCATCCAGGACGCTGCACTAAGCACCCTGTCAGAGCACAGCAGCCCCCTACAGGCAAGTATAATCAATGGTGTAGGGCTGTAGGCTAAGGCTGGCTTTTAACACAGCTGTACTGTTTTCTGAACACTGAAGGCAGTTCACTTATATTTCTTATCTGGAGTTGTCCTATAAAATGGTCTCCTGATATAGAATATAAAAAAACAGATGGGGGGGGGGGGGGGGGGGGGGACACAGCATTCTGCGCCAATTCAGATAAACAGAAAACTTAATCTGATGACATGTTTCTCGGTAGCTAAAAACCAAAACATCAACTAAATGAGCAACAGGAGACCTGGGCCTCGTTTCAAACACAACCATCGCATGACACGAAAAACCCTCGTTGTTTAGGTAGATCTATAACTCTTCTCTTTGGAAGTGACTTCATAAAGCCACAAATTTGATTTTCAGAGCTCAGGACGCTGGCCAGCAAAAACGTATGTGTTTGATCTGGTCGACATATCCCCAAGGACTTGCAATAAATTAAGCGTCGCTGCCCGGGAACTAAAACGACGGTAAAAAAAAAAAAACAATGACAAAAAAAAAAAAAAAAATATCAATGGGTTGAACAAGGATAATGCAATACCTTGATAAACAGTGGGAGATATGAAAGGGAACTGTGCTGGCTTTCAGCCCAAATATAATGAGTTCAATATGGGCACACAAAACTCCATTTCACCGCGGGTTTGGGAGAACATAAAGCGAATACTCATCAGAAGCTTATGGCTTTATGAACAGTGTGTAAACGGCATCTGAGGAAAACACGAGTGTAAACATCTATCGCTAAACGAAAAAGATGCAAAGGTTCCATGAAAGGTCAATTTTGTTAAAAAAAATAAATAATGAATGCAATAATTAAAATGTGTAAAAAAATAAATCCATAAATGAACCAGCCTGGTCATAGGTAGCTTGATGAGCACATATCGTGTGGACCGGCAGGATGTGCAAAAGTAAATAATGTTAAAGAGGAGTTCCGCCCCCCCACAGCAAAAAAATTTAAGTCAGCAGCCACATGTGACTTATAATATTAGAACATTTACCTGTCCTGAAATTCAGCCATCGGCTCTCGGGTGCTGCCGCCACCATTCCTGGTAAGGGAAACCATCAGTGAAGCCTTTCAGCTCTTGACATCTGATGTAAGAGGGGGGCTTTGGAGATCTAGTCCTACAGACACAGCCTGCCCTTTGAGGGCAACCAAAATGCCGATACGATCCGTGATGAAATAAGAGTGACACCCCTGCAGCAGGAGATTGTGACCCAGTCAAGGAAATAATTACATATCTAAGACTCTTTAAAACTTCATCGTGCTGCCAAATGACAAATGCTGGCGACAGATTTGTGTACTTGTTGGAACCAGGTACATGAATTTGGGGCAAGCAATGACATTGGAGGCACACTGAAGTCGAAATGTTCATATGGACAACTCTGTCCTCAGTGGAGTCTGATGGGGAATTCAGAGACACTCGTTCCCCATCTGGTCCACTTCCATTGCGATTGACAGCAGGCAGATTCGTTAGCCAATTAGCCTCCCTGGCAGTATGATTATGTCAGATTTTTGCGACTCAAAGCGGGACAATTGTTTTGCATAGAAATTTGAGAGTCTCGTAGACATCCCGGGTATGAAAGTTTGAAACACAAAATCAAATTAGAATATAACAAATAACTTTAAAAAATGTTATATATATATATATATATATAATCATACACACAGACACAGAGAGTCTCTATGATCGTTGGCCGGGTGCGATGTTAAGCCCGGCCTCAGCATTCAAAAAAATGGCGCCACCTTGGCTGTTATCGTTTATTTTTTTGCCTTCCCAGCCTAGTGGTGAGATGTGGGGTCTTATTGACCCCATATCTCACTGTAAAGAGGTCCTGTCATGTCATATTCCTATTACAATGAATGTTTACATTCCTTGTAATAGGCATAAAAGTGATCAACATTTTTTAGTGTAAAAATAAAAAAAGTAAAATGAACAATAACTTTTTTTGTTTTAAAGTGCCCCTGTCCCCGTGTGCTCGCATGCAGAAGCGAACGCATACGGAAGTACTGTCCACATATAAAAATGGCATTCAAACCACACGTTGCTGCGAACATTAGAGCGAGAGCAATAATTCTAGCTGTAGACCTCCTCCATATCTCAAAACATGCAACCAGTAAAAAAAATAAAAATTAAAGCATCGCCTACGGGGATTTTTAAGTACCGAAGTTTGGCGTCATTCCACGAGCATTTGTGCAATTTTGAAGCGCGACATGTTAGGTATCTATTTACTCGGCGCAACTTCATCTTTCACATTATGCAAAAAAAAGGGCTAACTTTACTGTTTTTTTTTTTTTTTTAAACATGACCCCCCCCCCCCCCCCAAAAAAAAAACAATTTTAAAAATTGCTGCGCAAATACTGTGCAAAACAAAAAGTTGCAATGACCGCCATTGTATTCTTTAGTGTCTCTGCTAAAAAAATAGATATTTGGTCATGTACAATAATAAAAAAGAAAAAAAAAGTAGAAAAAAAATTATCAAAAAAAAAAGCTCTACATACACTGACATATAATCATCTTTTTCTGAGGCAGGATGCAAAGTAGTGTGCATACTCCATTGTATTCACTGCAACAGTCCCCTCTGTGGAGTCCATACAAAGCTGTATGTAGTCCGGAGTTCTTCAGAGAAAGGTACAACCAATGAAGTAAGCTTAACCGTGGCCAGAATACACACAAACAAAAACCATATGACACAATGTTTATGTGGTAATTGGATCAAACGCAGTGTGCTGGCACAGCAAAAGCACTTAGGCTGAAGGAGGGAAACAAAAAAAAAAATGCAAAAAAAGGTAGAAAATAGGCCAAGTGCTTTCTGCCTCTGTGCGCTCAACATCAAACTGCAAGCACCGGCACACAGATACCGCGGGCTCTGGACACGCCGTAACCGCCGCCCATCAGGAGAACATTTATTTTGTTTAAGTCTCATCTATTACTGAAGAGAAACCACACAAACGTCTTCCAGGGAGAAAGCTTGGGCAGAGATTAGCAGGAGCTAAGAGAATATACGGGTCCATTATTAGAAGCATGAGCTCATGAGAGGGGTGGGGGGGGGGGCCTCTCCCTGTGCCAAGCCAGCTAAACCGAAACCCATTTACCTAATGTGCACTTTTTAAGAGGACATTCACAGCACGTTCTGTTCAGTGCACAGCGCCTGCATGGGTCTGCCTGTGTGTTGTTTACAGCTGGAAAGGCCATTGGCCTGAGAATATCACTTTAATCAGAACTCCGGGGAATTTTTTTTTTTTTAGAAATCACCTTAAAGTGAAAGTCACATGGCTATGCTTAAACTAGAAAAAATATGCTATGCGCTTTGCAATCCCCACCTATAGTGGAACTGCATACAAATGAAAAAAAATGAAAACAAAGCTTGCACACCCAAACCCCTGGCCCCTGCTTCTGTACCTACCTCTGGGGATGCCGAGCTGTCCAGTCCGGGTACCTGAAATCTCAGCTCTTCTACCTCTGCTGTGTGCAGCACTACTGCCCTGGAAGCACCGCACAGAGAAAAGGGTAAACTAACATACTAACTTGTTAACAGTCCAGCTAGGCCTTAAAGGAGAAGTCCAGCCTGAGCTTATTTGGCTGGGCTTCTCCTAGTGGTCACAAGAGTGCAATCCGTTTTCAGCAGAGATCGGGCTGAAGTCCGCTTTCTACTGTCATCACTGGAGGCACCGTGGCATCCTGACAAAGCCTAGATCTGCCAGGTGCCTGAACTGATACCCATCTCAGCGAGTCACGGAGAGCAAGAGATACTTGATCCCCCACCCCTCCACAGCTCAGTGCTCTAGTGAGCATGGGGGGAGTACAGAGGAGAGCTTCTGATTGACAGTCAGCAGCTCTCATCTTGGGGTTCTGCGAGAACTGAGCTATCGGCAGTGTTTGATAGCTTAGTTCTCAGTGCAGAGGCAGCGGGGACAGATACAGCATCCACCAAGTAGGTTTAAAAAAAAAAAACACACACTTCTCTTTTAAAGTGGCTGTAAACCCTTACATATACCCATTGAAGTACATCAGGGGTTCTCAACCTCAGTCCTCAAGTACCCCCAAAAGGCCATGTTTTGGGACTCTTTGGTAAAATAGCTGTCCAAATACCAAGCCATCGACTGATTTAAAGCACTTGTGCAAGATAAAGGAAAACCTGCAAACATGGCCTGTGGTGGGTACTTGAGGACTGAGATTTGAGAACCACTGAAGTACATAAACATATGGTTGGCTCTGAGGAAGAGGCAAGTCCTCGAAACGTTTCAGCCTGCTGTACTGCCGAATTTTATCTGCTGTGTGGCATGTCGTATCGTGGATTTTAAAGTGGCTGTCTATTTATGAAAGTCTGTGATACTTGCGTCTAATTGCAGGTATGATACCGTTTTTACCTATTAAAGACTTATATTGAGGGCAATGCACTAGGCCTGTTTTTTCTGCTTATACCCAATGAAGTAACTAGGCTCAGGTGATACACAGATGAAACAAATCCCCCTATATAGGTTGCACCTTTCTATCTGCAGTGTTTATACAATTCCTCTTAAGCCCAGGTTCACACTGGGTACGATTTGCTTCGATTTGAGATACAATTTCACATGTGAAATCGCATCTCAAATCAGCGGCATTTGCCGGCAATGACACCATCCTAATCGGTGCGACGCCGCATCTGCGGCGCTGCACCGATTTAAAAAAGTAGTTCATGTACTACTTTTTGTGATTTCGGGCCGCGATTTACATTGACATCTGTGCAGAAACCCGCACAGATCTCTCTCAAATCACGGCCGAAATCGGGACTGCCAGCGGGAGTGAAATCGTGCGAGTTCAGCTGAACTCGCACGGCTTCACTCCCGCAGCCCAGTGTGAACCAGGGCTAAATTACTAAGCCCACAACAGTAAAATCAGTGTGTATATGCAGTAAAGCATGCTTGTTATACTCACTGTGGGACCCAAGGGGTTAATCCTCCACACTGTGGGGGTTTACTCCCCTTCTTCTACAGTCCCTAATCCATCTAAAAGAACAGAGCCTTGGGGGGACAAGCTGCACATGCTCAGTTGTGTGTATTGCTACTGTTATTTTTTCTCCGCTTTTGCTTGGGAGGGTGCATGTGATCAGCACAGGACCAATCAGCACTGTCCAGACAGAGGGTCAGGTGTCCTGCAGCCTCATAGGACAGTCAGCGTAGAATGAAAACTCCTCCTACAAGCTTTAAACAAGTGCTCAGCTGGACACTGAAGTCACAAGACTGCTACATACGGCTGATGCAGTTTATATTTACTATTGCATTTTCATGCTCTGTGTACTGTGGGAGACCAGATATAATGAATGCAGGGTCCTGGGTTTAGAAAAACTAAGTACAGCGTGTCTGAGCTTTCAGAAAACGGGGTGGAGAGCGGAAGTTGCACACTGCAGAGCTCAGTGAGGAGAGCTCTGAGAGCCGATTGGAGGGAGGAAGGAGAGGAAGGAGAGGGAGGGAAGGGGAGGAAGGAGAGGAAGGAGGAGAGGGAGGGAGGGAAGGGGAGGAAGGAGGGGGAGGGAGGAAGGGGGAGGGAGGGAAAGGAAGGAGAGGGAGGGAAAGGAAGGAGAGGGAGGGAAAGGAAGGAGAGGGAGGGAAAGGAAGGAGAGGGAGGGAAAGGAAGGAGAGGGAGGGAAAGGAAGGAGAGGGAGGGAAAGGAAGGAGAGGGAGGGAAAGGAAGGAAGGGGGGGAGAGAGAGAGAGAGAGAGAGAGAGAGAGAGAGAGAGAGAGAGAGAGAGAGAGAGAGAGAGAGAGAGAGAGAGAGAGAGAGAGAGAGAGAGAGAGAGAGAGAGAGAGAGAGAGAGAGAGAGAGAGAGATACACCCCTGTCACCCAACACACAGGGACAGAGCTGAGGTGGTCAATCCCCAGATGTGTGCTGGAGATCCTTCTGCTGTCACCTTTTTTCTTGGTTTAAGGAAATCGTGTCAGAAGTGACTCATGCTGATAGAGGAACAAAGCAGACAGAAATGACACGTAGTGCTCTAAATTGAGACAAGCGCACACTATAGAGGGATATTTTAGCTTTTTTAGATTTCATGTCTGAGGTTTACAACCACTTTAAAGTCCATGTGCCTCATGCACGGCAGAACATGCACTAATGAAAGGAGCGCCAGACTAAAGGATAAGAGAGCCCAAATTCATTAGTCTGAAATAGAAAACAGCCAATGCATTTGGGGGTCCAGAGAAAACTCCCCCTTTAAGTTCAGATAAGAGCTATGAATGGACTCAAAATATAGCTTTCCTGTGTGAATCTGTGTAGGGAAGCTAATTGATGAATCAGGAGAGTTACTGGCTGGCAGTATTTGTGTGAGCAATCAAGAAGATACTCACCCCCCCTTCATTATGGAATTAGGGGGAAAGGCGAGCTCATTATCCGGCTTTTTTGTCCCCTTCAATTGTTTTTTTTTTTTTCGTTGTATACTAACAAAGGAGGTCTTGCATGGGGTGCAAAGTCTGCTTCAACTCATTAAAGGTTAAATGACATGGAAAGCTAAGAACGTTTTCAATGGTATATTCAACAGACCTAAAGGGAGAAAATAAGAGACGTTCATTGTTTGGGGTTTACATGAAAGACTTCAACTGAGTACAATTTAAAAAAGGCAACAGCGACACCTGCAGGTTGCTAGCTAGTAATGCACACACATCCAGAAAAGTATCACAAAGCTTCCCCTTAGTTATCTGGGGGTCATGTAACTGCTTTAAATAGAAGGGCTACACCAAGTTAAAGCAGAAATTAACCCAACCATATTTCAATACTACTTATTACCTATTATATAGAAGACTGTAAAATATTGCCTATAATCGTTAAATTCCAGGATCTATTTGAAAATTGCAAATCGCCAAGCCTTGCTCCTAAAAACAAGCGCTACCTTCCAGACGTCCCCCATCTCCTTTCCCAGGGAGCAATACGTCACTGGATACACACTATAGAACTTTTGTTCAATTTTCTTTAGATTTACCTTCAACTATGTAGTGCAGGCATCCTCAAACTACGGCCCTCCAGATGTTGCAGAACTACAAATCCCATGAGGCATTGTGAAACTCTGACATTCACAGACATGACTAGGCATGATGGGAAATGTAGTTCCTGAACTGGAGGGCCATAGTTTGAGGACCCCTGATGTAGTGCAAGGCCCTGCCTGCTTGCATACAAATGCAAAGTGTTGAGGTGTGACCTCATTATATGGTTTTGGTAAATCTAAAAGGAAATAATCTAAAGAAAATTGCATAGTGTGTATCCAGCTTTAGTACTGTAATAGGGCCTTCCCTCTGTAAACATCGCCACGGTAATGCCATATTTTCCTGGCACAGTGTGGAACGCCATGCCAGGAACTGGAGGAGAGTGACACCACCCCAGCATATTGTACATCACTTTCCAGGCATCTCCTTGTGCACAGGCTGCCTTATTTTACTCTGATGAAAATTCACATAGAGCAGCGAGTGGTTCTCAACCCTTCTAGTGCCATGACCGTTTAATAAAATATCCAAGTTGTGGGGACCCGTAAAAAGTATTTTGTAGCGTGGGTTGTCAGCACCCAAGTCACAACAAGTAATTTGCGCCCCCTAACCCAGCCAACTTAGGTGCTCTTGATCAAGGTCATCTGCTGATCTGAGAACTGTAGTGGGGACTTTTAATAGCAACTAAAAGCACAGGTAGTGTTACTCACTGCGTCTCCAACTTTGTGGTGTCCCATAGCAGTGACACCTATGCCAAAATCGAGACAGGGTTTCCTCTCCAGCCCCCACCACTTCCTCACCAGTCAGCTGACCGCTAGTCTCTGCCCCCCAGCCATGCCATGAACCTTATGGGCGGCTGTGAAAAGGCCGAGTGGGCGGCCGCAGGCTCCAGGAATAGCCCTGCTGGGCGTCCGCAAAAAGGCTGGGAGAGCGGTGCGGGCATCAGAAACAGCCCAGGACTCGGTGACCCCCGGCAAATCATCATTTGATCACCGACATAGACTGTACTAAATATGTGCTTCAGAATGCAATGTACTGAAATTAAAGCTTTCAAGTTGGGCTAAGATTTCACTGAAAGATAATTTGTGGACTTGTGTAACCCCAAACCCAGCAGCAGCAAAGCAGTCCACTTTGCAGGTTAGTGCACTCCCAGCACAGAGACTGGGGTCTCACCGAGAGCCCCATACTGACAATCTGGTTACCACAGTGATCCGTCACCGTGAAGCCCGCCTCTGTGATTTTCTCTCTGTGAATGGTAGTGGTGCAACGGATCAAAAAAATCACGGTTCGGATCGTTCCTCGGATCAGGAGTCACGGATCGGATCATTTTTCGGATCGCCAAAAAAATAAAATACTTCTCTTCCACTAATATTCACCCCCCCCACTGTAATATCCACATCCAAAAACTGCAGTGGCATCACTAGGGTTGGTGTCACCCAGTGCAGAAAAAAAATGGTGTGAGCGCCCCCCCCACCAACTATAGTCTCCCCTCAGTGCAGACATCCGCATCGGTGCAGACACCATCCCCTCAGGACAGACGCCCCCCTTCCTCGGTAAAACAGACAGACACCCCCCAGTAGTATGACTCCCAGCGGTGTGTCCCACGAGTGCTGCTCCTCCTCTGCGGGTGACAGAGAGGAGGGTCACTGCCAGGTGTACCAAGATGGAGCTAGGCCGAAGCCGCAGCCTTTCCTAATGTTATTGCCGCGGCTCTAGAGCTAGGCCGAAGCCGCGGCCATAACATTAGGGAAGCATGCGGCTTCGGCCTGCCCCGGAGCGGCGGGCATAACAATCCGCGCATCACAGTGTTTGCCGATCCGAAGGGGGTGACCCGTTCAGATCATGGATCAACGGTGATCCGTTGCACCACTAGTGAATGGCGAGGAAAGATACAATGGGGTCAATTCACAAAGCTTTATTTTCAGATTGCGAGTGTTATTTTAACGATTTTGCACGTTATTGAAGCTAGTTCAATTCACTAAACGATTTAACGCTTTGAAAAATCATCAAATAACGTTTCACTACACAGAACCGATATTTTAAGGTGTGGATCCTTATTAAAGAGTCAAATCGTTATTTTAAAGATTCAAAACGTTATTTTAAAGAGTCAAATCGTTAAATATGTACAGAAGTGCAATTCACAAAGATTTTTTTGACAGTTATCAATCGTTAAATTAACACCTCCCTCAGGGTGGCGTTATGACATTTCCCAGGCGATATTTTGTTGTTAGAGGAAGTTTTTGGCGATTTTTGTAGTGTAGTGTAGTGTTGGCAAGCTAGAACCGCGCTCTATTTGAACTTAAAATTATCCAGAGGCGAAGAAGAACATGTTAGAATGTTGTTCAGATTTATAAATGTGTATTCCGTTCACATACTATTTTGGATGACTTTTCTGAAACCCAAGTGATAGCTAAATTCCGATTATCATCTCCCATGATTTATTCTCTGTATGAGGAAATACACATGGCTTTAGAAAAGCACACACTAGAAGTTTTGCACATCACAGGCTCAATCTCCATGTGTATTGCTTGTGCCTCTCTCTCTCTGTATCTGCTCTTTTCCACATGCAGCTGTTCTCCTCCCCTTCTGCTCCCAGAATGCATCTCTCCAGCATTATTTAACCATCTTAAGAGTTATTTTAACGTCCCAAATGTTAATAATAACGTCTGAGTAGTTAGCATAACGTTTGGATAAAGAGTCAGTTGAAAACCATAACGACTGTGTTAAATAACAATTATAGCTTTCGTGAATACCATGTTTGCTAGCGTTAAATAAGGAGTGCTAATTTAACACCTGAAGAAAACAAATAACGTTTCTCTTTGTGAATTGACCCCAATGCATCTCTTTCCTTAAAGCGGAGGTTCACCCTAAATATAAGATCTCCCATGCGATCCAGCATACTGGCGTCAGCGCCAGTATGCTGTTTTTTTTTTTTTTTAATAGCACACTTACTGTATTATTGTAGAATTCCTTTTCTGTCCCCCGCGGTGGACGGCTGTAGTATAGCGCGTCACATCTTCCTAAAATACCCGATATGGACTCGGGTAATCTCGGCGAAAATGCGGCGCCTGCGCACAGACCTAGGAGCTGACTGCGCAGGCGCCGTATTTCTCCGAGTCCTATTTCGGAGGGCGTGACGCGCCATAGCCGTAGGACTCGGAGAAATACGGCGCCTGCGCAGTCAGCTCCTAGGTCTGTGCGCAGGCGCCGCATTTTCGCCGAGATTACCGAGTCCATATCGGGTATTTTAGGAAGATGTGACGCGCTGTACTGGCGCCGTCCACCACGGGGGACAGAAAAGGAATTCTACAATAATACATTAAGTGTGCCATTAAAAAAAAAAAAACCCAGCATACTGGCGCTGACGCCAGTATGCTGGATCGCATGGGAGATCTTATGTTTAGGGTGAAATACCGCTTTAAGAGAGAAAAAAAAAAAAAAAAGGAAAGATACTTAGATCAAGGTCAATGCTAGGGTTAGTTTTAGAGCTGAAACGATTAACCACTTGCTTACTGTGCACTTACACCCCCCTCCTGCCCAGGTGAAATTTCAGCTTCCGGCACTGCGTCGCTTTAACTGACAATTGCGCGGTCGTGCGACGTGGCTCCCAAACAAAATTTACGTCCTTTTTTCCCCACAAGTAGAGCTTTCTTTTGGTGGTATTTGATCGCCTGTGCGATTTTTATTTTTTGCGCTATAAACAAAAAAGAGCGACAATTTTGAAGAAAAATACAATATTTTTTACTTGTTGCTATAATAAATATCCCAATTAAAAAAAAAAACACATTTTTTTTTCTCAGTTTAGGGCGATACGTATTCTTCTACATATTTTTGGTAAAAAAAAAAAAAAAAAAAAAAAAAAAAAAAAAAAATAAAAAAAATCGCAATAAGCGACTGGTTTGCGCAAAAGTTATAGCGCTTACAAAATAGGGGAGAGAATTATTATTTTTTATTATTTTTTTTTTACTAGAAATGGCGGCGATCTGCGATTTTTATTGTTACTGCGACGTTATGGCGGACACATCGGACACTTTTGACACATTTTTGGCGCCATTCACATTTATACTGCGATCAGTGATATAAATATGCACTAATTACAGTATAAATGTGACTGGCATTGAAGGGGTTAACACTAGGGGGTGAGGAAGGGGTTAAATGTGTATGCTAGGTGTGTTCTAACTGTAGGGGGAGGGGGGGGGTGACCGATCTGTGTCCCTATGTAGGAAGGAACACAGATCGGGCTCCTCCCTTCCAGAGACAGGACATTGTCTCTGTGTGAGCCGGCAATGAGAGATGATCTATGAGAGATCATCTCTCATTCGCCCACAGATCGCATTGCAAACGGCCGCTCTGATTGGCCGTTTGCCGCGATCTGTGATTGGCCGTGTCCAAGGGACACGGACAACACAGGGCTTCCCCGCAGCGCGCTGTACAGCGCGCGCTGGGAACGCCAGAAAGACATGCCGTCAAATGACGGCATGTTGGATATTGAGGTCCGCGCTGTTGCCGTCATCTGACGGTAGCGCGGGCCTCAAGTGGTTAATCGATATTATCGATAATATTCGATAATGAAAATCGTTGTCAACGATTTTCATTATCGAATAATCGGTCCGCCCTTCCGCCCATTCAAAGCCGCGGCCTCAATTACCATTTGCCGCGGGCCCGCCGCGATCGAGCAGCGGGGGAGGTGGGGGTGCACGGAGGCACAGGATCGTGTGTCTCCGTGCGCCCCCACCACCTCCACCGCGCGATCGCCGTGGCAAACGCTAATTGAGGCCGCGGCTTTGCGGCCTTGTGAAGTCCCAAGCTCTTCCTTCTGTGAGCTGGCGCCATCTGGTGGTGGCCGTTTGACATTACAAGTTAAACAGCAACTGTAATGTAATTTTTCACTGCCATCTCCTTCCCTATAATTAGAACCCCCAAACATTATATATTTTTTTTATTCTAACACCCTAGAGAATAAAATGGCGATCGTTGCAATACTTTGTGTCACGCCGTATTTGCGCAGCGGTCTTACAAGCGCACTTTTTTGGATTTTTTTTTTTTAATTAAAAAATAAAACAGTAAAGTTAACCCAATTTTTTTTCAGATTGTGAAAGATAATGCTACGCCGAGTAAATTGATACCCAACATGTCACGCTTCAAAATTGTGCCCGTTCATGGAATGGCGTCAAACTTTTACCCTTTAAAATCTCCATAGGCGAAGTTTAAAAAAAATACAAGTTGCATGTTTTGAGTTACAGAGGAGGTCTAGAGCTAGAATTATTGCTCTCGCTCCAACAATCGCGGTGATACCTCATGCGTATGTGTTCGCTTCTGCGCGCAAGCTCGTCGGGACGGGCGCATTTTCTGGCTCTTAACTTTTTTAGCTGGCTCCTAGATTCCAAGCAAATTTGTCAAGCCCTGCCGTGAGGGATAGTGCCCCAGCATTGGTGTTCCCGGGAGGAATAGTGCCCCAGCATTGGTGTTCCCGGGAGGAATAGTGCCCCAGCATTGGTGTTCCCGGGAGGAATAGTGCCCCAGCATTGGTGTTCCCGGGAGGAATAGTGCCCCAGCATTGGTGTTCCCGGGAGGAATAGTGCCCCAGCATTGGTGTTCCCGGGAGGAATAGTGCCCCAGCATTGGTGTTCCCGGGAGGAATAGTGCCCCAGCATTGGTGTTCCCGGGAGGAATAGTGCCCCAGCATTGGTGTTCCCGGGAGGAATAGTGCCCCAGCATTGGTGTTCCCGGGAGGAATAGTGCCCCAGCATTGGTGTTCCCGGGAGGAATAGTGCCCCAGCATTGGTGTTCCCGGGAGGAATAGTGCCCCAGCATTGGTGTTCCCGGGAGGAATAGTGCCCCAGCATTGGTGTTCCCGGGAGGAATAGTGCCCCAGCATTGGTGTTCCCGGGAGGAATAGTGCCCCAGCATTGGTGTTCCCGGGAGGAATAGTGCCCCAGCATTGGTGTTCCCGGGAGGAATAGTGCCCCAGCATTGGTGTTCCCGGGAGGAATAGTGCCCCAGCATTGGTGTTCCCGGGAGGAATAGTGCCCCAGCATTGGTGTTCCCGGGAGGAATAGTGCCCCAGCATTGGTGTTCCCGGGAGGAATAGTGCCCCAGCATTGGTGTTCCCGGGAGGAATAGTGCCCCAGCATTGGTGTTCCCGGGAGGAATAGTGCCCCAGCATTGGTGTTCCCGGGAGGAATAGTGCCCCAGCATTGGTGTTCCCGGGAGGAATAGTGCCCCAGCATTGGTGTTCCCGGGAGGAATAGTGCCCCAGCATTGGTGTTCCCGGGAGGAATAGTGCCCCAGCATTGGTGTTCCCGGGAGGAATAGTGCCCCAGCATTGGTGTTCCCGGGAGGAATAGTGCCCCAGCATTGGTGTTCCCGGGAGGAATAGTGCCCCAGCATTGGTGTTCCCGGGAGGAATAGTGCCCCAGCATTGGTGTTCCCGGGAGGAATAGTGCCCCAGCATTGGTGTTCCCGGGAGGAATAGTGCCCCAGCATTGGTGTTCCCGGGAGGAATAGTGCCCCAGCATTGGTGTTCCCGGGAGGAATAGTGCCCCAGCATTGGTGTTCCCGGGAGGAATAGTGCCCCAGCATTGGTGTTCCCGGGAGGAATAGTGCCCCAGCATTGGTGTTCCCGGGAGGAATAGTGCCCCAGCATTGGTGTTCCCGGGAGGAATAGTGCCCCAGCATTGGTGTTCCCGGGAGGAATAGTGCCCCAGCATTGGTGTTCCCGGGAGGAATAGTGCCCCAGCATTGGTGTTCCCGGGAGGAATAGTGCCCCAGCATTGGTGTTCCCGGGAGGAATAGTGCCCCAGCATTGGTGTTCCCGGGAGGAATAGTGCCCCAGCATTGGTGTTCCCGGGAGGAATAGTGCCCCAGCATTGGTGTTCCCGGGAGGAATAGTGCCCCAGCATTGGTGTTCCCGGGAGGAATAGTGCCCCAGCATTGGTGTTCCCGGGAGGAATAGTGCCCCAGCATTGGTGTTCCCGGGAGGAATAGTGCCCCAGCATTGGTGTTCCCGGGAGGAATAGTGCCCCAGCATTGGTGTTCCCGGGAGGAATAGTGCCCCAGCATTGGTGTTCCCGGGAGGAATAGTGCCCCAGCATTGGTGTTCCCGGGTAGGAATAGTGCCCCAGCATTGGTGTTCCCGGGAGGAATAGTGCCCCAGCATTGGTGTTCCCGGGTAGGAATAGTGCCCCAGCATTGGTGTTCCCGGGTAGGAATAGTGCCCCAGCATTGGTGTTCCCGGGTAGGAATAGTGCCCCAGCATTGGTGTTCCCGGGTAGGAATAGTACTGCTGCAAAGTTGTGTAATGTTAAACGTTTTTTAATCTGCCGTTTGAGTGTAACATGTTTTTTCATTATTACTGTTAAATAAACGAAAAAATTCCACATTACGTTTTTTTAATGATTTTATCCGATTAATCGAAAAAATAATCGGCCGATTAATCGATTATGAAAATAATCGTTAGTTGCAGCTCTAGTTAGTTTGTCTCAAGGTTAGCATATTTTTGGCATGATTTTATTTATAAAAATTAACATCAGTGTGTTTTAGGTAGATCAAAAAAAAAATAAAAATAAAAAAAAAGCAGAATGCAACATCATTTCTGGGCTTAAAAAAAAAGTATTGGGACACCTCCCTTTACACACACGAACTTTAATGGCATCCCAGTCTTAGTCCGTAGGGTTCAATATTGAGTTGGCCCACCCTTTGCAGCTATAACAGCTTCAACTCTTCTGGGAAGGCTGTCCACAAGGTTTAGGAGTGTGTCTATGGGAATGCTTGACCATTCTTCCAGAAGCGCATTTGTGAGGTCAGGTACCGATATGTTGGACGAGAAGGCCTGGCTTGCAGTATCCTCTCTATTTTATCCCGAAGGTGTTCTACCGGGGTTGAGGTCAGGACTCTGTGCAGGCCAGTCTAATTCCTCCACCCCAAACTCCCTCGTCCATGTCTTTATGGACCTTGCTTTGTGCACTGGTGTGCAGTCATGTTGGAACAGGAAGGGACCATCTCCAAACTGTTCCCACAAAGTTGGGAGCATGAAATTGTCCAAAATGTCTTGGTATGCCGACGCCTCGAGAGTTTCCTGAATCCTGACACCAACCCGATGGAGAACACCTATGGGATGAATTAGAGAGGAGACTGCGAGCCGGGCCTTCTCATCCACATCAGTGCCTGACCTCAAAAATGCGCTTCTGGAAGAATGATCAAACATTCCCATAGACACACTCCTAAACCTTGTGGACAGCTTTCCCAGAAGAGTTGAAGCTGTAAGGCGCCCAAATACTTTTAACAATATAGTGTATGAGGTATTGTTGGGATCATCAAGAGCAGGAGAATTAAAATTTTGGGTTGTTCTTAGGTGGTAGGTTATGGTAGTAGCAAAAAATATACAGCTACATTTAAAAAATATATGTTTTTTACTATTTTGGGACAGTTTTTATTTTTTTACTAAATAAGGAGATATTCATAACCATTTACTACTAAACGAAATCTCTAAAAAAAACAAAGTATATTCCACCTGGATGCACAAAGTAGTTGTGATGATAGGTACGGTTTTACAAACACATCAACATTTTAAAATTGTGCTTAGGCATTTAGACTTGTTTTACCCTTAGGTGTGAAGGGGTCAAAACATCTCCAAGTGTTTTAAAATATAAGCAGTGCAAGTATCTAAAAGCTGAACCAGCATGAGCTTCTCCCAGCCTCCCGCATAGCAGAGGAAAAAGCAGCCATACAAATCAAGAACCTGCTGGATGGAGAGCAAAGTGACCGAGAGATGAGCCCACTGATCTGCTGCTTTTCCTTTCACTGTCCAATCACAGACCAGGAAAGGTATATGACTAGTAACGCTGGCCATACACTATACGCCATACATTGGTCTAAATGACCGAATTTCGGGCGATTTTTCATATAGTGTTCGGCCAGCATAAGAGTTACTTTACTGCAGCAAGAAAAAAAAAAATCAGGTCTCCTGCCCTACCAGTCAGGGCTGGGTTCTGGAAGAGATGTTTAAATCTGAGGACTGGATGGGCAGTATTAAAAATCCTTGAAAAGAAAAAAAAAAGGGAAGCAACACCCTCATATGCATTTCATTTGTGTTTCCAGCAGCTTGCCTGGAGTTCAGCTTAGAAAGAGCAACACGACACAAGATGGCTGCCTCTGACCTACCTTCTTAGATTCTTTTTTCCCTTTTAGTTCACTTTTGCTTTCTTTCCCTCGCAGCACATCAATGAAATCTTTCTTCGAGACAGATGACATCAGTTTACTTCTCTTTCTTTCAGAGCCTCCAGCTTCTTTCAGCTTGTCATTTACTTTACCTTGATGTATTCTGACGGCATTAAATAACTGTACGACACCTCTGCAGGGGGGCAAAAGTTTACGGTCAGAAAAGGCCACTGATCAGTTTAAATAAGTTACCAATAGCATTCCAGCCAAACAGCTAAAGACACTTCTATTTTTATCCAATTAGCAGAAAATTTTAAAGCGCTCAATAGCTCAAGCTGAAATTTACATGAAAATTAAAGTGAAGCTTCACTGTCTAAAAAAAGAACAAGACGCAAACATACTCACCAAGGTGGATGCAGTATCGATCCCACGCTGCATTTGTCTTCTGTTAACTCTGAACTGAGCATTCAAATGCCACCGATCACTCAGTTCACCCCCTCTGCTCTAAGCAGAGAGCCAAGACAGTCACTGGCTCTCTTCTCTGCCCCTCCAGCGCACACTGGAGTGCTGGGCCGTGGGGGGGGGGGGGGGCAGGAGGAGTTGGCTCTCAATACATCACCGAGAGGCTGACCCAGGTGCTGATCCGGGCTTCTGGGTGATTTCGACCATATAGTCAGAATCTTTTTAGAGTCATGACCGGCTCTGAAGTCAGCTGACAACGGGTAAAAGAAGTACCGAACTCCTGTGATCCACAGGAGAAGTACAGCCAAAAAAGCTTTGGCTATACTTCTTTAATCCAAGCAGCAACCCCTCTCTTTCCTCTCAGTCCATGTAGCAACCTCGCTTTTCCCCTTAGGTAATGCAGCAAGGATCGCCTGTAGGCAGACAGGGTGGGAGCTGACTGGACATACTGGGGTAGGGACATTCCAGAAGATGGGACAAGTCCTGGAGGCGAGCATGGGATGAAGTGACAAGGGAGCTAGAGAGCAGGAGGTCTTGGGGAAGAGCGGAGGGGACCATTTGGGCAATATCTGCAGATGAGGTTGGTGATGTAGATGGGGGCAATGTTGTGGTTATCATTTTGAATTTAATACGTTGGGCTCGTGGAAGCCAGTGTACATGTTTTACTGCGATCATATAAGCGCAGGTGTAACATTTAATATATGTCCATAAAGGTAAACTTAGCCTTGAGATAACCGAAGGATGGTAGCACCATCATCTAACGAAGTTCCGAGAGTTGCGGAACGAAACATGTAAACTCGTGGGGTACAGAGACCCCCCCCCCCATACATGTCTTAGCCTTGCTATCTTCCCCTTTGCCAGCTCGGTGATATTAGCACTTTGAGCCTTCATGCAAGCTACCTAAGGGATATCGTATGGAGACATGAATAATATATAGTGACGACAAGCACTACGCTCTACATTGAGCTACTTTTTGAACTGGAGACAGAAGATCCTTTATTCCTTTTTGGACATCGGCACTATAAACTATCATTAGAGACACTGGACATCAATCATTGTCCTCGATTGGATACAAGATCCCACTATCATCTCACCGGATAAAGCACTTTTATAATGAGCAGCGCTTCAGGTACTGTGGAGACACACGGATGGATAGTTTGGCTGCAAACCCTTTGAGAAAATGTGTGATCATAGACTGGATGGAATAGCTACGATCTCGAGCTGTTGTTTGACAACAAAGAGTGAGTAAATTTTGTGGTACACTGTTGTGAAACATTGTTGTTAACACTGCCACTCACAACCATCATATCATTTGTCTAATCACTTATAGCCTATCAAAACCTGCAAGCTGCCAAAGCAACATAAGGAACCACTTTATGGATATGCTTATCTAAACACCCCAATGGACTATACCCACACTTTATGGGAATTCGTTTAGATATCTACCATTGGCAATACTGCTGCATTCTTATCAAGTGCATCTCAGGTGAATTAGATTGTGAAGAACTACTACTACTACATTTCTTCAATGTCTCCCAAAATAACTTTCAATCTATGAAACCAGATGCACATGGAAACGACACACGTTTCAAAACGGTGATCTCCATGAGAGACTTTTTTTCAGCTATTCATTAGGCTCACGGCCCCTCTGGTTTTGTTCTTACTGATTACCTTGTCTGTCACTAGTCCTAGTAGAGGGGTGTCCACCACTACCATTATTTAGGAATATTTTCATGTTCCATGTTTTATTTCCCTCGGTGCTGCGTTCCCTCACAGATAGTGGTGATCAATTACCTGCTAACACAGGTGACCACTGTCCTGTGTTGGAACTCAAAATATCTCCTAAACCTCCACAGTTTAGGAGAGATTTGCCAAAAAAAAGGGATTTTTAAATACAGCTTACCTGTAAAATCCTTTTCTTGGAGTACATCACGGGACACAGAGCGGCATATTCATTACTATGTGGGTTATATGGAGTACCTTCAGGTGTGGACACTGGCAATCTTCAAACAGGAAGTCCCCTCCCTATATAACCCCCTCCCCTAGAGGGAGTCCCTCAGTTTTGTAGCAAGCAGTATGCCTCCCAAAATGGTCACCCAAAAGAGGGGTGGGAGCTCTGTGTCCCGTGATGTACTCCAAGAAAAGGATTTTACAGGTAAGCTGTATTTAAAAATCCCTTTTTCTTTCTCGTACATCACGGGACACAGAGCGGCATATTCATTACTATGTGGGATGTCCGAAAGCAATGCTTTAATGAGGGGAGGGAGACATCTTCCAAAGAAGGATTCAATTTAGAGATAAACTCAAATCATAATAATAATTCCAACTTAGTCAAGAAAAAACTTTTTTTTTTTTTTTTTTTTTTTTTTTATAACCAAGGGTGTTTCTGATCCCGAGGATTTCAAACTGCAGCCTGTAGTACTGCCTGACCAAAGGCAGCATCCGCATTTCTTCTCACGTCTAGTTGATAAAACCTTGTAAACGTGTGGACTGATGACCACGTTGCCGCCTTGCATATCTGAGCCATAGAGATCTGATGGTGTGCTGCCCAAGAGGCGCCCATGGCCCTGGTAGAATGGGCCTTTACCGACAACGGAGGAGGCAACCTCTTCAACCCGTAGGCTTGAATGATTAATTGTCTAATCCATCTCGAGATGGTGGATTTTGCAGCTGCCTGCCCCTTCTTGGGGCCATCTGGTAGAACGAATAACACATCTGTTTTCCGGATCTTTTCTGTAGCTTTAAGATAGGCCTTCATGGCCCGGACAATATCCAAGGTATGCAGCAACCCCTCCTTTCTAGATGTAGGTTTTGGAAAGAAGGATGGAAGTACCAAATCCTGGTTTAAGTGAAATTTGGATATAACCTTTGGTAGAAAGGAAGGATGGGGCCGGAGAACTGCCCTGTCCTTATGCAGAACAAGATATGGTTCCTTACACGATAAGGCTGCTAATTCTGACACTCTCCTGGCCGAAACTATGGCGACCAAGAAAACCAATTTTCTTGTCAGTAAGAGTAAAGGAATCTCAGCCAGAGGCTCAAAAGGCTGTTTCTGTAGAGTGGACAGGACAAGATTTAAGTCCCAAGGACAAACTGGTGACTTGACAGGAGGATTAATACGCAAGACCCCCTGTAAGAAGGTCTTTACCAGCGAGTGGGTGGCCAGCGGCCTCTGAAACCACACTGACAGAGCTGAGATCTGTCCTTTGATTGTGCTTAGTGCCAGGCCTTTATCCACTCCTAGCTGGAGAAAACTTAACACCCTATCAATAGTATATTTGCGGCAATTCCATCTTTTGGATTCACACCAGCCTATATAATTCCTCCACACCCTGTAATAAATTACCCTGGAGACCGGCTTTCTAGCCTTAATCAGGGTAGGGATTACCTGCCTAGACAGACCCCTACCCCTGAGAATCAGGGATTCAGCCTCCAGGCCGTCAAATTTAGACGTTGTAATGTAGGGTGGAGGATCGGACCTTGTGAGAGTAGGTCTGGTTGTAGAGGAAGAGTCCAAGGGTCTCCCACTGCCATATTCAGGACTAGCGAGTACCAAGCCCTCCGGGGCCAAGCTGGAGCTATTAGAATGACTGGCTTGTGCTCCACTCTGATCCTGCGCAACAGGCGGGGGAGTAACTGTAGTGGAGGGAATGCATATAGAAGTTTGAATTGATGCCAAGGGCACACCAACGCATCGGTTCCGCAGGCCATAGGATCCCTCGCTCGCGACACGAACCTGTCTAGTTTCTTGTTGAACCTGGATGCCATTATATCTACGTCTGGCGTTCCCCACCTCTGGCAGATTGTCTGAAAGACCTGGGGATGCAGAGACCACTCCCCTGGCAACAGACTCTGGCGACTTAAGAAGTCTGCCTGCAGGTTGTCCACTCCTGGAATGAATATCGCTGAAATGCAGGGTACATGAGCCTCTGCCCATTGAAAAATCAAGTTCACTTCCCTTTGAGCGGCCTGGCTCCTGGTTCCCCCTTGGTGGTTTATGTATGCCACCGCCGTGGCATTGTCTGACTGGATTCTCACCGGGAACCCCTTTAATCTGGAGGTCCACGCCAACAGGGCTAGGCGAGCCGCTCTGATTTCCAAGATATTGATGGAGAGCTGCCTCTCTGCTTTCACCCAAGTTCCCTGGCGGGAGAACCCCTCGAAGACCGCCCCCCAGCCTGCCAGGCTGGCGTCTGTGGTAACTACCTTCCAGACAACAGGGCTGAAGGATCTTCCCTTTAGAAGGTTCTGAGGGTTCAACCACCAGGCCAGGCTTTGTCGGACCCTTGATGATAGCGTCAAAGGGGACTCTAAGGCATGTGCCCTCTTGCCCCAGGCTGCTAAAATGGCTGCCTGTAGGACGCGAGTGTGGATCTGAGCGTAAGGTACTGCCTCGAATGTGGCCACTAGCTTGCCTAGTAATCGCATACACAGGCGAATAGTTGGTCTTCTCTTGTTTATAACCAACTGAACCAACCCCTTGATCGCCTTGATCTTTACAAGGGGCAGGAACACCTTTTGACGTTCCGTGTCTAACCTCATGCCGAGGTATTCCAACTGCTTTGTAGGCTGGAATGCTGACTTTCCCTGGTTTAGGACCCAGCCGAATTCTTCGAGGTACCGAACCGTGAGGTTTACTGCCTTCTGCAGACCCGTCCGTGAATGATCTATAATTAAAAGGTCGTCCAAGTATGCTAGGACTGTGACTCCTTGGATTCTTAAATTGGCCAGAACTGGGGCTAGGATCTTCGTGAATACCCGGGGGGCCGTGGCCAGCCCGAAAGGGAGCGCCCTGAATTGGAAGTGTCGCTGCCCGACCGCGAAGCGTAAAAACCTTTGATGCGACTGACAGATTGGTACATGAAGGTAAGCATCTTTTATGTCTATGGAGGCCAGAAAATCGTTCTTCTGAAGCGCGGCGGCTGCTGACCGGATGGATTCCATCCGGAAGGACCGCACCCTTAGATAACCGTTTAACCTCTTTAGGTCCAAGATTGGCCTGACATCGCCGTTGGGCTTTGGTATGACAAAGAGATTGGAATAGAAACCTAGGCCTTGCTCTTGGGCTGGCACTTCTAAAATTACGTCCTGGCAAAGCAGGTGATCCAAGGCTGCCAGCATTGAGGCCTTCCTTGCTGGATCCCTTGGTAGCCTTGATTCTTGAAAATGAGGCGGAGGATACCTTAGAAATTCCAGTCTGTAACCTGTGGTTACAGATGCCCGGACCCATTTGTCGGGGATCTTGGCTTCCCAAACTTCTGAGAAGAGACGAAGCCTTCCCCCCACCCGTGAGAGTGGGGGCGCCCCTTCATAAGGCAGACTTAGGGGCTGCCTTTGACGGCTTGCGATACCACGGCTTCTTACCCCCAGGGGTTTGTCCCTGCGATCTACTGTTACCGTTGGATCGCGCAGGCGGCCGTCGATACTGCCTGGAATTAGAGGGCCCCGAGACAGGAAAAAGCTGCCTTTTAAATGTAGGAGCCCGGAATGTCTTTTTGACCGGTAAAAGGGTACTCTTGCCATTTGAAATAGTCTGAATATATTTATCCAGATCCTCTCCGAAGAGTCGCCCTCCATGGAAGGGAAATCCTGCCAGAAGCTTTTTGCATGGGGGTTCTGCCGCCCAGTTCTTCAACCATAAGAGCCTTCTCATGTGTACCAAACATAGTGATAAACGAGAAGCCTGCTGGATGGAATCTTTTATAGCATCTACCGCAAAACACAGAACTCTGGGAATGTCAGCAAACTCTTCTGCTTGTTGGGTAGGCATGTCTTTTAACATCTCTTTTGTCTGGTCTTTTAATGCCTGACAAACTCCAATTGCAGCTACCGCTGGCTGCACCACTGCTCCTGCCGTAGCAAAGGATGCTTTTAAAAGTGTTTCTAATCTTTTATCAACCGGATCTCTAAACATATGTATATTTTCCACCGGGCAAGTTAGTGATTTATTCACACATGAGATGGCTGCATCCACTACTGGGAGCTTCCATCTCTTGGAGAATTTTTCCTCCATGGGATAAATGACCGCAAATCTTTTCGGTGGCAGAAAAACCCTGTCCGGCCGTACCCAATCCCGAAAGATCAATTCCTCCAAGAGAGGATGGACCGGAAAAACTGCGTTGCTTAACGGGGCTCTCAAAGAGCCCAGAGAGGATACCGGAGGAACCTGAGGTTCTGGTAATGGCAAGCTAAATGCCGAGCGGACCATGTCCGTCAAAGACTGTACCCACAGTCTTTCTGTCTGGGAGTCTGAAAATGGTTCCTCAGAGGTAGACCCCTCAATCCCTGAACCCTCTTGGTTCAGGTCCAGTTGATCCTCCTGTGATTCTAATTCCTCCGGAGAGAGAATCTCAGCATCTGAGGATACACTGCCTGGTGATGGGGATCTAACCCGTTTCTTACCAGGAATAGCTCTAGCAATCAATGCTGCTATTCTCTCTTCTAGCCCCCCTAGGGATACGGCTAGCATCTCCTCTGTGATAAACACAGGGCTGGGCTGATCCGGGCCAGCCTCCGCACCAGATCCCCCTAATGGCTCATCCAAGGCGCTTCTTAAATTAATAAGCTGCGGGGAAAGAATCGGCATATCAGAATCAGAAAGGGAACCCTTTTGTTTTTTTTTTTTTGGTCTTTTTTGTACCCTTTGACCCCGAACCCTTGGAAGCCATAATAAAAAATCGAGGGACTCCGCCCACACAACAGACTGTAGTGGCCAGGAGTACAATTCCAGAGTTTAGGGGAAAGTAGATCACTAGTGTCCCCACAAACTGATGGGCCTGTATGTTGGTCTTTTTTTTTTTTTTTTTTTTAAATAATTATATATTTTCTATGACCATACATAATGCCCCTAACTTAAGTTTGCCAGCCTCCAACCTGCTGTCAAAAATAGGGGGGATTCTTTGGCTTAACAATAGACATTGGGACAAAGTCCACATGTACTACCCCTTTTCCGCCACCGGGAGTCACTGTTCTGCCGCCCTGCGTCCTCTCTTGAAACAATCAGCCACAGACTGAGCCCTGTACAAGGCCTGCTGTCTATAACAGCAGAAGGGCGCGCCTGTATGACGCCGCAGGCCCGCCCCCCCCCGCCCTCCTGTCCGGATGGCGCGAAAATTCGTCAATAAGACGCGCGCGTGCACGCGCGCGCGCGCGTACCCGGAAACAGGAAGAACATGGAGGAGCCGCGCTGCTGGAGATCCATGGCGCAGAAACGGCGGCAGATTCAAAAACTCCCGGCCAGGTAGGACTCTTTTAAGGCCCCTAAGGATCCTTTACTAGCCTCTAGGAAGAAACAGCAGGTTAGCTAGCAACACACTTTAGACAGGGGGGCCTAGTAATGGGGGGAGAAAGGGTGTCATCCTGTCTCTAAGACATAGTGATCACAGTTGCCCATGCAGAGCATACTCAGGCTATCCCCCCTTTTAGGTTACCCCGGGGAGCCTGCTGTCGAACCAAGTCCCGCAGGCTCCCCCTTACCTGCTCCATGCTGCAGGATGTTTGACCAGCAAACTGATCCAGTCTTCTCCCATCTCCGTGGGTAGCGTAGTAGACCTTCAGGCCCTGGGGTCCTATGAAGGTACCCACTGTCCTGGACCTATATAGCACCCTGGCAAAACAGGAACCTTATGGTTTTTGCAAACTCCAAGTCCTGGGCCCAGGGTCCAGCCCTCCAAAGAGGAGCATTATAGGCAAAACCCCACGGTTTGGGGCCCGGGTACTGTCCACTTTGGCACTGAGGCTCCTTGGACAGATCCGGTTAGCCCGCCCTTAATCCCAAAGGATGTGGAGCAAAGCTATTCCGTGACCAACACCTAAGACACTGGCGAAAAAACTGAGGGACTCCCTCTAGGGGAGGGGGTTATATAGGGAGGGGACTTCCTGTTTGAAGATTGCCAGTGTCCACACCTGAAGGTACTCCATATAACCCACATAGTAATGAATATGCCGCTCTGTGTCCCGTGATGTACGAGAAAGAAATTACGGGCACGAGGTCTACAGAACTGCGCAGGCGCACTTTAGCAACGACGATCTTGCCGTTCCTAAAGGAGGCTGTGCCGTGACTGCCAGCTGCCGCCTGCATGTGCAGGAGTGAGGTCATCGCGGCTCCGGCAAATCACAGCACTGGAGCTGCGATACCCGGACGTAACCCCCGGGAGTGATGCCGGCCACCCGAGCGGTGTATGAGGATGGCTGCGGGTGCTTTGATCTTAGGCGAGTATTACATAATGAGCTAGCATGCTATGCATGGTTTTGCAGGTGGTGTTTTTTTTTTCTTAAGTGAGTTTACAACCACACAGACACAGGTTGGCAGTTGATAGTTGAGGCAAGGCCAAACATCAGAGAACTGCAGTTGCCATGCAATAGCGCACATTGAGAAAAACTGATAAAGCAAGTCATAGAAAACAAAAGCTCTTTGCATTCTTGTCTTGTACCTGGTGGCGATTCTCTGCAGATTCCTCTCCACCTCTTTGTCTCTGACCACATCTGGTTTCACTCGGCACATCATCTCCCACTGTCGCTTCTTATCAATCTGCAATGGACAAGAGATGTCAGGGGACATACAACATACCATAAAAGCAGTACGAGAAGATATAATAAAGTTCTATAATCTCCGCTTTTCTTTAACCCTTTCCAACCATCAGAAGTTGGCCAATTAAATATATAAACCCCAAAAAGGAGTGTCATTGGCTTCGTAGCTGTCTGTCACACAAAAGCTTGTCGCTGCCGCATATTATGCCTGGTACACACTTTTTTTTTCCTTCAAGCCAGCTGAATGACAGAAAAAAAAAAAAAAAAAACGGAAGAACTCAGGAGGAGATCCTGTACCAACAAACCAATGTTAATGGAGCAATCTTCCCCTCTGCTATTGTGTTTTGCCCCCCCCCCACAAAAGCACACTGTTCGGCAGAATTTTCTGTCTCCGACAGAAGCCGGATGTTCGTACGGGCTTCTGTCAGACCAGTTGCAGCACAACATGTGTACGGGGGCTTTACTTTCTAGATATCAGTTCTTCTGTTGCACAAAATAAAGACTGCCAAACACCGTCATGCCCCGCAGATCAGTTATGTAGTTTCACCAATGTGCATTGGGGAAGTTTTAGTTTTCAGGAGTGTTTCTCGACATTGGAAATAATCCACAACCATGTGAGGAGTTCCAGCTTAGTGCTAGAATAAGTGTAAGCCTTAAGATGTGTAATACCTTATGTCTTCCCAATGTTCATTGGACGTTACATTAGCCAACCAAATTGAAAAAAAAAAAAAAAAGCGCATTTTTAATTTTTTTAGTATGCGCCTGCAAAGCATTTCACCCATGATCAGCAGGGTGCCACGCAGGACTCTTGCAGATCGTCTGTGTAGTCGTCAGCTCGTACATCATCTGGACAGGCAACTACCTAGCCACAAAGGCTGTCTGTATTTTTAGTTTTCACATTTACAGAACACAGTAAATAAATGACACGGCCCGGCATCACAGATTGAGACAGTGAGCATAGGGAGAAGATCCCCCCCGCTTCTGTCAAAATGAGGAATCGGTGGTGGGAGCTGCAGACACCAGTGCATCTAACATGTTACACCCTGAATATAGGTGTAATGTGTTACAAAAGGCAGACTTATACTTTAAATGTGCTTCAAATTAGTGCCATTGGTGCATTCATAGAAAACGTGTTTTCACCAAATACACATTCTGTGTTCAGTTTATTATTGAAGTTACATTCTAGGAATGCCGTGAATGACAACTGTCACAGATGCTTGTACTCTCAAGCAAACCATCAATGGCTGGTGTCCTAACTAATGTGCAGCACTATGGCAACAGCAAATCAAAAAGAGGCCAAGATGGCAGCCTTATTGGCAGTAAAAGATTATGGCCCAAATTCACAAAGCACTTACGCCAACGTATCTCGGGATACGCCGCGCAAGTGTACATATGCGCCGTCGTATCTATGCGCCGTACCTGTAGGACTAAGATACGGCAAAAAACTGACTTCATCTGACCGACGTAACTTGCCTATGCCGGTGTATAGTTACACTGGACGCATTCGGCGTACCCATGTTAAATATGCAAATGAGCAAGATACGCCGATTCACGTACGTGCGACTGGCGCATGTTTTAAGCAATTTGCGTAAGGGTAACGTTCGGCGTAAAGTTATTCCTCATATAGGAGGCGCAACCCATTCAACGGTATGGACCAGGGAACAGCCGTCGTATTTTACGTCATTTACGTAGTACTACGTGAATAGGGCTGTGCGTAGGTTACGTTCACGTCATAGACAGTGTATTGACGTATCTTAGGCAGCTATTTCAACGTGACTGTGAGCATGCGCACTGGGATGCCTCCAAGAGACGACGCATGCGCAGTTAGTTTTTTGAAGCTCAGCCCATCATTTGCATGGGGTCACGCTTCATTTTAATATATCACGCCCACCTACTTCGACTTACGTCGGCTTACGCCGTCAACTATATGCTACGCCGGCGCAACTTTGAGCGCATTTCCTTTGTGAATAGCATGCTTGCCTCTCAACGTTGCACCGGCGTAGCGTAAAGGAGATACGCTACGCCCGCACAAAGATGCGCCGATGGCTGTGAATCCAGGCCAGAGTTCGGTTCTGCTTTAAATCTTCCTTCACTGAGGACACCAACTGATAAAATATACATGGATATCAGATTGAAATAATATTAATTTGTTTATTTTGTGGACATTTGTTTCCGTTTGATAGAAAACATTGACACATTGTATTTAGTTAGGTGCAGTTAGGTGAATTCTGGGTAGATGAATATTACATTAAATTCTTTATACACTGATTACTTATCTATTGTAAATTTTAACAAAAACGGAAGTCTTCGATCTAGCCATAGTGTTAATATAGGCATATGTTTATTGACCAATTGGGGATAGATAAAAAGCCCTGACAGGTTTTTATTGGCGTCCGTGTCCCATTCAGAAGTTTTACTTTTACTACCTGTCCCAGAAACAGCAGGAATGGGAAATCTCTGAGCCTGGGTTCACATGGTAGCGATGTGAGAACCAGTGTGATTACATCGCCAGTTTCTGCATTACATCTCTCCCGCAGGCAGTTCACACTGCCCACTGCGAGTGTCAATACAATGTTAATGACACCCCCGATCGGATCACAGATCGCACTGTGAACTCACACATGAATCAGATTGCATAGGCGAAAACACCCATGCGATCCTACTCCAGTTCAGGGAAAAGAAAGTCCCTGCACTATTTTCCTGCAAATTCAATGCCAGTTCAGCCATACAACTGTATGGCTGAACTGGCATTGCACAGGCACCGCAGTGCGGATGAAAAAAAAAAGCCTGTGCTCGCACAAGTGTGAACCCAGGCTAAAATTAAAGCCGGGTACACACAACAGCGCCTGTCGGGAGCCGCTGTACTAACCATGCAAGGTTAGTCCAGCAATCTACCCCACTGAGCTGTTGTGTTCCGACAGGGGGGAAGGCTCTCCCCTGCCAGAACACTCCGATCAGCGCTCTCTTTCATTGGCTGAGACCGCTGATCGGGAGTCGGTTGGCTGCTGGTTTTACAGCATGCATGTGTGACAAACGTAAATATGAATGGACAGAATGTCTGCTGGTATTTTTTGAACTGGCAAATGTCTCCCGACATTCTGCTTGTGTGTACGAGGCTTAAAAGTGAGCAAACAGATCTGGACAATTATGCTGATGCATTTCTGCATCATTGGTTTTAAAGGAGGAATGAGTCCCCACTGCTGGTATCAGTGAGAAGAATAGTATCATTAATGGTGTCGGTGGAAGGAAAGGTGTTCCATCATTGGCATCAGTTGATGAAATAGTGCCCCAGGGGAACAAAGGGGATAAAGGGAAGCAAATGGCAACATGTGGTCCTCGGGCACGGTTTGGAGACCACTGTTCTAAACTACTGAATAGAGAAAAGGTTAGCCATCACAGTAAGGGACAAATAGGCACCATAGGCTGGTAGGGAAAGGTTTCAACCTCAACTTGCACTACAGAGAAAGCCATACCTACTCACAATTTGACAAGCGGTTTGCCCGAAGTATTGTAGGCTCAGCTGAAATAGCCCAGTTTTCTTTAACTCCTAAGCTATGTGTAAACTCAAAAGGTAAAGAGATCGAACCCACTAGGTTCAATCTATAACTAAAATACTGTCTAAAGATAACTTTTACTTTACAATTAAGCATTAGTAAATGAGCCAGCTTGTCCTTATCCCAAAGTCCAGCCTCCAAGTTCAGAGCTCACCTCTTTCCTTTTTTCCAACTTCTCTTTCCTTTCCCGTGCCTTCTCTTTTTCCAGGGCTTTGCTCTTCACCAGTATAGTGCCGGCTTTGTCCGGAATCTTTTTGTTAAGAATTTTGGCCATGGCATCAGCCCAGCCCTTGTTCGGATCTTCATCAGGCTCAACATTGTCCTCCGACTCATTTTTGGTGGCTTCGGGCTCACCGACATCTTCATCAGATGAGAAACTATCATCTGCAAAATCAGAGCTCCCTTCCAAATCTGCAACAAATGAAATAAAATAAAAAAGTTTTACATTTTTCAATCCTTCCAGAACGTAAGATAAACTTTATTAAGAAAAAAAAAGGAAGACTAAATATGCAGTAGTTAGGCTATAAAGAACATTAGATGCCCCCTTTAAAGCGGAGCTCCACCCGCATTTTTTTTTTTTTCAAAGTCAGCAGCTACTAACAGTGTAGCTGCTGACTTTGAATAAAGACACTTACCTGTCCTAGGCGCCCGTGCTGACGTCCCCCGCCGATGCCGATCCTCGATCCCGGCACCGCCATCCAGTCAGGGAAACAGGCAGAGAAGCCGTGCGGCTTCACTGCCCGTTTCCTACTGCGCATGTGCGAGCAGCGCGGCGCTTTGTGAATGGTCCGGCTGCTTTCTGGGATACATACAGTTCCCAGAATGCAGCGTGGCCCATTCACAAGAAGACACCGAGAAGAGGAGGAGGAAGAAAACCACACCGCGGATCATGAGGGCAGATTCGGGACTTCCGCATAGCAACAGCCTATTTAGGGTGAGTATTTTTTTTTTTCCCCCCCATTTATTTATTTTTTAGATTTTTGAAAAAAAATAAAAATCAGGGTGGAGCTCCGCTTTAAGAGGACCTAGATTTAGATGACCAAAACCAATATGTAGCCCCACACCGGAGATACAGAAAAGAGTAAAAATATTTGCTCTGAAGATGGCAGGAAGCGTTAGCTTACTCTTGGGATATTGCATGTGGTCGGTCTTAAGTCGATAATAGAAAGCAGATCTTTGTGGAAAATGAGCATCGACATGTAAAAGCACTAGGTGGTCTCAGGAAAGGAAGAGCTTCCCTCAGATAGCTGCAGCTAGGAATCTGTGCAGAGATTCTATAATCTTGAAAGCTCAACTCCAGGCAAACAGCTAAATACAGATGAAATACATATACAGGAGGCGTTTTTCTTCCGTCTCGGATTTGTAATTCCACCTGTACAATACTGAGACTTGCACGGCACTGCCAGGTAAAGGACGCCACTTTCTCCGTTACAGTTGTAGACTGCAGAAAAAATATAGAAGCATCCCCTTTCCATTCCAAGACTGTCTTGGCATCAAATAAGCAAGAGTCCTGCTCCAGTTTGGTGCATATGCGGTGCAATTTAAACCATAAAAACCTGTGGCTCAAATCCCACCCCAGAGACACGGCATGTAATTCGCACAGGAATGTGCCGAGATTCCTGTACAAATTACATGCAGTGTGAACCCGGGCTTAAAGTGGTTGTAAAGGCACAAGTTTTTTTACCTTCATGCATTCTATGCATGAAAGTTAAGAACTGTGTGCAGAAGTTCACTAGACCTCCCCCCCCCCCCCTATAACTCACCTGAGCCCCCTCTTGATCCAGCAATGTCCAATAGAGAATTGCTTCTCTGGGGACTCTGACTCCCGATTTGCTTTTGGCAGCAGCGGGTGCCATTGGCTCCCACTGATGTCAATTACAGCCAGTGAGACGATCAGGAAACGGACAGTTACGTGAATGGACACACAGCTGTGTGCCTGCTTGGGTGCCCCCACAGCAAGTTGCTTGCTGTGGGGCACCCGGCAGGAGAGAGGAGCCAGGAGTGCAGACGAGGGACACAAGAGAGGGAGGATCTGGGCTGCTCTGTACAAAACCACTGCACAGAGCAGTTAAGCATAACATACTTGTTATATATAAAAAAAAAGGCATCAAGGCTTTAGTATTACTTTAAAAGTCAAACTGAACTCTCATTAATACTTTAATGCAGCCAGATGAAATATACAGCAATACTTTTTTTTAAATTATATTACAGGAAGAAAAAAAAAAAAGCACTTTTGTTTGAAACAGTGGTAAGGTTACATGAAGCCCCTCTTCGGATTTTCTCCAGTGGTGTGCAGTCCTCAACCATGCAGAGAGCAGACCTAACGCAATGACAGCAGCACCACCAGCACCACTTTCATTACAGTGTAAAGCTCCATGTTGACATCTAGTGGCGAAAAGGAATTACTGCAGAGGACAGTGCCGAAAAGTAAAAAAGACACAGGCAGCCACAAAAGTATTTTATGATTACCATGCAGCACTCTAGTGTTACTTCATTCTCCTACAAGTACACACCTTAAAAAAGGCTCACAGATATGAATGACCGTACATGATCATTTTACTACTCACAGATGGAAGACGTTTGCTCACACCTATATTGTAACTTTACACAAAACAGATAAATGCATTTGAAATTGCATAAAACATATGCACAAATAAATATATAAGCAAAGAAAAAAGTGAACTTCAAAGGGTAATTAAAACTATTTTAGTTTACCAAACCAGGCCGGGTCATCACTAGACTTTGGGTTCCAGTTGCCAGCATCCAACTCTGGGCAGCCAGCTGTGCGGCATGTAGCTACACAGCCAGCTGCCTACTGTGCAAGCACGATCCTCATTGTCCAGCAGTCTTCTGAGACCAGTGACAAGTCCCAGAAAACTGCGGGAGGGAGGGGGAGAGGAGAACTTCCACTCAAATTCCTTAGGCGATCCAAGCAGAAGTGGGAGCGGTTACCTGTCAAAACCTGGTACCTCCTGCACTCTGATTACATCTTATAACTATGCTCAGAAACGAAAGAATACATACAAAACTATTCAACACATTCTGCCATATAAAATGTTTTTGTATTGTTAGTAACCTCTGACTTTTGTCATGAGACTAGCATGCCACAAAAAAACGGATGCTCGGTCACCCAAGAATCTAAGCATGTGTAGCGTACGAGGCTTTACTTTAAGAAAATAAAAAGGTTTTTGCCTCTTTCAGACGGACGGACGGACTCTGGCAGCAGATCCATCTGCTCAGCAGGGAAACTCTCCAATGAGCAGGTGAATGACACGTCCGTGTCCGCTCCGCTTATGCAGAACTGACACAGCCCGCTGTCTGGATGGAAATGGACCACCTGTTCATTGTCATGTGATCCACCAGACTGATAGGGAACAAATCCCTATCCATCTGTTTTTAGCAGATAGGATTAGATGCCCACCGGTGTCAACTGACAAATGTCCACTGACATTCGCTGCTACATAGAGGGCAATTGATGGTCTGATAAAGTCCACCTACCAAACTGACAGGAGGACCCAGATTAGTCTGCCCGTGTGAAAGGGGAAATAGTTCTACTTTAATGTTTAGGTCGATCACAATAAAAAAAGTTTGTTAATGTTTAGGTCAGTGACCCATTTCTTCATGTGGTTCTGGGGGAATCCCTGCAGAAGTGCGGGCGGGATCTGGGGTATCCATGTAAAAGTGAGGGTGGGATCTGGGTAGTAAATGGGGATCTGTGTAGAAGTTAGGTGTGTTAAAAATAATTGATGCATCACGATTCAGCCTTAAATGATTCTGCATCGATGTAGCCAGTGCCTGAATCGCAAATGCATCAATGATGTCAACTGCCGCACTCCCCTGTCAGAGTCGTCCCCTCCCTCCTCCATGTGTATGTCACACAGAGTGTCCATCTCCCGCTGTGTCACAGAGCTTGGATCTGAAATGTTTGGCGGCCGCTGTAACAAAGTCCCCACATCCTATGATAGATGGTACACTGATCCAATGCCGGGAAAATAATCCGTGCGACGTCTATCATATGATTCAGGAATTTGTGGAGAGTGGCTGCTGGGTAATTCAAATCCATGCTCCATGTCATAGCGTTAGATCGCTGCTGTGTGATCCAGGCACTAGTGAGGCTGCATTTGGTGGCCGATATACAGTGGCACCACTGCGCGAATCGTAACCGTACAGCAGCTCCTTTAAGAGCTAAAGCTGCACGGCGAGGGACACAATGCACGTAGTCTGGCAGGTGCGATTGCCGCCAGCCACCCGCATTCACGGGCATGAGAGTCAGAACAGGTATCCGTGTGTGTAAACCCATAAATCCCTGTTCTGACAGGTCAGGAGAGGCAGATCGTGTTCTCCTACTAAGTAGGAACAGAGATCTGGCTCCCCCTCTAGTTAGTCCCATCACAGTTAGAAACACACCCAGGGAACACAGTTAACCCCTTGATCACCCCCTAGTGTCAGTGCCATTTATACAGTAATTAGTGCATTTTTTAAGCCCTGATCGCTGTATAAATGTCACTAGTCCAAAAAAAAGTGTCAAGAGTGTCCGATCTGCCTGTTGCAATGACGCAGTCCTGCTAAAAATCGCAGATTTCCATTATTATGCCATAAACCTGCCCCCTATTTTGCACAAAACCACCAATATATGCTTATTGCAATTTTTTTACCAAACACATGTAGAATACATATCGTTCTAAACTGATGAAGATTTTATTTTTTGGGTGGGGGGGGGGGGGGGGGGGGGGGGTATTTATTATAGCAAAAAGTTAATAGTCCAACCCCCCTCCCCCCAAATTGTTGCTCTTTGTTTATAGCGCAAAAAAAAAAAAAAAACACAGAGAAGCAATACAAATGGATAAAGCTCCATTTGTGGTTTACTTTGGGTACAGTGTCGCACAATTGACAGTTAAAACGACACAGTGCCGCATTGCAAAAAATAGCCTGGTCATTAGGGGGGAAAATCCTTCTAGGGCAGAAGTGGTTAATGCACATGTCTGGACAAATGCAGAGAATTATTTTTTTTTTTAAGCGTTTGGGGGACTGGAACTCCGCTTAAGCCCTGGTTCATGTCAAATCAGTGGCAATTGCACCGTCCTAAGCGATTTTTATTGACATCTGTGCAGTGGGGGCTTCAGCAGGAGGGGGACTTCCTGTCCCACTTCCTCCTTCTGCCCAGGGTCCGCTTAGGCGATATGTCATATCGCCTACGGCTGCCCCTCCCTGTAGGCGATTGACTGGGACTCGTGACAGGTCCCAGGCGATCGCCTGACCAATCACAGAGTGCAGCGCCACTCACGCCGAAAGCTGTCACAGCCGGGTGCCCACACTTGGAATGAAGACACCGGCCGGAGGGGGAGAGGAGCGGAGCTCCAAGCAGCACATCGCTGGACCGTGGAGCAGGTGAGTGTCTGTTTATGAAGAGCCAGCTACACTTTTTGTAGCTGCTGACTTTGAATAAACATGAAAAAAGCCTGGAACTCCCCTTTAATAAGCCCACGTTTACATTGGGCAAACTTGGCATGCGATTTGACATATCAAAACATGTCAAATCGGCAGCCATTTCCAGCAATGGCACGGCCCAAATCGCAGTGACGCTGACTTTGCAGCGCCGCACTCATCCCCAGAAGTCGCTTTTGGCGATTGCAGTAGACATCTGGGCATGAACCCGTACAGATGTCTGTCCAATCGAAAACCTGGGCTGGAAGCTGATTGGTTACTACACACAGCTGCACCAGATTCTGTGTGAAGTCGTCTTAGTGAGTAAACAGGACATTGATTATGTAAGCGGATCCCTGAGCCCCTCTCTATAGCACCGCCGTGATTACACCTCACATACAAACACCAGCACGCTTCATAAAGGGAAAGACACATAAAGCCTCCCCTGACCCAGGACTCATATTCCCAGACACGTCTCCTAACATACAGTCCTATCCCCAGCCACCATACCTGCAGCGCTTTCCTTTACCACCTCCATCATTCCTCTCACCACACACGTGCGTCTCCTAGCTCTTCCGGGAGGGGCGGGGCTCGGCGCCGATACACATCCTGTCCATGTGACCGCCGCTGTCCCCCGTACGGCCATCTTTGAAAAGGTAATCTATTTCTTTTTTTCCCCAACAGCGCCATCTTGTGGTGGGCAGGCTGCGGTCACCTCGTACACTGAAAACTGGTCTTTTTGGTTCGCAGGAAAAGTTCCACTTTCTGGGGATGAATTTAGGAAATATCCCAGATTGTGGATCCTAGGTTAGGGTGACGAGACATCCCCAGTTTCAGGGGACAGTCCCCTGATTGAGGACACTGTCCCCGGACCAAGCCTTAGGCCAATTTCTAAGGCAGAATTACACACCCCCACTCCGCCGTGCCTACCAGCATAGGGTAGGGTGACCAGACATCCCCAGTTTCAGGGGACAGTCCCCTGATTGAGGACACTGTCCCCGGACCAAGTCTGTCCCTGGTTTTGTCCCCAGATTTGATTAAATAGGGGGCAGGGGCAATTTCAAAGACAGTCAGTGCAGAATAAAATAAAAAACATTAAATTACACCCCCCCCCCCCCCCGCTCTGCCGTGCCTACTAGCATAGGGGGGTTGTACTTTTCCCATTATCTGAGCCCCTTTCTGATGATCATGTGCTGGTCGGAGCAGAGGGAATATTTCTTCAGTTTCGGGCACATGCCCATTCATCTTCGCTCGCATGTTCTTCTGTCTTGGCTCAAATCCTAGCCAGCCACCTTCCTATTTCCTTGCCTTCCCTGGTGGAGTGACCTTCCTCCGCTCCCCATCCATTCAGATACATTGGCGTATCTTTAGAGCGGCGTAGCGTATCTTCTTTACGCTACGCCGCCGCAACTTAGAGAGGCAAGTGCAGTATTCACGAAGCACTTGCTCCCTATGTTGCGGCGGCGTAGCATAAATTGGCCGGCGTAAGCCAGCCTAATTCAAAGTAGGAAGGAGGTGGGTGTCATCTATTTAAATTAAGCGTGACCCCATGCAAGTGAATAGCTGGTCGAATTGGGCATGCGCACGCATGCTCAGAATCACGTCGCATATACTCCCTAAGATACATCGGTGCAATGCCTACGACGTGAACGTAACCTACGCACTGCCCTATTTACGTAGTACTACGTAAACGGCGCGCGCGACGTAAAATTCGACCGCGTCGTTCCCTGGCCCATACCTTTGCATTAGCTGCGCCTGCTATATGAGGGGTAACTTTACGCCGGACGTAAGCCTTATGCAAATCGTGTATATGAAGCAGCCGGGCGCATCTACGTTTGTGTATCTTACTAATTTGCATATTTATAATGGGAATGCCGAAATGCGTACAGCGTAACTATGCGCCTACGATACGCAGGCGTAGGCAACTTATGTCGGGCGGAGGAAGCCTATTTTTCAACGTATCTCGCTTTGTGAATCGGCGTAAAGCTACAACGGCGCACATTTGGACTTACGTCGGCGTATCTGGAGGGACGCCAACGTAAATAGTTTCTGAATCCGGGCACTTATGCCTATTGAAATCACACCCCAAAGTAGTGCAGGAACTACTTCTGCAAATCGGTGTAGCGCCGCAAAGTCAGTGTCGCACCGATTGGAACGCTAGCATTGCCGGCAAAAGGCTGCGATAAATCACTCCAATATGAATCAAGGCCGAAACCTAGAAGCTGATTGGCTACCATGCACAGCAGCACAAGATTTTGCACTCTCCAGTTTTAGTAACTAACCCCCATTGTTTGAGAAATAAATACAGTATATAATATCATGAGCCCTTTAAAAGTTGTTACTTAAGCACTTCAGCTCCGAAAGAATTATCCCCCCTTCAAGACCTTGCCATTTTCTGCAATACAGCACTGCGTTATTTTAACTGACAATTGCGCGGTCATGCAATGCTGTACCCAGATACATTTTAGGTAATTATTTCCCACAAATAGAGCTTTCTTTTGGTGGTATTTGATCACCTCACCTTTTTTGCCTATTAAAGCGGAGGTCCGGTTTAAAAAAAACAAAATTCAAAGTCAGCAGCTATTAACACTGTAGCTGCTGACTTTTAATAAGGAGACTTACCTGTCCAGGGTGCCTGCGGTGACGGCAGCCGAAGCTGAGCATACGATTGGGTCTCGGCTGCCCCGCCACCATCCTCGGCGAGGGAATCAGGAAGTGAAGCCGCTCGATTCCCTACTGCGGAACGTGAATGGATGATGTCTCCTGGGACACACACAAGATCCCAGAAGACACCGTTCCCCCATTCCACAGGAGGCAGCTGAGGAGCAGAAGAAAGAAGACAGACCGCTGATCAGGAAGTGGCAGATTAGGACGATCTGCCTAGCAACAGGCACTCCAGGTATGTATAAAAAAAATATATCTATATTAGTTTTTTGCAGCATTTTAGAATTTTTTTTTTTTTGGTGGAGCTCCACTTTAACCACTTCAATACCCAGCCATAGACAATTGACGGCCTGAGATGGGATCTACCATCCTAAGTGGCCGTCAATTGACGGCCTGGGCTTTGCGGGTGGATATCTGAATGATGCCTGCAGCCAGAGGCATCATCCAGATATCCTCTTCTTCAGCCGGCGATTCTGCACGACGTACGAACGATCATAGTGGCGGTTCCGCCGCTTGATCGTTCTTACAGGCCGCGGGAGGGGACACCCCCCCTCCCGTCGCCATCCGGTGCTTCTCCGGGCTCTCCCGTGTCTTCGGGGGCCCGGAGAACGAATCATCGGCGTCGGCAGGAAGCATAGAGATGACTGGTGACCAGATGGTCACCAGTCATCTCTATGACCGTCGGAGGACCCGGGCGCGATGTGATGACGTCACGCCCGGGTCCCTGTAAGTAAACAAAGCCGCGATTGCGGCTGTAAGCCACCATTCATGAGATCGGTGAATTTTTTTTCACCGATCTCATGGTTTCCAGCCTGGAGGAGAGATGTGAGGTCTTATTGACCCCGCATCTCTCCTTAAAGAGGACCTGTCACACACATTTCCTATTACAAGGGATGTTTACATTCCTTGTAATAGGAATAAAAGTAGAAAAAAAAAATTGAAAAAAAGTGTAAAAATAAATAAAAAATAAGTCCAAAAAAGAAATAAAAGATAAAAAAAAATTAAAACGCCCCTGTCCCCGATAGCTTGCGTGCAGAAGCGAACGCACACTTAAGTCCCGCCGACATATGTAAACGCCGTTTAAACCACATAAGTGAGGTATCGCCGCGTGCGTTAGAGTGCCAGCAACAAATCGAACTAGATCTCCTCTGTAAATCTAAACTGGTAACCTGTAAAAAATAAATAAAGCATTGCCTATGGAGATTTTTAAGTACCGAACTTTGGCGCCATTCCATGAGTGAGCGCATAATTAAAGCGTGACATGTTGGGTATCTATTTACTCGGTGTAACATAATCTTTCACATAATACAAAAAAATTGGGCTAACTTTACTGTTTTGTTATTTTTTTAATTCATGAAACTATTTTTTTTACAAAAAAAAGGCGTTTGAAAAATTATTGCGTAAATACCGTGCGAGATAAAACGTTGCAATGACCTCCATTTTATTCCCTAGGGTGTCTGCTAAAAAAACATATATAATGTTTGGGGGTACTGTGTAATTTTCTAGCAAAAGAATGATGATTATTACATGTAGTGTCAGAATAGGCCTGGTATGGAGGTGGTATAAAAGCCCGGTATTGAAGTGGTTAAACAAAAAAATACAGACAAATATATATATATATATATATATATATATATATATATATATATATATAATATATATTTATCGGTGTATACCGCACACTTTTTTCCCCTTACAATAAGGGGAAAATCGCGGGGACGCGATATACGCCGATACCCACTTCCCGCGCTCAGTTTGAACTGAGCCGCCGACATATACCGAGTGCAGTACACTCGGGTACATTCGGCCAGGCTCGGCTTCACTCGTGCTCACACATAAACGTCACAGAGCGTGAGCAAGAGCGAAGCCGAGCCTGGCCGAATGTACCCGAGTGTACTGCACTCGGTATATGTCGGCGGAGGCGTTCAAACTGAGCGCGGGAAGCTGGGATTCGACTCGAGACAGCGCTGGAGAAGCCGGAAGGACACCACTGCACGCTGTACCGGGCGATTGACACCGGTGGACGCCGCGCAAGACACCAAAACTGTAAGTACTAAAAGTACTAAAAGTTTTTTTTTACAGGTCCACATTAGGGGTGCGTGCTATACGCCGGAGCGCGCAATACCCCAATAAATACGGTATATATGTACATATATATAGCCTACTTTCTGCTATAAAACACATTGAAAACCCCCCCAAAAAAATCAAATTTCTTCATAAATTTAGGCCAATATATATTCTGCTACATATTTTTGGGGAGAAAAAACTCTAATACACGTATATTGATATATATTGACATATATATAATGTATGAGAACGTTGTAGCGTATACAAGTTATGGGGTATTTCTATAGACTTTTTATTCATTTTTTTTTTTTTATACTAGTATACTGAGTCTACTTTTCATTTAACTGTTCCTGAACTCTACATCCTGGAAACACTGCAATACGTGCACCAACACTAAAGAGCCCCAAATGAGGCAGCAGAAGTTAACATCAAGAAACTGTTCAGATTTGGGGGCAGAACTGGGTTGCTGGTAGTATCTCAAATTCTCAGGTCTAAGTCTAGCCCCTCTTGACTGCAAGCCCCCCAAGTGAACCAGCCTGTCATACTTATTGTTAACCCTCCACAGTCACTTGGGGTGTAATTTCTCAGTCAGAGACCTAAAGCCGGATTCACATACATTGGTGCATCTTTATGCTGGCGTAGCGTATCTTATTTACGCTACGCCGGCGCAACGCTAAGAGGGAAGCATGGAATTCACAAAGCAAATGCTCCAAACGTTGCGCCGGCGTAGCATATAGTCGTCGGCGTAAGCCGACGTAAGTCCAAATAGGTGAAAGTGGGCTGGAAGTGGGCGTGATACAATTAAATGAAGCGTGACCCCATGCAAATTATCGCCTAAGCTTCAAACAAGTACTTAAAATGAACTGCGCATGCGTCGTACCTTGGACGCATCCCAGTGCGCATGCTCACAGTCACGTCGAAACAACTGCCTAAGATACGTCGAATCACTGCCTACGATGTGAACGTAACCTACGCCCAGCCCTGTTCACGTTCTACGTAAACGACGTACACAACGTAAATTTCGACGGCGTTCGATCCCTGGTCTATACCTTTGCATGAGTTGCGCCTCCTATATGAGAAATAATTTTATGCCGGATATAACCCTTACACAAATCGCTTAAAACATGCGCCGAGTGCGTATCTCCCTCATTTGCATATTTGCATCGAAAAATCAATGGGAGTTAGTTCCAAATGCGTCCAGCGTAAATATGCGCCCACTATACGCCGGCGTAGGCAAGTTACGTTGGTCGGATGAAGTCAGTTTTTTGGCGTATCTTAGTTCTGTGGGCACGGTGCACAGATACGACGGCGCACATTTGTACTTACGCGGCGTATCTCGGCCCTATTGTTTATGCACTTGGTACTGCAGTATGCGCATTCTTAAAAGTACCTGAGTTAACGCCATTGTATTTGTTTTGCACTGTTTTCTCATGTTGGAAATGGATTAATCAAAAAAGGTTGGACTTTATAGGCACACCCATAGAATTTATGTAAAAGATTATTAATGTTAAAAACGGCATGTACATACATAGGTTAAAAAACAAATAAATTATTAAATTATTTTTTCTCATGTGCTGACACTGAATTACTGATTACAGTGGGGGGAGTCATCCTCTTTTTGACAGTGAGGGGATATACAAAATATAATGCCGCGCACACACGGCCATTTTTCATGACGAGCAAAAATGCAATTTTTGAAATTAGTCATTAAAAACGGTCATGCTCCAGAGCATTATTCTCAACGAGAAAAGTGGGCACTAGAAATCTAAAAAAATGGCCTGGTCATGAAGGAGGGGGGTTAAACCTTTCGCAGCTGAAGTGGCTAAGAATAAATAAATAAAAAAATCCCCCCCCCCCCCCCCCCCCCCAAGCTCATCTCAGCCAAGCAGCTCAACTTAAATCCACTTCACCTAAATCGATTTGGCCAAAATCACTTTCTTATTCCCAATCCCTTTGTTTTGTGATTTTTGCAAACAGCGCTTTGAACCTTTGTCTGCCTGTATATGGCCATCCTAAGTGAGGAGATATAGTTGTCACCTGCCTAGCTTCAGAAGCAACGTGTGACCTGACACCTTCCCTACAGCTTCTCCAGAATTCTGATTGTCACGCGTATGTGCGCGCCATTAAACGGTCAGAAGCTCCCGCCTCTTGATAAGCGCCCCGTTCAATAATCGCCCTGCATAACTTGTGCTTGTTAACCTTTGAGGTCAACTAGTTGGAACATACGTTTAATGAAATCCCCAGTGCCAGGATTTATAATAGCGCTCGCTGAATGTTAAATTGGACAATTTACATAAGCAGGTCATTAACCTTCCGAGCAGTAAGTAGCATTTTAGCACTTAGCCGCTGGGGACAATAAGGGACATGTTCTATATATCTGTGATTAGCTTGCCCGGAATCTCTCACGATGACCAATTGGCTTATCCAGTTTAGAGGCATAATTAAATGGATGGACTCGGCGTAAGTAAATTATCGGCGCTGTGTACAGTATATCATTACCGCTCGGGAAGATATGCATAATTTAGTCTCACATTTACTAATTTGTCAGCGCTGAGCGGAGCGAGGAGACAATTTCATTTGTTGTTTTAAATGGGAGATTTGATTTAGGACCGGGATGATTAAACTTGAAACTGGCGTTTCAGATGTATCAGAAGGTTTCCATAATGGACAATCAGGAGAGCTTTTCAGAGGAAGATGTTCTCCGCTCTGCTTGGCGTCGTTGGCTTAAAGTGGGACTCCAACCACACAGCTCTCTGCACGTTGGAAGACATATGGAGGACACGTTTTACCTGCCAAAAGCTTTGCATAGACATCATTCCACCCAACTTTTTAAGATGACAATGAGGGACACCTATTAGAAAAAGTATGTAGGCATAGGACACACCTCCTGCCACCCCCCCCTTAAAGGAGATTTATATAAAAAAATTCATTAGTTAACCACTTCAGCCCCGGAAGAATTTACTCCCTTCGTGACCAGGCCATTTTTTGCGATACCGCACTGTGTCGCTTTAACTGGCAATTGTGCGGTCGTGCAACATTGTACCCAACAAAATTGTATCTTTTTTTCCCACAAACAGAACCTTCTTATGGTGGTATTTGATCACCTCTACGGGTTTTCATTTTTTTGCGCTATAATAAATATCACAATTTAAAAAAAAAAATCTTCATCAGTTTAGGCCGATATGTACTCTTCTACATATTTTTGGTAAAGCAAATTGCAATAAGCGTATATTGATTGGTTTGGGCAAAAGTTTTAGGGCTAGATTCAGGTAGGAGATACAAAGGCGTCGGAGGCGTCCTATATATGCGCCTGATTCAGTTACGCATAGATTTGCCACTTACGCCATCGTATCTAAGTTGCATATTTATGCTGGCCGCTAGGTGGCGTTCCCGTCGATTTACGCATCGAATATGCAAATGAGATAGATACGTAGATTCACGAACGTAGCGTATTTTTTTACGTCGTTTGCGTAGGCGTGAGTCCGGCGTAAAGTTACCCCTGCTATATGAGGCGCAGCCAATGTTAAAGGGGTGTTCCAGCCAAAATTAGCAGCTACAAAAAGTGTAGCTGCTGGCTTTTAATAAACACACACTCACCTGCTCCACGATCCAGCGACATGCCGGCCAGGGAGTCCGTTCCTCTCCCCCCCTCCTCGGCCGGCGTCTTCATCCTAAGTGTGGGCACCCGACTGTGACAGCCTTCGGCTTCACGTCTGGGCACCCACTGCGCATGCGCGAGCGGCACTACGCATGCGCGAGCGGTGCGGCCCGCCGCTGATTGGACAGACGATCGCATGGGACCTGTCAGTGTCCCATACGATCGCCTACAGGGAGGGGCTGCTGTAGGCGATTAAACCTAATCGCCTAACCAGCCCCTCGGCGGAAGCAGGAAGTGGGACAGGAAGTCCCACTCCTCCTGAAGCCCCCACTCCCCCCCAAAAAAAATTACATGCCAAATGTGGCATGTAAGGGGGAGTGAAATAAATGTAACATCATAGGAAAGTGACCTTATGAGAGTTGCCAACACCCCAGATCAATCAGAAAAATAGAAAATTCCCCCAGGGGAGGGGCTTTTTAGGCAACGGTAGTAAGCGTAGACGTAGTAGTGCGAGAAACAAAAATATATTTTATAATTATTTAATCGTATAAAATAAATCATACAATATAACACTTTCCAAATACAAAATTACAAAATCGAGACTGATCCACATGAAAAAACTCTACAAGGCCCTACGCGTTTCGGGTGTTTCCCTTCTTCGGGGGCCGGAGTCTGTGTGGAAACAAGATATATTACATCGGGTTTACATAACCGTATTATCAAATAGTTTTTACAATTACATCAAATTTTAAAACAGGAAGCATAAAAAGTGCAAAAAGACAGAATCATACCAGTCATGGGATGACACCTCGGTAAAAACACAGGGCAAAATGTCCATGGCAGAAAATATTCCTGAGTAAGATGGTATACAGGAAATTGGGGGATAGGCACCTCACATCCAAAAGAAAGCAAACCCTGGGCCAAAACTGCCGGACTAGAGAAAATGTATAGTCCCTAGAATAAAGGACAAATTACACAAAATTGTATGCAAAATAAAAAGGGAATATATCAATTTTTGTTAAAGTAATAAAATGTAAGATATATACCTATCCAAGGGAAGTAATACTCAAGGATGGCCAGAGGGAGTCGGTATAGAGCACAGCAGAGAAAAACTAGAAAAATTCAAAAATAACATTAGGCTTGGATTAAATCTGAAGGAAGGAGTAGAAGAAAAGGCTGATGATAAAAGAACAAGCCATCAGCATACCTTGTTGTGAGCCTATTGCATGGTACCACCGCCATCAGCCAGGTCAAACATTCCCGGGAGACGGCGGTGTTTAAATAGGAAAAGGGGGCGTGATCGAGGAAAGGACGTGTGTACGGCGGACGGAGCTCTGACAGCGCGATCGCGTCACTGTCGCGTCATTGCTCACCGCCCTCTAGCCCTGGTATGATACCTTAGGGAGGGCGGAGGAGGGCGGAGAAAGTGGGTTTTTCCGGCCGCGCTTGCGTCAGGACGTAGACAGCGTCACGGCGTCAGACGCGGTGCGGATAGGCTGAAGGGACGTAAACATTGTCGCATCATGATGACATGTAATGAATATCACATGACCCAGAATAGTCATGTGAGCGGAAGTGTACACATGGAAAAACGAAAAGGATGTTCAGAGGGATATAAGGACTGTCAGCAGACAATGCTTAAGCAAAACGCAATTAAAGAGTATAATGTTTAAATGAATGAGGTCCAAGTAATGACACAGGACAACATAAGTAAAAAATAATAAATAAAAAAAATTAAACAATATAATGACTGTTTACATGAAATCTCCCTGACTGGCAAAAAAGAGGAAATAACTTAATTAAATGGTGGCAGTGGCCAATATAAGGGTCCAGAGATAACGTATGAAGAGGGGAAAGAATAAAAAGTCCCCTGTCCAGACGGAATCACTGTATGGAGCAGGATTTGACCCAAAGTCGAGGGGCGAAATGTGCCATACGACTGGGTCAAAGAGAAGCCGTCATCTCAGGGATGGCGGCCTGGGTGCGCCATGCTTGCAATAAGGATGGGGGTGCCCAATTCACCAAATCAACCAAAGGCAAAAAAACACTGTGTAAAATACCGAGGCGACATCACAAGTCAAGGGACATGATAACTAGATGATACTCATCAGAAAAGGCAAGAAGATAATAACAATCAAAAACAAAAACAACAAAAACGAAGTTAACTAGACAGCAAATTAAATTAATGGTTATTACAACAACCGCGTCACCAATATAAATTTACTCCTTCTCACACCCACCCGAAGAAAAGCCCTCCAAAAAAGGCCTAAAACTAATTTGTTCGTTTAGGCCAGGGAAAGTAGTTGCCTCTAGGTCTATAATCCATCGGGTTTCATGTTGTAATAGGGTTTTATTCCAGTCATGTAAGGGGGAGTGGGTTGAGCGGAAGTTCCAATTTTGGGTGGAACTCCGCTTTAAGTATGGACGTCGGGACAGCGTTTACGTCATTTGCGTAAGTCGATTCAGAATGGGGCTGGGCGTAAGTTACGTTCACGCCGTTTTCATTGACTATTTGCAACGTGATTTGGAGCATGCGCACTGGGCTACGTTCACGGCCGGCGCATGCGCAGTTCGTTCGGTGCGTCGATTACGTCAGGTCACACTTAGTTTACATACAACACTCCCCCTACCTTCCCTATTTGAATTACACGGGGGTATACGCCGGCCCATTTACGCTACGCTGCTGCAACTTACAGAACAAGTGGTTAGTGAATACAGCACTTGCCCGTAAAAGTTACGCTAAATCAGATACGCTACGCCCTCACAAACTTATGCTCTCCATCCTGAATCTAGCCCATAGCGTCTACAAAATAGGGGATAGATTTATGGCATTTTTTTCTAATAGAGGCGATCTGCGATTTTTATCAGGACTGCGACGTTGCGGCAGAGAGATTGGACACTTTTGACACTTTTTTGGGATCATTGACATTTATACAGCGATCAAAGCTAAACTAGCCACTGATTACTGTGTAAATGTCACACACAAATCCTCTTTCTTGCTCTCATGCCCACGGTTTATGGGTGGCCGACAGCATTCGCACCCGCTGGCCATGAGCTTCAGATCCCCCCGTGAAGTGTGTATGTGCTTGCGCCTCCAGTGGCCTGTGAAGGCTCTTAAAGGAGCCACCGTACATATACAGTGATTCACGCAGGAGAGCCATTCTTCCTTTATATTGGCTCTTGAAATTAAAAAATGCAGCAATTTAGAAATTGGATGAAAGGTTTAGAAAATGGGAAACACTTTTTGAAATAAAAAAAGTAAATTTTTTATACAACTATATATAGCAGACCAAAATGAGGGACAAATAAGAAGGAAAAATGGACATTGTTTCAAATCAGGGATAGTCCCTCGAAATCAAGGACAACTGGGAGCTATTAGACATGTACACTGTATTCTCTATGATGCCTTTTTCTCCTACAGGGATTTAGCAACAGAAAAACCCTATTTCCATGTGTGTTAACACGTTTAAGCATGTTAACTAGTATAGGAGGTTTGTTGGGACCTTTGAAGCGCATAAACAACAGATGTACAACAATACTAAATTTATCGATAAAGAATCATAAAATTATCACAGTTAGATCAGCACAATATACAGCGAGTGCACATCTGATTTATCTCTACATGTTTCGCCTTTTACGGCTTCTTCAGGAGATCTTTTACAACAGGCACTGTACATGAACTGATCACTACAATAGCAAAATACATATTATGAATCAAAAACAAAAAACACAATATATACAAATACATCACAGACTTTGCACAAAGAAAGAAGACACAGCCAATGCACCGATCATATTAGCAACCTGTGTATTTAAGAATAAAACTATATTTATTCTGGAAGAACATGTGGGACATTTTTGGAGTATCAAAGATGGGGAAATGGACTAGGAGGTTCTAGAGATCCACCTGCATTGAAGATAGTTGTAAAATCTCAAAAACTGTATCTAATTGAAATTCCAAAAAAATGAAAAAAACATTCTCATAAAGGACCTACCTTTATACTATCCATGCCCCATATAGAATTGGAACACACAGAGGCTTCAAGAACTCTGTCAAAAAGGAAAACATCAAAAAAGGGAAACTTTTTTTTGTGTGTGGCAATTGCCACGATGTTCCGGGTATTCCTTGAATGAAACACAGTCTAATGCCGCATATACATGATCGGTCAAACCGATGAGAACAGTCTGATGGATTTTTCCATCGGTTAACCGATGAAGCTGACTGATGGTCAGTCGTGCCTACACACCATCGGTTAAAAAAACGATCGTGTTAGAACGCGGTGACATAAAACACAACGGCGTGCTGAAAATTGAAGTTCAATGCTTCCAAGCATGCGTCGACTTGATTCTGAGCATGTGTGGATTTTTAACCGATGGTCGTGCCTACTATCAGTTTTTTAAACCGTCCACATGGTCGGTTTGGGCCGATGAAACTGAACTTCAGTCCGTTTTCATCGGTTTTGACCGATCGTGTGTACGCGACCTAAGGCGTCGGAAGCTGAGTGGAAGATCAAGGGATCACTCCATTCACTTCCTGTCGGAGGAATGGAAAACCCACGGTGGTTTGGTACTGGCAAAAGACAACAGATTGATGCGAAGATGGAATTAACAAAACATTAGGCAAAGAATGCCAAACAACTTGGAAACCAAGTAAAAAGGAAACATGGGAAATCGTGAACAGCTGAAATGGTGTTCTCCACTAGGAATTACACCTTGGGTGTCCATATGATACATCTGGTCCCTTGTCATTCCAAAAGGTAGCTTGTCTAACATAAATTGTAAGACATGAAACCCTTAAGCCACATACACAAGACCATTTTTAATGTCCTAGAAAAAACTAGGGCCCAGATTCAGAGAGAATTGGATTCTCGTAGCGTATCAGAAATACACTACGCCGCCGTTTCTTACCTGGCTCTACGTGGAATCCAGGTAGATTTTGTCCAGTAAACGACGGCGGCGTAGTGTATTTCTCCCGTCGCAATCCATATAGACGAGTAGGGGGCGTGAAGGATTTAAAATAGGCGCGTTCCCGCGGCGATCGAACTGCGCATGCTCCGTTCGCAAATTTCCCGCCGTGCATTGCGCAAAATCACGTTGTTACGTCATTCGTTGTTTGAGTAGCGTCGTTTACGGACATTTCTATTCCCGAACGAGTTACGTAAAAAAAAAAAAAAAAAAAATTAAATTCGACGCGGGAACGACGGCCATACTTAACATGGGTTACGCACCGTTAGACCAGCAAAAAGCTGGTCTATCAGTACGTAAAAAAAAACAGACGTAAGCGATTGCGAAGACCGCTCGTATCTTCGTGGATCGCCGTAAAAACACATTTGCATATCCCGACGCATCAAAACGACGCAAACTCCTCCCAGCGGCCGCAAATATATCGCAGCGTAGATCCGAAAGTTTACGAAGACGTAAGCCTCTCGGATCGAAGCCCGAAGCCGCCGTATCATGGTTTGAGGATTCAAACTAGTGATACGGCGTGCGAAATTTGAAATTACTCCTGTCTAACACCAGTTAGACAGGCGTAATTGCTTTATGAATCTGGGCCTAGGTTTTTTTCAACGTGATTCTTGTCAAGTCGGCCTTGCCTACACACGATTGTGAAAAAAAATTGCTCGAGCAAAGTGCGGTGACGTACAACACGTATGAGGGCACTATAAAGGGGAAGTTCCATTCAGATGGTGCCACCCTTTGGGCTGCTTTTGCTGACTTTGTGTTAGTAAAAGTTTGGTGAGAGACGATTCACGCTGTAACTTGAGGCCAATGTATTGCAAACTTTAAAAAGAACTCTAGAGTACTGCAGCAGCAGACTAAGGCTTGTCTCTCATCTACCTCCTCACTGTGCCTTTTACAGGAAATGGTGTACTTATGTACGGTTTTGAAAAATCTTGACCTAGGTAGGGTAGGAAAGGCAAGTTTGCACCTATGCTATGTCTTCTATGACAAATAGAGTAAAGCCCACACAATATTAGCTCATAAACTTTGTGAGCATAATTGTGGAATGGCCCCTGAGGTGCTGTGTGACTCTCAAGGTGTTCTCCATTATCACCCAGAGCGTATAGTTTGGATTTTTCAGGATTATTTTTTCTACCTTTACAATAACTCCTCTATTCCACATTTGCCACGGTCGGATGCTTTTTTTATGAACATGCCCGAGCGTAATTGTCTCGTGGCAGGTTGTCCGCCTTACCCGACTCATCTCTGGGGCTGTTGAATGCCCCGATTACGAGAGACAAATACTAGAAACTCTTAAATTATCTTATAAAAAGTCCCCAGGCCAGACGGTTTTCCCTATGAGTATTATAAGGCCTTCTCAGCTATCCTCGTCCCCCACATGGCCCAGCTATTTAATTGCTTTACGCAGGACAAGGAGATCAGGAGAGATATGCAATCTTCTTTCCTTACACTAATACCCAAACCGGACAGGGACCATACACTTTACGTGAATTATAGGCCTATAGCCCTTTTGAACACTGATCTTAAAATCTTCGTGAAATTGTTTTCCCTGAAACTGAACACAATCCTCCTATTTCTGATCCACAATGATCAAGTGGGTTTTCATCCCCTGGAGACAGGCGGGCGATACCATTAGGAGAATCATTAACCTAATAAGTATAGCTAATCTGCAAAACATGCAGGCACTACTGTTAAGTCTAGCTGTAGAGAAGGCCTTTGACAGTTGGTCCTTTTTGTTTAAGACCCTGGAGTATCTGCGGTTTTCGGGCTCTTTCCTCAGAGCAATTAAACACTTGTATCAGACCCCCACCGCTTGAGTTAAGACTCCTTTTGCTACTTCTTCTCCCTTCATGTTATCTAATGGGACACACTCTCTCTTTTACTGTTTTCTCTGTGTATTGAGCCCCTTTCAGTCCAGATTCACCAGGATATGAATATTCATGGACTTTGGGTTAGGGGTAGGAAATTTGAGATCTCATTGTTCGCGGATGACGTCTAACTTACTGTAACACAGCCTCGGGTGACACTACCCAATCTACATACACTTCTAGATGAATTTTGGTCTCTGTTAGGCTACAAGATGAATCCTTCCAAATCAGAAGCCGTTCCACTTAACCTGCCCCCTCAGAGGTCCAGTCTCGCTCGAGTTCTTTCCCCTATGCATGGAAATTCTTGGCTATTCTATCTGGGAGTTTACATTACTCCAGGCTACAAAACCCTCTATAATGTTAATGTTAGACTCCTTTTCATGTCAATCAGAACCCTCTTGGTGAAGTGGAAACATTTCCACATCTCTTGGCTAGGCTGCATCGCCTCAAATAAAATGATAATTTTACCTAAGATATCTTTTTTCAACTCTTCCCATTGCGGTCCCTGTTCTCCACTTGCATAATCTTCAGACAAATCTTTAACATTTTGCGTGAAACTATAAACAGCAGAGGGTCATTAATAAGGTTCTCTTTGCCTCTCAGAATGATGGTGGTCTGGCCCTCCCCAATTTGATTCACTACCACTATGTTGCCTAATTGAAAGCTATAGATTCCTGGGTGACATTACCTGCGTATATTCTCTGGACCGAAATCGATAAATTATGGCTGGCTCCGAACCACCCCAAAATTTTGCTCTGGAATGCTGATACCAATGTGCCTCATGCCTGTTTACTACACTCTATGGCCCTTCTGCGTGGTCTTTTAAAACACCTTAGGCTCAAGCACTCCCTCCAGTCTGATGCCTCATTTCTGACTTCTTTCCTTTACAACCCTAGGTTGCCTTATAGTCTTTCTCTCTCCATGATTTCCCTGTGGCTGTCGAAATAATCTTCTCCCTTTTGGACACCCAGTTAATCCGGTTATGCGCACACTACTGTCATTTGTGGATTTGCGTGACAAGCATGATCTTCCCCATAGTGCCTTCTTTGGCTACCCTCAGATTTGCCACTATGCCTTATCCTTTGCTACTAATTTACATTTCTCCAAATTATTCCCATTTGAGCAGTTAGTCCTTGTGGGTCCATCTCAGAAAGGCCTAATCTCTGACATGTATAAGTTGCTAAATGTACCCAATGGACACCTTAGGCAAGCACCGTTATGCTTATATGAGAGGAGGCCATTGAGGAAGCCCTGTCTTTGCCTCAGTGACAGATTGTTTGGTTTTTCTGGTACATGACTCTCACCCATCTTAAAGACATTTATCCTTCATCCTCGGACCACTGCTGGCACTGCCTTAAAGACCGTTGGTGCTCTGCTCCATATTTATTGACATTGTCCACTTTTGCTTCTTGGAAACTAGGGATGCACCGATGCCACTTTTTTAACACTACTGCCCCGCTCTACACTCCAGAGCTGGCTTCCCTCAGTGGAGCGGCATTATGTAATTTGGGAGCCCTGGTATTTGCGAGAGGATCCCCCATGAACCTCTTGCTCTCTTTGCTTCCATAATTGGTATGCTCTCGTCTTACCCAGGAGTGCTGAACTCACCTATTTTTTATACCTCTGCCTCTATTTTTTTCTCCTTTCCTTTTCTTTCCTTTTGTTATTGTTTTTGGTTTACTTAAAGATTTGTTCTATGTGATAATGCGCTCTTGGTTGATCCCTAAGGCCGCGTACACACGATTAGTCCACCTGATGAGAACGGTCCGAGGGACCATTTTCATCGGTTAGCCGATGAAGCTGCCTGATGGTCTGATGTGCCTACACACCATCGGTTAAAAAAACAATCGTGTCTGAATGCGGTGACGTAAAACACAACGACGTGCTGAAAAAAATGAAGTTCAATGCTTCCAAGCATGCTTTGACTTGATTCTGAGCATGCGCTGCTTTTTAACTGATGCTTTTGCATACTAACGATCGGTTTTGACCTATCGGTTAGGCGTCCATCGGTTACATTTTCAGGCAAGTTCTCTTTTTTTTGATCGAAGGATAACTGACCGATGGGGCCCACACACGATCGGTTTGGACCGATGAAACGGACCTTCAGTCCGTTTTTATCAGTTTTGACTGATCGTGTGTACGCGGCCTAAGGACTAACCTTGACTGATGACTGGAGTTTGTCATTCTGTTTATCGTTTTGCACTGTTTCATTGTAATTTTTTTATTATACAGTAAAAAGATTCACAGTTTATTGAACTTATTGAACTTCGTCAGCTGTCCACTGTAGCAACTCTCCTTGTATTTTTTTCTGAAACAACTCTTTTGTGTCCCTTTTTCTTATCTTGTTGTAAAATGGAAAATTTAATAAAAATTGTCAAAAAAAAAAAGGTTAATAAGCACTACTGCTATGCTCTACACTCCAGAGCTATTTATAAAAATAAACTAAAGAGGAAGTCATGATAGCATATCTAAACCCATATTTTTTTTATACATTGGAGCTTACCAGCTTACCATTAGTTTTCTTTATACCACCCCTTTACCCCTTTTTTTTAACCTGGTGGACCTGTGAATAACACACTTTCTTTCCCTAAGTGGCTACACTCACTTCTCCACTGTTTCTATGGAAGGAACCATGGTTGTCAAACAGGGTGGGCCCTTAAGCATGTCTGAATGGTGTTATTGCTGCTTACCTGGGAGTAGTTTTTGCTTTTTGTATTGATGTAATTGTCTTGCATACTTTTAAAACTCAATAAAACAGAATTAAAGTGATACTAATTTATTGTATATGGGGGTAGGGCTAAGCGCGACAGGATTATAACTCCACGGAGGCACCGTCCCTGCAGAATATGAAAATCAAAAAAATACAAAGTGGGGTGGGACTTTAAATGTGCCTCAGTGGGGTTAGAAAAAATGAATGAACCTTACCATAGTTTTAAAACAGCATAGAAAAAAATGTATTCCCCTTCCATGGATGGAAATCTTTAAAAAACAGATGACAGTTTAAAGCAAATTACAGTTTAAATATTTAGTTGGTCCAGGGTGTGTAGATCCTGGTCAGATGTATCAAGAATGTGTCCTACGCGTTTCGTGGGTAACCCTGCTTAGTCAGGGCCTTTAGAATAGCACACAAAGAGAATAACACATAAAGGAATGTTAAAATTAAGCTTTAGAGATACAATACCAACATCATTGTAAAAAAATGGTAGATTTGAATATTATATATACAGCAACTATGAATGCCCTGTATTGACTATATTGTCTGTATGATCTAACAAAAACTTTTTAGATGCTCTATATATATATATATATATATATATATATATATATTATTCATATCTGCCATTATTTTACAATGATGTTGGTAAAACGCCCCAAGTGTAAATAGGCTATATCCTGTTCTGTCCGAATGTAAATAATTGAATGTTAAATACTACATTTGGCCACTAGGTGGAACTAAGTATTATAAGAAATATATATTAACCTTAACTCCATCTAGTGCCTAAATGCAGTACTTTCTGTTTTAAATCAATAATTTACATTCAAATAGTACAGGATATAGACTGTTATTTGTTTGCCCTATTCACACAGGATGAATGTGTATGCATGATTATTGGGCAAATAGCTATAACAATTCCTTATACACCAATCCCTTATCATGTGACACAAGAGTATATATACACACGCCACTCTTCTTAAGAAATTATCTGCCAATTCAGTGAAATGGGGATCCAGGGAAATCAGGAGATCAGGATGCTTTGTCTGAGTAATAGTTCCCATTCTGCATTTTCTTACTGAGAATCTTACCAGCACCCCTCATCAGCACTCTGGAGCAGGAAATAATGATCCTAAGCCTCTATTTAAAATAGACGACATCCCCTTTATCCAATGGTAAAATCTCTGCTCAGCCAAAGACGGGCCCTTACCTGGGACCCGGGAGAATGAATGACCAGACTGTAGATTTCAAATGAATAACTTTAATTTTTTTTTCCCTCGGGGCTCTCATTAGCTTGAACTATTGGGACTAAATCCATTGAAAATATGCCTTGGGTCAAGCAGCCGTATAAAGTGTGACTGAGCGCGGGAGTAAAAGGGAACGTTTTGAATAATTCTTTGTCTGCATATTATTAAGCGAGACACATGTTACCAGCATGCCCTGCAGCTGTATAATTGTGTTCATTTCTCGTTTACTTATTCTGGACTTTGGCTTGCCTGCTGTGATTCAGGATAACTACAGACAACACATGCTAGTTTACTCATTTACATTTATCATCATTATCATTATCATATTTGTTTCCATCGTGTGTCACGGTGGAGCAGAAGTGAGCATTGTGGCCCTTCAGCATTTCCCATCCTATGAGGCTGCTTTTGGTAAGGAGGATGTATGTTTACAGGGCAAGATATAGGTTGTGCTGTGTGAGGCCCTGTGCAAAATGTTAAAGCGGAGCTCCACCCAGGAAAACAACATTTTCCCATGTTGTTTAAAAAAATTAAATAAAAAAAACTTGAAAATAAAATAAAAAATACTCACCCGAAATAGCTGTTGCTATGCGGAAGTCCGTAATCTGCCTCTTCCACTCCGCGGTGCCTTTTCTTCTTGTCCTTCTCCTTGTGATTGGGGCGCGCTGCTTTCTGGGAACTGTGTGTGTTCTCAGAGAGCAGCGCGCCCATTCACAAGCCAGCGTGAGACTCACGCAGGCGCAGTAGGAAATGGGCAGTGAAGCCGTACGGCTTCACTGCCTGTTTCCCATAGTGTGAATGGCGGCGCGGGACCCGGAGCGATCGTGGGACCGGCATCGGGGGACCCATCAGCGCGGGCAAGTAGGACAAGGTAAGTGTCCTTATTTAAAGTCAGCAGCTACACTGTTAGAAGCTGCCGACTTTTAAAAAAAAAAAAATTGCGGCTGGAGCTCCGCTTTAAGGTGTTGTAAAATGTCAACACTGTAACCATTGTCATTAAAACTGCCCTATGAATGGAAATTAGTGGTGGCCCATCCATAAAGGGCACAGGGGGACCACCCCAATCCAATGATGGGGGGGTGAGGGGGCTTTGACTGATTGACCATCCGAGTGAATGGGTGGTGGCGGGTGGTTTGTTTGCTGTCCCTCCCAAAATTGGAGCACCAGCCACCACTGATGGAAATCCTCTGTCACCTCACATATCTTTGCTGCATTTTTACTAGGGTTGGGTTTTAGTGCTGGGATACTGGTATTTTTTGGTGCAAAGAGCAATGCTTTAGCACCCTAAGATCTACTTCACATTAATAATTCCTGTAACCCCTTACCATAGCCCTCCATGTAACCATAACGCTAATTCTCCACCTAAACTTTTTTGCAACCCTAACATTTATCCTCATTGTAACTTTTTTTTTTACACTAACCCTCCATGTAGCCCTAAAACTCATTCACTGTAACTCTCCCTGTAACCCTAACACTAATTCTAATGCCAGCCTTCCCTGTAGCTCTAACACTAACCCTCCCTGTAGCCCTAAGGGCAGTCAAAACATTTCACATAAACTTTAACCACTAATACAGGTCATGCAAGTCCTCATTTTTTTCATCAGAGTGCCCTTTAAATCAGGGTCCTACTTTCATCAGAGTCTCTATCAGAGAGTCCTCCTTTTGTCAGAGTCCACATCAGATTCATTCCTTGCATCAGGGACCCTATTAGAATTCCCACTTACATCAGAGCCCCCCTTAGGCTGGCCATACAATATACAATTTTCTTGTACAAATTTCCTCTAGATTTATTAAAACCATATAATATGAGGTCAATCCTAAACACTTTCAATGTGCATCCAATCAGGCAGGCCCTTGTACCACATAGTTGAATGTAAATTGAATAAGATATTGTATAATGTCCAGCCAGCTTTAGTTTAGGGTCCTCCTTTTATCAGAGTCCATATGAGACTACTACCTTTCATCAGAGTTCCCCTTACATCAGGGTTGCCATCAGAGCGGAGACTGTGTATATTGGCTGTGAGCCAGATACAATTTTGTAGCAGGCCAAAGTTTGGAGACCCCTGCTTTACACTAAAGCAGGGTGTTCATGGACTGAAAATCGGATGGTTCAGCAGGACCCAACTGACTTTCGGTTCTTGTGTGCTACTGTCCGATCAGCAGAAGTCAGTCTAAGGACCAGCTTATGTTGAACGGTCATGCTGGAAAAACAGTATTTGATCAGCACATGCAGCCAATGGCTGCAAACCCTGATCAGTGTATTCTGATGGTGGGGGGGTTGGGAGGTGGAGTCACCCCTCTCAGAATACAATAGCTCAGTGGGTGAGATCCCTGCATCAACATCGCAAGCGTACACCCAGTTTACTCTCCATGTAACCCCAACACTCATCCACATTGTAACACTAACCCTCCTTGTAACCCTTAAGCCCTGTAAAACATGATCGGTTTGTCCGATGAAAACAGACCGATGGACTGTTTTCATCGAAAAAAACGGTTGTGTGTGGGCCCCATCAGTTTGATTTCCATCGTTGAAAAAAAAATAGAACATGTTTTAAATTCATCCTATGGATATAAAAAACGATAGAAAAATCTGATCGTCTGTATGGAGCTCCATCGGTCAAAAATCCACGCATGCTCAGAATCAAGTCGACGCATGCTTGAAAGCATTGAACTTAATTTTTTCGGCTTGTCGTAGTGTTGTACGTCACCGTGTTTGGACACAATCGGATTTTTGACTGAAGGCGTGTAGGCAAGACTGATGAAAGTCAGCTTCATCGGATATCTGACGAAAAAATCCATCGGATTAGATTCCATCAGATATCCGATCGTGTGTACGAGGCTTAACACTCATCCCCATTGTAACAGTAACTTTTTCCACTAACCCTCCCTACAGCCTTAAAGTGTTTGTAAACCCTTGTGTTTTTTCATTTTTTTTCAGTTATTAACTTCTGTTTTACTTGACCCTCCCTTCTAGATTGTAAGCTCTAATGAGCAAAGGCCCTCTGATTCCTCCTGTATTGAATTGTATTGTAACTGTACTGTCTGCTCTCATGTTGTAAAGCATTGCGCGAACAGTTGGCGCTATATAAATCCTGAATAATAATAATAATGCTACTCTTGCTCCCTACTACAGCTACAACTTTACAAGTAGTCCCCTCTGCATTGCACTCTATTTGATGCTCTGGAATGGCGGGTCAGCAAACCGTGACCGTGACCTACCAGTCACCTGTCCACGAGCTATTGGTAGATCACAATCCACAGGTTGTCGCTGACTCCCACCCAAAAGCATGTACACAGGGGCCAGATGTCGGTCAGCATTGAACTGGCTGTCATTTGGCCCATGTGTACTGCAGCCAGTCTGACAGAAGCCGGTCGAACGGCTAAAGGGTCATGACCGAAAAAGGACTGCCGACCATAGTCTTCCTATCAAAACACAATAGCACAGCAGGGGAGATCACAGTACTAACATTAAGTTGTTAGCACAGGGGCTCTGACTTGAGCTGTCAGTTTTTTTTTACATTCAACCCTCTTGGTGTATGAGGCTTTACACTAATCTCACAGTAATCATCCTTGTAACTTTAACACTAACCCACTCTGTAATCCTAATAACTAGCAGTAAAATCCCTGAACCCCAGGATGTGTACAGGGGTGGCTGTCTTCTGAGCACCAGCCTGTGCCCCATTTGCTTGGCAGCTAGGCAACCCACTACTGACTACAATCTTGTATAATGGTTTCCAGTTCTTCTCCATGATCAGCATTGAGTTTAGGGAATGCCTGGTCAGGCCACTCCTTCCAACGCATTTTATCTCCTCTGACTTTCCAGAAATAGGGTTGCCTGAATCCACACTTATTAATATAATGTATTTACTACACACCTTCCTACATTAACCCTACATTGCTTGTTATTTTCAGTGCAATCCCCACACACAGTGCCAATAATATTGGAAATAAATCTAAAATTAAAATGTATTATGTAAAATAATAAAAAAATATCTCATACACACGATCAGTCCAAACCGATGAAAACGGACTAAAATTAATTTTTATTGGTTCACAGACTGATGGTCTGATGGTCTGATGTGCGTACACACCATCAGTTCAAAACCTGATCATGTCAGAACGCAGTGACGTAAAACACAAGCCATGGTAACCACAGCAGGTAGTCAGACAGGCCAGTATTCGGGAAACCAGAGATCAGCGTAGTCAGAGGCAAAAGATTAGGATCAGGAACCAGAAGGGACGTCAGCCGGGTAAAGTCTTTCACATGAACACAGTAGAGAATCTCCAGATATGTTGACCAGGCAAAGACAGGAAAGGAAGGAGCAAGGCAGTTTAAATAGCCAGAAGGGGCTGGCTGTAAGCGAGACTGATGAGCAGATAATCATAACCAGGTGAGCCACTGAGGGATCAATGATTGCTGACAATTATTCGACAGCTGAGAAGCCTGAGCGCAGAGAAGTAAGCTGCTAAGGGCCCAGGCCTTACAACATGCTTGTGATACCGCTGTAATGCATAGAATTCCTGGAAAAAGTCCAAGGTGCTAAAATGCGTCAGTAGTGTGTGACTCAGCTCTGTTTTTGGAGAGCAGACTGAATTAGGCAGCCTGTTGGTTGGAATCTACCTGTTTATGTTTGTGTTACAGCACAGGACTATGCGAGTGTACATTTTAGGTTATTGATTTTTAATAAAGTACATTTTAAAGTAGAACTAAAGGCCCAGATTCTGTTCCAATGGTCCGATGCTCACGAGGTCCCTTGCCGGCATCCTGTCCCAGGCTTATTTCAGGTGCCAGTCTTCAGTCATCGTGATTGCCCAGTGTGGGGTGACATCACTCTTGTGCATGCAAATTGTAAATTGTCCTGCACATATGCAGCTCAGTGTACATTCTACAGGGGATTGCAGACAGGCAGGTAAGTGTATTTTATTACATCATATATCTCTTCTGTTATAAAAAACAAAAAAAACTGCCTGTCTATAAATTAACATTTTGGCTTTATGTAGATTTTTATTTTATTATGTTATCATTGTCTGAAAAGAACAAGGCTTTGATGAAGAAAGGGTGAGACCAGAGAAGGGTTCCTGTGAAAAGTGCGTGTGACCTGAAATTGCAGCAAGGACGATCATGGATGGTGGGCACATTGGTTTGATCGCACGTTGCACAGAAAATGTAGGAAGATACAAAAAACTTAGAACATAAAAGGTGATATGTTTTGTGTAGAGACTTTATTATGGACTTTATAGCTGATGCAGATGATATATTTATTTGCCAACATAGCATGTGATCGCACATCATTTTACACTTTTGTGTTTTTTTTTAGGGTAGATAGTGCAATGGTTTTGTAAATTCATTCATTGGATATGTTCTTGAATATTTCTATTGCCTGTTGCCTGCCCTGACCTATTGGTACCTTACTGGATACCTCTGCTGACTGCTGCCTGCTCTGACCTTTGCTATGGTCTTGGATTTTTCTATTGCTGGGCGGAATCCTTGTGTCCACCCTTCACTGTAATGTCATGATTACAGGCTTTAGGACTCTGAGGAAACCATGAGAAATCCAGTGAGGACCCAGTAGTGGACTATTTCTGCAGTCCATGCCATGGGCAGCACCCACATAGAAAGTGACCTTTCAGGCTAGAGCAGAAGAAATAAGGCCAGTGATCTAGCATCTAAACAATGTGTGATTTCTAGCAAACCACAAATTTGATGAGTGTTAAAGGTGAACTTCTGACAGATATAAATGTCACATATTAATGCAGCAATCTATACTATATTGCAGTGGCGGCTTGTGTTTTTTTGTTTGGGGGGTCGGCAAACAACCTCCCTGCTTTCTGCCGGTCCACCGCCACATACCTGATCGGGCACGCATATCGGGCAGGGGTTACAGGCTGCAGAGGGTATCTGGGGGTAGCAGAGGTTCAGGCTGCGGCGGGTAGCCCGGGTACAGGCTGCAGTGGGTAGCAGGGGTACAGGCTGCGGCGGGTAGCAGTGGTACAGGCTGCAGCGGGTAGGAGGGGTACAGGATGCGGCAGCTCCATGTCCTCTTTCTGAGATATTGAGATCATGGTGGCTTCCGCTGTGTATCTCCGCCCCTCCTCCTAGGCGTCCAATTGGAGCGCCTGACCTTTCAGCCAGTCAGGAAACGGGTAACAGACACGCGCTTCCTGATTGTCAGAGAGGCGGTTCAGTGTTAGAAAAGCAAATATTAATTAATAATACATCTGTGTGGACTGCGAGCGCAATGCTTTGCACTCCAAGTCCATCTTTTTTTCAGGCAACCAGTGTCCGAAAAGGGACCGGACGCCTAAATAGGGGGTGGCAGCAGTGGCCATGGATAGATTTAAGCAATGCATGAATCTATCCATTATGCATATAGGGGGTTGCTGGAGAGAGAGGGCAGTGTCCGTGCACACTTAGGCCGCGTACACACGATCCGTCCAAACCGATGAAAACGGACTGAAGTTCAGTTTCATCGGTCCAAAACGACCGTGTGTATGGCCCATACGTTTTTTGTCCTTCAGTCCAAATGTTAAAACTTGCTTTAACCACTAGCCGACCAGCCGCCATCGTTCTACGGCGGCAGGTCGGCTCTCCTGGGCAAGAGCCGTAGCTCTACGTCGGGACATTCGCGGGCACTAGGGGGCGCGTGCGCGCCGCCGGCAGCCCGCGCGCCCCCCGCTCGCCCCCGAGTCGCGCGCGCATGCCCGGCGGGCGTGATCGCCGCCGGGCACGTGCGCTCGTTCGTTACAGAGCGGGGAACAGGAGGTATGTGTGTAAACACATTCCTCTCGTTCCTGTCAGCGGGGGAAACGCTGATCCTCCGTTCATACAATGTATGAACGGAAGATCAGTGATTCCCCCATAGTGAGTCCACCCCCCCCATACAGTTAGAACACAAATAGGAACACACTTAACCCCTTCCCTGCCCCCTAGTGTTAACCCCTTCACTGCCAATGGCATTTTTATAGTAATCCAATGCATTTTTATAGCATTGATCGCTATAAAAATGCCAATGGTCCCAAAAATGTGTCAAAAGTGTCCGATGTGTCCGCCATAATATCGCAGTACCGAAAAAAAAAACGCTGATCGCCGCCATTACTAGTAAAAAAAAAAATATTAATAAAAATACCATAAAACTACCCCCTTTTTTGTAAACGCTATAAATTTTGCGCAAACCAATCAATAAACGCTAATTGCGATTTTTTTTTAACGAAAAATATGTAGAAGAATACGTATCGGCCTAAACTGAGGAAAAAAAATGTTTTTTTATATCTTTTTTGGGGATATTTATTATAGCAAAATGTAAAAAATATTGCATTTTTTTCAAAATAGTCGCTCTAAAAAATAGAGCGACTATTTTGAAAAAAATTCAATATTTTTTACATTTTGCTATAATAAATATCCCCAAAAATAGCGCAAAAAATAAAAACCGCAGAGATAATAAAATACCACCAAAAGAAAGCTCTATTTGTGGGAAAAAAAGGACGCCAATTTTGTTTGGGAGCCACGTCGCACGACCGCACAATTGTCAGTTAAAGCGACGCAGTGCCGAATCACAAAAAGTGCTCTGGTCTTTGGACAGCAATATGGTCCGGGGCTAAAGTGGTTAAAATCGGACTGATGGACGCCTGACCATCGGTCAAAACCGATGGTTAGTACGCAAAAGCATTGGTTCAAAACCCGCTCATGCTCAGAATCAAGTCGACGCATGCTTGATTGAACGTTTTTTTTTCAGCGCGTCATTGTGTTTTACGTCACCGCGTTCTGACACGATCGGTTTTTGAACTGATGGTGTGTACGCACATCAGACCATCAGACCATCAGTCTGTGAACCAATGAAAATGAACTTCAGTCTGTTTTCATCGGTTTGGACTGATCGTGTGTACAAGGCCTGAATGGACGGGCCGCCCCTGCTAAATTGTCAAAAATATTGGGATACCTGCCCTTACATGAACTTTAATGGTATCCCAGTCTTAGTCCGTAGGGTTCAATATTGAGTTGGCACTGTCTTTGCAGCTAAAACAGCTTTAACTCTTCTGGGAAGGCTGGGAGTGTTTTAAAAAACACAGGTCTGCAGTATGGTTAAAAATCTGCATCCCCAGCAAATTTTACTGCCTTTCCCCCTCCTATCTTGGCTATCTTGGCTGAGCTTCAGACAAGTACTTAAAATGAACTGCGCATGCGTTGTACCTTGAACGTATCCCAGTGCGCATGCTCACAATCATGTCGAAACAACTGGCTAAGATACGTCGAATCACTGCCTACGACGTGAATGTAACCTACGCCCAGCCCTATTCACGTACTACGTAAACGATGTAAAATACGATGGCTGTGTTCCCTGGTCCATACCTTTGCATGAGTTGCGCCTCCAATATGGGGAATAACTTTACGCCGGACGTAGGACTTACGCAAACCGCTTAAATCATGCGCCGGGCGCAAGTACGTTTGTGAATCTCCCTCATTTGCATATTTGAATAGAAAATCAATGGGAGCGACCCATGCGTCCAGCTGTAACGCCATTGGCATTACTTTCTACTAAAACGGGCGCAGCTGCCTCTTTCCTACACAGCTGTGCCACGTTCTGTGCTTTGACCGCGTCACTTCCGGTTCGCCGTGCGTTCCACGATGGAACGCGGAAGTGTGCCGCTGCATCAGTGCGGCCTATTTAATCTCCCCCAGCTGACAGTGTGGTGTTGTTCTATTGCGTCAGAACACCACTGTCAGCTGGGGTCCCCATCGCTGCCAGGTTCTCCACCCTGTGCCTCATCTCCAACCCCATCTGCCACGGATCGGGACCAAGGGATTCCAATGCCTGCACCACCTGCCTCATCAGCCGCATCCATTGCGCCTGTCCACTTGCCAGTCAAACTATCTCCAGTACCGCAAGTAACCTGTAATGCTTATGTATAGGAGTTTGTACTCTCCGCAGCTTTACTCAGTATGTTATGTGACCATACCATGAACCAGTGCAGCCATAGCCTCTTCAGCCAATTACTCTAGTATGGATCAATGCTACTAGTCCATTCCTGATCATACCAGGTGTAGTCTCCAAGTGATACCGAATGCCACTGTATATGTTACCTCCAAATACTGCTGCACTGAAGTTCAGTCTATCACTATTTGATCCTACTTCTGTATTTATCTCCCCTGGGGACAGGGTCCACTTCTTCCCACTTGAACATACTAATACGGAACCTCGCTCCCCTGGTACTACCTCAGTGTGATTGAGCTACAGTATCTTGTGGAACATTCTAGTTCTGGTACTCATTGAAGTCTTTTAAATAATATCTTCTTTTCTGTTGTACTGGCGCCTATGACAGAATATGCGCCAGCCCTTTGATTGAGACTGTGATGCTAGGATCCCAAACTCTCTGCACAAAAGAGAGTGAAACCTGGGTCCGAAAATGAGAAGTCTCCGCAGTTGAGATCCATATTCCTAAACATATCTGGCGTAACCTTACACCAGCGTAAATATACTATACGCTGGCGTAGGAAAGTTACGTTGGGCGGCTGAAGCCTATTTTTCGACGTATCTAGCTTTGGGGATCGGCGCATAGATACGACGGCGCACATTTGTACTTACGTCGGCGTATCTGCAGATACGTCGGCGCAAGTGCTTTGTGAATCTACCCCTTAGCATACAAAGAGGGATTTTTGGTTCACACACACATTACTGTGCATGTTTAAGCTGGCCAACTTGCGTCAAAGTAATCCCTCTCTGGCCAGTCCCTACTCTAATCTAATCATTCACACTACCCTATAAAACATGTCTTTGGGTGTAGGAGTTCCCAATAGAAAACCCCCTCAGGCACAGGGAGAACATGCAAACTCCATGTAGATAATATCCTGGTTGGAATAAGAAACCAAGGACCCAGTACTGCAAGACATGAGTGCTATTCACTATGCCACTGTGCTTCCTGTATTTAATGAGGACTTAATGATGATCATCTGTCCACAATTCAGCAGCTGTATCTGTGGGAAGAGAATAAACATGTATTAAGGGTTTCATAAAAGGTTTTCATAAAAGTTACCCATCAAAAAAACCAATTCTAAATAATTCTACCAGCTAACAAAGCAATCACTGTCACCCAACAATGGTCAAAGCCGGGCTGTTTTGGGAGAAAATACACAAATTGGAATTAGCCAAGTCATCCTTCTATCAGGCATGGCTTACCTGTTGCTACTGAAATTGTTCCCTTATTCATCTCTGGTCAGTGTATGAATTCGTAAAGTTAGTGCTTCACGATCGAAGTCCATCCTAACTGGTGGCTGTAGAGATGATAATAGTCCTGGGATGATAACGACCACCCGTCCATAATTTGGTACATCAAACGCAGACTGTAGGTGAGAGAAGAAAAGTTAGATCTTTCAAAGGTTTTCTTAAAGAAAATGTTCTTAGTGAACAAAATAATTTCTAAATGTTTTTGCCAAATATTTAAAAACAATCAAAAATAGTAAAAGTGATGAAAAAGGTTGCTGCCGCGTACACACGATAATTTTTTCGGGTTGTAAAAAATGACATTTTTTTTTAATGTCATTAAAGACGATCGTGTGTGGGCTTCAGAGTATTTTTCGAGTTCTGAAAACGGGCAAAAAAAAATTTGAACATGCTCTATTTTTTTCGGGTTGTAGAAAATGGTCGCGTGTGGGCTTTATTGACGTGAAAACTCTGTGCATGCTCAGAAGCAAGTTATGGGACGGGAGTGCTCGTTCTGGTAAAACTACAGTTCGTTATGGAGTACGCACATTCATCTTTTACTAACACAAAATCAGCTAAAGCAGCCCAAAGGGAACTTCCCCTTTATAGTACCATCGTACGTGTTGTACCTCACCGCGCTTTGCTAGAGCATTTTTTTTTTCACGATCGTGTGTAGGCAAGGCCGTTTTAATGATCGGGTTGAAAAAAAATTAATGTTTTATAGAGCCTGAAAAACATTGTTTTTTACAACCCGAAAAATGATCGTGTGTACGCGGCATAACAGATGTAGGACACTTACCCATATATGATGATTGACCCTGGCGCGGCAGTATGGACATGTTCTGCTCTGTAAGGCTCACACTCACACGTCACACTCACAAGTCAGTAAGTCAGTGAGTGAGGTAGGAGGACTAGCAGCAGGAGTTACAAGCGGCGCTCGTTCCTAGGAGTAGGAGCGGGTGAGTCATAGCTCCAGGCAGGCGTAGCAGGTAGTCAGACAGGCAGGGTTCTTCCTAGCCCAGCCCTCCCCTTGCTCCAGCTCCAGCCTGCTTCTGCACCTTGCCTCCCCTCCAGCTTCCAGCTTCCAGTTCTAGCCTCTCTCCAGCATTTCTCCCCTCCTTTGGAAGGTAAGCGCTACCTGTCTCCCTGGCACTGTGGGCGGCCGTCCTTCTCAGGACAAGCCGCAGCACTCGATCCCAGGAGGCAGACAAGGGCCCCCTCCCCCCGCCACCACCTTGCGGTTATTTCTGCCGTTCCGGGGCTCATTCGGGAGCACCGCGCCAGGCCGTTCTGAATCGCGGGGCCGCGGTCTAGGAAAGACCGCGGCTTCACTCGCGGCCTAACGGCGCGCCGCTCCCCACGTTTTCAGGGTCCTCACCCTGCTCCCAGGCAAACCTCCCCCTTATCCTTGTAGGACAGTTACCCTGCCCTGTTGCCCACCCTTCACCCATTCAGCCCAGATCATTCAGCTCCCCCTGTCAGCCCTCATCCCTGAACAGGCAGCCACCAGGCTAGCAACAAGTTTCTCCCTCTCAGCCCTAGCCCCCTCGTCGTCCCAACTCACAGTAGCTTGATCCAGGGGTCAACCGATCGCCTCTTACAGGGGTCAGGAAGGAATTTTTTCCCTACCGGAACATATTGGCCGAGCTCTGAAAGGGTTTTTTGCCTTCCTCTGGACCAAGCCAGGAGAGAGGAGCCAGTAAATTCCTCTCCCCACTGCCCCAAACCCCCCCCTCCCCGGTGTAGTGGCGATCATGGTAAGTCGGCAATATTCTGCCGATACCATTTGGAGTTTGAGGCAATGCGCCGCAATACTTCCAGCCATCACCAAAAAGGCCCTAAGAACTGAGCGATTATTGAGAATCGATCATAGATCGACGGTCAGACATTTCAGCCATTTACCCCAACCCAAGCACATATCATGTGCTCTGATCAACACAAGATCGGCAGTAAAACACTGACTAGAAATCCGCGACTTTATTCAACAAAAGGATCTAGACTGCCTTTTTATTACAGAGAGCTGGCTCACAGCCGACTGTAACACCATTCTAGGTGAATTGGTGCCAGAAAATTACCGTATTATAACGGAAAACAGAATAGGGCAAAGAGGAGGCGGCCTGGCGGTGATCCACAAGACTCATCTTACGATCACCAAACCAGTCCGCCAAAACCCTCTTCCATTCATGGAAACCCTTACTCTGCAACTGCAAGCAAACACAAAGGAGACCATCCACATTCTGCTCTGCTATAGGCCGCCAGGCCCAAAATCGCAGCTGCTATCATCATGGACAGATTTCTTCTCCACTTATACCCTTAACAGCAAACATCTTTTGCTGCTCGGGGATTTCAATCTCTGGGCCAACTCCTCACTAGACCCCATTGCCGACGCCTGTATTGACCACCTGGAAGGATTAGGATTGCAGCAACTAGTATGTGGGCCCACACATACTTCAGGTCACACACTTGATCTTATTTTCAGACAAACTCTGGAAATAAAGATTTGGGAAAATGAAAAGTTGCCATGGACAGACCACCATGCAATTATATTCAGTATTTCCACCATCCCCCCCGCAACAAAAACATCAAATCCAGTGACAACACACTGGACTAGATGTCAGAAGAAGCTCCACTCGGAACTCTTCAAAACGACTTTAAGGAAAAAAATAGAAACAACTCAGCCGCAGCAAACGGCCGTTGAAACTCTGGAAGCCATTAACTCGGCTATGCTACAGTCAGCTGACTTGGTAGCGCCGAAACGAAGTACCCGCATCCGGAAAAAAAACCGCAGTTGGTTTAACAACCAGCTGTCGTTACTGAAGCAAGAACGCAGAAGGGCAGAATCTGCCTGGAAAAGATGTTCCTCAGACCTAAACCTATCCATCTACAAGGCAGCGACAAGAAAATACCACAAAGGAATTTTCCAAGCCAAGAAAAATTATTTTTCGGAGGCTATCAACGGTGCCATTAACCGCCCCCGCGAACTCTTCAAGATGGTCACCCAGACCATGGATCCAGAATGCATCAAAGCCCCCAGTTCGGATACACAAGAATTTTGCAATGAACTATCGGATTGCTTCATTAATAAAATCGAGGCAATCCGTGAAAGCATTCAGCAAAACAATTCCCCCCTCAGCCCCCCCTGCAGCCTCTCACACAGCACCCATAGTAATTCTCCTATATCAGGTAAGTTTACCCTAGAACCCATCTCCATCGAGACCACTAAGAATGTCATTTGTACTCTGCGAAATAGCACAGCGCCGAATGACATTATCCCCACAAAACTGCTGAAGGAATGCGCCGACATCCTGGCTCCTCCCATCACGCAGTTTATCAACCAGTCTTTTCTGGAGGGCAAAGTGCCCACACAGTTGAAAGAGGGTATAATCCAACCCATCCTGAAGAAACCCTCCCTGGACCCCAAGAACCCACTCCACCGCCGTCCCATAACAACCCTCAACGTACTTTCCAAGATAATGGAGAAAGTAGTGGTACAACAGCTGCAACAGCATCTAGATACCTACAAGCTACTTGACCCATTACAATCAGGCTTCCGCCCCGGACACGGGACGGAAACAGCATTGCTGAAAGTATGGGACGATGTTCTCAAGGCCGCAGACGAAGGAGAATCTTGTCTTCTAGTTCTGTTGGACCTAAGTGCAGCTTTTGACACTGTAGACCACAAACTGTTACTGACTCGGCTTGCTGAAGTAGCCAGAGTCGCAGAAGGCGATTTATCTTGGTTCTCCTCTTTTCTGGAAAACCGATCGCAAACAGTAAAGTTAGGACCTTTTACGTCAGAAAAACGCACAGTAACATGCGGAGTCCCTCAAGGATCGCCTCTGTCACCAGTGCTGTTTAACATCTATCTTCGTCCTCTTTTTGAGATTATCAGCAGCAAAAAACTGCTCTATCACTCATACGCAGACGACACACAATTGTATTTCCGCATCTGCAATAGACAGGATCACCACCTCAATCTAGAGACTTGCCTCTCCTTGATAGAGGATTGGATGACAAAGAGTCATCTTAAACTCAATGGAGCGAAAACAGAACTTCTCCTGTTTCACGCCAAGCGTAGGAATCAACCTTCAACAGCGTGGACCCCCTCGCCCATTCTGGGCAAGTTCATCACCCCTAGCGCCAAAGTCAAAAGCCTAGGGGTCATTTTTGACTCCTTTATGACAATGGACGCACAAATAGGGTCAGTAGTCAGTGGATCTCACCATCTACTGCGCCTACTACGCAGACTCACTCCGTTCATCCCTAAAGAAGATTTAGCGGTCGTGGTAGGAGCTATTGTTAACTCCAGACTGGATTATGCAAATGCCCTTTACCTCGGCCTCCCCAAGTACCAAATCGCTCGTCTGCAAGTCGTTCAGAATACGGCCGCCAGACTTGTGACTGGGAAAAAACCCTGGGAATCCATCTCACCTTCACTGAGAGCCCTTCATTGGCTGCCAGTCAAAGACAGAATTGCTTTCAAAGCTCTCTGTCTTACGCATAGATGTGTCCATGGGAATGCCCCCCTTTATTTATGCGAAATAATAAAAACGCATAATCCCAATCGCGCTCTGCGATCCACGAATCAGAACCTGCTCCAGGTTCCGAAAGCCAACTTCAAGTCCAAAGGAGAAAGAAGATTCGCGGTCCAAGGTCCAAGACTATGGAACGCTTTACCAACCAGCATTCGGTTGGAGGAGAGCCACCTAGCATTTAGGAAAAAGGTCAAGACTTTTCTCTTTTGATATCAAAGGAGACAGGAACAACAAGCGCCCAGAGGCGATTCAGTTCGCATGTGCCGCGCTATACAAGTTTTCATTCATTCATTCATTCATTCATTCCATCCATCTGGTGATGCATTCATCGTGGAATTGGTGAGAACAGGGAAGTCTAGAGCTTTTGTCTTCCTCTTCTATTTTCAGTAAACAGACGCTGCATTCAGGCAGCTCTTCGCTCTCCTGGTTACAAGGTGGAGTCTGGGCACTCTCCGGTTCTGCCTGGTTCTGGTCAGATGTAGAGTCGTTTCTGTCAGGGTTCTCATCACTTCTGGAACTCTGGAGCAGTTGTTCTTCAGGCTCACTGGCCCATATTAAAGTTCTGGATTCTCTAATATGAGGTATGGTAGAATCTTTGCAAAAATAATGATGTTTAGTAAATTGGAGATACTTTCCTCCTGTTGAATGCTAAAGACACGTTCCAAATGTTATTTCTTTTACTTTACTTTTTTTTTTCATTTGTATAAATTCACAGCGGTGACCTTGAGACATTGTCCTCAGTAGTACTGTAGTAGAATGTCCTTCTATTGTTTTCTGTATGTTATTAACCCTTCTAGCGGTATTCACAAGCGTGACTCGGGGTGTTTTTTTATGCTAAGATCGGTTTCCCCGAGTCATGCTCAGGGTAGCTATGCAGAGCCTGCAGCGCGCATTTGCTTACCTTGTCCGTGGATCCAGCGATGCCTGCCCGCTGTGTGAGCGAGCAGGTGCTCGCTCGATTCACACAGTGTCCCCGTGTGCTGTCCATCTCCGTTCCCTGCGACGTTACGACGCACGGGGGTGGAGAACGGCAACCAAAAGTGTCCCTTTATGTCAAAAATGATTTTAGATCAGCTAGAAAACAGCAATAATAAATTATAATCACTTGCAGAATTGAGCGATAGTGATTTGTGGGGGAATTCGTCATAAAAAATAAAAAAATGACAGCGACAATTCTGCAACTGAGCAAATTTCAGTGATTTTGAGTTGATTACATTATTGAATAATTTTTATTATAATTATATTATTATTTTTTATATTTATTTATAATTATTTATTATATTATAATTTATAATTTTGTTTTAAAAAAAATGTCATACCCGGGATGCCTATTACACTCTTGTTTGGTCAGATTTAAGGGAGTTATTCCTAAGAATTACAAGCCTACAGTATAAAACGCCAAATTTCCTTGCAAATAATGGTATCGCTTTCAGCACCTAAAACCAGAAAGAATCATACCGCTAGGGAGGTTAAATGTATTTAGTATCCAATATGTAGAATACACCTCCCTCTGTAACTGCTGCTACAGATGTGTAGAGCAAGGAACTCCAGGGCAGGACAAACGCAAGACAATTTTCTGCAATTCTAATTTTCATAATAAATATGATCATCAGCAGATGATATACTCATTTGTATATCTATATAGAGGAGGCATTGATCCCCATGTGTGTGTGGCGTTTTATTGCTTTCTGGGGATCCATTAGGGAGATTTCTTTTCACTCCTCTTCACCTAGATATAACTTTTTTTGTGGACTGGCCCTTAAAGAGCTGCACGTTGTCTGGCAGCTAAGCAGAAAATTTGAATAAAGCAACAGATATGATTCTTATGTCCGGTACAGACTGCAATTTTTTTCCATTCAACCCAGCAGGTTGAAAAAAAAAAAAAAAACTGACGGATTGCCATACCAACACAACACAAGCAACGTTTGTGCGACGACCTTGTGCAACGGCTTTTTTTCCGCTAATGCAACAAAAATTGTATTAATATTTTGCCTGGAAATACTTGTAAAGTTGGCTCTCCGTTGTCAAAGCCGATGGAAAATGAGGCCCGGCTGGCCCAGAGTGATCCAGGGACCATTATATTCAGGGTTCCGTAGTTCTCTATGACAATTGTACGCTATATGTGAAAAGAGAAAAAATACATTTATTAAGAGTCTCCATAAGTAAAAATTCTGAATAAACTAAATAAGTTTATATAATTTTCTCCAGCTAATAAAAACAATCACCTTTACTCAGTATCGAAAATGTGGGAGAAAAAAACAGATATAAGACACTACCATCATATACCAAGGGAACCTTTCCTGGCAGATGGGACAGGAGGAATCCCTCTCCTGTGCCCATTTAGTGAGGCAAACGGCATGATCTGGTGGGAGGAGGGTAGTCTGCGGATTTCTGCTCCCTCTTCCAATTGTTGGTAGCATACTCTGCAAGCAGGATGCTCCTCCCTCTGCTGATCTTGAAGATGGGGGCTCTGGATGCCCCCCGGATCTGGCTGGTTCCGATCGACCTCAGGAGGCATGAATATCATTGGAATGTCAGGGTCCCAATGTCTCTGGCATAGCTGATGTGGGTTCTGGATGCTCCCCAGAGCTGGCTGGTTTGGATCGACCTCAGGAGGTGTGAATACCATTGGAACGTCAGTCTCCTGATGTCTCCGGCGCAGCTGAGTTCTGTATCTCTGGGAGATGTCGCGGTTGTGAAGTCTCCGGTGAAACTGATTTTCAGTTTCTCTGTCCCGCAGTGGGAATCTTGATCTTCTCCTTTGCGGTATTGTGGAAATTTAGCCCTGCAATAACAATAAACAAGATTACAATTAAAAGACAAATTACAAATATTTATTTTATGTTTGATTTTTTTTTCATAAATATTAAATCAGAACAATGACTTTGTGAGATTGTCCTCAGGTACCAGTAGATACAGGCAGAATGTCCCTTTATTGCATTCATCAATATACATTTGGAAACATTTATCAATCCTGTTACAAGGTAAAGCAGTGCTGAACAGGAGCAGTGAGATGCATCATGAGAGATTTATTACAAGGTTACAACTGGAGTCCTAAACTCCTCCTTTGGCTACTCTTGTGACTGCAGTCATCCTGACCCTGATCACTTCTTCTTTATTCTGTGTCTGTTTTTAGTGAAAATCTATCTTATCTTCAGTAATAAATCTATCCGTGAACTTTACAAACTGTTGCACTTGGCTGCCCAGGCATTTAGTCACACAAGTCAGTAAACCAGTCAGAGACTTTGATGAAAGAGTTGTAGCCTGATTTGTGACTAATTGTGTTCCTAATTTACCGTATTTACAGGCGTATAACACGCACCCTAACTTTAAGAGATACGTTTTAGGAAAAAAACTTTCCACAGCCCCCTGCGTATAACACGCAGGCACAGTTTACCCTCTATTTTCAGGGTAAAAACGTAAGTATTATACACCAATAAATACAGTACTTGATAAATGTCCCCAATGTTTTTAATATCCAAAAATAGAGAATAACCCCCCCTAATAAACCCCCCTCTGTAACTGCTGCCACAGAAGTGTGAAGGGAGAAGCTCCAGTCTAGGGACTCTCCTGCACTATACCTAATACAGGACACACATGTGCAAATTTCTTATAATTCTAACCATATTTCCATCATAAATACGATTGCCAGTAAAATATATAATAGGAAGCTCTATCGATATGAGAGGTATGTTAGGAGGATGTGTTTATCTGTATTGTTAGCAGAGGTTCCTCGAGACCTAAACATTATTTTAAGGCTTCCTTGGCAGCAAAAATGTTGAAACAAGTCGATCTAAAACATTAAATGATTTATTATTTCACCTGTGTGATTGCTCTGTAATAAGGATCTGTATAATATCTTATATGAAAGATTACATCCATAATACGTGGCTCCATTAGCCATAGGCTCCATTCACAAAGCTAACACACCAGGATGTTTTCCAAGGATTGGCAGTTATTTTCTGCTGAGCCATCCACTGAGATTTGAAAACAAAAACCGTTACATTCTGAAAATGGAATGTCTAAAAATAGATCACCTTCCGCTTGTGTTAAAGTCGAGAGAAATGAGCCTCTGAAGAAATCCATTCTTCCCACTAGTTTTACAGATATAAACTCCTCCAATCCATTCTTCCCACTAGTTTTACAGATATAAACCCCTCCTATTTCCTATAAATTACATCTGATTGGAAACTCATTACTGACTTTCATTAGAATAACTATTTTCATATTGGAAATCATCAAATCTAAAAACTACTATTAGAAAATGAAAAACACATTTTGATAAGTGAAAATGATAATATTGAAATGGATCACATGACTTACCATATGGAAATGGGTATCTCTCCCTTTCTGATGGTCTTTCACGGTTGTAGAATTGTGAATAGCTTATATTTGCTCTTGACATCTTGGTAATATTAGATGTTTATTAAATGCCTATTAGATGTTAATTTATATATGTGAATAATTTCAGACAATAACAATCTGAAAATCGCAGGAGAAACACCTCAGCAATGCTTTCAGTGTCGTTCCTACTAGGCATCTGCTAAGCACTGCCCTGGCTGGCTTGTTTATTCCTGTAGGACAGGGGTGTCAAACTCAATTTCATTGTGGGCCACATCAGCATTATGATTGCTCTCAAAAGGGCCGGTTGTATCTGTAAGATTAGATGTCCAGCGCATCTCCTCCCCTTACATTAGATGTCAAGAGCCCCCCCACCATCAGAAGTTGAGTCCCCCACTCTCCCTTACATCACAGTGCACCCCCCTTTCCTTATGCTGCTGCCGGGAAGAAGCTGCATGCATTACTTGAAAGCAGAAAGTAGAGGTCTGGAGTAGGACCAGAGGAGGGCTGGAGCTCTCCTGCAGCTGCAGGGGAGGTGCGAGGGCCACATGAAATGGCCTGGAGGGCCTGATTCGGCCCGCGGGCCTTGTGTTTGCCACCTATGCTGTAGGAGATGACATCCAAGTGGATAAGTATCGAAACATGGTCCAGGAGGTCCAAGTCTTGTTGAACTGTTCTTCCTTACCATTTTCCTGCATCAGCAGATGTTCCATATCCCTAATGGTGTCGACTTTCCTATATAATGTTTTCTGCATCTGCTGGGGTTGGAGTGAAGGGGAATACTATAGAGTGTCACTTGGGTGACAGCTCTGAGTCTGAGGGACCAGGTGACATTGACAATATATCAAAGTTGGCAGGGCCCAACAGCAGTATCCGAGCTTTGGGATATCTGCACAAGGGAGGCTTTTACAGGTAAAAAAAACATGCATAAAATACATTAAGTGCACATACACTATATTGTCAAAAGTATTGATGTGAAGTATTGAAGTAGTGATGCCTGCCTTTACACGCACATGAACTTTAATGGCATCCCAGTCTTAAAGCGGATCTCCGCCCTAAAGTGAAGTTCCGCTGATCGGAACCCTCCCCCCCTCCGGTGTCACATTTGACACCTTTCAGGGGGGTCCACAGTCTCGGGCAAAAGACGGGTTTTTCCCGTTGTGTGCTGGGAACTCTCGGCTCCCAGCACACAGCGGGAGCCAATCGGGCGGGCGCAGCGCGACTCGCGCATGCCCCGTAGGGAGCCGGGCAGTGAAGCCGGAGCGCTTCCCTTCTTGGTTCCCTCACCATGGATGGAGGGGGGAGCAGCAGAACGCTCGTCCTCTGCTGCGGACGCCGCTGGACTCCAGGACAGGTAAGTGTCCTATTATTAAAAGTCAGCAGCTGCAGTATTTGTAGCTGCTGGCTTTTAATATATTTTTTTAATGGGCCATCCACTTTAAGCCCCATACACACTATAGCAGCTATAACAGATTCAACTCTTCTGGGAAGGCTGTCCACAAGGTTTAGGAGTGTGTCTATGGGAATGTTTGATCATTCTTCCAGAAGCCCATTGGCGAGGTCATGCACTGATGTTGGACTTGAAGACCTGGCTTGCAGTCTCTGCTCTAATTCATCCCGAAGGTGTTCTATTGGGTTGAAGTCTGGACTTCCTCCACCCCAAACCCACTCATCCATGTCTTTATGGACCTTGCTTTGTGCACTGGTGTGCAGTCATGTTGGAACAGAAAGGGGCCATCCCCAAACTGTTCCCACAAAGTTGGGAGCATGAAATTGTCCAAAAGGTCTTGGTATGCTGATGCCTTAGTAGTTCCCTTCATTGGCCATTCCCAACCAGTGAAAACAACCCCAAACCCATAATCCCCCCGCTACCAAATGGTTTGGACCAGTGCACAAAGCAAGGCGTCAGCATACCAAGACATTTTGGACAATTTCATGCTCTCAACTTTGTGGGAATAGTTTGGGGATGGCCTCTTCTTGTTCCAAAATGACTGCACACCAGTGTACAAATCACAGTCCATAAAGACACGGATGAGCTAGTTTGGGGTGGAGGAACTTGATTGGTCTGCACAACCTCAACCTAATAGAACACCTTTGGGATGGATTAGAGTGGAGACTGCAAGCCAGGTCTTCTACACCATCATCCAACATCTTCTTAGAAGAGTTGAAGCTGTTATAGCTGCAAAGGGTGAGCCAACTCTATATTGAACCCTACGGACTAAGACTGGGATGCCATTAAAGGCAGGCGTCCCAATACTTTTGACAAAATAGTGTATAATCATATAGGAAGATTGTTGTTGAAATAAATGGTCTGGTGACAGAGTCTCTTTTAAGTCAACCAGTCTAAAAATAAAGATGTTTTTGTAAGGGGAGAGCTGCTGATGGTTACAGATGGCTGTGCAAGCCTGCGCGTATATTGAAAAGTAAATTAGATGGCCCAGCGCTCATTATAGTGTAACAACATGGCTCCTGGTGCTGCTTGATATGCCTCTTCAGATGTATGTTTTCCTCTCTTGCAGTTCTGAATAGAATCGTTATCGTTTCTTAAACATGTCAATCAAAGTGACGGGTAGCAGTTCGGCTGCCAGTGCCTTGGGCTATATCAAGTGACAGAACCACTTTCGGTTTGTCTTATGTTAATGTAAATGCCCCAGACCTCTGCACTTATTCATCTTCATCTCGTTGACAAATGCTTTTGCCACGTTGTTACATGTCGCTGGATTAAAGAAGGCACGAGACAGCTCCGCCAACAATTTTCTGTGGTTTTCCTCGTAAGAAAGGATGAACTTAACATGACTGTAACTTAATCCCATTATAAGGAACTGTAATGTTTTTATAGATATATAAGAGATTAGCTTGATGCAAATCACTTTCTTAACATGTAGGGATAAACAAAGTGATTTCTAAAATGTATTTCACCGCCATCAACCGTCATTCACTATCATTTCGTCATTGAGCTCCTTAGGTAAAATTTAGGAGATATTTGTTTTTTATTCTTTATTTCGAGGTATGCGAAAAAAACATAATAATATGACATGCCATCAAATTATGAAGACATCCATTGGCAGAAACATGCTAAAAACATACAGGCAAAATAGCAAAGTTTACCAGCCAAGAAATGCAACAATAATGAAACCACATTGATATGATAAAGCAAAAAACAAGACCCACATCATCCCAAAGCCTTGTACACATGACCAGATTTCCATCGGACAAATCCGTGGAATTTTGTGCGAAGGGTGTTGGCCGTGAATTTGGTATGCATACAGATGGCAGAACTTTTTCAGCCAACATACACAAAACGATGTGGTTTTTCAGATTTTTAGCGCCACCCTTTGGGCAACTTATGCAATGTTATGCTATGGTTAGAATTGGTTCGGAGCATGCCTGTTTGTACTGGATTTGTAGTCGGAAAATTTAAAGGCATGCTATAAAATATTTGTTGACTGATTTTCCAACAACAATTGTCCGATGAAGCATACAAACAGTCGAATTATCGTGTATTATATTCTTCCATCTTGTCCCTTACAGCAGCCGTCAGGCATTTCATCTGTTGGATGTCGCTCACCCACCCTGGCAAACCAATGTGACACAGTGGGCAGGTATTGTTGTTTCCACATGCTGGGGATGCATGTCGCTTTAACTGACAATTGCACGGTCGTGCGATGTGGCTCCCAAACAAAATTGACGTCCTTTTTTTCCCACAAATAGAGCTTTCTTTTAGTGGCATTTGATCACCTCTGCATTTTTTTGGGGGGGTATAAACAAAAATAGAGCGACAATTTAAAAAAATAATCTATATTTTTTACTTTTTGCTACAATACATATCCCCAAAAAGTCTATACAACATTTTTTTTCAACAGTTTGGGCCATTACGTATTCTTCTAGATATTTTTGGTAAAAAATGTCAATAAGCGTTTATTAATTGGTTTATGCAAAAGTTATAGCGTCTACCAAATAGGGGTAGTTTTATGGCATTTTTTTATTATTATTTTTTCTACTTGTTATGGTGGTGATGTGCTTTTTTTTTATCATGACTGTGACATTATGGCGGACACATCGGACACTTTTGGCTCTATTTTGGGACCATTGTTATTTATACAGCGATTAGTGCTATAAATATGCTCTGATTACTGTATAAATGTGACTGGCAGGGAAGGGGCTAACACTAGGGGGCTAGGAAGTAGACATGTGCATTTGTTTTCGTTAGAATGCATTTTCATCCAAAAATCATTTTTTTTTCGTTATCGTTTTAACAAACGATAACGAAAGTGCAAGAAACGAAAACCGAAAGATCCGACATAAAAAATGCTTTATTTTCGTTTTCGTTACGGTAAAAATTTGATATGGAGAGATTTGAAATTATAGGGAAAAGATTCGACATCATAGAGAAAAGATTTGACACTATAGAAATAATAGATTCGACATTACAGAGAATAGATTTCGATTTATGAGAAAATAGATTCTACATTATAGAGAATAGATTCGACATTATTACTAGTCATACAACATTAGAATTCTTGTAGGTGGAATATTCGAACGGAAATGTACGATTCGACATAAAGATTCGACGTTCCGTTGAATATTCTTTTGACCATTCGACAGAAACCAAAAAGATTCGACGTTCCGTCGAATATTCTTTTGACCATTCGACAGAAAAAAGTATTATTGGATTTTCGGACGAAAGCTAGTCCCCAACGAAAAACGAAATAAATCAAAACGATTTTCGGGAGTAACTAAATAAAGTTATTTTCCAAACGAAAACAAAACAAAATATTGTGTCCTAGGGAGTGACTCTAACTGTTAAGAGGCGTAGCTATGAGTGACACCTCACTGATCGCTTCTCCCGTGTCACTAGGCATAACAGGGAGATGCTTGTTTACACGCTCGTGCGCCCACAAGGTGGGAATTCTAAAGTGACAGAAATATACGTTACTCTGCCCAGCCGTGGCATTCTGCCGACGTATATGGGCAGGAGCCAGTTGTTAACGGGTTAAAGAGTCGTGGCAGAACATGGGATCCATTTTATCCTGCGGGATAAGCAGTGCACAAAGACAATAATGAAACAAATTGTTTTGTGATAAAGTGGGAAAGGTCGATCATTACTGCCTATGTCCTTAGTGGGGAGATCACCTCACTTGTTAGGATTTGACTGGTATTGTCACCAGGACAGCACATGAGATGAAATCTCACCAGCAGGAACACAGACATGAGTGACATCACTAAAAGCGAAATTGTCTTGAAAACTTCTCATGTAAAAGTTCATGATGAATGGCCCGCCTGTGCACAGGGTACCATTTCCCTTTAACAGTTAAGCTTAAAAACACAGGAGAATTTTTATAGAAAATGGTTATAGTCGTCATTTGAATAAAACAGAGATTTTGCACTCCATAATGCCGATTATCATTACATGCCAGGCTGTGGAAGGAAAAAAAATAAAAAGACAAGTGCTCTCAGTAACCAACTCATTAAATCTACCTAAAAGGGCCTCATTTAAGAAGCAATAAAATTTTTAATCATTTTATTATTAAAAGAGTGTTTAATATGGAGCTAATTAAATGCCAAAGGCAGGTTATCTGAGCTTAACCTTCAAAAAGAAAATGATGTATCAAAGTATGCCCGTCGTTGCGCGAGAGAAATGTCACACCTATAATCGTATTCCGTGACAACTTGCTAGTGGCATTTTCCACCGCGAGAGTTAAATTACCTGATTAAATTAATGGCCATTTAGATGTTTTAGGAACTGCACAGACTTGGAGTAAATGAGAATGAGGTCCATTATATCTTCTCAAGAAGGCTAGATGGACCCTAAAATACTAAAATAAGACACGTGGGTTCATTGTTCGATACTATTTAAGCTAGACAATTAAAAGCATTTCCTAAAAGGGCTCTAACTTTCTATGACTTTAGTGACAATACCATTGGCAAAATAGAACAGTATGTTTCCTCCATATTTTGTTTAACATTAAATCATTATTAGAAGAGACTCCAAAAACCATATTCAAACTGGTAGTTTGAAGGGTCTAAGGTAGGCGTCTCAAACTGGAGGCCCTCCAGCTGTTGCGCAACTACAAGTCCCATGAGAAATTGCAAAGCTGACAGTTACAAGCATGACTCCATCAGGCAGAGGCATGATGGGACTTGTAGTTCCGCAACAGCTGGAGAGCTGCTAGTCTGAGACCCCTGGCTAAGGTGTAGTCCTCAGAGGCAAACAACAGCTCATGCTTCAGTACTTTCTGAAGACTTATGCCGCCGCGTACACATGGTCGAATTTCCGATGGAAAAAGTCAGACAGACAGAATATTTTAATCGGATATTCTGACCGTGTGTATGCCCCATCGGAAATTCCGACGGACTTAGACAGAGAACATGCTTTCTTTTTTTTCCGACGGAAATTCCGTTAGTCTGTATGGAATTTTGACAGAGAAAAAAACATGCATGCTTAGATACAATTTGACGCATGCTCGGAAGCATTGAACTTTATTCTAGGCTCGTCGTAGTGTTGTTCGTCACCGCGTTTTCAACGGTCGGGATTTGGTGTGTCCGTGTGTATGCAAGACAGCTTGAGCGGAATTCCGTCAGAAAAACCTGTCGGGGTTTATTCCGACGGGAAATCCGATCGTGTGTACGGGGCATAACTGCTCCTTGGACCTGCACTGGTCCTCTTCTTGGTTGAATGTACTTTTTGTTAAAACAGGAAGAACAGGGAAATGTCCCTGTTGGGGACACAGAGAACACGTTGTAGCAAAACCTTCACAGCGGTCCCACCTATCCTAAAATATACAAAATAAAAAAAATGATCGTGTCTGGAGTTAAAAAAGTTTAACTTCAGAAGAGTGCAGGCGGTAACTGCATGCACCCATCTATCTTTCTCTAGCTCTGATCACAACGTTCATGTTTAAATCTGGCCAGAGATGAGTTGAATTTTTGAACAAAGATTCTTTGGAAAAGAAGGTTCTAAGATAGTTCATTTATTTTTCTAATAATTAGTGGGTCAAATTGGTGTTTTCGTTTTCAAACGCAGTGATGATAAAATTCAAAGAAGCAGGTTGGAAAATCTTTCTTGAACAAGCACATTTCTAAAAGTGTATATGGATTTTGTTTAGTAAAGTTCATTCATTTCAAAGTCAAATGTTAAAAACAAACAAAATCTTTCAAACAACAAACACATTTTCTGAGACTGTGTGAGAATGTTTTGAGAATTTTCGTACAAAAATTAAATTTTAAACTCTATCCATCTATGGCCAACTTAAGACTGGACTGAAAGACATCTAAGGCGGCGTACACACGAGGGGATATGTCCGCTGAAAACGGTCCGATGGACCGTTTCAGCAGACATCTCCGCTCGTGTGTATGGGCTAGCGGACAGATTTCTCCACCCGACAGATTTCAAAGCAAGCTTTGAAATCTATCCGGTGGGAATCTGTCCGCCCGACATGTCTGCTGGTTAGTACACTTACCAGCAGACATGTCGGCTCCCACCACCGCCGCGCCGCTGCCGAATGGATTCGGCGCATGCGCGGAAGTGTTTTACTTCCTGGTGCGGTGACGTGGCGGTGACGCGGCGGCGTCAACGTCACCGCCGCGTCACCACTACGTCACCGCGCCGTCCGGCGGCGGGGAATTTGATCCGATGGTGTGTACACGCCATCGGATCAAACTCCCGATCGGACATATCCGATGGAAATGGTCCGCGGACCGTTTTCATCGGATATATCCGATCGTGTGTACGCGGCCTCAAGGCTGCACATCCAACTGTCTTCTAAATTGTCTATGTCCAGCTTGAAGCCCCATACACACTGGGCGTATAGCTCCAGATAGAGGGCACAGGTGCGCCTTCCAGCATCGTTCCTGGCACCTTGTCAAACTCTGATGTTGACAGCTGTTGTGGCCGGACAGGGCTGGCTGATGGACTCTCAGTTGTAGTCCTTCTTGGAACGAAACCTGTCAGGATAGGTACACTGCTCCCATATTGCTTTTATAAATCTTTGAACTATGATCACTTTTTTTAACTTGTATGTTGGTTTTTATTATTAAAACCTTCTTTTGTTGACCTGCACCATCGGAGCCCCTATATTTTTTCTTTTCTTTGCATGCTCTGCAGAGGAAAGGTTCTTTGAGTGTCTCCAGCTGGTCCCTATTACCCTACTAAGGGTTGTTGCATGCCTGAACCAAGCTGTTTTCAGATGTTTGGTTGATCTCCACGATTTTTCTAACTACTCCATGGTTGAGATACCTCTATCAGAGTCACCTTCGGCTGAGGAATACCGGGCTCATTGACCTTACCTTGGGTTGACGTCTTCTGGACACCGGGGAGGTGCATCCCACTTCTTCTTGGATCCTCGCTGACAGTCCCGTTGAATAGCTGGTTGGGTACCTTAAGCTCGATTGACCTGTTGTCATTTGATAGTCGGTTCCAACGGTACCAGTAAGCACATTCATAATTACATTTCTCATCTGAAGATTCTCGTTGGGATGGTTCATTCAATCTCATAACATCTTTATTATGTTATTTACCCACGGTAAACAATTTATAATGTTAAATTCCTACATCGACTGGTTGTTTTTGTGTGGATTGAACATTATTATTTTATGGTTATAACCTGTTGAGTATACACAATTTTTTTTTTTACATTACACTAATACGTATTACACTAATATGTCTTATTGAGGCTGCAATCACACCTGAGCGTAGCGTTTTGCCACGATTTTGCAGCGTTTTTTACCATGATTTGCCGAGATTTTTGCAGTGTTTTAACCACGTTTTGTCGCGAATTTGGACAGGTTCAGGGTCACCAATGTTAAAAACAGAAAAACGCCCAAATACGCTCAATTCGAGCAACAATAAGGGTGCAGCACTTGTTTGAGCTTCAGGTGTTCGGTGTCAGGCGTTTTGGAGTGGAGATGTGAACCATCTCCATTGAGAATAATGTATTTTTTCCCCTCTAGCATTTTGGAGCTTCATGCTTCATGAATGCAGTCTAATACTTATACACCCACAGTACCATCCTGTGGTGGTATATTTGTGCTACTTTATCTACTTATTACTAATCAGCCTGTATGCTAAATTGTGTTAGTGCCATTGTTAATCCATTTCTATGCCTACTTTGTTACTGACCATATCAGGTAACAACATATTAAAGAGGAACTGCAGTCTGCTTAAATAATTTGTAATAAAAAACATCTTTGCCATTATGAAGGTTTCCTCCAACCACTTTGTATATTATTTTACATATACTGTGATTCTGTCCTTGCCAAATATGGCAGAAATCTCACTCCATTGAGTCTGGCTGAATCAATTTTAACTGTGGGCAGCTGAAGTTGCTGAAGCTCTGCACCTCTCATTGGCCCTTTATAACCCCTCCCCCTCCCTTTCTGGCAAATTCTAACTGTAGCGCGAGAGAGAGAGAGCTGTGCATGATGTCATAAGCCTAGCCTAATGACCAGACAAGAAACAGGAAGTGGGCTGTATAAGGTATTTACTGACAGAAAAAATATGTTATACTATCCAAAGTTAAAACAACAAGGGCAGAAGATTTAATAGATGGAAAGATGAAAAAAATGACTGAAGTTCCGCTTTAAGTTAGTTTTTACTAACAGGTTCAATGCCTATTTATTTGGTATAGTACTACTACTGTGTACTAAGTATTGCTTTCAGTGATTTTCTGTGATATTGTTTTCTTTGTGCAGGAGAGGCCGAAGTCCTCAAGGAGGTAGAGGAAAAGAACAGAGTATCCACCCTAGCCAGCGGGATCCTATGGGGGTAGCGCTCTTCAAGATTTATGCAAACATGTCCGTGCAATGCATGGCGCCTACATTGTTTTTTAACCACTTTAGCCCCGGACCATATTGCTGTCCAAAGACCAGAGCACTTTTTGTATTCGGCACTGCGTCGCTTTAACTGACAATTGCGCGGTCGTGCGACGTGGCTCCCAAACAAAATTGGCGTCCTTTTTTTCCCACAAATAGAGCTTTCTTTTGGTGGTATTTGATCATCTCTGCGGTTTTTATTTTTTGCGCTGTTAAACAAAAATAGAGCGACTATTTTGAAAAAAAATGCAATATTTTTTACATTTTGCTATAATAAATATCCCCAAAAAAGATATAAAAAAACATTTTTTTTCCTCAGTTTAGGCCGATACGTATTCTTCTACATATTTTTCGTAAAAAAAATCGCAATTAGCGTTTATTGATTGGTTTGCGCAAAATGTATAGCGTTTACAAAAAAGGGGGTAGTTTTATGGCATTTTTATTAATATTTTTTTTTTACTAGTAATGGCTGTGATCAGCGTTTTTTTTCGGTACTGCGATATTATGGCGGACACATCGGACACTTTTGACACATTTTTGGGACCATTGGCATTTTTATAGCGATCAATGCTATAAAAATGCATTGTATTACTATAAAAATGCCATTGGCAGTGAAGGGGTTAACACTAGGGGGCAGGGAAGGGGTTAAGTGTGTTCCTGTTTGTGTTCTAACTGTATGGGGGGGGGGTGGACTCATTAGGGGAAATCACTGATCTTCTGTTCATACATTGTATGAACAGAAAATCAGCGTTTCCCCCGCTGACAGGAACGAGAGCTTTGTGTTTACTCGAAATCCTCTTCGCCGCTCAGCCTGGCCGTTGATTGGCTAGAGCAGATGAATTGAAAGCAGCGCAGCCATTGGCTGGCGCTGCTGTCAATCACATCCAACGATGAAGCCCACCGAGGGGAGGGGCCGAGTGATACAATGGCCACCAACAACATGGTGAGAGTCAACTAACAACCTGAGGTGTCAGAGAGTTGAGTACCAGAAAACTGCCAGTGTGAGGAATAGAGCTCGAACATGTTTGAATGCTCTTCCGAAACCCACGTAACTGGGCCCACCAGGAAGCTGTCACCTGTAAGAGGCCGATCTTCTGCAGTCACATGTATACATGTTACTGTGGGGTGGAGAATGCCACTGCCACAGATGATTAGCCCATTGCAGGTGGCAGCTTCCTGGCAGGCTTGGCCATGTGGGTTAAGGCCCCATGCACACGAGACGCAAATGCAAACACATCTAAACACACGTTTTCAAAGGCAAAAACCGGTGTTTTGCCGCATTTTAGCGCATTTTACCGCGTTTGCGTTTATAAGCAACATCATAAGACCCTCCCTAAGCTCAAAAAACAATATTATTTAACCATTTCAGCCATTTTGTGAGACCAAAGTGAGTAGCAGCTGAAAGAGCAGCAGTGTACTTGTATTTAGCGTGTCACTTGCCACATCACCTGCCACAAGCTGTGGATTGTCCACTTGCCACATCATCTGCCACAAGTTGTGGATTGTCCACTGGCCACATCACCTGGCCACGTCACCTGCCATGTCACCTGGCCACGTCACCTGCCACAAGTTGTGGATTGTCCACTTGCCACGTCACCTGGCCATACCACCTGCCACAAGTTGTGGATTGTCCACTTGCCACATCACCTGGCCACGTCACCTGCCATGTCACCTGGCCACGTCACCTGCCACAAGTTGTGGATTGTCCACTTGCCACGTCACCTGCCACATCACCTGGCCACAAGTTGTGGATTGTCCACTGGCCACGTCACCTGACCACATCACTTGCCACGTCACCTCCCATGTCACCTGGCCACGTCAGCTGCCAAATCACCTGGCCACGTCACCTGCCACAAGTTGTGGATTGTCCACTGGCCACGTCACCTGACCTTGTCACCTGCCACAAGTTGTGGATTGTCCACTTGCCATGTCACCTGGCCATGCCACCTGCCACGTCTCCTGCCACGTCACCTGGCCACGTCACCTGCCACATCAACTGGCCACGTCACCTGCCACAAGTTGTGGATTGTCCACTGGCCATGTCACCTGGCCACGTCAGCTGCCATGTCACCTGGCCACATCACCTGCCACAAGTTGTGGATTGTCCACAATGCAATGCAAGCAATTACAGTTGTTTTAATTTTTTTTTATGTTTTTTCATCATTTGCCATCATTTTTGAGATTTCTAATGTAAAAAAATAGGCCACCTTTAAAAACGCCTATAAACACCAATAAACTAAATCGCGGCGTTTTGCCGCGATTTGCGTCTGAAGCGCGGAAACTTTTGCGTCTGAACTCGTTTTTTTGCTTCTGAAAAAACTAGCCTAAACCCAACTGCTTTAAAACGCAAAAAAACGTGAATGTGTGCATGGACACTTAGGATAACATTAAGGGCTCATTTCCACTGGCGTTTTTACAGCCACTTTTCTGAGCGTTTTTTGCAGCTTAAAAACGCCTGTCCATGTTAGTCTATGGCATCATGCCCACCATGACGTTTTTGAGCTGTAGATAGCTAAGCTGCAAAAAAAAACACGGGGCCAGTGCCTTCTGAAGCTCCAGCAATAGAGCTGTAAAAACGCCAGACATAAAAAAACGCTCAAAAACGCGCACAAACGCTCAAAAACGCGGCCGCGGCGTTTTTAAAGCTCCAGCTCCAAAAAAATTTTTTTTTTTGTTTCTAAAATAAACATGGACAGGCGTTTTTAAGCTGTAAAAAACGTGGCTGTAAAAACGCCAGTGGAAATGAAGCCTACATTTGTTTAGGGGCAGTTGAAAAAAATTCCCAAATGCCTCTGAACTCGAGTTTACCAGCGTCTCGTGTGCATGGGGCCTAAGGAGATCATCTGGAAACATTGAAGCTCATCTCTAGTGAGGGATAATGTGAGTATTACAGACATAAGCTCATTACACACATTACAATCTGATTATACAACTCCTTTAACCAATTAAGGACCGCCTCTTGCACATTTACGTCGGCAGATTGGCACGGCTGGGCACATGCACATACAGGTATGTCCTGTGCTAGTGCCCAGCCGTGGGTCGCCCGCGACCCGGTCCGAAGCTCCGTGACTGGGACCGCGGGACCCCGGAGCTGAAGAACGGGGAGAGCTGTGTGTAAACACGGCTTCCCCGTTCTTCACTGTGGCGGCGTCATCGATTGTGTGATCCCTTTTATAGGGATACACAATCGATGATGTCACACCTACAGCCACACCCCCCTACAGTTGTAAACACACATTAGGTCACACATAACCTCTTCAGCGCCCCCTTGTGGGTAACTCCCAAACTGCAATTGTCATTTTCACAATAAACACTGCATTTTAAATGCATTTTTTGCTGTGAAAATTACAATGGTCCCAAAAATGTGTCAAAATTGTCCGAAGTGTCCACCATAATGTCGCAGTCACAAAAAAAATCATCAATCTTGCATAAACACTATCAGACTAAATTCCGACCATGCCAAAATGCTGTGACGTAAAACACTAGGATGAGCCGAAAAAAATTAAGTTCAATGCTTCCGAGCATGCGTCGACTTGATTCTGAGCCTGCATGGATTTTTCTCCGATGGAATTCCACACAGACGATTGGAATTTACTATAATTTTTTTATCCGAAATTTTTTACACCGATGGAAAAAAAGTCAGATGGGACCCACACACGATCAGTTTCTCCGGTGAAAACAGTCAGTCGTACTTTTTTCATCGGAAAAACAGATCGGGTGTACACAGCATAAAAGTTAGGGTGCGTGTTATACGCCGATAAATACGGTAGCTGTAATTATCTTATTCCTCTTTCCCCCAGAAGTCATCACTTTATGCTCTCTGATGCTCATTTTATTGGGGGGAGGGGGCCCTCTGCAACCTTAAAGTGATTGTAGCCTGGATCCTCCTCTTCTCAGGTCCCTCTCCGCTGCTCCTGGCCCCTCCCTCCTGTCAAGTGCCCTCACAGCAAACAGCTTGCTATTGGGGCACCCGCGCTGAGTCACAGCTCCCTGTGTCCATTAAGACATGGAGCCCCACCCTGGCCCCACTCTCTCTCTATTCTGATTGGCTAACAGATTTTGATTGACAGCCATGGGAACCAATAGCACCAGTGCTGAGTCTCAAACTGGCGGCCCTTCATCATGCCTCTGCCTGTGGGAGTCATGCTTGTAACTGTCAGTCTTGCAATGCCTCATGAGACTCAAACTGGCGGCCCTCCATCATGCCTCTGCCTGTGGGAGTCATGCTTGTAACTGTCAGTCTTGCAATGCCTCATGAGACTTGTAGTTTTGGAACAGCTGGAGGGCTGCCAGTTTGAGACTCCTGGCTAAGACACTCGTGGACATCGCTGGAGAGAGATAGAGCTCTAGTAATTAGGGGATGCTGGGGAGGCTGCTATACACAGAAGTTTTTTTTTATCTTAATACATATAATGCCTTTACAACTCTTTTAAGTGGATGCAAACCCACTCTTATCCTTTCTAAACTACTGCCATAGTACTGATCTATAAGGATATAAATGTCTCCTGCATTTATCCTTACCTGTCAAATGTCTCCCTTCTGTCTGTTATAAGAACTGAAAAACTGCAGATTCTGTGGGTGGATCTGTTGTATCGAGCTCTGTGGGTGGAGTCGTGATGTCAGTAGACTCCCCGCCCTCCTCTACACTCCCCTTGTCAACATGCATTTTCTCTTGTGGATTCCTTACACTAAATTCTGCTATGACCCCTAACATCCAGTCAAGATCCAGAAAAGTAACCACATGACTTCAGAAAAGGTGTGGGGTGGGAATTAAAAAATAATACCTGTCTCCAGGCTAGTGCATGAGATATGTAAATAACCTGCCACTCACAGCAAGGGGGTGGAACGGACTAAGGTTTTTCTCTGTAAGTCCGTTTTATTTCACTGAACAATAAAAGAGGATTGCTCAGAGCTGGATTAACTCTGTGTGGCAAGACCGGGCACAGATGATAGGAAATCTTATACTGCACACCGTGACATAAAAAAAAAAAAAAGAAAAAACATTTGGGTTTACATCCACTTTAAGTGCAATGCAGAATTTCTTTATTGTATGTGATGAAGTTATAGTGCCTGCGACCAGTGACACAGATTGGAGGAAGCCTAGAGGAGAAAGGAATAATGTAAGTATTACTGTTTTACCACTACTGCTAAATGAGCATTTAACCCATGGGGAAGGAGAGGCAGGGCCCTCTGCAGGGGTATTTTTTTTTTTTTTGTGAAATTCAACTTCTTATGTGTTAAAAAAAAAAATCAACTTCTTCTCTTGTAATTTGTTAGAAATCACATGTGCCAAACCATAATTTCTTCAGAATGTCCTTGCTTATGTCTTGCGTGGTTCAGCCACTCCTTAATGTCTCTCTTTTCATTCTCAATAATCCATTGCTGATTTTGTTGCCTTCAATCCCCCCTACCCTCGCCTTACCCCACCTGTGATTCTCTTCTCTCCTATAAATTATGTCACCACCTTTCCTATTTTCAAATCTCATTTGATAAAACAAGTTTTACCCTTGTCTTTGACTTGTTTCCATTACCTTGATTGAAAAATTTCAGAATACTGCATTGTATAAGTTCAAAGCAGACCCCTTATAGATACATCTCCACCCAGACCAGACCACAAAGGACAATAAAACTGTATGATGCTTCATTAATCTTAAGCTGTCATTTCATTTCTATTATTTGCACTAATTGTTTGCTAATTAAAGCAAATTATTATCGTGAACAATGACACGTTGGTTCTGCTAAACAACACCAAAGTGAATTTCAAGGTCAACTTTTCATGTTCTAAAAATGTTTTAAGACCAGAATCCTGTTTGCATATTGACTTAGATGTGTCCAAAACTATTTGCAACAAGAAGCACCTGGGCATGAAGAACATCTTTTGATGTCTTCAGTTGCAAATTGATACATCGATGTTGGCGAATAGCACGTCTTAAATCTGCTGTGTTTATTGCCTAGCACGGGAAGTTACCTATCCGGTTTATGGTGTTTTAAGACTGCACCATATCAGTTCCATTATAGAACGGGCCAATCACTTGCAGATATGGAATGAGACATTAAAGTATTAGCCATTTCAATGAAATGAACCAAAGCAGTGGATCCAAGCAGAGGTGCCTTTCAAACATTCTTTTTTCAGGTTGAGTATAACATCATCGCGTAAAGCAAATGTTTTTTCCCTGCGTTGGTCTAGTTAGGCAGCTTTTGCAAAAGAACAGTTTTGATCAATTACTTTCCATAGCTCTGTCTGGAATGATTATTTAAAAGGGATATATTAAAAAAAAATGAAAAGACTTTAAATATATACTGTATTTATTGGCCTATAACACTCACTTTTTTTACCCTGAAAATAGAGGGTAAACTGTGCCTGCGTGTTATAGACAGGGGGCTGTGGATAGTTTTTTTCTGAAACTTTCCTCTTAACCACTTGCCGACCAGCCGCCGTCATTCTACGGCGGCAGGTCGGCTCTCCTGGGCGAGAGCACGTAGCTCTACGTCAGCTAAATTTTCAGCCACTAGGGGGCGCGCGCCGCTGCCGGCAGAACGCGCGCGTCCCCGCTCACCCCCGAGTGCGTGCCTTGCTGGTACGATCGCCGCCGGGCACACGCGATCGCTCGTTACAGAGCGATCGCGTGTGTAAACACAAAGCTCCCGGTCCTGTCAGCGGGGGAAACGCTGACCTTCTGTTCATACAATGTATGAACGGAAGATCAGTGATTTCCCCTAGTGAGGCCACCCCCCCATACAGTTAGAACACACCCAGGAAAACACTTAACCCCTTCCCGCACCCTAGTGTTAACCCCTTCACTGCCAATGGCATTTCTATAGTAATCCAATGCATTTTTATAGCATTGATCGCTAAAAAAATGCCAATGGTCCCAAAAATGTGTCAAAAGTGTCCGAAGTGTCCGCCATAAGGTCGCAGTACTGAAAAAAAAAAACGCTGATCGCCGCCATTACTAGTAAAAAAAAAATATTAATGAAAATGGCATAAAACTAACCCCTATTTTGGAAACGCTATAACTTTTGCGCAAACCAATCAATTAACGCTTATTGCGATTTTTTTTTTACAAAAAATATGTAGAAGAATACGTATCGCCCTAAACTGAGGGAAAAAAATGTTTTTTTATATATTTTTGGGGGATATTTATTACAGAAAAAAGTAAAAAATATTGCATTTTTTTCAGAATTGTCACTCTATTTTTGTTCATAGCGCAAAAAATAAAAACCGCAGAGGTGATCAAATACCGCCAAAAGAAAGCTATATTTGTGGGGAGCCACGTCGCACGACTGCGCAATTGTCAGTTAAAGCGACGCACTGCCGAATCACAAAAAGTGCTCTGGTCATTGGACAGCAATATGGTCCGGGGCTAAAGTGGTTAAAGTTAGGGTGCATGTTATACGCCTGTGCGTGTTATACGCCGATAAATACGGTAATCATCTATAATACATAGGGGAAGATTTACTAAAACCAGAGCACTGATTAACAAAAACAGCAGCGCAAATCTATAGAAATTCCACAATCACATGAGAAATTCTTCAATCTAATGATGATGGATTCCTTATAATTAGCACATAAAAAAAAATGTTGACTTTTAGTGACATCTACACATCACAATTCATGTAAAAAAAAGTGCATGTATGAATATATTCCCAAATTAGAAGAAGACATATTTCATAAATGTGGTAAAAGTAAAACAATTATTCAACCAAAAAAAATTATATTTTATGTATATCCCCAAATGCATGTGTGCAAAAACGTAAAAGTTCATATATTTAATCCCCAGAAAAAGGTCAAAAAGTAAAAAAAATTATACAAAAATTCATATATTCAAACATCCGATGTGCTCATTCATCAAAAAAGTCCTAAAGTGACTCACGAGTGGCTGTCAGATTATAAACCGGCAATTGCACGGTGTTGTGTATTTAGGAAGGTCCACTCTCCATTATGCTGACTCTGACGTGTCCTCCTGTCAGTATCTCTCCCGCGTTGGACAATGAATTATTAGGAGGAAGAAAGAAAGGAAATCTCCATAGCGGAATCTCGTTTTTAAAACCTTTTTTGTTTATTAAAATTTGTGTAGCGCCCTTCTCCTATTTAGTAGACACTATATTTAAATTTAGTGTTATCTGAGCTGTACTGTAGTTAGCTCAGAATGTTAATTGCTGGTTTCTGTCAGTTCAGCTGCACTGTGCATTCTTTCCACTTGACACTGGGTGTCGCTGTAATTTTGGGTCAAGATTGGAAATACAACATGCTGTATGTATTGAGTGCTTTCTCCACAGAGACAGCCCAGTGGGAGTGTTCCTGTCGCTGGGCATTCTGGGAGAGGGTACTTAAGGTACAGACACCATTTGATTGCCCTCTTTGACCTGATGGCCCTCCTGGCCTAAGGTGTGTCATGGCAGTTCTTCTGCCTTGGGGCCTGCTGGCCTGAGGCTTCGTTACTGAAAGTAGACCTAGGAATTCTGGGGCCTACTGATCCAGGGGTGGTCCTGTTCTGTCTTGCCTGAGGGGAGAAGCCGAGCAATTGGAGGAACCAGGGGAGGACATTTCTCAGAGAGGACCAAGCAAAAAGGCTTGTATCTCAGGAAGAGGCTGGAAACTTAATTGTAGGACGCATCCCGTTTCACAGTATCGCCGGATGGCTGAACAAAATGGATACTGTGTAGCTATTGTTTGACTTTACAAGAGATTATTCAGTTGAACAGTTCTGTGGCAGAGGATTGTACAAGAACTTTATTATATTCATTGAGTCTGTGGCAGAGACTTCGACCGAGCGACGCACTGGCTGCTAGGTCAGTGAGAGAGGCCTATCCGGTGGTTGCTAGATCCAGTGTGGAGACTGTTTGTCCTCTGGATGCAAGAGAGTTCCCGTGAGCTGCAAAGCAAGGTATCTGAATCTTCCCTAACCCTCCATCCCTGTATTTGCAGTTGTTAATAAAAGCATTGGAAAAAAAGAGACTGGGTGTTTGGTGCAGACATTAGTGGATAACTCTCCAATGTAACATCTAGTGCTGATGGTGAACAGTGGAGTAGCGGCAGACCCGAAACGAACCATAAGCTCCTACAGGGTAGTGCTACACATGTTTAAAAACACTCACATTTATTAAGTGCCAGCCTGACACTAGGGGACGTTGAATAACGAAACTAGTAGGGCAGGGCTAGGACTCTGAAACCATCGGGCTCAAAGTTTTGGATTACAGCCTGGGGCAGAGAAATACATGTTATTAACACACGATTGTTCCCTAGTGTCGGGCTGACACTTAATAAATGTGAGCATTTTTAACCAAGTTTTAACAAACAAAAACATGTTTTAAAAATGAGATTACGCTATGGAGATTTCCTTTCTTTCTTCCTCCTAATAGACCATTGTCCAACGCGGGGGAGATACTGATGGGAGGACGTGTCAGGGTCAGCATAATGGAGAGTGGACCTTCCTAAATACACAACACTGTGCAATTGCTGGTTTATAATCTGACAGCCACTGGTGAGTCACTTTAGGTCTTTTTTGATGAAGGAGCACATCGGATGTTTAAATATATGAATTTTGGATCACGTTTTCTCCTATTGATATATTTTTGGGGGATTGAATATATGGGCCCAGATTCATAAAGCAATTACGCCTGTCTAACTGGTGTTAGACAGGAGTAATTTCAAATTTCGCGCGCCGTATCACTAGTTTGAATCCTCAAACCATGATACGGCGGCTTCGGGCTTCGATCCGAGAGGCTTACGTCTTCGTAAGCCTTCGGATCTACGCTGCGATATTTTTGCGGCTGCTGGGAGGAGTTCGCGTCGTTTTGATCGGTCGGGATATGCAAATGTGTTTTTACGGCGATCCACGAAGATACGAGCGGTCTTCACAATCGCTTACGTCTGTTTTTTTTTACGTACTGTTAGACCAGCTTTTTGCTGGTCTAACGGTGCGTAGCCCATGTTAAGTATGGCCGTCGTTCCCGCGTCAAATTAAATTTTTTTTTTTTTTTTTGCGTAACTCGTTCGGGAATAGAAATGTCCGTAAACGACGCTACTCAAACAACGAATGACGTAACTACGTGATTTCGCGCAATGCACGGCGGGAAATTTGCGAACGGAGCATGCGCAGTTCGATCGCCGCGGGAACGCGCCTATTTTAAATCCTTCACGCCCCCTACTCGTGTAGATGGATTGCGACGGGAGAAATACACTACGCCGCCGTCGTTTACTGGACAAAATCTACCTGGATTCCACGTAGAGCCAGGTAAAAAACGGCGGCTTAGTGTATTTCTGATACGCTACGAGAATCCAATTCTCTCTGAATCTGGGCCATGGACTTTTGTGTTTTCTGAAACATTTCTGAAATGTACCTGTATATTCTTTTAATTTGAGAATATAGTCATACGTGCACTTTTTAGGATGTTTTTTTTACATGAATTGTGATGTGTAGATGTCACTAAAAATCTTTTTTTTTTTTGTGTGCAAAGAAACATATTATTTGGTTGCACAGGAAGGTTGTGGTGACATATACAGTACTTATGTATATTGGTTCCTGTTTTTGCACTTGCACTTTATGTTTATATATAGAACACATGTATATAATATGCTAAATGTTTATATGAAGTCATGGTATAGCATTTGTAGGGAGTTTTTTTTTATGTGCTAATTATAAGGAGTCCATCATCATTAGATTGCAGAATTTCTCATGTGATTGTGGAATTTCTATAGATTTGCACTGCTGCTTTTGTTTTCTTTGATTATCTACTAGTGATTCACTAGGATTGAGCGGCAGCACTCATAATTGAAATCCGCAATCATCCATTAATTTCTTTGGCACTGATTCTCCTTTCCTTCCCGTGACTCATTATCTGGTGCAGCTTTGCATGGTAGACAATCAACTTCTAACTTCAGCTTGTTCAATTAAGAGAATAAATCCTGGAAGCTGATTGGTTTCTATGCAGAGCTGCACCAGATTTTGCACATTCCAGTTTTTGCAAATCTCCCCATAATATCATCAAAAGATTCAGAGAATTTAAATTTGACCTTCTTTTTGCCATGTCCTCCAGACTAAAGAAGAGAGGGGCCTTCCGGCTCTCAGTTCAAAAGCTTGATATGGAATAGGCAGCATGCATATCAGGAAAGACACCATCAGTGCAGAAAGATATATCTAGGTTTTAGAGCAGCATATGCTCCCATCCAGATGATGCCTTTTTCATGGAAGGCCTTGCGTATTTCATTAGGACAGCCGCACATTGCATATATAATAACAGCATGGCTTTATACTAGAAGAGTCTGGGTTCTTAACTGGCCTGTCTGCAGTTCGGACTTTCCACCAATTAAAAATATTTGGCGCATCTTGACTTAAAAAAAATATAACAAAGAAGGCCCTAGACTCTTGAGTAGTTAGAATCCTATATCAGGCAAGAATGGGATAACAGTCCTGTTCCAAAAAATTATAAAGTATAAATGTGGCACTTACTCAAGTAAAGTGCTAAAGTGAACAAAATATAAAATCAATATTTAATAAAGTCCGAGGTGAGAAGCTGGGCCACACTATTGGTGGATTGCGGATGGTGGAAGCAAGTGTGACTAGTACTACACGATTTAAGAAATTGATGTTTGTTTCTGCACTGTATTATTTCACATCTACCATCAACTTAATTATATATTTTGGATTACACAAGCACTTTTTTGTGAATCTAGGATTAAAGAAATATACTTGTGACGGACCCCTGTACTCAAGATGAGTCTGTCCACCGTAAATGCTTCCTCTGTCCAGTACAACACAATTCAAGACCCCTTAGCTTTCCCATTCACTAGTCGTAGCTCAGTGTAGGGTAAAACATCTGACAGTTTATTAGAACAAGAATACAGTCTTATATACAGTTAAAGAGGAGGATCCCCCCTCCTGCTCATATTACTCTAACAATACTCCTGTAACCAGAAACATAAATTAACATAAGCTAATTAACTAATCCCTTAAAGCAGCCGATGTGACTTCCTAACTACAATATACATTATCATACATATCAACACAGAACTCCCTCTTACAATTGCATGTTTAAATAGCACAACCAACAATGGGTGGAAGACTCTTTGAAGCCATACTAGACTCATTTACATTATAGCAGACAACAGACAGTCAGATGGCTGGAGTTGACATCAGCATCTTCTAACAGTATGTGTCCCAACATTATGAATCAGTCACTATTTCTAATATGGCATATACAGGGTTCCCAGAATCTGTGTGTCTTGGGGGGGACATAGACCTGAATCCAAAGTAACACCACCTCAAGGGTCCCCAGGCATACAGTTTACAAAAAGCACCATTCCCCCAAATCCCAGGGCCCATAATCGGTAGGCAAGAGGCTAGCATTCAGTCCTACTTATTTTTCACATGCATATTTTGCACATCTATGAATTTTGAATTAATAATTCACTCTTTGGACTGTATTATGGACTTTATCGAATATTGATTTTATAATTTGTTCACTTTAGCACTCTACTTGAGTTAGCGCCACGATTATACTTTATATTTATTTTTCTCGGTTTGTGGAGACACTCCTTTAATGTTGGCTGTCACTCCTTGAGGTTTGGGTTATTTTAGGTTTGCACATTCGTTTTTCAAAATTACATTCCTCTTCCAAAACTCCAGCTACTGAGGAACGCCTCAGTTCCCAGACATTTACAGAATGTTATTAAAAGAAGATGGGACGCTATATCGTGGTAAACATCACCTTGTCCCAACTTTTTGGGACATGTTGCTTTCATAATTTTCAAAATTACCATATTTTTTTATTTTTTCCTAAAATGGTACATTTTAAGCTTTTTTCTCAGAAAGTAGGTGCAGGAACTCAACCACGACCCCGTTCAGATATCACAAACAGTAGAAGGGTCTTAAAGGTGCATTTAATACCAGAATTGCATTACATACAGAGTGCAGAGTTCAGGGGGGGGTTACACACAGAGTGCAGAGCTGTCACTTGTAAACACAGAAACCAGACTTCTGTGTTTACAAGTGATTGTGGTGAGCAGTCAACAAAGGGTCTGAGCCAGAGGTGGTAGAACTGAGTTCCCCAAGTTCCCCCTGAAAAAAAAGCCCTGCTTTAAACACTTAGGGCCAGATCCACGTACATCGGCGCATATATAGGCCGGTGTAGCGCATCTCATTTCTGTTACGCAGGCTCAACTCAGAGAGGCAAGCACCGTATCCTCAGAGCATTTGCTTCCAACATTGCGCCAGTGAAACGTAAATTCTTAGGCGCAAGCCGGCGTAATTCAAAGTAGGAAGGAAGTGGGCGTGTTCCATTTAAATGAACCGTGACCCCATGCAAATGAAGAGCCGAACAAACGGTGCATGCGCCGTGACATTGACGTATGTCCCGCACCCCTCTGCGCATGCTCACAACTAGGCCGGGCGTAACCCCTGAGATACGCCTGGGGCATAAATACGCCCAGACATGCGCCCGTCGAGCGCAAAGGTACATCTGCTTCTTTCCCCCCCTGAAGCAAGGTACTTTTGTTTGCTGTTTGGTTTAGAACCATGTCTGCTCCAGCTACTGAGAAGGAGAGGAGGAAGAAGAATTTCTCGGACCAGGAGAAGGAGCTTATCATCAGGGCCATGTCCAGGTATGATAAGTACCTCCATGGTTAAGAGAGTGGCACCACTAGTAAGGCCAAGAAGGATGAGATCCTGTTGTAGATTACAACAGAGGTCAATACCCTGGGAAATGAGGTCCTCCAAGGACAAAATGCGCCCAAATGGAATCTCGGCCCCGGGAAGGTGATCAATTGGGCAGTCATAAGGTCTGTGTGGGGTAAGGGTGTCTGCTCCTCGTTTGCTGAAAACGTCCAGGTATTCATGGTAAGAATCCGGAACTACATGACATAATTCAGGGTCTGTGTCCATACACAGCAGGGTAGCAGGTGAGCGTGGTGAAGTATCCAAACAGTGTCTCTGGCAATATGGTGACTGAAACTTGACACTTCCGGATTCCCAGTCTATCTGTGGGTTGTGGGCCTATAGCCAGGGTAGGCCCAGGATGACGGGATAGAAGGGCGAAGAGATTGCGTCTAAACGCAGCAGCTCTCGGTGGTTGGTGGAGGAGGTGGTCAACATTGGTGGGGTCACCTTGGTTACCAGTCCAGATTTAATGTGAGACCCATCAGCCAAGAATACAGTGAGTCCCTGTTCTCTGGTTTGTAGAGGAATGTGTTGCTGAGCTGCGAAGGACTGGTCAATGAAACAGCTACATGCTCCAGAATCGATAATAGTGGTCACTGATACGGTTCTTCCCGGCAGCTGGAAGGAAACAGGCAGAGCATTATGCGCTGAGCAGGCAGACAAGGCAGGCCAGGGTAACCGGTTGGGTGAAGAAAGGGAAAGACACTTACGCAGCTTGGCAGGACAGGTACGTACAAAGTAACCGGCAGCTCCACAGTACAGGCAGAGGTTATTTATTTGTCGCATTGGCGTTCTTCTGGAGTTAATGAAGAACGAGTCAGGCCCAATTGCATGGGTTCAGGCGTCTCTGGAGTAGGGAAAGCAGAGTTTCCAGGAGCCAGGTTAGGAAAAGCATGGATCTTGGATAACATCCAGGTTGGACGTGAGTGCTGTGTGTTTTTTTCAGACCTGCGTTCATGTAGGCGGCGGTCAATCTGGATGGACATAGTGATTAGGGTTTCCAGAGAGCTTGGCACCCCGACCCGAGCGAGCTCATCTTTCAGACTTTCAGAGAGACCCAAACGAAACTGATGACGCAGCTGGTGTCTGCACTCTAAAGTCGCTGACATAGTCTTCGGCCGCTCTATGGCCTTGCTGGAGTGCACGAAGAGCGGCTTCAGCGGTGGTGGTTCAATGTGGATCGTCATAAATCAGTGCCATGGCGCCAAAGAACATTTGCATGGTGTCTAGTTGTGCGTTGTTCTCTTCTAACAGCCGGTGAGCCCAAGACTGCGGTTCCCCTTGTAGGGGAGAAATAATAAATCTCACCTTGGTGGCTTCCAGGGAAAAAGTCTGTGGCTGAAGAGCAAAGTAGAGCTGACAGGCATTGCGGAAGGCTCTACATTTACTTCGATCACCGGAAAACCTCTCTGGTGTAGGTACTTAGGGCTCAGGGGGTGACACCATTACTGTATGGTTGGCTGAAGTCCCAGTTTGGGTGGTGGAGGAGGCAAGATCGGATGCAGGAGCTGTGGTTGCTGGAGTGGACAGGGACTGTACCCGCTCTTCCAGACGCATGTATCCTTCCTGCAGCGACTTAACCGCTTTTGTAAGAGCAGCAAGGTGTTGACATATTTCATCCACTGGAGAGGGTCCTCTTGCAGGTCTCAGACATTGCTGTTTGGTACTGGTACGTACCTTGGATGTGAGCCTGACGTGCAGAGGAAGTCCTCTCGTACAACTCCGGCTCGCGGACTACTGGCAGTGATACAGCAGCCACAGGAGCACGGTGGGGTATGAGTGCCTGTAAACAGTTCAATAGTCCCTGTAGTAGCGATGGTCAGCAGGTAGATGAGCTAACACGATGCGTGACTGGTGGCAGGCTGGGATGAACCATGGAGCAGTACCAGATGCAGGCTTGCAGGGCTGGGAGCTGTAGCAGGCTGGATGAGCGAGATGCAGGGTCAGACAGGCCGGGTCGGTAATAATCAGGCATAGACGTTAGGCAGAAGAGAGGTCAGGTCACAAGCCAAGTAGTACTGGAAGATCATCAGACAGAATCAGCAGGCAGGATCAGAGTCTAAGGAAAGCCGAGATCAGAACAGGCAGCAGGTATTCACAGGTAACAACAAGCTGGATCAGAGTCAGAGGTCACACAGGAAACAGGAAATGACACAGAAGCTGCAAACCAAACCACAAGGAACCTCTGTAGGAGCCTTGCTTAAATAGCCTGCCTGACTCCATTATTAGTGACAGGTGTGTGTCTTAAACTGCTAGTACGCATGCGTGCATGCCGGGCGCTTGCATGGAAAGCCTATCTTCCCTGACAGCGACATAATTGGTGCCTTGGCGTAGCGTTGCTGCTCTTAAGTCCTACATGGTGGACTTGGGCTAAACCAATTTGAGGTGGATGTGGTGTGTGTGAGCTAGGGACGACAGTGGTGTGCATGCGTGCATTGTCCGTGTGCCATGATGAATGTGTGTGTTTAACGTGCAAAGATACATTCCACGAGGCACCTCCTGACTGCTGTTTCATCAGCAGAATGGGTAGCCTCGGGCAGGGGGGGACTGTGTGGTTCGGGGGTCAGGTCATCACATATGTCAATCTCCAGGCCCTTTCTCACGGCGTACTTGTGCAGCATGCAACATGCAACGATGATATGACACACAAAGTTTGGGGAATACAACAGGGCGCACGTACGTTCGAGGATCGCCGTATCTCACTCATTTGCATATTTGAATAGGAAATCAATGGGAGCGACAGATGCGTCCAGGGTATATATATATGCGCCCACGCTGCGCCGGCGTAGGAAAGTTACGTTGGTCGAAAGAAGCCTATTTTCAGGCGTATGTAGTTCTGTGGATGCTACGCATAGTTACGCCGGCTCATATATACACTTACGCCGTAAGTGCTTTGTGGATCTGGCCCTTAATATTTAACTGCTTCCCGATCGGCTCCTGTATATATGCGGTGGCAGAATGGCTCTTCTGCACGAATCGCAATTTATCTACTGCGGCCAGGGCAGGACTTAGGGTGGTGGGGGCCCCTGAGCTTGAGTGTTGAAGGGGCCCCCTGGAGCGAGGGGGGAACATAAAAGTTAATTAAAGTTGTTGAGCAGGGGGGGGGGGGGCGAATTGAAGTTGTTGAGCGGGGGGGGTGCGCATTAAAGTTGTTGAGTGGGGGGATGACTCGTCTGTCCACGGAATGTGTCGGCTCTCTTCCCTTCAGCAGACATCCCCACACCGCTCCGGTTCCTCCTGGGGGGAGGTTTTGCTGTTGTTGAGCGGGGGGGAGTGCCTCTCACCTATGCCGACAGCCAGGGCCACAGACTGTCATTAGCCCGGCTGTCGGCTTTCTTCCCTTCAGCATCCACAGTCCTCCATACACGCTGCCATGCTGCCTCCTATTGCAGTGCGGGAAAATTAACCCTTTTGCAGGACTGCGGAAAGAAGCCCGAAAGTCCCGCAGAATCCGTGCATGTTGGGAGGTATGCGCAGGGCCGCCTGGAGCAGAGAACCGGGGGGGGGTGCTGCCCCGCAAATTGAGAAGCGGGGGGGCTCCCGCAAATTGAGAAGCAGGGGGGGCTTTACAAAAAAAAGAAGAAATAAAGAAAAAAAAAATATATAAGGGGGGTAGCCATCCGGGGCCCTGGGGATCTCTGGGCCCTTTAATAAAAAGACAAAAGAAACCTCTGGGCCCTTTAATAAAAAAAATAAACATTTATAAAAAATATAAAGAAAATGTAATTTTATTTTTTAAAAGGGGGGGTTGCCATAAATATATATAAAAAACATATTTTTTTAATAAAAAATAAAATAAAAAAAGTGGGGGTTGCCATCCGGGGGCCCTGTGGACCTTTGGGCCTTTTAATAAAAAATAAAAAAATATAAACAAACATAAAAAAAATAAACATTTATAAAAAAAAAAAAAAAAGGGGTGGTTGCCACATGGGGCCCTGGGGACCTCTGAGCCCTTTAATAAAAATATATATATATATGATTTTTTTTAAAAAATGTTTATAAAAAAGGGGGGTGGGTGGCCATCCGGGGGCCCTGGAGACCTCTGGGCCCTTTAATAATATTAATAATAATAAAAATATAAATAATAATAATAATAATTATATATATATATAAATAAAAACATATTTTTTTATAACAAATAAATAAAAAAAAGTAGGGGTTGCAGGTGCCCTGGGGGCCTCTGGACCCCTAAAAAAAATAAAATATTTTATTTTTATTTTTTAGAGGGGCCCCCTATTGGGCGGGGCCCATGGGCTTGAGCCCAGTCAAGCCCAATGGTAAGTCTGGCCCTGACTGCGGCCTGTCACTCACCAGCCCTCAGGCTGCACTCCGGTGGATTCCTCCTGGAGACTTGACAACACTAGCTCCCATTGTCCTTCTTGGTCCCACTCTGTGCCTCCTGTCCAGATCCTCCTTTGTTAACCACTTAAGCCCCTGACCACTATGCAGCTTAAAGACCAGGCCACTTTTTGCGACTCGGCACTGCGTCGCTTTAACTGACAATTGCGCATCGTGCAACGTTGTTTTCGAGAACAAAATTGGCGTCCTTTTTTCCCCACAAACTTTCTTTTGGTGGTAATTGATTTTATTTTTTGCACTATAAACAAAAAAAGAGCGTCAATTTTGAAAATAATTCAATATTTTTTACTTTTTGCTATAATAAATATCCCCCAAAAATATATAAAAAAACCTTTTTTTTTCCTTCAGTTTAGGCCGATGCGTATTCTTCTACATATTTTTGGTAAAAAAATCACAATAAGCGTTAAATTTATAGATATACATTAATAGCACTTACCAAATAGGGGATAGTTTTTTTGCATTTTTATTAATATATTTTTTTCTAGTAATGGCCGTGATCAGCGATTTTTATCGTGCATGCGACATTATGGCAAACACATCGGACACTTTTGGCACTATTTTGGGACCATTGTCATTTTTACAGCGAACAGTGCTATAAAAATGCACTGGTTACTGTAAAAATGACACTGGCCATGAAGGGGTTAACCCGGAGGGGGCACTGTAGTGGTTAAGTGTGCCCTAATGTGTGATTCTTACTGTGGGGGGGGTGTGGCTTGGTGTGTGATGTCACTGATCGTCGTTCCCTATGACAGGGAACAGACGATCAGTGACAGGCTCACTAGGAAAGACGGGGAGAGGTTTGTTTACACTTACCTCTTCCTGTTCTTCCTCTCTGTGACCCGACTGCGGGACAACGGCGGCGATTGGGTCCGCTGTTCCTGCGAGGACAGTCACGGAGAAGGGGACGCCCTTGTACCCAGCCGTGCTATTTTGTCGACGTATATCATCGTGCGACGGTCCTCAAGCGGTTAATCAGAAAGTCTCCGACTTGCACTCGAACCACAGAGGCCCAAGGTCACCCCCCCTGACTGGGGTGTACTCCTTTTTGTTGCCAGCTGTTTAGACATTAATGGCTGTGTGTTGAGTTATTTTGAGGGGACAGCAAATTTACACTGTTATACAAGCTGTACGCTCACTACTTTACATTGTAATTAATGTAGTGTAATTTCTTCAGTGTTGTCACATGAAAAGATATAATATATATATATATACATGTGTATGTGTAACTAGCTACACCTTATTGGAGCAGTCAAATAGGGTCAGCAGACCAGTTCCATAATTCCCCACCCAAGAACAATTTAAAGTTTATTAGCTTTTAGTAGGTGTTTTATAAGCATGCCCATATTGCTCTGAGTCATCAGCGCCTCCTGCTTGCTCCAAGACAGATTTAGCTGGAGAACCTGAACTAATTATCCCCTGGATGGAAGCCTATGTAGCTCTTTCAACCTTGTCTATCATTTAAAACCTCTGCACACCCTGCTAATTTCATCAGATGGATTAGGTTTTCTTACTTGTCCATCTAGTTTTATTTTTTATGGGTGAAATTCTATTTCTCCTCTTTATTTTATTAAGACTAGGGGGCATACACCAATGATGAGCCTTCTGACTATGCTTTCTAGACTTAAATAATGGTCTCAGAAAGGTAAAATAAAAAATAAAGGCTCAGGCCCCGTACACACGACCGAGCTTCTCGGCAGAATCCAACGAGAAGCTCGCTGGCAGAAATATTCATATTCATATTCATAGTCGTGTGTACACTTTCGACGAGCGTTCCGTCGGGAAGCTCGTCGAGCCAAAATAGAGAGCATGCCCTCTTTTTCCTCGTTGTTCAATGAGGAAATTTGGCTCGATGACCTTTTCGACCGCTCATCGGGAACCTCGTCGGGCGGAACCATGGGTTTAGCCCGACGAGGTTCTCGGACGTGTGTACGCGGCCTTATAAAAATTAAACTTGCGTGAAATTACATACATGTTTTATAGCTTGCTGACCAGCAGCCGTCATTTTACCGTGGCAGGTTGGCACAGCTTTGCCAACTGCCGTAGGTGTACGTCGGCCGCTTTAAGGCCTCGTACACACGATCGGACATATCCGATGAAAACGGTCCGCGGACCATTTCCATCGGATATGTCCGATCGGGAGTTTGATCCGATGGCGTGTACACACCATCGGATCAAATTCCCCGCCGCCGGACGGCGCGGTGACGCGGCGGTGACGTTGACGCCGCCACGTCACCGCCACGTCACCGCACCAGGAAGTTAAACACTTCCGCGCATGCGCCGAATCCATTCGGCGGCGGCGCGGCGGCGGTGGGGGACGACATGTCTGCTGGTAAGTGTACTAACCAGCAGACATGTCGGGCGGACAGATTCCACCGGATGGATTTCAAAGCATGCTTTGAAATCTGTCGGGTGGAGAAATCTGTCCGCTAGCCCATACACACGAGCGGAGATGTCTGCTGAAACGGTCCATCGGACCGTTTTCAGCGGACATATCCCCTCGTGTGTACGAGGCCTAAGAGCTATAGGGGGCATGCGCGCCCACAGTGCGATGCGGAAGATGATGCGTGGGGACGATGGCCGCGATGTCTGCCAGTGACCCACGCTTGCTCTTCAGAGAAAGGGGATCTGTTAAGTAGAGAGAGATCATGATCAGGAACAGAGATCTCTCTCTACTCCCAGTCAGTCCACTCCCCTCACAGTTAGAATCCAAGCTACTATCAGTTTCTGCTGTAAAGTAGAGGGTAGCGTGTGAACAGTCCCAAACTAACTTCTTCACCCCCACCACTTGAAAACAGTCCCAAACTAACTTCTTCACCCCCACCATTTGAAAATGTTCTGTGACTGTCCATTATGCAGTGTAAATCCTCAATAGTGTAAACATTGGTGAAGATTATGGCGCTCCGGTTATCTTTTTTTTCCACCATCTTCAGGAAATGCTTCTGCACTGGCAACAGATTTTAGTGCAGCACAGCTAATTTTCCTCATGGAACGACACCCTTTCACACTGATTGCCATCCTGCAAGCTACACAACAATACTTGACAGTCTATTGTATACTTTTTCTGACCATTGCTGGTAGCAACTGCTGTGGTAATTACAGGGAATATCTCGGAAGATCTCCCATGTGTAGCGCTACCCCAGCAGGAGCTGCTAGTATTTTCCCCGTCTCTTCCCTAGTTTCAGCCCCGCAGCCAGGCACATAGTATTACCCACAGCCAGGTGCACAACTTCCGCTTGTTACTCCAATGACCAGTCTAGGGGTTGTAGTGTTTTTTTTTTGTTGTTTTATGTTAGTTTAGGAACTTGGATAAGAGAAGGGATGTAGTAGGAATCGGATACTGCAAATTGAACTATTCACACTTGAGGACAGATTTCTTAGTAGAACTGAATAGCAGACTGTACAAGACTGAGCAAAGTCCCTTGCAAAGAGAAGAACTTGAGTGCACCCTGCTTATCAAGACATCAGCTGGTGTCCCCTTTAGCTTACACCCAGTAGCTGACTTCTTGTATTTTGATTTAGTGTCCTTCGCACAGTGTGCACCTAAAGCTTACCTGAATACAATTGCTGGTGTTCTCATACTAATACCACAGGCAGGGAGCTGCAGTATTTTCAGTTAGTGTACTGTGTCCTTTGCACAGTGTGCAACTAAAGCTAACTGAAGACAATTGCTGGTGTTCTCATACTAATAATACTACAGGCAGGCAGTTGATTCTGCTAGCTGCAGTATAATCAGTATATATATACATCCCAGCTTTGTGCAGATACATCTCCCTGCAGGCCATTACATTAGTATGTCTGGAAGGACAACAAGTAGAGGCAGACTGTCATGAGCCAATAGAGGGCAAGCAGGCTTTGCGTCTAGAGGCAACAGTGCTGGTTGTGGACACATTGCATCCTCATCAGCAAGTGGCCGTGGGACACCCTTGTCCTTTTTTTCGGCAGCTGGCCGTGTTGAGCCGCAACATGGTAGAGTGGATGACCAAGCCGTCCTCATCCTCTCTCACCCAGGCTCAGGGTACTTTGTCTGGCAAAGCAGCTGCCAAAGTGGCCTCTTCCCCTTTCTCAATGGTATCAGTTACTATTTCCCTAGCCCCACCATGTCCTCCTGAGGAGTCCCCCGAATTGTTTGATCACAGTGTTGGGTACATGCTGCAGGAGGATGCCCAGCGTTTTGAAGGCTCTGATGATGGTACCCAGAGGAAGGCAGTTACGTGAGCCCAGAGAGAGGGGGTGCCCAAGAAGGACAGCAATCTGGCAGTCATGTTTCCCCAGCTGTAGCATACTGCCAGGATTGCTCCGGGGATGAGGTGGGAGGGGATAATGAGGTCACTGACTCCACGTGGTTGCCTGATAGGAGAGAGGAAGAGAAGGAGTAGGAGGCACACTTCCAATGAGGCAGGATGCCCTTCAGGGGCCAGCATAAGGGCAGCACACCGACTGCATCACACCGCAGAGCTCCGCATGTGCAGGGTGCTGCTGTCTCTCGTGTTATTGCAAAAGTTCCTTGGTGTGGGCCTTTTTTGAGACAAGTGCATCAGATTGCACCGCTGCTATTTGCAACATATGTCTCAAGCGTATCTCGTGTGGCCAAAACATCACCCGCTTGGGCACCACATGCTTGACGAGACATATGTCGACCTGCCATGCAGTTCGTTGGCAAGAGTACCTAAAAGACCCACACCAAAGAACAAAGCGGACCTCTCCTTGCTCCTCATCAGCTGGGATCTCCAACCCCACTATACCTTCAGTCCTCTCTAAAACCTGCACTGAGAGGAATGAAGGTGTAGAATTAGGTGTGTCACAGCCAAGTACTTGCGGGCAATCTGCTATCGGTACAACAACGTCAGATTGTACCATGCAAATTTCCCTGCCCCAGCTGCTGCAGCGCCAAAAGAAGTTCTCTCCCAACCATCCACATGCCCAGCGGTTGAATGCTAGCTTGGCTAAATTGCTATCATTTCAACTGCTGCCTTTTCAGTTGTAGACTCTGCCCCCTTCGGTAAGTTTGTGGAATGTGCGGTACCTCAATGGCAGGTTCCCAAACGCCACTTTTTATCACGGAAGGCGATTTTGGCTCTCTACCGGCATGTGGAAGGCAATGTTAATACCTCACTGGACAGGGCGGTCAGCATATTACCGCTGACTCATGGTCCAGCAGGCATGGACAGAGACGTTACCTATCTTTCACGGTGCATTAGGTGACTCTGCTGGCAGCTGGGAAGGATGCAGGACAAGGTACAGTAGTGTTGGAGGTTGTTCTACCACCACTAGCCTCCAAAATGCTACTACTGGTGATTTTGACACACCTCTCTCCTCCACCCCCCTCTTCTTCTTCCTCCATGGTCTCTTCCTGTACTGATTTGTCTGATTTGTGCTGATTAGGGGCCACGCAGGTACTCAGGCATATAATACGGTCATATAATGCCAGTGCTCGGCTGGCTGACCTCCAAAAGGAATACAACCTGCCCAAGAACCGCCTAATCTGTGACATGCCCACCAGGTGGAACTCTACGTTGGCCATGCTGCAGCGGCTGCACACGCAGCAGAGGGCCATCAATGAGTATCTGTGGCAATATGGCACCAGGACAGGGTCAGGCCAGTGGGCCATGATCAGGGATGCATGCACTGTCCTGTCACCATTTGAGGAGGCCACGAGTATGGTGAGCAGTGACAGTGTATGCATCAGTGACACCGTCCCTTTTACCTACCTGTTGGAGCAGACGCTGCATGGAATAATGGACAGGGCACTTGAGGTAGAACAGAGGGAGGAAGAGGAAGACTTCCTTACCTCTCAAGGCCCCCTTTATCCAGACAGTGTTCCTGCTTGCCCGCCTATCACACAGGAAGAGGACAAGGAGGAGGAAAAGGATTGTGTCAGCATGGAGGTGGAGCCTAGCACTCAGCATCAGCAGCAGTCTTCAAGGGATCAATTACAGTCCCAAGAAACCCATGGACTTGTACTTAGCTGGGAGGAGGTGGCTGCAGATCATGTCGCCCTCAGCAAACCTACGCTGCATGGCCTCCCTGATCCTGCAAAGCCTGCGGAAGGATCCTCGTATTTGTGGTATCAAGGAGAGGGATCATTACTGGCTGGCAACCCTCCTTGATCCACGTTACAAGGGTAAGGTTGTGGACCTTATCTTGCCATCGCAGAGGGAGCAGATGATGAAAGGTCTGTGCAATGCGTTCCCAGAGACTGGGAGGTTACAAAATCCTGGACAACGTGTTGATAAGGCTTTGGTCAGTCAAAGAAGGAGCGGTGGATAAGGTGGCCGTCTGTCAGGGTATCAGTGGCTCCAGCGGCCGATCCGTGGCACGACGCATGCCCGTGCCCGTGCGCGGCGCGCGCATGCGCGCCTCTGCGTTCCAGCATGGTTCTGCGTCACGGCGCGTGTGTGTGCGCACACCTGCGCGCACACGCGCGCGTACGTCTGCGCGCGCATCCACGCGCACGTCCACCAATCAAGTTCCAGCCCGGCCTATTTAAACCAGCCCCAGACGCATGGCGGGTTGCTGGTTTGTTGTCAGCTATCCTGCTTAGTGCCTTGTTTACCTGAAAGCTTGTGACCTATTGACCCGGATCGGACCTGACTTCTCCACGCCTTCTCCTGCACTTGACCCTCGGCTTGTCTCATCGTTTCTGCTGCTGTCTGTACCCCTTGACCTCCGGCTTGCACCTTGGACCTTCTGCCTTCTCCAATCCCTGAACCACTGGCTTGCATTTCGGATCTGCTTACCGTCCTGACCTGAACTGACTCTCTGCCTAATAAACTTTATTGCTCCTAGGATCACTATCCACGCCTGCTGCGATCCTGTCCTGTGATCAGAAGTCTTCAGAGATCTCCTATCAGCACAACACCTTCCGCTGGTAGCCGGTGCCCCTTTGTGCCCTTCCCCGCTGTCTCCACCTCCAGGGGGTGAAGTGCACAGAGCCGCAAAGGCAGCCGCCCTCGGCATCTCGGCCTCGGTGAGTACTTATCCTAACAGTCCTGACAGTACAAACCAGCCAGATGTCAGAGGCCGACAGGGTGCGCTCGCCTTTTGAGACCTTATGCCAGCAGGTCTCGGCTCTTACGGACGCCGTGCAGAAGTTGCAGGATGGGTACCTCCAAATTGACGGCCGTCTTCAGCAGCTTACGGGACAACCTGGCCCCTCGGCTCCAACCACAGCGCCTCCTACAGAGACTACAGCCTCACAGGCTTCTGCTAACCCAGCTGTGGTAGTGACTCACCCTGAGCCCAGAGTCCCGACTCCTGAGCGATTCACAGGCGATCGCAGGAAGTATCGTGCATTCAAAAACGCCTGTTCTCTATACCTCGCGCTGCAGCCCAGGACATTCTTTTCAGAAGCAGTAAAAGTTGGCTTTGTTATCTCCCTCCTCTCTGAAGAACCCCAGGCATGGGCACATGGTCTCATGGAACAGAGAAGTCCGGTGCTGGACACACTGGACACCTTCTTTGTGCAAATGGCCAGACTTTACGATGATCCACAACGTACAGCGACAGCTGAGACCATCCTTCACAGCCTCAGCCAGGGTAGGAGACCAGTGGAGGACTACACAGCCGAGTTTCGGAAATGGTCAGCCGACACCGGCTGGAATGAAGCAGCTCTTAAGTATCAGTTCCGGCAGGGACTTTCAGAAGCGCTCAAAGACGAGCTAGCCAGAACTGAACCTCCTGCTACCCTGGAGGACTTAATTCAGGCCGCTACCCAATTGGACAGACGGCTACGAGAACAGCGCTCCGAGCGCCTCCACACGCTTCGTCCAACCTGGATTCCTCCGAGACCAGCTCCTACGTACTCATCACCTCCAGTCTCCTCCTCCAATCCGGTTCCCGACCCAGAACCCATGCAGCTTGGGCTGGTCCGCTCTCCTCTCACTCCAGAAGAAAGACAACGCAGGCGTCAAGCCAACCTATGCCTGTACTGCGGGGCCTCCGGCCACTTTCTTCGCACCTGTCCGGTGAGACCCAGTAAGTGCGCACCCAGACCCACCTCAGACTGGCGTGTCGTCAGCGCTCCACAGTCTTACCTTACTCTTTTTCTCTCTCTACAGGTACCGGAAGGGGTGACTCGCTTACCAGCAATCATTGACTCTGGTGCCTGCAGTAGCTTCGTGGACTCTGCCCTAGCTCTGAAACTACATTTTCCCCTTCACCCGAAGGACCCTCATTTACAAGTACGCCTGGCGGACGGCTCTCTCCCTCGTTCAGGATTAGTCACACAGCAGACCGACCCTGTCGTGGCCATCACAGATTCCGGACACCAGGAGCTCCTACAGTTGGACTTAATTTCATCTCCAATGTTCCCTATTATTTTGGGCCTTCCCTGGCTGTACACACACCAACCACATATTGACTGGGGAAGCAAAGAAGTCAGCTTTGTTTCCTCCCATTGCTCTGTACAGTGCCTTGCACTGGTTACCACCGTCTGTTCCACCGTTACCACCACAGCAGAGAATCTTCAAAATGTCTCTCCAGTATACCGGGAATTCACAGACGTCTTTGACAAACAACAGGCCAACCGCCTGCCACCTCACAGGCCTTATGATTGTCCTATAGACCTGCTCCCCGGTGCAGAAATCCTGTTTGGCCGTATTTTTCCCCTATCAGAGACTGAACTGAAGGCCCTCAAGGCCTACATCGACGAGAACCTTGAAAAACAATTTATTCGCCCTTCCTCCTCCCCTGCGGGAGCGGGGATCTTCTTCGTGGGAAAAAAAGACGGCTCCCTCAGACCCTGCATAGACTACAGGGAATTAAACAAAATTACGGTCAAAAATAGATACCCACTACCTCTCATCCCCGAGCTCTTCCAACGTTTCCGGTCTGCTAAAATTTTCTCCAAATTAGATCTCCGGGGAGCTTACAACCTTGTCCGAATTAGAGCAGGGGATGAGTGGAAGACAGCATTTAGATCCAGGTTCGGACACTTTGAGTATCTCGTAATGCCGTTTGGTCTGTGCAACGCCCCCAGCCACTTTCCAACATTTTGTCAATGACATCTTTCGGAAGTACTTGGATGACTTTTTGGTGGTCTATTTGGACGACATTCTTATTTTTTCCACTTCTATTGAGCTTCATCAGGAACATGTCAAGATAGTTCTCACTACTCCATAAGTTGTATCTGAAAGCCGAGAAGTGTGAATTTGAAAAGAGTAAAGTACAATTCCTCGGGTTCATCATTTCCACGTCTGGAGTCGCCATGGACCCACAAAAAGTCCAAGCCATTCAAGACTGGCCAGCTCCCCGAGACAGGAAGGGAGTACAACGTTTTATTGGTTTCGCTAACTTTTATAGACACTTTATCATTGGGTTTTCTGCCATCGTTGCACCCATTACCAAGCTCACTCGTCAAGGCAACCGTTTTGTGTGGTCTCAGGAGGCCCAAGAAGCTTTCCTTAAGCTCAAGTCAGTGTTTACCTCAGCACCCATTCTACGCCACCCCGACCCGGCACTACCTTACATACTCGAGGTGGACGCCTCCGAGACAGCTGTGGGAGCAATCCTATCCCAAAGATATGGACTAAAGGCCCTGTTGCATCCAGTGGCTTTTGCCTCTCGAAAATTAAATCCGCCAGAAAGGAATTACGATGTCGGTGACAGAGAGTTGTTAGCGATTAAGTTCGCCCTAGAAGAATGGAGATATTTGTTGGAAGGGGCAGTCCACCCTATTATGATCTTCACGGATCACAAAAACCTGGAATATCTGCGATCTGCCAAACGGCTAAGACCCAGACAAGCTCGTTGGGCTCTTTTCTTCACCCGATTCAATTTTCTCATATCCTTTAGGCCCGGTTCCAAGAATGGGAAGGCAGATGCCCTTTCCAGAATGTTTTGGAGTCCCCCGAAGCATCTGAACCTGGCACCATCCTATCTTCACAGAACTTCCTGTTACTCCCGCAACTGGATCTCCTAACCTCTATTAAGACCGCATCCAGGCACTGTCCCTACCAAAGCTCTCTCTCTCTTGAAAGACGGAACGAGCTGCTCTGGTCTCGAGACAAGATTTTCGTTCCTGTGGAAACCCGGCACCTAGTTCTGAGTACCTTCCACGATCACAAGCTGGCGGGCCATTTTGGAGCCCGAAAGACCGCGGAATTGATCTCCCGCACTGTTATGTATGACGGTGTACCTGGTCGTCAGAGCCTAGTCGCAGGAGGCGGCCTCTCGTACAGCACTGGGTCGGGAGCCGCTGGATTTTGGGAACAGCGGACTCGGGAGCGCAGCGGGGTAAGGGTGCCTGGATGATGGTGCAGGTCAGCACGGCACTGGTCCCTCCGGGATCACTGGAACAAGAGGGGAGCAGGCACTCTGATGCGGAAGCTAGCGGCTCCGGAGCTGATGCGGGTGGTTAGCGACTCTGATGCATCTTGGCAAGCAACCTTGGTGCAGACGACAGGCGACTCTGGAGCTGGTGCAGAGCGGAGTAAGCAAGTGGACTAGACGGAGGCTGGGTCAGGCACGCCGGGTCAGACACGTGAGCAGACAGGGGGTTCAGCAGGCAGGCGTAGTCGGTATTCAGGCAGAAGGTCTGGCAGCAGTAGTCATAAACAGAAGGCAGGGTCAAGGCAAGCCGAGGTTGGGTTCGGAGAGATGCGGATAGTCAGACGTAGCCGGGTCGGTATAGGAACTGGTTAATCAGGATACAGGTTGATCAGGTAAATAGGGCAGATCAGACAGCAAGAGGCTGCTGCATCTGTCTGCCTTTTAAAAGCACATTGGCGCCAAACTCGCGCTAACGTGCACGCGCACGCTCCGGCGCACGCGCACGAGCGCGTGCACACGCGCGCACACCAGGGGCGCGCCGGGAGCCGGCGGCAGGTCCCTGACATTGCCCCCCCCAAGGGGCAGCCTCCGGATGCCAAGCCGAGCCTGTTTCTCAGGGTGGGCAGAAAAAAATGCACAAATTAGTTCTTGGGCATGAACATTGTCCTCGGGTTCCCACGAGTTGTCCTCCGGCCCGTACCCCCTCCACTTGATCAAAAATTGAGTTTGCCCCTGCCGTTTCCTGCAGTCGAGGATGGCCTCTACCACATATTCCTCGCAGCCATCGACCAAAACAGGTTCAGGTGGGCCAGCCCCTCTGTCAGGAAAGGGATCAGGGGTTGCGGGTTTCAGCAACGATACATGGAATACCGGATGAACCTTAAGAGACTCAGGTAAAGACAGTTCATAAGAAACCTCATTGATTCTTCTTCTTACCGGGAAGGGTCCCATGAACCTAGGTGCCAGCTTCTTGGAAGGACAAGCCAATCTGAGATTATTAGTAGAAAGCCATACCTGGTCTCCCGGTTGCAGGTCCAGCTCACCTCTCCTTTTCTTATCGAAGGCTTTCTTGCTGTCGGCTTGAGCTTTCGTTACTGCTTCCTGTAGCACCCGGTTGTTGCGGCTGAGGAAGTCCACCGTGCTCTGCACTGCCGGAACTGGGGATTCTGGAAGAAAATCAGGTAAGAAGGTTAGATTAAAGCCATAATTGGCGAAGAAGGGGGACTGTCCGGTTGCCGAATGGCTGGCATTATTGTAGGCAAATTCTGCCAAAGGCAGCAGGGAGACCCAATCATCCTGGGAAAAGGAAGTAAAACATCTAATATATTGCTCAAGGGTCTGGTTTGTGTGTTCAGTCTGTCCGTTGGTTTGGGGATGGTAAGCCGAGGAAAAAGCAAGTTCAATATTCAGGATCTCACACAAGGCTCTCCAGAAACGTGATGTAAACTGGACCCCCCTATCCGACACGATGTTTGAAGGAACCCCGTGGAGTCTGACAATTTCCCTGATGAAGACACGGGCAGTCTCAGCAGCTGATGGGGTACTTTTCAATGGGAGGAAATGGGCCATTTTAGATAAGCGGTCTACGACTACGAAAATTGCTGTGCACCCCTCGGAACGTGGAAGCTCTACTATAAAGTCCATGCCGATCATCCGCCATGGTCTATCAGGTACAGGCAGAGGTTTTAGTAAGCCCCAGGCTCGATTCCTTGTCGTCTTGTTTTGATTACAGGTTGGACAGGTATTGACGTATGATTTACAGAATTCCTCCAAACCTGGCCACCAGAAGGTACGCCGTACAAGTTCAAGGGTTTTACGGACTCCAAAATGTCCTGCCAATGGGTGGTCATGAAGTAGCTTTAGGACTTCTACCCGAATGTCTGTCGGAACAAAAATTTGGCTCCCTCTCCAAAAGAGTCCGTCTCTGGGGGTCAAGGTGACACCAGGGGGTCTGGAAGAGTCCGTGGATGCCTCCCTAAGTCGGGGAAGCAGATCGTGTTGCAGAAGTAAAAAGTTCCCGGCCGGGAGAATGGTGTCAGGAACAGGTGAGTCTTTGGGATTGCCGTGCATCCGTGATAATGCATCTGGCTTGATGTTTTTTGAGCCGGGGCGGTACGTGATGTGAAAGGAAAAGCGTGAAAAGAATAGTGCCCATCGGGCCTGGCGGGGTTTCAATCGTTTTGCGGATCTTAAGTATTCTAAGTTCTTGTGGTCCGTATAGATCAAGACCGGATGTGCAGCGCCCTCCAGAAGGTACCTCCATTCCTCCAGTGCGGCCTTGATGGCGAGTAGTTCCCGGTCGCCAACATCATAATTCCTCTCTGCTGAGGAGAGTTTTCGGGAGAAGAAGCCCACGGGATGCATCAGATCTTTGTTCCCCTGGCGTTGGGAGATGATAGCCCCCACTGCTACTTCGGATGCGTCCACTTCAAGGAGGTAGGGTAGTGCCAGATCAGGATGGCTAAGAATCGGGGCAGATGTAAACAGTCTTTTAAGCATATCGAAGGCCATTTGGGCTTCTGGGTTCCATTGGAAACGTTGGTTCTGCTTGGTCAGTTGTGTGATTGGCGAGATAATTGCGGAAAAATTCCTAATGAATCTTCTGTAGAAATTTGCGAATCCCACAAATCGTTGCACCCCCTTCTTGTCCAGGGGTACTGGCCAGTCTAGTATGGCGGATACCTTGTTGGGATCCATCTTAATTCCTGTAGGGGATATAATCAGGCCAAGGAACTGAATGGTTCGTTGTTCAAATTCACATTTCTCGGCCTTGGCATATAGTCTGTGTAGACGGAGGCGACTTAGGACCCTACGGACGTGTTCCCGGTGTTTATCCAGCGATCCGGAGAAGACCAATATGTCGTCTAGGTAGACGATGACGAAAATGTCAAGAAAGTCTCTAAACACGATGTTGAGAAAGTGTTGGAAGGTCGCGGGTGCATTGCACAGACCGAAGGGCATGACCAGATATTCGTAGTGTCCAAAACGGGTGCGAAAAGCCGTCTTCCATTCGTCCCCGTCCCGAATGCGAATTAAGTTGTAAGCTCCCCTCAGGTCCAGCTTTGTGAAGATGGTGGCAGATCTTAGTTTATGAAATAGCTCAGGTATCAATGGCAATGGGTAACGGTTCTTTATTGTAATATTATTTAATTCCCGATAGTCCACGCATGGGCGGAGAGATTGATCCTTTTTACTGACGAAGAATATTCCTGCGCCTGCTGGGGAGGTAGACGGGCGGATGAACCCTTTACTCAAACTTTCGTCAATATACTCCTTCAGGGCTTCCTGTTCCTTCTCAGACAGCGGAAAAATGCGTCCAAAGGGGATCTCGGCCCCTGGGAGGAGCTCGATTGGACAATCGTATGGACGATGAGGCGGAAGGGAATCGGCTCCTTTCTTACTGAAAACATCGGCAAACTCATGGTAGGGTTCTGGGATAGACTGGAGCAGATTGGGGTCAGTGTCCATACAGAGTAGAGCAGTGGGTGAGCGAGGAGGAGCCGGTATGCAGTTTTGTTGGCAGTAGGAAGAAGCAAATGACACCTCTCCGGATCTCCAGTTAATCAGGGAATCGTGGGCCTGGAGCCAGGGTAGGCCCAAGATCACAGGGAACAGAGGCGAAGAGATGACATCTAGGGTAAGTAGTTCCTTATGCAGGGGAGGAATCGTAGTAAGCAAGGGAAGAGTCTCTTGAGTAACTTGTCCTGAGCTTATGCGGGAGCCATCAGCCAGGAAAACGGTAAGTCCATGAGTCTTTCTACGTAATGTGGTGGAGGTCAGCGAAGGTAGAGTCAATGAAGCAGCTACAAGCCCCCGAATCAATGATGGCGTTGACTGGCACTGTCTTTTCCTGGAGCTGAAATGAAAGAAGAAGAGCAAGATGGGAGGCATGAGTAGGCAGGGTTGACAGGTTAACAGGATTCGGAGGAGGGCACTTACGCATCTTGATGGGACAGTTGTTCACGTAGTGACCAGCCCCGCTGCAGTAGAGGCACAGATTTAGTTGGCGGCGACGTGCCCGTTCTTCAGGTGGCAGCGTGGGTCGCATGAGGCCGAGTTGCATTGGTTCGGAGGTATCTGGAGGGGCGCTGGGAGAACTCATGCTGGTAGGAGGTAGGTAGCGGGAAGCGGGCATCGGTGCCCTAGCGGTCATCCATACAGGCCGGTTTGGCTGAGAAGAGCGTTCGGCCCGACGTTCACGGAGTCTACGGTCAATCTGGATGGCCTTGGTGATTAGATCTTCAAGAGTCTCTGGCACCCCTACCCGGGCAAGTTCATCCTTCAGACCCTCGGAAAGGCCCAAGCGGAATTGGTGTCTGAGGGCCGCGTCATTCCAGAGCGTATCCGTGCTCCAGCGTCTAAAGTCCGAAACATAGTCCTCGACTGCCCTTCGACCTTGCTGGAGCGTGAGGAGAGCAGACTCGGCGGTGGCGGCCCGTTGAGGGTCATCGTAAAGCTGAGCCATGGCTTCAAAGAAGGCTTGTAGGGACTGGGTCTGAACATTGTCCTCTTGCAACAGTCGGTGGGCCCAGGTCTGAGGCTCGTTTTGGAGAAGGGAGATCACAAACCCCACCTTGGTGGCTTCCAACGAGAAAGTCCGAGGTTGCAAAGCAAAATACAGCTCGCAGGCGTTGTGGAAGGCCCGAAACTTCGCCCGATCGCCTGAGAACCGTTCTGGTATAGGGACTCTGGGTTCGGGTGGGAGCATCACCACTGAGGGAGCGGAAGCCGTCGAAGAAGATCTAGCAGAGGTTGAGGGAGTTGCATCGCTGGAGCCGGACAGGGTTTGGACTTGTCCCTCTAACCTCATATACCCTTCTTGTAGGTTCTTGACAGCTTGTGTGAGGGCTGCCAGGTGTTTGCAAATCTCATCCACAGCGGGGGCGACTCCTGCAGGATCTGACATGATGGCTGTCTGATACTGTTATGTATGACGGTGTACCTGGTCGTCAGAGCCTAGTCGCAGGAGGCGGCCTCTCGTACAGCACTGGCTCGGGAGCCGCTGGATTTTGGGAACAGCGGACTCGGGAGCGCAGCGGGGTAAGGGTGCCTGGATGATGGTGCAGGTCAGCACGGCACTGGTCCCTCCGGGATCACTGGAACAAGAGGGGAGCAGGCACTCTGATGCGGAAGCTAGCGGCTCCGGAGCTGATGCGGGTGGTTAGCGACTCTGATGCGTCTTGGCAAGCAAACTTGGAGCAGACGACAGGCGACTCTGGAGCTGGTGCAGAGCGGAGTAAGCAAGTGGACTAGACGGAGGCTGGGTCAGGCACGCCGGGTCAGACACGTGAGCAGGTTCAGCAGGCAGGCGTAGTCGGTATTCAGGCAGAAGGTCTGGCAGCAGTAGTCGTAAACAGAAGGCAGGGTCAAGGCAAGCCGAGGTCGGGTTCGGAGAGATGCGGATAGTCAGACATAGCCGGGTCGGTATAGGAACTGGTTAATCAGGATACAGGTTGATCAAGTAAATAGGGCAGATCAGACAGCAAGAGGCTGCTGCATCTGTCTGCCTTTTAAAAGCACATTGGCGCCAAACTTGCGCTAACGTGCACGCGCGCGCTCCCGCCGTGCGCGCGCACCACCGGCGCACGCGCACGAGCGCGTGCGCGCGCACACACCAGGGGGGAGCCGGCGGCAGGTCCCTGACACGCACCTTCTGGTGGCCAAACTGGAGGCAGGATTGTAAAGCCTATGTGTCTGCATGTATTCGTTGTCAACGCAACAAAGGACCTAGTACAAGATGGCGCACTTCCTACCTATGGTGGGCACCCCCACCGCTACAGAGACAGCTAAAGTTTTCCTCAAGGAGGTAGTCCGTCTCTGACAGAGGCGCACAATTTACTTCCAAATTCTGGAAAGAGCTTTGCAAATCTCTCAATATCAAAATGTGTCTTTCATCAGCCTATCACCCACGGAGTAATGGCCAAACCGAAAGGACGAACCAGACCCTGGAGCAATACCTCCGCTGCTTCTGTTCAGCCTCCCAGGACGACTGGTCTTCACTACTTCCGTCCGCATACAACAATTCCATTCATTCCACAACCAACCAAACCCCCTTCTGGTCAAACTTCGGGTTTCACCCCTCTTTCCTGCCTAGCTCTATTCCGGAGACGTCGGTCCCAGCCGTTCAGGAGCACGTAACCTCTATTCAACTGAACTTTAAGAAACTCCAGGAAATGATGCGACAAGCCCAGGAGGATCACAATTTTTTTTTGATAAGAAGAAGAAGAAGGAAAGCCCGATCTTTGAAATTGGGGAAAAAGTCTGGCTGTCAGCCGCAAATCTCAAGTTAAACATACCTTCCCGGAAGTTAGGGCCAAGGTTCATCGGACCCTTCCAAGTCAAACGAAAGATCAATGATGTAGCTTTCGAATTAGCTCTGCCTAATTCCTACAAAATCCATCCTGTCTTTCATGTCTCCTTACTGAAGCCTGTCGTCCCTGAGTCCTTCCCAGAGAGGGAGGAATCCCCGCCATCACCAGTGGAAATCGAAGGGGAAGTAGAATTCGAAGTTGAGGCCATTCTGGGCTGTAGAAAGAGAGGAAGACAGCTGCAATACCTGGTCAAGTGGAAGGGGTACCCCCCGGAAGATAATTCATGGGAATCATCAAGGAACTTACACGCTCCTCGGCTAATTCGAGCCTTCCACCAAGACCACCCTGAACTGATGTCCAGCTTGGGCGTCCGGAGTCCGCCCCTTGGGGGGGGGCACTGTCAGGGTATCAGTGGCTCCAGCGGCCGATCCGTGGCACGACGCATGCCCGTGCCCGTGCGCGGTGCGCGCATGCGCGCCTCTGCGTTCCAGCATGGTTCTGCGTCACGGCGTGTGTGAGTGCGCACACCTGCGCGCACACGCGCGCGTACGTCTGCGCGCGCATCCACGCGCACGTCCACCAATCAAGTTCCAGCCCGGCCTATTTAAACCAGCCCCAGACGCATGGCGGGTTGCTGGTTTGTTGTCAGCTATCCTGCTTAGTGCCTTGTTTACCTGAAAGCTTGTGACCTATTGACCCGGATCGGACCTGACTTCTCCTGCACTTGACCCTCGGCTTGTCTCATCGTTTCTGCTGCTGTCTGTACCCCTTGACCTCCGGCTTGCACCTTGGACCTTCTGCCTTCTCCAATCCCTGAACCATTGGCTTGCATCTCGGATCTGCTTACCGTCCTGACCTGAACTGACTCTCTGCCTAATAAACTTTATTGCTCCTAGGATCACTATCCACGCCTGCTGCGATCCTGTCCTGTGATCAGAAGCCAAGTCTTCAGAGATCTCCTATCAGCACAACACCTTCCGCTGGTAGCCGGTGCCCCTTTGTGCCCTTCCCCGCTGTCTCCACCTCCAGGGGGTGAAGTGCACAGAGCCGCAAAGGCAGCCGCCCTCGGCATCTCGGCCTCGGTGAGTACTTATCCTAACAGTCCTGACACCTTCTGCGTTCAGACAATTTTTTAGTTCGCAGCCCCAAGGTATTCCAGCAACCACCGCCAGAATCTGTTTTACATGGTGCAGGAATACCTAGGGGCAAGATCAGACTTGGACACCTTTCCCACCGAAAATCCTCTGGGTTACTGGGTCTTGAGAATGGATCACTGGCCAGAGCTTGCACAGTATGCAATTGAGCTACTGGCCTGTCCTGCATCCAGCGTTCTTTCGGAACGCACATTCAGTGCTGCAGGAGGCATTGTAACCGATCACAGAGTGCGCCTGTCCACCAACTCGGACGATCAACTGACCTTCATAAAAATTAATCAGTCTTGGATCACCACCAGCTACCAAGCACCTTATGCTGATGTAACCGAATATTTTTTTTTAAATGTCAGATCCCTTCAAGACTGCCTATGCTGATGATGAGTGACTATCCTGTTATGCTAAGTGACTATCCTCTTCCTCCTCAATGATCATGCTGATAGCTTGTAAGAACATTTTTGGTTCTGGGCACCACCACCAGTGGCTAAGGCCCATTTCTTCAGCCCCTGTTTTACGAGGTGCGTGTAATTACAATTTTTGATGCAATACTTTGCAGCAGGGCTCATTCTTGCGCTTCAACTAGAGTATCTCTGAGGGGATGCTGTGTTCTGGCACCAGTGCCTAAGGCCTAATTTTTCTGCCCCTGTTGTGGCAACACCACCACCACCATCAAATGCCCAATTTTTCTGCCCCTGTTCAACAATGGCATGTAATTACAATTCTTGATATAATATTTCGCATCGACACCGTGCACTGTACTTGTTTCATTATTTTTTGCAAAATAACTACACTGTAATGCTAATTACTTAATTAAAAACTGCATGGCATACCTGCTTTTCAAAATGTGACCTAAAAGTACCTAAATACTGTGTATAGCGTCAGTACAATAATTTTCTGGCTTATTTTTAGAAAGTAAAACTCTCTAATGACAGTTTCTTGATTACAAGCTATTTGTCGTCTTCCTGTGAAGCTATGGTCTAGTAAAAGTTGCTTACTTACTGGGCATGGAGTAAGATTTAAGGTTTTCATATTTAGTTTTTTTGGTGAAATAAAACACATCAAGTTTGATTTGCTGATTATAAACCTTTCTGTTGTATTCCTGGGAATCTTCAGCTTTGCAAAAGCTACTTGGAGTCAGTACAATATTTATTGCTATTGACTATGAAATAATACACTGTCATTTTTCATGATACACTAAGCATGGCCTATCCCCCCTAAATTTCAGCCTAATAAATCTGCTTATGTACTGTGCATTAAATGCACAATATATCTAGTTATTTGTGAAATAAAACAATGTAATTTTTAGTTCTTGACAAAGCCCGTTGGTCTGATGCTCTTTGTACAACATTTCTGTCTCTTTTCTCTGATATAATAGACTAAAGTTTATATTTAAAAAATCTGCCTTATCTCTTCCTCACAAATTGCAGCCTAATACATCTGCTTATGTACTGTGTATCAACTGCATATTATTTTTAACTATTGTTTGTTAATAATTATTTCTTACTAAAACATACCTCACCTTTCCCTTTAAATTGTGGCCCAATAAAGCCCAATAAAGCTGCTATCCCACTATGCTTGGACTGTACAATATTTCTAACTATTTTCTATTTGTTTTCAGTTCAGCACTAAATGTACACTTTTTATTTGATGGCTTCAATAATAATCCAAACTTTTTTTACATTTTAAATAAAGTATGGAATGGTTAAACCCCCTTTAGTGTTTTTTTTTCCCCACGGTTTTTTTCTCCCATTGGCCCAAGGGGAGATTTTTCTTCACATTTCTCTTGTAGACACACCAGAAAGTGAATATTATTCTCTCCAAAGTGAGGGAAATGAGAAAAGAATTTAGGATTTTCCCTCACTTACAGTTTAATGATAGAGACATTGGTCACTAGAAAAAATAGAGAGGGTGAATTTCCCTAAAAAATTCTCAGACTGCAATAAAAATGTAAAACCTCTCTCCACTATCCAAACCCACCAAAAAGTTTTGGCTTTAGATACACTTGAAGTAGGCTTTTTTTTTTTTTTTTTGCGATTGAAAGATCTAAAAACATGATTCGCTGGGGGTCACATTCCAAGGTCTACTGTGAGAACTCTCTGAGTAAGAACACTTTGTTGGGTTCATTGAGAATTAATCTATGAATATCAGGAACAAAAATGAAAAAGTGTGGCTTATTAATTTATCACACTAATGAAAGAAATTACACTGTGATTTATAGAAGAGGATACTTATTTATTGATAACTTGTTGAAGAGGGACAAAGAGGTTTTTGAGTAATAGCTGACTAACGGCTGGTAAAATAATTCACATGCAAAGCACACTCTTTCTATCTCTGTGTAAAATATACAGACTGGAATCTGATAACTCTGTTCGCTTTCAATTTTATCATATTTTGTTTTTTCATTTTCGGTTGCTAGAGCATAGAAGATTTCCTACTTCAAAAGTTGTGACCAAAATATGGCAGATTATAACATGTTTATAAATAAAACTGCTTGTAAAGTTTTTGTAAAGTATTAAGAGTAAGAAAATCTATGTCCCATATTTTTTTGCCCCATTGAGTAGATGTCTCCTCACTTCCCATCCTGTGGACATACCAGGAAGTAAGAAGAAATCTTCAAAGTCAGGGAGATCTCCTTTTATTAACCACTGGAACAGCTCTCCTCATGGCAAGATTTCCCCTCTCTCTTTTGTTCTGATGACAACTCAAATCTTTTGTTTTTTCCCTAATTTTTTAGGGAAAAGGGCAGGGGAGGAACATGACTGCCAGTTTATTTTCCCACACAGCTGCAAAAGAGACTGCTATTACACAACATAAAGCATGCAGGCATGTAAAAGAGGGTCAGAGTTGTTAATGCCTTCATCAGTTCTTAAAGCAACACTGCCTTGAGTGCTCTACCATAACGGTTGAACCCCAACGAGCTGGCCAGAAGGAGAAATAGAGTGGTATAATACTGACTACTGAACTTTTTTTTGTGGTATATATTCTTCCCACCCCCAGTTAGGGTTGCCCAGTATAGGGTTCAGGAGGGGTTGTGCTTTATACCTATTATTGTTTCTGCAGCATTATTCTCTTTCCTTTTAACCTTTAGGCGGTGTACACACGACCGAGGTTCTCGCTGGAAACCAGCGAGAACCTCGCTGGAAGCTGCATTCCAGCGAGGACCTCGGTCGTGTGTACGCTCTCGGCGAGCTTCCCGTCGGGAAGCCCGTCGAGCAGAAATAGAGAGCACGCTCTCTATTTGCTCGACGGCCCGCCTGGATGAATGGCTGGTTGCCCTTCCCGACGGGCGGGTCGCCGATTTCGACGGCCGGCAGGGAACCTCGACGGGCGGAACGATGTGTTCTACCAGTCGAGGTTCTCTGCCGTGTGTACGCGGCCTTAGAGTACATTTCTCTCTTAATAATGGGAAATCTAACGTTTCAGAGGGGCCACCAGAACAAGAGTTGAGGATACATTTTCCAATGGGGATAATTGGCTCCTATTATGTTGACTGTCACAAAATAAATTCCCCCACATTGTGGCCACATGCTGTAAAAAATAACCTAATTGGGGGTGGGGGGTTAAGCCTAGCTTCTCAATACAAGGTTATGTACATATACAAAATGTTTTTATCCATGTCCCTCACTGTCATTTCCTCAGAATGTGGAGATCTGATTTGTTCCATTTTCTTGATGTCATCATGCTGTGCAGTCTTCTGGAGCCTGAGATGTCTTTTTGATATCCAGCAGGAAGCATCTAGGTCCCCCAGACAGCGGCATGGGCACCCACCAGCTGTTGATGATGGATCTTGTATTTCAGAATTTTGTAATTCAACAGCTATTGTTGAGGCATATTTCAATTATGTGACTGTGGATAATAGATCTTCAAGTTCAGGATCTTATACTTTACTGGCTATAGATGATAGGTCTCTGAGTTCAACAGCTGTGGATGATAGGCTTGTAATTTAGTATTTCATGGTTCAACATCTAGTTCAGGAGTTGTAGGTGACGATCCTGTGGTTTACAGTTTTATAGATCAGCTGTGGATAATTGGTCTTTCAGTTTAGCATTTTTTTTTTATCAGATTTTATTTAAAGGACATTTTTTTACAACATAAAAACAGACTTTTTGTTGGTCTTGTTTTTTCTGGATGCTCTTCCCGGGATGCCGGGGGGAAGAGATATGTATGAAGGAGATATATGTTCGATTTTGACTATAAGGTAAAAGGGGATGTACATAATAGGTAGGATTGTGACTGTTGTGTTGTATTATTGTTTTTGTATTCTGTAAGGCCGCGTACACACGATCAAATCTATCTGCTGGAAACGGTCGGCTCGACCGTCCCAGCAGACAGATTCGACCGTGTGTACGGGCGAGCCGACGGATTTGGCCACCCGACAGATTTCAAAGCATGCTTTGAAATCTGTCGGCTGGGAACCCGTCCGCCCGACATGTCTGCTGGTTAGTACGCTAACCAGCAGACATGTCTTCTCGCACACGCGCCGAATGGTTTCGACGCATGCGCGGAAGTGTTTTACTTCCTGGTGCGGTGACGTGGCGGCGTCAACGTCACTGCCACGTCACCGCGCCGTCTGGCAGCGGGGATTTTGGTTTGATCGTGTGTACACGATCAAACCAATATGTCCCCAGCAGACAGATTTGTTCAGGTCGGTCGGCTCAACCGATTTGAACAAATCTGTCTGCTTGTGTGTACGCGGCCTAATATGTGTTGTATTATTCTGCTCGATAATAATAAAAAAAAAAACAGACTGCCACAGAGGGGGTTAGACAAAAACAGGAAAATGAAACATAAATATTCAATTGGGCTGAGATAGAAGATACCTTAAATGGCTTACTGGGGCACTCTCTCAGTTGAACCTTGTACATGCCTATTAGGCCATATTAATTCTACTTTTATGAATCGTGACTTGGTGTTTACCATCTCTAGAGATTTGTTTATAGCTTGTAGGCAGATTGCACTTAAATGGACCTCGCCTTACTCACCAGTGTATAAGGAATCTAAATAGATATATTTCTTGAGAAAAACACACCTATTATTTGAGAAATTAGATACATAAATTTCATTTTATATGGTCTCAATTGATGGAGCATATGTTTTCTTTTTGTTAGGTTCCGATATAATTTATTAGCAGCAGATGGGTCTTGCAGTTGAGTGACTTAATGTTCTGTAACTGTAGATGATGGGTTTTGTATATTACAGTCTTATAGTTCAACAGCTGTGAATGATGAGTGATGGGTCAAGTACTTTAGAGTTTTACAATTCAAATGCTGTGGATGATGGGTCTTACAATTTAGAGTTTCATAGTTCAAGAGCTGTAAATTATGCATTTGCAGTTGAGTGACTTAAAGTGCTGCATTTTTGGATGATGGGTCTTGCAATTTAAAGTTTTATATTTTAAAATCTGTGGATCATGGGTACTCTAGTTCATCAATTGTAGGCCTTGTAGTTTAGAGTCTTATAGCTCAACAGCTGTGGATGATGAGTGATGGATCTAGCACTTGAGTAAGGCTCCTTTCACACGGAGCGGACCGTTTTTCGGTCCGCTCCGTGTGTCCGTCTGCTCAGCGGGGGATCCCCGCTGAGCTGTCTCTCCTCCGCTCTCCCCTATGGGGAATCGGATGGAAACGGACCGTCTGTCCGTTTGCATCCGATCCGTTTGGCCGGACGGAAGAAAAATAGGACATTCTTCCGTCCGAAAAAACGGATGCGGATCTTGCGGACGTTAGCGGATGCATCATCCGCTAACGGATCCGCTCCCATAGGGGTTCATTACAAGTCCGTAAACGGACTTGTAATGAACAAACGAGCGGAGCGGACATGTGAAAGGGGCCTTAAAGTTCAAAAACTGTGGTTGATGGAACTTCTAGTTCAGCAGCTGTAAAAAATGTTTTTCTCAGTTTAATGACTTATAGTTTAGCAACTGTTGATTATTTGTCTTGTAATTTTGAGTTTTATAATTTAGTAGCTGTGGTTGATGGATCTTCTAGTTTAGCAGGTGTAGATAATAGGTTGTGTAGCTTAAAGTTTTATAGCTCTACAGTGATGGACAACCGACCACCGCCAACATACATTTGACCTGCTTCAAGCAAAACAACAAAAGCCTGTCAATATATATATATATATATATATATATATATATATATATATATATATATAGTTTAAAGCGGAGTTTCACCCTAAATATAAGATCTCCCATGCGCTTCAGCATACTGGCGTCAGCGCCAGTATGCTGGGTTTTTTTTTTTTTTATAGCACACTTACTGTTTTATCGTAGAAATCCTTTTCTGTCCCCCGCGGTGGACGGCGCCAGTACAGCGCGTCACATCTTCCTAAGATACCCGATATGGACTCGGGTATTTCCGGCGCTATGCGGCGCCTGCGCACAGACCTAGGAGCTGACTGCGCAGGCGCCGTATTTCTCCGAGTCCTATTTCGGAGGGCGTGACGCGCCATAGCCGTAGGACTCGGAGAAATACGGCGCCTGCGCAGTCAGCTCCTAGGTCTGTGCGCAGGCGCCGCATAGCGCCGGAAATACCCGAGTCCATATCGGGTATCTTAGGAAGATGTGACGCGCTGTACTGGCGCCGTCCACCGCGGGGGACAGAAAAGGATTTCTACGATAAAACAGTAAGTGTGCTATAAAAAAAAAAAAAACCCAGCATACTGGCGCTGACGCCAGTATGCTGAAGCGCATGGGAGATCTTATATTTAGGGTGAAACTCCGCTTTAATGCCTTACAGTTCAGCAGCTGTGTACGATGGGTCTTGTAGTTTAGAGTCTTATAGTTTGTTAGTTGTAGATTACATAGGCTTGTAGTTTAGAGCCATATAACTTAACATTTGTGGATGATGGGTCTTGAAGTCAAGTGTCTTGTTCAGTAGCTGTGGATCATGGAACTTGTTGTTGTTCAGCAGGTGCAGATTATGAGTGCCACAGTTCAGCAGCAGGGTGATTTGTGTCTCAGCAGCTGTTCAGGATGAGTCCGTCCTCTTGACCTGAGTTTACATATTTCTGTACTACTATATATCAATGCCCCAGGATATTGAAGCTTTTTTTTTGTCCAGCTTAACCATGTGATTTTCTTCAGACTTCACTACAAAAATATGGAAATGTATCCAGGCACTCCAGCCGACTATTTATGGGCCCTTATTTTATGCCATCATATGTAATATTACATGCTTAATGTTGAACTATTCTTCATTTCTACCCAAATTATGTGAGTAGTTAAGAGGAGACCCATATAATTGTCAAATGACCTTGAAATTAGGACACAATGATATTTTAGATGGTATTTTAGATAATATTCCTCTTGTAATTTTGCAACATTAGTTATGGTTCAATACCAGTATCAGGACCATTAGCAGCAAGTCAAATAGTTCCTAATTCATAAAACCGTAATTGCCGTGGATTTTCTAACTATTTAGCAACGTCTTCTACCTCTAATTTCTTTTTATCACAGCTTCATCACCTGTATACCAAGATGAGTGACTTTATAGAGTTCCATGTGATGGGGTATAAACTCTCAAAGTCCTTTGCTACAGATGCATTTTATGGATTGTGCTAACAAGCTTAATTAATAATATCATGCAAAATAACTAAAAGGTAGGTATGCATTTTACATGGTTTGCACTTGTATTTACACAGCACAGTAGTACTTACATCACACACGTATAAACCAATGTGCATTTGCCTAATGCTTTTCATGGATAGAAAATTAGCAGGATGTCAGAGCTGGTTCTAGGAAGTAGGATAGTTGTAAGAATGTTAGGACCAAGCCGGTTTACAGTTTAGTTTTAGGTTTAAAGGGTTTGTAAACCTATGTGTTTTTTCACTTTAATGCATCCGACCCCCCAGCCCCCTTGCTTTACTTACCTGAGCCCCGAATTTCCATGGGCAAGTCCCAGCCATCCTTCTCTCCACTGAGTCCTGGCTTTGCTTGGATAGATTAATAGCAGCGCAGCCATTGGCTCCCACTGCTGTCAATCAAATCCATTGATGCGAGCACTGGGGGGTGGGTCCGAGTCATACACTCATGGCCAGATTCAGGTAGGAGCGCGTATCTTTGTGCGGGCGTAGCGTTTACTATTTACGCTACGCCTCCGCAACTTTGACAGGCAAGTGCATTATTCACAAAGCACTTGCTCCGTAAGTTGCGGCGGCGTAGTGTAAATTGGCCGGCGTAAGCCCGCATAATTCAAATGTGTAAGAGGTGGGCGTGTTTAATGGAAATGAGCCGTAACCCCATGTAAATGAAGCGCCAATCGTACGGCACATGCGCGCGCATGCTCAGTATCACGTCAAATTTTTACGCCGGCTCAATGCCTGTGACGTGAAAGTAACCTACGCACAGCCCCATTCCCGTACGACTTACGCAAACAACGTAAAAAGATACGCTTGTTCCGATGTCCATACTTTGCATTACCTGCGCCTGCTATAGCAGGGGCAACTTTACGCCGGGCGTAAGCCTAACGTAAACGGCGTAGCGGGCACAAGTACGTTCGTGAATCGGCGTATCTGCCTAATTTACATATTCGACGTGTAAATCTACGGAAGCACCCCTTGCGGCCAGCGTAAACATACACCCAAGATACGACAGCGTAGGAGACTTACGCCGCTCGTATCTTGGCCAAATCTATGCGTAACTGGTTCTAAGAATCAGGTGCATAGATACGACGGCTCACATTCAGACGTGGAGATAAGCCGTCGTAAGTCCTTTGTGAATCTGGCCCTCAGTGTCTATGGACGCTGAGTGCATGACTCAGGAGCACGCCCGCAAGATAACCCCCCAGGAAAGCGCTTCCCAGAGGGGGTTGTCTAATATGGGAAGGAGCCGCGAGAGCCGCCGTTGGACCTTTAGAACAGGGGGATCGAGGCCACTCTGTGCAAAACGAACTGCACAGTGGAGGTAAGTATGACATGTTTGTTATTTCAAAACTTTCAACTTTAGTATCACTTTAATTGATAAGCCACAATTTTAGTGTAAAGGGATACAATTCAGGTTAGTTTGGGTGTTAGGATCAGGTCTTAAAGTGGAAATTCAGCAATATTTATTCTTCTTTTTAGTTTTGGATACTGTGGGGAAAGATTAAAATCCCTTATAGGTTTTTACTACTTTTTGAGGGATTCTTATAAGAATTTTCCCCTTACTTAGCCCTGGTTCACACTGGGCTGCGGGAGTGAAGCAGTGCGAGTTCAGCTGAACTCGCACGATTTCACTCCCGCCCGGCAGTCCCGATTTCAGCCGCGATTTCAGAGACATCTGTGCAGGTTTCTGCACAGATGTCAATGTAAATCGCAGGCTGAAATCGCAAAAAGTAGTACAGAGACTACTTTTTGAAATCGGTGCAATGCCGCAGATGCAGCGTCGCACCGATTAGGACGGTGCCATTGCCGTCAATTTGAGGCAAAATCTGCCGTTTTGACATGCGATTTGACATGCCAAATCGCATCTCAAAACGCACCAGTGTGAACCAGGGCTTAGTGTCACAGTAAGCAAGGTTTTACCAGGGAGTGATAGAAAAATAACTAACAGAAACACAGAGAGCAGTAAAAAAAAATGCTCCAAAAAGACGCATCCAAGAGGTGCTGGGACTTAAAAATGTATGTGTTTAATAAAACAGGGAAAACATTATTACGCAAGCTCACTAACTCTACTGAGGCTGCTCACGTAAAGAAAGACTCCCCTATAGTAGGTATGCAAAATGTATACCACTTTGTGCGAAGGGTGGATCCCAAAACAGGGGAAAGGGCAACACCTCTCAATAGGAAATGTACATTTGTTTAACAGAAAGAGAATTTTAATGGAACCCAAACTTCTACATTTTTTGTTATAAAAACATTGTTTTATTTGTTTCTCCATAGATAGTATTTACCAGTTAAAATGTGTTACAGCTGGTATACAAGAGTATTGGTAGCACAACATTTATGCAATACAAACCCTGACTTGTTTCCATATAAATGGACAATGGTGACATAAAACAGGTATATACATCACATTCCAAAGGTGGTATATTCCAAAGTTAGCATAGCACTAGAAAACTGTTTTTCTTTCTCAATGCGTTTCATGATCTTTATACAAGTATACCACTTCCTCAGGAGATGATGGGCATACATCAGTAAACAAATGGACAAAGGCTTTTGCATACTTATACATAAAACAACAAAAAAATAATATAATTGTCCTAAATTAGCAATACTTACAAATTTGAATGTATTAATCAGCTGTACTATCAAAGCAAACCAAATAAAATTAAAATCAAATCAAAATATGGACAATGCCTGGAAAGGATATGTGCCCCAAATGTCTTTATACAGTTGGTAGCCCTCATTATGTAGTGACACAAATAAACCAATATAATGATATATGGTCAAAATCTCACGTACAACAATATCAGATGAATAATATCATTACCAAAATCCTATTTCAGCTAAACAAATGTATGATACCCATATTATAACATAAAAAGAGCAAACATAATAGAAGTGCCAGACCAAATGGGGAAAGAGTCCAAGTAGATTTAATGATTCCTCATATTTTTAGGCTCCTATTTTTAGGCCGCGTATCTTTGTGCGGGCGTAGCGTATCTCACTTACACTACGCCGCCGTAACTTTGAGAGGCAGGTGCCCTATGCACAAAGAAGTTGCGCCCAAAGTTACGGCGGCGTATTGTAAATGGGCCGGCGTAACCTTGCCTAATTCAAAATAGGCAGGTAGGGGGCGTGATCTATGTAAATTAATCGGGACCCCACGTAATTGACGCTCTTTACGAATGGTCCCAGTGCGCATGCTCAAAATTACGCCGCAAATACTCATTGGTTTCGACGTGAACGTAACTTACGCAAAGCCCTATTCGCAAACGTTTTACGCAAACAACGTAATCGACGGAAAATTCAACGCTGTCCCGACATCCATACTGCATCCATATAGCAGGGGTAACTTTACGCCGGACTTACGCAAAAGTATCTAGTTCATTTGCATATTTGACGTGTAAATCGACGGAAGCGTAAATATGCAACTAAGATACGACGGCGTAAGAGACTTACGCAGATCTAAGCAAAATTTCGGCGTATCTTGCTTTCTGAATACATCCTAGAAGTTACGCGGCGTATCTCGAAATACGCCAATGTAACTTCTTTGAGAATCTGGCCCTTACTCTTCATCTGGGGCTTAATTATTGTTTTTTTTTTGGTATAAAACTTCTCCAGGGTTAATGAGAAAAAATAGTTATGCTGCTTATTTTCACAGGTTGACCCTTCCAGTAACCCTTCCCGTTCTAAGGTGAGAATATTCACTTCTTAAACTGTATCTACAGTTGGTTGATTTACTAAAACCAGAGAGTGCAAAATCTGGTGCAGCTATGCATGTTAGCCAATCAGCTTCTAACTTCAGCTTGTTCAATTAAAGTGGAAGTAAACCCTCCTATAATTTTTAGGCAAGGAAGCTGACATCTTGGCCTATGTTTAATCTTCAACTGCCATGATGCTGCACATGTGATCAGTTATGACAGCAGCCATTGGATGGTTTGACAGTTTGGTTGAGAGCACAACCAATGTGACAGTTAGCATTCCCGGCATGCCAGGAATGTAACTGCTTTTTGAAACTGTTAAATTGATGGGTTTACTTCCGCTTTAAGCTTTGACAAAAGAAAACTGGAGCTGATAAAAAAGACGAGGCCGCTGCATGTGGAAGTTCCCATCCACTTTAGCACTCTGCAAGCAAGTGCTCCAACATTTTTCACGCAAGTTTTTTCTGTTGTTTTATACTTATATATCATATTTATCGGCATATACCGCGCACTTTTTTGCCCTGAAATCAGGGCAAAATCGTGGGTGCGCGATATATGCCGATACCCGCCTTCCCACGCCGATTTTAAATACTGCGCCTGCATATACCAAACGCAGTACACTCGTGTATAGTCGGGCAGGCTCGGCTACTCTCGCGCTCATGCCCTGGACGTACAGGATGTGAGCGCGAGAGTAGCCGAGCCTGCCCGACTATACACGAGTATACTGCGCTCGGTATATGCAAGCGCAGTGATCAAACTTGGCGTGGGAAAACGAGGAACGAGCGGGGAGGACGCCGCAGAAGGACGCCGGACCCGACGAAGAGGACACCCGAAACTGCCGATGGACGCCGCGCAAGACACAAAAACTGTAAGTATAAAAATCTTTTTTTCCACAGGAATGGGGGCCACTTTAGGGGTGCGTGCTATATGTGGGAGCGCGCTATACGCCGATAAATACGGTACTGAATAAATTCCTACACTGTTTAAAGGCTTGGCTTGGCGCTTCTCTCTCCTCTTTTTGCTTCCCTTTTGTTTTAAAAAAAAAAAAAAATGGAACCTGATTACTTTCTTTTTTTCCAAATAAAATTTTTTTTTTATTTATGAGAAACAGATTCGCAAGATACAGGTGAATGCAGGCAATAACAAAAGCCAAAGCAGACAGTCATCCAAGAGTACAAATGTTACTCTAGCCCTTTATGGGTAGAGGAGGAATTAAGTTCCCGGCCCATTGGGCCCTGTTTCAAAAGCTGACTCTACTGCCATTCATGTCAACATGTTATGCATTTCTAACCATTTCCTAAACTCTGGTGTCAACGGTGACACCTAACCAGTAAATTGTATAAGAGGAGAGAGGGATCAGGAAAAGAAAAGAAGGGAAGAGGGGGAAGAGAGAATCAGGTCACCGCACCTGCCACCTCGCCCGCTCCCGGCGGGTCCTCCCGTCGGCGCCACTCGCTCCAGACCTCGTCGTGGGCGTCCATGCTATTACGTATCCTGGCTGTCATCCGCTCCATCAGCTCTACGTCTTTGATCCTAGCGTAAAGTGCCTCTTGGGACGGGGGGGTGGATTTTTTCCAGTTAAGGGCTACCAGGCATCTAGCCGCCGTTAGTATATGTCTAAGTAGTTTCTTATATGGTTTGGCCAGGCGGGGCTGGGAGATCCCTAGCAAGAATAGTTTAGGGGTCAGGGGGATTGGCGTCTCAAAGAGACGGGTAAGCAGCTGCTGCGTGGACTGCCAAAACGGGGAGATAAGGGGGCATGTCCAATAGATGTGGAAGAGAGAGCCCCTGTCCCGATGGCATCGCCAGCATCGGTCAGAGGTGGCGGGGAATATTTTGTGGAGTATATCCGGGGTTTGGTACCAGAAGCACATAATTTTATATGAGTTTTCCTTATACAAGGTGCATAGGGACGATTTAGCAGCGTGCCTCCAGACGGCCTGCCAGGCCTCTATCGGCATTGACTCCCCTAGTTCTCTCTCCCACCTCAGCATATATGCATGCTTCCCCCGTCCCTGCCAATCATGTGCATTCAACAGCTGATAGATGTCAGTGATCAGCCCCCGTCTATGGCGCCCTTCTAGGACAATACGTTCAAATGGAGACGGCTGTGAGAATTGGAGCTTCGGGGCTATTGTCTGGGCATAATGCCTTATCTGTAGATAGCTATAGAACACCTGTCTGGGCAGGTCGTGTTTCACCTGGAGCTCCGAGAACGTCAGCAGCCTACGGGACCTGGGGTCCACTAAGTGTCCCAAATGAAATAGGTCTCGAGAGGCCCAGGGCCATGACATCTGGTGGGTCAGGCTGTCCGGAATTTTGGGGTTGCAGATGAAGGAGTTCAACAGGGAGGACTCGGACTTCAGCGCCACCTCCCGGGACATCCTACGCCAGAGCCCCCTAAGTAGGGACATTGAGCCTAACAGGCGGCCAGGCTCCACTCTCACAGCGGCATCCCATAGGAGGCTGTTTGGATGGACCGGGGCTAACCATATCTTCTCTATCTCCGTCCATTTATTGAAGGACCTCTGGGGGAACCAGGAGACTACTGCACGCAGCTGGGTAGCTTGGTAATATCTAACAAGGTTGGGGAAGGCCAGGCCCCCGTCCCCCCGTGAGGCGGTCATGACCGACCCAGGGATCCTATGCTTCCTATAGTTCCAGACAAACTTGAGCATATCACTCTGGAGTTTGCGGAGGTGGGCGTACGGAATCCATTTCAGAAGAAGGCCCCTAATTGTGCGATACAGGGGAGGGAAATTGGCTTGGTATAGGGAACTAAAGGACGGGGTGATATGGACCCCGAGGTATTTAAGGGAAGAGCTCTCCCAAGTATAGGGGAAGTTCGACTGTAGGTGGTGGACCTCACCTTCTGGGATATTGATCGGGAGGGCCGCTGACTTTGAGGCGTTCGTTTTGTAGCCCGATAGTGTCCCGTATTTATCTAGCTCAACATGAAGGTTAGGTAAGGAGACTCTGGGTTGGGTCAGGGTGAGAATGATGTCGTCCGCAAATAAGGATGTCTTGAATTCCTTTCCCCGCACCGAGATACCCCTAATGTCCGGATTCCCCCGTATGGACGCTGCCAGGGGCTCGACACATAGAGCGAAGAGCAGGGGCGAAAGTGGGCATCCCTGGCGTGTTCCGTTGGCTACTTGAAAGGGGGGGGTAGTGGCGAAGGGGGTTTTAACCTGGGAGGTAGGGTTTAAATATAGGTGTTGTATCGCCCGTAAGAAGGGTCCTTTAAACCCCATGTGGTGTAGGGTAGCAAACATGAAGGGCCAACTCAGGCGATCAAACGCCTTTTCGGCGTCTAGGCTCAGTATGAGAGCTTCCGCACCGTCCCTGTTGGCTACATCAATCAGGTCAATGACTTTCCTGGTGTTGTCCCCTGCTTGGCGTAGCGGCACAAAACCTACTTGGTCCTTATGGATCAGGGAGGGGAGAATGGCATTCAGCCTAATCGATAGGAGTTTAGTGAATATCTTGAGGTCCGAATTCAGTAGCGCTATGGGCCTATAGCTAGCGCAGGAGGCTGGGTCCTTGTCCGGTTTAGGTATAAGGGTCAAAAAGGATCCCTGCATGTCACTCGGGATTGGGGTCTGGTGAAGAAAGGCGTTAAATAATGTGGTCATGTGGGGGCTGAGTAACGGGAGGAAGGTCTTATAGTACTCGTAAGGCAATCCGTCAGGGCCAGGGGATTTATGGGCTGGGAGGCCCTTCACTGTCTCTGCCACCTCCTCCGCTAGTATAGGAGCGTTCAGGCCCTGCAAGTCCGCTGTCTTAAGTCGGGGTAGACCCGCTTGTTCTAAGTATCGGGTCATACGGGCTTTCATGTCGGGAGACGGGGGGTTGTGTGGGACTTCCGGCTTGTTATATAGGTCTATGTAATAGTCTGCAAAGGCTCCCGCTATGTCCTTAGGATGGGTCAGAAGATCGCCCCCCCTGCCCTTTATCTGGTGTGGGGTAGAGGCGAGGGCCCGGTCCGCCAGTTTCCTGGCCAGGAGAGCCTGCGCCTTGTTGCCCTTATCGTAATAGAGTTGTTTCAGTCGAGTCAGCGCCTTTTCTACTTTGCCTAGGGCTAGTTCCCGCAGCGTCGTGCGTGTTTGGACAATCCGTTTAAGGAGTGCAGTGGAGGGGTTTAGCAGGAGTTTTGCCTCCAGGGCCTTTAGCTGGCGTTCAGCCAGTGCTTTAGCAGCACCGGCATCTTTCTTCATCGCTGAGGAAAGGGCCATGCATCGCCCTCTAAGGACCGCCTTGTGGGCAGCCCACAGGGTAGAGGCGGAGATGTCTGGAGTATCGTTTTCAGTGAAATAGTGCTGGAGGGTCTCTTCCAATGCCCGTTTCGAGGGGTCGTGTTGCAGGAGGAAGTCATTAAGCCTCCAATTATAGGGGCGGCGGAGGGGAGCGTTTAAGTTCAGGGTTAGTGTAATGGGGGCATGATCCGACCAGGAGATAGGCAACACGCTAGCCGCTTCCGCAATCCGGAGCGTGTTGTTGTTCACAAAAAAGTAATCTATTCGCGTGTGAGTGCGATGCGGGGCCGAGTAGAACGTGTATTGTCGATCTCCTGGATGGAGGGCTCGCCACACATCAAAAAGTGCATTTTTCCTAGTCAACTGGCGGAACAACTTTGAGTCCCTAAGGGCCCGGGTTTGCGAGGTCTGGGTATTGGCCACCAGGCGGTCCCAGGTGACCGAATGAGCCAGGTTATAGTCTCCTCCTATTACCAGAAAGTCATGTGACTCTCGGAACAGTCGTGCATGAACCCTGGTCAAAAAGTGGTGTTGATGTGTGTTGGGCGTGTAAACTACACAGAGGGTAATGGCCTGTGACTGCCACAGGCCCCTAAGAATTAGAAAGTGTCCCCGAGGGTCTAAATATGTGGAGGAGCAAGAGAAGGGAGACCCCTTTTTGAAGAGAATGGCTACGCCCGCCTTTTTATGTGGTCCGAAGGCCTGGTATACCTGGGGGAAGTATCGGGATGCAAACCTGAAGGAGTCCCCCCTATCAAAGTGGGTCTCCTGCACCATAATAATATCTGCCCCCGACTGCCTAAACTCTCGGAGCGCCAGGTGTCGCTTCTTGTTGGAATTCAGCCCATGTACATTCAACGAGAAAATTCTAGCCATAATCTAGGATGGGGTGTGCTATATGTTTACTTATCTGATGGAGCAGATGGCGTGTCCAGGCCAGGGGGGGCGACGGCCAAGCGAGGAGAGCCGGGAGCCGGTGGGGACGAGGTACAGACTGCGGCGACCAGGAGCAGGGAGCTCTAGAGGGGGGAAAAGAAATGAGAGTAAGAACACACAGATTAAACACAATAAACATTTGTATGCGTGCCCTGGGTGACCAAGAGGTCGCGGGCCGTACAAGTTCCACTCGGGCTCCCCGGCCGGGAGCTTTAAGAGGTCCAGGCCGGGGAGACTCAGGGGGACCGAGGTCCAGGGGGGAACTCTCTGGCGGATAGCCACCAGGGGGGATCAGCATCCAGAAATCCGATCAGTCCAGACAGGGGCTGCCTCGGGACAGCCCGATAAATAAAAAACAGAAAAATGTGGTGATGGCCTTCGGGGGAAAGGCAAGGGTGCGGAGCTTGTGAGCGTCCAAAAAAAGGGGTCATAGCATACCAGCACCGCCAGGGACAAAAAAAAAAAACAACAACAAAAAGTGGAGAGTACATATCAGTAGTTGGCGTCATCTGGCCGGGTTGCACAGGACAGTCAGTTGGTCATCAGGGAAGGGGCCTTCCAACTCCGGGACCTCCGGTTCTGTGTTTAGGGGATCGCCGGGATGGCCCTGGGCCCTTGGGGCGCTTGTTCGGTGGAACCTTCTGCCAAACCACCGGAGGTGGAGGGGGGGTGGCCACCAAGTCCCAGTCGGGTAGCTGAGGTACAGGAATGTCCAAGGCGTCGCAGAAGGGGTCTAGGTCTTCGGGGTATCGCAGGATCGCCGACCTCCCCTGGTGTTTGGCCGTCAAGCTGAAGGGGAAGCCCCATCTATAAATGATGTCCCGGTCCTGCAGGGTGCGCAGTAGCGGTTGTAGGAGTCTCCGCTTCTGGAGCGTGATCCAGGAAAGGTCTGGATATATTTGTATTGGGGAATTGTCGAACACCAGGTCACGTGCGGCGCGGGCCTTGTGCATGATGGTCTCCTTCAGCGGGTATGATTGTATGCGGCAAATGACATCCCGTGGTTTAGAAGCGGGGCCTTTCGGGCGTAGGGCCCTATGAGCTCTGTCCATTTCGATATGTCTATCCAAGGGTGCCCCTATGAGGTCGTTAAACATCGTCTGGAGCGTTTTCTGCAGGTCCTCAGCCTCTTCTGCCTCAGGGAGGCCTCGCACTCTAATGTTGTTGCGGCGCCCCCTGTTGTCCAGATCCTCTAAGTGGCGCTGCATGTCCCGTAGCATAAGATGGTGGTCGGAGCCCTGAAGTTGGGTCCTATGTACGGCCAGTTTAGTCTCCTGTATCTCTTCTTCAGCCATCTCTACTCTATCGGCCAGGTGTTTAAGGCCTGCTTGAATGGTTTGAATTTCGGTCCTACAGGTGTCCTTTACGTCTGCAATCAGTTGCTTAAAGTCCTCTTTAGTAGGGAAGGCTTGCAGAAAGGACTGCCAGGGGGGCTGCTCAGCCCAATCCGGGCCCCATGGTTGGCGGGGGGATGCAGGGTCCGCGTAGCGGTGGGTCTCTGCAGCACCGATCATGGCTGGGGGCAGGGGGCGTTCAAATGGGAGAGCCCCCGGGTCAGACCCCGAGGCGGTCAGGGGGGGCTGCGGGGCAGGCCCCGGGGACCCGTCTCCCCGAAATGGTGGGGCGGTCTGTGCCATCCGGGCATAGGAGAGGTGGGGATGGTGAACTGTCTCATGTGCCCCCGTCAGGGGCAAGTCTGTGAGGTGGGGTGCTCTCTGGGCCTGGGGAGGATTTGAGGCCCACCCCGAGGGAAAGCCATGTGCCTGGGGGGGACCAGGCCCCACCATCATGGGGGGGTGTGATGGGTTCGGCAGGGCCGGGAAGTCCAGAAGTGGATCTGGGGGGGAGGATGGCTCCACGGTGGCGTCTTGCGACCCCAGGACCTGTGCCTCGCCGTGCAATCCGGGGGCGGGCTCCGCGTCCTGCCGCCACTGCGATGGAGGATGCGTTGCGGCCTGGTCCTCGCCGCGCACGTGTGGGTCCCGAGGCGGGCGGTTTTGGTCACTCACCCCCTGCTGTTCCGGAGTCCTCTGCGGGGATGATGGTGAGTCCCCGGATGCCTGCGATTGAGCGGCGTACTGGTCGCGTTGTGGGGACAGGTCCCGGCGCTGCAAGGCCTCGGTGTCCGGCGCCATCTTGCTATGGCCAGCCGGCGGCATGTCGGGGACCTTAAAGTAGTCCCTGAAGGACGTGGAGGCTCCGGAAAACGGGAGGGCAAGTCCTCTGGAGGCGGAGGATCTACTGGAGCGAGAGGAGCTCATGGAGCTAAGAAGATTTCCCCCGAAATCGGCCTATGTGCTGCGGGCTGAAGTGGAGCTCCTAGGCAGCACGTCCGTCCAGCTCGGCTTCCGGTCACGCCCCCCCCTGATTACTTTCTATGCACAGCTGCACCAGATTTTGCACTCTCCAACTTTAGTAAATAAACCCCTTGGGACCGAAAGCATTTTAGTACAATGAGACACTCTCTCTATAAAATAAGCAGGAGGTTTTCTGTAGTCCAGCATGAAACACCGCTAACTGACAGTCAACAGAGGCAGAGAACACAGAAGATATCAGCTAACAAGAATTTTGTTAGAATCAACAGGTATTTTTTGCACGTATAAATCAAAAATAACAAATGCATTAAATGGTATAGTTACCAGACTAAAAATGACCAGATAGGATTCATAAAATAGTTATTATTATAATACTGGATTTATAAAGCACCAGCAGTTTTCCCAGTGTTTTTACTAAATAAAGGGAGACAGTACAGTTACAATGTTAAAGACAATAGGGTTAGGAGGTCCCTATTTATAACAGCCTACAGTCTAGATTACATACACTTTAACCATTTCGGCTCTGGAAGGTTTACCCACCTTCTTGACCAGCCCATTTTTTGTGATGCGGCAATGCATTACTTTAACTGACAATTGCAGGGTTGTGCGACACTGTACTGTAAGGCCTTGTACACACGATGGGATTTATCCGATGGAAACGGTCCGACGGACCGTTTCCATCGGATATGTCCGCCGGACTGTTTGATCCGATGGCTGTACACACCATCGGATCAAATTCCCCGCCGGCGGACAGCGCGGTGACGCGGCGGTGACGTTGACACCGCTACGTCACCGCCACGTCACCGCCACGTCACCGCACCAGGAAGTAAACACTTCCGCGCGCATGCGTCGGATCCATTCACAGGATACGACGCATGTGCGGGCAGATATGTCCGCTGGTTTGCCGTACTAACCAGCGGACATATCTGACGGGCAGCTCTCCGGCGGAAAAATTCCAAAGCATGCTTTGAAATTTTTCCGCTGGAGGAATCCGGCCAAAACGGTCCATTTGCCCCTACACACGAGCGGATTTTTCGGCTGAAATGGTCCGTCGGACCATGTCCAGCAGAAATATTCCCTTGTGTGTACAAGGCCTAAGAGATTTCTTTTGGTGCTATTTGATCACCTCTGAGGTTTTTATGTTTTGCACTATAAACAAAAAAAAAAAATGCTGATAATTTTGAAAAAAAAATATATATATATATATATTTTTACTTTGTGGTATAAAACATACCCAATAAAAACAGGGAAAAAAAATCTAATTTCTTCATCATTTTAGGCCAATATGTTTTCTGCTACACAGGGGCGGACTGACCATTGAGTCATGCCACTAGGGGGCCCCATCAGGGTTGCCAGACTCAGTAAAACCAGGGACAGTATGTAAACGTGTTTTTTTACATCTGTCCCTGATATGTCTGAAACTGACATGCTTTTGATGTGAAAATCCAGAGATTTTAGCTGCCCTGCCTTTGCACTGCCTCCTGGCGTAGTGGCTATCTGTAAGGCTGGGGGCCCCATAATCTTCTATTGCCCGGGGGCCCCATGAGTTGTCAGTCCGCCCCTGCTGCTACATATTTTTGATAAAAAATCCCAATAAGCGTATATATTGATTGATTTGTGCTAAAGTTAAAGTGTATACAAACTATGGGATATTTTTTTTTTTTACTAATAATGCCGGCAATCAGTGACTTATATCGGGACTGTGATATTGCAGTGGGAAAATTGGACACTATGTGACACTTTGATACTTTTTGGGGACCAGTGACACTAATACAGTGATGAGTGCTATAAAATATGCACTGTCATGTACTAATGAGTCTGGCTCGGAAGGTGTTAACACCAGGGGCGATCAAAGGGTTAAATGCATGCCTAAGTGTGCTTGCTAGCTGTGGGGGAGGTGCTTTGTCTAGCGGAAGGTAAAGATCTGTGTTTCTGCTTAGCAGAAACACAGGATCAGTGCCTTCCCTTCTGGCAGAACGACAATCTGCCTAGTTTACATAGGCAAATTGTCATTCTGTCTCTGTACTGTGTAATCGAAGTGTGCCGGTGGACATCAAGTCAAAGGTACTCACGTCTGGGCTCCCACTGTGTATAATCACAGCGGGAGCTGGTTTCCGGCGGTGCACACACCGACCTCAGACCCGGAAGTTTCAGATCACAGAGTTGGTACTTGATCTGGTGTAGAGTGGCCAGGGCCGCCATCAGGGGGGTACAGGCATTACACCTGTAAGGGGCCCGGGGGTCCCCAGGGGCCCGGATGAGAACACCCATCTGAGGCCCCCAGGGCCCCAGATGGCAACCCCCTCTTTTTTTTTTTTTTTATAAAAATATATATTTTTTAATATATTTGTATTTTATTTTTTATTAAAGGGCCAATTTTTTTTCTTTTATAATTTTTTTAGGGGTCCGGAGGTCCCCAGGGGCCTGGAGGCCCCCAGGGTTCCAGATGGCAACCCCCTCTTTTTTTATTTATTTTTTATAAAAATATATATTTTTTAATATATTTTTATTTTATTTTTTATTAAAGGGCCAATTTTTTTTATTTTTTTTTGTAGAGGTCCGGAGGTCCCCAAGGGCCCGGAGGCCCCCAGGGCCCCAGATTGCAACCCCCTCTTTTTTAAATGTATTTTTGATAAAAAAATATTTTTTAATATATTTTAATTTTATTTTTTAAAGGGCCAGAGGTCCCAGGGCCCCAGATATTAACCACCCTTTTAAAAAAAAATGTATATAAATATATATATTTTTTTTAAAAGGGTGGTTAATATTTTTTTCTTTTTATTAAAGGGCCCAGAGGTCCCCAGGGCCGCGGATGGCTACCCCCTTTTTTTATATATATTTTTCTTTATTTCTTATTTTTTTGTAAAGGCGGCAGCACCCCCCTCCCCGGTTCTCCAGGGGTCCCATGCCTGAAGCTGTGTAAGGGGCCCCATCATTCCTGATGGCGGCCCTGAGAGTGGCTGCCCTGCCACACTAAATGTAAGATGGGTGGTCCACAAGCACCTGAGGAGTCCATTTATAAATGTTTTCTGCCTGGTAATTGCACATTTTCCGAGTGAATTATTGGATGAAATTTGTGTGCATCTTGGGTGAAAAAGTGTAATAATTGACGCCTTAGTTTTTTCGGTAATGAAACTTTAGGTGTTTGGAGGGAGAGGGGTGTTTAATGTACTGAATAAAAAAAAAGTACCTCAGGGGAGCTGCAAGTTTTTAATTTTGGCACTTAGCATGAGCGAATCTGCCTGGGTTCAGTTCATGTGGGTTTGGCTAACCCAGACTTAAAGCGGAGCTCCACCCGCATTTTTTTTTTTCAAAGTCGGCAGCTACTAACAGTGTAGCTGCTGACTTTGAATAAGGACACTTACCTGTCCTAGGCGCCCGCGCTGACGGCCCCCGCCTACACACCATCGTTTTTTTCACAAAAAGCGAGGTTACGTTCACCACTCTTTTCCATTGAAGCTCGCTTCATAACTAGCTTCTGGGCATGCGCGGGTTGAAAAACGACGATTTTGCTACACGGTGACTTTTTGTGAAACAAAAAACAACGTTTTGAAAAACGACACAAAAAATTCAAGCATGTTGGAATGTTTTTGCCCACACACTATCAATTTAAATGACGTTTTAAAAAACGACGGTTTTTTTTCATCGCAAAAAACGACCGTGTGTACGCGGCATGAAGCCTGGGTGGCCAGAAATGGGAGGGCATTAAGTGTGCGTCCCAAATCTTCAATTACTAGACCAGACAACATGACTTTCAACATTGGGAGGGATACCTTGCAAGAGGGGAATAGGGGGACAGGTGGACTAAGGCCCATTTTGCCACCTCTGATCCCTCAAAAAAGATGTCTGGGTAATGTGGAGGAATCTATTGTGGAATTTGAATGCCCTCTTTAAAATTAGGTATCTACTCTCTCCCAGGGGATTACTGAAAGTACAAAGGTACTTTAGTATCCATTACCCAGAAGGTTAACTAAATGAACACAGACCTAAAGATGCATTTTAATAACAATAAAAAAGCTACGAGTGGCCCCAATGTAAATTCACATCAATAGATTCAGCCAATACCAGCCAATGTGTATGCACCAAAATTCCATCTATAAATTACAGATCAACATTACCTGGCAACAGGGATGGACTGAGACCAAAATTTGGCCCTGGACTTTATCCAGACCGGCCCACTTTATGTTTGCAAACAAGAACAAAAACAGTATATAAACTATACGCAATTGTGCAAAAAAAACATAAGTAGCATAACATAAGGAGTCCTCACTCACCTCTTTTATTATTTCACTTATTCTCCTCTGTATTTTCCTCATTCTTCTCACATCACTACATTAAGGAGGGGAGAGCTGCGCAGCCAATACTTTGACAGGCTGTCATTGAAAACGGCCCACTGAGCCATCGGCCCACCGGGAAACTCCCTGTAGTCCCTATGGCCAGTCCATGCCTGCCTGGCAATCATGGTGATTACCTTACAGCCTCTGGGAAATGGGGCGTGAGAGTGGATACTTTATTTTGGCAGATCAGCAAACCACGAACAGGCTGGGTTGGCCTGAACGCAAATCTCATCCCTACACAGCACCAACAATTAATGTGTTAAATAGATGCTAAAAAGATTTCTGCCGGGACCAATGTGATTTTTTTTTAGGCACATATAGTGGTTAACATGCCTAGCATTTACATGTTAAGGGCATTCATTGATTTCATATGAATTTATTCTGGGCATTGGAATGACAGAATGCTAAAGCACTAAACGGCGTAATTATACCTTATTTGCCGTCGTACAAGACGATTGGGCATATAGGACGACCCCCTAAATTTCCAGCTAAAATGTTGGTTTTTGGGATATACTCACTGTATAAGATGACCCCCCACTGTGCCATTATACATGCCTCACTATGCCATCTATACATTCCTTACTGTGCCATCTATACATGCTTCACTGTGCCATCTATACATGCCTCACTGTGCCATCTATACATGCCTCACTGTGCCATTCTATTCCCTGCCTCGACGACCTCCCTACCTTCTCCTGTTTGCAGAGTATGTCAGACGGCGGCCATCCATTATTCAAAAGCCGTGCCTCCTCCACAGGCTGTTCCGTGATAGGCGGAACACTAATTTTCCCAGCAGAGCCTCTGTTAAGTGTTCCGCCTATCACGGATGTCCTCTCGTCCGAGGCTGAGGATGAGAAGGCATCCGTGATAGGCGGAACACTGAACAGAGGCTCTGATGGGAAAATTAGTGTTCCACCTATCACGGAACAGTCAGAGGAGGAGGCGCGGCTTTTGAATAATGGATGGCCACCGTCTGACAGACAGGTACCCAGCGTATAAGGCCTTGTATACACGATCAGTCCATCCGATGAGAACGGTCTGAAGGACCGTTGTCTTAGGTTTACCGATGAAGCTGACTGATTGTTTGATGTGCCTACACACCATCAGTTAAAAAAACTACCGTATCAGAACGCAGTGACGTAAAACACAATGACGTGCTGAAAAAAATGAAGTTCAATGCTTCCAAGCATGTGTCGACTTGATTCTGAGCATGCGCGGGTTTTTAACCGATGGTCGTGCCTACTAACGATCGGTTTTGACCTATCGGTTACGAGTCCATTTAAAAGCAAGTTGGCTTTTTTTTAACCTAAGGTTAAATAACCTATGGGGCCTACACATGATGGGTTTTGACTGATGAAAACGGTCCATCAGACCGTTGTCCTCTGGCTAACCTATCGTGTGTACGAGGCCTAAGACGACCCCCGACTTTTGGGGCATGATTTTAGATGCAAAAAGTCGTCTTATACGCCGGAAAATACATTTGGATGTGTCAAGTGTTTCTTCTGAAAAAAAAAAAAAAAAACTCACGCACTGGTGATAGTTTTTTTTTTGTTCTACCTGTATATTCCTCTTCTAGTATTCCTGTAAACTCCTATGTGTTCATGGCCACATATATTCTAACATAGAAGTGCATCTACAGGAAAAAAAAAAACATCAAACACCTAAAAAAAGTGAATTTTTTTTAAGCCCAGTTTGCATGAGGCCTTAATTTGTGAACATTTTGTATGCAATAAAGCTCTCTTTTTACACATCATATATGATCAGTGTTTTTTTCGATCAGACAAATTAAATTCATTTTACTAAATAGTAATTATGCCGACTATTTTATAATGATATCATCCTTCAGATTGTGCAGGAAATATGACATCTGGCGTGTAAGGAAAAAAAAAAAAATCTGACATATCTGCTATGAAATTAAAAGAGATTAAAATTGTACATAAATCTGTTTTCATTTTAAAAGCATCTCTGTATGGGTGCTTCACTTTGAAAGCAAACCCCTATTAGTCACTCTAAGTGATCGCAAGAGTTTCAGCTATTAATAGTTATAAAAAAAAGGCCTCACCCATAATTCCACTCACAGTTAAGCTTACAGAATGGAGCTTGAAGAATTGCCATGTGTGGCAAATTGAGAAAAATGGCACACCAATGCGCGACAGACAAATACGGCAAACAAGTCTAACTGTTAGTGAGTCGGTTTGTCGGCACGCCTCGCGATAAATTAAATGCAAAGCTGATTACATTGGACATATAAACTATCAGCGTAATTATGACATTTTAATCATTATTCATTTTTTGTAAGAGCATTATATCCACTCTCATTTGGTATTGAGATTGCTATTGCTGAATAAAATATCTCCTTTAGAAGGATTACAATGTTTTCGATGCCCGCACTCATTTTTTGAACATGGTAATTGCTGTCAGACATGCTGTTCTTCAGACAAATGCAGTTGTGTATTTTCACTGAGCACATATTTTATAATATTATTGAAATAAAAAATTAACAAAGTTTGCCCTTCTATAGTGTGTACTTGCATCTATCCAAAGCACTGAGTTTTATTTCTGTCTGCTTTCTCCTTCCTCTGATATCTGCATGGGCCGCTTCTAAAATGTAATGCCGTATGTTGCATTTGATAAATATCTATGATTTTTTTCAAATTAATCAGTCATAACTGTATATGGGACAATCTGTTTAGTCGTTTGTCACAGAAACAGAAAATCAGGTTGTGTTTGAGTGGATACTTCTCAAACAAATGCCTTGGTAACACAGGCTGTCCTCAAACAATGGGAACTGTTGACAGTTGGAGCAGTCTGTTGTGGAGGTAAACATGTTTTTAACTGTTGTCAACAAAAGCCCAAATAAATACCCGCAGCAGAGAATGATAGGACTTCCCATTATGCCTTATAACCAGGAAAGGTCTGTAAACAGCCAAAGATACCTAAAAAGCTTTTGCCTGATCTCCAGCAACTGCTAAAAAGCCTGAGTCCTTGTTGTCAACAAAGATCACATACACACAGTAACCAGCATTAAGTAACTTTGAAGTATATTTATACTGTTACAGATCATTGTTTCTGCTTATTTGCTTTCTTGATATATCTGTCAGTCTAGTATTGTATTCCTAATAGTGTAATAATTTGGTATGTACAGCATTTTTGTATATTAAAAGCACATTTGTACACTGCAGAGGTCTGAGCTTCCTTTCTTATACTGCAAAGTAACCTTGCTAGATAGATGGAAGCAAAACATGCTGACACATATCAATCCCAGGGGACGGGGGCTGCAGCACACAGTAGGCGATTGACATCCTCAGCTGTGCATGTTTCCCTATGATATTCTTATGCCACGTACACACGATCGGGAATTCCAACAACAAATGCTCGATGTGAGCTTTTTGTCGAAAATTCCGATCATGTGTAGGCTCCATCCTACAAGAAAAATTGGAGAGCTGGTTCTAAACTTTTCCGACAGCAAAAGTTCTTGTCGGAAATTCCGATCTTCTGTATACTGTAAGCCAGTATAAAATAATAGTAGTGGTAAAAAAACACTTGTGGGTTTATCTAATATTTTTTTTTATAATTCTCATTTAAGGGGGTGTGACAGGGTGTGTGTCCTATGCCTACATACTTTTGCTAATAGGCATTCCTCATTCCCATCTCAAAATGTTGGGAGGTATGCATATTTCCATTGATGATTTGAAGCTTCTCCCCTTAGTGACCACCATTTAAGTAGCACTGTGAACTGCTCATCCCTCTGTCACTTGCATTTAAAAATATATTTAATGGTGTATGAATGATTTCAGAGCCATATTAATTTATGTCTTATATCTGCCCCGAGTTCATCTTCATACATTTGTCCACTTTATTTGACAGCTGAATGATGTCTGAAGGTGGTCAGATTATGCTTGTATATCTTACTGATCTCTAGAACAATAGAGATCAAGCACACACTTGAGGAGCCAAGATGAGCCAAGATCACCAGCAGGAGATCCCAGAAGAGGAGGTTCGGGGCTGCTCTGTGCAATACCATTACACAGAGCAGGTGAGTATAACATGTTTATTATTTTTATTTAAAAAATAGTGCCTGGACGCAGTTTTGCAATTCTGACACGTGTAAGTAAAACCGTACATATCATCACAACTACTTTGTGTATCCAGGTGAATTTATACCTTGTTTTTTCAAGACAAATTGGCCTTTCTTTTGGTGGTAAATAATAATGAATATCTCCTGATTTTTTTATTATCAAAGGAAAAAGGAAAATAGTGAAAAAAATAATTATTTACAATTTTGCTGTGTATTTCTTGCTTTTACCAGATCTTAACACCAACGCAAAATAAATTCCCCTGCTTCTGACAATCGAAGCAATGCCGCATACGTGAATGCTATTTGTTGTTTGTACCCATAGTAGGGCCAATAAATGATAGCACTATTTTGCCTTTTTTTTCATCCTACCTAAAACACCAGGGAGATGTACTACAACTGGTGCATTTAGAATCTGGTGCAGCTCTGCATGTTAGCCAATCAGCATCTAACTTCAGCTTGTTCAATTAAGCTTTGACAATAAAACCTGCAAGCCGATTGCTTTCTTTGCAGAACTGCAACAGATTTTGCACTCTCCAGTTTTAGTAAATCCACTCCACTGACACTGATGCTAAACTAAGTTAAAATAACAATCCTATGCTATTAACCTCCCTGGCGGTATGATTCTTTCTGATTTTAGGTGCTGAAAGCGGTACCATTATTTGCAAGGAAATTTAGCGTTTTATACTGTAGGCTTGTAATTCTTAGTAATAACTCACTTAAATTTGACCAAACAAGAGTCTAATAGGCATCCCGGGTATGAAAAACGGAGCTCGGCGGCACACAGGGACCCGCTCGCTCACACAGCGTGTTGGCATCGCTGGATCCAGGAACAAGGTAAGTAAACCCTGTCTGTGCACTCTGCGAGACGAGCCGGAGTCTCATTCGGGGTTACCGATCGCAGCATGAAAATTTAACCCAGAGTCAGACTCGGGAATACCGCCAGGGGGGTCAAAAACCTCAACCTTTGACCCTTACATTGACCCTAACACTAACCCTGACACTGACCTAGATACAGCCTTGATCTAGCTATGTTTTTTTCTCTCTTTTTTTTTTTGTTATATTTTTATTGTTATTTTTATTATTTTATTTTTTATTTTTACAAACTTTTGTTTGTTTACATCAGGAGATTGGAAACATGAAGTCCCGGTTCCTGTTTTCTAGTATGAGACCCAGGGCTCTGGGTGGGAGCCCGGTCTCTGTGATAGGAGTGCACTCCTAGAACAAATACTGGTACACATATATGCGGCCTCATAGAAGAAGACACACTTCAATGAGGCTGCATATATGTGTGCAGGCAGCAGGAGGGGGGGGGGGTAATATATATATATATATATATATATATATATATATATGTATATATATTAAAGATTTTCTATCTTTCAGATGCTTCTTTGGAGCAGGACTCTGAGAAAACTGCAAGCTACCCTGAATAATTTCAAAATGCCTGTGTTTGTAAAATGTTATAAAGAATGATGCAGCACTGAAAAATATACTCCCTACCTCTGACATAAACAAATATGAAATGATAAATCTCATCTTAACTCAGAGGTAACATAACAAACCCCACTTATTCAAAGTGAATCCAAAGGCAAATAACATCAAACAATAATGCATATTAAATAGGAAGTAAACCCTTTGTTTCCCTGCAAAGGTAAAGCATAATGGGCTACTATGCATCGCATAGTAGCCCATTATGTGTCACTTACCTGAAATAGAAGCCTGTGATGTCTCGATTTCCTCGCTGGCTGGAAGCATCCATTCTTTAGCCTCTTCCTTCTGGGGCTGCAAACTCTGGTTCTGTCACATGCGCATGGGAGCCGTCAGTCACGGCATTACCCCAGCTTGAAATGAGAGAGTGTACCCTTTCAAGAGTGAGTATGCGCCAAATACATCCGCGCATGCGCAAAAGACGGCATCATTCAGGGACATTGAAAATATCTCCTAAACTCTGTAGGTTTAGGAGATATTTCAAGAAGCCCCTACAGGTAAGCCTCAAGCCCTGTACACACGGGCCAGAATCTCGTCAGGAAAAAACGTTGTTTCCGGACAAGGTTCTTGGCAAGATTCTCTTGCCGGCTAAGTGTACACACACTCAATTCAAAAGAACCGATGTTCTTTTGAATGGCACGAACACGGTGACGTCATCGAGTACTACGAGCATGCGTTTATCACATTTGATGCCGTTGCCGCCATCTTGCTTCACCCTACCTATTCCTTGGAAACTACCATGCATGCATCAAAGTCATTTCGAGCATACGCGGGTTTCCACGGCAACAGGTAAGTATACAGTATACAGGAAAACACTGCCGAGAATCACAACGAGAAAATAGAGCAGGTTCTCTATTTTTCTCATCGAGATTCTGGACAGTTTTCTTGACGTGAAACCTCAAAGCCTCATTCACAAGCACGGTTTACTCGCCGAGAAAACCGTGCGTGTGTACGAGGCTTTAATCTAGGCTTACCTGTAGGTGAAAGTGGTCTGTAAGGGTTTACAACCACTTTAACATATACTTCAATAATAACAACAATTTTGGCCTTATGTACACTACAGCTGCTAAACTCACGTTGAGGAGCAGTTGGGTGTTTTTTTCAGCAGCCCTTGAACTCTCCTCAATGTTATCTTATGTCTCCATGTAGACTCAATTGTTTATAGTAGTTTAGAGGCAGTTGAGTTTACTGCCGTTTTTTTTAAAGCAGATGAATCGTGTACAGGACTGTAGTTTACCAACATTTGAAACCCCAAAAGCTTGTAAAGCGCGTTTATGTGTGTTTGTGTTTATAGGCGTTTATAAAGTGGAACATGTAAAATGTGTAAAAAACACAATTTTCACCACATGGAGAGAGATGGATGGAAAGGGAGGGATTGATGGATGGAGAGGGATGTATGGATGGATGGAGGAAGGGAGAGGCATAGATGAATGGAGGGGGATGAATGGATAGAGAGAGATGTATGGATGGCTTGTGCCGTTTCTTCAGCAGTGTGCCATGACCGGCGTAATCATGGTTCTGGCCAATCACAGCGCCAGAGCCTGCGAACCCGGAAATAACTGATGCATACTAGCTCATTATGCCTTTTGTCTTAGAGGCTGTTGTTTTTTTTTTTTTGGGGGGGGGGGGGGGGGGTTTACAACCACTTTAACACATAATGTTGCACAGGTTAATTTGGTTGGTAAGCAGACTGATTGGTGAGTTGAGCTGGAAATTTTCTCTGGATTGTCTCTAATGCCGCGTACACACGATCATTAAAGTTTTTCGTCATGTTGAAAAAAACAATGGCCCAGATTCACAGAGCGATTACGCCTGCGCAACAGGAGATGCGCGTGCGTAAGTCTAAATGTGCGCGTGCGTTTCGTTGCGCGGCATCCCCAGAACGAGATACGCAAAAAATTTTTGTCCCGCGTAATTTCGTTAGACTGGCGCATCCGTCCGCGCAAAAGTGCGATAGACACACCATTGATTTGCTAGTCAAATATGCTAATGAGGGACTTACGGGGATCCACAAAACAACGCTGGGGCAGCGCAGGCGACGCAGTGTGCGCAACAGCAAAATGTCCTGTCTAAAATTAGAGCTGATAAAAGCTGGTCTAAAAAAAGAAAAAAAGTCTAATTGTCAGATAAAGCAACACTGTTAGTGAGCAGCTCAGCAGTCACACGTGTTGCTCAACAATCTGTATGCCAACATGCCAGGGGCATCGTCGCGCATAGCTATACTACTGACTTTAGATGAACAAAGAAGGAGGAGGGCACGGAGGATGGCACGGGAGAGGATATACCGTACCCGCATAGACCTGTTTGGCATGAGTGATTCTGAGGTGTATCGCATCTTCAGATTCACCCCTCATGCCATCCTGGAATTAACCACAACCTTGCAGGAGGACATCACCAGCCCAACACACCGCTCACATGCAGTGCAGCCACTGGTCAAGGTCCTGGCAACACTCCATTTCCTTGCCAGTGGCTCTTTTCAGCGTACAAGTGGAGTGGTGGCTGGGATGTCACAGTCCTCCATGAGCAGATGTGTGCACCAGGTTGTCCCTGCAATACTCAGACGCATGGGGCCAACCAAATCATCAAACCCACCACTGAGGACCTGCGGCTGAAGGCAATGACAGATTTCTACAGAATTGCCAGATTCCCACGCACTGTGGGGGCCATTGATTGCACACATGTGGCACTCCAGCCCCCCCAGGAGACAGAGCACATGTACCGCAATCGGAAGCATTGGCATTCCATCAATGTACAGGTGATAGTCGATGCCCAAGGCCTCATATGGCACGTCCGTGCCAAACACCCAGGGTCCAGCCATGACAGCTTCATATACAATCAATGCCACATCCGAATGGAATTCGATCAGAACGTGTATGGGGACACCTGGCTGGTTGGTGAGTGACATGGGTGGCAGGCATGACTATCCCCTCCCATGATGCACATCACAAGGGGCACATGCATGACTAACATCCTCCTGTCTTTTCCCTTACAGGTGACTCTGCATATCCACTGGGACCCCATCTCATGACTCCTATCCGGAACCCCCAAACTCCAGGAGAGGAAAGATACAATCAAGCACATGCTCAAACACGAGCAGTGGTGGAGCGCACCTTTGGCATCCTAAAGTCACGTTTCCGATGCCTGGATAAGTCTGGGGGTACCCTCTTGTACTCCCCAAACTTTGTGTGCCAGATCATCGGTGCATGTTGCATGCTGCACAACTTTGCAGAAAGAAAGCGCCTGCAGATTGACCTACGTGATGACCTGACCCCTGAACCAGACAATCCCCCCCTAACCGAGGTTAACCCGTCTTCTGAGGGAAGAGCAGCCAGGAGACAGCTCACATTGGGCATCTTTGCACGTTAAACACACACATTAATCATGGCACAAGTCCACCATGCAGGACTTGTGAGCAGCAACGCCACACCAAGGCTCCAATTATGTCACTGTACATTCATACACCATTCACACGGACCTGGGGATCACTTCTCCCTGGTCCTGGGGAACCCTTCTCCACCAAAATAGAGGGTGACACCCCTTTTCCGGCAGGAATGTCACCCCCATATTCACACAGCATTCACAACCCCAAAAAAAAAAATGACCTGCAAAATCAAAAAATTTCCAGCCAAAAAAAAAAAAAAAATACAAAAAAAAAAAAAATTAGAAAAAATAAAAATTGGGGGAAAAACAAATTACTGCCCTCTGCGTGAGCCACGCCTGGGGTGCCCCCGGCCACCTGGTGGCCTGCCCTCCAAGGCCACGGCAATTCTGTCCAGGGCAGCACCAACTGTTGCCGTGTTGGCCTGGATAGCCAGGGTAAGGGCCCTCACATCCTGCCCAACGCCTGCTGATGTCGTCTGCAGTTCATTTAGGCAGGTTGTGAAAGCCCGGGAGTGGGAGTCCAGGTTCCCCAGCGTATCCTTGATGGAGGACAGGCTCTCCTCCATCCGCACCAATGTCTGGCTGACCTGTCCCAGATGGCGGGTCTGGAGGAACTGGTCCCTTCTCAGGGTGGCGGGCAGGAGATCGGCCAACCCCCTGGTGGTCTGGGATGACATCCTGCCTCCAGCTGATGCTTGTGGCCGGGGAGAAGGGGAGGCCCTTGTGAGGGGAGCCATGTTGGGGGAGGAGGGGGGGGCTCCCCCTTAGGGAGGCCTGCCTACTGGCAGCCAGAGGGGAGGAGTCCTCAAAACCCAAACGTCCAGTGCCTGACATGGACTCCTCCTCCTCATGATTCTCCTCCTCCTCATGATTGTCCTGCTCCTCATGATTGTCCTCCTCCTCTTGAACCTCCTCCGCGGACTCCGGCCTTGTTGGGGGGGCCTCATTAGGCTGCTGTCCTGGGGTTGGTGCGGTCAGGCCAGATGGCCCTGCACCCTCCTGCACATCTGTGGATGACACAAAACATTCACAGGTTGGAGGATCCACACACTTGCCACATATTCCCTTTCACCCCCTCCCCCACACATGCTACACACCTGATATTAAAAAATAAAACAACTTACCTGGCACCACGGGCTGGGGACTGGAGTCAAAGCCGGGCAGGCCCTCAACTTCATGCCGATGAAAGGTCAGGGCCACCGCACGCTCCTCCGCTGTCAGGCTAATACGGCATGGTGGGCCCCCTCCTGTGCCCCTGGCATGGGCATGCATTCTGGCCAACTTCTTTTTGACCAGACGCCGGAGGTCATTGATTTTTTTGTCAATCCCAGACCTGGTCCGTGTCTCCCCCTGCCCCGCAGAATTCACCTGGTCAGTGATCCTATCCAAAATCTCCCTCCTCCTGGCCGGGGTGGTGTTGGCACTCTCTGGGCCGTGGAGGTAACGCCCATACTCGCTAATGGCCCGGGCAAGAATCTGTTTTTCCACAACTGTAAAATTAAGCTTTCGTTTTCTCTCAGTCATCCTTCCAAAAAAAAACAGTCCCAGTCAACAAAATTCACGCACACAAACAAGCACAACCAATCACAAAAAAACACACACACAGAGAGAAAACTATTCACCAAGAAACAGTCCCCCAAAAAAAAAAAAAAAATACAGCAGGAAAAGAAACAAAAAGAAATATAATCAAACAAACAGTCTCTCAAACACTTATCAAAAACCACTTTCAAAAATCTAACAACAACCACTTGATCACACAGAACACTAATCTGACAACTACAAAACACACCGCAACGAACAACAAGAACAAAAGCACTTTGTTAAATGGGAAGGGACAAAGGGATGTACTTTTGCAAAGGAAGTGCGTTTGTGTGTGTCTATTTGTGCTGTTTGCGTAGTTCACAACGTTGCCCTAGTCCATTTCCAATTTCACTGATTGCGCCGCTCCCGAGTTGTGAGCATGCGCACATCGGAGCTGACATGGTCTCGTTCAAGCGCGCATGCGCGAGCCGGCCGGCCCTTCATTTGCATGGGGTCACGGCTCATTTCAATGTAACACGCCCACGTCCCTCCCAATTTGTATTACTCCTCCTTACGCCTCTGGAAAAACGTTACGTATGCGCAATTTCCTGCGCAAAAGCTACGAGAATAGGGTGATTACGCGGCAAAATTGCGCACGTCTAACGTAAAGGCGGTGCGCTACGCCGGTCCAATAATGCGCAGATGTACGTGAATCTGGGCCACTGTTTTTCCAACTTTATCATTAAAATGACGTTGCCCACACACCATCGTTTTTAAAAAATGCTCTAGCAAAGCGTGGTGACGTACAACATGTACAATGGCACTATAAAGGGGAAGTTCTATTCGCCTTTGGGCTGCTTTAGCTGATTCCGTGTTAGTAAAAGACAATTCGCGCTTTTCTGTCTGTTACTGCGTGATGAATGTGCTTACTGCAGTATGAACAGTAGTTTTACCAGAACGAGCGCTCCTGTCTCATAACTTGCTTCTGAGCATGCGTGGGTTTTTAACGTCGTTTTAGCCCACACACGATCATTTTTTACAACCCGAAAAACAACATAGTTTAAAACGACGTTAAAAAATGCAGCATGTTTGAAAAATTTTGTCATTTTTCAGAACCCGAAAAATTATCATTTTTCATTTATCATTTTTTAGAAACAACGTTTTTTTCATGCTGAAAAATTATCGTGGGTACGCGGCATTATGCTTTTGCCCTTCCGTGTTCTCCTTGCTGTGAAGGCCAGTTAAAGGTGGGGGCAAGGGCCATCTCTTTGTTTCTATTTTGTTTGGCCCCACACCTGCAATGAGAGGAAGGTGCTGTGGTTTCTTGGTTGCGGCTCCCTTTTCTTTGGCTATGTAGATCTCTAGAGTGCAATGATGAGCTCCAGTTTCACTCAAAATGTCATGTGATGTTGGAATTTTTTCCTTTCTGATTATGTTAATTTTGTAATGTTTTTGGTATTATTGTCAATTTCAGTTTTTAATGTTCTCTTCTGTCCTCCCGTGAAACGTATTAAGGCGTAGAATCCTACGGTGGAAACATCCCCAAGTTACCCTATCATACCATTGTGGTACATTTCTTCAGCAATGGGGGATCAACTTCCACAGGTAAGAAGTAATTGGAGGCTGTGACAGACTCACCCGGGACATCCCCAAACCATCTTATGTGTAAAATCATCATATGTCTACTAGGGGCATAGGATGACTTAGAAATGATATCTTGGACTACCTGAGATGGGATTATTTAATTATTATCCACAATATTCCAGGATATCTGTAAGAACTATTTACAGGTTGTTGATTTTGAACTCAACGGGTTAATTGTAAGAGTGATTCATTCATCATGTTGGGACACATACTGTTAGATGCTAATTGACCCTGCTATTGTCGAGGTGTCCTGTGTTTACACTTATGATAATGTGTATTGTTTCGCAGGTGAGAGGACCCGGGATGTCTACCTTGAAAGGTCATATCTCGGAGTCACCTAGTCTGGGTAAATGATTAGTTAATGAGCTCATGTTAATTTATGTTCTGGTTACCTCCTCTAACTGTATATAAGGCTGTATTCTTGGTTCTATTAAACACTCCATACTTAGCACACAGACAAATCTCATCTCATTGCGTGTTGAGGGCAGCTAGAATATCTGATATCTATATCCAGACTGATAGGAATCGGTATATGACGGAAGCACTCAATCGGAGTTTGGGACGTTCCGTTACAGAGGCATTGTACACAAATTGTAATTGTGTATAAGTATTTGTTAGATTATGGCACTTTATATTAAGTGGGATTTATGGTGAATTACTTTTGCACTATTTTTTTGGGATAAAGTTTGATTATAGCACTTGATTATCAGTGATATTAATAAGCTCATGTTTTTTTATGTTGGTTTAAGAAAAGCGCTACACCATATACTTACAAACATCGACTGGTTTGTTTTCATTACATTATTGCTTTCTTTCTTGCTTTCAGAAGTTTAAATGAAAAAAAAATAAAAATAAATTAAAGGATCACTAAAGGAAAAAAAAAAGTTTTTGCTGAAATGACTGTTTACAGGGTATAGAGACATAAAAGTTAACTGATTCCTTTTAAAAATGATTAAAAATCAATCATATAATATGCCTCTAGTTTCACTTTTGTTTTTAAACTGGTTTTGTGTTTATGTGAAGTAGAGAGAGAGAGACAGAACAAAAACAAACAAATCCAGGGCAGTGGTGTTTTGTTTTTAAATTGAATCCCAGGGCAGTGTTTTTTTTTTTAATGAATCTGATTGGTTCTGAGGGTTCTGAGGAATTTTAGACACACAGCTTGGACCACAGTGAAAAGCTGCCATGAGATTTTTCATAAGGAGCCAGACAAGCAGGAAATGTGGAGATCAGAGCAGAATTACAGTAACTTCAAAGCAAAAATGAACAATGAGAACATGAAAACAGCACTGCATTAAGGTAAAGGAAGCTATTTAGCTTAAATTTTTCCCTTAGTGATCCTTTAAGACCCCTTTCACACTGGGGCAGTTTGCGCTAAAAAAAAGCACCTGCAAACCGACCCTAAACAGCTGCTAATGTTTCTCCAATGTGAAAGCCCAGAGGCCCAAACCTAGAAGCCCTGTATATCAAAAACATTACCAGGCTACTACACCAACCATTTAGGAGCTTATCGACTGTAATGTGATCCAGGGAGTCTGGAATAATACTAGATGTTGGGACACCGTATATATATATATATATATATATATATATATATATATATATATATATATATATATACACACACACATACTTGTTCCCGCATAGTGACTCACTGAGTAGGGAACCCAATTATAATTTTGACAGCATTGGAGCTGACACCTTCAGAAAACAATTCAGTAATGGTAGTTTTTTTTACCTTGAAATTTCCTTTCAGACATCTACAGTATCTACAAAAGAGATGTCACCGGATTTTTAATAACAGTAGCAGAATATAGGGTATTACCGCTGTACAGCTTTATTAACCACATGCCAACCAGCACACGACCATATACAATGGCACAATGGCTCGGCAAATGAGCGTACAGGTATGTCCTCTTTAAATCGCGGCATGGGGGGAATGCATGCGACTCGATGTCCGCCCGTGTACTGCGATCGGGTCACGGAGAGGCAGATGGGGGGATGCCTTTGTAAACAAGGCATCTCCCTGTTCTGCCTAGTGACAAGACACTGATCGTCTGCTCCCTCTCATCGGGAGCAGTGATCAGTGTCGTGTCACACACTTAACCCCTTCAGCGGCCCCTACAGGTTAACCCTGTCACTGCCAGTGTTATTTGTATAAATGACAATAGTCCCAAAATAGTGTCAAAAGTATCCAATGTGTCCGTCATAATGTTGCAGTCACGATAAAAATCGCAGATTGCTGCCATTACTAATGAAAAAAAATAATAATAAAAATGCTATAAAACTATAACCTATTTTGTAGACGCTTTAACTTTTGCGCAAACCATTCAATATGCGATTATTGCGATTTTTTTTTATACCAAAAATTTGTAGAAGAATACATATCGGCCTAAACTGTGAAAAAAAAAAAATTATATATATTTTTTTATTTTATATATTTTTAGGGGGATATTTATTATTTTTGTTTATAGCGCAAAAAATAAATACCGCAGAGGTAATTAAATACCACCAAAAGAAAGATCTATTTGTGGGGAAAAAAGGACGTCAATTTTGTTTGAGTAAAACATTGCACGACTGAGCAATTGTCAGTTAAAGCAACGCAGTGCCGAATTGCAAAAAGTGCTCTGGCCAGGAAGGGAGTAAATTATTCCCTGGCTGAAGTGGTTAAAGCGAGATACATTTTCTGAAATAAAAAACAGCAAATGTTTTTGAATGTATTAGTAAATATAACACAACAAAAGTTATTTTTTCTATTTTGTTGAAAAAGACAACAGGCAAAAGGAAAAAGCCATGGATGAGAATTAGGTTATGCAATTTGCTGTTTTGACCACATGATGTCACTTTTTGCTGCAAAATAGACTCTCGGCAAAATAAAAATCTCAGTGTAAAGGAATGCATTCTTTTAGAATAAAATAACTACATTGTTGTATAATACATATACACTGTGCCTGAATGTTGTTTAATATGGATAGGAAAATGTAACTGCACTCACAGTATAATATGCAGTTTTATTGCTAACTTTTAAGTGTTATACTAAAAATTTTCCATAAATAGATGTATATAAAACATATATGACATGCTGGTAGGTTAATTGGATCCTGTCTAAATTGTCCCTAGTATGTATATGTAGGAATGTGAGTTAGGGACCTTAGAGTGTAAGCTCCTTGAGGGTAGACTGATGTGAATTTACAATGTATATGTAAAGCGCTGCGTAAATTGATGGCACTATCTAATTACCTGACATAAATAAATACATAAATATAAAAACATTTATTTAAAAGAAATATATATATATATATATATATATATATATATATATATATATATATATATATATATATACACAAACACACATTTATTTTATTTTTATATTTTTTTGCATTATAACTATAAACATTGCATATGAGTTCAATGTCCAAAAAAATCAAACCTTCCGAAGCTCTTTCCTTCGATAGGCACATACACAAGTGTTTGAATTTCAACTTTCAGACAGTTTTGTCTTTTTTTTTTTTTAACCAAACAAACCTGGTGTAAAATACAGCATTTAATAGTCCCTGAAAACAGTCTAATCCTCATATTTTTGCGGGTATACAACTATGGATATGATATGTCATGTATAGTGTAAATTATCCCTAATATGAGTACACTTGGAAGGTGGGTAACCAAAACTGTCTAAAACTTCTTTGTCAACAAATCTTAAATAGTTCAATTCTGTTTTGTGCTCTTAGATTGTTTTTATTTTATCACAATGTTATTATAAAAACCGAGTATTTAAAATGCTAAATTAAAATCAGTGGGCATTTTTATTAGCAGTTTTGAGGAAGTCAATTTCTCAGTGTGTGTGTTCACATATGCAGTTTTAGTGCATGACTATAGGGCAATATCCTAAAACAAGTATTCACTTTAACAAAAAATATTTTTCCACACAGACAGAAATTAAAATTTATTATTTTTGTAAATATGTTGTTAACCATGTTTAGAGTCCTGTTACTGTACAGATCAGCAGGATAATGATTTAATAAGAATTAATAACAGTTATTTATTATCACCATGAAAATTAAATACAGCAATTTACATATACAGTATACAGTAAACTATAAGAAAAAAATATATTTTTAAATCATCTGTTTGCTTGGCATGATAGTTTTATAACATAAGCACATTTTTATTGATTAAATAAACAGGAGATAACAATTCTTAAGCTTCCTTAAAGCATATTTACAATACTGGCTATTAACATTTAAAAAAAAATTACACCTAAATACCTATAAAACGAAAATATTCATTAGTATATGTTTAAAAAATTATTAAACAAAGTCTGTTGCTTAAACTGACATACTGTATGTTTTCTAATCTATAAACTGAGGTTTCCCCCTCTTTTTCTTCTACCTCCTAATTGTTAGACCAACCGCCATCCATCTAAGTGCTTCTTAAGGTTCACCCCTCGACCCAGTGCTGCTAGTTTGTCACCAAATTGTACTAACAAAAGGTGCATTATTATTCTCATATTAAATCATTGGCTAAATGTTGCGGTCATTCTTCTTGTTAATTGCATTCTTGCACAGGGCCGTCTTAATAGCATCATGGGCCCCTGGGCAAAGTAATGCTCTGGGGCCCCTACAATGATGACAGTGCAGGTAAACAGACATCAAGTAGGTAGGAGGCAGACTGCCTCCCCTGTGTATCTATCACTCTCAGTGCCATCATGGGGGCCCCCAATTTCGAGGCAGCGTGGGCTCAAGGTCCAGCTGCTTTGGGGAAAGTGCAGGGGCCCCCATGCAGCTGGGGCCCCTGGGCAGTGCACAGGTGTGCCCTCTCATTAAGATAGCCCTGTTCTTGCATATAAAATAAATAAATAAATAAAAAAGTCTGTTGCATGAATGATGTAGTAACAGTGGTGTAGAGGAGAGTTTTTTTTGACTTGTGGTGGTAAAAATGTTACATCCAATAATGTTTATTGTAGAGTAAAAATTATACTTTAATTCATGCTGGAAAGTACAGTCAGCTCTGTCTTTGGTGCTGCAGCTATGAGAGCTCCCATACACAAATGGCATTTATACGCCCCTCCTCTCCCCTTGTCTATTCACAGAACCCCTTGTATTCTGTGATTGGTTCACAAAATAAAAGGCATTTGGGTAAATAGACAAGGGAAGTGGGGGGGTGTATAAATGACAATATGACTTTTGTGTTAGAAGAGAGCCATAACCCTCATAGGTGCAGCGCTTGTACTAGCTGTGCTTTCCAGCATGAATTCAAATGTGGATCAAGTAAAAAAAATTACCACTGCATGTCACAAAAATCTCTCTTCCAGGAGTTCCGCTTTATGCAATGCTACATAAAGTCAGGTGCCTTAGCAGTGCCATATACATAGACAATGTGGATTATTACTCAACATTCAAAAATGTATTTAACTGGTGATTTTTTGCATGTCCAAACCTTTTTTCTTGGCAACAATTTTTTTTTTAAAGTGCTAATCACATATTAACTCTCAATTAAATAAATTGTACAGTGTATTAACATTTGGGAGGGGGGAAGAAGAGAAGAAGTGGTATGGGCACTAATGCACACAGTTTTGTTTGGTTGGTAGACACTGTTAAACTTGGATGGAGGATGTGAGATGGACAGACCCAGTACAAATAGAGATGGAAAGGGGAAGGGGTGTCAATATTGGAACAGAATGGAAAAGCACAATTGGAGGGGTGAGGCAGCAGGCTTTTATTGGTACCGTCATAGGACATTAAAAAGGCTTTTTTAAAAGAACAATACATTTTATTTGTACACATATGATCAACAATACAATGTAAAAGGTAAAATAGACATTCAAAATACAGTAAACATAGGTCCCAACATTAACCACTTGCTTACTGGGCACATAAACCCCCTTCGTGCCCAGGAGAAATTTCAGCTTCCGACACTGCTTCGCTTTAACTGACATTTGCGCGGTCGTGCGACGTGGCTCCCAAACAAAATTGACGTCCTTTTTTCCCCACAAATAGAGCTTTATTTTGGTGGTATTTGATCGCCCGTGCGGTTTTTATTTTTTGCACTATAAACAAAAAAAGAGCGACAATTTAAAAATATATATATATTTTTTAATTGTTGCTATAATAAATATCCCAATTTTTTTTCTCAGTTAAGGCCGATACGTATTCTTCTACGTATTTTTGTAAAAAAAAAAAAAATCGCAATAAGCGACTGCTTTGCGCAAAAGTTATAGCGCCTACAAAATAGGGGACAGAATTATGATTTTTTAAAAAAAAAATTTTTACTAGTAATGTCGGCGATTTTTATTGGGACTGGGACATTACGGCGGACACATCGGACACTTTTGACACATTTTTGGGACCATTCACATTTATACAGCAACCAGTGCTATAAATATGCACTAATTACTGTATAAATGTGACTGGCATTGAAGGGGTTAACACTAGAGGGTGAGGAAGGGGTTAAATGTATTCCCTGGGTGTGTTCTAACTGTGTGGGGGGAGGGGACCGATGCTGTGTCCCTATGTACAAGGGATACAGCATCTGTCTCCTCTACCTGACAGGACGTGGAGCTCTGTGTTTACACACAGAGCTCCACGTCCCTGCTCTGTCACCGCCGATCGCGTGTACCTGACGGACACAGCGGCCGCCGGGTACACGCATCGAATCCTCAGCGATGCAACGGCACTGTTTTTCCCCGCTGCGCGCCACGCAGGGAATTACAATAACATGACGTCCAAAGGCGTCAACCCGGCACTTCAGGTCTGCGCTGTGGATGTCTTTTGGCTATGGATATAGCGCAGATCTGAAGTGGTTAAGGTCACTTCTACCTAGGGGATAACCTCCAGAGAAGGTATGAAGGTGTAGACCGTCAGACTCTTGACATGTTTCACAGTCGCCCGCTTCTTCAGGAGAAAAACAAAGGGGTCAGGACACTAGAAATAAAAAGCATAAATGTGTATACAACATTTAAAAAAAAGCCTTTGTAATGTCCTATGATGGCACCGATAAAATCCTGCTGCCCCACCCCTGCTTTTCCATGATGTTAAGGATGTGGGTACCTGCATTTTAGAATACAACTTCTGAGCAGTAATTTTAAAATAATTGGAAGAGAATGAGTGGAGAAGGTGTGTGAGGGGGGGGATAAAAATAGAAAAGGTGGAAAAGGAGGATAAAAGACATACAGTAGGTTGTATAGGAAAGGAATGTGAGACCATTTGAAGATGAACCCTTTGTGCTTGTCTTCCCTGTTGTGTTGTGTCTATGTAATTTATGTTTATAAACCATAATTACAGTGTACTAAGGAAGAAATAACAGGATTTTCTTTTTGTATGTGATCAATATTTTATATATATATATATATATATATATATATATATATATATATATAGAGAGAGAGAGAGAGAGAGAGAGAGAGAGAGAGAGGGGGGAGAGAGAAAGAGAGAGAGAGATCTATATCTATCTATCTATATATTCACATTTAAATGAATTATACAGTGTATTTACGTTTATACTGAGTATAGCAACGCTAGAAATATATTCTGTATTTTTTTAGATGCAATCTGTAAACTTTTTTTTTATATACGCAGGGATCTCTTTCCTGCCATTTCATGTATTTGTATATGTCACATACTAATTATATGACCTCTGCAAGTGCCCAGTGCTGTGAAAGAAGTTGGTGCTGCATAAATCAACAGCAGTAATAAAAATGATTCTAACATGCAACTCACGTTTATACAGTAATTACCATGGACTTTTTCCTATGCCATGCCTTGTACAAACTGCCCTTCCAGTGTAAAAGGGGACGTGATTCATTGTGAAAATAGGACTTTGGATAAAAGGAGATCTCTACTGAAAGAAATATATTTACTTCTTCTGACATTTATTTCTAATACTGCCTACAGTATCAGATACATGTTTTTAAACAAACCCTGTCACCACCGGCAATGTTGTAACTGAATGGGGTAGGAGTGTGTCAGGACAGATTATGTGTCATAATAGATTTTTGTAATGATATCCCATTCCAACCGGTTTTGTGAGGACACCAGAAAGAAATGCAAAACCAAGAAATATAATCAAGATAGTTTACCAGTAGCTCTTGCTGTAACGCAAAATTTGTCATATAAAGTTTAATGTTTCATTCAGGGTAACATATAATATAAAAAAGGCTTGATATCAATCACAATTACTGGAACATGTATTGTGTTTATTTTTGAATAAAAGAAAAATCAGCATTTTATTATAACCAAAAATAATATTTGTTGATTTTTTTTGCTACACCAAGAATGCAGAAATCTATAAATAACACTGTGTATATTTTTTGCCAATATCATGATTATCAATATTGCTAATATTATTATTTACAATACCAATTTAAATTGACTTTATTATAATATTAACAAAGTTATATACTTCTTGACTATGGTAAGTAAAAAATATGTAAATAATGGTAACAAAGATAAATCCGATAAGTAAAAAATATACATCTCCACTATTTATTAATAGCAAATGTAAAAAGAAAAAAGAAAAAGAAGAAGAAGAAAAAAAGAAAACTATGTTTAAATGATTTGCAGATACAATACAGATGTGATTATGGGAATGTAGAAAATTATTTGTAAATGTTTAATTGCATGCATGTGCATTTGAAAAACATTTAACTTTTTAGATGCGTGTTAGAAAAAAATATATATAACAATTTAATAAAGATATTAGGGAAGAAAGAATTCAGGAGGAGAAAAATCTCCAATCAGAAGGATCTGGGCTTATTTCCCTGTTTGAATTAATTAGGAACGAAGAGAATGAACAATCCTGTATACAGTTACAACAGTCTTGAGATTCAGCCCTAGAGCCAAGAATGGAGGGCTTGTCTGACTGTGTTGACACTAATTAATTTATGTTAATTTATTGTGTACAAGGATTCTATCATTTAGCGAAGGCTGGGACCAACCCACAGCTTTTCAGATGTGTTACCAGGATATTTTTGCTGCTAACAGTACAGGACTGCAGACCTTCTAAACTCATTTCAAGTTTGTCTCAGAGAACTGAGACAAGAGCATGATAATACATTTAAAGCAGTCACAGACGCAACGTGTCACTAGCTATATTTTCTCATAGAACAGCAATCTGGGAATTAAAAGAAAAAAAAAATGTTTAGGTATTTTCAATTTGAGGACACTAAAAAATAACCTTCTGTATGCCATGTTATTCGCACCATATTGTCTTACATGTTTAAGATAGGAAGCAGTCAACAGATTTGTTTTTTGTAATGATTATATTTTTTGTGATTTTTTTTTTTTTTTTAAGAGGATAGAAGTTTTCTAAATAAGCAAATTATTTTAGCAATTTGTTTAATTTTATTTTATTTTTAAATTGAAATGTTAATAAGCAAAAAAAAAATATCCTTATTAAATATTGTTTACAATTTTTGCTATCAGATTTAATTCCAGCAGGCCCCAAAATAAGCCTGAGAAAATGCCTGAACTTAACGTGAACTATAATTGAAAAGAAGGGCTGTGAGGGGGGTAAGCGTAGGGTCAATGAACTCCTTGCAATTTTTTTTTAAACTTTCCTTTTCTGTAAAAAAAACTTTGTTTATAAGCGGAGTTCAGCCCTTGTGTACAGCCAAGCTGCTTCTGTAATGTGCCATGCTGATCCACACAATATGCTGAGACAGAATGAAAGAATCAGCAGGTAACAAAAGAGGAAAGAGAAAAAAAAAAAAGAGAGACAGTCACCTCTAAAAGAGGATTTTTTTTTTACCCTCTTCTCATTTGCATGCCGAGATTTAATTTCCATCGCTTAAATATGACGAATTGCTGAGATTTTCTTCAGTTAATGCTTTTAACAGCTCCCAATAAACTTCATTAATCAGGCAAGCTCTAGCCCCAACGTGCAGTCTGCAACAGCTAATTTGCCTGATTAGTCCACGACTTTAGTGAATAACCAGGTGGATAATCTAACGGCTTTATGGCCTTAATTATGTTCCAATCAGTTCAGCGGTTGGTGAGCAAAAGAAAAAAGCCCAAAGCTCTTTCTTTTCACCTCTCACATACAAACCCCTCCTATTTTTTTTCTTTCGTGTCTCTGTATACATATATATATATATAAATCCTTTTTTTTTTTCTTTGCAACTATACAACCAACTCATAGAATTTTTTCCTAGCCATTGCGAAGCCCATTGACAAATCGTTTCAAGGGCAGGCTAACTTTGAAGGACAATACAATACTTCAGCATATGGTGCAATCCCCAGATGTTCTGTTTTCCTTCCCTCCCTCACGTTTTTCTTTTTTTCTCCGAGTTCTGATTTTTTTTTATATACTATATTTCAGGAGATGCCATCAGGATGATATCTTGTTTAAGAACTTTACACTGACATATTTTAATAACAGGATTTAAGTAAAATTTATTTTTAGATTTATTATTTTTTTACATTTTCTTCTATTCTTAATTTAATTAACCGAGTTCAAATTTACCTGGAAATTGTCAGTTTAAAAAAAAAAAAAAAACTATATTTTAAACATTGCATTTGAAAGTGCCTTAAAATGCTTTACAAAGCAACTAATATATACTAATTCTGTAAAATTAATCAAATAAAAAATGGTCATATACACAATTATACTGTTAAAAAAGAGTTGCATTGCACTGTTTATTAACTAAATACTAAATAATTTTTATTATTGTATGCTTCTTCTTTTTTAAATGCATGATCAAATATTTCTACTGGATAAATAGGTGGACCAATCAATTTGCATATGTGACATAATCAGATAATCTTGTTTTCTGGTTAATCTTGAATTTTGCATTTGTCTGATGGACAGGAAGTCGCGGGATAAAAGACTGCATGACTCTCCAGAGAGCAGACAAATCTACACACCTCAATCCAGAAAGAAAAAGTGATTTACAAAACCAATGATTTGCTAAGTAACTACCTAATTTTAAATATGCCCAATTTCATAAATATAAGCTACTTTAATTAAATAAAATGCACAGCTTGATTATGGATTTATTTTCTTAGAATAAAGTATTAAGGGGTTTGACAAATATGTTTTAAACACTTTTTTTTTGTTAAAAAAAAAAGTTTACACTATTGCATAAAATGTATACATCTGTATTTTATTATATTGCTTCCTAAAGTGATTCATCTATCTTTAGCAATGAAAACCACGTGAATTTTTCTGGCACTAATACAATTCACAATGGTTAGCATAATCAGAAATTGTACAGCTATTTTTATGTTGGAATAATTCTATTATTATAATGATAAAATCAATGTTTACTTTTGCCTTTAAGTCAGACTTAAGTCAGTGATACCAAAAAGCTTCAGTATAACTGTACTGTAAAAAAGAATAGGATTTTCTAGTATGTTTGCAAGAACTGTTTGTCTAAAATGTATATTTAATCTTTTTTTTTTTTTAATGCAGGAATAATCAAAATGGATTTGTTCTTAAGAATAATGGCCCAGATTCACGTAGATCGGCGCATTATCGGTCCGGCGTAGCGCACCACTTTTCCGTTAGACTTGCGCAATCTAGCCGCGTAATCCCGCGATTCACGTAGCTTTTACGCAAGAGATTGCGCAAGCGTAAGGTTTTTTCCGGAGGCGTAAGGAGGAGTAATACAAATTGGGAGGGACGTGGGCGTGTTACATTGAAATGAGCCGTGACCCCATGCAAATGAAGGGCCGGCCGACTCGCGCATGCGCGCGTGAAGGAAACCATGTCAGCTCCGTTGTGCGCATGCTCACAACTCGGGAGCGGCGCAATCAGTGAAATTGGAAATGGACTAGGGCAACTTTGTGAACTACGCAGACAGCATAAATAGACACACACAAACGCCCTTCCATTGCAAAAGTACATCCCTTTGTGTCCCTTCCCATTGAATCAAGTGCTTTTGCTCTGTTGTTCGTTAGAGTGTGTTTTGTAGTTGTCAGATTAGTGTTCTGTGTGATCTAGTGCTTGTTGGTAGTTTTGTGAAAGTGTATTTTGATAAGTGTTTGAGACTGTTTGTTTGATTGATATATTTCTGAGCGTTTGTTTTCTTGCTTTATTTTTTCATCTGATTTTTTTGTGTCTGTTTCTTGCTGAGTGCTAGTGTGATTTTTGGCTGTTCTTTTTCTCTTTGTGTGTGTTCTTGTCTGATTGGTTGTGCTTGTATTTGTGACAGATTTTTGGTGGCTGCTAGTGAGTTTGTTTGGAAGTATGACTGAGAGAAAACGAAAGTTGAATTTTACAGTGGGGGAAAAAAGAATTCTTGCCCGGGCCATTACCGACTATGGGCGTTTTCTCCACGGCCCGCAGAGTGCCACCACCACCCCGGCCAGGAGGAGGGAGATATTGGATATTATCACGGAGCAGGTCAATTCAGCAGGGGAGGGGGAGACACGGACCCGCTCTGGGATTGAAAAGAAAATAAATGACCTCCGGCGTGAGGTGAAAAAAAAACTGGCCGCAATAAATGCCCATGCCAGGGGCACAGGAGGGGGCCCACCATGCCGGGTTAGATTTACAGCGACGGAGCGTGTGGTGGCCCTGACCTTTCACCGGCATGAAGTGGAGGGCCTGCCAGGCTTTGACACAAGTCCGGTCCCCGCGGTGCCAGGTAAGGTTTTTATTTCTCTCAGGTGTGTAGCATGTGTGGGGGAGGGGGTGAAAGGGAATATGTGGCAAGTGTGTGGATCCTCCAACCTGTGAATGGTTTGTGTCATCCACAGATGTGCAGGAGGGTGCAGGGCCATCTGGCCTGACCGCTCCAACGCCAGGACAGCAGCCTAATGAGGCCCCCCCAACAAGGCCAGAGTCCGCGGAGGAGGAACAAGAGGAGGAGGAGGATCATGCGGAGGACGATCATGAGGAGGAGGAGAATCATGAGGAGGAGGAGTCCATGGAAGGCACTGGCCGTTTGGTTTCTGCGGACTCTTCCCCTCTGGCTGCAAGAAGCCTGCCCTCCCTAAGGGTGAGCCCCCCCCCTCCTCCCCCAACATGGCTCCCCTCACAAGGGCCTCCCCTTCTCCCCGGCCACAACCATCAGCTGGAGCCAGGAGGTCATCCCAGAGCACCAGGGGGGCGCCCAATCTCCTGCCCGCCTGTCTGAGAAGGAACCTGGCCACCCAGACTCGCCTTCTGAGACAGCTCTGCCAGACTATGGGGCGGGTGGATCAGAGCCTGTCCTCCATCAACGATAGGCTGGGTAACCTGGACTCCCACTCCCGGGCCTCCACAACCTGCCTAAATGACCTGCAAACTACAGCAGCAGGCGTTGGGCAGGATGTGAGGGCCCTTACCCAGGCTATCCAGGGCAACACGGCAACACTTGGTGCTGCCCTGGACAGAATAGCCGTGGCCTTGGAGGGCAGGCCGCCAGGTGGGCAGATCTCAGGGGCTGCTCCTCCTTCCCCGGCTTTTCCCCTCCCCCATGCGTCTCCCCTGAGGGTCCGGGGCCGTGGCCGGGGGCGCCCCAGGCGTGGCTCAGGCAGAGGGCATTAATTTTTTTTCCCCCTTTTTTTGGTTTGAATGCATTTTTATTTTTGTTCTCTGCATTTTTTTTTTTCTATGCATTTTTTTTTTTTTTTTGCTTTTTTTTTTTTTTGCTGACATTTTTGGCATATTTTGGGTTGTGAATGATGTTTGAATGTGGGGGTGACATTCCTGCTGGAAAAGGGGTGTCATCCTCAATTTGGGTGGAGAAGGGTTCCCCAGGACCAGGGAGAAGTGATTCCCAGGTCCGTGTGAATGGTGTATGAATGTACAGTGACATAATTGGAGCCTTGACGTGGCGTTACTGCTCACCAGTCTTGCATGGTGGACTGGTGCCAATCCAATTTGATGAGGATGTGGGGTGTGTGTGCTAGGGACCACAGTGATGTGCATGCATGCATTCTCATTGTGCCATGATTAATGTGTGTGTTTAACGTGCAAAGATGCATAATGTGAGCTGGCATGAGATGGGGTCATGAGATGGGGTACCAGTGCATATGCAGAGTCACCTTGAAGGGAAAAGACAGGAGGATGTTAGTAGTGCATGTGCCACTTGTGAGGTGTGCATCACGGGAGGGGATAGTCATGCCTGACTCCCATGTCACTCACCAACCAGCCAGCTGTCCCCATACATGTTCTGTTTGAAATCTGTGGGGATGGGGCTCTGATTGTATATGTAGCTGTCATGGGTGTCATGGGTGGTGTCATGTGTTGGGCTGCTGATGTCCTCCTGCAAGGTTGTGGTAATTCCATGATGGCATGAGGGGTGAATCTGAAGATGCGAAACACCTCAGAATCTCTCATGCCAAAGATGTCTATGCGTGTGTGATATATCAAGTGAAGAGTGAGGGGCTTGTATCAGATAAGAATATTGTATTAGATTAGATTAAATTGTAAATTTTATATAAGCAAAAAAAAAAAAAAAAAACATCTCCCGTGCCCTCCTTAGTGCCATCCTCCGTGCCCTCATCCTTCTTTGTTCATCTAAAGTCAGTAGTATAGCTATGCGCGACGATGCCCCTGGCATGTTGGCATACAGATTGTTGGGCAACACGTGTGACTGCTGAACTCCTCACTAACAGTGTTGCTTTATCTGACAATTAGACTTTTTTTCAAAATTTAGACCAGCTTTTAGGTCCTCTAACTTTAGACAGAACATTTTGCAGTTGCGCACATCGCGTAGCCTGCGCAGCAACTGCGTTTTTTTGTGAATCCCCGTAACTCCCTCATTAGCATATTTGACTAGCAAATCAATGGTGTGTCTAGCGCAGTTTTGCGCGAAGGGAAGCGAATGTCTAATTCAATTACGCCGGACCAAAAAACGTAGATTTCTGGCGTATATTGTTTTGTGAATCGCGTCCAACTATACGCACGCGCACATTTAGACTTACGCACGCGCAACAGCAGTTGCGCAGGCGTAATCGCTCTGTGAATCTGGGCCAATGTTTTTGGGCTTGCTTATGAAATTTATTTTACCCACTGTTAAGATTATTTGCATTCATAGTAAACCAAAGGTTTATTATTACAAGCATAACGCTTTTGTTACAAAAATAGGGCATTTTTGTCTTACTAATTATAAGAAAGCTGAAAACATATATAAATGTTGGTTGGCAGTGTCTATAACGTGACTAATTCAGACTTTCTTTATCTGATAAGTGTTGTGTGAGTCAGTACTGGGAGGAGAGAAGAGTAGGAGCTGATCTGTTTAACCACTTAAGACCCGGACACTTACGCTGCTAAATGACCCAAGGTGTTTTTACAATTCGGCGCTGCGTCGCTTTAACAGACAATTGCGCGGTCGTGCGACGTGGCTCCCAAACAAAATTTGCGTCCTTTTCTTCCCACAAATAGAGCTTTCTTTCGGTGGTATTTGATCGCCTCTGCGATTTTTATTTTTTGCGCTATAAACTAAAATAGAGCGACAATTTTGAAAAAAATCACTATTTTTTTACTATTTGTTATAAAAAAAATCAAATAAACTAAATTTTAGTAAAACATTTAGGCCAAAATTTATTTAGCCACATGTCTTTAGTAAAAAAAAAAATCGTAATAAAAAAAATAGCTACCTAGCGGGAACAGCGACACTAATACAGCGATCAGAAAAATGATCGCTTAGTGACGCTGGCAATAGGGAGTGAAAGGGTTAACTAGGGCGGTGATCAGGGGGTTAAAACTTTATTAGGGGGGGTGGGGGGGCTATCCTGAACCTAACACTAACTGTTTTTTACAGTGCCTGTCACACTGACACTAAATGCAGTGATTAAATCACTACATTCAGTAACACTGTGACAGGGGGGTGGGGGGGGGGCGATCACAAGGGGTTAATATGCCTATGTGAGTGTGTGTCAGTGTTGTGTTGGTGCACACTTACTTGGCATGTCTTCTCTCATCAGCAGCGCTGGGAAACAGCGCTGCGATGAGAGAAATGATCATTTCCTCCTTCCTGTGTAAACACAGGAGGAGGAAGTGACAGGCTGGGAGCGCGCTCCCATTGGCTGGGAGCGATCGCGGGGGGGGCGGAAAACACGGACATCCGCCCGCTCGTCGGCGATCGCTCCCAGAGCCAGGGGGACCGCCGCACGCCGCGGAGGGGGTCCCGATGGGACCCCCGAACCGCACTAAGGCGAGGACGTAAATTTACGCCCTTGTGCCTGTACGAGCCATGTTGTGGACGTACATAGGCGTGCGGGGGTCCTTAACTGGTTAAAGAATGACTTGGTTGACTATTTTTTTCTGTTGTGAAATTTGAAGATGATTTTCTCCACAGTGCCTGCAGCTACACAGGTTAATTCGAGATTGTTTTAAAGTCCATTCACTGCTTGTAAAAATATACAATAATTTGCACTTTAAAGTGCAACTGTGTCCATACTATTCACAATAAAGTGATTAAGTGATTGTAATGTCTTTTTTTTTTAATAACAAACATGTTATACTGTACTTACCTTCTCTGTGCAGTTGGTTTTGCAGAGAGCATTCTGGATCCTCCTCTTCTCTGGTCCCTCTTCACTGCTCCTGGCCCCTCCCTCCTATTGAGTACCCCCACAGTCAGCAGTTTGCTATGGGGGCACCCAAGCCGAGTCATAGCTCCGTGTGTGCCTTCAGACACGGAGGCCCGACCCGACTCTGTTCCTTCTCTCTTCTGATTGGTTAACTGACTATGATTGACAGCTGTGGGAGCCAATAGCGCAGGTGCTGTGTCTTAGCCAATCAGAAAGAGATGGGGCTCAGGTAAGTAATAAGGGGGTGCTGGAGTGGCTGCTACACACAGAAGGGTTTTTATCTTAATGCATTAAGATAAAAAACATTCTGCCTTTACAACTCCTTTCAAGTATACTGTCTGATTGACTATCCTCTTCTAAAACTAACCAGATTGGTTGAATATCATGGCAAGTATTTGAGCAGATTAAAGTGCATCTGTGTGTAGACTATGGCCATTAAAGTGTTACTAAATCCGCAACAGTAAAATCAGTCTGTATATGCAGTAAAGCATGCTTGTTATCCTCACTGTGGGGTTAATCATCTGCACTGTGTAAAAAGGCTGTTTGATCCTGACTTCTCTGATCCTCACCTACTTTTACTGTTACCAATCTCTTCCCCTTGGAGGCACTTTGCACATGCTCAGTTTGATGTGTATTGCTAAAGAGGTTATTTTTTTGTGGGGGGGGGGGGGTGTATGTGATCAGAACGTAACGAGTCAGCACTGTCCAGACAGGGGTCATGCAGCCTCATACAACAGTCAGAGAAGAACGAAACTCCTTCAACAAGCGTTAACCAGACACTCATAGAAGGCATAAGAAAGACTGTTATATACTGCCTGTGAGAAAAGGGATTTAGAAGTTAATATTCATTAAAAAAATGCATTTATACCAGATATAGTGAATGCAGGGTAAATTTAGAAAAAAAAACAATGTTATTTAGTTTTTGCTTTAATAATAACCCCCCCCCCCCCCCCCCAATTTTTTTTTTTAAATACATTTCTTGATCAGTTTAGGCAGATTTATATTCTTCTAAATATTTTTGTTTAAAAAGAAACATCGCAATACGCGTATATTTATTGGCTTGCACAAAAGTTATAGCAAAATAGGCGTAAATTTAAGGCATTTGTATATTTTATTCTTTTACTAGTAATGGCGGTGAACAGCAATTTTTATTGGGACTGCGACATTGCAGCAGACAGATTGGACAGTTTTGACACTTTTTGGGGACTGTTGACATTTATACAGCGATCAGCTCTAAAAAGTGTTCCCTCAATGTGTGTTCTAACTGTGGGGGAATGGGAGTGACTAGAGGAGGAGACATTGCTGTTCCTAACTAATAGGAACACACGATTCCTCTCCTGACAGTACTGGGATTTGTGTGTTTACACACATAGATCGTGCCGCGATTGCAGGTGGCCGGCGGTCATCGCGAACGCCGGCCATGCGCATCGGGCCCCCCACCGTGCAGCAGGAGCCGTCGTACCTGTACATCGTATTGCACAGGGCTGCCAACCTGCAGACGTATATGTACGTGAGACGGTCGGAAAGTGGTAAACTCATATTTGGCTTAACAAAAACAGCATTATTTCGAAATGGTACTCTAATAACACACATTGTCTTTGATTTAAGCAATATGTGTACAGTTAGAATTCGACTGGAGTTCAATGTAAAATTTGATTTGAATTTCTGAAATTTGGACAAATGTCGTTTCGTTATTTAGAGCATACTGTAAAATTTCTTTATATTGTAATTCGGGTATTTGGATATATCCTAATCTCTGAATAATTAAAAATTTGTCCGAATATTAATTTGTAAAGAAACGGACCGCACATGTCTACTTTCTTTCCCCTTTTTGCTTGGCAGTTTGACAGCCTTCTAATGTTAACAAACAGCAAACGCTGTAAGTTGCTGAGTGAGTGAAAAACGTACATAGCACAGCACATGCGAACTGAATCGCCTCTGGGCGCTTGCTTGTTCTATTTCTCTTTTAAACTCAAAAGAGATGGGTTTTGATCTTTCTCCTGAAGGTCAAGTGATTCTCTTCCAACCGAATGCTGGTTGGTAGAGCGTTCCATAGTCTGGGGCCTTGGAACGCAAATCTTCGCTCTCCTCTGGACTTGTATCTGGCTTTGGGTATTTGGAGTAGATTTTGGTTGGTGGATCGCAGAACGCGATTGGGGTTATACACTTTTTTCGCATAGATATTGGGGGGCATTTCCCAGAATACACTAATGCGTCAGACAGAGTGTTTTGAAAGTAATTCTGTCTTTTACTGGCAACCAATGAAGGGATCTCAGAGAAGGTGAGATTGATTCCCATGTTTTTTTCCCAGTCACAAGTCTAGCAGCCGTGTTTTGAACGACTTGCAGACGAGAGATTTGGTACTTTGGGAGTCTGAGGTAAAGGGCATTTGCATAGTCCAGTCTGGAGTTAACAATTGTTCCCACCATGACTGCTATGTCTTCTTTAGGAATAAAGGGAATAAGTCTACATAGTAGGCACAGCAGATGGTGAGATCCGCTGACTACTGACCCTATTTGTGCGTCCGTTGTCATGTAGGTGTCGAAGATGACTCAGAGACTTTTTACTTTGGCGCTAGGGGCGATGATTTTGCCCAGAATGGGCGGAGGTGTCCAAGTTGTTGCAAGTTGGTTGTTTCAATTGGCGTGAACCAGGAGAAGTTCTGTTTTCGAACCGTTGAGTTTAAGATAACTCTTTGTCATCCAGTTTTCTTTTAAAGAGAGGCATTTTTCTAGACCGAGATGATGATCCTTTTTGTTACAGATGCGAAAATACAATTGTGTGTCATCTGCATAAGAGTGGTAAAGTAATTTCTGGTTACTGATGATTTCAAAAAGAGGGCGAAGAAAGATGTTGACCATTACCGGTGACAGAGGGGGTCCTTGAGGGACTCCGCATGACACTGTGTGTTTTTCAGAAGTGAAAGGTCCTAATTTCACTATTTGTGATCGGTTTTCCAAGAAGGAGGAGAACTAAGATAGATCACCTTCCACGACTCTGGCTACTTCAGCTAGCTGAGTCAGTAATAATTTGTGGTCTACCGTGTTGAAAGCTGCGCTTAGGTCCAACAGAACTAGAAGACAAGATTCTCCTTCGTCTGTGGCCTAGAGAGCATCATCCCATATTTTGAGTAGTGCTGTTTCCATCCCGTGTCCGGGACGAAACCCCGATTGAAATCAATTGAGCAAATTATGGGTATCTAGAAGCTGTTGCAGCTGTTGTACCACTACTTTCTCCATTAATTTGGAGAAGATGTTTAGGGCTGTTATGGGACGACGATGTTTCGGGTCTTTGGGGTCGAGAGTGGGTTTCTTTAAGATGGGTTTGATTATGCCCTTTTTCAACTGGGAGGGTACTGAGCCTTCCTTGAAGGACTGGTTTATAAACTGCGTGATAGGTGGTGCCAGGATGTTGGCACATTCCTTCAGCAGTTTGGTAGGGATGATATCATTAGGCGCTGTGCTGTTACGCAGAGTACCAATGACATTTTTGGTGGCCTCGATGGTCATGGGTTTATGGGTTTTCATGGGTTTAAGAGTAAACTTTGTTAATTGGGTGAGTTTATGTGTGTATTGGGGGAATGATTGAGAGGGGGGTTGTTTCGCTGAATGCTTTCACAGATTCATTGAATTTTGTTAATGAAATAATCCGATAATTCATTGCAAAATTCTTGGGAATTAGAATTGGGGGCTTCAAGACAGACTGGGTTCATGGTCTGGGTGACCAGCTTGAAGAGTTCGCGGGGGCGGTTTAGGGCATTGGCGATGGCATTTGAAAATTTTTATTTTTTTGGCTTTAAAAATTTCTTTGTGTTTTTTTTTTTGTTATTACCTTGTAGATGGCACGGTTTTCCTCTGAAGAGCTTCTTTTCCAGGCAGCTTCCGCTCTTCTGCGCTCTTGCTTTAGCAATGACAGCTGGTCGTTAAACCGGCGTTGTTCTTCTAGATGCAGGTTTTGCGTTTTGGCGCTACTAAGTCGGCTGACTGTAGTAGCGCTGTGTTGATGGTATCCAGGGTTTCTGTGGCTGTTTGCTGCAGTTGGATAGTTTTTATTTTTTGCCCTAATGTGGTTCTGAAGTGTTCCGAATGGATCTTCTTCTGAGATCTAGTCCAGTGCGTTGTCACCGGTTTTAATCTTTTTGTTAAGGAGGCGTTTTTGGTAATTGTGAATTTAATTACATGGTGGTCAGTCCATGGTAACGGCTCATTATTCAGAATGTTTATTTCCAGATCTTGTCTGAAAATAAGATCTTGCTATAAACTAAATGAAACCCAACTTAAAATATAACTAAAGGAAAAACGTTTTGTTTTTATTTTGGATAGAGTGGAGATGTAGTAGAACACCTGTCAGTTTTTATTGCCCCTATCATTGAAAGTAAAAGTACAATGAAATCTCACATTTTGGGTTGTCCCCAGAAAACTAATAGAGAGGAAATCTTCCAATGGTGATACTAGTCCTGGTGGTCCCCAATGAATTCCCTTAATTTGCAGGAATTACCTCTCACTTCCCGTTTGGCTATGGGACAGGAAGTGAAGGGAAATCTCTGCAATTGGACATTGATGGGCAAAAAAATATATCTGATAGGCAGGGCCGCCATCATGAATTTTGGTGCCCGTTACACGGCTTCAGGCATGGGCCCCCTGGAGCAGAGAAACGGGGGGGGGCGTGAATTGAGAAATTGAGAAGCGGAGGGCCGTGAATTAAGAAGCGGGGGGGTGAATTGAAAAGCGTGGGGGTGCCACGAATTGAGAAGCAAAGGGTGGGTGCTGCGAATTGAGAACCAGTGGGGGGGGGCGCGAATTGAGAAATTGAGAAGCGGAGGGCCCGTGAATTGAGAACCGGGGGGGGGGGTGCCATGAATTGAGAAGTGGAGGGGGGTCCTGCGAATTGAGAACCAGTGGGGGGGGGCAAATTGAGTGAGGGGAGGGGAGGCGAAATGAGAACTGGTGTACTGTCTGTACCCTCCTGATGGTGGCCCTGCTGATAGGTGTTAAAACCCTGCTTTGCTCTATCCAAAATGAAAACAAAAAAAGTTTTGCCTATAGTTCTACTTTAAAAGACACTGATTTTATAAGGATGCATTTCTTCACAGGCCCTGCAGCCACAAAGGTCAGTCAGTGAGGGGATGTTTTAAAGTTTGTTTACTGCTTGTTAGAAATATTAATGTCCATAATGTACACACAGATGCACTTTAATCTGCTCAAAGATGTGCTGATACAGTCAACCTATTAGGTCTGTTTTTGAAGGGAATTAATCAATCAGATATGTTCTAAAACATGTTCAAATTACTCATGTTTTGTTTACATGAAGAGAGGAGAATTGGATATCAAAAGCCCTAGTTACATTTCACACCTATTCCAAGAATAACTCCACTTTTGGTGAGGAAAAAAAAACATTCATCTGGGCAATCTATGAAAACTGCAAAGATTTTTATAAACATTATTGCAGATTCCTCCCTTATTCTGAAGAAATCCCTGTTTATTTGTCTGTGTCTATGTGTAAAGTGAATGCGAATGAAAGTGGTTTCATAATTATCAATTAGCTGCTTCATCTGCAGGGTTCTAATCAAGAAAGTGGCAGGGTCTGCTTCGTTTTAGACGCAAGGAATGCTTAAAATCTGACCTGTATCTCAGTACAGACTTCTGGGAAAATCAGTGGGCCAATCACACAAGCAGGACATTTTCATATCTGGGGATGTTCTGTAAACCATCTGTGTACAGAATGCCTCTAGGCTGCCATATTGCATTGCATTTTACAGAACATTACAACTCTGCAGATTGAAAAGGAAAGGTAAGGTATTTTTTAATAACAATAAATTACAGTGGGGTAGGTTTACTAAAACTGGAGAGCTCAGAAGCTGCTGCATGGTAGCCAATCAGCTTCTAACCTCAGCTTGCTAGGGCCCTTTCACATGGGGCAGATCAGTAATGATCCGCCCTGTGAACCTCCGCTTGCTCAGCGGGGATCGCTCCGTTGATCCCCGCTAGCCGGTGGATGACAGGGCGGTCCCCGCACACTGTGCAGGGACCGCCCTGTCTTTTCTTAGCTTTCCTCTATGGGGGGATCGGATGAACACGGACCATCTGTCCGTGTTCACCTGATCTGTCCTGCAGACATATGGAAAAATAGGGTTTTCCTCCGTCTGCAGAATTGGAGGAATACGGAACCGGATGAGATCGAGTGTCAGCGGATGTTCATCCGCTGACACCCGCAATTTCATAGGGACCAATGTATGTCCCTTTTTCATCCGTACACGGATGGATGTAAAAGCGGACATACGGTCCGCCCATGTGAAAGAAGCCTTAAGCTTTACCAATAAAACCTGGAAGCTGATTGGTTTCTATGCGCAAGTGAGCCGGATTTTGCGCTCTCCAGCTTTAGTAAATAAACCCCTATATAACTTGTGTCGCAATTGTATATGCTATATTAATATATTTTTTAACTAATAGATTAGTTAAAGGGGTAGGGATGTTCATTTATTGTTGTATTATGTCAGAGTTCAGGTTTAAACTCTATTATCACACATATTATTTTTAGACTGTGGTCATAGTCATCCTTGGATGAATTGCCTACTCATTTGGAGTCTCGCAGATAAGCATAGTAGAGTGATTTTGCTGAAATTGATTTTGCAGCAAAATTATCTATATTTCATGAAAATGAATCTCACATTTTACCAGTTTATTTCTTATGTGAAATCTTACATGTTTTCTGAAGTCATATGCTCACCGTTTCAGTTCTGACATGGTGGCGATCACATGGCTTTGTTGCTAAACAAAGGGTTAGAGTTTTACCATGCCTTCCTCAATTTATGATCATGTAAAACATTTATGCAATGTCCAGGAAGTGGGCTTTATATTGATTGTAGAGTCTATTTTTTTTTCTATAAAAATAATAAATATGTTATACTTACCTGCTCTGTAGCAGTAGATTTGCATAGAGCAGCCCAGATTCTCCTCTTCTCGGGTCCCTCTTTTGTTCTCCTGGCCCTTACCTCCTGGTGAGTGCCCCCACAGCAAGCAGATAGCTATGGGGCACCCGAGCTGAGTCACAGCTGCTTGTGTCCATTCAGACATGGAGCTGCGGTTTGGCCCTGCCCCCTCTCACTCTTGATTGGCTAACTGACTTTGATTGACAGCAGTGTGAGCCAATGGCTCAGCCAATCAGGAGGGAGAGTCCCAGATGGCTGAGAAACTAGTGGACAGAGATGTGGCTCAGATAAGTGTTAAGGGGGCTGCTGCACACAGAAGGCTTTTTATCTTAAAGGAGAAGTCTAGCCTGAGATTTTTAGGCTAGGCTTCTCCTCTGGGTCACAGGAGTGCAATTCGTTTTGCACTCCTGTGAGCCATTTTCACTGGAGAGCAGTCTGAAGTCCGCTCTCCGCTGACGTCACTGCCATCAATCGGGGCATCGCGTCATCATGACTTCCAGGTTGGGATCCGCCAGCTGCCCTGATTGATGGCAGTCTGAGACAGCCTTTCCCCGCCCCTCCACTGCTCGGCACTCCAATGAGCGTTGAGAAGTAGAGCAGAAGCCATGCTGACTGACAGTCAGTATGGCTCTGCTTGGGGAGGAGTGAGCACCGAGCAATCGGTGGTGTGCGGTGGCTAGGTTCTCAGTGGCAGCATCAGCCTGATGCTCCATCCAGGTAAGTATGAATAACAAAAAAAAAATAAAAAAAACATACTTCTCTTTTAATGCATTAAGATAAAAAAAAAAAAAAATCTGACTTTAAAGGGGTTGTAAAGACAAAAATATTTTCCTCTTAAATTAAAGTCTGACAGTAGCTGATAAAGTAAAAAGTAATGTTTTTCATTAACTAGTTTGATACCTGTTGAAATCGAGCTGTTTTATTCACCTACAGCACTCCTGAATCGTTATTCTCACTGACTTCCTGGTTTGTGGTGCGCATTCATTCTTTCTACATCACGGCCTAATGGGAACTACAGTTCCCATTAGGCTTAGCCTCCATGCCTGTGAGGGATAAGAGAGCATCCTCATGCAGGGCTGTAGTCATAGGGAGGGAGTGAGCACATTCTGCTTTCCACCATGCAAAACAGCTCAGATGTTGGTGGAAAGCAAGAAGAGGAGAGACAGGAAATGGCATTTTCAAACCTGGATTTCTGTATTTTGGAGGTCAAAAGGAAAAACGAGGTAAGTGATATTTAAATGCTCTAGCTTACAGCAATCAATTGATCTAATAAAAAACAAACTTTTAGTGTTCCTTTAACTCTGGGTGTCACATATACAGTATGTGCTCCTGTGTTTGTGTTTGAAGTATGCTTTATCGTGCACTTTCAGCAAGCGTTACCGACAGCTTTAGTTCTTGTTCTAACGATCAATACATGTACATATGGTCGTTTATAGTCATTTCCGCACCGCTAATCAGCATACTCCATGATGATAGAAGCCATGTGGTAATGATCTGGCATGTAAAAAACAAATTGCCTCGATAGTGTAAAACCTTAGCGTTTTATTGAAAATTAAAAACAAAGTATTGCACTTACAGTGTTAAACTGACAAATAAGCATGAAGCCTGCTGTGCCGGCCGGACAAAGCAGGCAGAACTGTCCATCTGGAAGTACAACCAGTAGTGGTAGGTGATGTCAGTGCGCCGATTGCTCTTTCTAACGCGTTTCGTGATAGGTCACGTCATCCAGGCTTCAGGCTTATTTGTCTTATATTTCAACACTGTAAGTGTAATACTTTGTTTTTAATTTTTAATAAAACACTAAGGTTTTACACTATCGAGGCAATTTTTTTTTACATGCCACATCATTGCCACATGGCTTCTATCATCATGGAGTATGCTGATTAGCAGTGTGGGGGGTCCTTGGTGTCATTGCAACCCTGCTGTGATTTACTAAAAGCTTCTCCAGGTCCTCCATAATAGGGGACCACGGGGCTCTTGTAAGCAGACCATTTTGTCATATGGTGGTAGACATCACTTCTAAAGAGAGTGGACTTCATTGATTCAAGGATTTGTGCACGAGTGGACTATTATCACTTGTTGATGTCATAGAGAGATCATCCATTTTATGATCCTTATAAACATATATGGATTTTCACAAGCAATAATTTATTTGATCCATTTTTGCCTTTCTTGATTATTTATTCAGTTTATTTATTAACAATCACTTGGAGGTTTTTATGTAAAGCCTTGTACACACGACCGGATATCTGATGGAATCTAATCCGATGGATTTTTTTAATTGGATATCTGATGAAGCTGACTTTCATTAATCTTGCCTACACACCATCAGTCAAAAATCCGACCGTGCCAAAATGCGAAGTTCAATGCTTCCGAGCATGTGTCGACTTGATTCTGAGCATGCGTGGATTTTTGACCGATGGACTTCCATGCAGACGATTGTTTTTTTCCATCGTTTTTTATCCATAGGAAAAATTTAAAACATGTTCTATTTTTTTTCACCGATGGAAAACAAACCAATGGGGTCCACACACAATCGGTTTGTCTGATGAAAACAGTCCATCCATCTGTTTTCATCGGACAAACCGATCGTGTGTACAAGGCTTTACTCATATTATATATGTCTTTATGCTTGCATTTATTATTTAGGTACTCACATTTCACCATTCAGATTTAGTGCGACTCTATTTTTATTATATTTGATCACTGTTTTAATGTTTTACAGAATAGTTGCTGCTTCCATTTGAGCTTTAAGCAATTTTGTGGGCACCCGAAATTGCTTCTGATCTTAACGTAGTTTCTTTTTCCTTTTTTCCAATCTAGATGGAAGATCTTCTATATGCCACATTCCTGGGAGTGTATTCAGGCATCCTCTGTTGCACTGTGTGGTTACTTCAACCAGTCCCTTCCTTACTATTGAACAAAATAATAACCCTGGGATCAGCGGAAGGAACCGCAGAACACATTGGGGGACTAGGCATCTGACACACCCAAATAACGGGCTGCATGGTTGATTCTAGCTTCAGTACTTGTTGAGTCATTTAACCAGGATTAAAAGAGGAGTATGGGAATATTTCTTACTGTAGAATCCCACTTATCTAGGGGGATGTAGCATTGGTACGATGCCGAATCTGTCCCCCAGCAGCTTTAAGACTGAGAACTGAGTGATCAAACACAGCCGATCGCTTGGTTCTCAGAGCTCCCTGAGAAGTGAGCTTGTGACTGTCAGCCACCGATGTCTGCTCTGCCCCCCCTGCTCACTGGAGCGCTGGGCTGTGGAGGGGGTGGGAGCGGCCAGCTCAGGCTCTCAGTGGCTCACTGAGAGGCTAAGTCAGGTGCCAGTCCAGGCATGTGGGCAGATCCCCACCATATGGTCATGATCTTTCTTGAGCCTGGACCGGCTCCGTGATGTCAACAGACAGCGGGCTTTAGCCCGCTGTCTGCTGAAAATGGGTCACAGAAGTACAGAATGAACTGAACTCCTGTGATTCACAGGAGAAATACACCTAAAGGAGCTTTGGCTGTACCTTTTCTTTAAACATGCAGATTAAAATAAATCTGGAAAAAAATCAATCTCTAATCTGCATAGTTGTCCCAACACAGTGTCTCAGAAAGATCTATGGATCAGCATGGCAGTCAGGACAAGTCAACACTGACAGCCATATTCTCTCAGCAAAAATTCCTTGCCTTTTCTCACTAAAAACTCTCCGATGAAGCCAAAGGCAAAACCAATTGCAAATGTCTTTCTTTTTTTTGCCTGGAGTTCCTCTTTAGATAACTCAGTTTAATTAAATTTTTTTCAACTATGGATATCATTAATAGTTCCAGGCTGCCGTGATTTCACAGATTCATCATTACCCATTCATAAGAAGCAGCGACCTTTACTGACATCCCTGTGATTTTACATAATAGTGACAATTTCATTTGTTGGAGAGAAGACAAGCTGGTAGAAATGGCTGATGTCGGCCTACACCTTTTAATTCCATCAAGGGAATGTCATCTGCAGCGTAATACAATTCATCTGCAATGTATACAAATGATATTGACTTACCAGCAGGGTTCAGGTTACAGAGAGAAACAATACAATACTGTAAATATAATATGTCTGCAGGATCTATCTATCTATCTATCTATCTATCTATCTATCTATCTATCTATCTATCTATCTATCTATCTATCTATCTATCTATCTATCTATCTATCTATCTATCTATCTATCTATCCTTTATTGGGCCATCTATGTGTATGGGATCAAACTTTATATTTGTCTCTCTTTCCATAAGTATGTAAATATCTTTCTCTCTGTCTTTCCATCATCTCAGACCAGAGTACAGAGGGGAAGCTAAATCAGGCCTCATGTAGAGCACTCCATCATCCCATGTCGCATACATAGCCAGTGTGCAATGATTGATAGACTTGGCTTGTGAAGTCTGTGAGATCTGGGCATGGCTCAGATGGGACTAGTGTGTGGACTCCATGCAAGACAAAATACAGAATTGGAGTTACTAAATAAAGTAGTGAAAAGATCAAAGAGCCAGTTACATCATCTCTGGAAAGCAAAAAGTATTCATGTACTACTCTGGCTTTAGCCAAATCAACTGATTTGCCTGGTTTATCTAAAACCCAATTTTAGTTCCTTTTTTTAATTATTGAGTAACGTCAGGGTGCTGAACAAATGAAAATTGCAAAGACTTTATTTTTTATTTTGGACAAAGCAAATTCAATTTGCTGGTGGAACACTTTGCCCTGCGTGAGAGTGTGATGTGGCCCCTACACCACGCTCCAACCAGGTGAGTTGCTGGGATTGTTAAAGAACTGGGGCACTTTAGGGCACTAAGGCACAGAATGCAAAGTTGTGTAGTGCAAAAAATTTAGGTGTCAGGGATACATACAATATCTCACAAAAGTCACATTTTTGATTTTTTTATTATATCTTTTCATGTGACAACACTGAAGAAATGACACTTTGCTACAATGTAAAGTAGTGAATGTACAGCTTGTATAACAGTGTAAATTTGCTGTCCCCTCAAAATAACTCAACACACAGTCATTAATGTCTAAACTGCTGGCAACAAAAGTAAGCTGAGCTGCTGAGTGCAGGGTGAGGGGTTATGACCAGAGGGACCTCCCCCTGGGCGGGGCTGTTCAGCATTGCTATAGTTACATGTTTTTAAATTTCTAACATGTCTGCCTAGTCCTCTCCTAATAGACGGAACATAGCCCTAATGTCAAGATTTAAGGAAGCAGTGTCTGTCCATGGACGAAAGAGAAAGTCGTTTTTATAAATATTTTATTATATCTTTTCATGTGACAACACTGAAGAAATTACACTTTGCTACAATGTAAAATAGTGAGTGTAAAGATTCTAAAACAGTGTACATTTGCATGGTCTCCTCAAAATAACTCAACACACCATTGGCAACAAAAGTGAGTAAACCCCTAAGTGAAAATGTCCAAATTGGGCCCAATTAGCCATTTCCCCTCACCGTTGTCATGTGACTCATTAGTGTTACAAGGTCTCAGGTGTGACTGGGGAGAAGGTGAGTTAAATTTGGTGTTATCGATCTCATACTGGTTCAACATGGAACCTTATGGCAAAAAACTCTCTGAGGATCTGAAAAAATAAATTATTGCTCTACATAAAGATGGCCTAGGCTATAAGAAGATTACCAAGACACTGAAACTGAGCTGCAGCATGGTGGCCAAGACCATACAGTGGTTTCCACTCAGAACTGGCCTTGCCATGTCCGACCAAAGAAGTTGATTACATGGTGCTTAGCGTCATATTCAGAGGTTGTCTTTTGGAAATAGACGTATGAGTACTGCCAGTATTGCTGCAGGGGTTGAAGGGGTGGGGGGGGGGGGGTCAGCCTGTCAGTGCTCAGACCATACTCTGCCCACTGCATCCAGTTGGTCTGCGTGGCTGTTGTCAAAGAAGGAAGACTCTTCTACAGCTGTTGCACAAGAAAGCCAGCAAACAGTTTGCTGAAGACAAGCAGACTAAGGTCATGGATTACTGGAACCATGTCCTGTGGTCTGATGAGACCAAGATAAACTTATTTGGTTCGGATGGTGTCAAGCGTGTGTGGTGGCAACCAGGTGACTTGTCTACCAGTGTCTTGCCCACAGTCAAGCATGGTGGTGGGAGTGTCATGGTCTAGGGCTGCATGAGTCTGGAGTAACTATTTTTGCAGAATTCAATTGCAAAGTACACAGTCTATTTTTCTTTAATAAATCTGGAGGGTGTAAAATCACCCTTAAGAAATATTCTCCCCTGCTTTCCCCTTTCAGCAAAAATACCTGCCCCCCCCCCCCCCAAAAAAAAGCCCTGCAATAATCTGCATGTTCACCTATAGCACAAGTTCCTTTTACAATCCAAATTTCTCTCCAAGCAAAAATGCTGAATATTCCCTTCTCCACCCACAACATATCTACCCTCTCAGCACAAGTCTTTATCTACTCCCTAGCACGAATCTTGATAATTTATTATTGTAAGCAATTGTTATGCCAAACTCTTTGTGAGTTAAGAAATCCACTTACAGTAAAAAATCTTTTTATAGTTTACAAACCAGGGTATAATTAAATCAGTTATAAATTCTATTTTCTTAAAATAACAAACATGTTATAGTTACCTGCTCTGTACAATGATATTCTTATTATATTATTATTATATATTAGGTTCCCCCCACAGGTGCTTTTGACATCTCCCCTTCTATGTGTGCCCTCATAGGAAATCCCTTACTATGGTGGCACACCTGTGGATCTGCTCCCAAGTTGGGCTGTGTGCGTCCAAAGACACACAGCGCGGTCTGGCCCCACCCCCCATTGCCTACTCATAGCATTTGGTTGACAGAAGCAGAAGCTCATGGCTCCCACTGCTGTCTCTAAGCCTGTGAGAAGGGAGAGAGCAGAACCAACGCTGCTGCAGGCGGGCACGTTGCAGGATTGGTACAGGACTCTGGTAAGTATTTAGGGAGGAGGGTGGGGCATACAACTAGTGGAAGGCTTATAATCATTAAGGTAAAAAAAAACTTTTAGTTTTAGAACCACTTTAATAAAGATCCTCCTGTATAAATTTTAGAAAAATAATTATTTTATTTATTAAATAAAATGTATATTTTATTTTTTCTCCTTGCTCATTTTATAAACTACTACAGAATATGGATTTACATTTTCCCTGTATATGTGGCTACCTTTTTTCCATAGTGTGTCATTGCTGAGCAAGTGTAAACAAGGAAAGAAGATAATTGTTTTCCTTCACCATTATTAGAGGAAGCAAAGTGATTAGGCTAAAATGTTGGTTGTATTCAGTGATTTCAACCACTGCTCATAAGATATAGCATGATTTTTAATTAGAAAGTGTCTATATTTTAAATGCATATTTTATAGCTGAGATATGTATATTCCCGCACCTGTGTTTCTACGGAAGTAAAACATCTCTGGGTATGACTGGTATCCCTGGTGGAATTAATTAATTCCAATAAAATCAATCAGGTAATTTCCTGGTTCAATATATTTTTCACCTTTCAGGGCCAGCCTACACCAGAATGAACGTGTTGTTGTGCATTTCTGCACGTTCCATTTCTGACAGCCCATTCATTTCAACGCTCATGCAAAAAGTACGACAGACGCAACTTTAAGGCTTCATTTCCACTGGCGTTTTTACAGCCACGTCTTTTACAGCTTAAAAACGCCTGTCCATGTTTATTTTAGAAGAAAAAAAAATATATATTTTTTTTGAGCTGTAGCTTTAAAAACGCAGCGGCAGCGTTTTTTTTATGTCTGGCGTTTTTACAGCTCTATTGCTGGAGCTTCAGAATGCACTGGTCCCGCGTTTTTTTGCAGCTTAAAAACGTCTCAGCCATCTACAGCTCAAAAACTTCATGGTGGGCATGAGGCCATAGACTAACATGGACAGGCGTTTTTAAGCTGCAAAAAACGCTCAGAAAAGTGGCTGTAAAAACGCCAGTGGAAATGAGCCCTTAAAGTGTCTTCAACGAACCGCATACTACTGCAGTACCATGCAGTTTGGTGGCCGCAAACACATGCACTTTTGTTAGACGCATATGGGGTGCCATTACCAAATTAATAGCACCTTCACACGTCTAACATAGAGCAGCAAGTTCCTTTGGTGTGGTGAACATGCAAGGAAGCGCGCAATTCCCGCACCACATATTGTGTGAAGGAGCGCTAAGGCTGCATTCACATCTGAGCGACAAATCGCCTGTCGCCCGATGCTCATGCCGCTGGAGGGGCGAATCCCCATTCATGTCTATAGAGATGGTTCACATCTCTGAAACGCCGAACGCCTGTCGCCTGAAAAAAAGTCCCGGACCCTTTTTTTCAGGCGACATTGGCGTTCGGCCATAGACATCAATGGGGATGATTTGTAAAAAAAAAAAAAATGAATCGAATCGCGGCAAGTAATGCCGCGTACGCGGCGTTACTTGCCGCCTAGATGTGAATGCAGCCTAAGGCTGGATTATTTCTGTGTCATGTGCATTGCAGCACGCATGTTAACATATATACGTGTAGGTGTGACTAGGCCCAGACTAGTTTCCCTTTCTCACTAAACTGCAGTACATAAAGTAGATGTGAAATAGTCCTATAGGAAGCAATAAGAATGCATGCGGTTTGCTGCATGAAATCAGAAATGATTTTTTTTTTTTTCATGTTCTCACTGTGATTATTAACCACTTCAATACCGGGCTTTAAAACCCACCTCCATACCGGGCCTATTTTGGCACTTCTCTCCTACATGTACAAATCATCATTCTTTTGCTAGAAAATTACTCAGAACCCCCAAACATTATATATGTTTTTTTATCAGACACCCTAGGGAATAAAATGGCGGTCATTGTAACTTTTTATCTTACACGGTATTTGCGCAATAATTTTTCAAACGCCTTTATTTTGTAAAAAAAATGGTTTCATAAATTAAAAAATAACAAAACAGTAAAGTTAGCCCAATTTTTTGGTAAAATATGAAAGATAATGTTATGCTGAGTAAATAGATACCTAACATGTCATGCTTTAAAATTGCGCCAAACTTTGTTACCTAAAAATCTCCATAGGCGACGCTTTACATTTTTAATAGGTTACCAGTTTAGAGTTACAGAAGAGGTCTAGTGCTAGAATTTTTGCACATGCTCTAATGCACGCGGCGACACCTCACATGTGTGGTTTGAACGACGTTTACATACAAGGGCGGGACTTGTGTGCATACGCTTCTGAGTGCGAGCTACCAGAGAAAGGGGCGTTTTAATTTTTTTTACATTTATTTTTACTTATTTATTTATTTTTTACACTTTAAAAATAAATAAAAAATCCGATCACTTTTATTCCTATTACAAGGAATGTGAACATCCTTTGTAATAGGAATAGTGTGTGACAGGTCCTCTTTAAGGAGAGATGCAGGGTCAATAAGACCCCACATCTCTCCTTCTGGCTGGAAAGAATGAGATTGTAAAAAAAAATCACAGTTCTCATTCAAACTAGCAGCAATTGCGATTTGTTTACTTACGGGTACACGAGCATGACGTCATCACATCGCGCCTGGGCCTCTGACGGTCATAGAGATAACTGGTGACTATCTGGTCACCTCTATGCTGCACATCCGGCAGACGGTGATCATCTCTCCGGGCCCCTGATGGGACGGGAGAGCCCAGAGAATGGATGGCCCCTCCCGCTGCCTGTAAGAATGATCAAGTGGCGGAACCACCGCTATAATCATTCTTACGGTGCGCAGGATCGCCGCCCGGAAAAAATGATATCTGAATGATTCCTCTAGGTGCAGGCATCACTCAGATATCCCCGTACAAGCTCCAGGACGTCATATGACGTCCACCCGGGATAACAGATCCCCTTTTTGGACGTCATATGACGGCATGCGGGTCCTAAGTGGTTAAAGAAGTGCAACCAAAGCTCGTTTGGCTGTACATCTCCTGTCTGTCACAGTTTGTTCTGCACTCCTGTGACCAATTTTCAGCATAGTGGGCTGATATCACAGAGCTAGTCCAGGCTGGGGAAAGATCTCGACCATATGGTTGGGATCCACTCAGGTGCAAACTGCTGGGAGACTAAGCCAGCTGCTGCTGCCCCCTCCACATCCCAGGCCAGAGAGCCATTGATTGACAGTCACCAGCTCTATGCTTAACCACTTCAATACCCAGCCATATACAATTGACGGCCTGGGATGGGATTTACCATCCTAAGTGGCCGTCAATTGACGGCCTGGGTATTGCAGGCGAATATCTGGATGATGCCTGCAGCCAGAGGCATCATCCAGATATCCTCTTCTTCAGCCGGCGATTCTGCAAAATGTAAGAACGATCATAGCGGCGGTTCCGCCGCTTGATCGTTCTTACAGGCCACGGGAGGGGACATCCCCCCCCTCCCGCCGCCATCCGGTGCTTCTCCGGGCTTACCTGTACCTTCGGGGGCCCGGAGAACGAATCGTCGGCGGCGGCAGGAAGCATAGAGATGACTGGTGACCAGATGGTCACCAGTCATCTCTATGACCGTCGGAGGACCCGGGCACGATCTGATGACGTCACGCCCAGGTCCCCGTATGCAAACAAAGCCGCAATTGCGGCTGTAAGTCACCATTCATGAGATCGGTGAATTTTTTTCACCGATCTCATGGTTTCCAGCCTGGAGGTGAGATGTGAGGTCTTATTGACCCCACATCTCTCCATAAAGAGGACCTGTCACACACATTTCCTATTACAAGGGATGTTTACATTCCTTGTAATAGGAATAAAAGTGGAAAAAAAAAAAATGAAAAAAAGTGGAAAAATAAATAAAATATAAGTAAAAAAAAATAATAAAAGATAAAAAAAAATTAAAACGCCCCTGTCCCCGATAGCTCGCGTGCAGAAGCGAACGCACACGCAAGTCCCGCTGACATATGTAAACGCCGTTTAAACCACACATGTGAGGTATCGCCGCGTGCGTTAGAGTGCCAGCAACTAATCTAGCACTAGATCTCCTCTGTAAATCTAAACTGTAACCTGTAAAAAATAAATAAAGCGTTGCCTATGGAGATTTTTAAGTACCGAAGTTTGGCGCCATTCCATGAGTGTGCGCATAATTAAAGCGTGACATGTTGGGTCTCTATTTACTCGGTGTAACATAATCTTTCACATAATACAAAAAAATTGGGCTAACTTTAGTGTTTTGTTATTTTTTTAATTCATAAAACAATTTTTTTTACAAAAAAAAGGCGTTTGAAAAATAATTGCGTAAATACCGTGCAAGATAAAACTTTGGAATGACCGCCATTTTATTCCCTAGGGTGTCTGCTAAAAAAAACATATATAATGTTTGGGGGTACTGTGTAATTTTCTAGCAAAAGAATGATGATTATTACATGTAGGAGAGAAGTGTCAGAATAGGCCCGGTATGGAGGTGGTATAAAAGCCTAGTATTGAAGCGGTTAAAAAATGTGTACCCCATAGACAATTACATGCAGCGCGAAACTCCACAATAGGCTTCATTACATGATTCGGTCACTATCCGGTGTCTCTATGCTACGCCCTCACTGATACATTCACACCCAAACCCAAATGCTGGAGACTAAATGAAAGCCTCCTACAAGACAAAGAGGTGCTCACTAATGTCATTAGAGAACTAGAGTTCTATTTTAAAACCAATGGCCCGTCAGACAGCGACCCTGGTATTGTTTGGTAGGCACACAAAGTGTTCATTCAATGGATTTCCTCAATTCACTCACGCCCCACGGCCCGGGTTCGTGCCAATGGAGTACTTTTGGAACCTTTCAGATCACTAATGAGACACGACAGGGTTGTCCACTGTCACCCCTCCTCTTCGCCGTGTTATTTGAACCCTTTTTATGTAATATATATACGTTTGAATCAGGATGTTACTGGCATAAATGTCGGAAACACTCAACATAAGGTTTCAGCCTATGCTGATGACATGTTGTTCTCTATTACAAACCCCTTGATTTTACTCCAGAACCTCCTTAAGGAATCTGAGAGATATGGAGCACTCTCCAATCTCAAAATTACCTTTACCAAATCCCAGGCGATGGGAATGAATCTCCCTCAGCCAATTGTCTCACAACTCCAGATGAACATTAAACTAAAATGGGACAACTCTGCACTGTCGTACTAAGGCACACTTATACCCTCCAACATATCTAAGATATTCAAGTTTAACTTCCCTGCCTTACTGAAGAGAGTCTAAACTCTCCTGGACAAATGGAATTCAGGTCTTCATTCGTGATTTGGCCGGTGCAATTCTTCCCACATTTCTATATCTTCTACAAGCTCTGCCAATTTCTATCTTATCTAACTACTTCAAACAGATTCAGAAGGTATTTATTGAGTTTATATGGGCCCAAAAACACCCACAGTTAAAAAGGGATCAGCTCACGCTACGCAAGCAATATGAGGGACTAGCAGTACCAGACATACGTAAATATTATCAGGCAGTCCACTTGAGTAGACTTATTGACTGGAATAGACACAGAGACAGTAAATTATGGGTTCAGTTAGAACAGGATCAAAATGCCATATATCTCAGTAGAGCACCCTGGTGCTATGATTTACTGCCCAGAGACTTGAAAAACCATCCACTTTCTTGGTCAGACAACACAAACATCTCTCTCGTCCCTGACCTCATCATTATTCCCAATATTGGGGAACCCACTTTTTCCCCCGGGCTACTTGGACACACCCTTTAAAAATTTGAGGAACTCTGGCTATTCACAGGTCTCCAATTTCTTAATTAATAAGTCTTGGCCATCGATCTCTGACCTCACAAACCCCCTGGTCTCCTTTCACCTAGCGTTTTGGAAAGCTATCCAACGTACAATTTTTTTAAGATCTCTACCACCCCTGAACAGCTTCAGCCAACCTCTTACAACTCTAGAGGAGTATTGCTTGCAGACAGCGGTGATGCCGCATACACTCTCGAATACCTACAACCAATTGATTTGGGTTTTTACCAAACTAGAACATTTCTGGAAAAAGATTAGAAGCATTGCCCGATCCCAGACGACCCAGCTTTTTTCCTTCTCCATGCCTTCAACGCACCTGGGAAGGTATACAAAAAATCTATTATTCATCACTCCTTGATGCTGCCAAGGCATGCATTCCTCTTAAAAGGACATTTCCACAGGCCCTGACCATTGAGATGTGGCTCAAGAAAGTAGAAGAAATAAATACACTTGAAGAATTTATCCTCTCGGCCCATCACCAAAACTTGGTCGTTATGGAACGTATTTGTCTTCTCTGATGAAGGCAGCACCTTTTTGAATGCGACTCTGTAGACGAGACATGTGCAAATTATTTAGTTTCGAATTAGTTTTTTTAACAAATTTAGACAAATTAGATAATTCCCGAAATTATAGAATTTCCTAATTTTTTCATTTCCAAATTTTCAGATTTTCTGATTTCCGAAATATTTTTCGAATTTCCCAATTTCCAAATTCAGATTTTTCGAATTTACAGAATTTCCAAAAACAACAAAAAACCGAATATAACGAAAATGAAAACAAACAACTTTAGATACATTTGCTACTTCGGGAATACCAGCCATGCAATTTCACACTTGGCATAACCATTCAGGTGCCCTATGAATGGCAAATTTGTTTAAAAAAAGTATAAAGTGGGCAGTAGGTCTTGCACAATGACTTTAACATTCCAATTAGTTCTTACTCACTCTAATGGTAACACCCTTGACCTTGTACTCTCCCACCTCTGTACTCTTTGCAACTTCTCCAACACCCTATTTACCATTCTCTTCTCTATTCCCCTAGTGACCACATCCATGACCACCTTCACAACAAAATGTCATCCCCGTTCTGCCCTGACCAATTCTGTCTACAAGAGTTTGCTGCCATACTCCCTGGACGCACCTGGAATTAGGCTCCAAACACTACAACGTTGGAAAACAGATGCCACCAGAAGTTTCAGAAAAGCTACCCATGCTTTTGGCCTTTTAGAAGACATACCTGTGATTTTGTGTGATTTTGACATAAAACTAAATCTCCTCTCCCAAAATATTGTATATAGGAAAATGCCCTATATATCTGCTTACATTTTTTTTCTATAGTTTTGCATTTCCGAATTACAGAAAATAATTTGTAAACATTGTAAAAAAAAAATCATATTTACTAGCTTATAAGGGAAACATATATAAAACACACAGTATGTTTTTCCTTCTTGCCATAAATCGAATTAATATATGTAATATGTATTACGATGAAGCTCTTCAAAGCAGAAGAAACCATGAAAATGGAAAAAATTGCTGGAAATGTTTATTTTATAATAAACAAACGGCAATAAATAAAGTTGTTTTTCTCGTAAGTCTTGGTTTTAACGAATATTCAGTAAAAAAAAAAAGCCGTTGACTCACAGATGGTGATTTACTAAAACTGGAGAGTGCAAAATCTGGTGTAGCTGTGCCAATGGTAGCTTGTAACTTCAGCTCTCAATGAAGCTTTGAAAATAAAACCTGGAAGTTGATTGGTTTCTATGCAGAGCTGCACCAGATTTTGCATTCTCCAATTTTAGTAATTTTCCCCCAATGTCTCAGTCCTAGAGCCGACGGCGATGGGGAACAGATGCAGCTTTGGACTAATGCTGCATCCACCTATGTAAGTATGATTTTGAAAAAAGAAAAACAAGCTTCTCTTTCAATATACACGTCTTGGTGCAATTGGTTTGAACAATAGGCACAAAGGTAGCATTGTTGGGATGTTGAACATGTAGTAGGACATATACAATACATTGAACAGGCTTGCTCTTGTTCATAACAGAACAACTGCTATGCAATGGAGATAAGGAGAGGGTGAGGTGTTCTGTAGTCCAGCAGAGGAGAACTCAGTTAGGGCAGTACTAAGGATTTCAGTGCAACAGAGAAAGAGTTGTCAGCTCACCACAGGAAGTTAGTGGCTCACTGAATTTTTGACAGATCAACAGGTATTTTTCTGTACTTGGAGCTTTATTAGAGAGATAAATCATGGGGAAATATATATATATATATATATTTCAGAGATGTTTTATTGGCTAGACATACACTCAAACAACTGTATTTGCAGTAAAATGAACTTCATGGTGTTTATGAAGATAGCTGTGACATCCTCTCGAACCCCCACACATATCCTCTCCTCTTCATTATGATTTATGAATTTTCCTGTAGGCGCCGTCTTTTCTACTTAGTGATCTGCCAGTGACAGGGATCCAGATGAATGGGCAGCAATGCTCTGGGCACAGAGTTTTCTTGTCAAACATGCTGCAGTCAATATTTAGAGGCTTCTGGATGCCACGCTGCTGCCCAAACTTCTCTAAAACCGATGTTGTTTTTACGTAATGTCTCCAGCAACTTATGAAAACGAAAAAGTTCCCAGATTAGTTTTTTTTTTCTTTTTTTTATTGTTGTAGGACAGCATTCAAAGATTGCCTTATTATTATGAAAAGAAAATTGCAGTTCAATATATACATTACCACATGCACAATTCAATAAACTGTACATACTACATGCTGCCAAAATATGTATTTATTTCATTATTACAGGTATTTATATTGTACTGACAATTTATGCAGCACTACCTGTATATATTGTACATTCAATCATGTAACACCATTTAGGAATTTCCCTAACGGTGTTCTAATGTATAATTTTTTCCATCCAGGTTATTGACTTTCTTACATTTTTCTCCAGTACAATCCTCAGTCTTTATTCAGGTAACAACAATTAAGAAGTCGTTACAACCCAGCCTAATTACCTACAATCCACCAATAGCCAATCAATGGGGCTGATTTACTAAAACTTGAGAGTGCAAAATCGGGTGCAGCTCTGGATAGAAACCAATCAGTTTCCAGTTATTTTTTTTGCCAAAGCTTAATTGAACAAGCTGAAGTTAGATGCTGATTGGCTACCATGCACACCTGCACCAGATTCTGAGTTTTCGTAAATCTCCTCTAAGTTTTTTTTAGCCTACATTTACTTATAAACTCCCTTGATTTCTATATGTGTCTCATACAACCTGTTTGCTGTCAGAACTGTTTATAGGGGTACAGACCCCCATTGGCCCAGGAAAATAGGAGAGGAACAACTACTCCCAGCACACATATACTGTACATGCGGTTGTCTCATTACCGCAAGGTAAGAGGCCATTCGCACTAGTGTGTATCTGCACGAAGAAGGGATTTAGACCCCCCAGCACTTTGCCAGTTGCACATTGGAATGCTGATTTGCACAAGAAAATAATATATCGTCACTGGTTTACTGCTTGAACGCTAATTTGCACATTTTGGACTGGATTAGATCTCTTTTGGATCAGACTAGCGGATGTTATTTAGCTGTCATTCTGTCATTCACATTTATCATATTTGCATAAGTAAACCTTTGCTGTTTTGCACATTTATTTGCTGATTTTGCACATCTATTTGAGATTTTTGTGGACATTATTTAGCTGTCATTTGTAGCCTGTCCTTCACATTTATTATATTTGCATTTGCACTTTACATAGGAAGTCTTTGCTGGTGCCTTGCACATTTATTTGCTGATTTTGCACATTTATTTGCTGTTTTTTGCACAACCCACTTAGTGCATTTTTTATGCACGTTGCACTTTGATACTGTATTTATTCATATTTATACTTGCCTTACGAGATTTTTCACTTTGTAGTCGCTGGGTTAGCATTTCTTGCACCCCTGTACTTATCTATATTCTATATCCGTTTGTACCGCTTTCTTTATACACCTTTGGAACAGCGCAGCACCAACTTCCACTATATTTTATTGTTTATTGAATATTTTTGTCAAGCGTTAAATCACATAAGTATCAAAACGCTACCCGGCAACGGGACCAGGTGCCATTCGCCGTACATACAATAACAACAATAAAATCACAGACATCAAAGCCGTTAAAACAAAGAAACATTAAAACATTAAAAAGCACTAGCATAAATTAAATAAGAATAGAAAAAAAACAGTAAAAGAGTAAAAGAGCCCTGAGAAGAAAAAGAACCCCCGTCACCCCATCAGTTTCCACCCCCTTTTGCACAGCCATCTACCCAGCCTTAGTCCACAGAAGGGTTTTCAGTCCGTTCCGGAACTGGAGCAGGTTTGAGGTCTGCCTGAGAGCAAACGGCAGGAGGTTCCACTCTCTAGGTCCCAACCTCGAGAATGCTCTGCCCCCCCACTTTTTATCTAAACTTTGGGACCTCCAAGCGGAATTGAGTGGCCACTCTCAATGAACGGCCAGTGAGAACTCTAAGATTAAAACCTTGAATCTGATCCGCTGCTCTCAGATTGAGGGCTAACCTTACCGCTTGATTCTGGACTTTCTGTAGGTGTTTGATCTGGTAGAGAGGTAAACCAGCCAGCAGCCTGTTGAGTGTAGAGTAGTCCAGATGCGGAAGGATGAGAGCGCACACCACAGCAATCCTGGCCTGATCAGTCAGATAGGGCAGAAAGCAGTGAAGCAGCCGCATTTTAAAGTGGCAAGTTTTGACCACCTGCTCCACGCGTAATCCCAGGGTTAGGCCTTCATCAATGTGGACACCCAGCGTCCTCACCATAGATGCAGATTTAGGGAACTCCCACCTTCGTCAGGCCATGATAACACCCAAACCTCCTCCGTAATGTTGCTGGCCTCCGTTTTGGCCTGGTTGAGCTGAAGGTAATTGAGCCCCATCCACCTTTTGATGGCATCCAATCCCTTAATCAACCTAGCCTCAGCCGCAGGAGAGTCAGCCGAATTTCTGGAAAAGGGTTGGGTGTCGTCAGCATACGACTGAAAACGGAGTCCCATCAAGGTGAAGAGAGGGCAAAGGTAGATGTTAATAGGAGGGGGGAGAGGGGAGAACCTTGGGGGACACCACAAGTCACATTTTTAGGGTCGGAATAGTGATCCAACATCTTTACCCTAAACTCCCTATCCTCCAAAAACGAAGTGAACCAAGCCAAGGCTGGATTGCTTACCCTCGCCACCTCCTGTAGACTCGTAAGAAGGATTTGATGGTCAACCGTGTCGAATGCTGCGACAGATCTAAAAGGACCAAGATGGAGTGAAAACCCCCATCCGCATTCACCAGTAGGTTGTCCAGAACATCGACCAAGGCCGCCTCCGTCCCATGTTTGGGACGGAACCCAGATTGACCCGTCCAGTAGGTAAAACTCCTCCACATGGGCTTGAAGCTGACCGCAGACTACCTTCTCTGCGATTTTAGCCTGGAAAGCAAGACCTGCAATGGGCCTGGATTTATTGGGGTCCAGCAGGTCAGAGCCAACCTTTTTCAAAATAGGCGTAACAATAGCCTTTTTAAAAAAAGAGGGGACCGTGTCTTCAAAAAATGAAAGATTAATAAGTTTAGCGAGGTAGGGAGCCAGAACTAGTTTGGCCCCTTTAAAATTATTACCGGGACTGGGGTCACTCGGGGGAGCAGAATCTTAGAATATTTTACTTCTCTATGGGTAAGGTTTGACCCTATTCAATGCTGCAGCAGTCCACTTTCCTCTCCCCGCACACGGTAGTGACGGAATAACTATATATCAGGTGTCCCTCATTCCCATCTCAACATTTTGGGAGGTATGCCAGTGTATGAACTGCACTTTGTATGTCCTATGTATGTACTGTATTTTAAATTGTAAGGAAAGTGCCTTATTAAGAAAATAGGTTACCCCAACATTTCATATTCCTGATATGTGCCTGCTGTATCATGTGCTTGTATTAAAAAGTATCCTGTTCTCTTTGTATGACTTCCTTTGTTTAAAATAACTGGTGTTCTTGCCAGTTCCTCTGCTTTCCTATTTCAAGCTGGCCACGTTATGCATGAGAGCACATCTATCCCAGCGTGGTCAGAATTATGACTGTGCTGGGAGAACAGCCTGCATGTCCTCCAATGGCCAGGCTTGGGCTAATAAGCCCTCCCCCTGCACAGCAATTAACTGGGAAGATGAGTGTAATGCTGTTTTTGTTATATATTTCTATTTTAACCACTTTAGCCCCGGACCATATTGCTGTCCAAAGACCAGAGCACTTTTTGTGATTTGGCACTGCGTCGCTTTAACTGACAATTGCGCGGTCGTGCGACGTGGCTCCCAAACAAAGATGGCGTCCTTTTTTCCCACAAATAGAGCTTTCTTTTGGTGGTATTTGATCATCTCTGCGGTTTTTATTTTTTGCTCTATAAACAAAAATAGAGCGACTATTTTGAAAAAAATGCAATATTTTTTACATTTTGCTATAATAAATATCCCCAAAAAAGATATAAAAAAACATTTTTTTCATCAGTTTAGGCCGATACGTATTCTTCTACATATTTTTCATAAAAAAAATCGCAATTAGCGTTTATTGATTGGTTTGCGCAAAATTTATAGCGTTTACAAAAAAGGGGGTAGTTTTATGGCATTTTTATTAATATTTTTTTTTTACTAGTAATGGCGGCGATCAGCATTTTTTTTCGGTACTGCGATATTATGGCGGACACATCGGACACTTTTGACACATTTTTGGGACCATTGGCATTTTTATAGCGATCAATGCTATAAAAATGCATTGGATTACTATAAAAATGCCATTGGCAGTGAAGGGGTTAACACTAGGGGGCGGGGAAGGGGTTAAGTGTGTTCCTATTTGTGTTCTAACTGTATGGGGGGGGTGGACTCACTAGGGGAAATCACTGATCTTCCGTTCATACATTGTATGAATGGAAGATCAGCGTTTCCCCCACTGACAGGAACGAGCGCTGTGTGTTTACACTCACAGCTCTCGTTCCCCGCTCTGTAACGAACGAGCGCGCGTGCCCGGCGGCGATCGCGCCCGCCGGGCACACGCGCGGGACTCGGGGGCGAGCGGGGGGCACGCGCCCCCTAGCGGCCGCGAAAGTCCCGACGTAGAGCTACGGGCTCTCGCCCAGGAGAGCCGACCTGCCGCCGTAGAACAACGGCGGCTGGTCGGCTAGTGGTTAAACTGAATGGTTTTACAAGGTAGGGTTCACATACACTTTTACGGGTTTTTCAAATAGTTGTGTGACTTTTCTTGAAGGGATTTAATTTCAATTTCCCATAGAGAAAGCAAGGCCCGGAGCGAAAAAAATTAAATAAAATAACGTAGGGCAGACATGACAGTGTGAAGAGGAGAGACAAGTTAGGAGGTTAGGAAGGGGTTAATAGTTGGTTTGTTTTTGGTGGGTAGAGTGTGGCTGGGTGGGGTCTGTAGCCTAAGGAGGGGTGGTTTAGCACTGGTGTCCAGTGGAGCTCGGCGGATGCAGGAGGCCACTTTCACCCACCTTCCCTGTTCTTGTCATTTTTTATTGATAGCATTTGTTGGTCTTTGCTGGCGGGGGAAATTAAGGATAAGTTAATAGTACAGGACCCATTGGTGCTATGTGTCCCTCTGGTGTATTTCAGTTAATGATGGTTTAACTGGAATATGGAAATGGTTGCTCTGTGGATAGTGTGTCGAGCCGGTGTGGTTTTGTGCCTGGAGGCTATTAATAGTAAAAGTAAAAGGTCCCGCAGTGTATAATGGAACCTCGTTTTTGGGTGCCTTCAAAGACCAACAGGCTTAGCGACTGATATGTTTCTGTTTTAAAGAATGTTTCTCCTATATGTGAATTTAATTTTAATTGTTAATACAAGGCTGCTATGGCCATTTTCACTCCATTCGTTGTGTGGTCTCCTTTATTTGGATAAGTAGCGTAAAGTGGATTTGGTCTTGAGCCTTGCAGCCATTGGTTAAGGTTAGGGACATCTGTTCTACGCTGGTCATGTGTTAGGATTGCTGCTCATATTGCTGTCAATCAATGAAAAAGAAGGATGTGACTGGCATGACCCTGCTGCAGTAGGTGGTCTTCCATCTTGTCATGTTACAGCCAAAAGTGAGCAAAGCTTTGGATAATATTTTTGACTTCTTGTCAAGAACGTGTTTTTTTGTGATTCAGCCAGGGAAAGGTTATTTCAAATATTCAAGAGCAGTGTAGAAAGTTTATTAATAATCTACAGAAACATTGTACAGTGTGAAAGAAATGGTCAAATGATTAATGCGTATGCCCTTACAGCACGGGGGCATGGGATCCCGTGGATTCTCCGTAGGCATATTTGCTGATGTGTTTGTATCCCAAATTATCATAGGCCAGATATAAATTCCCCCTCTATCCAAAGTGAAGATGCTGATCCAGAGTAGGATGCTGCGATAGGCAAAGTGACGTCACACACAGCGGGAAAGTTTGCCATTCACGTGCGCTGCAGTTTATAAAACAAAGCTTTTGCTGGGAGAAGACAACACAACAGCATTGGATGGGGGTCGTAGCTGCAAAACTGCCTATGAGAGATATAGGCATGCTGCTCTGTAACACCTAATAGCAATCTCAGGGACACAAACTGACCACACCAGCATGGACCTGCTTCTGTGCTTGGCATAGCCAAGGAGCAAGGAGTATTGACAGGATCGTCGGGTATTTAGCAAGAGCATATGAAATAAAAACATTACAGGCTACATGTACTAAGAATCATTTGAATAACCCAATAGACACAGTATATGGAATCTTAACCACTTGCCTACTGGGGCAATTGTTTTAGTTTTTACACACATACAAAATCAGCATTTTAAATAGAAAATCCAAAAACAGAGAACAGGGGCCCTAGAGAATAAAAAAAATTGATGTTGCAATCAGAGGCGGCTCTAGGCTTTGTGAGGCCTTAGGTAAAACTTGACATGAGGCCCAATTTACGTCCATAATGGAAAAAATAATGGGGGCCCTTTTTTATGCCCTTACATTGTGGACTCTGGTGTACCTGGTCACCAGAGCCCCACCCACCTTACATCAGTGTTTGCAGAGTACCTCCTTACCTCAGAGTCCAAAGAGTTCCCCTTGCACTGTAACTCTGCTAACTCTGATGCAAGGGGGAACTCTGCAAACTCTCATGTAAGGGAGGCTCTGGTGACCAGAGAACCTTATACACCAGAGTTCCCAGTTACACCAGAGTCCACACCATTCCCCCTTAAATCAGAGGCCTGCCAACCAGCAGCCTGCCAACCACCCCCCCCCTCCACTCAAGGCAATCCCCACTCAAGCTAAATCCCCGCTGAGCCTGAGACAAACTCAACTGATTACTAATTGGCTGGCTCCAGAACTGCACATGCATAAGGTAAGGTGTGCAAAAAAGCTGTTTGGCCGCCGCAAGGCCTGCTTCAGTAAGACAGGGCTTTTAATGCTGCTTAAGCACAGCAGCGTTAAGGCCCCTTGCCCCTCAAAACTGGGGTAATGCATTAGGAAAATTAGGCGGCCGCAATGCCCAATGTGAGCGTGAGGCCTTATACCTTGTACACATGATCAGAATTTCAGATGAAAAAAGTCAGACGGACTTCTTCCATCGGAAATTCCGACCGTGTGTATGCCCCATTGGAGAAAATTCATCGGAAATTCCGATGAATTCCATCGGAGTTTAAATAAAGAACATGTTCTATTTTACTCCGATGTAATTCCGTCGGAATTCCGATGTGCTTTTGGTCGGACAAAAGCCCGATCGTGTGTACAAGGCATAAGGTGCCTGCCTAATTTGCCTAATAAAAGAGCTGCCTCTGGTTGCACTATTTCACTCCCACTTTGAATTTCCGACAGCAGGCAGCCATCCCTGCCATCAAAATGCAGTGATCAGAGTTGCTGGCTATAGGCTGGTTGTACACAAGTTAATCTATATCATAAAGTGATATTACAGTTTTTAGGCAGCTCATAGATTATACACATTTTTTTCGTTCAACCAGTGGTGTGGATGGGGAAATCCCTCCCGCTGAGCTATTGTATTCTGAAAGGGGTAGATAGATCTGAGCTGTAGATCGACTTCTGTACAACTTCCCTGCCTATACATTACCGTTGTAACTTATGGCGGCGTAGCGTAAATGGGCCGGCGTTCGTGGGTGTAATTCAAATGAACAAGAGGTGGGCATGTTTTATTAAAATTATCAATGACCCGACGCAAACAACGTATTTTTGAACTGCGCATGCGCCGGCCGTGGATGTATCCCAGTGCGCATGCGTGAAATCAAGTCGCAAATAGTCAATGAAAACGACGTGTACGTAACTTACGCAAATTCCCTATTCGCGAACGGGTTACGCAAACGACGTGAACGACGTAAAATTCTACGCTGGCCCGACGTCCATACTTAACATTGCGTACACCTCTATACAGCAGGGGTAACTTTATGCCGGACATACGCTTACGCAAACAACGTAAAGGGAATGCGCCGGCCGCTTGTACGTTCGTGAATTGCAGTAACTCGCTAATTTGCATATTCAAACCAGAAAAACGACGGAAGCGCCCCTAGCGTCCAGCGTAAGTATGCAACTAAGATACGATGGTGTAATAACATTACGCCAGTCGTATCTTAGCATAATTCCGGCGTATCTTTGTTTTGTATCAACAAAACAAGATGCAGGAATTTGAAATTACGGCGGCGTATCTGGAGATACGCCGCCGTAATTCTTTGTGGATCTGGCCTGAAGTGTTTTAATAGCCTGATCATCAGTTAAAAATAAAAGAGAAAAAAAATATATAATCAGAAAAGTTTGGCCAATCTCAGGACTAGCAGGCAGCAATACAATATATTACATTTTTGCTTTTGGGTGTTGATATGCTTTAATTTTTGGGGTAACGTACACTTTAAATCCATGAGAGGGAGACAAGCTTAGGCAGCAGTAAAGTTAGTAAAGAGAAAACTGTAAAGTGAATGGCAGAAATCTTTTTTAATAGCTTGCACAAACAGAAAAAAAAACAACTTAGGTAATGAATACCATTTATTTAGGTATTTATTACATGGACATGCCCAACAATATTAAATATGGCAAAAAGTGTTGTTAGTGCACTGCAGTGTGATTTCTCAGCCTGCAGGACTATGCCGGTAAGGTCAGTACACAGAATATGTTTGTGGCTTTGCAGAGCAGATGTCTCTCCCGTGGTTAGATGCTGCCGATGGAAGGGATGGCTGGTGCAGGTGTCAGCCCTTGCCAGTGAGCGATTGCACTATCAGCCTCCCACCGTGATCTATCATGTGGGCTCAGCCGGTGAAGAATCACAGCCTCAGCAAGGTGCAGATCCTGGCTACGTATCATTAAACAAGGTTACCGCTGTTAGATTTGTTTCACTGATCAGCCTGGTCAATAAGCGCTAAACAAAACCTTTGTAGATCAGGCTTAACGAATGCTAAAATTATTTAGGAGCTCAGAGCATTTATAGAACTTCACAGTAAGAAGACAGCAACACAGGTAGGCTCCTATAATTAGAGCCCTTAGGGCCCTTAAAAGTTATTTTTTAACGTGCAATGTATACGCCAAAGTGCATTGTGATGTTGTTCATTCGTTGGGGTTAATGCAAAATAATGCATGTACGTTAACACAACGCATACTGTGAAAGGCCCTTAGACGACTTTATATTCTTGTCCTTGGCTAACCCCAATTGTTGACTGGTCCTGTTTTTTTTTACCACTTCAGACTCCACCAAAAACAAGAGACTTGCTCACAGTTTATTTGCTTATATCGTCTCTGCTACGGGTTCGCATCATTTGTGGTTTTATTTTATTTTTATTTTTTTTCCCTCCCCTTTTTACTTTTCCTTTTCTTCCCTTTTTTTTTTTTTTTTTATAAAATAAATGACCATATACAAACATTTAGGAAAAAATCCTGTTTTAACCCTCATCCTGCCCCCACCCCCCGACCCTGCTACCTCCTGATTTTGATTCTTACATCCATACGTTATTATTCCTTCCTACTCTGACCCCTGTTCAGGTCTAGGCCCTTAGGTTTTCTGCATAGCTCCAAGTTTTCTTAAATGCCTTCCAGTATTCCCATTTATCTTTATATCCTGTTTTTCTCTCCTCCATACTATTCTTCAAACCTTCCATAATATACGTCTCTTCTACTGAGTCGATCCACTCCCATATAGATGGGCACTCCACCTCCTGGCATTTTTTTGGGATCAGCTTTTTGGCTACATTTAACAAATGTGGTATCAGGGATTCTTTATAGGATTTCGCAACTTTCCTCGCCTCCATGAAAAAGTATTATCCATGGATCGTTTTTTTTATCTCCCTCTTGGTAATACCTTTTATCAAACCTAAAATTTTCTCCCAAAATGTTTTAACTTTTGGGCAGTTCCACTATAGGTGGGCCATTGTGCCCGAAGTCCTGCAGCCCCGCCAACATTCAGCCGACTGTTCCTCTTTAAATTTGCTCAAGATATCTGGTGTTGCATACCAGCCTGCTATACACTTATAATTAATTTCTGCGGTCCTATTGTCCATGGCCGAGGAGTGGGTCAGTTTCAAGATTTTTCCTACTGTGATATTAACCTTCTGTGTTCCTAACTCCCGTTCCCATTTTTTGATGAATGGGGGCATCTCCAGTTCGTCCACTGCCAGTAATATTTTATAGAGCCTTGATATAATGCCTTTAGATTTATCCGTAGTACATAACCTTTCTAATGATGTAAGCTGTTCCCCTGACCTTAATGGTTGGGGTAAGTTTTGGACAAAGTGGCACAACTGTCAATATCTCCACTCATTGATTAACATTAATTCCTCATTGTGTTTTAATTCCTGCAATGGTGTGAATTTCCCTTTTTTTTTATTATATCCCTTAGCTGTGCTTTTTCTTTTTTTATCCAGTTCCCACCCACTGTTTTTTTTTCCTGGTGCAAAGTATTCATTTTCCTTTAACTCTATGAGAGGTGAATTATACTCCTTATCTATTTGTTTGTGTAACATGTCCCATATTTTAAGTGCGTTACGTGTTAACTCGTGAGTATTCTCATCCAGTGCTCTAAATTGAGGGGGATTCCAAATTATGCTTCCCAAATTTGCATTTTCTATCTTTACCCATCTTTTATCCTGATTATCTCTGGCCCACTCCACGACCATAGACAGCACCACCGCATTGTAATATTTTACATTGTCCGGGACCGCAAGTCCACCATATTTTTTTTCCTGTTTTAATATCAGGAAGGAGATTCTATGTTTTTTATTCTTCCAGATGTAATTCATTAACAAAGTTTTAAGTACTCTTAGATAAGGTTGTGGCAATACTACTGGTATCATCTGAAATGTATACAGAATTTTTGGAAGGAGGACCATCTTCAAGATATTAATTCGTCCTAGTCATGAAATTGGTCTGTTTATTACCCTTTTGATTTCCATTTTATTTTTAATCTAGTAGGGGAATAAAATCTATTTTATATACTTTCTAAATTGAACTGTCGAGTTTAATTCCTAAGTATTTAAGTTCCTTCCGCCAAGGGAACCTAAACTCCTCCCTTAAGAGCTGTTCTTTTGATTTGCTGATATTTACATTTAGGATCTCGGTCTAATTATGTTGATTTAAATTTTTTTAGAATTCCCCATACTGTTTAAGGATTTTTAATCAATTCAGAATTGTAGTCCTGGGGTTGACGATGTAAAACAATACATCATCTGCGAAGGCAGATAGTTTATGTTTATCTTCATCTACTTTGATACCTTTCACATCGGGGCTATTACGGACATTGGCCAAAAGGGGCTCTAGAGACAACACAAACAAAAGTGGCGAGAGGGGACACCCCTGTCTTGTACCATTTTTCATCGCAAATGCTGGGGATAACCTACCATTTATTCTTATCCTTGCCGATGGGTGGTGGTACAATGTTTTAATCCAATAGATCATCCTAAGTCCAATACCCATGGTTTCCAGGGTTTGTATCATGAGTTTGGCAGGTTTACTGTTGTTTGTTTGTATGTCTTATACTCAATAAAAAGATAAAAAAAAGTAGACCTGAGCCAAAAAATAGGGGTTGATTTACTAAAGGCAAATAGGCTGTGCACTTTTAAAAGTGCAGTTGCACTCTGCAAGAGCAGTTGCTCAAGATCTTAGTAAATGAACAGAAACTCTGCTGACTTTCGTCATCCAATCGTGTGCAAGCAAAACGATTATTTTTTTCCTTGCACGTGATTGGGTACTCTTTGTAAAGTAAAGCCTTATCTCATTTACTAAGCTCTGGAGCAACTACACTTGCAGAGGGCAGCTGCAACAGTCTTTTTGCCCTTAGTAAATCAACCCCTGTATATTAATTGTGGAGTGTACTTCCAAGCAGGATTCAGCTCATGTAACAAGTAAGAGAAAGCATTAAAACTCCAATGCACAAGATAAATTGCCTCTTTAATCACTTCAGCCTCGCAGCATTTGGCTGCCCAATGACCGGGACATTTTTTGCGATTCGGCACTGTGTCGCTTTGACTGAAAATTGCGCGTTTGTGCGACGTTGAACCCAAACAAAATTGACGCCCTTTTTTTCCAACAAATAGAGCTTTCTTTTGGTGGTATTTGATCACCACTGCGGTTTTTATTTTTTGCACTATAAACAAAAAAGAGCGACAATTTTGAAAAAAAAAAAATATTTTTTACTTTTTGCTATAATAAATATCCTCCAAAAAATATATATAAAAAACGATTTTTGTCCTTAGTTTAGGCCGATATGTATTCTTCTACATATTATTGGTAAAAAAAAATCACAATTAGCATATATTGTTTGGTTTGCGCAAAACTTATAGCATCTACAAAATAGGAGATAGATTTATGTGGACACATCAGACACTTTTAATGCTATTTTGGGATCATTGTCATTTATACAGCGATCAGTGCTATGAAAATGCACTGTTTACTGTGTAAATGACACTGGCAGGGAAGGAGTTAACCACTAGGGGGCGAGCCGATCATGGGACACTGGTGGACTTTGAGTCTGCGGGTTCCGTGGGCACACTCACCAAGCACGCGGAAGGGGCGTGTACGCGATTTTATATGCTGTTTCCATAGAAGTTTATCCTTAAGGTTCTGAAGAAGACGAGCCTCGTCAAAATGTCAAAATAAAGCCTTCATGTGCATTCACCTTTCAAGACCCATGAGTACTGCTGTCTCCTTTGGATTACATTATATATACTGTATATGAGTATCACAAAATGAATAATATTAGGCACATCCGATTTACGTTTTATATGGACATAATTTATTGATGGACTTTTTCTCGATTATTGGATACTTTGGATTTTTTTATTTTCTATAGTTATTTACACTGTAATGCTGCACTTCTTTGATATTTTACCCTCCTAGATAGTTTACTAGCTAGGTTAGGTAAATTTAGTGCTTGTGGTTCTCCTGTAATCAGTTGAGCAGTGTCTGATTGCGTTGGGAATGTTCTGGGTTTCACTGGCTGCAGGTTTGATTGATTTCCCTGCCTTCTGGGGGATTCTAGAATGTAATGGGCTGGATGAAGCTAATCAGCTGCTGAATATTTACTGTATGTTGTCTCAGCCAATGGGGAGGGTGCCCAGATGGTGGCTGGGAGACAGAAGACTGGAGCTGCCCTGTTCTTGTCCAGGAGAGGGAGTTCCAGACAGCCTAGCTAAATTTCTGCATGCGTTCATCGAGATCCTGGCTGTGACAGAGCTGTGGTAGGGGGTGGGGCTATTTCCTGAGAGTCTTTGAACCTGCTAAAGGGACTTCATTAAGGATCTTTTGTCTCTCTCACTGAGGATCTACCTGTGGAGATCCAATGACATTGTAAGTACAGATCTGAGTGCTGGATCCTAGTGACGGTTGCTGCTGTTAACCTCTGGTGCACTAATTCTAAAGCTTGCCTGAAACATTGCTTATGGTTTCCCAGTGCTGTCCATTCTTTGATCTATTGCTGAAGTGACTGTTCTAGGAAGTAGCTACAGAGAGTAGAGCGTCCTCTTATTATTGTTCAGTGTTCTGGAGTATACCACAGCTCCCTAAGTCCTATCAAAGTGTAGCACTGCTCTCTCAAGGACTGCTAAGAATGACCTGCTCATTTGCACGGCCATGACCAAGTGAACCTTCCAACCCACCTGACACTCTGGGTTTAGACATCCTGTTAATACTATAAAGCAAGAATCAAGCAACTCAATAGTATAAGGTTCTGAAATGTTTTACTAATAGGAAAAGTTATTGTACAAAGGAAGGAGAAAATTCGCTGAGCTGTGATAACAGCTTCAACTCAACAAACAGACTCCTCCCATACACAACAATGGTTGAACAATGATTGATCAATGAATAATGTTTTTATACACATAGGTACACTATATTCAGATCCTAGGTCACCTTCTAGTGGATGTTTCAGTTAACTACATTTGTGGTCACACAGAGATAAATGCCATCTAAACAGCCTATGCTATATTCTTGGCAGAGCCAATCTATATATGTATACAGGCTTCCTATAAGTGATGACAGTAGAGTTCCGCGTGGCAGATCTGTTATTATTCCCTAGCTAGTTGGAGCTCCCTAATTGTAATTTGTTTGGTGGCAGATTAAACAATAGATTCCAAGTAGTGCAGACCTATGGCTTCTGAATGCAGTGTTCCAGCAATGCAGTAAAGTGTTCTTGGGTAAAGATGTGTGCGCATTGTGTTCGGTAATGGTGATAGTGATAGTGGATAGATAAATCTTAAGCAGGTTGCTCTCTCACTCCAAATCGTTTTGCCATCTTCTGGACAGGAACATGGATGGTTACACTCCAGCAGTGGCTCCTCTGTCTTCCGTAGCGACTATCCCCATGCGTCCACACCGATGGGTAGGAGCTGTAGATCATGCTAGTAACAGGATGTCCATCAGTGGGCAACAGGACCCAGCCTCTCAGGCCTCGTGGAGAAAGTAATGTTCCGTGTGGTAGGCCGCGACCTCTCTTTCTGTCACACAGAGTTCCGTCTTATGTCAGGCCCAGGAGGAAGAGAGCGTGCCCGGGCTTCCTACTCTCCTTTTATCAACCCCCTCCACAACCTTTAGGCCCCTGCAAGGGTCCCTGGGATTTGTAGTCTTAGGGTCTACGGAAATGTATAGCAGCAGATTCCAGAAAGACTATACGTCCCATAACTCACTCCGCTGACGCACGGGTATGAGGTCACTGACTGTCAAATAATCACGGGGCAAACTATATTCAAAACACTGGAGGGTACGAAACTTTCTGGTTACAGTCAACATTGCTACAGAAGTAAATCAACAATAAAAATGTAAAAAGGCAACCACTAGACTGTTTACTGCGCTAGAGGAGTAACTGTTGCCGTGTGCCTGGCTGCTTGTGCACCAATCTGGGCAAAGAACCTGGGACAAATCAGAGGCCCTTTCAGGGCTACAACTGCATAGCATACTGTATATGTAAGTGAGCCTTAAAAATAGGATTTAGGGTCCATTCACACCTATACATTTTAAAGCATGTCTACATACGTATAGAGGTTAGTCATTGTGGTAAATGGTGCTAGTTTATGTCTGTGTGATATGTTCATGTTCATTGCTTGTGTTTTGATGCATCAACGCAGGGCTTATAAATTACAATGGCAGCATGTAACAAATGCATGATTATTGATAACACTTTTAAAAACACATAACAATGCTCACAGGAAGGTGTTAACCCAGCCTTATCATCTGGGCAAGCATGTGTACCTGGCACATTTTACAACCAGATACAAAATTTGTGGCAATCTGAAGATGACCCTATGTAGAAGGTTTCAGGGACACTGACATACTCAAATCAATTTGCATCCCTTAAAAAGTTGGGGTCTCTATTACAAATAGTGTTGACAGTGATAGAGCCAAGACCTGGCTGCACATAAAGAAAAATGTTACAGGTTAGTGTAACAGCTTTTGCATTGGAAGACAAATGATCAGATTATGAGGATCACAATACATCTGCAAAACATGCTTACTCTGGAAGTTCTTGCGAGTTTCTCATGGGGCCATACATGACATTCTTTGAATGATGCCATCTAGAGGGTCAAATATGTAAAACTAGTATCATGCACGTGGGCAGTAATTGTAGCATCTGCTGCTGTCTTAACTCAAAAATTGCAGAGCCATAAAGTTCCTCCTGGGAAAAACACAATAAATCAGCAGAACAAGTTTGTAGGGAAATTATTTCTTGGAAGTTTCCTGGGGCTGCAGATCACTCTAAGCCTTATTCATGGCTACAACACTATAATCGTCTTACAGGAATGGCGTCCTTGAATGGAGCATTGCTCCTGGCTACTTCATCACTGAAGTTAAAAACATTTCTACTTTGAGTCTGGGTTCACACTGTCGCCACATGCGGCTCACAGCAGTGGTCTGGTGCGTGCTGGTTCACTGGTTCAGGTCTGATTTCAGCACAAATTTTGGGCTGAAATAAAACCTGAAACGCACCAGCAGACCACACCGGACCCGCTGCGGAGATATGTGAACCGGCTCCATAGAGAGCCAGTCTCATTCTCCTGCTATGCCAATTGAATGCGGGAAACGCACATTCAATTCACATAGATGTGAACCCGGCCTTAACCACTTGCCGACCAGCCGCCGCAGTTTTACGGCGGCAGGTCGGCTCTGCTGGGCGAGAACACATAGATATACGTCATCTCGCCGAGCAGCCAATAGGAGCGCACGCGCGCCCCCCGCTCGCCCCTGATGCCGACACGCATGCCCGGTGGGCGAAATCACCGACAGGCACCCGTGATCGCTCGTTACAGAGCGAGAACCGGGAGCTGTGTGTGTAAACACACAGCTCGCTGCTGTCTCCAGTTATGACCTTTGGTTTGCCTTGACCCTGAATATTCCTGCCTGTCTGCCTGATTTCCTGTTGCCAAACCCAACATGAACTCTGACCATTCTCTGCCTGCTGTTTACAATAGACTGATCCTCCATGTATGACCTGGCCTGTCTGATTCTGCTCCAGTCTTCTGCTTCCAGCCTGTGTAGCTCCAGTACTGCCGTCCTGCATCTAGAACTTACCTGCATCTACTGTCCTGCATCCACAGCATACTTGCATCTGCTGCTCCTGCTACCTTCTGCTGCTCAGCAATCCAGTCTGGTCCTGCTACTCATCAGCTGCCACTACAGCTACCAACGGAGGACTTTGCAGGTGCTCTTACCTCACCGTGCTCTCGTGACCACTGTTGCAACTCCAGTTGTCCTTGAGACGGGGCTGTAAGAGAGGTCTCCCTCTACTCGTCAGGCTGGAGTAACTTAAACATTAGTGTGCTACCACTCTATAATAATGCATAGATAATAGGGCACAAGCAACCCGAATGGTAGTATTATGGCAATGCAGTTAAACAATGCAGAATCAATAAACAGGCTTCTAAACAGGTTTAAAGATGCTGTATTAGATAATGTGAATATCGATCCATAAGATGGCAATCAACTGAACTGTAGTAAAGCTAAAAAAAAATTAACTGATGCAAACAGGGTTAAAGTATTGGCATTCTATGCATACAGCCACAATAGTGGGTGGGTGTATGCATTCCTGAGGTAGCTAGAAAGTGCCTGGCCCCTAATTGTCAATATTAGCCAGCTATATTTGGGGCTCTTCTGTAAGGTGGTGCACGTGTAATTGTTTCTTTAAGGGTGTGCAATGGATGGCTGATGGGCTGATAAACAAAGAGCAGTCTCTATTGCATAAACTGTGCCAATGTTGAGATAAACACAGATGGTTTAGCTCACCCCTCCTGGTACACAGAACTCTGTTCCAGATCACTTTGTGGTCTGCTGTCCTCAGGTACCCAGGACACAGTGACTCAGTCCTCCTGAACAGGTCATTACAAGGCTTGACATCAATTCTTGGTCATCACTGGTTCTCCCTTGAGGTAGACACTCATGGTAATGGGTCCCTCCAGCTCCAGTCCCAGCTTAGCAAAGATCTCTCCATGGCACAGTCCTCAGGATCCTATGGGGGGAAGTAAAGAAGGAGAGTGGGCACCTGAGAGCACAGCCCAGGGCTACACACTGGGAACGGGATGGAGGAAGAAACAAAAGAAGCAGGCAGGAACTCACACAGCACGCTCTTTACACACAGACATGGGCAGCACTCGGCTACAGGTTATTTTACATTACAAAGACAAACAGATACATAAGACTCAATAGCTTTGCCCAAACATTTTACCAACACCCCTATCATATGCATATGTAGCACTACCCCCAAAGGAGCTGCTGGTTTGTTTTGGGTGGCATGTTACCTCTGTATCTCTGCCGTCTAGGGTACTTAATGAGAGTTTGTAGTAAATGGAATGTCAGGTGTCATTTCTGTGCTTTTTTTACCCAGTGGGGTAAAAACAATCAAACAATTAAAGGGTGAAGGGATAGCAGAAATGGTGAAAAACAGATTCAGGTGTATGTAGATGGGAAACAGTCCTGCTTCCAACGACACTTTACTTCGCCACTCCAGCCGGAATGGGTTTAGCGCACCTGGACAGGCCTCTCTCACAAGCCTGGCAGCCAGAATGTCACTCGGAACTTGGGGCTAAGTCTTTGCCACAGACCCTCCCAATGGCTAAAAAAACATATTGGTGCAGAATCCTCTCAATTAGATTCATCACTCGGATCTCCTTCAGGTAGTTTTGGTTAGGTTACCGACTGCTGGGCAACCAACGTCCAGCCTCTCAGTACCCAGTTTTCCTAGACCCCATGGATAGTCAGGCCCCTATTGGAACACCAGCCTCTCTTGGCACTCCTCAGGCAGACCCTCCACCGGACAGCTTCCTCCAACAGGACGGACAGCTCAGGGCCTCAAAGGATTGGGGACCCAGTCATTCACTGAGCCCCAGCAGCAGATCAGATGCTTCGGGCCAACGTGGTCCCGGAACAAGGATCGCCGCACAGCATGCACACCCCGACCGGAAGGCCATTTGCCGGGATGTTTTTTTTTCTTGTGGTTCTCCTCTGGTTCTCCTCATCATAACAAACAATGTAATACATAATAAAAAGTTAAACATGGCACGTCATTTGTCTTGCTTTGGATTTTTGGAACCCTCAAAATATGTTGGTATGAAAATGTAATTTAGGGAAATATAGTATGTTTTCATTGAACGCCTATTTTTAGATTGTTTATTACAATGTGTATCTTTAAATAATGTTTTGTATGACTTTTGCGTTTCAACAGGTATGCCATTTCATTAATTTTATTATTTTAATAAAGCCCAGCTTATCAATAAGATAAAAGAAATCCACTCAGCACCTTGTAAAATAAAAAAGTAGGCCTCTTTCACACTGGGGCAGTATGTGCGGTGGCGGTATAGCGCAGAATTGCAGCGGTATTTGGCCGCTAGTGATGCCGTATTAACCCCCGCTAGCAGCCGAAGAAGGATTAATACCCCCCGCAATGCACCTCTGCAGAGGCGCATTGCCGGCGGTATTACCGCGATGTCCCATTACTTTCAATGGGAATAAGTGATAAAGGAGCGTTATACATGCTGCTCCTCTCACCGCTCCAAAGATGCTGCTTGCAGGAGATTTTTTTTTCTCCCGCCAGCGCATCGCCTCAGTGTATAAGCCCTCAGGCTTTCACATTAAGAATGCTGGGGCAGTATTCAAGCATTATTTATGCACTATTTTTAGTGCTAAAACGCCTGAAATACGCCACAGTGTGAAAGGGGCCTTAGCTGCAATACTTACTCTATCTGGTGCTGTCCTTGCAGAATCGCTGCTCTGGCTATACACAGTTTACCAACTGTTTAGGTGAGATATAAATAACACAGGAAATGCATTGCTTTTAGTGAGTTGGCCAATTCACAGACTTGCATTTTGAGAAGGGGTGATAAACCACAACTACTATGTAGCACTGGAGACAAGGAAGTAGTACCTGCATATGTAATGAAGGAAGCTGTGTCTGCCTATGTAATGATAAAATACAGCTGTCCTTATATATCATTCAAATTATTCGATATGATTATTAACATTAAGCTGTTCCCTTTTTCTTGTTTATTTAAAAAAAAAAAAAGTAAAAGACCAAAGGTTAAATTTAATACATTTTCCTTTCACCACAATTTTCTCTTCAGTAAAACAGACAAACATTAGTAATATACCATATAGACTGAATTTTTTTAATGAGAATCTCATAAGTTGAAAATCTTAACATCAGCAAACTCAGACAACTGCAATAAAACTTCCTTTTTAATAAGCATAATACGTTAGCTTAATGGCTTCCTTTTAGCTCATCTAAATGCAGAGCTCTACCAGGTGTGAATGAAGATTGTTATTAATTAAACATTTCTGCTGATACTCCAACACCAAGTATACCCTTATCATATTTTACTGCTTTTCCCCCCATTAAAAATGCAGCGTAGCTGCGGCTAGGAGAAGCAGACTCTGGCCTGGAAGAATAAAAGAAAAGATCAGGGATGGCAATGAAATAAATCTTTCTGGATGACAAATTTTACTTTTTAGGATTATTGCTAAATGCTGTATATCACACAGAGTCGGCTATAATATATACTTTTAATGCCTAACTCTGGCAATTTTTTTTTTATTTAAAACAGGCCCCAAAAAGCCTACACAATTTAAAAATGAGCTTAGTCTTCAATACTCACCTTCAATCTGGAGCTGTTCCTCTCCACAAGGTGTCCTCAGTCTCCTGAGTTGATTGTAACTGGGAAGACTGAGGACATACCATGAGTAAATGGGTGTCATGGCCCTGCCCTTAATGGATTTTTTTTTTATCTAATCAATGTGTAATTTGATTTAAACAATTGAATAGCCAAACCTTTCGGTAGATTTTAAATACATTTTGCTCAGATTCAATCACACTGAGTCTATTAGCCAGGGATGACTGTTTTGCATTAATCTGTAGTACTTTGTTGAATATGATCATATTTCGATCGATCAGTGATGAGGAAATTGCATATTTCCTTAGCCACTTCAGCCTCAGAAGAATTCACCCCCTTCCTGACCAGAGCACTTTTTGCATTTTGGCACTGCGCCGCTTTAACTGACAATTGCGCGGTTGTGCAACATTGTACCCAAACAAAATTGACGTCCTTTTTTCCCCCACAAATGGGGCTTTTTTTTTTTTTCAGGAGACGTATAAAAGTTGTCAATTGTTAAACAATAGCCCTGATTTAGCAATGGCTCAATGTGTGAAAGAACGGAAGATGTTGCCATTCCAAAGTTGCCGTATTTAGGAAGGATTGCATTTTGTTCTTTTTCCAGTGTATATGAATTCCAAATGTAGCAAGTTGACGATTCACATAGCATTTGGAAATCGTACTGCTCTCTTTGATGCAATGTATTGTACCCAACTGAGCTTACTTTTGTAGGCAATTAGACTTTCGTTCATGTTGATATCTCTTCTGGCACATAGCCCTTTTGGAATTTCTTTAGAATCATTTGAGATACTTCCCAAATTTTCTTTAGTTTTGGTGCAGGATGAGTGGTTTCATCAAATTCTTTAATTTGAAGTTAAAATATTTCATGATCAGGGAAAAACTGTACTTTGACATGATCATGCCAAAGAATGAATTGGCAAGTAATTTGTTAGTTGTCCAATACCACTCCTGCAGGGGTTTCCCCACCACTTTCTGAAGTATTATTAGGCCCAGAAATTTCCAAATGTTATTTTTGGTCACTGGTGCCCAGAGGCGTTTTTACAATTCGGCACTGCGTCGCTTTAATAGACAATTGCGCGGTCGTGCAACGTGGCTCCCAAACAAAATTTGCGTCCTTTTCTTTCCACAAATAGAGCTTTCTTTTGATGGTATTTGATTGCCTCTGCAATTTTGATTTTTTGTGCTTTAAACAAAAATAGAGCGACATTTTTGAAAAAAATAATATATTTTTTACTTTTTGTTATAAGAAAAATTGAATAAACTAAATTTTAGTCAAACATTTAGGCCAAAATGTATTCAGCCACATGTCTTTAGTAAAAAAAAATCGCAATAAAAAAAATTAGCTACCTAGCGGCAACAGCGACACTAATACAGCGATCAGAAAAATGATCGCTTAGTGACGCTGGTAATAGGGGCTGAAAGGGTTAACTAGGGCGGTGATCAAGGGGTTAAAACTTTATTAGGGGGGGTACAGAGCTACCCTGGACCTAACACTAACTGCCTGTCACACTAACTGTCACACTGACACTAAATGCAGTGATCAGTAAATATATGATCACTGCATTCAGTGACACTGTGACAGGGGGGTGGGGGGGGTTGATCGCAAGGGGTTAATTATGCCTATGTGTACTGGTGTCAGCGTAGTGTTGGTGCGACTTACTGTGAGTCTTCTCTCCTCTCGGCGGTTTGGAAATACCGCCGAGAGGAGAGCTGCATCACTTCCTCTGCCAGTGTTTACATTTTACAGGCAGAGTAAGTGACACAGCGGAGGCTCACGGGATTGGCTGGGAGCGATCATGAGGGGCGGACAGAAACGAACAGCCGCCCCCTCAAGACGGATTGCTCCCGCATGTAAGCCGCCCGCCGCACGCAGCGGAGGGGGTCCCGATCGGACCCCCGACCCGCTAGAAGGCAGGGACGTATATACGCCCATCTGCCTGTACGTGCCATTCTGTGGACGTATATAGTCGTGCGGCGGGCGTTAAGTGGTTTAGAGTTAAGAACGTTTAAGAGTTTAAAAGTTTTCTAATCATTAGTGGGGTTAAATAAGGACTTGTTTTTCACAGCAGTGACTAGAAAATTTAAAAGAGTTCATGTGATTTTCATTTGGGAAATTCCATTTGATCCAAAATGTTGAAGTCCTTCGAAGGACATTTGTCAAGTCATCAATTATACTTAAAATATTTGTATGAAAAAAATCAATGCTATGGTCCTTACTCTGTATTGTGAACAACTTGAATAAAAACTATTGGAAATCAAAATATTCGCATGAGCATTTGTTCTAAAATCTATTAGGCCCCGTACACACAAGGAGACATGTCCGATGAAAACGGTCCGCGGACCATTTTCATCGGACATGTCTCCTGCAGGATTTTGGTCCGGCGGTGTGTACACACCATCGGACGAAAATCCCCTCGGACAGAGAACGCGGTGACGTATACGTCACCGACGTGCTCAATCCAGGAGGTTCAATGCTTCCACGCATGCGTCGAATCCATTTGACGCATGCGGGGGATTTCTGTCCGCTGGTTATTCGTACTAACCAGCGGACATATCCGACGGACATGTTTCCAGCGGACAAGTTTTATAGCATGCTTTAAAACTTTTGTCCGCTGGAAACCTGTCCGCTAGGCCGTACACACGATCGAATCTGTCCGCTGAAACTGGTCCGCAGGCCAGTTTCAGCAGACTTGTTGGATCGTGTGTACGCAGCCTAAGTGTATGATCACTCAGCTTAAAATGATTGTAAAGGCTTTTATTTTTTATAACAAATGTACCTGCTCCATGTAATTTTTTATTTTTTTTGTACTTTGAACAGATATAAAAAATTGCTTTTGATTTCATATTTAACAGACCAAAAGAAAAGAAAAGAAGAAAAGAAGTAAGAGAATTTAATGGTTAGGATTTACATATCCCTTTATTCTAATAAGAAATAATATTAATAATAATTGGAACTGAATCTTCATTGAAGATGTGTAATAATTTCTCTTTAAATATGTCCTATATCATAATGAAAGACATAAAACCAGTTTTCTTAATGAAAGAAAAATTAGAAAACAGTTTACAATAAGATTAGGGGGTAGTGATTAAAGTTTATCTAGTGTCATTGGCTGAAAGGAGGGGCTATAGAAGCTCTCGGCTGCCGCTCACTCCCACCAATGTGTTAATTACACCATCCAGATAATGGTTCTTCGTGGGAGCTTCTCAGAAACTTAATTACAAAAGTTTAATGGGCCGCTCTGTAGGTTTTGATAGATGAAAATTGGTTATAGTTTTAAAGGGAAAGATTAGAAGAATTTCTATTTGTGTTAAAGAAACGCTGCTGTTATTTTTATTTTATTTTTTTCATAGTTGGCTTTGTTGTGTTTTTATAGTTGAAAATGTTGCATGTATTTTTTTATTTGACTAATCTGTGCACATGGAATAAAAATGACTGTTTTGTAGGAAATGTATATAATAATATCTGTAGATACATCTGAACACTACGAATTAGTGAATATGCAGGTTTGATTCGGCAAGAAATGAGTGAATCTCATTGAAGATTCAGAAAACCCAAACTTAAAATCTTTGAAGGCCTTCAAATCAACCACAATCCAAACTTGAAAATATAAAGCCCCAAAAATAAAAAAGGCAGCATGGTGAGTGATTGCACAAAGCTAATTCCCTAATTGACTCTGATCTCTTCTTTTGCTGTTTGGAAGCTCCTCCCCTATGCTTTGCATACAGTTATATATTTTTCTGACAATATGGCTGCTCTGAGTCACCCTGTTTCTTTGATGAAGGGGTGACTAATCCAAAAGTCACCTGATTATCTCTTTCTAAGCCTTCTGGCAATGATTCTAAATCAACGCAGTTACTTAATGTTTGAAATACAATTTGGTCCTATGAAATTCCTTATAAATACTCAGAGGCACTGAATTTCAAACCAATGGCATTCCCAACAAATCCATGGTCACCGTGAACCTGATGCAATGATGCCCCTGATGGCGTCATGATGACAACACATGTTGGGCGGAGCAAAGATGAGTATAGCAGTGGCAGGCTCAAAGTTTCATCCCAGTCTGCGATTTAAATCAAAAGTGATCTGTCTCCACGTAAGTGTATTTCTAATCATAATAAATATTTAAATTGTGGAACACACTATGATGTTTCTTTTTGTATCTCTCTAAGCCAGTTATATGGGTTGATCTTTGATGCTTGATGAGATCTGGAAACATCGATGAAGTGATAGCCCTGTCCAGGCAGTAAAAGACAAGGGTACTTAAAGGGTCACTAAAGGAAAACCTTTTTTTTGCTGATATAACTGTTTACAGGGTATAGAGACATAAGTTAACTGATTCCTTTTAAAAATTATTAAAATAGATAAAAATCAATCATATAATGTGCCTGCAGGTTAGTTTCACTTTTAAACTGGTTTCATGTTTCTGTGAAGTAAAGAGACACACAGAACAAAAACAAACAAATACAGGGCAGTGTTTTGTTTTTAAAATGAATCTGTTTCCACTTGGCTTTTTAGGCTGCATTCACATCTAGGCGACAAGTAACGCCGCGTACGCGGCTTTAATTGCCGCCATTCGATTCATCTTTCTTTTTTTTAACAAAGTCTCTCCATTGATGTCTATGGCCGAACGCCAATGTCGCCTGAAAAAAAGGGTCCGGGACTTTTTTTCAGGCGACAGGCGTACGGCGTTTCAGAGATGTGAACCATCTCTATAGACATCAATGGGAATTTTCCCCTCCAGCGGCACGAGCGTCGGGCGACAGGCGTTTTGTAGACATGTGCAAAAGGAAAAAATTTGTTTTGTTTGTTTCGTTTTAATTCGTTATTTAATTAATTTCGTTAAGTTAAATTCGTTAAATTTGTTAAATTCGTTTTCAGGATTCGATCGTTTGATAGAAATTCGAAAAAACTCGATTGAATTAGATCGTTTTTGACCGAATTCGAAAACCCGGCCGAATTCGATCGTTTTCAACCGAATACGAAAAGATTTTTACCGGATTCGATAATATTTCTACCGGATTCTAATTCGATCATATTTTGATCGGATTCGAAAATATTTCAACAGAATTCAATAATATTTCATCCGCTATCGTTAATATTTCAACCAAATTCGATGATATTTCAAACGGATTTGAAATTATTTCAACTGGATTAGAAATTATTTCAACTGGATTCGAAATTTTTTCCACCGGATTGGAAATTATTTCAACCGGATTTGAAATTATTTCAACCGGATTGGAAATTATTTCAACCGAATTGGAAATTATTTAAACCGAATTGGAAATTATTTAAACCAAATTGGAAATTATTTCAACCGAATTTGAAATTATTTCTACCGGATTGGAAATTATTTCAACCGAATTTGAAATTATTTCAACCGAATTTGAAATTATTTCCACCGGATTGGAAATGATTTCCACCGGATTGGAAATGATTTCCACCGGATTGGAAATGATTTCCACCGAATTGGAAATTATTTCAACCGAATTTGAAATTATTTCAACCGGATTTGATTGTATGTATTTGTATTATTGTATTTGATTACATTCTATTAAATTCTATTCTGTTCTTTACTATTCTTTGATTTTCATTCTATTGTTTTATTATTTTATATTCTATTTTATTGTATTCTTTTTTAGAAATCGATTTATATTTTTTAGATTTTGATTCAAACTTGCTTTCAATTTTCATTTGTTTTCGATTTGAATTGATTTTTTTTTCCGAATTCGATTCGAATTCGATTCGAATTCTTTTCGAATTCTTTTCTAATTCGTTTCGAATTCTTTTAGAATTCGTTTAGAATTCGTTTAGAATTCGAATTTCGTTCGTATTTTTTCGAATTTGTTTAAATTCGTTAATTTTGTAATTCGGAAATTCGGATGCATCCGAATTTCCGAATAATAACAAATTCGTCCGAATTCGAATTTGTAACGAAACGAAATGCACATGTCTAGCGTTTTGTCGCCTAGATGTGAATGGAGCCTTAACCCCTTCCATACAGGGCATTTTCACCCCCTTCCTGGCCAGACCAATTTTTAGTTTTCAGTGCTGTTGCACTTTCAATGACAATTGCGTGGTCATGCAACACTGTACTCAAACTAAACCTTTATGTTTTTTCCCCCCACAAATAGAGCTTTCATTTGGTGGTATTTGATCATCTCTGCGGTTTTTATTTTTTGCTCTATAAACAAAAGAAGAGCGACAATTTTTTTTTAAAATACAATATTTTTTACCTTTTTATTTAATAAATATCATTTTTTTTTAAAAAAACATTTTTTTCTCAGTTTAGGCCGATACGTATTCTTCTACATATTTTTGGTAAAATAAATAAATCGCAATAATCGTATATTGATTGGTTTGCGCAAAAGTTATAGGGCCAGATTCTCAGCTGAGATACGACGGTGTATCTCAGATACACCGTCGTATCGCAGTTTTTTTCAATGGGTATCTATGCGAGTGATTCTTAGAATCACTTACGCATAGATACACTAAAGATCTGACAGGTGTTAAGCAATTACACCGTCGGATCTTAGATGTAATGACAACGCCGGCCGCTAGGTGGCCTTTACGTTGTTTTCTCATTTGCCTATGCAAATGAGCCTAATACGCCGATTCCCGAACGTTTTTACGCCGCCCCGTCGTCGTTTACGTTGTTTCCGTACGTGTAAGTTTACCCCTGCTATATGAGGGGTATGTTTCCGAAGTTCCGTCGTTGCCATGTTAAGTATGGCGTCGGGTCAGCGTCGTCTTTTTCCGTCGGTTACGTCGTTTTACTAAGTTGTTCGCGAATAGGGAATTGCGTAAGTGACGATCACGTCGTTTTGACGTTGGTTTCAACAACGCTTTCCGACGTGAGCTGGAGCATGCGCACTGGGCTTTTTTCCCGGCCGGCGCATGCGCACTTCGTTTGACGCGGGGGCGCGCTTAATTTAAATACAGCACGCCCCCTCCTGAACTATTTGAATTACGCGGCCTTACGACGCCACATTTACGCTACACCGCCGAAAATTACGGAGCAAGTGCTTTGAGAATACGGCAGTAATTTGCGTAGGCATAGTGTAAATGCAATACGATACGCTACGCCACCAGATACGCCATTTTTTGAGAATCTGGCCCATAGCTTCTACAAAATAGGCATTTTATGGCATTTTATTTTATTAATTGTTTCACTAGTAATGGCAGCGATCTGCAATTTTTTATTGTAACCGTGACATTGCGGCAGACACATGGGACACTTTTGACACGTTTTTGTGACTATTCACATTTATACAGTGATTAGTGCTATAAATATGCACTGATTGTTGTGTAAATGTGACTGTCAGGGAAAGTTTTAATGCTAGGGGGTGCTGAAGGTGTTAAAATGTTCCCTAAAGTGTGTTCTAACTGTAGGGGGAGGGGACTCACAAGGGGAGGAGACCGATGTGTGTTGCTCTGTACTGGGAACACAGCATTGGTCTCCTCACCTCTGACAGGAGGTTGATCTGTGTGTTTACACACACGGATCCACACTCCTGCCGTGATCGCTGGCAACCGCGGCTGCTGGGCACGCGTGGTGCCGGCGGCGCGCACGCGCCCTATATCGCCGGGAACAAAGGATGTCATATGACGTCCACTCGGATCGAGGGAGGGTTCCTGCCGGCATCATTTTACAATGGCCCGGTAAAGAAGGGGTTAAAGGACTTATATTTATGGACACATTTGTTTTTTAACACTTGTAACTGTTTAACACACATACAGTATATTTTCATGTCTTCACCTGTTTATGACACATGTGACATTGATTATCAAAAGATGTATGACAAATAGCACTTGTGGCACAGGGTTGATTATATTAGTGCAGCATACATTATTTATACACCTCCCACTCGGCCACTGCACATATACAGCCAAGTGGGCGTTTCCTCCTTCTGAGTGGACGTTCACAAAACGTCCCCCAGGAGGAGGGGGATCTCAGTGGCGCGATCCCAATACCGGACACGGCGCATCTCTGTTCAATGATAAACGATTGAACACCAAAAAAAAAAGGCTGTGCTCTTACCAGATTACTAGACTCCATGTTATAAGAGTCTAGTAGAGGGTGAATTGGTGTAATGCATATGAACGTTGGTGAGAGACAGCGGGCGGGACGGGGGGCGGCTCCATTGGTGAAAGACATTGGGCGGGATGGGCGGCTCCATTGGTGAGAGACAGCGGGCGGGACAGGCGGCTCCATTGGTGAGAGAAAGCGGGCGGGACAGGCAGCTTGGTTGGTGAGTACTGAGCAGCTGTGCTGCTCGGTGACGGGGGCTGGCCAATCAGGGAGCCGGCGGGCGGGGAGCAGAGAGCTGCCATCGTCTCTCTCCGCCTGGCGGCCGCCCTGCATTTCCGCCCTCACTGTGCAGGCAGCTCTGTGCAAGTGACAATTATAGCAGTCAAGTGACAATCCGCAATGTGTGGCATGGGACGTGGCAAGTGACAATCCAGAACATGAGGCAAGTGACATTCTGCAACATTTGGTAGGTGACATGGCAAGTGACATGGCAAGTGATAATCTGCAACGTATGAGAGGTGACAGTGGCAAGTGACACACGGGGCTCCCACTGATTCTGCATTGTGGTGAGTTGAACTATTTAATTTTTTATAACAATGTAATAATAGTAATAATGCGCTTCAATCATCCTGAGACCATAACAAACATGGTGCCGTGATGATTGAAGCGTCAACACCAGCCATTGCCCTGACAAATTTACCCCCAAAAAAGTATTTCCTGGCAGTGCCCCTCCCGAGACTAGACTCTGGATCCGCCCCTGGCTTGGGTGTAGCAAGTGAAATTGAACTCAGCTTTCCAAAAAATGTGGTTAATCATAGTTCATTAATGATTTAGCAAAAGGGGGGGGGGGGGTAACTACTTTTTCACTTAAGACAGGTTTTTTCCCCTTAATAAATGAAATCATAACCTTATAAACTGCGTTTTGTATTTATCTTTGTGCAATATTAAAATTTGTTTGATGATCTGAATCAGTGTGACAAAAAAAAAAAAATATATATATATATATATATATATATATATATATATATATATATATATATATATATATATATATATATATATATGTATAGATATATATATAAAAAAATCAGGAAGGGTGAAATACTTGTTCACAGCAGTGTATATCTTGTCATATAAATACTAAAAAATATGTTCCGTGTTCATATAAATATGTTAATTTTACGTATTTCTTATTATCTATAAGCTGGAAAATAATCACTATGATAGGATCAGCGGCTTGCAGATGAAAAAAATAATAATATTCCCATTTCCCTTTCTTCAGGTGGCACAGAGAATGTGTGGAACTTTGAATTCTACAACTTTCACCGTATGTCACTTTGAATTTGTCGAGATGTAAGCATCTTTCTGGCCTGAAGCTGCCTGTCTTCAAGAAAACCCTGCGATGTCACATACATGTCCTTGAAGACACCAGGTGAGGGAATGAATGTGTTCTATTCCCAGAGCAAAACTATGAGTTATAATACACTCTTAACAAGAGAAGTATTAAATGTATCTTAAAGAAACCTTGTCACCAGACCATTCATTTCACCAACAATCTTTATATAAGATAATATGTGCATTTCAAGTAGAACTAAAGACATAATTTGTATTTCATTTTGAATAGAGTAAGGGAGGGTTATAACCCCTGTCAGCTTTGTTTTGCCCTCGGTGTCCCATTGCGGAGATTTCCCTTCACTTCCTGTCCCATGGTCCAAGCAAGAAGTAAGAGAAAATCCCTCCAAAGTAAGGGAATCCCTTGTGGTCAACTGAACTAATGACCTCATTAGAAGATATCCCCACATATCTTGATCTAATGACAACCCAAAATTTGGGATTTTCTTTTGCTTTCGGTGATGATGTAAATGATGATGGTAAAAAGGACAAATCTAGGAATCTCCCTAATGACACCAATAAAAACCTTTTAGAAATAAAAACCTGACAGGTGTTCTAATTCTTCTCAACTCTGTCCAAAGCTAAAAAAAATGTTGCCTTTTTATATAAAGTACTTAACATACCGTATTTATCAGCGTATACCGTGGGCTTTTTTCCCCTTAAAATAAGGGGAAAATCATGGGTGCGCAATATACGCCGATACCCGCTTCCCGCGCTTAGTTTGAATGCCTCCGCCGACATATATCGAGCGCAGTACACTCTGGTACATTCGGCCAGGCACGGCTTCACTCGCCGTCACGCTCCTAGCCTCTATGCGAGAGAAGCCGAGCGTGGCCGAGCGTGGCCGAGTGTACTGCGCTCCGTATATGTCGTCGGCGGCATTCAAACTAAGCGCGGGAAGCGGGAATTTGACTCGGAGACGGCGCGGGAGAAGCGAGGAGGAAACCACCAAGGCCGCAGGCGGACGCTGGACCGGACAAGACTGGCGATGGACGCCGGGCAAGACACAGACTAGGGGCATTTAAACCGTAAGTATATTCTTTTTTTTCAGGATTTTCTCTTCTAGGTTGGGGGTGCGCGCTATACGCGGGTTCACGCAATACCCCGAAAAATACGGTATTTTAGCATGTTATTTGCCTGCTGAATCCTCCATTGTGTAGATTTTTAAAAGCCTAAAAAGTTTGCTGCTGGCAATGGGCATTTTGGATGTGATGTCAGTAGCCCTAGTGGACTCAGAACTGTCACTCAAATTGCGCTCTATAGTATTCTCCTTAGCCTCACCCCAGCAGCTCTATAAAAAGCTATATAGAGTGAAGCCTCGTACACACGCACGGTTTTCTCGGCAAAAAAGCTGGTGGGAGAGCCTGGAATCTCGACGAAGAAAAATGCTCTCTATTTTGTCGTCGTGATTCTCGGAAGTGTTTTCCTGCTGAAAAACCCGAGCGTCTGTATACTTATCTGCCTCCATGGAAACCCGCGCATGTGCCAAAGTCTCATCAAGCATGCACGGGTTTCCATGGAGGCAGATAAGTATACAGACGCTCGGGTTTCTCGGCAGGAAAACTCTTCCAAGAACCACGACGAGAAAATAGAGACCATTTTTTTCCTCGAGATTCCAGGCTCTCCCACCAGCTTTTCTGCCGAGAAAACCGTAGCTTCCAAGGCATAGTGTAGGGTGTAGCAAGATGGCAGCGGCGGCTGCTTTAATGATGAACACGCGTGCACGCACATTCATGCGCCTGGCAAGGCCGGCACCTGCAGGATTGCGCATGCGCATTTTCTGATTGAGCATCAGGTGCGTTATGGCCAGCACGTCCCTGACAAAACCACTTGCCTATACTTTTTCTCTAGTACATTTTGGAAAATTCCCCTTTCATTAAAATGGTCTTGCTGCTGGCCTTTTTACATTGCAGTATCATCTGTGGTCTCTGAATTCTTAATTAGAGTTTGATAGAACTTGACCAGCATCAAGACAGTTTTGCATCAGTGAGAATAGGGACAGCCACCGAGAACTACTGTCCAATTTTTACCAACCGGTCAAGGTGGGTCTGTATGCATCTGATCATAAATCATGTGTCCCGGCTAAAACTATCTGGAAAAAAAAATGTCATAGTGAAATTAAAGCGTTGATACGATATTGATTGTTATGTCGTCTCTAAAATAACTTGGTTTGCACTATATACAGCTTAAAGTTGCATAATGTTTGAATATGCTGTTCTTAAAAGGGGTTGTAAAGGTATATAGTCATTTTTTTTCCCTAAATAGCTTCCTTTACCTTAGTGCAGTCCTCCTTCACTTATGGGTTTGAATACCTATTCTGATTGATGGTATGATCACTGAGGTAGGAGTATTTTGATTAATCGCCTTGCCCTTCTTGTATGGTTGTATTTATTTTTCACTATTATTTGTTCATCACAAACTAGCAATGCCCTATGTTGGGAACACACAGCAGGGTTTGTGACACCCATCACTGATTTCACCGGGGAGCCTCTATATAGGGCCCTCATATTGGCGCTACACTGTATATATATTCAAGTTCACAAATATCCATTTTGTTGTGTTGGCTGCCTGACCTTTATTCACATGTTTATTTAGTTAACGCAATATATTATTACACATATTTTTACTCCTTCACTTATCTCATCCTTCGATTTTGCTTTTAAATGTCCTTATTTCTTCTGAGAAATCCTCACTTCCTGTTCTTCTGTCTGTAACTTCACACAGTAATGCAAGGCTTTCTCCCTGGTGTGGAGTGTCGTGTTCGCCCCCTCCCTTGGACTACATGAGAGTCAGGACGCCCACTAACACACAGCTTCTTTCTCTATCTGCAACGTAGAGATATAAAGAAACCATTATAAATAGCCCTTTCCCCTTTTTTTTATAAGTGATCACATTCCCTCTTTTCTCAGCTGCATAAGAGCTGTAGGGAGGAGAAACAGCAGCTCACTGAGCTTTCCAGTGACGGGTTTTTCGGGTGGGGGCATGTCAGCACAAGTCTGATCATTGGAGGAGAGCATGCCGAGTTCCCAGAATAGCTAGAGAACTGACCATGCTGTGTTCTCCTGCTTAGTGTGATCAGTTTTTAATAGGAAAGCAGAGGGACTGGCAGGAACACCAGGGATTTAACACAAAGGAAGCAATATGAAGAGATTAGGATACTGTTTCATACATGTACATGGTACAGCAGGCACATATCAGGAATTCGAAATGCTGGGGTAACAAACACTTTAACACCAATGAAAGATATATCACCTACTAAAATTCTGTAACCTTTCTAGTAATATTTTTGTATAATATCTGTACACTGTACCTCTTGTGTTATCTGTTTTGGAAATTACCAATAAAAACTGATTGAATTAAAATCATACCATTCCATAACACAAAATAATACAGCTGTAAGTCATCCATCAAACATGTTGTGTAAACCCACATAAAAAGACCTTCTCCCTGCCGTGTAATATTTTACTAAAATTTGCTTTGCATTTGTACACGTCCCCCATGGAATTGTTTAGCTTCCTATGCTTTTTTTTTGGTAGTTTGCCGCTATTAGTTCCAAAAATGGCCAGAATTTAGCTACAAGATTTGCTCCCATAGACTTCAGTGGGATTCACCTCTAAGTTTCGGTTCACCACAAAGTTTAGATACAAAATTTGTTCCCATAGACTTTCATAGAAATTCACCTGTAAGTTTGGATTCCCCAAATTTTGAACAAGAGTCTCTGAACCCTTGGTGAATCAAACCTGGACAGATTTGGCCATCACAAATCTAGGGCCTCGTACACACGAGGGGATATGTCCGCTGAAAACGGTCCGATGGACCGTTTCAGCAGACATCTCCGCTCGTGTGTATGGGCTAGCGGACAGATTTCTCCACCCGACAGATTTCAAAGCATGCTTTGAAATCTATCCGGTGGGAATATGTCCGCCTGACATGTCTGCTGGTTAGTACACTTACCAGCAGACATGTCGTCCCCCACTGCCGCCGCGCCGCCGCCGAATGGATTCGGCGCATGCGCGGAAGTGTTTAACTTCCTGGTGCGGTGACGTGGCGGTGACGTGGCGGCGTCAACGTCACCGCCGCGTCACCGCCACGTCACCGCGCCGTCCGGCGGCGGGGAATTTGATCCGATGGTGTGTACACGCCATCGGATCAAACTCCCGATCGGACATATCCGATGGAAATGGTCCGCGGACCGTTTTCATCGGATATGTCCGATCGTGTGTACGAGGCCTAAAACCCTGTACACATGATCGGTTTGTCTGCTGAAAACCGACCGATGGACTGTTTTCATTGGACAAACCGATCGTGTGTGGGCCCCATCAGTTTTATTTGTGTAGTGTAAAAAAATAGAACATGTTTTAAATTTTTCCTATGGATAAAAAAACGATAGAAAAATCCGATCGTCTGTATGGAACTCCATCGGTCAAAAATCCATGCATGCTCAGAATCAAGTCGACGCATGCTTGGAAGCATTGAACTTTATTTTTTTCGGCTTGTCGTTGTGTTGTACGTCACCACGTTTGAACACGATTGGATTTTTGACTGATGGTGTGTAGGCAAGACTGATGAAAGTCAGCTTCATCGAATATCCAACAAAAAAATCCATTGGATTAGATTCCATCAGATATCTGATCGTGTGTTCAGGGCTTTAGGGATCCAACTTAGGGCAGCTAAGGGCAGATGATCCATGTAACATTTATTTCCTGGAATCCATCTGCTCCCAGTCCAGGCATACAGGCAGGAGAGTGTGCGCTCCTGAAGATTCTTGGGATGTATGACATCATTTGCCTAGGCATGAAAACTAGATAGCAACTAAAAAAAATGTAAAAACAGTATTACCACATCACGCCCAGCCAATAGCAAAATGACGGCCGGGCAGTGGTTTCATTATCCTGATTTTGTGTCACATGACATCCAGCAGGATAAGCCGCTTGCACACATCTTTGAGGGCGCGCAGTGCAGCGATCGGTAGTGCAGTGTGTCACTCTGACATACCACATCTCAGATCTTGGTAAAGAGACTATGATGTAGGCTCCTTACCGTGTGATCAGCTGTGTCCAATCATCATAACCAGGAAGTTTATCGGCTTTTTCTTTTTCCGCACTGACAAGGCGTGAGTAAGGCTGATAAGCCGCTCTCCTGACAGGGGGGTCAACACCGATAATCAGCACATTGATTATCAGTGTGACCCATCAAAAGTGCCCACCTAGAGTGCCAACCTGTGCCCACCAGGGATGCCAATCAGTGCCCACCAGGGGGTGCAAATCAGTGCCTATCAGTGATGCCAGTCAGTGACCATCAGTAATGCCTGTCAGTACCTCTTCATCAGTGCTACCTATCAGTGCCCAAGGGTGCCACCCATCATTGTCCATCATTGCCCATCAGTGCCACACATCAGTGCCACCTATCAGTGCCGCCTATGAGTTTTGCATATTAGTGCCTCGTTATTAGGGTCCATCAGTGAAGGAGAAAACTTACAAATTTTATAATAGAAACAAAGAAAAACATATTTTTTTTCTGACTTTTTTTATTTGTTTGGCAAAAAACAAAAACCCAGTGGTGATTAAATACCACCAAAAGAAAGCGAGATTTGTGTAAAAAAAAAAAAAAATGATAAAAGATTAGTGTGGGTACAGTGATGCATGACTGCGCAATTTTCATTCAAAGTGCGAAAATTGGCCTGAGCAGGAAGGGGGTGAAATTGCCCGGTACTGAAGTGGTAAAACAGGTAAATATGATATACTTTCCTATATACATATGCTAGCAGCATAACGATATAAAATAGTCAATGTTGATTGAGAAAGTGAGGTTCTACTTTAATGTGATATTCAAATACACCAGGTTTGTCAAAGAACTTCCGAATTGAACTGCCCTTTATGACTTATGAATTGCAATCTTCTCGTCTTGGACAAATCTGCACATATTCAGAGTGAATTGTCACTACTAGTTTCTATTCTCTATTATTCTCAGTGAATATCACAAAATAATCAACTCATTGTGGCAGGTAAAATATAAACTCAGTCCAGTGTCCATGTCTTATCATTGCGGAATACCATAGAAAAATAATAACTCGGTTTCCTGTCAGCCGGGTTGGTTATTTTTGTTGAGGTCATGCGGCAGTTAGAGTTGTAGGATGTAATTGATGGATCACCTCTCTCTCCATTGTTGTTTAATGACAAGCTGAAGGAGGCCACGGTGGTCCCGACCCTCCACGTGTCAGGACAGGAGACACTCGTCACAGGAATAACTAATAATTTGTCCCAGGGGAAGCTGCAAGCAGACACATCACTGACTCTTCAGCAGCGCTGGAATATTGGCAAAAAATTCATCATCCAAGCAGGGGTGAGAGAGATTATTCTGAGAAATAGCTTTTTTGAGTTTTTTTTTTTTTTCAGAGAGATGACATAAAGGAAAGCTGAACATAGAAATATGTGATATTAAAGTGTGTGAATAGCCAAAACTTCTCATTTTTAGTTTTGGTTATTTTTTCTGTCTGTGTTCTGCTGGGGAGATTTTTTCAGTTCCTGCCTTGGAGATGCAAGAAGGTGAGAGGAAATCTCCTCAAAGTCTGGGAAATCCTAAAAAGTCATCACCAGAACATGTGTTCCCTTTAGAAAATTTCCTTTACCTCTTTCTCTCATAGCCCACTTAAATGTTGAGTGTCCCATCCACCAGCCCCCTTTACATCAGAGTGTCCCATCACCAGCCCCTTACATTAGAGTGTCCCATCACCAGCCCCCTTACATCAGAGTGTCCCATCACCAGCCCTTTACATCAGAGTGTCCCATCACCAGCCCCCTTACATCAGAATGTCCCATCACCAGCCCTTTACATCAGAGTGTCCCATCACCAGCCTCCTTACATCAGAGTGTCCCATCACCAGCCCCTTACATCAGAATCAGAGTGTTCCATCACCAGCCTCTTACATCAGAGTGTCCCATCACCAGCCCCCTTACATCAGAGTGTCCCATCACCAGCCCTTTACATCAGAGTGTCCCATCACCAGCCCCCTTACATCAGAATGTCCCATCACCAGCCCTTTACATCAGAGTGTCCCATCACCAGCCTCCTTACATCAGAGTGTCCCATCACCAGCCCCCTTACATCAGAGTGTCCCATCACCAGCCCCCTTACATCAGAGTTTCCCATCACCAGCCTCTTACATCAGAGTGTCCCATCACCAGCCTCTTACATCAGAGTGTCCCATCACCAGCCCCTTACATTAGAGTGTCCCATCACCAGCCACCTTACATCAGAGTGTCCCATCACCAGCCCCTTACATCAGAGTGTCCCATCACCAGCCCCCTTACATCAGAGTGTCCCATCACCATCCCCTTACATCAGAGTGTCCCATCACCAGCCCCTTACATCAGAGTGTCCCATCACCAGCCCCTTACATCAGAGTGTCCCATCACCAGCCTCTTTACATCAGTGTCCCATCACCAGCCCCTTACATCAGAGTGTCCCATCACCAGCCCCCTTACATCAGAGTGTCCCATTAGCAGCCCCTTACATCAGAGTGTCCTATCAGCAGCCCCTTACATCAGAGTGTCCCATCACAAGCCCCCTTACATCAGAGTGGCCCATCACCAGCCCCCTTACATCAGAGTGTCCCATCAGCAGCCCCTTACATCAGAGTGTCCCATTACCAGCCCCTTACATCAGAGTGTCCCCCATCAGCAGCCCCTTACATCAGAGTGTCCCATCAGCAGCCTCTTACATCAGAGTGTCCCATCACCAGCCCCTTACATCAGAGTGTCCCATCAGCAGCCCCTTAAATCAGAGTGTCCCATCACCAGCCCCCTTACATCAGAGTGCCCCATCACCAGCCCCTTACATCAGAGTGTCCCATCAGCAGCCCCTTACATCAGAGTGTCTCATAACCAGCCCCTTACATCAGAGTGTCCCATCACCAGCCCCATTAAATAAGAGTGTCCCATTACCAGCCCCTTACATCAGAGAGTCCCATCACCAGCCCCTTACATCAGAGTGTCCCATCACCAGCCTCTTTACATCAGTGTCCCATCACCAGCCCCTTACATCAGAGTGTCCCATCACCAGCCCCCTTACATCAGAGTGTCCCATTAGCAGCCCCTTACATCAGAGTGTCCTATCAGCAGCCCCTTACATCAGAGTGTCCCATCACAAGCCCCCTTACATCAGAGTGGCCCATCACCAGCCCCCTTACATCAGAGTGTCCCATCAGCAGCCCCTTACATCAGAGTGTCCCATTACCAGCCCCTTACATCAGAGTGTCCCCCATCAGCAGCCCCTTACATCAGAGTGTCCCATCAGCAGCCTCTTACATCAGAGGGTCCCATCACCAGCCCCTTACATCAGAGTGTCCCATCAGCAGCCCCTTAAATCAGAGTGTCCCATCACCAGCCCCCTTACATCAGAGTGCCCCATCACCAGCCCCTTACATCAGAGTGTCCCATCAGCAGCCCCTTACATCAGAGTGTCTCATAACCAGCCCCTTACATCAGAGTGTCCCATCACCAGCCCCATTAAATAAGAGTGTCCCATTACCAGCCCCTTACATCAGAGTGTCCCATCAGCAGCCCCTTACATCAGAGTGTCCCATCACCAGCCCCTTACATCAGAGTGTCCCATCACCAGCCCCCTTACATCAGAGTGTCCCATCAGCAGATGTACCATTGTTTCTCTTTTTTCTCCTTTCTTTCCCTTTTATGTCTCTCTATCCTAATTCCTTTTTTTCCCTATCACTCTTTCTAATTGTCTTTCTTATTCTTTCTCTCCTTTTTCTTTGTTCCTCCCCCTCTTTTCACCTCCCTTTCATGTATTTTCTGTTTTTACTCCTTGGTGGGGGGAATGAGATGAGTTGCAGTGCTGGCGGGGAGTTGGGATGAGTGGCAGTGCTGGTGGGGGTGGGATCAATGGCAATGCTGGGGAGAGTTCTGATCAGCCAACTTAGGTGCTCTTGATCAAGGTATTCTGCTGATCTGAGAACTGTATTGGGGACTCTTAATGGCAGCTCTAATCACAGGTAGTGTTACTCACTGTGTCTCCGGCTTCACTATGTCTCCAGCTCTGTGGTGTCTCGCAGCAGTGACACATATGCAGAAATCAGGAGATAGGGTCTCCTTCAGCCCCTCCCACTTAATATTCCTCACCAGTCAGGTGACCTCTAGTCCCTGCCCTCTACCCATGCCATGAACTAAAGGGGTGGCTGCAAAGAGGCTGAGTGGGCAGCCGCGGGCTCCAGAAACAGCCTAGCTGGGCAGCAGCAGGCTCCAGGGACAGCCCTGCTGGGTGGCCACAAAAACGCTGGGAGAGGAGCACAGGCTTCAGAAACAGCCCAGGATTCGGTAACCCCTGGCAAATCGTCGTTTGACCCCCAGGTTGAGAACCACTGCTCTAGAGAAAAAAGCTGAGAGAACATTATTGATCCTACTGCTGTTTCGTGCATAATATGCCAACTGGCTCATTGATGTAGCCTGATACTGTGCGTCTGTTTTAACCATACACACACGCGGCATCAATTCAAAGACATCGGTCTACTTCCTGGAGCTGACGATCTCAGCCACCTGTTCTGCGGGAGACACTGTATTCCTCCAACAGATCCATCAGATGTACATCTGCTAAGCCTGTTTGACTCTCCTTAGAGGGACAGTTACAGGCTTCTTGGTAAGCCTTGCATCCTACTGGTGTCGGGTCACTTTTGATTTGATTATCTTCCTCACCCTTTGGATTCTTTGTATTGGACACTTTCTATTTCACATTTGAACTTTGCTCAATCCGTATGAGAGGGGTTGAATACCTCTTTCAATGTATGGACTTATACATCACTAATGTTGATTCTTCACATTGACTATTCACTGGTTTATATTCATGCCTAATTGTTCATTTTATACTATGTTATGTGATAGAGTCTTTATATCATATCTTTAGTATTTTATTCCAGTGCTACACTGTTTTTGCAAATTTTTTGGACACTTTGGGCCTGGCGGCGTATCCTATTTAGACTACACCACCGCAACTTAAAGACGCAAGTGCCGTATTCTCAAAGCACTTGCTCCGTAACTTGTGGCGGCGTAGAGTAAATGGGCCGGCGTAAGCCCGCGTAATTCAAAGTAGGAAGGAGGTGGGCATCTTGTATTTAAATTAAGCGCGCCTCGGCGCCGAACGAAAAGCGCATACGCCGTCCGTGGATGTATCCCACTGCACATGCTCCAAATTATGCCTCAAATACATTGGTTTCGACGTGAACGTAACTTATGCAAAGCCCTATTTGAGAACGAGTTACGCAAACGACGGAAAAAAACGACGCTGTTCGGATGTCCATACTTAACATTGTGTACGCCGCACCTACGTACAGTTACCCCTCATATAGCAGGGGTAACTTTACGCTTACGCTAACGACGTAAAAAACGATGAGCGGGCACAATTACGTTTGGGAATTGGCGTATCTAGCTCATTTGCATATTCGACAAGGGAAATCGACAGAAGCGCCCCTAGCGGCCAGCGTATAATTGCACACAATTATACGCTGGCGTAGCCAAGTTACGTCGGCGGCAGAAGCCTATTTTTTACACGTATCTGCGTTTTAAGAATCGGCGTAAAGCAACGCCGGCGCAGATTTGAAATTACGCCGCCGTAATCCTTTTAAGAATCTGGTCCTTTGTATCTAGGTTGTAGTGTTTAGCAGCAGGATGTCCTTTAGGGACCTTTTTCTTAATTGCTCTTCATAAATCTCTTTTACCAAGCGCAAATTTCCCCCCACCCCTTTCCCTTTCTTCTTACCTTACATCAGAGTGTTGTATAACCAACACCCTTACATCAGAGTGTCCCATAACCAGCCCCTTACATCAGAGTGTCCCCCATCAACAGCCCCTTACATCAGAGTGTCCCATCACCAGCCCCCTTACATCAGAGTGTCCCATCACCAGCCCCTTACATCAGAGTGTCCCATCACCAGCCCCTTACATCAGAGTGTCCCCCATCAACAGCCCCTTACATCAGAGTGTCCCCCATCACCAGCCCCTTACATCAGAGTGTCCCATCACCAGCCCCTTACATCAGAGTGTCCCCCCTGAGTGTTGCATAGCCAACACCCTTAGATCAGAGTGTCCCTTCACCAGCCCCTTACATCAGAGTGTCCCCCATCAACAGCCCCTTACATCAGAGTGTTCCCAATCACCAGCCCCTTACATCAGAGTGTCCCATCACCAGCCCCTTACATCAGAGTGTCCCATCACCAGCCCCTTACATCAGAGAGTTGCATAACCAACACCCTTACATCAGAGTGTCCCATCACCAGCCCCTTACATCAGAGTGTCCCCCATCAACAGCACCGTACATCAGAGTGTCCCCCATCACCAGCCTCTTATATCAGAGTGTCCCCCATCACCAGCCCCTTACATCAGAGTGTCCCGTCACCAGCCCCTTACATCAGAGTGTCCCGTCACCAGCCCCTTACATCAGAGTGTCCCCCCTGAGTACTTACAGTTCTGAAGGCAGTTTCTCATCTTCCTCTTTCCAGTCATATGATAAGTGACAAGTGATAAGTGATAAGGGGAGAGAGGAAGGAAAGTCTGTTGGCTGTCTATCTCCCCCTGCAGGCTGGAGGGAGCAGAAACTAAGCCTAATCCTCTCTCCAGCAAGTGACGGCAGCTACTCCTTCTGACAGGAGTGAAATCGCAATCACTCACTGTCAGAGAGGAGTTATTCACTTTAAAGTGGAGTTTCCATCAAAAACTTTTTTTTTTCATCATTGTGCTCATTAGACCTAAAAAAGAAAAAAAAAATATGGGGAGCGACGGCGGATTGTAAAATAGTAAGTGACCGGATTTTTTATTATAAAAGCGCATGATTGAAAGGACATACATTTCAAAAATGCTAATTGTGGTTGGGACCCCGCTTTAAGGTCATCACAGAGGACACAGGGGCACACTTTACATCTAGAGGAAAAAAGATTTATTCTCCAAATACAGAAAGGTTTCTTCACAGTAAGAGGTGTGAAAATGTGGAATAGACACCCTCTAGAGGTGGTTTTGGCCATCTCAGTAGATTTCTTTAAAAAGGGCCTGAATTCTTTCCTTTATTCATATTATATAACTGGGTACTAACATTTATAGGTGAAGTTGATCCAGGGGAAATCCGATTGTCTCTCAGGGGATCAGGAAGGAATTTTTTCCCCTGCTGTAGCAAATTGGACCATGCTTTGCTGGGGTTTTTCGCCTTCCTTGATCAACTACACATAGGTTGGGCTTGATGGTCTTTTTTTAACCTCACCTACTATGTAACTATGTAACTGTGTGTATAGGATTGTGTATATGGGATTGTATTATTATTATTTTGTTTTAATTGGTTGAACTAGATGGTCTTTTTTCAACCTGACTAACTATGTATTCTGATAGGGGATTCTCCGCTGCCAAAATACACTTGCGGGCAGGTGAGACGGTGGTGTGGTTGGTTGTTACATACTCCATGTTTTCCCCTAACTCACTGGGGGCCAAGTGCTAGGTGACATGGAAGGCCTGCCCCATGTGGGTTCTTCTGGGCTATGTTAGGCACTTGTTGCAGGGTCACTTTACACACGCACACTTGAAGTACCTCTACTTTGTGCTGTTTCCATCAATGCCTAGGAACAATGCTGAGGCTACTTGACTTTAAGGCGGGCCTCTACATTTAGGGGAGAGCATACACCAAGTACACTGAAATGCAACTTTTTTCCAGTTAACTCTCGGTTCCCCATGACAATGTGCATCTTCATTATAATTGGCATTCAGGAGGGACAATGTTGACATCCACCTGTCCAGCATTTTCCACTACTACTCCCCAGTAGCAGAGTGGGCCCCGTTGTGCGCTCAACTCAACTCTTGAACTTTCTTACCTCTGTACCTCTGAACATCTGCGATGCAATCCACTGCCTTTGCTATAGGAGACAGGCACAAGGAGTGCTAACAACATCTCCCTATCTGCTAAAGGCCGTGCCACATATAACAGGTCAATACTATCGACAGGCTGCTTGTTAAGCTTCCATTACTATGGGTAACCACTTTTGTCTTGATGGCTTCATACCCTAATTTGTTAAGACCCACTGTTAACTGGGTGTGTGCTGGTTACTTACAATACAGAAACGATAGAGAGAAAGGAGTCACCGCTCCAGGTGGGATCACTAAATGGTTACAGGTGGTGCAGGATACCGAGGGTGCTGGCGGTGCACTAAGCAAAATGAGGACAAAGAAAAATGGATAGCTGCACTCCAAAACCTGATGGGTGGTCTTTTATTCAATAGACAGCATGTACAAAAATAGGGTCACAGCAGTAGAAAACAAGGAGCATGCGACGCGTTTCGCACTGGATCAGTGCTTATTCATGGCTAAGCACTGATCCAGTGTGAAACGCGTCGGATGCTCCTTGTTTTCTACTGCTGTGATTTTGTACATGCTGTCTATTGAATAAAAGACTACCCATCAGGTTTTGGAGTGCGGCTATCCATTTTTCTTTGTCCTCATTTTACTTACAATACACCTCTTTAGTAACTTCATACCAGGAAAAGGCAGCATTTTAATACTTAGCAAAAGTGCAAAAAATAGCCAGTTTGCAGTCCAACAGGCAAGACACAATACTTTCTTAATTCATATGAGGCACATTCCAGCACTGGTGACTTCAGGGTGAACCTCAGGTTCTGATATCTTCACATTCTGATAGTGATAAGCAGCATCCTTCTAGCTCCGTAGAGAATGTTAACACGTACACTGATGAATAATGGGCCACACGTGTCGGGGCTCCAGGCCACAGTCCCTTTTATACCACACAGAACCAGTGGGTTGGACCCAACAAAAAGAGCCGCTAAAAAACAAAACAACCAGGAAAGGTACAGAATTGTATTTTATGCAGAAACTACATAAGTATCAGCATTCAATAGAAATATATTCTTCAATCAGTAGAAGGAAGTTTGTAGCTGCATCTATGGTTAAACTCTCTGGGCCAGATTCAGGTAGATGGGGAGGGGGCCTACCGGAGCATTATGGGACTGCGACGTCACAAGACAGGCCTATATAACTCTCTGCGAGCCGCGCGCCCACCATAACAGCGGAAGGAAGCGTCGCGTCAACATCTGGAGAAGAGAAGAAGAAGAAGACGTCACAGAAGAGGGGACTCGCCGCCGCTAGTAATTGAGCTAACACACGAAGATAGCGGCGGCGAGTCCTGAAGAAGAAGAAGACACCGGAGAGTGGAGAAGACCCCCGGAGAGCGGAGAAGACCCCCGGAGAGCCGGAGAAGACCCTGGAGAGTGGGAAAAGACCCCGGAGAGTGGGAGAAGACCCCCCCGCCGCCGAAGATGTTGAAGGAAGCCCGCCGGGTGGTGAGCGCTTTTATCAAAGCGCCCCCCCGGCGGCGGAAGAGAACCAGATTGCGGCGAAGAACAGCGGCACCCACCCCCCCGCAGAAGCCCGCCGGAGGGGGGCGCTTTTATAAAAGCGATCATACACACCCCCCCCCGGCGGCCAACTAATAAAATATTTCAATACCCTGTGTGGTTTATTTGTGTTTACACTTTGCCTCCAGGTGAATGGGTAGGGGTACAATGTACCCCATACTCATTCACTTAGGGTGGGGGGCCGGTATCTGGGGGCCCCCTTATTAAAGGGGGCTTCCAGATTCCGATAAGCCTCCCGCCCGCATACCCCGACAACCAACGGCCAGGGTTGTCGCGAAGGGTCCCTGTCCTCATCAACATGGGGACAGGGTGCTCTGGGGTGGGGGGCCGCAGTGCGCCCCCTGCCCCAGAGCACCTGACCCCCCCATGTTGAGGGCATGCTGCCCGGTACGGCTCAGAAGGGGGGGTCGCTCGCTCGCCCCCACTCCCTTCCTGACCGGCCGGCCGGCGTGCTTTGGATACGGGTCTGGTATGGATTGTGGGGGACCCCCACACCGTTTTTCGCATAGGGGGGGGTCTCCTTACAACCCATACCAGACCTAAGGGCCCGTTATGCTCCTGAGGGGGGAACCCATGCCGGATTTTTATTTAAAATCCGGCGGGGACTTCCTTCTCAGGATTCATAACAAACTCCGCCCACGTGTAGAATTGGCGGGAATCCGCGCCTTCTATGATGGCTTTGTCTCCATCGCGGCAAGCCAGCTCGGCGCTGGCTCCCGCGATGGGGCTCGCAAGTGCTCAATCTCGCCGAGAAAGGGAGCGAGATTGACACAATATCGCGGTCAACCACTGTACATCATCTCATTGTTTACTTTGTGTACAAGGACAAAGGGACATTACAGAATGGAGGCATTGCTCACAAGAGCTGACAATCTAATCAAAACCAAAACGTTTTCGCTTAACTATAAAAGCTGGAACATTCTTAACACAAGAGAGCTGTATGTCGCGTCTGTGTTGCCCACAATCCTTTGGTTCCCCGCATTCCCTGCCTATGATCTCAGAAAAAGCTTTTTGTGCATAAAACTGTGAAACCTTCCTAAATACGACTGTCAATAATCTTAATGAGTTCTGCCCACATACAGGCACCTCGCAGACCTCCGAAGCGACCTCACTGCTACTAACATGGATCATTGTAATTTGATGGTGTCACCGGAGCCAGATTCTGATTACCTTCTTTGCCTCCAGGAATTGCCGGATGGGCTGTTATCATAGGAAGGGTTAAGTGGGCCTTACTGTGTTGTAATAGGTACACCCAGCCGTTCCCCACCAACCCCCCAATTCCATTTCCCACCTTTCAGCTTCTTGACGAAATGTTAATCTAATTGTGATACTATCAGTTTGATGACAATATGACAAGACAGACAAATTTGATTTTATTCTCTACAGAGCGAAGCATATGCTGCATGAGAGACTTTGACAGCGAGAAGGACATCAAACAAACCGACTTCATGAATATACAATTACTACAGAATAAGGACATAATAGGCAAACTTTGAGTAATTAGTTGACCAGACCTACTTTTTATGTTTTTTTTTTATATTTTCACGATTTTTTTCTGGTAGACGCATTATAAAAGCAAAAAATACATCATCTAACTGGAGTACGTTTAACGAACAATTTCAGTAGAAATGCTTCTTAACCACTTCCCGACCGGCCGCCGTAGTTGTACTGCGGCAGGTTGGTTCTCCTGCATGAATCGCCATTAACCTCCCTGGCGGTATGATTCTTTCAGATTTTAGGTGCTGAAAGCGGTACCATTATTTGCAAGGAAATTTGGCGTTTTATACTGTAGGCTTGTAATTCTTAGGAATAACTCACTTAAATCTATCCAAACAAGAGCCTAATAGGCATCCCGGGTATGATTTTTTTTTATTTTTTATTAAAAATTATAATATAATAAATAATTATAAAAAATGATAACAAATAATAATATAATTATAGTAAAAATTATTCAATAGTGTAATCAAATCAAAATCACTGAAATTTGCTCAGTTGCAGAATTTTTGCTGTCATTATTTTTTTTTTTTTTACGTATTTCCCCACAAATCGCTATCGCTAAATTCTGCAAGTGATTCTGATTTATTATCGCTGTTTTTTAGCTGCTCTAAAACAATTTTTGCCATAAAGGGACACTTTTGGTTGCTATGGGCAATCTACAGTTTGCAGGGAGAAAGAACAGTTTTTATTATATAAAAGGACATGTAGTGCACAGGGCAGACCACTAGGGACATGGGGGGTGTGTATTTTTTACATACAGTACTGTAATCTATAAGATTACAGTATACTGTATGTATAGTGTTTGTTTACATTTTTGAATTTGGCGCCGTTCTCCGTCCCCGTGCGTCGTAACGTCGCAGGGAACGGAGCTCGGCGGCACACAGGGACGCTGTGTGAATCGAGCGAGCACCCGCTCGCTCACACAGCGTGGATGCATCGCTGGATCCACAGAGAAGGTAAGTAAACAGTCTCTGTGGATGCTGCGAGGCGAGCCCGAGTCTGACTCAGGGTTACCGATCGTAGCACAGAAATCTAACCCCGAGTTAGACTCGGGAACACCGCCAGGGAGGTTAATGTACGTTGGCCACGTACACGGCGATAATGTGGGCATGCGCGTGTGCTCATTCGCTAATGGGAGAGCCAATCAGCGGTCGCTCCACAGAGAGACAGAATGGGGATCTGCCAGTAAACAAAGCAGACCTCCGTTCTATCAGGGGAGTAGAATGAGATTGTCTGTTCCTAGTGATTAGAAACAGCGATCTCTCTCTACTCCCTGTCAGTCCCCTCCCCCCAACAGTTAGAAAGCAACTCCCTAGGGGACATTTAACACTTTGATCACCCCCTAATGTTAACCCCTTCCCTGACTGTGTCATTTATACAGTAATCAGTGCATTTTTATAGCATTTATAATATTTATTATAGCAAAAAGTAAAAAAAAATTCAAAAACTGTCTGCAATTTTTGGTTTATCTCACAAAAAATTAAAACTTCAGAGGTGATCAAATACCACCAAAAGAAAACTCTGTTTGTGGGAAAAAAAAAGGATATCAATTTAGTTTTGGGTACAATGTTGCACGACCGCGCAATTGTCGGTTAAAACGACGCAGTGCCAATTTTTTTTTCTAAAGCCTTGTACACACGGCCCGGATACTCGTCAGGAAAAACGTTTTCCCTGATGAGATTCCTGGCAAGAATCTCTTGCCGGCCGAGTGTACAGACGTACGATTCAAAAGATCCGCTGTTCTTTTAAATGGCACGAACGCGGTGATGTCATTGACTATGAAGAGCATGCGCTCGTCACATTCGATGCAGTCGCCGCCATTTTGCTTCACCCTACCTATTCTTCGGAAGCTACCGCGCATGTGTCGAAGTCATTTCGAGCATGCGTGGGTTTCCATGGAGACAGGTAAGTATACACATGCTCGGGTTTCTCGGCAGGAAAACACTGCCGAGAATCACAATGAGAAAATAGAGAGCATACTTGATCTATCAGAATTTATAAATGTCACGCATTTCTTACGCTATTTATTGTTACATTATATACTTATACTATAAAAATGCTTTGTAACATGTATGACATAATATCTTTAAAATTCAATAAAAACTATTGAAAGAAAAAAAGAAAATAGAGAGCAGGTTCTCTATTTTTCTCCTCGAGATTCTGGGCAGTTTTCTTGACGAGAAATCTGAAAGCCTCGCACACACGCACACGCACACACTCGGCAAGAAAGCTCTGCCAGCAGTTTTCTTGCTGTTTCTTGCTAAGAAAATCGAATGTGTGTACGAGGATTTAGAAGAAAATTATTTTTGGATATGGCATATCTCACTAATTAGATGTGACATATTTCTCCTGAACGTAGGTGTGAGGATGAAGGTCGTGGGTGCAGCCATATTGAAGGATGATCTGCACTCTCCAGGCACAGAGCAGTGGTCAGACACCTATGCATTTTTCAGTTTGTTTTCAGTCCATTTAACCATTTCAGCTCCAGAAGATTTACCAACCCCAAACCCCCTTCATGACCAGGCCATTTTTTGCGATACGGCACTGCATTACTTTAACAATTGCGCAGTCGTGTGAAGCTGTACCCAACTAAAATTTGATTTTCTTTTTTCCCACAAATTGCTTTCTTTTGGTGGTATTTGATCACCTCTGCGGTTTGATTTTTTTGCACTATAAACAAAAACCATCGACAATTTTGTGAAACAAAACACTTTTTACTCTCTGCTATAAAGCATATCCGATTAGAGAAAAAAAATCGAATTTCTTCATCAATTCAGGCCAATATGTATCCTGCAACATGTTTTTGGTTAAAAAAAAAAACAAAAAAAAACTGCGACATTGCGGCGGACAAATCGGCCATGAAGTGACACTTTTTCGAGACCAGTGACACCAATACAGTGATCAGTGCTAAAAAATATTTACTGTACTAATGGCACTGGCTGGGAAGGGGCAATCATAGGGTTAAATGTGTCCTTAGGGAGTGCTTTCTAACTGTGTGGGGGAGATGTTTCCACTTTGGGAAGACAGAGATCCATGTTCCTGCTTGGCAGAAACACAGGATCTCAGTATTTTCTTGTCACAGAACGGTGATCTGCATTGTTTACATAGGCAGACCGCCTTTCTGCCTCAGTCGGGAACGTTCAGCGTTTTCCGTCGGACCCACTTGTTGGCTCCCGCTGTGTCCAAGCACAGTGGGAGCTGGTCGCCGACGCAAACCCGGACAGACCGATCACATACAGGTAAGTGATTTTGCCTGTAGGAGCCGCCGCCCCACAGTACCTATACGGCAAGCGGTAATATGGTTTCTTATGGGTCACGTTCACATCTGTGCGTTTTTTGGAAAGGATCAGGGACTTTTTTTTTCCCCCACAGCAATTTGTGTTTTTGGTTCCATGGACTCAATGGAATTTCTTAAACACAATACTTGATGTGTTTTTGCTGCTTTCTCCAGCAATACAACAGATGCCTCACAAAAGCACAAAACTTTTTAAAAACACACCAAAAACATGTGTGAAAAAAGGCATCGGGAAATTGCATCAACCAGCATAAGTGTGAACCAGGCCTTACTAAAACTGGTGCACACAGAATCTGGTGTAGCTGTACATATTAACCAATCGACTTCTAACTTCAGCTTGTTCAATTAAGTTTTGACAATAGGGCTGGGTGCGAATAGTATGTCCTTTTTTTTACTGCATTTGTTTAGCAGGTCTGATGCGTTTTTGATGCTCTTCAGATTTGCAAGGCTCGGGAACAGATTTTTGTCACAGCTGCTATTTTAGTGTTGGCCAATACATGGTAGGTAAAGGGTGTCAACTCCTGTAGCAGGACAGCAATTCGGATTAAGTGTGGCACAATATCCTGTGCTTCTAAAATACATGGTAAAGCATTTAAAATAAACCCACCATAGGAGCAGTCGGGGGGCTTCTATTGCTGACCTGGAAATGCTAGCTGCTTGGCTGTTACTCCTTGGCTTCAGGCTGGGTTCACACTTGTGCGGATTGAGTGCGGCTTAAACCGCATCTAATTCACAGAACATTTCTAAATACATAGTTTTCAATGAGGCTGGTTCACATATGTGCGATGCATTCGCACTGCGCATTGCAGAAAAAACGTGTGCGGATTTTATGCCTTGCGGTGCGGCTCAGGTGCGAATTCAGTCCCATTATCTTCTACGGGTACGCAGCTGATTCGCAGATGTGTTCAGTTCTCTTCAGGAATTTCTGTCATTCAGCTCAATACACTTCTTCCCCACTCTCCTCTCACCCAGAACTTCTCCCAGGTCTCCAAATTCGCAGCTAAAAACTGAGCTAATCTGCTGATTACAGAGCTGAAATTCGCACTGCACAAGTGTGAATCTAGCCTCAGTGTTTTTAGTCACTATCTAAGCATGGAGATTAGGAAAGGTAGAGAAAAGTTTAAAAATCATATTTTTATAGTCGGTGCTTCAATGTATTAAAGCCACCAGGATCAGCATGAAAACCAGACGGCTAGAAATTTCAGATGAAGAGATAAGTATTGTCCGTGTTTTATCCCTTTTTATTCTTTTACACGTTTCCTTTAGCTCTGGCTGAAGCCTTCACTGTCTCTAATAGGATAGAATGCAAGAACAGTTCGGTATTTTGCTGTATTATCATTTTTGCACTGGGAGGGATAGTTTTCTATACATTAGATTAAGTATTATAACTTTGTTTTGATAAAAAATGTGTTCTTGTGTTTAGGTTCAAAAGCTAAACGTGTTTTTTCTTTTTAATAACTTTGCTGATTTGCTTTGTTTCAGCACCTAATGTCTCACCTCAACCTCCAACCAACGGACTCTCATGGGGTGGACTTCTCCCGCGTTCGTATGTGGAGCCTCAGTAACTGGTCCAAATACTATCGGCAGACACTGCTGTTCAGTGCTCTGCAGGACCCCCAGATAAACTCTATGGGCCAGATTCAGGTAGGAGAGCAAATCTTTATTTTGGAGTAACGTTTCTCATTTACGTTACTCCGCCGAAACTTTAGGAGCAAGTACTGTTATTCACAAAGCACTTGCTCCTAAAGTTGCGACGGCGTAGCGAAAATGAGCCGGCGGAATTCAAATTGGGCGGGTAGGGGGCGTGTAATATTTAAACTAGGCGCGATCCCACGGCGAAGGTACTGCACATGCGTTGACTGTCAGTGCGCATGCTCCAAATTCTGTCAGTGAACGTCAATGACGTCAATCCCCATTTACGGACGTTTTACGCAAACGACGCGAACATTTTTAAATTTGACGCGATGACGACGGCCATACTTAACATAGGATACTCCACCTAGGGGGCATGTTTTTCTTTACGCCGCGTATCGCTTACGGAAACGTCGGAAAGTCACTGCGTCGGGCCCGAGTACGATCGCGAATTGCCGATTCTCGCTGATTAACATATTCTCTGCGTTAATCAGCGGGAACGCCCCGAGCGCCATTTTTAAAATTGCAGTTCCGATACGACGGCGAAATACAATTACGCCGCTCGTATAGGAACTCCAACCCGGCGTTTCTTGTTTTCTGCTTACAGAAAACAGAAACGCCAGCTCAAAGTGAGAGTTATGCTGGCGTATCACTGATACTCCAGCCTAACTCTACCTGAATCTGGCCCTATAATTAATTAGCATTGCTTCAATTACAATGGGCAGGTAAGTTCACCAAAAGCCATCGGAACCTTGGAGAATATAGATCCAATGATGCACTTAAAAGTAGCAAGTGGCTGTAAGTTCAATCCTGTTTATCTGCTTACTTTTTTTCAATATAGGTGGCTGTGAAAAACGTCCCCAAGACAGGCTCTATGTCAGGTGCTGGTCCAGCTACCACATGTGTTTCAGCGATTGGAGGCCGACAGCGTGCTTTCTGTGATAGATGCAAGGTAAGGGTCATAGAAGGCACTTCGACATGGCATGCAACATTTTAAATGCGATTTTGAATTTTAATTTCTTTAAGGTTATGTGATTATAGCAATGTCAAAACTAAATAAAGCTAAATGTGGCCTAGGCTCCTAGGTAATCTATAACAACTTTCTTACTGGGCACTTCTACCCCCTTCCTGCTCAGTCCAATTTTCAGCTTTTAACGCTGTCCCACGTTGAATGACAATGCAACACTGTATCCATATGACATTTTTATCATTTTGTTTTTCAGACAAATCGCGTTTTTTGGTGGCATTTAATCACCACTGGGTTTTTTATTCTTTGCTAAAGAAACAAAAAAAAAAACAATTTTTGGAAAAAAAAACAACAATGATTTTTTTCATAGTTTGATATAAAAGTTTGCAAATGGGTAATTTTTCTGCGGCATTGATGTGTGCTGATGAGGTGGCACTGATGAAGCTGCACTGATGGGTGGCACTGATTTGCAGCACTGGACATTGTTGGGTGCCACTTGTGGACACTGATAGGTGGCACTAGTTGGCACTGATTAGCACTACTGGCAGGCACAGTTTGGGACCGATGTCCCTGTAACAGAAAATGGTTACCGGCTTTCTTCTATTCTACTCAAGCTGATCAAAATGAACGACAGATTGCAAAAGATAGTAGGACAAACCCCAAAAAATTCTTTAAATATATTAATAGTAAAAAGGTCAAGTCTGAGCATGTAGACCCTTTACAAAATAATCTAGAGTGGGTGACTGAGGACATAGAGAAGGCAAATTTATTAAATGCTTTCTTTAGCTATGTGTATACAATGGAGAATGGGGGAGCTCATGTCCATAATGGGGGTAGGAGTGACACAGCCCCAAATCCAAAATGGCTCAAAAGTGATATGGTCCAGAAATATTTAGACAGAATAAAGGTGGATAAAGCACCTGGACCAGATGGCATCCACCCACGGATCCTAAAAGAATTGAGCTCTGAAATTTCAAAGCCATTGTATCTAATATTTAGGGACTCATTAATGACAGGGATAGTACCACTGGATTGGCGTAGAGCCAATGTGGTGCCCATATTTAAAAAGGGAACAAAGGGCCAGATTCATATACAATTGGATTCGCGTAGAGTATCAGAAATACCCTACGCCGCCGTATTTTACCTGGCTCTACGTGGAATCCTGGTAGATTTTGTCCAGTAAACTATGGCGGCGTAGTGGCGTAGTGTATTTCTCCCGGTGCAAGCCATCTACGCGAGTAGGGGGCGTGAAGCATTTAAAATAGGCGCGTTCCCGCGGCGATCGAACTGCGCATGCTCCGTTCAGAAATTTCCCGCCGTGCATTGCGCAAAATCACGTCGTTACGTCATTCGTTGTTTGAGTAGCGTCGTTTACGGACATTCCTATTCCCGAACGAGTTACGTAAAAAAAAAAAAAATATGTAATTCGACGCGGGAACGACGGCCATACTTAACATGGGCTACGCACCGTTAGACCAGCAAATAGCTGGTCTAACAGTACGTAGCAAAAAAATGACGTAAGCGATTGCGAAGACCACTCGTATCTTCGTGGATCGCCGTAAAAAGTCATTTGCATATCTCGACGCTGAAAATGACGCGGACTCCTCCCAGCAGCCGCAAAAATATTGCAGCGTAGATCCGACTGCAGAGTGCACAGAGGACACAGGAGGCTGTATTCTAGTGCTATACAACAGAGAGGGGGCGGGGCCGAGAGATTCACTCGTAAGAGAGCGGCTGTAGTGAGAGCCAGTGATCAGAGTGGGCGCATCAGTGTAGCTCCCAGCCCAGCCCTACCCCCGGACCTCTGTATTCCCCCAACCAGTATACAGGGGGCTAACCTCTTACTACAGCCGCTCTGCATACAGGCTACATGAGATGGGGTCAGTGGCGCCCCCGGCCTCGCCCCCTCACTGCTAGCTAGATCAGGAATACAGCCTCCTGTGTCCTCTGTGCACTACTGCACTCTGCAAAGCTGTCACCGGGACCCTAGTTCAGGGGTAGCGTGGGGCCCCCTACAAAGATTGGGCCCAGGGCTGCCTCTCCCTCCTCTCCCATCTGGCATAATAATGTCCGACTCCTACAAGACCCACAGTTATCGGTAAAGATCACCCAACACCTTTCAGAATTTTTCCTGAACAATGCAAATTCAGTAGAGGACCCCTTTACCCTCTGGAATGCCCATAAGGCGTACCTCAGAGGAATACTAATCCAACTTGGTGCTAGGGAGAAAAAAAGACGCACAAACAAAATTAACTCCATTCTTGCTGACATACATAACCTAGAAAACAGAACAAACAGACACCCACCCACGCCCTCTCAAAAACACTCTCACAGCTGAGAGAGTCACTGAGAGAAGTGATTGTACAACAATATGATTATCATCTCCGGCGTTTCAAATTAAACTCTTATGCTAATGCAAACAGAGCGGGTAAGTACCTGGCCAATAGATTGAAAGCAGCATGCACAAAATCGAGAATTGACCATCTAATACACCCCACGCTTAAACATAAAATTAGCAACCCTCAGGATATAGCCGACCACTTTGCCACGTACTATAGAGGCTTATATAATATAAAAGACAACCCTTCCACTCATCAACCAACGTCGGCCCATATTTCGACATTCCTGTAAAAAATTAACTTACCCTCTCTATCGGATGACCAATTACTCTCCTTGAACTCCCAATTCACTACCTCTGAGATAGAAGCGGTGATAACTACACTGCCTAGTGGCAAGTCCCCAGGGCCTGATGGGTTCTCTAATGAGTACTTCAAACTTTACAGTCCTCTCCTTGCACCACACCTACAAAAAGTGTTCACAAAAGCAGCAAGTACAGCTTCGTTTCCCCCTGACATGCTACAAGCATTTATAGTCACCCTCCCTAAGCCTGGCAAAGACCCGAACACCCCCTCCAACTTTAGACCTATCTCACTCCTAAATTCGGACGTTAAAATTTACGCTAAGGTACTAGCCAAAAGATTAGCCAATTTCATCCCATCCCTCATTAAACGCGACCAGATGGGCTTTGTGAGGGGAAGGCAGACCTCGGACGCAACCAGGAGGGTCATTGACATTGACATTGAACGCCTTCTCTGCTGCTCTCCATAGACGCAGAGAAGGCGTTCGATAGGGTACACTGGAACTACATGCAAATGGCGCTATCCAAATTCGGGTTTGAAGGTACTATCAAGGATGCGATACTGGCTTTGTACTCCTGTCCATCAGCAAGAGTGTACACATCCAGTATGTTGTCAGTTCCCTTTCCAATAACGAATGGGACACGCCAGGGGTGCCCACTTTCCCCAACCATTTTCAATCTCATGATTGAACCCCTGGCGGAAGCCATTAGGACAAACAACAACATAACGGGGTTCCGAATTGGTTCCACTCCCCATGTCATAAATTTATTTGCAGACGATGTGATATTGATGTTAACAAATCCGCTCACATCTCTTCCTGAAGTCCATGACACACTGATAGCCTTTGGTAAAATCTCGTATTATAAGGTCAACTTCACAAAATCCTTCATCCTTAGTTTGGGCTTGCCAGCCTTGGACCGCACCCGACTGCAAACATCACTTCCTTATGTATGGGATGACAAACATATTATATATTTAGACATTAAACTGACCAACAGCATTAAATCTCTAGCCGACACCAACATGAAACCCCTCCTGCATAATATTGCCACACAAACTAACAATCTATCCAAAAAAGAATTATCCTGGATGGGTAGGCTAGCAGCCTTCAAGATGCTTATACTGCCACAAATCCTGTATATATTTAGAACAATCCCTATCGCCATTGCCCCTCAACACATCAGACAACTCTCCAATATCCAACGGCAATTCCTGTGGGGTGCAAAAAAGGCCAGATGCTCGCGCAACTCCTTACTCCCCCACAAGAGCGTTGGGGGGGGCGGGTTTGGTGGATATACGAGACTACCTATGGGCGACCAGGCTTGACCAGCTCAAGTTATGGTTTTCCCCCACTGACACACCAATGTGGGTAGATATAGAGAAATCCTTAGCTCCTACACAAGATTTAATGTCGGTTCTTCTGGGTGACTCATGGATACCATGGGACACATCCAACACACCCCCGACAATCGCCACCTCACTACAGGCGTGGAGACTTCTCCTAAACCACCAACTCCCTGATAGTAGAACCATAGACTACAAATTTCCTCTTAGTTAGATTGAAGCTCAAATACCAATGTTATCACTAAAAACTCTCAGCTCCCATGGGATACATACGGTTCATGACTTATTGGACAGTACAAGACCTAAGACAGTAGACCGCTTAATGCGAGAGTATAGCCTACTGTCACACCTATTCTTTACTTGTGCAAGAGTGATCCACTTTTTGTGGAAACACCCTCCCCCAGTAATCCGTCTACCGACTGCAATATGGCAACACTTGACAGGTGCCCAGTCGCACAACAAAGGTATAGGTCTTTATTACTATACGTTACAGCTTAAATCAGTTTTTCACAAATCACAGAAACACACAAAATGGGAAGAGGACTTGGGCTCCACGTTCACTGAAGCTCAGTGGAAACTTGCATTCCGCTCTATCCAAACTGCCACCCACTGCACTGGGCACTGGAAATTGATGATAAAAATTTTCAACCGTTGGCAATACACCCCCTGTAGACTCGCACTTATGTTTCCTTCTGCCTCGCCTCTTTGCTGGAGGAATTGTGGGCATAAAGGCCATCTTCTACATATGCTTTGGGAATGCCCCAGCCTGACCAGTTTCTGGAACCAAACCTTTAAACTTATATCGTCTACCACAGGAATACTCGTTCCCCCCAATCCAACGCTAGCTATACTCCACATAGGGATGGAAATCATACCACACGACATGAGACAAGTAGTATCACACATTCTATTAGCAGCTAGATCCCTAGTACTTCAAAATTGGAAACACGCTACCACACTTAACACCACGGACCTTGCTAGAAAAATTCAGCAAAACTACACGTTTGAACGACTGCTAGCAACCAATGCACTAAAAGGTAGCTCATTCGACAGAAGATGGGAAATCTGGACTAATAGATATATTACTAGATAGGATGTATTACTGGATAAGATACATGCACGCTTTGGATAATGCTCCCTCCTCTATTGTCACCTAAGATTGATATATGATCTTTTCTCTATGTTTTCTTCTTCTTTTTCTATTTGTGGCATTGTTACCAATATCCTTATCAATATCTTTGCTGCTATTGATATCTTTATAATATTCTTTTTTCATTTTACTACTGTTATTTGTAAAATTCAATAAAAATCCTTCTATTGAAAAAAAAAAAAAAAAGATTGGGCCCAGGGAAAGTTCCCTGTTTGCCCTGTGCTAATGAATAATCAATGATCAGGTAGCAGCAGTGAAACGGTGCTACAGACAACCTGAGGCCCTTTCACATTTGTGCGACTTGTCCTGCGACTTGGGACTACAAACTTGCATAAAAAGTCATTCCCCATGATTTCCAACAAGTTCAATTCTTATCTGTGAGACTTCAAAGTAATCCCTGTACTAATTTCGTCCAAATTTAATTCGACTTGAGGCAGAGACTTTAAGATTACACAGACATTGCTTCAAGTCGCAGCAAAAATCATGGCAAAATCACGTGACCTTCAAGTCGCACAAGTGTGAAAGAAGCCTTAACGATTGGATTTTACTACCATTGGTACTTCGCCTGCGGTAATAAAATCTGATCAATGTTCCTATGCATGTGCTGTAAAGACTATGGACAAATCTGATGGCTCGCAATGTTAACTTTGAAGTTTACTCATCAGAATGCAGTTCACATGCGCAAAAACCCGCTTTTCATTTAGGTACCGTTTCCACTTCTGCAACTTGTCCTGCGACTTGGGACTTCAACATTGCATTACAAGTTGTACCCCATGATTTTCAATGAGAACCGTTCATATCTGTGCGACTTCGAAGTAGTCCCTACACTACTTTGGTCCCACTTTGATGCAACTTGAGGTCCATAGACCCCCAGAATACACAGGCATTGCTTCAAGTCGCATCAAAATTGCGTCAGAATCGCGTCATTTTTTTGCATCGATTTTGCAGCGACTTGAGGCAATACCTAGGTATTCTGGAGGTCTAAGGACTTCAAGTCACATCAAAGTGGGACAAAAAACAAAAGTAGTGCAGGGACTACTTTGAAGTTGCTGTGACTTGACGTTGCACAGATATGAACGGTTCTCATTGGAAATCATGGGGTAGGACTGGCCATGCAACTTTCCAATCCCAAGTCGCAGGACAATTTGCTCAAGTGGAACAGAGCCTAACTGACGGCCGCCATTTACATTAAAAACATTTTTTATTGACATTAATCCACCATTAGCCACCAAAAAACAAAAACAAAATCTACAATAAAACAATATAGGGGGGGGGGGGAGTTCTGTCATCCACTATTATCCACCAGAATTGAAATTAATATGGGGGGAGGGAGGGTTCTGACGGCCGCCATTTCAGCCACAATATACAGTTGAAAAAATGTCAATAATCGGGGGGGGGGGGGGGGGGTTGTGTGCTGCCTTTTCAGCCACAATGTACATTTAAAAAAAATCAATAATGGGGGGGTGCTACCTGATTCATTACAAAAAAAAATCAATAAGCCCCAATGTGCATTTAAAAATGGGTGGATGATGGCCACCATTTTAGCCGAAATTTGCTAAAAATAAGGCAGGGGCTGGGGGGCGGGGGGGATTCATGACGGCTGCCATTTCAGCCGCAGTACTCATTCAAAATGAATAAAACCTCAATAAAACCACACTAAAAAACAACACTATATTTTCAGATTTACGGAAGCCATTTCAGCAGCACTGTACATTAGAACAAACTTTCACCAGAAAATGTACTGGGGGAAAACAAAATACTGGGGGCCGGGGGGGGGGGGGACACATTTCATCTAATAACCAGGCGGAGGGGACACTTTTCACCAAGCACTATACATATATAAAAAAAGATAAAGATGGTCATCATTATATTTTTTATATGTATATTTTCTTGGTTAAAAGCGCCCCCCCCCCCCTGGTTATTAGATGAAATGTGTTTCCCACAGTTTATTAACATTTCTGTTAATAAAAAAAGGTACAAGCTATGCCTCAAGGCATGAAGGCAGCAATGTTTTCGGCCGCTGTATTCATTAAAAAAAAACGATTTTAAATAAGCGGGGGGGGGGGGGGGGGGGTGACGGCCACAATGTACGGCCGCGGTATTTACTGAAAAACAATTTTTTTTATTAACAGAAATTGCTGTTGCTGTTCCTCTCAGGCGCGTTCTAATAAGCTGCAGGTCACTTCCTGTGTTTGCTTGGTCTGTGAAAGAAAGGACCGCCCAGTGGGGCGGGGAAATTGTTCTATCAGTGGCGGCACTGTCTGCGCCACAAAGGCATATTTTAGCTTTTAATGTAGCGCCCGCCTCGTCTGCAATCTTGCGATTGCACAGACGTGGCGCTACCAATACCGCACTGTGCCCGGCGCCCGGCGCTGGGACACAGTGCACATAAGGACTTTTTTTTTTTTTAAATGTAGTTTCTTAAAGGGACATGTTTAAAAAAAAACTTTTTTTTTTTTTGCTGCCTGGGGGTGGGGGGGGGGGGGCAGCGCCCGGGCGCCCCCTATGTATGGGCCGCCACTGGGTCAGAGCTTCTGAGACCATGCAGATTTGGAGCTTTTAATAATAGAATAAAAAGCTGTTGAATTTTAACTGCAAATTACTTGGCAACAGCAGCGTGAATTTTATTAAAAATGATTTCTTCAGTGTTACATAATGTTCTACAATCCTGTCATCTATTTTTCACAAGTGACAGATTCAAATCCAAAGCATCTCTATGACATGTAAAGTTAGAGTCCCTTAAAGGCACAGTCATCCTTAATACCATTTTTCATGTTACACCCATATTTATGGTGTAACATGGGATCATTTCCCATCCCCCTCCCCTCACCATCACTTAGGGTTGTTTCACACTAGGTGGACTCAGTCTGCAAACCGCTTGCTCAGCAGGGTTCTTTCCGCTGGTCCCTGCTGAGCAGACGGATGACAGGGCCATGTCAGACAAGGACACAGCCCACTCTCCTTTATGGGTAGTCAGATGTAAACGGGCTTCCTATCTGTTTACACCTGCCTGCCATTTGATCTGTTGAAATGAAGGGAAAGGGATCCTCATCCATCTGTTGTTAACAGATTGAATGTAGGCAGGTGTAAACAAACACATGTGCGTTTACACCCGCCACTACATAGAGGAGAATGGAGGTTACCATCGGGTCCGCCTGAAAAACTGGTGGATCAGATTTGAACGCTCGGGTGAAAGGGGCCTTATCTGAGTTGTGGGGTTCTTCCTCCTGTAGCCATCTATCTTGTATTAAATTAAACCGGGTTGTGCATGAAATTAGGGCCATCTTTAATATTGATTGGAACCTGGGCAAAAAAAAATCTTGCCCCCCCCATGCAACGTGCTTCGAGACATACAATAAATATCAGCTAGACTTAAAATCAATGTGGTTTAAATTCCAAACATATATAAACAGCGCTAGTATGTGGATGATCCACATAGGTGAACAAATAAATATAAAATGACAATAAGAATAAACAAGTAATATGAACCCGTGAGTGAATGAAGTGTTTCAGACAAACACACGTTTTCAAAGGCAAAAACCGACATTTAAAACGCCAGTTTTTGCCGCGAATTTCACGGCGTTTTACAGCGTTTTACCACGTTTGCGTTTTTAAGCGTTTAGTTAAGAGACATTATAAGACCCTCCCTAAGCTCAAAAAACAATATTAGTTAACCATTTCAGCCATTTTGTGAGACCAAAGAGCAGCAGTATACTTGTATTTAGCGTGTCACTTGCCACATCACCTGCCACAAGCTGTGGATTGTCCACTTGCCACGTCACCTGGCCACGTCACCTGCCACGTCACCTAGCCACGTCACCTGCCACAAGTTGTGGATTGTCCACTGGCCACGTCACCTGCCACGTCACCTAGCCACGTCACCTGCCACAAGTTGTGGATTGTCCACTGGCCACGTCAACTGGCCACTCCACCTGCCACAAGTTGTGGATTGTCCACTTGCCACATCACCTGACCACGTCACCTGTCACAATTTGTGGATTGTCTACTTGCCATGTCACCTGACCACGTCACCTGCCACGTCACCTGGCCACGTCACCTGCCACAAGTTGTGGATTGTCCACTGGCCATGTCACCTGCCACGTCAACTGGCCACGTCACCTGCCACAAGTTGTGGATTGTCCACTTGCCACGTCACCTGGCCACGTCAGCTGCCACAAGTTGTAAATTGTCCACTGGCCACATCACCTGGCCACGTCACCTGGCCACGTCAGCTGCCATGTCACCTGGCCACGTCACCTGCCACAAGTTGTGGATTTTCCTCTTGCCATGTCACCTGCCACATCACCTGTTCACATCACCTGGCATGTCACCTGGCCACAAGTTGTGGATTGTCCACTGGCTACATCACCTGCCTTGTCCCTAAGCTCAAAAAAACAATATTATTTAATCATTTCAGCCATTTTGTGAGACCAGAGTGAGTAGCAGCTGAAAGAGCAGCAGTATACTTGTATTTAGCATGTCACTTGCCACATCACCTGCCACAAGCTGCGGATTGTCCAATTGCCATGTCACCTGCCACAAGTTGTGAATTGTCCACTTGCCACGTCATCTGCCACGTCACCTGCCACAAGTTGCGGATTGTCCACTTGTCACGTCACCTGCCACGTCACCTGGCCATGTCACCTGCCACAAGTTGTGGATTGTCCACTACCCACGTCACCTGACCATGTCACCTGCCACAAGTTGTGGATTGTCCACTTGCCATGTCACCTGCCACGTCACCTGCCACGTCACCTGCCACGTCACCTGGCCATGTCAGCTGCCAGATCACCAGGCCACGTCACCTGCCACAAGTTGTGGATTGTCCACTGGCCACTTCATCTGGCCATGTCAGCTGCCATGTCACCTGGCCACGTCACCTGCCACAAGTTGTGGATTTTCTACTTGCCATGTCACCTGGCCACGTCACCTACCACATCACCTGGCCACCTCACCTGCCACAAGTTGTGGATTGTCCACTGGCCACGTCACCTGCCACGTCAACTGGCCATGTCACCTGCCACAAGTTGTGGATTGTCCACTTGCCATGTCACCTGGCCATGTCACCTGGCCACATCACCTGCCACGTCACCTGGCCACGTCACCTGCCACGTCACCTGGCCACGTCACCTGCCACAAGTTGTGGATTGTCCACTGGCCACGTCACCTGTCCCTTCAACTGGCCACTTCACCTGCCACAAGTTGTGGATTGTCCACTTGCCACGTCACCTGCCACAAGTTGTGGATTGTCAACTTGCCATGTCACCTGGCCATATCAGCTGGCCACATCACCTGCCACAAGTTGTGGATTTTTCACTTGCCACATTACCTGGCCACGTTACTTGCCACATCAACTGCCACAAGTTGTGGATTGTCCACTTGCCACATGACCTGGCCACGTCACCTGGCCATGTCACCTGCCACAAATTGTGGATTGTCCACTGGCCACGTCACCTGGCCACATCACCTGCCACGTCACCTGGCCACAAGTTGTGGATTGTCCACTTGCCACATCACCTGACCATGTCACCTGCCACAATTTGTGGATTGTCCACTGGCCACGTCACCTGCCACACGTTGTGGATTGTCCACAATGCAATGCAAGCAATTACAGTTGGTTATGTTTTTTTTTATGGATTTTCTTCATTTGCCATAATTTTTGAGATTTCTAATGTAAAAAAATAGGTCTCCTTTAAAAACGCCTATAAACGAAATCGCGGCAAAACACCAGCACCGCGTTTAGCTGCGTTTTGCCGCATTTTGCGTCTGAAACGAGAAAACGTTTGCGTCTGAACCCATTTTTTTTGGACACATAGGATAACATTGAATGTGTTCAGGGGCAGTTGAAAAAAATGTCCAAATGCCTCTGAACTCGAGTTTACCAGCGTCTCGTGTGCATGGGGCCTTAGAAGCAAAACAAAAGATAAATTATCTCAGATCTATAATCTTCAAAGTAATCTTCCACCGCACCCGATGTGTAAAGTGAATCCTCCACCAGTTAAGTTGGCCACTCACCAAAACGAGTTGCCTAACACTCACGTGTTTTGGCACATAAGCATGAAATATGTTTCTCAACCCATCAGGTAGAATTACAATTGCAGCATTGTGGTAGGTGAAATCCAAAATAAAGAAAGCATATAATAGTGTGATAACGTAAAAAACAGTTTAATAACACACCACATAAAATCTGCAAAGGTTGCACTCACAAAATTAAAAGAATCAAAGACGTGAATCAAAACAAAGCAGAACTTCCTCACTATTCATGTAGCTGATGAACTGCGGTCGCAGCGGACCTCTGCAAACAACCAGATATATCTCACCACTCCACCTGCGCTGTACTTGTAACCTCAGTTGGTAAAGAAAAAATCACGATCGCTGGTCACTAGCGCGATACGTGGCTACATTTTGAACTTTTGATTACATGAACCAATCGTGATTTTTTTCTTTGGCAAGTATGAGGCAGCTGCTTTAGACCCACAATAATGACAGGGCCCAGGGCAGCTTCCCCTTTTGCCCTGCCTTAAAGTTAGCCCTGCATGGAATCCTTGGATGGCACAGTGACAGTGACAGCAATCAGCATTAGCACGATGATGTCATTGAGTGAACATTGGAGGAGCCTCTGCATGCAGGAACAGAAATTGCAATGCTTTGCATGCCTGAAAGTATCAATTTAAAGCTGAACTGAATATGTATTTTTTTTAAACCTACATGGGTACAGCTTGGTTACATCAAATTCTTCATATATCACAGAGGGCTGCTGGGTATGCAGAAATTGCCTGTAGCAGTCCGTGCTACATACAGTCAGTGCTGGATTCTTCCACATATTGCTTAAAGGGGTTGTAAAGGTAAACGTTTTTTTACCTTAATGCATCCTATGCATTAAGGTAAAAAAACATCTGACAGCACCGGCCCCCCCGAGCCTCCGTTTTACTTACCTGACCGTTCGAAATCCCCGGGGCGCGTCCATGTCATCCTGTTCGGTTCCCAGCCTGGCCGTTGATTGGCTAGGCTGGGCGGATTGATAGCAGCACAGCCATTGGCTAGCGCTGCTGTCAATCACAGCGGATGACGCGGCGCGCCGGGGGGCGGGGACGAGTGATACAGTCGGCGGCTATGGCCGCCACTGTATCACGGGAGTGCGCTCGCAAAAGCTTTCCACCATGTGAGCTCGCTCGCATGAAGGTAGAAAGCTTTTGCGAAGAGGAGCCGAGACAGCCGCCGAGGGACCCCAGAAGACAGCGTTCGGGGACACTGTGTGCAAAACGAGCTGCACAGTGCTGGTAAGTATAACATGTTTGTTATTTAAAAAAAAAAAAATCCTGACTTTAGTGTTCCTTTAAGCCTCTTGCCGTCTGTTTAGCGAACATAGGTGGTCTTATGCTTAGCACCTCTGCAATTCAGAGAACGTCTTGTAATTTTTCTTATGCATACAAGGTATTCTTTGATTAGACAAGACAGAGAGGATTGACATAAGGTCACAATCCTCACCTCCATTCAAGGAAATCAATGAATGCTTTATATTATTATTATTATTATTATTATTATTATACAGGATTTATATAGTGTCAACAGTTTGCTTAGCGCTTTACAACATCAAGGCAAACAGTACAGTTAAATACAAATCAATACAGGAGGAATCAGAGGGCCCCGCTAGTTATAGACTTACAGTCTAGAATATTCATGTAGGTAGTTCCTAATTGATTGACAGGCTTCCGATCGGCGCATACAGCGCGTCACGTGTTGCCGAATGAAGCTGGACTGCGAGTCGGCTCTATAAGGCGCCTGCGCACCAACGCTCGGCTTCTTTCGGCAACTCGTGACGCGCTGTATGTGCCGGTCGGAAGCCTGTCAATCAATTAGGAACGCCCAGTCCCGCGGATTACATACCCGGAAGCCACCGTGAAAATACGGTATGTACGGCAATGAAATAATAAAAACCTGCCTAATGTCATTTTCACAACTCCGCTTTAATAAACTCCAATTTCAGGCAGCGCCCATCTGTCCACATTACTCTACTATTGCTGAGGACTTGAACCTGATATAAAATGCTTGTCCACCCTGCCTCTGAGGTACCTCACATGCTTTGGAGATGAGGAGGGTGCTACATGCATTGAACTGATTACATTTAAATATATATTATTAATTTTATTATTATTTTATTGATTATAACTACATGTGGATTAAAACATTTGCAAAATATGATTTCTTTTTTACATCTGAATTAAAGCTGAGAAAATAATGGAATATCTGCTGTGACTCAACAGCTTGGACCCCACTTTTCGATTTACCAGATAACCATTTAATTGGCCTGGAGGAATATGTGGGCTGATAAAATGTAGTTTGAAGTGTTACCTACCACTTCCCTTTCCTAAAGCAGAGTGGTAGTGGGACTACCTAAAGCTGCAAACCTGCGTCCCACATTTAACATAGTAGGGGGTACTGGAAATAATCCTGGCCCCTTATGTTATAAGTGACCTAATGTAGAACTTCTCTTAAGTTTCATATTTAGTGTTATCATAAAAAGGAAGTATAATGCTTCCTTACTGGGGCAGGTGAATTCCCAAAACCTCTGCAGCATCCAAAGCAGCATTCTCAATGGATATGTAGGGCACTGGAAAGGGCTTTATGCTTCACACGGTCAAAAGTGAACTGACACGTTGTACTTTGATCCCACTTTACAAAGTTCACAAAACTAAAATACCCCAAACTAAATGGTCCAGATCTCCTGCAAGTTCACTTCAAAAATCAATTTGATTAATGTGAATAGTACTATCATTTAATCTCCTATTGAAGACAGGTTTAGAAGAGAGGTAGGCTTGCAAATAGTGAAGATCGGATTGTCAGGTTGTAAAGTAGGCCTCTGCTTTCAGGTAGAGATGAATAGAGAGATTTTGCCATGAAGCTTAAACTTTCTGTTTAATATTTCTACTGAGTTTTAGAATACAGCAATACAATACAGGAGTTATAACTGTTTTGCATACTGAATAGAGAAGAAACCCGATGAGCAATGTACATAAAATGGAAGTGTACCCAGGGAACAATTCAGCAGAAAACATAATGAAGTTCAGGCGAGTGTAAAGTGTATATCGAGGCTTCTCTGTAAACAAAGAGCATGTCAACAACCAATTTTTCTTTTTGCTAATCAGTTCCATGAAGGCAATGTCCCATTAAGGCAACAAGTTTTCAGAAAAGGCATAAGAAAGAAAGAGTAGGAGGTAAAGAGGATAGCAGAAGAAGAAGAGAATCGATTCAGAGATCTCCCTTACTGCCCAGTTCTATAGCTGATTAATCCTCCAGCCAGATGTTCATATACTCAGCCTGTGACAGACCTAGCTGGGAAAGACTTTTGGAGAGTACTGAATGCTAGCCTTTTGCCTTGAGATCATGGGCCCTGGCATTTGGGGGAACGGTTCTCTTTGTGAGCTGTATGCCTGGGGACCCTTAAGGCGATGTGTTTCTTTGGATTCAGGTCCATGTCCCCCCAAGACACACAGATTTTGGGAACCCTGTATATGTTATATTAGAAAGAGTGACTGATTCATAATGTTGGGACACATATTGTTAGATGCTGATGTCATCAACTCCAGTCACCTGTCTGTTGTCTGTTATAATGTAAATGAGTCTAGTATAACTTCTAAAAGTCTTTCACCCATTGTTGCTTGTGCTAATTAGCCCTGCATTTGTATGAAGGAATTCTCTGTTGATATGTATGATAATGTGTATTGTAGTTAAGGAGTGACATCGGCTGCTTTAAGGGATTAGTTAATTAGCATATTGTGAATTTATGTTTCTTGGCACAAGTGTATTGTTAGATTAATATGAGCAGGAGGTAGGAACGTCCTCCTCCTTAACTGAATATAAGACTTGTATTCTGGTTCTAATAAACAGTCCATGTTCAGCAATCAAACGAGTATCGTCTTGTTTGTAGTTGTCAGCGGTTGGAATATCAGATATCTATATTCAGACGGGGATGAAGCGTTATATGATGAAAGCACTCAAGTGTGGGATGTTTCGTTAGACAGCCAAAGGTTCACATGTTTTTTTTTTTTTCAGATTGCCTCACCTTATCATTGATTATCCTCGCCCGAACCATAGTCCATGAGACTTTGTTTTTTAGTTTAAGTTATAGAAACTGGAAGTTTCTACCATGTTCCTGCTATTGAGCTTTTATCCCGAAGAAGAATGAAGAATGCCAATCTCTGCATACTACAAGGTACATCGGATACAGGACCATATAGTAAAGCAGTTTGGACTGCTATTGAAGGCATAAGCCTGTGACCCACGAAAGCAAGAAAAAATACCATTCCAGAACCCTGTAATTTTAGGTCATCCCAGTCAAGTGTGGTACATCCCTAGAAAAAGAGTCGGGATGAACCTGGATACTTTTTTGATAGATGGATAGGGACAAGATACCATTGAATAATGAATTTTGAATTAGATTTAGTTGAGATATTCAAAATACCTAGGAAAGAGAATCGAGATTGATCATCCCATTGCTCTAAATATGTTCTAACTAGTAGATCTGTGTCCCATTCTGTCATATATGGTAATTTCTGTGGGGGTGTGACCCATAGATTAGAGATATTCCTCCTCTCTGTTCTTTATCATAGGTGCACCATTTCTCATAAGGGAAAAGAGATCGGGGCTCTGATAGGTCAGGGCATAGTGACCTCAAAAAATTTGAGGCCGCTTCTTATCATTTATTCACCTGGGCTGGTGGGGACTAGAGGCAATACTTTCCTCTTTACATTTCCTAGGCCCCTGGATAGGTATCAGGATAAGTCTGCAACCCATGTTCTACTTAGAGCGGCAACAAAAGCAATATAACAGGTCACCACTGTGGTGGTAATCACATGGCTTTTTTGGAGTTTGGGTTACGATTAGGATTGGGGTCAGAGATTTGCTGTCCTTCGATATCTAATATTATCTTTACAGTTAACAAGCGGTTGTAATTCAGACACAATAATAAGCCTTAGATAGTTAAAAGTAGCTCCCTTAGCCATTTGAAGCCTATTGCATCCTTAAAAAAAACGATGGAAAACCACCTTAAAGTGGAACAGTCCACATGAGTCCTACATACTGTACATAATTTGGTACACTTACCTCCCAAATTGTCTTCAACTGATTCAAGATCTGCACTCTTCTTTTTTACTCTGTTGTCACTGCTGTCATTTTCTCCTAGTTTTCTTCCAGGTCCTGTGTCTTTAGCTTTCTCTATTGTCTGGCCAGTGATAACGTAACTCTCACGCATATGGCAGTTACATTGATGTCTCCTATCTTGGGACATTGGTAATGAATAAACTGAGAGCAGATGTGGCTTGTAGGTAGACATTTTGGACATATCAGAAGCCAACACTTGCTCACAGGCAGCTGAAGGCCTTCCACAGATAATCGAAGGAAATACACCTCCCTAAGCTAGTAGGAGCAGCGGAGCGGGCAATGGCCCCAGCTCCTGTTCAAATACAATCCAGGGACAAAACCGGGGAGAGACTTGTTCCAGGGACAGTGTCCTCAATCCGGGGACTGTCCCCAGAAACCGATGATGTCTGGTCACCCTAGTCTATTTTCAAAAGTAAGGTGCATATGAAAAGCAAAATTCAAAAAGTAGCACATAAGAGATCTTAGCCCTTCACCACTAAGGTTTTAATGTGAACCCGCTTCTAGAAAACAAAATAGTTACCCGTTACAATTCTACACGAGTAACTGACAATAACAATATAACCAGCATAAGATTAATTAAAGAATAACATTATGTCAGGAAACAAGGCTTATTGTAAGTGTAATTAAAGTTAGGTTTACGCTCATGACCATAGTCGCCCTTTAAACTGAAGATCATGACCCTGTTTAGCTGAAAAGGTCAATGCTGTCTATAACAGGGCCAGTTGTAAACTTAGAGAAAAATTGTTAAATGTATTCCCCCGACGAAAGCGTGTGAACAATTTCAGCGAGAGAATTGTATTGTAACACCATTTCTAGTTTAATGCAATAGAGGAAGCACAGACAGCGCCTAGTAACAAAGACTAAATTAGATTACCTTAAGTAAGGCTGTAGCTTCCATAAGGTTCCATCTCAGCACTAAGGACACAATGAAGGTTAAGAGCACACTGATTTCCATGGGAGGCAGTGGTTGGGTCAGCCTTTGAAACATTACCATTAATTGAATGGATTCTGTATTTTCCAAAGTAAAACACCTTTCGAAAATAAATGAGACTGGCGTTCTTTTTGCGAGCGCTGCAAAGTTTTAGATCATAATAGAAGCGTATTCCGCAGTAAGATTCATGAAACGGGACTCTTTTGTTAAGCAGACTCGCCGCGCATTGGATTAATGCGCTCGGCCATAAAGGAAAATGTCAAAAAATACAAAAAAAATCCTTATTTGGCATAATTACCTTGTCGTTTAATATGGAAGCGCATCATTACGCCGGCTTCTACTGCAAATTAAGGCATTACCTCCGCGTCCGACGGGCTTGTCATTTGCCTCTTTATGCGGTCGTTTGCATTTAAAAAAACAATTCTTTACCGCAAAAGGTTTGTCTAGAGGAAAATTAGCAAACAGAAAAACAGAAGGTCAACAACTTTGTTTTCCCCACCAAAAAAAGAGCACTTACAAACAGCTATTTAAAGAAAATAATTGCAGCGTTTAGGAAGTCTGGTGACGGAGAGACTTCTACGGCTCCGTTACAAGGGTCACCTTACCGGTGAAGCAATAGTCAAAATGACTCAAAATGCGCTAAAAAGAAAATAAAACTGCATTTTGTTGTAAATGAGTAGGGGCAGATGAAAAGCAGCAATGGGACTATTAATGTGCTGATTTCGGTAACTTGGAACTGCGGTAGTGTTCTGTAAATTGTCGTAAATGTAGAGAGCATTCCCAATAGATTCAGTCAAATGCTCTTAATGTTTTAAGTGTTACTGGGATCCCTCTGATGTTTTTAATAATTTACATCTTTTTTTTTTTTTTCTGCAGTCATGTCATTCTAAAGAAAAAGTTACTTGTTGATTTAAATACAAAAAAGGCTGGACTTTTCAATCACTGTTACATAGTAAAAGTATATGTAAACCTAATCACTAAAATCTCATATAAGCTATAACATGATAATGTCATTTGTAAAAGTTCTACTACTACTACTTTTTTTTTTCTTTTTTAATCTTCATCTTTCATTAACCACTTCAGCTCCGGAAGATTTACCCTCCTTTGTGACCAGGCCATTTTTTGCGATACGGCACTGCATTAATTTAACCGACAATTGCACGGTCGTGCAACGATGTACCGAAACAAAATGTATAGCCTTTTTCACCTCAAATAGAGCTTTCTTTTGGTCCAGTTTAATCACCATTGCAGTTTTTGTGGTATAAACAAAAAAAGACTAAGGGCCAGATTCTCAGCGGCGATACGACGGAGTATCTCAGATACTCCGTCGTATCGCCTTTTTTTTTTGGCTCGTATCTATGCGAGTGATGCTTAGCATCACTTTGGCATAGATACGCTTAAACATCCGACAAGTGTAATACCATTACACTTGCGGATCGTAGTTGTAATGACAACTCCGGCCACTAGGTGGCCTTTACGTTGTTTTCTCATTTGCCTATGCAAATGAGGCTACTACGCCGATTCCCGATCGCTTTTACGCCGCACCGTCGTCGCATACGTCGTTTACGAACTCGTAAGGTTACCCCTGCTTCTATGAGGAGTAACCTTACGAAGTACCGTCGGATGCTGTCAGGTGCCCTCGGATGCCATGTTAAGTATGGCGTCGGGTCAGCGTCGGCTTTTTCCGTCGCTTACGTCGTTTTACTAACTCGTTCGCGAATAGGGCATTGCGTAGTGACGATCACTTCGTTTTGACGTCGGTTTCAACGGCGCTTTCCGACGTGAGCTGGAGCATGCGTACTGGGCTTTTTCCCCGGCCGGCGCATGCGCAGTTCGTTCGACGCGGGGATGCGCTTAATTTAAATACAAGCCGCCCCATTTAAATTACGCGGGCTTACGCTGGCCCATTTTCGCTACGCCAACGCAAACTACGGAGCAAATGCTTAGGGAATACGGCACTTGCTCTAGTATGATGCGGCGGCGTAGTGTAAATGGCTTACGCTACGCCGGTGAATTTCTTAGAGAGTCTGGCCCTAACAATTTAAAAAAAATATATATATATTTTTTACTTTTTGCTATAAAACACATCCAAAAAAATCAAGCTTCTTTATCAGTTTAGTCCGAAAATGTTTTCTGCTACATATTTTTGGTAAAAAATGTATTTCAATAAGCACATATTGATTAGTTTGTGCAAAAGGTATAGTGGTTACAAACTATGGTACATTTGTGTTTTTTACTAGTAATGGCGGCGATTGGTCACTTATAGCAGAACTGGGATATTGTGGCGAACATTCTGACACTTCCAACACTTTTTGGGGAAAAGTGATACTAATACAGTGGTCAGTGATAAAAATATGCACTGTCACTGTACTGACATTGGCAGGGAAGGGGTTAACATCAGGAGCGATTAAGGGGTTAACTGTGTGCATAGCCAGTGTATTATAACAGTGTGGGAGGTGCTTTTACTAGGGGAAGGCATTGCAGGAACAGAGGATCAATGCCTTCTCTACTGACAGAAAGGCAACCTGCCTTGTTTACATAGGCAGATTGCCATTCTGGCTCTCTGCCTAATGATTGGCAAGTGCTGTCAGACATTGAGTCTGCAGTACCCGCTGATCAGCTCCTGTGGTGTCCATTTACAACTGAAGCGGGTCGCCGGCAGGTCCCATGCGTGCCCCAGACCCGGAAGTGTCGGATCATGTACTAGGTAAGTGATCCGGTGCAAAGCGACCACCCTGCCACAGCTATGACTAAGCACCAGTGTTAGTGCGAAACGCTTCAGAGGTTGGGTTTTACTTTATTTTACTTTGCTGTGACTTGTAGTACTGTCCTTCTTTCAATAAAGGCTACAATTTGTTCAGTGGGCGGCTGTCCAGAGACAATTTTTGTTCCTGCCTTGCTAAGTGCATTGCCTGCACCTGAGTTGTCTGCAACGGTGGATGTTTATCTGGGTTCCCACCTGGAGCGGCTATCCCCCTTCACCCTGCCGCAGTATATGTATGGTGGGACAAAACACAAAATAATATTACTTTTGCATACAAGTACATGGTACCGCAGGCACATTCAGGAATATGAAACGTTGGGGGTAACATAAAGTTATTGTAAAGTCTTGTTTTTTTCCCTATATAAATAATAAACATGTTATACTTACTTGCTCTGTGTGGTGGATTTGCACAGAGCAACCCAGATCCTCCTCTTCTCGGGTCCCTCTTTTGTGCTCCTGGCCCCTCCCTCCTGTTCAGTGCCCCCACAGCAAGCAGCTTGCTATGGGGCAGCCATTCAGACACGGAGCCCTGACCTGGCCCCACCCCCTCCCTCTCTCCTGATTTGCTAGCTGACTTTGATTGACAGCAGCGGGAGCCAATGGCGTCACTAATGTGTCTCAGCCAATCAGGAAGGAGAATCTCGGACGGGCCTGGCTGAGACATTTGTGGACATTGCTGGACAGAGTGGGACATCAGGTAAGTATTAGGGGTGCTGAGGGAGGCTACTGCAAACAGAGGGCTTTTTGTCCTAAAAGATAGAATGCAATAGGCTAATAAAACTTCTGCCTTTACAACCCCTTTAAGCTTTACATCTACTTTAATTAAGCTAAAAAATAAAAAAAATCTGTGAAACATACTCCAAACTCTAATGCCGCGTACACACGATCGGTCTATCTGATGAGAATGGTCTAATGGACCGTTTTCATCGGTTAACCAATGAAGCTGACTGATGGTCAGTTGTGCCAGAACGCGGTGATGTAAAACACAACGACATGCTGAAAAAAATGAAGTTCAATGCTTCCAATCATGCGTCCACTTGATTCTGAGCATGCCGTGAGATGGTCGTGCCTACTAACGATCGGTTTTGACCTATCGGTTAGAAATCCATCGGTTAAATTTAAAGCAAGTTGGCTTTTTTTAACCGATGGTTAAATAACCCATGGCGCCCACACACGATCGGTTCAGACCATTCTCATCAGATTGACCGATCGTGTGTACGCGGCATAACACTTTTGCTCCATTGGAAGATCAGACTTCTGAGGCCAGCTGTCAATTTTGAATAATGTTTTGAAATATATCCTTCCCGCTGAATAAATATATCCATGATTTTTTATAGCAAAGATATGCAAATACCATTAGATAAAAGAAAATGAACTAAAAAAAAAGAAACCAAAACTGAACTCTGGGCACAGAAACTTCCATTTGAAAATATAGTGAGATGCAACAGTCCTTTTTAATACCGCCGGAACCCACCAATTATACAGTACACAGGCAGAGCGGCGATCTTACAGGGAGGACATTGATCCTGTGTTCCCGCAAAGCAGTACAAAAGCACTGGCTAGGAACACATTTAACCCTGATGTTAACCCCTTTACAGCCAGCGTCATTAGTACAGCGACAGTGCATATTTTTAGCACTGATCTCTGTATAAGTGTCACTGGTCACCAAAAAGTGTCAAAAGTGTCAGTGTCCGATTTGTCCACCACAATATCGCAGTCCCGCTATAAGTCGCTAATTGCCACCATTACTAGTAAAGAACAAACCGAAAATATCCCAAAGTTTGTAGATGCTATAACTTTTGCGCAAACCAATCAATATACGTTTATTAAGATTTATTTTACCAAAAATATGTAGCAGAATACTAAATTAATGAAGAAATTCGATTTTTGAATTGTTTTTATTGGATGTGTTTTATAGCAGAATGTAAAATATATTGTTTTTTTAAACAACCAAAAAAAAAAAAAATGCAGAGGTGATCAAATACCACCAAAAGCAAGCTATGTTTGTGGGCAAAAAAGGACATACATTTTATTTGGGTACAGCGTCACACGACCACGCAAATGCCAGTTAAAATAATGCAATGGTAAATCTTCCGGAGGTCAAGTGGTTAATTCAATAAAATTTAATTGCATTAAATAAAAAACCTTTCATTTATAAGTGAACTTTCCAACAAAGTGCAGGTATACTCCCACCCTAAAATTAAGCTAAAGTACTCCACTCATTCCCCTACCTTAGATCACTCTTTAACCCCCTTTCACATTGGGGCAGTGTGGGCGTTAGTGGTAAAGAGCCGCTACATTTAGCGGTGCGTTACTGCTGTTATAGCGGCGTTATTCGGCTACTAGCGGGGTGCTTTTAAACCCCACTAGCAGCTGAAGAAAGGGTTAATAGCGCCTACGTCAGCACCGCTGCCCATTCATTTCAATGGGCAGGGCGTTTTGGAGAGCGGTGTATACACCGCTCCTGCACCGCCCCAAAGATAGTGCTTGTAGGACTTTTTTTGCCGTCCTGCAAGCGCACCACCCAATGTTAAAGCACTTGGGCTTTCACACTGGATTGGCTTGAGAGGCCATTTTCAGGAGCTTTACAGTTTCTATTTTTAGTGCTTAAACGTCTGAAAAGCACCCCAGTGTGAAAGGGGTCTTATGCCCTATACACACGATCGGACCTTTGTCTGACCAAATTCACATAGGAATTCTGAGGGAATTCCATCGGAGGAAAAGAGACCATGTTCTCTATGTAAACTCTGATGGAATTCATTGGAAAATCCGATAGAAAGACTTAGAATGGCATACACACGGTCGGAATTTCTGATGGAAAAAGCCAGTCGGACTTTTTCCATAGGAATTTCCGATCATGTGTACGAGGCCTTAAGCCCCATACACACTATCAGTTTTCATGCAGGTTTTTCCCTTCAGATTTACCAAAACCATGTAGTGCAAGAGCCTGCCAAAACGATTGTGTGTACCGCTGTCTGTCGGACCAAAACTTGCTTTAAAATCTGTCAGATGGACGCCTGACCATCGGACAAAAACAATGGTTAGTACGCAAAAGCATCGGACCAAAAACCCGCGCATGCTCAGAATCAAGTCGACTCATTGCATGCGGTGCTTACAAAGCAGCCCAATAAAGGGAAGGCAAAGCCAAGCATTGCGGCCCCAGCAAGTGTACACCCCCAACCGCTGCCTCTGTAGCTAAAGGTGGGTAACAGTTGGTGTGCCATAGGGTTTTACCACCCCCAACCTCGAGTAGGTGTGTGCAGCCTATTGCATTAAGCCGTGTACACACGATCGGTTTGTTTGATGAAAACAGACCGATGGACTGTTTTCTTGAGACAAACCGATCGCGTGTGGACCCCATTGTTTTGTTTTCCATTGGTGGAAAAAAAATAGTATATGTTTTAAATTTTTCCTATGGATAAAAACGATAGAAAAATCTGATCGCCTGTGTGGAACTCCATCGGACAAAAATCCATGCATGCTCAGAATCAAGTCGACGCATGCTCGGAAGCATTGAAAATCATTTTTTTTTTGGCTCGTCGTAGTGTTGTACATCACCGTGTTTTGGCACAATCGGATTTTTGACTGATGGTGTGTAGGCAAGACTGATGAAAGTCAGCTTCATCGGATATCCGACGAAAAAAAATCCATCGGATCAGATTCCATCAGATATCTGATGGTGTGTACAGAGCTTTAGGGTGTGCACTCCAAAGCACAAAAACACATAAACGCCACCTGCTGCCACATGGAGGAGGCTGTGATGGTGGGAGACAGTTGATTGGGAGCATATTATTCCACACTCTAAATACGAGTGTAGTGTGTTCCTATGGTTGAACCTAGCCTTTAATATAATGAGGGCATTTACACTGGCCACTGGCACCCCAAACCCTCCACCTGGTGCCACTCCTGGTTAATGTACATGGGGTGATTAGGGTGTGTCCAGGCACACCCAGCACACCCTGTGCGCACACATACGCAAGTGAATGAACCCTAACACACAATGTTGAGAAGATCAGATGATCGAATCTATTACTTAATTCTGCGTGAGCCCAACTACCACCGATCAGCAAGTGATAAAGGTGGAACCCATAGATATCAGCAACCTGCAGGTAAACTACAATCCAGTTGAAATGTTTTCAGAAAAATGATGCCTACAATTATTCAGTTCTCTGCTGCTGAAGCTTTTTTTTTCTGTTGTTTTGATGTGAGTGTTTGTGAAGTACTTTAAGTACGCCATTATTCTTGGACATATCAAATAAAGAGAATAAAATGAACATGCAGCTAGTAGAAAACAAAAGTCCAGTCTCTTTCTGCAAAGTGTCTGCAGTTTAACATTTCACCTGTGGCTGTACTTATCAAAAGGCACCAGCCCTGAGAGAGTCAGATAATAGCACCCAAATCTAATGGCAAGTGACAACAGGAATCAGAAAACATGATTCTCTGGCGAGCCGGCTGCTTAGCTACTTCAAGTGACACGTCTCAAAAAGAGAACAGTCTTGGCCTGTCTCTTAACATCGTGTCTGAGGGGTGAACTGCCACAGAGGGGAAGTGTTTGAGGATGAGGAGAGTCTGGGCCTCCCTGACATCTTGTCCGCTCACATACCGGAGAACGTCACCTCCTTTTCTCTGTCAGAAAACCCGGGGCTACTTTCCAGCTACTCTGTCGCTGCTTCCACCCTCACTCAGTTTTCATTTTGTCTTCTTCTTTGTCAGGAAAAAAATACAAAATAAAGCACAGTTTGTGTGCCGTGAGTTAAGGCCAGCCAGGAATAAGCTGGCCGGGATCTTTAAGAAGACCTTTTGGTGTAGAAGGATCTGTCAATTGGTTTGATGCGGCAGAATGATGTGATGTCTCTTCCTAAGAATACTTTTTTTTTATATTATTATACAGGATTTATATAGCGCCAACAAATTGCGCAGCACTTTTCATCAGGGAAGACAGTACAGTCAGGCCTTGTACACACGGCTGAATATATCCACTGTGAACGGTCCCCGGACCGTTTACAGCGTATATTTACGCCGGGGTGTTTTGATCCGATGGCTGTACACACCATCGGATCAAATTCCCCGCCGACGGACAGCGCGGTGACGCGGCGGTGACGTTGACACCGCCACGTCACCGCACCAGGAAGTAAACACTTCCGCGCGCATGCGTCGGATCCATTCACAGGATACGACGCATGTGCGGCAAGATATGTCCGCTGGTTTGCCGTACTAACCAGCGGACATATCTGACGGCCAGCTATCCGGCGGAATTATTTCAAAGCATGCTTTGAAATTTTTCCGCCGGATGAATCCGGCAAAAAGCGTCCGTTTGCCCCTACAGACGAGGGGATTTTTCGGCTGAAATGGTCCGTCGGACCATGTTCAGCGGAAATATCCCCTCGTGTGTACAAGGCCTTACAATACAATTCATTACAGGAAGCATCAGAGGGCCCTGCTCATTAGAGCTTTCCGTCTAGAAGGGAGGGTCAAGTGGAACAAAGGGTAGTAGCTGTGGGGGATGATCAGATGGACAAAAATTAAAGCGGATCTCCCATGCCAAATCGTTTTTTTTTTTAATGGGCTATTTAAATGTGTTATAGCACTGCTGTGCTAAACTCACGGTTCCAGTGTCCCACCGCCGCTCCGCTGTAATTATGTCCCGAATAAATAGTTATATTCTTGGTTTCCTCCCGTCGCCATCTTAGCTTTGGGCGTTAGATTCCCACAAGCAGGCACTTCCTATTTGCAGTGGATGCTGTCCCAGCATCCACCGCTCGATCTCGCGCATGCGCACTGGCAAAGGTGACCGGCGGCGTGAGCGTCTGTGCTGTAATGGAGACGTTTCAAACGCCCGCCCTTTCCTTTGTTTACATCCGCGTCACTTCCTGCAAAACGAAGTCGCGCGATGTTTGTGCTTACAGAGCGGAATATTATAATTAGGGAGCTCTGACACAGGCTCCCAGCAGACACAGCGCGGGACAGGAAGCTGGAGAAAACCCGTCGGAAACCCGAGGGGGGGCAGACCGGAAGTCTGGCTTATTAATAAGGTACACTAACACTAAATTAAATGAAAATAGCCGATTCCTAATTATCTAAGAGCAGTAGGAATATTGAGCTGCAGTTGAATTGAGGGTGGAGATCCGCTTTAAAATACAGTTGCTAGGCGTGGGAAGGGTAGGCTTCTCTAAAGAGGAGGGTTTTCAGGGATCCTCTAAAAGCTAATAGAGAGAGACAGACAGATTGGGGTAAGGAGTTCCATAGGCTTGGAGATGTTCTGGAGAAGTCCTGGAGACGAGCATGGGAGGAGGTGATGAGAGAGATATTGAGAAGAACGAAGAGAATGATTAGGTTGGTATTTAGAGACTAGGTCAGTGATGTAGCTGAGGGCAGAGTTCTGGATGGCTTTGTAGGTAGTTGTTAGTATTTTGAATCTAATTTGTTGGGTGAGCGGGAGCCAGTGGAGGGATTGACAGAGAGGAGCAGCAGAGATAGAGCGGTTGGTAAGGTGGATGAGTCTGGCAGCAGCATTCATGATGGACTGAAGGGGGATAGAGTATGCAGAGGTAAGCCAATGAGGAGGGAGTTGCAGTAATCAAGGCGAGAGATGACCAGGGAGGGAATTAAGAGTTTTGTTGTGACATTGGTTAGAAGGGGGCGTATTTTGGAGATGTGGCGGAGGTTGAGGTGGCAAGATTTGGACAGTGATTAGTGACAGTGAAAGAGTTGTCTTGACCAGTGTTAATTTTGACATCAAATTTCCATTTAGTTTTAGTAATAGTCTTTTTTTTTTTTTATCAAAAGTATTTTTATTTATAAAAGGAACATACCAAAAATTACAATGTTGCAGCCGCTATAGTAACAGTAGAGGAAAGAAACAAAATGGATTGTAACTCGTTAGAGAGCTTGTCACACATACATATCAGCCATTATGTTGGTGTAGTTAAGCCGAGTTCCACCCAAAAATGGAACTTCCGCTTATCCCACTCCTCACCCCCTTACATGCCACATTTGGGCAGTGGGTGCCCGGCCGTGAAGCTGAAGGCCCACAGTTACGATGAGGACGCCGGCCGGGGAGGGGGGGGGGGAGCGGAGCCCCGGCCGGCGCTTCGCTGGAACGCTGGAGCAGGTAAGTGATTGTTTATTAAAAGCCAGCAGCTACACTTTTTGTAGCTGATGACTTTTAATAAACATAAAACAAGGCTGGAACACCCCTTTAACCGATTGCCGACCAGCAGCCATCATTATACTGCCGCAGGTTGACACGATCCCGCGAAATGTCGTATCTGTACGTCAGCCCTTTAAGCGGGGATAGCAGGGACGCGCATGCGCCCGCTGCACTATAGGGGAACCGATGCGCATGGCCGACGGTCGTGATGACTGCCATTGTAGCTGTACAACGGCCCATTAAGCAGGGATAGCAGGCGCGCAGGGGCCACTGCACTGTGGGGGAATCGATGCACGTGGCCGGTGGACGCGATGACTGCCGGCCACGTGCGATTGCGGGCACAAGAGCCAGAACAGGGATGTTAGGATGCAAACTGAGGTGAAAAAACAGAAAGGTTTACAACCACTTTAAGTGCTCTGCAAGAGTGCAACTTATCAAGGAAAATGTGCAGCAAGTGAACAGACTTCCAATTCAACACTGCCACACATTTGTGGCAAGTTATACTTACTATCAGGGTTAGTACAGGGACAGTGCATATTTGTTTAGCACTGATCACTGTATTGGTGTCACTAGTCCCCAAAAAGTGTCACCACTGTACACACGATCAGACATGTCTGATGAGACTTGTCTGACGGACCGTTTTCATCAGACAACTCTGAACTTGTCTGATGGTCTGATGTGCGTACACACCATCGGACCAAAATCCGATCAGACCAGAACGCGGTGACGTAGAACACAACGACGTGATGAAAAAACGAAATTCAATGCTTCCAAGCATGCGTCAACTTGATTCTGAGTATGTGCGGGTTTTTGGTCCGATGCTTTTGTGTACTAACCATCGAACCTGTCCGACGGACAGGTTTCCATCAGACAGGTTTTAAAGCATGTTTTAAAACTTTGGTCTGACGGACAACGATCTGATGGGCCGTACACACCATCAAACTGGTCTGATCGTGTGTACAGGGCCTTAGTGTCTGATTTGTCCACCAGAATTTGTCAGTCCTACTAAAAATATAATAATAAATAAATAACTAAATAAAAATTCCATAAAAATATCCCATAGTTTGTAGACGATGTAACTTTTGCACAAACCAATCAATATACGCTTATTGGGATTTTTTAACCAAAATACACATAGCATACAAATTGGCCTACACTGATTAAGAAATTAGATTTTTTTTTATTATTATTGGGTGCATTTTATAGCAGAAAGTAGAAAATATCGTTTTTATTTCAAAATTGTCTGCATTCTTTTATTTATCTCGCTAAAAAAAATAAAAAAAATAAGGTCATCAAATACCACCAAAAGAAAGCTCTTTTTGTGGGGAAAAAAACGAAACATTCATTTTATTTGGGTACAGCGTTGTACGATTGTCAGTTTAAGTGCCATAATGCAAGAAATGGCCTGGTCATGAGGGGGGGTAAACCTTCCGGAACTGAAGTGGTTAAAGAAGTCATATGCAAGCTGTGTCAAAGTCACGCTGGGATGTCGGCTTTGAAGTCGTGGCAGTCGTGGGGTCACAGGGGAATATTGAAGAAGACAGTTCTGACATCTTTATCTGAGCCTCATTGTCTGCAGCATTCGAGACAACCCACTGCAAATGCCAGACAAAAAGAGGAAGAGGCCTGGGGCATCATGTAAAAATTTGTTGTGGGGGGTGCTGGAGATTAATGAACGTGTAATTTGCCACTCCAGGGCAAAGGAACTGGTTCCCTTTATTTGCAGGCTCACCAGAAGCTTATGTTAAACTTACATTTACCCCTGTGCTGCTCTATTTGAAATCAGAACTTCTGTGCATGTAGCAACATTTGACTCAGTCCTCTTCCTCCTATGTGACAGCTCTGGTACTCGATGACTGGCTGCTTGGGTACCTAGTGTAGCGCCGGGTTACTTCCAAGTACCGGTGCTATTGAAATTTAGAGTATAATCAGAGTGTAAGTGACTCTGATTCCAATTGCAATGATTTAATGTTTCAGCTTGGCTGTGCTGTGGGCTCATTCTGTTGCACTGGGGTGTTTTTCCCACCGCGGTGCAGTAGGTGGCAGCAGTAGAGTTGAGGATTGGGTGTCCTTTCCCAGCGGACAATCAGGAGGCTTGGGCCTCGCTGGGCATGCTGGGGGAGGGTACTTATGGGACAGACACTATTGGAAAAAAGGGTTTTTGGTCCTATAGAGAGCACTAAGACAGTGTGCCTCTATGGACCTAGCGGTTATCAAGGTAGTGACGGACAATAACTGAATATAAAAATAGTAAATTTATTATAAATAACAGAATTGTATATAAATAGTATACACAAAATCTAGCATGAAGAGTGTACTGATTCTAAAACCTAAATATCAAAAGGTTATCAACTATAGGTAGCTGGCCAAAGCTACACCCGTGAAAACAAGATTGTTGTTCACTAACCGGTACTAACATAACATACACGAGACAAAAACAGGGACAGACAAAGACCAACAAAAAGGTATAAAAAAGACAGCTGTCCGGACGCTTCAGTACGGTATCCCCGTGGACATTCCCAAAGATATCACCATATGAATATGGGGTAATATCATGGAAGTATTTGGGAAATATTAACGGGGGGACTTATGGGACAGACACTATTGGCCCTGGGTCTTTCTTCCTGTGTGGCACCCACCTTCAGGGTGATCAAATCACGGCACCCGGCATTGCGGCCTACCTGGACGGGGCGTGCGTGCCACGCGGTGTTCCTGGTTTTCGGGGCCATGTTGGTCTGGAACATTGAAACAGGACGGGGACTCAGTGGTCGACTGGGTTCCCACTTTTGAAGATCCCAAGCAAGTGTAGCTGTTCAGTGGGGACTCCATCTGAGGAGCGCCAATGAGAGGCTGGCAGTCCAAAAGGATTTCGACGAACCACCGGGGATCAAGGTAACCGGACACTGAAGGATTGACTCCTCTTTCAGTCTGTACCTGGGCGACGTTAAGAAGAAGATCGAGGTGTAACTTTACTGAGAAGGGTTACCTCTGTATCTGCAATCAGAGAGGGCCTGTGGCAGAGGCGTCTCCCTGACATTCATTCCGGAGGGTCTGTGGCAGAGACTTTGTCCTGAAAAGGTTCGAATGATACTTCGGCTGCTAGGTCAGTGTGAGAGGCCTATCCGGGTACGCTAAGCCCACTCAAGAAGGAGTGGTATGTAAAGTGTTACGCATGGAAGCAGGACTGCTCCAAATACTACGCCTGAATCTGCTGTTCTCTTTTTAACCTCCATCTGTCCTTTTCATCACCAGTTCACTGTTTTTAATAAAGAACACATAAAAAGACATTTCTCTGCGGACATTCCTTTACTACTGCTGTATGCACAATTCACCCCTAGACAAATCGGAGAAGGAGCCATGAGGTAAATGTGCAATCCCATTCAATTCTCAGCAGCTCCTTCGGGGGTACCGCTACACTAGCACTGGTATTTAAGGCTCGGTTCACACTATTGCGTATTGCCCACACCCAATTCGCATGTTAGGAGATTGTGACCGCCTCCCTATGGGGCCGGTTCACACATCTCCCGAGTGGCTCCGATGCGAATTACACAGGAGTCCTGTGCATCTTCTGGTCTGTTTCAGGTCCAAATTCAGCCAAAAATTCAGACCTGAAACGGTGAACAGGGACACACCAGACCCCTGCTGTGAGCCGCTCCCTGCAGCAGTGTAAACCCAGCTTTAAGCCTCATACACGATCGGACTTCCATCTGACTTTTCCGTGGATTTCTGTCAGAAGGGCGTTGTCCGTGAACTTGTTCCGCACACACACGGCAGGAATTTTTCAGCCAACTTTCATCAAATCACATGTTTTTTGAGCTCTTTACCACCACCCTTTGTGCAACTTCTGCTATTATTGTCTGATCTTTAGCATTGGTTCTGAGCATGCGTGTTTGTACTTTGTACTTTAGTCTGATTGACTTGTGTACACGCGATCAGATTAGCCAACGTAGGACATTTGTTCCCGGGAAGTTTGTTTTCACAGTGAACATTTGTCCGATGAAAGAGCGAAAACATTTGATCGATGGAGAGTATGGTCTGAATGTCCGAACAAATAGGTCCGTCGGACATTTGTTGTCAAAAAGTCTGATCGTGTGTATGGGCCTTAAGGGGGGGTAAAGAGCCCTCAGCTCTGTGTAAATGGCAACTTGGTGCTCACATGGCTCATTCTTTTCAATTGCAGCTGGAAGGAATGGTGGGGGATCCAAAGAAGGATCTTAATTTCTGATGGGACCAGCATTCAATTTCTGCTTTCCCAAGCGTAGGTAAAGGACAGGTTTACTTTAAGGGAAAAGAAGACCAGTCATCTGGCTGTCTGGATCTCAGTCGTAGGAACAAGCCTATAAATTATAAAGTCAGCTCTCATAATCTGCATTCTTGTTCCAAAACAGTGCTTGATAAATGAAACTTTTGGGTCAGCATAATAGTTAGGCAACTGGTAATTATAGAAGAGAGGTTAACAATGGCTCCTACATAATGTATGATTACTGCTTTCTTTTAAAGCCCAACTCCGATTATTTTTATTTCTAGAAAAGATCCCATATCTGGATTTAAAAAAAAAAAACATCTCTGGGTGCTTACTCATATCCTCTCCAATGCTGTCCCCCGCTAGATGTCCTCAGTCAAATGGGTTAAATGACACCAAGCATCTTTTAACTTAGAAGACTGAGGACATTCTGTGAGTGCAGGGGATCATGGATCTCTGAATTAAGGAGGACATATTACCAGCTTAAGACATCTGGAAGTGCAAGCATTTCCCTGATTTGCATCATTTATTGAGTGAACCTTTGCCGTCTCCACTTCTCCTGCTGCTTCTTGATCATCACCCAATCACTCATCAGATCACCTGTCACTCTGACAAAAAGATGGCTGCCTCCACACGGAGATCCAATGCAGCAATGAACAAGGCATAGGGCCAGATTCAGGTAGATGGGAGAATCTTTACTCTGGAGTAACGCTTCTCATTTACGTTACTCTGCCGAAATTTTACGAGCAAGTGCTGTTATTCATGAAGCACTTGCTCCTAAAGTTGCGGCAGCGTATCGAAAATGATCCGGCGGAATTCAAATTGGGCGGGTACGGGGCGTGTATTATTTAAACAAGCACGATCCCGCGGCGAACGTACTGCGCATGCGTCGACTGTCAATGCATCCCAGTGCGCATGCTCCAAATTCTGTCAGTGAACGTCAATGACGTCACATCCCCATTCATGAACGTTTTACGCAAGCGACGCGATTTTTTATTTTTTCGACGCGATGACGACGGCTATACTTAACATAAGATACTCCACTAGGGGGCTGCTTTATCTATACGCCGCGTATCGCTTACGGAAACGTCGTAAAGTCACTGCGTCGCGCCCGAATACGTTCATGAATTTCTGATTCCCGCTGACATATTTTTTCAGCGTTAATCACCGGGAACGCCCCCGGCGCCATTTTCAAATTGAAGTAACGATGCGATGGCGAAATTCAATTACGCTGCTCGCATCGGAACTCCAACCCGGCGTTTCTTGTTTTCTGGTTACAGAAAACAAAAACGCCGGCTTAAAGTGACAGTTAGGCTGGAGTATCACTGATACTCCAGCCTAACTCTACCTGAATCTGGCCCCTTATAGGGAAAGATCAGCTGCTAGGAAACCACAGACAATACTACTGACTGGTCTTGTCATCTGTCAGGCCGCGTACACACGTACGAGAACCTCGAGTTCGTCGACCAGGCTGTCGAAAAAGGCGTCGAGCCATTAGTCCCGATGGCCCATTGAGCAAATAGAGAACCTGCTCTCTATTTTGGCTCGACGCCTCGCTCGTCAGTTTGCTCGGCGAAAACGTACACATGATCAAGCTTCTCGGCAGAATATGGATCCCAGCGAGCTTCTCGCTGGATTCTGCCAAGAAGCTCGGTCGTGTGTACGCGGCCTTAGTCTTTTTTGGGCACAGCTTCCACAGTACAGGTCCTCTTTATTTTAAAGATCTCTTCTCCTGTGCCATTATAAATGATAGAAAAAAGTGTTGAAGACTTCTTCTTTAGGTCTGATGCACATGGGCATTAAGACCCGGTCCATTGCGCTTTGGCATTTGGTTGCAGGCATAGGACACAGGTACTGTACATCTTCCTATTATTATTATATTATTCCTTCCATTGATATCAACAAGGGGTCACTATTCCTCCCAATGTTTTTAGTCATGGAGCATTGTTTACTCTCACTGATGCCAGGACATTTTCCTCTTCCACTGGCCTTATTGCCCCCCCCCCCCCCCCCCACAAAAAAAAAAAAAACTTTGAAGGACAGTAAACTGACCCTTTGTTTAGAAAGTTTGGCGACCCCTGGTTTAGAGGAACTCAATGACATTTAAAGACCTTACTGAAGACTAGTGTTGAGCGGAATACGCTATATTCGATTTCGCGATATTGCGCGAATATATAGAAGAATATTCGCGAATATTCGCTAATATCGAATATTCGTGATATTTTATCCAAAAAAAATTTAGCAAAATTTCGCTAATGAGAAATTTCGCTAATGCAAAAATGATTGCGAAATTCTCATAAACGGAGATCATTTCCTGTATTACTAAACTAATATGCACTAAACACTAACTCTACACTAACTCTACTTAAAAGAAAGGAGAATAAGGGGGCAAAAGAAGGGCGGAGAAGATAATCGCGCAATATTCCTATTGCGCGATTATCTTCTCCGCCCTTCTTTTGCATCAGAGCCAATCAGAATAACTCGAATATTCGGCAAAAGGAATATCGCGCAATATTCCTTTTGCCGAATATTCGAGTTATTCTGATTGGCTCTGATGCAAAAGAAGGGCGGAGAAGATAATCGCGCAATATTCCGTTTGCCGAATATTCAAGTTATTCTGATTGGCTCTGATGCAAAAGAAGGGCGCATCAGAGCCAATCAGAATAACTCGAATATTCGGCAAAAGGAATATTGCGCGATTATCTTCTCTGCCCTTCTTTTGCATCAGAGCCAATCAGAATAACTTGAATATTCGGCAAAAGGAATATCGCGCAATATTCCTTTTGCCGAATATTCGAGTTATTCTGATTGGCTCTGATGCAAAAGAAGTGCGGAGAAGATAATCGCGTAATATTCTGTTTGCCGAATATTCGAGTTATTCTGATTGGCTCTGATGCAAAAGAAGGGCGCATCAGAGCCAATCAGAATAACTCGAATATTCGGCAAAAGGAATATCGCGCAATATTCCTTTTGCTGAATATTCGAGTTATTCTGATTGGCTCTGATGCAAAAGAAGGGCTGAGTAGCTGATGCGATTCTTTTATGTTGCTGCAATGCGAATTTTCGGCAACATTAAAGAATCGCATCAGCTACTCGGCACAGGGTCTCTCTCTAATCATACCAGCAATGCTTTTAGACGTCGATGGAGATCACTAGGATGTGATCTGTTTTAAAAATAAATTTGAAAAAATACGAATATTCGCCATAGCAAATATTCGCCGCAATATTTGAGTTATTCGCGAATACTCGAATATGCAATATTCGTAGCGAATATTTGCAATGCGAATATTCGTGAGCAACACTACTGAAGACCCTTTGGATAAATTGTAAGCTAAGTCTTCTCATCCAACATTAGCACCTGACAACACAAATATTCTTTTGGGTTGATTGGTGCAGGCACACTCCAAAGATTAATTGTTGATTTTTTACAGATTGCCTTAGGATGGTTATCAAATACCCTTAATACATAAGTGCCACATCCTAATAATAGTGTTGGGTTGAAAAAAAAATTCTATAGAAAGTGGACTTTGTAGGCACATAAAAAGTTATCACAAAATGTATTAATAATCACATGAATACATATACACTTGATGCATCTAAGAACAAATTACAGAACTATTGTATAATGAACAATAAATACAGGCCCAATGGTTGCCATTTTTTTTACACCCAGATAATGTTCATACTGTATATATTTCTTATTAGATCTATCATTGTTGCTGACGGAGTAAAGGCTAACACTTACTTCCAACTCAATATTGGCTCCTAATTTTGGCAGTGTTCAGATCATCTGAGTACAACCCCAAGTTTAATAGAGGTAGAGTTTTCTTATGAATAATCCTAACTAACACACATATTTTTATAGCGAGTTTTTGAGTGTGATGTGCACTGCCAGCTCAAGCTGACAGAGCATTAATTTTATTGATCAAATAAATAAACAATTGCTCCTCCTCCCTCTTCAGATTGACCTTTCATCCATCTCAAATCCGCACTTTTGTTAAAACCTACAGTATAATTATCCTGTAATGTTTGAGGTAAGTTTAGGTGAGGGCTTGTATGGCTTTGTTAACCATCACCCTCACTGTAGCATTATATTACAAGGTCGTATATTTGTATTTGTAGTTAAATGGGTTGTAAAGGTACAACTTTTTTTCCTAAATAGCTTCCTTTACCTTAGTGCAGTCCTCCTTCACTTACCTCATTCTATGATTTTGCTTTTAAATGTCCTTCTCTCTTCTGAGAAATCCTCACTTCCTGTTCTTCTGTCTGTAATTCCACACAGTAATGCAAGGCTTTCTCCCTGGTGTTGCTCGCCCCCTCCCCTGGACTACCGGAGAGTCAGGACGCTCTTTACGTTGCAGATAGAGAAAGGAGCTGTATGTTAGTGGGTGTCCTGACTCTCCCCTAGTCCAAGTGAGGATTTCTCAGAAGAAATAAGGACATTTAAAAGCAGTGGCGGCCCGTCCATAGGGACGCACGGGCGACGCCCCCCCTCCCGCAGTCACACACAAACAAAAAAAACGGGCCCTTTAAGAACTTTTATTCGGCTAAAATGTCATTTTGACATTTTAACCGCAGTTCTGGTGGCTGTCTATAGGGCGCTGCAGCGCCACCCCCTCTCGCAAAGAACACACATTCGTGCATAAATGCAAGAATGTATGTTATTGTTGGTTGCCAGCTGCCTGGTCTATTCATATAACTGGACATGGGTCGCCGGTTACCCCAATAGCGGCAGCTGGTTGGCTGAGGGGAACTGCCTATCAAAGCCAGCGGCTCTGATAGGCTTTTCCAGTACTGCCCTCCGGCTCTCGGATGTCTATACTCGGAGCGCAGGCAACCTGCGTTCCTTGCATAAGACTGATGGCCGATTCAGCCAATCAGGTTCCCGGATTCTGGTTATCAGGAACCTGATTGGCTGAAGCTTCACCACGGTGGCAGAAGACATCGAGGGAGGACATGGAAGCTTCAGGTAAGTGCTTTTTACAGGGAAAGGGGCGACAATGGGCACAGTGGCATTATGGGGCACAGTGGTGACAATGGGCACAGTGGCATCATGGGGCACAGTGGTGACAATGGGCACATTGGCATCATGGGGCACAATGGTGACAATGGGCACAGTGGCATCATGGGGCACAGTGGTGACAATTAAAGGGCACAGTGACATGCACAGTGGCATTAATGGGCACAGTGGAGACAATTGGCACAGTGACAACAATTGAGGGGCACAGTGGCTGCGTTTGATGGCATGGCACAGTGGTGACAATTGATGGAACAGTGGCTGCGTTTGATGGCATGGCACAGTGACTGCGTTTGATGGTATAGCACAGTGGTGACAATTGATGGCACAGTGGCTGCGTTTGATGGCACAGTAGCTGCGTTTGATGGCATGGCACAGTGGTGACAATTGATGGCACAGTTGCTGTGTTTGATGGCATGGCACAGTGGTGACAATTGATGGTACAGTGGCTGCATTTGATGGCAAGGCACAGTGGTGACAATTGATGGCACAGTTGCTGTGTTGCATGGCACAGTGGTGACAATTAATGGCACAGTGACTGCATTTGATGGCAAGGCACAGTGGTGACAATTGATGGCACAGTGACTGCATTTGATGGCATGGCACAATGGTGACAATTGATGGCACAGTGACTGCATTTGATGGCAAGGCACAGTGGTGACAATTGATGGCACAGTTGCTGTTTGATGGCATGGCACAGTGGTGACAATTGATGGCACAGTGACTGCATTTGATGGCATGGCACAGTGGTGACAATTGATGACACAGTTGCTGTATTGCATGGCACAGCGGTGACAATTGATGGCACAGTGGCTGCATTTGGTGGCATGGCACAGTGGCTGTGTTTGATTGCACAGTGGCTGCATGTGATGGGCACAGTGAGGCTGCAATTTTATTTTTTTCGTTTGCGCCCCCCCCCCCCCCCCAAAAAAAATTTTGAGCACCACCCGCCACTGTTTAAAAGTAAAATGGAAGGATGAGGTAAGTGAAGGAGGACTGCACTAAAGGAAACTGAGGTAAAGGAAGCAATTTGTGGGCAAAATTATGGCACAGGGAGGCGGCCTTGCCAAAATAAAGAATTCCCTCATGAAGGCTTCAAAGGGGAAGCTGTGACTAAAATGGCACCGCCCCCCTCTTCATTCACAGCCTCTATGCGCTCCCACAGGCAAAGCCTGACACAACCTGTGTCGCCAGCTGATTCTGCCAGTGATTTATTCACCTCACAAGACTCTCCTCAGACCCTCAAGTAGCCCCAGCCATTTAAAAAAAATTTGAACATATGCTCCATAAAGCACAAAAAAAAATCTGAAAAGAGGGGTCAACACCATATTAATGGCCATGGTTTTTACATGAGATGTCCAAGCTCATACAGGTGTGATAGGTGTCATAAATGTATGCTGTAAATTAATTAAGAGGCAAAAAATCCTCCAACCTAATGTCCGCAGAAGAGGAGAGGCCTTACGAAAATTCAGATGTATGAACTTGTATGAACTAGTGACATCATAAAATATATACATTATTAGCATATTAGCAGTTGTAGTTTTTTTTTCTAAATTTATACTTGTATTATTTCCTATGGCTGTTCTATATACAAATAATGCTTAGTGGTGTGATCCCTTGCTTCCGGTTTTAGGTTCTCTAATTGCACAGTGTGTTAAATGATCTGAGTCAATGCGGTTAAATATTCCTAGTATACATCTGACATATACAGAAGGCCCCACTTTGCATCTACTCCCTTGGGACATCACTGTAACATTGATCCATTGAATAAATAAATAAATAAACCCACAAAGATTTTCTTTGTTATTAATTGCATAATTGCTTTTCCACATAAGGTAATTTGAGCTCCCGGGACTTGAGAGAATCACTTAAGCCAAATAAACAGAATATTTTAACCCCTTCTTCAAGAAGTCTCCCCCCCCCCCCCCCCCCTGTTTCTAATTGCCATTAGGGACGTAGGACTCCAACGAGATGGGACATCACCTTCGGATTTTTAAAGTGTTCAGTCGATTAGGGGATAGCCAGTACGGCTGTTTACTTTCATTATAGATTTTTGTACTCTTCCCTTTCAGAGCATTTGTCAATTACTTTCAATTTAGAATCCATTTCTAAAAACATCGGAATGACAGGTGACAATGGGGAACGTGAAGCAGCATTGAGATAAGTGGAGGCACAAGTAAAGAAATTGCATTGTCCGCATTTAATTACAGCCGCATGGTACGTTAATTGATGAATCTGAAGTGTAATTCCTTTGGATGAAAAAAGAGAAGAGATTGCAGGAGACATAAACAGAAAAGGGAGATTAAATGATATTGAAGCCTATTGAAAGAATAAATTGACGATAACATCTAGGCTAATAAAAGCTAGCGTTGGGCGTATTCATCGGCTGGATGACAGATTTTTGTTTGGATAGAAAGATTTTGAAAATAAAAATGAAAGTAGTTCTAAAGTCTAATGCGGCGTACGCACGATTGTTTTTCGGCATGAAAAAAAAAAAACGTTGTTTTTCAGCATGTAGAAAAAAACAAAGTTTTTCCAACTTCATCATTAACCACTTAACCCCCAGACCATATTGCTGCCCAATGACCAGAGCACTTTTTGTGATTTGGCACTGCGTTGCTTTAACTGAGCATGCATGGATTTTTAACCGATGGACGTACCCACAGACGATCGTTTTTTTCTATAGGTTTTTTATCCATCAGATAATTTTAAAACAAGTTCCTATTTTTTTAACCTATGGATAAATAACCAATGGGGCCCACACACGATCGGTTTGGTCTGATGAAAACGGTCCATCAGACCCTTTTCATCAGACTAACCTATCATGTGTACGCAGCATAAGAACTGCATGTGGTTCCTGTGTGATTCACATGCAGTTCTATGCAGTGCAATTTCAGCCCTATTCATTTTGGTAATAACTGCACCAAAAGTACTCTACTTTTTGGAACAATGTAGCGCTAATATCTGTGTAAAGATATGGAAAGAACCCACATCTAAAAGATGTCAAACCAAATCTACATATATTAATACATGACTAAATCTTTAAGGCCTCGTACACACGATCAAATCTGTCCGCTGGACCGTTTCAGCAGACAGATTCGATCGTGTGTACGGCCGAGCCGACGGATTTGGCCACCCGACAGATTTCAAAGCATGCTTTGAAATCTATCGGGTGGGAATCCGTCCGCCCGACACGTCTGCTGGTTAGTACACTTACCAGCAGACATGTCGTCCCGCACCGCCGCCGCACCGCCGCCGAATGGATTCGGCGCATGCGCGGAAGTGTTTTACTTCCTGGTGCGGTGACGTGGCGGCGTCAACATCACCGCCACGTCACCGACACGTCAGCGCGCTCTCTGCTGGCGGGGATTTTGGTTTGCTCGTGTGTACACGCAAGCAAACCAAAATCCCAGCAGACAGATTTGTTCAAATCTGTCGGACGGACAGATTTGAACAAATCTGTCTGCTCGTGTGTATGGGGCCTAAGTGTCACCTCGTGACCTTACTAAACCTATTAGTGTGCCAACATATACCGTATTTGCTGGCGTATAAGACAACTGGGCGTGTAAGACGACCCCCTAATTTTCCAGCTAAAATTTTGGTTTTGGGATACACTCACCGTATAAGACGACCCCCTTCCTACTAGTCATTAGTGTTGCTCACGAATATTCGCATTGCGAATATTCACTACGAATATTGCATATTCGAGTATTCGCGAATAACTCGAATATTGCGGCGAATATTCGCTATGGCGAATATTCGTATTTTTTCAAATTTATTTTTAAAACAGATCACATCCTAGTGTTCTCCATCTACGTCTAAAAGCATTGCTGGTATGATTAGAGAGAGACCCTGGGCCGAGTAGCTGATGCGATTCTTTTATGTTGCCGAAAATTCGCATTGCGAATTTTCGGCAACATAAAAGAATCGCATCAGCTACTCGGCCCTTCTTTTGCATCAGAGCCAATCAGAATAACTCGAATATTCGGCAAAAGGGATATTGCACGATATTCCTTTTGCCAAATATTCGAGTTATTCTGATTGGCTCTGATGCAAAAGAAGGGCGGAGAAGATAATCACGCAATATTCCTTTTGCCGAATATTCGAGTTATTCTGATTGGCTCTGATGCGCCCTTCTTTTGCATTAGAGCCAATCAGAATAACTCGAATATTCGGCAAAAGGAATATTGCGCGATTATCTTCTCTGCCCTTCTTTTGCATCAGAGCCAATCAGAATAACTCGAATATTCGGCAAAAGGAATATTGCGCGATATTCCTTTTGCCGAATATTCGAGTTATTCTGATTGGCTCTGATGCAAAAGAAGGGCGGAGAAGATAATCACGCAATATTCCTTTTGCCGAATATTCGAGTTATTCTGATTGGCTCTGATGCGCCCTTCTTTTGCATCAGAGCCAATCAGAATAACTCGAATATTCGGCAAACGGAATATTGCGCGATTATCTTCTCCGCCCTTCTTTTGCATCAGAGCCAATCAGAATAACTCGAATATTCGGCAAAAGGAATATTGCACGATATTCCTTTTGCCGAATATTCGAGTTATTCTGATTGGCTCTGATGCAAAAGAAGGGTGGAGAAGATAATCGCGCAATAGGAATATTGCGCGATTATCTTCTCCGCCCTTCTTTTCCCCCTTATTCTCCTTTCTGTTAAGTAGAGTTAGTGTAGAGTTAGTGTTTAGTGCATATTAGTTTAGTAATACAGGAAATGATCTCCGTTTATGAGAATTTCGCAATCATTTTCGCATTAGCGAAATTTCGCAAACATTTTTTGGGATAAAATATCACGAATATTCGATATTAGCGAATATTTGCGAATATTCTTCTATATATTCGCGCAATATCGCGAAATCGAATATGGCGTATTCCGCTCAACACTACTAGTCATGCCTCGCCTCACCACACTGTGCCACCATTACATACCAGACTGTGCCACCATTACATGCCAGACTGTGCCACCATTACATGCCAGACTGTGCCACCATTACATGCCTCACTGTGCCATTACATGCCTCACTGTGTCATTACTTGCCTTACTGTACCACTATTACATTCCTCACTGTGCCACTATTACATGCCTCACTGTGCACTATTACATGCCTCACTGTGCACCATTACACGCCTCACTGTGCACCATTACATGCCTCACTGTGCACCATTACATGCCTCACTGTGCACCATTACATGCCTCACTGTGCACCATTACATGCCTCACTGAGTCATTGCATACCTCACTGTGCCATTGCATGTCTCGACGATCCCTTACCATATCCCTGACATGCAGAATCTGTCAGACCTCGGACGTCCATTTTTGAAAAGCCACGCCTTCTCCCCGTGCTGTTCCGTGATAGGCGGAACACTCAGCTTCCCAGGAGACACTGTGTTCAGTGTTCCGCCTATCACGGATGCCCTCTCGTCCGAGACCGATGACTAGAGGACATCCGTGATAGGCGGAACACTGAACAGAGGCTCTGCTGGGAAGCTGAGTGTTCCGCCTATCACGGAACAGCAGAAGGAGGAGGCGCGGTTTTTGAAAAATGGACTCCCACGGTCTGCATGTTAGTTTACCGGTGTATAAGACAACCTCTGACTTTTAAGAACAATTTCATGGGTTAAAAAGACGTCTTATACGCCGGAAAATACGGTAGTAACGACTTGCAAATAATAACAATAAATTGAGAACCTGCATACAGTGACTGGAATCCAAACAAATGAAAATAAGGGTGACTTCACCACAGTTAAGTGCATGAAGTGACTAGAGTCCAAATAAATGTGGATAAAGATGACTTCACCATAAGGAGATCTTAAAGATGGAACAACAGCTTCACAGAAGTGTCACCACCAATGGTAGAAAAGGGGGCTTACCAATGACCAAAATTGACTAGGGAAGGTATATACCGCCCAAGTCACCAAAGGCTTGTATCGATCACCCTGATCTAAACAGCTGGTCCTGGATCCAAACAGCTAATCGACTTGATGATCCTAAATCACAGTGTTAATGATAACTTCATAGAGGCTCGGCAACCACCTTCCAGTCCGAATAAACGGATGCAAAAACCATTCCTGTCATACCATGGTATGACAGGAATTATAGGCCTCCTCAGACCACCGTCCAGAGCACTGCACAGCATTACAGGCCTCCTCAGACAACTGTCCAGAGCACTGTACATTACAGGCTTCCAAAGACCACCGTCCAGAGCACTGTGCATTACAGGCCTCCTGGGACCACTGTCTAGAGCAGTGTTTCTCAACCTTTTTCCAGTCGCGGCACCGTTGAAAATTATTTTCAGTCTTGAGGCACCCCCAGTCCAAGGCTTGGTTCACATTACCGTGTGTCCCGGAACACCTTTTGAGTTTCGTCATACAGCCGGGTACTGCACTGTAGGGGAAAGCAGAGAGCACAGCGCAGTGCCGATGTACAGTTCGGCAGGGGATCTGGAGATCAGGCTCATCTTACAGCACTTCTTTCCCCTGATTCCGCGGCACACCTGAGAACCCTTGACGGCACACCAGTGTGCCGCGGCACACTGGTTGAGAAAGGCTGGTCTAGAGCACTGTGCAGCATTACAGGCCTCCTCATACCACTGTCCATAGCGCTGTGCATTACAGGCCTCCTTAGACTAGGGTGACCAGACATCCCCAGTTTCAGGGGACAGTTCCCCCGATTGAGGACACTGTCCCCGGACCAAGTCTGTCCCTGGTTTTGTCCCCAGATTGAATTTAATAGGGGGCAGGGGCAATTTCAAAGACAATCAGTGCAGAATAAAAAAATGTAAAATTGAATTACACACCCCTGCTCCGCCGTGCCTACTAGCATAGGGGGGTTGTATTTTTCCCATTATCTGTGCTCCTTTCTGATGATCATTTGCTGGTCGGAGCGGAGGGAATATTTCTTCAGTTTCGGGCGCATGCCCATTCAGCTTCGCTCACATGTTCTTCTGTCTTGATTCAAATCCTGGCCAGCCACCTGCCTATCTCCTTGCCTTCCCTGGCGGAGTGATCTTCCTCCTCTCCCCATCAAGTAGTAGCCAGGGCCCGAAGAGTAACACTTAAAAGGCTGTGAGGCGGGCGGCAATAGGCAGAGAGTCGCTGATTGTTGCCATTACTAGTAAAGAAAAAATATGTCCCCGGATTTCATTTTAAAAATCTGTTCACCTTACCTTAGACCGCCATTCAGAGCTTTGTGCAACATTACAGGCCTCCTTAGACCATCCAGAGCACTAAGCAGCATTACAGGCCTCCTTAGACCATCCAGAGCACTAAGTAGCATTACAGGCCTCCTCAGACCATCCAGAGCGGCTAAATCTGTATCTGTGAATTTGTTAAAACCTTAATACCATAAATGATAACATTAGAATTTTTTACTCCAGGAGTATAGAAGTTTGGAAATTCTAGAGAAATGCTTAAATAACGTATTACAATTTAACTAAACACATTAGATTTTAATCAACGAAAGTTATTTTAGTCTAATAAAATGTACTGCAGATTGAGTCGACTAAATACGACTAAAACTAAACTAACTGAAAGGAAAAATGTCCCTGAGTTGGTGGTGTCACTGAAAACAAATAAATATTCCTGCGTCAGTGACATCACTGGAAAAAACACCACTACAAAGCTTTCCCCCCCAACACCAGAACAGAGCTCTTTACTAAACCCCAACCCCAACCCCCGTCCCCCTTTCTCACTACAAAATTCATCCCCATTCCTTTAGTACAGTGGTTTTCAACCGGGGGTCACCAAATCCTGGGCTGTTGCTGAAGCCTGCACCTATTTCCCAGCCTTTTTGCGGCCGCCCATCAGGGCTGTCCCTGGAGCCTGTGGCCACCCACTCAGCCTCATAACAGCCGATCATTCAGTTTACAGAATGGCTGGGGGGGCAGAGACTAGAGGTCAGCTGACTGGTGAGGAATGTGAAGTGGGAGGGACTGGAGCAGACCCTATCTCCTCATTTTGGCATAGGTGTCACTGCTAGGAGACACGACAGAGCTGGAGACACAGTGAGTAACACTATCTGTGATTAGAGCTGCCATTAAACCTCCCCACTACAGTTCGCAGAACAGCAGAAGACCTTAATCAAGTTGGCTGATAAGAGATAGGAAAAGAGGGGGGAGGAGCAAAAAAAAAGGGAAAGAATAAGAGAACAAGAAAGAAGGCTAGAGAGATGGATGGGGGGGGAAAGCAAGAATCTAGGATAGAGATAGGTAAAAGAGAAAGAAAGAAGAACCAAGAGTGGTACATCCTAAAATGTACCATAAGGGGTTTTAATACTGTACGAGTGGAAGGGACTTGGGGAGCGCTAAAATGTCCATGGGTTAGGGGTGCAAATTACTTGTCTTGCCTTGGGTGCTGACAACCCACGCTATGGAAATGTTACTATTAGATTGGGGGTCCCCACAACTTTAGACATTTTATCACAGGGTCACGCCACTAAAAAGGTTGGGAACCACTGCTTTAGTACAAAGCATCCCCTCCTCTCCCATCTCCCCCACTACACAGAGCCCTCTCTTTTCCCTCTTCCCCCAGTACACAGAGCCCCCTCCTCCCTTTCCTCCCAGTACACAGAGACCCTGCCTCCTCCCTCTTCCCCCAGTACACAGAGCCCCCTCCTCCCTTTCCTCCCAGTACACAGAGCACCTGCCTCCTCCCTCTTCTCCCAGTACACAGAGCCACCTCTCTTTCCTCTTTCCCAAGTACACAGAGCCACCTCTCTTTCCTCTTCGCGAAGTACACAGACCACCCCTTCACCAACTTCCCCCAGTACACAGTGCTCCCCTTTCCTCCATCTCTCCCAATATACAGGCCTCCCCCTCTTCCCAGTACACAGAGCCCACTCTCCTCCAACCCAGCCAAGTCCCGTGGTGCGCAGCTGTTCCTCCTGCACTGAGAGGGCACTGTTACTTATAAACTCAGAATCCAGCACAGGAAACTGCTTCTGAATTTACAAGTGACAGTGGCCAGTGGGGAACACAGGGCTAATGCCCAAGATGGCAGTAACGTCATGCTCCAGACAAAAAAAACAACCTGCTGACTAGAATGGATGTCAGTGAGAAGCAGGCAGTTGCTTGAGCTCCCAGTGCCCTCCCTGATCCTCTGCATAGAACAAGCACATTTCCCTTCTGCCCATTGCACTGGCCCTAGGAGGGAGTGGCATGGTTAAGCATGTATATACATGTACAGCTTGGCTCAGGAGCAGTGTTGTAAGTAACGGCATTTAAATAAACGCTGTTACCTAACGGAAGCCTGTTTAAAGGGTAACGAGTAATCTACCAGATTACTATTACCCTCGCGGAAACGCCGTTCCCATTACAATGGCGGCGTTACCGCAATTACATCCATGTACCTGTAACTGACGGCGGCCATCCTCCATTATTAAAAAAGCGCGCCTCCCCCTCTGACTGTTCCTGACCGTCCGTGATAGGCGGAACACTAATTTTCCCAGCAGTGCCTCTGTTTAGTGTTCAGCCTATCACGGATGCCTTCTCATTCTCAGCCTCGGACGAGAGGACATCCGTGATAGGCGGAACACTGAACAGATGGTCTGCTGGGAAAATTGCTGCTCCGCATATCACGGACGGTCTGACACAGTCAGAGGGGGAGGCGCGCATTTTTAATAATGGACGATTGCCGCCGACAGTGACAGGGAGGACACTCAGGACGGGACGGCGCGGCTTTTAAATAATGGAGGATGGCCTAAGGAGAAGGTAGGGAGATAACATGCCTCACCACCATGCCTGCTGTAACATGCCTCACCACCGTGCCTGCTGTAACATGCCTCGCCACCGTGCCTGCTGTAACATGCCTCGCCACCGTGCCTGTAACATGCCTCACCATCGTGCCTGTAACATGCCTCACCATCGTGTCTGTAACATGCCTCACCACCGTGCCTTTAACATGCCTCACCACCGTGCCTGTAACATGCCTCACCACCGTGCCTGTAACATGCCTCACCACCGTGCCTGTAACATGTCTCACCACCGTGCCTGTAACATGTCTCACCACTGTGCCTTTAACATGCCTCACCACCGTGCCTGTAACATGCCTCACCACCGTGCCTGTAACATGCCTCACCACCGTGCCTGTAACATGCCTCACCACCGTTCCTGTAACATGTCTCACCACCGTGCCTGTAACATGCCTCACCACCGTGCCTGTAACATGTCTCACCACCGTGCCTGTAACATGTCTCACCACCGTGCCTGTAACATGCCTCACCACCGTGCCTGTAACATGCCTCACCACCGTGCCTGTAACATGCCTCACCACCGTGCCTGTAACATGCCTCACCACCGTGCCTGTAACATGCCTCACTCACTGTACCTGTAACATGCCTCACTCACTTTACCTGTAACATGCCTCACTCACTGTACCTGTAACATGCCTCACTCACTGTACCTGTAACATGCCTCACTCACTGTGCCTGTAACATGCCTCAATGTCAGTGAGGCATGTTACAGATGGCACAGTGAGGCATGTTACAGATGGCACAGTGAGGCATGTTACAGATGGCACAGTGAGGGGTCGTCTTATACATTGAGTATATCCCAAAACCAAAATTTTAGCTGGAAAATTAGGGGGTCATCATACGCCGGCAAAAAAAAAAAGTTACTTTGCTGAGTAACTAATTACTTTGCCAATGTAGTAACACTAACTGAGTCACTAACTCAATTACTTTTTCGGACAAGTAATTTGTAATTGTAACTAATAACTTTTTTAAAGGACGATGAGCAACACTGCTCAGGAGTGCACCAGCGCAAGCGCCCCTGCAGCACGTTGTGTGGAGAGGAGGAGCGGGAGGAGAGGAGGAGCAGACAGCGCCAGTAGGGGATGCCAGAAGAGGAGCTAAAAGAGCATTCTGTGCAATACCCTTGTACAGAGTTGGTAACTATAACAACTTTTTCATATTAATAAAAAATTTGGCTCTACAATCATTTTAATTATACTAAATTTAAGACTAAGATTAGGCTCCTAAAGGTCCCTTGAAGTGAAACGCAATTCCATTCATATCACTGTTTTACCTGCCAAAGGATTTGTAATTTCATACCTCCTAACTTTTTGAGATGGGAATGAGGTACAAATATCAGTAAAAGTATGCAGGCATAGGACACACCCATTGCCACTCCCTCTTTGAGGAGAATTGTACAAAAAACAAGATTGGTTAAACCCTCAAGTGCTTTTGAAATTTATAAATGAAGCCATTTAGAAATCAGATGAAAGGTTTAGCACTTGAAAACACTTTTTTGATAGATATAAAGTGCATTTTATATAGTGTATTTATTGGCGTATAACACTCACTTTTTTACCCTGAAAATAGAGGGTAAACTGTGCCTGCGTGTTATACGCAGGGGCTCTGGAAAGTTTTTTTCCTGAAACTTCCCTCTTAAAGTTAGGGTGCATGTTATACGCCTGTGCGTGTTATACGCCGATAAATACGGTACATATTTATAGATCAGACCAAAATGAGGAACAAATGAGGAGGAATGAGGGACATTGCTCCAAATCAGGGACAGTCCCTCCAAGTTAGGGACAGTTGGGAGGTATGTCATTTTGTACTTCTACAACTTCAGATATTTAATGCAGCATGGTTTCAGTTAGGCAGTGAAGGAACAGCAGAATAATGTTAAAGGGGTTGTAAAGGTTTGTTTTTTATTTTCTAAATAGGTTCCTTTAAGCTAGTGCATTGTTGGTTCACTTACCTTTTCCTTCGATTTCCCTTCTAAATGTTTTTTTTCTTTGTCAGAATTTTTTACTTCCTGTTCCTCCTCAGTAAGCTGTTCTGGCTGACTAACCACCAGCCAGAACAGCTCGGATGATGGGGGCAAGCTTACTAAGGAGGAACAGGAAGTGAGAAATTTAGACAAAGAAAAAAAAATTAGAAGGGAAATCGAAAGAAAAGGGTAAGTGAACCAACAATGCACTAGCTCAAAGGAACCTATTTTGAAAATAAAAAAAACAAACCTTTACAACCCTTTTAAGGTTAGTTTTACTTATGTAATGAATACATAAGGGAAATAAATATTTGATTACATCTGCAGGGTTCATTAAGCCACGGAGTAGGATTGCAGCCTCTTGTTAAATAGCTCTGTGCTGCAGTATGTGAGATGATGATAATGATGATGATATAGAATTTATACTGCGCCGAATACGCCCCCTTAGGAGCATGTCTAGGCGCACACTGTATGTACATGTATTGTATGTACATGAATGACAAATTGTTTTACAGCTGCTGCTTTTCACGTCTGCAGGATAGGAAAGTGTTAGTTTAAAGCTACAGGTAAACAGGTAATACGCAGATAAAATCTATCTAAGGAATATGTCTTACCTGCCAAAGGATTTATATTATTTATGTCCATTCAGTTCTGTCCCCCCAAACAGCACTGTCAGGTTGAAAACATTACATTCTCATTATCAATATAAACTGTAAATGGTAAACAGTGGTGTCCTATCTCCATGCCCAGTCTGCTGATTGGACAGTGAAGAAGCAGCAGGAGATTGATAAGGGTGATCTCTCTACTCACTCTGCTCTCTCCTCACATCAGAAATGTCCTTTTTTGGCATCATTAGTGCTAGGCACCCAGAGCACATCTCCTGCAGGGGCCCCTAACATCACAATTACGCACCACTGCAGCAGTGGGAATCTCTCCCTGCCGGATGCCTGCCAGAGCAATAGATTTTGGAGCCAAGGAAAGTTACCCTTAGGCTCACCCTTGGCTCCAACATGACACAACACAAGGGACTGCCTCGATGAAGAACATCCCTTGGTATTCTGCTATGCTCTATTTTTAGTCTATAAATTCAGGGAATTAATTGTACTGAGGGACCTAATGATTTGTGCTGAGAAGGGATATTGGGGGAGGGGAATTTGTGCTCTATGGAGAGATTTGGGTGAGGGACAAAGATTTGCGCGGTATGGGGGGATTTGGGGATGGTTTGTGCAGGGAAGGGGGATTATGTGTGAGGAAGAAGTAATGTGCTGAGAGCAGGGGTGTATTTAGGTTTTGTGCTGCCCTAGGCTAAACTCGTGCACCCCCTAATTTAAATATGATCCACCCCTTCCTGTCAAGGCCACACCCTTTTCTGTTTAAGTCCAACCCTAGACCCATGCGGACACTAGTTCTGAGGGACTGCGGGGAGCAATGGATTCCCTTAATTTGCAGGGATTTCCTCTCACTTCCTGTTTGGCTGTGGGGCAGGAAGTAAAGGGAAATTTCTGCAAAGGGCAGTGCGGCCGCTTTATGGGGGCGCTGGACTAATTTGCCTCTCAGCCCAATCCGACCCAGAGGGCAGCCATCACAAATTTTGGGGCCCCTTACACTTTAGGCAGGGCCCCCCTGGAGCAGAAAACCGGGGAAGGGAGGGTGTTGACGAAATGGAAGGGGGCCGGCCAGGTCTGTAAGGGGCCTTGGGGACCATTGGGTCCCTTACATGTGTAATGCAAAAGAAAAATGGCTGTACCCCTGATGGCAGTCCTGCCGGCCCATAAGACTGGCACTACACTAACAGTGTAGCACAAATCGGCAGGGACACATTCCGTGCTGCCCCCCTGCAATGTGCTGCCCTAGGCCTGGGCCTTGTTGGCCTTGGCCAGGATACAGCGCTGGCTGAGAGGGGGGATTGAGGGGATATTTAAGTTGGGGGAGGAATTGTGCTAGGCGGAGGTTTGGAGAGGGGGAAATGATTTGTACTAGGAGGAGAGGTTTGGGGGAAAGTAAAAGATTTATACTGGGATGGGGGATTTCTGCTAGGAAGAGAGTTGGGTAGGGGTTTAAAGATTTGTACTTAGAGGGGGGATTTATGCTGGTAGAGGTGGTTTTGGAGAAGAATGAGATTTGGGCTTGAAGGGGGGATTTGGGGAGGAAAGAGAATTCGAGCTGGGAGGGGGAATGGGAGAGGACTTATGGTGGTAGGAGAGATTTGGATGGGGACAAAGAATTGTTCTGGAAGGGGAGGTTTGTGTATGGGGGGGGGGCAAAGATTTTCATAGAGAGGGGAGATTTGAACTGGGAGGAGGGTGGAATATTGGCATTTTGATTTAGAGAGAATTTTGCCTTGCAGAGAGAATTTATGCTTCGAGATGGTGAGCATGCAGATTAGTGCTGGATTTCTTTGAGAGGCAGGGGAGAGGAATTTAGCTGATAGGCGAAAGTTATGGAAAGTATTGCTTTATGGCTTCTTCATTCTCTTTATTTTGTGCTCCTGACCCCTGTAATCTATGCATTGCATACTCCTGACCCCTGCAATCTATGCATTGTATACTCCTGACCCCTGCAATCTATGCATTGCATACTCCTGACCCCTGCAATCTATGCATTGCATACTCCTAACCCTTGCAGCACACCTGATTGATCTCTAGTCCAGCCCCTCCCTTCATGTGGAAACTCACACTGACACGGATAATTCATGTATCGCTGCCATGGCACTGAAAACAGAAACCCAGTGCAACCCATTGATTTCTATTTATAGGTATGTTTATTTTAAAGGGGTTGTAAACCTTTTTGTTTTTTAACCTTAATGCATCCTATGCATCCTTGTTGTGCCTGGCCTCCCAGCCCCCCCCCCCCATTTTACTTACCTGAGCCCCTAAATTTCTGTGGGCACAATCCCACGTCTCTCTCCCCACGGCTTCTCTGCTCTTCATTGGATAGATTGATAGCAGCGCAGCCATTGGCTCCCTCTGCTGTCAATCAAATCCAATGACGCGGGCGCCGGGGGCGAGGCAGAGTCTTACACTCGGCGGCAATGAACGCCAAGTGTAAGCGCACACGCAAGGTAACCCCCCCGGGATAGAGATTCCCAAAGGGGGTTATCTATTGTGGGGAGGAGCCACTAGAGCCGCCGTGGGACCCCAGAAGAGGTCAGTCGGGGGCCACTCTGCAAAACTAACTGGAGGTAAGTATGACATACTTTGATATTTAAAAAAAAAACTGAACCAATAGTATCACTTTAAAGTTTTACTTAACCCACAACAGTAAAATCAGTCTGTATATGCAGTAAAGCATAATTGTTATACTCACTGTGGAACCTAAGAGGTTAATCCTCTGCATTGTGTAAAAATGCTGTTTGATGCAGTTTGCACAGATCCTCCCCTTCTTGCATTGTCCCCAAAGCTTCTCTGGATAAGACAGAGTAAGGCCCCGTACACACGACCAAGAACCTCGACGGGCCAAACACATCGTTCCGCCCGTCGAGGTTCTCGCCTGGCCGTCGAAATCGTCGACCAAGCCGTCGGGAAAGGCGCCGAGCCATGGTTCTCGATGGGCCATCGAGCAAATAGAGAACCTGCTCTCTATTTTGGCTCGACGGCTTTCTCGACGGGACGCTCGGCGAAAACGTACACACGACCGAGAACCTCGGCAGAATATGGATCCCAGCGAGCTTCTCGCTGGATTCTGCCGAGGTTCTCGGTCGTGTGTACGGGGCCTCAGTGGAGTCAGACTACACATGCTCAGTTTGGTGTGTATTGCTAGAGAGTTTTTTTTTTCTTGGGAGAGAGCATGTGATGAGCACAGGGCCAATTAGCACTGTCTAGACAGAGGGTCAGAGATCCTGGATCCTAAAAGGACAGTTCAGTGCAGTATGAAAACTCCTCCTACCTGGAACTGATAGAAGTCGCATGATGCTATATACTACTGATGAGAAAAGGTATTTAGCGTTTTATATTTACTAAAATTATTGCATTTCCATGTTCTGTGTACTGTGGGATACCTGATATAGTGAATACAGGGTCCTGGGTTTAGTAACACTTTAAACCAAAAACTTTGTTCTTTTGGTATTCAGGTGTGCTTAAACACAACTAACCCCCCACCCCATCTTAAGTGGAATATTCCACACCCAGCGCCGGACATAAAAATGTCATCAAGGCACTCTTGTCGTCTTGCAGCGGCTGCAAAATTGGCCAGGGCTCCCCGCTCCTTCTTCTCTTCCTAAAGTCGCCTACTTTACCTTCAAATCTGATAAAGTGTCAAAGTCATTTAGCGGTAATGAGTTCTGCAGCAAATTTTATTTTGCTTGGAATTTAATTAATGGCCCAAAGACTTTCCATTGTGATTTGAGCAAATGAATAATAAATCAAGAAAGGAGATTTGTCAGGGCTGGAACATCTGTTTCTTACAAGCGTTACAACATGACTACAGCTTGCCTGTGCATTACCAAGACAAAGACAGTAGGAGTCTCATCCCGCTCTTCTCTCTTCATTTATTGCTCCAGTGAAGGTGAACACTGAGCCCTGTAATAGGCCTCTGGTGTTAATAAAGCTTTGCGCTCCCTCGCTTTCCCCCTGGCAGCCCTCTTTCTTGTGGGCGCCGCTGTCCTTAGTCCATGGTTTGTTGGGTCAGCGTCAGCAATTGTGCAGTGTCAGTTTCTTTAGCGGATGATTAATATCTGAAAGACAAATTCATAACAAGGAAAAGCTGGGAAATTACTGTCACATTAGCCGGGACTGTCATGCCTTTTATGTGTTTTTAAAAAGCAGATGACAAGAGATTAACAATGAGATGCTAAATGCTTTAGCTTAAGGAAAAATCCACAGGCAAAGAATGGAACTTAGTTATTATAAATGAGCGAAAATGTTTTCGATATGCAGAAATTTTGTTAAAGAATAAGATATTTTGGCAAAATTTGGCCAATTTGGAAAAAATGCATTGGAGTCCAAAGGAAAGGAGAAATTAGGGCCTTGTTCACAATTGGGCGATTTGGAATCGTGGGTAGAATCACCGCAATTTTGCCCACGATGGGTGCGTGCTTGGGTGCCAAATGTGACAAGCTTTTGCCAAGCTTGTCAAGTGATAAAATGTGCAGGGATCACGGCAAAATGCATGTGCAAAAATCGCACCTGGCTCAGGACAGAAATTTGGTCTTTGGATTCTCTGGAGCTACAATCGTGCAAATGTAAATGTGCTGCCCTATGCGTGACAAGCGTTTCCGCGTAGGAACCACACGTTGCTTTCCTTTTTCTCTGCTTTATTTACCGAACTTGGTAAAAGAATGAACAGTAGATTGAAGAGGTGAAATAGGGTATAGGTCAGTGATGGCGAACCTTGACACCCCAGATGTTTTGGAACTACATTTCCCATGATGCTCAACTACACTGCAGAGTGCATGAGCATCATGGGAAATGTAGTTCCAAAACATCTGGGGTGTCAAGGTTTGCCACCACTGGTATAGGTAGTAGGTTCAGGTGTAGAACCTGATCAGACACACTCCTGCTTCTAGACATAAACTCTTGTTGCCACTCTAGCCAGAGTGGGTAGTGTGCCCCTGGATAGACCTCTCTCACTAGTCCTAGCAGCCAGAGCGCCACACGGAACTTTGGTACAGTCTCTGCCACTGACCTTCCCAAAGGTGGAGATACGATCGGTCCAGAATCCTCTCACTTTAGGATTAAGCACCCGGAACCTTTTTTTAAAGTAATTACTTGTGAAATAAGGAAACTGACGGGTTATCGCTGCTCAGCCTTTCAGTAGTAGTGTGCCCTTCAATGAAGTTCAGGCCTCCCCTGAGTGTACCAGCCTCATGCTTAGTGCTCTCCAGAATTGGTACTTAATTCAGTGGCTTCCTCCCTCTAGGATGGATAGCACAGGACCACTTTGTCAATGCAAACCCAGTCCAGACTACTGGGCCTGCCCGGCAATCATGACTCCAGACCAACGTGGTCCCGGAGCCAGGAACTCTGAACACGCACCCCCGCCAGGAGGGCCACACACAGGGGTGGTGGGACGACTGCCCAGAGTGGACGACGACCCAGAACCCGTGACGTCTGTCCCTTAAATACTCTCCCCCAGCATGCACAGCGAGGCGATCATCCCCCTCTGATTGGCCGCTTCGAAAGAATGCCCAACATACCTTGATCTGACTGCTGCCACCCTCCGCCTGGGGTGGAACCAACACCCCAGACAATAATAGTGGTCACCGGCAGTACAGCCATGGCTGTAACAGAGCCCCAAATTTGAAAACAAATAGGTCAGAGGTAACTAATCCTCTGACTACCCTCTAAATTTAAAGCAGGGCCAGCTGAGAAAAACAGCTGAACTTAAATGCCCACACGTCACACATATGTGTCACTGGGCAGCTGATGTTTCCGTACTGAGAACACCACTGACAGCTGAATAAAAAAAAAACATTGCAATAGAAAAAAGCAAAGAGAAAATGACATGGGGGTTTTTAATAAATCCATCCATTTGATTTATCGTCAATCACAATGCCCGCCACACCGCTGGACCCGAAAAAAAGAAAACAAAACACTCTGCCCGCGAAGAAGGCTAACAGACATTTTTGTCCACATAATTTCCACTTACTGGATATTTTCTCTTTTTCTGACCATTCTCTGTAAACCCTAGAGCGGATTGTGTGGGAAAATCCCAGCAGAGCAGCAGTTTTTGAAATACTCAGACCAGACCATCTGGCAACCAACAACCATGACACTTTTCTATACAACTATATAGATCAGCCCAAAATGAGGGACCAATGAGGAGGAAAGAGGGACAGAGGGACATTGTTCCAAATCAGGGACAGTCCCTCGAAATCAGGGACAGTCGTGAGCTGTGCAGTAACATCATGTGAGATGCAGAATACTTTCAGTGATAACACATTTCAAAGTACACAAATCAATCGTGTATAGCACAGGCTATCCCCCGGGGGATGCGACACTGATCCTACCTTACAGGTTTTCTCGTCGTAGGCCATCTTGCTTTGGACTGTCTACACTGCTAAACCCGGTCACTACGTATGGATATAATTCCCATTGTGGCTCCTTGCATTGCCCCGGCTTTATATGGTGTTCTGTTTGCAGAACAGAACCATTCCTGCTAAGGATAAGACGCAACCCTGGCTTTTCATATAAACAAAACCCCTTGTGTTTGGCACTCCGAACTCCTTTGGAACTACGCATAAAACTCACTCAACAACTACTGCTATATCTGTGATTTAAAGTGATTGGCGGTGTTTTTGGAAGCATAACGGCCATTCTGATGAATGAAATATTTAATGTTCTACTGCTAAAAAATCCCCCTGCCTTGTCCTGAGGAAGCCAAAAGGCGAAACGCATAGACGACGCACAGAGGATATTTTTCCACACTAATATATATCCTATATGGTCTTTTTTATATTAATTGTATTTGTATACTTTTTTGTAATAAATATATATTTTTTCTAATACTTGTTGTTCCCGTCTTGCCTCCAAAGTCTGCCTCTCTTTAGCAGTATTTTTTCCCTATTTCTACACAAATCAAAGGTTTTCTGGTTGTTTTCTGACTCTTCTGGTGTTTTAGGAACTACTGCCAGCCATGAATTTTCACCAGTTTGTCATGTTTACAACCAAAAATGTAAGTATATTTTTGGGGGATTTTATGTGATGGACCAGGTGGGAGAATCTGTCCACAGGACAACTATTAGTTGTTCACTCCACAAATCTGGCCTTTATAGAAGAGTGGCAAGAAGAAAGCCATTGTTGAAAGAAAGCCATAAGAAGTCCCATTTGCAGTTTGCGAGAAGCCATGTGGGGGACACAGCAAAACATGTTGAAGGTGCTCTGGTCAGATAAGACCAAAATTGTACTTTTTGGCCTAAAAGCAAAATGCTACATGTGGCAGAAATCTAACACTGCACGTCACCCTGAAAACACCATCCTCACTGTGAACCATGGTGGTGCAGCATCATGTTATGGGGATGCTTTTCTTCAGCAGGAACAGGTAAGCTGGTCAGGGTTGATGGGAAGATAGATAAAGCCAAATACAGTGAAATCTTAGAGGTAAACCTGTAATGCAGTGGACAGACGATCGGACATTCCAACAACAAAACCGTGTTTTGTTTTTTTTCGACGGATGTTGGCTCAAACTTGTCTTGCATACACACGGTCACACAAATGTTGTCGGAAATTCCGAACGTCAAGAACACAGTGACGTACAAGAAAAACTAAGTTCAATAGCCAGTTCAATAGCAGCTCTTCTGCTTGATTCCGAGCATGCATGGAATTTTGTGAGGGGGAATTTTGTACACATGATCGGAATTTCCGACAAGTTTTGTTGTCGGAAAATTTGAGAACCAGCTCTCAATTTTTTGTTGTCGGAAATTCAGACAGCAAATGTCCGCTCGAGCCTACACACAATCAGAATTTCCGACAACAAGCTCCCATCGAACATTTGATGGAAATGTGTACACGGGACTAGAGTCTACAAGAGACTTGAAGATGGATGGAGCCAAATACAGGGCAATCTTAAAAGAAAACCTATTAGAGTCTGTAAAGAACTTGAGACTGGGGCGGCGGTTCACCTTCCAGCAGGACAACGACCTTAAACATACAGCCAGAGGTACAATGGAATGGTTTAGATCAGGGGTCTCCAAACTGCGGCCCGAGGGCCAGATGTGGCCCTTTGCCAGCCTTAATCTGGCCCTTGGGGCACAATTCCTTCCACTGAAATGAGGCACTATTCCTCCCATTGACACCAACAATGGGGCACTATATCTTCCACGGATATGATGGGATACTATTCTTCCTACTATTAGAAGGAATACTCCTCCTCCATTTGACCACCAACCCAGAGGCCATATTTATTCTCACCGATGCTGGGTTTGTGACATTTTCTGCCCCTTTTGGCCACAATCCGGCCCTCCTAAAGTCTGAAGGACTATAAAGTGGCCCTTTGTATGAAAAGTTTGGAGACCCCTGGTTTAGATCAAGGTATATTCATGTGTTAGAATGGCCCAGTCAAAGTCCAGATCTGTATTCAATTCAGAATCTTAGGCAAGACTTGAAACTTGCTGTTTACAGATGCTCTCCATCTAATCTGACAGAGCTTGAGCTATTTTGCAAAGAAGAATGGGCAAAAAATGTCACTCTCTAGATGTGAAAAGCTGGTAGAGACATCCCTAAAAAGACTTGCAGCTGTATTTTCAGAGAAAGTAGTGACTCAGGGGGGCTAAAAGTACAAAGTATTGATTCAGGGAGGCTGAATACAAATGCACGCCACACTTTTCACATATTTATCTGTAAAAAATGTGGAATAACCATTTATCATTTTCTTTCCACTTCCCAATTATGTGCCACTTATGGTGGTCTATGACATAAAATCCCAATAAAATACATTTACATTTTTGGTTGTAACATAACAACATGTGGAACATTTCAAGGGGTATGAATACTTTTTCAAGGTACTGTATGTAATTCAAATGGAAATGTTTTATTTAAATTGTAGTTAGCATGTTGATGAGGGGGGAAACCAGGGGAGGCATATAAGCAGATTAAACTCTGAAAATGGCTGGACTTGATAACAAATCCTTTGGAAAATAAGTCAGATTAAAGGGTTTGTAAAGGATTTTTTTTTTTATCTTAATAGCTTCCTTTACCTTAATGCAGTGCTGTGCTTTTCATGTCCTCATTGTTCGTTTTTGCTCTCAAGTTGCTGTAATCCTTCTCTGATCTCCAAACTTCCTGGTTGTCTGTTTCCTGATCACCACAGTCCTGGGAGCTTTCTCTCTGTGGTCACTAATAAAGGAGGTGTGATTACTGTGTGTCTAAAACCCCTCAGCACCAATCACTTTTGTTTTCCAAACCATCACTGCCCTGTATTGGCTCTGTGTGCTCTGTAAGGCAGAGAGACAGGAAACATGCAAAAATGAAAGTGAAACTGCAGGTACATTATATGATTAATTTGTATCTATTTTTAATTGTTTTTAAAAGGAATCAGTTAACTATTATTTCTCTATACCCTATAAACAGTCATTTCAGCCAAAAAATGTTTTCCTTTACAGCTCCTTTAACCACTTCAATACCCGGCCATTGACAATTGACCGGCAGAGTTGGAAAATCCCATCCTAAGGGGCCGTCAATTGACGGCCTGGGCTTTGCGAGTGGATATCTGAATGATGCCTGCAGCCAGAGGCATCATCCAGATATCCTCTTCTTCAGCTGGCGATTCTGCACGACATAAGAACGATCTCATGGTTTCCAGCCTGGAGGAGAGATGTGAGGTCTTATTGACCCTGCAGCTCTCCTTAAAGAGGACCCGTCACACACGTTTCCTATTACAAGGCATGTTTACATTCCTTATAATAGGAATAAAAGTGGGAAAAAAAGATAAAAAAAAGTGTAAAAATAAATAAAAAATAAGTAAAAAAAAAGATAAAAAAAAAAAAATTAAAACGCCCCTGTCCCCGATAGCTCGCGTGCAGAAGCGAACGCACACGTAAGTCCCGCCGACATATGTAAACGCCGTTTAAGCCACATAAGTGAGGTATCGCCGCGTGCGTTAGAGTGCCAGCAACGAATCTAGCACTAGATCTCCTCTGTAAATCTAAACTGGTAACCTGTAAAAATAAAATAAAGCGTTGCCTATGGAGATTTTTAAGTACCGAAGTTTGGCGCCATTCCATGAGTGTGCGCATAATTAAAGCGTGACATGTTGGGTATCTATTTACTCGGTGTAACATAATCTTTCACATAATACAAAAAAAATTGGGCTAACTTTACTGTTTTGTTAAGAAAACAAAGATTTAGAGCTGCGCCTTGTCACCCAGACTCAGTATAGTCGAAAGAGTCCATATAACAATCATGTGGAGATGAACAGTCCTTCAAACGAAAGAGATGTAGTAGATTGACTCCAAAGACAACTCTCCGCTGATCTTACTTCAGGATGGACATGTAATAATCACCACTGTGCTCAAACTTGGCTTTTTCAATGTGGCCCACCACCAGAAATATAAGCAGCTTACCAGAGGAAAGGCTACAATCAGCAGTCGGCTGTGACCCAGCCGCGGCCTTTAAGGGAACCAAGATGAATCCCAAATCCTAGGGCAGTGTCTCCACCGGAACTCCACTCAGCAACTCCACCAATTAGATCATATGTAAATGATAGATAGAGGCAGACATAGCGTAATCCCGCTGGGACATTTATTTAAAATCATAAAAAACCAGAATACTCACATGGGAGATGAGTTAAACAGGCATAAAAAACACAATGTTGCCGGCCGGCAGACAGATAAGCAAGGACCCTCCTCCAAAGCGTGATGACGTCACCGCACGTCTTCCCAGACGCGTTTCATCATAGGACGTTGTCAATGGGATTCCCATTGACAACGTCCTATGACGAAACGCGTCTGGGAAGACGTGCGGTGACGTCATCACGCTTTGGAGGAGGGTCCTTGCTTATCTGTCTGCCGGCCGGCAACATTGTGTTTTTTATGCCTGTTTAACTCATCTCCCATGTGAGTATTCTGTTTTTTTATGATTTTAAATAAATGTCCCAGCGGGATTACGCTATGTCTGCCTCTATCTATCATTTACATATGATCTAATTGGTGGAGTTGCTGAGTGGAGTTCCGGTGGAGACACTGCCCTAGGATTTGGGATTCATCTTGGTTCCCTTAAAGGCCGCGGCTGGGTCACAGCCGACTGCTGATTGTAGCCTTTCCTCTGGTAAGCTGCTTATATTTCTGGTGGTGGGCCACATTGAAAAAGCCAAGTTTGAGCACAGTGGTGATTATTACATGTCCATCCTGAAGTAAGATCAGCGGAGAGTTGTCTTTGGAGTCAATCTACTACATCTCTTTCGTTTGAAGGACTGTTCATCTCCACATGATTGTTATATGGACTCTTTCGACTATACTGAGTCTGGGTGACAAGGCGCAGCTCTAAATCTTTGTTTTCTTGTTGTATTCCCCTTGTGTCCTGGCACAAGAGCTGCTGCCTCCCTATTTTCTTTTTTAATATTAGTGACTGATCACACCGGTACTAATTGACTATTCATTTGTGACAAGCGCAATTTTTTTCTGTATTATTTACTGTTTTGTTATTTTATTAATTCATGAAACAATTTTTTTTACAAAATAAAGGCGTTTGAAAAATGATTGCGTAAATACCATGCGAGATATATTCCCTAGGGTGTCTGCTAAAAAAAACATATATAATGTTTGGGGGTACTGCGTAATTTTCTAGCAAAAGAATGATGATTATTACATGTAGGAGAGAAGTGTCAGAATAGGCCCGGTATGGAGGTGGTATAAAAGCCCGGTATTGAAGTGGTTAAGTGTGTAATTTGTTGGTGTATTTAGCTGTTTTGCTGGAGTTCGGCTTAAAAGCTAAACCCAAAGCACAAAAACTTTCATGTAAATTTATAGATATAATAAATAATATCCCTCGATAACCAAAAGGGTTTAAATCCAATTTGTGTGCAACAAATTGAATTGCAGTCATAAGCATAACTTTGTAAAAGTAGCAGTGACATTACTGTGCAGAGAGTAGAGCTGTGGGAAGGATCTTACAGAACCCACTTACTACAGAATTCCTGCAGAAAAGGGGCGGAGACAAGACCAGTCACCCTACATAAGGAGAGAGAGAGCGGCAATGACTGGTCTTTATTACAGGAAGCTCCTGCACAGAAAAAAAGACTCACACTGGATTATTGCACAGATCCGGAAGAAATACACAAGCAAACCAAGATCCAAGTAAGAATAGACATGGCTCTTGTAATTAGAAAATATTTTCTTATCCTGGAGTTCAGATTTAAACACTTTTTATAGATTTCATATAATGTACACAGGCAGTTTTCATTGCATTTAAGAGGGTAGCTTTAAACAGAAGCTTGAGGAAATGTTCACAATGCAACGTATGAGCAATTATGCAAAATGCTTGCCTAATACACAATGAATTTACACGTGTAAAAAATGATGCTCTACAGGACTTTTATTTCTTTATGTATTGCTGGAACACATTTAGCTCCTATACACAGAGGAGACTTAAGTACCCACAAGGTAGGTATAAATTGCCGCATGAAAATTGGCACTGCAGGCTGACGACGGCCCCTGTGTAATGTTTGGAAGGTGTGTAGAGCATAAACTGGCACTCAAGTGATGCAGAAATATTCTGCCATTCCCTTCCTCATTTTAGTGCATATGTTTTGTTTTAATGGGAAATGGTGTTGTGTATAAACATAGGAAGGAGTTCTTGACCGCATTCCTAAATGCCTTGTTTCTGTGTCTTTGCAGTTATTATTGCTCCTACCTGATTTGTGCATGGTTCACATGCTACTGGGGAAATTAAATTAAATTATTTTACCGGTTAAAAATAAATAAATGAGAAAACCAAATAAAGCTAGCTAAACTAAATTCTAGAAATATTTAAATCTGACACCAGTGGTTACGATATTTGTGGTCTGCTAATACTCAGACTGACATTTTAAGAAAAATCTTAAAAATTGTATTCCTTCATATAAACAAAGTTTATTGAGAGTTTCTAAATATATTTGGTTAAGACCATACCAAGATCCATTACAACATATTCCATCTCTCTGATTCTGTGGGGGATTGCCATTGCTAAGTGGCACGATCCCAACGGAAACATCCCACCCTATAGACTTCTTTATACCCTCTGGGCTAAATCATTTTTTCAGTCCTGTAACCAACTTTGAATGTGGACTTTTGTGATATTTCTCATTAACCACTTAAGCCCCGGACCAATATGCTGCTAAATGCCCAGAGGCGTTTTTTACAATTCGGCACTGCGTCGCTTTAACAGACAATTGCGCAGTCGTGCGACGTGGCTCCCAAACAAAATTTGCGTCTTTTTCTTCCCACAAATAGAGCTTTCTTTTGATGGTATTTGATTGCCTCTGCGATTTTTATTTTTTGTGCTATAAACAAAAATAGAGCGACATTTTTGAAAAAAAATCTATTTTTTTTACTTTTTGTTATAAGAGGAATCAAATAAACTAAATTTTAGTCAAACATTTAGGCCAAAATGTATTCAGCCACGTCTTTAGTAAAAAAAAAAAACGCAATAAAAAAAATTAGCTACCTAGCGGCAACAGCGACACTAATACAGCGATCAGAAAAATGATCGCTTAGTGTCACTGGCAATAGGGGCTGAAAGGGTTAACTAAGGCGGTGATTAAGGGGTTAAAAACTTTATTAGGGGGGGTAGGGGGCTACCCTGGACCTAACACTAACTGCCTGTCACAGTAACTGTCACACTGACACTAAATGCAGTTTTCAGTAAATATATGATCACTGCAATCAGTGACAGTGTGACAGGGGGCTGGGGGGGTGATCGAATGAATGAATGAATGAGAAACTTATATAGCACGGCACATGCAAACTGAATCGCCTCTGGGGGCTTGTTGTTCCTGTCTCCTTTGATATCAAAAGAGATGAGTCTTGATCTTTCTCCTGAATGCTAGGTGGTTCTCCTCCAACCGAATGCTGATTGGTAAAGCGTTCCATAGTCTGGGACCTTGGACCGCAAATTTTCTCTCTCCTTTGGACTTGTAGTTGGCTTTCGGTCTCTGTAGTCGATTTAGATTGGTGGATTGCAGAACGCAATTGGGATTATGAGATTATGATAGATAATGGAGAGCATTCCCATGAATACATCTATGCGTTAGACAGAGTGCTTTAAAAGCAATTCTGTGTTTTACTGGCAACCAATGAAGGGTTTTCAGTGAAGGTGAGATTGATTCCCAGGGTTTTTTGCCAGTCACTAGTCTGGCGGCCGTATTTTGAACGACTTGCAGACGAGCGATTTGGTACTTTGGGAGTCCGAGGTAAAGGGCATTTGCATAGTCCAATCTTGTGTTTACAATTGCTCCCACCAAGACCGCTATGTCTTCTTTGGGAATAAGGTGTAAGTCTGCGTAGTAGGCGCAGCAGATGGTGAGATCCGCTGACTATTGACCCTATTTGTGCGTCCATTGTCATGTAGGAGTCGAAGATGACCCTGAGACTTTTGACTTTGGCGCTAAGGGTGATGATTTTGCCCAGAATGGGCGGGGGTATCCAAGTTGTTGCAGGTTGTTTCATACGCTTGGCGTGAAACAGGAGAAGTTCTGTTTTCGCTCCATTGAGTTTAAGATAACTCTTTGTCATCCAATTCTCTATCAAAGAGAGGCATGTCTCTAGATTGAGGTGGTGATCCTTTTTGTTGCAAATGCGGAAATACAGTTGCGTATTGTCTGCATATGAGTGATAAAGCACTTTTTGGCTACTAATGATTTCAAAAAGAGGTCGGAGATAGATGTTGAACAGCACCGGCGACAGAGGCGATCCTTGAGGGACTCCACACGATACTGTGTGTTTCTCAGAAGTGAAAGGTCCCAGCTTCACTATTTGCGATCAGTTTTCCAAAAAAGAGGAGAACCAAGATAAATCGCCTTCTGCGACTCTGGCTACTTTAGCTAGCCGAGTCAGTAATAGTTTGTGGTCGACAGTGTCGAAAGCTGCGCTTAGGTCCAACAGAACCAGAAGACAAGATTCTCCTTCGTCTGCGGCCTCGAGAGCGTCATCCCATATTTTGAGCAATGCGGTTTCCGTCCCATGTCCGGGACGGAAACCCGATTGAAATGGATCAAGTAGCTTGTGGGTATCTAGATGCTGTTGCAGCTGTTGTACCACTACTTTTTCCATTATCTTTGAGAGGCCTGTTATGGGACAGCGGTGGAGTGGGTCCTTGGGGTCTAGGGTGGGTTTCTTCAGGATGGGTTAGATTATGCCCTCTTTCAACTGGGAGGGCAATATGCCTTCCTTGAAAGACTGGTTTATAAGCTGCGTGATAGGAGGTGCCAGGATGTCGGCGCATTCCTTCAGCAGTTTAGTGGGGATGATATCATTTGGCGCTGTGCTGTTACGCAAAGTACCAATGATATTTTTTGTGGCATAGATAGAGATGGGTTCCAGAGTGAACTTACCTGATTGTGGTGAATTACTGTGGGTATTGTGTGAATAATTGCTGGGGGGGTTGAGGGGGGTATTGTTTTGCTGTATGCTTTCCCGGATTCCCTCGATTTTATTAATGAAGTAATCTGACAATTCATTGCAAAATTCTTGGGTATCCGAATTGGGGGCTTCAAGACATCCTGGATTCATGGTTTGAGTGACCAGCTTGAAGAGTTCGTGGGGGCCGTTTAGGGCGCTGTTGATAGCCTCGGAAAAATTATTTTTCTTGGCTTTGAAGATTTCTTTGTGGTATTTTCTTGTTGTTGCTTTGTAGATGGAGAGGTTTTCCTCTTGTGCTCTTGCTTCAGTAACGACAGTTGGTTGTTGAACCAACTGGAGGTATTTTTCCGGATGCAGGTTTTACGTTTCGGCGCTACTAAATCTGCTGACTGTAATAGGGCTATGTTTATGGCATCCAGTGTTTCTACGGCCGTTTGATGCGGCTGAATTGTTTTAATTTTTTTCCTTAACGTGGTTTTGAAGAGATCTGAATGGAGCTTCTTCTGACATCTAGTCCAGTGTGTTGTCACTGGTTTTGATGTTTTTGTTAAGGGAGGGATTTCGGAAATAATGAATTTAATTGCATGGTGATCTGTCCATGGCAACGGTTCATTTTCCAGAATTTTTATTTCCAGAAATGTATCTGAAAATAAGATCGAGTGTGTGACCTGAAGCATGTGTGGGCCCACATACTAGTTGTTGTAGCCCTAATCCTTCCAGGTGGTCAATACAGGCGTCGGCTATGGGGTCTTGTGAGGAGTTGGCCCAGAGGTTGAAGTCCCCGAGCAGCAAAAGGTGTTTGTCATTAAGGGTGTAAGTGGAGATAAACTCCGTCAATGATAGTAGAAGCTGCGATTTTGGGCCAGGTGGTCTATAGCAGAGTAGAATCGGGATGGTCTCCTGGGAGTTTGCCTCCTCCTTTTTGCCCTATTCTGTTTTCAGTTATAATACGATAGTTTTCTGGCACCAGTTCTCCTAGAATGGTGTTACAGTCGGCTGTAAGCCAGCTCTCTGTAATAAAGAGGCAGTCTAAATCGAATTGTAGAATGAAGTCATGGATTTCTAGTCTGTGTTTTACTGCCGATCTTGTGTTGATCATAGCACATGATATGTGCTTAGGCTGGGGTAAGCGCCTGCGATTTTTGATAGTCGATCATTGATCGATTCTCAATAGTCGCTCAATTCTTAGGGCTTTTTTGGTGATGGCTGGCAATATTGCGGCAAATCGCCTCAGATCCCAAATGGTTTCTGCAGAATATTGCAGATTAACCATGGTTGCCAAACACCAGGGAGGTGGGAGGGGAGGATTTTCAAGGATTAACTGAATCCTCTATCCTGGCTTGGTCCAGAGAAAGGCAAAAAAAACCCTGGCAGTGCTACGCCAATATGCTGCGGCAGGGCAAAAAAAATCCTTCCTGACCCCTTGAGAGGCGATCGGACGAACCCTGGATCAAGTTCTAATAGTATTAAGAAGGGGCAGAGTGGGGCTGGGTATAGCAAGATGGCCGCCGATCAAGCAGCAGGATCCAGGCTGGGGGCTGTGAGCTTGAGTGCCGGGGAAGACTGGGACGATAGCCGGTAAAAGCAGGTGCTCTCCTGGGGTAGGGGGGCTTGCTGAGCAGTTTGGGCTGTTTGGTGGTGATTGCGGGGGGTGGGAAGCGGCGCGGCGCTCGGCCCCGGGTGAACCTGCGGCCTTTCCTAGATCGCGGCTGCCGCGATTGTCCACAGGCCGGCGTGGTTGTCCGAAAAAACGCCCAGAAGTGGCGGAAATTGAGGCGGAGAGGTGGTGGGGGGATGCCTTGGGTAGGGATGGTAGTGTGGGGGTGCAGAAGAGGGGGTACGGAGAAGGGAGAGCCGTAATCGCGGCCGCTGATCGGTTCCACTGTGGCTTGTCCTGAAAAGGACGGCCGCCAACAGTGCTCAAGGAGGTGGAAGAAATGGCCCTATGTCAGGGGCTTACCTTGAGGCTCCGATGCTCGGAAGGTGATCGGAAAGGGGTTAATGTGCCTATGTGTGTGGTGTCAGTGTAGTGTTGGTGCGACTTACTGTGAGTCTTCTCTCCTCTCGCGGATTGAAAATACCGCCGAGAGGAGAGGTGACATCACTTCCTCTACCTGTGTTTACATTATACAGGCAGAGGAAGTGTACTGCAGGGAGGGAGCGGATTGGCTGAGAGCGATCCGGAGGGGGCGGACAAAAACGAACAGCCGCCCCCTCATCCCGGATCACTCCTGCAGCCACGGGGACCACCGCAAGTACCGGGGGGAGGTCCGATCGGACCCCCGACCCACGTCTAGGCAGGGACGTACAGGTACGCCAATGTGCCTGTCCGTGCCATTCTGCCGACGCAAATGTACATGCGGCGGTCCTTAAACAGTTAAAGGAGTTGTAAAGGAAAACATTTTTTTTCCTAAAATGAATGTCTGCAAGGTAGATATTGTAATGATTCTGTTAAAAAACGAGTAAATACCTATTAAATTCCTTCATCTATACCTCCGGCGTTCTAGTTTCTGTTCTCTCATTCACTTCCTGGTTTGCGGCGCTCATTCATGTAAGAACTACATTTCCCAGTATGAATTGCCTCACACCCAGTAATTCACACCTCCTTGAAGTCTCTAACACATAGAGAGCATCCTGCCGCACAGATGTAGTTCCCAGGAGGGAGCAAGTACGTCACTGACCACCGCAGTAAAGCCTCCCTTCACGGTGGTCAGTAAAATCAGACAAGCAGGAAGTGAACAGAACAGAGAAGAAATGGAGCAACCAATAATTAGGCCCTGTACACATGATCGGTTTTCCCGTCGGAATATACTCAGATGATTTTTCCAACGGAATTCTGCTCAAGCTGTCTTGATGTTACCCATCACCTGATTGGCTGAAACGACAGGCATTGTATTTGGACGCCTAACAGGCGTCCAATCATAGGAGAGGACAAAAGGAGCAGACGGTAGAAGACATCGAGGACATGGAGAAGCATGGAGGACGCTGCTCACCATGAGCGAGGGGGCACAGTGGCAGCATTCCATGGGCAAAGTGGGAGAATTTGATGGCACAGTGGTAGCGTTTGATGGGCATAGTGGCAGCGTTTGATGGGCACAGTGGCGGCATTTGATGGCACAGTGGCTACGTTTGATGGTACAGTGGTTGTATTTGACGGAACAGTGGCAGCGTTTGATGGGGCACAGTGGCTGTGTTTGATGGGCACAATGGCTGGGTTTGATGGCACAGTGGCTGCATTTTATGGTTCAGTGGCTGCATTTGATGGTACAGTAAGGCTGCAATTGATGTTTGATTTTTTTTTGAGTTTTTCAGTTTGTTTGTGCCCCCTCAAAAATTTTGAGCACCAGCTGTCACTGCCTCCAACAGAACCTTCAGCATTGGTGATCACTTTGTCCTCTCCCAAACTGACTGCTCCTTCCTTTGACTACATACTCTCCATCATTCAGAAAGGCGGCGTACACACGATCAAATTTATCTGCTGGAAACGGTCCGACGGACCGTTTCAGCAGACAAATTCGATCGTGTATACGGGCGGACAGACAGGTTTTTCCAGCAGACAAATTTTAAAGCATGCTTTAAAATCTGTCTGCTGAGAACCCGTCCGTCCGACATGTCTGCTGGTTAGTACACTAACCAGCGGACATATCTGCCCGCACATGCATCGAATGGATTAGACGCATGTGTGGACGTTTTTTACTTCCTGGTGCGGTGACGTGGCGGCGTCAACGTCACCGCCACGTCACCGCGCTGTCTGCTGGCGGGGATTTTGGTTTGATCGTGTGTACACGATCAAACCAAAGTAGCCCAGCAGACAAATCCGATCAAATCGGTCTGTCAGATCGATTTGATCGGATTTATTTAGTCGTGTGTACGCGGCCAAAGGGGAATACAAGGGTTGTACTTTGTTTCTATTCACTGCATGAAAATATATTTTTCTTAAGTAATTCAGACCAGATGAATCATTTAACCAACAGAGTATTTTACTGAGGAATTCGCTTTCACACAGCCTTTGGTAGATTCAATAAAGCTACACAGTTCGGTACAAGCTCCAGTTACAGTGCAACTTCAATTGTCTTTCTGTGGAGTGCTGGATTTTTGCTGTGCTGTGGTGCTTAGGTTGTATTTGTTTCCACTCAGTAGTAGTTTGACTTTAAGTTTGTCCCATTTCAGGATCCCACCAAGAGGTTACTACACTCTCGGTACAATACTACATCTCCAAATGTATGGTCTTGTCAATTCCCACGACCAGTCAAACCTCTGGCCCAACGCTCTATCATAAATATATCTCCAATACAAAAAGCAACACCACCAAAAAGGCCAACACCACAACACATTGATCAACACATTACCAGACATTAACCCAATAATACAATGCACAAACATAGCATAAGAGAACCTGCCTAAATGCATTCTGGAAAAAGTTAACAATGTTTCAAGAAATGCAGTGGATGAAACTAGGCATATACAAGATTCTTTGTGATGTATACATGTTACATAGTTGGTGAGGTTGATAAAAGACATCAAGTCCATCCAATTCAACCTATGATGTGCGTGTATGTGTGTATGTCAATAGTACATTGTATATTCCTGTATGTTGTGGTCATTGAGGTGCCCATTAGGGATGAGCCAAACACCCCTTTGTTCAGTTCGCACTAGAACCTGCGAACAGACCAGAGTTTTTGTGAACTTTAGAACCCCATTAAAGCCAATGGGACTCGAACGTTTGAAATCTAAAGTGCTAATTTTAAAGGCTAATATGCAAGTTATAGTCCTAAAAACTGTTTGGGGACCCGGGTCCTGTTCCTGGGGACATGTATCAATGCAAGAAAAGTTTTAAAAATGGCAGTTTTTTCGGGAGCAGTGATTTTAAATAACTTTTATCCTTGTGCAGGGACAGTTCTTAGCACTGGAAACAATCGCTGCTTTACAGGCATACTTTACACACCCCTAGGTATGGAATTTAAAGGAATATTTCACTTTTATTGTTTCACTTTAAGCATTATTAAAATCACTTCTCCCGAAAAAACTGCCATTTAAAAAAAAAAAAAAATTTGCATTGATTCATGTCCCCTGGGGCAGGCCCCGGGTCCCCAAACACTTTTTATGACAATAATTTGCATATAAGCCTTTAAAATTAGCACTTTAGATTTCTCCCATAGACTTTTCCAGGGTGTTCTGTGGCTTTTCGAATTTGCCGCAAACACCCCAATTTGTTTGCTGTTCGGCAAACAGGCAATGTTCGAGTCGAATATGATTTCAACTCAAACTCGAAGCTCATCCCTAGTGCCCATCTAATAGTTCTTTGAAACTATCATCACTCCCTGCTGATACCACTTCTTGTGGAAGAGAATTCCATATCCCTACCGCTCTGACAGTAAAGAATCCTCTATGCAGTTTATGATTTAACTGGTTCTCTCCCAACTTTAGTTTATGGCCGTGTGTCTTTTTAAATTTCCTTTCACTAAATAGTTTTTTCCCTATGCTAGGGTCACAAGTATGGGATTTGTACATTGATATCACATCCCCTCTCAAGCGTCTCCTCTCCAAAGAGAATAAGTTCAATGCTTGTAGTCTTTCCCCATAGCTGAGGTCCTTTATTCCCATAATTAGCTTTGTTGCCCTTCTCTGGACTCAAACCAGTTCCAGCACATCCTTCCTGAGGACTGATGCCCAGAAGTGACCAGAGTCTTGTAGAGTGGGAAAATTATCATGTTATCTCTGGAGTGAATGCCCTTTTTAATACATGCCAAAATTCTGTTGGCTTTGCTTGCAGCAGCCTGGCACTGCATATCATTGCTGAGCCTGTCATCTACTAGGACCCCCAGGTCCCCTTCAATCCTAGATTCCCCCAGAGGTTCTTCCCCTAGCCAGTTACTTGCATTTGTATTTTTGGCACCTAAATGCATGACCTCACATTTTTCAACATTAAAACTCCATTTGCCATGTAGTTGCCCAATGCATTATTTTGTTTAGGTCTTCTTGCAAGGTTTCCACCTCCTGCGGAGAAGTTATTGCCCTGCTTAACTTGGTATCGTCTGCCAATACTGAGATTAAGCTGTTTATCCCATCCTCTAGATCAGGGATGTCAAACTCAATTTTATCATGGGCTGCATCAACCTTATTATTGCCCTCAAAAGGGCCGATTGTTTTGCCCTGAATGGACAAAGGTGCAAATTCTCTTTAAGAGAATGAGATATTTAGAGGCACCGCAGGGGTGGAGAATTCCCTCAAAAATGAATAAAGAGCTCATGATAGATGTAGTATTTGTTTCTGTTCTATGGGATAAATGTAGCATAACTCTAATGTTTATCTGTCATGTATAATTGTTTAGATTTTCCTGAACTGTTTTCCTCAAGAATATCAATTTGCTCACTTCCTTCAATCAAAAAGTGACTGTCTAGCTCAGCGATGGGCAAACTACGGCCCGCGGGCCGTATACGGCCCGGCAGACCTTTTAATCCGGCCCCCACCGGCAATCTCCTCTTGCCGCGATCGCCGCTAATTGAGGCCGTGGCTTTGCGGCCTATGCTTCAAAGGGGACTGGAGGAAGCGAGCGCAGATAGACTGTGGGCGCTCCGCCTCCGGCCGCCTCTCGCCCCGTGGGATTGGAGAATTCCTCTGAGAGAGCGGTGCCACCCTGAGGCATACTATGTGGGGGGGCACGACGCCACACACTGGGGGGCCAGAGTGACAGCGCCTGCCTGCCCAGCGCCGCAGTACAAGAGGAGGGGGGGTTGCGGGGGTGACACCGCGGGAAACCATCCATCCCCTCCTCTCACAGCCACGGCCTGTTAGCGCTGCTCGGCACACAGGCACAGCCGAGTGAAGCTGCTGCCACCTCCCCCTCCTCTCTGTGTGTACGGAGGGGACCTTCTGTCCATGTGCCGTGATCGTCGCTGCGCTGAGGTACTGAATGGGGAGGGGGTGTTTGCACCTGGGGGGGGTTCACGGGGGGGGTGTTTGCACTGGGGTTTGCACTGAGGGGGGGTTTCACTAAGGGGGGTGTCTACACTGAAAGGGGTGTAAACTGAAGGGTGTCTGTGTAACATGCAGGGGGTCCAGAGCTGTGGGGCCATGCCATCAATTGTCACCACTGTGCCATGCCAAATGCAGCCACTGTGCCATGCCATCAAACGCAGCCACTGTGCCATCAATTGTCACCACTGTGCCATGCCATCAAAAGCAATCACTGTGCCATCAATTGTCACCACTGTGCCATGCCAAATGCAGCCACTGTGCCATGCCATCAAACGCACCCACTGTGCCATCAATTGTCACCACTGTGCCATGCAAACGCACCCACTGTGCCATCAATTGTCACCACTGTGCCATGCCATCAAAGGCAGCCACTGTGCCATCAATTGTCACCACTTAGCCATGCCATCAAAGGCAGCCACTGTGCCATCAATTGTCACCACTGTGCCATGCCATCAAAGGCAGCCACTGTGCCATCAATTGTCACCACTGTGCAATGTCATCAAAAGCAATCACTGTGCCATCAATTGTCACCACTGTGCTATGCCAAATGCAGCCACTGTACCATCAATTGTCACCACTGTGCCATGCCATCAAACACAGCCACTGTGCCATCAATTGTCACCACTGTGCCATGCCATCAAAAGCAATCACTGTGCCATGCCAAATGCAGCCACTGTGCCATGCCATCAAACGCAGCCACTGTGCCATCAATTGTCACCACTGTGCCATGCCATCAAAAGCAATCACTGTGCCATCAATTGTCACCACTGTGCCATGCCATCAAACACAGCCACTGTGCCATCAATTGTAGTTTTGTAAAATAACTCTGTTTATGCTTTTCTACCTTAAATTCATCTAAACATTTAATGTTACAAATTTAAATTTAATTTATATTAATTCACACATACACACCGTCCATCTATTCTTGGTCCGGCCCCCGGGTCCAATATATGAACCCATTGCGGCCCTCAAGTCAAAAAGTTTGCCCACCCCTGGTCTAGCTCCTACTGGACTGGTCTTGGAATGATTGTTAGGTTGATGCTCACCTTGGTCAATGTATACGACTGTTTATATTGTTAGTTACTGGGAAGCATGGTACATTTATGTGTGGGCACTGGCGCACAGCTATACGTCTGTCAGTTTTCTGTGACTTTGCCGCAGGGAATAGGCTGTACCTTGGTTCTTAACTCTGTCATTTGCTGTTTGTTGTATCCAGGGCCGTCTTTAATGTTGATTGGACCCTGGGCAAAAAAAATCTTGCCCCCCCCCATGCAATTTTTCTCTCCATCTGCTCTGAGACATACAGTGAATATCAGCTAGACTTAAAATCAGTTTACTGTATCAGTTCAGACAGTGATTGCGATTGGTTGCCAGAGGTTACAGCATATCATTACAGCTTACTGACTGGTTGTTAGAGGTTACAGCACACATTACTGCTCACTGATTGGTTGCTAGAGGTTACAGCACATCCTCTCTTTACTGCAGAGGGGCATGATATACATATGAATACCGACTTTATTTTCATATGAATGCCGCTGGCCTCAGCTATTTACATATGAATGATGTCACTATTTACATATTAATGCTCCCGTTATTTACATATGAATGATGGTAATTTATATGTAAACACAGGGTCTGCAGGTGAGTCATCTGTACACAACAATAGGGTAGAGCTGGGCAGAATTAGTAGCAGCACTTCACACTGAGATAACAGGACACAGCAAAGGACTAAAACTTCAATGGACAAGGGAATTTAAACTGGGAGTAGTTGGCAAGAATGAGGCATCTGCTTTGGGCCCCACAACAATGACAGGGCCCAGGGCAGCTTTCCCTTTTGCCCTGCCTTAAAAAACAAAAACAGCCCTGGTTGTATCTCTGAAACATCATTGTTGGAGTCTGGTCTCTTTTATGTATGGAGTGTCCTGGAATGTATAATTGTGTATTTTGCTCAGTAAAGCTTTGGTTGATAAAAAAGGGTCTGTCAGTCGGGATATTTTGTCTTGTTTCTGAAAATTTGAAACTTCACTTTGCATAGTGGCTGTCGAATAACATTCTGATGAATTTACTTCTGTATTGCAGCCAATTTTGCTGTTGCTACTTCATTCACAGCACTCTGTACCCCATGGTTTGCACTGTTTTTTCCCAAACCTGATACCGCGTACACACGATCGCTTTATGTGATGAAAAAAACGAAGTTTTTAAAAACGTCAATTTAAATGACCGTGTGTGGGGGAAAACGTAGTTTTATGTCTTGTGTAAAACAAGAAAAAAAAAAATTAAAGCATGTTTCAATTTTTTGTGTCGTTTTTCAAAACCTTGTTTTTCGTTTCACAAAAAATCACAGTGTGTAGCAAACAATGTCGTTTAAAACAACGTTTTCAACCCACGCATGCCCAGAAGCTAGTTATGAAGCGACCTTCAATGGAAAAGAGTGGTGAACGTAACCTCACTTTTGCTAGAGCATTGTGAGAAAACGATGGTGTGTATGCAACGTCGTCTTTGAAAATTGAAGTTTCAAAAACGTTGTTTTTTACTTCACAGAAAACGTTGTTTTTTTTCATCACATAAAGTGATCGTGTGTACGGGGCATGAGAACTTTTGAAAACCTTTATGGCCCTATTTAAAGCACCAAGCACCCTAGGTCCTGCTATTATGTTCTGTTAAATGGACCTCTCAGTAACTTTACATGTCAGTCTGCATTAATACATCCCTGCCAAGTCAGCAAAAGTATTTAAAAAAAATCTCTTCCTTTTATCATTTAAAAGCCATCTTTGATTGCAAATTTAGTGACTTTGCCTTGGCTGAAAAGTCTGCTGCAGGCAGAAGTAAGCATTCATTCAGTCTCCTCTGCACCAGTGATCAGATTGCAACATTGTAGCTTTGTAGAATATTACAAGGTGAGAGGCTGCAGCAATATGTATGTAACATGTATGGTGTCTAATCTGTAAACACAGCCAAGAACTGTACAGACCCCAGGATTTACATCATTGTGTCATCTATGAGCCAACATTGTAGCCCAGAAAGTAGATGCTGACCCTGAATGATGCCTGAACAAGGATGGCTGTATGCTTCTGGAGAGTAAAACAGAAGAATGCATTTTGATAGGGAGTACTGTGATCTTTGTGAAAAGTAATAAGTACCTGGAAATGATAAGCCCTGTACACATGATCGGGATTTCCATTGGGAAAAGTCAATTGGAAAATCCGAAGGGAAAATTGAGAACATGTTCTCAATCTATTTCTGTCGGAAATTCCTGATGGAACATACACACAGTCAGAATTCCCAAAAGCTCCCATCTGACTTTTTCTGTCGGGAATCCCGTTCGTGTGTACGAGGCTTTACACTTACACATTACTTAGCATGCATGCACTTAACATGTAAAAATATATTTGGTGATGGGTCCACTTTAAACAATATGAGGACACCTACAGTAATTTAAAAGCTTTCCACAAGAAGAGAATCAGTTCCAGCTCTTGGTTTAAATGTTTATGCTAATTGCTATTTATTGGCCCAGATGCAAATCAGAGGCTGGCCAAAGTGAAATTTTACGACACTCAAACTCCCCCCTTTTGAGCAAATTGAAAAAGTGAAACAAGTAGGGGGTGCAATGAGCCGGAGAGGGTCTTAATGGTTGCCTTTTAATAGGGAAGATGAAATTAAGACTGATTTACGTGGCCAGCTCCCCCTGTTTTCTCAGATCAGCTCATTTGGCAGGAAAAATGGAAAAGTAATTGTTCTACTTCCACTGTAAGCCTCAAACCATTATTTATTGGCTGAAATTAATCACTGTTTATACTTCGCCCGTGCCGAATCTGCTCTATCAGCATTATGAACCCCCGTAGAACGCAAAGGCTGCTCCCGTGAAAATTAGTCGTCAGCCGTCGCAGATGCTGATGAGGCGTGTCTTAATTTTCTGGGCTGTGGGAGTTAATGAAGAGTCCTTTCAAAGGTGGACATATTTGTATTTCTACAACATTAATATCTTGGGCTTCCTACTTTTCCTCTTTAGTATGGAAATTGTTATGTTGTAAAACATGCCTTGTCTTCACCAAATATGCCTGTGTGTGATGGTTCTGAAATTTGTATGCACTTTTTATTATATGTTTATTAAAAATTAGAAATTTTTCACATATACCACATTTGCTGTTCCACAGTAGTAGTTGGCATGGGGACACAACCTTAATTTCTAGCTACCGGAGCCCTCAACTCTTAGGGCTCTTTCACACGGGGTGCATCAGTAATGATCCGCCCCGTGCACCTCTGTTTGCTCAGCGGGGATCGCTCCGTTGATCTCTGCTGAGCTTCCGGATGACATGGCGGTCCCCGCACACTGTGCAGGGACCGCCCTGTCTTTTCTCCGCTCTCCCCTATGGGGAATCGGATGAACACGGACCGTCTGTCCGTGTTCATCTGATCCGTTCCGCCAGACGGAAGGAAAAGTAGGTTTTTCCTCTGGCATACTTTGGCGGATCAGAGCGGATCGGATGTCAGCGGACATGTCTCCGCTGACATCCGCGATCCCATAGGGATACATGTATGTCCGTTTTATATCCGACAACGGATGGATGAAAAAGGGACATACGGAACGTCCGTGTGAAAGAGCCCTTACTGGGCAGGAAACCTTGATACCTGTCAGCAACAATAGTGGGTCTTTTGAGAGGGGTGTTCCATTTGTATGGTATGCCACATGGTGCATTTGTGTGGTAGGATACAATTAAAAAAAAGTTTGACAACTGATTGGTGGATTTCCAAGAATTCCTTTGGGGTGTCACTCTTTCCAAACTGGGTCAAATCACACATTTTGCAAATTGGCTCAATTTTTTTTCTACTTCTGCAACCAAGGGATCTTTTCTGCAGACAGCAAAGATGCCTTCAAACACCATCAATATCATGGATGGACATGTAACCCAGAGGAAAAAGGGGACACATGTGGGGGTGCAAGATGATCTGTTCTATTGTGGGTCTTTTAAGGTTCCCATTAATCCAAGTGATGGTGTATGTAGTAGTCATTAGTCACAATCAACTGGACTTGTTCTGTAATATTGAAGATGTTTCAAAGCTTCTCCAAACAACTTCCAATGAGTGTCAGGAACATACCCAGACATACAAATTATTTTCTTGTCCCCCACTTTTTGGTCCATGATTCCATCTGACCTCCTTTCCTCTTCCGTCTGAGCCCCAAGCAGGTTTTGCTCCTAGTGGTGCGGCCCATGGAGTGATCGTGGTTTCCGGTCCCCGACATCTGCCTTGGTAAGTATTTCTTACTAACCACCATTAATTATTTGACATAAACATGTTAGGATCATTCACACGCATATGTGACACCTATACACATGTGTGTGTGTGCTCCTCCCTCTGAATCTTCTTTGATATACATGTGTTTTCTTTATAGAATCTATGTTCGTGCACAAAAATTGTGTTCCCCTGAAGAAGACCGCCACTTGTATTATTAAAGTCGAAATGCGTTGGGGCTTTTTGCGCCCATAGTGATATGTATACAGTACTGTTAAATCCTATCTCGTTTGTTTTTATAACAATGTACCAGATTTAGGAATGTCTGTTGAAGCTCATGTCCTGATTTTTCTAGATGGTGTCTCCCATCCCATATGACTACTGACATTGTATTTACTAAATTGATATCTAATAACATTTATACTTTTTTACCAATTTCACTTTCATCATTTATAGTTTCATCCATTGCTGCAACACAAAGCCCCATGGGGTAATTTTTCCTTGTTTCTAAGTTCTATCAGGGGTGTGCAGCACCGTTATTCAAAGTTGGTTTCACCATTGCCTTGCAGACATACAAATTATATCCACAAATAGCACAAACACCTTCATCCGATTACCATGAAATGTGTCTAAGGCTTATGTTGATTATCCTTTATCAGGATAGGGGGTGTTCCAGCAAATCTGCATAGGTGTTAATCAATTGATTTACATGACACTCATTAGAACTGAAGGAATGGATTAGATGAACTATGAAATGTCTTGAACTTTATAGAACAAGTCCAGGTAAATGTGCCTAACTACTACTAGCTCTCTCATTGGGTATAAAACAACTACAATTTAAAATAAATATATTCTTTAAAATAAGAAACAATCCCTTTGAGGTAGCTGTTATGGGAACAGATGTCTCCATTAGAAGAGTTCCTCTATAGTCTTGTTCTAGTGGCAACTCACATTTTGAGAGTGTTAAGCCTCATACACACGATAGGACTTCACCAGACTTTTCCGTAGATTTTTTGCCCGAAGGGGCGTTGGCTGTGAACTTGTTCTGCATACACACGGCAGAACTTTTTCAGCCAACTTTCACCAAATCACGTGGTTTTTCATCTCTTTGAGCAAAGTCTGCTATTGTTGTCTGATGTTTAGTATTAATCTGAGCATGCGTGTTTGTACTTTGTTAGTCCGATGGACTTGTGTACACACGATCGGATGACATTTGTTGTCGGAAAGTTTGAGATCATGCACAGTGAACATTTGTCCGTTGAAAAACCAAAAACAATTGTCCGATGGAGCATACAGACGATCAGGTTGTCTGATAAAACACATCCGTCAGACCGATGTTGTCGAAAAAGTCAGATTGTGTGTATGGGCCTTAAATCTTCCCACTGGTGGCACAGGCAGCAATAAAAACCTGACCAGAGTTTTTTTGATGTCACAATGTAGAGTATAAGGTTTCCTATCATCTGTGCCCAGTCTTGTCACACAGAGTTAATCCAGCGCGGAGTAATCCTCTTTTAAAGTTCAGTGCAAATTAACAGAATTCCAGATAAAAACTTGCCAAATTATAAAGTCTGTTTCTCTGTTATTGCTTTTAGTAACAGGTTATTTACATCTTATCCCGGGGTTCAGCCTCAAAAACCTTCTGACCTTTATTATTGTTTACATAAGTAATAAGGTGTTGAAGTCCAGCTATCTGTGAATTTGATACATCAGAGTACAGCTGAATAACTTTTATATGACCTTGCCAGATTTTTTCCTAGTTCTTTCATTTCAACTTTTAGGAATCCTGGAAGTAGCACTGAGAACTTAAAAATGTTCAGTAGTAAAAGCTTTTGTAGATATTATTTTTATGATGAAAATGTAAAAATGATATAAGATTATTCTTGGCTATATGAAATTATTCTCATTAGCTTTTATAATTATGAGAGTTCACTTAGGCAATTTATTAGTGGGCCCTTAATGCAGTGGGGCTAATAACTGGATTCAGTACGATCTTTGCTCACTCTCTTTTTCCACCTAAATTTCTGCATTGACAGAGATAAACTGGAAGTTCCTCTGCTCTCGGGACTGATGAAGTTCTACATTATTATAGACCTGTAGTGATACATTTATAGAGTAAGCCAAGGTATGGAATTATTAAAACGAGTATGCCACAGAGAGAAACAGTCTGGCTTTAGTTCTTTCTGACTCACTAACCCAGACAGAGCGTGCACTAATAAATAGTGATGAGCGGAATACGCCATTTTTGATTTCGCGATATTTCACGAATATATAGAAGAATATTCGCGAAATATTCGTTAATATCGAATATTCGTGATATTTTATCAAAAAAAAAATTTGGCGAAATTTCGCTAATGCGAATGCGAAATTGATTGCGAAATTCTCGTCAACACGCGAAAACGGAGATCGTTTCCTGGATTACTAAACTAATATGCACTAAACACTAACTCTACTTACACAAACTTATATGACTAAACTAAAGCTAATTTTTTTTTTTTTTATACACAAAACACAGAAGGGCAGAGAAAGTATTCGCGAATATTCGTAATACGAATATTCGCAATGCGAATATTCGGCAACATACAAGGATCGCCTCAGCTACTCGGCCCAGGGTCTCTAATCATACCAGCAATGCTTTTAGACGTCGATAGAGATCACTAGAATGTGATCTGTTTTAAAAATAAATTTGAAAAAATACGAATATTCGCAATAGCGAATATTCACCGCAATATTCGATTTACTCGCAAATACTCGAATATGCAATATTCGTAACGAATATTCGCAATGCGAATATTCGTGAGCAACACTGCTAATGAAGTCAAAGTGACATTGATCTGTGTACTTGTTCCAGGACAGTGTCTGAAAATCTATTGAATCCAGTGGATCAGCATGACGGTCAGGCAACTTGGATTTTTCAGAAATCAACATCGGCTGATTGTGAAACATGGTGGTCGCAGCATCGTGTTGTGAGGATGCGTTTCTTCAGCAGGAACAGGGAAGCTGGTCAGGGTTGATGGGAAGATGGATGAAGCCAAATACAGGGAAATCTTAAAAAAACAACTGTTAGAGTCTGCAAAAGACTTGAGACTGGGGTGGAGGTTCACCTTCCAGCAGGACAACGACCCGAAACATATAGCCAGAACTACAATGAAATGGTTAGCAGGTGGTACTTGAAAAATTTGACTATTGTGCAAAAGTTCATTTATTTCACTAATGCAACTTAAAAGGTGAAACTAATATATAAGGTAGACTCATTACATGCAGAGCAAGATAATTCAAGCTGTGATTTGTCATAATCGTAATTGCTTACAGCTCATGAAAACCCCAAATCCACAATCACTGAAAATTAGAATATTGTGAAAAGGTGCAATATTCTAGGCTCAAAGGGCCAGATTCAGATACACTTAATATTGCGCTGCGTAATCGAAATACTCTACGCTGCCGTATTTTACCAGGCTCTACACCGAATCCTGGTAGATTTTTGCCCGTACGCTACGGCGGCGTAGTCTATTTCTGCGCATGCTCCGTTCGCAAATTTCCCGCCGTGCATTGCGCAAAATCACGTCGTTACGTCATTCGTTGTTTGAGTAGCGTCAATTACGAACATTCCTATTCCCGGATGACTTACGTAAAAAATAATAAAAGACGTCGGAAAACGTAGAATTTCGACGCGGGAACGACGGCCATACTTAACATGGGCTGTCTAATATTAGACCAGAAAAAAGCTGGTATAGTTTTACGCAGCAAAAAGATGACTAAAGGTGCCGTAAGAGATTGCGATTGAAGATCGTAATTTTTGGGATCGCCGTCAAAAGCTCCTTAGCATACCCCGAAGCGGAAAACAACGGGAAGTCCACCCAGTGGCCGCAATTTTATTGCAGCGTAGATCCGAAGGCGTACGAACACGTAATCCAGTCGAATTGAAGCCCGAAGCCGTCTATTCATGGCTTGAGGTTTCCGACTAGCTAGAAAATGCGCGTAATTTGAAATTACTCCAGTCTAACACCAGTTAGACAGGCGTATGGACTCTGTGAATCTGGCCCAAAGTGTCCCACTCTAATCAGCTAATTAAGCCATAACACCTGCAAAGTGTTCCTGAGCCTTTAAATGGTCTCTCAGTCTGGTTCAGTAGGAATCACAATCATGGGAAAGACTGCTGACCTCACAGTTGTGCAGAAAACCATGATTGACACCCTCCATAAGGAGGGAAAGCCTCAAAAGTTAATTGCAAAAGAAGTTGGATGTTCCTAAAGTGCTGTATCAAAGCACATTTATGGGAAATTAAGTGTAAGGGAAAAGTGTGGAAGAAAAAGGTGCAAAAGCAGCGTGAATGACCGCAGCCTGGAGAGGATTGTTAGTGTAGCGCTAACCCCCTCAGGGGCCGCTGGTTAAATGTAGGATCGGCATAAGTTAAGTTACCTTTGATGTGTCTAGGGAAATTGATGGTAGCAACCTGTGAGAGCAGTAACGAAATATCCAAGCCAAGGGTTGACGTTTTCTAAGTGCTTTATAAACACGACCAACATCAACTTCAGGTAGACAGGATAGGTTGATGAAAGAAAGTAGATGAACCTTGCAGCATCAGGCTTTGGATAAATAAGGCTGTCCTGCCTTCAGTCGCCACTATAGCCAGAGTGGGTGAAGTACCCGCGGACAGACTCCTCTCACTGCTTGGCAGCCAAAGTATCACTTAAAGCCTCTGGGAAGGAACAAGTCTTTGAACCGACTTGGCTCTAATTAGATTAGGATTTAAGATGGAAACCTCTCTCACAGCAAGGGTGGATCCAGAGTCTAGTCTCAGGAGGGGCACTGCCAGAAAATAAGGTGTTGCTTACAGAACTCAATTAGGTGTCTGATGTGTCCGTTGCAATGTTGCAGTACCGCTAAAAAATCAATGATTGCCGCCATTACTAGTAAAAAATATTGAAGTATAACTGCCATAAATCTATCCCATAGTTTCTAGACGATTGTCAGGGACTGCAGACATGGTACAAGAGATGGTCAGAGACTGCAGACATAGTACAAGAGATGGTCAGAGACTGCAGATATAGTACAAGAGATGGTCAGAGAATGCAGACATGGTACAATAGATGGTCAGAGAATGCAGACATGGTGCAAGAGATGGTCAGAGACTGCAGACATGGTACAAGAGATGGTCAGAGACTGCAGACATGGTACAAGAGATGGTCAGAGACTGCAGACATGGTACAAGAGATGGTCAGAGACTGCAGACGTGGTACAACGGATGGTCAGAGACTGTAGACGTGGTACAGGAGATGGTCAGAGACTGCAGGCAAGGTACAAGGGATGGTCAGAGACTGCAGGCATGGTACAAGGGATGGTCAGAGACTGCAGGCATGGTACAAGGGATGGTCAGAGACTGCAGGCATGGTACAAGGGATGGTCAGAGACTGCAGGCATGGTACAAGGGATGTTTAGAGACTGAAGACATGGTACAAGAGATCAATGCAGCCTCATCAGTGCCCATCATTGCAGCCTCACTGTGCATATGAACGCAGCCCCACCTTTGTATAAAAATTCAGCCCCACTTTTATATATTAATGCAGTCCCACTTTTGTTTATTAATGCACTACCACTTTTGTATATTAATGCAGTCCCACTTTTGTATATCAATGCAGCCCCACCTTTGTATATGAATGCAGTCCCACCTTTGTATATGAATGCAGTCCCAACTTTGTATATGAATGCAGTCCCACCTTTGTATATAAATGCAGTCCCACCTTTGTATATGAATGCAGTCCCACCTTAGTATATAAATCCAGTCCCACTTTTGTCTATGAATCCAGTCCCACGTTTGTCTATGAATCCAGTCCCATTTTGTCTATGAATCCAGTCCCACGTTTGTCTATGAATCCAGTCCCACTTTTGTCTATGAATCCAGCCCTACTTTTGTATATAAATGCAGCCCCACTTTTGTCTATTAATGCAGCCCCACTTTTGTCTATTAATGCAGCCACACTGTGCATGGCACTCACCATGGCATTACCTCGATCACACACAGCAGGTATCTCCTCTCCCGACGTGTGTCATGGAACAAACGGGAGCTGTAGGTCTGTGTTCGGCAGGGCAGTGTGCTCTAGCAAGGTACCCCCTAGACGGGCTTGTGTGATAGACAAAACACTGATTCAATCAGTGTTCCATCTCCATCTACTATCACACGAGCAGGCCTAGCACAGGGATGCCCAATGTCATACACGCAGGAGAGAGGGGAGCGCTGCAGTCAGCTACAGCTCAAAGCAGCCTCAGGACAGGCAGCCTACTGGCCCTGGTGATGAGAGAGAGAGTGAAAGACTCGGCAGTGGCAGCTGCAGGCAGGCCCGGACTGGGACAAAAAATAGGCCTGGGCATTTTAGACTGAGCAGCCCGGGGGGGGGGGAAGAAATATAGATAAAGATAAAAAGAAAGAAGGGGAGGAAGGAAGATAGATTGATAGATAGATAGAAAGCAATAAGGGAAGATAGATAGATAGATAGATAAACAAGAAAGATAGATAGATAAACAAGAAAGATAGATAAAGATAGAAAGCAAGAAGGGAAGGAAGGAAGATAGATAAAGAAAGAAATATAGATAAAGAAATAAGGGAAGATAGATAGATAGATAGGTAGATAGATAAAGAAGGGAAGGAAGATAGATAAAGAAAGAAAGATAGATAAAGATAGAAAGAAAGAAGAGAAGGAAGGAAGATAGATAAAGATAAATAGATAGATAGATAGATAGATAGATAGATAGATAGATAGATAGATAGATATATAGATAGACAGCGGCGGTGCGTCTATAGAGGGCACCGGAGCGCCGCCCCCTCTAGCTCAGCCGCGACAATGGCCACAGTGGCGACGATGGGCACAGTGGCGACGATGGGCACAGTGGCGACAATTAAAGGGCACAGGGGCATCAATTGGCACAGTGGCGACAATTGAAGGGCACAGTGGCGGTGTTTGATGGCACAGTGGCTGTGTTTGATGGCATGGCACAGTGGCTGTGTTTGATGGCATGGCACAGTGGTGACAATTAATGGCACAGTGGCTGTGTTTGATGGCATGGCACAGTGGTGACAATTGATGGCACAGTGGCTGCGTTTGATGGCACAGTGGCTGCGTTTGATGGCACAGTGGCTGCGTTTGATGGCATTGCACAGTGGTGACAATTGATGGGCCCAGTGGCTGCGTTTAATGAGCACAGTGAGGCTGCAATTGTTTTTTTTTTTCATTTACACCCACCAAAGATTTTGAGCACCAGCCGCCACTGTAGATAGATAGCTCGATAGATTATTATCTATCTATCTACAGTGGCAGCTGGTGGGGTGGTGCAAATGAAAAAAAGAGAAAAAAGAGAGAGAGAGAAAAAGAAAGAAAGAAAGGTGAAGAGAGAGCGAGAGAGAAGGGAATGAAGGGCACCCCATACATCAGTGTACAGTACTCTCAGTACTCACTCAGAGGCAGGAGGGACTGACTGGATGGATGGATGGGTATCAGACTCCATCTTTCCTTTCTGATTGCTGGGCTTGAATCTTCCCGCCCACATCCCTTAGGCAGCAGAACAGTGTCCATTGGGAGAGTGGGCGGGGCAGACACGGGAGGAGAAGAAGAGAGGAGGGGGAGGAGTAGAAGCAGCTCCTCTCCTCTAACTGGCTGTGGGGGCAGCAAGGGGAGGGGAGAAGTGTCAGAGCTGGCTATGATACCCCAGCTGATCTCTCTCTATCTGGCGCTGTGTTGGTGGTGTACACCGCCGAGGGCCGTTCGCGGGCCGTTCACGGGCCGAAGACGGCCCGCGGCCCACAGGCATTTGCTAGGTGTGCCCTATGGCCAGTCCGGGCCTGGCTGCAGGCACCGCAAAGCAGTTTAAAAAAAATTGTAAAAAAATTAAAAATATATATATATTTTTTTTTTAAAGCCAATGTGACATGATTGCCTCGGGGGGGGGGGGGGGGGGGGCAATTGCCCTGTTGCCCCCCCCCCTGGATCAGCCGTTGTCTCACAGGCCCAATGTTAGCAGAGTAGAGCTGTAGAGCAAATCCTGCCAGTAGGTATTTTAATAAAGGTCACCAGCTGACAGTCTGACTATGTTCTGTCAGAATCTGGTAACCAGATCCCCGATAGTTCGTTGAAGCCCTGTTGGATCACCTGCCTCCGGGTTCTCCTCAGACCGATCCCCCACCGAACAGCACCCAGCTTGGGATCTTCTCAGTAAAAGTGGGAACCCAGTAAGTCACTGGGGTCCCTGATAGCATCAGTTGCTCTGAGCCATGAAGCCCAGAGTCCGTAGCTCTGCATAGTGTAGGCCCCAGCCAGGTGGGTCATAGTGGGTGCGACCCGCTGTGGGTAGGAGACCCGGGTAGAAGACCCGGACAAAAAGGCTCCTGCATCAGATATACCCTCTCCCAGCATGCCTAGCGAGGGAAACATTCCTCTGATTGGCTGCTGGGGAAAGGCAGCTCTGTTCTGGAACTCTTCTGGCGCCATCTGCTGCCCAAGGATGGTAACATATCCTCAGCACAGGGAATGGGACCACAGGCAGCCCAGCCCGAAATGCAAATTTAGGGAATTTAACATGGATGAGAGCAATGTAACTGTCTCATCTCCCCACTAAATTTACAATAGTGCCCATAACTGACAGTAGGGGGTGCTACATTAGGAAAAGGTCATTCAAAAGTGTTGTGGACTTTTTCAAGGAGGCGACTAAGGCTGGAGTGCACCAAGAGCCCCCACACAGACGGATCCTGGACAAATGGCTTCAAATGTCATATTCCTCTTGTCAAGCCACTCCTGAACAACAAACAACATCAGAAGGGTCTTACCTGGGCTAAAGAAAACAGACCTGGTCTGTTGCTCAGTGGTCCAAAGTCCTCTTTTCTGACGAGAGCAAACTCGCCTGACCTGAACCCATAGAGAATCTATGGGGCATTGCCAAGAGAAAGATGAGAGCCATGAGACTGAACAATGCAGAGCTGAAGGCCAATATTGAAGCATCCTGGTCTTCCATAACACCTCAGCAGTGCCACAGGCTGATAGCTTCCATGCCACGCCACATTGAGGCAGTAATTGCTGCAAAAGGGGCCCAAACCAAGTACTGAGTACATATACATGCTTCTACTTTTCAGGGGTCCGATATTGTTCTATGTACAATCATTGTTTTATTGATTGCATGTAATATTCTAATTTTCTGAGATTGTAGGTTTGGGGTTTTCATGAGCTGTAAGCCATAATCATCACAATTATGACAAATGGCTTGAACTATCTTTAACCTTTTAAGTTGCATTAGTGAAATAAATGAACTTTTGCACGATATTCAAATTTCTCGAGTATTACCTGTAGATCAAAGCATATTCATGTGTTAGAATGGCCCAGTTCAAGTCCAGACCTAAATACTAATTGAGAATCTGTGGCAAGACTTGAAATTTGCTGTTCACAGACACTCTCCAATCAATCGGACAGAGTTCGAGCTATTCTTCAAAGAAGAATAAGCAAAAATGTCCCTCTCTATATGTGCAAAGCTGGTAGAGACATCCCAAAAAGACTTGCAGCTGTAATTGCAGTGAAAGGTGCTTCTACAAAATATTGAATCAGGGGGGCTGAATACAAATGCACGCCACACTTTTCACATATTTTCACATATTTTTCACATACACACTTTTCAATTTTTTTTGTAAAAAAAATTGAAAACCATTTAAATAAATGTGCCACTATAATAAAATCCCACTAAACTACATTTACGTTTTCGGTTGTAACATGACCAATTGTGGAAAATCTCAAAGGGTATGAATACTTTTTTAAGGCACTGTAGTTGTGGCCCCAAAAGATGGGCATTAACTTCAACACATTGCACATATGTGTCACTGCGTGACTGATGTTTATGTGCTGGTAGCACACCTATTGCCTGCTCCCAGCACAAAACCCAAGCTGTCAAAGACAGCTCTAAGTCGGGCTAAAGATCAGTAGCCGATGGGACCAACTTTCAACCATGTGACTACTGTTTCAGTGGTCACATGTTTGCCAATCTTTCCTGCCCCTCAAGGATTCTGAACTAAAAATACAATGTAGCACTATGTTTACATTGCATGTTTAACCAGATGCTTGTCTAAGAATGGAGAGTGAGAGAAACACTAGCTGCAGCTGCTCTATGTAGCTGATGCCTTGGGGTGCTGAACTGGTTAACAGCTATATCAGCAGAGGAGGAAGCTGCTGGACAGGAAGAGTTCAATAGACTGAGTTAGGCAGCACTAGACTGCAGGAACTGTAGTCCAGAAGAGAGAGAATCTACTGTAATCAAGCTTTTGAACTGCATTTCCCATAGGGAGATAGGCAAGAGGAAGGCAAAGAGCTGCACTTTCTTAGGCTGTAGAGGACACAGATTCCTTTTGCTGTATGGGAAATCACAGAGTGAACATTGCTATCCAGTGTGGGCCATCGCTGTTTCATGTTGGTCATCTGAGCAGGATCTGGAGTGCTGAGTTTGGGAGTGCCGACAGCCAGAGTCACCTGGGTGCAGAGCAGAGATTGGACTTATTGTGTGTGACCAGATGGTTAGCTGCAAGATCACTGGGACTGGTGAGCTTCTGCTCTGGGGATTTACTGTCTGCTGCTAGAGAGAGACTGAGCCCTTTAAGACCAGACCATACAGCCATCTAGTAGCCTGATTACTACCTGCAGGCTTGACAGGGACAAATCACAGGTGCACTAATGGTACAACTGGGCCCCAACGCTAGCTGGATGAAGAGAAAGGACTAAAGACTGATCCTTTACAGCTGCTACACAAAGACCTTCACCTATTGCTTATGCTAAGAGGTACCTCTCTTCAATTGCACCATATCCTAGCCATTCTCCTGGAGTGCACTCTAGACTAGTTATAGTATTATTATTATTATTGCAGTTAATGTATATATGCACTGTTTATTTCTGATCTTGCTGATTTATGAGTTGATTCCAGTCTAGTGGTACACAACTCAAAGTTACTATGGCCTAGAGATTACATTATTTAGCAGGCTGTGTCTGAATCTTTCCTCTGTGTGCTCGTGTATGCTCAAACCACCATTTACTGTGACCCATAACAATACTTTAAGTTAATTTACCAGTAAATGGTCTTGGTGTCTATTACCTGATATTCATTCACAGTTGAGTTAAAGGTATCTACACTTCTATCTCCACTCAACCTGTCAGAGGGGCTGAGGTTGTTCTTAGGGGTTGAGACTCAGAAAACCCAAATTACCAAGTAGCCCATTTGGGGGTAGCGCTACATATGTCAAGAGATCTTGAGCATTTGTGTTGTAGCAGCTGGGAGTTGGGGGTTCACCACACTATTGTAATATAGCACAGAAAGTGCGATACAAATATTTGAGCACTGTAAAAAAATATTTAATTGTCCAAAAAACATCTTAGGATATCTTTTCAATGTATAGAAATATCTTTAGCATTTGTCACATGTATGTTTAATGTTATCTTGATATTTATACATAAACCTATTGCTACTAATTAGTTGCCAGTTTATTTGTGATATGACATGTGGGACATCACATTGTTGTTTTGCCTTTTGTGCACCTCCATCCATACTGTACGCCATAAGTGTTGGATAATTTTTCACAGAGACCTACTTTTCCTATAATAAACTTGTACTTGACGTTGCCCTTGTGCAGCATGGAGTGAGCAGGACTATCTCCAGGCCTCCACAGCTCCCTTTAATAATTGTCATCCAATCTATGAAAAATGTCTGTACATATTAAAAATCCATCAACCTGCAAGTACTAATGGGAGCAGGACCCATGGCGGTAAGGCTTGCAGAGCTGCTGTTCCTAGCCAGAGAGGAGGCAAGGTTTAACTGACCTGTGATAATAAACGCCAACTTTATTCATAAAATGAGAAAAATTGCACACTGGAATCCTAAAGGAGATTTTGTAACAACAAAAGCGTCTCTACAAAAAAACACACAGTGTGTGTGTATCTATATATATATATATATATATATATATATATATATATATATATATGTGTATATGTATATATATATATATATATATATATATATATATATATATATATATATATATATCCCAAAATGGTAACTGAAAACACATTAGATAAGTATTTATCAACCTAAAGCTAAACTTTATGCAGATATAAAGGACACAAATAATGCAGCTCAGCAATCATTACTACATCTTTAAATGTCATTTTTTCTTAAATGCATGCATCAAAGTACCTTATGTCATCCTCTTATTATCCTTGTACAGCAGAGCTGCAGGGTTGCCAACCGCCAGTAAATTTACTGACAGTTTGTAAAAATCTATGTTTTTTTTCTTTTACAACTGTCAGTAAATATCAGGGGCTGCTAACTTCATGCTGTTGACTGTTGACTTTTTAAGTATAAATTAAGCAAAATACTTTGTTATAGGTATTGTCAGTGTTTCCATATCATGTTTATAGTGTTCAAAGATTTAAAGCGGAGTTCCACCCAAAAATTGAACTTCTGCTTATCCCACTCCCCACCCCCTTACATGCCACATTTGGCATGTAATTTTTTTGGGGGGGAGTGGGGGCTTCAGGAGGAGTGGGATTTCCTGTCCCACTTCCTCCTTCCGCCGAGGGGCTGGTAAGGCGATTAAGCTTAATCGCCTTATTGCAGCCCCTCCCTGTAGGCGATGGCCTAGGACACTGACAGGTCCTAGGCCATCGCCTGTCCAATAGGACAGCGCAGCGCCACGCGCGCATGCGCATTGCCACTCGCGCATGCGCAGTGGGTGCCCGGCCAGAAAGCCAAAGGCTGTCACGGCCGGGTGCCCACAGTAGCAATGAGAGTGCCAGCTGGGGGGGGGGAGCAATGAGGGTGCCGGCCGGCGCATCGCTGGAACGCTGGAGCAGGTAAGTGTATGTTTATTAAAAGCCAGTAGCTACACTTTTTGTAGCTGCTGACTTTTAATAAACATAAAATTTGGCTGGAACACCCCTTTAAGGCCGCGTACACACGATCGGTCCAACCCTATGAGAATGGTCCGACGGACCGTATTCATCAGTTTACCGCTGAAGTGGCCTGATAGTCTGATGTGCGTACACACCATCAGTCCAAAATCCGACCTGGTCAGAACACGGTGACATAGAACACAACGACGTGCTGAAAAAACGAAGTTCAATGCTTCCAAGCATGGGTCAACTTGATTCTGAGCATGTGTGGGTTTTTGGCCCGATGCTTTTGCGTACTAACCATCGGTTTGGTCCGATGGTCAGGCATCCATCGGTCCGATTTTAAAGCAAGTTTTAAAACCGTGGTCCGACGGACGACGGTCCGATGGGCCGTACACACGCTCGGTTTGGACCAAACCGAGCGTGTGTACACGGCCTCATGTGTTCGTTTTTAATAGGAGTTCTGTAATTTCTCAGGTTGCCAGTAAAAATGAAAATTTTCCATGTTTTGTGTAGCACCCTCTACCTTTAGGTAGGTGCTAGAATAGGATTTTTCCAGGGTAAACTATCAGTGCAGGCAAATTTAGGCAGGCCTGTACTTTAGACTGGGCCTGTGTGTTTTGATCTGGGGCTGTGTTTAGTGCAGTAGTGGGTGTTATATCCTGTGCTCTGAGGTGCCTCCACTGCGTTCAGGAAGATTGTTCTGGAATAGGGGTTGGACTTGAGGTTGGAGTGGCAGGCAGCTCATGTGAGGAGCTCCCATATAAGCTGAGGTCACATGCTGCTAGGGGAATTAAGTCAGGGCAGGAGAAGTGAAAATTGAGTTTTAGGAGGCTGCTCCCATGTTGGGAATGCACCAAACCAGGGGTCAAGTCCTGGGGAAAAAAGTGTTGGAACTCCCACCCAAGATCCACTCCCCCACCAAAAAAAATAAAAAATGATACGCTCATATGCATAATTACTAAACCGCATGTTTTTTTTTTTTCGATCCACTGTACCTTAGTAATCCTTTATGTTACTGGCCGCTTCCTGTATATAGATTCATCGTGTAGTGTGCGGGTATTCCGTCACTTCCTTGATGCCGAGGATGCTTCTTTCTAAATCCTGCAATAACTTGCGGCAGACCTTGGCAATGTCTCCTGGGAACAATGACAAAAGCTCCCAGGAGACATTGCGGCATCGAGTAAGTGACGGAATACACTACCTAATGAATCCATCTACAGGAAGCGGCCAGTAACGTAAAGAATTTCTAAGGTTCGCCTGCCCCTGACAGTGACTCGAGCTGGGAATCGCCGCATAGTGAAGGATTGGCTCGGGTGGCTCAGCTGCTCTTGGCTGCTCTAGTCATGCAGAGGGAACTGAGTTCCTGCTATGAAAAAAGTGCAGGAACTCCATTCCCACGCATTCCCGCAGGACTTGAGCCCTGCACCAAACGCAACGGAGGGTCGGAGGAGCCGCTGAGCTGTGGACTCAGATAAAGTCTTCTACCATGGACTTGAGGCAGGAGAAGGTCAGTGTGTCTACTACAGTGGAGAACTAGAGCAAGAGGAAGATTGCAGTGGGGATATGCAGGGGAAAAGACTGTGAATGTTAGAAGTGTATCATTTTCAGGGCTAAATCTACTAATCAATGTTTTATAAATGTGATGGCAAATCAACAAGTGCCATGGACATCCAATATTTTACTTTACCCCAACCAAGTTGTATCCCCCCCAATAAACGCAACAAAACAACACAAATGACTGCTCATTGTCTCAGAAGTGATATATGGGGATATGTCAGCAGGGTGATTTGGTGGATATTTGTAGCTAGTAGCAACCAACCGCTACATCAGTAAAACATTTTACAGGAGGTTGGCAACCCTGCAGAGCTGTAGTAGAAGAAGCAATACAAGGAGCTAATCAGTTTATTTTCTGACAAAAAGCATGCTGATAGGAAGAGAAAGCAGAGTAAGATAAGTTCATCACTGTGCTGTTTCTCTTATCACTTTGCAGTCACAGGCTGGTGCAGGTCCAGGACAACCTGGGTCAGCAGCTACAAATACTGTAACTGCTGAATTTTAATATTAGGACACTTACCTGTCCAGGGATCCAGTAATGTCAGTAATGTCAGCACCCCAGCCGATTTTTCCGTCAGCTCTCACCGCCACTACTTGTAAGGGGAACTGGCAGCACACTGTGCTTTCTGAATGGGCCGGGGAAAGAGGAGGAGGGACGAATTGTGTGGCGTGATCACCCGGAAGTGAAAGTGCAGTCAAAAACAGGAACCCCCCCCCGAAAGGTGCCAAATGTGGCACTGGAGGAGGGGGGAAGGGGGCAGAAGGCATGTAAGCATAGCTTCCACTTTGGGTGGAGCTGTGCTTTAAGGTTTTTATTTTTATTTTAGGGTGGACCTCCACTTTAATTAGTCTAGGGAAGAATAAGGCCATACATGGATAGAAAATTGTCCAGTTCAGCAAGGACCACCCTTTTGGATTTCCCCTTTCGATTAGTGCTGCAGGCTATAGCCTACAATGCTAATTAGTATATTCCGATGACAGGGAAGTCTCTCCACTGTCAGAATACAATAGCTTTGCCCATCCATATAAAGTGTGTGGATGGGGGAATCAAGTTTTTTTTTTTTTTTTTTCAACTTGGAACAACAACATTTACTTATCTATGGGCTGCCTAAAAGTACTTTTACTTACCTGATCCTCCATTCCTTCCTGCAGGTGGCGCTCTCCTGTGCTTTGACATTGGATTGTCCCTCTGGGTCATCATGTCTAATGCAGGGCTATGGATCATGCATAGATCTTAATGACACCGGGACCTTAGACCGCTGGAGCACAGAGAAGAAGTTGCCGTGAGGAATGGACTTGCAGAACAGAGAAACAGCAGATCAGGTAAGTAAACCTACTTTAAAGGATCACTAAAGGATTTTTTTTTTTTTTTTTAGCTAAATAGCTTCCTTTACCTTACTGCAGTGCTGGTTTCATGTCCTTATTGTTCGTTTTTGCTTTGAAGTTGCTGTAATCCTGCTCTGTTCTCCACACTTCCTGCTTGTCTGTTTCCTTATAACCATAGTGCTGGGAGCTTTCTCACGGTGGTCTAAGCTGTCATTATTGTGTGTCTAAAACTTCCCAGAACCAATCAGATTCATTTTAAAAACAAAACACTGCCCTGGATTTGTTTGTTTTTGTTCTGTGTGTCTATTTCTACTTCACAGAAACATGAAGCCAGTTCAAAAGTGAAACTAACCTGCAGGCACATTAAATGATTGATTTTTATCTATTTTTAATCATTTTGAAAAGGAATCAGATAACTTTTATGTCTCTATACCCTGTAAACAGTCATTTCAGCAAAAACATTTTTTTCCTTTAGTGACCCTTTAACAAGTCTCCTAGACTTATACGAGTTAATAACCCTTACAGTGAGGGTGCAGCAAGGGATAAATATTACGTTAACTGAAGTCAGGCTTTAAGTGGCCAGAAAGATCACGTAGGAGCTCATTCATAATGTATGGGGGATTTTGTTATATTTTTTGAATGCTACCCTGACACAGAACTTTATTTTATTTTCAGTTTCTAAAGGATTGTACTGACAGGTTTGCCTTATACCTTGTTTTCAAGTATAGTATAAGAGGTCATTAATATCTAATTCCCTTCATAATACATTTCAGCTTTCCCTTAAGCCTTTCTATATAGTTTTTCATTCCTTGTGGTCAATGTACTTTTTTTATCAATAGAGGAAGAAAAATGGAACAGGACCAAAGGGAGTCAGGAGGAGGGAAGGCAAGAGTTGGACACAGTACCGAACGATGTCCCAGGCTCAATATAAGAGAATGGTAAAATTATGATAATACATTTCCAACCTATCTTTCTAATGTAAAAGCAATTCATGATAATCTTTTTTAAGGTCCTATTCGCTTAATGGGAATGCTTAACTGCATAATTGCCTTGAGCCTTTTGCTGTTTCTAAATGGAAAATATAATAATCTAATACTGTTGTCTCTACGGGCCAATGAGATTGCCGGGAGTGGACACCGGGACCACCCATGTGATCCAGGGAGGTTAATGCAGTTAAAGTTATTTCACAGTCCATTAAGGAGCTTAGGCTAACCTTACGACCTTCCAGCCACCAACATGGAATCCATTATCATCACAATGGAAGAGCCTTGGGTCTGGCTGCCTTGACACCGAGCCCGGAAAATCCCAAGTTAGTACTTAGTCTAAAAAAATATATATGCACTTTCTTCTTTTGCTTTTTAGGTCTGGCTTTTAATAAACTTTCTGTAATTTGTGACATTAATACCACCGAAAGTACAGAAAAGGACATTGAATGGCGATGTCAAAACTGCTGACTGTGTTATGCCTATGGTAATATAGGTTATATTTCAAAATAGCACGTGCCTAACAAAGAAAGCCAGAAGTGAAAAAGTTCAAGATTTCTGAGGAAATTGGAACAGGCAGTCAAAGATCATAAAACCATTTAGGTCCTAGAGCTCACATGATTCTGTGGGTCAGTGACTGAATGCTGGGGCACAGTGACTGTGGAATAACATATGGGGCCAGATTCTCAAAAGAGATACGCCGGCGTTTCGTAGGAAACACCGTCGTATCTCTCTTTTTTTTACTGGGTATCTATGCGTGTGATTCCTAGAATCACTTACGCATAGATACAGTGAATATCCGACAGATGTAAAAACAATTACACCGTCAGATCGGAGATGTAATGACATCGCTGGCCGCTAGGTGGCCTGTATGTTGATTTCTCATTTGCTTATGCAAATGAGCCTAATGCGACGATTCCCGAACGTTTTTACGCCGCCCCGTCGTAGTTTACGTCGTTTCCGTACGCGTAAGGCTACCCTTGCTATATGAGGGGTAACCTTACGAAGTTCCGTCGTATGCCATGTTAAGTATGGCGTCAGGTCAGCGTCGTCTTTTTCCGTCGGTTACGTTGTTTTACTAAGTCGTTCGCGAATAGAGATTTACGTAAATGACGCTCACGTCGGTTTCATTCACTTTTTCCGACGTGAGCTGGAGCATGCGCACTGGGCTATTTTTGAGGCCGGCGCATGCGCAGTTCGATCGATGCGGGGGCGCGCTTAATTTAAATACAAGCCGCCCCCTTGGAATTACGCGGGGATACGTAGAGCCATTTACACTACGCCGCCGCAATTTACGGAGCAAGTGCTTTGGGAATATGGCACTTGCTCTGTTAAATTGCGGTGGCGTAGTGTAAATGGCTTACGCTACGCCAGCGGCAATTCTACGGGAATCTGGCCCATAAATTCCACCACTGAGGAATAATATTGTGCAATTTTGTAATTAAAATGCTTGATCGATGTACCAGGACTATGCTATATTTTAAATCACATAGAGAGGAGGTACAGAAGTAGGAAAACGCAATTTGATTAATATATAATGTATCTTATATTGAATTTGCTAAAGCCATTACTAAACCACTGTTTGCAATTTTTGCTATCCTTTATAAAGAATTTCCAACAAAGGTGTAACTAGAGCTGTAATCACTCTTTGGTGCTTGCTGTTGGCTCCAGAGAGGTAGGTGACCAAGTTTAATGTGGGAGACAGAAACATCTGGCTGTTATTAAAGCTCTGCTTTATTACTGTAGGGAATGATGCATTCCTTCCAACTTTCTGAGATGGGATGAGGGACACCTATTAGCAAATGTATGTAGGCATAGAACACATCTCCTGCCACGGGGTTCTGGTGGACACTACCAGTTGTTTGAGATTTCTAGTCATGGACTAAACACCTGTAAAGGTATGCCTGGGCAGCCACCTCTGTTAATTTAGGGCAGGGGTCTCAAACTGGCAGCCCTCCAGCTGTTGCAAAACTACAAGTCCCATGAGGCATTGCAAGGCTGACAGTTACAAGCATGACTCCCACAGGTAGAGGCATTATGGGACGTGTAGTTTCACAACAACTGGAGGGCCACCAGTTTGAGACCCCTGATTTTGGGTCTGGACCATGTTGTGCCTGTCATTTATCCAGCCATGAAGAGTTACAGTAAAGTTGTCAAACTGTTGAAAGCTTGGTCTGAAGTCATTCAAAGCGGTGCATGATGGTTTCTGGCGTATAAAAAAAACAGGGTCAGTAAAGCACATAAGGGGTATGAAGCAAAGCTACTACAAAGGGTTAACTTGGCAACACAAGTTGGAGGGGGAATACAGTTGCTATGAGAAGCAGTAACTAGTGCAAAGTACAAAGTAGCCAATCATGAAGCATGGTACCTGGCGAAGTTGAGAGGTCCTCAGGTAGTGGTAATCTGGCTCCCTCTCTAGCGGTCAGTTTCCCTAAGGTCTTAAACTGGTGGCCCTCAAGTTCCATGAAGCATTGCAAGGCTGACAGTTACAAGCATGACTCCCACAGGCTGGTGGGCTGTCAGATTGACACCCCTGCCCTAAGGCATCTGGGACTGAGCACACGGTATGGAGACCTCATGGACCTAGCCGCATGGTACAGAAGAGTGAAGAAGTGAGAGCATGCATAATGTCCACGCTTAATATGGTGGCAGAGGTATGCTGGACTGGTGGAGTGGGCATAGGTTCGGTGGTGTGTTCTTCCTAAATGCAAATACTTGACAGCAAGGTGTGTAGAAACATGGGATATGACACTTCACAGAGGGACTTTGTACATCTCATCTACATCTCAGGATACCGCCATAATGGTAGACTTTCACAAAACATGGCTCTGCCTGGCCCCGGGAATTGGTGAGTGTGTACATGTGAAAGGTAGCTCCACTCAAAGGAAGTGAACCCGCCTACATGCCACCATAGGAAGCGGCTTTCTGTGGTGGCACACTGACAAGAAGAAGAGCCAGGTGCACTTGCAGGGGACCCCAGAAGAGATGGATTGGGACAAGTAAGCATAACATGCTTGTTATTATTTGTTTTAATTTTAGACTTTACACTCACTTTAACTATTTTAATCTTTATTCTGCTAGCATTAGTAAATACTGTAGATAGGAAAGTATATTATATTTAAGTGTTTTAAACCTCTTTATGGTTTCTTCTTTAGGCCAAAATACATCCCAGGAGTCTTCATAGGCAACTTTTTTTTTTTTATCTGAAGGAGGGGAGGGAGGAACATTCTCTCCTAAGCACACCCTCCTGCCTGCATGCCTGAGCTCAGGGCAAATAGATTTCAGGAAGTAAATACTAAATGAATCATTTGCCTTTATTTAAGATAGCTGTGGCTAAAAAGTGATTTCTCAAAAAATAAAGCACAGGGACATAGATTGGTGGGCAAGTTTGCGATGAATCTTAAAAATTAATTAAAGTGCTTTTCGGTTTGGGGTACTCAGTTTAGTTCCAAATCAAAGTAAATTATGTATATAACCTATGCTGTAAATAACCATAACTAAATGATATACATAATTTACTTTGATTTATATATATATATATATATATATATATATATATATATATATATATATATATATATATATATATACATATATTTGTGTGAAATAGTATTTGCCCCCTTTCTGATTTTTTTGCATATTTGTCACACAAATGACTCAGATCATCAAAAGATTTTATTATTACACAAGGATAACCCGAGTAAATACAAAATGCAGGGCCAGATTCACAGAGCCATTACGCCGGCGTTACAGGAGATGTGTAAGTCTAAATCTGCGCATGCGTATCGAAGCGCCGCATCCCCAAAACGATATACGCATGAAATCTAATTTTTTTCGACCGGCGTAATTTCGATAGACCGGCGCATCAGTGCACGCAAAACTGCGCTAGACACACCATTGATTTGCTATTCAAATATGCAAATGAGGGAGTTACGGGGATCCACAAAAGTAAGTTGGTGCAGGCGCAGGCTACGCGCTGTGCGCAACAGCTGCACGTCCTGTCTAAAATTAGTCGGTGGAATAAAATTAGACAATCCGTCTACATGTCAGCTAAAGCAACACTGCTAGTGAGGAGCTGAGCAGTCACACTTGCTGGACAACAAACTGTATGCCCACATGCCAGGGGCATCCATGCTCATAGCTATACTACTGACTTTAGATGAGCAAAGAAGGAGGAGGGCACAGAGGAGGGCACGGAGGAGGGCACGGGAGAGGATTTTTTTTTTCCAAAAACTTTTTATTTGCTTTTTAAACATTTTTACAAAAAATATACATACATATATACATCAATACATAACATACATACAAATTACAAACACGGTCTCACTATCTTTCAATAGCCCTTTAAAACCTTGATGGATATAATAATCTAATCTAATAGAATATTCTTCTCTGATACAAGCCCCTCACTCTTCACTTGATATATCACACACGCATAGACATCTTTGGCATGAGTGATTCTGAGGTGTCTCGCATCTTCAGATTCACCCCTCATGCCATCCTGGAATTAACCACAACCCTGCAGGAGGACATCACCAGCCCAACACATGACACCACCCATGACACCCATGACAGCTACATATACAATCCTAGCCCCATCCCCACAGATTTCGAACAGAACATGTATGGGGACAGCTGGCTAGTTGGTGAGTGACATGGGTGGCAGGCATGACTGTCCCCCCCATGATGCTGAAATCACAAGGGGCACATGCACTACTAACATCCTCCTGTCTTATCCCTTCAGAGTGACTCTGCATATGCACTGGGACCCCATCTCATGACTCCTATCCGGAACCTCCATGATACCCTGTTGTATTCCCCAAACTTTGTATGCCAGATCATCGGTGCATGTTGCATGCTGCACAACTTTGCAGTGAGAAAGGGCCTGGAGATTGACATAAGTGATGACCTGACCCCTGAACCAGACAATCCCCCCCTAACCGAGGCTACCCCGTCTTCTGAGGGAAGAGCAGCCAGGAGCCAGCTCACATTAGGCATCTTTGCACGTTAAACACACACATTAATCATGGCACAATGAGAATGCATGCATGCACACCACTGTGGTCCCTAGCACAGACACATCACACCCTCATCAAATTGGATTAGCACAAGCCCACCATGCAGGACTTGTGAGCAGCAACGCCACGGCTCCAATTATGTCACTGTACATTCATACACCATTCACACGGACCTGGGGATCACTTCTCCACCACAAATGAGGGTGACACCCCTTTTCCGGCAGGAATGTCACCCCCACACTCCAAAATCATTCACAAACAGAACCAAAAAAAAATAATTAAAAAAAATGACCAGCAAAAAATAAAAATGCCCAGCAAAAATATAATTTAAAAAAAAACACAGCAAAGAAAACACAGAAAAGACAAAAATCACTCTGCAAAACAGTCCCCAAATATCTCAAAGACACGTCACAAACAAACAAACGCTACTAAACAACAGAACAAAAGCACCTTGCTGTATAGGAAGGGATACAAAGGGATGTACTTTTGCAAAGGAAGGGCGTTTGTGTCTGTCTATTTAATCTCTCTGCGTAGCTCACTAAGTTGCCCGGGTCCACTTCCAATTCCACTGATTGCGCCGCTCCCGAGTTGTGAGCATGCGCACAGAGGTGCTGAACATGGTCTGCTTCATGTGCGCATGCGTGATCCGGCCGGCCCTTCATTTGCATGGGGTCACGGCTCATTTCAATGTAACACGCCCACGTCCTTTCCAATTTGAATTACTCCGCCTTACGCCTCGGGAATTACGTTCCACCGGCGCAAATTTCTGCGCAAATACTACGAGGATACTGTGATTGCGCCTCTACATTGCGCCGGTCTAACGTAAAGGAGGTGCGCTACGCCGGTGAAAATATGCACCAATGTACCTGAATCTGGCATGCAGTTTTTAAATGATAGTTAAATTTATTAAGGCAAAAAAAGCTGTCCAAACCTGCCTGTCTTTATGTGAAAAAGTAATTGCCCCCTAAACCTGATAACTGGTTGTGCCACCCTTGGCGGCAACAACTGCAATCAAGTGTTTGCGATAACTGCTAATGAGTCTTTCACATTGCTGTGGAGCAATGTTAGCCCACCCTTCTTTGCAGAATTGTTTTAATTCAGTCACATTGGAGGGAATTCCAGCATAAATGGCCTGTGTACGATCATGATACAGCATCTCAATTGGATTTAGGTCCAGGCTTTGACTAGGCCACTCCAAGAGCTACATTTTGCTTTGTTTGAACCATTTGGAGGTGGACTTGCTGTTGTGTTTCGGATTATTGTCCTGCTGCATAACCCAAGTACACTTGAGCTTGAGGTCACAAACTAATGGCCGGACATTCTTTTTTAGGATTTTCTGGTAGATCTCAGAATTCATGGTTCCATCATTTATGGGAAGTCGTCCAGGTCCTAAAGCTGCAAAGCAGCCCCAAACCATCACGCTACCACCACCATGTCTGACTGTTGGTATGATGTACATGTTATGAAAGGCTCTATTCGATTTATGCCAGATGTAACGGGACGCACACCTTCCAAAAAGTAAAATTTTTGTCTTATCGATCCACAGTATATTTGCCTAAAAGTCTTGGGGATAATCAAGATGTTTTTTTGTTAAATCTGAGATGAGCTTTTGTGTTCTTTTTGGTCAGCAGTGGCTTTGGCCTTGGAATTCTCCCATGGAAGCCATTTTTGCCAATCTCTTTCTTATTGTTGAATCATGAACACTGAACTTACCTGAGGCAAGTGAGGCTTGCAGTTCTCTAGATGACGTTCTGGGTTCTTTTATGATCCCCTGGATGAGTCTTCGTCATGCTCTTGAAGTCATTTTTGTAAACCGGCCACTCCTTGGAAGGTTCATCACTGTTCCAAGTTATCTCCATTTGTAGATATTGGCTCTCCCAGTGGTTCACTGGAGTTCCAAAGCCTTAGAAATGGCTTTGAAACCCTTCCTAGACAAGTAAAAAAGGAAAATGGGGGAAAGAGGGTAACAAACCCAGGGACTTTGAACGGTGTCAAATGAAGAAAGTATATCAAGTAGAAAAATACATAATTTATTTGATTTTAACATACATAATTAAAAATGGAAGTAAACACAACCATACATGGATCCTAATTGGATCAGCGTGGCTTCAAAAGGAACCACTGGAATCACTTGTACATCAAATGCCCAACATGTTTCGCCCAGGGCAGGGCTTCGTCAGGAGCTTTGTACAAGGAAAGCTATAAAGAGAAAAAAAAAATATAATAATGTATAGAAAATCAAACATTGACATAATAGTCATTAAACAAGCTCAATGCATAGTACACATACTTAGGAAACAAGTATTATATATGGAAATAAACGTTTTAACATCAAAAACGATAAACAAAAATGGAAAAAACAATGTATCACAACAATATAAGATGCGTATACCTGCATAACAGCATGAAAACACATCACATAATCACCACTAGGCAAAACCACTCACCCTTGGAGCCAGACTTCAATCCAAATGTGTAGTAAAAACTGTATTCAGATTCGGTAAAAGGTTGAAAAAGAGAAGAATGATAAACACAATTCCCCAAACAAAACTGCCATTAAACAAGTACATTACTTTGTTTCTAATCTGTTCTTGATTTTTTCTTTTCGATTGTGGCATGATGTGTGGCTTTTTGTGATCTGTTAGCATGCTTCACTTTGTCAGACAGCTTCTATTTATGTGATTTCTTGATTCAACAGGTCTGGCAGTAATCAGGCCTGGGTGTAGCAAGTGAAATTTACTCAGCTTTACAAAAAATTTGGTTAATCACAATTCATTCATGATTTGGCATGGGAGGTGGCAATTACTTTTTCACGGGGGCAAGGCAGGTTTGAACAGCTTTTTTCCCCTTAATAAATGAAATAATAATTGCATCTTGGATTTACTTGGGTTATCTTTATGTAATATTAAAATTAGTTTGATGACCTAAATCATTTAAGTGTGAGAAATATGGAAAAAAATATAAAAGTCAGAAAGGGGGCAAATACTTTTTTGCACAACTATATATATATATATATATATATCATATATATGACAACATATGCTGTAAATAGCCATACATACATGTATTTTTGAAATCACTGTAAATAACTGCCTATTTAAATAAAATGCTGTATTTACCTTTGTTTCTCATCCTTTGTTACATCTCCAGCAGCCTATTTGTAACAACTTCCTGTCCAAATAGACCTGCCCCATAATTTGTCAGGGCAGATTTCCTGATGTTTACAACAGTGGATTGTGCCTGCATAATGCGTGTCGGCACAGCCACATGTAGTCCCTATTGGGAGATTGGGTGAAAAGTGACAGCACAAGGGAGCGACTGGTGGAAGGGAAGAATGTTCTCACCCTATAACACAGTGGTCATCAACCCTGTCCTCAGGGCCCACTAACAGGCCAGGTTTGCAAGATAACTGAAATACGTCACAGGGGATATCATTTGCTGCTCTGTGATTGCAGTATTCTAGTCTGCATGTCCCAAAGGTAATACTTAAAATCTGGCCTGTTAGTGGGCCCTGAGGACAGGGTTGATGACCACTGCTCTAACAGGAAGTGGCTGAAGAAGGACCTTAATATTAAATGTGATATTAGATTTAAGTGACTGGCTTTACCTTTACTTTAAATTGAAATTGTCCAGTGAATATTGTGGACATAATGATAAATTATCACTTAAGATTTGATCATTTCGTAAGATCTTTCTAACCATAGCAAGCATTCTGCGGTACAAATAAGATATTATTATGGTGGATTGTTTAGAGTTCTCCACCAGGACACATCATTTATTGACTGAGCCCTAAACCACTGCCTACACAGGTCTTGACTTCAGCTCCAACCACCCTAAAGCCAAGTCTCCACCAATGTAGGTCAAACCTTTTCAAGGTTGTACCACAATACATGGAGCTCCAGCAATTGAGAGTTAAGTCAATTCCCTTGCATGGAAATGACACAAATTAGGTTCTAGAGAGCCTGAGCAAGGAGACAAAAACCTTTGACAAAATCCGTATCCATATACAAAAAAAAAACACAACTCTAAACGCTATCTTGTCTAGCGGTCATTTGCCCTTCACATGAAATCTTCTATTGACTGTTGCAGAAAACCACGCGCCATCCCCATTATTTTTAAATTGTTTCCCAACTTATTCTGGAATTGAAAACTGGACAGCTTTTCAATTGCTCTTGCATTTCGATTGATTATCAATACAGTTTTTGGGAATTAAGAATATTGCTCTATTCTTCGGCTTGGCATGGTGCTGACTTGGTGTTGTCGAGCAGTAAATATTGCCACGAGCTTCGTTTGACGCCTTTGATAAGAGACACAAAACACAATCAATGAGTTTGGCTATCTTTAGAGGATGTGACAAAGGGAGGAAGGTGATTCGTGCACAATGTGTGCGGCTCTCAAGGTCTCACGCTGGGAGATCGCTACGCTGTAATTAAAAGGGGGAAGAAAAGGAATGTGATATAAGGTGCATGACAGTTATAACATTCTGCTTTAATTGGTTAATAACTATACGATCCCCATGGGAGCTTTATGTGATCACAAAGATCATTAGCACAGTGGGAATTTTAACCTCGGACAGTGAAGATGTGCTTCAAATTATTCTAAAATATGAAAGAAATGTAAGTAATGAAAGTAATTTAAAGAGAAACTCCAATAAATAATTATATATATATATATATATATATATATATATATATATATATATATATATATAAAATACACGGACACTATTACCAAAAGTATTGGGACACCTGCCTTTACATGCACATGAACTTTAATGGCATCCTAGTCTTAGTCAGTAGGGTTCAATATTGAGTTGGCCCACCCTTTGCAGCTATAACAGCTTCAACTTTTCTGAGAAGGCTGTTCACAAGGTTTAGGAGTGTGTCTATGGGAATGTTTGACCGTTCTTCCAGAAGAGCACTTGTTCATCCCAAAGGTGTTCTATCGGGTTGAGAAGGCCATTTGACCTTCCTCCACCCCAAACTTGCTCATTCATGTCTTTATGGACCTCGCTTTATGCACTGGTTATGCACTGGTGCGCAGTCATGTTGGAACAGGAAGGGGCCATCCCCAAACTGTTCCCACAAAGTTAGGAGCATGAAATTGTGCAAAATGGCTTGGTTTGTGATGCCTTAAGAGTTCCCTTCACTGGAACTAAGGGGCTAGACCCAACCCCTGAAAAACAACACCCTCTCCACCAAACAGTGGAGGAGGCTGGTGTTTTTTGGGGGGAGGCGGCAAATGTGCCGTCATGGGTGGATCGGCACTACCCCCGTCACAGTACTAACAGAGCCCACCTTCAACTGTCCTTACCCTGAATGCAGGCAGTGAGAGCATGGCGGGCTTGGGGAAAGCTGCTCCGGTGTCATCTCCTGGAGAAACTTCTGCGGTGTCCCCTGTCTCCTCCTCCCGGCGCTAGGTGTCCAAAAGGATCGCCTGATGTTTTGGCAGTTCGGGAAACAGGTTTCATACCTGCTTCCCGATTAGCCGAGAGGAGGATTAGTATTTCAACAGGACATTTTCATTTCCTGTTGCAACACACCTTGCTGGGTTCCAGACTCAATGCTCTGTGTCCCGTATCCACCCTATTTTGAAGACTAAACACATGAATAGAGGGTGGCTGTGAATAGATTCATGCTATGCATCTATTCACTGCAAATAGGGGGTGGAGAGGATAGGGGGCGGCCCAATGGATGGGCTGCCCCTGCCACCAAATGATTTGGAGGATTGGCCTAATACTTTTGACAATATAGTGTGGATGACTGAGTCCTGACCTCAACCTGATAGAACACCTTTGGGATGAATTCGAGTAGAGATTGCGAGCCTGGGGGCTACTCGTCCAACATCAGTGTCTGACCTCACAAATGCTCTTCTGGAAGAATGGTCAAAAATTGCAAATAGAGAAAAAATTATATAGCATATACAATTGCGATACAAGTCATATTGTAATTAAATGTTATTAAAAAATACCTTTCCTTTTTAATCTGCAGCCACTGTAATCTTCTATAAATGCAATGCAATATGGCTACATGGAGTTGTTCTGTCATAATTAGAGTTGAGCGGACACCTGGATGTTCGGGTTTGGCAGGTTCGGCCGAAAAAGTCCCAGTTCAGGACCCGATCTTGACCCGGGAACCCGAACCCCATTGAAGTCAATGGGGACCCGGACTTTTGACTACTAAAATGTCTCTAAAAAAACTAAGGGAAAGGGCTAGAGGGCTGCAAATGGCAGCAAAATGTCAGTAGGAGCATGGCAAGTACTCTGAAAATAAATGTGGATAGGGAAATAACTTAAAATAACTTAAAAAAATAAAAATAAAAAATAAAATCTTGACCTAGGAGGACGAGGTCCATATGAAGTAGGAGGTTGAGGTGGCGGTGGATGCGGCGGTGGAGGAGGACGAGGTAGCCAACACAGCTTTTTGTTTTTAATTTATTTATTTTTTAAATTAGGGTACACCCCAAAAGAGTGAGAAAGATCTAGGGTTGCCACCTCACCCCTTTAAACCCGAACACATTAGTAATTACACAGGTTCTGGGGCTAATTTAATGTCGATAAGGCACCAAGTGAGTTTAATTAGCACCTTAATCAGCCAGAAAACCTGTGTAATTAATATGTTTTCGCTTTTAAAGGGATGAGGTGGCAACCCTAGAAAGATCAGAAATACAAGAAAGGCTGGGTAAGACCGGTATACATGTCTATTCTGCACAGGGTACGGACAAGTCCTGTGGGATCCATGCCTTGTTCGTTTTAATGAACGTGAGCTTGTTCACATTGGCTCTGGACAGGCGGCTGCGCTGGTCTGTGATAATGCCCCCTGCTGTGCTAAATACACGTTCAGATAATACACTGGCTGAAGGGCAGGCCAGCACCTCGAAGGCGTAAAGGGCAAGCTCAGGCCATGTGCCCAATTTGGAGACCCAGAAGTTTAAGGGGGCAGACCCGTCATTCAGTACGTGTAGGCATGTGCACACATACTGCTCCACCATGTTGCTGAAATCCTGCTAAAACGTTCCATATGAGCTGGTGGTGCTGTTTGTTGTGGCGTGCTGACAAAGCTTTTCCACATTTCGGCCATGCTAACCCTGCCTTCTGAGGTGCTGGCGGTGCCCCGGCTGCGTTGGCGACCTCTTCCTCCTCCTCTGCCTTCGCCTTGTGCTTCCACTGTGCCCCCGCTGTCAGGTGGGAATTCCACCAGAAGCGTGTCTTCCAGCGTGCGCTTGTACTCGCGCATCTTGTGATCACGCTCCAGTGAGGAAATTAAGGACGGTAGATTGTCCTTGTAACAGGGATCCAGCAGCGTGGCCACCCAGTAATCAGCACCTTCTAAAATGTGGGAAACGCACCAGTCGTTGCGGAGACACTGCAGCATGTAATTGCTCATGTGTGCCAGGCTGCCCAGAGGCAAGGAAAAGCTGTCCTCTGTGGGAGGTGTATCATCTGTGTCCTCTGTATCCCCCCAGCCATGCACCAGTGATGGCCATGAGCTAGTCTGGGTGCCACCCTGCTGTGAACATGTTTCCTCCTCCTCCTCCTCCATCTCCTCCTCCTCATCCTCCACCTCGTCATCCTCCAGAACTGTGCCCTTGCTGGACAATTGTGTACCTGGCCTTTGTTGGTGAAGGAACCCACCCTCTGAGCCACTTGTGAATGACTGCCCTGAAAGCCTTGGAAATGATCCGATTCCTCCTCCTCCTCCTCCTCCTGTGCCACATCCTCTTCCATCATCGCCCAAAGCGTTTTTTCAAGGAGGCATAGAACTGGGATAGTCATGCTGAGAACGGCATCATCGGCACTGCCCATGTTGGTGGAGTACTCGAAACAGCGCAACAAGGCACACAGGTCTCGCATGGAGGCCCAGTTATTGGTGGTGAAGTGGTTCGGTTCCGCAGAGCGACTCACACGTGCGTGCTGCAGCTGAAACTCCACTATCGCCTGCTGCTGCTCGCACAGTCTGGCCAGCATGTGCAAGGTGGAGTTCCACCTTGTGGGCACGCTACATATGAGGCGGTGAGCGGGAAGGCCGAAGTTACGCTGCAGCGCTGGCAGGCGAGCAGCAGCAGAATGAGAATGCCGAAAGTGCACACAGACAGCCCACACTTTTTGCAGCAGCTGTGGCATATCGGGGTAAGTTTTAAGGAACCTCTGCACCACCAAATTCAGCACATGCGCCAGGCAAGGGATGTGCGTTAAACCGGCTAGGCCCAGAGCTGCTACGAGATTTTGTCCGTTATCGCACACCACCAGGCCCGGCTTGAGGCTCACTGATGCCAACCACTCATCGGTCTGTTATTCCATGTCCCTCCACAACTCCTGCACGCTCTGGGGTTTTTCCTCCAAACAGGAACGTTTAAAAATTTCCTGCTGGTGTTTACCCATGGCTGTGCTGAAGTTGGTGGTGAATGTTCTGCGCTGACTGGATGAGGAGGCAGTAGAGAATGAGGAAGCGGAGTAGGAGGAGTTAGCAACAGGAGGCAAACTGAAGCTCCTGCAATTACCCATGGTGAATACCCATGCAAACTGCCTGCCTAACCCAACCAACCACATGCATTTACCCAATGTGCTGTTAAGGGAGACGTACATACGTCCCTGACCGTGCTTACTGGTCCACGTATCCGTAGCCAAGATGGCGTTGCGCAGTGCACACCTGATTTTGTCCCCCACTTGGTTGTGCAGGGAAGGGATGGCTCGCCTGGAAAAGTAGTGGCGGCTGGGCACGACGTACTGTGGGACAGCCAATGCCATCAGGCTTTTTTAAACGCTGTGTCTCCACCAGATGGAATGACAGCATTTCAAAGGCCAGGAGTTTTAAAATGCTGGCATTCAGGGCCAGGGATCACGGGTGGGTAGGGGGATACTTCCTCTTCCGCTCCAGTGTTTGGGAGATAGAGAGCTGAACATGGGACATTGTGGAGATGTTTGGTGACCCAGGTGGTAGTGTTGTTTGCCGGTCCTCTAATTGTGGGGTGGCAGGTGGCACTGTCACTACAGAGGTGGATGAAGAGGCAGAGACTGAAGCAGAAGAGGAAGCAGGAGGAGCAAGAGACCTTTCTTGGTTTTTGAGGTGTTTCCTCCACTGCAGCTCGTGCCTTGCACCTAGATGCCTGGTCATGCAGGTTGTGCTCAGGTTGAGAACGTTTATGCCTCGCTTCAGCCTCTGATTGCACAGCGTGCAAACCACTTGTGTCTTGTCATCAGCACATTGTTTGAAGAACTGCCACGCTAGGGAACTCCTTGGACCTGGCTTTGGTGTGCTCGGTCCCTTGCTGCGTTGGGCAGTAGCAGGCGTACTGTCTAGGGGAAGGATGCTTCTCTTTGGAACCCTGCTCCCTCTTCTGCTCTGCTGGTGGCTCTGTGCCACCACCGCCTCTTTCTCCGAACTAGATGGGTCACCTGCATGAGGTTGATTCCATGTGGGGTCGAGGACCTAATGGTCCACCACATCATATTCCACCCAGTCTTCACCACTGACCTCCTTGTCGGTCTGCACATTGCGAAAGCAGCAGCAGTTGGCAACTGTGTTTCTTCATCATCCGAGACGTGCTGTGATGGTCCCCCCATGTACTCATCTTGAAACATAAGTGGTTGGGCATCAGTGCACTCAATCTCTTCCACTTCTGGGGCAGGGCTAGGTGGATGGCCCTCGGAAAACATGCTAACAGAGTCATCAAAAAGCAGAAGAGACTGCTGCATGATTTGGGGCTCAGACTGATTGGCTGATTTGCAAGGGGGCGAGGTAAAAGACTGATGGACATCGACTGCAGGTCCCAACTCCGATCTTTCAGCACAAGACTGGTTGGGAGATAATGTGAAGGAACTGGAGGCACTGTCAGCAACCCAATCTACTATCGCCTGTTCTGTTCCTGGCCTCAACATTCGTAGAGCCGGATTAGGCCCCACCAAACACCGCTGCAGGCTCTGTCGCCTACTCGCACCTGAGAAAGGTGTTTCACTTGTGCATGTAGCTGGCACAGATCGACCACGTCCTCTCCCTGTAACAGGAGCTCCACCAGCAGCACCACGACCGTGGCCACATCCCTTATTTGACGTTTTCCTCATATTTCTTAAATGTAGGATCTTGCCCTAAATGGCTGTTTTTTGAAAAGAACAATAGTAGAACACTAGCTGAGGTGTTTATCTCACACCTACAGATATGCAGGAAACGCACCAAAAAAAAAATGTATTTGCCCAAAATATATATTTTTTTGAATAGCACAAAAGAAAAACAGTATCTAAAGTGTGTATCTCACACGTACAGATATGCAGGCAAGACTGCAAACACTTGAGGAAAAACTGCAAAATATAATTTTTTGACCTAAATGGGTGTTTTTTGATTAGAACAATAGAATAACACTAGCTAAGGTGTTTATCTCACACTTGGGCCTCGTACACACGATCAAATCTGTCTGCTGGAAACGGTCTGCTAGACCGTTTCAGCAGACAGATTTGATTGTGTGTACAGGCAAACAGACGGATTTGGCCACCCGACAGATTTCAAAGCATGCTTTGAAATCTGTCGGCTGGGAACCCGTCCGCCCGACATGTCTGCTGGTTAGTACGCTAACCAGCAGACATGTCTTCTCGCACACGTGGCGAATGGTTTCGACGCATGCACGGAAGTGTTTTGCTTCCTGGTGCGGTGACCTGGCGGTGTCAACGTCACCGCCACGTCACCGACACGTCAGCGCGCTGTCTGCTGGTGGGGATTTTGGTTTGCTCGGACAGACCGTTTTGAACAAATCTATTTACTCGTGTGTACGAGGCCTTACAGATATGGAGGAAACACTGGAGGAAACACTACAAAATATATTTTTGCACCAAACTGAGTGTTTTTTGAATAGAACAACAGAAGAACAGTAGCTAAATTGTTTATCTCACACTTACAGATATGGAGGAAACACAAGTGAAAAAGATATTCAGCGCTGGAAAATAAATTATTAAACTAGAACCTAAACTATGCAAGCCAGCACTGGAGATAATTCATAAAAAATCCCAATAGCAAATATATATAGAAAAAGTGCAGCGCAAATATAAACAAATATAAATACTGTGACCAGTATATAAACTAAAAAGTGCATAGAAAATAAATAATCGTGATAATAAGGTCCATGTGTGAAAAAAAGTCCATAAACCATGGAGGAAACACGGCAAACACTGAATGAGTGAATGAAAACTTATATAGCGCGGCACATGCAAACTAAATCGCCTCTGGAGGAAACACTGCAAATTATATTTTTTGCACCAAACTGGGTGTTTTTTGAATAGAACAACAGAAGAACAGTAGCTAAACTGTTTGTCCCACACTTACAGATATGGAGGAAACATGGCAAAAACAGTGGAGGAAACACTGCAAAATGAACTTGTTTGCCCTAAATCAGTGTTTCCCAACTCCAGTCCTCAAGGCACACTAACAGGTCATGTTTTCAGGATTTCCCTCAATTGAAACAGCTGTGGTAATTACTAAGGCAGTCAAACTGATCGAATCACCTGTGCAAAATAATGGAAATCCTGAAAACATGACCTGTTGGTGTGCCTTGAGGACTGGAGTTGGGAAACACTGCCCTAAATGAATGTTTTGTGAATAGCACAATAGAAGAAAAGTATCTTGCAGAGTATCTTACAGTAACAGATGCAGTGCTGGTGTAATTAGATTTTAGAAATAGGACAGACTCCTATATATTTTTATTCCCTACAAGCACAAACAGGAAGCTTCCCCTAATCTATCTTGCAGAGTATCTCAGAGTAACATATGCAGTGCTGGTGATTATGAAGCAGGACAATCTGACTCCTATCTAAATCTCTCCCTGAGAGCAGCAGCAGCCTTTACCTAACCTAACTAAAGCAGAGTGCAGAGTGACGAGCTGTGCTGTATGCCTCTTTTTTATATAGAGGCTGGGTCACATGCTGGGACACATTCTGCACTGGCCAATCACAGCCATGCCATTAGTAGGCATGGCTGTGATGGCTTCTAGGTCACACGAGTAAAACAAATGGCGATTGGCGGCCGTGCAGCGCGCCATTACATTGCCAAACTCCAAACGCCAACCCAAACTTTCAGACTCAAATTATTCGGGTTCGGGTCCGGGTACAAAAACCCAAAAGTTCAGTACGAACCCGAACTTTACAGTTCGGGTTCGCTCAACCTTAGTCATAATTTCTTACTTATGTGATTGGCTCACCAATTTTCTCAGAAGTCTGCCTAAGATACAAGTCAGATTTCAGGCATCCCCTGCAACAAAAATGTCATTTTTGGTGAGATACTTCCAATAGGAATACGGCTAAAGGGATGCAGACCCAGCAGCTTTTCTCATTAGTGCCCTGCAGCTGCCACAGCTGACTGATAATTATAAAACCACTTCCATTAGAATCACTCGAAACCGGAAATTTACGCAATTTCCGGTTTCGAGTTCAAACTACATCACTTATGGTTTCAGTGGAACGCATGTTGGATGTGGCATTTCCTACTTTTATCTCTGCAAAACTACATGTGGTTTTAATTGTTCCACTTTGTAACTATCTATCCACATTTGTGCAATAAACTCCTGCCAAACTGTACTTCACCATTAGTCCCCTTTTGTTAATTTTTGGTGTTATCATCTGCCTATGACCATCACGATTGGGGGAGAATCTTGGACCCTTCTGTGAATTGCCTCTTATGGCCAGCATTCCAGCTTGAACGAACCCTAGACTGAAAAGCTAGGGGGACACAGGCAGGGACGCTGATAGGGCAGTACAACCAGCCCTGTTGTACCGGGCCCGGGCCAATGTGTTTTTTTTTTTTTTAAATGGTGAATTTTAGCTGTATTTCTTAGATTTTCATTGAAATTTGGTGAAGAGGAAAACTCTCAAATATGCTGATACACAATTAGTAGTACCAGAATTTTTTTTTATATTATTATTATTATTATCATTACTACAGGTTAATATTATAATTCTTTCTGTTAGTACGAATATTAACTTATTAATATGTTTTATTTTACAAAAATACTTTTTGCAGGCCAAAAATGTATTAAGGTTTGCCTGCTTTCAACAGAGATCATAGATCCATTTTCTATAGCTATATGTCATTGCTAAAGACACTTTTTTATGAACACACCCATAAATATCTAGACTAATTTATAATCCCAGTGATAAACACAGATATATTTCAGCATGTAAAATGTGGTTGTCAGCTGTTAAATACTAGCAGACGAAACTCAGTGGATTAAAATGTATATCGTCCTTTATAGCTAGAAAACCAATAAAAAATGATACATTAACATATTGCAAAAGTGGAATGAAAACGTATTGTCTCATGTAGAGGGCCTACAATATCCTGTGGAGTACGTGGTGTTAAATAACAGGACATGCCATGCCATAAAACTATCCCCTATTTTGTAAATCTATAAATTTTGCGCAAACCAATCGATAAACGCTTATTGTGATTTTTTTTACCAAAAATAGGTAGAAGAATACGAATTTGCCTAAACTGAGGAAAAATATGTTTTGTTTTTTGTTTTTTTATATCTTGGGGATATTTATTACAGCAAAAAGTAAAACGTATTGGATTTATTTTTTTACATTGTTGCTCTAATTTTGTTTATAGCGCAAAAAATAAAAACCGCAGAGGTGATCAAATACCACCAAAAGAAAGCTCTCCTTGTGGGGTGAAAAAAAACGCCAATTTTTTTTGGGAGCGACGTTGCACAACCGCACAATTGTCAGTTAAAGCGACGCAGTGCCGAATCGCAAAAAGGGGCAAGGTCCTTAAACCTGCATAATGGTCCGGGTCTTAAAGCGGAGTTCCACCCAAAAATGGAACTTCCGCTTATCCCACTCCTCACCCCCTTATGCCGCATACACACGGTCGTTTTTTGCGATGAAAACAAACGTTGTTTTTTAAAACGTCATTTAAATTGGTCGTGTGTGGGCAAAATGTCGTTTTTTGTCTTCAAAAAAACGAGCAAAAAAAAATTCCAACATGCTTGAATTTTTGGTGTCGTTTTTCAAAACGTCGTTTTTTGTTTCACAAAAAGTCACCGTGTGTAGCAAAAACGTCGTTTAAAACAACGTTTTTCAACCCGCGCATGCTAGTTATGAAGCAATCTTCAATGGAAAAGAGTGGTGAACGTAACCTCGCTTTTTGTGAAAAAAACGATGGTGTTTATGCAACATCGTCTTTGAAAAGTGACGTTTCAAAAACGTTGTTTTTTACTTCACAGAAAACGTAGTTTTTTTTCATCACAAAAAATGATTGTGTGTACGCGGCATAACATGCCACATTTGGCATGTAATTTTTTTGGGGGGGGGGTGGGGGCTTCAGGAGGAGTGGGACTTCCTGTCCCACTTCCTCCGTCCGCTGAGGGGCTGGTTAGGCGATTAAGCTTAATCGCCTACAGCAGCCCCTCCCTGTAGGCGACTGCCTAGGACACTGACAGGTCCTAGACGATCGCCTGTCCAATCAGCAGCGGGCCGCGCCGCACGCACATGCGCAGTGCCGCTCGCGCATGCGCAGTGGGTGCCCGGCCGTGAAGCCGAAGGCTGTCACGGCTGGGTGCCCACAGTTAGAATGAAGACGCCGGCCGGGGAGGGGGGGAGAGGAGCGGAGCCCCGACCAGCGCATCGCTGGAACGTGAAGAAGGTAAGTGAGTGTTTATTAAAAGCCAGCAGCTACACTTTTTGTAGCTGCTGACTTTTAATAAACACAACATTTGGCTGGAACACCCCTTTAAGTGGTTAATTGTACCAGAGAAAAATCAGGTCTCCCACCTGCCAGAAAGGGCTGTGCTGTGTGGAAGAGCTGTGTAAATCTCAGGACTGGATGGAGGACATACAAATCCTTTTGTTTAATAAAAGAGCTCCCTTGAATTACTTTCATCTGTATATTTAGCTGTTTGCCTAAAGTTTACCTTTTAAGCCATCATGCAGATACAGTTTTTGGAGTTCTTAAAACCTGATAAGATTCTTTTGCCATCTACGTAAATGTGCTGATCTGCAGTAACATTTCCAAACCTTAGTGGGATATTCACGTCATCCTCCATCCTTCTGAACTTGCAGCATTTTATCTGTAGACTGTAAACCTATTAGCCTGCAGTTTATGTAAAATGTGCTTTTCCCAGTCACACTTTTGTGCCATGACCCCGATCAGTTATTCTCCAAACCCTCCAACTATAAGGCTGAAACACGCACGTTTGCACAAATAAATGTTGACTGGGGTCAAGGACAGTTACACAGGACAAGTTTACATACGTGGAGTGACATATTTTTCAGAATAGGGTCAGTCATCTGGCACAATCTGAAGCAAATTAAATATTTCAGAATATATATTTTGTGATATTGGACGCAGTGACTTTCCGACGTTTCCGTAAGAGATACGCAGCGTAAAGATAAAGCAGCCCCCTAGTGGAGTATCCTATGTTCAGTATGGCCGTCATCGCGTCGAAAAAAATAAAATTTGAGTCGTTTGCGTAAAACGTCCGTGAATGGGGATTGACGTCATTGACGTTCACTGACAGAATTTGGAGCATGCGCACTGACAGTCGACGCATGCGCAGTACGTTCGCCGCGGGATCGCGCCTAGTTATAATAATACATGCCCCCTACTTGCCCAATTTGAATTCCGCCAGCTCATTTTCGCTACGCCGCCGCAACTTTAGGAGCAAGTGCTATGTGAATAACAGTACTTGCTGCTAAAGTTTCGCCGGAGTAACGTACATGACTTGCGTTACTCCCAAATAAAGAACCGCTGTCCTACCTGAATCTGGCACATAAACTTTTATGGCATCCCAGTCTTAGTCCGTAGGGTTCAATACTGAGTTGGCCCACCCTTTGCAGCTATAGCAGCAAACACTTTTCTGGGAAGGCTGTCCACAAGATTTAGGAGTGTGTCTATGGGGATGTTTGACCATGCTTCCAGGAAAACCTGTGAGGTCAGGCAGTGATGTTGGATGAGAAGGTCTGGCTTGCAGTCTCCACTCTTATTCATCTCAAAGGTGTTCTATCGGGTTGAGGTCAGGAGTCTGTGCAGGCCAGTCAAGTTCCTCCACCCCAAACTCATTCATCAATGTCTTTATGGACCTTGCTTTGTGCACTGGTGCATAGTCATGTTGGAAAGGGAAGGGGCCATCCCAAAACTGTTCCCACAAAGTTGGGAACATGAAATTGTCCAAAATTACATTTTAAGAGTTCTCTTTACTGGAACTAAGGTGTCAAGCCCAACCCCTGATGATGATTTGGAGCAGTGCACAAAGTAAGGTCCATAAATACATAAATGGGTGAGTTTGGGGTAGAGGAACTTGACTGGCCTGCAAGCTGATAGAACACCTTTGGGATGAATTAGAGTGGAGACTGTGAGCCAGGTCTTCTCTCCAACACAAGAGAGAGCACAAGCAACTGTGACAGTTATTGTTCACGTTATGGCTTGAATGTACAGTAACTGTTTTGGGAAAGAGTTCAATTTATGGGTTTAGTTCCAAGTGGCCACTGCAATGAAGGAAAGAGTGGCAAAGAAACACTGGCAAGAGGAGTGTCAGTGGATAATGGGCAAAGGAGTGACAGTATGCACTGGCAAGTGAGTATCAATGGAACATCATACGGCCTGCAAATGTCATAATAATGTTAATAATAATATAAATAACTGTTATCCTAGGGCTCTCTATTTCATTGCACCACTACTTGCTACGGCTGGCTCATCTGTGCTGCTAGACCAGCCCCCGTAGCTTCGTCCCCCCTATGCATCTAAAGTCCTCTGACATTAGTGACATCAAGGACATCTAAGGTCATCTAAGGTCCTCTGACCCCCAGACATAAATGAGCAGTTAACCCTTACATCCCCACTGCAAGAAGTGTATTTTAGTCTTGATAGAGTTAAATATTGATGATAAAATGTAGAGCATTTTTTTAAATAATAAACTGTTTCTATATATTGTGATAGGTCAGGAATTTATTCGAGCAGACTTTTAAAGTTATTAAAAGCTATATTTAAAACATTTATTTTCAAAGAGGCCTTAAACTTTAAACTAAAAGTACTCCCGTGCTTCAGATCCCCCCATGCACAATGATAAAAAAGGGGGTATACACCAGCACTTTAAGCTTATGACTAATCTTACCCCAACATGGTCTTACTCAATGTTTCTCCATAGCACGGCCTTACTCAATGTTTTTCTGTAGCATGGTCTTACTCAATGTTTCTCTGTAGCATGGTCTTACTCAATGTTTCTCTGTAGCATGGTCTTACTCAATGTTTCTCATAGCATGGCCTTACTCAATGTTTCTCCGTAGCATGGTCTTAATCAATGTTTCTCCATAGCATGGTCTTACTCAATGTTTCTCCATAGCATGGCCTTACTCAATGTTTCTCCTTAGCATGGCCTTACCCAATGTTTCTCCATAGCATGGTCTTACTCAATGTTTCTCCATAGCATGGTCTTACTCAATGTTTCTCCGTAGCATGGTCTTACTCAATGTTTCTCAGTAGCAGGGTCTTACTCAATGTTTCTCCATAGCATGGCCTTACTCAATGTTTCTCCTTAGCATGGCCTTACTCAATGTTTCTCCACAGCATGGTCTTACTCAATGTTTCTCCATAGCATGGTCTTACTCAATGTTTCTCCGTAGCGTGGTCTTACTCAATGTTTCTCCATAGCATGGTCTTACTCAATGTTTCTCCATAACATGGTCTTACTCAATGTTTCTGCGTAGCATGGTCTTACTCAATGTTTCTCCGTAGCATGATCTTACTCAATGTTTCTCCATAGCATGGTCTTACTCAATGCTATATTTAAAACATTTATTTTCAAAGAGGCCTTAAACTTTAAACTAAAAGTACTCCCATGCTTCAGATCCCCCCATGCACAATGATAAAAAAGGGGGTATACACCAGCACTTTAAGCTTATGACTAATCTTACCCCAACATGGTCTTACTCAATGTTTCTCCATAGCACGGCCTTACTCAATGTTTTTCTGTAGCATGGTCTTACTCAATGTTTCTCTGTAGCATGGTCTTACTCAATGTTTCTCTGTAGCATGGTCTTACTCAATGTTTCTGATAGCATGGCCTTACTCAATGTTTCTCCGTAGCATGGTCTTACTCAATGTTTCTCCATAGCATGGTCTTATTCAATGTTTCTCCATAGCATGGCCTTACTCAATGTTTCTCCGTAGCATGGTCTTACTCAATGTTTCTCCATAGCATGGTCTTATTCAATGTTTCTCCATAGCATGGCCTTACTCAATGTTTCTCCTTAGCATGGCCTTACCCAATGTTTCTCCATAGCAAGGTCTTACTCAATGTTTCTCCATAGCATGGTCTTACTCAATGTTTCTCCGTAGCATGGTCTTACTCAATGTTTCTCACTAGCAGGGTCTTACTCAATGTTTCTCCATAACATGGTCTTACTCAATGTTTCTGCGTAGCATGGTCTTACTCAATGTTTCTCCGTAGCATGGTCTTACTCAATGTTTCTCCGTATTATGGTCTTACTCAATGTTTCTCCGTAGCATGATCTTACTCAATGTTTCTCCATAGCATGGTCTTACTCAATGCTATATTTAAAACATTTATTTTCAAAGAGGCCTTAAACTTTAAACTAAAAGTACTCCCATGCTTCAGATCCCCCCATGCACAATGATAAAAAAGGGGGTATACACCAGCACTTTAAGCTTATGACTAATCTTACCCCAACATGGTCTTACTCATTGTTTCTCCATAGCACGGCCTTACTCAATGTTTTTCTGTAGCATGGTCTTACTCAATGTTTCTCTGTAGCATGGTCTTACTCAATGTTTCTCTGTAGCATGGTCTTACTCAATGTTTCTCATAGCATGGCCTTACTCAATGTTTCTCCGTAGCATGGTCTTACTCAATGTTTCTCCATAGCATGGTCTTATTCAATGTTTCTCCATAGCATGGCCTTACTCAATGTTTCTCCTTAGCATGGCCTTACCCAATGTTTCTCCATAGCATGGTCTTACTCAATGTTTCTCCATAGCATGGTCTTACTCAATGTTTCTCCGTAGCATGGTCTTACTCAATGTTTCTCAGTAGCAGGGTCTTACTCAATGTTTCTCCATAGCATGGCCTTACTCAATGTTTCTCCTTAGCATGGCCTTACTTGTTTCTCCACAGCAATGTTTCTCCATAGCATGGTCTTACTCAATGTTTCTCCGTATAGTCTTACTCAATGTTTCTCCATAGCATGGTCTTACTCAATGTTTCTCCGTAGCATAATGTTTCTTACTCAATGTTTCTCCATTCTCCGTAGCATGGTCTTACTCAATGTTTCTCCGTATTATGGTCTTACTCAATGTTTCTCCATAGCATGATCTTACTCAATGTTTCTCCATAGCATGGTCTTACTCAATGCTTCTCCATAGCATGGTCTTACTCAATGTTTCTCGGTAGTATGGTCTTACTCAATGTTTCTCCGTAGCATGGTATTACTCAATGTTTCTCCATAGAATGGCCTTACTCAATGTTTCTCGGTAGTATGGTCTTACTCAATGTTTCTCCGTAGTATGGTCTTACTCAATGTTTCTCCGTAGCATGGTCTTACTCAATGTTTCTCCATATTGAAGACATGGCCACCTCTTTAGTATGTGAGGTCAAGCTTGCCAACAGAGATTCTAATGCCGCGTACACACGATCGGACATTCCGACAACAAAACCGTGGATTTTTTTCCGATGGAATGTTGACTTAAACTTGTGTTGCATACACACGGTCACACAAATGTTGTCGGAAATTCTGAACGTCAAGAACGCAGTGACATACAACATGTACGATGAGCCGAGAAAAATTAAGTTCAATAGGCAGTGCGGCTCTTCTGCTTGATTCCGAGCAGGCGTGGATTTTTGTGCATCGGAATTGCATACACACGATCAAAATTTCCATCCAGAACTTTTGTTGTCAGAAAAATTGAGAACCAACTCTCAAACATTTGCTGTCGGAAATTCCGACAGCAAATGTCCGATGAAGCATACACACGGACAGAATATCCGACCAAAAGCTCACATCGAACATTTGTTGTCGGAAATTTCTGATCGTGTGTACGCAGTATTATACTGCCAAAATGGAGCGTGGAAAGAGCATAGCACAATGAGCAAATTGTCAAAAAGTCTCAAATTCACAATCACAAACCCTTAAAAAATGCCAATACCTATTCTATGCTCAGTTGGGAATCAGCTGAGAATCAGTGAATCGCTTCCCCCCGTGTAACTGGTCGGAATAGATAAACAAATAGCTGGAAGTATTTTCTGTTTGGCTTGACTGTGCAAGCCATTGGGCTGTAAGTTGTGATTTTAGTAAATGCTAACATGCGTTTTGACTTAGACAGTATTGAATTGTGTTCACATGAATGGGTCATTGGGCAATTGAAGAGAGTATGTCTTTATGGAACCGTTAAGATTATTAGTGCATCTCCCTTCGTTCGATTTTCTTTGGCACATTCTGGGGAATTCGCTTTCGTACGTATTCAATGGCAGAATTGACAAGCTTCCCCAGAAAAAGACAATGTTCATGATAGCTAACAGGTGATGTAAAGGTCAATACAAAATTAATAATATTAGAAAGTATTTCCAAAAAGTCACTAAGGCCTCGTATACACGAGCAGACAGATTTGTTCAAATCTGTCTGTCCGACAGATTTGAACAAATCTGTCTGCTGGGATTTTGTTTGCTCGCGTGTACACCCGAGCAAACCAAAATCCCCGCCAGCAGACAGCACGCTGACGTGTCGGTGACGTTGACGCCGCCACGTCACCGCACCAGGAAGTAAAACACTTCCGCGCATGCACGAAACTTACATTCACCATTCTAGCCCATTCTAACCCACTACCCCATACCAGCAGACAGTCGGAAGATGCACACGACAGCACGCTACCTGAGGCGTCTGTCTGAATTAGCGTGTTAGCCAAAGATCCAATGTCTGTTAGCACGGTTCGCTACAGATCAAGTTGTCTAGGCAGATCAGATTTTCTGCTGTGTCTAGCAGATTGACAGATTTGATCGTGTGTACGAGGCCTTAGGGATGGTCACCCTGGGATCTGTGCATACGTTTCTCTAAAAGAAATATGTCTTAGTACAGCGGTCCCCAACCATTGTGTGGTGACAGAGGTTTTACTGCATTGGAAAATATCTGTCACCACAAGGAAACACAGAAAACAATGGTATCCCATGTGTCCCAGTTGTTTCCTATGTGCTGCGATAAAATACAGACATGCTGAATTTTATCGCAGTGCACCGTGCTGAATCTCATGGCAGTTACAGCAGCGCAGCGCATTGTCAGGTAGCCTGTATTCATAGGGTAGCAGTGCAGAGCAGGGGCTTGGCACTCCAACCTTGTGATAACAGTTTAGGGGAGGCCATTTTTTGTTCCAGCATTGTCATGCCCCTGTCCACTAAGCTATTTCCATACAGACATGGTTTGATGAGTTTGGTGTGGAGTAACTTGGGTGGCCTGTACAGATCCCTGACCTCAAACCTACTGAACATCTTTAGGATGAATTGGAATGCTAATTTCAAAACCAGGTCTTTTTATCAAACCTCAATACTTGGCCTCACAACTGCCCTTTTAGCCAAATAGGCACAAAAAGTCTTACAGATGTAGTGGCACCCCCTAAGGAGCTGCATGTAGAAAGGGATCCCCTACCCAGCCAGGCACACCACATCTTCACAGCACACTGCAGTCAGGAAACAGTCCAGTGCTTTGTTGTTGTTGTTGTTGTTTTAATTATTATTAGGGGATTAGCTTGGATGGGGATAGGGGTTTTATGGGATGCCCACTTGACTTTCAAAACTTCTGGGACAACTTCTTCTGTACAGTAATGTCATGGACCATGAAATACTGAAGTGTTTCTACGTGAAATCCTAATTCAGGTATTACAGAAGATGGGACATTACGGATAGTTCATATTCCAGGATGTCTTGAGATATTACAGGAGATTTTATTCTGAACACCAACCAGTTTAATAGACTCAGAAGATATACTCATTGTCCATTGTGTGATAACCCTATTTAAAGCCTTTTGATTATCAGGTGTAAATGTCTTCTGCCCTGTCTCAACTCTCCAGACGGTTCCATTGTTCTGTGGCTGGCTTTTGCCCTGGGGCTTTTGTCTTAATACACATAACAGTCTTTCTATTCAAACCTTTATGACCTATCTCTGCTGTGTCATTTTCTAGTTCTCATTTGCATGGTTAAGGAGGACCTGATGGGAGACTGCCTGGACTTTAAAAAGGACCAATAAGAAAGCGGTTGTTGGGGGCGGGATGTTCCAAATTCTGTATAAAAGTGTGCTGTGTACTTTCAATAAAGTGTGTCCTGTTTGAACATACATACAACTTGCTTAATGTGTGTTCTTGATGAGTCTGATCGGCCGATAGAAGCAGAGGAGTGTCGGGAGAGCAGGACCTGGGCGAGTAAGGGTCTCATCACAAGTTTATATACACACTCCTCAGCTTCCTCCAGCACATCACTTGCTTGCAGCACAAAAATCCCAGGACCAGCTGGCACACTGTTAGACGATGTAACAAAAAGGGCTCAGTCAGATAAAGCAAAGGCGCATAATAGGCAGGGACCCTTGGTTGTGTAGCAAAGTCCCAGTGCTCAGCTGTTCTTCTGTGGCTAGTGATCCCAGCGCCACCTCTTCAGGTACTGCCAGCCCCCCTGGTAAATCTTTTGCAGTCCTCACAGACTGACTCTGCAACCTTCTCAGACTGCACTTCCTAGTCCTCGCAGGCTGCCTATCAGTCCTCCTCTACTGTCCCACTCCCCATGCTCACTGGCTCCTGATTTTCTCACACCTGCTCCCTTTTCACTGGATAGGATTCCTCCTTAGGTTGTTAGAGGATCCCTCCTGCACCCAAGCTCCCAGGCCCAAGGTCACCCGCCCACTAGGGGGTTACCCTTAAGGACCCACCAAACCACATCCTAGCATTCCATCTCCAGCTTCCACCTGAACCTCACCTGTTCTGCTCGTTTTGTGTTGTTTTTTTTAATAACAAACATGCTATACTTTCCTGCTCTGTAAAGTGGTTTTACACAGGTCAGCCCCGATCCTCCTCTTCTCAGGTCCCTCGTCGGAAGTTCTGGTCCCTCCCTTCTGGCGAGTGCCCCCACAGCAAACAGCTTGCTATGGGGGCACCTGAGCCCAGCCGCTGCTCTGTGTGTCCATATAGACATGGAGCCACGGCTTGGCCCTGCCCCCTCTCTCTCTTCATTGGCTCACTGACTTCGATTAACAGCAGCGGCACCAATGGCATCTTAGCTTTCAGGAGAGAGAGTCTCGGACAGCTGAGGCTCTCGTGAAACATCTCTGGATCGAGATAAGGCTAGGGGGGCTGAGGGGGGAGCTGCACTCAGAATTTTTTTTTTTAACTTAATGCATTAAGATAAAAATCCTTCTGCCTTTAGAACCACTTTAAACTTTTGACCATATAGTGTATGTTAAAATTGACCTCCAGTTATAGTCACATAACAAAAACTTTTTGTAAATACCATTCCACTTTAATGTAAAGGGGAACTCAAGCCTTTTTAAAAGATTTAAATTGAAGGGGTAGAGCAGGGGTAGACAACCTCGGCCCTAGTGGCTGTTTTGAAACTACAAGTCCCATGAGGCATTGCAAGACCCTGACAATAATAGGCATGACTCCTAGAGGCAGAGGCATGATGGGATTTGTAGTTTCACCCAGGGCTGTCTTAATTAGAGGGCACGCCTGGGCACTGCCCAGGGGCCCCAGCTGCATGGGGGGCCCCTGCACTTTCCCCAAAGCAGCTGGTCCTTCAGCCTACGCTGCCCCGAAATTGGGGGCCCCATGATGGCACTGAGAGTGATAGATGCACAGGGGAGGCAGTCTGCCTCCTACCTACTTGATGTCTCTTTACCTGCACTGTCATCATTGTAGGGGCCCCGGAGCATTACTTTGCCCAGGGGCCCGTAATGCTATTAATACGGCCCTGATTTCATCACAGCTGGGGCTGCCTACCTCTGGAGTAGAGCCTCTGTCAGATTGTTATCACTGTCTGTCCATAAAAGAAATGGCCATGCATGGTCACCATGATAAGAAGCAAGGAAAATCTCTTCAGTGAGTAAGCACTTTGTTTAATAGTGTGCAAAAGGGTCACCATCAGAATTTTTTAGTCAAGCAAATGCAAAATATTTTGTAATGTATGTAATGTTTTTATTTGCCATTTGACAAGCTTGAGTTCTCTTGGGTTTCAATGTTGTTGCTCTACTAACCTGAACAGCAGGACCTCAAATTATACATTCACACAGCTGAATGACTCAGAGGAGGGCTCCACCATGTGGACCTCAGTCTGCAGGAGCAGTTAACAAATGCAGCGCTAGTGCTGGGCTTTCTTCTTACAAATCACAGCTTGCTTTACTAACACTGCAGTACGAGGGCACCCTGGAATAAGAATTTATGTAAAATAAGGACTATATACAAATCATGATATATTATATCAGTTTATAATCATTAAAAAATGTAAAATGAAACAAAAAAAACATTAAAATGAGTCAGACTGGGGGGGCGTGGCTTAGCGATGGCCGAGTGAGGACGTTCTTTCTGTGAGCTCCTGGCTTCCCCCCGGCTTACCCTGGCTTTCCACGGATTTAACACACCACTTTATGCAGCATGCTAAACAGCAAACGACCCCAACCCGGACCATCACCCCGTAGGAACAGACCAATCACTCTGAGGAGCGGCATTAGGAGGTTTCTCTGCGATCCCCGGCGCCCATCAGTCGGCGCCATTACGGAGACTCCACGTGTGTCCCTGCCGGCACTCTACACCGCTCACACGCTGGCTCCCCCTCCCGTACCTGCAATGGATGCTGACATGTCCCAGGGAATCCCATCGGTCCTCCGGCCGCCTGCTCAGAGCTCCTCGGAACAACCCGGTGGCATACCGGACGACCTCCGCTCCATCCTGCAGGCCCTCCCTACTAAGGCCGACATGGAAGACCTCGTCCGCCGGGTAGAAGAAGCCCACGGCCGCGCCATTCAGGAGGTAAGAGAGGAACTGCAAACCATCGCTGTGCGGGTGGATACGGGGGAAGCGTCCATCTCCTCATTGGAGCAAAGAGTACTGGCGCTGGAGGGCTCTCAGGCAATACAGGCAACCACCGCCATAGACCTACAGCTCCATTTGGAGGATTTAGAGGACCGCAGCCGCCGCAATAATTTGCGGCTGCGGGGCCTACCGGAGGCCACAGGCTCAGAGGACTTAGCGGTATCGGTGTTGGCCATCCTCCAGGGGCTACTAGGGGACTCACCCCCTGCCCTGGAACTTGACCGCGTTCACAGGACAATAGGCCCTAGATCCACGGACCCGGACCGCCCCCGCCGACGTCCTTTGCAGGCTACACCGCTATACTCACAAGGAGTTAATCCTCCGCAAGGCCTGGGAGCAAGGAGACATCAATTTCGATGGAGCCGCAATAAAGATCCTTCCAGATCTATCCAGAGCCACTTTACAGCGGAGGGCTATACTGAGACCGGTCCTGGACCTCGCCAGAAGAGCAGGCTGCACCTACCGCTGGGGTTACCCCTTAGCGGTCACCTTTCGTAAAATGTCCCTATCATACACCCTGCGCACGCCAGCGGATCTTCCAGGCCTTTTTGCCTTTCTAGCAACAGAACCGGTGGACGTCCCGAACTGGCTCATTATTCTACCCCGCCAGCCAAACCGACCGTTTACGGAGCCTCAGCGTGGAAGTCGCCCCCAACGCCAGCAAAGGTCTACGAGGAGGGCGCGAGCTTTGTCCTCCGTTGAGGGGTCACGTGAGTCATAAAGTACCAGGCGCTGCCTTGACATTTTCTTCTTGCACTGCACAGCGTTTTTGCTCTGAATCCTCCCCCCCCCCTTTTTTTTTTTCTATTGTTTACCGGTTGTACCACCTGCTGACACTTTGCCCCCCCCCCGTGTGCGTTTATGCTCCCCTGCCCCCTATTCTGAGCTGCACTCATGGAGGAGACCCCGTCTGGCCGTCTAGACTATGGGATGCCCGCTCTACTGGCCCTTGCCTGATATGGCTGCAACACAAGAAACTTGTCCAAGAGCTTGCAGTTGGACCTGCACCCACGAAGTTACTGTTGCGCAGCTCCCAGGAGTCCCCATCCGGCGGAGTTTGTGACTGACGACCCCCCCCCCGGCCGTGACCCGATATGATCTCAAGTCTAACAACTAACTTACTTTGGCCCCTGGCTCCGGGACGTTGGTCGGGCAGGGGGGACAGGGGTGGGGGCTCTGGGAGGTGGGTGCAGGGTGATCATGAGTCGGGTGGCCCTGATGTTTGGACGGCGGGTCTTGTCCTGTATCCCGTTGGTAGGGGAGAGCTGGGATCGGGAGTATAATGGGAGGTTGGGGGGGCGCCCCCCTGGGGGAGGGGGGGGGGGTTCGGGCTGTTATGTTGTCTCAAGATTTAATTGTTTATTCTCATCTGTGCATTCTAACGGTTTAAATAAGTCAATTGAAGCGCATATTTACTGTTAATATATTATATGCATGCATGTTAAAGAACTCTTATTTGATTTATGTTATTAAGGGTTTTTCCCTTTATGGGAGCCGGGGTGGCCGGGGGCAGCCGGGGGACCTCTCGCGGGCTGTCTCTTTCCATTCCCCCACTTAGGACGACACTCCAATACCAGCTTCTGTTCTGGTGAGTGTCTAGGCACGGTTGTGCCCACTCTTTTAGTGTTTTACACCTACGCACTACCGTAGGTCACTAGACCGCACTAGGACCCTTCTAGAAGAGGTGGTTGGGCTCTCAGCCACCTCCATCCTCTCCCCCCTCCTCACCCTCTATCTCTCCACCTCCCTCTTCTCTCTAATCTCCCCTTCCTACCACCCCTCTCCCCCCCCCCCCCACCCTCTCACAGACGGGGCGATGGATTCCATACGGGTGATATCTTTAAATGCCAGAGGCCTGAACACGCCTGAAAAAAGGTGCATGCTTCTTAATGATTTGAAAGGCTCACACGCTGATGTCGCTTTCATTCAGGAGACCCATTTTAAACATGACAAACTGCCTGTCTTGAAAAATAGACTATTCCCCCTGACTTACCACTCCACCAACCCCACAGCCAAATCCAAGGGTGTTACCGTTTTGATTTCTAACAAGGTGCCATGGAAATGTCAAGCAGAACTGATAGACCCAGGAGGACGGTTCGTCTTCCTGAAGGGCCTGGTGGGTACCACATTACTTACTCTTGCGACAATTTATGCCCCGAATGACCAACAGGCCAAATTCATCTCCCACACCTTAGATAAATTATCGGACTTCACGGAAGGCCAGTTGATCCTCGGCGGGGACTTCAACGCCCCCTTGATTCCGTCCTCTGACACCTCATCTGGAAGCTCAGCGATATCCCCGACGCAAAGAAAAGGAATAGCCACTGCTCTACACAAGGCGCACCTAATAGATGTTTGGCGTTTGCAGCACCCCACGGAACGGGACTACACGTTCTACTCCGCACCCCACAAACTATACTCCAGAATCGATTTCTTTCTGATTCCACACAACCAGCTCCACGTGGTGGCCGACTCGTCGATTAGCCACATCACCTGGTCAGACCACGCACCCATCTCCCTGACGTACACCTTAGACGGAGGAGCTTCAACTAGGCCTAGGTTTTGGCGGCTCAATGAGAGCCTCCTCCAGACCCCGGAGATCCTGGCGGATGTCTCAAGAGAGCTCCCCCTGTATTTCCGAGAAAATGACACCCAAGACTGCGACCCTGGATCGCTCTGGGAGGCCCACAAGTCTGTAATACGGGGTGTCCTTATCAGACACTGGGCACGCATTAAGAGAGAACGCAATGCTCAACTTACTGCCTTGCTTTCTAAACTTCATGCAGCGGAATCCTGACACAAACATAGGCCCACGTCTGACCTGGAGACAGAATTGGGGACCCTACGTAAACAAATTACAGATCTCCTCCACTATAGGGCGAAGGCGGCGGTTCAGATCTGCCGGAAAATAGGCTATGAATCGGGTAACAAATGCGGCAAGGTGCTAGCCAGGGCGGTCAAGGAACAAAAATCGGCGGCCTATATTCCCCACATTGTTAGCCAGGGGGGGGGGTAGGGTTACACTGCCACGACATATATCACAAGAGTTCAGAGACTTCTACCACTCACTCTATAACCTGACAAACAGAGACCCATCGCAAGCGGACATTGACGATTACGTATCGACCTCACAAATGCCATCCCTCCCCCCGGAAGCCCTGGAAGATCTTGAGGCCCCGATCACGCTAGAGGAACTCCAGACGGCCCTGGGATCCATGAAGCCGAATAAGGCCCCGGGACCGGACGGCTTCACCGTCCAATATTACAAATCCCTTTTCCCGACCCTGGGCCCACGTATGGTCTCCTTCTTCAATGCAATAGGCCGGGGCTCACGGTTTCCTAGAGATACCCTAAAGGCTCATATCACACTAATCCACAAGGAGGGCAAGGACCCGGGCGCATGCGGGAGCTATAGGCCGATCTCCCTCTTGAATACTGATTTAAAATTATTCTCCAAAATCCTGTCCACACGCTTGGCGCACCACCTCCAGTCCCTGTCTCATCTAGACCAGGTGGGTTTCATCCCCACAAGGGAAGCCAGGGACAACACCATTAAGGTCCTCAACCTGGTCCATTTGGCAAACACAAACCACATCCCCTGTGTCTTTATTAGTACTGATGCCGAAAAGGCATTCGACAGAGTCAACTGGAAATTTATGTTCTCTGTCCTCCGACATGTTGGTCTGGGGGAGAGGATGTTGTCCTGGATAGAGGGGATATACTCTGACCCAACGGCCCAGGTTAAGGTGAACGGACTCTTGTCGGACCCATTCCCCATTACGAACGGCACAAGGCAGGGCTGCCCGCTATCCCCCCTTCTTTTTGCCCTCTCCCTAGAACCCTTTTTGTGTAGAATAAGATTGAACCCCGACATCCAGGGTCTCACTGCGGGGACCTTGCATTGCAAGGTTTCTGCTTATGCAGACGACCTCCTTTTTTCCCTAACGAATCCAACAATCTCCCTGCCAAATCTAATGAAGGAATTCCACAAGTACGGGGCTATCTCGAACCTTAAAATAAACTACTCCAAATCAGAGGCGATGGGGGTGGCTGTCTCCTCACAGCGCATTTCGGCTATACAGGCGAGCTTCCCCTTTCAGTGGACCAACACGGCCCTCAAATATTTAGGAACGTTAATCCCGTTAATCCAAAACATTTACTCTTAATTTCCCTCCACTACTGACAACGGCCCGCTCCCTGCTCGATAAATGGCATAAGGCCCTGCACTCTTGGTTTGGCAGATGCAATCTCATAAAGATGTGCATTCTCCCCAAATTCTTGTACCTGTTTCAGGCCTTGCCCATCCAGATCCCTGCTCCCTTCCTTAAACAGGTACAAGGCCTCTTTACACGATTTATCTGGGCTCAGAAAAAACCCAGATTGAACAAAACCCAATTATCTCTACCCAAGCAGAATGGAGGCCTGGCCGTCCCTGACATCAGACGGTATTACCAAGCATCCCACCTATGCAGAATAATAGACTGGAGGCGAAACGTAGCACATAAATTGTGGACTCAAATTGAACAGGCTGAGACCACGATCCCTTTGAAAAGTGCACTTTGGTGCACTAGCAATCTCCCTTCAGGGCTGAAATCTCACCCACTGATAGGCTCCACGCTGAGACTTAGCTCCCGTGTGGCCATGAAGGAGCTTCTGACGTCCGAGTCTTCACCGCTCTTCCCGATCCTTGGTCACCCGGACTTTATACCGGGTCTCCATCCGGCAGAATATTCAGGTCTAAGAGAGAAGGGGTGGGAACAAGCGTCTAAGTTTGTGGCGTCGGGACGTTGGGCCTCATTGACAGAATTGACGGACTCCGCAGGTGAATATAATCTCCCCTTTTGGAATGCGGTGCGACTGCACCACTTCCTTCACTCTATCCCCGACCCGCAGAAATGTTCACGCCTACTCACGTCATTTGAGGAGTGTTGCTCGGAGACCGGACTGGCGTCGCAAACCCTTTCACAAATGTACTCACTTCTAAACTCACCCCCCATGCAACCTAGCTTGCGTTGCCTAGAGAAATGGGAGTCAGACCTTGACCGAACTTTCTCAGTAGAACAGAAGCAGCGCATCATCACCTTAGCTATAAAGTCCTCATCTTGCACCAGACTTCAGGAAACTAATTTTAAACTATTCTCCAGATGGTACCTTACGCCCACCAGGCTCCACAGGTGCTTCCCCTCTACGTCGGACCGCTGTTGGCGGTGCGGGGGGGAGGCGGGATCACTACTGCACATTTTCTGGTCCTGCCCAAGTCTGACGACCTTCTGGACAGAGGTTCGCCGCATCACACAGACGTTTACGACCTATGCGATCCCGGACGACGCGTCGTTTTTTCTCCTGCACCTGTCAACGATATCGGTTAAGTCCTATAAAAAATCGTTAGTATGCCACCTTGTGAACGCTGCTAAGGCATGCATCCCCCTCCGCTGGAAGCAACAGTGCCCGCCGACGGTTGGATGCTGGTTGCGGAAGGTGGAGGAAACTAAAAAGATTGAGGATCTGATCCTCACTGCACAACACAAACACGAGACCTTCACTGAGATCTGGGGCATCTGGAATGTTTTCATCTTCTCAGACGAGGGGGCATCCCTACTCGGGACCTGAGGCCACCTCGGTCGGGAGCTGTGTCGTTTGCTCCCTGACATCGCCCTGTCCGTGTCCCCCCCCACCCCCCCCCCCCCTCTTTCTCTTCCACTCTCTCTTTCTCTCAGATTCACTTGACTTCATCTCTACCTCTATCTAAGATAAAATTAAGCACGGGGAGGTCATGGCTCTTGGATGCTATCCATATGGGCAGAGCTCGCAACGTGCATGTCGTTCTGACTCCTTTCTAAGCATGTCTGTATACGGGGTCATTTTACAAGGTTGGCTGAAATACATGTATAACCCCTCTGTACTTGCTTCCTAAGGACATGTATGTTTCTGTTGTAATTTTGGAATCTCTCCATGTGTGCTTTCTCAATAAACTTCATATTTGAAAAATAAAATGAGTCAGACTAGCGGGATCCAGTCCCATGTGTAAATCTTAGCTAACAGCCAATATTCTAGTTTAGCTAGCCTATGATCTGAGCGACAATCTGTTTTCTCCAAGCCTGGTGACAATATTGGAGGGTAAGCCGACTGGCTGGATTGATTAGTACCTCCAGCGTAGCCATTTCCTCACAGAATGCCTGGCTTCTTTTTGTTTAATGATCTTACATTTGTCCTGCAGATGATGTAAAGCATGTAACTGGGGATGAGGTGTTCTGCTCTGATCACTCGTTACTTGGCGAGCAATCCCATCTCCTACAGATCCTCCCTAGCACCATTAATATTATATATAGATACCCTTGTCACCCATTCACATTCCAACATTCACATGCAGTATGGAAGTGTACAGTGCATGAGGATGCCTTAGAGGGGGCTGTGGAGTGTGTGTGTGTCTGGGGGGGGGGGGGGGGGGGGGAGTAGTCAGCTAAGAGTGGTGATTTATAATGGCCGACTGTTGGAAAATAAAAAAGGAGGTGATCAAATTTATATTAATGCCTTGACCTATATTCATAAAGCTTCTTATTCTCCTTTCCCTGGAATATATATACAGAAGGCAAGGCAGAGAAGAGAGGAAATGAGTGAAGCCATGATGGTTTAATTTAATGCCATATTGCACATCTTGAGCAATGCCTATTTGTAAATGTCTGTAGCCCTTCGCGCAATTTACGACCTTTTCTTCCGAATACAGGCAAAGAAAAAAGAAAAATCCAGCTCCATCAGGGATTAAACTGCAGCAGATTTATCAATGCGTGCAATGCTTTGTGTTGCTGGGTAATGAGCTTTAATAAGCTTTTTTTTCTAGTTGCTTGTTTCCATTCCATTAATGTATTATATTCATGTTTCTGTTATTGCTTTACAGAAATATGATTTGTACGACTGTCTGCATCTTTTTTTTTTTACTTACATTTTTAGATGTTTCTTTCTTTTATCGGAAATTTTGTATCAAGAGTCAGTCCACCATCTATTAACTTTACTGGCTAAGTTGACATTTTAAAGGAAGGGTCCCCAAAATACATTGGCTGTAATTGTAACGGAAACCCCAAATGGCACAGGGGTTAAAGCCGTTTAGGATATTCCATTCCCGAACCCAAGACAGCTATCGACACTCCACAATTCGGCGAACACGACCCATACGAATTACCCCCCCCCCCGCCCCCATTAACGCGACGCACAGCTCTGTTTGAGGTTCAAAACAGGGAATGAACCTTTATTGCAAGCACATGGTATCACATTCAAAATACATCCCTCCCACCCTTGGGAAACAGGGTGGGTGAAATTGTCCAATGACAATGGTGATACAGGTCAGATGTGTTCAAACTTCTCTTTCAGTAAACAGTCTAGGCAGGGGGGGGGTTTGCTGGAGTGACACCCCCCCCCCTTTTCCTCACAGCAAGACACTTAAACATCCCATAATAGGCTGCCTATCAAGCTCCAATCCACATCACCACAGTAGCAGACTTATTTACCACAATAGACAATAGAATGCAATCACACCCCACCTCATCACAGCAAGCTTATACTGCACCACAGCCAACACACAATATATACAATGTATACCACATTGAATCTGACTAGCACAAATCATAGTGGGGTTCTCATTCACCCTGTGCCCCTATTAGAGACACAGGGTGATCTACACATAAGAGTCATCGGGAAAGCTGAAACAGGAGTATCTTATATTTTCTAAAAGCTTCTGGGTTCCACGGTCCCTTCCGTTACAGTAATCAATTATGGCTGCACCCAAAAAAGGGAGGAAAAAGGACAAAGAACTAGTCACCAATATTTTCTGTGGTCTCCTTGCAGTGGATCTTTCCCCCATTACTGACTTACAATGCCTGCTTCTGCACTCTGATGCCTCGTACACATGACCATTTTTCTCGGCAGGAAAAAAAACGACGTGATTCCTCTTCAGCCTGACTTGCATACACACGTTCATGCAAAAAAAACGTCCGAGCAAAGAACAGTGACGTACAACGCGTACGACGGGACTATAAAGGGGAAGTTCCTTTCAAATGGCGCCACCCTTTGGGCTGCTTTTGGGCTACATACTTGATAATGAGCTTGCACATTTTTTTCCCCTCGGAAAAGCATACACACCACCGTTTTTCGCGACGAGAAAAAGACTAACGGGAAACACAACGAGAAATAAGAGAGCTGATTTCAATGTTTGAGAAAACTGCTAGGGAGCATACACACAACCAGTTTTCATGACAAATATAAAAAATGGCAGTTTTCTTGTCGTGAAAACCGGTCGTGTGTACAAGGCATGACTCTTTATAGCGGTGACCATTTTGGTAGAGGCAGAGCTTTCCTTCCACGTGTCAGGAGCTCCAGTAAGAAGAACAGTGAGAAAATAGTGGTAAAATAACCCAATTTCAGTTAAAATCTCCTGAGGCTAGCAGTCAGAGGCAGCAGTGCCTTAGATCAGGGGTCTCCAAGCTATGGGCTTCCAGTTGTTCAGGAACTATAATTCCCATCATGCCTAGTAATGTCTGTGAATGTCAGAGCTTTACATTGCCTCATGGGACGTAGTTTGGAGATCCCATAGATCAGGGGTGTCAAACTCAATTTCATTGTGGGTCGCATCAGCATTATGATTGCCCTCAAAGGGGCCAGTTGTATTTTTTTACGAATAGATGTCCAGTGCATCCCCTCCCCTTAGGCCACGTACACACGATTAGTCCATCCGATGAGAACGGTCCGAAGTTAACCGATGAAGCTGACTGATGGTCTGATGTTCCTACACACCATCAGTTAAAAAACGATCGTGTCAGAACGCGGTGACGTAAAACACAACGACGTGCTGAAAAAAACTAAGTTCAATGCTTCCAAGCATGCGTCGACTTGATTCTGAGCATGCGCGGCTTTATAACCGATGCTTTTGCATACTAACGATCGGTTTTGACCCATCGGTTAAATTTTAAAACAAGTTCTCTTTTTTTTTGACCGAAGGATAACTGACCGATGGGGCCCAGACACGATCGGTTTGGACCGATGAAAACGGACCTTCAGTCCATTTTCATCGGTTTTGACTGATCGTGTGTACATAGCCTTACATTAGATGTCACGAGCCACCCTACCATCAAAAGTTGAGTTCCCCACACTCCCTTTCATTACAGTGCACCCCCTTACCTTATGCTGCTGCTGGGGAGAAGCTGGATGCATTGCTTGAAAGCAGAAGGTACAGGGTCTGGAGAAGGACCAGAGGAGGGCAGCTGCAGGAGAGGTGCGAGGGCCACATGAAATGCACTGGAGGGCCAGATTCGGCCCGCGGCCTTGTGTTTGACACCTGTGCCTTAGTTGATCTCATATTGCAGTTATGAAGCTAAAGGCACTGGGATGAGCAGGCACTAGACATACATACCTGTAAGTGCTTTGATAATTTTCAGGAGGAAATCAACTCAAATGGTAATTTTTTTCAAGGTACAGCTCAGTTGAAGGAGCCAAATGGGATAAAGGAGCATCCAACACTTCTGGGTGTGTCAGAGGTCCAACAACAGTTTTTTGAAAAATGCAGACACAGATTGATACATGAAAGGGACCAACTGTGTCCATTTTTGTTTTTATTATACTGACTGTGCTTAGATTTTTTTTAACTATTGTCAGTGTCTCTTTTAAACTCCATTAGCCGTGTTCCCTTTAACACTTGCCTGGCAGACAGGCTACAAATAATAAGTTTCAAAGAAAGTCTCCAAAGAAAGTCCTGTAGCCTTTCCGCAGCCAAAGCTCTGTCGGTTATCCTCTGCTGTCTTATATACAGGAAGGAGGAAGGTGCAGAGCTTAAATTTGTGTAATGTACTGCTGTGGAGATAGCATGTCATTACTTGGAGTGAGTGCTGTTTCCAGGCAGGCTTTGCAGTAGGAGCTTCATAACATTGGTATAAAAATTCATCTCATGCGCATTTGCCAGGAAATGAATTAAACCTCTAGGCTTATTGCCTCACAAAAGCAACAGAACTTTTAACTTGATCTTGTCCATAAATTATCCCCATCCAGTATGAAGTCATTGAATGTGTCAGCACAGAAATACATCTTCGGCTGTGTCTCTCTGCCTAATTTAGAGTCCTCCGGCTCATCCAGCGAATCAGAAGGGAGCGTAGAATCCAGGCAGATCTGAACCGCTGACCGTCTGTTCCACCTGTTGTTTGTGCGCAAAGGCAGGGATGTACTGCCTGGAAACCGTCAGAAAGCAACTGTTGCTGTCGCAGTGCTGCTGGTACAGGAACAGTCTGCAGAGGGGGCCAGCAGGCTTTTTTAGAGTTTATTTTCAATATCTGGAATCCATAGCACGTTATAAGGTATTTGTTGACAGTGTGTAAAAAGAGAAGAGAGAAAATTACATTTGGTTGGTTATCATAGGTTACCGTACTTTGCACAGTTGTTTTTTTCTTTTCAAATAGTTTTTATTGAGGCAATAGTTACATCACACAAAAAATAACATATAAAATATCAAACACGAGGTACAATACATGTTACAAAGAGATAAAATCTAAACACACTGGGTGTAGACCCAAATAAAGAGAAGGTTTTGGACAGTGGCGGAATTATGCGGGTTGCAGCAGTCGCACCTGCCACTGGGCCCTGTAGTTCCGCCAATTCAGGGGGGCCCACGGCCCGCCCCTGTGAGGGGCCCACCTGACTGTTCTGTGTCAGTTATGGCTGCTGTGGTGAGGGCTTATTGTGTAGGTTTGTTCCGCTGTGAGAAGGTTTTTTTTCGCCTGCTGAGGGGAGAGAAAGGAGACAGAGGCAGCGCTGAGACTGTGGACCATCCTGCCCCCGCCTATCCAGAGACAGAGAGAATGTAGGAGTGGGGCAGACACTGAAAAATAAAGTCAGCAGACTTGTTGACACCAATTGAGTGAAGGTGGGGGGAGCTCTCCCCTCTGCAACTGCGTGGAGTCCCTGTTTTGACAAGGCATCCCTGGAATGAGGCACAGTGACGGAATCAATTGATTAAGTAAAGTGACATTTTGCAGTGCGATCCCAACCTCCACCACCTCTGCCTCTTACTGATCCTATCCCCCCACCACCACCACCACAGATCTCATGTCTATCCCCCATCACCTCTACAACAGAGGTGATGGGGGTTAGGATCAGTAAAAGGCAGAGGTGGTGGTGGGAGAGGATAGCACCAACACTGCCACTGATGCCACGTCCCCTCAAGTACCAACACTGCCCCCCCAAGTACCACTGCAGCCACCCCCCTCAAATGCCACCGCTGCCACCCCCTAAGTACCACTGCTGCCACCCCTCCTCAAGTACCACGGCTGCCGTCCCACCCTCAAGTACCACCGCTGCCACCCCCCTCAAGTACCACCACTGCCAACCCCTCAAGTACCAGCACTGCCACCACCCCTCAAGTACCAGCACAGCCACCCCCCTCAAGTACCACCACTGCCACCCCCTCAAGTACCACTGCTGCCACCCCCCTCAAGTACCACCACAGCCACCCCCCTCAAGTACCACCGCTGCCACCCCCTCAAGTACCACCACTGCCAACCCCTCAAGTACCACCGCTAGCCACCCCCTCAAGTACCACCACAGCCACCCCCCTCAAGTACCACCGCTGCCACCCCCTTAAGTACCACCCCTGCCACCCCCCTCAAGTACCACCGCTGCCACCCCCTCAAGTACCACCACTACCAACCCCTCAAGTACCACCGCTAGCCACCCCCCTAAGTACCAGCATTGCCACTACCCCTCAAGTACCACCACAGCCACCCCCCCTCAAGTACCACCGCTGCCCGCTAGTAAATGCTGATGCAAAGAAAAATTTGCGTTTACAAAGTTATGGGTATAGCCATTAACTTTAATGGCAGGCTGTTAACAGCATGTGCAGTTCCCCTTGGGCAGGAAAGCACCAGGAAGTTTATTCTAGGTATAAAATATGCCTAATTTGTATATATGTATGAATTCTTAGGCCTCATGCACACTTAAGCTCAAAAATGTTGCTTTACTCTAGGTGTTTACAGGAGTTTAGAGGCAGAAAAAAAAAACATAATTTGTGTATTCAGTATATCTGGTCTGCCACAGTACACAGAACATTGAAATGCAATTATTTTACTAAATATAAACTGCTAAATACCCTTTCTCATCAGCAGTATATAACAGCCTTGCGACTTCTATCAGTGTCTGGTTAAAGCTTGTAAGAGGAGTTTTCATTCTACTCTGACTGTTCTATGAGGCTGAAGGACCCCTGACTCTCTGTCTGGACAGTGACGATTGGCCCTGTGCTGATCACATACACTCTCACAAGAAAAAAAAACCTCTAGCAATACACACCAAACTAAGCATGTGCAGAGTGACTCCAAATGCACTGTCTTATCAGGAGATGGATTAGGGAAAGTGGAAGAAGGGGAGGATCAGACAAGATGGGCTAAAACAGCTTTTTTACACAAAGCAGATAATTCACCCCTTAGAATCCACAGTGAGTATAAAAAGTATGCTTTACTGCATATACAGTTACTGTTGTGGGCTTAGTAACACTTTAGGAATCCTGCACTACAGAAGCTGTGTTGTAAAAAGGCAAGCTGATGACAACAGTCACCAGTATTACCTGTAGGCTCCCTGCAGCTGATATTTCCCCCATTACTGACCTACCATGCCGCCACTCTCTGTGGAGGTGGCCATTTTGGAAGACACAAGGCTTTTCTTCTTTATATCAGAGCCACCCCCCTGACTAGTGGATTATTAATCAAGAAGCAACAGCAGAAGTGGTGGAGGAACCAGAGATCCAAAGAATGAAGGATGCAGAAGCAGAGAGATCCTTGCACGGCAGCTCATCAAGTACAGCTACCACTCCAATAAGGAGAACAATGAGCAGCCCAATAGTGATCTCTGTTTATGTCACTATAAAGCCTTTGAGATGAGCAGTCAGATGCAGTAGTGCCTTTGATCTAACACTGCAGATTTACAGCTATAAGGTTACAAAGCGGGAGTGCTTGGGCATAGGAAGTGTTCTGCCTTTTCTCCAAGAGGAATCCAGGACAAAATTTTGATTTTTCAAGGTACTGTTTGGGCATGATTACTGTTATTAGACGATCACTAACAACACAGCAAATCCTCACATTTTGAGTTCAGGTCCACTTTAAAAAAGGCCCCTGGTTATCCACCATGATTGAATGCCTTCCCTGTTACCAAGGTCTTTACTGCGACGTATCCCTCCAGAAAAAGACACACGCAGACGTTTTGTTTAGCGGTTTGGGGCTGTCTTTATCACTTTGTTCGGTCCTGTAATAAACAACGGATAATGAAGAAGGGGCCAAAAGCAAATGTTAAATCCATTTCACCAGTCAACGTGAGCAATGTTGTGGTGAGCGTTCCTCTAAAGGCCTCTCTATTTCACATGATGGGTCACGTTTCTGGGAAAACAGACAGGAAATCAATAGGTAGAGTAAGAAATTTAATAAAAAATAGCCTCTTCTCTTAAGTGAGCTGTCTGGTCTCTTCATCATCGCCATAAACAAACTTCTTGTAACCAATAGATTGGGCCGAATATGTGTTTCTACAGCACCTGTTACACGGAGGTACACCGGCTACGACAAGCAGGCGCCAATCACTCAAGCTCCCAGCCAAATATCTTCCAGGAACATCATCAGGGGAGTCATATATCAAAGGAGAATTTTTTTCTCAGTTCGGAACGGTGAGAATGCAATCTCACTGTTGATATTGCGGGTCCATTTATTCTTAGCGGAGAGGGTCTGGCGATTTGGGTTTTGAGTCTCCTGGCTCCAAGAACTATTATGAATGCAACATTTTCCATAAGTTTCACTAAAGTATCACCTACACAAAGGAAATCCCCTAACACTTAAAGCCCAAACTCCAAGCTATTTGTTTTAAGATGTCCTAGTTATTGTTTAATAATGAAGTGCCGCTCATGGTGCAATGCTCACCCCCTCTCTGGTACTGTTCCTTCCCTCCCACCCCTCTCCCCACAGCACTTCAACTCCAACACTAGATGTCCAGTATCATTAAACCCAGAAGACTGAGGACCTACCGACTATGGAGGAAGGGAGGGGGGGTTTAGTATAACTTCAGCACCCTGTAATGTTTAGTGATGCAGAGATCACCACATGAGTACTGCTCTTTGCATCACAAGGACCACTAACCGCTGGGAGAAAATTTGTAGAGGAAGAGGACCCTACATGTCACATAACGGTCCTGAAGACATCTAGGAAAGTATTAAAAAATAATATAATACTGCTGGGAAACCTTGAGGAGGGTTGGGACTGGGGTTAAGCCAAGAAAGGGGGTTAATTTAAGGCTCAATGGCCATAGTTGGACTGCAACCCTTCCTTTCCTAAGCACGTACCAATTGAAATATCCCCTGAAACAACCCTTCTCCTCTGCACATAAACAAACTAAACATTTAGCCTGTACCTAATATTTACCCCTCCGATTTTCACTTCAAAGTAAGTCCTTAAAGCCCAACAGCTTACCCCCCTACTTGGCTCCAGTACAGAGTGCCAGATCTAAAACATCAATTGCTGGGATAAAGCCAGATGAACCATAGTGGGATCAAGCCAAAACAGCCATATTGGGATCGAGCCAGAAGAAGAGGCTTTGCCCACAAAACTGGTGGCAACATCTAATAAGGTATAATGGCCCAACAGTACTGTTTACGTCATCGCTGTTGAGCCAAATTATTTACCATCTGTGTGCCACTATTTGACTCATTCATATGGTTTGTCAATGGCTTAATGATTAGTGGGGGTGACCATAGCAGCATTCGCCATAATGTTCTAGTATGCATAACATATTACCTCTGGGCTTGCCTTTCTCCAATGATAAAAGGTATACGCTCCCTGCAGCCCCTGCCCTTTTCGTTTCCTTTCTTTTGGATCCAGCGTAGTCTTTCTTTGTACCATTGGGTGGCCATTGATGTTGAAACTCTTGTCATTTGCACTGCAGTTACATTATCATGGCCCCATTTCATGCATCTTGCAGAGCCTTGATTGTCCACTGCATGCACAAACAATCTATATTTTCCAGCTGATATGTTTTTTTTTTTTTATATATATATATATATATATTTCTTACAAAAAAACTCTACCTACTCAAATTTTTTTAGACTATAGTTCCACTTTAACCACTTGTCCTCCGACCACCGTCAAATGACGGCAGGCGGAGGACTCCATTGTCCTGACATCACGTCATATGACGTGATGTCCTTTTAAAGCCCGCTCTGCAACGATCGCCGCCAGGCACACGCGATTGCCCAGTAACTGAGCGGGGAGATGGAGCTCTGTATGTAAACACAGAGCTGCACGTCCCTGTCAGGGAGAGAGGAGACAGATTGTGTTCCTTGTACATAGGGACACAATCGGTCACCTCCCCCAGTCACCCCCCCTCCCCCTACAGTTAGAACATTCATAGGACACACATTTAACCCCTTCCCCGCCCACTAGTGGTTAACCCCTTCACTGCCAGTCACATTTATACAGTAATCAATGCATATTTATAGCATTGTTCACTGTATAAATGTAAATGGTCCCAAAAATGTCAGAAAAGTGTCCGAAGTGTCCGCCATAACGTCGCAGTCCCAATAAAAAAATCGCGGATCGCCGCCATTAATAGTAAAAAAAAAAAAAATGCCAAAAACTATCCCCTATTTTGTAAACACTATAAATTTGGCGCAAACCAATCGATAAACGCTTATTGCATTTTTTTTTTTAACAAAAATATGTAGAAGAATACGTATCGGCCTAAACTGAGGAAAAAAATATTTTTTTATATATTTTTTGGGTTATTTATTATAGCAAAAATTAAAAAATATTGCATTTTTTTCAAAATTGACGCTCTATTTTTGTTTATAGCGCAAAAAATAAAAACCGCAGAGGTGATCAAATACCACCAAAAGAAAGCTCTATTTGTGGGGAAAAAAGGATGCCAATTTTGTTTGGGAGCCATGTCGCACGACCGCGCAATTGTCAGTTAAAGCGACGCAGTGCCGGAAGCTTACATTTTGTCTGGGCAGGAAGGGGGTGTAGGTGCACAGTAGGCAAGTGGTTAAATTTAATTCAATGCAAACTCTTGTACCATTGACTTAATTTACCTTACTACAGTCTACAATTCACAATTCACTTACTGTAGTTATCCTAATATTTGTGTTTTATATATTGAATAACAGATTCAGCAGCCATGTCACAGTGCTTCAACAGGCACTGTAGCTTCTTGTTTCATGAAAATAGAAGAAAAAGCACTCACATCCGTAAATGATATAAGGAGAACAAAGAAAAAAGGGGTATCAAAATTGTAACCCAAAGGTCAGACTTTAAAGGCACAATGAACAATGGAAGATTTTAATAAATATTGTATTTTTTGTATACCTTCCATTGTTCATTGGGCCTTTAAAGTCCGGCCTTTGGGTTACCAGTTTGGTACCCCTTTTTCCTTTGTTCTTCTTGTTTCATGAGTCTGAGTCATAAAGAGTGTAATTCATTAATCAATCATCAATCCATAACAGCTTTTTTGCAAACTGTGTAAAAGTTCAGTAGAACATTTTTATCAAATCAAATAAGCAAAGGGTGGCTTTCAATTTACAGGCTGCGGGACCATTCATAAAGTGAAGCGTGGCTTACATGTGGGCAGTGATAATCCTTGCGGCTTCGCAGCTGTCTTGCGTTAGTAAACATGCTGGTGCCGGAGACCCAGAGATCGATGAAGAACCAGGCCAGGTGAGGACAGAAGTGGATCCGAGTATCCTTTTATTGAAAGTCAGTAGCTATAGTATTGGTGCTGCCTTTTATTATTATTTTTTTGAGGGGGGACTGAAGATTCTCTTTTAGAATACATACTTGAATAGAATTTTTTTTTAAAACCAGAGTTTAGTTCACTGATGGATTTTACTTGTTGCCTTGAGCTTCCTTTTAATTAGGATACTTTAGATTTGCAAACTCTATAGGAAGCTGAGCAAAGCAAACATTTTATGAGAATATATTATTTTATTTCTCAATTAGGCAAATGCGAAACAGAAAAGGAATAACAAATTTAACATCAGTTGCCCTTTAACTAAACGCTATTTGTATGAGACGCGTATTTTTTGGAAGCGTAATAACCATAAATCCACAGAGAATGATCCAATTATTTCATATGTTTTAGCTAGCAAAATGTGATTTTAATTGTATTAAGAGTAGTTTCCAATAGATTTAAACATGCCAGTTGGAGGCACACATAAACTGCTCTTTTAATTAAGTAAACTTGTGAACAGGGAATTGACCAAACCTTCCTCATTTTAATTGTTACCATTAGATATTAGACTGTAAAAATATTTCTCAGTCTTGTGTGATAGGTTTTCATCCAGAATCTATTATCTGTTCTTATAATTGCTCCAACTTTCACAGAGTAGTGCCGTCTTTGGTTAATTAAGCTGTGGGCACACAGTGAGGTGGACTCAGAAGGATATTGCAATAATTTGATTAGCGTCTTGCCTTTTAGTAAAAAACAATACAAATAAATGACTGCACGCTGCCAGTAACATGAAAATGTAAAAATGTAGCAAAGGAAAAAGGACACAACTTACCTATTGTGCTGTAGGTTGCAAAGCATAGAGTTCAAGGGCAGCCAAGCATGCAGAAAGTCTGGTCAACATCAGGATCAGAGCTGTGATTGGTGTGGCTACTGTGACCTGGAGCTCAAATAAAAAAACATAAATGGCTACACACTGCCAGTAACAGTAGTAAAATGAAACGATGCACCAGGAGCAGCAGACTATGTGGGATATTTGGTGGTCCCCAGGATCGATTTTGTGATTGGTGTGGCTTCTGTGACCTGGAGCACAAATGGAAAAAAAAAATAGTCAAAAGCAATTTGCAAACAACTATGCACATTAAAAAATATTAGGGCTTGTGTACACTATTACAATAGCGCACGGCAACGTACATGGGCTGAGGGACCATTCTTTTTGAATGGCACTCCAACACAGTTGCGGTACCAGTGGTAAGGGTATTTCTTTCTCGTACATCACGGGACACAGAGCGGCATATTCATTACTATATGGGTTATATGGAGTACCTTCAGGTGTGGACACTGGCAATCTCAAACAGGAAGTCCCCTCCCTATATAACCCCCTCCCCTAGAGGGAGTCCCTCAGTTTTTTCGCCAGTGTCTTAGGTGTTGGTCACGGAATAGCTTTGCTCCACATCCTTGGGATTAAGGGCGGGCTAACCGGATCTGTCCAAGGAGCCTCAGTGCCAAAGTGGACAGTACCCGGGCCCCAAGCCGTGGGGTTTTGCCTATAATGCTCCTCTTTGGAGGGCTGGACCCTGGGCCCAGGACTTGGAGTTTGTAAAAACCATAAGTTCCTGTTTGCCAGGGTGCTATATAGGTCCAGGACAGTGGGTACCTTCATAGGACCCCAGGGCCTGAAGGTCTACTACGCTACCCACGGAGATGGGAGAAGATTGGATCAGTTTGCTGGACAAACATCCTGCAGCATGGAGCAGGTAAGGGGGAGCCTGCGGGACTTGGTTCGACAGCAGGCTCTCCGGGGTAACCTAAAAAGGGGGATAGCCTAAGTATGCTCTGCATGGGCAACCTTGCTCACTATGTCTAAAAGAGACAGGATGACACCCTTTTCTCCCCCATCACTAGGTCCCCCTGTCTAAATATGTGTTGCTAGCTAAACCTGCTGTTTCTTCCTAGGGCTAGTAAGGATCCCTAGGGGCCTTTGGAGAGTCCTACCTGGCCGGGGGTTTGAATCTGCCGCCTGTTTCTGCGTTCCTGGATCTCCAGCAGCGCGGCTCCTCCATGTTCCTCCTGTTTCCGGCATACGCGCGCGCGCGCGCACGTCTTATTGACGTTTTTCGCGCCGTTCAGACAGGGGGGCAGGGGGAGGCGTGCCTGCGGCGTCATACAGGGGCGCGCCTTTGTGCTGTTATAGACAGCAGGCATGGTCAGTGCTCAGTCTGAGGCTGATGTTCAGAGGAGAGGACGCAGAGCGGCAGAACAGTGACTCCCGGTGGCGGAAGAGGGGTAGTACATGTGGACTTTTGTTCCAATGCCTTTTTTGTTAAGCCAAAAAATCCCCCTTTTTTTGCAGCAGGTTGGAGGCTGGCAAACTTAGTTTGGGGTCACTGTATGTTGTCAAAAGTAAATATATGATATATATTTAAAAAAAAAAAAAAAAAAAAAAAAAACATACGGGATCCCATCAGTTTTTGGCCATTAAGTGATCTATTGTCCCCTAAACTCTGGTTTTGTACTCCTGCCCACTACAGTCTGTTGTGTGGGCGGAGTCCCTCGATTTTGTATTATGGCTTCCAAAGGTTCGGGGTCAAAGGGTACAAAAAATACCAAAAAACAAAAGGGTTCCCTTTCTGATATGCCGATACTTTCCCCGCAACTTATTAACATAAAAAGTGCCTTGGATGAGCCATTAAGGGGATCTGGTGCGGAGGCTGGCCCAGATCAGCCCAGCCCTGTGTTTATCACAGAGGAGATGCTAGCCGTATCCCTAGGGGGGCTAGAAGAGAGAATAGCAGCATTGATCGCTAGAGCTATTCCTGGTAAAAAACGGGTTAGATCCCCATCACCAAGAGGTGTATCCTCAGATGCTGAGATTCTCTCTCCGGAGGAATTAGAATCACAGGAGGATCAACTAGACCTGAACCAAGAGGGTTCAGGGATTGAGGGGTCTGCCTCGGAGGAACCATTTTCAGACTCCCAGACAGAAAGACTGTGGGTACAGTCTTTGACGGACATGGTCCGCTCGGCATTTAGTTTACCATTGCCAGAGCCTCAGGTTCCTCCGGTATCCTCTCTGGGCTCTTTGAAAGCTCCGTTAAGCAACGCAGTTTTTCCAGTCCATCCTCTTTTGGAGGAATTGATCTTTCGGGATTGGGTACGCCCGGACAGGATTTTTCTGCCACCGAAAAGGTTTGCGGTCATTTACCCATGGAGGAAAAATTCTCCAAGAGGTGGAGGCTCCCAGTAGTGGATGCAGCCATCTCATGTGTGAATAAATCACTAACTTGCCCGGTGGAAAACATACATATGTTTAAAGATCCGGTTGATAAAAGGTTAGAGACACTTTTAAAAGCATCCTTTGCTACGGCAGGAGCAGTGGTACAGCCAGCTGTGGCTGCGATTGGTGTTTGTCAGGCGTTAAAAGACCAGACAAAGGAGATGTTAAAGGACATGCCTACCCAACAAGCAGAAGAGTTTTCTGACATTCCCAGATGCTATAAAAGATTCCATCCAGCAGGCCTCTCGGTTATCACTATTTTTGGTACACATGAGAAGGCTCTTATGGTTGAAGAACTGGGCGGCGGAGCCCCCATGCAAAAAGCTTCTGGCAGGGTTTCCCTTCCATGGAGGACGACTCTTCGGAGAGGATCTGGATAAATATATTCAGACTATTTCAAATGGCAAGAGTACCCTTTTACCGGTCAAAAAGACATTCCGGGCGCCTACATTTAAAAGGCAGCTCTTTCCTGTCTCGGGGCCCTCAAATTCCAGGCAGTATCGACGGCCGCCTGCACGATCCAACGTTAATGGTAGATCACAGGGACAGGCCCCTGGGGGTAAGAGGCCGTGGTATCGCAAGCCGACAAAGACAGCCCCTAAGTCTGCCTTATGAAGGGGCGCCCCCACTCTCGCGGGTGGGGGGAAGGCTTCGTTTCTTCTCAGAAGTTTGGGAAGCCAAGATCCCCGACAAATGGGTCCGGGCATCTGTAACCACAGGTTACAGACTGGAGTTTCTAAGGTATCCTCCGCCTCATTTCAGGAATCAAGGCTACCAAGGGATCCAGCAAGGAAGGCCTCAATGCTGGCAGCTTTGGATCACCTGCTTTGCCAGGACGTAATTATAGAAGTGCCAGCCCAAGAGCAAGGGCTAGGTTTCTATTCCTATCTCTTTGTCATACCAAAGCCCAACGGCGATGTCAGGCCAATCTTGGACCTAAAGAGGTTAAACGGTTTCCTAAGGGTTCGTTCCTTCCGGATGGAATCCATCCGGTCAGCAGCCGCCGCGCTTCAGAAGGACGATTTTTCTGGCCTCCATAGACATAAAGGATGCTTACCTTCATGTACCAATCTGTCAGTCGCATCAAAGACTTTTACGCTTCGCGGTGGGGCAGCAGGGCGCTCCCCTTCGGGCTGGCCACGGCCCCCCGGGTATTCACGAAGATCCTAGCCCCAGTTCTGGCCAATTTAAGGATCCAAGGGGTCACAGTCCTAGCATACTTGGACGACCTTTTAATCATAGATCACTCACGACCGGGTCTGCAAAAGGCAGTAAACCTCACGGTTCGGTACCTCGAAGAATTCAGCAGGGTCCTAAAACCGGGGAAAGTCAGCGTTCCAGCCTACAAAGCAGTTGGAATACCTCGGCATGAGGTTAGACACAGAACAGCAAAGAGTGGTCCTGCCCCTGGTAAAGATCGAGGCTATCAAGGGATTGGTTCAGTTGGTTCTAAACAAGAAAAAACCAACTATTCGCCTGTGTATGCGATTACTAGGCAAGCTAGTGGCCACGTTCGAGGCAGTACCATACGCTCAGATCCACACTCGCGTCCTACAGGCAGCCATTCTAGCAGCCTGGGGCAAGAGGGCACATGCCTTAGAGTCCCCTTTGACGCTATCATCAAGGGTCCGACAAAGCCTGGCCTGGTGGTTGAACCCCCAGAATCTTCTAAAGGGAAAAATCCTTCAGCCCTGTTGTCTGGAAGGTAGTTACCACAGACGCCAGCCTGGCAGGCTGGGGGGGGGCGGTCTTCGAGGGGTCCTCTCGCCAGGGAACTGGGGTGAAAGCAGAGAGGCAGCTCCCCATCAATATCTGGGAGATCAGAGCTGCTCGCCTAGCCCTTCTGGCATGGACCTCCAGATTAAAGGGGTTCCCGGTGAGAATCCAGTCAGACAATGCCACGGCGGTGGCATACATAAACCACCAAGGGGGAACCAGGAGTCAGGCCGCTCAAGAGCTTGATTTTTCAGTGGGCAGAGGTTCATGTACCCTGCATTTCGGCGATATTCATTCCCGGAGTAGACAACCTGCAGGCATACTTCTTAAAGTCGCCAGAGTCGGTTGCCAGGGGAGTGGTCTCGGCATCCCCAGGTCTTTCAGACAATCTGCCAGTGGTGGGGAATGCCAGACGTAGATATAATGGCATCCAGGTTCAACAAGAAACTAGACAGGTTCGTGTCTCGAGCGAGGGATCCTATGGCCTGCGGAACCGATGCGTTGGTTTGCTCTTGGCATCAATTCAAACTTCTATATGCATTCCCTCCGCTACAGTTACTTCCTCGCCTGTTGCGCAAGATCAGAGTGGAGCACAAGCCAGTCATTCTAGTAGCCCCGGCTTGGCCCCGGAGGACTTGGTACTCACTAGTCCTGAAGATGGCAGTAGGAGACCCTTGGACTCTTCCTCTACAACCAGACCTACTCTCACAAGGCCCGATCCTCCACCCTACATTACAGCGTCTAAATTTGACGGCCTGGAGGCTGAATCCCTGATTCTCAGGGGTAGAGGTCTGTCTAGGCAGGTAATTCCTACCCTGATTAGGGCTAGAAAGCCGGTCTCCAGGGTGATTTATTACAGGGTGTGGAGGAACTACGTAGGCTGGTGTGAATCCAAAAGATGGAATTCCCGTAAATATACTATTGACAGGGTGTTAAGTTTTCTCCAGCTAGGAGTGGATAAAGGCCTGGCACTAAGCACAATCAAGGGACAGATCTCAGCTCTGTCAGTGTGGTTTCAGAGGCCGCTGGCCACCCACTCGCTGGTAAAGACCTTCTTACAGGGGGTCTTGCGTATTAATCCTCCTGTCAAGTCACCACTTTGTCCATGGGACTTAAATCTTGTTCTGTCATCCCTACAGAAACAACCCCTTGAGCCGTTGGCTGAGGTACCTTGATTTTACTGACTAGAAAGTCGGTATTTCTGATCACCATAGTCTCGGCCAGGAGAGTATCGGAATTGGCAGCCTTATCTTGTAAGGAACCATATCTCATTTTGCATAAGGATAGGGCGGGGTTCCGTCCTCATCCTTCCTTTCTACCAAAGGTTATATCCAGTTTCCACCTGAACCAGGATGTGGTACTTCCATCCTTCTTCCAAAACCCACCTCTAGAAAGGAGGGGTTGCTGCATACGTTGGATATTGTCAGGGCCATAAAGGCCTATCTTAAAGCTACAGAGAAGGTTCGGAAAACAGATGTGGTGTTCGTTTTACCGGAAGGACCCAAGATGGGTCAGGCAGCTGCTTGATCCACCATCGCAAGATGGATTAAACAATTAATTGGTCGGGCCTGCGATTTGAAGAGGTTGCCTCCTCCTTTGTCGGTAAAAGGGCCCATTCTACCAGGGCCAGGGGCACCTCCTGGGCAGCACATCATCAGATCTCTATGGCTCGAATATGCAAGGCAGCAACGTGGTCATCAGTCCACACGTTTACAAAATTTTATCAATTGGACGTAAGAAGGAATGCGGATACAGCCTTTGGGCAGTCAGTACTACAGGCCGCGATTCAAGCTCCTCAGGATCTGAGGGGGCTCCCTTGATTTGATTTGAGATTCACATTTCTCGTTTAAGTTGGATTTACTAGTATTTGAGTATACCTCTAAAATTAAATCCTTCTTTGGAAGATGTCTCCCTCCCCTCATTAAAGCATTGCTTTCGGACATCCCATATAGTAATGAATATGCCGCTCTGTGTCCCGTGATGTACGAGAAAGAAAAAGGGATTTTTAAATACAGCTTACCTGTAAAATCCTTTTCTTGGAGTACATCACGGGACACAGAGCTCCCACCCCTCTTTTGGGTGACCATTTTGGGAGGCATACTGCTTGCTACAAAACTGAGGGACTCCCTCTAGGGGAGGGGGTTATATAGGGAGGGGACTTCCTGTTTGAGATTGCCAGTGTCCACACCTGAAGGTACTCCATATAACCCATATAGTAATGAATATGCCGCTCTGTGTCACGTGATGTACTCCAAGAAAAGGATTTTACAGGTAAGCTGTATTTAAAAATCCCTTTTTTCAGCACATTAGGATGCACTGGCGACCCAATTTTTTTCAATAGATTGCCTCTACGCTAGGCTTAATAACAACGACATAGGGCCAGATTCAGAAAGACTTGCGCCGGAGTATATCGGTATGCGCCGCGTAAGTGTAAAGATGCGCCGTAGTATCTATGTGCCGTAGCCACCAAACTAGATGCGACAGAAAACGGGCTTTCTCCGACCGGCTTAACTCTCCTACGCCAGAGTATCGTAAGCGCATATTTTCGCTTGGCGCATCCGTCGCGCCTATTGATTTCCCATTCAAATATGCAAATGAGGGAGATATGCTGATTCGCGAACGGATTAGCACCAAGCGCTGGCTACGTGCGCCGCGCGTATGTCGTACGTCTAGCGCAAAGTTATTCCTACAAATAGCTGCTTTATCTTTAATCCTGACGGCCACAGGTCAGCAGGAGAGCAGCTACAGCAGCAGCGTTACCGACGAAAATAGCAAGCTGAACAACCACACTTGCAAGGACAACACCTCTGTGTGCCAACATGCCAGGGGCAGCCGTGGTCCTAGCACTACTAATGGGTCCCCCGGTACGGAGGAGGCGGGCACATGAGAGGATATACCGCACGTGCATGAGCCTCTTTGGCATGGGTGATGAGGAGGTGTATCGCCTCTTCAGATTCAGCCCAGATGCAATCCTGGAACTAACCACAACCCTTCAGGATGACATCACCAGCAAGACACACCGCTCACAAGCAGTGCAGCCACTGGTGAAGGTACTGGCAACACTTAATTTCCTTGCCAGTGGATCATTCCAGCGTACAAGTGGAGTGGTGGCTGGGATGTCACAGTCCACCATGAGCAGATGTGTGCACCAGGTTGTCCCTGCAATTCTCAGACGCATGTCCCACCACATCATCAGACCCACCAATGAGGACCTGCGGCAGAAGGCAATGACAGATTTCTACAGCATTGCAGGATTCCCACGCACCGTGGGGGCCATTGATTGCACACATGTGGCCCTACAGCCGCCCAGTGCCACAGAGCACATATACCGCAATCGGAAGCATTGGCATTCCATCAACGTACAGGTGATAGCCGATGCCCAACGCCTCATATGGCACGTCCATGCCAAACACCCCGGGTCCAGCCATGACAGCTACATATACAATCAGAGCCCCATCCCAATAGAATTCGAACAGAACGTGTACAAGGAGAGCTGGCTGGTTGGTGAGTGACATGGGAGTCAGGCATGACTGTCCGACCCCATGATGCACACATCACAAGGGGCACATGCATTTGTATCGAATTTAGACAGCGCAGTATCACCCCCTCTTTTCCAATTTTGTCTACTTGTTGATACATATTTACTGCGGCAGTCACACACAGTCAGTGGGTGTACTAAGGGGGAGAAATTATTTTTCCCGTTATCTTTAGGGGTTGTCATCATCGCTAATGGATGTTTTTGAATATAGAGCTTCAAGAACCTTTAATTCAGAAGGGGTTTTTGAGACCTATAAAAATACAGAAAATGATTTGGGAGGACTTTTTATACGTCTAAAGAATCTAACTGTCTCGGAGATTCACACTCAATGGGACATAGCTTTTTTGAATACCTATATCAAATTAAATATGGTTCCAAGAAGTTTAAGGTGGGAGGTCTGTCCCCAAAAAGGCGAAACTGAACTTGAAAATTGGCTCCGGTATTTCAATGATGCAGGTGTAAATTTTTTAAAATTTTTGGTTGAAAAGAAGCATAGTAAGTTGACCAAACTAGATGAAGAAATTATAGTCCTTAAAGAAAGTCTCATCCCTTTTGTTAACCAGGAGGAGTACAAAGACTATAGTACTAACCTTTTAAAGATTTTAGATAAAGAGGAGAAAGAACAGAGAATCAAAAAAAGAAAGAAGTACAATAGGGACTTTGGGGACTATCATGCTAATAGTGTCTTCACTTGGCAAAAAAAACTAGCGGAAGAGGAATTAAATAAACAAGACTCCAGAATGGATGCCATAACACAAGGGGAGGTTATCCCGGAAGGAGCCCCTAAGGGGATCCAACATTTTCCCTTGAAAACTACCACACAGAAAGTCCCAAAGAAATTTCCTAATAAAAGTATGAAAGGGAAGAAAGGTAGGCGCGAATCCTACCAATCACCACAAAGGCCAGGAACTTCCTCACAAAAGGGAGAGCCTTATGGAAGGGAAAATCAATACTATGGTCCCAATGGAGGCCGTGGATATAGCTCCCAAACACAGCAAAATCACTATTTGGGACATAGGGAATCTCCACACCATAGTAAAAATTATGATAGAGGCCCTCCCAGAAACTTTCATCAAGAAAGACCCCCAACCCAGGTATCACGCCATTACGATCAGGGGTTCCAACCTCAAGGTAGAGATAATGGTGACTACTCTAACCGTTTCTTCCCTGTAAGAGAGAATGAACGCCCAGGATATGAAAGTCCCAGATACATAGAGTATGATGCAAGAGATTTGGACTATGTATGGCCAGCTAAAGACCATCCAAACCGGTGTAGCGAATCAAATCCCGAACCATACCATTGGGGTTTTCCCAGAACCAGTCAAGGCCAAAAAAGGCCTATAGAAAACAAAGAGGAACACGAGGGGGGAGGAGAATCCAGTCAAAAAAAATCAAGGACCTAACTGAGGAGGGAATTTTCAATCTTAGCACTCAGACTCTGACTAAGCCGGAAATTTCCATATTGAGTAAGGGTTTAAAATTCGCCCCCCCCCGAGCGTTAAATAAATTTGAAACATACATGGATGTGCACAAATACATCCGTAAGGTAAATATAAAAAGATATTTTGCCAGCATACCAGGCAATACTGGAACCAGAACCCAACAGGAATATCACCATTCTGGGTTATCCAACGCCTCAACTTTTAATCCTTCAGGTTTGATGGCCCCCTCCCTTCGGGTTTTTCGGGATGTTGTTCTGCGTGATTTGGACAAGATCAAGATATCCAAATCCAAAATGAATAAAATGTTGGAGGAAGGCCTAACCACTTTGTGTAAAAACAAAGAACTGGTGATCCGCCCTGCGGATAAAGGCGGTGGCATAGTAATATTAGATCGAAAAGACTACCTACAGGAGCTCACTAAGATAGTCAGTGATCAAGAAACATATGTTCCCCTTCTAGGAAATCCGATTGTACAATACAAGCGGACACTAGAGGATCTGATTCGGAAAGGTGGCCAGTCAGGCATACTAAATGAAAAGGAACAACTATTTTTGATACCACAGGCTCCCAGAGTCCCTATACTATATTGCTTGCCTAAAATCCATAAAAGTTTAACTTGCCCCCCGGGACGTCCCATCATCAGTGGGATAGATTCCATTACTTCCCGGGTGGGCAAGTATATAGACCATTTTCTCCAACCGCTTGTTCAACAAGTTCCCTCATATCTAAAGGATACAAAACATGTTCTAAATTTATTGTCTCAACAATCGTGTAACAATCAGACATGGTTAGTCACGGCGGACGTTACGTCCCTCTACACGATTATACCGCATAATTTAGGTTTATCAGCGGTAAAATATTATTTGAACATGTTTTCTACCATACCAGAACAGCAGCAGGTATTCATTATGAATCTGTTGGAGTATGCAGCAGACCACAATTATTTTTGGTTCAGCTCTAACTTCTATAAACAGCAACGAGGCGTTGCAATGGGGGCTAAATATGCCCCCAGTTTGGCCAATTTGTTCATGGCCAAATGGGAGGAGGACGTCATACATAAAGATCGCCATCCCTGTCTTGCCTTTTGGGCTAGGTACATTGATGACGTCCTCCTCCTATGGGAGGGCTCTGCTGCGCAATTGGAAGATTTTTTCCTTTCTATCAACCAAAATGACAGAGGAATACATTTCACCTATGAGGCTAGTCAGAAAAGTGTGAACTTCTTAGACCTTTCGATCACTAAAGAAGACAATCATTTTAAAACAATTTCATTCTTTAAAAAGACTGATCGCAATGCCTATATTCCGTTGGAGAGCTGCCATAAGCGATCGTGGCTTCAGTCTGTTCCGAAAAGCCAATTTATTCGCATGAGGCGAAATTGCACTGAAGCTAGCGATTACCAAATACAGTCAGATATTTTAAAAAATCGAATGATAGAAAAAGGTTACGATCAGGATTACCTAGAAGTAACTCAAAAAGAGGTAGCAAAGTTAGAGAGAAGTACATTATTGATTGATGTTCCTAAATCTAAAAAGGAGAGGTTGTCAATTCCGTTTGTCACCACCTACTCTTCACAACATTTTTTAATCAATAAGATCCTTCGGAAGCATTGGCACCTTCTGGCTAATGACAGGGTTATTAGCACCTTTTTACCTCCTAAACCTGAGGTGATATTCAGAGGGGTACCTTCACTAAGAGATAGGGTGGCTCCTAATGTAGTGGATCCTCCCCCAAAAAGGGTGTCCTTTTTCCAAAAAGAACTAAAAGGCTACCACCAATGTCGTAAATGTCAGCTTTGCTCCCTCAACCGCATAAGAAATAAAAAAACAGAATCGTTTATATCAACGAGCACGCAGAGGGAACACAAAATAGACTCTTTTGTTACTTGTAGTTCTACAGGGGTCGTCTATCTATTGGAATGCCCCTGTGGCCTCCAATATATAGGGAGGACCAAAAGGGCGATGCAGGTTCGTTTGGGAGAACATCTAACGAACATTAGAAATGGTTATAAAGACCACTCTGTTTCTAAACACTATGACCTTTACCATAATCGTGACCCTACTAATACCCTTTTTTTGGGGATAGATCGATATACCCCCCATTGGAGAGGAAACTCACTTATTAGACAATTATCCAGAATGGAAATGATGTGGATCCATAACGTAAAATGCTATACACCTTATGGGTTGAATATCGATATAGATGTTAATGCATTTATTGATAACAGCTGAAACAGTACGTTTGTGAACTTCATCTGAGCTCCCAGATTAATCCTGATTTTATAATTTAATTTCGGTGGTTATATCTGTTTAACTAATGGTTAAATTGAGTCTAATATTTTATTCATAATTTTGCCCAGTAGGGGGCGAGAGTTGTGTCATAAACATCACTTATAATTTTTGTCCAGCAGAGGGCGAGAATATCCATTAGGATTTTTGTCCAGCAGAGGGCGAAAATATCCATTAGGCTTTATTGATTTTCTTTAAATTTTTGACACTATATGATTAGACTTTGTTTTATAGCATAAGAATGGGGGCGAGTACTATGATTTCCACCCATTGATGCCCTAACAATATATAAGTCATGTAGATGTTCAATCTTGTGTGGGCAGTATTGTCCACACTTCTCGCAAATAAAGTGAAAGCTTTAGGTGCCCGCGCAGTATCCATATTAACTTTTGCGAGGCAGGCGGTTCAGCCTCTTTCAATGAGTGCATTCCGATGGACGGACATCAACATCTCCGCCCACTACGTCTGTTGCGTCGCATCACGCGACCCACGCCGTCACCGTTGGCCATTTTGGATGTGGGCAGTAGTGCCCACACTCTCTGTAGCTAACGCGGAAGTGCGTGTGTGCGTGTCACATCTCGTGGATGCGCGCGTCATATTCCGGGGACGCACGCAATCCTATCTCACCCTCAGTCTAATGGAGCGGTATGGCCTTCCTCTGTGGCGAGGGCTTATTGGTTTATAGTCACCTGACCGGGGAGGCTTATGCCGGTCATGTGACTTTTGTTTTTTGTTTGCTATAACTGGAAACAGAGAATCGAAACAATATTAAGAACTACTTTTTAAGCCTTTTAAGGACATCTTGCAGTTGTGATGGCTCTTTAGGAGATCTACTAGTCCTTTATGTTCTTATATTTTGCAAACGTGTCTCGTTTTGCTATCTACTGTTTATGGTAAGTGATTGAATCCCCACATTTGGGGGAAAGATAAAACGGTTTTTCTCCTCTTTTTCCTAAGTCTTACTTTTACTTATTCATTGCAGAGTTTTTTAGCTAAATGATCTTATGACTTAGTGGACAGACCACTCTCATAATACGAATATTTCCCTTATCCAAGATGGCGATTACAGCTTCGGGGATTCTGGGAGCTCAGATGGGGGCGTTACCATTTGTGCATAAGAGGTATAAATTGCGGTGAGTCAGCACGCCGCTCGTGCCCCAGGACGAAGTCTGTTTAGACGAAACGGTGTAGGGAGACGGCGTGCTGACGCCCATTACCGCAAATCGTGTCCAGGAGATATCGAGTTGTGCTAGCCGGCCGGCTACATTTACATGCATATTTTACCTAAATTTTTGTAAGTGCATTTTTAATTTTATTTTAATAAATGGTAAATGGTTTTACACTATGTACCCCTTTTTCTTATAATTTTCCACCAACCAATATTGACCACCTGTGCACCACGGGAGGAGCCGTTGACCATTGGATTTCGTGCCATTGAAACCCTAGGCTGGGGAAAAAGCCATCTGCGGTCAGAAGGTCTCTAGTTGGGATCTTCCCCTCTGGTAAGGGACAGTGTTTTTCCATCGGTGAAGGTGTATTTCCTATCAGTTTCACTTTTCTGAGGTTCCTGTTTGTGATGTCACCATCTGCTTGAACACAAGAAATTTCGTTGTTATTTTATACCATCAGACGTTCCTCCATTTGCATTAATAGGTTGATGGACTTTATACATGTTTTTATTGTTTGGTATTGCTCTTCATCACCCTAGAGCTTCTCATAGTTGCGCAGCTTGTTATATATTTTCATTGTTTTTTGTTGTGAGTATCTCACCATTTTAAGCCGCATGCAATTTTTTCTTTTGTATCGAATTTAGACAGCGCAGTATCACCCCCTCTTTTCCAATTTTGTCTACTTGTTGGCACATGCATGACTAACATCCTCCTGTCTTTTCCCTTCCAGGTGACTCTGCATATGCACTGGGACCCCATCTCATGACTTCTTTCTGGAACCCCCAAACCAGAGGAGAGAGAAGATACAATGAAGCACATATCCAAACCCGGGCAGTGGTGGAGCAAACATTTGGGCTCCTGAAGTCCCGTTTCCGATGCCTGGATAAGTCTGGGGGGGCCCTCTTGTATTCCCCTACCTTCGTGTGTCAGATAATCAGTGCATGTTGCATTCTGCACAACTTTGCCATGAGAAAAGGCCTGCAGATTGACATACGTGATGACCTGACCCCCGACCCACACAGTCCCCATCTGCCAGAGGCTACCCCTTCAGCTGATGGAAGTGCAGTCAGGAGGGTCCTCGCCGTAGGCATCTTTGGACAATAAACAAATACATTGATCACACGGACAATGCACCCATGCACGCCACTGATGTCCCTAGATCACACACACCACATCCACATCGCATTGGATTAGCCCAAGTCCAACATGCAGGACTTGGGAGCAGCAACGCCGCGTCAAGGCCCCAATGGTGTCGCTGTCCATTCACACGTCATTCACACAGCCATGGGGATAACTTCTCCCCAATGGCCGAGGGTGACACCCCTTACTGGCAGGAGTGCCACCCCCTCACATTCACACACCATTCACACTGTCCCCTGCACTACTGACCGTGTGCAGTTTAAATAAAAATAAAAAGCTCATAACCTGAGCAAAATATACCAAAAAATAAAAAGCTCATAATCTGAGCAGAAACAAAAACAGCAAAAAAACGAACACCCCAAAAAGCTATCATTTGGGCTGACGGGGGCTCTTTCTGGTGGGCCCTCTCTGGCTCCTCAGCTGCCTGGAGGAAGTGGGTGGGGGTGGGGGGCATCTGGAGGTGGCTGATCCCTGGGTGGGCCACTCCTGGCAGGTGTGGCCTGCATGCCCTCCAAGGCCATGGCTATCCGGCTGAGGTACGAATTGGTCTGGGCCTGCATCCTCAGCTGCCGGGTCACCTGGTATTGGTGGCCCGCTGCCTCTGCCTCCTCTGGTCCCGGATGGCAGCTGTGTTGGCCTGGACGGCAGCAGTGAGGTGCTGAAGATCAGCCTGCACCTCCCCCAGGCTGGTCACCACTGCAGCGCAGTTGCAGCTGACATCCTGCACTGCGTTTGTCATCTGGGCCACGGAGCCCAGGCTGTCAGCTACACGGTCCAGGTGCCCAGCTATCTCCCCCATCTGCTGGGTCTGCCTGGCCTGGTCCCTCGCCATCTGGTCATGGACCACATTAGACACCCCCTGGTCTTCTGGGTCGCCTTCCTGGGGCCAGGAGATGGTATTCCCCGGGGGGATGGAGTCGCCCTTGAGGGGCTTCCTATGATGGGGGAGGGGATCTGAGAGGGCCCTGCTGAAGGGGAGGACTCCTCCAAAAATAAAACAAACTCCTGATCTGTGATGACAGGCTCCTCCTCAACCACCTCAGCAGGGGTCGGGCTCAGGATGCACTTGGGGGGATGGGGTGGAATGGCCGCCGGCAGATGATGGCCGAGCTCCATTATCTGTGGATGACACAAAGCAGACACATGTTGGTGGTCCCACACACTTGGCACATGTACCCTCCCCCCCAAAATGCAACACACCGAATAGGGGATAAAAAACACTTACCTGTCCTGGAGCCTTCCTCCATGGAATCATAGTCCGGTACCCCTTCCAACTGCTCCCTCTCCAGGCAACGGGCTACCACCTCCTCCTCCATGGTCAGGCTGACCGCACATGAGGGTCCACCCCCCGTGCCCCTCTCATGCCTCCTGATGGTGGCCACCTTGCCCCGGACTTTGCGCCTCACATCATTGATTTTTTTGGCAATGTCCGCAGCAGTCCGTGTGGAATAGCCCAAACTGTTCATCCTGGCAGCAATGGACTCCAGGATGGCCTGCTTCCTGTCCCGGCTTGTCTTGCGACTTTTCCTGCCATGGAGGAACTCATTGTACGTCTCCATAGCCCTGATGACGGCAGACAGCTCCTGGGCGTTGAAGTTTAGCTTTCTCCTCTCTTTGCGGGGAACGGGAGCAGCCATCTCAGAGCAAAAGTAACTTCCCTGGGGGGGGGGGGACCGGATATACTGTTGCGCCGGAAAGGCGCATCTGCGGCCGCTTTTATACGCGCAACGTAAGACATTGACGTAAGAAGTGGTGCCGACGGAAGTTGTGAGCATGCGCACAGGGGAGCGAGTGGAGCCCTCCCTCACTGCGCATGCTCCGTGGATGATGCGCTGAACGTAAGTCTCTGCGCTGGGCTCCGCCCATCATTTACATATGGTCACACCCACTTCCACTTACGTTCGCGTCAGCGTAACGTATATGCGCTGCGCTACGCCGGATAAAATATGCGCGCATCTACCTGAATCTGGCCCATAATGTGGATTAATGCTGGTGCATTAGCAATGTTAATGGATTGAGACAATATTACACTATTGCCACAATGTTACTGAAGTTGCAGTGCCATACATTTTTCATAGTACCCTATTGCAATAAGGCAACACACCTGAGGTACCAATGGTAGTGAGTTGCATTGCCAAAAATTGGCGCATGTCCAGTTTTTGGCACACTAGGATGCATTGTGCGTTAATGCAGGTACATTAACATACCAGTTTTGTACAACACCACGAACAATGAGGGGACCTCCTAAAGCATGGGTGATCAACCAGTGGCCCTCCAGCTGTTGCAGAACTACAAGTCCCATGAGGCAGTGCAAGGCTGACAGTTGCAAGCATGACTTCCAAATGCAGAGGCATAATGGAACTTGTATTTCCGCAACAGCTAGAGGTCCGCAGGTTGAGCACCAATGTATTAAAGTGTCTTTGTACCTGAATGTAGGCAGGTCCTAACTAAACAAAACTCCTCCCACTGACCAATTTACTATTAACCACTTCGGGTCCGCGCTATTGACAGAATACGTCAACAGCGCGGACCTGAGGTGCCGGGGTCACGTCTTTGGACGTGATGTAGTTGTAATTCCCCGCGCGCGCCACCCTGTGGGGAAAAACAGTCCCATCGCATCACCGAGGATTCGATGCGTGTACCCGGCGGCCGCGATGTCCGTCAGGTACACGCGATCGGCGGTGACAGAGCAGGGACGTGGAGCTCTGTGTGTAATCACAGAGCTCCACGTCCTGTCAGGGAAAGGAGACAGATGCTGTTTCCCTTGTACATAGGGAGACAGCATCGGTCATCTCCCCCAGTCACCCCCCTCCCCCCACACAGTTAGAACACACCCAGGCAATACATTTAACCCCTTCCTCACCCCCTAGTGTTAACCCCTTCAATGCCAGTCACATTTATACAGTAATTAGTGCATTTTTATAGCACTGGTCGCTGTATAAATGTGAATGGCGCCAAAAATGTGTCAAAAGTGTCCGATGTGTCCGCCGCAATATCGCAGTCCCAACAAAAATCGCAGATCGCCGCCATTACTAGCAAAAAAAAATATATAAAAAAAAAATCATAATTCTGTCCCCTATTTTGTAGGTGCTATAACTTTTGCGCAAAGCAGTCACTAATTGTGATTTTTTTTTTTTTTACAAAAATACGTAGAAGAATATGTATCGGCCTTAACTGAGAAAAAAAAATATTAAAAAATAAATAAAAAATTGGGATATTTATTATAGCAACAAGTAAAAAAAAAATATATATATTTTTTTATGTTTATAACGCAAAAAATAAAAACCGCACGGGCGATCAAATACCACCAAAAGAAAGCTCTATTTGTGGGGAAAAAAAGGATGCCAATTTTGTTTGGGTGCCACGTCGCACGACCGCGCAATTGTCAGTTAAAGCGACGCAGTGCCGGAAGCTGAAATTTTGCCTGGGCACGAAGGGGGTTTATGTGCCCAGTAAGCAAGTGGTTAAACGTTGGGGCCCAAAGTTCCTGCATTAGAGCATTCAGGTTTAAATGAGTCCTGCGGTATAGGGAGTACATACCCAAATTGTATCCCAAAGCAAGGTGTCAGGCCGCGTACACACGACCGAGAAACTCGTCGGACTAAACTCATCGTTCCGCCCGTCGAGTTTCCCGTTCAGCTGTCGAAAAGCTCGTCGAGCCAAATTTCCCCATAGAACAACGAGGAAATAGAAAGCATGTTCTCTTTTTGTCTCGACGAGCTTCCCGACAGGATGCTCGGTGAAAAGTGTACACACGAACGGTTTTCTCGGCAGAATACGTCTCCCATCGAGGTTCTCGCTGGATTCTGCCGAGAAACTTGGTCGTGTGTACGGGGCCTAACTGTTCCTTTAACCTCCCTGGCGGTATCCCCGAGCGTGACTCGGGGTGGGTTTTTTCTGCTAAGAACGGTATCCCCGAGTCACGCTCGGGGTAGCCATGCAGAGCTTGCAGCGCGCGCTGGCTTACCTTCTTCCTGGATCTAGCGATGCATCCGCGCTGTGTAAGCGAGTGGGTGCTCGCTCGATTCACACAGCGTCCCCGTGTGCCGCCGATCTCCGTTTCCTGCGAAGTTACGACGCACAGAAGCGGAGAACGGCGCCAAATTCAAAAATGTAAACAAACACTTTACATACAGTACAATGTAATCTTATAGATTACAGTACTGTATGTAAAAAATACACACACCCCTTGTCCCTAGTGGTCTGTCCAGTGCCCTACATGTTCTTTTATAAAATAAAAAGTGTTCTTTCTGCCTGGAAACTGTAGATTGCCCATAGCAACCAAAAGTGTCCCTTTATGTCAAAAATGGTTTTAGATCAGCTAGAAAACAGCGATAATAAATTTTAATCACTTGCAGAATTGAGCGATAGCGATTTGTGGGGAAATTCGTCATAAAAAAAAAAAAATAATGACAGCGACAATTCTGCAACTGAGAAAATTTCTGTGTTTTTGAGTTGATTACATTATTGAATATTTTTTTATTATAATTACATTATAATTTGTTATAATTATTTATAGTTTTTTATTATATAAAAAAATATGATTTTGTTTTTCAAACTTTATCATACCCGGGATGTCTTGTTTGGACAGATTTAAGCAAGTTATTCCTAAGGCCGTGTACACACGGCAGAGAACCTCGACGGGCAGAACACATCGTTCCGCCCGTCGAGGTTCCCTGCCGGCCGTCAAAATCGGCGACCCGCCCGTCGGGAATGGCAACCAGCCATTCTTCCAGGCGGGCCGTCGAGCAAATAGAGAGCGTGCTCTCTATTTCTGCTCGACGGGCTTGCCGACGGGAAGCTCGCCGAGAGTGTACACACGGCCGAGGTCCTCGCTGGAATGCAGCTTCCAGCGAGGTTCTCGCTGGTTTCCAGCGAGAACCTCGGTCGTGTGTACACGGCCTGAGAATTGCAGGCCTACAGTATAAAACGCCAAATTTCCATGCAAATAATTGTACCGCTTTTGGTACGTAATTCCAGACAGAATCATACCGCCAGGGAGGTTAAGAAGTGGGCAAGGAAGATGTGGTCCGTGGCCTCTCAGAACTGGTGGCATTGGCAGTGGCTCAGGACCCAGTATTGGTGATCTCTCATTGAACCAGTGATGTTGGTGGTAATTTGGGACTCGGAACACTTACGGGTCAAACAGGATGTAGAGCAGCTTTCAGCCAAACTGACCTTGGATTACGAGCATAATCCGTTCCAGGAGAATGCTTGTAATCCAAAACGAGTTTCCCCATAGAAGTCAATGAAAACAAAAATAATTAGTTCTGCATTGACTTCTATGGCAATACCGCATCTGGCCAGAGGTAGGGGGCCGCCGTAGAGCTTTGGAAAGGCCCGGGACAGCTCGGATGAACTCGAAAGACTTCGTAAAGGCTTCCAAGTTTTTCCGCTCGGCTCTGGCGCCCCCCCCCACCTCAGGCCAAGCGTGATACTGCACACCGCTGTGGCTTGAATCCTGCTTGTTTTGCGAGACAACACTCGCAAACCGAGTCAGGATTTTTTTTTTAGATGCTCGTTTTGCAAAAACGCTTGTTAACCGTGTTACTCGCAATCCAAGCTTTCACTATAGTTAGCTGTCAGTTTTTCCACAGCAGATTATTCAGCAGTGGCAGTATAAATTTATAAAGGGAAAAAGATTCCGGCATTTTTTCAGTCTGCTGTTCAGCAACGTGATCTGGCTTCACATGTGACACTTTAAGCATTTCAGGAAAATGTGCAGACATGCCCATTAAGAAACACTTTAATCCAAGTGGGTCCAGCTGATCAAGAAAAATTAAGCTGCTAATAATTGCAAAATCAAAAGAAATTTGGATGAAATGACTCTGCATCACAGATTTTGTTTACTAGTGGGTAATTAATTCTCCACATATGTTAGGAACATCTGTCATGGTGACCTGCCCACCGTTTCTGTAAAATTACTGCTGCGGTGTTCCTCCAGTGGTCATTAGCAGAATCCTGGAAAAAAAACTCCCGGCTTTAACGCTGGATGGCTTAAAGAGGACCTGTTATGTAAGGCCTCATGCACACCGGGCGTTTGTCCAGCTCTCCTGAAAGAACGCCTTTCTCCTGGCAGGAGAAAAGCAACACCAAAAATGAGCCTGAAGCCGCATTTTTGTACATGCGTTTAGGCACATTTAGACTCGTTTAGGCGCATCAAGTGCTTGGGCATTCATTAATTTCTGTGGGCAGAATAATAAGTTATTCTGGCCACTCAAATGAATGAACACTCAAGAGCTAAACATGCCTATCGTTAATGCACGTTTACACAAGTTTCGACACATCAATCATTTTTTCTGACAAGTAGCTGCTGCTCCTGAATACGCTGCCAGTGTTTTTTTTTTCTGCCTCTAAATGCCTATGTGTGCATGGCATACACTATATTACCAAAAGTATTAGGACACCTGCCTTTTCACGCACATGAACTTTAATAGCATCTCAGTCTTAGTCCATAGGGTTCAATATTGAGTTGGCCCACCCTTTCCAGCTATAACAGCTTTACCTATTCTGGGAAGGCTGTCCACAAGGTTTAGGAGTGTGTCTATGGGAATGTTTGACCATTCTTCCAGAATCGCATTTATGAGGTCGGGCACTGATGTGGATGAGAAGGTCTGGCTCGCAGTCTCCGCTCTAATTCATCCCAAAGGTGTTATATCGTGTTGAGGTCAGGACTCTATGTAGGCCAGTCAAGTTCCTCCACCCCACACTCGCTCATGCATGTCTTAATGGGCCTTGCTTATAAGCAAATAAGCAAATATGGGGATTTGGACGCACCATATGGCCATACAGTGCTTAAGCTCACTACTGTATCATAGTCCATATAAAAAGATTATAGCAATGTGATAGGTTGTGTAACCATAAATAGTCCATACACATATGGAAGCCTCAACAAGTGGATTAGAAACAAAATTCAGCGTGAGCTGCAGAGTTAAAAAGAGAAGAGAGGCACCTCTAAGTGTAGCAATATGTTGCTAAACGTTGTAATTTCATTAAATGTAACCATATTGCTACACTAAGGGCGCGTACACACGGAGGGACATGTCCGATGGAAACGGTCCGCGGACCGTTTTCATCGGACATGTCTTCTCTGGATTTTTGTCCGGCGGTGTGTACACACCTTCGGATCTAAATCCCCGCCAGCAGACAGCGCGGTGACGTGGCGGTGACGGTGACGCCGCCACGTCACCAGGAAGTAAACAACTTCCACGCATGCGTCGCATTCATACAACGCTTGTGCGGGCAGATATGTCTGCTGGTTAGTGTACTAACCAGCAGACATATCCGACGGACATGTCGCCGGCGGACAAATTTTAAAGCATGCTAGCCCATACACACGATCGGATTTGTCCGCTGAAACTGGTCCGACAAATTCGATCGTGTGTACTCGGCCTTAGAGGCGCCTCTCTTCTCTTTTATACTCAGTTGTGACCTGACGCTACTTGTATATCAAGACATTGCTTTTATACCAAGTCAAAATTTATTTAAAAAAATGCTTGCCTTGCAAAACGCTCTCAAACCAAGGTTTTACTGTATCTGGTATTAATAACTGCAGATCAGGGACGTGCAGTCAAAGAAGGCAGGTGAGGCCCATGAACATAAAAATTGAGCTTTGAGGGTCTTGGCTCTGCGATCTGAGGTAACAGAGACTCCAAATTTGAAGGGTAGGTAGCCTATGTCCTACCCCACCACTTGGGGCTCTTTATGATCTATGGTTACAGAGATACAGGCCTCCTTGCGCAGCCTGTCATAAGCTACATACAGAGCTGCCAGTTTAAATACAAGCTGGCATATTCTGCAGCAGACTGAGAGGATGAGCTCACAGTTCCTCTCTCTTCTTGTCAGAGGCACTAAGCTCAATGGACAGCTTGGAGTCTTGGACCAATGGTAAAGTACCATTAGCCCCAGCTGTCCAATAAAAATGCTGCAGTGGAGGCACATCTCTTACTGCAGTGTCATAGAAGGGGGCATGTGTCTAAAAGACAAATGCTCCCTTCCAACCCAGCCCTCTTAACTACAAGGAAAAAAATAAGATTAACTCACAATCCCATGTTTTTGTCAACCAGCCCCCCCCCCCCGTATTAACTTACCTGAGCCCCGAATTTCTGTGGGCGCATCTCCGCCATCCTTCTCTCCATGGAGTCCCGGCCTTGACTGGATAGATTGATAGCAGTGCAGCCATTGGCTCCCGCTGATGTCAATCAAATCCAATGACAGGGGTGCCGTAATCCCCTCGGAAGAGAGCTTCTAATGCAGGGAAAAGCCGCCAGAGCTGCCAAGGGAGCCCAGAAGAGGAAGATAGGGCAGCTCTGTGCAAAACGAGCTGCACAGTGGAGGTTAGTATGACATGTTTGGTATTTAATTTTTTTTAAACGTTTTAGCATCACTTTAAAAACAATATGTAATAATTATTTGTATATTACTTACCTATGTAATGAGCCCCTTGCCACCAAGGCCAATTCTGACACTTCTCTCTTTCATGTAATTATCAGAATTATTTTGCTAGGAAATTACTTAGAACCCCCTAACATTATAAATATTGGGCCAGATCCACAAAGCTGCCCCGCCGGTGCGGCGTGTCCCATCTAATCTACGCCGCTGTAAGTTACAGTGGCGTATCCTTATCCACAAAGAAATGCCGCTGTAGCTTACGGCGGTGTAGCGTAAATGGGCCGGTGTGCGCAGGTGTCATTCAAATGAACTAGTGGGGGGCGTGTTTTATTGTAATTATGAATGACCCGACGCAAACGACGCTTTTTTTTAACTGCGCATCACGTCGCAAAACATCAATGAAAACGACGTGAACGTAACTTACACAAATCTCTATTCGCGAACGGTTTTGCGCAAACGACGTGAACGATGGAAAAATCGACACTGGCCCGACGTTCATACTTAACATTACGTACGCCTCTATACGGCAGGGGTAACTTTACGCCAGACCTACGCTTACGCAAACGACGTAAAAACACTGCGCCGGCCATATGTACGTTCGTGAATTGGCGTATCTAGCTCATTTGCATATTGTACGCGGACACACAACTGAAGCGCCCCTAGCGTCCAGCGTAAGTATGCAACTAAGATACGACGGTGTAATAACGAAACACCAGTCGTATCTTAGTGTAATTCCGGCGTATCTTGTTTTGTGAATACAAAACAAAGATACGCCGGCGGGAATTTGAAATTAGGTCGGCGTATCTGGAGATACGCCGCCGTAAGGCTTTGTGGATCTGGCCCATTATTTTAGCAGCCACCTTAGGGAATAAAATGGTGGTCGTTTATGTTACACGATATAGAATGGCGCCAAACATCGGTAATTAAAAATCTCCATAGGCGACGCTTTAACATTTTTTACAGTTTACTGGCCAGATTCATCAATAGTTACGACGGCGTATTTCTCGAGATACTCCGCGTAACTTCTAAAATGCACCGGCGTATCTTTTTTCTGTATTCAGAAAACAAGATACGCCGGGATTGAGCGGCGTAATTGTATTACACCGTCGTATTTTAGTTGCATATTTACGCTGGCAGCTAGGTGGCGCTTCCGCCGATTTATGCGTCGAATATGTAAATTAGCAGGAGCTGTGGTGGCTCAACGTGATTGGCACTGCGCTGACAAGCCGTTCACCTCTGCAGCCAAGGGTTCGGATCCCGGTCTCGGCTACATGTGAATTGAGTTTGGTGGTCTCAGCCCGGCTCCCGGTGGGTGTGCTATGCAAGGTACGACTGTGCTTAGTACGCCCACCCCCCCCAAAAAACACCACACTTGCACGCACATGAAATTGGTTTAACACGCACGCACTTTGGCCATGCGGTCTCCTAAAATAAAGAGAGGCAAAGGACCTATGGGGCTAGACCCCCTCACTCCCTCATAGGGGGAGTCCCTCTGCCCCGTTGGGCCCCAGTTGGGCTCCCAAGCGGAGCAGGTAGGGTGGGGTGAGTGGGAGGCCCCCCTCACACCCGCCATTGCCACCGGGGGCATGGAGAAGGATGGCGATTGCCTCCGGGGGGAGGGTCTGCCTACTTCCAACTCTTCACTCTACACTTAAAAAAAAAAAGAATATGTAAATTAGCTAGATACGCCGATTCACGAACATACGCCCGGCCGTCGCAGTAAGATACGCCGTTTACGTAAGGCCTTTTTCAGGCTTAAAGTTATTCCAACCAAAAGATGGCGCAGCCAATGTTAAGTATGGACGCCGGGACCGCGTCGAAATTTTTTAATTTTAAGTTGTTTGCGTAAGCCGATTCAGAATGGGGCTGGGCGTAAGTTAAGTTCACGTCGTTTTCATTGACTGTTTGCGACGTGATTTGGAGCATGCGCACTGGGATACGTCCACGGCCGGCACATGCGCAGTTCGTTCGGCGCGTCATTTACGTGGGGTCACCGTTCATTACAATACAACACGCCCCCTACCTGCTAATTTGAATTGCGCACGGATATGCCGGCCCATTTACGATACGCCGACGCAACTTACGGAGCAAGTGCTTTGTGAATACAGCACTTGCCTGTAAAAGTTGCGGAGGCGTAACGTAAATAGAATACGTTACGCCCGCAAAAAGATACGCGCTCCTACGTGAATCTGGCCCTACATGTTTAGAGTTACAGAATTCTTTAGAGTGATAGAATTATTGCTCTCGCTCTAACGATTACGACGTATGTAACCTGTGTGTATCTGGCTCTAAAACTAGCCGGTGCCTCACCAGCCACTGACCTCACTGCATGTCCCTTTTGCAGATATTTTGTAATTTTAAAAAACTGTTTATATGTTCTGATTGTACTTCCATTTTCTTTTCTACACACAATAACACACTACAGAGTGAACATACTTCCAGCACATTGTGCATTCTCCTTGTGTTACCCTCTACCGCTGCACACCCCAGCTCAGGATCAGGGCCCCTGGCTATAAGTTAAAGTGACAGGCCTTCTCAGTGTAGACATCTGTACCTAATATCATATACTTACTGCAAGCTGTTCTATAAAAAGAACCCTCAACAAACATTAAAGAGCAAATAAAACTAAATGCAAGTTTCCTTAATCAGCAGAATTTTATATTTTAAAATCGTGTTACTTATTAAAATGGACCTGTTATCATTTGTATTCATTTTCTTTAAGTTTATGCCTAGGGAAAAAAATCACATTTGTAAAATGTAAAATGTATTTTTGTCTTATTAGTCAGGTAAATTATTACATATTTAATATAATTAATTACCATTTACAACGAGTCCCCTGACTGCAGGTTTTGTGTTATACTGTAAAGATCCTGAATAACCTGATGTCATTGTTCCAGCTATTCATCTGCTCTCGGAAAGCACAAACAGATAAATGAGACCTGTCTGCTCAAATTGAGACACTTTTTTCTCTCGCTTTTTTTTATTTTTTAGTTAGAATGAAGAAGGGTAGAGCTAGAGCTTGGCTTTCTTTTTAGAAAGCCTAATATGCTTTGCAAAAAAAAAAAATGCTATTGAAACCCCTTGTTCACTTTATTTTATAGTAACAGAACAAATTATATAAAGTATCTGTAAATTTGTGAATATTCAAAAAATATTAATTAAGATAAAAAGCCTTCTGTGTGCAGCAGCCCCCAACCTCCCCGCCCCCTAACACTTACCTGAGGTCCCTCTCTATACAGCTATGTCCATGAGTGTGTCAGCCATCCATATTCTCCTTCCTGATTGGCTGAGACACAGCAGCAGCGCCATTGGCTCCCACTGCTGTCAATCAAAGCTAGCCAATCAGGGGAGAGAGGGGGTGGGGCGGGGTCGGGGGCCCTGTGTCTGAATGAACACAGGGAGCTGCGACTCAGCTCGGGTGCCCCCATAGCAAACTGCCTGCTCTGGGGGCACTAAATAGGGGGGAGGGGCCAGGAGCACAGAAGAGGGACCTAAAAGAGGAGGATCTGGGTGGCTCTGTGCAAATCCACTGCACAGAGCAGGTAAGTATGACATGCTTGTTATTTTTATTGAAAATAATACAAGACTTTACAATCACTTTAAGCCCCCCTCCCTAATAGCAAATGCTTCCTTTTCATTTCCTCCAGCACCACTAAGTACAGCAGATGGGGAGTGAAAAAATAAAGCCCTGTGCATGCAACAAAGGGATACTAAGATATAATATAAACTCCTGATCCAGATTTTCATCACTGGATTCTGCAGGTTCACAATTTTCTATGCCCCCCTCTGCTAGGATGACCTCTTTGATTCAGGACATCGACATCATTTCCTGCTGTCTCTGCTGCCAATAGGCATATGCCTTCTGTGCCTAATGGTAAATCCGAACATGGTAAACCTTATATTTGAAACATCTCTCTTCCTTGTTTCTCCCCAACACATTTCATCTGTAAACAACTTATTCAGGGGCCCTACATACACTATATTATCAAAAATATTTGGACTTCTGCCTTTACACACGTGTTAACAATAATGGCATCCCAGTCTTAGTAAGTTAGTCCGTAGAGTTCAATATTGAGTTGGCCCATCCTTTGCAGCTATAACAGCTTCAACTCTTCTGGGAAGTCTGTCCACAAGGTTTAGGAGTGTGTCTATTGGAATGTCTGACCATTCTTGGTTCTCAGTCTCTGCTTTAACTCATCCCAAAGGTGTTCTATCGAGTTGAGGTCAGGACAGTCAAGTCATCCACCCCAAACTCGCTCATCCATGTCTTTCAGTAGTGACTACGTAAATAAAGGAGAGTGCCACAAGAGGACGAAAAAGCTAACATTAACTGCAAAATTCAACGTGAAACAAAATTTGTGATTCTAAGTAGAGAGAAAAGTGCTGCCCCGACTCTAGCAATGTTCCTGATACTAATTGCTGGATGTATGCTAACTGATTCTAATCTTATTATGAAATGAATACCCTTGTATGTTTAATCATGGACACAGCTGAACTTTGCAGAATCAGGAGAGGTTAGTTCTAGAAAGAATTACATGTTTGAAGCCACCCTCTCCTTTAATTAAAAAGCGCTATTGATTTTTTTTTGGCTTTTAATGACAGGCACTAGTCTGCGACTCACATTGTTAGTCAAGGAAGGTGTAAGCTGTGAAACAAAGGGCATTTCTACATCACTTAACACAAAATTATGACTGATTAAAAAGTAATTAATCAAGGTAACTATGTCACAGGATGGCATGACAAATTCCTTAACTCTGCATAGCTCTGTGTAATTAAGATAAAAAGCATTCTTGTGTTTTTTATTTTTTTTCATACTTAAATGGATATTGTATTTTTAACTACTTGCCGACCGCCCGCCGTCATATTACGGCGGGATGGTGGCACTGTTCCGCAAGAGCACGTAGCTCTACGTCCTCTCTTTAGCGGCTGCTAGGGGGCGCGTGCGCGCCGCCGGCGGCCGGCGCGCGCGCCCCCCGCTCGCCCCCGAGTCCCGCGCACGAGCCCGGCGGGTACGATCGCCGCTGGGCACACGCGATCGCTCGTTACAGAGCGGGGAACGGGAGCTTTGTGTGTAAACACAAAGCTCTCGTTCCTGTCAGCGGGGGAAACACTGATTTTCTGCTCATACAATGTATGAACAGAAGATCAGTGATTTCCCCTAGTGAGGCCACCCCCCCATACAGTTAGAACACAAACAGGAACACACTTAACCCCCTCCCTGCCCCCTAGTGTTAACCCCTTCACTGCCAATGGCATTTTTATAGTAATACAATGCATTTTTATTGCATTGATCGCTATAAAAATGCCAATGGTCCCAAAAATGTGTCAAAAGTGTCCGATGTGTCCGCCATAATATCGCAGTACCGAAAAAAAACGCTGATCGCCACCATTACTAGTAAAAAAAAATATTAATAAAAATGCCTTAAAACTACCCCCTTTTTTGTAAACGCTATAAATTTTGCGCAAACCAATTAATAAACGCTAATTGCGATTTTTTTTAACGAAAAATGGGCCAGATTCGCTAAGAAATTCGCCGCGTAGCGTAAGCCATTTACACTACGCCACCGCATCGTACTAGAGCAAGTGCCGTATTCTCCATGCACTTGCTCCGTAGTTTGCGGAGGCGTAGAGTAAATCACCCAGCGTAAGCCCGCGTAATTCAAATGGGGCGGCTTATATTTAAATTAAGCGCGCCCCCGCGTCGAACGAACTGCGCATGCGCCGGCCGGGGAAAAAGCCCAGTGCGCATGCTCCAGCTTACGTCGGAAAGCGTCGTTGAAACCGACCTCAAAACGACGTGATCGTCACTACGCAATGCCCTATTCGCGAACGAGTTAGTAAAACGGCGTAAGCGACGGAAAAAGCTGACGCTGACCCGACGCCATACTTAACATGGCATCCGACGGCACCTGGCGGCATCCGACGGGACTTCGTAAGGTTACTTCTCATAGAAGCAGGGGTAACCTTACGAGTTCGTAAACGACGTACGCGACGACGGGTGCGGCGTAAAAGCGATCGGGAATCGGCGTAGTAGCCTCATTTGCATAGGCAAATGAGAAAACAACGTAAAGGCCACCTAGTGGCCGGAGTTGTCATTACAACTACAATCCGCAAGTGTAATGGTATTACACTTGTCGGATGTTGAAGCTTATCTATGCCAAAGTGATGCTAAGCATCACTCGCATAGATACAAGCCCAAAAAAAATGGCGATACGACGGGGTATCTGAGACACTGAGAATCTGGCCCAATATGTAGAAGAATACATATCAGCCTAAACTGAGGGGAAAAAAAATTTTTTATGTATTTTTTGGGGATATTTATTATAGCAAAATGTAAAAAATATTGCATTTTCTTTAAAATAGTCGCTCTATTTTTGTTTATAGCGCAAAAAATAAAAACCGTAGAGATGATCAAATACCACCAAAAGAAAGCTCTATTTGTGGGGGAAAAAAAGGACGCTAATTTTGTTTGGGAGCCATGTCGCACGACCGCGCAATTGTCAGTTAAAGCAACGCAGTGCCGAATCACAAAAAGTGCTCTGGTCTTTGGACAGCAATATGGTCCGGGGCTAAAGTGGTTAATGATTATACTGTATGTACAGAAATATATGCATGTTATTTTCTATCTATCATCTATCACTTTTAATATCTATCTAACTATCTATCTTTTTATCTATCTTTACTCTTTATCTATCTATCTATTTATCTATGTTATAATGTTGTTTTTTTATTCTATTATTTTGGATAATCAACTTAATTTTTTATCTCAGATATCCAATGACATTCAGGTCTTTACATTTATCAACTTTGTGCAGACCTCAAGACAGTAAAGATGCCACAGGTTGTTATATTCCCTTCACCGTGCTTCACAGTTGTGGTCATGTGCCGGTTAGGGATGAGCCGAACACCCCCCAGTTCGGTTTGCATCCAGATCATTCGAACAGACCAAAAGTTCATGTGAACATTCGAATACCGAATTTTAAAGGCTAATATGCACGTTTTTGTTCTAAAAAGTGTTTGGCCCGGTCCTGCCACAGGACATGTTTCAATGCAAAAAAAAAGTTTTAAAAACTGAAGTTTTTTCAGGAGAAGTGATTTTAATAATGCTTAAAGTGAAAAAATAAAAGCGTACCTGGGGGGTGTCTAAAGCATGCATGTAAAGTAGCGCATGTTTACTGTGTTTAGACTGTCCCTGCACAAAATGTAAGGAAAAAAGTAATGTAAAACTACTCGCGGCTATTCATGAATTGTCGGTCCCGGCAATGCAGAGAAAAGTCATTAAAAAATGGCAGGGGTTCCCCTTAATATTCATACCAGACCCAAAGGGGGGGGCCTGTATTGCCGGGTCCCGACAATTCATTAATAGCCGCAGGTAATTTTAAATTACTTTTTTTCCTTCAAAAATGACATTTTGTTGGGGTCCCCCCCAAATTCCATATCAGGTCCTTCAGGTCTGGTATGGATATTAAGGGGAACCCTGCGTGATTAAAAAAAAATTATGTGGGGTTCCCCCAAAAAAAACCATACCAGACTCTTCAGGTCTGGAATGAATTTTAAAGGGAACTCTGCGTCATAATTGAAAAAATAAATGGCGTGGGGTCCCCCCAACAATCCATACCAGACACTTTATCCGAGCACGCAACCTAGCAGGCTCCTGAACCATACCAGGCCACATGCCCTCAACATGGAGAGGGTGCTTTGGGAGTCTGTAACCCCCCAAAGTACCTTGTCCCCATGTTGATGGGGCAAACAATGCACCCACTGCCACCCTCAGGCCAGTCGCCAGGTCAACTGACTGGCCCTGCACTTACCCAATCTAGATTGCGGCGGTTATCTCCTCCTCACTCCTCCTAGGCGGAAAATAAGATTGCCTCTGCTTTTGGCTAATCGGGTGACGGGTCTCATGACCCACTTCCTGATTGGCTGCGAGGGTAATCAGTGTGACAGCAGGAAATATTCATTGGATATTGTTACACAAGTGGGTGTGCTCAGGGCGCAGTTCTTTGCACCCCAAGCACCCTTTTTTGAAGCCTATTTAGAGACTCTGGCTCTAATCATGTGCTTCAAAAAAATATGGAATCAATGCGCCTGGTGCCCCGCATGTAGACTAGGGGGCCGGACGCATAGATAGGGGGCGGCCCCGTATTGATGGGCTGCCACTGTCAAATGGGTCACGCTTGGTGACACTTGTTTGTGCTTGGTGGGCACTACACCCACTAAGTGTGAAAGGGTGTATAATCCTGACATGTGTATTCTTCTGGCCACTGCAGGTAAAGAGGGTGTTAAAAAATGGTCCAAACTGCAAATGTTAATAGACGTTACTGGCCTGAGCCCCCTACAATTGTTCTTGCACCTGAAGAAGATTAATACAGGAGGCAAGGATCCAGCTGCAGTCCCAGGTGGAGTGATATCAACTGCACTCCACCTCTTTACATCCCTGCAAAGGCTTAGGCAGGGACACAGTGATGCAGAGTGCGACTGATGCAGCCGGAAATATAGAAAAGGTATCGTCTGATGTCGTCGGCTGCTCTCTCCATGGCCGGCTCAGTCCCATTGTTTCCACATGAGCCCACAAAATTTAAGGGCTCTTCAGACAGGTCAGCCGAGGGTGCAATATACCAGTCACCTGGCCATGATTGATAGGTTGCCAACCCCCGCTCTATAGTGTGTTCTTGCCTCAATCCAAAGCACCTAGTGTGATTTATGTCAGCTGTCACTTCCCTCTGCTATCTGCATGAGTCACATCTGACAGGTTATGCCGACACCACACAAAAACGGGAGATGGTCCTGCCCGTCCCCCCAGAACACAGCAGATGTTTTCCCAATGAGGCTGTGTAGAGAGGGGTGTGTCCATTTACTCCACTACGGTGTCAGATTACACTCAGCTCCCTGCCCTATGCTGTACAGTGTGTGACATCAGATGCCTGCCTTCTAGAGCTGAGAAATAGTCTTTGATCTGTGTACTTTCAATGGATGTGGAGGAGAGAGGGCTTATGTAGAAGGATGTTTTTCATCTCTGTGTATCACCTGTGGCAAGCCATTTCATAGGTATATATTAGACTTTGAAAGTTGATGGAATTCTTATGCCGCGTACACACGGTCGTTTTTTGTGATGAAATAAAAACTACGTTTTAAAAAACGTCATTTAAAATGACCGTGTGTGGGCAAAACGTTGTTTTATGTCTTCTGAAAAACGACCCAAAAAAAATTCGAACATGCTTTTAATTTTTTATGTCGTTTTTCAAAATGTCGTTTTTTGTGTCATAAAAACCCGCGCATGCTCAGAAGCAAGTTATGACGCGAGCTTGAATGGAACAGAGTGCCGTTGAACGTGGTGTACGTAACCGCGCTTTGCAAGAGCATTTTCAGAAAATGATGGTGTGTAGGCAACGTCGTTTTTTAAAATGAAGTTTGAAAAACGTTGTTTTGTTTCGTGAGATAAAATTACGTTTTTTTACATCACAAAAAGTGATCGTGTGTACGCGTTTGAAATGTTGCCGATCACATGAAGCATTGTTTGGTAATATTGCACTGCAAAAATAGTGTATTGCTCTCATAATGGCAAGGCAATTAACAAAGGATCATAAAAACCTTATAATGTGAGATCTTCATTTAGATAAATTGCAAGAAATTGCAAGAAATGCCAAGGTGTCATTGAATACGGTTTCCTATACCATAAAAAGGCAATTAGAAACCGGAGGAAACAGGTGTGGCAAACCAAAAATCACAATGGAAACAGCAGATAAGTTTTCTTCTAATTTATTCTGATTTTCAGCTGTAATATCTGAAATTTGTGTCTACAGTAGAGTCAAAAATGTAAAGGGTACCTCCACTTTCATGGGGGGGGGGGGGGATTATAAATACAAAAAAATATATATGAAAGCATTTACAATTGCAACACAAATCATATTGTAATTAAATGTTATTAAAAATGACTTTTCCTTTTCAATCTGCAGCCGTTGTAATTTTCTGCAAAATGCAATATGGCTTCTTGTAGGTGTTCTGTACCCAGAACATACTTTCCTGATTGTGTGATTGGCTCACGGATTTTCCCAGCAGATGCAAGTCAGGTATTATGCTGCATACACACGATCGGTTTGTCTGATGAAAACGGTCTGATGGTCTTGTTTGTAATAAAAAAAAAAACGGTCTGATGGACCGTTTTCATCAGATTAACCGATCGTGTGTGGGCCCCATAGGTTAAAAAACTAGGAACTTGTTTTCAAATTATCTGATGGTTAAAAAAACGATAGAAAAAAATGATCGTCTGTGGGGAAATCCATTGTTTAAAAATCAACGCATGCTCAGAATCAAGTCGACGCATGCTCGGAAGCATTGAACTTCATTTTTCTCAGCACGTTGTTGTGTTCTGACACAATCATTTTTTTAACCGATGGTGTGTAGGCACGACTGATCATCAGTCAGCTTCATCGGATAACTGATGGAAAAACCTATCAGACCGTTTTCATCGGATGGACCGATCGTGTGTACAGGGCATTAGGCATCCCCTGCAACAAAAAATTAATTTTTAGGGAATTACTCCCAATAGGAGATCACGTCTTAAAATATGAAGACCAAGAAGATTTCTTCATTAGAGCACTGCAGGTGCAACAGCTTATTTATAATTAGGAAATCACTCCCATACAGTTCTCTTTCCACACGGGCACATACAAACACACAGATTTCTTCAGAATAACAAAAGATAGGAACAAAGGCCCAGATTCACAGAGCGATTACGCGTGCGCAACTGCTGTTGCGCGTGCGTAAGTCTAAATGTGCGCGTGCGTATAGTTGGACGCGATTCACAAAACAATATACGCCAGAAATCTACGTTTTTTGGTCCGGCGTAATTGAGTTAGACATTCGCTTCCCTTCGCGCAAAACTGCGCTAGACACACCATTGATTTGCTAGTCAAATATGCTAATGAGGGAGTTACGGGGATCCACAAAAAAACGCAGTTGCTGCGCAGGCTACGCGATGTGCGCAACTGCAAAATGTCCTGTCTAAAGTTAGAGCCCATAAAAGCTGATCTAACTTTTGAAAAAAAGTCTAATTGTCAGATAAAGCAACACCGTTACTGAGGAGCAGACCACACACACGTGTTGCACTACAATTTGACTGCCAACATGCTAGGGGCATCGTCGCTCATAGCTGCACTAGTGAATATAGATGACCAAAGAAGGAGGAGGGCACGGAGGATGGCACGGGAGAGGGTATACCGCACCCGCATACACCTGTTTGGCATGAATGATTCAGAGGTCTTTCGCATCTTCAGATTCCCCCCTCATGCCATCCTGGAATTAACCACAACCTTGCAGGAGGACATCACCAGCCCAACACAACGCTCACATGCAGTGCAGCCACTGGTCAAGGTCCTGGCAACACTCCATGTCCTTGCCAGTGGCTCTTTTCAGCGTACAAGTGGAGTGGTGGCTGGGATGTCACAATCCTCCATGAGCAGATGTGTGCACCAGGTTGTCCCTGCAATCCTCACACGCTTGGCCAACCAAATCATCAAACCCACCACTGAGGAGCTTCGAATCAAGGCAATGGCAGATTTCTACCGAATTGCCAGATTCCCACGCACCATCGGGGCCATTGATTGCACACATGTGGCACTCCAGCCCCCCCATGAGACCGAGCACATGTACCGCAATCGGAAGAATTGGCACTCCATCAACGTACAGGTGATAGTTGATGCCCAAGGCCTCATATGGCACGTCCGTGCCAAACACCCAGGGTCCAGCCATGACAGCTACATCTACAATCAAAGCCACATCCGAACAGAATTCGAACAGAACGTGTATGGGAACACCTGGCTGGTTGGTGAGTGACATGGGAGTCAGGCATGACTATCCCCTCCCGTGATGCACAACAGAAGTGGCACATGCATGACTAACATTCTCCTGTCTTTTCCTTTACAGGTGACTCTGCATATGCACTGGGACCCCATCTCATGACTCCTATCCGGAACCCCCAAACCCCAGGAGAGGAACGATACAATGAAGCACACATCAAAACCCGTGCAGTGGTGGAGCGCACCTTTGGCCTCCTGAAGTCACGTTTCCGATGCCTGGATAAGTCTGGGGGTACACTGTTGTATTCCCCAAACTTCGTGTGCCATATCATCGCTGCATGTTGCATGCTACACAATCTCGCAGTGAGGAAGGGCCTGCAGGTTGAGCTACGTGATGATCTGACCCCCCAACCAGAAAATCAACCCCTAACCGAGGATACCCCGTCTTCTGAGGGAAGAGCAGTCAGGAGGCAGCTCATATTGGGCATCTTTGCACGTTAAACACACACATTAATCATGGCACAATGAGAATGCATGCATGCACACCACTATGGTCCCTAGCACACACACCCCACATCCTCATCAAATTGGATTGGCACCAGTCCACCATGCAAGACTGGTGAGCAGTAACGCCACGTCAAGGCTCCAATTATGTCACTGTACATTCATACACCATTCACACGGACCTGGGAATCACTTCTCCCTGGTCCTGGGGAACCCTTCTCCACCAAAATTGAGGGTGACACCCCTTTTCCAGCAGGAATGTCACCCCCACATTCAAACATCATTCACAACCCAAAATATGCCAAAAAAGTCAAACAAACAAAAATGCATAGAAACAAAAAATGCATAGTAAAAAAAAAATGCTTAGAAAAAACAAAAACAAGCAGAGAGCAAAAATAAAAAAGCTTTCAAAACAAACAAAAGGTGGAAAAAAAAATTATTGCCCTCTGCCTGAGCCACGCCTGGGGCGCCCCCGGCCACGGCCCCGGACCCTCAGGGGAGACGCATGGGGGAGGGGAAAAGCCGGGGAAGGAGGAGCAGCCCCTGAGATCTGCCCACCTGGCGGCCTGCCCTCCAAGGCCACGGCTATTCTGTCCAGGGCAGCACCAAGTGTTGCCGTGTTGCCCTGGATAGCCTGGGTAAGGGCCCTCACATCCTGCCCAACGCCTGCTGCTGTAGTTTGCAGGTCATTAAGGCAGGTTGTGGAGGCCCGGGAGTGGGAGTCCAGGTTACCCAGGCTATCATTAATGGAGGACAGGCTCTGATCCACCCGCCCCATAGTCTGGCAGAGCTGTCTCAGAAGGCGGGTCTGGGTGGCCAGGTTCCTTCTCAGACAGGCGGGCATGAGATTGGGCGCCCCCCTGGTGCTTGGGGATGACCTCCTGGCTCCAGCTGATGGTTGTGGCCGGGGAGAAGGGGAGGCCCTTGTGAGGGGAGCCATGTTGGGGGAGGAGGGGGGGGGGCTGACCCTTAGGGAGGGCAGGCTTCTTGCAGCCAGAGGGGAAGAGTCCGCAGAAACCAAAGGGCCAGTGCCTTCCATGGACTCCTCCTCCTCATGATTCTGCTCCTCCTCATGATCGTCCTCCGCATGATCCTCCCCCTCCTCTTGTTCCTCCTCTGCGGACTCTGGCCTTGTTGGGGGGGCCTCATTAGGCTGCTGTCCTGGGGTTGGAGCGGTCAGTCCAGATGGCCCTGCACCCTCCTGCACATCTGTGGATGACACAAACCATTCACAGGTTGGAGGATCCACACACTTGCCACATATTCCCTTTCACCCCCTCCCCCACACATGCTACACACCTGAGAGAAATAAAAACCTTACCTGGCACCGCGGGGACCGGACTTGTGTCAAAGCCTGGCAGGCCCTCCACTTCATGCCGGTGAAAGGTCAGGGCCACCACACGCTCCGTCTCTGAAAATCTAACCCGGCATGGTGGGCCCCCTCCTGTGCCCCTGGCATGGGCATTTATTGCGGCCAGTTTTTTTTTCACCTCACGCCGGAGGTCATTTATTTTCTTTTCTATCCCAGAGCGGGTCCGTGTCTCCCCCTCCCCCGATGAATTGACCTGCTCTGTGATCATATCCAAGATCTCCCTCCTCCTGGCCGGGGTGGTGGTGGCACTCTGCGGGCCGTGGAGAAAACGCCCATAGTCGGTAATGGCCCGGGCAAGAATTCTTTTTTCCCCCACAGTAAAATTGAGCTTTCTTTTTCTCTCAGTCATACTTCCAAACAAACTCACTAGCAGTCACCAAAAATCTGTCACAAATACAAGCACAACCAATCAGACAAGAACACACACAAAGAGAAAAAGAACAGCCAAAAATCACACTAGCACTCAGCAAGAAACACACACAAAAAAATCAGATGAAAAAATAAAGCAAGAAAACAAACGCTCAGAAATCTATCAATCAAACAAACAGTCTCAAACACTTATCAAAATACACTTTCACAAAACTACCAACAAGCACAAGATCACACAGAACACTAATCTCACAACTACAAAACACACTCTAACGAACAACAGAGCAAAAGCACTTGATTCAATGGGAAGGGACACAAAGGGATGTACTTTTGCAATGGAAGGGCGTTTGTGTGTGTCTATTTATGCTGTCTGCGTAGTTCACAACATTGCCCTAGTCCATTTCCAATTTCAATGATTGCGCCGCTCCCGAGTTGTGAGCATGCGCACAACGGAGCTGACATGGTTTCCTTCACGCGCGCATGCGCGAGTCGGCCGGCCCTTCATTTGCATGGGGTCACGGCTCATTTCAATGTAACACGCCCACGTCCCTCCCAATTTGTATTACTCCTCCTTACGCCTACGGAAAAAACCTTACGTTTGCGCAAGCTCTTGCGTAAAAGCTACGTGAATCGCCGGATTACGCGGCTAGATTGCGCAAGTCTAACGGAAAAGTGGTGCGCTACGCCGGAATGATAATGCGCCGATCTACGTGAATCTGCCCCAAAGTTTATTAAAATGTACATAGATCACCAAGGGGGGGGTGTGTTTTTATCAACAAAAGTGGAATTACTCTTTAAATTAAATTGAAACAAAATTATTTCAAGATTCTATTTTTAATAACTTTTTTAACTGCTTATTTGTTTATGTTTCAATTGTAGCATATATTGAGACATTAAACTATAGACATGGGCAATTTGTTTTGTTCCAAATTCATTTTATAATGAATTTTGACAAATTAGTTGATTTGGAAACCTCCAAATTAACGAAAACCCATTTATAAAAAAAAATCTGAATATTCATAAATTTGAATATTCGAAAATTCGTAAATTTGAAAATTCGTAAAAATGTGAACATTCGTAAATTTGTAAATTTGTAAATTTGAAATTCGAAAACCCCAAAAAAATAAATCTAAAATAATAACGGACTGTTAAATTATAGGTATTGTTATTTCCTTTCAAATTTGTCTGTTAGTGAACATAACGAATGCAAATATATCTGAAGTTACGAGTTATCTGATATAACTTATGCCGTATCTAAATGAATGTAATGTAATGAATTAATAATAATAAATAACAATAATGATAATAAAATAAATAAACTTTTTATTATTATTTATTATTAATTAATTCTGTTCTATTTTATTAGATGTGGCATTCGTTATTTCGGATAATTCGTATTTATTACGTACACTAACAGCCAAATTTGAAAGGAAATTCCAATACCTATCATTTAATGGTTATTTATTATTAGTTAGTTATTTTTTCACATTTTTGGATTTTCGTTAATTCAAACTTTCAGATTTTCTTTCTTATTTTCGCATTCTCAAATTTACGAATTTACAAATCTTCGAATTTAAGAAATTATGAAAATGTCAAACTTACAAATTTATTAACTTACGAATTGTGATTATAATGACCCGAAAAACAAAACAAAAATGAATGAAACGAAAACGAACACATTTTTCGACAGTGCAGTCTTTTAAACCAGTGGTCATCAACCTTGTCCTGCAGGGCCCTCTAACAGGCCAGGTTTGCAAGATAACTAAAATACATCACAGGTGATATCATTTGCTGCTCAGTGATTGCAGTATTCTAGTCTGTATCTCCCCAATGTAATACATAAAATCTGGCCTGTTAGTGGGCCCTGCAGGAATGGTTGATGACCACTGTTTTAAACTACTTGAACTTCAGTAAAAACTAAAAGACAGTATGGTGTGATTCTGGACTATTGGTTATGCAAATTTATAGACAGATCTTTGCCCATACAACTTCACTGAATATGAAATACTGTTCTTCAAATGGATTTAGGCCTCCTTCATTCACATGGGCCACAGGAAAAGGGAAGTGGGGGTGGAACACACCGATGAGTTAAGCACTAGATATTAACTCCCCCCAACTCCTCCCATTACCACCACCACCACTTAAAGCCTACAATAGAGCCAGGAGGGCTTTTCACATGCTACAGCAAATTTACAACAAACTCTGCCATTTAAAGCAGAGGTTCACACAAAAATGGAACCTCCGCTTTTTGTAACCCTCCCCATCTGGTGTCACATTTGGCACCTTTCAGGAGGGAGGAGGGTGCAAATACCTGTACCGAGCATAGATCACTGCAGGGTTTACGGCACCCACCCCCCCCGGTGTCTTCTGGGAAACACACAGTTCCCAGCAGAAGACAGCAGGGACCAGTGCGGAGACAATGAGAAACTCGTGCATGTGCAGAAGGGAACCGGGAAGTGAAGCCGAAATCCTCCACTTCCTGATTCCCTCACCGAGGATGATTGTCGGGGGCAGCCGAGAGGCGAGCAATTGATCGGCTTCAGCTGCCAACATCGCGGGCACCCTGGACAGGTAAGTGTCTATTTATTAAACGTCAGCAGCTGCAGTATTTGTAGCTGCTGGCTTTTAATAAAAAAAATTTAGGCAGACATCCACTTTAACCTCCCTGGCGGTATGATTCTTTCAGATTTTAGGTGCTGAAAGCGGTACCATTATTTGCAAGGAAATTTGGCGTTTTATACTGTAGGCCTGTAATTCTTAGGAATAACTCACTTAAATCTGACAGAACAAGAGTCTAATAGGCATCCTGGGTATGACATTTTTTTAAAAACAAATAATAAATTATAATATAATAAATAATTATAAATAATTATAACAAATAATAATATAATTATAATAAAAATTATTCAATAATGTAATCAACTCAAAATCACTGAAATTTGCTCAGTTGCAGAATTGTCGCTGTCATTATTATTTTTTTTTTAATGACGAATTCCCCCACAAATCACTATCGTTCAATTCTGCAAGTGATTATAATTTATTATCGCTGTTTTCTAGCTGATCTAAAAACATTTTTGACATAAAGGGACACTTTTGGTTGCTATGGACAATCTACAGTTTGCAGGTAGAAAGAACCGTTTTTATTATATAAAAGAACATGCAGTGCACTGGGCAGACCACTAGGGACAAGGGGGGTGTGTATTTTTTACATACAGTACTGTAATCTATAAGATTACAGTATACTGTATGTAATGGGTTTGTTTACTTTTTTGAATATGGCGCCGTTCCCCCGCCCCCGTGCGTCGTAACGTCGCAGGGAACAGAGCTCCGTGGCACACGGAGGCACTGTGTGAATCGAGCGAGCACCCGCTCGCTCACACAGCACGGATGCATCGCTGGATCCAGGAACAAGGTAAGTAAACCATGCCTGTGAAAGCTGCAAGGCGAGCCCGAGTCTGATTCGGGGTTACCGATCGCAGCATAAAAATCTAACCCCGAGTCAGACTCAGGAATACCGCCAGGGAGGTTAAGTCAATCAGGCCTGGCTCACACCTATGCTTTTTTTTGGCGCATTTTCAGTTTTGCAGAAACAAACTACAGTCCATTTAACATGGTTTCCTATGGGTCATGCTCACATCTGTGCATTTTATGGAAAGGGCCAGGGACTTGTTTCTGGTTCCATAGACTTCAATGGATCAAAAATGTGTGAAAATGTATAATTGCAAAATGCACCTGAATAATGCAAACTGTAACCTGCATAGATGTGAACCAAGCCTTAAAACTGAGGTGAAACTCAGTTTTTCGGAAACCTCCCCCCCTCCGATGTCACATTTGACACCTTTCAGTGGGGAGGGGGTGCAGATACCTGTATACAACAGGTATTTGCACCACTTCCTGGTAGAGACTCTCACTGGAGTCCGGCCCCCTCCGCGTCACCCCCACTATTGTGTTCTGGGAAACACTCAGCTCCCATAACACAACAGGGACCAGTGGGAATGGCGCATGTCAGTAAGGAACCGGGAAGTGAAGCCTCAGCACTTCACTTCCCGATTCTTTTACCGAGGATGGCGGGGGGAAAGCCGAAAGCCGAGCTACCGCTCGGCTTCGACTGCCCACGTAGCGAGCGACCTGGACAGGTAAGTGTAAATTTGTTTTAAAGTCAGCCGCTGCTGTATTTGTAGCTGCTGTTTTTTTTTTTTAATTAAGCCAGCTATAGACGGTCCAAACCTTGGCCATTTCAGCAGGGACTGGCCAAGATTCAAACCATGTTTGGGCAGGTTGATGGTACCAGGTTGAAGGTACCCAAGTTGTACTTTGTTCTCCCAGCAGGGACAGCTTCCCCTGCCGGGAGAACACAATGGTTTCAGGGGAGGGATTCCCCCATCAACACTGACTGTCTATGGCCGACTTTAGACCTCACAGCAATACAGCTGACAGCGGTGCATTAATCCCATTGAAAATTGTTGTTTGACATAAAAAAAAGCTATTCAGGAGGCAGCAGGATAGCTTTCTGAGCGGCTGCTTAGCTGCAATCTGAAAACCATTTAATTGTTGATAGTTTTTTAGAAAATGGGCTAATGTGAACTTAGCCTAGTACTTACTGTACATGAGTTGTTCACCACAGGCGCTGATTGCATTGTATATCATACAGACAACCTTTAAATAGAAAATACATCACATATAGGAAATATGACCGTGAAACAACGAGCAGCGAGCAAAAAAATGACAAAATTATGTCAATTCCTTTCAGATACTTTATACTTAAATATGAGACGTGGGCCTTTTATATCACGTTATCGTCCTTTTTACATACATTCAGAGAAAGGCTTCAGAGGAGCCACCCAGGATTGTAAGCAAATTAAGGAAAACCTGCAATCTCGGCATATTCAAAAAGGTTAAAGAGAATAGGTCAGAAGGAGACGGAACACAGCAATCTCTAAAGTGCTATTATGCCGTACAAACAGTTCCATGCTCCCGCCGAAGACGGTCCTGTGCAGAGTACAAACAAAACAAGCTTAAAGCCGCCACTGTAAATATCTTTCAATTTAATATCACCCTGGGAGGAACAGGCAGGCAAGGAGACTGGAGCAAAGGCAGACAGTATGATTAAATGTAACTAGAGGACTAGATATAGACCTGGTACTATGCAGGCTCAGTGCTTGCCACCTTCTATCTACAAGTTATTACTAAGAGGAGGAATTTTCAATAACAATGAAAATATATCAGTAAGTCACATACTCGAGAGATAAATAAAAGATATAACTTTTTTTTTTTTTTTAAGTCCACATTTTTGCTATAAATAAGAAACGATTGCTGGCAGCTGTAAGGATAAAAAAGAAGCTTTCGCTGTAATACTTTCCTCTGTTCCAGTGCTGTCTTCCACAGACTGATTGCTCTGTGATCTGGCGCTGGTGCTCTTTTAGGCTGAATGACACCCAACCCATACCTCCCAACATTTTGAGATGGGAATGGGGGACACATACTAACAAACGAATGTAGGGATAGACCACGCTCCCTGTCACACCCCCTTAAACTAGAATTAACCAAAAAAAGCTTAATTAACCACTTCAGGACTGCCGCACGACGATATACGTCGACAAAATGGCACGGCTGCGCACAAGGGTGTACATGTACGTCCCCTTTAAGAGCCCAGCAGTGGGTCACGCAGTGCGGTCGCGACCCGGTCCTCTTCTTCTTTTTTTTTTTTTTCATTTACATTTTTATTGAATTTTTCACATCTATAGACATACAAAATAAGGTAAAAGCCAGTTTCTCGTCAAGAGTGTGTATGCAATACACAGGAAAAGTAAACATGTTGCAATAAATCAGAGCAGGTAAATAACATAGTTTATGTAACAAGAGCAAGGTTGGTGTACCTGGGGGATGGAACGCGCAGATACGTAACACAAGACAATGATATTTAAAATTATTTGTCAACCCGGGTCTGCGACACAGTCCTCTTCTCAGTGACCGTTACAGCAGATCCGATCACCGCCAGTGTAACCACGATCGGGTCACAGAGAGGAAGACGTGTAAACAAACCTCTCCCCGTGCTTCCTAGTGTGGCTGTCACTGATCGTCTGTTCCCTGTGTTAGGGAATGACGATCAGTGACATCACACGCACAGCCACGCCCCCCACACAGTAAGAACACTCCCTTAGAACACACTTAACCCCTACAGCGCCCCTCCCCGTTAACCCCTTCACTGCCAGTGTAATTTTTACAGTAATCAGTGCATTTTTATAGCACTGTTCGCTGTAAAAATTACAATGGTCCCAAAATAGTATCAAAAGTGGCCGATGTGTCCGCCATAATGTCGCAGTCACGAAAAAAAAGCTGATGGCTGCCATTACTAGTAAAAAAAAAAAATTATTATAAAAATGCCATAAAACTATCCCCTATTTCGTAAACGCTCAAACTTTTGCACAAACCAATCAATAAATGCTTATTTCGATTTTTATTTTTACCCAAAAAAATTTAGAAGAATGCGTATCGGCCTAAACTGAGGAAAAAAAATGTTTTTATATATATATATATATATTTTTGGGGGATAATTATTATAGCAAAAAGTAAAAAATATTGAATTTTTTTCAAAATTGTTGCTCTATTTTTGTTTATAGCACAAAAAATAAAAACCGCAGAGATGATCAAATACCACCAAAAGAAAGCTCTATTTGTGGGAAAAAAAGGCCGCCAATTTTTTTTGGGAGTCACGTCACACGACCGCGCAATTGTCAGTTAAAATGATGCAGTGCCGAATCGCAAAAAGGGGCCAGTTTCTTTACTTGCATAATGTTTCGGGTCTTAAGTGGTTAACCTATATAGAAAAAAAAACCTTTACAACCCCTTTAAGGGGATCCCTTCTATTACTTTTTTGGGGACAACCCAAAATTTGGATGTTTCTTTACTTTTCTTTTCAATGATAATGGTAAAAGTACAAGAAAAGTTTTGACTTTAGTTGTACTTTAACTACAGCAGAATAAAATCAGCTCTCCCGTCCCCCTAGATGAGTAAATCTCAAGTCTTGATAGATAGGAATATAAATACTTTAGTAGTTAAACAGCTCCCATCTCTGTTTTTATCTGTGTATTTGTCTACAGTTCAGCTGTAATGTATAAAATAAATTGACAGATCACTTACACGATTTGGCATTGGCCTTTTAAAGAGAAGTCGTTAACAAACGTTGAATCCGGGGAAGTGATTGATCATATGTAAAACGGGCTGTTTGCACTTAGTGCAGATGCCTCATTACTAACTATTTTCAGCCTCTTTGAGAGCTAAATAATTTCGTAATGCATCATTGAACATTTTGTTGCCACTACAGCAGATGGTTTCAAGGGTCCATCTGCTCAAAGCGATGGTTTTAACAAGCCCCCTTCACCTTCACCAAAAGGTTTTTCTATAGGAGAACGCGCAGCCTACAGGTGCATTGCCTGAGATGCCCAAGGAAGACATCCAACACCCTAATACACATATGCTGAAATGTATGATTGGGGTTACTTTTTCCAGTCATTGCAATAAATCACATTTTCCTTTGTAACACAACACATACATCAGCATGTATCATAGATTCTGTATTTCTGTGAAAAGTAATCAGAATATAAAGGAGAAGACAAAGCACAACATTTACTCAGCGTGACTAACCGCTTACTAATGTCTGCTTTTCAGTTTTGTACTGTATACACTATTTATATATATTATTTATATACTGTATGTGTGTATGTACAGTATCTCACAAAAGTGAGTACACCCCTCATATTTTTGTAAATATTTTATTCTATCTTTTCATGTGACAACACTGAAGAAATGACACTTTGCTACAATGTAAAGTAGTGAGTGTACAGCTTGTATAACAGTGTAAATTTGATGTCCCCTCAAAATAACTCAACACACAGCCATTAATGTCTAAACCGCTGGCAACAAAAGTGAGTACACCGCTAAGTGAAAATGTCCAAATTGGGCCCAAAGTGTCAATATTTTGTGTGACCACCATTATTTTACATCGCTGCCTTAACACTCTTGGGCATGGAGTTCACCAGAGCTTTACAGGTTACCACTGGAGTTCTCCTCCACTCCTCCATGGTGACATCACAGACTGGTGGATGTTAGAGACCTTGCACTCCTCCACATTCCATTTGAGGATGCCCCACAGATGCTCAATAGGGTTTAGGTCTGGAGACATGCTTGGCCAGTCCATCAACTTTACCCTCAGCTTCTTTAGCAAGGCAGTGGTCGTCTTGGAGGTGTGTTTGGGGTCGTTTTCATGTTGGAATACTTCACTGCGGCCCAGTCTCTGAAGGGAGGGGATCATGCTTCAGTATGTCACAGTACATGTTGCCATTCATGGTTCCCTAAATGATCTGTAGCTCCTCAGTGTCGGCAGCACTCATACAGCCCCAGACCATGACACTTCCACCACCATGCTTGACTGCAGGCAAGACACACTTGTCTTTATACTCCTCACCTGGTGTCCATCACACATTCTTGACACCATCTGAACCAAATAAGTTTATCTTGGTCTCATCAGACCACAGGACATGGTTCCAGTAATCCATGTCCTTAGTCTGCTTGTCTTCAGCAAACTGTTTGCAGGCTTTCTTGTGTATCATCTTTCGAAGAGGCTTCCTTCTGGGAAGACAGCCATGCAGACCAATTTGATGCAGAGTGTGGCGTATGGTCTGACAGGCTGACCCACCACCCCTTTGACCTCTGCAGCAATGCAGCACTCATACATCTATTTTGCAAAGACAAGCTCTGGATATGACGCTTAACACATGCACTCAACTTCTTTGATTCGACCATAGTGAGGCCTGTTCTGAGTGGAACCTGTGCCGTTAAACCGATGTATGGTCTTGGCCACCGTGCTGCAGCTCAGTTTCAGGGTCTTGGAAATCTTCTTATAGCCTAGACCATCTTTATGTAGAGCAAAAATTATTTTTTTCAGATCCTCTGAGAGTTCTTCGCCATGAGGTGTCATGTTGAACTGCTAGTATGAGAGAGTGAGAACGATAACACCAAACACACCTGCTCCCCATTCACACCTGAGACCTTGTAACACTAATGATATGATATCGGGGAGGGAAAATGGGTAATTGGGCCCAATTTGGACATTTTCACTTAGGGGTGTACTTGATTTTGTTTCCAGCGGTTTAGACATTAATGGCTGTGTGTTATTTTGAGGGGACAGCAAATGTACGCTGTAATACAAGCTGTACATTCACTACTTTACTGTAGCAAAGTATCATTTCTTCAGTGTTGTCACATTAAAGGTTTAATAAATTATTTACAAAAATGCGAGGAGTACACTCACTTTTGTGAGATACTGTAAATATAAATAAATAAATAAATATATATATATATATATATATATATATATATATATATATATAAATATATATACACATACACACACACACACATACAACTCTCCAGCTAACATTCATTTTTTACTTTGGATAGAGTCTCTTTTTCTTTTCTTTTTTTTGTTATTACATGTGTACATGTTTGTAAAAAATTGTGCCTGTAAATACCTTATTTCAGATAATTTCTGTCCAGTCACGTGACATCTAGCTGCTCTCCTCCCATGTTTTAAGGGCAACAGCGGGAGGGGCCGAGATCCCCCTCTGACGTCAGCCAGGAGGTTACATGAACCTTGTGCTCTCTGTTCTGACAGCTTGTCAAGATTCTCGACAAGCATACATTCTGAAATAAGGTATTTACAAGGCAAATTTCATAAAAACATGTATACAGCATTGGTGGCTAGTGGTAAAAAAAAATTTGGGGGAATGTCAAATAGTGCACCCAACCCCCTCCTCTCGGACCAGTAGGTTGGTTGGGTCATAAGCAGCACCAGAGCACTTACCCCATCTATGGTGGGCAGCGATTCACGCACATTTCTTCTTCTCCTACTCTCCTCCTCTGCATCACATGCAGCTCCCCCTGCTCTCCTCCGTAGACATCACGTGGCTTCTATCTTCTCCCTCCTCCTCCCTCCTCCTCCCTCCTCCTCAGCGACCAATTGGAAAGCTTCACCTTTAGACCTACTTCCTGATTGGCTGGGAGGAAATTCAGTGTGAAAATAACAAATATTCATTTGCTATTGTCACACAACTGGGTGGGTTGGGAGCCCACAATTGGGAGCACCCCATGCCCACCCTTTTTTGAAGCTTATTAAAGCTTCTGGTTCTAATCACGTGCTTCAAACCCCCCCCCCCCCCAATTGGAATCCATGCATCCGGCGACCTGCATGTAGTTTAGGGGGCCGGATGCACGGATGGGTCGGCAGTGCCCATGCACCCCTAATGGAAGGGCCGCCAGCAGTACACAGTGTAAGATCGCTTAGTAGAACAGAGAGGCTGGCATTTATATTTGTATTTAACATTACTGCCGGCTACTAATAGTGGCAGGAGGGTAAGGGAGGCGGAGGAGACTGCTCACACACACACACATGTCGAATTGCATGTCAAAACGCACCAGTGTGAACCAGGGCTATAGGAGAGACATATGACTTCAATTGTGCTCTGTTTTAAAAAAAAAAAGTGTCACACCCTTGAGACACCAGGTAAATTGTGTACTTTGTGTTAACTGTTTATTTTTAAAATAGAATTCATATAAATAGTAGAAAAAAAGGTACTTTCAAAATGAAATGTTAGTTTAAAAACACTTTACTCAAAAAAAAAAAAAAGTAAAAGAGAGTTAGGGGTTACTGGAGATGAGCTTTAACTACCCCTAACGACCGCCGCATGTATATGTACGTCCACAGAATGGCACGTACAGGCAAATGGACGTGCGGGTACGTCCTTGCCTTCCCCCCGGGTCGGGGGTCTGATCGGGACCCCCCCCCCCCCGCTATATGCGGCGATTGGTAAGTGTGTGGGAGCGATCCAGGATGAGGGGGCGGCTGTTCGTTTCTGTCCGCCCCCTCGCGATCGCTCCCAGCGAATCCGATTTGCCCGACCTCTGCTTGTGTAATGTAAACACAGGCAGAGGAAGTGATGTCACCTCTCCTCTCCGTGGTATTTTCGATTCGGCGAGAGGAGAGAAGACATCACATAGTAAGTGGCACCAACACTACACTGACACCATACACATAGGCACATTAACCCCTTCAGATCACCCCCCCCCCCCCCAGCCCCCTGTCACAGTGTCACTGATTGCAGTGATTATATATTTACTGATTACTGCATTTAGTGTCAGTGTGACAGTTAGTGTGACAGGCAGTTAGTGTTAGGTCCAGGGTAGCCCCCTATCCCCCCTAATAAAGGTTTAACCCCTTGATCACCGCCCTAGTTAACCCTTTCACCCCCTATTGCCAGTGTCACTAAGCGATCGGTTTTCTGATCGCTGTATTAGTGTCACTGTTGCCGCTAGGTAGCTAGTTTTTTTTTTTATATTGCGATTTTTTTTACTAAAGACATGTGGCTGAATACATTTGGCCTAAATGTTTGACTAAATTTTGTTTATTCGATTTTTCTTATAACAAAAAGTAGAAAATATATTTTTTTTCAAAATTTTCTGTCTTTTTCCGTTTATATCGCAAAAAATAAAAATCGCAGAGACAATCAAATACCATCAAAAGAAAGCTCTATTTGTGAAAAGAAAAGGACGCAAATTTTGTTTGGGAGCCAACACCTTTGGGCATTTAGCAGCATATTGGTCCGGGGGTTAAGTGGTTAAGAGAGGAGCTTAATCCAAGTGTTGTAGGATGGCAAGAAATTTAATTTTTGTAAACAAGCAGGAGAGCGTTAATAATGGCAAGGCTTGCAAATAAACAAAAAAATATATTTATTTATTTTTTGGATGTTTTATGTGTGTAGCAAATTGCATAATGTTACTTGCTACACAACACATATTGCAATTGAAATTAAAAAATCAATATTTGAAGACAGTGGAGTTTTCCTGTAACGTATTATTGCTGTTTTTGTTGATGTTGTTGCTGTGAATGTGATCATAGCTAGATAACTAGCCACTTCTATTTTACCTGAGGCTTTTAGTTATAAAAAAAACAAAATGGAAATCTGTGTGCCAAGTTCTATAACAATAACGGGCATTCGAGTAGCAGCGATACTGTGACTTTCCCTGACATCTCAAATTGGTGACTCAGCTTTCAAGCTGGAAAATCACCAGTGGCAAGAGCACTTGCCAATGTAAATCTTGTTCGTATTTGTGCACGGTATTCCAATAAGAAGATTATACTCTGTATGGTGGACAGTCATATTTGGGAAGACAGTGCATTTGGTTCTTGTGTTAGGAGGAATAAGGGAATGTGTGGCTTATGTGTCAGTATTAAAAAAAAAAAACATTAAGAAGTAACGGTCTATTAAAGCATTTGTAAACCGCTGAAAAAAGAAAAAAGAAACCAAAAAAGCTGCAAGATAAAGGCATAATGTGCTAGCATGCATCGGCTACTAGCACAATTTTTAAATACTCACCTTAGATTGAAGCCCTCTCAGTGGCGCCCCATCACTGCTGAGAGAGCTGACCTCTTCTCCCATCCTTTCTTCCGGGATTGCGAGCTCCTGCACTGTGAGTGGCCCGAGTCACAATGACGTCACTCCCTAGCATGGGCATGGGAGCCCTCAGTTCCGCCAAGTAGCTCTGAAGTTCTGGCACAGTACGCCGGACCTTCAGATCGCATGCACTGCTGACATCAGCGGCTGCATGCAGGGTGAATATCTCCTAAACTGTGCATGTTTAGGAGATATAAATTTTACTTACAGGTAAGCCTTATTATGGACTTACCTGTAGGTAAAAATAAGTCAGGTATTGAAGTCTGACCCTGTTTTTAATAATGATCAAAACACAAAAAAAATTATCTTTCAACCTACTGGTGCTTAGGTGCTATGGCTAAGGCTGCTTTCACAGTGAGGCGCTTTGCAGGCGCTATTGCGCTAAAATAGCGCCAGCAGAGAGCCCTGAAAGAGACGCTCCTTTAAATCCAGTGTGAAAGCCTGAGGGTTTTCACACTGGAGCCGTTGTGCTGGCAGGACGGTAAAATAAGTCCTGCCAGACGCTTCTTCAGGCGCTGTAGGAGCGGTGAATATAGCGCCCCTGCCCATTGAAATCAATGAGGCAGCGCCTCCGAAACACCCGCAAAGCACTGCAAAGCAGCGTTTTTGCGAGTGGGTTCGACCCTTTTTCGGCCGCTAGCGGGGGTTAAAACTGCAGCAAAATCACAGCAAAAAATGACAGTAAAGCGCTGCTAAAAATAGAGGCACTTTAACACCGTCGCACCCAGCGCTTTAGTGTAAAAGTAGCCTTAAAGGATCACTAAAGGAAACATTTTTTTTAGCTAAATAGCTTCCTTTACCTTAATGCAGTGCTGTTTTTATGTTGTCATTGTTCGTTTTTGCTTTGAAGTAGCTGTAATACTTCTCTGATCTCCACACTTCCTGCTTGTCTGGCTCCTTATGAAAAATCTCATGGCAGCTTTTCACTCTGGTCCAAGCTGTGTCTCTAAAACTCCTCAGAACCAATCAGATTCATTTTAAAAACAAAACACTGCCCTGGGATTCAATTTAAAAACAAAACACTGCCCTGGATTTGTTTGTTTTTGTTCTGTCTCTCTCTCTACCTTACATAAACACAAAACCTTTTTAAAAATGAAAGTGAAACTAGAGGCATATTATATGATTGATTTTTATCTATTTTTAATCATTTTTAAAAGGAATCAGTTAACTTTTATGTCTCTATACCCTGTAAACAGTCATTTCAGCAAAAAAAATGTTTTCCTTTAGTGATCCTTTAAATAGTTTCTTTTTTTTTCAGGCTTTCATCCTTTATTTTCACCTGGTTATCTTGCCAACAATACACTTCCTGTTCTATGATGACAATGCTCACTCACTGTACAGTATCAATGAAGTTACAGCAATGTCATTCTAGGCTGCTCTGTCTACTTGTACTACAGACATGTTCCCCGTCTCCTCATCTCTTTTACATAGGTGTGAGGCTGCGTACACACGAACGAGAACGGTCGGAAAAGCTTGTCGAGCCAAAGTCCTCATTGAACAACGAGGAAAAAGAGAGCGTGCTCTCTTTTTTGGCTCGACGAGCTTCCCGACGGGACGCTCGTCGGAAGTGTACACACGACCGAGAACCTCGGCAGAATATGTCTCCCAGCGAGCTTCTCGCTGGATTCTGCCGAGGTTCTCGGTCGTGTATACGGGGCCTAAGGGTGTTTTTTGTAGTTATCAGAAGATAGCTGGGAAAGATGATAACATTGTTTGAGATAACAGTTCAGTGCACACCAGGATACTAGCAGGACCAATAGGTATTTTTCGGAACTTGCAGAAAATGTACTTAACATGAAAAAAAAAATGCAACCACCAAAACTAAGGACTGGTAAGCTACAAAATAATACACATAATATAATCCAATTTTGTTCCTGGGTTTAGATATCATTTAGTATTTGGTGGTGGGGTTTGATGGAGGAATATCCCACTATCAGGCCTTGTACACACGACCGAGAAACTCGACAGAATCCATCAAGAAACTTGGTAGGAGAGGTTTTTTGCCAAGGAAAACAGTCGTGTGTATGTTTTTCATCGAGAAAACTGTCGAGGAACTCGACGAGGAATAAAGAGAGCAAGTTCTCCTTTCCCTCGACAGGAGTCTCAATTTCCTCGCCCTGTTCCTCGTCGAGCTGCTTTTCGACGAGAAACACGTTGGTGTGTATGCTTAGAAACCTGCGTACCTTCGGTAAAAGTAGCGTTTGTAATGGAGATAGCACATTTGTCACGCTGTAACAGACTGAAAAGTGAAAATGTCTCTTACTAAACTTTTACCTAACACGCACTAACATGAGATTAGCAAAAGCAGCCCCAAGGGTTGTGCCATTGAAATCGAACTTCCCCTGCCGTTGTATGTGTTGAAGTCACCAAGTTTGAGAACAAGGAGATTTGGTCTTGACAGTGTGTACGCAAAGACAGCTTGTCAAGTTTCTCGACAAGCCTAACAAGGAACTCGTCGAGGAAAATGATGTGGCTGCATCTGATTGGATGCAGCCGATGTTCGGCCAACAATTTTCTGTCTGACTATATGTCCGGTGCATTAGCTTGACAATACAGGATGCTATGGTGTGTACTTCTGCTTCTTTTTCTTTGTGCTTACCCAACAGCACTACAAATTGCCCTGATCTTCTGAAATCTACTGTTGCCTCTAGATTTTATATGTCTCTCTATTTCTCGCAGATGTGTCTGTTTGCCTCTGGAACCTCAGGTTGCAAGTCTACCTCTTGGTAGACTCCCAGTCAGTTGACACTTTCCAGATCATTCTGCGGTAACTAATATCATTATGCACATCTCTTAAACTATTTGTGCGTGTACAGCAATTGATTAGACCCCTTTCACACTGAGGTGCTCGAAAACTGCCCATAAAATGTCAGGCATTTTTGCATCGCTTTTGCAGTGCTTTTCAAGCAATTTTGCAGCGATAGCAGGGCACTTTTTTTATGGTCACAGGACACAAAAGAACCACTTTGCGGCGCTTTTGAATCACTTTTCAGGCGCATGTCATTCATTTTAATGGACAGGTGCATTTTAGAGGCGATTTTTTAAGCGTTCCAAACATGCTCCAAAGATGACGTTTTTTTCTTTATGTACTTTTTGGCTGTATGTAGGGTGGTTTATTTTATTTAATGTTCTCTCTATTTGTATTTTTTCATTTTTTTTTTTGTGAATTTGATTGATATTTATGTACTTTTAGGCCGCGTACACACGAGGAGACATGTCCGATGAAAACGATCCGATGAAAACATGTCTCCTGGGATATTTTGCTCTGATGTGTGTACACACGATCAGACCAAAATCCCCACGACGTGTGAAAACAAGGAAGTAAAATGCTTCCACGCATGCGTCGAATCCATTCGACGCATGCGAGGGATTTCGGTCCGCTGGTTAGGCATACTAACCAGCGGACATGTCCGACGGACAAGTTTCCAGCGGACAAGTTTCTAAGCATGCTTAGAAACTTTTGTCCGCTGGAAACCTGTCCACTAGGCCATACACACGATCGGACACGTCCGCGGAAACTGGTCTGTGGATCAGTTTCAGCGAACATGTTCGATCGTGTGTACGCGGCGTGAGTGTTACTAATTTTAGATTTCGCCTATCTTTTTTGTTCTGTGTAAAAAAAAAAACAAAAAAAAAAACATAACATTTTTTATCTAATGAAGGGTAATAGCTTTGGCACAAGAACAGGTCCAGAATAGTTAAACCACCTCCCCCCGCCATATAGTAAAATGATGGGCACAAGGTGGCTCTCTTGTTCTGGGATGACATCAAATAACGTTGTCCCACTCACGTCGTGCTTGTGCGCTCGCAAGGGCCTTGTGGTTATCAGTGGTGGGCTGTGTCCCTGGGACATGGAGCATTACTAATCTCAGTAAAGAACTGATGACGAGGCTCTTTAGTCTTTACCCATGTGATCAGCTGTGTCCAATCACAGCTGATCACATGTAAACAAGGAAATGCTGGTTATCGGCTCTCCTCTCCTCACAGTGACAGTGTGTGAGGAGAGGAGAGCCGATTAGCAGCATTTTCTCACAGGGGAGATCTGCACAGATAATCAGGGCATTATCCATCAGTGCCCTGATTGTCAGTGCAGCCCTAACAGTGCCCAGAAATGCCAACTATAAGAGCCGCCTATCAGTGCTCATCAGAGCTGCATATCAGTGCCACCTCATCAGTGACCATCAGTGATGCTTATCAGTGCCCATCAGTGCTGACTTATGAGTGCACATCAGTGAAGGAGAAAAATTACATACAGTTAAACCTTGGATTGCAAGAATAATTCGTTCCAGAAACATGCTTGTAATTCAAAACACTTGAATATCAAAGCAAATTTCCCCATAAGAAATAAAGGAAACTCAAATGGCTCGATCCCCAACCATTCATTCATAGGTCTTTGAGTTTATAGTCCATATAAAAAGATTATAGCAGTGTGACCAGGTTGTGTGACCATAAAATGTCCATCCACAGATGGAAGCCTCCACAAGGGGATTAGAAGCAAAATCCAGCAGGAGCTACAAGGTAAAAAAGAGAAGAGAGGCGCCTTCTAAGTGTAGCAATAAGTTGCTAAATCTTGTGCCTTCATTAAATGTAACCATATTGCTACACTAATGCCCTGTAATGTGACGACTTGATTCTGAGCATGCGTTGATTTTTTAACCAATGAAATTCCCCACAGATGATCATTTTTTTCTATCAATTTTTTAACCATGAGATAATTTCACTGATGGGAAAAAAAACGATGGGGGCCACACACGACCATTTTCATCAGACGAACCGATCGTGTGTACGCAGCATTAGAGGCGCCGATCTTCGCTTTTATACTCAGTTGTGACATGACCCTACTTGTATATCAAGACAAAATGTATTTAAAAATGTTGCTTGATTTGCAAAACGCTCTCAAACCAAGTTACTCTCAAACCAAGGTTTTACTGTATTTACAAAATGTTATCACAGAAACTAAGAAATTTTTATGTATTTATTTTTTTTAATTTTCAGTCTTCTTAATTTTTTTTTTATTTAAAAAAAAAACAGCAATGATTAACTACCACCAGAAAAAAAATCTGTCTCAAAAAAAATATAAAAATGTTGTTTGAGTACACAGCTTTGCATGACTGCGCAATTGTCAATCAATGTGCGACAGCGCTGAAAGCTGAAAATTGGCCAGGGCAGGAAGGGGGTAAATGTGCCCAGTATTGAATCGGTTAAAGGAGGTTAAACAACATGAAGGAGCTAGTTAGAGCCTGTTGCACCTTTAAAAGCATCAAAGCCAACCTAATTTTGCTTTTGGATAATTATTAAAGGGGTTGTAAAGGAAAAAAAATGTTTTCATAATAAGCATCCTTTACCTGCAGACATTCCTCTTTTCACGTCCTCATTGTTCGTTTTTGCTCAGAAGTTGCTCTATTTCTTCTCTGTTCTGTTCACTTCCTGCTTGTCTGATTGTAACTCACCACCGTGAAGGGAGGCTTTACTGCGGTGGTGACGTGCTCGCCCCCTCCTGGGAACTACATCTGTGCGGCAGGACGCTCTCTATGTGTTAGAGACTTCAAGGAGGTGTGAATTACTGGGTGTGCCGCAATGCATACTGGGAAATGTAGTTCTTACATGAACGAGAGCCGCAAACCAGGAAGTGAATGAGAGAACAGAAACTAGAACCCGGGAGGTGATATAGATGAAGGAATTTAATAGGTAATTACTAGTTTTTTTAACAGAATCATTACACTATTCTGTCTGTCTACCTTGCAGACAATAATTTTAGCCCAATTTGTTTTTCCTTTACAACTCCTTTAATTTTGCTTTTCCTTAGAATTGATGTAAACTGTGGACAGGCTACAATTCTTTGGAGATCTTTACGGATGATGTAGGTGAATGCTGAGGAGCATTACAACTTTTGAGGACTTTTACGTCTGTTATTTATTTACTATGGGCCAGATTCTCAGCTGAGATACGACGGCGTATCTCTGTTTCAGGGCCGTCGTTTCTATGCGACTGATTCTTAGAATCAGTTACGCATAGATTTTGCTTAGATCTGACTGGCTTAAGTCACTTACACCGTCGGATCTAAGTTGCAATGTTACGCTGGCCGCTAGGTGGCGTTCCCGTCGATTTCTGCGTCGAATATGCAAATGAGCCTGATACGCTGATTCCCGAACGTATTTGCGCGCCGTCGTCGTAGTTTACGTAGTTTGCGTAAGCGTAAGGTTACCCCTGCTATATGAGGGGTAACCTTGCGTAGGTCTGGCGTAAGCCATGTTAAGTATGGACGTCGGGACAGCATCGTGTTTTTCCGTCGTTTACGTAACTCGTCGCGAATAGGGCTGTGCGTTAATTCCGTTGCCGTCAAAATCAATGTATTTGCGGCGTACCATGGAGCATGCGCAGTGGGCTACGTTTACGGCCGGCGCATGCGCAGTTCGTTTGGCGCGGGGGCGCGCTTAATTTAAATACAGCACGCCCACCTCCTTCCTACTTTGAATTACGCGGCCTTACGCCGGCCCATTTACGCTACACCGTCGCAAATTACGGAGCAAGTGCTTTGAGAATACAGCACTTGCCCGTAAAAAGTAGCGTAAATGGGATACTCTACGCTGACAAAACTACGAGAATCTGGCCCAGCGTTTTTTAACGGAACAGAGTTATGCTATGGCGACTATTTCCATTACTTGCCACTCGCCGTCTTACAACTTCTAAAGCTTGGCCTTTGATAGAAGGTGTACAAACAGATGTCAAGGAACTTCAATATGATCTCAAACCAGCATATTTATTCTAGTCTGTCAAATGCACCTAAAACAAAGACAGCCTCTCCGGCTGCTTGAGTGCTTCATTATCTCTCTGTTTGGACTCGATGTCCATCAATTTTTTAGCTAAGTTGTTATCATTTTTATTTCCGTTTTGCCCATTTCTCTAAAGACCCAAGCTTCACCAGCTGCAGGAAGCAAGACTTATTCCAAGTCCACAATTGGCAGCTTTCAATTATTTTAGTACACGGGAAAGATTATTAAAGCTTTGCCCCTTTAGCCACGTGCACATTGCCCCTTTATCCCTGGTGGAATAGGAACAGGGAGTAGAGCACCCATTTTATCTGCCATATAATGAAGCTGTTAAGGCAGAAAGAGTGACAGGTTAATTATCCTTTATAAAAGGGGGACAAATTGAACTTTGTCTTTCCATCAGTTTTTAATATATCCAGAAGCTCCCAAGAAGCCTGGATGCCACTCTAGTGAATAGACCAGCTAATCCAGTCTGCTAGTCTGTCGTGACCCTTCGTCCCCCACTGGGGCCCTTCCAATATTCCGCACTAGGTTGCTCTTATTCCACATTCAACAGATTTGTACACGCTTACAATAAATTCATCTCTAATTTTTTTTTTTCCTCTCCTCTTTCTCGCTTTCCATATGTTGGCTGACAGCTCTCTCATATAACTGATGGCTAAATTTAAACTCTGAGGAAAATTAACCCGAGTGTTAAACGCAAACAGGAGTGGCTCGGAAGAGAGGGAAAGCTTCAATGGCAGATGCCAAACGGCGGAAAAAGCATAGAAATTAACGGAGCCTCGGCAGTGACAAGCTGTCAACCAGCTTGATAGCTCTTGCAAGAGCTTCAGTCCCACTCAAGTTGGCCAGAGGGCAGCACAAACAAGTCCTGCTTTTCAAAAAAGGACCGCAGGAGGCTTGACAGTAATGTTAACTAGATCATGGAAAGTTCATGGTCAAACGAGAGGAAATTTGCAGCGCTTTGCACTATCCATAGTTCACCCACAGCTTTGCTGGGAATTGAAACTTCGAGCACTTTTAACCTTTCCTGTCCTGGATGAAAAAAAAAACATTGCTCCGCACAGTGGGGGACATGTAGAACATAATAAAAGAGCTATAGTAAGTTTTGATTAATGATGAGTTCAGACTGACAACGAAAGGTGATTCTTTTTTTTATTTTTTTTCCCCTAATTTTTACACCAGAGCACATTACAGTAATGCAGTGTTTCTCAACTGCAGTCCTCAAGGCCCCCCAACAGGTCAGGTTTTCAGGATTTCCATTATTTTGCACAGGTGATTTGATCAGTTTCACTGCCTTAGTAATTCCCACAGCTTTATCATCTGAGGGAAATCCTGAAAACATGACCTGTTGGGGGGGCTTGAGGACTGGAGTTGAGAAACACTGCAGTAATGGATGCACATAAAAGCGGTTTACAATTACAAGCAAAATATTGGACAAATACAAGGCCAAGCCCAATTAAAGTGGATGTAAACCCCCCCCCAAAAAAAAAATGTTTGGATGTCACAACGTAGAATAGAAGATTTCCTATCATCTGTGCCCAGTCTTGCCACACAGAGTTAATCCAGCTCTGAGCAATCCTCCTTTATTGTTCAGTGAAAATTAACAGACTTCCAGATAAAAACCTGTCTAAATAAAAAGTCCTTTCCTCTCTCATTGCTTTGAGTGACAAGTGAGAGGTTATTTACATATCTAGCATGGACATGTTTATCATATGTTATGTTATGTTTATCATAATATGAGGTGATCCACAGTTCATTGTATATTGCCAGCATGTGTTATGTGGGGGAGGGGTGGATTTCTCACTTTTTATACTGTGGATCACCTCATATTATGATCATTATTATTAGGGTTGTCCCGATACCACTTTTTTTGAGTACAAGTACCGATACGGAATACCGATACTTTTTTTAATGTCATGTGACAGTGGCGTTTTTTTTATATATATTTATATATTTTTATATATATTTTTTTACTTTACTTTTATTTTATTTTTTTATTTTTATTTTTTAGAGGGGGGATAGTGGATTGACAATGTGTTTTTTTTATTTTTTATTACTATTTACATTTTATTTTTTAAATTATTTATTGCAATTTTTTTTTCTTTTTTTTAATCAGCCCTGTTGGGGGGGCTTTGGTGAGATATCAGGGGCCCTAACAGACCTCTGAGACAGAGAAAGGTACTAGGGAAACAGATTCCCCTGTCCCTTTCTCAGCAGCCTCAGCTGCGCTGAAAATGAATGGAGAGAAGACAGCCGCTTCTCTTCATTCATAAACTGAAACATTGTAATCACAGTTTACGATGTTTCAGTTATGTGAATGGACAGAGTCAGTGATAGGTGCTTGTAACTTCCCCACGCACTGATCACCGCTGACTGTAAAAAGTATCAGGTGAAGCATCGGGAGCAAGTACTCAGGCAAATGCTTGGTATCGGTCCTGATACCGATACTAGTATCGATATCGGGACAACCCTAATTATTATTATTATGAAGTCTGTTAATTGTCACTGAACAATAAAAAAGGATTGCCGACAGCAAATGTCCGATGGAGCATACACACGGTCTGCCTATGTAAACAAGGTGATTCCTCATTCTACCAAATGAAATGTCAGAAATCTTCTGTTCCAAGTGATTGGGAACAGTGATCTCTGTCATGTCCCAATAAGCCCACCCCCCTTACAGTTAGAACTCACCCAGGGAACACACTTAACCCCTTGATCGCCCCTTAGTAGTTAACCCCTTCCCTGCCAGTGTATTTTTTTAGCACTGATCAATGTAATAATGTCACTTGTCCCCAAAAGTGTAATTTGGAGATGTGTCTGCTGCAATGTCGCAGCCCCGCTAAAAACGCAGATTGTCACAAATCTGTATTTTTTTGTTTATAGCCCAAGAAAAAAAAATGAAGCTCTATTTGTGGGTAAAATTAAAAAAAAATCATTTTTTTTACCTATAGATCCACTTTAGGGTATATTCTCTTGGCTGTTATGCAATGCATTGGATTTTACATGGCTCTTGGGGGTTATGTTGGCCATAGATTCAGCAGAGCTTGGCTGAATTTCTATCCACCTATGGCCATTCCTACTCGAGAGAAGTTATCTAATGATTGATTTCTATCAAACGGGAATGTTGGGAAAACTTTTTCTGCAGCCTTGATCAGTGTATTCTGACATCAGAGGAGTCCCGCTGTCAGAATCCAATAACACTTGTATTGATGGGGGGATCCATTTGTCCGCTGGCTGAACGAAAAATAAAAAAACTATTAATCTATGAGAAGATTCTTTCGACTATCCTGGACTTATTCTTGTGCCAATAATGGGTCCTCATCAACCTAATTCTTTTTTTTTTTTTTACAGAAAATACATCAGAAGGTAAAAAAATAAAAAATAAATAAAATAAAGGGACAGTAAACAAATAATAATCAAAGAAACAGAGAACGCACAAATATGAAGAAGAATCACGCTAAACTTGTCTAAATATATCCTTAAAAAAATAAAAATAAATTAAAGAATAAAAAAAAATGCAAAAAAGTTTTCTAAAATTTCATCTTAGCAGCTTGGTTAGTAAAATTCAGAGTTTCCACTTGGACAAAATTCACCAGCAACAAAATTAACAGTTTTGAGGTCAAATTTTATATATATTTATACACAAAAATAACAGCTATATATACTATTATAGTATACATTTGATGGTCCTTCAACAACTACTGATGCACATAAAATGATGTTCAGGACTACAAGTCAGACTGATTCACTGGCAGGGCTGGATGTCATTGTACGGCAGGGGCACAGATTTGTTCGATGCACTTTTTCAGCCGTGTTCAGTATAAAGCTCCCATCACTCCTCAGTGCTTACAGCTACCTCTCCTGGGAAAGGCAAGGACTAAAGGAGCAGTGACCTCCCCAACAGCCACTGTCTGCCTGCGTCTGCCTGACTGTCCATAAATGCCCAGAGCCTACCCACACTCCCCACAAACTGCTCTCTTCCTGCCGCCGCTCACTTTTCATCCTCTCTGCTACCTACTTTTTCACAGGAAACGGCAACTTTAAAGAGGTTTTGCAGAAATAATGCAATAAATATAATTATATTACAAAACATCGCTCTTTACTAACCCCTCTATAAATTCTATTAAAACGTACAGGTTTGAATGCATGGAATTTAATTTGCTAGGTCATAGTGTTAGAGGGAACGTAAAGCGTATTTTTAGTGAACACTTATTTAGGGTGATTTTTACAGTGTTTGCTTTAAAACCCAACTACGCCCTCATTCACATTGGGTCGATTTTTTGTGCGATTTAACAGGTCAAATCGCATGACAAGCCGCAGGTTATTGCTGTCATTTGCACCATTCCTGACTTTGCAGCGCACCCCCATGATTTGCAAAAGTAGTTCCTGCACTACTTTTGGCGATTTCGGGTGCGACTTCAATAAACATCTCTGCATGAAGCCCACAGATGTCAATCACGTCGCACCCTAAGTTGCACTGACATGCGGCTTTGAAATTGTGTGATTTCAGAGGAAGTTGTACAATTTCAAACCTGCGTTCAATGTAAACGAGGGCTAAACCTTTCGTTTAAAATCAGCTAAGTGCATCGAAACTAAAAGTGTTTGAAGTTCCAGAGCTGGGTTTCTTTAGAAAACAGACACAGAGTACTAAAGACTGTCCCTTGCCAGCATGCTGTAGAAAAAGACTTTGCACGTGTGTTTCTTTATGCGTCTGGAATAAATGTAGCTTTTTTTTCCAATAGGAAATGTAGAGATTAAAACAGTAGTCACTAGAGGCAGGATAGGTTACCTAATTTAGTGAGAATATTTTTAATATTGCCTACTGCAATACTTTTTTTTATTAGCACCAATTTTAAAGGGGCTGTAAAGGTTAATTTATTATTTTCTAAATAGGTTTCTTTAAGTCAGTGCATTGTTGGTTCACTTACCTTTTGATTTAGATTTCCCTTCTAAATGTTTATTTTCTTTGTCTGAATTTCTCACTTCCTGTTTCTCCTCAGTAAGCTTTCCACCATCATTAAAGCGGTGGTTAGTCAGCCAGAACAACTTACTGAACAGCTTACTGAGGAGGAACAGGAAGTGAGAAATTCAGACAAAGAAAACAAAGAAAAAAAACATTTAGAAGGGAAACCTAAGGAAAAGGTAAGTAGACCAACAACGCACTAGCTTAACCACTTGCCCTTGCCCTCATGGTAAAAAGACGTCATGTTTTGAAAGGTGGATATCTCGGTAACGGCAGCAGCTGCTGCCACAACCGAGATATCCATCTCTTCTGTGGGCAGTTCTGTTAATGATAACGGCGGACTCCGCGGCGGATTCGCCGCGAGATCGCCGTTATCGGTGGCGGGAGAGGGCCCCCCCTCCCGCCGCTCTCCCGTGCCCTCCGCCGCTTACCGGAGCCGTCGGTAGCGGGGGAGGCGATCGGGTCCATTCGGCTCCTCAGCGGGGATGCGAGTGAGGTAAAAATCGCCCCCACCCGTCCCCAGAGCTCTGCTGGGCGGAAGTGACGTCAAAATGTCAGTCCCGCACAGCGTCTTAAAGAGACATTTTTTTTAAATGTTATTTGAAAAAATTACATTTTAACTTTTTTTTTTGCATTTAAGCCTAAATATGAGATCTGAGGACTTTTTGACCCCAGATCTCATATTTAAGAGGACCTGTCATGCTTTTTTCTATTACAAGGGATGTTTACATTCCTTGTAATAGGAATAAAAGTGATATATTTTTATTTTTTTTATTTCCGTGTATAAAATTATAAACTAATTTAAAATAAATAAGAAAACAAAAAAAAAATGTAAAACGCCCCATCCCGACGAGCTCGCGCACAGAAGCGAACGCATACGCGAGTAGCGCCCGCATATGAAAACGGTGTTCAAACCACACAAGTGGTATCGCCGCGATCGTTAGAGCGAGAGCAATAATTCTAGCCCTAGACCTCCTCTGTATCTCAAAAAATGCAACCTGTAGAATTTTTTAAACGTCGCCTATCGAGATTTTTAGGGGTAAAAGTTTGACGCCATGCCACAAGCGGGCGCAATTTTTAAGCGTGACATGTTTGGTATCATTCTCGGTGTAACATTATCTTTCACAATATATAAAAAAATTGGGCCAAATTTATTGTTGTCTTATTTTTTTATTCAAAAAAGTAAATTTTTCCAAAAAAAGTGCGCTTGTAAGACCGCTGCGCAAATACGGTGTGACAAAAAGTATTGCAATGACTGCCATTTTATTCTCTAGGGTGTTAGAAAAAAATATATATAATGTTTGGGGGGTTTAAGTAATTTTCTAGCAAAAAAAACTGTTTTAGTCTCGTAAACACCGAATCTGAAAAACAGGCTTGGTGGGCAAGTGGTTAAGGGAACCTATTTAGAAAATAAAAAACAAAACTTTACAACCCCTTTAACCACTAGCCGACGGCGGCAGGTCGGCAATGCTCGCGCCCCCTGCTTGCCCCTGGTGCCGACGCGCTTGCCCCGTGGGCGCGATCACCAACGGGCACCCGCGATCGCTCGTTACAGATTGGGAAACGGGAGCTGTGTGAGTAAACACACAGCTTACGATCCTTTCAGGGGGAGAAATTACTGATCTTCTGTTCATACAATGTATGAACAGCGATCTGTCATTTCCCCAAGTCAGTCCCACCCCCCTACAGTTAGAACACACCTAGGGAACATAATTAACCCCTTTCTCGCCCCCTAGTGTTAACCCCTTCCCTGCCAATGCATTTTTATAGCACTGATTGCTATAAAAATGCCAATGGTCCCAAAAATGTGTCAAAAGTGTCCGAAGTGTCCGCCATAATGTCGCAGTACTGATAAAAATCACAGATCGCCGTAATTACTAGTAAAAAAAAAATATTAATAAAAAATGCCTTAAAACTACCCCCTATTTTGTAGACGTTATAACTTTTGCGCAAACCAATCAATAAACGCTTATTGCGATTTTTTTACGAAAAATATGTAGAAGAATGCGTATCGGCCTAAACTGAGGAAAACATTTTGTTTTTATATATTTTTGGGGATACTTATTATAGCAAAACGTAAAAAATATATTTTTCTTTCAAAATTGTCGCTCTATTTTTGTTTATAACACAAAAAATAAAAACCGCAGAGGTGATCAAATACCACAAAAAGAAAGTTCTATTTGTGGGAAAAAAAGGACGCCAATTTTGTTTGGGAGCCACGTTGCAGGACCGCGCAATTGTCAGTTAAAGCGACGCAGTGCCGAATTGCAAAAAGTGGCCCGATCATTGACCAGCAATATGGTCCGGGGCTGAAGTGGTTAAAGCATATTTCAATTTACCTGAATATGAGGCCTACTTACAGGAACCCCACATTTTTTAGTTCTTTAAATCTTAAAATTATAAATTCCTAAAATTCAAGCTTCCCATGAATTAATAGGGTACATATCAGCTTTTCTCAAATCATAAAAGGATAAAAAATAAAATTAGTTCAGCTATCCTTTAACCACTTCGCATCCACGCTATACCTAAATGACGGCTACAGCGCAGACCTGCTTTGTCGGGAGGCCGTCAATAGACCCTTTTCCCTTCCCCGCAGGCTCCCCGCGCACCCCTGCAGGGCCAATGACAGCTGATCAGGTGATGTAAACAAAATCTCGGTAATCGGCGTGAGGAGAAAAGAAAGCCAATCATGACTCTTGTGCAAGGGACATCAATCCTGAAGAGGAAGGGACACCTGTGCCCACCATTACCACCTGCCAGTGCCACCTGCCAATACCACCTGCCAGTGCCCACAGTGCCCACCAGTGCAAAAAAGTGCCACCTATCAATGCTCACCAGTGGTGTCAATCAGTGCCTCATCAGTGCCACCAACAGTGCTGCCTATCAGTGTCACCTACCAGTGCCGATCAGTGCCCATCATTGCTAACCATCAGTGCCCATCAATGCCACCCATCAATGCCCATCACTGCTACCTATCAGTGCCACTTATCAATGCTCCTTAGTGCCACCCATCAGTGCCACCTATCAGTGCCCACCAGTGCAGCCACATCAGCGTACATAAAAAAAATAAAATAAAAAAAAAATAAAAAAATGCAGAGGTGTCAAAGGAAAGCTCTATTTGTGGAGAAGAAAATTATATAGTGTTGTATGACTGCGCAATTGTCATTCAAAGAGTGACAGCGCTGAAAGCTGAAAATTGGTCTGGGCAGGAGGGGGGTTTAAGTGCCCAGTAAGCAAGTGGTTAAATACCACCACCTGTTCTCCAGCATCTTTGCCAATGTCCTATACTTACCTGTCCCTGTGACTTTTATTGAAGGGCTTGCTGAGAGCCACCACAAACCTTTTCAGCCTGGGCTCTTCTTCTTTTATGTTGCAGTCTTTATTTATTTCTATAGAAAGACCATCTACCATCCCAAAGGGTCTTCTTAATCATATTGTAGTGCATTGCCACAGAAGACACATTCTGAGCTCCTAATAAACCTAGAGATGTAATAAAACTTCCTCTATGAGTCCTCATGATGAAGATGCTGTTCTATAATTTGTTTTTGCTAAGAAAAGTCAGCAGGAACCTATTATAATATAATTAGCATAATCCTCCTCACACTAGAAATCTCACCTCTCCTGAATTATGCTCATGATATGAAGAACCATCCCGATGTTATGTGGTGTAGAGACCGTTTCCACCCTGCTCTCTCTACTGTACGCTGTATACCTGTACGCTGTATACCTGCTAATGTCTGTTCTACATAAACCATCAAGATAATTGGGGTTGATTTTACTAAAGAACTAGAAGTAAAATAACAAAGGAAAGTCATATTCACTTTTTAACCACTTAAGACCCGGACCAATACGCTGGTAAATGACCCAAGGTGTTTTTGCGATTCGGCACTGCGTCGCTTTAACAGACAATTGCGCGGTCGTGCGACGTGGCTCCCAAACAAAATTTGCGTCCTTTTCTTCCCACAAATAGAGCTTTCTTTTGGTGGTATTTGATCACCTCTGCGATTTTTATTTTTTGCGCTATATACAAAAATAGAGCGACATTTTTGAAAAAAAAACACTATTTTTTACTTTTTGTTAAAAAAAAAATCAAATAAACTAAATTTTAGTCAAACATTTAGGCCAAAATTTATTTAGCCACATGTCTTTAGTAAAAAAAAAAATCGCAATAAAAAAAAATAGCTACCTAGCGGGAACAGCGGCACTAATACAGCGATCAGAAAAATGATCGCTTAGTGACGCTGGCAATAGGGAGTGAAAGGGTTAACTAGGGCGGTGATCAGGGGGTTAAAACTTTATTAGGGGGGGTGGGGGGGGGGGGGGGTGGGGGGGCTATCCTGAACCTAACACTAACTGTTTTTTACACTGCCTGTCACACTGACACTAAATGCAGTGATTAAATCACTGCATTCAGTGACACTGTGACAGGGGGGTGGGGGGGGCGATCACAAGGGGTTAATATGCCTATGTGAGTGTGTGTCAGTGTTGTGTTGGTGCACACTTACTTGTGATGTCTTCTCTCATCAGCAGCGCTGGGAAACAGCGCTGCGATGAGAGATTACATAATTTCCATCTTCCTGTGTAAACACAGGAGGAGGAAGTGACAGGCTGGGAGCGCGCTCCCATTGGCTGGGAGCGATCGCGGGGGGGGCGGAAATCACGGACATCCGCCCGCAGATCCCGGATCGCTCCCAGAGGTAGGGGGACCCCCGCACGCCGCGGAGGGGGTCCCGATGGGACCCCCGAACCGCACTCAGGCGGGGACGTAAATTTACGCCCTTGTGCCTGTACGTGCCATTCTGTGGCCGTATATGTGCGTGCGGGGGTCCTTAAGTGGTTAATACAAAATCATGTGCAGAGGGTTTTTAAAAAAAAATAAAGGATTTGCACATTATTGGACGATTTAGTGTTCGTAAACCCTAAATAAAATTTGGGGTATATATCAGAATTTTTATGATATGCCTGCAGGGCCCAGTAATTTCAATTACTTTTAGTATGAAGTAAAAATTACCTGTTGACCAGTCAATGCACCGGACACTGCACAGTGCATTCTGTGCCCTTGGGGAGCAATGTAAGCTGGTTGTTGAGGAGCAGGGCAGGGAAGCAGGCAGGGCCGGACTTACCATTGGGCTTGACTGGGCTAAAGCCCATGGGCCCCGCCCAATAGGGGTCCGGAGGTCCCCAGGGTCCCCCCCCCCGCTCAACAACTTTAATGCATGCACCCCCCCCCGCTCAACAACTATGATCCCCCCCTCGCTCCAGGGGGCCCCTTCAACACTCAAGCCCAGGGGCCCCCACCACCCTAAGTCCTGCCCTGGAAGCCGGCCATGGCGTCCTTAACAACCATTAAGTCATTAGCTGTCAATTGGTTTCCCCGCTTACAGCTGAACAACAAAGAAAAGGTGCTGGTTATAAAATTAAGAAAAAAAGCGTGGGGTTCCCCCTCCCAGTCCATACCAGGCCCTCCAAGTCTGATATAAATTTGGAGGGGAGCCCCACACCAAAATGTAAAAGAAAAACGGCAAAAAAACATACCAGGCCACTTGCCCTCAATGCAGCCCCCTGTTCCCAAATAAAAAGGGGCAATAGTGTAAATTTTGTTTTGTAAACAGCTCAGATTAAGGTGTCCGTTTAATAAACTGTGAAGTTTTTTCTCCATTCAGTTCACAGCAGTTCACGGCAGTTCTCAGGAGGAAAATTATCTCCTCTGCAGCCGGTTTAATAAACTGAGAACTTCAGTTCTCAGATGGTGAGCAGAGGTGAAGTTTTTTCTCTGAAAACAGCCGAGATCTGTGTAAAAGTGGGTGGACTGCCTGTAATCTCGTGAGATATTGTGAGATTATGGTGCAGCCAAGTTCAAAAAGTGAAACTAAAGTTTTAAAGAACATATAATTAATGTTTTCAGACATGTGATAACATATATATATATATATATATATATATAAAACTACATATATATATAAATACTGTATATACACACACACATATATATATATATATATATATATATATATATCGTATTTATCAACCTATTGTGCGCACCCGCGTATAGCGAGCACCCCTACTCTGGATGTGAAATTCCTTTTTTTTTTATTATTACTTACAGTTTTGGTGTCTTGTCCGGCGTCCATCGGTGGCCTTGTCCGGTCCGGCGTCCGTCTGTGGCTTTCGTGGTGTCCTCCCCGCTGCTCCCGCGCTGTCTCTGAGCCGATCCCTGCTTCCCGCGCTGTTTGAATGCCGCCGCCATATACCGAGCGCAGTACACTCGGGCACGCTTGGCCACGCTCGGCTCCTCTCGCATAACCGGGAGGGGAGCCGAGCCTGGCCGACTGTACCCGAGTGTACTGCGCTCGGTATATGTCGGTGCGGTGGCGGCAGCGGCGGTGGCCTTCAAACACAGTGCGGGAAGCAGGGATCGGCGGCAAAGTTCAAACATAGCGCGGGAAGCGAGTATCGGCGTATATCGCGCACCCACGGTTTTGCCCTGATTTTAAGGGCAAAAAAGTGTGTGGTATACGCCAATAAATACGGTATATATGTTTGTGTATATATATATATATATATACGCACACACTTGTTATATAGATACTGTATGTGTGTGTATATATATATATATATATATATATATATATATATATATATATACACACATATACATATACAGTATACAGGGAGTGCAGAATTATTAGGCAAATGAGTATTTTGACCACATCATCCTCTTTATGCATGTTGTCTTACTCCAAGCTGTATAGGTTTGAAAGCCTACTACCAATTAAGCATATTAGGTGATGTGCATCTCTGTAATGAGAAGGGGTGTGGTCTAATGACATCAACACCCTATATCAGGTGTGCATAATTATTAGGCAACTTCCTTTACTTTGGCAAAATGGGTCAAAAGAAGGACTTGACAGGCTCAGAAAAGTCAAAAATAGTGAGATATCTTGCAGAGGGATGCAGCACTCTTAAACTTGCAAAGCTTCTGAAGCGTGATCATCGAACAATCAAGCGTTTCATTCAAAATAGTCAACAGGGTCGCAAGAAGCGTGTGGAAAAAACAAGGCGCAAAATAACTGCCCATGAACTGAGAAAAGTCAAGCGTGCAGCTGCCAAGATGCCACTTGCCACCAGTTTGGCCATATTTCAGAGCTGCAACATCACTGGAGTGCCCAAAAGCACAAGGTGTGCAATACTCAGAGACATGGCCAAGGTAAGAAAGGCTGAAAGACGACCACCACTGAACAAGACACACAAGCTGAAACGTCAAGACTGGGCCAAGAAATATCTCAAGACTGATTTTTCTAAGGTTTTATGGACTGATGAAATGAGAGTGAGTCTTGATGGGCCAGATAGATGGGCCCGTGGCTGGATTGGTAAAGGGCAGAGAGCTCCAGTCCGACTCAGACGCCAGCAAGGTGGAGGTGGAGTACTGGTTTGGGCTGGTATCATCAAAGATAAGCTTGTGGGGCCTTTTCAGGTTGAGGATGGAGTCAAGCTCAACTCCCAGTCCTACTGCCAGTTTCTGGAAGACACCTTCTTCAAGCAGTGGTACAGGAAGAAGTCTGCATCCTTCAAGAAAAACATGATTTTCATGCAGGACAATTCTCCATCACACGCGTCCAAGTACTCCACAGCGTGGCTGGCAAGAAAGGGTATAAAAGAAGAAAAACTAATGACATGGCCTCCTTGTTCACCTGATCTGAACCCCATTGAGAACCTGTGGGCCATCATCAAATGTGAGATTTACAAGGAGGGAAAACAGTACACCTCTCTGAACAGTGTCTGGGAGGCTGTGGTTGCTGCTGCACGCAATGTTGATGGTGAACAGATCAAAACACTGACAGAATCCATGGATGGCAGGCTGCATGAGTGTCCTTGCAAAGAAAGGTGGCTATATTGGTCACTGATTTGTTTTTGTTTTGTTTTTGAATGTCAGAAATGTATATTTGTGAATGTTGAGATGTTATATTGGTTTCACTGGTAACAATAAATAATTGAAACGGGTATATATTTGTTTTTTGTTAAGTTGCCTAATAATTATGCACAGTAATAGTCACCTGCACACACAGATATCCCCCTAAAATAGCTAAAACTAAAAACAAACTAAAAACTACTTCCAAAAATATTCAGCTTTGATATTAATGAGTTTTTAGGGTTCATTGAGAACATGGTTGTTGTTCAATAATAAAATTAATCCTCAAAAATACAACTTGCCTAATAATTCTGCACTCCCTGTATATATATATATATATATATATATATATATATATATATATATATATACAGTATATATATATATATATATATATATATATATATACAGTATATATATATATATATATATATATACAGTATATATATATATATATATATATATACAGTATATATATATATATATATATATATATATATATACAGTATATATATATATATATATATATATATATATATATACAGTATCTATATACACACACATGTATATTGTGTTGTTAATATTAATTTTTAACCCACTGGTGTTGATATTAGGAAGAAATTAGCCTTCTTTCTTTTATCACACCAGCTTCTCTCCCAGATTCTCCACCTCTGAGCTGGTGAATCTGAAAGGGAGATATTTCAGTGGAAGAGCTGTGAAATCTTCAGATCACGGTTTATTAAACTGGCCATTTGTGACAAAACATCCACTTGCTGTGATGTGAAGTGAAGAATGTGTTCTCTGCTCCTTATCACAGTATATTAAACCGGCAATGCTCTGTGATAAGCCGTGATCAGCCGTGATCAGCAGTGATCTCGGCTTATCACGGTTTATTAAACGTACACCTAAATTGTATACAGTTTGTTAGGTTCTGTCCTAAACTTGGCTGAGTTGTGCAATTCTCACTGTTGCCAGTAGGTGTCACTGGTACCACCGGCCAGTATGAGAATTACAACTAGGTTGAGCTGTAATGATGTTATATTCTTTTTCCAAAAACAGCCCGATGGGAGAATCCTGGTTGCTATGCATTCTGGGAAGGGGTATTTATTGGACAGATGCCATTTGCTCAAGTCAGTCTTTCCCTGCAAATTCTGCAAGTAGCTGCAAATTGCTGCAAATTCTGCAAGTAGGCCCAAAAGCCTGTCTGGGGCCTACTAATCCTGAGGTGGTCCTTAGGCTGTCTTGCCTGTTTGGAAGACGCTGAGCCAAGCTGTGGAGATCCAGGGGAGGACCCTTCCTAGAGAGAGAGAGCCAAAAGCCAGGATGAAGGCTGGTTTTTCAGGATGGCCTGGTGACTCATTTGGAGGATGCATCTATACCTAACCTACTCTTACAGTGTTGCCGGATTGGCTTAAAGGTTCTAAATCAAGGTAACTAGCTCCTGGATGCTAAGTCTGTGAGAGGGACTTGTCCAGAAATTCTACCAGTTGCTAGGTCTGTGCTAGAGGCCTATGCAGGTATCCAAGATCTTCTAAAATAAAGAAGTTTTCCTTTGGATTCAACGAGTCTGTAAGTGATCTGCAATTGGTATCTGAAACCTCCCTTAACCCTCTATTCTATTACTACTTTCAAGTTCTCCATTAAAGCATTGAAAATATATAAAGTGACTAGCACCCAAATTCTGTTCTCATTTCCCATTATAGCCATGGACTCAGCTCTGGGGTGAATGTAAGCTCGCTCCCTGCCTCTGGAGGTACCTTTTTGCTCCCAGTAGACCTGGGGGGCGCTGCATATATACATACTGTATATATATATATATATATGTATATATATATATCTTATTCATCAATGATTGGTCAGTAATTCTGGCCAGCATATGTGGAGGGAGACACCCCGGACAATCCCAATTCACCAAATCACCAATAGTGACACAAGCGTCAAAAGACGTCCCATCTGTGACACCCTCGGTGCCCAGGGGGAAAAGGCTGAACTACCTGCCAAACAGGCGATCACTCCAATGTGGATGCTAGTGTTATCTTGACGTCAATGTGCACTCTCAGTGCCACGGGTGATGTCACCATTGTCACGCGCATGCACGGTGGTGACTGTGCATTGAGATGAGATCCCAAGATGCCATCGGAACCGCAAATGAGTCCAGCCCAACTCCACCCATGGAAAGCAAGAGCGTTCCCCTTAAAAGGGAACCCATCACCAAGGCGGAGCAGGCTAGGATGGAGGGAGGGCAGAAGAGGACAAAGTCAACCACTGCCCACCTAAAATTGCGGCGCAGTGGGGGCAAAAGTTTAAAAACCCCTATTCAGGAACGCCCCAAGCGGGCAATAAAGCTGAACTCATGCCAAAAGCAAACAAAATTAATTACATAGCAATATAAATCAGCCAAATCATAAACACAACAGTGAACAAAGAGCTTAGTGAATGAGGTGATGCCCTGCTGAATTCCATCATCCAATCATGTGCAAGCAAATTGCTGCTTTTCAATTTTATTTGATACAAAGAACATGATTGAATGCAAAGTGAAACTTCACCATATTCGCTAAGCTCTGGGGCAGATTTCCTTACAAAGTGCAAGTTCTCTTGCAAAGTGAACAGCCTATTTGCCTTAGTAACCCCCAAAGTCTTTGTAAAGCAAATGTTCGCATTTATTTAATTTTCTCCAGGCCAGTTATGTACATTACAAATATATATGATTTAAGCATACTGTAATGCAAAGTGACAAGACAAAATTCAGTTACGTATAAATAGCAATTCATGTTATTCATTGGTTTCATATTTTCTCTGGAGTTCTTTTTAAAAATGTCAAACATGAGAAATCCCAATTACTTGGAAGATATTCCAGAACTAATTCGACAGGCGAGGATCTCCTAACGGTCATTTATTGGAAACTTCCATTAGCTGAGCAGCAGGGTTCACATGTTCGCCTAGGAGAATGCTGGCCAAAAGAATCAGAGACTTCCACTCATTTATGATGCAGCTAACCATCTCACAGAGAGCGCAATGGCTGTGGACGTCTTACTTTTCACGTGTCACAAAGCATCTTACGTGATGGGATCTCACATGCTGGCTGGAACAGCTGAGAGGACTCTGTGATGTGGTGATGGAGCGTCTCAGACAGATTGGTCAGGAGTCGTGTTCTGACATCTATACAGGCACCATACTGTGCACCACCTCCCCTCTCACAATACCTTGTCTGGTGTGGTTTTTCACGGTACTTTTTGTTTCGCGGATTAAAGTAAAAATGTCTTCATTATATTTTTAGTGACAAAAATAAATAAACAGTGCCAAGTTGTCTTGATGTACACATTTAGAAAGTCAGTTTATCTCTCGAGCCTCCCCCCTCGGAGGGGGGGCAGTCTGGTTCTACAGGCCATTCTCCCGCATGCAAGACTCTTTTGATGGCGTTACTCATCTTTATGTCAAGGGTTTTATATGTCTTATATTATGTCTTTTGCATTCTGTGAATTTTTCTTATTGTTATATTGTATTGTCAAAAGTATTGGGATGCCTGCCTTTACACGCACACAAACTTTAACCACTTGCTGACCGCCTCCTGTACTTATACGTCGATAGAATAACACTGATGCGCAAAGCCAAGAGTTCCCTTCACTAGAACTAATGCTGCGTACACACGATCACTTTTTGTGATGAAAAAAAACAACGTTTTCAAAAACGTCATTTAAAATGATTGTGTGTGGGCAAAACGTAGTTTTATGTCTTCAAAAAAACTACCAAAAAAAATTCGAACATGCTTGAATTTTTTGTGTAGTTTTTCAAAATGTCATTTTTTGTGTCATAAAAAGTGATCGTGTGTGGGCAAAACGAAGTTGAAAACAACGTTTTTTAACCCGTGCATGCTCAGAAGCAAGTTATGAGACGTAGCTTCAATGGAACAAAGTGCCGTTGAACGTGGTGTACGTCACCACGCTTTGCTAGAGCATTTTGGAAAAACGATGGTGTGTATGCAACGTCGTTTTGGAAAATGAAGTTTGAAATCACATAAAACGTCGTTTTTTTTCATCACAAAAAGTGATCGTGTATACACGGCATTAGGGAGCAAACACAACCCCTGAAAAACAACCCTGCATCATAATCCCCAATCCAGCCAATGATTTGGACCAGTGCACAAAGCAATGGTCCATAAAGACATGGATGAGCAAGTTTGGGGTGGAGGAACTTGACTGGCCTGACCTGACCTCAACTAGAGCGAAGACTGCGAGCCAGGCCTTCTGGTCCAGCATCAGTGACTGACCTCACAAATGTGCTTCTGAAGAATGGTCAAACATTCCCATAGACACACTCCTAAACATTGCGGACAGCCTTCCCAGAAGAGTTGAAGCTGTTATAGCTGCAAAGGGTGGGCCAACTCAATACTGAACCCTACAGACTAAGACTGGGTTGCCATTAAATGCAGGCGGCCCAATACTTTTGACAATATAGTGTATGCCCCACCCACTTTTGCTGTTTGTAGGGGTTTGTTGGTTATTTTTTTAACCTATAACTACTGTGCATTTTGTAATATTCTATGCATTCTCTGAATAAAAATAATATTTAACCATAAAAAGTTAGTTTAATACTTCTAACTTCTTTGATGCAGTAAAACATACAGATCCTGCACTACTAACATGACACCCCATCCATGTTCTAAATTCACTCTTAGTGGAGAGACCCATAAAATGCAATAATACATTAGGTAGGTAGCCATGTCCACATGCAGGCAGGGCCAAAGAAAATGTGGGCATCCAATTTTATTTTTGGATACCACTAATAGGCCTCTTGCTCTAATTGTAATGTAAATGTGAGTGTATAGTCCTAGGCACCGTTTAATATCATGCCTGATACTTCATTCGTCCTTCTTCCTTGCCGTGCCAGGTACCAGTTCCAAGGATAGGCCATTGGTAACAAGAAGAGGCAAGTCTAATAAGTTTTTCTTCCATAACTTCAGGGCACACAACTTCTCACCAGTTCTGGTAGCAGTCATCAGCACTTTCCCAGGTCAGGCACTCTCTGTCCTGTCCCCAATTCTGACCTGGGTAGAGCACCAATTCTGACCTAGGTTGTGTGGATACTCTCATGCACATGCAAATTAATAAGCTATACCATATTTTCTGTTAAACCCCTGATGAAGGAAACAACATTCATCTCCGAAATGCGTCAGGCTCAGGATTTTGTATCTTGCATTGCATATCTTGAATTTTCTGTATCCACGATTATGTGCAATATTCTATGTATTTTTTCTTAAATAAATGTACAATTTTGGACGCTCTCATGACCATTCAGGATCAAAAAAATGGTGTAATTAGCAGTGCGACGTATGTCTATTAGGGAATATTTATATTGTGATTTCTTTTAGAAATAATTCCCCCCATGCCACTGCCACACAAGCAAGTGCTGAAAAAGATAATAGTGTAGCCGGGTGCTTGGCTAAGAATAAACAGTGAGAGGAAACACTGGCTTCAGCTGCTCTCTGTAGCTGCTACCCTGCGGTGCTGAACTGGTTAATAGCTATACCAGCGAGAGGAAGGAACTGCTGAACAAAAGGTTAATAGACTGATACAGGCAACAATGTACTGTGGGAACTATAGTCCAGAGGAGAGACTCTACTATTATCAAGAGCTTTTGAGCTACAGTTTCCAGAGCAAGATTGCCAGGAGAAGGGGAAAGAGCTGCTTTACTTCAAGCTACAGTACACAGCTTCCTCTTGCCATGAGGGAGGCCAGATAGTGCACGTTGCTTTCCAGTGTGCACCACCACTACTGCATAGCAACCTGAGCAGGATCCGGAGTGTTGAGTCCAGGGGTGTCGACAGCTGCAATATCTTCGGGACTAGTGAGCTGCTGCTGTGGGGATTAACTATCTGCTGCTAGAGAGAATGAACCCTTTAGGAACTTACCATACGGCCATCTGGTAGCCTTAGGCCTCGTACACACGATTGGTTAACCAGAGGACAACGGTCTGATGGACCGTTTTCATCGGTCAAAACCGGTCATGTGTGGGCTCCATAGGTTATGCTTTAAATTTTAACCAATGGATTCCTAACTGATAGGTCAAAACCGATCGTTAGTAGGCACGACCATCGGTTAAAAATCCACGCATGCTCAGAATGAAGTCGACGCATGCTTGGAAGCATTGAACTTCGTTGTGTTTTACGTCACCGCGTTCTAACACGATCGTTTTTTTAACTGATGGTGTGTAGGCACATCAGACCATCAGTCAGCTTCATCGGTTAACCGATGAGAACGGTCCTTCAGACTGTTCTCATCGGATGGACTGATCGCATGTACGTGGCTTTAGTGCTGCCTGCAGGCTTGACTGGGACTATTCTCATGAGCACCAATGGTACAATTGGGCCCCAACGCTAGTTGGCTAAAAATTGATTGTCCCTTTAAAGCTGCTACACAGAGACCTTTATCTATTGCTTATGCTAAGAGGTACTTCTCAGGTGAGATCACACCATAAAATACCTATTCTCTAGACTAGTTATAGTATTATTATTTACATTGTAGTTATGCACTGTTTATTGCTAACTTTCTTGATTCATGAGTTAAACACATTCTAGTGGTACAGAACTATAATCTTAGTTACCTTGGCATAGTGATTATACTGTCTAGTGGACTGTGTCTGAATCTACCTTCTGTCTGCTCATTTATGCTCAAACCACCATTTATTCTAATCCCTACCAATACATTGAAATAATTCACCAGGTTCTAAACAATCTTGTGTCTTTTTTTTTGGTGCTAATTCACAGTCGAGTAAAGGTAGCTATACTTGTGTTTTTATAAGTGCTTGCAGTAACTTTCATTCAAACAGGTGTGTCAGAGGGTGCTTTTGGAGTCGAAGTGCAGAACAGAGAACCCAAATTACCAAGAGGCTCCTGTGGGGGTATTGCTACAGTAGCAATAGTACACTAGTGGAATTTACTGGCAATCCAAAGTCTTTAGATTAAAAAAAAAAAAAAATCAATAAAACATTATAACAAAAATTCAATAAAACAAAACAATTCAAATAAAGTTCAGGCCTTCCCATCACCACTATTACAAAGCCTCTGTCTCTTGGATAGAAATAACATAACCACTCTTCATTATCATGTACAGTCGTTGCCCTTAGTACATAAATTCTGAGGTTATAATAATAAACAAAGTGCAGAGCTGCCTGGCAGGTAATGCTCAGCTAAGGAAAATACACCTAGTCTCCCCATTTTAGTCGGCTCGGTGACCATCTGTTCCCGCACTACAGAAATTTCCCCGCTCTCTCCCCACTGGGGCCTGTCTAAGCGATAGGGTATTGGAACCTCTGATGAGGTAAGCCTGGGGCCCCTCACTCTCTCCCAGCCACAAGGAAAGTGCCAGCTGTCTGCCTTCATTTGCATTTTCTCTACAATATAATGAAATTAGCCAAGGGTTTCCTGAGGTGATGCAGGACGTAAATTTAGGCTGGATGTGTCAGCGTGCGGCAGGGAGGGAGGGAGAAGGTCAGAGACGCACTTGGCAAAGCCTTCGTGCATCAATATCCCGGACAATTACACCGTGTGCATTATATCCCCAAATAAACATCAGAATCAAACATCAAACACTTTTTTTTTTTTTTTTACTCCAATTTGATAATATTTAGTGAACACAATATAAACCGAAGGAGTTACTTTTTATTGCACTAGAAATGATCGACAATTAATTCGTTTTAATATTACCTCAATTTAGTTCAAACATATCTATCTATCTATCTATCTATCTATCTATCTATCTATCTATCTATCTACATACTGTGTGTATATATATATATATATATATATATATATATATATATATATATATATATATATATATATAGAGAGAGAGAGAGAGATAGATAGATAGATAGATAGATAGATAGATAGATAGATAGATAGATAGATAGATAGATATAGATTTAGAAATAGATCTATATGTCTATCTATCTATCTATCTATCTATCTATCTATCTATCTATCTATCTATCTACTACATACTGTGTATATATATATATATATATATATATATATATATATATAGAGAGAGAGAGAGATAGATAGATAGATAGATAGATAGATAGATAGATAGATAGATAGATAGATAGATAGATATAGATTTAGAAATAGATCTATATGTCTATCTATCTATCTATCTATCTATCTATCTATCTATCTATCTATCTATCTATCTATCTATCTATCATATATCCCTAACTCATATATACAATTTAATGAAATGTTCTAATGCATACATATAACATATTCTATATACCATAGACTACTATACTATAGACCAGCCATTCTCAACCAGGGTTCCATCGAATCCTGGGGTTCCTCCAGAGGTTGCTAGGGGTTCAAGGTTTAGCATCACTTAGCAAAGTCAGCAGCATGACACCAAATAGCTTGTTAGCTGTCTTTAAGGGTGGCATTCTTCCTATTGACCACCAATATAAAGAGCATTGTTCCTGATAAGCCCTGATGAATTGGTTTTAGTAAGGGTTCCTTAAAACATGAAACAAAAATTGGGGTTCCTCTAGGGTTAAAAGGTTGAGAAAGCCTGCTATAGACTATGGGCCAGATTCAGGTAGAGCAGAGCATCTTTGCTCTGGAGTAACGCATCTCATTTGCGTTACGCTGCTGAAATTTTAGGAGCAAGTGCTGTTATTCAGGAAGCACTTGCTCCTAAAGTTGCGGCAGCGCATCGCAAAATGAGCCGGCGGAATTCAAATTGGGCGGGTACGGGGCGTGTAGTATTCTAACTAAGCGCGATCCCGCCGCCAACGTACTGCGCATGCGTCGAGTGTCCAAACATCCCCGTGCGCATGCTCCAAATTCTGTGAATGAACGTCAATGACGTCACATTCCCATTCATGAACTTTTTACGCAAGCGACGTGATTTTTTTTTTCCCGACGCGATGACGACGCCTATACTTAACATAGGATACTCCAACCCCATGTAGGTATATCTATGCGCCGCGTATCCCATCCGGAAACGTCGTACCGTCATAGCGTCGCGCCGGAATTCAATCGTGAATTGCCGATTTCCGCTCATTAACATATTTTTTGAGCGTAAATCGGCGGGAACGCCCCCGGCGCCATTTTTAAGTTGAAGTAACGATGCGATGGCGAAACTCAGTTACGCTGCTCGCATCGGAGCTTCAACCCGGCGTTTCTTGTTTTCTGGTTACAGAAAACAGAAACGCCGGCTCAAAGTCACAGTTAGGCTGGCGGATCACTGGATCCGCCAGCCTAACTGTTCCTGAATCTGGCCCTATAACTAAATATCTTATAGTTTCCTACAGTCTGTAGTAACATTTAAAAAAAAAATGTTTGAGAGCTGATTTTCAATTTTTCCGACAACAAAAGTTCTTGTCGGAAATTCTAAACGTCTGTATGCAATTCCGATGCACAAAAATCCTACACATGCTCGGAATCTATTTGAAGCATGCTCGGAATCATTGAACTTAATTTTTCTCGGCCCGTCGTAGGGTTGTACGTAACCGCGTTTTTGACATTCGGAATTTCCGACAACATTTATGTGACCGTGTGTATGCAAGACAAGTTTGAGCGAACAATCCGTCTGAAAAAATTCATGCTTTGGTTGCCGGAATGTCCGATCGTTTATCCTCGGCATCACTGGTGAGTTTTTTACTCAACAAACTGGATACACTGTTATCATTTTTAAAATGTTTAAATGATAAAACGTTTAAAAATGTTAAGGCCTCATGCACACAGGGCACTCCCGTTTTTAGTAGCGTCAACCGTTTTCTTTAAAGCTTCAGAACGCCTTTCAGTTTATTCTATGTGTCCATGCACATACCCTGTATAGGCTTTTAGGAGCTTTTAGTGGCATAGGCGTTTAGAAGCTGTAAAAAAAATCCAGGGCCAGCATGTTCTGGAGCAGCAGTGTTTTTGCAGAAAAACTCATAAACGCTACTAAAGTCTCCCAAACTCTGCTAAACATCTGTGTCCAGTCAGTGCTTAGCAGAGTTTTTTTTTTTTTTTATGCACAGACCGCCGGGGTCCTTAACAACTAGTAATAAGGGATGAATCATCAGCTGTCAGCTGGGGAATACCAAGTCAAAATAAAAAAAATGTAAAACGGAGTGGGGTCCCACTCATACCAGACCCTATGGACCCTATGCAGCCTGGCAGGCCAGGAAAAGGGGGGAATGAGCGAGGGCCCCCCTCCTGAACCATACCAGGCCACATGTCCACAACATGGGGGGTGCTTTGGGGCAATGAGGGCTCTACCCCCCACCCCAAAGTGGTTGTGGGGATCTATGGCAGGGGGCTTATCAGAATCTGAATGCCTCCTATAACAACGGGGTCCCCAGATCCCAGCACCCCATGTGTATGAGTATGGAGTACATTGTACTCCTACTTATTTACCAAAAAAGTGTAAAAAATAAATAAAAAAAATACACTGTTTTTGATAATTTCTTTATTAAAAAAAACAAAAAAAACAATGTCCCCCTGATGTAGATCCATCCTCAATCACGCCACCCGCCACACCACCAGATCTAAAAAAAAAAAAGCTCTGTGTGACCATTTTTATATACCGTAGCTTAGGAGAGGGGCTACCTGGCGATGTCACCTGGTGGCAACCCCCTTTGTGACCTAATCGACCCAGCATGCACTATTCAGAGACATTACGGGGGGTGGTGCCCTCAGGTGATGTCACCAGGTGACCCTGCGGCCTTGTACACACGATAGGATTTATCCAATGAATACGGACCGTTTTCATCGGATATGTCCGCCGGGCTGTTTTGATCCGATGGCTGTACACACCATCGGATCAAATTCCCCGCCGGCGGACAGCGTGGTGACGCGGTGGTGACGTTGACGCCGCCACGTCACCGCACCAGGAAGTGAAACACTTCCGCGCGCATGCGTCGAATCCATTCACAGGATCCGAAGCATGTGCGGACAGATATGTCCGCTGGTTAGGCGTACTAACCAGCGGACATATCCGACGGGCAGCTCTCCGGCGGAAAAGTTTCAAAGCATGCTTTGAAACTTTTCCGCCGGAGAAATCCGTCCAAATCTGTCCGCCAGCCCCTACAGACGAGCGGATTTTTCGGCTGAAATGGTCCGTCGGACCATTTTCACCTGATAAATTCCCTTGTGTGTACGAGGCCTGCCTCTAAGGTTTTTGGGAACTGTCACACAGTGGACCAGGCAGTCAGCAGTAAGTTTTCCTGCAAGTAGAGCTTTTCTCGGGTGCGGCGGGAGGCCTGATTGAGGATGGATCTACAACCGTGAATAATGGGCCAGATTCAGGTACATCTGCGCATTATTGGACCGGCGTAGCGCACCGCCTTTACGTTAGACTTGCGCAATGTAGCCGCGTAATCACCCTATTCTCGTAGCTTTTGCGCAGAAAATTGCGCATGCGTAACATTATTTTAGAGGCGTAAGGCGGAGTAATACAAATTGGGAAGGACGTGGGCGTGTTACATTGAAATGAGCCGTGACCCCATGCAAATGAAGGGCCGGCCGGCTCGCGCATGCGCGCTTGAAGCAGACCATGGTCAGCACCTCTGTGCGCATGCTCACAACTCGGGAACGGCGCAATCAGTGAAATTGGAAGTGGACCCGGGAAACTTAGTGAACTACGCAAACAGCATAAATAGACAGACACAAATGCACTTCCTTTGCAAAAGTACATCCCTTTGTATCCCTTCCTATACAGCAAGGTGCTTTTGTTTATTAGCGTTTGTTTGTTTGTTTGTTTGTGACGTGTCTTTGAGATATTTGGGGACTGTTTTGCAGAGTGATTTTTGTCTTTTATGTGTTTTCTTTGTTGTTATTTTGTTTAAAATATATTTTTGCTGGGCATTTTTTATTTTTGCTCGTCATTTATTTAATTTTTTTGGTTCTGTTTGTGTATGATCAAAATCAATGGTCTGTCTAGCGCACTTTTGCGCGGACGGATGCGCCTGTCTAACGAAATTACGCTGGACAAAAAATATTTGATTTTTTGCGTATCTCGTTCTGGGGATGCCGTGCATCGAAACGCACACGCACATTTAGACTTACGCCACGCATCTCCTGTGAATCTGGGCCATTGTTTTTTTATTTTTAATAAAGGAATTGTCAAAAACTGTGTTTGTGTTTTTATTTATTTTTTACTCTTATTTGGTGAATAAGTAGGGTTACAATGTACCCCATACTCCTTCACATAGGGGGTGTCCCAGGATCTGGGGGACCCCTTGTTAGGGGACTTCCAAATTCTGATAAGCCCAGTGCCCGCAGACCCCCACAGCCACAGCCCAAGGTTGTAGGGAAGAGGCCCTTGTCCCATCAACATTGCAACATCGTGCATTGGGGTGGGGGGGAAGATCCTGCCATAAGGCACCCCAACCTATGTTGTGGGCATGTGGCCTGGTATGGTTCATAATTGGGGAGCGCTCGCTCATTCCCCCCCTCTTTCCTTGCCTGCCAGGCTGCATGCTCAAATAAATGTCTGGTATTGATTTGGGGGGGGGGGCATAGAATGTTATTTTAATTTTGGCATGGGGCTCCCCTTAAAATCCATACTAGACCCAAAGGATCAAAGGGTCTGGTATGGATTGGGGGCAGGACCCCCACACTGTTTTTTGCAAATGTTTGTATTGCCGGCAATGGGTATTTTTTTACATTTAGGCCACGTACACACGATCAGACTGGTCCGATGAAACTGGTCCGACGGACCGTTTTCATCGGACCACGCTGAAGTGGTCTGATGGTCTGATGTGCCAAAAATCCGATCAGACCAGAACGCAGTGATGTAGAACACAACGACGTGCTGAAAAAACGAAGTTCAATGCTTCCAAGCATGCGTCGACTTGATTCTGAGCATGTGCGGGTTTTTGGTCCGATGCTTTTGTGTACTAACCATCGTTTTTGTCAGACGGACAGGTTTCCGTCGGACATTTTTTAAAGCAAGTTTTAAAACTTTGGTCCGACGGACAACGGTCCGATGGGCCGTACACACCATCGAATTGGTCCAATGAAACTGGTCTTAAGACCAGTTTCATCAGACCGGTCTGATCGTGTGTACGCGGCCTTAGTTGTCAGTGGGGAAAAGCTAAAACATTGTTGCTTTTTTGTCTGGTGTTTTCACAGCAGTTTTTAGCTTTCTAGTATGCATGAGGGCTAAATAATAAACAATTTTATGGTTATGCCATGGTGCAGTTTACTGTTATATTTCTATTCTACTGCATTAGTTAACGTTGGATTATAGCATCCCCAATGAAACTTTTACCCTCACCCCCTAGTTTTCCCATTAATTTCACATGGACAAATTTCCATTCTGGTCACAGACAGTCATTTAAATCTGACATACCGTATATACTCGAGTATAAGCAGACCCGAGTATAAGCCGAGGTACCTAATTTTACCATAAAAAATGGGAAAACATATTGACTCAAGTATAAGCCTAGGATGAGAATGCAGCATCTACTGTAAGCGGAAAAGAGGGTCAACAATTACCATTTGCATCTTCACTGTGCCCATTTGCACGCCTCACTGTGCCCAACATCAGTGTGCCCAAAATCACTGTGCCAATTGCAACCTCACTGTGCCCAACATCACTGTGCCCATCGCAACATCACTGTGCCCGACATTGCTGTGCCAACATTACTGTGCCCAACATTACTGTGCCCATTGCAACATTACTGTGACCAACATTAATGGGCCCATTGCAACATTACTGTGCCCATTCAACATTGCTGTGCCCATTGCAACCTCACTGTGCCAGTCACCTGGAGGATGCAGGAAGCGTCTATAGGCCTGAGTGCAGAAGCCAGTAAAGGAGGGATGCAGCACTGGTGGAGAGGCCAGAGTACCAAGATGGCCGCCGGAGCCTGAGACTAGGCCGAAGCTGCGGTCTGGATTTGGTGCTGCCACCGTTCGGTAGGGCACCGTTCCGTTCAGAACCCCGCCCGGTCAGAAGCCCGTGGAGCAGGATCTGCGAGCGGTGAGAGAGCCAGACAGCAGGGAGGCCAGGATAAAGTGCTGGTGGAGAGACCGGGAGGAGCAAGATTGGTGCCGGATCCAAAGACTCGGCCGAAGCCGCGGCCTTAAGTAGTGGCTGCCGCCGTGCGGAGGAGCGTCACATCGTTCAGGTACACTGACTCGTACACAGTATAAGCAGAGGGGGGCTTTTTCACTCTAAAAAAAAGGGCTGAAAAACGTGGTTTATACTTGAGTATATACGGTATGTTCTATCCTATTTCATCCCACTTCCAAATGAAAAAATCAACAAAAATAACTTATAGCTAGGTAGCTATACATACATTTTAACTTTGTAATTTATTACATAACTGAATAACATTTAGTTTGCTAAGGCTGTATATCATAAACAATTGGATTTTTTTACATTGTGGTCACCATTATTGTTCCTTTGAAAAAATAAATAAAGTGAGCGCTGAACAGAAAAATAAAAAAACAGCTGCTAGCAAAAAAAAAAGGCAATATATCCAATCCTTCAAAGCAATAAACATGAAATGTGCAGCGATGTGATGATTATAAACGTGAGTTACATAAACATAAAAAAAACATAATAAAGTCCTTCTGTGTAAGGCCGCGTACACACGAGGAGACATGTCTGATGAAACAGGTCTTTTGGTCTGATGTGTGTACACACCATCGGACCAAAATCCCCTCGGACAGAGAACGCGGTGGCGTATAACACACCAACGTGCTGAAACACGGAAGTTCAATGCTTCCACGCATGTGTCGAATCAATTCAACGCATGCGCGGGATTTCGGTCCGATGGTTGGGCGTACTAACCATCGGACATGTCCGACGGACAGGTTTCCAGCGGACAAGTTTCTAAGTGCAATGTTCCCATTCAGTAAATACAAAAGTAGCTGTCCGACCACCATAAGGATTGAAGGCTTACCAGAATTTGTGTACACAATTAAGTGATTTGATAATGCCACTCAGATGAATCCTCTCTTTTTGTCCACATCTCAAACAAAAGATCATAAGAAGAATCAAAGATAAAAACAGGGATGTCCACAGGTTTCAGTACAAGGATTTCCTCTCATATTATCTCACTTCACAGGGTAGATCTCCATTCTAATGTCCCTAAATACCAAAGGCCATAAACAAAAGATATGCCTCATAGTGTAGTATTTATTAAAACAACAATGGGAAACGCTAATTATATGCATTTTAGTGCCACATCCAGTATATAAACCAAAAAAGAAAAACCCCTAAGATGGACTTTTAAGGCACAGATTGTAAAGTTTAGAGTACTAAAGTAAGTATTTAAAGTATTTGAAGTACAAAAAGTTTATTCATTATTCAAAATTTTACATAAAAATCAACCTATAAAATACGGAATGTATAGTATGTCTCTTATGTGGAATTCTTACATGAAGGATCTATGAGAATACACTTAGGCCTCGTACACACGGGGCAATCTATCTGTTCAAATCGGTCGGACCGACCGATTGGAACAGATCTGTCTGCTTGGATTTTGGTTTGCTCGCGTGTACACACGAGCAAACCAAAATCCCCGCCAGCAGACAGCGCGCTGACGTGTCGGTGACGTGGCGGTGACGTTGATGCCGCCACGTCACCGCACCAGGTTGTAAAACACCTTGCGCATGCGTCGAAATCATTTGGCGCGTGTGCGAGAAGACATGTCTGCTGGTTAGCATACTAACCAGCAGACATGTCGGGCGGACGGGTTCCCAGCCGACAGATTTCAAAGCATGCTTTGAAATCTGTCGGGTGGCCAAATCCGTCGGCTTGCCCGTACACACGGTCGAATCTGTTTGCTGGGACGGTCGGGCCGACCGTTTCCAGCAGACAGATTTGATCGTGTGTACGAGGCCTTACACATAGAGAGATAGTCAGATGAGTTTACATTCCATGAATTAAAAACAAAGGGAGATCTTCAAGAGTCTGTGTTCTGACTCCCTGCTCCGATCAAACGATCTTCATTGTATTTATTGTAGAGAATTATAGATCAGTGTCTGTCCCCTAGGGGGCGACTACCAGTTTTCTCCCTGTACCACAGGTGATAAGTTGGGCAAAAGACTCCATGGGGTCAGAAAAAAGGGGGAAAATTCCCGCAAGCGAGGTCACAGATAGTTCTATAGTCTAGTAGTACATAGAGGGTATATTGCATACAATTTGGAAATATAAGGACATATAAGGATAGATGTCTACTATTATGCTTAATTCTGTTTTAAATTATATTGTAGAATAAAAAATCTCCTCTACCAATTTACATCCCTGAAGAAGGAGATATCCGTACTCCAAAACGTGTAGGACTGTACTTGGTTATATGAATACATGATGATAATGTTGTAGATATAGAATACATTCCGTATTTTATATGTTGATTTTTATGTAACATTTTGAATAATGAATAAACTGTTTTGTACTTTAAATACTTACTTAAAGCGGAGTTCCACCCTTAAAACCACTTGGTTTCATCCCATCCAGCATACTGGCGTCAGCGCCAGTATGCTGCTTTTTTTTTTTTTTAATGCATGTACTTACTTTATAATAAATCATTTAATTTTGTGCGCACCGCGGTATGTCGCCGCTATAAGGCGTCACACCTTCCGGAAACAGCCGATTAGCGTTCGGCTCTTCTCGGCGCCTGCGCACAGACCCGGGAGCTGACTGCGCAGGCGCCGTAAATAGCCGGTCCTAGTTCGGGTTTTTTCGGAGGGCGTGACGCGGCTATATACGGCGCCTGCGCAGTCAGCTTCTGGGTCTGTGCGCAGGCGCCGAGAAGAGCCAAACGCTAATCGGCTGTTTCCGGAAGGCGTGACACCTTATAGCGGCGACATACCGCGGTGCGCACAAAATTAAATGATTTATTATAAAGTAAGTACATACATTAAAAAAAAAAAAAAAACAGCATACTGGCGCTGACGCCAGTATGCTGGATGGGATGAAACCAAGTGGTTTTAAGGGTGGAACTCCGCTTTAAAAGTCCATCTTAGGGGTTTCTTTTATGATCATGGGATCATAAAAAGGACACAATACAAAGAGAACAGAATACCTTTTAACTAGGGATGAGTTTTATGTTTGAGTCGAACATGAGTTAGACTCGAACATTGGCTATTCGCCCGTTTGCCGAACAGTGAACAATTTGGGGTGTTCATGGCAAATTCGAAAAGCCGCAAAACACCCTTTAAAAGTCTATGGGAGAAATCAAAAGTGCTAATTTTAAAGGTTAATATGCAAGTTATTGTCATAAAAAGTGTTTGGGGACCTGAGTCCTGCCCCAGGGGACATGTATCAATGCAAAAAAAGATTTAAAAACTGCAGTTTTTTTCGGGTGCAGTGGTTTTAATAATGCTTAAAGTGAAACAATAAAAGTGAAATATTCCTTTAAATTTCGTACCTGGGGGGTGTGTATAGTATACCGCTGAAAAAGCGCATGTTTCCCGTGTTTATTTCTAAAGGGAAAAAAAGTGATTGAAAACTACTCACGGCTATAATGAATTGTTGGGTCCCGGTAATACAGATAAAAGTCATTGAAAAAAAAACGACATGGGTTCCCCCCAGTCCATTACCAGGCCTGTTTTTAATTTTTTTTTGCATTGATAGATGTCCCCTGGGGCAGGACCCAGGTCCCAAAACACTTTTTATGACAATAACTTGCATATTAGCTTTTAAAATTAGCACTTATGATTTTTCATGTTCGTGTCCCATAGACTTGAATTTTTTGCCTGTTTTTTGCCTGTTCGCATGTTCTGCTGCGAACCGAATCGGGGGGTGTTCGGCTCATCCCTACTTTTATCACAAGTAAATGGTACAACAGACACTTACCAGGAATATGAAGTGTTGGGGTAACATATTCTTTAGGGTTTACTCCACAAGAAAACACAAATATAGTAAGATATAGTAAAAAGCTATTACTTATGTCTGTTTTTGTATAATTTGGAAAATAATAATGTTTTTTCCAAAAACATTTTTGAACATTGAACTTCTATTAAACACAGTTCACTGTGAATTAACACTCAATCCTCCCCATGCTTTGTGATGAATTAGATAACGTTGTCCTCATCTTCTTTTTAAAAGAATTAGCTTGAGACCTTTTAATATGTACGTTTACCAGTGAATGTATCTTATTTGAAGTTATAATAAACAGATGCAAATTTACGCATTACTCTGTAACTGCAGCATAAGTACGAGAGCTAAAAATGACTCCTGGTTAAAAAAACTTCACACAGTTAATTAGCTTAGCATTTGTCAGATAATTTAAAAAAAATACTAGACAGAGGTGAATAATTACATCAAATAATGCACTAAAGCAAAATTATACAAAAAAGACAAATATGCAATACATTTTAAATGAACGTATAGCCAAAAAAATGTATTTCTCAATGTCAAAACTGATTAAAACATTATTTTTAAGTAACAATAATAATTATTGAAAGCAGAATTAGTACATTTTTCTATATTCCATTTAAAATAATAATGTTCATAATAGTAATATTTTTTAAAACAAAATCTTATCTTACCATTAATAAAAAAAACTTAGGCCGCGTACACACGACCAAATGAATCCGATCAAATCGGCCTGTCAGACCGATTTGATCGGATTTGTCTGCTGGGAGAAATTGGTTTGATCGTGTACACACGATCAAACCAAAATCCCCACCGGCAGACAGAGCAGTGACGTGGCGGTGACATTGACGCCGACACGTCACCACACCAGGAAGTAAAACACTTCCGCGCATGCGTCTAATCCATTCGACGCGTGTGCAGGCAGATATGTCTGCTGGTTAGCATACTAACCAGCAGACATGTCGGACGGAAAGGTTCCCAGCAGACAGATTTTAAAGCGTGCTTTAAAATCTGTCTGCTGGAAAAATCTGTCTGTCCGCCCGTACACACGATCTAATTTGTTTGCTGAAACGGTCCGTCGGACCGTTTCCAGCAGATGAATTTGATCGTGTGTACGCGGCCTTAATGTTAATACAAATTATTCACTTTTTTTTTATTATTATTATTATTATTTTACAGATATTCAGTTAAACAAATGGACACAAGTTTGCTATTTTATCATAGTATACAAATTAATGATTAAACATTGTTTTTAAGACCTAGTTCTAAAAAAATATGCACAAATCTAAGAGTTGCAATTACATACTTTCTGAAAAGTTATATACAAAGAAAAAATACAACAAATCTCAATTTAAAACCGCTTTTTCTTAAGCTCTATTCTGTCTACTGACATCATACAGTTCTCAAAACCGATGAGACCTTTATATAGTTTTGGCATCACAGTGGGGGAAAGGGCAAGCAAGAGGCTAACTTGGAGCCATCATTAAGTGTCGACTAAGGGACCAAACTGCATTATATCATATTCCCTCTGTGTCTACAGTAAAGTATGGCTCAGAATTGCATTATGCATGTCTCAGTGAAATCCATGCAATGGTGACTTAAGGGGATTCTCAATAAGTAGGTATAGTGATACCTCTTCCTACATTCTGTCACAACCAGCAGGTGTTATCAATTCAGTTAGCGCCAACGATCTAAGTGCTCTTTAAATAAAGCTTTACTCTTTTCTTACACTGCGCCTCCAGGACCGCTTAAACAACTAGCTAGAACAATAGAACAGGCCGATGTGCTCAGGCATTAATCATAAAAGTGCCAATTCCTCCCAATTTAGAAGAGGGGAAGAAACATGGACATGTAAAAAAAAATCGCAAAGGGGCCTGAGAAATTTTACTTGACGTACTCCCGCTGTGACACCGTAGCAATTGAGGAAGGCCTGTCATTTGCCTGTCAACCTTTGACCTACTGTAGGCATATTTTGAAATGATGTGAGAGGAATTACATTGCTGAACGGCTAGCCTCTTCCAGCTATTCGAGTCTGTCCTTGATGTCAGTCAAATGTTAACCAGTACCTACTGAGCCTATAAAAAAAATACAGTTTCCCCTGCAAAAATGTTAGTATCAAGGTCTGCACATCAGGCCTTTATCTGTCAAAGAATGACTTTATGGCATAAGGTATTGTTTACCTAGGGTTGCTCCCATACTTGAATTTTAATGAGGCTAATTAATAACGAGTTAGAAGTCTTCAGCTACACCGTCACAGCTGGACCATATGTACTAATTACAGCGAATGGACAGGCCGTCCCTTCCATAAAATATTAAGATATGAACAGTTACTTTTTTGTTGGATCCTCTTTGTCAACTAGTCAACTACCAAATCCCAACATTCTGTATATTAAAAATAAAGTAGACACCTGTAAAATAAGTTTGGAAAAAGTGTTACTATATGTAACTTAACTTTAACCAATGCAGAAAGAATAAATTAACTACACTTTAAATAATATATATAAACAGTGCCTTGCAAAAGTATGCACCCTCCTTGGCATTTTTCGTGTTTTGTTGCCTCACAACCTGAAATGAATATGGATTGCTTGAGGATTTGCATCATTTCATTTACAGAACATGCCCACAACTTTGAAGATGTTTTTTTATTATTATTTCAAAGCAACCAACAAAATAACAGAAAAAGTCAATGTGCATAAGTATTCACCCCCCCCCCCCTAAAGTTAATACTTTGTAAAGTGAGCTTCCCACATATTACCACTGGGATTTTTGCCCATTCCTCCTAGCAAAACTGCTCCAACTCCTTCAAGTTGGATGGGTTGCACTTGTGAACAGCAATATTTATGTCTGACCACATATTTTTTATTGTATTGAGGTCTGGGCTTTGACTAGGCCATTCCAACACATTCACATGTTTCCACTGAAACCACTCAAGTGTTGCTTTAGTGTGTTTGAGGTCATTGTCCTGCTGGAAGGTGAACCTCCGTCCTACTCTCAAATCACACACAGAGTGGTACATGTCTTGCCCAAGAATTTCCCTGTATTTAGCATCATGCATCTTTCCCTCAACTCCAACCAGTTTCTCAGTCCCGATGCTGAAAAACATCCCCACAGCATGATGCTGCCACCACCATGTTTCACTGTGAGGATGGTGTTCTTGGGATGACATAATGTGTTGGGTTTGCGCCAGACATAGCATTTTCTTTGTGGCCAAAAAGTACAATTTCAGTCTCATCAGACCAGAGCACCTTCCTCCGTACATTTTGGGAGTCTCCCACATGCCTTTTCGCAAACTCAAAACGTTCCATTTTTTTTTGTTGCTGAAAGTAATGGCTTTCTTTTGGCCACTCGACTTATTGTCGTCCTATGTACAGATACTCCAGTCTCTGTTGTGGAACTCTGCAGCTCCTTGTCAGGGTCCCAGCGCTCACAGCGCTCAATCTGTGCACATGCATGCTAGAATCGCGTCACGGCACGCGTGGCGGCGCGTGCACGAGCGCGCGGATGTGCGCGCCTCCCCCCGGGACCAATCACAGACCTGACAGCCCTATTTAAACCAGCCCCTGTCTTTGCACAGGTTGCTGGTTTATCGTCAGCTCTGAGTAAAGTTTTGACACTTTGACTTGTGCTCTTTGACCCGATTTTACTTCCCGACTCAGCTCTCGCCTGAAAACCTGACCTCGGCCTGTTTGTGGACTCTGCTGCCTTCTTGAACCCTCTGACCGTGACCTGGATTTGCTTCTGTCTCCTGCCCTTGAACTTCGGCTTACATACCTGGACTTGTCTTAGCTCTACCCTGAACCCGGACTTTTTACCTGTACCCCGGATCTGCTATCATTAGTCTGTTGGCTTCTGAACTGTGCCCTGGGACTTTACCACTTTCATCTGCCTTGGTGACCCTCCAGCAGCTGCAGCACATCTCAGTCGCTGATCTCCAGTACCTGCATCCCATCTACCTACCCGCCGGTACCGGTACCTCCTTGTGCCTCTGCCTCCTGTCTCAAATTCCAGGGGGCAGGTGCGCTTGGTCGTAAAGGTGAGCCGTCCTCAGCATCTCGGCCTCGGTAAGTACTTGTGTTTCTGACAGTATAAACCAGCCAGATGTCTGAGGCCGACAGGGCGCGCTCACCATTTGAAACACTCTGCCTGCAAGTGTCCGCACTTACTGACGCAGTCCAAAAGCTCCAAGATGGCTACCTCCAAATAGATGGCCGTCTCCAACAGCTGGCCGTGATTCCTGGACCCTCATCTCCACCTGCACCACCATCCTCTGGAGCTGCAGCACCTCAAGCCGCCCCTAGCTCGGCCGTAATGGTGACCCACCCGGAACCACGTGTGCCTGTCCCGGAATGTTTTTCAGGTGAGCGCCGGAAATACCGGGCGCTTAAGTATGCTTGCTCCTTATACTTATCTCTTCAGCCCAGAACCTTTTGTTCAGAGACTGTGAAAGTGGGTTTCGTCATTTCTCTTCTCTCGGAAGAACCACAAGCCTGGGATCACACTCTAATGGAGCAACAGAGCCCAATCCTAAACACAATAGACACCTTTTTTTAACACATGGCGAAGTTGTATGATGACCCACAGCGTACGGCCACTGCCGAAACCATTCTCCATAACCTTACCCAAGGTAGAAGGCCTATCGAGGACTATACAGCCGAGTTCCGAAAATGGTCAGCCGACACAGGCTGGAATGAGGCTGCGCTAAAATACCAGTTTCGCCAAGGCTTGTCCGAGTCTCTTAAGGACGAGCTGGCTCGGACAGAAGTCCCGGCCACTCTGGAAGACCTGATTCAAACTGCCACGCAGCTGGATCGACGCCTGAGAGAACGTCGTTCTGAACAATATCAAGTTCCACGCTCTACCTGGGCCCATCCAAGACTCACTCCGTCTCCACAGCCACCTGCAGCTCCTCAAAACACAAACCTCCCGGATCCTGAACCTATGCAAGTTGGATTGGTCCGAACCCCGCTTACCTCCGTGGAGAGACTGCGGAGACGTCAAAACAACTTATGTCTGTACTGCGGAGAAGCCGGTCATTTCCTTCACTCCTGTTCAACAAGGCCTCGTAAGTCCAAACTACAACCTACTCTCAGTTACAATATTGCAAACTTTTCTCAGGCTCATGTTGTTCTTTTCATTTCCCTGCAGTTACCAGAAGGGGCAACCCGTCTACCGGCCATAGTTGATTCCGGGGCATGCAGCTGTTTCCTGGACGCTACATTGGCTCAAAAGCTTCATGTACCCCTTCGCAACAAAAACCATCCTTTTCAAACGTTCCCTCCGTCTACCTGGAATTCACGGATGTGTTCGACAAACAGAAAGCCGACTGCCTTCCGCCCCACCGACCGTATGATTGCCCCATTGACCTTCTACCCGTCTCCGAGATTCCCTTTGGCCGCATTTTTCCGCTGTCCGAGACAGAATTAAAAGCCCTCAAGGCCTATATTGACGAAAATCTGCAAAAGAAATTTATTCGTCCCTCGTCTTCCCTGGCTGGAGCGGGAATCTTTTTTGTTGAGAAAAAAGATGGAACTCTTAGACCTTGTATTGACTATCGAGAGCTCAATAAAATCACGATTAAAAACAGATATCCGCTTCCCCTCATATCAGAATTATTCCAGCGGTTCCGATCAGCTCAAGTATTCTCTAAGTTGGACTTATGGGGTGCTTATAATCTTGTCAGAATTAGGGCAGGAGACGAGTGGAAAACTGCCTTCAGGTCAAGATTCGGGCACTTTGAATATCTTGTTATGCCTTTTGGACTTTGCAATGCCCCAGCCACTTTTCAGCATTTAGTTAACGTCATTTTCCGTGAACACCTGGACGATTTCCTGGTCGTGTATCTGGACGACATCCTCATTTTTTCACCTTCCTTGGACCTACATAGGTGCCATGTAAAAAGGGTGCTTACTATACTCAGAGAACATAGACTCTACTTAAAAGCTGAGAAATGTGAATTCGAGAAATCTTCCGTGCAATTCTTGGGATTCATTATATCCACCAGTGGCGTCGCCATGGACCCTCAAAAGGTTAAAGCTATTCAGGAATGGCCAGCCCCGTTGGACAAGAAAGGGGTGCAACGGTTCATCGGCTTCGCCAATTTTTATCGACGGTTCATTGTGGGGTTCTCCTCCATCGTGAGCCCCATCACTCAGCTTACCCGCCAGGGTCATCCTTTTTGCTGGTCACCGGAGGCCCAAGAAGCATTCAGGAAACTAAAATCAGTTTTTTCTTCCGCTCCTGTTCTGCGACACCCCGATCCAATGCTGCCTTTTACCTTGGAAGTAGACGCCTCTGAGACTGCTACAGGAGCCGTGCTTTCTCAGAGACAAGGGCCAAAGTCCCTACTACACCCTGTGGCCTATGCTTCTCGGAGATTAACTCCGCCCGAAAAGAATTATGATGTTGGAGACAGGGAACTGCTTGCTATCAAATTTGCTCTAGAGGAGTGGAGGTATCTGCTAGAAGGATCGGCTCATCCTATAATGATCTTTACCGACCATAAAAACCTTGAATATCTGCGGACAGCAAAACGCTTAAAACCCAGGCAAGCCCGTTGGGCTCTTTTTTTTTCTCGGTTTAATTTTCATCTCACTTACAGGCCTGGTTCAAAGAATGGAAAAGCAGACACTCTTTCTAGAATGTTCCCTGAAACTCCATCCACAACTAAACCGAGCACCATTTTGTCATCTCGGAATTTTCTATTAGTTCCTCAAATCGACCTGTTAAATTCTATTAAGGCTGCATCCAGACAATGTTCTGATCCAGAGGTGTCTTCATTGGTAAAACATCACGATATCTTTTTGTCCCGAGGGAAAATTTTCGTTCCATCAGAATCTAGACAACTGGTCTTGAGCACCTTTCACGACCGTAAACTAGCAGGTCATTTTGGAGCACGAAAGACCACGGAGATGGTTCTACGATACTTTTGGTGGCCAAGCTGCAGACAAGATTGTAAAGCCTACGTTGCATCCTGTACCACTTGCCAACGTAATAAGGGTCCTAAAACCAAGACCTGGGGGTTACTCAAACCTCTACCAGTTCCAGAACGGCCTTGGTCTGAAATCTCTATGGATTTTATTGTCGATTTACCACCTTCTGAAGGCTTCACCACAATCCTATTTTGTGCCCATGATCGGTACTCCCTCTGCCCTAGAGACAGCCAAAGTCTTCTTCAGGGAAATCGTCAGGCTCCATGGGGTGCCCAGGAGCATCGTTTCAGATAGGGGTTCTCAATTCACCTCAAAATTTTGGAGGGAACTCTGTAAATCTTTGGAAGTCAAGACCTGCCTTTCCTCTGCCTACCACCCCCAGAGTAGCGGCCAAACGGAAAGGACTAACCAAACGCTGGAGCAGTACCTCCGATGTTTCTGTTCCGCCTCTCAAGATGACTGGTCATCCCTCTTACCTTCCGCTGAATTTGCCTATAATAATTCCGTCCATGCCACCACGAATCAAACACCCTTTTGGGCCAACTATGGCTTTCACCCGCCCTTTCTTCCTGATGCCCTCCCAGAAACACCTGTTCCGGCAGCCCAAGAGCATTTAACGGCTATCCAATTAAACTTTCTACAATAACAAAGAGTGATGCAACGGGCCCAGGAGGACTACAAAAGATTCTACGACAAAGGAAGGAAGGATTGCCCTACTTTTGAAGTCGGAGAAGAGGTTTGGCTATCTAATTTAAAATTACCGGTCCCCTCTCGAAAGTTGGGTCCAAGATTCATTGGCCCTTTCAGAATCAAGCGCAAGATCAACGCGGTGGCCTTTGAACTCTCGTTGCCGGATTCCTACAGGATCCATCCAGTATTCCATGCCTCTCTCCTGAAGCCTGTTACCCCTGATCCTTTCCAAGGAAGAGAAAGACCTCCGCCTCCACCAGTAGAGGTGGAGGGAGAGGAAGAATTTGAAGTTGAGTCCATCATCAGCTGTAGGAAAAGAGGTAGACAGCTTCAGTATTTGATTAAATGGAGGGGCTATCCCCCGGAAGATAACTCCTGGGAACCCGCAAGAAATCTGCATGCTCCACGTCTAATCCAAATTTTTCATCAGGAACACCCAGAATTGATGTCCAGCTTGGGCGTCCGGAGTCCGCCCCTTGGGGGGGGGGGCACTGTCAGGCTCAATCTGTGCACAGGCACGCTAGAATCGCGTCACGGCGCGTGCCCGCGCACCTGGGGCACGCGCGTGCGGATGTGCGCGCCTCCCCCCGGGACCAATCACAGACCTGACAGCCCTATTTAAACCAGCCCCTGTCTTTGCACAGGTTGCTGGTTTATCGTCAGCTCTGAGTAAAGTTTTGACACTTTGACTTGTGCTCTTTGACCCGGATTTACTTCCCGACTCAGCTCTTGCCTGGAAACCTGACCTCGGCCTGTTTGTGGACTCTGCTGCCTTCTTGAACTTCGGCTTACATACCTGGACTTGTCTTAGCTCTACCCTGAACCCGGACTTTTTACCTGTACCCCGGATCTGCTATCATTAGTCTGTTGGCTTCTGTACTGTGCCCTGGGACTTTACCACTTTCATCTGCCTTGGTGACCCTCCAGCAGCTGCAGCACATCTCAGCCACTGATCTCCAGTACCTGCATCCCATCTACCTACCAGCCGGTACCGGTACCTCCTTGTGCCTCTGCCTCCTGTCTCAAATTCCAGGGGGCAGGTGCGCTTGGTCGTAAAGGTGAGCCGTCCTCAGCATCTCGGCCTCGGTAAGTACTTGTGTTTCTGACACTCCTCTAGGGTTACCTTAGGTCTCTGTGCTGCCTCTCTGAATAATGCCCTCCTTGCCTGATCCATGAGTTTTGGTGTGCAGCAGTCTCTTGACAGGTTTGCTGTTGTGCCATGTTATTTCCATTTGTTTATGATAGATTTGATGGTGCTCCTAGGGATCGTCAATGATTTGGATATTTATTTATAATCTAACCCTGACTTGTACTGCTCAACAACATTGTCCGTTACTTGTTTGGAGAGTTCCTTGGTCTTCATGGCAGTGTTTGGTTAGCGGTGCCTCTTCTTTAGGTGTGTATACTGTGTAAATAACTTGCGCTAAATGGACTATTAAATAAAGAAAAACCCACAGCAGCTATTGTAAAAGGTGCTAAAACCTTGAGTGACTAAAAATATATTAACCACTTAAGACCCGGACCAAAATGCAGGTAAAGGACCTTGCCCCTTTTTGCGATTCGGCACTGCGTCGCTTTAACTGACAATTGCGCGGTCGTGTGACGTGGCTCCCAAACAAAATTGGCGTCCTTTTTTCCCCATAAATAGAGCTTTCTTTTGGTGGTATTTGATCACCTCTGCGGTTTTTATTTTTTGCGCTATAAACAAAAATAGAGCGACAATTTAAAAAAAAATTCAATATTTTTTACTTTTTGCTATAATAAATATCCCCCAAAAATATATAAAAAAACATTTTTTTCCTCAGTTTAGGCCGATACGTATTCTTCTACCTATTTTTGGTAAAAAAAATCGCAATAAGCGTTTATCGGTTGGTTTTCACAAAATTTATAGCGTTTACAAAATAAGGGATAGTTTTATTGCATTTTTATAAAAAAAATTTTTTTTTACTATTAATAGCGGCGATCAGCGTTTTTTTTCGTGACTGCGACAATATGGCGGACACTTCGGACAATTTTGACACATTTTTGGGACAATTGTCATTTTCACAGCAAAAAATGCATTTAAATTTGCATTGTTTACTGTGGAAATGACAGTTGCAGTTTGGGAGTTAACCACAGGTGGCGCTGTAGGGGATGTGTGCCTATGTGTTGTGTTTACAACTGTAGGGGGGTGTGGCTGTAGGTGTGACGTCATCGATCGCGTCCCCCTATTTTCAGTCCAGGGGTCAAAAGTGCTGAAGTGTATAATTCTTTTCGTTCCGTTCCTAACAAGGCATCCAAGACTCTGCAATCATGTAGATCAAAAGGGGATCACTCGTGGTGGAGAGAAAGCAGAGAAAAAGAAAAAAACATATATAGTGAGGTACTGCCGGTACTATATCCAAAGCGCAATAGTATAACACCACTCACGAGACCGCTGACCAAACAGGCTATAGTGAGTTCCGGGTTCGCCGCTGGCCGCGTGCGTTCCACAGATACCGGAAGTACAACGTCACTAATACGTGAAAACCGGAACTATGTCAACTCGTTTCGCCCCTCCTCCAGGGCATTATCAAGGACATCACTTCCAGTTTCAAGTGATGTAAATTATACAGGAAGGGCGCCGCTACCTTTCCTCTATTAACCAATAGAAAGACGTTTGGTATTAACAGATAACCACTTCCTTTATATTACATAATTTCCTGTCAAGAAAACCTATATAATCAATAAAAATAATTCATAAGAATAAACCCATATAATCCAAAATGGCAAAGCCGCGCTCATCAAAACAAAAGGATAAAAAAAAATTTTGATAGAGGACTGCTGAGCAGTAATTTGCTGTGTTAAAGCCAATGCTATAACCTAGGCATAAAGTAACATGTAGAGGCTCTCCTAGGAATGAAACTTCAAAAGAAAAAAGAGTACATGAATGACTTGTATCCTAATGGTGGAATAGCATAAACGTTCATATAGTCCTTGGGTTAGAATTTAGACTTAAAGAACCCAATATCAGGAGGCAAAACGGCAATACATCATAATGATTCACTCCACCACAGTGACGAGATGTTGACAACAAAGTGATCCCTTCACCAGAATAAGGGGGGGCTGCTTACCAGAGGGCAAGCTCAATGAAGCGATTGGCTATAGCCCAGCCGCGGCCTTTAAGATCTTGTATGGTTCCTGGATATAACTTCCAGCGGCGAGCTCACGGATGGCGAAATATGGGTGGAGAGAGAAGGATGGACCAATAGTGTAATTCCGTTTACCAAAACAGGTTTATTAAAACATAAAATGATACTCACAATTTAGCAAAGCATCACAGGCATATAAAACAAATCGCCGGCCGGCAAACAAAGCAGAGCCCTTCCTCCGTGCGTGCGTGGTGACGTCACTGCGTGTCTTCCCAGACGCGTTTCGTCATCAAAGGGACATTCTCAAACCCATATAATCAATTTCAACCCTATAGATAAAATGAAAATAAAATAAAAATAAAACAAAATAAAAAATATAAATAAATGAAAATTAAATTAAAATGGAAACAAAATAAAAATTAAATGAAAATCAAAGTAAATAAAATGAAATTTGAAAATAAAAATAAAGATAAAAATGGAAATAAAAATGAAAAATGGAAATAAATGATAATGAACAAAACAAAATAAGAATGGTGTAAAATAAACTACTAGTTAGATAAAAAAAAAATCAGATCCAGTTCTATGTTTAAACCAAAGGGGCTCATAGTACCCAACCTATGTATCCACTGGGTCTCATTTCATGAAACAGCTTGCTTGAGATTGGAACCTCACCAGTGTGCCTCCACTCTATCTATTCCACAGAAAGTGAGTCCCTTGGGATCACTATTATGGAATAATCAATACTATGTTCTCTTAGCCTAATGACCAATTTCCTAGTGGTCCTCTCCACGTATTGTAAGCCACAAGGACAGGACAGATGAGGGCGGTGGACAAGTTTTTTTTTTTTTTAATATCGCATTGGTGTTTGTATTGGTCCAGCAATGCACCAACACCTTTGCAGCCATTGAGCTACACAATGGGTGTTTGGTGTGCTCCTGTACCTTTAAGAAGGTGTGGCTTCAGTCCACCTGTCCTCATCTATCCATCAGAATACATGTGCTTCCATTGTGGGGACCCTCATACTGTTAGACAGGTTATTTGGTTGTCTGCGAGCTGGTCGGTAAGTAGGCTTGGTTTTTCCTGGGTATTCCCCAGGCTTTTGTTGTTATCTGTTTCAGCCTTCCAATGCTGCTAACTGCGATGGCCAGCTATAGATGAAGGCAGTGGACAAGTTTGTTTTTCATATCACGCTGACCAAACAGGCTTCAGTGAGTTACGGGTTCGCCGCTGGCCGTGTACGTTCCACAGATACCGGAAGTACAACATCACTAATACGTGAAAAGCACTTATATTTCACTTTTATTGTTCATGGACTGTTTTATATAGTGTGTGTCACTTAAGCCCAGTTATTTGTTGTCTCTTGTTTAGGTGTTGCAGCCTCTAGGGTCATGTTTGCATTGGTTGTTACAGTGGTGGCAATGCAAGAGAGGAAAGGTCATATTTTCATATTTTGTCTGCTTTTCAATCTATCCCAACCTTGGAGGCCTCACTCTACAATGCTTTTCCACAGTGAAAGTGTGCTGACTGTCCGCTATCTCTCAACCCTCTCCACTCTTTTTCCACCATATTCTGCATCACCAACCTCCGCCAAGGGCAGGTCCACCCCCAGACCACCTAAAGTGGTCCCTACACCCCGATTCAAGTTTTCATATATTTATTTCAATTGAACGTTTCGTTTTTGTTTATAAATCAGCGTTAAAAAAAGTTTTAAATGTTTACTGTGAGGCAAAGTGTGTAATTTTTTGTCGGACTCACATCAGAAAAATGGCTGCAGTGTTTGGTAAGGGGTTCCTTGCAGTTTTTCTCTCCCATGTAACTATTAGAAGTGAGTATGTCTTTGAGAACACACCATGCAAACAGTTTTAACTTTCATGCTGTATTCGGAGCTTGGGGTGTAGCCTCATTTGGCTTCATCATGAACACATGGATTAAATTAGGATGTGAAATTGCCCAATGCCAAATGTGCCCGCTCTGTGCATCAAGTTGCTGTGCCCTGACAAGTTCGCGGACCTGTGATGCTGCTCGCTCCTGCTGCCAGGGTAACCAACAGCTGTCCATCTATGTGTGTATAATGAACATATGAACGCAGTGCCATGGGCTGCAGATAACAAATGCACATAGCAGCATTGTCTCTTGGCTGGGAGTTGGCTGTAAACACAGTTACAGCAGACCTGAGAGCTCGGGTGATGCTAATGACAGGAAACATTTTTATAAGGTGTCTCTTATGAAGGTTATACAGTAGAAATTAGTGTGTACTTTGCAATTAAAGTTAAACTGCAGGGAGGAAAAAAAATGTATACACTTCTATGTATTTTTTTTTAAATACTTAATTACTTACATTTAGAACTGATATTTGCTTTCTGCAATCCCCAATGTATAGCTGGACTCAAAGGGCCAGATTCAGGTAGATGAGAGCATCTTTGCTCCAGAGTAACGCTTCTCATTTACGTTACTCTGACGACCCTTTCAGCGCAAGTACTGGTATTCACATAGCAGTTGCGCGTAAACTTGCGCCAGAGTAACGATAATGCGCTGGCGTAACCCGACGCAAGGGGAAGTGGGTGTGATCATATGTAAATGATGGGCGGAGCCCAGCGCAGAGGCTTACGTTCAGCGCATCAACCACGGAGCATGCGCAGTGAGTGAGGCTCCACTCGCCCCCTTTGTGCGCATGCTCACAACTTCCGTCGGCACCACTTCACGGGAAACGTCAGCGCAATGCCTTCCGTTGGGCGTTTAAATGCGCCCGTAGAAGCGCCATTCCGGCACTAAAGTATATCCTGCTCCCCCTCCCCGCAGTGATGTTACTTTTGTTCTGAGATGGCTGCTCCCGTTCCCCGCAAACACACAGGAGAAAGCTGAACTTTAATGGCCAGGAGCTGTCAGCCGTCATCTCGGCTATGGAGACCTATGATGTCTTCCTCCATGGCTGTAAAATTTGACAGACAAGCATGGACAGAGGTGTTGTTCTGCAAGTGGGGGTGCTCAGCTAGCTCTTCTCGTCGGTAACGCTGCTGTAGCTGCTCTCCTGCTGACCTGTGGCCATCTGGAGTAAAGATAAAGCAGCCTTTTGTAGAAATAACTTTGCGCCGGACGGACGAGATACGCGCGGCGCATGTAGCCAGCGTATGGTGCTAATCCGTTCGTTAATTGGGAAAAATCCCTCATTTGCATATTTGCAGGGGAAATAAATAGGCGTGACTGATGCGCCAAGCGAAATTAAGCGCTGACGATACTCTGGCGTCGGAACGTTCCGCCGGTCGCAAATGGCCCGTTATTGGGCGCATCTAGTTTGGTGGGTATGGGCACATAGAAACGACGGCGCATCTTCACAGTTACGCGGCGCATATCGAAATACTCCAGCGCAAGTGTTCCTGAATCTGGCCCATAGGCAGCGTTGGTACTAAACTGCAGAGTGGTCTGAAAAGAGGACCTCCTTGGGAGCTGCAATGTCTGGCAGGTGTCAGGATCACAAGAGTAGCAGAAAAGGATAACAAAAGTAAAACACTGGGGGTTATTTACGAAAGGCAAATCCACTTTGCACTGCAAGTGCAAACTACAAGTGCAAAGTGCACTTGAAATTCCACTGAAAGCGCACTTGGAAGTGCAGTCACTGTAAATCTGAGGGGTGGATCTGAAATGAAGGGAAGCTCTGCTGATTTTATTATCCAATCATGTGCAAGCTAAAATGCTGTTTTATATTTTCCTTGATTATCCCCCTTGGATCTAGAGCGACTGCACTTCCAAGCGCACTTTGCACTTGTAGTTTGCACTTGTAGTGCAAAGTGGATTTTCCTTTCGTAAATAACCCCCAGTGTGTGTATTTCACTGGTATAATTAGGGGGTTATTTACGAAAGGCAAATCCACTTTGCACTACAAGTGCAAACTACAAGTGCAAAGTGCACTTGAAATTGCACTGAAAGTGCACTTGGAAGTGCAGACGCTCTAGAACCAAGGGGAATATGCAAATGGCTATCTATACTGATATGGACTGGATAATGTGTTACGAAAGAATGCCACATCGTTTGAAGAAAATGAAAACCATCAAGCTACAGAGGGCCAAATTTAAAGACACCCCAAAAATCAAAGTGAAAAGATTATGCAGCAGGCTAATCCATTTTGCTGAAATTTAATTGCAGCAAATCGAAATGGTACTCTGTAGTTTATATGGCCCCCATGTGCTTGTATGCATTCCTGATAACGTCGGGGCATGCTCCTAGTGACATAGGAGCCATGGGACAGGGCCAAGTCCTGCTGTCTGTGTCAATGGACGCCGCCGCAGGACTCAGGAGCACGCCACAGGAAATGCCCCCAGGGAATGCGGGTCTCTGTGGGGGCACTCAAGAAGAGGAGGAGCCAGGAGCACTGCTGGGGGACCCCAGAAGAGGGGCAGTAAGTATGACATGTTTGGTATTTTAAAAAAAGAAGAAAAAAAAAACCTTTACAACCCCTTTAACGAATGTAAAAATATAACAGCCAATTTTAAGTAGTCTCTGCTTTTTTTGGATTAGTTCTTCCAACAGTATTGCACAGAAACCTAAATATGGAAATACGGTATGGAAATCATTTGGGGTGATTTACTTGATTTCCGTTTTGGATAGAGTGGAGGTGGATTAAAACACTTGTTAGGTTTTTATTGATTGTGTCTGTGCCCCCATTAGGGAGATTCACCCTCTCTATTTGTCCTGTTGTTTACTATTATTATTGAAGGTGAAAAATCCCACATTTTGGGTTGTCCCCAGAACAGTAATATAGAGGAAATCTTTAAAAGAGGACACTATGATCTGGGGGAAGTGGGCAATGAATTCCTTTAATTTGTAGGAATTTCCTCTCACTTCCTGTTTTGGCTATGGAACAGGAAGTGAGGGTAACAGAGAAGCGTAAATGCCCCCCTTAAATACTTACCTCAGACCAATTTATCTTCTCATAGGAGGCTCAGCATTGTCTGCCACTGCTGTCAGTCGAATCCTGTGAGGGGGGAACTGAGCTAACCTGTGTATGTCTATGGACGCAAACAGTAGGGCTCAGAAGCATGCCCACATATGCATAAGCATCTTGCTATGGTGGCACACACAGAAAAGGAGGACCCTACAGAGCTGGTGGGGGACCCCAGAAGAGGAGTCTCAGGGCCACTCTGCACAAATCCACAGTACAAAGCGGGTAGGTATAAAATGTTTATTATATTCAGAAAAAAGAATTAAGCTCAGCTAGATCTAGCCTGGACTTCCATTTAATTGTTTCTCTCTCTCTCCATAACACTCTTCTGAATTAGTTAAAAAAAAAAAAAAATGACACTCTCTCTGAGAAACATTTTCAATCTGAAAACAGCTGTACTTCCCTCCGCACACTTCACTGCTTTCTATGTTTAGAGGGCAGCTGTGTTGAGGAAATCTCCTTTGTCACATTGTATCCTTTGGCCGAACGTAACTCAGGTATTGGGAAAGTCATTTAAAACATATCTACATCAACAGGACGCAGGTACTGAGCACTCTGCTCCGCCAGCTTCACCAATATATTATTTGGTGAAACATTTAAAACCATAAATAGCTAAAAAAAGAAATGCATTATTGTATTTTGCTAGAATTTGTTCTAAGCACAGTCTCTTATACTGCTGTCCAGGAAAGTCAAAATAGACTGCTGACCGTTGTGCCCCAAATACTAAGCTACAGTGATGCTCCAAATAGACCTGAACTGCAGAGAAGATCAGATTATTCACAATGCTAATTGACCTAAGCTGGCCATAGATTGTTATAATTTCAAACAAAATTTCTTAGGAAAATAAAATGTAATCACTTGCTTAATGGCCACTTATACCCCCTTCCTGCCAAGGCCAATTTCCAGCTTTCAGCATTGTCACATTTTGAATGATGATTGCGAGTCATGCAACACTGTACCCAAATTTTCTAGTTAATTTTTTCACACAAATAGAGCTTTCTTTTGGTGGTATTTAACCCCCGCTGTTTTTTTTTTATATTTTGCTAAACAAACATAACATTTAGAAAAAAAAAAATCCTAAACAAACAATAAATTGTGGGAAAAATAAGTTTTCATATTTGGTTATAAAATTTTGCACACAGGTAATTACAGTCCTTCACTGATGGGCACTGATAGGCTGCCCTGATGGGCACTGATGATGCAGCACTGATGGGCACTGATAAGCAGCATTGATGGGCACTGATAGGTGGCACAGATGGGCACTGACGAGGCAGCATTGGTTGGCACTAATGGGTGACACTGATAGTTGCCACTGATGGGCACTGATAGGTGGCACTGATAGGCACTGATAGATGGCACTGGTAGGCATGGATTTGCAGCACTGGAGGGCATTTAGGGGACCAATGTTCCTCTTACAGAAGCCGGTTACTGGCTTTATTATTTTCTTTGTGCTGACCGAGAAGAAAAAAAAGTCTGTAACCGGCTTCTGTTTACTTCAGTGATGAGCAGTCATTGGTTAACAGATGATCACGTGGTAAAGGGCCCGCTGTGATTGGCCCTTTACCCTGCGATCAGCGGGCAGTGCGAGAACGCACATGGATACCCTCCCGGCATTTGAAGTCCGCGTTGTAGCTGTTTTTTGGCTGTAGCATGGATGTCAAGTGGTTAAGAAAGATTGTACATTTTTCTTATCATTAGGCCCCTTTCAGACTGGGGCGGGAGCCACGGTGGCGGTATAGCGTATACCAGGGGTGGGCAACCTCGGCCCTCCAGCTGTGATGAAACTACAAATCCCATCATGCCTCTGCTTTTAGGAGTCATGTCTGTGATTGTCAGGGTCCTGCAATGTCTCATGGGACTTGTAGTTTCACCACAGCTGGAGGGCCGAAGTTGCCCACCCCTGGCGTATACCGTCGGATTTGCCGTGGGATTCAGTCACTAGCAGTGCGGTTCGGTTTTAACCCCGATAAAGGGTTAATACTGCCCGCAATACTGTGGTATTACCGCGGGAAGGAGCGGTGAAGGAGCGGTATACACGCTGCTTCTCTCACTGCTCCAAAGATGCTGCTGACAGGAGCCCTCTGGCTTTCACATTGAGGATGCAGTGAAGGAGTCTTTCAGGCGGTATAGCAGCGCTATTTTTAGCGATGTACTGCCTGAAAAACTCCTCGGTGTGAAAGGGGTCTTAGTGGCATCAATTCAACCTTCTTTTTTTTTTTCATTACAGTGACAAGAAAGTTTTAAGAAGCAGGATGGAAAAAAATTCTCAAACAAAAGAATTTGTAATAATATATATGTGCTTTCCGTTCTGTTTGTCATTTTTTTTTTCAAAATGTTAAAGCATACAAAACCTTTCAAACAACCTTTCGAATGCTCTGGGAATGTGCGTACAAATTTCCCTTACGATTTTTGTTCAAAGTTCTATTCATTTATGACCAGCTTTACATAGAAAGGACATTCTCCACCTCCTCCTAGCAGAGTTATGTCTTATTCAACTATACGTGGAATGCCTCTAATTATGAAAACACTGATGGGCTTTCTTATTAGAATGTCAAACATTGCAAACTGAGTTTCATAGATTCAGCCCCTATTTATTTATATAAAAAAAAAAATGATAGGCTTCATTAGGGTTCAACAAATGTGAAATAAGACTAAACAGTCTGCATTAGTTCTTCACTTTAACTACTTAACCACTCCCATACCTGTTTCCCTCTATGGACCAGGAAATTTCAGGCAGTTGGTCTCCTGGACATACAGGAGACGCCTTGTGTACAGAGGAGGGGGGTTTAATGGATGTTTGGAACACACCAACGGTAGACAACTAGTTATAGTGTAGTGGTTTTGTACATATTTCTTATGGTCAGGATTTAAAAAACACAGATGTAACAATTTACTGAAGTTTATACACAGGGGGAGTTAAAAAAACAAAAATAGGTTATGCTCTGTAAAGCCCCTTTATACACAGGCATATGCATACATTACGTTCTATTTTGTTTATAGTTCTAAACTCATGACTGAAATATAGGATTCAATTTGACAGAGGCGGGTAGTAACTTGTATGCTTTGCTTTAGCAAGCCAACAGTGCTCGGGGAATTCTTTTCATTTTATATTATTCTTTAAAGCAGGCAAAATCAGAATATGTTCTTTTTTTTTCTTTTTTTTTCTTTATATATATCTCTTGTACCTGCCCAAGGGTTTGCATTTCTGTCCCTCCAGTTCTGCGATTTACACTACCTTGCTAGTTTGACTTTACTTAACTGCAGTTAAGCAACACATGGTTGGCAATCTTTTTTTATTTTAGTTAAAAATATTTAATTTATTGTTAAAAAATAAATACATGTTTTAATAGATTTAATTAACCAGAGGTTGGTGTCACTTTAGGAGTCCTACTACTTTGATATTTGAGCCCTGAATAAGGGGGGAGCTGTTACCCCCAAAACACGTGGGCTGGTTTCTGTTTATCTGCTGTAAATCATTTTAGTCAATTTCATTTCTAGTCTCTTGGACCTTGGTTTGGTGCCCTCATTGGACTGCTTATGTGTGGATTCTCAATTTGTGTAGTGTTATTGAAGCAGAACTAGGATGCTCAATGATCACTCAACTGACCCATTGAAAATCTACATCTAGCACCTTATGTTAAACTTTTTCTGAAATTTCCCGGCACTCCAGGCTGTGAATATGAACGCACCATTGCTCTGTCTAGGAGGACTGACATGCAGCTGGAAGGAACTAGTCTAACACATTGAAGCTATTTAGAAACAGGTTTAAATAATTGAAACAAGTAGCAGTCATCCAACATATTGCTACATTGCTCAGCAACTGTTCCATGTGCAGGCAGACAGATGCTGACTACATTCCAGGGCCACCTTTTTTGCCTTAAGTGAGTGAACAAAGAACTTCACTTACACAACATCTGTTACCACCTTCCAGTTCTGCTTGGAGAAGTTTTAAGCACACTGAGTCCCTTCTTTGTTGTGACAGCGCTGGGGAGACCTGAATACAACTCTTTTACTTTAGATTTAGCATTTCTTTCTAAATTTTTCTTACCTGATTATAGTTGCTACACCCTACAATAAAGATTCCTAAAAATTGTATTGGTCTAAAAAAATGCTGGTCACCCCTGGGGCACAAACATTACTATTTTTGTATGTACTCCATTTACACCACAAGGCTGCATGTCTGTATTTTTTCACACTAGATGACATTGCATGCAATGGCACATGCTGTACAGTGGCATAAATTAGGTGTCACTATATGAAAAAAAAAAAAGCGCAAAGCGTATTATATCACACATCACATAGCTTCATAGTTAAATATATATACCGTGTTTCCCTGAAAATAAGACTTACCCCGAAAATAAGACCTAGTGTTAGTTTCCAGGAGGGCAGCAGCAATATAAGCCCTACCCTGAAAATCAGCCCTAGTTTAAAATGCGTGTAAAAATCCCATAATCCACTCTATTACAGTAGTATATAATGTACAATGTGTGTGTTTCTGTAATATAATTGCGTGGAAGAGAGCTCCGGCGGGTCACAGAAGTGCAGAGCGGCGCTATAACGAAGGTATTTGGCCCAATTATATTACAGAAACACACATTGTACATTAAATACTACTGTAATAGAGTGAATTATGGGATTTTTACACGCATTTTAAACTAGGGCTGATTTTCAGTGTAGGGCTTATATTGCTTCCCTCCTGGAAACTAACACTAGGTCTTTTTTTGGGGGTAGGTCTTATTTTCAGGGAAACACGGTATACATATTTAACTATGGAGCTATGTGATGTGTGATATAATACGCATTGCGCCTTTTTTTTCATATAGTGACACTTCATTCATTCATACAATTATATAATACTGTAATAGAGTGGATTATAGGATTTTACAAGCATTATAACTCAATTCACGCTGGGGATTCCTGACAGGCAGGGGGGGAGACGGGGAGAGAAGACAGCACATTACATGGTAAGACCTACCTCAAAAATAAGCCCTACTGTGTCTTTTGTTGCCAAAATTAATATAAGACCCAGACTTTTTTTCGGGGAAACACGGGAGTAAGCAAACAGTGTAAATAGTTAGTCTGTTTGAAAAAAAAAAGACACAAAGTCTATCCAGTTCAACCAATAAAAAGGGGAAAACAAAACTATTTTTTTTTTATAATCCCATATACACGATCCTATACCCACAGTTGATCCAGAGGAAGGCGAAAAACCCCAGAAAAGCATGATCCAATTTGCTACAGCAGGGGCAAAAAAACCTTCCTGATCCCCCCATTTATAGGTAACGTTGATCTCTGGATCAATGTTACCTATAAATGTTAGTACCCAGTTATATTCTGTACATTTAGGAAAGTATCCATGCCTTTTTTAAAGCAATCTACAGAGCTGGAGGACAGAACCACGTCTGGAGGAAGTCTATTCCACATTTTCACAGCTCTTACTGTGAAGAAACCTTTCCGTATTTGGAGATTAAATCGCTTTTCTGCCAGACGTTAGGAGTGCCCCCTTGTCCTCTGTGATGACCTTACAGTGAATAACTCAACACCAAGTTCACTATATCAATCTCTTATGTATTTATACATGTTGATCATATCCCCTCCTAATCTCCTCTTCTCAAGAGAGAATAAATTCAGTTCCTCTAATCTTTCCTCATAGCTGAGCTCCTCCATGCCTCTTATCAGTTTAGTTGCCCTTCTCTGCACTTTCTCCAGTTCCCTCAATATCCTTTTTGAGAACTGGTGCCCAAAACTGAACTGCATATTCCAGATGAGGTCTTACTAATGATTTTTACAGGGGCAAAATAATATCTCTCTCTCTGGACTCCATACCTCTCCTAATACAATAAACATACAATTCTACAATAGGTACAAATATCCAAGTATGTGATATCACAATAAGCATAATACAGCATAGGTATTCGCTCCACTGTTAACTGAAGACAACAAAAATACATGCATTTATATAGGTACCGTGAGCACCACTAAGTCCTATAGGAGCTGATGTTCAGAAACACATACGGGAATTCAGTAACCAGAATAAAATAATGAAAAGGATATTTATATATCGATAAGTTCAAATGTGGTGGGGCACACTGGAAGGATAAAAATCATTTTGCACATATGATGTACGGTGTGTGGTTGTTAAAGCCCATATCTTTATTTCTGCAAATATATGTTATTTGGCGGCAAGAGGTTCTAATTCATATTTGTACCCTTTTGCCACCAGCAGAGGTTACTGGCAGCAGTGATATGTAAAAAAAAGTCTATATTGAAGTTTTGGCAATTTGTGTAGCACAAAAACAAGTGCAAAATTGCATGATTTTCCACATGCTCAGGATCTCAGCAAAAACTGTTTGTCCTACTTGTTCATTGTTGCATCCCAAATGTGTCAACCAGCACACGCACTTTTAAACATAAAAATGCACAGTAATGCACAGCAAATAAACTCGCTGAAGCTGCATTGGCCGTATGTGGGATAGCTCAATGAAATGAATGAGTAAAGCTTGTAGATAGGGTGCAGTGTGTGCGGGAGCAATAAGTCACAGTCGGGTGTAGACATGTGCATTCGTTTTCGTTAGAATGCATTTTCGTCCGAAAATCGGGTATTTTCGTTATCGTTTTAACGAACGAAAGCGCAAGAAACGAAAACCCGAAAGATCCGACATAAAAAATGCTTTATTTTCGTTTTCGTTCAGATCCGACGATTTTCGATGCTTTGTCGAATTTCCGTCGTTCAATTTTACAAAGTCATCGAAAATCGCCGTCCTGAATACAGTGAATATACCTATTCACTGTATTCAGAACGACGTTTTTCGATATTTTGTCGAATTTCCGTCTTTCAATTTCACAAAGTCATCGAAAATCGTCGTTCTGAATACAGGGAATAGGCATATTCACCGTATTCAAAACGACGATTTTCGATGCTTTGTCGAATTTCGTCGCTTAATTCGACAAAGTCATCGAAAATTGCCGTTTTCGGACGAAAACTTTCCCGACGAAAACGAAATAAATCAAAACGATTTTCGGGAGTAATTAATAAATTTATTTTCTGGACGAAAACGAAAAAACGAAACAAAATTTTCCAGTCTTCACATGTCTAGCTCAGGTGTGATATAAAACTTGTATTGAGACAATGTAGCAACAGTTTACAACAAAACCGGTGGGAAAGCTACCCAGCCGAGCGCACTCAGTTTCCAACAACATGAAGGAGCAGATTTCGAACAGACTGAGAGCGTTTGTTGAGAGGGGGCAGAACGAGGCCTGCCCATCCTGTGCTCAATCGGGAAAGTGTCCAAAGGAGTTGCGACCCTATGCTTGCCCTCCTGGTCAAGGACCTTTCCCGCTAGCTCTATTACTGTCCCTCACAGGCAGAATACCTGTCCTTGCTCTACCAACTCGCCAAAAGTGTGCCAAACCCGGGAGCTAGGGCCTTAAAAAGGCTCTGCCTGACCCAAGATGGTCGCCAGAGTCACATGTGGACTTGCGAATGAACATCCCTATTTACCTTTGGATAAAAAAATTCTTATCAGTACATTAAATGATTTGATGAATGTCATATATAAGTACTTCAAAAATGTTTGGTTTTAATATTCGATTTTGGGATGAATGTATTTTCCTGAATAAAAAACACATACTCTATGCTGCTGTAAATTTGTTTTATAATAATTTTCGGTCTTGCTCCTTCGAATTTTATGGTTGAAAACGAACGAACATCAAATTGATCCGACTCCAGGTGACATCCAGTCTTTCTGCAGATTGTGAAACGTCAAATGATTTTTATATATTTCTTTAGGGACTATGGAACCATCTCAATGTATACACAAGCTATATAAAGAATGCTTTTTTTTTTTTTTTGCAACTAATTGTAATAGGATAATATATCCTCTAAAGTACAGAAATATTAAATATTTAAAGCGATGAAATATTAATGGTGAAATTGAAATCCCTGAATGGTATTTTTCTATCTTCATACTGAGGCATTGTTATCAGTGTAAATTAATATCTCTGCTTTGTACATTCTTTCTGTCAGCTGTTTCTAAACGGAGGTTTATTTACTGAGCGTGTTGTTATTGAACGTGTTCCTGACAATTTAAAGGAAATAATTTGAAGAATAAGTGCCTTTGAAACGCATGCGCTTTTAACGCTGAACTCCGGGCAGAAACTTTTCAGTATTTTTAGAAAGGTCAATGTTTATCTATAAAGCCCCATAGACACTATGGGCCAGATTTAGAAACAATTTATGCGGCGTATCTGTTGATACGCCGTGTAAATTCTCGGATGCGCCGGCGTAACTTTTTTCTGTATTCAGAAAACAAGATACACCGAAATTGTGCTAAGATACGAGCGGCGTAAGTCTCTTAAGTCGATATGTAAATTAGGTAGATACGCCGATTCACGAACGTAGTTGCGGCCCGCGTATCTATTTGCTTTGTTTACGTAAGGCGTCGGACCGGCGTAAAGTTACCCCTGCTGTATGAGGCGCAGCCAATGTTAAGTATGGATGTCGGGACAGCGTCATATTGTACGTCGTTTGCGTAAGCCGATTCAGAAGGGGGCTGGGCGTAAGTTACATTCACGTCGTTTTCAATGACTATTTGCGACGTGATTTGGAGCATGCGCACTGGGATACTGGCAGTTCGTTCGGCGCGTCATTTACGTGGGGTCAGTGTTAATTTAAATACAACACGCCCCCTACCTGCCCAATTTGAATTACGCACGGATACGCCGGCCCATTTACGCCACACCGACGCAACTTACGGAGCAAGTGCTTTGTGAATACAGCACTTGCCTATAAAGTTTGGAAGGCGTAGCGTAAATAGGATACGCTACGCCCGCACAAAGATACGCTTTCCATCCTGAATCTGGCCCTATCAGTTTTCCTGCAGGTTTTTCTCTTCAGGTTTACCAAAACTTTCTAATATGAGGTCAAACCTTAATGCCATGTACACACGATCGTTTTTCGGGTTGTAAGAAATGACATTTTTAATGGTCTAGAAAAAAATAAGTTTTTTTGAACCGATCGTTAAAACGGCCTTGCCTACACACGATTGTGAAAAAATAAATGCTCTAGCAAAGCGCGGTGACGTACAACACATACGACGGCACTATAAAGGGGAAGTTCCATTCGGATGATGCCACCCTTTGGGCTGCTTTTGCTGATTTTGTGTTGGTAAAAGACGATTCGCGATTTTCTGTCTGTTACAGCGCGATGAATGTGCGTACTCCATTACGAACGCTATTGTTTTACCAGAACGAGTGCTCCGTCTCATAACTTAAGCTTCTGAGCATGCACTTTTTTTTTCACATCGTTAAAGCCCACACACGACCATTTGACGTTAAAAACGGCAACGTTAAAAACGTTGTGAAAAATTACAGCATGTTCTAAATTATTAATGGCCATTTTTTACATCGTGAAAAATGCTCTGGAGCTCACACACAATCGTTTTTAATGACATAAAAAAAAATTTATTTTTTACAACCTGAAAAACAGTCCTTTCACTACATGGTTTTAGAAAACCCGAAGAGAAAAACCTGCAGGAAAACTCATAGGGCCAGATTCACAGAGCGATTACTCCTGTCTATCTCGCGTTAGACTGGAGTACTTTCGAATTACGCGCGTTTTTTCACTAATCTGAAACCTCAAACCATGAAAATACGGCTGCGGGCTTCAATCTGACTGGTTTACGTGTTCGTACGCCTTCGGATCTACGCTGCAATAAAATTGCGGCCGCTGGGTGGAGTTCCAGTCGTTTTCCGCGTCGGGGTATGCAAATGAGCTTTTGCCGACGATCCACAAAGTTACGAACGTCAATCGCAATCTCTTACGGCATCTTTAGTCATCTTTTTGCCTCGTAAAGTTATACCAGCTTTTTGCTGGTCTAATATTAGACAGCCCATGTTAAGTATGGCCGTCGTTCCCGCGTCGAATTTCAATGTTTTCCGACGTCTTTTTTTTTATTTTTGACGTAAAACGTCCGGGAATAGGAATGTCCGTAAACGACGCTACTCAAACAAAAAATTATGTAACAACGTTATTTCGCGCAATGCACGGCGGGAAATTTCTGAACGGAGCATGCGCAGTTCGATCGCCACGGGGACGCGCCTAATTTAAATGCTTCCTGCCCCCTAATCGCGTATTTCGATTACGCGGCGAGAAATACACTACGCCGCCATACCGTAAGGGACAAAATCTACCAGGATTCGTCGTACAGCCTGGTAAATTACGGCAGCGTAGTGTATCTCTGATACTCTGCACCAATGTAATTGTATCTGAACCTGGCCCATAGTGTGTATGGGGTTTCACAAATATGATATTCATAGTAAATGCAATGCTACATACACTGCAGAATAAATCCTGAAATGTTTCATAATAATGACTCCTTCCCCAGGCCACCGGTCATGTAATATCCTGTTTGTAGTTCTTTCTTAAAGCTGAAAGTTAGCTAAAAAAAATCCCTACAGCTTTAGTCACCACACCTACCTGTAATGAAGTATGTACCATGTTGTTCAGCTGAATCCAAGGGAACTCTTCACTGCAGGATTGCCCCGTTCTCTTCCTGTCTCTGAACTTCCAGCAGTGCAATGGTTAACAGCTTCAGATCTTCGGTACAGAACAGATCGTTCCCAAGCCAGGCTGTGTTCATCTATAGACACACACAACGTGGCAGTTGATTGACAGCAGCAGGAGCCAATGACTTCCACTGCTGTCTCTGAGCCTGAGTCTGTGAGAAGGGAAGGAATTACCGCTCCAGGTGGGTATATGGAAATGGAACTCTCCTCAGGATGGAATCAACAAGTGCAGGCTAGGCATGTAGGAATTATGTAAGGGAAGGTTCTGGACAGCCGCACTCCAAAAAAATGCCTTTACTTTAAAAATATTTCAAAAGTACAAGCCACAGCAGAATACAGGACAGAGAAGCTGACGCGTTTCACACTTTCAACGGTGCTTAATCATAGCTATGATTAAGCACTGTTGAAAGTGTGAAACGCGTGTGTTTCTCTGTTAGGCACCTACCTGAATGATAAACTGTATTGTAAAATAAATAATAAAACCAAAAATATTTACATTTTTTATTCCCCATAAACAAGCAGCTATGTACACAAGCACATGCGTATAGCACATCCCATGTACATTTCATAAACAACAATTGCACAACATGTTGGACATTGAAGTGCACACTGAGGCGGCGTACACACGACCGAGAAACTCGTCGGGCAAAACACATCGTTTTTCCCGTCAAGTTCCTAGTTCGACAGTCAAAAAACTTGTCGAGCCAAATTTTCCCATTGCCCAACGAGGAAATATAGAACATGCTCTCTTTTTGGCTCGACGCGTTCCTCGACGGGTTTCTCGCCGAAAAGTGTACACACGACCGGTTTCCCCGGCAGAATACGTCTCCCATCGAGTTTCTTGCTGAATTCTGCCGAGGAAACCAGTCGTGTGTAGACATATTTATCCGACTTTGTCCTATGTTTTATATTTTACAGTAAAATTCATATTATTGTGTTCCTATACACTAAATTTAAATGACATGTATGTTAAACTGAAAATATAGATTTGATTAAGCAGTAGTCCTAATATTGTACAACTTAAAAAATTGCAAATACAGTGTGATTATTCAATCTTATGCTTTAATAAAATACAGAAAGTTTGGGGTTTTAAGTGTAAAAATAATGTAGGCAAAGTATGCGTTTGAAAAAAAAAGCTATACACTAACGCATTTCATCAACATCTCTCAATTTTCAAAGAAACTTTGAAGAAGTGGAAAACTCCCAGATTTTGCTTGCCCCTATTCTTCAACCCCCTGACATAAGTGAATTTAGGAAGTATTTTTTGGAAATTTAGAAAGGTTGACATCTAATAGGGCTATGGTGTGGGAATGTTCTACAATGGAATAAGTAGGACCAACTTAACAAAAGAGTCCAGCTTGCTAAGGAAAAGGGTAGCTTTGATTATACCCAGTTTAGGCTAATAAATTCCATTACAGAATTTAATACCTTTTATTAACCACTTGCCGACAACACTTGGAAGCCCTTTCACACTTGTGTGACTTGTCCTGGGACTTAGGACTGTAAAGTCACATGATAAGTCATACCCTATGATTTCCAATCAGTGCCGTTCATATCTGTGCGACTTCAAGTTGCAGCAACTTTAAAGTAGTCCTTGCAATACTTTGGTCTGACTTTGTAGTGACTTGAGGTCCAAAGACCTTAACATTACACAGGCATTGCTTCAAGTTGTGTCAAAATCGTGGCAAGTGTGGTCGCACAGGTCACACAAGTGTGAAAGTGGGCTTAAGCGGATCTTATGCTGGCAGACTTCCTAATCATGTGACTACTGTGATTGGCTGTCACTGCAGTCACATGATCGGAGCCCACCAGTTCCCAATCAGAAACCGTGACCAGGAGCTGTCAGTGATATCTCAGTCAGTGTGCTGGGAGTGTGCAGTGAAAATGCACAACAGCAAGAACAGGTTAAACATGCAGATGAGAGCAGATGAGAGTTTTCAAGTTACAGATTTTATTTAAAGTAGAACTGCAGCCAGAACATTAATTTAGTTTGGGGACTGTGGTGTAAAGGGAAACCATTAATGCTCCACAGGAGAATAGCTTGCCAGTTTCAGCATTGAGCCAAAGATTGAAGGGAGAATGGTTCTTAGGTCTATAATGGCTCAACAATTAAATCAAGCAAACATGTTTAACTGAGTTCATGGTTATCTTATAAAGGCTCGTACAAGAATTTTGGTCCAAAGAACTTTCGTACGATTTTCGTATAATGTGTATAAATGTTTCGACAGCTGATTCCAAATTTTCGTATAAAAATTCCCGAAGGGACAAACTCCAAAACTGTTCTCATACGGGAACAGAAAAAAAGATTTTCGTTTAAGAGCCTGGGATGAGGGAGGCATGGCACTGCCGGACTGGCATAAATACTATCTGGCTGGCCAGATGGTGTTTTCCCAGCGGTGGTTGGTGACAGATGATGGGGATGCGGCCACTGTGTTGGAAGTGGCTCATCTAGGATCCTATGTAAGTTTGCGCCTGGCACTGTTTAGAGGTCCAAAATCTGACCTACCTGTGACATTGACGATGAGGGCTACTGTCAGAGCGTGGGGTGTGGCGGCGAAATTGGCGTGCCCCAGCTATCAGGGGTTTTCTCTATTTACCCTATTATAGATATATCACACATTGCCTAATTTTTACACCATGCCTGACTAATCTGGGCGGTTAAGGGTATTAAAACGCTTAAGGATATCACATCTTATGGGGACCTTCCTTCCTTAACCACCTGTTAAACAGTACCCGGCTTAACAACCTGCTGGAATGTGCAGTCACACATTGGCTTTCTTTCTATTGACTATTAAATAAAACAATTATTTGGTCTCGTTAGCCATTGGTGTGCTTCTTTGACTGTTTCTTGTATGTTTGGCCTTTTTCCAACAACCCCATCCCTTTGCCGTTTTTCCCTGATTAATATGAGCAGCCTCACTGAATCTAACCAGCTTGAGTAAACCTTTAGAGCCCTTTTACACAGCCAGTGCCCGAAAAATGCTGGTTAAGTGCCGCTAAAACTAGCGGCGCTTTATCGAAATTTTTTGAGCGATAGCGGGGCACTTTTAAACCCCCGCTAATGGCCGAATAAAGGGTTAAAAGCACTTTGCAGGCGTTTCCCATTGATTTTAATGGGAAGGGGCGCTTTAGGAGTGGTGTTTTCACAGCGCTGCAAAGAAGCTGCTTGCAGGACCTTTTTTGACGCCCTGCCAGCACAGCTCCTTAGTGTGAAAGCACTCAGGCTTTCACATTGGGATTGCAGATGCGGTTTCTTTCAGGCGCTTTAAAGGCGCTATTGCTAAAGCGCCTGAAAAACGCTGAGATGTGAAAGGGGTCTTACAATACTGGATACTAATATTTGAAGTTTAAACTGCTCTCTTTGTATGTACAAGCAATAAAAATCGAGTAGAAGTTCTAAGCCTTCTGCACTTATAAAGGTTTTGGTTGGAGCTACGTTTTATCATTTGAAAACCACAGGAACCTCATCTCTCAGAGTTTAGCTCTTATGCCAGAACTTCTACAAAGTCATCGAGTACAATCACTCATCGTTACCCAGATTTAATCATAAACAGAAAATATTGCTTCCAGCCCTTTTCATTTAAACCCTTTTAATTTCGTTACACCTAGTTCCAGATGAGACATAGTCGATGAAGAAATACCGTCATTATTATGCATTTACTGCCATTTCAAGCACTTCACAAGTTTTACACGGCTATTTTTATGGCTAATTGAGCCCATTGACAGTATGTTGCTGCATCCCGAATTGTTTCACCTGTAAACGTATATCTGCTCTAAGACGAGACCGAAATCTGTTATTAAAAACACGTCCTGGACACATTACGGGATATTTTAATGTACATTTTCTTGTGTACTGAAGTTGGGGCAATCCTCCCACACTATGGCTTTTATATTACACTGAAATCATTCTATTAAAAGGTTACATGCAAAGAGGATCCCTCAGGCATCAGAGTTTAACATCTGTTAATGTCTAATCGTGCTTAATGTCATTTTTATATAGGCATAAAACAAAGGATATTAACTAATACTTAATGAATTCCAGCTACAAATAAGTTAGAGAATAAGGGTGCTTCCCATGAAATTGGCTGATAGGTGCTTTATACATAAATAAAAAAAAAAAAGCTGAGCCAAATGAAAGTCCAGTTTTGTTGTTGGGTAAAAAAAAAATTACCTTCAGCTCAACTCTATATGTTGTAAATAGGCTACATGGCAGATCCTTAAAGGAACACTAAAGGTTTGTTTTTTATTAGATCAATTGATTGCTGTAAGCTAGAGCATTTAAATATCACTTACCTCGCTTTTCCTTTTGACCTCCAAAATACAGTAATCCAGGTTTGAAAATGCCATTTCCTGTCTCTCCTCTTCTTGTTTTCCACCAGCATCTGAGCCGTGCAAGGTGGAAAGCAGAATGTGCTCACCCCCTCCCTAAGACTACAGCCCTGCGTGAAGATGCTCTCTTATCCCTCACAGGCATGGAGGCTAAGCCTAATGGGAACTGTAGTTCCCATTAGGCCGTGATGTAGCAAGAATGAATGCGCACCCCAAACCAGAAAGTCAGTGAGAATAACGATTCAGGAGTGCTGGAGGTGAATAAAACAGCTTGATTTCAACAGGTATCAAACTAGTTATAATGCAAAACATTACTTTTTACTTTATCAGCTACTGTCAGACTTTAATTTAAGAGGAAAATATTTTTGTCTTTACAACCCCTTTAAAGCTGAACTCCAAGGTGAGCAAATATTGTCTAAATACAATATTGTGTATTCTAAGCTTAAACATTTTTAAATAGATGAAAGTTATTATATGAATGATGATGCACCCTTAAAGCCGAATACCAGGAATTCAGCCACTTTATAAGATGTGCACGTATACAATGAGCTAAGTCCAACGAGGTGTATGCCACCTCCTGAACTTATCTTTATTATTTACATCTCACAGTGTTATGGCACTCCTGGAGGAGACACTCGAGGGTTCTGACAGGAGGGAAGCACACAGAGCATCTATGCTTGCCCCTCCCCTGCCTATGCACAGAAGCCATTGTATTTTGTGCACAAGGTTGCATAGTACAAAGGCTTCTGTGATTGGGAGAAACAGGCATTGTAGCTGCCTCAATTCTGCTGGTGAAGGAGCTGAGGCCAGAAGGCTCACCATCGGAGCTTCCAGAACTATAGTAATAGCTGTCTGACATCTCCATAAACCTGTAAGATGAAAATAATAGAGATACGTCCAGACAGTGGCATGAACCTGATTGGATTTATCCATATTATGCCAGCACTTTTTACAAAGTGTTGTTATTCTGTTTTCTAAACATTTAAAATCCTTTTTTTGCTGTTTTTTTCTTTTACAACAAATGTTATTAGTAATCAGTCAAATAAACAGAGCCAACAATCTTATCCATTGGCTTTCTACTTTGCCTCACCATGCAATGAACCAGTGAATTATTCTAATCTTTCACACAACCTGCCTCCAGGTAAACCTATACATCTTTTTCTTTTTTCTTTATACAAAGATTTATAAATATTAACGCATATCCCATATGCCAACCTCATTATATCAGGATACAGTATATAGGCATACAATTGGGGCATCATATACATATAGCTTTAGATTTTTATACCTGCTGTTTCTCTACCTCCCCAGCTCCTTGCTGATATGGTCCTGGTTTACACTTAGGCGATCACCACATCCACTCCCTGTGCAACCAAGGAGTTATCCTTTTAACTTTTGTCTATCTACATTTTTTTCTCCAGGCCAATCTGGCCACTCCTATCATCTTATATTGGACTCTGTTGTATTGTTGGACATGTAAGTATATGAGTACCATGTATTATGCCTTTGCCATGTTCCATCTGTTGCCATTAGGTGGATAATAACGTTTATTGGATGTATAATGCTATTAAAAATATTTTTTTTATATTTTAAGCCGCGTACACACGACCATTTTTCATGTCTTGGGAAAAACAACGTTTTTCTCGAACGTGATTCTTGTCAAGCCTGCCTTGCATACACGCGATCGTGAAAAAAAAAAATGCTCGCGCAAAGCGCGGTGACGTACAACACATACAACGGCACTATAAAGGGGAAGTTCCATTCAGATGGCGCCACCCTTTGGGCTGTTTTGCTGATTTTGTGTTAGTAAAATTTTGGTGAGTGACGATTCGCGCTTTTCAGTCTTTGTGCGTTTCAGTCTTTTACAGCGTGACGAATGTGCTACCTCCATTACAAACGCTAGTTTTACCGGAACAAGTGCTCCCGTCTCATAACTTGCTTCTGAGCTTGCGCGATTTTTTTCCCCATCGTTAAAGCCTTCACACGACCATTTTTCATGACATAAAAAACAACAAGAAAAAAGCAGGTTCTAAATATTTAATGCCCATTTTTCATGTCAAGAAAAATGCTCTGGGGATTAAGCCCCGTACACACGGCCGAGGTTCTCGGCAGAAACCAGCGAGAACCTCGCTGGCATCCTGATTCTGCCGAGAACCTCGGCCGTGTGTACAGATTAGTCGAGCATCCCGTCGGGAATGCCGTCAAGCCAAAATAGAGAGCAGGTTCTCGACGGCGCGTCGGGATGAATGGCTGGTCACCTTTCCCGACGGGCTGGTCGCCGAATCTGACGGCCTGCTGAGAACCTCGACGGGCGGAACGATGTGTTCCGCCCGTCGAGGTTCTCGGCCGTGTGTACGGGGCCTCACACACAATCATTTTTCTTTTCCAATATTTTTATTGAGTTTTCAAAAAAGAAAGTGAAACAATAGGACAGGAACATCCCGTCTACACACTTAGATATCAAAAAACAGATAGCATTAACCTCTATTAAGGGCACATTAACGTCCACCTAGGTCCCCGTCCAAGGGCCCCCACCCGCCAACAAAAAGGGGGCTAGATCAGGACCACCAGAGGGGCTCCCGGCAGCAAGGTCCCCTGGTCTCAGGAACCGTATCCTCATCAGATGGCAAAAGGTACACAATAGTAAAAAAGGAAAGAGAGCGACCATACATCAGAAGAGGAGACCAGGTCAAAATATTTTAAATCTAGCAGTACCCTGATAAATAGAGTAAGAATGGAGAGAAGAAGCAAAGGGAGCGAGAAAAGAAGAAAGAGGGAAGAGAGAAGGGAGCACTCCGATCAGGGGGGGGGGGGGAAATCCCCTCCATGCCAGGTTAATTGGTCATGTGGTTGTGAGATAATTGATCCACGGGTCCCAAATCTTATGAAACCCCTCAATCTTATCTACTAGAATAGCAGACAACCTCTCATTCACCATTATCCAGGACAATTTGTTCTTCAACAAATGAAACGGGACAGTGGGGGACTTCCATGACCCCGCAATGGAGATCCTGGCCGCCACAAATATAGAGGCTATCAACTTTTTCGTGGATTTCGATGCTCCCTCGACCGGGCGTCCCAGCAGCGCACACAGTGGCGACTTACGGAGGTTAACGTGCGTAAGGGAATATATAAGATTGTATGTGCGTATCCAGAATCGTCTCACCCTCGGACACGACCACCAGACATGGTACATAGTACCATCCGCAGTACAACCCCTGAAGCACCGCGGGGACGCCCCAGGCACGAAGGCCGCCACTCGGACAGGGACCATGTACCACCTCAACAATACCTTATAATTCGCCTCTATCAAAGAGGTGTTGACATAAAATTTAGAGGCATTATGTGAGAGTGCAGTCCAGTCAGCTAGTTCCATAGACTCTCCTGTGTCTTGTTCCCACTTCAGCATATAACTTAACTTCTGAGAGCTGGAGGACAGGAGACTGTAGATCTGGGATATATAGCCCGCTTGTTTGTCAAAAGTTCTACAAAAGGTTTCCATGGCAGTGCGAGCTGTGATGGGAGAAACCCGGTTCAGCGAGGTTAGGAAATGAGCTATTTGGGTATAATGGAAAAGCTCAGAATTTGGCATATTATATTTCTCTTGCAAAGCCGATTTTGTGAGGATTCCTCTATGATCACATAAGTCCGCTATCCTCAACAGCCCCTTGTTGATCCACCAAGAAAATTCCTGGGGACGGAGGCCCGGGGTGAACAGAGGGTTATGAAACAGTGGCGCTAAAGGCACATGTGGAGATTTAAATTTGTGTTTGGCCGCCAGGCGGTCCCACAAGCTGAGGGAGAAAGACAGGGATGGACACAGTATGGACCGTCTGTCCCTCCCCCCGAGCCACATTAAGTGGGAAATCTCTCTGTCAGGACACAGGGAGGACTCTAGCTCCATCCAAAGCGGCCTAGGCCGTGCTGAGTGAAAGCGGGTCAAATGAGCCAATTGGGCTGCATGGAAGTATCTAAGGAGATTAGGCACACCCAACCCCCCTCTCAATTTAGGTGTGTATAGCGTTCGCCTGTTCACCCTAGGCCTCCTATCAGCCCAAATAAACTTCAACAGATTAGCCTGAAATTTTTCCAGGTCCGCACTCACAATTGCAATTGGAAGGGTTCTAAAGAAATACAAAACCTTAGGCAAAATAGTCATTTTAATAGAATACAGCCTACCGAACCACGACGGAGGGGCTTTTGACCACCTACATAAATCATCTGACAATTTTCGAAATAAGGGGGGGTAGTTCTTTTTATATAGCGTGGTTAGGGTTGGCGTCAAGGAGATGCCCAGGTAAGGCAGGGCATCGTCTTGCCACTTAAAAGAGAAAGACTGCTTAAGGGCTCGGATTATGTGAGGTGGCAGGGAAACATTAAGGGCCTGGGTCTTAGAGTGATTCACAGAGAGACCCGTGAAGGACGCAAATCTATCCAATACCAGATTCAGGTGGGGTAGAGAGGTAACCGGGGAGGCCAGGAGCAACAAAATGTCGTCCGCAAACATCGCGCATTTATGCTCGCGACCCCCGCAGTGTACCCCCAGAATGTCTGGATGTGACCTAATCTTGATAGCCAGGGGTTCTAAGGCCATAATGAACAGCAGGGGGGATAAAGGACAACCCTGGCGGGTACCTCTACCGATAGGTATAATTGGAGAACGATAACCTTTAATCAGAAGATTCGCAATAGGGGTATCGTAAATTGAACGAAGCGTCCTCAAAAAATTTGGCCCAAAGCCATATTGGCGCAATATAAAAAAGAGGTAGTCCCACGACAGGGAGTCGAAGGCCTTACACAAGTCTAACGACAGAAGCAAGGCTCCCCGCTGCCCCCCCCCGTCCCAGCCCGAATTTAATGCCGATATTATGTCCACAATCCGTCTAGTCTGATCCGAAGCTTGCCTATCAGGCACGAATCCTACCTGGTCTGGGTGAACATAATTGGACAAAAAGGAGTTCATGCGCATGGCTAGGACTTTCGTCAGGAGTTTAAGGTCTACGTTTATCAATGAGATGGGGCGATAATTCTCACAATCTCCAAGATCCTTATTGGGTTTGGGGATAACATGAATAAAAGCACTATTTTCGTAAGGGGGAAGGGGAGCCCCCCCACGTAGGGCATTGAAGAAGGCACAAATGTGCGGGGTTAATATTTCGGCGTATTTGCGATAATAATGCCCCGTGAATCCATCGGGGCCCGGCGATTTCGATGGATTCAAAGACTTGATAGCTATGGCAATTTCATTCGGCGTAAATTCCGCCTCCATTATTTCTATATGAGTTTTGGACAACAACGGGAGGGGCAAATCGCGCAAAAAGTCCTCCGTACTCGACACGTCAAACAACCCCGGGGATGCATACAATTTGGAATAAAACTTGGAGAATTCCTTAAGAATGGACTGGGGATTTTGAGTGGTCAAGCCCGATCTTAACCGTAATTTAGGAAGAGCAGGGCTAAAGGGCCTGGGAGCCAGCTTCCTTGCCAACAGCGTGTTTGGTTTGTCACCCAAAGTGTAATAACGATGGCGTGCCCAACGGATGGATTTTTCTGCTTTCGTGGTCAGGCTCAAATTCAGAGCTGTTCGGGCCCCGTCTATTTGATTTCGGAGGTCAATATGTGGATTAGCAGTTTGGTCTCGCATAAGTCGCTTCAGTTCCTCCTCCTGGCGTCGGATAGTTTGCTCCCGCTCACGCTTCACCCTGGAGGCCAAATGTATCAGCGTACCCCGTATAGTGGCTTTGTGGGCAGCCCAGAGCGTTACCGGCGATGTTTCCGGGAGGGAGTTTTCCCTAAAGTATTGTTGAATAGCCCTCTCCACCTCTCTTTCGAGGACAGGGTCATTCAGCAAGGATTCATTTAGACGCCACGGCGACGGACCCGATTTAGACCAAAGGTCTGTCAGCACCATCTGAATCAGTGAATGATCCGACCACGCCACAGGGGATATCTTAACCGACGAAACATACGGAAGTAGAGGGGAAAGTGTAAATAGGTGGTCTATACGCGAATACGTCTTGTGGACATGGGAGTAGAATGTGAAATCCCTGGTAGTGGGGTGGAATTCCCTCCAAGCGTCAATCAAATCATAGCTATGCAGAAGACGCGCCATTGCGCTACTCTGTTTAGGCAGATGTTTTAGCTCTTCCGAGATCAGATTTATCGAGGGTCCGGTCTAACGGGAAATTACTGTCCCCCCCTAGTACCACATGACCTACTACGTGGGGCATTATCACTTCCAGCATAGAGTGGAAGAAGGGCAATTGATTTACATTAGGGGCATAGTATGACAGGAATGTCACCTCTTTATCATTAACTTTCCCCGCCACCATAACATAACGACCTTCCTTATCTCTAATCACAATCGAAGGAGTGAAAGGGACCTTTTTAGCAAAACAGATGGCGACCCCTCGTTTTTTATCAGGACCATTAGATAAGAAAAACGTGGAGTACCTCGGATTTAAATATCTAGGAGCTGAGGTCTTAGAAAAATGTGTCTCCTGCAAAAGCAGGACATCCGCCCCCATTTTATGATATTGCTGAAACGCTTTAGACCTTTTGACGGGGGAATTGAAACCCTGGACGTTATGAGTTAAAATAGTGTAACACACAATCATTTTTAATGACCAATTTAAAAAAATGCATTTTTCACGTTATGAAAAACGGTCGTGTGCATTAGTTTACTACTAATAATATAAATTGCACAGAAGGAGTTTATTACACTATGTAATGCGTAGGAAATACGATTGCATATTTTATGTCTACGCCATCGTTGAATTTACACTTGGAACTCTCCAGAAAATATGTGCATCTCAAGTGATTTGTATAATAACCCAACTGCTTTGTTTTTATAAATGTTTGTTACTGTTTTTGATATTTGTTAATAAAACTACTAGATTTTTACCATACACAGTGTTTCACAATCTGTGCCTAAAAAGTGCCGCCCCTAAGGCCATGTACACACGATCAGACCAAACCGATGAGACTGGTCCGACGGACCGTTTTCATCGGACCACCGCTGAAGTGGTCTGATGTGCGTACACACCATCAGTCTAAAATCCAATTGGGCCAGAACGCGGTGACGTAGAACACAACGACGTGCTGAAAAAACGAAGTTCAATGCTTCCAAGCATGCGTCGACTTGATTCTGAGCATGCGCAGGTTTTTGGTCCGATGCTTTTGTCTACTAACCATCGTTTTGGTCCGACGGACAGGTGTCCATCGGACAGATTTTAAAGCAAGTTTTAAAACTTTAGTCCGATGGACAACGGTCCGATGAAACTGGCCTGACCAGTTTCATCGGACCAGTCTGATTGTGTGTACGCGGCCTAAAGAGAAATATTTTCCATATAAAATTTAGAGTTAAGACTGGAGATAATACTGGGGTTCCATAAAGAGGTTCTGCAGATTACGCATATTTGCAAATGTGTCCCGCATAATTTGTTTGGTTGCAGGCTGGCCGGTAAGTTGAGCTGGGAATTTTCTTTTGGTTTTGGTTTTGTTTTGTTGCCCTTCCATGTGCTCCTTGCTGCGAAGGCCTGTTATAGGTGGGGGCAGGAGCCATTTGTTTGTTCGTTTATTTTACCACTCTGTTTATTTAGGGCCCAAAAGTGGAACTAAACTTTAAACAGAACGGGGAAACTCCCCCCAATGATTTCCCAATGCTGAACATTCGGCCCCAGTAGTATAACTGTAAGAAAATGGATACATGATTCCTACATTGTTTTAAAGTTGAGGTTTTCAGGAAGGTAATAGAAACTAGAGAGTGTCAGATTATGATGTTAATGTAGATCTCAGGAGAAAAATTAGTGTGAATTCCCTCTAGAAATCCCTATAATTAAACAGTTCCAGTTGGAGAGCCGTGTCATGTTATATAACCCAGAACATCTGCCCCGCTTTAAAGATAACTGCACCTCCAGCACAATAGCTAACATAGCCCTTACATCATGTAAACGTGTCTGCGCAAATTGTTCGACGTTTTATGGATCACATTTGTTCTGCTTTATGTGACGCACATTCTAGGCCACTAATCCTGTCCAATGCAGATAAGTAGACTTAAGGGGACACCAGGAAAAAAATAAACCCTGAAAACAGACATATTCACCTGTTTATGTTTTTTCTGGTTCAATACATTTTTATTGAGCATTTTAAATTGTAAGTGCAATTAAATAGCAATGATTTCATTGCTTAAAGGAAACAGTGCCATATACACATGGTAAAAGCAATACGGACGAATAAAAAAGTATGGCCCAACCATGAAACAGGGGGCTAGAGTAAGAAGCCCCCCCATATGGGGTGTCTAATCCCCCAAGGACTTTAAAAGCATATGAGATCCCTTCTCAGGTATAGGGTAGACATCTAAAAGTCATTGAAGTGCCAGCAGAAATCCCCATAAAAATAAGGAGAACAAGCTAAAAACGTAAGTTGCTAACTGTTTATGTTTATGATCTCTTAGTGCTGCTTCCCTGAATTACAGAAAAGAGTTAACGTTGAACAGTGCCAGTCTGTAAGCTTGAAGAAGGAAGGGGGAGGACAAGCAGAGGAGTGCCTTGCCATCCTAGGCCACCGGGCTGTGTGTTTCTATTGATGCACACAGTATAGGGACACACAACTCTAGTCCCTGCATGCAAGGGTGCAAGGGCTTCATGGGGTGCTGCAAGATAAAGGAGCCACCCTGAAACAGAAAACCTGGGACAGTTATCATGGCACCAGCTTAAACTGCAACATAGAAAATAAATTGCATACTCAGCAAGTGTTTTCAATTAGCTGCTGAATGTGATTTGATCAGCTGCTTACACTTAAAGGGTCACTAAAGGAATTTTTTTTTTTTTTACTGAAATTACTGTTTACAGGGTATAGAGACATAAAAGTTAACTGATTCCTTTTAAAAATGATTAAAAACAGATAAAAATCAATCATATAATGTGCCTGCCGTTTAGTTTCACTTTTTAAACTGGTTTCATGTTTCTGTGAAGTAGAGAGACACACAGAACAAAAACAAACCAATCCAGGGCAGTGTTTTGTTTTTAAAATTAATCTGATTGGTTCTGAGGAGTTTTAGACACACAGTAATGACAGCTTGGACCACAGTGAAAAGCTGCCATGAGATTTTTCATAAGGAGCCAGACAAGCAGGAAGTGTGGAGATCAGAGCAGAATTACAGCAACTTCAAAGCAAAAACGAACAATGAGGACATGAAACCAGGACTGCAGTAAGGTAAAGGAAGCTATTTAGCTAAAAAAAAAAAATACTTTTAGTGATCCTTTAAGCTAGCCATACATGGATCAAAATTTGGCCGGTACAGCAGGGATCAGACAAATTTCGATCCATGTATGGGCAGGCTGATAATACCCAAGTCGATCCATCAATAAACTTGGGTACAATCAGCCTGTCTGATTATTCTACATATGCTAGCCGCTAACAGTAATCATTGTGTTCTGCCAGCCAGGAAGGTAGAATACAATAGTGCTGCAGAGTAATTCCCTCATAACACTGTGTTGATGGGGGAATCTAGTGACTTTCTTTCCTTCCACCCATGGTGGAAGGAAAGAAAATACCTTTACCTATGTCCTGCCTTACTGAGTATGCAGCTTATTTATCTGTTAATCCTTGCCTATGTTCCACTTTAAGCTAGTGCATGACCACGTGCCATGTGGCTCCCAAACAAAATTGACATCCTTTTTTCCCCACAAATAGAGCTTTCTTTTGGTGGTATTTGTTCACCTCTGCAGTTTTTATCTTTTGCGCTATAAGTAAAAATAGAGCGACAATTTTGAAAAAAAAAAACTATATTTTTTTACTTTTTTGCTAAAATAAATATCCCCCAAAAAATCTATATATCTATAATTTTTTTTCCCTCAGATTAGGCCAATATGTATTCTTCTACATATTTCTGGTAAAAACATTGCAATAAGTGTATATTGATTGGTTTGCGCAAAAGTTATAGCGTCTACAAAAAAAGGGGATAGTTTTATGGCATTTTTATTATTAATTTTGGTAATGGCGGCGATCTGCGATTTTTATCTTGACTGCAATATTGTGGAGGACACATTGGACACTTTTGACGCTATTTTGCGACCATTGTCATTTATACAGCGATCGATGCTATAAAAATGCTGTGTAAATAACACTGGCAGGGAAGGGGTTGGTCACTAGGGGGCGATGAAGGAGTTAAGTGTGTCCTAGGGAGTGATTCTAACTGTGTGGGGGCTGGGCTACCTGTGACATGACACTGATCACTGCTCCCGATGACAGTGTCCTGTCACTAGGCAGAACAGGGAGATGCCTTGTTTACAATGGTATCCCCCTGTTCTGCCGCTCCGTGACACGATTGCGGGACGCCAGCGGACATCGTGTCCGCGGGTTCTGTGGGCACCGTGTCCGTGGGTCCCGCGGGCACATTAATGGAGCTTGCGGCAGCAGATTCAAAGCAACGTACCTGTACGTTGCTTTGCCTGCCCTGTGCCATTTTGCTGAGGTATACGTTAGCCAGTCAGCAAGTGGTTAATATCACTTTAAAGCTGAACTGACTCCAAGAAGAGTAAATTTCCTGGCACAGCCCCCTCCCTCCAGACAACTATAAAAAATACAAATGAATGCAGCTCTGTATTCATTAATACATTGATAAATATACTTTGTGTGAATGCAATGTGGCCTGCTATCAGCCTCTGGCAGTCCCTGTACAACAGAGCTTGGACTAGGGAAGGGAGAAGCGGCACAACATGCCAATCAGTAGTGGTGTAGAGCTGCTTTTCTCAATCGGAGTTCTGCGGCACCCTGGGTTCCTGCAAAGAGGCAAAAGGCCAAAAAATTTATATTGTGCTAACCCGGTATACAAAGAGGACAGCGAGCACACCCCGAACCTCCTCCTCCTGGCTCGCTCCGCTATCTATACTTCAGTCGGCAATATATAATGCAGTTTGGGCCACCCGCCCACGTCCTGCCAACCGATCATGTAATTTTTTTATGTTGCTCTTGGTCCAGGGTTACTTAGCCCTACCTTGCTAAGGAGTGATTTGTAATTGTTCCACATGTTTGATTGCAATGCCGCATACACGCGCTTGGAATTTCCGACAACAAATGTTCGATGGGATCTTCTGATCGGAAATTCCAACCGTGTGTAGGCCTTATCGGAAATTTTTCTGTTGGAATTTCCAAGAACAAAATCCATTCTCGTAAATTCCGAACATGTGTAGACAATTCCGACACACAAAGTTCCACGCATGCTCTGAATCAAGTACGAGGCGGAAGCGCTCGGACTGGTAAAACTAGCGTTCGCAATGGAGATAGCACATTCGTCACACTGTAATGGACTGAAAGGCACGAGGCAGAAAAACGTGAATCGTCTCTCACCAAACTATTACCAACACGAGTTTAGCAGAAGGAGCCCAAAGGGTGGCGCACTTGGTATGGAACTTAATATAACTTATGCCTTGTTTCCACTGCACGGAGCGGTTCGGGTCAGTAAACTCGGAGCGGTTAGGATGGGACCGGTCTATTCCCGTGAGTGTTTCCACTGCAAATCGGACCGTCAGGGACCATTCAGGTTTTAGAAAAAATTCCTAGCGCGTCCACCAATCAGTGAGATGTATTTGTAGGTCCGCCCTAATGAAACCGTTCCACTCTCTCTGGACACTCATCTGAAGCAGGAACCTTGCTGGTGCGGTACGGTTCGCTTTTTTGGCACGCTTTCATAATGGAAACACCCAAAATAGCGAACCGTACCGAACCGAACCGATCCGCTCAGTGGAAACGAGGCATTATTGTGCCGTCGTATGTGCTGTATGTGACCACGTTCTTGACGTTCGCAATTTACGACAACATTTGTGCGGCTGTGTGTATGCAAGACAAGTTTGAGCCAACATCCGTTGTAAATTTATCCACAGTTTTGTTGTCGGAATGTTCGATCGTGTGTATGCGGCATTAGAGTTATGGAGACTCCAAACAGAGTTTTCGGTCATTGCTTTTCCAGATTTTCTTTCAGTTGTTTTGTACTCAGTTTAGAGTTCTTCGTTAAACTCTGCGTCTTACAATGAAAAATCCTCAAGCAATCCACATGAGTGTGAGCATTTCTAACAGAGCAAGATATTTGTATCAATAAATAAAACCATTTTAATCCGATAGAGGCTTTTGCCATTTCTAATCGCCCTGATGGCATATTGTCGTTGGAAGGTGAAAAGCGGCACAGAGTGAATTATTGTAAAGCGATGAACTGCTCTCCAGCGACAGCAATCAAATAGACAGCACCGCGGGCTAAAAATCACCGCCACCTTTTATTCATCAACAGGTTTTGTGTACAAAAACCCCCTTTTTTTCAGCCCCCACCGCCTCGCCGGAGAAAGCACTCACATTTATTTGGCAAAATTAAATCTGAGTCCAGAAGGGCCTGTTTCTCACTTACCGGTATTAAATGAAATTAATTTCCTGTTGCAGTTCAGAAAGACAAACTTTTCAAAATGTTACATTCATAAAACGGTGACAAGAGCAAAAGGACAGCAGACTTTTTTCGGTAAGATTTAATGCCGTTCTCAGCCTACAACTTTTTCTCTGTATTTTTAAAATGCCACCTACATCGCTCATCTTTTATGGTGTGAGGGCTGACGAAATGTTCAATAAAGTTAGGTTTTTATCTTGCAAATGAAATGGGGTAGAATGACCTATGTTTAATGCAGAAATGTCTCTGAGAAAGCAGGAGGGGACACTACTACTTATTGTAAATGGAATATATGGGGCCAGATTCAGGTAGAGCAGAGCATCTTTGCTCTGGAGTAACGCTTCTCATTTACGTTACGTTGCCGAAATTTTAGGAGCAAGTGCTGTTATTCATGAAGCACTTGCTCCTAAAGTTGCGGCAGCGCATCGCAAATGAGCCGGCGGAATTCAAATTGGGCGGGTACGGGGCGTGTATTATTTAAACTATGCGCGATCCCGCGGCGAACGTACTGCGCATGCGTTGAGTGTCAATGCATCCCAGTGCGCATGCTCCAAATTCTGTCAGTGAACGTCAATGACGTCACATCCCCATTCATGAACGTTTTACGCAAGCAAAGCGTTTTTTTTTCCCGACGCGATGACGACGCCTATACTTAACATAGGATACTCCACTAGGGGGCTGCTTTATCTTTACGTTGCGTATCGCTTCCGGGAACGTCGTAAAGTCACTGCGTCGCGCCCGAAAAAGATCGTGAATTTCCGACTCCCGCTGATTAACATATTTTTTCAGCGTTATCGCCCCCGGCGCCATTTTTAAGTTGAAGTAACGATGTGATGGCGAAATTCAATTACGCTGCTCGCATCGGAACTCCAACCCGGCGTTTCTTGTTTTCTGGTTACAGAAAACAAAAACGCCGGCTTAAAGCGACAGTTAGGCTGGAGTATCACTGTTACTCCAGCCTAACTCTACCTGAATCTGGCCCATGGAGTTCATCTATCTATCTATCTATCTATCTATCTATCTATCTATCTATCTATCTATCTATCTATCTATCTATCTATCTATTATAGATGTTTCCTTTGAAGGGTCCAAAGATATTATAGATAATTGTGCTCCTCCAACCTTGGGGTAACAATGCAGGAAAGGCCGCTTTCTTTTCAATCCAGCACCATCAAGACATGGTTTTATTAATTTTATGGGGAGGAACTTAAAGGGGTTGTAAAGGTAAAAAAAAATGTTTTTCCTAAATAGCTTCCTTTACCTTAGTGCAGTCCTCCTTCACTTACCTCATCGTTCCATTTTGCTTTTAAATGTCCTTATTTCTTCTGAGGAATCCTCACTTCCTTTTCTTCTAACTGTAACTCCACACAGTAATGCAAGGCTTTCTCCCTGGTGTGGAGTGTCGTGCTCGCCCCCTCCCCTGGAATACAGGAGAGTCAGGACGCTCTCTACGTTGCAGATAGAGAAAGGAGACAGGGCATCCTGACTCTCCTGTATTTCAGGGGAGGGGGCGAGCACGACACTCCACACCAGGGAGAAAGCCTTGCATTTTTGTGTGTAGTTACAGAAGAAATAAGGACATTTAAAAGCAAAATCGAAGGGTGAAGACTGCACTAAGGTACAGGAAACTATTTAGGAAAACCATTTTTTACCTTTACAACCCCTTTAAGTGGCCCTCACAGAGTTCTAAACTCAACCCTACTTAAAAACGTTTTGAGGTGAATTGGAAAGTTGATTGTGAGCCAGGTCTTCTCATTCATCATCAGTACCTAACCTCACAAATGCTCGTTTGACTGAATGGTTAATGGTGAATTCACATGGACACATTTCAAGATCTTGTGAAAAGCCTTCTCAGAAGAGCAGAGGCTGTTATAGCTGCAGAAAAGGACCAACTAAATATTAATGCCCAAGGTTTTGGACTGAGATGTCCAGCTAGTTCATGTTCATGTTTCACATTTTTACCAGACTGACTACTGTTATGAAAAATAATGTTGTATACAGAGTTCAATATCTCAAGCTTACATTACACACACAGTTGAATAAGACACAGGAGTAATGCCCCCCTGTGACAGACCTAGCCCGGGACAGAGACTTTTGGAGAGGACTGAATGCTAGCCTCTTGCCTTGCAATCATGGGCCCTGGAATTTGGGGGAATGGTGCTCTTTGTGAGCTGTATGCCTGGGGACCCCTGAGGTGGTGTTACTTTGGATTCAGGTCCATATCCCCCCAAGACACACAGACTCTGGGAACCCTGTATATGCCATATTAGAAATAGTGACTGATTCATAAAGTTGGAACACATACGGTTAGAAGATGCTGATGTCAATTCCAGCCACCTGTCTTTCTGTTGTCTGTTAAAATGTAAATTAGTCTAGTATAACTTCTAAAAATCTTTCACCCATTGTTGTCTGTGCTAATTAACCCTGCAATTGTATGAAGGAGTTCTGTGTTGATATGTATGATAATGTGTATTGTAGTTAGGGAGTCACATCGGCTGTTTTAAGGGGTTAGTTTATTAGCTCATGTTAATTTATGTTTCTGGTATTGTTTTTTGAGCAGGAGGTAGGAACCTCTTCTTCTACTGTATATAAGACTTGTATTCTGGTTCTCATAAACAGTCCATGTTCAGCAATCAAACGAGTATCGTCTTGTTTGTAGTTGTCAGTGGTTGGATAATCTGATATCTATGTCCAGACTGGGAGGAAGTGGTATATGATGTGGGATGTTTCGTTACACCCCCCATGCAGACTTTAAGTTATGTTGAAAGTAAAAGGCTACTACAGCGATCTCTTTAGTAACTCCAAAGCTATTGGTCTTCACTTATACAAAGTGCCAACTTGAGCCTGTGAAGGAGTGAGCAAAAAAGCCATGCCCTTTACATTTTACATTTATTAACATTAAACCTAATTTTCCACTTAGTTGCCCAATTAGACAGAGCATTGAGATCGGCTTGTAAATGAGAGACATCCTGTAAAGACATTATTCCACTGCATAGCTTGTTGTCATCTGTAAAGACAGAAATTGTGCTTTTAATCCCAGACCCAATATTATTTATAAATATATTAAAAAGTAAGGGTCCCAACACTGAACCTTGGGGTACACCACAACTTTAGACCATTCAGAGTAAGAATCATTAGCCATTACTCTCTGAATTCGTTTTTTTTTTTTTTTGCCAGTTTTCTATCCGATTACAAATGTATCTTTCCAAGCCTGTAGACCTTACCTTACACTTGAGCTGTGTGTGGGGAACTGTGTCGAACGGTTTTGCAAAATCCAAGTATACCACGTCCACAGCCACTCCTCCAATCAGGTTTGTCTGACAACTTCTGTCTTTCATGAATCCATGCTGTCTGTTGCACAAAATATTTTTTTCCAGCAAGAACTCCTCTATGTGGTCTTTTATTAATCTCTCCAGTATCTTCCCAACTGTAGAAGTTAAACTACCAGGTCTATAGTAACTCGGTAAAGACCTTGATTCCATTTTTAATATGGGCACTACATTGGCCCTACGCCAATCCAGTGGTGCCATTCCAGTCATTAACCACTTGCCGACCAGCCGCCGCAGTTATACGGCGGCAGGTCGGCACTCCTGCGCGAGAGCCCGTAGCTCTACGTCGTGCTTTTCGCGGCCACTAGGGGGCGCGTGCGCGCGCCCCCCGCTCGCCCCCGAGTCCCGTGCGTGTGCCCGGCGGGCGCGATCGCCGCCGGGCACACGCGATCGCTCGTTACAGAGCGGGGAACGGGAGCTGTGTGTGAAAACACACAGCGCTCGTTCCTGTCAGCGGGGGAAACGCTGATTTTCTGTTCATACAATGTATGAACAGAAGATCAGTGATTCCCCCTAGTGAGGCCACCCCCCATACAGTTAGAACACAAATAGGAACACACTTAACCCCTTCCCCGCCCCCTAGTGTTAACCCCTTCACTGCCAATGGCATTTTTATAGTAATCCAATGCATTTTTATAGCATTGATCGCTAAAAAAATGCCAATGGTCCCAAAAATGTGTCAAAAGTGTCCGAAGTGTCCGCCATAATATCGCAGTACCGAAAAAAAACGCTGATCGCCGCCATTACTAGTAAAAAAAAAAATAATAATAAAAATGCCATAAAACTACCCCCTATTTTGTAAACGCTATAACTTTTGCGCAAACCAATCAATAAACGCTAATTGCGATTTTTTTTACGAAAAATATGTAGAAGAATACGTATCGGCCTAAACTGAGGGAAAAATATGTTTTTATATATATTTTTGGGGATATTTATTATAGAAAAAAGTAAAAAATATTGCATTTTTTTCAAAATAGTCGCTCTGTTTTTGTTTATAGCGCAAAAAATAAAAACCGCAGAGATGATCAAATACCACCAAAAGAAAGCTCTATTTGTGGGAAAAAAAGGACGCCAATTTTGTTTGGGAGCCACGTCGCACGACCGCGCAATTGTCAGTTAAAGCGACGCATCGCCGAATCTCAAAAAGTGCTCTGGTCTTTGGACAGCAATATGGTCCGGGGCTGAAGTGGTTAACCAGTCCCTAAAAATTTGAAGCAATGGCTTTGAAATGATACTTTTAGTATCCGTGGGCGGATGCCATCTGGTCCAGGTGCTTTATCCACCTTTATTCTGTCTAAATATTTATGAACCATATGACTTTTGAGCCATTGTGGATCATTTGGGGCTTTGTCACTACCACTCCCATTATAGAAATGAGCTCCCCCATGCTCCTTTGTATACACAGAGCTGAAGAAAGTATTTAATAAATGTGCCTTCTCCTTGTCTCCAGTCACCCACTCTAGATTATTTTGTAAAGGGCCTAAATGCTCAGACCTGACCTTTTTACTATTAACATATTTGAATAATGTTTGGGGGGTTTGTCCTACTATATTTTGCAGTCTGCCATTTGTTTTGAATTTTTAAATCCTTGATTTCTTTTTGACGTATTCTGTTATATTCTTTGTAGCATTTAAATGATGATAGTGTTCCTTAATTTTTATATTTTTGAAAAGATATTTCCTTATTATTTATAGCCATTTAAACTTTGGCCGTGAGCCACATAGGTTTTATTTTTAGCCTTTTAAACGTATTGTCCATGGGAATATGCTTTGCAGTGAGTTTGTATATAGTCTTTTTGAAGAAAAGTGTCCATTGATGCCAATTTTTCCTCCCAGTCTAAATTCTGGAGAGCAGCCCTCATCCTTGGAAAATTTGCTCTTTTAGGCCGCGTACACACGATCGAATCTATGTGCTGGAAATGGTCTGACAGACCGTCCCAGCAGACAGATTTGTTCGTGTGTACGGGCGAGCCAACGGATTTTCCCAGCAGACAGATTTTAAAGCCTGCTTTAAAATCTGTCTGCTGGGAATCCGTCGGACCGATATGTCTGCTGGTTAGTACGCTAACCAGCAGACATATCTGCCCGCACATGCGTCGAATGGATTCGACGCATGCGCGAAAGTGATTTACTTCCCGGTGCGGTGACGTGGCGGCGTCAACGTCATCGCCACGTCACCGCGCTGTCTGCTAGCGGGGATTTTGGTTTGATCGTTTGTACAGCGATCAAACCAAAACAGCCAGCAGACAAATCTGTTCAAATCGGTCGGTCCGACAGATTTGAACAGATTCATTTGCTCGTGTGTACAAGGCCTTAAAGTTAAGTATGTTTATCTTTCCCGTAAGTGTTTGTTGCTTACAGCTAACATTAAATTAAATCATGTTATAATCACTGCTACCCAGAAGTTATTTTATATGAATATTGGTAATAAGCTCTGCATGGTTTGAGATTACCAGGTCCAGCAGAGCATCATTCCTAGTCAGGAGCCTCAATAAACTGGACCATAAAATTGTCTTGTAATATGTTTATACATTTTTGCCCTTTAACCCTAGGTTCACATCTATGCATTTTTTTAGTGCGTTTTGCCATTTTCAGAAATGCACTACAGTCCATTTAACATGGTTTCCTATGGTACAAGTTCACATCTATGCGTTTTGCAGCCGATACGTTTTTGGAAAGGATCGGGGCCTTTTTTGCAATGACTTGCGGGTAATAGACTTCAATGGAACCGCACCAAAAATGCAAGTGTTGTGTTTGTGATGCGATTTTTGATGTGTTTTGTGTGTTTTATTTTAACACTGTATACAGCTGGTTGTTAATCAGCCGATGTGTCCTTCAAGCGGAGGTTCACCCTAAAAAACAACTATGTACCATGCCATCCTGCATATTAGCGTCAGCTACAGTATGCCTATATTTAATTTTTTGCGCTGTACTTACAGATTAATCTATTCATTTGTTTCAGGCTACCGCGGGGTAATAGGCGTTCCTATCAAGAGGGGAACATGATTGACGACCGGCTATGGCGCATCACGCGTTCCCAAAATAGCCGGAGTAGACTCGGCTCTTCACGGCGCCTGCGCACAGACTAGGAGCTGACTGCGCAGGCGCACGTGTAGGACTCGGCTCTTCACGGCGCCTGCGCAGTCAGCTCCTAGTCTGTGCGCAGGCGCCATGAAGAGCCGAGTCCTACTCCGGCTATTTTCGGAACGCGTGACGCACCATAGCCGGCCGTCCCCTCTTGATAGGAACGCCTATTTCCTGCCCGGAGTCTGAAACGAAAAAAACTGATTAAACTGTAAGTACAGCACAGAAGAAAAAAATAAAGGCATACTGTAGCTCAAGCTAGTATGCTGAATGTCAGTGGAGACAAAGATTTTTTTGATTTTTTTAGGGTGAACCCCCTCTTTAACAACCGATGAGTTATCAGCTGACAACTGAATGTACAAAAATAAATTGCTGGCAAAAAATAAATTACACAAAAAAACGGCGACAACACAAGACAGCCACAGAAGGAGAGTGGTGGGAGAAAACGACAAAGGGAGAGACAGCGGTGGAAGAAGATAGTGGTGGGAGAGACAGCGGTGGAACAAAATGGCACCAAGAGAGATGGTTCGGGGAGAAGACAGCACCGAGGAGAAGACATCAGCGGAAGAAGACAATGACATCAGGAGAGACGGAACCGGGAGAGACTTGGCGGGAGAAGATGGCATCGGGAGAGACAGCAGCGGAAGAATATGGCATCGGGAGAGACGGCGTCAGGAGACAACGGCTCGGGGAGAAGGCAGCACCGAGGAGAAGACGGCACCGGGGAGAGACAGCGGCGGGAGAAGACAGCTCAGAGACCCCCAAAGCACCCACCCCCCCCCCCCCATATTGAGGGCATGCGGCCTGGTATGGTTCAGAAAGGGGCTGCATGAAGGGTTTAAAAACATCAAGCACAGCCGCATAGATGTGAACTTATGCCGCGTACACACGGTCGTTTTTTGCGATGAAAAAAAACGACGTTTTTGAAAACGTCATTTAAATTGATTGTGTGTGGGCAAAACGTCGTTTTTTGTCTTAAAAAAACGACCAAAACAAAATTCCAACATGTTTGAATTTTTTGTGTCGTTTTTCAAAACGTCGTTTTTTGTTTCACAAAAAGTCACCGTGTGTAGCAAAAACGTCGTTCAAAACGACGTTTTTCAACCCGCGCATGCCCAGAAGCTAGTTATGAAGCGAGCTTCAATGGAAAAGAGTGGTGAACGTAACCTTGCTTTTTGTGAAAAAAACGATGGTGTGTATGCAAAATTGTCTTTGAAAAGTGACGTTTCAAAAACGTCGTTTTTTACTTCACAGAAAACTTCGTTTTTTTTTTTCATCGCAAAAAACGACCGTGTGTACGCGGCATTAGACTTACTGTCCCGGCAGTGCCATTACTCCAATTAATTTTCCAGGTAGTTAAAATCTCCCATTATTATCACTGTTCCAGCCCTTGCAGCCCTTTCCATCTGTGCAACTAAAATATAGTGTAACCAATTGCCTTCAGAAGTCACCAAATTATAAAATAGAGCCCACTTGTGTGTAATTTTATCTCAGTATAAATGCAGCTGTTTTGTGAAGCCCTCAGAGGTTTATTGGAGAACCTTAGTGAACAAACAGCATCATGAAGGCCAAGGAACATACCAGACAGGTATAAAGTTGTGGAAAAGTTGTCCTGTGGAGAATCTGTCCACAGGACAACTATTATTTGTGCACTCCACAAATCTGGCCTTTATGGAAGAGTGACAAGAAGAAAGCCATTGTTAAAAAAAAGCCAAAAGAATTCTTGTTGTTTTAAGATTGCGAGAAGCCATGTGGGGGATACAGCAAACATGTGGAAGAAGGTGCTCTGGTCAGATGAACTTTTGGCCTAAAAGAAAAACGCTGTGAGTGGCAGAAAACTAACATTGCACATCACCTTCCCCACTGTGAAACATAGTGGTGGCAGCATCATGTGGTGGAGACACTTTTCTTGAGTAGGGATTTAAAATGGCCGCCTCCGAGGCAACGACAACGTTGTCCTCGTTAGACCATTTTGTGTTGGTCCATCACATAAACTACGTTTAAGTTTTTGGTTGTAAAATGTGGAAAATGTCAAGGAGTATGAATACTTTTTTCAAGGTACTGTATATGCAATAAAGCATGCTTGTTATACTCACTGCGGGACCTAAGGGGTTAATCCTCTGCATTGTGTAAAAAGACTGTTTGATCCTGTATGCACAGATCCTCCTCTTCTTTTACTGACTCAAAAACATGTCCGGATAAGACAGAGCCTTTGGAGTCACTTTGCACATGCTCAGTTTGGTGTGTATTGCTAGAGAGTTTTTTTTTTGTTCTTGAGAGAGTGAATCTGATCAGCACAGGGCCAATCAACACTGTCCAGACAGTTCACCATAAACTGATACAAAATAACAATACTGCTATATACTGCTGATGAGAAAAGGTATTTAGCAGTTTATATTTACTACACTAACATACCTCCCAACATTTTGAGATGAGAATGAGGGACACCTACTAGAAAATGTATGTAGGCATAGGACACGACCCCTGCCACACCCCCTAAAGGAGAATTAACAAAAAAAAAAGGTTAATTAAATCCACAAGGGCTTTTTTTTACCACTTCTATTCCTTTATATTGGCATTTAAAATTTAGAAATGCAGCCATTTAGAATTTGGATGAAATGTTTAGCACTGGAAAACACTTCTTGAAAGATAAACAGTGCATTTTTTTTAGACAACTATATAGATCAGACCAAAATGAGGAACAAATGAGGAGAAATGAGGGACAGAGGGACATTGATCCAAATCGGGGACAGTTGGGAGCTATGAAATAATTGCATTGCCATGTTCTGTGTACTGTGGGAGAGCAAAGATAGTGAATGCAGGGTCCTGGGTTTAGTAACACTTTAATGTGAGCTTGTTGGTATCAGTCTCCTGAAGTCACACTACAAATCATTTGAGCTCCCTCTGGCTGCAGGCTAGTAATAGCATTACTGGGAGGTTAATGGGGTTGTAAAAGCTTAAGTTAAAGCTAGTGCATTGTTGGTTCACTTACCTTTCCTTCGATTTCCCTTCTAAATGTTTTTTTTTCTTTGTTTGAATTTCTCACTTCCTGTTTCTCCTCAGTAAGCTTTCCACCATCATCCCAGCGGTGGAAAGTCATTTAGAACAGCTTACTGAACACCTTACTGAGGAGGAACGGGAAGAGAGAAATTCAGACAAAGAAAAAAAAAACATTTAGAAGGGAAATTGAAGGAAAAGGTAAGTGAACCAACAATGCACTAGCTTAATAACTAACCTTTACAACCCCTTTAATTCATTTACTTGCTACATGTGTCTGTGTCAGCCAGCAGGATCCAATGGAAGCCCGCTTTTATCTTCATAGATGGTTATTGGGCACTAAAATCCCACCCTCTTGGGGTAAAGAAGTATTCACTATGTGTTATCCCCACAAGGCCCCTTTCACATGGGGCTTTCCGATCAGGTCTGCCTGACAGTTTTTCAGGCGGACCTGATCAGACACTCCATTCACCGCTATGGGGCAGCGGATGTCAGCGACACCTGCTGCTATCCAATCCCATCCTGTCTGCCAAATCCAGACGGATGGAGACCCTATTTTCCATCCGTCTGGTGGATCGGATGAAAACGTTTTTTATCCAATTTCTCCCCATAGATCCCCATAGGAGAGCGGGGCTCTGACAGGCCCGTCTCAGAACTGTAAGTGAAGATGGACCTGTCATCCGCCTGCTCAGTGGACCGCCCGTGTGAAAGGACCCTTAGTACAGCACATGCCTATTAAGGCATTGGTTTCACGTAGAGGACACTGACCATAATATCTTTTCCGGCAGCAGATAATTGTAAGGAAACCTACTGGAAGAGTTAGTATTTATTCTTCAGTGCAGAACTTGCAGAAAAAGTACACATAATCCATGAAATATATTTATTGATGATTTTTGTTCAGATTGTTATCTAAAAAAATCTTTGCTGACAAAACTACGGAGCTATCAATATCTGAAAGATGCTGGTTCTAGTTGCTCTGAAGTCACTGAGTTAGAAAGGAACACTTCTGGATCAGCATGACAGCCAGGGAACTAGTATTTTAATAATCCACCATACGTTTTTACTGCAGCCTTCCTTTATACACATTAGATCATGGTATCAGATGGGGGTATTGGGGGTTGCAGGAAAACACACACAAAATACTTCAATTTTTGTATCTTTATAATACATTCATGGTAAAAGACTGAACGGTATATAACCCATTCCTCCTGGTTTCTTATGTAGAAGAGAAGTTATACCACTTGTCCCGCCTTGGAATACATGCGTCCATATTTATCAAAAAGTGGGACAGACGTGAAGGTGGCTTGGAAGTCCTAAAGGAAAACAGAACAAGGCATTAGTTGTTGCGTATTTATTTTTCTTCTTAGGTTAACATCATATTTCATGTTTTTTATTAAAAAAAAGGACAGTCCTGATATTCAGACCCTTGAAATGATGAGACTAATGCCTTGTACACACAATCAGATTTTCCGTCGGGATAAACTCTGATGGATTCTTCTGATGGAAATCCGTTCAAGCTGTCTTGCATACACACTGTCACACCAAATTACGACCGTCAAGACAACACTACGACGACCCAAGAAAAATTAAGTTCAATGCTTCCAAGCATACGTCGACTTGAATCTGAGCATGCATGTTTTTTTTTTCCGTTGGAGTTTCCTACAGACGAACATGTTCTCTTTCTAAATTCCTAAATTTCAAAATTTCCATTGGAAATTCCGATCGTGTGTACAAGGCATAAGGATGAATGGGTGATATTTCCTATAAATAGATCTATAATTCTGTGTAGCCATGTGATCCAGTGTTCTATTGAATAATGCCTCAGACGATCTCCGTATGCGCAGTAAGTACTGTAACTTCACTCCATCTGACCTGGCGATCAGCTGTGGAGTGACGTTACTACTGCGCAAGCGCAGATCGTCAGAGGCATTATCTGACGATCTGCAATAATCTACAGAACACCGGCTTTATTCGCTTGCAGTACCTGCTCCCACAGGAAGCTGTCACAGAGGACTGGGGTGTATGCTGAGTAGACTGACTAGGAGTAGAGAGAGATCGCTGTTCCTGATCACTAGGAAGAGCAGATCACTCGCTACTTTCCCGACAGAATAAGCATCTGTCTGTTTACATTGACAGATCCCCATTCTGGCTCTCTGAGGAGCGAGCGCAGGTGACCGGTGGACATCGCAGCAGCCAACCTTGCGCATCGGCTCCGGTGTCGTGCTGCGGGCTCCCTATAGCTCTTAAAATGGGCAACGTACAGCTTTGCACAGCCGTGCCAACCTGCCGCAGTATAATGACTGCGGCTGGTCGCTAAGCAGTTAACAAAAACCTTTATGGCAGGATCATGAAAACCGGAACAGCTTGGATCATGCAGCACCTAATATATGCACATACTGTAATATGAAATAAAACATCCTGGGTGAATTAGCTTTAATAATTTTAGGGCTCATGGACACCACAAGGATTCTGAAAAATACCACTTTCGCGATCGTACGATAATCAGGATCGTTAGTACAGAGCTTTTGAAAGCCGATCATGACAGTTCATCCGATAATATTAGATCGGATAAGCGCAAAAAATTTCCTCGTACGATACCAGATCATTTGATTTTCATTTAAGCCTCGTACACACGATTGGATTATCCAATGGGAATTGTGTGATGACAGGCTGTTGTTGGAAAACCTGACCGTTTGTACGCTCCATCGGACAAATGTTGTCAGAATTTCCAAGGACAAATGTGGGATAGCATGCTTTAAAATTGTCCGCCAACAAATGTGTGTTGACGGATTATCCAATCGTGTGTACACAAATCTGTTGGACAAAAAAAGTCCAAAGTACAAACACGCATGCTCAGAAGCAATGCTCACCATAACACAACATTAGCAGAAGTTGCCCAAAGGGTGGCGCTAAAGAGCTGAAAAAAAACACGTGTTAGTTGCCCGACAATTCTTTTCCGTTTGTATGCAAGACATGTTGCTGGCCAACGCCCTACTGACAAAAGTCCTATGCTTTGTCCGCAGAAAAGCTGATCGTGTGTATGAGGCTTAAGTCAGTACAGCTGTCGTCCGAAAATACAATACACTTACGTTTTTTTCTGACGTACGAGAATTTTCGTGACTTTAGTAACCTATTCAGTTTCTACTTGCGACTATTAAGCAAAATAAGTTGGACAATCTGTTGTCGTGTGTATGGGGCATTAGAGAAGGCATGGGACAGATGCAGCATCACATCGATGCTGCATACACCCAAGTATGGTTTAAAGGGGTTGTAAAGGTTTGTTTTTTATTTTCTAAATAGTTATTTTTTTAAAGCAGAGAACCCCCTGAAAAAAGACTGCTGACTTTAAAAAAAAATAACATTTACCTGTCCAGCGTGCCCGCGAAGTCGGTAGACGAGGCTTCACTGCGAAGGGGCCCGCGGGAGTCAATAACCGTAAGTTGTGCAAATACTTGTTTTATACAGGTATCTGCACCCCTCCCCCTGAAAGGTGTCAAATGTGACACTGGAGGGGGGGAGGGTTCCGAAAAGCAGAAGTTACACTTTTGGGTGGAACTCCGCTTTAAGCTATTGCATTGTTGGTTCCTTTTCCTTCGATTTCCCTTCTAAATGTTTTTTTTCTTGTCTACATTTCTCACTTCCTGTTCCTCTTCAGTAAGCTTTCCCCATCATCCAAGCCATACTAGCTGGGGGTCATAGGTGTGCACCCCAAAGCTCAAACACACATGCATGTGTGTGTGTGTGTGTATGAATATATAGGGCAGTAGGGCAATGGACAGCATCAGTAGAGCAGAGGACGGGGTCAGTAGGGCAGAGGTTGGTGTCAGTAGTTTATTTTTTAATATTTTTTATTATTACACTTTTACAATTACATCATTTTTTTATAATATTTGTATTCAATCATTTTTAGTATTGTTTTTTTTACAATTTTTTTTAGGTTTCCTATTGAGGGCTTTGGTGAAATATAAAGCCCTGTACACACGATCGGTCCATTCGATGAGAAGGGTCCGACAGACCGTTTTCATCGGTTCACCGATGAAGCTGACTGATGGACTGATGTGCCTACACACCATCGGTTCATGAACCGATCGTGTCAGAATGCGGTGACGTAAAACACAACGACATGATGAAAAAAACAAAGTTGAGTATCGGTATTTTCGGTAACGGCGAGTACTTGAAAAAAAGTATCGGTGCTTTTAATCGGTCCTAAAAAAGAGGTATCAGGACAAGAACAGTGAACGAGGTCAGTAGGGCAGAGGTTGGTGTCAGTAGTTTATTTATTTTTTACAATTGCATAATTTTTTTATAATATTTTTATACAGTTATTTAAAAAAATATATATTTGGTTCCCTATTAGTAAAATATTAAGGGTCTAAACCAACCCCTGATGTCTCACTTTTGAGACAAAGAAATGGACTGAGGACAGAGATTCCGCAGTCCCTTTCTCTGTAGCCAAGCAGCAGGGTGATTAGGTTGTGCCCAGGCACACCTGGTATACCCTGTGCACATGCCTATGCTAGGGGTTAGTCAGTGTGCTTGCCCCCTCCCTTGGGACTACATCCTTGCGGGTAGACGCTCCTCAACCTTGCGCTCTTGAACAGCGTCCCCCCCCAGGGGAGGGGGCGAGCACGCTGACTACCCCCAGCCAGAACGGCTCGGATGATGGGGGCAAGCTTACCGAGGAGGAACAGAAAGGGAGAAATTCAGACAAAGAAAAAAAAGAAGGAAAATCAAAGGAAAAGGTAAGTGAACCAACAATGCACTAGCTTAAAGGAACCTATTTAGAAAATAAAAAACAAACCTTTACAACCCATACTTTTTTAAGGGATGCCATACTCTTTTAAGGGATTATGCACAAGGGTACACTGCGCAAGAATTCAGCATATTTCTGCACCATGGAGCTAGAGGTGCTGTTGTACAGCCTTGGCCAGCATCCTGTACAAATCAAAGAAAGGCTGACAGACAATGTGGCTGCACACCAACACCTGTGACTTCCAGGCAAAAAAAAACGTCTAAATTCTGCGACGTGCATCTAAATGCACCCACGTGCATGAGACCTTAGGAAAAATATTTTCTTTTTGCAAAAACAGTCTGGTCATGTCAGAGTTAAGCCACGCAACCAAACCAACTGGTAATGAATGATAATTATGATGATTACCATAACGGAGGTCCTAAACTGTCCAGTTTCTCTGGCAACAGGAGCAATTGACATCAATTTCCTGATTGTTTCCAGTAATTTCCACTAATTAATGCCCAGAAACATAAAGTGATATTTCTTATTCTCATAAATTGTGGCGGATTATGTAATATGACTCCTAGCTCACCTTGTAAATGGAACATGTTGTGGCTGGACTGCATGAAACAGACGTGTTGCTATGGTCATTGGCTTCTGCGCAGTCTGCGCACTTCACACACTTAGAAAGGTTACTTTATATACAGCTTACGATATGCTAAAAAGCTGGATTTATTTATTTTACCATGCTGCTTAAACAGCTGCCTGCATGAAATATTGAGCAGTGTGATTCCCCTGGCTTCTACACATTTGTATAGTAAGCGCACCCTCATCTACAGAGAGAAATTTGCATTTACTAGTGTATAGTTTGCAGGGGGCTGATTCAGCTCACATTTGTGATCTTTTTGCCTACAGAGAACCATGGCTTATTAGCGTGAGAATTCAACCACGCTCCATGTTCTGACAATACTAACTGTGAGTACATCTTGAACACAATTTCTTAACCACTTATGACCCGGACCATTATGCAGGTAAAGGACCTGGCCCCTTTTTGCGATTCGACACTGCATCGCTTTAACTGGCGCGACGTGGCTCCCAAACAAAATTAGCGTCCTTATTTTCCGACAAATAGAGCTTTCTTTTAGTGGTATTTGATCACCTCTGCGGTTTTTATTTTTTGCGCTATAAACAAAAATAAAGCAACAATTTACAAAAAAATGTATATATATTTTTTACTTTTTGCAAAAAAAAAAAATATATATAAAAAAAAACTTTTTTTTCCCTCTGTTTATGCCGATACGTATTCTTCTACATATTTTTGGTAAAAAAATCACAATAACCTTTTTTCTGATTGGTTTGAGCAAACGTTTTTGGGCCAGATTCTCAGAGGCGCTACGCCTGCGTAAATGGATATGCGCGGCGTAATTGTAAATGTGCACCGGCGTATCGATGCGCCGTAAACACAGAACCACATACGCCAGAAAATCTTTTTCGTCTGAGCGGCGAAAATGCTTTAAGCTAGCGCGGCGTAGGCGCATAGTTACGCATCGCGCATATTCAGCTCCCATTAAATTAGCATGCAAATATGCAAATGAGGGAGATGCGCGGATTCCCGAAACTACGCGCGTTCGGCGTAGGCTACGCGTGGTTCGCGTAACACGAAAGCCTTGAGTAAACATACCCCTCATAAAAGCACGGGTAACTTTGCTCAAGACCATGTGCAAGTCAGCTGGAGAGCAACTACAGCAGCACCATAACGGACGAGCTGAGCAATCACACTTACTGGACAACACATTCGTATGCCAACATGCCAGGGGCAGCCATGGTCTTATCACTACTAATGTAGCAGAGGAAGAGGCACATAGAAGGAGGAGGAGGGGGGCACGTGAGAGGATCTACCAAGCATGCATGAGCCTCTTTGGCATGGGTGAGGATTCACCCCCCTGCTGCCATCCTGGAAATAACCACAGCCCTGCAGGATGAAATCACCAGCCCAACACACCGCTCACATGCACTGCAGCCACTGGTGAAGGTACTGGCAACACTCCATTTCCTGGCCAGTGGTTCATTCCAGCGTACAAGTGGAGTTGTGGCTGGGATGTCACAAACCAGCATGAGCAGATGTCTGCACCAGGTTATCCCCGCAATCCTCCGACGCATGCCCCACCACATCATCAGACCCACCACTGAGGACCTGCGGATCCAGCCATGACAGCTACATATACCGTCAAAGCACCATCCCAGCAGATTTTGAGCAGAACATGTATGGGGACAGCTGGCTGGTTGGTGAGTGACATGGGTGGCAGGCATGACTGTCCCCCCCCATGATGCACACATCAAAAGGTGTGATGGATGTGAATATGGAAAATTAATATTTTTGTGTTATGAATAAGAGCCACTTAGATATTACCTTGTAAAAGTTACCATTTGAAATGAAGTGTGTATATTCCTTGAAAATATATGTCCAGATATTGTTCTGAAGATGCGACTACACATCTGTTTGAAATGAAGAATCCGCTATGTGTTAACGAAGATTATGAACGAACATTGGAAATACAAAGGAGAGCTGTTTGTTCAAAAGCCATTTCCTCTCCATTTTACCCTCATGTTACAAATGTGTCTGTCCCATCCCCCATCTGTGAAGAAAGTTTGCAAGAGAAAGCCAAAAACCCTTCCCCCCCCAACTTCCTGTCTGCAATCATTGAAGGAATTTTTGGTCAAGAGAAGCTGTGTTGGACTGTTCCACATGTTATACGTCAGACCCTTGGAAAACTGGATATGAATTTGTGTGGGAAACCCCTTATAAGAACTTTAAACAAAGGAACAAGACATGTGCTCTTAGGGGGGGCGTGGATGAGGGAGTATGTGGGTGTGTCAATGGTTGGATGGGAGGGAACTGGGTGTGTTTTTATCATGTGAGGGTGTGTATCTGTATCATGTCAACCAATGAGAAGATTTTGTATTGTTTAATAAAACAGAAGCTGGCTAAGCTCCAGCCATGCATTCCTTTTTTCCCCTCCACTGAGAACCATCCTGGTCTTTTTCTTTATTGCAGTAGGACAATGCCAGCCTTCCCTGAGATTGTCAGGAGAATAATTAATTAATCAGAGTCTTTAGTAGTTCTATTTCAAAGGGGCACATGCACTACTAACATCCTCCTGTCTTTACACTTCCAGTGATGCGGAATATGTACTTGGACCCCATCTCATGACTCCTTTCCGGAATCCCCAAACCAGAGTAGAGAGAAGATATCTTTTTTTGAATGTCCTGCGGTGTCCGGATCTCGTGTGAGAGGGCATTAACCTGGCATGCCACCTTCATCAAAATTTCATCCCTCCGGGACTTGCTGGTCCGGGCACTGTCAGCATCATGGAGCCTGGAATCGTACTTTTCCATTGCCACGATGACAATGGCCCTCTCCTCTGGGGAGAAATTTTTCTTTCTCCTCTCCTTCCCAATAGAAGTCATGGTCATGCAAAAGATTTCCTGTGACAATCCAAAAAATTGGAGACTTTTGCGCTGCACAGGCGCATGTGTGGGCGCATTATATACACAGCGCCGGCGAATCGTAGGGAGGCTTTGCGCATGCGCAGAAGGCATCCACGTCACGGCGCATGCTCCGTACGTCCCGGCCTTCATTTGCATGGGGTCACGCTTCATTAGAATCCAACACGCCCACTTCCCTCCTACTTTGGAGTTGCGCCGGATTACGCCGATGAATTTCCGCTACGTAGGCGCATCTTGGAGCGCATTTGCTTAGGGAATACTGTACTTGCCATTCTGCGTTACGTCGGCGTAGTGCATCTGAGATGCGCTATGCCTGCATAATTATGCGCGCATCTACGAGAATCTGGCCCATACTGTCTACAAAATAGGGGATAGTTTTATGGTATTTTTAGTAATATTTTTTTTACTAGTAATGTGCCCTGAGGGAGTGATTCTTACTGTAGGGGGGTGTGGCTGGACATGTGACTTCACTGATCATCGTTCCCTATGACAGGGAACAGACAATCAGTGACAAGCCACAGAGAAGAACGAGGGAGGTTTGTTTACACTCACCTCTCCCCGTTCTTCAGCTCCTGTGACTCAATCACCACCGGTGTCCCACTATCGGGTCACAGAGCTTTGGACCAGGTGCACGCGCGACCCACGGCTGGGCAATTAAAGGGCAACATACCTGTACGTGCCTGTGCCCAGCCATGCTATTCTGCCAATGTATACCAGCGTTAGACGGTCCACAAGTGGTTAACCTCCCTGGCGGTATGATTCTGTCTGGAATTACATACCAAAAGCGGTACAATTATTTGCAATGAAATTTTGCGTTTTACACTGTAGGCCTGCAATTCTTAGGAATAACTAATTTAAATCTGACCAAACAAGAGTCTAATAGGCATCCTGGGTATGATTTGTTTTTTAAAAACAAAATTATAAATTATAATATAATAAATAATTATAAATAATTATAACAAATAATAATATAATTATAATAAAAATTATTCAATAATGTAATCAACTCAAAATCACTGAAATTTGCTCAGTTGCAGAATTGTCGCTGTCATTACTTTTATTTTTTTTATGACGAATTTCCCCACAAATCGCTATCGCTCAATTCTGCAAGTGATTATAATTTATTATCGCTGTTTTCTAGCTGCTCTAAAACCATTTTTGACATAAAGGGACACTTTTGGTTGCTATGGGCAATCTACATTTTGCAGGCAGAAAGAACAGTTTTTATTTTATAAAAGAACATGTAGTGCACTGGGCAAACCACTAGGGACAAGAGGGGCATGTATTTTTTACATACAGTACTGTAATCTATAAGATTGCAGTATACTGTATGTAATGTGTTTGTTTAATTTTTTGAATTTGGCGCCGATCTCCGCCCCCATGCGTCGTAACGTCGCAGGGAACGGAGATCGGCGGCACACGGGGACACTGTGAATCGAGCGAGCACCCGCTCGCTCACACAGCGGGGATTCATCGCTGGATCCAGGGACAAGGTGAGTAAACCAAGCCTGTGGATTCAGCGAGAAGGTAAGCCGCGCCGCTGCACGCTCTGCACATCTACCCCGAGCATGACTCGGGGATACCGATCCTAGCATGGAAAACCCACCCCGAGTCACACTCGGGGATCCCGCCAAGGAGGTTAAACAAGGTTCTATGGCACTCTGGGGTTCTTCCAGGGGTTACTAGAGGTTACTTAAGCAATGAAGAGTTTCTAAATTTCAGTAACCACTGATATCAATTATCTTTTTAGCTGTGTGTTTCCTACTGGAAAACATAGTAAAGTCCAGTACACACGGGCCAAATGCCAGGCAACATTCGCCAGTTCAATAAAAAAAACAGCCGACAATCAGCCGTGTATTTGTCAGTCCTTCTGACAGAAGTTGGCCATTTGACCAGCTTCTTTTGGACACGCATTCTGGAAAACCAGCAGCCATCCAGCTCCCAATCAGCACTCTCCGCCAATGGCGGAGAGCGCTGACCAGAGTGTTCTGGCAGGGAGGCTGTCCCCCTGTGAGAACACAACAGCTCAGCGGAGGAGATCACTGTAATAACGTCAGACTGTTAGTACTGCGGCTCCTACTTGAGGTGGCAGTTGGATGGAAAAATAGGGTTTTCCTCGGTCTGCAGAATCGGAGGATTGCGGACCTGGATGAGATCAGTGTCATCGGATGGTCATCCCCTGACACCCGCAATCTCATAGGGATCAATGTATGTCACTTTTTTATCCGTTAACGGATGGATGAAAAAGCGGACATATGGCCTGCCTGTGTGAAAGAGCCCTTAAGGTGGCTGAATATAAATGCACGACACACTTTTCACATATTTTTTTTGTAAAACCATTTATCATTTTCCTTCCACCTCACAATTATATGCCACTTTGTGTTGGTCTATCACACAAAATCCCAATAAAATACATTTACATTTTTGGTTGTAACATGACAAAATGTAGAAAATTTCAATATATCTATATATTTATTTATAAAATAATCATAAAAACTGTTATAGTTCTTCTTTAAATGTAAATGAATAAATTGTGCAAGTAGACATAATACAATCAAACATAATACAGACACACACACACACACACACTACAGATATAAGTTAATATATTTATAATAACTGTCAAATTGTTCCTTTCTTGCCGGCAAAGCCAGACGAATTTCCTCTGTGACTTTTGATCAAGATTCCCAGAAACTGACATTTGCAGAATATAAAAAGCGATTTCAGGACCCCCTAAAGAATATGAACTGATGACTTCTAAAAAGCATTTAAACTTTTAAAATTTGTCAAGATTCCCCAGCCACACATGTAGGAGGAGAAGCAATCACCCAAAATGGGAAATGGAAGAAATCTGTGCTTGAAGAAAAATGTTAATTTATACAGCTTAATTAAATGTATGCGATTTAACAAAGCTAATGGTGCAATTGACCGATTCTAGGAAAATAAAGCAAATAGGACTGATCGGCAATAACAAGGATACATTTCGAAGCATGGTGTAGATAACAAAGTTAGGGGGGAAAAAAAAGGTAAAATCACGTCTCAGTGGCAGTACAAATTTTATGTACAGTGTTGGCAAACTGATGATCTTTTTCATTTCTTTTTTTAGCATATAGCGTACATCTGGAGGGACGTATAAAGTTGTAAAACTATAAGTGAACTCCATCTTCTGCAGTGCCCTTGGTTCACAAATGATAAATGCAAGCAGTGAGGCGTCAGCATTGACCTCATCTTCTCAGCGTTAAGAGGGAATCTCAATATTTTTAGTTATTCTGGGTCTTGGTTGTACAACTGCCCCCGTTGCCTCGGCAACCGAGGCCCTTATGGCATGCTCTAACTCTAGTCCTCACATTACGGCCACCCTGGAGAATGATTCTGCCTACAATTTATAGCATAAAACAGCTGGTAATTATGTGTCAGAGCATATGTTGATGAGAAGGCCAAATACACACTCCAAGCGAAGATTTAGCATCAAAGTTGGTGGCAGCTTCTTAGAGTTATTTGGCAAAAGGAAGTATGTGTTAAGAATTAAGAAATGTATTTTCCCCCCTGAGTTTAATGTAATATGAAAAAAAAAAAAAGTTAGAATCATATCTATGAAACTCATAAAAAATGATTACAAGAAAAACAAAAAGCGGCGCCCTCTAAGCGTAGTAACTTTTTATTACTGTGACAAAACAAAACAATTCTTATGAGGATACTACTCACAAGGCTGCAGGGTTCATGGGCATAAAAGGTGTCATCTGTGCCTGGCTTCCGGGATGGGTGTGCTCAGCTGATGTTGGTAATCCTGTGATGGCTGAATGCTCTGGGTTCTCACTGTAAAGGAGAATGCTGTACAGTTCGTCAGCTGATCCAAAAGTCCATAGGTGTCCCTGGGTGTATTCCAGCGCTGGAATACACTCAGGGACACCTATGGACTTTTGGATCAGCTGACGAACTGTACAGCATTCTCCTTTACAGTGAGAACCCAGAGCATTCAGCCATTACAGGATTACCAACATCAGCTGAGCACACCCATCCCGGAAGCCAGGCACAGATGACACCTTTTATGCCCATGAACCCTGCAGCCTTGTGAGTAGTATCCTCATAAGAATTGTTTTGTTTTGTCACAGTAATAAAAAGTTACTACGCTTAGAGGGCGCCGCTTTTTGTTTTTCTTGTATTGTTTCAGAATTGCTTCTTCTTGGCAGCTGGCAGCCCTCACAGCATGAGTACTACTACTACTACATTAGTCATATATGAACTTGATCCAATGGACTGAATAATTTCATAAACTTTTGTCCTTCAGTGGAAAGGAACTGTGCTGCCCTTGTTTCATTCTCACTCTCAGATTCAGTATCTGTCATTTACCCTTCCCCACATATATATTTATTTATATATACTTCCTTTGGAGAGCGCTTGATTTATCTGTTTGTTTTTTGTGATAAAAAATGATTAGCCAATCAAAGATTGCTTTTTCCCCCATTAAGAAAAGTGATACAAAATACATTGCAACAAACTAAATAAACTACAATAAAATAAAATAAAGTAAAATGATCGAAGATGTAGCACACCCCCTAAGGAGCCGAAAGTAAAAAGGGATCCCCCACCCTGCACACCGAATCTTCACAGTCACTCCAAGTCATAGAACAGTCCAGTGCATTGTTTTTGTGTTTTATTGAGGGATTAGAACTTGGATAGGGATTGGGAATTATGGGATGCACTCTTTAAAACAATACCAAGCACAACTTTTACACATTCTATATACACTCCTCTACTTCCTCCAGCACACTTGCTTGTAGAACTGCGCTGGAACACTAATGTCCTGTACACACAAGTGGAAAAAGCCTTTCATCGAAAATTACGACCGTGTGTATGCTCCATCAGACTTTTGCTGGCGGAATTTCCGGCAGCAAAAGTTTGAGAGCAGGTTCTCAAAATACGTTTGTATGGAATTCCGACGGGAAAAAAAAAACAAGCATGCTAGGAAACAATTTGACGCATGCTCAGAAGCATTGAACTTATTTTTCTCACCTCGTCGTTGTGTTGTACGACACCGCGTTCTTAACTCTTGAAGGTTCAGAGAACTTTTGTGTGACCGTGTGTATGCAAGCCAAGCTTGAGCGGAATTCCGTCGGAAAAACTATTCAACTTTTTTCCGACGGAAATTCCACTCGTGTGTACAGGGCATTATAAAAATTATCTGACACAGATTTTTTGAGCAAAAGCTTGTTATAGGCAGTAACACCCCTGTAGCAAAATTCAGTGTCCAGCTTACATCCCTGTGGCTACTGATCCCAGCACCACCTTTTCAGGCACAGCCAAACCTGAGACTGTACATTCACCGTCCATAACCCGGCTGACTTCTCAGGAGATCTCCCAGACATACTGACCTTCTCCTGCTATCCTATCCTTGCTCCAGGGCCTCCAGGAAAGGATTCCTCCATGTGTTGTGTGGGAATCCTTTCAGCACCCGAGCCCCAGCCCTGAGGTAATCCCTGCAGACTAGGGGGCACCCTCAAGGGCCACAACAGCCCCTTCAGCACTCCATCTCCATCTTCCACCTGACTGACCCTGCTGGCATGACTCATGCCTATTTAAGAAGTGTCTGCCCCCTGCCAGCCCATTTGCTGGCAAGAAACTCCTCCTAGTCTCCGCCTACTACATCTGGAAGCTTCTCCAAGGTTCCAGAAACAGAAGGAGGCACCAGAAATGCTGCCTGCTGAGTAATCTAGCCTCCCTGAGTCCCTCAACCATGACCCAGATTCAACCCAGGCCTGGCTATCAGCCAGACAAATTTACTCACACTAACAAAACTTTTTAGATCTAGCACACTAGCTAGAAGATGCTACAAAAGGTAAATACTTGGCAAGTGGTCACATGATATCTCTGCCTAGCAAAGTGGATAATGCCCTGTACACACGATAGGTTAGTCTGATGAAAACGGTCTGATGATCAGTCGTGCCTACACACAATCAGTTAAAAAAAACGATCGTTTCAGAACGCGGTGATGTAAAACACAACAACGCGCTGAAAAAAATGAAGTTCAATGCTTCCAAGCATGCGTTGACTTGATTCTGAGCATGCGTGGATTTTTAATCGATGGACGTACCCACAGACGATCGTTTTTTACTATAGGTTTTTTTATCCATCAGATAATTTTAAGTTCCAATTTTTTTAACCTATGGATAAATAACCTATGGGGCCCACACACGATCGGTTTGGCCCGATGAAAACGGTACATCAGACCGTTTTCATAAGACTAACCTATCGTGTGTACGCAGCATAAGAGGCACTGGAACCTATTGATTTCTTTACACGCTTGTAATAATAAAAGGGAATAAATATTGGGCTGGCAGTGAATTTGGAATTAAAGCGCCACACTGTGATATCAAGCATTTTCCCATTCATCAAGTCTTAAAAGAATGTAAAAATGATACAGTGTATGTGGACTAAATGATTGGAATATAGTTGGTATATGGTTCTATTGCCAATGTTGTTGTGGAATCTACTTCCTGTCAAACACCTTGGAGAGGGGCAGCTGGGGAGTGGGTTGCAATCTGGGATTTTGAACTACCTATGAGTGAGTGTACATGTGAGGATGTAGTTACAGGTGGAAGTGCTCTTGTATAGATGGCTTCAGGGCATCTTGAAAGGCAGTGGAGCTACCCTACAAACGGAAACTGATAATGGTGATATTTTTAAAGGAAACAAGAATGTTTTTTTTGTATCTCACATGCACTCTTTCCCAGACACTGCAGCTCACAGTGGAGAAGGGAATGTTCAGCAACAAAGGCAGCACTATCAATCCAAAAAAAATGTGTGGCTAGGTGCTGATTAACAAGCTACAGGCTTGTGAATCATCAAGTGACAATGCTGGTTGTCATGCCCTTAGCATATTTCACCCCAGTGTAGTGCAAGCAGGAACAGCCTACATAAGAGTGGCATCTCTGCACTGAATTTAGGAGCAGATCAGCAGTGTTGCCAGACCATTACAGGAAACTGTAGCAGATGGATTTTACTGGCAGGATCAATACCTGTCCGCCCACCCTCACTAAACACTTACCTAAGCCCTCTCTCGATCCAGCTCTGTGCCCAACTGCAGCTCTTCTCCCTTCAGTTCCTGGTCTCACAGGAGACTTACGCAGGAGCAGGAGCCATTGGTGAGGAAGGGAGCGGAGGGCAAGGACAAGCCAATGTCAATGGACGCATACAGCCCAGCTTTCCATGGGAACACCCAAAGGCAAGAAGGAGCAGACAGCACCAGCAGGGGACTCCAGAAGAGGAGGTAATGGACCACTCTCTACAATATAGTTGCACAGAGCAGGTAAGTATAATTTTTTTTTTAGTTTAGCTAAAAAAAATCTTTAATATCCCTTTAAGTGCTGCGGCACCATTTTTTTAAATTAGAGGCCATAGTTCTGTTTAAGGTTCTTAAAAACTTTAGACAGAAATAATAGATCATTTGTGGCTACTATGACTAGCAGCCTCTTTTCCTTGTAAGTTAGATTTTTTGAGCTTACAGTATACAGTATATCAGTGTCACAACATATACAGGCTCATCTCAATCAAGTATTAAAAAGCAGACTTGCCACGAGTAAAAAGGCATTCAGAGAACTGTAAAGGCATTCCACTTTGATTTGTCCACCGTTTTTTAAAAGACGTGACCACTGACCTCCAGCTTGTACCTTATCGACTCTCCTCTCTGTGTTGTAATGCTGTAAATGGAAATCTCGTTGACTCACTTGACAAGACTGGCAAAAAACTGCTGAGCTGTTTAGCCAGAAAGGGAAAAAAGCATCCCATACTTTAACTCTTTCTTACGGAACGCATTAGATATATTAATGTCTCCGGGTGACGGATTTGCCTACTACAATCATTTTTCCGACCTAACACAGATTTTATTCCAATTGCCAAGAGACCACTAAGCTACCCTAAAAGAGATTGATTGATCCACCCCAAGGTTTGGTCGGGGGCAAATTTTCCTTACAACTGAAACCAATTAGTGGGCTTGGCACTTGTAGAGCAAAATGTAGGTCAGCTAAAAGTAATAAAAAAGTATTGACTTTCTTCCTGTCTGTAAGCGGCAAGAGAGGGGTGCATTGGCCTTGTCTTACATGAATAGAGCTCCATTAATTTCACTTATTTCAAGTAGGCATGTCAAACATTAATGCTTCTTTTGCACTTTTCACACAGGCTGGGTTGACACTGCTGCTGGCCCCAGTGAAAGGCGTTTACAATATAACATTCACTGAAAGCACTTGGCGCCAATAATTTTTAAGCCCAATAGTATTGTCAGACATCACCTTTCATGGTTCCTAATGTCAAATTATATATTTCTGCTCTCTGTCATTAGCAATGGCTTATGGTCATTAGTTCATACAGTTCATTCTGGTGGCTAAATTTTTCTTAAGATGTAAAATGAGAAATACAATTGCCTCATGAAATTAAGGGGTTAACACAACAAAAAAATTATATTTTAGTGTGGAGTGGATGCTGGTGGATTTGCTCGACCATTGCTTCTTGCATATCTTGGAAACCTCTGTAAAGAGAACTCTGAGTTCCCAGCTCCGCCCTATTGTAATTGCCATTAAAAGGGACAGTTCATTCTCCATGATGGATCAATTATTTTCTAATTTATGGAGATTGAATATAAAATTGGAACTTCTATAGCTATTGTAGGAGAGATATGATATGAGAAAAGATGGCAGATGTGTGTTGTCCAGTATGGAGATCTTGTTGTTTGGACCCTGAACTCAGTGTATGGTTTATCCCACTAATGCCCAACCTCAAACAATATATTACTTCTGCTTATACAATTTTTTTTATGATTAGGCAGCCATACCTGACTGCCATGCTGTTCAGTTTTATGGGCGCATCTAAAGAGAATTAGCCTTTGGGAGAAAAATGGAAAACCCACCATAATTCTGTCTGCTTTTGCAAGGTCTTGTAACTTGAATCCAACCTGGACCAGTTTAAAGCTCAACACTATCCAACTATAAGAGACACACTTTAAAGCAGCTCTGTAATCATTAATACATCAATGCATCAATGTATTTTTCTTAAATGCAAGCACTTGAATTTGACTTGACATCAGCAGTTTAAAGTCCCTGTACAGCAGAGCTCAGAGTGGGAGAGAAAGAAGCAGCAAAGGGAACTAACCAGTTTGTGTGCTGACAAGGACCATAATGTTATGCCCCGTACACACAGTCGGAATTTCCGACAAGAAAATTCTGACCGTTTGTCTGAATTGGTTCTCAAATTTTCAGATGGAAAAAATTCCAATTGGAAATTCCGATCGTCTGTAGCAATTCCGACGCATGCTCAGAAACAATTTGACTCATGCTCAAAAGCATTGAACTTCATTTTCTCGACTCATTGTAGTGTTGTACGTCACCGCGTTCTTGACAGTCGAAAGTTCAGAGAACCCTTGTGTAACCGTGTGTATGCAAGCCAAGCTTGAGCGGAATTCCGTCAGAAAAAACATCCAAGGTTTTTCCGATGGAAAATTCAATCTGAGTGGTCTCTGCTGTCTTTTGGGACCTGTGTGTACGGAGGAGGGGCTGGACATGGCATAGATCGCCACTGATACTGCTGCGATCTTTTGCCAGAAGTGGGAGCAAATACCTGGATTAGACAGGTATCTGCTCTCCCCTCCCCCTGAAAGGTGCCAAAAATGACACCGGAGGGGGGTAGAAACCGAATCAGGGGAAGTTTCATTTATGGGTGGAACTCCACTTTAAGGCTGGGTTCATACCATTGCAAATTGGATGTGTTTTCCCGCATCCAATTCGTATAGCAGGAGATTGTAACCGTCTCTCTATAGAGCCAGTTTACACATGTCCACAGCGGCTCTGGTGCGAATTGCACAGGAGTCCTGTGCGTCTTTTGGTCCATTCCAGGTCCGAATTCAGACAAAAATTTGGGCTGAAATCGGACTTAAAACTGTGAATGGGGACGCACCGCACTACTGCTGTGAGCCGGACCGTGCTGCAAAGGGTAACCCAACTTTCGTAGAAAAAAAATGAGCATATAAAAAATAATAATAAATCGTATACAATTGCTACTCAATAATTTTGTAATTGCATGTTATTAAAAGTCACCTTTCCTTTTAAATCTGCCGTGCTTACATTTTCTGTATAACGCAAGGTAATATGGCTACCTGGAGGCGTTCTGTACACAGACGGTAAGACCGGCTCAGAGGAGCTGTCAAATAGCTGATCTGGTGTTGTATGCAGGGAAGCCTCCACCCCAATCAGCAGTGTGGGGAAAGCGCGTTTTTCACTTTCCCGCAGTATACTCATACAATAAACTAACAATGGATACTGAATATTGCTTTTACAAACAGCAGAGCCTGGGCCGGGGCTGAATTGATTCTTTAGGCATGTCATAATTTACTATCATTGAGTTGCTAACCTGATTTTTCTAAACGCAAAGCATGTAATTCTCCATGACCTTACAATTTACATTTACATTAATGACCTATGAATTTATTCAGAGTATAGATCATGTTAATTAGCTCACGGTAACAAAGGCAGTTTCACAAGTGCTGCAAAATACTTTAAGTGCATTGTATGAAATTTATTGTGAGCAAAGTGTATTTAAGAATAAGCACCGCCACCCAATCTGTCTTGTGTGTTTATACTTAACGTGTTTAATAGCAATTCCTTAGATACTTTATGACTAAAGGCATTGATTTTTTTTTTTCAGTTCTTAGCTCTTAATTGCTTAGAAACCAAACAGAATAAATATTTGAGGCTACCTCAATTTTTACTGATATTGGGGGTTATTTACAAAAGGCAAATCCACTTTCACTACAAGTGCACTTGGAAGTGCAGTCGCTGTAAATCTGGGGGGTAGATCTGAAATGAGGGGAAGCTCTGCTGATTTTATTATCCAATCATGTGCAAGCTAAAATGCTGTTTTTTTTTTATTTCTCTTGTATGTCCCCCTCGGATCTACAGCAACTGCACTTTCAAGTGCATTTTGCCTTTAGTAAATAACCCCCATTGTTTCAGTAAGCATTAAAATGTTACTCTAACTTTTCACCCTAGAAAAGAAGCAAAATGATAGTTATTCATATGTTTTTTTTAGGTACTTTCATATTTGCAAGGGATAATCTGAAATTGCAGATCCAGAATAGTTTGCCTATATACCTAAAATATGTAATTCCCTACTTATTCCACTCTCTATTTAGAAATTCTTCTTCGCGTTACCATGCTTTTATGATTTATCTTTCACTTATCTAAGAGAAGCGGAACACTACAGGGTTCGTTTACTAAGGCCCTTTTCACATAGGTGCCTCTGCTAAGCGGAATCTGCTTGTTCAGCGGGGAATCTCTCAGCTGATCCGCTGAGCAGGTGGATGACAAGTTATGCAGAGTGGACACGGACACAGTCCTCTCCTCTATGAGGCAAATGGATGGAAACGGACGCCTGTCCGTTTCCATCCAATGCCATGCAATCCACCAGACAGATGGAAAATAGGACAGATGGAAAATAGGACCACCATCCGTTTTTGGCGGACAGGATTGGATCAGATGGCTCCATAAAGGACAATGCAGGGTCCGATCAGGTCCACCTGAAAAAGTGGGGCCTTATAAAACTGGAGAGTGCAAACATCTGGTGCAGCTGTGCATGGTAGCCAATCAGCTTCTAACTTCAGCTTATTTTATTAAAGAAATAGTTCACTTTTTTTTTTCTAAATTCCAACTCCTCCATGTACGAAAATACCATTAGTGTACTTCTTATGCAGAAATAAAAAATCTTTCTATTTATCTTCACACCACTTACCTCACTGTGCAGCTGGTTGTATGAAAAAAAACGTATCCTTAAGCTCTGGCTCACATTGGCGTGATTTGACATGTCAAATCGCATGTCAAATTGGCAGCAATGGCACCATCCCAATTGGTGCGATGGCACAATTGCGGCGCTGCACCGATTTATAAAAGTAGTTTCTGTACTACTTTTGGTGATTTCAGGGTGCGATTTCCATTGACATCTGTGCAGACACCCGCACAGATGTCTCTAAAAATCGCCGCTGAAATCGGGACTGACACGCAGGACTGAATGCGTGCGAGTTCAGCTGAGCTTGCATGCTTTTATTCCCGCACTCAGTGTGAACCTAGGCTTAATTGAACAAGCTGAAGTTAGAAGCTGATTGGCTATCTATCAATCACGTCTAGAAAAAAGTTGCTAGTTAATTTTTTTTTTTTAATTCTAAGATAAATGCTGAGAATACTCGCTAGACATGTGCACACTGAAATATTTTGTTTCGGAATTTTGTTTTCGTCCGAAAAATACATTTATTTAGTTACCTCCGAAATTCATTTTGTTTAGTTAAAAAATACATTTGTCCAAAAATCCAAATGAATTAACGTCAAATCTGTCATTGAAGGCTCATGGTGTCTGTCGAATGTTCTAAGAAGATTCGGCGGAGCAGCTAAACTGTACAACGCCGCAATCATTCATTTCTGGTCAAATGTTCCGCTTACAAGCTATAGAAGAATTCTAATGTTGTATGACACTAGTAATAATTATATTTATAAAATTATTATTACTAGTCAACCAACATTCTAATTCTTCTATAGCCTATGGGCCGAGCATTTGACCGGAAATGTACAATCGCGGCGTTGTACAGTTTAGCTGCTTGTTGAATCTTCTTAGAACTTTCGACAGACACCATGAGCCTTCACTGACAGATTTGACAATTGTATGTTTTTCGCTGCTTTATCGAATCTTCATTGTTCATGTCGAATGGTCTACCCCAACACTGTCTCTATAATGTAAAATCTTTCCTTTCTATGTAGAATAAACTTGGACTAATAGAGTTAAGGTTATGCACATTCGACCACAGGTTCGAGAGACACAGTTTGCTATTGTCAGCGTCATGTCGAATCTCCTATCTATATCGAAATGTTGTAGCAACGAAAACAAAAATAAAGATTTTTTTTAAGGTCAGATCTTTCAGGCCGCGTACACACGAGGAGACATGTCCGATGAAATCAGTCCGCGGACCGTTTTCATCGGACATGTCTCCAGGGATATTTTGGTCTGATGTGTGTACACACCATCAGACCAAAATCCCAGCGGACAGAGAACGCTGTGACGTAGACGACACCAACGTGCTCAAACAAGGAAGTTCTATGCTTCCACGCATGCGTCGAATCAATTCGACGCATGCGCGGGATTTCGGTCCGATGGTTGGGCGTACTAACCATCGGACATGTCCGACGGACAGGTTTCTAGTGGACAAGTTTCTAAGCATGCTTAGAAACTTTTGTCCGCTGGAAACCTGTCCGCTAGGCTGTACACACGATCGAACATGTCCGCGGAAACTGGTCTGCGGACCAGTTTCAACGGACATGTCTTCTCGTGTGTACGCGGCCCTAGATTTCAGATTCTGCGCATTAGTTTTCATTTGTTAAAACGATAATGAAAATACCCGAAATTTGGATGAAAATGCATTCGGACAAAAACGAATGCACGTGTCTGAGGCCTCGTACACACGATCGAACATATCCGATGAAAACGGTCCGCGGACCATTTCCATCGGATATGTCCGATCGGGAGTTTGATCCGATGGCGTGTACACACCATCGGATCAAATTCCCCGCCGCCGGACGGCACGGTGACGCGGCGGTGACGTGGCGGTGACGTTGACGCCGCCACGTCACCGCACCAGGAAGTTAAACACTTCCGCGCATGCGCCGAATCCATTCGGCGGCGGCGCGGCGGCGGTGGGGGACGACATGTCTGCTGGTAAGTGTACTAACCAGCAGACATGTCGGGCGGACAGATTCCACCGGATGGATTTCAAAGCATGCTTTGAAATCTGTCGGGTGGAGAAATCTGTCCGCTAGCCCATACACACGAGCGGAGATGTCTGCTGAAACGGTCCATCGGACCGTTTTCAGCGGACATATCCCCTCGTGTGTACGAGGCCTAATACTCGCCTACATCTAAAGTCACATAATGCACTGTATCTTGAGTCTTCCATCTTCTGCCCTGCAGAGCAGGAGAGTCCTTCAAGTGTTCACATCACTCATTTGGTGACATGGACACTTCTTATTGGCTGTCTAGCAGCAGGATTCTTTGAGGATCCAGAAGGGTGAAGCATTGTGATCACAAGGAGACGACCGATCAACGGCAGCAATGAACCCCCCAGTTATCATACATGGAAGCTTAGCCAGTAAAAGACGTGTTGCATTGCCAGCAAGTAGAAGGTAATACTGGATTGATAGTCACAAAAAAAGTGCAGCGCTCTTCTTCAATATAGTGCATTCAAATTATAGTGCATAAATAAAAATCTGAATTTAGGTGACTTCTGAAGGCAATTGGTTCCCTTCGATTTTAGTTAGGGGTATCAGAGTTAAGGGGGCTGAATACAAATGCATACCACACTTTTCAGAAATGTAATTGTATTTTACTGGAATTTTATGTCATAGACTAACACAAAGTGGCACATAATTGTGAAGTGAAAGGAAAATAATAAATGGTTTTCCAAATTTTTACAAAAAAAAATCTGAAAAGTGGGGCATGCATTTGTATTCAGCCCACTTTACTCTGATACCCCAAACTAAAATTTAATGGAACCAATAGCCTTCAGAAGTCACCTAATTAGTAAATAGAGTCCACCTTTATGTAATTTAATCTCAGTACGTTCTGCAAAGCCCTCAGAGGTTTGTTGGAGAACCTTGGTGAACAAACAGCATAATGCAGGCCAAGGAACGCACCAGACAGGTCAGGGATAGCGTTGTGGAGAAGTTTAAAACAGGGTTAGGTTATGAAAAAATATTCCAAACTTTGAACATCTCATGGAGCACTGTTCAATCCAGCATCTGAAAATGAAAAGAGTCTGGCACAACTGCAAACCTACCAAGACATGGCCGTCCACCTAAACTGACAGGCCGGGCAAGAAGAGCATTAATCAGAGAAGTAGCCAAAAGGCCCCATGGTAACTCTGGAGGAGCTGCAGAGATCCACAGCTCAGGTGGGAGAATCTGTCCACAGGACAACTATTAGTTGTGCACTCCACATATCTGGCCTTTATGGAAAAGTGGCAAGAAGAAAGCCATTGTTAAAAGAAATCTGTAAGAAGTCCCGTTTGCAGTTTGCGAGAAGCCATGTGGGGGACAGAGCAAACATGTGGAAGAAGGTGTTTTGGTCAAATCAGAGCAAAATGTAACTTTTTGGCCTAAAAGCAAAATGCTATGTGTGGTCGGAAAACTAACATTTTACATAACGCTGAACACACCATCCCCACCGTGAAACATGGTGGTGGTAGCATCATGTTGTGGAGAACAGGGAAGCTGGTCAAAGTTTATAGGAAGATGGATAGAGCCAAATACAGGGCAATCTTAAAATAAAATCTGTTATGCCCTGTACACACGATCGGTTCGTCTGATGAAAATGAACCAATGGATTTTTTCATCAGATATCCAATGAAGCTGACTTTCATCAGTCTTGCCTACACACCATCGTTTAAAAATCCAATTGTGTCCAACGCGGTGACGTAAAACACAACGACGTGCAGAGAAAAATGAAGTTCAATGCTTCTGAACATGCGTCGACTTGATTCTGAGCATGCATGGATTTTTGACCAATGGATTTCCCAACAGACGATCTTTTTTTTTCTATCCTTTTTTAACCATACGAAAATTTTAAAACAGGTTCTATTTTTTTTACCAATGGGAAAAAAACTGATGGGGCCCACACACGATTGGTTCGTCCGATAAAAATGGTCTTCAGACAAACCGATCGTGTGTACAGGGCATAAGAGTCTGAAATAGACTAGAGATTGGGGCAGAGGTTCACCTTTCAGCAGGAAACCACCCTAAACATAGAGCCAGAGCTACAATGAAATGGTTTAAATCAAATCATATTTATGTGTTAGAATGGCCCAGTCAAATTCCAGACCTAAATCCAATTGATAATCTGTGGCAAGACATAATTGCTGTTCACAGACGCTCTCCATCCAATCCGATGGAGCTATTTTACAAAGAAGAATGGGCAAAAATGTCCCTCTCTAGATGTGAAAAGTTGGTAGAAAAAATCCCCAAAAAGACTTGCGACTGTAATTGCAGTGAAAGCTGGTTCTACAAAGTATTGACTCAGGGGGGCTTTTTACATATTTATTTGTAAAAAATTTGGAAAACAATTGATCATTTTCCTTCCACTTCACAATTATGTGCCACGTTGTGTTGGTCTATCAAATAAAATACCAATAAAATATATTTACATTTTTGGTTGTAACATGACAAAATGTGGAAAATTTCAAGGGGTATGTACTGTATACTTTTTCAAGGCACTGTGTGTGTGTGTGTGTGTGTGTATATATATATATATTAGGGCTGTTACTGATCAAAATGTTTGTGTTCGGTTAATTGATTAATCTACTAATTTAGATTAATTATAACGCACATACAGATCCAACTACTTTTAGCTGATCTCCTTGCAGGCCGATTCCCAGTGCAGCTCCCAACCACTGGAAAAATGGATAGCAGGATACACAAAACACACAAAGGCATCGCTCAATGGGAATAGCATTAAAACTTTTATAGTCTTCAAGTAGGTAACAAATAAATATTGCACTGGAGATAAAATCGATGTAGCTATATAAACTAAAAATGGTGCGAGTAATACCAAACGGTACCAAAAGCAGTCATACAAACATGTAGCTAAGTATGATACTGGTATAAAAATGTGTACAACGATACCACTGCTGAATTCAGATGAGGAGAGGTTAACATCAGTCCGTCGTCGTGTAGATGTCCCGTGAAGGCAACTATCACAACTCCCAGTGGATGGTTGTAGAATCCCAGGTTAATAGAGGGAAGTAATAGAGGGAAGGGTAACAGCCCTTGCGTGTAGCAGATAGTAAGGTCCTTCCGGCATGCAGATATGAAGGCAAAGCAAAGGAGCCCTTCAGATGGACATGGCAAACCCCGCCGGTGTCCGTGACGTTATCGGATCTCCGACGGAACTCCCTGAAGGCCCAGAAGCCGGCGGAGAGGTGAGTACCAATCAAAAGAATTTTAATAGATCAAAAAGATTTTGATCTATCAAAAAAATTAAAGATTAATCGATTAATTAAAAGTTAATTTGCACAGCCCTAATATATATATATATATGAGGAATAGGTGGTTTATACACAAGGACAGCACGGGAAGCTTTTTCAAGTTTATAATAAAAAAAATTAAGTTTAAGACCTAAGATACCAATAAAACAAAATCTTATACTGATTTTCCTTATAAAGTGTACGTATGGCCTTTTTTGTGATGTTATTCCGGGTAGCTTCCCATTCCTACAACTCCAGGATCCAGCCTAAAAGCTCATACACACAATCTGATTTTCCGACGGGAAATGTGTGATGGCAGGCTTTTGTCCGAAAATCCGACCATTTTTATGCTCCATCGGGCAATTGTTGTAGGATTTTCCAACAACAAATGTTGGATAGCATGCTTTAAAATTTTCCAACAAATGTATGCTGTCAGATTATCCGATCGTGTGTACTGAAGTCCTTCGGACAAAAATCCAAAGTACAAACACGCATGCTCAGAAGCAATGCTAACCACAACAGAACATTAACAGAAGTTGCCCAAAGGGTGACGCTAAAGAGTTGAAAAACCACATAGTTTTGTGTTTGTTGGCTGACAATTCTTTTTTTTTTTTTTTTTTAAGTGTATTTTTGTGCGTGAACTCGAGAGAGAGGAGCCGGACTGCAGGAGTTGGGAGTAGGTAGACCCTCCCCCCGGAGGCAATCGCCATCCTTCTCCATGCCCCTGGTGGCAATGGCGGGTGTGAAGGGGGGCCTCCCACTCACCCCGCCCTACCTGCTCCTCTTGGGAGCCCAACTGGGGCCCAACGGGACCCCAATGGGGCAGAGGGACTCCCCCTATGAGGGAGTGAGGGGGCCTAGCCCACCCAGCCAGCCCCGTAGGTCCTTCGCCTCTCTTTATTTTTATGAGACCGCATGGCCAAAGTGCATGTGTTTTTTAAACCAATTTTGTGTGCGTGCAAGTGTGGTGGTTTTTGTGGGGGGGGGGGTGGGCGTACTAAGCACAGGCGTACCTTGCATAGCACACCCACCGGGAGCCGGGCTGAGACCACCAAACTCAATTCACATGTAGCCGAGACCGGGATCCGAACCCTTGGCTGCAGAGGTGAATGGCTTGTCAGCGCAGTGCCAATCACGTTGAGCCACCACAGCTCCCGTTGGCTGACAATTCTTTGCCGTTTATATGCAAGACAAGTTCATGGCCAAAGCCCTTCGGACAAAAGTCCTAGGCTTTGTCCGCAGAAAAAACGATCGTGTGTACGAGGCTTAAGATACTTTCCCACTTATTGACATGTGAAATCCTCAATATATATTCTGAAGTTAAGTTTAAAGAAGAATAAGACTTGTGTAGCAATTAAATGTCTTTTGTCACTTTTTTTTTGTCACTAGAAGTGTTTTAGCCTTACCGGAATAAAACAACGCTATGATAACACTTTATCTAGCCATACATGGCCATTCTCCTGTCTAATCTAAAGCCTGGAAAAATATTTTAAGAAGAAAATAAGATTTTTTTTTAGCTGATGTGTTTTTGGCCTTTAAGAAAAAAAAATCGGAATTAATTTTAAAAGTTGACGTGGAAGACAATCATCCGTCTGTCTATGCCATCAAATTTATTTTTCCGTTGTCACATTTGGACCTAAACCATCTAGAGCACAAACCATGTTTCATGGGATTTCAAAATACATCCAGGCTGAAATGTTCATGATTCATAAACATACACATGAATTTACTTTACGGCTACCTTTTACTGGATTAAAAGCTATATATCACCTTTATTTCTCGCCTCCTTTTATTAGCTCTCTAGAAGCTGATCAGCTGATAGAGGCAATAACATTTTCCTTAAAGAATGCCAGGCAAACCTAAAAAATGTGATATGTATGTATGTATGTATGTATGTATGTGTGTGTGTGTATATATATATATATATATATATATATATATATATATATATATATACATACATATATATAAATATATATATTTTTATTATTATTATTATTTCCTAATATACCATCTGAAATTTCAGATGAGGCAGATATGTGCTATTTTGAAAGGTCAATATAAAGGAAAGGTAGTGGTGAATACAGCACTTGTATTTTCAACCAAGAACTTTGGGTGTATTAATGTGTATCTAAACCAAAAACATCCTCTTTTTTGGGGGATAGAGTGGGGAAGGATTAGAACCCCAGTCATTTTTTTATTGTCTTCTGTGTTTCCGCTGTGGAAATTCCCTTTTGCTATCTATCCCTGCTTACCATTGTCGCCAAGACTAAATGTGATGTAAATATTTCAGATTTTGAGTTGTTATCAGAATGGGAATATAAGACAGATCTGAATAGGGATTTCTCTCACTTTGGAGCAGGAGTGTAGCTACCGGGGTCGCAGGGGGCCCTTGTGGCCATCCTGTAACCTTGAAAGGAGGGGCAGCATAGCAGGAATATGCAGAAGCCAATCCCCTCAAGTTTCCACCTGCAGACACTGAAAGCCTGCTTCTTCTCCTTTCCCTCCCGCAGGCATTCAGCGGCTGCAGGAGAAAAATGGAGGGGATTGGCTTTTCTACATGCTCCTCCTCCTATTCAGATCCTGCTGTCCCCGAGTTTGCTCTCCTCCCCCTCATTCCCCCACAGTGCTGCCGGCTTCTCCCCTCTCCCGCCATAGATGTGTCCGGAGGAAGAGGCTGGTAAATATGTAATTTACCGGTCCCTTCTTTTTCTGAATGGATAGAATCCGTAAACAATAGTCATGTGCACATTGTTCTGGTCCGAATACAAATTCCGACAAAGTTTTGTTTTTAAGTGACATCAAAAGGGGCGATGCCACCCTGTGACATAGACAGGTGGCCCCGCCCCTTTCCTATATAAAAACTGTCAAAGCGCAGAGCGGGCAGTTGGAGAGAGACATCCCAGGAGGCAAGAGCATTACATTTTTGGGGTCAGGTGGGCAACGTAATTGACAATGGATTTACATTGAGGGACACAATTTTTCTTTTGGTTATTACCCTTTGACATTTTTTTGGTGAATGAGTTGAGGTACAATGTACACGATACCCATTCACATGGCCAGGATCTGGGGGCCCGCTTGTTAAAGGGGGCTTCCAGATTGCAATAAGCCCCCGCTCACAGACCCCGACAACCACTGCCCAGGGTTCTGGGGAAGAGGTTCTTGTCTCCATCAACATGGGCGCAGAGCCCCCCTGCTCAAAAGCACCCCCCTATGTTGAGGGCATGTAGCTTGGTATGGTTTAAGGTGGCGTTTACTTGTCCCCCCCCTTTCCTGACCTGCCAGGCTGCATGCCCGGATAAGGGTCTGGTACGGATTATGGGGGGGGGACCTTATACTGTTTTTTTTAACATTTTTCTATTGCCGGGCAATTGCCAGCATTGTTTTCTATACATTCATCTGTCAGTGAGAAAGCCAGCTGACAGATGATGACTCATGGATGTAAAGGACGCAGACGTCCTGCTTCCCAGCCCTCTGCTTAACAAACAGCTATTTCTTCACACAGAATTCGGATCAGTCGATCGGTTTTCGACTGATCAGAATTTGAATCGTTGCTAAAAGGAATTTGTTAGAAAATGAATAAATAAAATAAATTTTACCCGAAACCAAATTTAACAAATTCCATAATGAATCAAATTAATAACAGATCTATCTGAAACAAAACACATTTTTCCATTCTGCACATGTCTAGCAATCAGTATAACAATCACTGTCTGTCCATTTATAATCTGAAGCATAGTTAACTGTGTCCTCTATCTCCTTTCTCTGTCTCAAAGGTGAAACATCAGGTATGTTTAGACCCCTGATATTTCACCAATGCCAGGGATCCTAAAAAATTGTAAAAAAAAAAGTACAAATTAAAACAACAAAAATAATAATCTACTGACACCTGTGGTGGAACTACCAGTGCCGCAAAGGTTGCACTTGTGACTGGGCCCTGGCATTCCACAACCAGGCTCGAAGGGTAAAATCCTGAGATCGGAGGGAAGGGCACTGGCCGGGGGTCAGGGGTACCCTTCATGTTTTCTTGCAACGGGGCCCTGAAGGTTCTAGCTACACCTCTGCTTTGGAGAATTTTTCCTCTAACTTCTTGTGATTACAGGGAAAAACAAATGAGTAATTCCCCTAATGTAATTCCGGTGGTCAAAAATGATGCCGTTGAAAACTTTACCCATTCTATCCAAAATTAAAAAGACTTTAGCTATGCTCTGATTTGTCATGGTCTGTACAACTTGGGATGTGGCAGGGGTGCGTTCTTTTCTTATAACCATTGTGCTAAATGGAGCTACGCCTTCTCATCTTGTAAATTTGTGAGGCATGATAAGGGAAGAAATTCAAATTTTATAAGAGCCTGCAAAAACATAATAATCTAGGACTGAATATTCAGATTCTTTCACAAGCCCAACTGTAATTGATTCTTTTAACTGTGAACTCCAGGCAAATCTAAAAGACTCAAATCAATGCAACTGTTTATTCATTAATATGCATTATACACCGATCAGCCATAATGTTATAACTACCCACAATAACCTTATGACCACCCACCTAATATTGATTTGGTCCCCTTTTTGCCCTGAGCCATCAAGGAATGGACTTCGCTAGATAAAGCATCACACTGCCCAGCCGGTTTACCTTCTTCCCATAGCACATCCTGGTGCCATCTGTTCCTCAGGTAAACTAAGTACATGCTGGTCATCCACATGTTTTAAAAGAAAATGTGATTCATCAGACCAGGCCACCTTCTTTAATTGCTCCTGTGGTTCAGCTCTGATGCTGGCATGTCCATTGTAGGTGCTTTTGGCTATGCAAATGGGTCAGTATAAGCACCTTGACCAGTCTACAGATCCAAATGCAACAAACTTTGTGTTCTGACACCTTTCTATCAGAACCAATTTTACCTTTTTCAGCAATTTGAGCTACGGTATCTCTTATATTGGGTCGGACTGCACAGGGAATTATTTGCCCTCAACATGCATCAATGAGCCTTGGCTGCCCAGATCGTGTCGCTGGTTCTCTGGTTTTCCTTTCTAGGATCACTTAAAGCAGAGTTCCACACTAAAGTGAAATTCACGCTCATCTAATTCCCCTCCCCCCTTCGGTTTCACAATTGGCACCTTTCGGGGGGAGGAGGGGGAGGATATCCTTTGCCACTTCTGGAATTCCGGGCCACGGCCCGTGATGTCACCATGGGGCTCCCTCTTCCTCCCCCAGCTGCCGGACGTGAAGCCAAAAGGCTACACTGCCGGGTTCCCCTACCCTAAATTGAGGCAGTAGCACCCTACAGCTAATGGAAACATCAGCTGCGATGCCGACATCGAGGGACACCAGGACAGGTAAGTGTCCATTTATTAAAAGCCAGCAGCTGCAGTATGTGTAGCTGCTGGCTATTCATTTTTTTATTTTTTGGCCGGAACACCGCTTTAACCTCCCTGGCGGTATGATTCTGTCTGGAATTACGTACCAAAAGCGGTACAATTATTTTGCATGGAAATTCTGCGTTTTATACTGTAGGCCTGCAATTTTTAGGAATAACTCACTTAAATTTGTCCAAACCAGAGTCTAGTAGACATCCCGAGTATGATAAAGTTTGAAACACAAAATCATAAAATTATAATATAATAAATAACTATAAATAATTATAACAAATAATAATGTAATTATAATAAAAATTATTCACTAATGTAATCAAATCAAAATCACTGAAATTTGCTCAGTTGCAGAATTGTCGCTGTCATTACTTTTATTTTTTTATGACGAATTTCCCCACAAATCGCTATCGCTCAATTCTGCAAGTGATTATCATTTATTATCGCTGTTTTCTAGCTGCTCTAAAATCACTTTTGACATAAAGGGACACTTTTGGTTGCTATGGACAATCTACAGTTTGCAGGCACAAAAAAAATGTTTTTATTATGTAAAAGAACATGCAAGGCACTGGGCAGACCACTAGGGACAGGGGGGGTGTGTACTTTTTACATACAGTACTGTAATCTATAAGATTACAGTATTCTGTAAGTAATGTGTTTGTTTACTTTTTTGAATTTGCCGCCGGTCTCCGCCCCCGTGCGCCGTTACGTCGCAGGGAATGGAGATCGGCGGCGCGCGGGCACTGTGTGAGTCGAATGGAGGACGCCACTCGCTCACACAGCGGGGATGCATCGCTGGATCCAGGGACAAGGTAAGTACAGTACCCCGCCTGGATAAACAGGTAAGCCAGCGCGCGCTGCAGGCTCTGCATTCACCCCGAGCGTGACTCGTGGATAGCGATATTTACATGAAAAATCCATCCCGAGTCGCGCTCGGGGATACCGGCAGGGGGGGTTAAAGCGGAGCTCTACCCTAAAGTGGAACTTCCGCTCATCGAAATCCTCCCCCCTCCGGTGTCAAATTTGGCACCTTTCAGGGGGAGGGGTGCAGGTACCTGTCTAAGACAGGTATTTGCACCCACTTCTGACCACACAGTCTGCGGGTAGACTGCAAGCAGAACGTCAGATCCCGTCCCCCCCAACCCCACATTGTGTTCTGGGAAACGCACAGTTCCCAGAACACAGCACGGACCAGTGAGCACGGCGCAGAGCGACTCGCGCATGCGCTATAGGGAACGGGGAGTGAAGCCACAATGCTTCACTTCCTGGTTCCCTCACTGAGGATGGCGGTGGGGGCAGCAGAGTGACAAGCGATTGCTCGTCTTCTGCTGCCGACGTCACTGGACTCCAGGACAGGCAAGTGTCCTAATATTAAAAGTCAGCAGCTGCAGTATTTGTAGCTGCTGGCTTTTAATCATTTTTTTTACGGCGGAGCTCCGCTTTAAGTAGGTCCTGACCAGGGCTATCTCACAAAAGCTGCAGTTTTGGAGTTGCTCTGACCCAGTTGTCTAGGCATTATAATTTGGCCCCTGTCAAAGTAGCTTAAAGTCTTACTCTTGCCCATTTTTTTCTGTTTTCAACACATCAACTTCAGGAACAACATGTTCATTGTCTGCCTAATACATTCCACCTACTTTCATATGCCATTGTACCCAGATAATTCTAGATTTTCCTAGCTTGTGACGGAAAATATTGATTATATGATGACAGGAGGCGAGTATCTTATGCATTAACTTTCTTTATTAATGCCCATAGCAGACATATTTAACTTTCTTTAATCAATTTAATGTAAAAAAAAAATATAGAAAGAAAAGAAAAAACTTTTTATACAGACTACAACTCCCAGCAGTCCCGAGAGCCTAGGCCACGCCCAGGTAATGACCTCTATATAATGGACTGCTTCCAATGGTTCCTCCTCTTTCTTGATGCTAAAACATTTGATACAGGAGCACTACAAGCCGGAGAAACGCAGAATGTCTTATGAATCTCAGGTCGGACGGCCGATATCCAAAGGGCTCTCGGGAGTGACCTAACCATCGACTGTGTCCCCAACGGGGGATTCCGGAGGAAAGAAACCCAACGAGGAATCCTCAGGAAACAAACTTTATCCCAACAGGGGAGGGGACTCCATGGTCCCCTTAATTGGATCTTCCAGCTTTAGAATCCACCGTCGGCACTCAGTAACCTGAAAGATGCAAAAAACACACGTGATAGGGTGGGTCGGGAGGGAAGATACTCGCCTCCTGTCATCATATAATCAATATTTTCCGTCACAAGCTAGGAAAATCTAGAATTATATATCAGACAGGAGGCTCATATCTTATGCAAGTTCAAAGCTAGCATTTAAACATGTAAAAATAACTATACGTAATACATTCATAAGACTTAAGGTAGGACCGACATGGCTATATGCTCTTGTGGTCTGAAGTAGAAATGACGAAAGGTGGTCTCCGAGGACCAATCCGCCGCTAGTAAGAGATCGGAAAGAGAGCCTCCTGATGTGACTATCTTAGTAGCCATAGCTCCCCTGGTGGAGTGAGCCCCAAAAAGGGTAACATCGATTCCCGCCATCTCCATGGCGGCTCGCACCCATCGTGCCAAAGTGGCAGACGAGACAGGGCGATGCGGTCTGACATATGACACGAGTAGTTGTGAAGAGTCTGAGGAGCGTAACGTGGTGGTCTGTGATTCGTATGCCTGAAGGCAACGAACGACACAGAGCAGTGGATGTGCAGGAAAGAGTGGGTAAAAGACCGAATGAATACCGGTCTTGGTCCTGCGCACTACTGAAAAAGTGACCCCTTGTGGCGAGAATTGTCGCCTAGAGATGTCTAGGGCCTTAACGTCCGACACCCTTTTGAGGGAGACTAGACATAGAAGAACTGTCAACTTAATGGATAGCAATCTCAGTGAAAGGTCTGTGTTGTCCTCCCATCTGGCGAACATATCAAGCACCTTGGAGACATCCCAGGTCGCCTGGTATCTAGGCCGTGGGGGACGTTGGAATTTTACACCTCTCAAGAGTCGACAAACCAGGGGATGTTTGCCGACGGGCAAGGAGTCCACGGGGCAGTGATATGCCGAGATAGCCGACCGATATATGTTAATGGAGCTATACGACTTGCCGGATTCGAATGAATCCGCCAAATAGTTCACCACTAACGATATAGGGGCCTGTACGGGATCAACCTGTCGTTGGTCACACCAACGAACCCAGAGTCCCCAGGCTGATCGATATGCCGATCTAGTCCCGGGGGCCCAGGCCAGGGCGAGGAGGTCTCGAGCTGACTTTGAAAGGTTGTTATCTGAGTCCGGGATCCCGAGACCAACCACGCCAAGAGTGGCATGCTGTTCTCTAGAATCAAGGGGTGTAAGTCCTTGGTCGGGCTGGTGAGAAGGTGAGGAAAGTGGGGAATCAGTCTGGGGAGGTCCACAGTCATTCCTAGCAATAGTGGAAACCACTGTTGGGTCGGCCACCATGGCGTGATCAGAACTACGCTCGCTTCCAGAGTGGATATTCGTAGGAGGAGTCTGGGGATGAGCTGAAACGGGGGGAAAGCATAGTGTGTGCCCGTCGGCCAAGGTTGGCGGAGGGCGTCCACCGCGTATGCTTCCGGGTCCGGCCTCCAGCTGAAGAAGTGAGGCAGTTGATGGTTTAGGCGAGAGGCGAAGAGATCCATAGACAGTGGTCCCCATAGACGCTGTAGCTGAAGGAACACTGAACGATCTAGTCTCCAGTCGCTGGAGTCGCGAAGATAACGCGAGTACCAGTCGGCTACCGAGTTGGAGACACCCGGAATGTATTCCGCAATGGGGGTTATGTTGTGGGTTAAACAGAAGTGCCAAAAGTCCTTCGCGATATTCGCCAGGACCTTGGACTTGGTGCCCCCCAGACGGTTGATGTATTGTACCGCCGCCACATTGTCCATGCGAAGCAGGAGACAGCAGGTGGAAGAGTGCGGTATGAAGCTTTTGACTGCAAAAAGGGCTGCCAAGAGTTCTAGCGCGTTGATATGGAGTGTGGCCTCCGCGGTGGACCACGTCCCTCCCGTGGAGGACGTGCCGCACCGGGCTCCCCAGCCCTGGCGACTGGCGTCTGATTCTATGATAATGTCTGGGTTGGGGTTGAAGATGGTTTTGCCGTTCCACTCTACAGCGTGGTGAAGCCACCACTTCAGTTCCTCGGTAGTTTCCTGGCAGAGGGGAACCTCGTCTGAATATTTGAGGCCCTGTCTCAGATGCATAATCTTGAGTCTTTGGAGAGCTCTGTAATGTAATGGAGCCGGGAAGATGGCTTGAATGGAAGCTGCCAGGAGACCCACCAGGCGTGCTAGTGTGCGAAGTGACAGATAACCTCTTAGTAGCGTTGTCCGTATCTCTTTGCGGATCAAAGCAAGTTTGGGTTTGGGGAGACTCAGGGTGGATTGTACGGTGTTGACCGTAAAGCCCAAAAACTCCAGTTGTTGAGAGGGGGCGAAGATCGATTTTTCTCGATTGATTATAAAGCCCAGTCTTTGCAGTAAAGATATTGTCCAGGACATGTGAAGGTGGGCCTGATTCATGGAATAGGCCATGATGAGGATGTCGTCCAGATATATGATCAGACGTACCCCTCTGCTCCTTAGTGCCGCTACCACTGGCTTCATGAGTTTGGTGAAACACCAAGGAGCGGACGATAGGCCGAATGGTAGGCAGGTAAATTGCCACATCCTGCCTTTCCACAGAAATCGAAGTAGGTGTTGTGATTCTGGGTGTATCGGTACCGTGAGGTAGGCATCCTTTAGATCTAGCTTCACGAGCCAATCCCCAGGGTGGAGGAGGTCTCGGAGGAAGTGAATTCCCTCCATCTTGAAGTGTCGATACTCGACATATTGATTTAGTTCTTTGAGGTTTATTACTGGGCGGTAACCTCCTCCCTTCTTGTGTACTAGGAACAGGTTGCTTACGAAGCCTGGAGAACAGGGGTCTACCTCTGTAACTGCTTGTTTGGTCAGCAAGTCCCGTAGTTCGTTGTCTATGAGGACAACTTTTTGGTTTGCAAACCGGATTGGGGGGGGGATAATGTTGAGTGTCGGTAGAGAGTGTAGTTCTATGGCAAACCCCGTGACTGTGTGTAGAATCCAGGCGTCTGCCGTAATCGCAGACCAGGCGTGGATAAAATACCTCAGTCGTCCCCCCACATGAATGTGAATGCGTGGAGTGTAGGGTATACTCACCGGTAGGAGGTCGGGATCGAGGGTAGCCACGTCCACCACGTCCGCGCCAGGGTCTGCCTCGGGGAGGAAAGAATGGTGCAGGTTGCGCCATCGGGGGGACATAGGATGGAGCCTGTTGGTACTGGTATTGATTAGGGGTTTTACCCTGTGGCCTGTAGGAGGGAGTACGGCCGGCAGAACGGCCCTTATTTCTGCCGGCCCTGGTAAAAACTCTATTGGCCCCAGATCTTCTCAGTGAATTTTGGGCCTTATCAAGGCTGGTAAAGAGGCCCACAAATTTGTTGATATCCTTTATCAACGAGTCGCCAAACAGCATGCCGTCGGCCGACGGTCCAGGCTCCGACTCTGCCAAATGAGACAATTGGGGGTCTAGGCGCATGAGTATGGAACGGCGCCTCTCTACCGAGCAAGCCGTGTTGGCGGTGCCTGCTAAGCATATCGCCCGTTGTGCCCAACCTCTGAGTTGTTGAAGATCCACTGGTTGCTGAGCTGCCGCGGCTTGCTCAGACAGGTTCAGGATTTTGGTTAAGGGGCCGATCAGGTCCAGAATGCGATCTTGTATGGATCGAAAAGAGCGTTCTATGCCCTTCTTCTGGAATTTACCAGATCTCAACAGATACTTTGTCAGGACGGGGTCCACCTCCGGGGTAGCCACAACCTTCTTGGGGATGAAGGGTCTGGGGCATTCTGCCCTCAGTTTATTACGACTAGTCCTGTCCAGTGATTTTCTAGCCCATACCTCCACGTATTGGGAAACGTGAGGAAGTGGGGTCCACTCTCCAGAACGCGGATGGGTAATGGCGTCTGGGTGGAAGAAGGGTTCTCCTAGAGCGTCTAGGAGAACTTCGCCCTGTGAGGTAGGGGTGGCGGCTGTGTCAGGCGCCGTATCCCCAGCATCGTCAATATATGACTCTGACTCCGATAAGTCTGATTCGACAGAAGGACCGGCCGAGTCCTCCTCTGAGGAGTCCACATAAGAGTCAGGTTTGGCCCTTCTAATGGCCTTATACCCCCTGTGGTGTATCTCCCTGGGGTCCAGGGGTCGAGATTTGACTGTGGGATGCTGGGTCTGGTAGCCCGTGTTAGGGGCTGCCTGGAGCACATTATTTTCTTCCCCTGCCGGGGAGTCATGTACCGCCGGGGTATGCTTCCTCTTGTGTGAGGCTTTCCCCTTCTTAACGGGCGGTTCCTCGCACTGAGGCGGCGGAATTGGTCGAGCCATAGTTTGCTGGGTCCTGGAGGATGAGGCAGAGGCCAGGGCAGCTTGGATGGACAACTGTATGATGTCCTGTAATTGAGATGCACTCAATGTGTGGGCAAAGTCTGAGGGGGGGTTATCCCCTCTGGGGGGGGTTGAGGCAGGAATATCTGACATATCAGGCTGTTATGCAGCGTTCTGTGGGCTAGCAGTGTCAGGGTAAATGGACCGTTTTAAAGAGGGGAGTGGGAAAGGCAGAATACCTAAATTAGCTGCTCGGTGTGTATGCCTGAGCGATGGGGCTGTGAATAGTGGCTGATAAGCGAGGCAATGTGGATCTTACAGGGACAGGCTCCTCTCCTAGTCTCCTTACCCGTCGGAACTGCGGCGGAGGGAAAGTGGAGCTCGGGATCCCTCGTGACCTGAGGGCGAAGTCTCGCGAGACTACGTCCCCAGGAGCTGATTGGACGAGCGGCGAGCGGCGAAAAAGTCGCCCCCCCGCTCGCGCGCGAAGGAGAGTTTGTGAGGAGAAAGGAGGGAGGCAAGATGGCGGCGCCCGGAGACGGCGCCCGGCGAGGAAGAGGAGCGGTATAGGCACCGTAAGGCACAGCACTCCGGCTTCGGGGGGAGGAGGGGGAGAGAAAAAACTCCCCGACTGGAAAGCAGCCAAAACAATTGAAGGCTGCAGGAGCACACGAGGGCACCGGTGAAATCAAGAACACATATGAAATAGAAATGGCAAAACAGTGTAAAAGCAAAGAAAAGAAAAATGACAACAGTAATAAGTTGTCAGGGAATCAGGGGGTAAAAACTCCCCTCATCCTTCCCGGATGCCGTACATTGTCAATAAATAAATATATATATAAATATGGGAAGTACTTATCTCAGCCATGAGCAGAAAGAAAGAGGAGGAACCATTGGAAGCAGTCCATTATATAGAGGTCATTACCTGGGCGTGGCCTAGGCTCTCGGGACTGCTGGGAGTTGTAGTCTGTATAAAAAGTTTTTTCTTTTCTTTCTATATTTTTTTTTTACATTAAATTGATTAAAGAAAGTTAAATATGTCTGCTATGGGCATTAATAAAGAAAGTTAATGCATAAGATATGAGCCTCCTGTCTGATATATAATCAATGTTATTAACTTTACCTTTCAGTGGCCATATTGTTATGGCTGATTGGTGTATGCTTTTTGTAAAATAGGCAATGCTGCAGTGCTCATATGCTAAAAGGGGGCATTCTGAAAGCAATAGTAGAGTGACAGAGAAGTGACCTTATTGGTATGTTGCTTCTCCTTCTCTGTCTAATCACAAGAAATGTAGGGGAAAAAAAATCAAGTCTCCTGGACCAGGCTGTGCTCTGTGGCAAAGCTGTGTCAATCTTAGAACTGAGTGAACAAAAATACAAATCCTTTGGCAGGTTAAACAACTTGTATTTCATCTATTTGTCTGGAGTTCAGCCTTAAGGCACAAGGTAATAAGTGCATGCTAATGGGTCAACCAGGTCTCCTAGCCTGATTTCAAGCACTTCTTTAAAGTTTTTTTATCAACTATACTTGTAGTATTAAAAATAAAAAAAGACTGTGCTTCAAAGAGAAAAGCAATTACAGAAACAGCATTAAAATGCCAGGCTCTCGGCACAAGATTCTGGATCAGTTTAAAAAAGTGATTGATGAATGGATAATGCGAGCTGAAGGAAGACTTTCGCAGCAAGCTGTGACCAGTCCCCACACTTCATTAGCTGCCATAATTAGGCCGGTGTTTCAATTTGTCAGGACTAGTAGGGACAATTTTACTGTGGATGCAAACATCAAAAACAGGGTCTCTTAGTCTTCAGAAGGGGTTGATGGGAGTTTCTTTTTTTTTTTCCTTGTCTATGTTACAAAAAGATTAATTGCAGCTGATGGAAGGCTGCGCTGTGATTGTCACTCTGTCCATGTACATTACACCTTGTATTAAAAGGGAGACAGGCTGACACTATGCCGCTCAATCAAGCAGCAAGATGGTAAGGTGAGTGGCGTAAGTGTGTGATTAATATTCTGATGCAGGGGTTCTAGGTTTGATGGGTTGATTGATTGAATACCCTCTTCTTCTTTCACATCACAGTATGATTTTTCTTGCTTACTGGGATCATGATGACAAACATTGGCTGGGCAGGTCAGGCAAATGGAGCGGTGTGCCATATGGCTTGATAGGCAAGGTGTCAATGGAACATAGTAGTAGTGTTCTACCATTATAGCTTTTGGAAGAAGTAGATTGAGAGAGATGAAGATTGGGACTTTTTAGGTGCAGAGTAAATTTCCAAAATATCAAATATAATGTATAAAAATAATTGTATTTTCTTTTTTGAGGAGCAGAATAAAAAATAAATAAAAATATAAATGGCTAGTACAGTTTATCACAATTTCATCGAAACAGCAATATAACATGTTTCGCCCATATGTCAGGCTTTTTCAGGGGTTGCTGTCCGGTTTAGGGGTACAAGCCTTCTATATCTCCTAGCAATAGATCCAAAAACTGTTGGAATAATTAGATGTTTAGCTGCATCAAAGGAACCAAATGCGATGGGCGGCCATAGATGGTAATCAGGGACCAAAGGATCAGGTTCCGCAGCAGACTTAGTACCGAGGGCACACACTCTCAGCACCTGCAGGTGCTTTTTCTCTCTCTGTAAGGTTATCTGATAGGTTATCAAATAGTAATGTACCTGTTCCTCGGTTTCCCGCAGCAGTCATATTTCAACATTCCCGATTTTGTATTTTTCTCTGGGATTTGATGAATATTTTAGGCAATGGGTCCACTCAACACACTCCTATATACATTATATTTTCCCCAGACAGCATAAAATATTTAAATTTTTCTAAGACAAATGCAAGTTCCTTGACTTTGAATTCTTTCAAAACAGTCTCATCCTAGTCACTATCAATGACACATATACACAATTTGAGTTCAAATGCTGGAACCAGCACAGTCTAGAACTAATCTCTCCAGCATATGTGGCAGAATAGGAAGCCAATTATGTTCCCCTTTGCGTGGTGAAACATAGATATGGTGTTCTCCACTACCATTTCTTGCTCTGAAATTGTTCTTGCACTTGAAAACAACTTCAAATTCATTGGCATGCGGTACTTGGTTCCAGCTAGAATTGACAAATTCTGTCCAGGATATTTCTCAGCATGCTTTTGAGGATGCCCAGAACTTGGAACTTTCATGCATATCTGGTGGCATTGGGTGGTTTTGCATTATCCTGGGTTACCCGCCGCAACCCAGACCCTAGTGGAACTTTACTCAACAAGAAACTGTACAACATCTGCTCCCATCAGTTTAACATTTACTTTCTTAGCAACTAAGCAAATATAGCCATATTTTGGAAAATCTTAGACCTTGTTTATTTCATCTTACATTTTTATGTTTTGCACTTGTAGCGCTTAAATCAGCATGGGGTTCTCATTTCAGACCCCACTGACACACCTATGTAACTTAAGTTAGTATGCTACCACTCTATAATACCAGACAGAAAAAAGTCCACAAGCAACTGGATGTTGGACTGAAAGGATCTATAATGGCAATACAGTTAAACAATACCTGAATTAACAAACAGGCAATTGAACAGGTTTAAAGATACCATACTAGAGGATGCGAAGGCTGTTCCATAAGAAAGCAATCAGCTGAACTGTAAAGGTATAGGCATTACCTAACCCATGTGCATGCTGTAGTGATACCTACTGCCTAATGTGAAATGTTAAGCCGGCTGACATTGGGGCCATTCTCTGAGGTGGTTCACATTAAGCTGTCCATTTAGGGCTATACAATGGATAGCTGATGGGCTGCTAGGTAAACCACAGTCTCTATAGGCATTCACTGTATGCAGAAAAGGATTAAGGTAGGTAGTTCTGCTCCCCACTCCCAGCATACAACAGGTCCAGTTCCATACGCTTGGGGGTCAGTTGCCCCAGAAGTCTTAGGCCCCGTACACACGAGCAAATAGATTTGTTCAAATCGGTCGGACCGACCGATTTGAACAAATCTGTCTGCTGGCCGTTTTGGTTTGAACGCTGTACACACGATCAAACCAAAATCCCCACCAGCAGACAGCGCGGTGACGTGGCGGTGACGTTGACGCCGCCACATCACCGCACCAGGAAGTAAATTACTTCCGCGCATGCGTCGAATCCATTTGACGCATGTGCGAGAAGATATGTCTGCTGGTTAGCGTACTAACCAGCAGACATATCGGGCAGACGGATTCCCAGCCGACAGATTTTAAAGCATGCTTTAAAATCTGTCGGCTAGCCAAATTCGTCTGCTCGCAAGTACACACGATCGAATCTGTCTGCTGGGACGGTTGGGCCGACCGTTTCCAGCAGATAGATTTGATCGTGTGTACGCGGCCTTAGTCCTCACAATCAGGTCCTCACGATCAGGTCCTCCCAATCAAGTCTGCTAGATCAGGTCCTCACATAGAAATTGAGCATTACCACACTTGACCTGGTAAAATGTATATTCTACATTGTGGAGCCCTGTAAACATCTATTGAAAAGAAAAGAAAAAATAAACACTCAGGTGTAAACTGCCACAGATACAGTACAGCCAATGAGTGTAGTTCTTCCAAGAAAATAAGTGTTTTACTGGCAGGAACAATACAGTATATGAAAATAGAAGAAAAGAAAAAAACTGAAAATAGAAAACGAATGCAGCTACCATTTCTATGCTCTGGTAAAATTGAACGAACTGAAATACAATGAATGAAAGGGGCAGGCCAAGGACAGTAAGGCCGCGTACACACGATCAGTCCAAACTGATGAAAACGGACTGAAGTTCAGTTTCATCGGTCCAGACCGTGTGTAGGCCCCATCAGTCTCTTGTCCTTCAGTCCAAAAATGTAGAACTTGCTTAAAAATCGGACCGATGGACGCCTGACCGATCAGTCAAAACCGATGGTTAGTACGCAAAAGCATCGGTTCCAAACCTGCGCATGCTCATAATCAAGTCGACGCATGCTTGGAAGCATTGAACTTTTTTTAGCAAGTTGTTGTGATTTACGTCACTGCGTTGGACACAATCGGTTTTTGAACTGATGGTGTGTACGCACATCAGACCATCAGTCTGCTTCATCGGTGAACCGATGAAACTGAACTTCAGTCCGTTTTCATCAGTGTGGACTGATCGTGTGTACGAGGCTTAAGGCTGGAGAGGAACAAGCTGGAAGATGCTGCATGTCCTCCAACCAAGAAATGAAGCAGGAATTGTTTGACTTGCTTTAACTTCTATTGCACACTGTGAGAAACCCACAGTGTGCAGTAAAATCGGTGTTAGCCATTTCAGTAAAGAAGAGATTTCAGCTTTAATGCTGCATATATGAATGCAATTAATAGACAGTACTTGTGTTAATACATGCTTTTATCCTCAGGTATGTTAGAAGCTATTTTTTATCATATGAGAAATTCCTATGTCCTAATTTAAAAAATTTCCCACAAAGATTCATCCCCCTAGACAATGTGCATTTTTTACAGACAGAATAGGTCAATGTGGGGCACATGATCAGAGCTACAAACAAAAGTAATGGAATAAGGTGAGCAATTATATAAGTGGAAATGATATTTTGATTATGCTGTACGTGTTCTCGGAAACGTACCCAAAGGCAGAATCACGCTTTAACAATTTAAAATGAATGACAAAAGTCCAGCAAGGTTTAATTCATTTTTAATGTGAAAACGGAGGAATCACCTGGGGAGGAGGCCTATTTTATTCCAATCATTGCGTAAAAGTAAAATGACCCATAAGAAAGTCTGATTTTCAGCTAAACAGTTGAGTTGTAATGATCCCCACACACTGCTCTTGCACATCAATTATGATAATCATAATCACGGTCATTAAGCTGAACGTTCATTATTATGGGGATGCTGGTGACAGCAGATTCAATCACCGGGCGCAATGGGCAGGCAGTCACGGGCCCACCCAAGTTTTCCCGCATACAGCGTTGTGCTACATTAAATCTATGATGTGTTCCACATCCCACTCTATTCCAGATGGTAAAGGTCAACTTTATGTTCTGTGCAATATGCTTAGGCTCTCGAAATGAAATCTTTGGAGCTTTGGATATTTGTATGCGTTGTGTATCATAAAATAAGCCTTGTATACAGCCTACAAACTCATGCATATAATTAAATAGAACTGGGTCCTTCAAACTCATTTCATGAAAGCTGAAAGGCTAAACTACAACTTTCAAAACTTCAGTCAAGCATATTTACATTAAACGCATATGATAGAAATTGTTTGTTGGCTGATAACGATTGTATTGGAAGTTATCGTATGTCTATGGGAAGTCCGCGATCTCCGCAATCAATAGTAAACATTGAAATATTTTGTTTCAGAATTTCGTTTTCGTCCCAAAAATGTATTTATTTAGTTACTCCCAAAATTCGTTTTTATTTATTTTGTTTTGTAAAAAAAATGCTTTAGTCCGAAAATCCGAATTGATTAAGGTTGAATCTGTCATTGAAGGCTTATGGTGTCCGTCAAATGTTCTAAGAAGATTTGACGAAGCAGCTAAACTGTATTTCTTTACAGGTACATTTTACACATACTAATAGTAGGTGATTTTTGAAGGTGTTTACTGCAAGGTCTGCTTTAAAGTGTTAGGCCGCGTACACACGATCGAACATGTCCGCTGAAACTGGTCCGCGGACCGTTTTCCAGCGGACCAAAGTTTTAAAACATGCTTTAAAACCTGTCCCATGGAAACCTGTCCGTTAGTACGCAAAATCATCAGACCAAAAACCCGCGCATTGCTCAGTCGACGCATGCTTGGAAGCATTGAACTTCGTCTTTTCAGCACGTCGTTGTGTTCTACGTCACCGCGTTCTGGTCTGATCGAATTTTTGGTCCGATGGTGTGTACACACATCAGACCATCAGACCACTTCAGCCTGGCCTGATGAAAACGGTCCGTTGGACCAGTTTCATCGGACCGGTCTGATCGTGTGTACGTGGCCTTACTAATCGCAGGACCATGTATTCACCATATCTGGTCTCCCACAGTAAACAGAACATGGAAATGCAATAATTTTAGTAAACAAACTTCTAAATACCTTTTTAATCAGCAGTTAGAGCAGTTTTGTGAATTCTATCAGTGTCTGGTTAAAGCTTGTAGGAGGAGTTTTCATTCTACTCTGGCTGCCCTATAAAGGTTACAGGACCCCTGACCCTCTGTCTGGGCAGTGCTGATTGGCCCTGTGCTTATCACATGTACTCTCCCAAGAAAAAAAACTGAGTGTGTGCAGCTTGTCCCCTAGACTCTGTTCTATCAAGAGATGCATTGGGGAGTGCGGAAGAAGGAGAGGAACAGAGAATACAGCATTTAAAGAGCCTTTTTACACAATGCAGATGATTAACTCATTAGGTTCCACAGTGAGTATAACAAGCATGCTTTACTACATAGACAAACTGATTTTACTGTTGTGGGTTTAGTAACACTTTAGGACCCTGAAATTATGAGTATTGGCAGGAGTTCTACTTTTATTTAAACCAGACCATACAAAGCAACATATGACAGTACAACCAGAAAAAAGAGAGGAAAATCTGGTAATAGAAATATTTAAATAAGTTGTGGTCTTGCATGGAGAAGGGTTAAATATCATACTCTGTAGAAGAAAAAAGTCACACATACACAGTACAGCCTTTCAGCTGGTTTACAAAGGTACTGAAAAAGAACCTCAGCACAGTGTAGATCATGCTGTTGGGAACAGGGTGGTCAGTTGACCTGAGTAAATTTGTAACACTGCATTTACCATAGTCTATTTTATTTGTCTTGTTGGGATGGATAAATTAAAAATAAAGGCCAAAAAGTTTTAAATACTAAAATACTATTGCTCCAATATTACAGCAGTACAGCTCATGTGTCCTAAGTGTTACAAAAAACACAAGAAAGAGAGGGCTCAATCTCCCCCTCCCTGAGATTCCTTCACTGGTTGCCCATAAAAGACTGAATTACGTTTAAGGCACTATGCCTGATGCACAAATGTGAAAAAATTAAATGTCACCATCCCAATTGCGTTCTCCGTTCTACCAAAATCGACTCCAGATACCCAAGGCCAGATACAAGTCCAAAGGAGAACGAAGATTTGCAGTCCAAGGACCTAGACTGTGGAACGCTCTACCGACCAGCATCTGAACGGAAGTGAATCACCAGGTCTTCAGGAAAAAACTCAAAACCCATCTATTCTGAAGGCAAAATATAGTAGGAAATGGATACCAAGCGCCCTGAGGCGATTCAGTTTGCATGTGTCGCGCTATACGAGTTTTTCACTCACTCACTCACTCAGGGCGCACCAGACTAGTGCATTATTAGAATAAAAGTTTTATTAACCACTTGCCTACTGGGCACTTAAAGTGGAAGTCCATGCTTAAACTAAAATCCCTGCATCTATAGACAGCCACGATCTAACACTAACCGGTCTAGCCCTGTAAAGAAAACATGAAGGTGATCCGATCTCCAGCGGCATTAGCCCTGCAAAGGACATGGCCGACAACGGTTGTGAAATTAATGGGATGTGAAGTCACCCATAGACTTGCTTTGGGTCTTCCATTGTCGGACATGTCTTCTGCACCCGCCTTCACAGCGAAGCCGCGGCTGACAGCTCAGCGTGCGATCAGGTTGGATCCGCCTGCAGAAAAGGTATGTATACTGTTTTCTTGTTTACAGGGCTAGATAGGTTAGTGTTAGATCGTAGGTGTCTATAGATGCAGGGATTTTAGTTTTAGCATGGACTTCCACTTTAAACCCCCTTCCTGCCCAGGCCAATTCTCAGCTTTTAGCGCGGTTACATTTTAATGGCAATTTAGCAGTCACGCAACACTTTACCCTAATTAAATTTTTATCATTTTTTTTAAACAATTGGGTCTTTCTTTTGGTGGTATTTAATCACTACTGGGGTTTTTATTGTTTTGCTAAACAAACAAAAAAAGACCAAAAAATAAATAAATTCATAGTTTGTTATAAAATTTTGCAAACAGGTAATTTTTTTCCTTTATTGATGTGCGTTGATAAAGATGCACTGATGGGCACTGATAGGCTGCACTGATGGGCACTGATGAGGCGGCACTGGTGGGCACTAATAGGTGGGTAACACTGATAGGCAGCACTGATAATAAGGCACTGATTTGCAGCACTGGTGGGTACTAGTTGGTAGCACTGGTGGGCACTGGCAGATGGCACTTTTTGATGGTATTCAATTTTTTTGAGTTGCACCTGTATACTGAATAATGATATAGTGATGTCCATAGCCAGGGCCGGACTTACCATTGGGCTTGACTGGGCTCAAGCCCAGGGGCCCCACCCTTTTTTTTAGGGGTCCGGAGGTCCCCAGGGGCCCGGAGGCCCCTAGGGCCCCGGACAGCAACCCCCACTTTTTTATCTATTTAAAAAAATATATATATGTTTTATATATATGTATATATATATATATATATATATATATATATTTATTATTATTATTATTATTATTGAAGGGCCCATAGGTCTCCAGGGCCCCCGGATAGCAACCCCCCCTTTTTTTTATATATAAAAAAATACATTTATATATATATATATATATATATTTATTATTAAAGGGCTCAGAGGTCCCCAGGGCCCCATGTGGCAGCCCCCCTTTTTTTATTTATTTTTTTATAAATGTTTATTTATTTTTTTGTTTATATATATTTTTTTTAATTAAAAGGCCCAGAGGTCCCCAGGGCCCCGGATGGCAACCTCCGTTTTTTATGTATTTTTTTATAAATGTTTATTTTATTTATTTTATTTTTAATTAAAGGGCCCAGAGGTTTCTTTTTTCTTTTTATTAAAGGGCCCAGTGATCCCCAGGGCCCCGGATGGCTACCCCCTTTTTTTTTAAATATATATATTTTCCTTTATTTCTTCTTTTTTGTAAAGGCCCCCCCCCCGCTTCTCAATTTGCGGCAGCTCCCCGCTTCAGACGGCAGCACCCCCCCCCCCCGATTCTCTGCTCCCGGGGGCCCATGCCTTAAGCTGTGTAAGGGGCCCCAAAGAGGGACTCCCCCCCCCGCTCAACAACTGCAAAACCCCCCCCCCCCAGGAGGAACTGGAGCGGTGTGGGGATGTCTGCTGAAGGAAAGAGAGACGACACATTCTGTGCACAGGTGAGAGTCACCCCCCCGCTCAACAACTTTAATGCACACCCCCCCGCTCAACAAATCTAATGGCTCCCCCGCTCAACAACTTCAATTCGCCGCCCCCCCGCTCAACATCTATGATCCCCCCCTTGCTCAACATCTTCGACCCCCCCCAATTCTCGGCTCCAGAGGGCCCCTTCAACACTCAGGCCCAGGGGCCCCCACCACCCTAAGTCCTGCCCTGTCCGTAGCAGTTTGAGAGAACAGAGCCCAATATTTTTGGAGCAGGTCTTCATCAGGGAAAAACAGACATTAGTGTCTGTATGCCCTTGATGAAGACCAGCTCCAAACGCATTGGACTCCCTTTAGTTTTGAAGCCTCAGTTCTAAAGCCTCTCGGTATTTACTTATCCTATTTCTTCTACTTTTCATGGATAGCCACAACATTTCCTTTGCATGCACAGACCAAAAAAAAAGCCAAGCCTTGTTTTAATTTCAAGGTTGTCATAGTGAAGACTTCCTCTGTGGTGCATATATAGCACTGGGTTCCCAAATCCCATGACATTCTTGTCACATGGGGTTTCAGGATGTAAACAAAGAATTGTGAGAGCAAGCGCCTATGTCAGAAACAGATGAGGAAATCATCACACTAGGGTGTTCTGAACATCTCTGCACAGCCAGGATGTGAGTGTGAATGTGCATGCAAGTTAAACCAGAAATAAAAACATCTACAGTGCAGAAAATAGGTATTTGAACACCCTGCTATTTTGCAAGTTCTCCCACTTGGAAATCATGGAGGGGTCTAAAAATTGTCATCGTAGGTGCATGTCCACTGTGAAAGACATAATCAAAAAAAAATTCCAGAAATCACAATTTATTAATTTTTAACTATTTATTTGTATGATACAGCTGCAAAGAAGTATTTGAACACCTGTCTATCAGCTAGAATTCCGACCCTCAAAGACCTGTTAGTCTGCCTTTAAAATGTCCACCTCCACTCCATTTATTATCCTAAATTAGATGCACCTGTTTGAGGTCATTAGCTGCATAAAGACACCTGTCCACCCCATACAATCAGTAAGAATCAAACTACTAACATGGCCAAGACCAAAGAGCTGTCCAAAGACACTAGAGACAAAATTGTACACCTCCAAAAGGCTGGAAAGGGCTACGGGGAAATTGCCAAGCAGCTTGGTGAAAAAAGGTCCACTGTTGGAGCAATCATTAGAAAATGGAAGAAGCTAAACATGACTGTCAATCTCCCTCGGACTGGGGCTCCATGCAAAATCTCACCTCGTGGGGTCTCAATGATCCTAAGAAAGGTGAGAAATCAGCCCAGGACTACACGGGAGGAGCTGATCAATGACCTGAAAAGAGCTGGGACCACCGTTTTCAAGGTTACTGTTGGTAATACACTAAGACGTCATGGTTTGAAATCATGCATGGCACGGAAGGTTCCCCTGCTTAAACCAGCACATGTCAAGGCCCATCTTAAGTTTGCCAATGACCATTTGGATGATCCAGAGGAGTCATGGGAGAAAGTCATGTGGTCAGATGAGACCAAAATAGAACTTTTTGGTCATAATTCCACTAACCGTGTTTGGAGGAAGAAGAATGATGAGTACCATCCCAAGAACACCATCCCTACTGTGAAGCATGGGGGTGGTAGCATCATGCTTTGGGGGTGTTTTTCTGCACATGGGACAGGGCGACTGCACTGTATTAAGGAGAGGATGACCGGGGCCATGTATTGCAAGATTTTGGGCAACAACCTCCTTCCCTCAGTTAGAGCTTTGAAGATGGGTCGAGGCTGGGTCTTCCAACATGACAATGGCCCGAAGCACACAGCCAGGATAACCAAGGAGTGGCTCTGTAAGAAGCATATCAAGGTTCTGGCGTGGCCTAGCCAGTCTCCAGACCTAAACCCAATAGAGAATCTTTGGAGGGAGCTCAAACTCCGTGTTTCTCAGCGACAGCCCAGAAACCTGACTGATCTAGAGAAGATCTGTGTGGAGGAGTGGGCCAAAATCCCTCCTCCAGTGTGTGCAAACCTGGTGAAAAACTACAAGAAACGTTTGACCTCTGTAATTGCAAACAAAGGCTACTGTACCAAATATTAACATTGATTTTCTCAGGTGTTCAAATACTTCTTTGCAGCTGTATCATACAAATAAATAGTTAAAAAAATCATACATTGTGATTTCTGGAATTATTTTTTTTGATTATGTCTCTCACAGTGGACATGCACCTACGATGACAATTTCAGACCCCTCCATGATTTCCAAGTGGGAGAACTTGCAAAATAGCAGGGTGTTCAAATACTTATTTTCCGCACTGTATATCTCATGAATTGAACAGCTTTAGAGGATTTGTATACTATTAACATCTATAATGTATAATTAAATCGCAGATGAGGACAAGTTATAATGTTTTCACCCAACTTTCATGTGCTACAACACACCGGGAATAAAAACACACAGAAAGTTTTGTTTTTTTACCTTTTTTGTTACCCATGTGTTTGGATCCTCATCACGAAAACGTTGACTGCCATATGGGATCCTCTTGTATTCAGTGGATGTATGAATTAATGGTTCATAGGGTATATATTTTTGAAAACTGGCAAATGGAGCAAATCTAAAATGAAATAGAAAATTAATGAATGAATGGATGGATGAATTAATAGGATCTCTACACAGACACAAGAATTTACTATGTACACTATATGGCCAAAATTGGAATCACCTGAAAATCATACCTACCTATATAGCATATAGCAGGGCTCAAAATTTCAAGTCCTGAGCTACTAGCCAGGCCTCAAGAGTTACTCGCCACCAGTTGCCCCACCTAATTCATACATTGCCCTGCGCCTAATTGCACCCATAAACATGCCCTCGTAGATTATATAAATGTGTTATGCAGAATCAAGTTACAAAATTAAATATTACCAACAAGAACTTTATCAAAATGGGATAGGGCACTGGGGGCAGACCAGAGGAACAGGGCACTAGAACTGGGTCTCTTCCCCATTCTCTTGCTGTCTCCTCTGCAACTCCTATCCATCCTCTCTCTCCCTCTCCCTCTCCTATTCATCTCATCATCAGGAGCCTGTGTGTGCGGCTCCATGCTTGCATGTCCCCACTTCCCCCTTTTATTCAGGCTGGCAGTGAGGAGAGGAGCTGCAGCACAGCGGGAGGGAATACAATCCAGCGCTGAGATCCACACAACTGCACAGCCATTGACACCAAAGCACAGCGCACACTGACACCGCACAGCACACATTGAGACCAGTCTGTTCACAGTGCTCAGGCTGAACTGTTGGACACTTACATAGAGCACAAGGAGAAGAAAACTGCACAAACTGGAAGGCTGCCGCTCTCATGTCAGTGCAACTTTCAGTGAGCGCTGCACCGGAGTGGTAGTTTTCGCAATCCTCCACCTCACTCATTACTTTCTGCTCTCCAGCTACATTGGTTGGGGGAAGGGGGCAGGCTCAGAGAGGTCATACTGTTAGGTCCCATGGCTTAATGAGGATTGTAAGGAGAGTACCTGCGTACTGCTCTGCCTGTGCGCGGCTCACCAGACTACTTTTCCCGAGCATGCACCTTTCCTCTTCCGCCGCCAATCTCATCGGGACTCTAAAGCCCCATACACACCATCAGATTATCTGCAGATTTTTGTCTTCAGATTTACCAAAACCATGTAGTACAAGGGCCTGCCTAATTGCATAAAAATTGAAACTGTTAAGGTTTGACCTCGTATTATATGGTTATGGTAAATCTGAAGACAAAAATCTGCAAATAATCTGATGGTGTGTATGGGGCTTTAGTGTTGACACAGATTGGAGGGAGATTGTTCGTGCAGCCCTATTATCACTCGCCCCCAGCTTAAATCCACTCGCCAAATGCTAGTAGGCGAGTGGAAATTTTGAGGGCTGGCATATAGTATGCAGACATCCCTCCAAACTATTGCGTTCAGATGTTTCCAGTGAAGTGTCCTGTTAACACACATTTTCAGTTTTTAATGGCAAAAGCTACCTAACAGTTATGCCGCGTACACAAGACAGTTATTCATGTCATTCTAAAAAACAAGAATTTCTCAACGTGATTTGTCATGATTCCTCTCAAGCATGCCTTGCATACACACGTTTGTGTAAAAAAATCCTAGAGCAAAGCGCGGTGACGTACAACACGTACGACAGCACTATAAAGGGGAAGTTCCATTCGAATGGTGCCACCTTTTGGGCTGCTTTTGCTAATTTCCATCTCATAACTTGCTTCTGCGCATGCATGTTTTTTTTTCCCCTGGTTAAAGCGTACACACAACACCGTTTTTCATGGCGTGAAAAAGAACGACATGAAAAATAGAGCAGGTGTCAGAATACACTGATCATCATTGCTGGCTAAAGCCGATAGCACTGATTCAGTGGGGAAAATCCACCAGTCTGTACAACCAGCCTACCCATACATGGATCTAAATTCTGCCAGTCCCTGCTGAAGCAGCCAAATTTTGATCTATGTATGGCCTGCTTAATGTAAACTCCCAGCAAAATCTAAAAACATTTAAAAAACAAACAAAACTGCATTAGTCATGTAACCGCTTTAACCACTCTCATTAAATAGGTAAACTAGAGTTCCAAAGATGGACACCGGAGAGGTGAAGTAAAATATGTAATACTGTATATGTAAGTATATCTCAAATAGTATATTAGGACAGTACATCCAAACTATGGAGATGGCTACAGGCTAGGACCCATGCACAAAGTCCTCACCAAACAGATACAGGGCCAATAAGTGCTTAAAGCGGAGGTTCACCCAAAATATACTCTTTCCCATGTGATCCAGCATACTGGCATCAGCGCCAGTATGATGTTTTTTTTTTTTTTTAAATGCCCCACTTACTGTGTAATCTTTAATTTTGATTTATTTCCCCCGCGGTGGATGGCGCCGCTATAGCCCGTCACGGCTTCCGAAAATATCCGATTTAGGACTCGGGTATTTCCGCACAGACCTAGGAGCTGACTGCGCAGGCGCCGGATTTCTCAGAGTCCTATTTCGGCAGGCGTGACGCGCCATAGCCATAGGACTCGGAGAAATACGGCGCCTGCGCAGTCAGCTCCTAGGTCTGTGCGCAGGCGCCGCATAGCGCCGGAAATACCCGAGTACTAAATCGGGTATTTTCGGAAGCCGTGACGGGCTATAGCGGCGCCATCCACCCGTGGGGGAAATAAATCAAAATTAAAGATTACACAGTAAGTGGGGCATTTAAAAAAAAAAAACAGCATACTGCCGCTGACGCCAGTATGCTGGATCACATGGGAAAGAGTATATTTAGGGTGAACCTCCTCTTTAAGTGCTTAGAGGGAGCAATCAGCCTATCAGGATGCTTTCAAGATGGAAAAGCAGGGGCATAAGGTAAATATTTGGGGCCTTAGATGTTTTAAATGACCCAAGACTGGAAATAGCACTAGTAGAAGCAACAGGCTGATACTTTAGATTAAGAGTGGTGCTCACTGCATCCATAAGAGCAGAAACTCTTTTAACTTGGGAGTGATAGCAGAAAACTGAAACTTCTAAAGGGTCAAGGACTGGAATTGCTTAGAATAAGACAGAGTTACTGTTGCTGATGGCTTGGAAGTAGGGTTGTCCAGATACCGATACTAGTATCGGTATCGGGACCGATACCAAGTATTTGCGGGAGTACTTGTACTCGCGCAAATGCTCCCGATGCCTAAATAGAATACTTTTTGTGTATTTATCAACATGTTCTGTGAAAAATTTTTGAGTTTTTTACTACTGCGTGACAAGCAAAGAAAACATTTTTATTAATTTTTACTCATTTTTATTCTTTTATAATGTCTTGAGTTAGAGTTCTTCACAATTCTAAAGAAAATATCCTTAGTCTGTATTGTGGTTTGAAAACTGTCACATGACATTTAAAAAAAGTATCGGTATTCGGTATCGGCGAGTACATGAAAAAAAGTATCGGTACTTGTACCCGGTCCTAAAAAAGTGGTATCGGGACAACCCTACTTGGAAGCCGGTAAGGCCATGCACAAATCAGATATAGAACCTTTGCTTTGGAGCACACTATTTGGGTTGAGCCCCACCGATTGAAGAATGTGAAGGTTCCCCGGTGGGGCTTTGGACAGCAATGTATTGTAGTAGAAAAATTTGCAAATGGATAGCAAAAAGGGGTACATTTATTAAAATTGTACAGGTATCACAATGAATGAAGTTACAACATTTAAAAAACTGGCCAATAGGTAAAATACATAATCCACAATGTATGGTGGGAGCTGTGGTGGCTCAACGTGATTGGCACTGCGCTGACAAGCCGTTCACCTCTGCAGCCAAGGGTTCGGAATCCCGGTCTCGGCTACATGTGAATTGAGTTCGGTGGTCTCAGCCCGGCTCCCGGTGGGTGTGCTATGCAAGGTACGCCTGTGCTTAGTATGCCCACCCCCCCCCCCCAAAAAAACCACCACACTTGCACGCACACGAAATTGGTTTAACACACACGCACTTTGGCCATGAGGTCTCCTAAAATAAAGAGAGGCGAAGGACTTACGGGGCTGGCTGGGTGGGCTAGACCCCCTCACTCCCTCATAGGGGGAGTCCCTCTGCCCCGTTGGGCCCCAGTCGGGCTCCCAAGTGGAGCAGGTAACGCACAAAATACACTTTAAAAAAAAAAAAACACAACAAAACCCCACCGGGAAACCTTCCCATTCTTCTTCTATCATTTTGGGGGTTCGCAGCGCATATATCTCTCCCATATGTGTCCTTTTCCATAGCGAGCCCCACCAATTAAGCCACAGAGGACTCTGAGGATGAAACAGACTCAGAGGATCACATTATTCTAGGCTACAGACATCAGTACAGCCATTAGCTGAATGTGTCCTAGGGGCACCCGGTGCAGTGCGACTGTCCCACCATTGTGTCTGGAATCAGACATGTTGCTACTGTCTGGTGGTAAGGCAGTGTATATGCTTAGAGTAAGAGGCAAGGGCTCAGGTACCCAGACAGCTGGTAGCAAGTGAGGTGCAGCTAGCCAGAGGTAGCCAAACTCACTGTTATCAGACAGCAGGAATGGATCGAAGTTGCACAGGGTTCTTTGCAAGTGGAGGAAGAAGCAGGGTGATTCTTCCTCACCGCTGAATGGCGTGAAAGAAAGCTCAGAGAGCATGTGTGGGACACTCCTCTCAGCGGATGACATCCCTCCTCAGTTCCACAGCATTAGAAAGTAAAGGCATCCACCGATCCAAGTCGGATCGGTGTTAGCTCACAGACCTATTCGTTGGGTGAGTCTTCAGAGACAGGGAAAACACTGAGGCAATATAACTGACCTGGAAATCTCACTGTAGCTAACATTTTCTAGAAAGAAGGAAACTTCCAGGGTATCCCTGAAACATTTATTCCAGCACGGTACAGGTACAATACACGGTACAGGTACAATAATCCAGGCTGATGTTGAGTGTTCCGGAGAGTAGCAATAGAAGAGACAAAGTTCCAGGAGCAATGTGGAGAAGAGTCTTCATTAATGGGGAAAAAAGAAGAAAAAAGGATGCTAGCAAAAAAGAAAAAAAAATGGTATTTTTTACAATGCAGAGCAAAAAAGACATTCATCCTCTGAGGACACTAGCAAAAATGGAAGCATGTTGGTAATAGGAGGGCTTCTCCTAGAGTGGCCTGTAGTCGGCAGTATAACTTACTTCCTGTACTCCTAATTTTTTGTTAACAAAATCACACATCATATATATGTGTGTATGTGTATAGGATAATTACCTGTGCATACATGTGTGTGTGTATATATATATATATATATATATATATATATATATATATATTTAAAGAGACATTTTTAAATGTTTTAAAACATATTTCATTTAGAAGCTAAAATTTCCACAATTAAACCTAGTTAATTTAGCCTTAAATTATACAACAGTGCGGAAGCATGTAAACTCTCGCGGGATCAGCAGCTCTCATACAAGACAGATTACGGTACTTGCAATGCTAATTTTCACATGGGATGGACATCAGTGAAAAAAATTAATGTGGCCCCAATGTCCCTGAGTATACAGAAGAGCTGCTGTGAGCCGGCTGCTGCACTTACAATTTTTATCACTTCTCAATTGCATTTTAATAGTACATTTTTCTTGTGTGTCGACATGAAAGAAAATTTGCCATCTCTCGGGATGCTATGGCTGAAGAGCTGTGGCAGGCAACAGAGGAATCAAGCTTAAACATTGACGTTATGGGGAGCTAAATGACATTGTATGGCAAGGGGAAGACTGTGCCTGTACTTATCATATCCTTTTGTTAGTATTCTAAATGATATACGTAACAGAAACATATTTACCTGTTGTTATTAAAATTGAGGTGTGGCAGGTTCATATGTAAACAGTTGCCAGTGAGAACATTGCAGGCATATGTGTGTGTATACAATGTGTATATATATATATATATATATATACAGGGAGTGCAGAATTATTAGGCAAATGAGTATTTTGACCACATCATCCTCTTTATGCATGTTGTCTTACTCCAAGCTGTATAGGCTCGAAAGCCTACTACCAATTAAGCATATTAGGTGATGTGCATCTCTGTAATGAGAAGGTGTGTGGTCTAATGACATCAACACCCTATATCAGGTGTGCATAATTATTAGGCAACTTCATTTCCTTTGGCAAAATGGGTCAAAAGAAGGACTTGACAGGCTCTGAAAAGTCAAAAATAGTGAGATATCTTGCAGAGGGATGCAGCACTCTTAAAATTGCAAAGCTTCTGAAGCGTGATCATCGAACAATCAAGCGTTTCATTCAAAATAGTCAACAGGGTCGCAAGAAGCGTGTGGAAAAACCAAGGCGCAAAATAACTGCCCATGAACTGAGAAAAGTCAAGCGTGCAGCTGCCAAGATGCCACTTGCCACCAGTTTGGCCATATTTCAGAGCTGCAACATCACTGGAGTGCCCAAAAGCACAAGGTGTGCAATACTCAGAGACATGGCCAAGGTAAGAAAGGCTGAAAGACGACCACCACTGAACAAGACACACAAGGCTCACAGTCAGTTCCGTCCAGTCAGCCGGTCTATTTCTCCGGCAACTCACCACCGACTTTTCCCCTGGCTCTACCCGGCCCCCCTGGCTTCCCTCCTCCACCCCGCTCCAGCAGGTAAGCCATTCCACTGAGGTTGCAGGCGGCCGTCCTTCTCAGGACAAGTCGCCGCTGCAACTTAAAGCCACGGCTCTCCCCCCTATCCACACCGCCCCTTCTATATCCCCACACTACCAGCCCCTCTCTCACTCACCATCCGCCACCTATCCCTGAAATTTCTGCGAAATTCGGCCGTTCGGGCGCGTTTTCGGTACCTCCGCGCCGGCCTGGAAGCAATTGCGGCAGCCGCAACTAGGAAAGGCCGCGGCTTCACCTGCGGCCTAGCGGCGCGCCGCCTCTCACCCCCTCCAGCCACCACCAAAGTCCCAAAACGGACCAGAAACCCACCACATACCCCCCTGGAAGTACCTTACACCCCTGTGTATCAAGCCTGGCCCCAACGGTAGCACCGATCCACCCAATCTGAGAGTTTTTTCCAGCTTGGATCCTGCTGCCGATCTGCAGGCCATCTTACTACACCATAGCCCCAAATCCCAACTATTAAAACTTGATCCAGGGTTCGTCCGATCGCCCATCAAGGGGTCAGGAAGGAATTTTTTTCCCTGTCACTGCATATTGGCGTAGCACGGTCAGGGTTTTTTTTGCCTTCCTCTGGACCAAGTCAGGATTGAGGATTCAGTTAATCCTTGACAATCCTTCCCCCCCCCCCCCCCCCTTGGTGTTTGGTGACCATGGTTAATCTGCAATACTCGGCAGAGGCCATTTGGAGTCTGAGGCGATTTGCCGCAATACTACCAGTCATCACCAAAAAAGCCCTTCAAACAGAGCGCCTATTGAGGATCGATCGAAGATCGATTCTCAGAGGTCGCAACCGTTGGCCCCAACCTAAGCACATATCATGTGCGTTGATCAACACTAGATCGGCAGTAAAACACCGACTAGAAATCTATGATTTCCTCCTACAACACGATTTAGATTGCCTCTTTATTACAGAGAGCTGGCTCACAGCCGACTGTAACACCATTCTAGGAGAATTGGTGCCAGAAAACTACCGTATTATAACGGAAAACAGAATAGGGCAAAGAGGAGGAGGATTGGCGGTGATCCATAAGACGCATCTTGCGATCACAAAACCAGTCCTCCAAAATCCTCTTCCATTCATGGAAACCCTTACTCTACAACTGAAAGCAAATTCCCAGGAGACAGTCCGGATTCTACTCTGCTATAGGCCACCCGGCCCAAAATCGCAGTTTCTCCCTTCATTGACCGACTTTATCTCCACCTATACCCTGAACAGCAAACACCTTTTGCTGCTCGGGGATTTCAACCTCTGGGCCAACTCCTCGCAAGACCCCGTTGCCGACGCCTGCAATGACCACCTGGAAGGATTAGGCCTTCAGCAATTAGTATGTGGGCCCACACATGCTTCAGGTCACACGCTCGATCTTATTTTCAGACACGATCTGGAAATAAAAATCTTGGAAAATGAACCATTGCCATGGACAGACCACCATGCAATTAAATTCATTATTCCCGATTTCCCCCCTTTAATAAAAACATCATACCCAGTGACAACACACTGGACCAGATGTCAGAAGAAGCTCCACTCGGAACACTTCAAAGCCACGCTAAGGAAAAAAATAAAAACAATTCAGCCGCATTTAACGACTGAGGAAACACTGGAGGCCATAAACACAGCCCTATTACAGTCAGCCGACTTAATAGCGCCGAAACGTAAAACCCACATCCGGAAAAATAACGCAGGCTGGTTCAACAACCAGCTGGCGTCATTGAAGCAAAAGCGCAGAAGGGCTGAAGCTGCCTGGAAGAGAAGTCCATCAGATGAGAACTTCTCCATCTACAAGGCACTAACTAGAAAATACCACATGGAAATTTTCGATGCCAAGAAAAATTATTTTTCTGAGGCCATCGACAATGCCCTCAACCGACCCCGTGAGCTCTTCAAGCTGGTCACTCAGACCATGAATCCAGGATGTCTTAAAGCCCCCAACTTGGACACACAAGAATTTTGCAATGAATTGTCGGATCACTTCATTAATAAAATTGAGGGAATCCGGCAAAGCATTCAGCAGAACAACTCCCCCCGTAGCCCCCCCAGTAATTATTCATACAACACCGGCAGTAACCCACCACAATCAGGTAAGTTCACGCTGGAACCCGTCTGTACTCATGACATTAAAAATATCATCGGCGCTCTGCGAAATAGCACTGCGCCGAACGATATCATCCCCACTAAACTGCTGAAGGAATGTGCCGACTTCCTGGTGCCTCCAATCACGCAGCTTATTAACCAATCTTTTAGGGAGGGCATAGTGCCCTCCCAGTTGAAGGAGGGTATAATTCGGCCTATCTTGAAGAAACCCACCCTGGATCCTAAGGATCCACTCCACCGCCGTCCCATAACAGGCCTAAACTCTCTTTCTAAGGTCATGGAGAAAGTAGTGGTACAACAGCTGCAACAACATCTAGATACCCATAACCTACTTGATCCATATCAATCGGGTTTCCGGCCCGGACACGGGACAGAAACCGCATTGCTCAAGATATGGGACGACGCTCTCGAGGCCGCAGACGAAGGAGAATCTTGTCTCCTGGTTCTGTTGGACCTAAGCGCAGCTTTCGACACAGTAGACCACAAGCTTCTATTGACTCGGCTAGCTGAAGTAGCCAAAGTCGCAGAAGGCGATTTATCTTGGTTCTCCTCTTTCTTGGAAAACCGTTCGCAAATAGTGAAGTTAGGACCTTACACTTCTGAGAAACGCACATTATCATGCGGAGTCCCTCAAGGATCCCCTCTGTCGCCGGTGTTATTCAACATCTATCTTCGTCCTCTTTTTGAAATCATCAGCAGTCAGAAACTGCTCTATCACTCATACGCAGACGACACGCAATTGTATTTCCGCATTTGCAATAAAAAGGAACACCACCTCAATCTAGAGACATGCCTCTCTTTGATAGAGGAATGGATGACCAAGAGTTATCTTAAACTCAATGGAGCGAAAACAGAACTTCTCCTGTTTCACGCCAAGCGTAAGAATCATCCTATTACAACATGGACCCCCCCCGCCCATTCTGGGCAAAATCATCTCCCCTAGCGCCAAAGTCAAAAGCCTTGGGGTCATCTTCGATTCCTACATGACAATGGACGCACAAATAGGGTCAGTAGTCAGCGGATCTCACTATCTGCTGCGCCTACTACGCAGACTTATTCCTTTCATCCCTAAAAAAGACGTAGCAGTCGTGGTGGGAACAATTGTTAACTCCAGACTGGACTATGCAAACGCCCTTTACCTCGGGCTCCCGAAGTACCAAATCGCCCGTCTGCAGGTCGTGCAAAATACGGCCGCCAGACTAGTGACTGGGAAAAAATCCTGGGAATCCATCTCACCTTCACTGAGAGCCCTTCACTGGTTGTCAGTGAAAGACAGAATTGCTTTTAAAGCACTCTGTCTAACGCATAAATGTGTCCATGGGAATGCTCCCCATTATTTATGCGAAAAAATAAAAGTGCACAATTCCAATCGCATCTTGCGATCCACCAACCAAAATCTACTACAGATACCGAAAGCCAGTTACAAGTCCAAGGGAGATAGAAGATTCGCGGTCCAGGGTCCCAGACTATGGAATGCTTTACCAACCAGCATTCGGTTGGAGGAGAACCACTTAGCATTCAGGAGAAAGATAAAGACTCATCTCTTTTGATTCCAAAAGAGACAGGAACAACAAGCGCCCAGAGGCGATTCAGTTCGCACGTGCCGCGCTATATAAGTTTTTCATTCATTCATTCATTCATTCATTCACAAGCTGAAACGTCATGACTGGGCCAAGAAATATCTCAAGACTGATTTTTCTAAGGTTTTATGGACTGATGAAATGAGAGTGAGTCTTGATGGGCCAGATGGATGGGCCAGTGGCTGGATTGGTAAAGGGCAGAGAGCTCCAGTCCGACTCAGACGCCAGCAAGGTGGAGGTGGAGTACTGGTTTGGGCTGGTATCATCAAAGATGAGCTTGTGGGGCCTTTTCGGGTTGAGGATGGAGTCAAGCTCAACTCCCAGTCCTACTGCCAGTTTCTGGAAGACACCTTCTTCAAGCAGTGGTACAGGAAGAAGTCTGCATCCTTCAAGAAAAACATGATTTTCATGCAGGACAATGCTCCATCACACGCGTCCAAGTACTCCACAGCGTGGCTGGCAAGAAAGGGTAAAAAAGAAGAAAAACTAATGACATGGCCTTCTTGTTCACCTGATCTGAACCCCATTGAGAACCTGTGGTCCATCATCAAATGTGAGATTTACAAGGAGGGAAAACAGTACACCTCTCTGAACAGTGTCTGGGAGGCTGTGGTTGCTGCTGCACGCAATGTTGATGGTGAAAAGATCAAAACACTGACAGAATCCATGGATGGCAGGCTTTTGAGTGTCCTTGCAAAGAAAGGTGGCTATATTGGTCACTGATTTGTTTTTGTTTTGTTTTTGAATGTCAGAAATGTATATTTGTGAATGTTGAGATGTTATATTGGTTTCACTGGTAAAAATAAATAATTGAAATGGGGTATATATTTGTTTTTTGTTAAGTTGCCTAATAATTATGCACAGTAATAGTCACCTGCACACACAGATATCCCCCTAAAATAGCTAAAACTAAAAACAAACTAAAAACTACTTCCAAAAATATTCAGTTTTGATATTAATGAGTTTTTTGGGTTCATTGAGAAGATGGTTGTTGTTCAATAATAAAATTAACCACTTCCCGACCGCCCACCGCAGGTATACGTCGGCACTTTAGAGATGGATATCTCGGTAACGGCAGCAGCTGCTGCCACAACCGAGATATCCATCTCTTCTGTGGGCGGTCGGGTAAACGATAATGGCGGTCTCCGCGGCGGAATCGCCGCGAGATCGCCGTTATCGGTGGCGGACGAGCGCCCCCCCCCCTCCCGCTGCGCTCCCGCGCTCTCCGCCGCTTACCGGAGCCGTCGGTAGCGGCGGAGGCGATCGGGTGCGCTCGTCTGGTCAGCGGGGATGCGAGTGAGGGAAAAAATTTCCCTCGTCCATCCCCGTAGCTCTGCTGGGCGGAAGTGACGTCAAACGTCAGTTCCAAACAGCGTCTTAAAGAGACATTTTTTTTTAAATGTCATTTGAAAAATGACATTTAAAATTTTTTTTTTTTTTTTTGCATTTTAGCCTAAATATGAGATCTGAGGTCTTTTTGACCCCAGATCTCATATTTAAGAGGACCTGTCATGCTTTTTTCTATTACAAGGGATGTTTACATTTCTTGTAATAGGAATAAAAGTGATAATTTTTTATTTATTTTTTATTTTAGTGTTAAAAATTGGTAAAATTAATACAAATAAATACGAAAACAAAAAAAAAATTGTTTAAATCGCCCCGTCCCGACGAGCTCGCGCGCAGAAGCGAACGCATACGCGAGTAGCGCCCGCATATGAAAACGGTGTTCAAACCACACAAGTGAGGTATCGCCGCGATCGTTAGAGCGAGAGCAATAATTCTAGCCCTAGACCTCCTCTGTATCTCAAAAAATGCAACCTGTAGAATTTTTTAAACATCGCCTATCGAGATTTTTAAGGGTAAAAGTTTGACGCCATGCCACGAGCGGGCGCAATTTTTAAGCGTGACATGTTGGGTATCATTTTACTCGGCGTAACATTATCTTTCACAATATGTAAAAAAATTGGGCCAAATTTATTGTTGTCTTATTTTTTAATTTAAAAAAGTGAATTTTTTCCAAAAAAAGTGCGCTTGTAAGACCGCTGCGCAAATACGGTGTAACAAAAAGTATTGCAATGACTGCCATTTTATTCTCTAGAGTGTTAAAAAAAAAAATATATAATGTTTGGGGGTTTTAAGTAATTTTATAGCAAAAAAAATGTTTTAGTCTCGTAAACACCGAATCTGAAAAACAGGCCCGGGGCTAAAGTGGTTAATCCTCAAAAATACAACTTGCCTAATAATTCTGCACTCCCTGTATATATATATATATATATATATATATATATATATATATATACACACACACACACAGGAATGTGCAAAAGTTTTAGACAGTTGTGAAAAAAATCTGTGTAGCAAAGTCCCTGGCTTCTGAGGCCCAATGGTAATCTCCAGAGTTAGGGACAGCTGACATCCTTCAGTGTAGAGTGGGTTACAAGGCACGGTGGGTGTAATGCAAGATGAAATGGTGGGCACGGACACTTTTTGATTGCAAAGAGATTTACTGTATCTTGAACAGAACTGTGGGAGAGAGGGTCATGGCCAAGACACCCTTAGGTAGATGCAATTTTAATTGTCAGACTTTGAGACTTCTATAGGTAGACAGCTATACAGGTGAAGGTCTCCAGCCAAACACCACTTCTGTATAGGTAGGACCGCTGGCTCCTATGTCAACAATCTTGTAGCTGTTACTATTTGCAACAAGAACAGTTCTCTTTACCCCACAATCACTCACTGTGGGCAGGGCCAGCGCTAGCGCAAGGCAACATGGGAACTTGCCTCACGGCGCCAGGGAACAGGGCAGAAAATTGACCGGTCCGTGACAGTCGCCCGATCATCACATTGTGTGTGGTGTGGGCTGCCGCTGCGAGCGGCATCTGAAGGACGAGTCCCTGCAGCAGTGCTGACCTGTGCAGTCACTCTGTCTCAGTGTGTGACAGTCTCACTGTCTCGTCCTTGGCTACGCGGCCTACGTCCTATGTCAGTGAGTGACATAAGTGGCCCCGCCCCTGGTTCCCCTGGCTGCTCAGCCACATGATGTGAAGGAGCGAGGGCTGCAGGAGGCGGAGCAACACACGGACTGGACCCACACCAGCAGGCGGCGCAGCTTGCGGCATCATCCTGGAGGCGACGGTGACCTGTTGAGGGACGGGAGCCGCCCGGTGGACAGATTGGTGTTCACAAACAGGTAAGGGGGACCGACCTGTTTTAAAGTTTTCTGTCTAAAAAAAAAAAAAATGCACTTTACAAAACCACAAATAGTTTGTTTGCTATCTTTCTCTGTAAAAGATAAATAAGTTAAACGATCACTTTAAGCATCATAACCATTAAAGCTTAATGGAGGACATATAAAATGTATGGTGTGTGTGTGTGTGCGCGTGTGTGTTTACGCGTACCGGGGTGGGGGGCTTCAAAATGCACCTTTGCCTGACTTAGCAAAAATCCTTGCACCGGCCCTGACTGTGGGTCTTCACTCAACAAGCTCTCAGTCTGTTTCACTAGGCTGAAACGTTAGGTCCTTGGCCTAGCACTCCACAAGCATCACCTCTGCTGTCCCGCTGAGTCCCTGACTTGGCACTTGCTGAAGATTTCCCACTTCTTCACCGTCCCTGACTGGCAAGAAATCTGTTCTGGTACTGGCCTCAGCTTACTCACAATGGTCTCCGGTAATAAGGTGTATGGTCCCTTTGTGGCGAAAGCTTCCCCTCTACATCCAACCACAACTGGTTCACCAGCCGGCGGAACCGTTACTTCTGGTTGGACTAGTAACCCGCAGTCACAACCCTGCACTGCTTCTGGATAGGCTCTCAGTTAGCCTAGCAGCCAGATGTCCCCGGGATAGGCCTTAGGTTTCTGGCCTAGCAATCCAGGGCAATACGACACATGTCCACCCAGACAGCCGTCCCGGTGGCACAGAACCCCGATCACTTGACTTCACCCAAATAAATAGGCTCTCCCAGCAGGCCAAGGGACCCAAGAAAATCCCTGCACATTGACTGAGACACTCCATTCATTCGTAATCTGTCCTTGCAATGCCCTTGTCTTATCTAATGTCTCCAGATACCCGGCCATTTAGCGTCAGAAGAGAGAAGTGCAGTAATTCCAGAGCTGGGCGAAATCAATTGATCTCCTAACAATTGGCCAAGGCAACTATCGCTTGGCAAATAAATTGAATAGCAACCATGCCTAAATATCAGGGTGCTACAGCTGTAAATAAGAATGCTTTCAGAAATAGAAGTGTTAGTATATTTTTTATCAATTAACAAAATCAAAAGTAAATGAACAGAAGAGAAATCCAAATCAAATTAATATTGCCTTCAAACAGCATCAATTCGTTTTAGGTACACTTGCACACAGTTTTGGAAGGAACGCAGCTGGTAGGTTGTTCAAAACATCTTGGAAAACTAACCATAGACCTTCTGTGGATGTAGGCTGCCTTAAATCTTTTTGTCTTTTCATGTAATCCCAGATAGACTGCATGATGTTGAGATCAGGGCTCTGTGAGGCCAAACCATCACTTCCAGGACTCCATGTTCTTCTTTAGGCTCAATGCAGACAGGCTTAAAAATTGCTGCTCCTACAGGAGTTTTGTGTTCCGACACACGGCCTACACGCGGTCGAAATTTCCGACCAAAAGCTCACATCTAACTTTTGTAGAAAAATCCGATTGTGTGTATGCGGCATTACTCTGAAGATAGTTTTAATGACATTGGCTGAATGTTTGGGGTCGTTGTATTGCCACAGAAGAATATTTGGGGCAATCACACACCTCCCTGATAGATAAGTTTCTGCTTGTATTTCTCAGCATTCAGAACACAATTGATCCTGACCAAATCTCCAACTCCATTTGGAGAAATGCAGCCTCAAACTTGCAAGGGTCTTCCACCATGCTGAATACAGTCAATATATTGTATCGCTCTCCAGCTCTTTCACAAACAAACTGTCTCCTGCTAGAGACAAATATTTAAAATTTTGACTCGTCAGTCCAGAGAATCTGCTGCTATTTTTCTGCACCCAGGTTCCTTTGTTTTCATGAATAGGACATGGGAAAAAAATGAAAACGACTTAACCATATATATTAAATTCAAAAGAAGCGGTGACATTTTTGCTCTATGTTTATGGTGAATGAAGAAAACCTTTCAAGAATTTTCAGTTTGCTTCACCTTATTCATTTTGGATAAATAAGTGCAGGGCCAGACTGGGAATAAAAACTAGCCCTGGAAATAATTTCATACCAGCCCTAGTGGCATAGCGTTGGTTGTCACCCCTCAAGGCAAGGTAAGTAATTCACTCCCTTAACACATTTAGAGCTCCCTGAGTCCCTTCCACTCGTATTAAATCCCCTATGGTACATTTTAGTGTTGCTCACTGTGTCTCCGCCTTCACTCTGTGGTATCTTGCAGCAGTGTCACCTATGCCGAAATCATGAGATAAGGTCTCCTCCAGTCCCTCCCACTTCATGTTCTTCACCAGTCAGCTGACCTCTATTCTCCACCCCCTAGCAATGTTGTGAACTGAATGGGTGGCTGCAAAGAGGCTGAGTTCCAGGAACGGCCAAGCTGGGTAGCCACACGCTCCAGGGACAGCCAAGCTGTGCGGCCGTGAAGAGGCTGCGAGAGCGGCGCGGGCTTCAGGGACAGCCCCACCTCCTTTTCACAGCATAGCCGCCACTTCTCTCTGAGCTGTTTGTGTAAAAAAAAAAAAAAAAAGAGTCCCAAGGCTCCCAGCTCACAGCGGCCCCAGGGCAGACAGCCTATTGGAAAATTCCGCGCTATCCTGGTAGGCCAGTCCAGCCCTGAATAAGTGAAATTGAATGTGAACATGCTCTACTCTTTTGGTAAATTAGGGTCAGATTCTAAGATTATTTACATAATTATAAGTATCAAAAGACTTTGGTTGTGGGCATTTAAAGACTTTAAAGGTGGTTCTCCATTAGCATTAGATAGATAGTTTAATTCTGAAAGCTTGTGGAAAATTTTGTAGCACAGAACCAAGCAAAGCTGCATAGTGGTTGTGCTTTTTTGTTAAGCTGGGCATAGATGGATCAAAATGTGGGCGGTACAGCAAGGAACGGACAAATTTCAATCTACGTGTGGCCTTCCCTGTTCAACAGAAGTCAACCATTAAGCCGCGTACACACAATCAAATTTATCTGCTGGAAACGGTCCGACAAATTTGATCGTGTGTACGGGCGAGCAGACAGGTTTTTCCAGCAGACAAATTTTAAAGCATGCTTTAAAATCTGTCTGCTGGGAACCCGTCCATCCGACATGTCTGCTGGTTAGTACACTAACCAGCGGACATATCTGTCCGCACATGCGTCGAATGGATTCGACGCATGCGTGGAAGTATTTTACTTCCTGGTTCGGTGACGTGGCGGCGTCAACGTCACCGCCACGTCACCGCGCTGTCTGCCGGCGGGGATTTTGGTTTGATCGTGTCAGACCGATTTGATCGGATTTATTTAGTCGTGTGTATGCGGCCTAAGATTGACTTCTGTCGAACAAACATGCTGGAAAACTTAGGTAGATCAGAGGCTGCAGCCAGCTGATCAGTGTATTATGACAGCAGGAGTATTTGTCAGAATACAATGTCCCTGCTGGGGGATGAAGGAATCTGTTAGTTTGTCTATGTCCAGTATTTTACGCTAGCTTCATTGTGTGTTGTGGTAAAGTGCAATAAAAAAACAAATTTAGAAGGGCACCCAAATGTCACTGCAATGCATTGTGGCGCGCTGTGTTTAATAATTTCTGTAGGGACATTCTTTTTTCAAAGGAATTGGCTGCCATAACACATTGAACATTAAAGTGCATAATAGAATTTACAAGTGTGAAGGGACACTTACTGCCCCTAACTGCAGGTCTGCCAGTGCACTCACACTGTCTGAAATCAATACACACTTTTTGTAGCCAAACTGTTTTATCTCAGCAATGGTTCAGTAGGGATCAGACTCCCAAAGAAATATGAGAGTGAAAATTTCAAATCTACAATTTTTTTATATATAGAACAACAAACGTAAATAGATAAAAGATGCATTAAAAAGCACTTTAAGATAACAATGGTGGAATTTCTGTCAAGTTGTTGGGTACGATATATAATCCGACCCCACAATTTCAAGTAGAATAGCTACATTTTTATTTGATTTCAGCAATTGCTCGCTTTTAAAATATACTATTTACAGACAGTTCAGAGTGCTCCTTTAAAGTAGATCTAAACTGTATGACTTAAATGTCATATGAGCTTTAACCACTTAAGGACCGCCTACTGCACATTTACGTCGGCAGAATGGCACATCAACGTGTATATATACGTTGATTTTAGTACCCAGCCGTGGGTCACGGGCGCGCGAACCGGTCCGAAGCTCCAGGACCGGGACCGCGGGATTCGCGGACCCGATCGCCGCTGGAGTGCGGCGATCCGTCCCTGGAGCGGAAGAACGGGGAGAGCCGTGTGTACACACGGCTTCCCCGTGCTTCTCTGTGGCCGTAGCATCGATCGCGTCATCCCTGTAATAGGGGGACGCGATCGATGACGTCACACCTACAGCCACACCCCCCTACAGTTGTAAACACACACATTAGGTCACACATCCCCTACAGCGCCACCTGTGGTTAACTCCCAAACTGCAACTGTCATTTCCACAGTAAACAATGCAATTTAAATGCATTTTTTGCTGTGAAAATGACAATTGTTCCAAAAATGTGTCAAAATTGTCCGAAGTGTCCACTATATTGTCGCAGTCACGAAAAAAATCGCTGATCGCCGCTATTAGTAGTAAAAAAAAAAAAAATTATAAAAATGCAATAAAACTATCCCTTATTTTGTAAATGCTATAAATTTTGCGAAAACCAACCGATAAACGCTTATTGCGATTTTTTTTACCAAAAATACGTAGAAGAATACGTATCGGCCTAAACGGAGGAAAAAAAATGTTTTTTTATATATTTTTGGGGGATATTTATTGTAGCAAAAAGTAAAAAATATTGCATTTTTTTTTAAATTGTCGCTCTATTTTTGTTTATAGCGCAAAAAATAAATACCGCAGAGGTGATCAAATACCACCAAAAGAAAGCTCTATTTGTGGTGAAAAAAGGACGCCAATTTTGTTTGGGAGCCACGTCGCACGACCGCGCAATTGTCAGTTAAAACGACGCAGTGCCGAATCGCATTTTGGTCCGGGTCTTAAGTGGTTAACATGTTAAAATAATTCCACAACTTGGGTTAAATTATTTAACTGCTTGCCTACCGACTGCCTCACGCACTTATACGTCGGCAGAATGGCACGGGCAGGCAAAGCAATGTATATATACGTTAATTTGAATATCTGTCCGCCGCTGTCCCACGATCTGGTCACGGAACGGCAGACCAGGGGGATGCCTGTGTAAACAATGCATTTCCTTGTTCTGCCTAGTGACACGACACTGATCGTCTGCTCCCTCTCATCGGGAGCAGTGATCAGTGTCTTGTCACAGTAAGCCCTGCCCCCTACAGTTAGAATAACTCCCTAGGACAAACGTAACCCCTTCCCTGCCCCCTACTGGTTAACCCCTCCACTGCCAGTCACATTTATACAGTAATCGGTGCATTTTTATAGCACTAATCGTTATATACATCTGAATGGTCCCAAAATAGCATCAAAAGTGTCCGATGTGTCCGCCATAATGTCGCAGTCACAATAAAAATCGCAGATCACCGCCATAACTAAATGAATAATAAAAATGCCATATAACTATCCCTTATTTTATAGACACTATAACTTTTGCGCAAACCAATCAATATACATTATTGCGTTTTTTTTAATACATATCGGCCTAAAATGAGGAAAAAATTTGTTTTTTATATATTTTTTCAAAATTGTCGCTCTACTTTTGTTTATAGCGCAAAAAATAAAAACCGCAGAAGCAATCAAATACCACCAAAAGAAAGCTCTACTTGTGGGGAAAAAAGGACATCAATTTTGTTTGGGAGCCACGTCGCAAGACCGCGCAATTGTCAGGTAAAGCGATGCAGTGCCGAATCGCAAAAAGCAGTGACAGCCAAATCTTCCAGGGCTGAAGTGGTTAAATTTGCAGCACTCCAAAAAATACCAGGTGATCCTGCCATGAGGGTCCTTGTTCAGGCACTTCCTGTGATTGTGTGATACCCATCTCACAATTGTGCTTCTGTGTTGTCACCCTGTTACATATGTCCCTCGTGGAGACTACAAGTGACTGTGCTGACACATTGTACAGAGGAATGATGTGCAGCCAACGCTACACTGAATAGGTGCAGACAAGAAATGACAGAAAGAGGGTGAAGGAGATCAGCACCTATGAGATGAAAATAAGGATGGAAAAGTAGTAAAAAAAGATAATATGACAAGTAAAACCTGAACATTATTTATGATACACAGGGGGTGTTTTAGCACCACTAAATATCAACCAGTTTGGATTTACATCTAGTTTAACCCTCAGCCAACTGCTGCGTATGTATTACATGTAATATATCACCAAATGAATTTATCATTCTAAAAAAGAGATTAGAATTGATCAGTCTCTGGAAGGAAAAATGATGACCTCTTTTTAGCTAAATGAGAGGTTGAGAACACTTAGAAGTTGTTAATTATACAAAGTCTTAATATCTCCATCCCAAGTGTTATAACGAACCATAACATCATTAGAAAAATTAAGCTGGAAAAATGAAGACAACGCTTTGTAAATATCCAGTGGAAATTGGCTAAAAAGGCAGCATAATGCAGGATCAAAAGAGGAGAATGATCCTTAACAGTACCCTAGGGCACCCACTTCCACAGTATAATATTCACAGCAACTTACTGCTTGTATGGAGAATTTTCTATTAAATGGGGTTAGATCATTTGCCATTTTAACTTTAAAAGCGCTGTTCTGATTATAAAATTTTCTACAGCCTAATTAAAATGACTGGAACAGCCAGAAGAAGCATTTAAACAGCTATGGTGGACTTATAGTATAATCCAGCTTTAACCACTTCAGCCCCGGACCATATTGCTGGTCAATGACCGGGCCACTGTTTGCGATTCGGCACTGTGTCGCTTTAACCGACAATTGCGCGGTCCTGCGACGTGGCTCCCAAACAAAATTGGCGTCCTTTTTTCCCCACAAATAGAGCTTTCTTTTGGTGGTATTTGATCACCTCTGCGGTTTTTATTTTTTGCGCTATAAACAAAAATAGAGCAACAATTTTGAAAAAAAAAACATTTTTTTTTACTTTTTGCTGTAATAAATATCCCCAAAATATATAAATAAACAATTTTTTCCTCAGTTTAGGCCGATACGTATTCTTCTGCATATTTTTCGTAAAAAAATCACAATAAGCGTTTATTGATTGGTTTGCGCAAAAGTTATAGCGTCTACAAAATAGGGCATAGTTTTATGGCATTTTTATTAATATTTTTTTTTTACTAGTAATGTCGGCGATCAGCGATTTTTATCGGTACTGCGACATTATGGCGGACACTTTGGACACTTTTGACACATTTTTGGGACCAATGGCATTTTTATAGCGATCAGTGCTATAAAAATGCATTGATTACTATAAAAATGCCACTGGCAGGGAAGGGGTTAACACTAGGGGGCGAGGAAGGGGTTAAGTATGTTCCCTCATTGTGTTCTAACTGAAGGGGGGTGGGACTGACTAGGGGAAATGACAGATCGCTGTTCATACATTGTATGAACAGTGAACAGTTATTTCTCCCCCTGACAGGACCGGGAGCCGTGTGTTTACACACACAGCTCCCGCTTCTCACTCTGTAACGAGCAATCGCGGGTGCCCGGCGGTGATCGGGCACACGCGCCGGGACCTCTGGCAGTGCGCACGTGCCCCTATTGGCTGCATAGCGAGATGATGTATTGCTACGTGATCTCGTGCAGCCGAGCCGACCTGCCGCCGTATAACTGCGGCGGCTGGTCGGCAAGTAGTTAAAGCTCAACATGATTTTTATTTTAAAATCAGCTAAATATATTCCAAGTGCATCAAAATAAAAGGTGTGCAAAGTCTGGGGGCTCAAGCCAGTGTTGCCAACCTACCAGATTGAAATTTACTGACACAACACCTAAAATGTACTGGTACAGGCAAGTTTTTACTGACATTTCCAAAAATTACAAAAATTACAGTTTTAAGTGCAAGTTTCAGTATTTAGGCTACAAATAAGTACAATATGCAATTAGCAATGTAATTTAAGGTAGGTAATGAAGCAAAAAGCATATTTTTTATTTTATTTTCAATATAGTAAGTAAGTGACTCAGGGACAGGACTCAGAAGGGCAGGAAATTAGAACTGACAGGCACACACTCATGATCAGCAGCACATATCGCCAACATGCCCCCTCCAGAGTCACAGTGACAGTCTCTCCCCATGCCAGGTGGTCTCTTCAGTCCCCTCCAGTCCAAACAGCACTGACAGTCCCTCTCCCGTCTTGCCTTACTGGCATTTACTGGCAGGAGAAAAGTGCCCGTTTGTTACTGGCTGCCAGTAAAACAACTGACGGTTGGCAACACTGGCTCAAGCACACAGGTGTATCCACCAATACAGTGTAAAGAAACGGGATTATAATAGTGTCTGAAGCCTGGGAACCCCTGGTTCTGTGTACAGCCTCCCATAGACATAGTGTAGATGGCTGTAGGCGTTGGTACACATCGCTGTACTACTACGTGCATAAATGCAGGTTCAAAATGCAGGTAGTTTATGTGCATGCACTGTTTGTTATGTTGTATGGATGAATGTGCCAGTGTGCAGGAGCCTTTACAGCTTACAGTATATTCTAAATAAAGCAGTCAAAGCCTGAGTTGGAAAGACTGACCCCTGCCAGTATGCTACAGAAAAGGAGTGTAAGCAGTGGTCTCTCTCTCTCTGTCGAGGTCCGACATACCCTCTCCCAATTTAGAGCTAGAGCTCCAATCAGTAGGGAGCATAAACTCTAAAGACCACAACTTTCACAACACTGGCAGGAGACTGGCTTTTCTATTCTATCCTATTTCCTATCTAGGTTGTGGCTGTTTTTTAAAAAGAATGAACTTACATTAGTGCCAGAGTTTACCGCCCCTCTGAAAAGTGGCTTGTAGTTACTGCTGTCTCCTGAATGAATGTTTTTTTCCTAATCCCAAGGGAGATACAAGGCCACAACATTTTGTCAAGTGGTTAGCACACGATTATGTAAAGGTCCCATTGACTTTGATAGGTGCGTTTAGCCAGCAGCATGTACACAATACGTACAAGTACCAATACTTTTTTGTTAGTACTCACCGATACCTACCGCAACTGGTTTGACATACCAAGTTAAATTTACCGCACTGCAAACCAAAGCATTGTGACTGTGGCAATGTGTATGGACTTGACTGGCCACCGTGTTATTTTATAGATAGGTGGTTGGGGGCCAGTAACATTGCAGAATAAGCACCTGTTTTTACCACCCCTTTACCACCCTTGTGCCTTTGCACATCTTTTGTTCTGATTCTCCTGAAATGTGTTTAGCTGATTTAAACCAAAAGGTAAATTGGGCTTTACCTTTCCCTTAAAAATGAATGTCCAGGTGGAGTTAGGAGGAGCGACAGGAGGGTTGAGAATTTTTGGGGGAAAGGAAAGTATTGCTTATCTGTTTATACTTTTTATAATACATTTTCCTTTTTGTTTTGTTTTTAGATAGAGTAGAGAAAAGCTAAAAACTCTGTCAGTTACTGCTTATGGTTTTAGAATGGAGTGATAATCAAACTTATATATACAGTATATATGTACAGTAGATGTGAGGATCCCCTGTCCACAAATATTTGGCCATATATATTTGGTCATGAATATTTGTTAGTCGGTCGAATAACCAGATACCATTTGGGGTTACTAGAACCTACAGGATTTATTACATTTGTTTTTTATTTTTTTGTTTTGTTTTTTTAAACACAGTTACTGTTTTTCTGGAAAAAATGTTTCACTCACATGTCATCCTGAAAGCCCTTTGCCCACTCCTGCCGTTTAATCTCCTCTCTTGCCCGTTCCAGGGAAGTGAATGATGTGGCCACTCTCAGGGTTGGCTCCAGTGGCCTGTAACGCTGCTGTAGTACTTGGCCAACATCACGGAATGGCCCCTGATGGGTTAAATATTGTATTAAGATTTTATTGTATTCAATTTGGACATAGCAGTATAAAAACATTTCTACAGAGACTAAATAGAAACAGGGCAAATATAATTATTTTATAAGTATTCCACATAAGTATAGCAATTTAAGATGGAATTGTCATATTCATGCATAAGATTGGCCAAGACCAGTGGTGGCCACTCCATTAGGAATCCTAACCCCCTAATCCATGCGCCTGCCTACACCATGATGGTGCCTTTAATCCCTACCACTAAACACCACTGAAAGCTAAGAAAGATGTATTCTTGCCACAGAAATACTATAAATATTTGTGCAGCAAATATCAAGCAAAGTTTTTACATGAAAATATTTTAATATTTTTAAAACATACATATCAATCATACTGTGAACTGTAGCTCTAAAAATGATCGTATGGCTTTTACACATGACCATTTTTCACGACGAGAAAACTGCCATTTTTGATATTGGTCAAGAAAACCGCTCGTGTGTATGCACCCTAGCTGTATTCTCAATGAAAAAATTGCCTGCAAAAAAAATGAAAACTGCTCTCCTTTTTCTTGTTGTGTTTCACGTCGCAAAAAATGGAGGTGTGTATGCTGTTCTAGAGGCGAAAATAAAACGTGCATGCTCAGAATCAAATATGTAGCCCAAAAGCAGCCCAAAGGGTGGTACCATTTGAAAGGAACTTCCCCTTTATAGTCCCATTGTACGTGTTGTAAGTCAGGCTGGAGAGGAATTACATGATGAAAAACTACGGGTTTTTGAACGGCAGGAAAAACAATGGTGTGTACGCGGCATCAGGGGTTTCTTTGACCCTGAATATATATATTTTTTTATTTTTTTACAGATTAGTGCAATAATAATTGTACTGTTGTAGGAGTTGAAGCAGTATACAGAAATAAATAAACATAAATAAAAGTAGTCACTAATAAATGAAAATGGGGACCAATGAAGGGAAAGGAGGGGTAGTGGTGTTCCGAAGGTGGATTTTCATTTATTTGATTTCGCTATTTTCCATGAAAGGGTGTCAATACCATGACATGAGAACACTAGAATCAAAAGTGTCTGGGGAATAGTATATGGCCCAGGGTTTCCATATACTATCGAATTTCTCCAATCCATTTTTGTCTAGCGCTTCTAGTTTAGCATGTACGAATGAAAGATTCATTCTCTTTTCGGGTTCTGGTAACATTAATGCAGGAGATTTCCATGCGCTAGCTATTACCTGTTTCGCGACTATCATAAACAATAGCTTATGTTGATTCCGAGAAAGGGTTTATGGTTTAATGTTAAGTAAGGCCACCATTGGATCTGGTAATAAAATACAGTTAAATATTTTAGAAGCTGTAACGGAATGCACCATGACAGACCGAGATTCTCCTATGTCTAGGGTCACCTTATGTCCACTAGGGCCATAGGGTGACAAAGAATCATAATTCATATGTTACAGAAGACATTAATAAGGGACATTAATAATACTTCATATTGCAGGACTGAGATATCACAAGGAGTCATGATGACATGACCAGGTCAGCCAGTGAGTCATACCTTTTGTATAATAGGCTATTGAAACGTTAAGTGAGGTTGGCTCTTCAATGTGTGGACACATGCTTTTGAAAGGTGTTAATTCAGGTCTACAAGACCAGAGTGAGTCATACCTTTGTATAATATGCTATTGAAATACTTGAAGGTGTGGATTACACCCACTCTCACTGCCATTGTGTGATAAAGATGCGGTGCCGACCGGCCTTAGCTTACCTGAATGCCTTTTAGAGTGTGATTGAAGCCCCCCATGGTGTGAAGGGGGGTGGAGACTACATTGTCCTGTGAATAACTGTATTATGTTGTACTGGATATAAGAAGCTGAGAAATTACTAATAAATTGTCATATATCTTTGGATTCAAGAACGGAGCTCTGTCTCGTTTTATTCTGGGAAAAGATATGGATCGTGTATGCAATATTGTCGCAGTGTGTCAGATAAGCTTGTCGTGGTTGGATGGAAGGTTGTAAGCGGTGGTAACTGTTACATTGGTGGCAGCGGTGGGATGATTCCATCACCAGAAGAAGGACGGCTACAAGGACACAGGACAATGGAGACGGTGTATGAACGGATGAAGCTCTCTTCCCTCATGGACTTACTGGAGAGCCGGGGCAGACCGGCCAGCAACCGTAAGAAAAGGGACATTATCGCAGAACTGGTCGAAATGGATAGAGCTAAAAGGCCCGCCGTAACGGACAGGACACCCGAGGAAGAAAGTTTTGATCAGGCTGTTAACCTAAGACTGGCACATTATGGTCCTAACCCTCCACCGGAGATCAGGGACCGAGTTATAGCGGCTCTGAATGCCACCTTGCTACAGCGAAGAAGTGCTGCAGCAGCTGAAGTCACAGCAGCACCAGCTAAAGGGAGAGGAGAGGTGCAGATACCAGTCTCCATGGAAGAGGAATTCCAAAGAAGGTTACAAGAGATGCGGATACAGCATAGAGGACCAGTATCAGAGGAAACCCTGCTGGGATGGTCGGATGTGATTCGGTGCCAACTCTGGAAGAAAGCACTAGCTCGGGAGCAGCAAAACCAAGGAAAGGTCCTGCCCTCCATCTATGCAAGGTACTGGCCGCAGTATGACGTACCAATGCTGTTGTTGGGGGAACAACCGAAGCAGGAGTGGATGGCCAAGTTGAGCAGGCTGATCCGGGCAGAGATGCAGCTGGATGAGAGCTACAGAGCCCTCCGGTGGTATGTAGCCCAAGAGTGCCCGTGGTCAGCGGATGACAGCCCCACAGAAGGTTATGACTATGATGGCCTGGGATTGTTGTATAGGAGGATGGCCAGTGATCCAGACTTCGGGGATGATCGGGAGTGGCGCTTGGAGGACATAATGGAGCACAGAGAGGAAAAATTGAACATCTCGGGAGGCCACTGGTCACAGGAAGATTTAGAATTTCTGGCCATTCAAGAATGGGAGCTGGAGGTTGCCTACAGACAGCTGCTAGACTCGGCTCAGCAGCAGGGTGGGGCTCCCATTGCCTGGGACTATGAGGAAAGTTCAGATGACAACTGTGGAATCCTGGCTGATGAATCGGCAGTGGAAAATATGGAGATTTTCATCCCTAAAGCCGAAGCGGATGTTGTGGAGTTCCAGGGAGCCGGGGCGGTTGGCCCCCCTCTCCAGCAACAAGCTGAGGTGGTAAAGTTTTTACCCCCAGCTGAATCACTGGCAACAGAGCAGGGTACCCCAAGCCTCTGCTCCCAACTAGCGGAAGTGGGGGACCCTGTGGTAGTGGATGGGACTGTGGTCTCCACTCACAGCAACCCAGCGGAAGAGCTGGCAACAGAACAGAGGGTCAAGGACCTCTGCTCTTCACTAACGGAAGAGGGGGACCCTGTGGTAGTGGATGGGACTGTGGTCTTCACTCACAGCAACCCAGCGGAAGAGCTGGCAACAGAGCAGAGTGTCATAGGCCTCTGCTCCTCACTAACAGAAAAGGGGGTTCCTGGGGTAGTGGATGGGACTTCAGTCTCCACTGGCACAACCCCAGACAATGGTACAGGACTGGGACAGGAGGATGTCTGGTTTGCTTTGCAAGCACCGGGGGGTTTTCACCAAGCACCAGTGGATGGGACTTCCGTCTCCACTGGTATACCCCAGGAAGGGGGGGCAGTTGGCCCAGACCCCCAACCGCATGATGGACTGAGCCCAGCTACCCTGCCTTCTCCCCAGCGGCAGGCGTGTTCTCTGAGAGAGGCAGAGGTTGGCGGGGTGAGTAATGCTCAGTTTGGAGCCATTTATTTGGGGTACAGTATGGATACCAGCATTGGAGGACGGGAACTACTGACGGACTTCGGAGTCAACCCGTTTGGGGTTACCACCTGTGTCCGTCTACCACCGAAAGGGGAGAGATGTAACGGAATGCACCATGACAGACCGAGATTCTCCTATGTCTAGGGTCAACTTATGTCCACTAGGGCCATAGGGTGACAAAGAATCATAATTCATATGTTACAGAAGACATTAATAAGGGACATTAATAATACTTCATATTGCAGGACTGAGATATCACAAGGAGTCATGATGACATGACCAGGTCAGCCAGTGAGTCATACCTTTTGTATAATAGGCTATTGAAACGTTAAGTGAGGTTGGCTCTTCAATGTGTGGACACATGCTTTTGAAAGGTGTTAATTCAGGTCTACAAGACCAGAGTGAGTCATACCTTTGTATAATATGCTATTGAAATACTTGAAGGTGTGGATTACACCCACTCTCACTGCCATTGTGTGATAAAGATGCGGTGCCGACCGGCCTTAGCTTACCTGAATGCCTTTTAGAGTGTGATTGAAGCCCCCCATGGTGTGAAGGGGGGTGGAGACTACATTGTCCTGTGAATAACTGTATTATGTTGTACTGGATATAAGAAGCTGAGAAATTACTAATAAATTGTCATATATCTTTGGATTCAAGAACGGAGCTCTGTCTCGTTTTATTCTGGGAAAAGATATGGATCGTGTATGCAATATTGTCGCAGTGTGTCAGATAAGCTTGTCGTGGTTGGATGGAAGGTTGTAAGCGGTGGTAACCGTTACAGAAGCGATCCGGAAAATCCCCTCCCAGAATTTCCTTACAAGTGGACACTGCCACCAGATGTGGATATATGTTCCTTTGTCTGGGCAACTGAGGAAACAGAGATCTGAGCAGTTTGCTGAAAATTTGGCTACTCTATTGGCAACCACGTACCAACGGGAAAGCACTTTATATGATGTTTCCATTGCCGCTACATTTATAGATGGAGAGCTAGTATTAGACCAGATGCTAGCCCAAGTTTTGTTATTAATTGTACATTCTAAGTCTAATTCCCATTTAGCAGTGTAAGGCCGCGTACACACAATCAAATCTATCTGCTGGAAACGGTCGGCCCGACCGTCCCAGCAGACAGATTCGACCGTGTGTACGGGCGAGCCGACGGATTTGGCCACCCGACAGATTTCAAAGCATGCTTTGAAATCTGTCGGCTGGGAACCCGTCCGCCCGCCATGTATGCTGGTTAGTACGCTAACCAGCAGACATGTCTTCTCGCACACGCGCCGAATGGTTTCGACGCATGCGCGGAAGTGTTTTACTTCCTGGTGCGGTGACGTGGCGGCGTCAACGTCACCGCCACGTCACCGCGCTATCTGGCGGCGGGGATTTTGGTTTGATCGTGTGTATATGTCCCCAGCAGAACAAATCTGTCTGCTCGTGTGTACGCGGCCTAAGAGGGTATTATAGTATTTGATTTAGTGATCAGTTGGGAATAAATTGTTGAAATACGACCTTTGGCATGTGGACCTTTGAGCCATATCCTTTCAAATTGGGTAATATTATTTAGGTTATTACTGAGGCTGAGGGAAGGTCCATAAAAGTTCTTGATTTGAAGATATCTGAAAATTTCTGTAGTGGGGAGGCCGAATGCCTCACATAGGTCTGGAAATTTTTTTTTTTTTTTATTCAACAGTTTTCATTGTGTACAAAAATAATGTATTAGACATACATATTGACATAGATCAATGTATGGAGGTGACATCAAAACTAGTCAGCTAAAGGATGGGTATAAGGAACTGATGAAGGGTTGTAATGTAGCCAAAAAGACTATGCACACTTTGGGTTGTGATGGTTGACATTGAATAATGAAAAGAAAATATATTTCATAGATACATTAGATGTCACTAAGAATCAGGCAGCAAAAAAAGATAACCCCAAGCGTCCCACGTTTTATAGAACCTACAAATTGTATCTGTAAGTTTTGCTGTCCATATTTTCAATAGCAAAGGTCCAATGTATCCTGTTTCTTTCAGCTGTTAGAAAAAGGCAATCTGATAACCAGTCTTTCGTGTGGTTTGATTAGTTGCTATGAAAACATGTGTCATCGGCCTAACTTGGCATTTCGAGAGCCCATCTGGTTGAAGCTAAAGTAAAACTTCTGAGCCTGAACATTTTTCAAAAGTTCATTCAAGTTGATAAAGGATGAGAAAGGTTGCTCTAAATAGTTGTGTCCATCTCCCATATACAGTGTGGCAAGAATGTCTTACGTCTCATACACACTACCGGACTTTCATCAGACTTTTCCGTGGATTTTGGTCCAAAGGGGCGTTGGCCGTGAACTTGTTCTGCATGCACACGGTAGAACTTTTTCAGCCAACATTCACCAAATCACGTGTTTTTTCAGCTCTTTACCGCCACCCTTTGGGTAACTTCTGCTATTGTTGTCTTATCTTTAGCATTGGTTATTAAGCATGTGTGTTTTATGCTCCATCGGACATTTGTTGCCGGAAAGTTTGAGGGCATGCACAGCGAACATTTGTCCATTGAAAAACCAAAAACAATTGTCCAATGGAGCATGCAGACGGTCGGATTGTCCGATAAAACACGTCTGTCGGACCATTGTTGTCAAAAAGTCTGATCGTGTGTATGGGCCTTTGATTACAAGAAAGGCTAAACAGAATTAAAAATATTTGGGCTGATAAAGCAGGCCTTATATATATATATATTTCAACTGAGCATTTGGTGGCCTGTCTGGAATTCTTCTTTAATCCCTGAGAATAGAAATAACTATTTCCTTTTTGGAACCTGTTTTACATATTCTTGTGGCTTATCAGTAACCAGTCACAGCTGGGCATCTAGCGAAGAAGAAGGGAAAAGGAATAATTCACACCTCATTTCTGCTCACTTATGTTTTACATTAATAGAAACCAATAATAGGAACCAGTTACCATAAAAGTTATAGACCGTAAATAACACAAATGGCAAATAAGTATCATTGAGCACTTTTCACAGCTGGACAGGAAGGATGTTCCGTGTGATGGCTGTTAATGGATTTACTTTATTTGAACTTGCATGTAGGAAAATGAGTTCCGATGAAATTAAGATGGTGCTGTCAATGGAGAAGGTGTGTTTAAATGTCATCAAATGAGCCGCGTGCTGCAACTTCATTCATATGTGACAGCACAGAAAGCAATGACAGTACAGAGCAATGAAATGCTGGTCATCATCAGATTTAAAAGGGTCAGTCCCAAGACTAACATCCCAGTTGTTGGTAGACAATAGCGAAGTACAGTGTATCTAAGGTTAGGTTCACACTATTGCGGGTGTGAGAAGATGTGTAAATTGCGTGTGTTCCAGAACTCACAGGCACCTGCAGTGAAAATGTGCTGCTCTGTTGCAGACTTTAATTGTTACTGCCCCCCCCCCCCCCACACACACACACACACACATCAGAAAATGCAGTGCGGTTTCAGGTGCGTGAAACCGCATGGTGCAAAAGCACCACGTGGGTCCATGCAGCTGCATTTTAAAAATAGGTCAGGATTTTTTTCCCTGCAGAAAACACAGGTACAGTAACCAATTTACATGAACACTACAATGTGAACCTAGCCTAAATGCACATACAACATTTTAATACATTGCAGCAGTCCTGAGGTTTTCACAAGTGCAATTTTTGCAGGTACAGAAACATACTTGTTGATTCTGCCAGAAATTCAATTTCCTCCTAATTGAAATCTCAAACTATGTTATCAGTTGCTAAAGCAGAACAAAACTCACCAAAACTCACCATTGGTTATTTATCCATCGGTTAAAAAAAAGCCAACTTGTTTTAAATTTAACCGATGGTTACATAACCGATAGTAAAAAAACGATCGTCTGTAGGGACGTCCATTGGTTAAAAATCCATGCATGCTCAGAATCAAGTCGACGCATGCTTGGAAGCATTGAACTTCATTTTTTTCAGCACGTTGTTGTGTTTTACGTCACCGCATTCTGACACGATTGGTTTTTTAACCAATGGTGTGTAGGCGCGACTGACCATCAGTCAGCTTCATCGGTTAACCGATGGAAAAATCCATCAGACCGTTCTCATCGGATGGACCGATCGTGTGTACAGGGCATAACATTTAAAATGGTTGTAAAGTCTCAAGGTTTTTTACCTTCATGCATTATATGCATAAAGGTAAAAAAAACTTCTCTGTGCCGCAGCTGACCCTAATACTTACCTGAGCCCCAGCTCCATCCAGCCTTGTGCAAGAGAGCCTCTGCTCTGAGCCAATGAGGAGAGAGGGGGGCGGGGCTGTGTGTGATAATGGACACGCAGGGCCGCATCTCGGGAAAGAGCCTCCATTGCAAGCTGCTTGCTCTACGGCCGCTTGGTAGGAGAAAGGGACCAAGAGCGCCAGCCAGGGACCCGAGAAGAGGAGGATCGAGGCTGCCTACTGCACAGAGCAGGTGAATATGTCAACCAAAAAATGATCACTTTAATATATGCCCTAATTAGTGGCTGCCCAATAATGCAGGGTGCAGAGGCTCCACCTCCCTAATCTAATCTCAATGCAGGGTGACGGACGTTTTTTTGTTTTGTTTTTAAAGCACGTTGAGCCTGAGGCCTGAGGCCCTAATTGGCTTAAAAAAAGGCTGAGCCCACCCAGTTTTGTGACAATAGAGAATTAATATTCGCTATTGTCTTCCTGATTCTCCTCCCAGCCATCAGGAAGAAGCGGGTCTTGAGACCCAATTGGCCTGTTGCTTCTCCTCTCAGCCAATCGGGTCTCAGCAACTGCTTCCTAAATTGACAGGGAGGAGAAGCAGGAAGACAATAGCGAATAATAATTTGCTATTGTCACAGGAGTGGTTGGGCTCGGGCGAATTGTAATCGATGTGTCCGGCACTCCGCATGTAGATTAGGGGCGTGAGCATTTATGGGGGGGCGCGCCCCTATGCCCCGTATGGCCTGGCCATCCCTGATAATGCATCCTGCTTTAAACAGCCAACTTGAGTTATCTATGGCCAACTTTAGTGTCAAGGACTTTGGTCTCCTATGGACTAGAAATACTGGTTCACACTGTATTTAAAAAAGAACATTGTCCTGCATAGATACTGGCTCTCTGGAGGGCAGAGTGTTGCTTAGTGCATGCTGGTCATCACATTTACTTCACCAAAATATGATTAGCAAATTTCAGCTAAATTCTCAACATTTTGTTCTTCAGATTTTGTTCTTAGTTTCAATACCTGCTCACACTTTGCCAATTCTTACAGAGAACATAATGTAATATTGGTTCTATGATCATTTAAGGATCAAGTGAACAGAAGCTGTGAATTGCATTTTTATTGACTTCTTTGATTTATGATATAAAGTTTTAAAGTTAATTTGTAATGTCATCATTGAAATCACAATATTGTTTCATCTCACGCTTATGTATGATCGCACAGTATGAAACAGCCCTTTCCCTATTCCTGATATAATAACAAACGCAGAGGTGCAGATGTACTATACAATGCAGAGGAATCCCGCAGATTTTCACTAATGATACACAGATTTCAACCGATGGCCAGCTAACATTACCAGACATCCGCTATCAATTATTCAGTAGTGTGTACACAAGGGGAGCCATTCAGAAATTACTGATGGATTGGAAGGGTCTTTCAATAGAGGAGAATTCTTACTAATTACAGGGCGCTATATGGGGCCTCTCTGTGACATATGTTTACAGATCTGAGTGGATAAGCACCATGGGATAACCCAGAGAAAATGGAGCAAGCAATGCATGGAGAGATAGAGGGAGAGAGAGAGAGACAGACAGATAGGAAGAAAGGAATGTAATACAAGGAATGAAAATAGATAGTTACATGGACCAGGGTCTTATCAACGCAAATGTGTATTTGTGTTTAGGACAGCAAAGCAAGATGGGGCAACACAAAATTCACAATTTGTGTTTAACTTTTTTTGGCCGGCCTCTTTAGGACTCGTATAACTAAATTCAGAAGCAGTACTGATGGATAGGGGTGCATGGTCTGCATAGAGAAATCACAAGACCCTCTGAAAGTGGCCATATACTGTACCAGTAGAAGTTTCTTTAAAAAAAAATATATATATATTTTAGGAATGTTCGTTCAATTTTCTAATGGTTAACAGAGTCTAAATGATGGTCGTTTTTGACCATAGTGATGATAATAAAAAAAAGGAAGGATCATTTTTCTAGAACAAATTAATTTCAAAATCTAATGTTTCATCGTTTCATAGTAGGTGATTGAAAAAAAGATCAACCTATGTGTGTGATTATATGTCAGTATTACATTGTATATCCCTGTATGTTGTGGACGTTCAGGTGCTTATTTAATAGTTTTTTTAAACTATCGATGCTCCCCGCTGAAACCATGGCCTGTGGAAGTGAATGCCACATCCTTGCCGCTCTTACAGTAAAGAACCCTCTAAGTAGTCTAAGGTTAAGTGAGTGGCCACATGTCTTATTAAACTCCCTTCCACGGAAAAGTTTTATCCCTATTGTGGGATCACCAGTACGGTATTTGTAAATTAAAATCATATATCCTCTCAAGCGTCTCTTCTCCAGAGGGATAAAGTTCAGTGCTTGTAACCTTTCTTCATAACTAATATCCTCCAGTCCCTTTATTAGTTTTGTTGCCCTTCTCTGTACTCGCTCCATTTCCAGCACATCCATCCTGAGGACTGGTGCCCAGAACTGGACAGCATACTTTAGATATGACCGGACCAGAGTCTTGTAGAGTGGGAGAATTATCATTTTATCTCTGGAGTTAATCCCCTTTTTAATGCATGCCAATATACTGTTTGCTTTGTTAGCAGCAGCTTGGCATTGCATGCCATTGCTGAGCCCATCATCTACTAGGACCCCCATCCTTGTTTCCCCAAAAAGTCCCCCCCCCCCCAAGTGAGTAGATTATATTGATATTTTTGCCACCCAAATGCATTAATTTACAATTTTCCACATTAATCCTCGTTTGCCATGTAGTTGCCCACCCCATTAATTTGTTCAGATCTTTTTGCAAGGCTTCCACATCTTGCGGAGAAGCTATTGCCCTGCATAGCTTAGTATTGTCTGCAAATACAGAAATTGAGCTGTTTACACCATCCTCCAGGTTGTTTATGAACAAATTAAATAGTAATGGCACCAGCACAGAACCCTGGGGGACCCAACTTTCCACCCCGACTATTTCGGTGCCTCCTCATTTATCACCACCCTCTGAACTCGCTATTGTAGCCAGTTTTCAATCCATGAACTCACCCTATGGTCCATGCCAAGGGACCTTATTTTGTACAGTAAACGTTTATGGGTAACTGTGGCAAATGCTTCTGCAAAATCCAGATACACGGGCCATTCTTTTATCTAGATAGCAGCTCACCTCCTCATAGAATTTGTAGCCCCCCTGGCGGTATGATTGTGTCAGATTTTTGTGAATCAAAGTGGTACAATTGTTTTACATAGAAATTTGGCGTTTTAAATTTTAGGCCTGCAATTCTTATGCCGCATACACATGATCACTTTTTGGCATGAAATAAAACAATGTTTTTCATCATGAAAAAAAAAAACAGTTTTTCCAACTTCATCATAAAAACCTACGTTGCCCACACACCATCGTTTAAAAATTTTTGGAGCAAAGCGCGGTGACATACGACGGCACTCTAAAGGGGAAGTTCCATTCAAGCTCCCGTCTCATAACTTGCTTCTGAGCATGCGTGGGTTTAAAACGTTGTTTTAAACGTAGTTTTAGCCCACACACAATCATTTTTTTCATCACAAAAAGCGACCGTGTGTACGCGGCATTATTCATAACGCCCTTAAATCTGTCCAAACAAGAGTCCTGTAAATATGCCGGGTATGATAAAGTTTGTGACACTAAATCATAAATTATAATATAATAAATAACTATAAATAATTATAAAAAAATAATAATATAATAATACTTTTTTTTATTTATCCATGATTCACTATCGCTCAATTCTGCAAGTGTTCTAATTTATTATCGCTGTTTTCTAGCTGTTCTAAAACCACTTTTGACTTAAAGGGACACTTTTTGGTTGGCATGGGCAATCTCAAGTTTCCAGGCAGAAAGCACAGTATATATAATATCAAACTGCATGCAGAGCACTGGACAAAGCACTAGGGACAAATGGGAGGTGAAATGATTTCATACTGTAATGTAATCTATAAGGTTACAGTGTACTGTATGTATAATGAATTTAGTACTTTCTTTAATTTGCCACCAGGCTCCGCCCAGTGCGTTGCAGGAAACAGAGCCTGGCACACAGAGGCATCGAGCGGAGGAGACACCCCGCGGACACAGCGGGGGGACATCACAGGATCCTAGGGACAAGGTAAGTAACCTGTACCAGTATGCTACAATGCAAGCCCGAGTATGGTAATGAAATTTAACACACTTGGGAATACCGTCAGGGAGGTTAATATATTGGTTTGGTAAGAACGATTCTTCATGAATCCATGGTGATTACAGCTAATGATACCATTTTGATTACTAAAATCTTGTATATAGTCCCTTATCATCCCCTCCAAGAGCTTGCATACTACTGATGTTAGGTTAACTGGTCTGTAATTCCCTGGGAACGTATTGTGGCCCTTTTTTAAATATTGGAGCTACATTGGCTTTTCTCCAGTCAGCTGGTACCATTCCAGTCAATAAACTGTGAGTAAAAATTAGGAAAAATGGTCTGGCAAACCATGTTCCCAATTTAACCAAATGTTAAAAGCAAACAACATTTTTAATTACCTCACACAGAAAAGTGGATGACTGCACAGATGTATCAAACTTCTAAATGAGTTTATTGGTAATCCATCAATACAAATACACAGCTTCAACAGGCAGGGAACCGTGTTGACATGTTTCATGCTACATGCACTTATAATTGGTTCTGAATAAATGCATGTAGCACGAAACCTGTTAACTCTGTCCCCTGCCTGCTGAAGCTGTGATTTATTTGTATAATGGATTGCAAATAAACTTGTTTAGAATTTCCATACATCTGAGTGTGGTCATCCACTTTTCTGTGTGAATTATTCTGCAGCTTCGAACCAGACCAGGACATTTTTGTAAGGAATAGGGGCCTAGTACAGAGGTGGGTCGATCTGGAGCAGTGTTTTTACTTTACTGGATTGTTTCAAATTTTGAAGTACTTGCATTTAATTGTTTATTAAATATACTGATAAGATTTTTCGCCGGAATATTAATACTATAATTTAGCAGGGTATGGCCAGCCTAAATCTAAGTAATAAGGAACCATAATCTTTGCCTGAGATTTTGATACTTAAGGAATCCCTTCATGCAAACTTGTGAAATTCCTGAGAGGTCCACTTAAAAAAAAATGAATCTATATGATTGGTGATTCCCTTTAGGAACATAGTTGGCCTTTTGTGAAAAGTATCACAAAGAGAGAAGAGATTTACCCAACTGGTACCCATGCTATACTGAAACATGAAGTTTGGTATGACATAGCCTTTAGAGGGTTGAAGCCTCCTCTGATCTAAACCCAGCATGAATACAGCAACAAGAGTGGGCAAATTATCCTTAATCATACAAATTATCCTTAATCATTAGTAAATTCATACCTGTGGCCTTTTCTTGTTTATAGGAGGAAGGGGTGATGTTGTTGAAAAGGAAAATGGATGCCTACAGTCCGACCAATCAACAAAGCTGTCATTGTCATTACTCTTCTTTGGAAGGTCTCGATGGCTCAGTGGTCTGGCTCTCTGTAGCCGGAACTCCATCTCGTCAGGATACTGTCTATACGGTGAGTTAAATACACCCGCCACCTTAAAATAATATAGAATATTAATAAAGAAAATATATCTCGGGTGAAAAAAGGAGGTTATGAAAATGTGAGAGAAAAGTGTGACTGTATTTTCTGCCCCAGTGAACCGTATGAACATTATATGGGTGCTGGATCTATGAAATCTTTTCCTCAGACAGGGATGATGTATGAGATTAATGACTATGTATTTTTGGAACATGATAGAGCTTGGCGTAAGGGGACAACATACAATTTAAAAAAAAATATTTAGACATTGCATAAATTATATGCAACAATGGCATTAAAGAATGAGCCTAAAGGAAAAGAAACAAGAAGGGTTAGCCCCATGGACATGGACATGACTTGTAGATGGACCTATGAAAAGTTACAACAGGGGGAATATTTTAAAGAGAATTTTTGATGAGAGAAACACATAAGCTGCCATTGCTGACCTTCTTTCGAAATTCAATTTGTCTGGCTGTCATGCACATTTAGTGGCTTCAAAGCTTTCTGAGTCACTGATCGAGGACAAACATACAAAACACGTGTTCTGACTTTACTAACTTTATGACTGATCTTGGCCCAGCTGATACGGGGTCTGCAGCTAAAGACCGTTACCTTTCGTGTGAGAACAGCAGTCCTTGTACAGTAGTCTGACATTCTGACATGCCTCCTGACTTGTTATCAGCTGTGCAATCAACAATGGTCATGCTCCCTGCTGACTCTTATGACAAGGTGGGGAGCATGCTGGATGGCAGTACAGAGAACAGCAGTGGTCCTTAGTTGCAGCCTCTGAACAGGCTTTGATTTTTTCTGCTGGTGCAACTTTGGAAACTAAACCAACAATAGTATATTTACCACTTACTCTTTTCATTCACTTAATTGGTCCAATTTTTTTTTTTTAGAGTACAATTAGACTTGTATTTAAAAAAAAAAAAAAAAGTGGATAAAACAGAAGAAAAGTGATGCCACCATAAAGACCTCTCAAGTTTTGTTCTGAGGGAGATGAAAAAAAAACAAGGAATCTGGTCACTGTGGTTAACAACTTCACTTTTGCTACTTTCTTTCAAATTTTTTTAATAAAAATGTTGATTGTTACATTTGGATTTTCCTGCATCGCCACCTGGTTATATAATTGCTACAGACATCTAAAGGTATATTCCCTTATTGGGGTCTCTTTTTTTTGTGCATTGTTGTTAAATTAGACACTACCTTTGATGCAAGGATGGATATTGATTTTATTATTTATTTTTCTGTTCTACAGTAATTATTGGACTACTGTCCTTAGTCTATTCTTTGCCTGATATTTAAGGATACCTATCCAAGTGATAACTTATATTACTGCTGAGTAAGTAATAAATACCTGATCAGACATTTCTCATGATATGTGCAACACCCACCCTTTTTTTTTTGAGGGAATACATTTTTAATAAACATTTTTCTTGGTTTATTTTCTCCGGAGGAATTCAATAGTGTTCATATGCCGTCCTGGAAGGGGCAGTTATGAGATTTGCGGCAAACTTGAAGGTTTTTTGACAATCTCAGTAGGTGGTTTCCTATATATATGCATTTTTCCATCATACATGACCTTTTACCTCTAAACACATATGTATACCCACTGTCCTTACATGCATTTGATTATTATTTTTCTCTTTATACAGATTTCCTCTTCTTTGATGTGACAATAAGTCCTGAGGAAGCGACAAGCCAAACGTAGATTTATATTGTCATATATGTATCATTAGGGAATTGTTTCAAATTGTGGGAGTCCCATACAGAGTCAAATCTGTATGTTTTTAATATGTAATTTTTTTATTTTTTATAATATGTCAGCTCTCAAAATTTCCACTTGCCTGCTAGCATTTGGCGAGTGTATTTAAGCTGGGGGCGAGTGATGACAGGGCTGCATGACCAATCTCCCTCCAATCTGTACCTACACTTAGAGCCCCGATGCGGTTGGCGGCCGAAGAGGAAAGGTGCATGCTCGAGAAAAGTAGTCTGGTGAGCCGCACACAGGCAGAGCAGTACACAGGTGCTCTCCTTACAATTCTCATTAAGCCATGGGACCTAACAGTATGACCTCTCTAAGCCTGCCCCCGACCAATGAAGCTGGAGAGCAGGGAGCAGGAAGTAATGAGTGAGGTAATGAGTAATGAGTGAGGTGGAGGATTGCGAAAATGACCACTCCGGGTGTCCCAGGTAAGCAGTGCAGCGCTCACTGAAAGTTGCCATGACATGAGAGCGATAGCCTTCCAGTTTGTGCAATTTTCTTCTCCTTGTGCTCTATGTAAGTGTCCAGCAGTTCAGCCTGAGCACTGCGAGCAGACTGGTCTCAATGTGCGCTGTGCTATGGTGTCAATGGCTGTGCAGTTGGCCCTGGATTGTACTCCCTCCCGCTGTGCTGCAGCACCTCTCCTCACTGCCAGCCGGAATAAAAGGGGGAAGTGGGGACATGCAAGCGTGGAGCCGCACACAGGGGCTCCTGATAATGAGATGAATAGAAGAGGGGGAGAGAGAGAGGATGGATGGGAGTTGCAGAGGAGACTGGATGGATGGGAGTTGCAAGAGAATGGGGAAGAGACCTGGTTCTAGTGCCCTGTCCCTCTGGTCTGCCCCCAGTGCCCTGTCACTCTGGTCTTCCCCCAGTGCCCTGTCCCTCTGGTCTGCCCCCAGTGCCCTGTCCCTCTGGTTTTCCCCCAGTGCCCTGTCCCTCTGGTCTGCCCCCAGTGCCCTGTCCCTCTGGTCTGCCCCCAGTGCCCTATGCCTCTGGTCTGCCCCCATGCCCTGTCTTATTTTGTTAAAGTTATTGGTAATATTTAATTGTGTAACTTGATTTTGCATAAAACATTTAACAGTGTCATTCCATGATATAATCTATGAGGGTGTGTTTAGGGGCGCAATTAGGCGTGGGGCAGTGTATGAATGGGCTGTTAGGTGGGGCAACTGGTGGCGAGTAACTCTTGAGGCATGGCTAGTAGCTCAGGGCTTGAAATTTTGAGTCCTGTAATATGTAATTATATTTTTTCAAATTATGTTGAATTCCTTTGGGTACCTTTAAAGTCCGCCCACAACAGTCCTAAATCCATAATTTATAGTTTATCTGGATGTGGTACCCCTTTGGCCCTCTCTCTTTTCTATTTCAATTACTTATGTCATGTTGCATATTTAATTTGAAAATGCTGGCAATGCGCCAGTCTGCAAGTAAAATTCAGACATGCATCTTTTTTGCAACTCAGATTGCCACAACTCACCATAGTGTGTTTCAATACATTGCAGGTCGCTGTCACACAGGTGCATTTGGTTGTCATTAAGACTGAACAATATCTCATTGCATTGTGAATTACAAGAACAGTATGAATGGGCGCTTCATCTAAAAAATATCGATGCCAACTTCTTCAATGCATTGTACTACTTTTCTAACATAATTCAGTGTGACGCTGGCTATTGTATTAAAAGAGCAAATGATAATGATTAAAGTTTGGGTTAAAGCAGTTAGGTTTAGAAGTAAATGCAGGTCAAGATTTATTCACAAAATTAGTTTTGTTTATGGATTCATTTGGGAATTAGGGGGTCACTTAAAGTAAAGGATAACACATTTACTTAGTTTTAGGTCTTTGGGTCTGATTGGTGTTACAAATTAGTTTTTTTGGCTTAACAAACAAGCAGGTTTCAAAATGGACATCCCCAAAAACTACCAAGACCATGTTAGCACACCAAAAAATAATGAACTAGTTGTCAAATGAAAAGCTGTTCCAGCCAAAACACTCTTCAGCCTTTGCAGCGGGGCTATGCTGACTCAATCAGGGTAAAAATGTATCAAAGAAACACCATACACCGGCTGTTGTTGCTTAGGCTGGATTCACACCTATGCATTTTTACTGCTTTTTGCATTTTGCAGATTTGCACTACAGTCCATTTAACATGATTTCCTATGGAACAGGTTCTGTAGTGAAAATCTGCAAAATGCAAAAAGCACTAAAAATGCATAGGTGTGGGGCGTGACCAACTTCCGGCATGTGAGGACGCTTCTTCTCAGAGCTCCGGCCGTATTATTATCCTTCACTATCCTGACGGTCCTTGGACTTGAACTTTTACGCCAAACCATTACCTGCCGATTGGGGAATTCTTTGTGAACCCGAGCATGGTAAAATACGGTCCCAGCGGGTTCCCCACGCCCGCGGAGAAGCTGGCTCAGTATGCGCACGAGGACTCCCAAGATGGCGCTCGGCGGTCGCGACGGGCCTCTTCTGTTCCCCGAGCTCGCAGAGGCGCTGAGGGGGAGGACGACTGGCCAGATCCGACAGCTTCTCTGGCGTCCCCCCTGCCCTCTCCCCGATCGGACGACGGGGAGGGAGGCTCCGGCGCAGGCACGAAGGAACCGACGCTGCTACAGATCATGGACACCATTAAAGGCTGCCATGCGGCCTTAACGACGCAGATCGAATCCATCCGGGTTGACTTCGCCATCCTTAAGGATGATGTGCAGAAGATCAGGCAGAGGGTCTCGCAGACTGAACAGCGCATCAGCGCTGTGGAAGATGACGTTAACCCCATCATGGTGCAGGTGAGGGATATGGCGGCGGACCACAAGGCCCAGGAAGCCAAGCTGGGAGACATTGAGGACAGACTCAGGAGGAACAATCTGAGGTTCCTGGGGTTCCCGGAGGGGTCGGAGGGGAAGGATCCGGAGGGATTCCTGCTGGCATGGCTAAAGCAGGCATTTGGCGAGGAGGATTTCTCTCACCTGTTTGCCATTGAGAGAGCGCACAGGGTCCCCTTGCGTGCACCCCCCCCAGGCAGGTTTCCTAGACCCATGCTGGCTCGTTTCCTATATTTCAGAGATAAGGAGACTATCTTGCGCAAGGCCCGCACTATGCCAGATTTGCTTTACAACAACAACCGTATCTCGATTTTCCCGGATTTCTCGGCGGCCACACAGAAGCAGAGAGCAGCTTTCCAGAGTGTCAAACAACGCCTGAGGGAGCGCAGCCTCCCTTACAGCATGCTGTACCCAGCGAAACTTCGGGTGGTGTACAAGGGACAGACGCAGTTTTTCATGTCACCTAAGGAAGCGAACCGCTGGCTGGAATCGCTGGGTCATGGGTAAGATCTACACACTTCCTATCCATTGATTGTGCCTCTGGAGGATCTGGGGGGGACCCCCTGGAAGACTCTCCTAGCGCTAGCTTGTGACCCCTGTACACAAGTCACCTCAGGATAAATGTATTCAGACTGTTTCTCTCCAATCGGGACAGATCCTGACCAGTTCAAGTTGTGCCAGGACACCATGCAGGGCCCTGATCTTTATGCGGCCTGGTCTTGGCTCTTTGTGAACTCACATTTTTACCCCTAAAATCTTCCTGCTCGGCCGGTGCAGGGAGCATATCCCCATTTAGGGAAGACTTCTGTAATTGGATGTTAGGGGGTGAAGCCTGTGGGATGTTAGGGGCTGCAGGCAGGGTGGGGGGTGGGGAAGTTAGGATCCACCGTTTGGGATCCACCTCAGTTCTGTTGTTCTGTGTGTTTTTTTTTGTTCTTTTTTTTTTCTATTTTAGTGCTGACCATCATTTCCAATGTTCCAGGCCTCCAAGGATAGGGGACATCGGTCCTCCTGTGTGTATGTTTAGGCTGTGTTGCACCCGAACGCAGGTACCTTTGATTTTAGTAAATGTATACCCTGATGCCCTCTTGCCCATGCCTACACAACTGTTTGTGATGTGTATCTACCTAGGGGCCCCTTGGCTATCAAGCGGCTCTGGCCCTTCTAACACCTGTGCCCACATGACTTATAGCTCTCACGATGCAGACCCTGGATTTGTTGTCCTGGAATGTAAGGGGGCTTAATTCTAAGATCAAGAGGGCCTTAGTCTTTAAATACATCCTGAAACGCAAGCCCCATGTCATTTTTCTCCAGGAGACTCATCTGGTAGGCTCTAGGACCCTGGCGCTCCATAAAGCTTTTGTTAGTAGGGCATTTCACTCTACATACTCCACGTACGCCAGAGGGGTGTCAATTCTTATATCTAGGTCCTTATTATTTACAACAAAAACAGTGAAGTTGGACCCCTTAGGCAGATTTATTATCCTGGTACTGGTCATTAATAGCCTACCATACACTTTTGTGGCAGCATATATCCCGCCGCCATTCACGGTGGGGATGTGGGAAGAGATATTAAACGGCGTTATTCAGGTGGCGGAGGGACCTGTCATACTGGCTGGGGATCTGAATGCAGTGCTATCCCCAGAAAGGGACCGGTTTGGTATGGCACCCATTAGCGGGTCCCCGTTGGGGGCTTGTGTACAACAGTATGATCTGGTGGAAGCTTGGAGGTGGAAACATCCAGACACCAGGGCATACTCCTGTTACTCCTCCACGTTTAACACGTTATCTAGGCTGGACATGTGTTTTGTGTCCAGCGCTCTTCTTCCGAGGGTGGTGAATGTACAATATTTACCCAGGGCTATCTCAGATCACTCCCCTCTGCTTGTCTCCATCGATTTGGCGAAACCCAGAGGATGTACTCTGTGGAGGCTGAGCCCACTGTGGCTAAAGGAGGAATGTTTTGAGCGGTCCACTGCCAGGTCTATTAGTAACTACTGGCTGGAAAACAGAGGTGAGATACCGACAGGGATCACTTGGGACGCATTCAAGGCCACGCTTAGAGGGGTGGTCAGGGCGGAGGTTAAGCAGGTCCAATCAGATAGGGACTGGAAGGTCAGGGAGTCGGAACGGACTGCCACAGATGCTGAGGTTGATTACATCAGGGATCCTACTCCTGTCACCCATAAGATCTGGAGAGAGAGTGTGCGACAGCTGGATCTGGTACTTGTTGAAAAAACACAGAAAAAATTACTATATCAAGCCCAGCGTATTTTTGAATTTGGTGATAAGAATAGTAGGTTGTTGGCTTATTTAGCTCACTCACGACAGGCACCTACCTCTATCCCTCGCATATATGATGCCCAAATGCACCTCTGCCTAACACAAACGGATATAGCCCAGGCCTTTGTAGAGTTTTACTCTGATTTATATACCTCGAAGGTCAATTACGGAGAGGAGACGGTTCGGGAATACCTGGCCCCCATACCCCTCCGGGAGATGCCAGGAGGGGGAGCGGAGGAGTTAGACCTCCCTCTTACAACGGAGGAGGTGGTATCGGCAATAAGGTCCCTTACTCCCAATAAGACCCCGGGTATGGATGGGTTCCCGGTTGAATGGTATGCCACCTATGAGGAAAGCTTGGCTCCCCAATTGCTCAAGATGTACATGGACGCTTATAGGGGGGGGAGACTCCCTGACTCCTTAAGGGAAGCACTGATAGTCCTGATCCCCAAGCCGCACAAGGACCATGATCTATGCGAATCATACAGACCAATATCCCTGATTAACGTCGATGCCAAAATTTTGGCTAAATTGCTTGCCAAACGCCTAAACAAAGTGATTTCTTCACTTATTCATCCAGACCAAACAGGGTTTATACCCGAAAGATCGACGGCTATAAATTTGCGGCGTTTATTTACTATCCTGCAATCTAAGGGGCCCACCCCAGATACCCGGGTGGTCCTCTCCCTCGATACGCATAAAGCGTTTGACTCTATTGAATGGCCTTATCTTCTGGCGGTCCTTGGGCGGTTGGGGTTCGGCCCCAGATTCATACGGTGGGTCCAGATACTGTATGCTGAACCTTGTGCACGAATTAGAGTCAATAATACCATTACAGATTCCTTTCGGATAGCGCGGGGCACGCGACAGGGGTGTCCATTGTCGCCCCTCTTGTTTGCCCTGGCCATAGAGCCACTAGCGGCCCTATTAAGGGCTGATGGCACAATTAGGGGATGCATGGTTAATGAGCTGGAGGAAAAAACATCCCTATACGCGGATGACATGCTCCTGTATTTGGAAGAGGCGGGGAGCTCACTGTCCTCGGCCTTGGACACAATTGCCACATTTGGCAACTTCTCGGGATTCAAAGTAAACTGGGATAAATCCATTATTTTCCCTTTTGATTCTAACCATACTCTGAGTTTGCCCCCGGGGGTCCCCCTGAAGGTGGTCTCTAAATTCCGATACTTGGGGGTTGAAGTTCAATTACCAATCAATACCTATGTGGTCAACAACTTAACTCCTATGAAGGTTAGATTGCGGGACAGCCTCCAGACGTGGGCGAAACTACCATTAGGACTTCTTGGTAGGATTAATATATTCAAAATGGTTTATTTGCCCAGGTTCTTGTACCTGCTGTGGCACGCACCAGTGTATATCCCTAAGAGTTGGTTCGCGAGCATTAATACACTGCTTTCGGCATTTCTCTGGGGACCTAGACCTGCTAGGGTGTCCCTGGACACACTCCATCTCCCAATCAAGATGGGAGGTTTAGCGTTACCGAATCTGTGGTGTTATTATCTGGCGGCCCAATTGACGCATGTACACTGGTGGGGCTTTCCAAATTTGAACATTGCATCGGTAGCAACGCAGGCAGCTCTGATGGGGTCTTATGAAGGACTGCTCAATGTCCTGTATAGGAATGGACCTTACCCTGACAAGGGAGCAGGACTGCTGAAGCTGTCCTATAGGATATTCCATATATGTAATGCCAGAGGGGGAGGGTCCAGACTAATAAACTCCCCCAACACCCCACTGTGGCACAACCCCCAGTTGCAAGAAATTGTGAAGGTCCCGGAGGGTTCATGCTGGGCGGCTTATGGGCTCAGATATGCCCGCCAATTGTTCAAGGATGGGATATTTAAGACCTTTTTGGATTTCCAGAATGAGTTTGGAGTCCCCAATACGTTTTTCTTTCGCTACCTCCAGTTGCGACATGCAGTGTCGGCCCAATATGGTAGGGGGGTGGTGGCGCTCTCCCCTTCCAATATGGAAGTAGTAATCACTGATGGTGATCATTCAAAACTGATATCTAGATATTACTTCATGATATTGTCGTCCTCCTCCCCCAGAATGGAGAAGGTAGCGACGCAGTGGCGGACCGACATACCGTCTCTATCAGAAGAGACTTGGTCGGAGGCTTTAGACACGTTAGTGCCATCGGTAATTTCAGCTAGGGATAAACTGACTCAATTTAATTTCTTGCACAGAATATACTATACCCCCTTGAGATTACATAGAATGGGCAAAAGGGACTCGGCAGAATGCCCTCGCTGCCACGCTGTTGTAGCTAACTTTTTCCATATGGTATGGCAGTGTCCCCGAGTCGAGGGCTTCTGGAGAGAGATCTTGACATTTCTTGAAAACACGCTGGACCTCCCAAATATATACTCCCCAGCCAGATGCCTACTGGGGGATCTGGAGGAGGAAGATATACCCAATTCACAGAAAACACTGCTTCGGATACTGTTCTGTTATGCTAAAAAAGCCCTGGCTCTTAAATGGCGGAACCCATCGCCCCCGACCCTACAGGGATGGTTGAAGTTAGTGAATACTGCTTTACCGCTGTACAAACTGACCTATATAGCTAGAGGATGTCCTAATAAATTTGAGAGGGTGTGGGCGGAGTGGCTGGAGAAGGTGTCGGGTGAAGTGGAGGTGTGATGGGAGCACAGCGAAATGAGAGGAATGGGTTTTACTGGTTGATAGGTTGGGTGATGGTTAGCTTTTAAGTATTGAACCTTGGTGAATGTAATTGAACGATTTGGAGGATATTTCATTATGACTGTTTTTTTTTTTATTTTATTTTTTTTGTTAATAGAATATGTTCATGCGATTGGTTGTACGTACTGTAACTGTTTCATGTTGATCTTCACTGCTAATGTAGCCTGATTATAATGTATACTAATGTGTACTGTACTACTCCTTTGTGTATTGTTGCTGATATGTACAATAAAATTTACCCTTTTAAAAAAATGCATAGGTGTGAATCCAGCCTTAGCATACTTTTTCTTTGACAAATGTTCAGAGGCATATAATTTAATGGCACTTGCAGTCCAACATTTAAATCCACAACGAGCCTGCATTTAACATGCCATTGATAAAATGCAGTCCTTTGATGTCTTCGGGAGCACTTGCTCCAGAGCTTAGTAAATGAGTGGGAGCTCTACTGACTTCCATCATCCAATCATGTGCAAGCAATGATAATGATTTATTTTCTTAGCTTTTGATTGGGTATTCTATGCAAAATCAATCTTCTGGTTTAATAAATTTTTATTGTGGAAATAGTATTAAAACATACAACAATGTCAAATGCACTAGACTGCCCACGCAGGGACTAGAACTGGCGCATAAGAGACAAAAAAGACACAACATAAACAGAAGAGGGAAACCTCTTGTCTAAACGGTCACAAAAATTCTGAGTGCAACATACGTATTTTGGGGTCACCCCATTAAGTGCAGAAAATAACCAGGGCAAACATGCATTAACTCTGCATTAAAATCGTCCTGGGCATCTGTTGGCAGTCGAAACGGGCTAAGAGCCCCAGTAAGAGAAAAGAAAAACAGAGAGAGAAATAAGAAAGAGAGGGGGAGAAAAAGAAGAAGTGTAGTAGGGGGACTCTAGAGAAGGAGAAGGAGACCAGGGATCACCCAGGAAACCAGTTAGAGCTGACCCATACTAGCCAGAGGGGGTTCTGGGAAGGCATATGCCAGCCATGGCTCCCAAACTTTAAGGAACTTGGTATATGTGTCTTTGAGAACACTAGACATTTGTTTATTGACGATCATGGTCCTTAAGCGTTTTTTCTTGCAAAATTAATATTTACCTCATTTACTAAGCTCTGGAGCAACTGCTCTTGCAGAGGGCAACTGTACTTTGCAAAGTGCACAGTTTGATTGCCTTTAGTAAATCATTTCCTTTGTGTTTCATGATGGTTGTGAATGACTTAAAAGAAACCTGTCATGATAGAAAGGCAGGGGCCAACATTGGTGAACCGCTTTTGAAAGTCTGGCTATTATAATTTCTAAATGAATGAACTGGGACAAGTAAACAAATCAGAAGCTCTGTCTTTCAGCATCCCTGGGCTGAGCCTGTAACTTAACCACTTAAAGACCCCTTCACGCCGATATACGTCGGCAGAAGGGCACGGCTGGGTACAGGCACGTTACCTGTACGTCGTCTTTAAGAGCCCAGCCGTGGGTCGCAAGCGTGCTGCCGGCGGCACGCTCAAACCTGTTCCTGTTCTCCATGACCATGCCCGCGGGACCCGATCACCACCGGTGTTCAGCAATCAGATTACAGGGAGGAAGAACGGGGAGAGCTAGTGTGGCTGTCACTAATCGTCTGTTCCCTGTGTTAGGGAATGACGATCAGTGACATCACACACACAGCCTCGCCCCCCCCCCCCACAGTAGTAATCGCTCCTTTAGGGCACACTTAACCCCTTCAGCGCCCGCTCCTGGTTAACCCTTTCACTGCCAGTAATCTGCATTTTTATAGCACTTTTTGCTGTATAAATGTGAATGGTCCCAAAAATGTGTCAAAAGTGTCTGCCATAATGTCGCAGTCACAATAAAAATCGCTGATTGCCACCATTACTAGTAAAAAAAAAAAAAATATTAATAAAAATCCCATAAAACTATCCCCTATTTTTTTTATATATATTTTTGGGGGATATTTATTATAGCAAAAGGGTAAAAAATATTTTTCAAAATTGTCGCTCTATTTTTGTTTATAGCGCAAAAAATTAAAACCGCAGAGGTGATCAAACGCATCCAAAAGAAAGCTCTATTTGTGGGGAAAAAAGGACGCCAATTTTGTTTGGGAGCCACGTCGCACGGCCACACAATTGTCAGTTAAAACGACGCAGTGCCGAATTGCAAAAAGGGGCCGGGTCCTTTACCTGCATAATGGTCTGGGGCTTAAGTGGTTAAAAAGTACAGAAAAAGTACAGAATTTGGGGTCTGCTAGGCAACTTTTTCCCATGACAGGTGAACTTTAATGCTTTCTGCATTGCCATGTGGAATATGTTGATGTGATCAGAAAAAAATTAAACAAATCAAGTGCTTTAGGCTGCTTAGGGCTCCTTTACTGCCTGGTGGAATATGTTGACATAAGTATAAGAATAGTTAAAAAAAATAAAGCCTATTTAAGATGCCCTAAGCAGCCATAATGTGAGCTTCCAATGCAGTTACTGCACCATTAGGGTCAATGTCCTCTCATTTCTAAACTGGCTGATTTGCAGCAAGTCCTGTTAAACCACCACGGAATGCCTCACAGGTCGATCACATTAGGGGCAAAGCAGGGCAGATGCCTGCCTTGCATGCAGTTGCACATTAACATTTGCGAACAAATAAAAAGAGAAAGTATTCACAAAACTTCTCCGAATCCGTCATCTCTATTATTTTCTTTTGACACTAATCCTGTGGGAGCCCGACACATTACTCAGGCCCAACACATCCTTTTTTTTTTTAACTTATGAGGCCCCTGCTAGTGACATGTGCTGTCTGGGACTTCATTTTCTCCTGCAATTTTCTGAAGTGACAAACACTATGGGGAAATCTGGGCTAACTGTTAAAAAAACCTACAGCGCAGTTATTCGCGGCACTGTCATGCTAACCTGAAGCTCAATAAGTAGCAGGAAGTCTCGGGAGGGGATCCCTGCTAATAGCTTTCCACTGACCTTCCTCCATCAGGCCCCACCGTTGACTGCTGGCCCTGTGGTGAATATGGTAAATGAGGTGTGAAACTGCTGTTTTTTTTTTAAAGGCCATATTTCTGACTTGTCAGAAAATGAGCTACGCATTAGAGATTTTTTTTTCTTTTGTCCTTTTTTTTTTTTTCTTTTGTCCTTTTTTTTTAACAGAATCCCTTTTCCTTAAGTAAAAGCGTACATACCTTCCATTATGAAAAGCCATGCATGACCTGGGATATTAATTGCACCAGGTCATGCATACTGGCAAACAATTCATTTGTTAGCTGGTTGCTCTGCATGTCTACATTTATATTTTCAATCACTTTACATTTTCATTAACTTGAGGTTTTCTTTTTTTTTATCATATTAAGCATAAGAATATAAATGGAATATAAATGTAAGCAAATGACAATTGTAAAAAAAACAAACAAAAAAACAACAACAATAAAATCAGCAGGGTAAATGATAGATTTCTATAGATACAGATGAACATCTGTATTATTTCAATATTTTTTTAAATTTTACCATCAATACACAATTTAAGTGGACCTGAACTCTAATGCCGCGTACACACGATCGGAATTTCTGACAAGAAATGTTAGCTTTTGTAGACCCCATCAGACATTTTCTGTCGGAATTTCCGACAGCAAACATTTGAGAGCTGGTTCTCAAATTTTTCGACGGCAAAAGTCCTTTCGGGAATTCCGATCGTCCGTATGCAATTCCGACGCACAAAAATCCTACGCATGCTCAGAATCATTGAACTTAATTTTTCTTGGCTCGATGAAGTGTTGTACATCACCGCGTTCTTGACATTCGGAAATTCAGACATTTGTGTATGCAACACAAGTTTGAGACAAAATTCCGTCGGAAAAAAATCCACAATTTTGTTGTCGTAAATTCCATTCAGGCCTCATGTACACTGCTGCTGGTAAACCGACGTTTAGGAGCAGTTGTGCATTTTTTTCAACTGCTTCTGAACCCTCCTGTATGTTATCTTATCAGTACATGTACACAGGGTCATTTACAATCGTTTCTAGGCAGTTACGTTTAGAGGCTTTTTTTTGGAAAGCAAAAAAATGGGTTCAGAAGCTGAGTTTAGAAGCATTTCAAGCGCCAAATGCTTCTAAACGCAGCTAAACGCGGTAACCCGCATTTAGCCACGTTTCGTTTACAGGTGTTTTTGGCTATTTAAAAAAACGCTTCTAAACACAAACGTGGCATGTAAACGTGGCAAAATACCCCAAAATATTTTTTTAATAGGCATGGTGGATCTTTTGAAGACTATGGCCCAGATTCACAGAGTGATTACGCCTGTCTAACTGGTGTTAGACAGGAGTAATTTCAAATTTTGCGCGCCGTATCACTAGTTTGAATCCTCAAACCATGATACGGCGGCTTCGGGCTTCGATCTGAGAGGCTTACGTCTTCGTAAGCCTTCGGATCTACGCTGCGAACTTTTTGCGGCCGCTGGGAGGAGTCCGCGTCGTTTTCAGCGTCGGGATATGCAAATGACTTTTTACGGCGATCCACGAAGATACGAGCGGCCTTCGCAATCGCTTACGTCATTCTTTTGCTACGTACTGTTAGACCAGCTATTTGCTAAGTATGTTAAGTATGGCCGTCGTTCCCGCGTTGAATTAAATTTTTTTTTTTTTTTTTACGTAACTCGTTCGGGAATAGGAATGTACGTAAACGTCGCTACTAAAAAAAAATGACGTAACGACGTGATTTCGCGCAATGCACGGCGGGAAATTTCTGAACGGAGCATGCGCAGTTCGATCGCCGCGGGAACGCGCCTATTTTAAATGCTTCACGCCCCCTACTCGCGTAGATGGCTTGCGCCGGGAGAAATACACTACGCCGCCGTAGTTTACTGGACAAAATCTACTGGGATTCCACGTAGAGCCAGGTGAAATACGGCGGCGTAGAGTATTTCTGATACTCTACGCGAATCTAATTGTATGTGAATCTGGGCCTTTATTTTTTGCCACAAGTATTTGGAAAATGGAGAAAGAAGTTGTCAATTTAATAAAATAATTTTCACACACAGCATGGCTATACTTTAGAATATAACCCAAAACACATTCTGCTACTCCTCCCAAGTATGACAATACCACATGTGAGACTTTTTCACAGTTTGGACTGATTATGTACCGAACATTATATCTTGTGTATAACAAAAATCAACCAATTGTATAAACAACCAATGTATTATAACAGTCGCCTCTATACAACATGATGCTGCCACCACCATATTTCACAGTGTGGATGGTGTGTTCAGGGTAATGTGCAGTGTTAGTTTTTTACCACACATAGCGTTTTGCTTTTAGGCCAAAAAGTTCAAATTTGGTCTCATCTGACCAGAGCACCTTATCCATATGTTTTATGTGTCCCCCACACAGCTTCTCGCAAACGGGACTTTTTATGAATTTCTTTCAACAATGGTTTTCTTCTTGTCACTTCCATAAAGGCCAGATTTGTGGACAGATTCTCCCACCTGAGTTGTGGATATCTGCAGCTCCTCCAGAGTTACCATGGGCCTCTTGGACGACCTGTCAGTTTAAGTGAACAGCCATGTCTTGGTAGGTTTGCAGTTGTGCCATACTCTTTCCATTTTCGGATGATGGATAGAACAGTGCTCCATAAGATATTCAAAGCTTGGGATATTTTTTTTTTATTAACTACCCCTGCTTTAAACTTCTCCACAACTTAATCCCTGACCTGTCTGGTGTGTTCCTTGGCCTTCATGATGCTGTTTGTTCACTAAGGTTCTCTAACAAACCTCTGAAGGCTTTACAGAACAGCTGTATTTATACTGAGATCAAATTACACACAGGTGGACTCTATTTACTAATTAGGTAACTTCTGAAGGCAATTGGTTCTACTAGATTTTAGTTAAGAGTATCAGAGTAAAGGGGGCTGAATACAAATGCACGCCAGACTTTTCACATATTTATTTATTTATTTATTAGTGCGAGGGGGGGGGTGCTTGGGGGCCCCCATTTTGCTTGGGGCCCCCAAATTCCTTCAAATGGCCCTGGGCAGGGGGTGTTGGTGGCATCGCAGTGGGGGATGATGGCAGAGGGGGATGGAGGCGGGGGTGATGTGACTAAATAATTTGCCCTTATTATATTGCTATTTCCCTAGTGTACTTGTTTGTAACCTAAATACTGAAATTTGCAACTAAAAATTTAATTCAGTAACTTTTGTGAAATGCCAGTAAAAACGTGGCTGCACCAGTAAATTTCAGGTGTCGTGCCAGTAAATTTCAATCTGGTAGGTTGGCAACACTGATTGGCATTGATTTAATAAAGGTAAATAGACTGTGCACTTTACAAAGTGTAGTTACACTCTGCAAGAGCAGTTGCTTCAGAGTTTAGTACATGAGGTAAAGGTTATCTTTGCAAAGTATACCCAATCATGTGCAAGGAAAAAAATACAAAAACAGTATTTTTGCTTGCACATGATTGGATGATGGAAGTCAGCAGAGCTTCTGCTCATTTACTAAGCTCTGGAGAAACTGCTCTTTGCAAAGGGAACAGTCTATTTGCCTTTAGTAAATCAACCCCTTTGCCTTTTCATCCCACTAGTGTCTCTAAGGGCCAGCAAATAAGTTTTCACTCTGTATGTCTGTGAGTGAATATAGTGCTTGCCTGGAGTTCTCCTTAAAGTAAAACTCGGTAGATTGATCACTATAAGAGAAGAGGCATGAAGGAGAACTGTGAATGAAATATTTGTTAGATCAGGGACTGCTGAATCAACACTGACCATTGCACTTTATCATAATTATCAGGGTATAGTACTGCCAAGGGATTTATAAAAATCCCACTCAGCAAATAACTGCCCTGCTGTTAGGAGACAGTCAGAGTGTTAATACAGTGTCAGAGTTCGGCGTTTAGTGCGCTATTCAGTATTCCATTACTCTTGCAGGGAATGGAGGGGAAACATGATCGTTTCTCAGCTTATAATTGCCCAGTAACACTTTTAACGTGAAGATAAACTGCCAAGATGTTTTCTTTAGGCAGAAGATGAGCGTCTTCACAGCAACTGAGATCTGCCAGGATGATCTGGATAAGGTCTGAACATAACTTTCAAGGAAAATGAATGGTACAGCAAAGCAAAGGAAAAGCTAGAGGTGCAGCAAGTATCACCAATCATATTCAAACTTCAAGTATTCAAGTGCTGATTGCAAAACAAAAGCATTGATCTTATTGGCTGTTGTAGGAACGCTTCTATTTATGCTATTACTTTAAAGTAAATTAGGTCTTAAAGGTACACCACGCTCAAAAAAAGGCTGAGGCAACTACTTTCTCTGTTTTAAGGGGGCTAAAAGCCAAAGCCAACCAGAATTCAGATGGCCAAATGCTGAGGTGTGTATTCAAGGAACTGGCTATTATTGTATATTGCAGAAGCAGTTTCTCTATTCAAGAGCCTTTTAGGGCTTGGGCTCCTGTATCAACCCCCTTCACTGTGCACCTGTAGCTTTGAATAAGATGATATATGGTTAGGACAGCAGGGAAAGCTGGATTTGTTTTCCCATCAAGTGAGATTGACATGAGAAGAACATGTAGAAGAGGTTAATAAAGATAATAACAAGCTTCTTTTGATGTCAGCCCTTACATGGGGATTTTAGTTTCAATGTCATCAGAACAAGTGTTCCAGTTGGACCCTTTTTCCTGTTCTTGTGACAACTCAAATTTTTTTTTTCACTTTCAGTCTTTATCACAGTGGTCACTAGGACAAATAAAGACAATGGCCCAGATTCACAGAGCGATTACGCCTGTCTAACTGGTGTTAGACAGGCGTAATTTCAAATTTCGCGCACCGTATCACTAGTTTGAATCCTCAAACCATGATACGGCGGCTTCGGGCTTCGATCCGAGAGGCTTACGTCTTCGTAAGCCTTCGGATCTACGCTGCGATATTTTTGCGGCCGCTGGGAGGAGTCTGCGTCGTTTTCAGCGTCGGGATATGCAAATGACTTTTTACGGCGATCCACGAAGATACAAGTGGTCTTCGCAATCGCTTACGTCATTTTTTTGCTACGTACTGTTAGACCAGCTATTTGCTGGTCTAACGGTGCGTAGCCCATGTTAAGTATGGCCGTCGTTCCCGCGTCGAATTAAATATTTTTTTTTTTTTACGTAACTCGTTCAGGAATAGGAATGTCCGTAAACGACGCTACTCAAACAACGAATGAGGTAACGACGTGATTTCGCGCAATGCACCGCGGGAAATTTCTGAACGGAGCATGCGCAGTTCGATCGCCGCGGGAACGCGCCTATTTTAAATGCTTCACGCCCCCTACTCGCGTAGATGGCTTGCGCCGGGAGAAATACACTACGCCGCCGTAGTTTACAGGACAAAATCTACCGGGATTCCATGTAGAGCCAGGTAAAATACGGCGGCGTAGTGTATTTCTGATACTCTACGCGAATCTAATTGTATGTGAATCTGGGCCAAGGGGTCTAACCACTCAATGATCTATCTCATTGGGTTCCAAAGTTTTTTTTAAACAAAAGGTCAGTTTTCAGACTTTTGGGGTCCTGGGCTGTGGCCAGTGGGAGTAGAAAATGTTCCAGCATCAGTGGAAGTAAACAATGCCCCAGGCTTGGTGGCCAATTGGGAATAAATAATGATAGAGACTGTAGTCAGTAAATACTGCCCCGTCATTGGTATTAATGGGAGGGATAAATCAAAGGGAACTAGCACACTCAGATGATGAAATGAGCCTCTTCCATGTAGATATAGGCGACTATTGCAACTCCCTTCTCATAGGCCTACCTCTCCATTGGCTATCCTCTCTTCAGTCTATCTATGAATGCAGCATGCTGCCAGACTCATCTACCTTACCAACAGCTCAGTGTCTGCCACCCCTCTCTGTCAATCCCTTCACTGGCTTCCGATTGCCCAGCAAATTTATTTCAAAATACTAGCAACAATATGCAAAGCCATCCACAAGTCTGCCCTGAGCTACATAACCAATCTTGTCTCCTAATATCACCCAAACCATCCTCTCTGCGCCTCTCAAGACCTCCTGCTCTTGAGCTCTTTTGTCTCCTCCTCCCATGCTCATTTCCAGGATTTCTCCCCTCCCTTCCTCTGGAGCTTTCTACTTTAGTCTGTCCAGATCTCTCGTACTCTGGCTGCCTTTAGGTGATCCCAGAAAACGCATCTCTTTAGGGAAGCCTATCAAGCCTCCAACTAACTAAGCTTTTATCATTTCCATCAGCTCATCCCCACAGTTATGACTTTTTGTACCATTTTCCCTACACTATTAGATTGTAGGCTCTTATGAGCAGGGCCCAATTAACCCTCTTGAATTTTATTGTATTGTAACTGTACAGTCTCCTTTATATTTTAAAGTCCTGCACAAACTGGCACAATATAAATCCTGTAAGGATGGAGTTCCCCAAAATTATCACATATTCTAAAGTCAAAATAAAATGCCACAAATGGCAGGTTGCCTGTGCGTGAAATATTAAGTTGGTGGCAATTGCAAAAGAAACAGATTCTATATTGGTGGGAGTAAGGGGGAGAAGAGGGAATGCCCCAAACTCTCTATCTTAAGTAATAATTCATATTCATACTCCAATAGCACACAAAGCTTTACAGTATTGGGTGCTGTAGCAACCACCAGCTGGAGATTGGATCATGAAAGCCACAATAAAGATATTTGCCAGCAGTCTCTGTTAAAAAAAAAAAAAAGATATTTGCCAGCACCCCACGGATCTTCAAGTTGAGTCCAAAAACTTTTTTTAATGAAGCATGATAATATCACAATATCACATGACGAAGAGGCCCCGCATGACTTCGAAACATTGCACTCTCTTGTTTGTGATGTGATAATGCTTCAGTAAAAAATAAAGTTTGGACTCAACTTGAAGATGTGTGTTGTGCTGGCAAATTCGCTATCTTGTCTCAACTAAAGATTAATAGTCCCAATGTGATCACCAGTAATGTGAAACCAGTAAAACCAGGATTAATGGATAAAATCTTCTTAATTGTGAGTGAGTGAATAACTTGTATAGCGCTACAAATGCGAAACTAATCGCCTCTATTTAGCCTGCAGAATAAGTGGGTCTTGAGTTTTTTCTGAAGGCCTGGTGATTCAGTTCCATTCGGATGTTGGTTGGCAACGCCTTCCACAGTCGTGGCCCTTGGACTGCAAATCTTCGTTCTCCTTTGGTTTTGTAGCAGATTTTCGTTAGTTGATCGAAGAACGCAATTGGGGTTGTGGTATTTTATTTTCTCACATAAATATTGGGGGGCAATTCCGTGTACACATTTGTGTGTCAGGCAGAGGGCCTTCAAATGTGAGGGACCTTAGGGAGGGAGTGATTGATTCCTAGGTTTTTTTTCCTGTTACCAGTCGTGCCGCTGTGTTCTGGACGACTTCTAGATGAGCAAGCTGGTATTTTGGGAGTCCGAGGTAGAGGGAGTTTGCATAATCAAGCCTGGAGTTGATAATTGTTCCAACCACTACTGCTGTGTCTTCTTTTGAGATGAAGGGAACGAGTCTTCGTAGGATACGCAGAAGATGGTGAGATCCACTGACTACTGATCCTATATGTGCATCCATTGTCATGGCAGAGTTAAAAGTGACTCCAAGGCTTTTGACTTTGGTGCTTGGGGTTATGGTTTGTCCCAAGATGGGTGGTGGCATCCTTGTCGTCCTAGCAAGTCTCTTTCGGTTGTAAAATAGATGTAAAATTACTTACAAACAGAAGCTATCCAGGTCCACAAGGTGCTGCCCGAAGGATATTCCATGTGCCCTATGTAGGACTGACAAACAGCCACAGAAATGAAGGTGTCTTATGTGCCCCAGCCTGTGGCCAGTCACACCATATTGGTTTATTGGTGCCATCCACCTGTTGTGCTCTTTATTAATGGGAGCAATACTGCCCCATATCAGTGGAAAAAATACTTCCCCAAAAGAGAGATAAAGGAAAGCAAAGGGCTGCATCTGGGCCAGTTTGGAGGCCGCTTTTCTATCCAAACCTAAAAGTTCTGGCTTTAGCAGCCAACATATGGAGCTTTTAGTGAGTTCTATCTTCTGTGAAGTGTTTTTTTTTTTTTTTGCTTAGACCTGAATGATTCAGAGGAAGGATGCACACTCCTCCATCTCTGTTAACACAGACAGCAACACGAGAAAGCACAAATGTAATTCTAGGCTTAGACCTGAATGATTCAGAGGAAGGACGCACGCCCCTCCATCTCTGCTAACATAGACAGTAATGCCTCATACACACGATCAGTTTTCCAGATGTGAAAACTGTGAGGAGAGCTTTTGGCCGGGAATCCCGGCTGTGTGTATGTGGCTTGCAGTTTTTCCGACGGGAAAACTGCTCAAAAACCGCCGGACAAAAAAAGAGAACCGGTTCTCTTTTTTCCCACTAAGAAAACTGGCGGACTTTCTGCCTGCCGGTTTTTGGCAGTTTTCCTATGGGAAAAACTGAGATGGAGCATACAGACAGCCGGGATTCCTGGCCAAAGTTCCATCGTAGTTTTCCTGTCGGGAAAACTGTCCGTGTGTAGGGGAAAGACTGAACCGAGCAGGTTCTCAGCTTTCCCATCGGAAATCCCACCCGTGTGTACGGGGCATATAACCAGAAAGCACAAATGTAATGCAAGGCTTTTTAATCCCATGATGATTTATAAACACAGTGTTATAAACACACCCCTAGTAAATGTTTAATAGTAAAATAAAGATGTCATACACATGCCAAATAAAAATAAAACATATAACACTAGTTTAAAAAATGTTAAACTTTAAATGTAAAATTAAATTGACCCAACCACAAGAACATTTTAATAACGTGCCTCTCTAGTTCCTGGCTTATTTAGATATGGACATTTAAGCTACTGTGGCAGGGACTGATGTGAATAATTTGGTGTTCTCTGTAAATCACTTAGTAACATGTCGCTGCTATACAAATGTCAACTATAAAACTAATATTTAGTGACGTGTTGTCTGAAACATAAGTTACAAACATGTGAGTATCATTACCCCTCTTCAGACATATGGGGAACTGCAGCTCTCTCTGTCTCTCTCTCTCTCTCTTTTTCTCTCTCTATCTCTCTCTCTCCATCCTGACTGAGCTTCCTCCTGCTGGCTCTACACCAAAAGCCAATCTTTTATTATTGCCACTGTGATTTATGTCTTCCAGCTCTCAGCCAACTGCAACAGTGAACTGCTGACAAGCAGAGAAGTGTGAATGCTGGCTGGCGAGCGCAGCTTAAAGGTGCAGACATTGCTTCTCCTGCGAATAATACTGGTCTGCTAATCTGATTATTAGATGTATTTACTGTTTACTGCATTGTGAGCCCCCTGGTGGCTGAATGTATTATGACAGCATTACACACAAAATGATCACTGCAGTGTCAGGATGATGTATGTACTAAGACAGACGCAGACTAACACCAGTAGTGTAAGAGAAGGGAGGACCAAAGCAAAAAAATGTCAATTTTCACCTCTGAAAAATGTGAGTTGCTTTGTCTGGCCATCTCTAAACAATATGAGTAAATATATTAGGAAGAGAAGAAAGAAGTGCGCTTCCCGAGACGAATTACAAGACTCTCAGCATCTCAGGTAAAAAGCACTTTTCTGCAAACTCCTAATAATGAATTGCATGGCCCAGTGAGATCTCTATAAACAAAATGAGATTGAATGGTCCCTCTGCTATAGCTTATGGTTTAAATATTAGCAATACAACGCACAATATGGTCGGTGAGAACGAGTCAAGAAACCTCTATAAAAAAGCACCAAAACTTCAGGATTGAGTTCTTTTGTGGGTTTTTAAACATATTAGAGCGGGAGGTGGACAAGCGAGACTAAACGTTGGAAATCCTCTATTTATTATATTAAAACTGGTTTTACATCTGTGACTGCAGCAGTATGCAGCCTGCTTATTTCTACTTGACAAGCACCAAAATTCATACTGTGATTTCTAAATCCCAGCCCATGTCAAATTGGTTAATGTGTGCCTATTGCCGGGTACACACGATCGGAAATTCCAACAAGAAAACTGTGCATTTTTTCTGACGAAATGTTGGCTCAAACTTGTGTTGCACAAATGTTTTATCGACCGTCAAGAACAGGGCGACGTACAACACATACGACAAGCCGTGATCAATGAAGTTCAATAGGAAGTTCGGCTCTTCTGCTTGATTCTGAGCATGCATGTTTTTTTGCGCATCGGAATTGCATACAGAGGAGTGGATTTTCTAAAGGGGACTTTTTCCGTTTGAAAAATAGAGAACCTGATGTCAATCTGTTGTTGGCAGAAATTCCAACAGCAAAAGTCCGATGGAGCCTACACACAGTCTGAATATCCGGCCAAAAGCTCACATTGAACTTTTCTTGTCGGAATTTACAATCGTGTGTACGCGGCATTAGGAAATACTGCAAGACTGACCTGACCAAGAAAAAATAAAAATGAATGAAAAATAAATAAAAATAAAAATAATATATAGATATAGGGCCAGATTCACGAACACTTGCGCTGGAGTATTTGGATATGCGCCGCGTAACTGTGCTGATGCGCCGACGTTTCTATGTGCCCGTACCCACCAAACTAGATGCGCCCAATAACGGCTCATTTGCGACCGGCGGAACGTTCCGACGCCAGAGTATCGTCTGCGTTTATTTTCGCTGGGCGCATCAGTCGCGCCCATTGATTTCCCCTGCAAATATGCAAATGAGGGATTTTTCACAATTCACGAACGGATTAGCACCATACGCTGGCTACATGCGCCGCGCGTATCTGGTCCGTCCGGCGCAAAGTTATTTCTACAAAAGGCTGCTTTATCTTTACTCCAGACGGTCACAGGTCAGCAGGAGAGCAGCTACAGCAGCGTTACCGACGATAGGAGCTAGCTGAGCACCCCCACTTGCAAGGACAACACCTCTGTGTGCCAACATGCCAGGGGCACTCGTGGTCCTAGAACTACTGATGGGTCCCCTGGAACCAAGAAGGCGGGCACGTGAGAGGATATACCGCACACGTATGAACCTCTTTGGCATGGGGGATGAGGAGGTGTATCGCCTATTCAGATTCAGCCCAGATGCAATACTTGAACTAACCACAACCCTGCAGGATGACATCACCAGCCCAACACACCGCTCACAAGCAGTGCAGCCACTGGTGAAGGTCCTGGCAACACTTCATTTCCTTGCAAGTGGATCATTCCAGCGTACAAGTGGAGTGGTGGCTGGGATGTCACAATCCTCCGTGAGCAGATGTGTGCACCAGGTTGTCCCTGCAATCCTCAGACGCATGTCCAACCAGTTCATCAGACCAACCACTGAGGAGCTACGTCAGAAGGCAATGACAGATTTCTACAACATTGCCAGATTCCCACGCACTGTGGGGGCCATTGATTGCACACATGTGGCCCTACAGCCCCCCAGTGCCACAGAGCACATATACCGCAATCGGAAGCATTGGCACTCCATCAACGTACAGGTGATAGCCGATGCCCAACGCCTCATATGGCACGTCCGTGCCAAACACCCCGGGTCCAGCCATGACAGTTTCATATACCGTCAGAGCCCCATCCCAGCAGAATTTAACCAGAATATGTATGGGGACAGCTGGCTGGTTGGTGAGTGACAAGGGAGTCAGGCATGACTATCCCCTCCCGTGATGCACAACAGAAATCGCACATGCATGACTAACATTCTCCTGTCTTTTACCTTACAGGTGACTCTGCATATGCATTGGGACCCCATCTAATGACTCCTTTCCGGAACCCCCAAACCAGAGGAGAGAGAAAATACAATGAAGCACACATCAAAACCCGTGCAGTGGTTGAGCAAACATTTGGGCTCCTGAAGTCCCGTTTCCGATGCTTGGATAAGTCTGGGGGGGCCCTATTGTATTCCCCTACCTTTGTGTGTCAGATCATCGGTGCATGTTGCATACTACATAACTTTGCTATGAAAAAAGGCCTGCATATTGACATACGTGATGACCTGACCCCCGACCCACACAGTCCCCACCTGCCAGAGGACACCCAGTCTGCTGATGGAAGAGCAGTCAGGAGGGTCCTCGCCGTAGGCATCTTTGGACACTAAACCAAAACATTAATAACACAGACAGTGCACGCGTGTACACCACTGATGTCCCTAGATCACACACACCACATGCACATCGCATTGGATTAGCCCAAGTCCAGCATGTAGGAGTTGGGAGCAGTAACGCCGCGTCAAGGCCCCAATGATGTCACTGTCCATTCACACACCTTTCACACATCATTCATTCAGCCGTGGGGTTCACTTCACCACCACGGCCGAGGGTGACACCCCTTACTTTCAGGAGTGCCACCCTCTCACATTCACACACCATTCACACTGTCCCCTGCACTCCTGACCGTGTGCAGTACAAAAAGAAATTATAAATATCATATCCTGATCATTAAAAGAAAAAAAATCTCATAACCTGAGAAAAATAAAAAATAAACTCATGACCTGAGTATGTCAAAAACAATAATATAAAACCAGAAAAAAAAAAGGCCTCATCGGGGATGCCGGGGGCTTCTTCTGGGGGCCCCTCTCTGGCTCCGCAGCTGCCTGGATGGAGTGGGTGGGGGTGGGGGGGCATCTGGAGGTGGCTGATCCCCAGGTGGGCCACTCCTGGCAGGTGTGGCCTGCGTGCCCTCCAAGGCCCTGGCTATCCGTCCAAGGTATGTGTTCGTCTGGGCCTGCATCCGGAGCTGACGGGTCACCTGGTAATGCTGGGCCCGCCGACTCAGCCTCCCCTGCTCCCGGATGGCAGCACTGTTCCCATCGATGGCAGCAGTGTTGGCCTGGACGGCTGCAGTGAGGTGCCTTATATCCCCCTGCACCTCCCCCAAAGTGGTGACCACTGCAGCGCAGTTGCAGCTGACATCCTGCACTGCGTTGCTGAGGTTGGCAACGGAGCCCAGGCTGTCAGCCACTTTCTCCAAGTGCACCGCTATGGCCCCCATCTGTTCCGTCTGCCTGGCGTGATCCCTCGCCAACTGGTCCTGGACACCATCAGACACCCCCCTGGTCTTCTGGGTCGCCTTCCTGGGGCCAGAAGATGGATGTCCTCGGGTGGAAGGTGTCGCCCTTGAGGGGCTTCCAAGGATGGGGGAGGGGACGACAGACGGGCCAGGAGAAGGGGAGGAGACAGACAAGACTAATGAAAAGTCCTGCTCTGCCACAGCAGGATCCTCCACAACCACCTCGGCAGGTGTGGTGTGGCCACTCTCCTCCTCCACAACCTCTTCACCACCCAGTGGCTCGGGCACATGATGGCGTGGGGGGGATGGGGTGGAATGCAGGCTGACAGATGATGGCCCAGCTCCGTCATCTGTGGATGACACAAAGCAGACACATGTTGGTGGTCCCACACACTTGGCACATGTCCCCCCCCCCCCCCCAAATGCAAAACAACAAATAGGGGATTATAAAACACTTACCTGTCCTTGTGCCTTCCTCCACGGAGTCATAGCCTGCGACCCCCTCCACCTTCTCCCTCTCCAGGCAGCGAGCAACCACCTCCTCCTCTGCGGTCAGGGTGACAGGACATGGGGGACCACCACCTGTGCCCCTCTCATACCTCCTGATGGAGGCCACCTTGTCCCTCACCTTGCGCCGCAGGTCGTTTATTTTCTTTTGTATGTCCCCAGCAGTCCGGGTGGAGTAGCCCAGGACATTGACCCTGGCAGCAATCGACTCCAGGATGCCCTGCTTCCTCTCCCGGCTGGTCTTCCGGCTTTTTTTGCCATGGAGAAATTCATTATCCGTCTCCATAGCCGAGATAATCACTGAGACCTCCTGGGCATTAAAGTTGAGGTTCCTCCTCTCTCTGGGGGTAGCGGGAGCAGCCATTACAGTGCAAAAGTATCTTCCCTGGGGTGGGGGGAAACGGAACTACTTTTGCGCCGGAATGGCGTTTCCGCCAGCGCTTTTAAGCGCCCAGCGGAACGCATTGCGCTGACGTTTCCCAGGAAGTGGTGCCGACGGAAGTTGTGAGCATGCGCACAAGGGGGCGAGTGGAGCCGCACTCACTGCGCATGCTCCGTGGATGATGCGCTGAACGTAAGCCTCTGCGCTGGGCTCCGCCCATCATTTACATATGATCACACCCACTTCCACTTGCGTCGGGTTACGCCAGCGCATTATCGTTACTCTGGCGCAAGTTTACGCGCAACTGCTATGTGAATTACAGGACTTGCGCTGAAAGGGTCTTCAGAGTAACGTAAATGAGAAGCGTTACTCCAGAGGAAAGATACTCTCATCTACCTGAATCTGGCCCATAATGTAAAAAAAAGGAAGGAAAAACTTGCACTACCCACTTCTTCCTATCTCGGCGCTATGGAGCTTACAAGTATCTTCCAAATAGGTGATTAATTAAAACATACATAAAATATATATAAAAATATAAAAAAATCTGTAAGTCAGCAGCCACTTAAAAGATAAATCATAAAATAACACATGAGGCCGCGTACACACGATCGGTCCAACCCGATGAGAATGGTCCGACGGACCGTTTTCATCGGGTCACCGCTGAAGTGGCCTGATGGTCTGATGTGCGTACACACCATCAGTTCAAAATCCGATCGGGTCAGAACGTGGTGACGTAGAACACAACGACGTGCTGAAAAAATGAAGTTCAATGCTTCCAAGCATGCGTCGACTTGATTCTGAGCATTCGTGGGTTTTTGGACAGATGCTTTTGCGTACTAACTATCAGTTTGGACCGATGGTCAGGCGTCCATCGGTCTGATTTTAAAGCAAGTTTTAAAACTTTGGTCTGACGGTCCGATGGGCCGTACACACGGTCGGTTTGGACCGATGAAACTAGCCTTAAGACCATTCTCATCAGTTTGGACCGATCGTGTGTACGCGGCCTGAGATGAATAGTTCAAACTGTCAACCAGTAGCAGATATTCATCAAAGCAGCGCTCCTGTCAGTTAATAAAAATTGACTGGCTGATTTATGCACAACAACATATATGCGTAATAACCATTGAATAACAGAAAAAAGGTAAATAGTGGTGAAGAAAAATCTCTAGCGGACACAGATGGCGGTCTTTAAATTTGTTAATGATGCATGCACCTTTCACCAAATTCCTCCACACCGTGCTCCACATACCCCTCAGGGGTTTAAGCTCACCAGAACGGTAAAGCCCCATACACACTATGGCGGCTTACACACGTACGAGAACCTCGACGGGCGGAACACATCGTTCCGCCCGTCGAGGTTCTCGGCCGGCCGTCAGAATCGGCGACCATCCCGTCGGGAAAGGCGACCAGCTATTAATCCCGACGGGCCACCGAGAAAATAGAGAACCTGCTCTCTATTTTCTCTCGGCGGCTTTCCCGACGGGATGCTCGCCGAGAGTGTACACACGGCCGAGGTTCTCGGCAGAATGAGGATCCCAGCGAGCTTCTTGCTGGTTTCTGCCGTGAACCTCGACCGTGTGTACGGGGCCTATCAGTTTTCCTGCAGGTTTTTCTCTTCGGGTTTACCAAAACCATGTAGTGCCTGATTGCATACAAATTGAAACTCTCAGGCCGCGTACACACGAGGAGACATGTCCGATGAAACCGGTCCGACGGACCGTATTCATCGGACATGTCTGAAGCGATCTTTTGGTCTGATGTGTGTACACACCATCGGACCAAAATCCCCTCGGACAAGAACGTGGTGACGTAGAACACATCGACGTGCTGGAAACAGGACGTTCAATGCTTCCACGCATGCGTCGAATCAATTCGACGCATGCGTGGGATTTTGGTCCGATGGTTGGGCGTACTAACCATCGGACATGTTAGACAGACAGGTTTCCAGCGGACAAGTTTAGAAACTTTTGTCCGCTGGAAACCTGTCCGCTAGGCCGTACACGCGATCGAACATGTCCGCTGAAACTGGTCTGCGGACCAGTTTCAGCGGACATGTTCGATCGCGTGTACGCGGCCTCAAGGTTTGACCTCATATTAGATGGTTTTGGTAAACCTAAAGAGAAAAACCTGCAGGAAAACTGATAGTGTGTATGGGGCTTAAGAGTATCAAGCCTCAATCCACATCAATATATTGCCGCATACTCAATCAGACCCACGTTGATAAGCCTCCGAAATCGAGGAGCATGGGAAAAAAGACTCCACATAGTCTAGTTCCATTTGACCATTTATTAAGTTATTCAATTCAAATTCAAATGTTCCATAACACTGTCGTAGTTCCAAAGTGATCGTATAGCTCAGTGTCGGATTTAAGCGTGTAACGGATTACTCCTATTAAAAGCCAGGAAAAAGCCGAAGATGCTTCGTTGGAGATCATAATGACCTCGGCGCACAGCACTTCCTCTTTCTGGTTTACTCACTGAGTCCTGGAACGCACAGCGTCAGTAGTTTCCAGTCGCCATAAGATCAAACCTGACGCGTTTCATCATTACGACTTTGTCAAAGGACGTGACTTCAATCTTAATTGAATAACTTAATAAATGGTCAAACGGAATTATGTGAAGTCTTTCTTCCCATGCTCCTGGATTTCGGAGGCTTATCAATGTGGGTCTGATTGAGTATATGGCAGTATATTGATGTGGATTGAGGCTTGATACTCTAAGGCCCCGTACACACGATAGGTTAAACCTATGAGAACGGTCTGATGGACCGGTTTCATCGGACAAAACCGATCGTGTGTGGGCGCCATCGGTTAGTTAAAAAAAAGCCAACTTGTTTTAAATTTAACCGATGGATTCCTAACCGATAGGTCAAAACCGATCGTTAGTAGGCACTACCATCGGTTAAAAATCCACGCATGCTCAGAATCAAGTCGATGCATGCTTGGAAGCATTGAACTTCATTTTTTCCAGCATGTCATTGTGTTTTACTTCACTGCGTTCTGACCCGATCGTTTTTTTTAACTGATGGTGTGTGGGCGCAACGGACCATCAGTCAGCTTCATCGGTTAACCGATGGAAATGGTCCATCAGACCGTTCTCATCGGATGGACTGATCGTGTGTACGCGGCTTTACCGTTCATAAAATAAAACATAAAATAAACACTGGCCACTTGGGGCGTCTACCTTCACCACACATCCTATCTATGGAGTCTGGCACAGCCTACTGCTGGGCAGACACTGCTGGTCATAGAGCAGAGAAACAATAGTCTTTTTGATTTTTATCACACAGAAAAATGAACAACCACCTCACCTCTTCAGAAGTGTTTCTTACTGCTCTCCTTAATTCAAAAAGCCTTAGGATGCAGCAATCAGTAGTCATCCTCTGAAGTTTTCCAACGCCCTAAACCTTTCTGGCTACTTCTGCAACCGACACCTGGTAGTAATTGGTGTATTGTCTAAACAAGGCAGAAATGTATCTCCCATCTGTGACAACACCCACAGATTCACCTGACTTCCTGTCACTATATATATATATATACAAAAACAGTATATAGATATATATATAGATATATAAATATATCTATATATATATATATATAGATATATATACACACACATGCATATATATATTGATACCTCAAAAGCTCCCTATACATTTTATTTATATAACATTTATTTTTTCACAGTGATGCATAAAATTACCCGGAACTTTTTTTGTATAACCAGGTTAAGAGGTTTTAGCTCTATACACAAGTCTATCCAAAATTTCAAAAAAAAAAGTGACACATGCAAAAAAATAAATAAATCAGCAATTGAACTGTTTTTGGTGTCACTGCTATGAAGTAATTGTGGACCACCATTGACTGAAGACAGATCCCCCAGAGATATGAAATGTTGCCTTGACCACACGTACATATCAAACACTTGCTGTGAAAGCTTTACTCCTTCCTGGCAGTATATTTAAGATATAATATAAAAATAAATAATATATTTTAAAATATATACAGTATAGGTGTCCTTTTTTTTACCAGTCCAGATTTTTTGAATTTTGTTTTAAAAAGTATTTAAACAGGCTCATCGTTAACATACAGCTTTTCTTCTATACTCTTGGCTGGGCACCAGTTTATGGCTCCGGTATCGTGGCAGCAGCCGGCAAGTAAAGCTTAATGTTACCAGCACAACAGTTGAGAATTAAAAGTTTGACCTGAAACAAGCTGTGAAGAAAATATTATGCTTAGCTGTCAGGGCAATAGATGAGAAGTGCAGGGACTGCTCTGCAGGTCTTGTCTATTAGGACTGAATCTATATCAGGATGTTTCAGGGAACATTGTGTCCTGCGTTCTATTTTAATATTTGGCTTCCCTCCCAATACATCAGGATAAAGCAATGTGCAGAAACTTTGTTAGTTGCTACTTTGTATACACACAAAAAAAGAAAACCTCAGCTTGGTAACCCAAATGGCTTGCTTGTCACAAATGCAATGCAGAGACAATTGGCTGTATTTAGTGAAAATATGGTGAAACGGCACAAAACCATCCTAGGTAGGAATAGGTAGGAAGGAGAGACTCAGCAATAAAGATGGACAAAGCTTTAGGATCAAACAAGGCCAGACACTGCATGATCCTGTGCTGAAAATATGAAGATTAAAGTAGAACTTTAGATCCCCCTCTTTTTCTGCATAAAAACAAAAAATGACAGTCTCTACACGCTCTATGCTCCATCACTGTCTCAGGTGCTCCAGAGCCAACAGTTTTCTTTGGGCAGAATAATGCCTCTAGAGGGCGCATCATAATACAAGCTAGATTCCAAGTACAGGGAGGAGGAATGCTTCAGGGGAGGGGTTGGTCAAAATGCTGGAGTTTTTTTTCAAAGCCTAAGTTGACTTTCTAACTTTTTCACAAAAAATAAAAGGATGAACACACACAATACACCCCCCCCCCCAGTCCCAGCTGCATTTAGTTTTGTGGATGATTAGCATTTACCGCCAAAGCAGCCTGATGTAGCCGATTGTTTGGCAAGTTTTGCATTTTTTATTCCACACAGGCGATTTCCACTCAGAGGTATTATCACTTCAGCCCAGGAAGATTTGGGAGATTTTTGTGATACGGCACTCTGTCCCTTTAACTGACAGTTGTGCGGTCTTGTGATGTTGCATGGCATAGGGTGACAAAACCAGTGTACAGTTGGGAGATAGTTGTCACTCCATAACAGGAAATGCCTGTAAAACAGTGGTTCTCAACCAGGGGCTCGGGACCCCCTCGGGGGTCGAATGACAATTTGCCAGGGGTCACCAAATCATGGGCTGCTCCTGAAGCCCGCGCTGCTCTCCTTTTTGCATCTGCCCAGCAGGGCTGTCCCTGGAGCTTGCGGCTACCCACTCAGCCTCTTCACAGCCGCCCATTCAGTTCATGGCATGGCTGGGGGGCAGAGACTAGGCAGAGGTCAGCTGACTGGTGAGGAATGTGAAGTGGGAGGGGCTGGAGGAGACCCTTTCTCCTGATTTCAGCATACGTGGCACTGCTATGAGACACCACAAAGTCGGAGACACAGTGAGTAACTCTACCTGTTATTATAGCTGCCATTAAAAGTCCCCACTACAGCTCTCAGATCAGAAGATGACCTTGATCAAGAGCACCTCCCCCCAGCATTGCCACTCATCCCACCCACCAAGGAGTAAGAGAAGGAATACAAATACAGAATACATGGAAGGGAAAGGAAAATAGGGGGAGGAACAAACAAAAAGGGAGAGAACAAATAAGAGAGAGAACAAAAAAATATGGCTAGAGACAGGAATGAGGGGGAAAAAACAAGACATGAGCATAGAGAAAGATGAAAGGGAAAGAAAGGAAAACACAGAGAGAGTGGTGCATCCTAAAATGTACCATAAGGGGTTTTAATACTATACGAGTGGAAGGGACTCAGGGAGCGCTACATTTCCATGGGATAGAGTCGCAAATTACTTGTCTTGCCTTGGGTGCTCACAACCCAATTTTACTGTTGGGGGTTCCCACAACTTGGGTTGAGAACCACTGCTGTAAAAGGCTTTCATGGATATATATATATATATATATATATATATATATATATATATATATATATTTGTGTTTTAATGCATGCTTATGGCTGATTTTTTTGATGTCAAAGGTTCTTACTTTTCTAATCCAATGGTGCAGATAGGCAGTTCTTACTTTAAAGTTTTGCCTTGCTTTACCATATTAAAACATACGTGAGATTTTAATGACTGGGTTGAAATGTACTTTAACCCTCTGTTTACTGGAAAGTGTGCTTCACCATTCTTTGTTTCATAGTTATATATAGTTACATGGTTAGTCTGATTGAAAAACAAACCGGTCCATCTAGTTCAACCGATAATAGAAGAAAAAAATGTATACAATCCTATATACACAATCCTACCACCATAATGTTGCAGCACTGATAAAAATCACAGGTCGCCGCCATTGCTACCATAAATCTATCCCCTATTTTGTAGACGCTATAACTTTGAAAGGATATACATTTTTATGAATTGTACCAGTTATTTGAATGGTATTGGTTATACACTCATTCATGATTATGCGTTCATATGTTAATTTATATAATAAACTGAATTCCTAATACCTACGTGCTTCATTCAAAGTCCCAATTCCCTTTTCCCTCCTTTTTGAGACAGAGATAGGGATGGAGGAAATTGACCTTACCAGGTCACCGCTTCATATAAAGTCCCAATTGTTCTCCCTTTTCTTATCACCTTACTCATGATAGTTATACCAATCTCAGCACAGAACAGACCTCAACAGCATAAAGCCCAGCAGTCAGGCAATGGGTTGGCAGATTTCTGCATTGGATGGTAAAACGAACACATTTATAATGTCTTGTTAGAAGCTGTAAGGAAAGCACTACTATGCGATTGATTTCTGGTGCAGCTCTGCACAGAAACCAATCAACTTCTGTTTTTGTCAAAGCTTAACCTCCCTGGCGGTAATCCAGAGTCAGCTCAGGGTGAAATTTCAGTACTAATAGCAGTAACCCCGAGCCTGACTCGGAATTGCAACGCAGGATACAGGGAGAGTTACTTACGTTGTCCTCATGATCCTGCAATGTCTCCCCGCTGTGTGAGCGAGCTGTCTCCTCGCTCAATTCACACAGTGCCCGTGTGCCGCCAAGCTCCATTCCCTGCAACGTTACAACGCACGGGGGCGGAGATCGGCACCAAATTCAAAAAAAATTAAAACACACAATACATGTTCTGCAACTGAGCAAATTTCAGTGTTTTTGATTACATTATTGAATAATTTTTTTTATTATTATATTATCATTTGCTATAATTATGTATAGTTATTTATTATATTATAATTTATGATTTTGTGTTTTAAACTTTATCATACCCGGGATGTCTAGACTCTTGTTTGGACAGATTTAATTGAGTTATTCCTAAGAATTACAAGCCTACAATATAAAACGCCAAATTTCCATGCAAAACAATTGTACCGCATTCAGCACCTAAAATCTGAAAGAATCATATGGCCAGGGAGGTTAACTGAACTAGCTGAAGTTAGAAGCTGATTGGCTATCATGCATGCACAGGTGCACCGGATTATACACTCTCCAGTGATAGTAAATCACCCCTATAACACAGATAGTTTTAAGAAATATTTTCAAAAATGATTTAATTCAAATATTTAAACACTCCAAAAATCTGATCATTTAACATTTTCCATCACAATTAAATTTATATCTAAATGAAATAAAATAGAAAGGTTTATCTTCCCTTGAAAATACAGTAAATAAATCTAAGTTATGCATTCATTCCAAAATACTGTTCCATGTTTGTTGGGAAAAAAAATGAATTTTATCATTTTAGTAAGTAAGTCTAAAGAGGAAAAATTAGAAGTCATTGTTGTGGTAAAAATAAATAAATACGAAGACATAAACATAAAAAGCTAAAGTAAACAATTCCTCTTAAATATAAAAAGATGTTTGGGAAATGAAAATCTGGACAGGAAACTTGGCACCAACAAGCTAATTAACAATCTTACCTAAATTATTATTTTAAGGAGCGACATTGTAATCTGCACAACTTTGGGTTCTTAATCATAGTTTCATTTTAAAGTACAAAATTAATTGAATTAACTTTTTGATGGATAACTTTTATGCGATGCAGGATTTTGTCATTTATTTTCTCCTGTAATCAGTGTTCTTCCTAAAAATAGTGGACGTGAAATATCCTTGGTGTGGCTGGCAACAAAGCTCGGCCCTATTCCCCGATGGCTTGGCTGGAAACATTATTAATCATGAGTTTGAGGTTTGGGAGAAACTTGTGATTCTCTTTTGTCTCGGGGGGTAGAAAAGGCCAGCAGAGCTACTGAGGTCACGTTCCCAATCTGTGTGGTAAGATATGAATGTGCCATAATCACCACTTAGGCGATGACTTTCACTGTATCATGAGTGGAGAGGCAGTAAGAGGTTTAAGGAGGCGGCAGACATGTGGCACATACAATGATCGAGTAGCTCACAAATAACCTTTTGTAAAGATGTTCTGACCTTCCGTATGATTATTCCCCACTGTCACTATTATACATAGTCTGGAAGCAGACAAAAAGGGACTCTAACCTACTTCAAAATGTTCATGTCACCAAGCAAAACAGATACTAATTCTAATTCCAGGAACAACTATGGTAAGTCATAGTCATTGCTTGCAAAAACAATACAATTATTTGTAAAAGGAAACAACTTGATGTGATTGTAGCCGTATTAGTGCAATTGTGACAGAGAAACTTGAGTACTGTCCGTGATACTTACTGCTTGGACCATGAAGAAGGGGACATACCCCGAAAGCGTGTCCTGAAAAATTGTATGTTAGTGCAAATAAAAAAAGTATCATGGACAGTACTCAATTTTCTCTAAAAGGAAACAAAAAATTGTTAGAAACATAAAACAAAATATGTTCTAAACTTAGAAAAGGCATACAAAAAATAACAAGTGAACATCCTCAATAAAGGTGGTATTAGTAATTAAAGTTAAAACACACTGGAAATGTAATAAAAACGTTTTCTAAAAAATAAATAAAAATCACATGTTGCTGCCCGGTCATTTGGCTAACACACAGTGGTCTATTTATAACACATTCGTTGGATGAACGCTACAAGCATTCATACAGGCTTGCTATGACTTTCTGTGATTGTTAGCTCCATCTACCGCCAAAATGCAGTATTATTTCTGATCTAGATATTTCAGAAAAATGCATTGTATTTTGGCCACTAGATGGAGCTGACAATCATAGGAAGTCAAGTGTTAGGTTCCGGGGCGTGGCCTGACGCGCAGCGAGTATGGACGTGTAACTCCGGAGCTCCGTGAACCAGGGACACCGCGGCACGCAGCAAGACACCCTACCCTCTCCCGAACGATCAGAAACGAGCCTCCCGACCTACTTGCCTGTCGCCATGAAGGGGAAACGACGAATGGACAACAAGCCCCGGCACCTCACGGACTTCTTCTCCCCGGCCGGGGGGAACATGAGCCAAGATGGCGCTGAGGCCTACTCGCCTACGCAGAACCGACCTGGCACCAACGCGACTGGCAAAGGTAACCGACCCTCCTCCAAACCATCCCCCACCGCAGTCTCCTCTCCGCCTCATACCCCGTCCTCCCGCAGCCCCGCCAAATCTAGGCCGCGGCTGGAAGGCTGTGGCTCGGGCCTAGCGGTGAGCCCTGCAGATAGTCAGGCCTCAGAGTCTGGGGATGACACGCGGGACCTGCCGGACTCAATTGTGTCATATCCAACACAGAATCAGCCTGTACTGGATACGGTACTGAAGGACATGCTAATATCCCTCAGGAGCACCTTACAGTCAGACATGGCAGCATGTATGCACCGCATGAATAGAGATATCCAAGAAGTGGGGAGCAGAGTGACGCACATAGAAACTAAAATGGGGGAGTATGCCACTACAATCAATGACTTAGTGGATGCGAATGAGGATAGAGAGGCTGACTCGGAATGGATCAAAGCAAAGCTAGCTGACATCGAGGACAGGTCCAGAAGGAACAATATGAAAATAAGGGGGGTCCCAGAATCTGTTATGCAATCTGACCTTGCCTCATATGCAACTACCATATTTAAGTCTATCCTTCCTGACCTCACTGACTTAGACGTCACAATCGATCGGATTCATCGCTTGCCAAAACCCTCTTACCTCCCAGATCAAGTGCCTAGGGACATAATTCTCCGTCTGCACTTTTTTCATGTCAAAGACAAGCTAATGAATGCCATGAGAAAGAAAGATCACATGCCTGAACAGTTTCAAAATGTCCAATTTTTTGCGGATTTATCCCAGTATACATTACAGAAAAGGAAAAACCTAATCTCAGTAACTAAAATACTCCGCAACCACAATATAATCTATCGATGGGGTTACCCTACGAAACTGTCCATCACGAAAGGCAATCGTGAATTTGTAGTGACATCATTGGAGAAAGGCCTCGACCTCCTCAGAGAATGGAAGCTCCTCCCTGATACTAATGATGACCTAGCGCTGGCTAGCACTCCACAACATGTGGACCCAGGTTGGAAGTCGGTTACTACCAGGAATGCTAAAACACACCTGTAATCCAAAAAGGGTGGCTTATTGCTTTATTATTGACCTTGGGTCTTAATCCCTGAGTTCTAGGATGCCCGCACATGGCTGACTTTGACCCCCCTGTGCAAGTTGCAGCTTATTGCTGTCCCCGAGGGACCCGTGTCCCTCTTATTTGTTTTGTTTTGACTGTTATATTGAACTTTATATTTTTCCTCTTCTTTTTCTTAAGTCGCAGACGGATGCGAATTTGTGTTTTTGCTTTTTCTTCTCCCCATCTCCACTGGATGCACTCAACTGATATCACTCCGGATCCTTTACCGGGCTCTCTCCCTCGCCACTTGAACGGATCTTCACAAGCGGGGATACAACATTATGGCACTACAACCTGGCCTGCTAACTGTGAGTACCCCCTCAGCACTATTGCTCTGCACCTTCTCCATGAGAACACTGGCAATATGCCGAATACATACCTACCTTTAGTGATCTTCAAGGGGCTGAGCCCCCCAACGTGGGCACGCCCCTCAGTTCTACTGCCATGTCTATTAACTTCTTGTCAATAAACGCCAAGGGGCTCAACCACCCCGTCAAGCGGAAATCTTTATGGCAGGAAGCGTTATTACATAAAAGCGACATCCTTTGTGCCCAAGAAACACATTTTCATGCTGGGGCGCCTCCTAAATGCTCACATAAGAGTTTTCCACATGTATATACAGCCAATGCTGATTCTAAAACCAAGGGGGTTTTGATTGCGATCAGGGACACGGTGGCTTTCAAACTACACAATATGATTGCGGATCAACTAGGCAGATACCTTATTATCATCTGTGACCTGAACTCTGCTCCTTACACCATCGTAAATGTCTACTCTCCAAACAAACATCAAGTCAGATTTTTCAATAAGCTGATGACTAAGGTCTCCGCCTTACGTCAAGGTTCATTGGTTATTTGTGGTGACTTCAATATCACACCTGACCCAACCATTGACTCTACGTCCCCACCTAGCCGCCATCGCTATGCCTTACTCCCATCTATCCACAAATGGAATGTTTACGATGCCTGGCGCTGCCTTCATGCGACCGAAAGAGACTTTTCCTTCTTCTCAAGTGTTAGGTTCCATGCATACTGGGCTTTAAAAAACGTCTGTTCTTTTTGGAGTAAAAAAACTCCATATAGAGCATTTTTTGTACAAATTTTGGTTGAGTTTAGGAGAGTTTTACGTTTTTTCTGCCAGTGAGCTCCAATCCGAAACGCGAATGAGAAGGTTTTTTTTTCCTGCCTCTAAACGTTGTTCTCAAAATTATGCCAGTAAACGTCCTAATGTGTATGGACACAAAGGATAACATTTATGTTGCTTCTACAGGCAGAACACAAAACTCTTGTAGAAGCAATGTTTTTTATTCCAGTATGCATGGAGCCTTATGCCCTGTACACACGATAGGTTAGTCTGATGAAAACGGTCTGATGGATTTCTCCATCAGTTATCTGCTGAAGCTCACTGATGATCAGTCGTGCCTACACACCATCAGTTAAAAAACTGATCGTGTCAGAACGTGGTGACGTAAAACACGACTTGCTGAAAAAAATGAAGTTCAATGCTTCCAAGCATGCGTCGACTTGATTCTGAGCATGTGTGGATTTTTAACCAATGGACGTACCCATAGACGATGATTTTTTTCTATAGGTTTTTTATCCATCAGATAATTTTAAAACAAGTTCCTATTTTTTTAACCTATGGATAAATAACCGATGGGGCCCACACATGATCCATCAGACCGTTTTCATCAGACTAACCTATCGTGTGTACACAGCATTAGGCTTCATGTAAACTGCTGCTGGTAAACCAACGTTTAGGAGCAGTTGGGCTTTTTTTCCAGCTGCCCCTGAACTCTCCTCTATGTTATCTTATCTGTACATGTACACAGGGTCAGTTATAGTCGTTTCTAGGCTTTAGTTTAGAAGCATTTTTTGGAATGCAAAAAAGTGCATTCAGGACGGATGTTTAGAGGCATTTGAAACAGCTTGTAAACGTGTATAAACGCGGTAACTCGCGTTTAGCAGCGTTTCGTTTACAGGCGTTTTTAATAGAGGTACATTTTTGACTATTTGCAAAAAAAAAATGCTTCTACACACAAACATGGCAAAACTAATGTTTTTAACCACTTCAACACAGGGCACTTTCCCCCTTTCTCGCCCAGGACAATTTTCAGCTTTCAGTGCTGTCACAATTTGAATGACAATTACACGATCATGCAACACTGTACCCAAACTACATTTTATACATTTATTTTCTTACAAATATAGCTTTCTTTTGCTGCCATTTGATCACCACTGGGGTTTTTATTAAAACTAAAAAAGACCAAAATCTTTGAAAAAAAAAAAGTTTCTCTTCATTTCTGTTATAAAATGTTGTTTTCTCCTTCACTCACGAGCACTGATGAGGCTGCACTAATGGGCACTGACAAAGAGTCACCAATATGCAGCACTGATGGGCACCGATAGGTGGCACTGATATGCAGCACTGATGGGCACTGATAGGTGGCACTGATGGGTACTAATAGGCGGCACTGATGGGCACTGACAGGCAGCACTGATGGGGACTAATAGATAGCACTGATGAGCACTAATAGATTTCACTGATAGGCAACACTAATAAGGTACTGACAGCCTTTACTCATGGGCGCTAATTGGCATCTGTGAAGGCACTGATTGGCACTTTGTTGGGCACTGACTGACAGCTGATGGGCAGTGATTGGTAGATGTGATGTGGCACTTCTGATGACGGCTGAGCTGATAATCAATGTGCTGATTATCAGCACAGACCCCCCTCTGACAGGAGAGCCCTGCCAGCGCGAACCGAGGAAAGCCATTTGCCGGCACTGCCTGGTTACACACTGTGATCAGCTGTGATTAGCTATGATTGGTCACGTGGTAAAGAGCCTCCGTCAGAGACTCTTTACCTAGATTGTAGTTGCGGTGTGTCAGAGTGCCACACCACTTATCACTGAAAACGCCCCTCAAATGCCTTTGCAAATGATACAATGGACAGCACATAGTGCTGACCACACTATCAAAACATGAAGCGTTAGCGTTAGCGTTGTGTCTTCAAAATTGAAGCCTCGTGTCGAGTCAGGGTTGCAGGGTGTTAAGATTAGTTTAACTATAATTGAATAGGCATCTATGGCATCAAACGCTTCAAAACTGCCCATTTGGCGTTTGGGGAGCATATTTAACTTGTCATTAAGGCTTGTAAAACACCAGTCTAATGCCCATTTTAACGCTATAGGAGCTTTAGAAATCTAGTCAAGCGTGAACAAGCCCATACCACTCTACACCCGCATGCCGTCATATGACGTCCAAAAAGGGGATCTGTTATCCCAGGTGGACGTCATATGACATCCTGGAGTTTGTGCGGTGATATCTGAATAATGCCTGCACCTAGAGGCATCATTCAGATATCATTTTTTTTCGGGCGGCGATCCTGCGCACCATAAGAATTATTATAGCGGCGTGTAATAGGAATTAAAGCGATCGAAAAAAAGTGTAAAAAATAAAAAAATAAGTAAAATATAAAAAAAATAAAAATTAAAAAATTAAAACACCCCTGTCCCCAGTAGCTCGCGCCCAGAAACGAACGCACGCGTAAGTCCCGCCCACGTATGTAAACGTCATTCAAACCACACATGTGCGTTAGAGCGTGTGCAACAATTCTAGCCCTAAACCTCCTCTGTAACTCTAAACTGGTAACCTGTAAACATTTTAAAGCGTCACCTATGGAGATTTTTAAGTAACAAAGTTTGGCACCATTCCATGAGTGTGCACAATTTTAAAGCATGACATGTTAGGTATCTATTTGCTCGGCGTAACATCAACTTTCATATTTTACCAACAAATTGGGCTAACTTTACTGTTTTGTTATTTTTTAATTCATGAAACCATTTTTTTTACAAAAAAAAAAGCGTTTGAAAAATTATTGCGCAAATATCGTGCAAGATAAAAAGTTGCAATGAACACCATTTTATTCCCTAGGGTGTCTGCTAAAAAAAAACATATATAATATTTGGGGGTTCTGAGTAATTTTCTAGCAAAAGAATGATGATTTGTACATGTAGGAGAGAAGTGCCAAAATAGGCCCAGTATGGAGGTGGGTTTTAAAGCCCGGTATTGAAGTGTTTAAGGAGACAACCAAAACTCTTTTGTACGCAAGCTTGCACAAATATATTATTATACTAGAATACTAATAAAAACATAGTTTAAGCATATTTAAGAAAGAACATTTAAATTCTTGCATGACTGGTTCTCTTTTAAAATCTTAACAACATAACGCCATAATCATAAAAAATGATAAAATGATAGATATAGAAAATGTGAAGAATTAAAATAATAAAAGAATTAGGTAATTTTAAAGCTTTAGCAAGTGATAGTATAGTGTAAATACAGCTAAACTAAAATAATTTGAGTGTTTTAACTTTTTGTTGTTTTGTTTCTAGAATTATTTGTTACATTTTTAAGATTATTTACTTACAAAATGTGTATACCTAAAGCTTACAAAAGATAATATGTATGATATTGTACATGTAATAATATATATATTTATAGATATAGATATATATATATATATAGATATATATATATATATATATATATAAAATACAGTTTGAACCACATCAAAGGTAATGACTTAATTGTTTTATCATGACTTGCCTGTTTTTCTTATGTCTGCAATATTGTTTCAGAGTAGAGTAAATATTACCCTATCTAATTATGAACTTAATGAATGTAGCACATATTATGCAGATGTAATTTTTAATTATACATCCTTTATGCACTTGTTTCATTTTGCTGATGAAGAAATCACACCATAAGCTGATCTCTGAAAATATAAACAGTTTCACCTGTTTTACATGCGGTGTACAATTATTTCCCTACATGTAGCAAATATCTTATGTGCATTATGAGCCAGTAGGTGGAGCAGACAACATTGTTTACAGATTGTAAAAAAATGTTTTAGCCTAGTTACAAAAAAAAATACTAGTATATAGTAAAACAGTGTATTTTCTGTTAGAAAAATGTATTCTTAGTGCCACAGGTTTTAATAACTACCTACAAGAACAGTTGAGTGTCTGTGATCCTTTTTATTTTATTTGCACTAACATCCAAATAATAAGTACTTCCAATACTCAGGTCTAGACCTCCCAGCATACAGGCACGCTCCCACTACACACTGAAAAAAAAAAGCGGCAAAACACCAGCAGAATACTCTGGGAGTGTGAGTTTAAAAGTCAATCGATCTTTATGCCGCGTACACACGATCATTTTTCAGCATGAAAAAAAAACGTTGTTTTGAGCATGTCGAAAAAAACAAAGTTTTTTCAACTTCATCATTAAAACGACGTTGCCTACACACCATCGTTTTTAAAAATGATCTAGCAAAGCTCTGTGACATACAACACGTACAACGGCACTATAAAGGGGAAGTTTCATTCGCCTTGGGGCTGCTTTAGCTGATTCCCTGTTAGTAAAAGACGATTCGCGCTTTTTTGTCTGTTACAGCGTGATGAATGTGCTTACTCCATTAGGAATGGTAGTTTGACCAGAACGAGCGATTCCGTCTCATAACTTGCTTCTAAGTGTGCGCAGGTTTTCAACGTCGTTTTAGCCCACACACGATTATTTTTTACAAACCCAAAAACGACATTGTTTAAAACAACGTTAAAAAATGCAGCATGTTCGGAATTTTTTTTTGTCATTTTTCAGAACCTGAAAAATTATGTGAAGCCCACACACGATCATTTTAAATTACATTTTTTTAAAACAAAGGGGCAGATTCACGGAGAATTAGATTATCGTAGCGTTTCCGAAATACACTACGCCGCCGTATTTTACCTGGCTCTACGTGGAATCCAGGTAGATTTTGTCCAGTAAACGACGGCGGCGTAGTGTATTTCTCCCGGCGCAATCCATCTATGCGAGTAGGGGGCGTGAAGCATTTAAAATAGGCGCGTTCCCGCGGCGATCGAACTGTGCATGCTCCGTTCCCAAATTTCCCCCCGTGCATTGCGCGAAATCACATCGTTACGTCGTAGTAACGTCGTTTACGTACATTCCTATTCCCGAACGAGTTAAGTTAAAAAAATAAAATTAAATTAAATTCGACGCGGGAACGACGGCCATACTTAACATGGGTTACGCACTGTTAGACCAGCAAAAAGCTGCTCTAACATTACGTAGCCAAAAAATGACGTAGGCGATTGCGAAGGACACTCGTACCTTCGTGGATCGCCGTAAAAACTCATTTGCATACCCCGACGGTGAAAACGACGCAGACTCCACCCAGCGGCCGCAAAAATATCACAACGTAGATCCGAAGGCTTACGAAGACGTAAGCCTCTCGGATCGAAGCCCGAAGCCGCCGTATCATGGTTTGAGGATTCAAACTAGTGATACGGCGCGCAAAATTTGAAATTACTCCTGTCTAACACCAGTTAGACAGGCGTAATCGCTCTCTGAATCTGGGCCAAAGTTTTTATCATGCTGAAAAATGATTGTGTGTAAGCTGCATTACAATTTCAGCCAGCTCTACAACACTGTGATTTTTTATTTGCATAGGAGAGTTACTGTGAATCCCTAAAGTGGAACTAAACTGTATCTGAGCACCACAAACTGAAAACGCTATTTAATTTTTTTTTTATATTTACAATACTTGACGTGATTGTAGCCGTATTAGGCCGCATACACACGATCAAACTTATCCGATGAAAACGGGCTGTTTTGGTCTGATGGTTGTACACACCATTAAACCAAAATCCCCGCGGACAGACAGCGCAGTGACGTGGCGGTGACGTTCACGCCGCCACGTCACCAATCCGGGAAGTAAAATACTTCCAAGCATGTGTCGAGCCTTCCTTCCGACGCTGCGGTGCCCAACAAGACGGTTTCCGCCCCCCCCCCCCAAACAAAAATGACATGGCAAATGTGGCATGTGAGGGTGGTCACCATCCCTTAAAGCGGAAGTTCAATTTTTGGTGGAACTCCACTTTAATGTACTCTATGCATTAAGATAAAAAATACTTTTGTGTGCAGCAGCCCCCAGCACCCCCCAATACTTACCTTAGCCCCATCTCTATCCAGCGATGTTTCACAAGAGTCTCGGCTGTCCAAGACTTTCCCTCCTCAGACAGCAGCAGGGCGGGATTGGCTCCCGCTGCTGTCAATCAAAGTCAGTGAGCCAATGAGGAGAGAAAGGGAGCAGGGCCAAGGTGCGGCTCCGTGTCTGAATGGACACACAGAGCAGCTGCTCGGCTTGGGTGCCCCTATAGCAAGCTGCTTGTTGTGGGGGCACTCGGCAAGAGAAAGGGGCCAGGAGCCCTGGCAAGGGACCCAAGAAGAGGAGGAGCTGCTCTGTACAAAAGCACTGCACAGAATAGGTACCGTATTTATCGGCGTATACCGCGCACTTTCTTGCCCAGGGCAAAAATCGTGGGTGCGTGATATACGCCGATACCCGATTTCCCACGCCGAATTTGAATACTGCGCCGGCATATACCGAGCGCAGTACACTCATGTATAGTCGGGCAGGCTCGGCTCCTCTCGCGCTCACGTCCTGGACGTACAGAACGTGAGAGCGAGAGTAGCTGAGCCTGCCCGACTATACACGAGTGTACTGCGCTCGGTATATGCCGGCGCAGTATTCAAACTCGGCGCGGGAAAGCGGGGATCGAGCAGGGAGGATGCCGCAGAAAGACGCCGGACCCAACGAAGAGGACACCCGAAGCCGCAGACGGACGCCGGACCCGGCGAAGAGGACAGGAATGTGGGTCCACTTTAGGGGTGCACGCTATACACCAGAGCGCGCAATACCCCGATAAATACGGTAAGGCCCCATGCACACGAGACGCTGGTAAACTCGAGTTCAGAGGCATTTGGGCATTTTTTTCAACTGCCCCTAAACACATTTAATGTTATCCTATGTGTCCATGCACACATTCACGTTTTTTTGCATTTTAAAGCAGTTGGGTTTAGGCTAGTTTTTTCAGAAGCAAAAAAATTAGTTCAGACGCAAAAGTTTTCGCGTTTCAGACACAAATCGCGGCAAAACGCCGCTAATCTCGGCAAAACGTGGTACCAGCGTTTTGTCGCGATTTCGTTTAGAGGCGTTTTTAAAGGTGACCTATTTTTTTACATTAAAAATCTCAAAAATTATGGCAAATGATGAAAAAACATTAAAAAAACTTAAACAACTGTAATTGCTTGCATTGCATTGTGGACAATCCACAACTTGTGGCAGGTGACGTGGCCAGGTGACATGGCAGCTGATGTGGCCAGGTGACGTGGCAGGTGACATGGCCAGGTGATGTGGCCAGGTGACGTGGCCAGGTGACGTGGCCAGGTGACGTGGCAAGTGGACAATCCACAACTTGTGGCAGGTGACGTGGTCAGGTGACGTGGCCAGTGGACAATCCACAACTTGTGGCAGGTGACGTGGCCAGGTGACATGGCAGCTGACGTGGCCAGGTGACATGGCCAGTGGACAATCCACAACTTGTGGCAGGTGACGTGGCAGATGACGTGGCCAGGTGACGTGGCAGGTGACGTGGCCAGGTGACATGGCAAGTGGACAATCCACAACTTGTGGCAGGTGATGTGGTCAGGTGACGTGGCCAGTGGACAATCCACAACTTGTGGCAGGTGACGTGGTCAGGTGACGTGGCCAGTGGACAATCCACAACTTGTGGCAGGTGACGTGGTCAGGTGACGTGGCCAGGTGACATGGCAGGTGACGTGGCCAGGTGACATGGTCAGGTGACGTGGCAAGTGGACAATCCACAACTTGTGGCAGGTGACGTGGCAGGTGATGTGGCCAGGTGACATGGCAGGTGACGTGGCCAGGTGATGTGGCCAGTGGACAATCCACAACTTGTGGCAGGTGATGTGGTCAAGTGACGTGGCAAGTGGACAATCCACAACTTGTGGCAGGTGAAGTGGCCAGTTGACGTGACAGGTGATGTGGCCAGTGGACAATCCACAACTTGTGGCAGGTGACGTGGCCAGGTGACATGGCAGGTGACGTGGCCAGGTGACGTGGCCAGGTGACATGGCAAATGGACAATCCACAACTTGTGGCAGGTGACATGGCCAGGTGACATGGCAGGTGATGTGGCCAGGTGATGTGGCCAGTGGACAATCCACAACTTGTGGCAGGTGACGTGGCCAGGTGACATGGCAGCTGACGTGGCCAGGTTACGTGGCCAGTGGACAATCCACAACTTGTGGCAGGTAACGTGGCCAGGTGATTTGTCAGCTGACGTGGCCAGGTGATGTGGCAGGTGACGTGGCAGGTGACGTGGCCAGGTGACGTGGCAGGTGACGTGGCCAGGTGACATGGCAAGTGGACAATCCACAACTTGTGGCAGGTGATGTGGCCAGTGGACAATCCACAACTTGTGGCAGGTGACGTGGCCAGGTGACGTGGCCAGGTGACGTGGCCAGGTGACGTGGCAGGTGGACAATCCACAACTTGTGGCAGGTGACGTGGCCAGGTGACATGGCAGGTGACGTGGCCAGGTGATGTGGCCAGTGGACAATCCACAACTTGTGGCAGATGACGTGGCAAGTGGACAATTCACAACTTATGGCAGGTGACATGGCAAGTGGACAATCCACAGCTTGTGGCAGGTGATGTGGCAAGTGACACGCTAAATACAAGTATACTGCTGCTCTTTCAGCTGCTACTCACTTTGGTCTCACAAAATGTCTGAGATGGTTAAATAATATTGTTTTTTGAGCTTAGGGAGGGTTTTATGATGTTTCTTAACTAAACGCTTATAAACGCAAACGTGGTAAAACGCTGCGAAATTCGCGGTAAAAACTGGCGTTTTAAACGTGTTTGCATTTGCGTCTCATGTGCATGGGGCCTAAGTATGGCATGTTTGTTATTTTTAAACAAACAAAAATGAGACTTTAGTATCACTTTAAGGCTAGCAGCATAGGGAATAAAAATGGTGAACATTGTTTGTCGGAGTTTATTTGGGCTTTAACTTAGATCTACATTTTAGGTCTCTAACTTTTAATAGGGGAGTGTATTGGGTGTAATATGGTTGTGGTATATTATACATGCATGGTGTCACCCATCAGGGGACACACAAGAGGAATGGCCCCAGGATTTGTAAGAAAACATAACGCTTTGCAAGTTTATGTCTAAATTCTTTTTTTGGCAGGAGTTCTTTTTTAATTCTCAGACCTGAAGTAAAGCGAAGGAAGATGGCATCTGGCCCGCAGGCTGTCTTCATTTACCCGAACAATGGAAGTTGTTAATTTGTACTGTACTGAATCACCATGGGATGTATAAAATGGGAATAGAGTGTCAGGTATATCATTCCCATGAAGTACATATTGACAGCGGCACATTAGCATAATTAATTATGAGCAAACCTTCACCAAACATATGCTGCTAAACAAGCAATACTGATGACACTAAAAGATGTATAAAAGCAAAATAAATAATTGTCCTTAAAGTGTACCCATCATGTCAAAATCCATCACAAACTTACATTACTAGCTTACAGGGGGCACCGCAATATCTAAACAGTCATTTTGTCAGTGCCAGAACATTTTAGTGCCAGATTGTTAGCTTTTGGAACCTGACAAGGTGAGCACATGTAGTTGAGAGTTAAGTTATGATTAGAGCTCTTGCACATGGATGCCCTGAGCCTGTGAAATGCAAATTCCAGCATATTTCCCCTGGCTGGGAAGCCCAGGTACTGCGTACAGCGACCCATGGACATGAATTGCTGTGTTTGGCTGTATGTGGGTAAACGCTAACATGCATAGACATTCGTATAGCATATGGACACACTATATTATAGGAATAAAACATTTTCTATAATTGAAATGTGCCTCTACGAGTGTTTACTGTATGTGTGTATCAGTGTGTGTATCAGTGTGTACCCAAGTTAAACAGCTAACATCTATTTATGACTATGGCCAGCACCTGGACTTCCCAGACAGGGACAATTTTACAGAATTTATGCTGCTCTGACTCAGGGCACCCATGTGCAAGAGCCCATAGAGAGTAGCTTAAAGCTGAACTTCACCCAAAAGGGCACGTTTTTCTTTTCCATCTCCACCCCCCTCCTCTATCACTTTTGGACACTTTAAAAAAAAATTGGGGGGGTACCTAGTTTTGATAGGTATCCACTCCCGTTCAAATTGCCTAGGCAATCTCAGAAGTTCACCCCCTCCTTTGCCCGCAACCTTCAGGGACATGTTACAGGTCCCAGAAGACTACGGGACCATTCACAAAGTGTAGCACGGCTACACTGTGCATGCACAGTGGGAAGCCAGCTGTGAACCCACAAAGAGTCATTAATTTTTTTTGGCTGGACTGAAGATCCTCTTTAAGAGTTCAGCTTTGACTAGGTTATTTTTTCAGGTTAGGTTAAGAGTTTAACACGACAGCCGCACAACGATGTACATCGACGCAATGGCATGGGCAGGCAAATGGGCGTACCTGTACATCCCTTTAAATTTGCTGCCCAGCAGTTGCCCGTCGCGTGTCTTGTGAGTGCGCCCGCGGGTCCCGGAAACTTTGTATGTGGGTAAACGCTGTTCTGTCTAGTGACACATCAGAAACAGTGATCAGTGACGTGTCATTGGTAGCTCCTCCCACTAACAGTTAGAATCACTCCCTAAAACAAATGTAACCCATTCAGCGCCACCTAGTGGTTAACCCCATTCACTGCCAGTGTCATTTTCACATTGGTCGCAAAAATGTGTCAAAAGTGTCCCATGTGTCCGCCATAAAGTCGTAGTCACGATAAAAATCACAGATCGTCGCTATTACTAGTAAAAAAAAATATAATAATAAAAATGCCATAAAACCGCCGATAAACGTGATCTTGCAGCGTATCCGCAGTAGAGACCACTTGTATCTGAAAGAGGACTCCCCACTGAAAAAGAGGATACCGGGTTATGGCAGCTTGCTGCTACCATAACAACGGTATTCCTCTTCAAAATAGCGATGTATTCCTTGGCCAGGCGATCCGTAAGTGTAGAACTTCCAGTGATTATGACTACTTTAGTCAACTATATTTTGCCTGGATTTATTCCTGTGCTGATGTTTTACAGGAAACAGTAAAGCTGGTCATACACAAATAGAATTTATGTGAATTTTACATTTTAAGAGGATTTGTGCAGTTTTACAACCATAAATGCGGTCAAAGTGGCGATCATTTTTGACTGCTGTGACGAGAAAATTCTAAGGAGCAAAATGGAAACTTTTTCTCGAACAAACAAATTTCTAACAGTGAATGTGGTTTTCATTTGGGAAAATCCATTTGTTCCAAAATGAAATGTTAAAAGCAACTTACATTTTAAGTACTGTTGAATGACAGTTATCATGTCATCAAATGTACTGAATTTTCTAAGCCATTATATGCATGAACTTTGTTTGAAAATCTACCACTGCATGGTCAGATTTGCTCAAACCCTTAAAAACGTACATTTAGGGCCAGATTCAGAAAGATTTGCTAAGTTTCCGCGGGCGTAGCGTATCTCATATACACTACGCCGCCGTAACTTAAAGAGGCAGGTACTGTATTCAGAAAGAATTTGCGCTGTAAGTTACGGCGGCGTAGTGTAAATGGGCCGGCTTAAGCCCGCGTAATTCAAAGTAGCAAATACTCAATGCTTTCGATGTGAATGTAACTTACGCACAGCCCTATTCGCGTACGACTTACGCAAACGACGTAAATGACGTACAATTCGACGCTGTTCCGAGGTCCATACTTAACATTGGCTGCGCCTCATTTTGCAGGGGTAACTTTACGTCGGTTGAACGCCTTACGTAAATGACGTATATCAATACACCGGGCGCAACTACGCTTGTGAATCGGCGTATCTAGCTCATTTGCATATTTTTAATGGGAACGCCGAATGCGTCCAGCGTAACTATGCGCCCACGATACGCCGGTGTAGGCAAGTTACGTCGGACAGCTGAAGCCATGTTTTTCGGCGTATCTTGCTTTCTGAATCGGCGTAAAGATGCGACGGCACACATTTGAAATTACGGCGGCATATCAGGAGATACGTCGGCGTACTTTCTTTCTGAATCTGGCCCACACTGTTTTGAGATCAGTTAAGAGATTACGTCTGATTGTTTGCTTTTTACACATTATTATTGCTCTTTAGACTGAATAAGTGTGACCAGCACCTTTCACAGTTATGGCCCTACTTTATTTGCCTGGTTAAGCACTTTGCCTATCCAGTCCTGGTGACGGAAATCTGAGGCTATCAAACCTAAAAGAGGAAATTAAAAGAAGAAGTGTAGAATTTAGCCTCCACTCTCTGAGGATTAGATGTAAATAATGCTTAGTAGAATTCCCCTTAATAATAAAATCCTGGTAAAGACAAAACAAGACAACAAGCCGATGGAAATTAGTCGCGGCTGTCTAGCAATTCTGTTTTCCTTTTCGCTTTCGGATGAAAGTGCTGACATGGACGCTTGTATTTCCGCGGTGTTACTGAGCAGTCATGCTATCAGCCCTCACACAAAGAAAACTACCTAATTGAAGTGGAAGTTGTGTTTTTGTGATATCTTTTCAAGTCGTCATGTCCTATTCAGCTGGCTCTTTTGTCTCTGTCAGTGTGCGGCTCCCTGAGGCTTCCCTGAGCTGTCAGGGATTTCTACTGTATACTAACCTGCTCTGTACTGAGAAGGTAATGCATCTTCCTGGCTTCAAGGTTCTTCCTGCGTTCTTCCTTTTCCAGATCTCTCTTCATTTTTTCCTTCTCTCTCATGGAAGCGTATTCCTCTAGCTCCTTCCTGCAGAAAAGCAAAATAGCTACCGATCAGCATATGGAGCAAAGTATAAATACACCATTATGACCAAAGTATGCTGACATCCCTCCAAACTATTGGGTTCAGGTGTTCCAGTGAAGGGTACCAGGAAAGACCCACTATAGCAAAAAATATGGTATTCTGGAACTGTACTGGGATAATACCTGTGATAATAAAAATAAAAAAATTGGAAGGGTTTACCTCTTACCTGTGATAATAGTATTCAGAATGTGAATTGCTATTCTTATTTTTTAGCACCCTGCTGCCATAGCAAGTCAGCATTATGATGCATTCATCAAATATTCAGCTGGCCTTACACCTTTGGAATTTTGTTAGGGAATTGTTTTTAAGAAAATTGTAAATATTCAGAGAATGGTGCCTGTGCATGTATCCAAAACATTTTTATCAGTTTAAACACATAACATTTTACAAAACCTGCCCCTGCTGATGCCTCGGCAGCATAAAAAATTATATGTGAGTTCTTCAAGCCATTCCCTTGAAGAAGCCATGTGACCAGTGACACAACGCGTTCGGGGGAGCCGTTGATGTCACTTCCGGTGACTCTTTAAACCTTGAAAAAGTGGTGAGGAGGCAAGCTCTTGGTGTTTGAGTAATTTTGCAATTCACAAGATGACAGGTATGTGAGTGGGCACTTTTTATGATTAATAAAAATGTTTCTATGTAAGCAATATTGTGTCATGAATCTCTCCATTATCCTCTGAGCAACTCCATAGGAGAAGTTTCCAGCACACTTGATGAGAATGACAGAGGACCCAGGATACAGCAGTGTTTCTTTTCAAGAATTTTACAGATCAAAAACCCAGAGGCGTGATTTGACCCGTGGGGTCTTTTCCTAAGGTGAGCGAGCAATTTACCTAGAGGTGGCGATGGTGGATTTTACACATTTTCTCCAGGTGACATGAGTTACTCCTCAATTTCAGTCTAGCAGAGGCAACTTGTGATGTGAACTTGGGCAAGGCAGTTCACAAAACACGCAATAAACATTACCCACCACACAAAAAAAGTCCAACCTGTTTCAACAATTAGATTTCAAAAAGACAAAAGTTTATGTTGCATACATTTATGAAAAGCCATACTGCTGCACCAAGGAACCTTGGCAAAGTGAGGTCCCTAACTTCAGTCTAAAAGAGCTTCCATCTTGGGATGTACAGTATATAGAAATTGTGTACGAGTGGGATAGGGGCGCTGAAGAAATTATGTTATATATAAATATACATGTACAAAGGTGCTAAAAATGGTGGGGTACTTAGGATGATCAGTGTGAACTAGCTGAATAAGCAATCACATGCATTGGAAGTAAATTACAACAGACAACAAAACTGTGATAGTACAAACAATTAATGCAATGTGCAGTGGACAATATATTGTCTAAAGTCCATATATAAAACTATTGCACCAGCAATAGTGTGCAATACTAAAGTTTAAAGTGCTCCGTGCTCAAAAGGTCTTCCAAATGATGGTTCCACCTTCACCAGAAAAGATCACCACAAGTGAGGATAGATGGCTCCTTACCAGATGATGTTGACCTATTATTTAAAATAAGGTCAATTGAGCTTTAAGAGTCAACTGCTTAACATGGACGATCCGATAACACTTAGCCAGCTGATTAACAGAAATTCTCAATTAGTCTCAAGCTCTTTATTTTGGATTCTCAGGGTCACCTGCAAATTCCTTCCCTGGCTGGCTCGCCAACTGTTTCTGTTCCTAAGAAAAAGCTGTATGCTCAACTATGTCCTTGGAAATCTGGTTGATTTCTAAGGACTTAGTTGAGCATACCGCTTTTTCTTAGGAACGTACACACAGTCAGACAAATTCGAAAAGTTGCAGATTTTGAAGTTGGTTGGCCAAAAGTCTGACCGTGTGTATGGGGCTTTACAGTGAATCTAATTAGGTTCAGATCATCTGCTCCAAAACATATAAGCAGAAAATCATTTGTTAAATTTTAATTTGTGTCAGGTTTACTTTAAAAGGAACCTGGCAGAATGCAATCATCAGATATAAGAATGCTGATTTGTTTTTGAAGGTGCAAGTCCCGAGCCTGTCATCCTTGCCCAAACCAAAATGGTGCATGTTAGGTGACCACACACCTTATATTCTTGTTACATAGTCTGGTTAAAAGACGACACAAGTCCATTTCGTTTAACCATTAAAGTAAGAAAAGCACCAAGCAGATAAGGAAGGATGAAAATGGAGTTTGTACTTTTGAAAAACAGATTAATGGCGCCTCCAGCATTTTTTTCCTTACAAGTTCCTTTAAGGTCCGACTAATGCTATGAGCCCCCATGATTTGGAAAAAGGGGGGGTGGGCGGGTGGACTATAGCGGTACTACGTACAAGAAGGTACAAGGGAGCATGGACCGAGGTAAAAAATTACAATTGTTTATTATAATGAACAAGTAGGACACACGTTATTAGATCATAAAAAACAAACAAACAAAAACAATATTAAAAATGTGACACAGTGCATGCCAAACCAGGTCACCGAGGTGTTAAATCAACCCTAGGCAAGGGGAAGCGGTGAAGACGGTGTGGTCATGCCCGTTGAATCTCAATCTCGACTAGTTTTGCAACGATAGTTGCTTCATCAGGAGAGGTAGTCTGCACTGTTTAAAGGAGACCACCGAAAGCTATGAACCGCAGTTGGAGGGAGGTAGCCTCTCAAGAACGGGTAGGAAGTAGAGGGAGCCACAATATGGGCTATCCTAAAAAAGCTGTGTGTAAAATTAAAAAAGTAAGGACCTGTGAACCAAATTAATGGATCAAGGGTAGGGCGTAACTGGCGTGGGTGTTTGGTAAGGATCCCACACTAGGTGCATGAAGTTAAGAACCAGTGGTCGGTAGAACGCACTGTATGGTCCACAGGATCCGATGTGTGTCACGGGAACAGTGCAGACTACCTCTCCTGATGAAGCAACTATCGTTGCGAAACTAGTCGAGATTGAGATTCAGATTCAGATTGAGATTCAACGGGCATGACCACACCGTCTTCACCGCTTCCCCTTGCCTAGGGTTGATTTAACACCTCGGTGACCTGGTTTGGCATGCACTGTGTCACATTTTTAATATTGTTTTTGTTTGTTTGTTTTTTATGATCTAATAACGTGTGTCCTACTTGTTCATTATAATAAACAATTGTAATTTTTTACCTCGGTCCATGCTCCCTTGTACCTTCTTGTACGTAGTACCGCTATAGTCCACCCGCCCACCCCCCCTTTTTCCAAATTATTTCTGGGTTACCTTTGGGGTCCCAGTTATATTTGATTTATTCTATTGACATTTAGGATGATGGTACTTTTATGCTTGTTTACTTTTGTGTTTACTCCAAGAGGCTTTAATTTAATCGAGCCCCCATGATTGTCTGTTACAATGACAGTCCTAGCAGGCTAGTCCGTCATTTGGAGTGTTCCTGGCTGCTCTCGGTAACACAAGCTCTCTGGTTGACAAGATGTAGGAGCTGCCTAGTAAAACAATAGGATTTATGCAGCATAGTAAAAAATAACAATAGTAATACTAATAAACTGTGGTAGTTAGAAGCTGCTTGATTTCTAGTACAGGAAGCCAGCCAATGAGAATTCAGAGAGAACACAAAACTTGCTATGGGGCAGAATGTGCGGATGAGCTTGGGTCAATTAACATCCCTCAGATTTGTTCCTCAGAAACAGCTAGTCTAATTAACCTTTGGTTGAAACACTGGAACTTCGCCCACTGATGCGTATAGATTTAATTAAGTGTTAATACCCGATGGCCAGGTCTTTACCATGAGTTACGCACTGCGGGTGTACAGTAGTCACTCGCCCTCTGCCGAGAAGAGATTCTGTTGAATTATTTGCCCTTCAGTGAGATTAGTTATATTATGCTTTGCAAAGCGTGTGTTAAATGTTGTCACCTCCTGTGATCTCCTGCTCTGTAATTCACCATTAAACAGATCTATGATGGAAGTATTGGATATAAACAAAAGCGCATGAAGGAGTTTATCTACGTTTAGGTCTAGATCACACTAGTGTGATTTCAGATGCAATTTCAATTGCACAGAATCACATGACAATGGAAATCACAGGTGCCCACTCACATCAATGCAAAGCAACTGCGATGCAACTTTGGGGAAGTTACCTGTGCTACTTTAGTAGGACTCTGCACAATTTGTGCTCCATAGACTTAAATGGAGACACATATGCATATGGTATATTTTTGCTCACAATTTATATGGGTTGCTAAGGAGCTGGCTCCCGCCGGCATCCTACCAACCAGTGACTTATCTCTGTTGTCAGCCGGAGGATTCCCAGCTGACAGCAGAATGTAAAGCCAGTTAGTCAAATTTAAAAAAAAAAATAATGCACTCCGGGTCTGGTATGGATTTTAAGGAGGACCCCACTCCAAAAAAAAAAGAATGTTGTGGAGTCCCCCCAAAATCCATTGCCTTGCCCTTCCCATGTGGATCCCTGAAGACATCAGTATCTAATGAAACATGTAGGGTTGTGGCCTAATGCAGTGACATCACATGCTCCCTAGAGTCCCGAAACATGCTGGATAGATGTCAGTCGTGATTTATGCAAATTGCTTTGAACTTCTGTACATGTGTGAGCATTCACAATTTCTAATAAAGATTGTGTAATGGTTTTACACTATGTGCGGGCACATTTTGTTCTGTTTCCATGTACTGAATACACATACAGAAAGGAATTATATCTTATACAGATGCAAAGCCGAGCCAGTGGGAATTCATACACATGCTGATCATTATGGACATGCTGACCATTCGTATATTGAGGGTCATGGTGTTTTGGTAAGCATTCATTTTTTATTGGGCACGATGGTACAGTGGAGGATTGTTAGTAATATGCTGCATAAGTAAAGAGGAAGTTTCACCCTCACTATACTTAATTTTTTTTCCCTTTATATTTGTTATTGTACATTTTTATTAAACAATATGCATTCAAGTAGAAATATATATAACATACATAAACATATATAACAGTCTGATAGCATAACTATTAATGTCAAATAGTAAAACTTCATGTACACGGGACATTTTTACAACCTCTCCTGAACGACTTTACTTGACAGACACGTTAAAAACTTCAGTTTTGCCGCGTTTAGCAACATTTGCGTTTAGAAGCAAATAAAATATATATAAAAAAATTAGGGCTGTGCAAATTAACTTTTAATTTATCGATTAATCTTTAATTTTTTTGATCGATCAAAATTTTTTGAGCGATTAAAATTCTATTGATTGGTACTCACCTCCCTGCCAGCTTCTGGGCCTTCAGGGAGTTCCGTCGGAGATCCGGGGACGTCACAGACACCGGCAGGGCTTGCCGTGTCCATCTGAAGGGCTCCTTTGCTGTGCCTTCATATCTGCATGCCGGGAGGACCTTACTATCCTGCCACACGCAAGGGCTGTTACACTTCCCTCTATTACTTCACGCTATCAACCTGGGATTCTACAACCATCCACTGGGAGTTGTGATAGTTCCCTTCACGGGACATCTACATGCCAACGGACTGATGTTAACCTCTCCTCATATAAATTCAGCAGTGGCATCGTTGTACACATTTTTATACCAGTATCATACTTAGCTACATGTTTTTATGACTGCTTTTGCTCCCGTTTGGTATTACTTTCACCATTTTTACAGTTTATGTAGCTACATCGATTTTATCTTCAGTGCAATATTTATTTGGTTACCTACTTGAAGATTTTAAAAGTTTTAATGCTATTCCCATCAAGCGCTGCCTTTGTGTGTTTATGGTATCCCGCTATCCATTTTTCCAGTGGTTGGTAGCTGCACTGGGAATCGGTCTGCAAGGAGATCAGATAAAAATTGTTGGATCTGTATGTGCGTTATAATTAATCGAAATTAGTCGATTAATCGATTAAAATAAAAAACGATTAATCGAACACAAAAATTTTGATCAGTAACAGCCCTAAAAAAAATATATATGTAGTGCTAACCCCCTCAGGAGCCGCTGACTGATTTGGGATTGGCGTATTAAGTTACCCTTGTATGTTGTCTAGGTGTGATTGCAGTGAGCAGAGCAATAAGAGAATGTCCAAACCTGCTGCTGAAGTTTTCTGAACACGACCAACAGCAACATGAGGTAGAGAGAAAAGGTTGATGAAAGGAGAGAACGTTGCGGTATCAGGCTTGGATGAAAAGAAAGCAGTCCTGCTTTCTGTAGTAGAACAGTTCGTCGCCACTCTAGCCAGAGTGGGTAAAGTGCCCCCAGACAGACTTCTGCCACAAGCCTGGCAGCCGGAACGTCACTTAAAGTTGCTGGGAGAAAACAAGTCTCTCTCACTGACTTGGCTCTAGATGAATTTAGCGTTTCAAGATGAAGACCTCTGCCACAGGCCCAATGTTGGACTGTAGAGCAAATCCTCCCAGAAAGTCCTCTTTTTAGTATGGGTCACCAGCTGACAGTCTATGGTTGTGTAAAAAAAAAAAAGATCCCAAAAATGTGTCAAAAGTGTCCGATGTGTCTGCCATAATGTCGCAGTCACGATAAAAATCGCTGATCACCACCATTACTAGTAAAAAAAAAAAATTCCATATAACTATCCCCTATTTTGTAGATGCTATAACTTTTGCGCAAACCAATCAATAAACGCTTTTTGCGATTTTATTTACCAAAAATATGTTGAAGAATACGTATCGGCCTAAACTGAGGAGAAAAATATATATTTTTGGGGGATATTTATTATAGCAAAAAGTTAAAAATATAGAATTATTTTCAAAATTGTTGCTCTATTTTTGTTTATAGCGCAAAAAATAAAAACCACAGAGGTGATCAAATACCACCAAAAGAAAGCTCTTTTTGTGCAAAAAAAAAAAGGACGCCAATATTGTTTGGGAGCCACGTCGCACAACCGCACAATTGTCAGTTAAAGCAACGCAGTGCCGAATCACAAAAAGTGGCCTGGTCCTTTAGCTACAAAATGGTCCGGGACTTAAAGGGGTTGTAAAGGAAAATTTATTTTTTCATAATAAGCATCCTTTACCTGCAGACATTCCTCTTTTCACTTCCTCATTGTTCGTTTTTGCTCAGAAGTTGCTCTATTTCTTCTCTGTTCTGTTCACTTCCTGCTTGTCTGATTGTTACTCACCACCGTGAAGGGAGGCTTTACTGCGGTGGTCAGTGACGTGCTCGCCTCCTGGGAACTACTTCTGTGCGGCAGGACGCTCTCTACGTGTAATGCCGTGTACACATGATCACTTTATGGGAGGAAAAAAAACCTACATTTTCTGTGAAGTAAAAAACTATGTTTTTGAAACTTCACTTTTCAAAGACGATGTTGCCTACACACCATCTTTTTTCACAAAAGCGAGGTTACATTCACCACTCTTTTCCATTGAAGCTCGCTTCATAACTAGCTTCTGGGCATGCGCGGGTTGAAAAACGTCGTTTTAAACAATGTTTTTTGCTACACACAGTGACTTTTTGTGAAACAAAAAACGACGTTTTGAAAAACGACACATAAAATTGAAGCATGCCTAAACTTAGTGATGCCTACACTATATATACAGTATATCTCTAAGGCCTCGTACACACGAGCAGACAGATTTGTTCAAATCTGTCTGTCCGACAGATTTGAACAAATCTGTCTGCTGGGATTTTGGTTTGCTCGCGTGTACACACGAGCAAACCAAAATCCCCGCCAGCAGATGGCGCGCTGACGTGTCGTGACGTGGCGGTGACGTTGATGCCGCCACGTCACCGCACCAGGAAGTAAAACACTTCCGCGCATGCTCCGAATCCATTCGGCGGCGGTGCGGCGGCGGTGCGGGACGACATGTCTGCTGGTAAGTGTACTAACCAGCAGACATGTCGGGCGGACGGATTCCCACCCGATAGATTTCAAAGCATGCTTTGAAATCTGTCGGGTGGCCAAATCCGTCGGCTCGGCCGTACACACGATCGAATCTGTCTGCTGAAACGGTCCAGTAGACCGTTTCCAGCGGACAGATTTGATCGTGTGTACGAGGCCTAAGAATCAAAGAATCCCTCCCTGTGTATCATGGAGAAGAGAAGACAGCGAGTGAACGTTGTCACCCTAGGACAGGGAACTGTGGTGTTGTCAGGATCACCAAGTCAAATTAAAGGAGTAAAAGCCTGACAAAAAAAAAAGAAAATGAATGCAGCCACCATATCTAAAAAATAGTAAGCTATATTTTACATTACAGTTCTTGGGTTTAGATACACGTTAAGACTATTTGCTTGCTTGTATAAACCCAATAATAAGTGACTGGGGTCTCTTAAAATAGAGTTTACAACTACTTCTTTCAGTAGTCCAATGAAATATGACTTACTTGCTCACTCCTGAGTACATTTAAATTGTTTCATTAAATGACATGTTGTAAATATGCCCCAGATCTGAAAGATGTGCAAAAAATCCTGTTTTACTTTCTAATCTGCAGTTCCATTGACGGTATATCTAAGTGAGCTGTACATTGTAGACGGTAGTGGCAGGCTGGTAAGGTGACCCTTCTGACCTGCTTCTCAGGGCTATTATTAATCACTAAGTTACCAGGTAAAGCTGAACAAATTTGTTTCCATTGAAAGGATCTCTATCTGTGTCGGGAAATTTGTGCTGCACCAAACAAACCTCATTAGCCACATCCACTTTTTGACAAAGGAACTGGTGGGACAGATGACCTTTGTCTGTCCTTATATAAGGTGTTTTAAAGGTTATCCCAAAAAACATAAAAGGGGAAAAAAGGTAATTTAAATGAAATTACCTTTAATTTAAGGGACATTAAGGAAACAGAAAATAGAGGACACATTGTCCAGCTTAAAGCATGCAAGTACAAGGAAGCAAATAATAAACCCAATGTTACTTAACTTCTTGAGGCCCGCGCTATAGCCGAATGACGGCTACAGCGCAAACCTGAAATTCCAACAGGACGTCTTTTGACGTCGGCCCCTTTGGGCATTCCCCGCGCACGCTCCAGAGCGCGCAGCGGGGAGTTCTAAGCTTGCTGTGTCCCTTGGACACAGCCAATCACAGATCTGTGCGGCCAATGAGAGATGATCTCAAATGTAAACATATGAGATCATCTCTCATTGCCGGCTCACACAGCGTCCTGTCACTGTCAGGGAAAGAGGAGACCGATCTGTGTCCCTTGTACAAAGGGACATAGATCGGTCACCTCCCCCAGTCACCCCCCTCCACCTACAGTTAGAACACTATGCAGGGTACACATTTAACCCCTTGCTCACCCCCTAGTGTTAACCCCTTCAATGCCAGTCACATTTATACAGTAATTAGTGCATATTTATAGCACTGATCGCAGTATAAATGTGAATGGTGCCAAAAATGTGTCAAAAGTGTCCGATGTGTCCGCCATAATGTCGCAGTCCCAATAAAAATCGCAGATCGCCGCTATTACTAGTAAAAAAAAAATATTCTGTCCCCTATTTTGTAGGCGCTATGGGCCAGATTCACGTACATTGGCACATATATTGACCGGCGTAGCGCACCTCCTTTACGTTAGACAGGCGCAATGTAGAGGTGCAACTACCGTATCCTTGTAGTATTTGCGCAGAAATTTGCGCCGGTGTAACGCAATTTTCGAGGCGTAAGGCGGTGTAATTCAAATTGGGAAGGACGTGGGCGTGTTCCATTGAAATGAGCCATGCCCCCATGCAAATAAAGGGCCGGCCAGATTGCGCATGCGTGCATGAAGCATACTATGGTCAGCATCTCTCTGCGCATGCTCAGAACTCGGCACGGTGCAATCAGTGATATTGGAACTAGGTCCGGTCAACTTAGTGAGCTTCGCACAGTGCTTAAATAGACAGAGAGAAACGCCCTTCCTTTGCAAAAGTACATCCAATTGTTCCCCTTCCTACAGCAAGGGGCTTTTGTTCTGTTGTTTGTTCGCGTTAGTTGGTTTGTGACTTGTCTTTGAGATATTTGGTGACTGTTTTGTATAGTGTTTTTCAGAGTGTTTTTTGGTGACTGTTTTTGAGACTTTTTTGGTGACTGATTTTTGGTGATTGTTTTGGAGAGAGTTTGTGTGAACATGAGTGAAAGGAAGCGAAAGTTTAATTTTTCATTGCAGGAGAAGGCAATTATTGCCAGGGCCATTACCCTATATGGGCGATTCCTGCACGGCCCGGAGAGTGCCAACACCACCCCGGCCAGGAAGGCTCAGATATTGCAGAACATCACCAACGAGGTAAACTCGTTGGGGGGGGGGGAGACCCGGACACGCCAGGGGATCTAAAAGAAGATTAATGATCTCCGGCGTGTGGTCCGTGTGAGGCTGGCCAAAATGGCAGCACATGCCAGGGACACTGGAGGGGGCCCACCATGCCCTGTAAGGCTAACTGAGGAGGAGCATGCGGTGGCCCAGACCTTCAACAGGCAGCAAGTGGAGGGGCTGCCTGGCTTTGACTCCATTGAGGAGGTCGTCAGGACAGGTAAGTTATTTTTTTTTCTATCTGGTGTGTAGCATGTGTGGGGGGGGGGATATGTGGCAAGTGTGTGGATCCTCCAACCTGTGAATGTTTTGTGTCATCCACAGATGTTCAGGAGGGTGCTGGGCCATCTGGCCTGTTCGCACCATCCCAGGGACAACAGTCGGAGGAAGACCCCCAGACAAGGCCGGAGTCCTCTGAGGAGGTTGAGGAGGAGAAGTTTGAGTTGGAGGAGGTCATGTCAGGGAATGATTTGTTAATTTTGGAGGAGTCTTCCCCTATGGCTGGCAGCAGCCAGGCCTCCATCAGGGGTAGCCCCTCCCACTCCTCCCCCAACAGGGCTCCCCTCCCAAGGGGCTCCCCTTCTCCCCGGCCACAAGCCTCATCTGGAGGCAGGAAGGCCATCCACAAGACTAGGGGGGTGGCCGAGGTTCTGCCTGCCAACCTGGGAAGGGACCAGGCCTTTCAGACCCGCCATCTGGGACAGGTCAGCTAGACTTTGGGGCGGATGGAGGAGAGCCTGTCCTCCATAAAGGATACAGTTGGGGACATGGCCTGCAACTCCCTGGCTCAGATCAATTGCCAAAATGAACAGCAGGCTACCACAGCAGGCATTGGTCAGGATGTGCGGGCCCTCGGTCAGGATGTGCGGGCCCTCACCCAGGCTATCCAGGCCAATACGAAAACAATCAATGCTGGCCTGACTCGCATTGCCGTGGCCTTGGAGGGCAGGCCGCCAGGTGGGCAGAGACCAGGGGATGCTCCTTCTTTAGATGCTTCTTCTTCCCCGGATTACCCCCCCATGAGTCTCCCCTGAGGAGCCGGGGCCATGACTGTGGCCGCCCCAGGCGTGGGTCACGCCAGCGGCGGTATTTTTTTTCTCTTTTCTGATTTTTTTTCCTGCCCATTTTTTTTTGTGCTGGGCAATTTTTTTTTGGTTTGTGAATTATTTTTGAATGTGGGAGTGACATTCCTGCCAGAAAAGGGGTGTCACCCTCATTTGTGGTGGAGAAGGGTTCCCCGGGACCAGGGAGGGCTGATCCCCAGGTCCGTGTGAATGGTGTATGAATGTACAGTGACATAATTGGAGCCGTGGCGTGGCGTTGCTGCTCACAAGTCTTGCATGGTGGGCTTGTGCTAATCCAATGTGATGAGGATGTGGTGTGTGTGATCTAGGGACCACACTGGTGTACATGCATGCATTCTCATTGTGCCATGATGAATGTGTGTGTTTAACGTGCAAAGATGCCTAATGTGAGCTGTCTCCTAGCTGCTCTTCCTTCAGAAGACGGGGGACCCTCAGTTAGGGGGGGATTGTCTGGTTCGGGGGTCAGGTCATCACTTATGTCAATCGCCCTTTCTCACTGCGAAGTTGTGCAGCATGCAACATGCACCGATGATCTGGCATACAAAGTTTGGGGAATACAACAGGGTACCCCCAGACTTATGCAGGCATCGGAAACGGGACTTCAGGAGGCCAATGGTGCGCTCCACCACTGCATGGGTTTTGGCGTGTGCTTCATTGTATCTTTCCTCTCCTGGGGTTTGGGGGTTCCAGATAGGAGTCCCAGTGCATATGCAGAGTCATCTGGAAGGGAAAAGACAGGAGGATGTTAGTCATGCATGTGCCCCTTGTGATTTCTGCATCATGGGGGGGGACAGTCATGCCTGACTCCCATGTCACTCACCAACCAGCCAGCTGTCCCCATACATGTTCTGTTCGAATTCCATTGGGATGGGGCTATGATTGTATATGTAGCTGTCATGGCTGGATCTGGGGTGTTTGGCACGGACGTGCCATATGAGGCATTTGGCATCGACTATCACCTGTACGTTGATGGAATGCCAATGCTTCCGATTGCGGTATATGTGCTCTGTCTCACGGGGGGGCTGGAGTGCCACATGTGTGCAATCAATGGCCCCCACGGTGCGTGGGAATCTGGCAATTCTGTAGAAATCTGTCATTGCCTTCAGCCGCAGGTCCTCCTGGGTGGGTTTGATGATTTGGTTGGCCATGCGTCTGAGAATTGCAGGGATAACCTGGTGCACACATCTGATTGTGACATCCCAGCCACCACTCCACTTGTTCTTTGAAAAGAGCCACTGGCAAGGAAATGGAGTGTTGCCAGGGCCTTGACCAGTGGCTGCACTGCATGTGAGCGGTGTGTTGGGCTGGTAATGTCCTCCTGGGGGGTTGTGGTTAATTCCATGATGGCAGCAGGGGTGAATCTGAAGATGCGAGACACCTCAGAATCACTCATGCCAAAGAGGTCTATGCGTGTGCGGTATATCCTCTCCCGTGCCCTCCTCCGTGCCCTCCTCCTTCTGCGCAGATCTAAAGTCAGTAGTATAGCTATGAGCAAGGATGCCCCTGGCATGTTGGCATACAGATTGTTGTTCTGCAAGTGTGGCTGCTCAGCTCGTCCCTAACGGTGTTGCTTTAGCTGACATGTAGACGGATTGTCTAATTTTAAACCTGCTTTTATATGGACTAATTTTAGACAGGACGTGCAGCTGATGCGCACAGCGCGTAGCCTACGCCGCACAAACTTACTTTTGTGGATCGCCGTATCTCCCTCATTTGCATATTTGCCTAGCAAATCAATGGTGTGTCTAGCGCATTTTTTGCGCGCACGTTGCGCCGGTCTATCGAAATTACGTTGGTCGAAAAATTCTAGATTTGTGGCGTATATCGTTTTGGGGATACGGCGCATAGATATGCAGGCGCATCTCCTGAAACGCCGGCTTAAGTGCTTTGTAAATCTGGCCCTATAACTTTTGCGCATATTTTTCTACCCAAAATATGTAGAATACGTATCGGCCTAGACTGAGAAAAAAAAAAAATATTTTAAATTGGGCTATTTATTATAGCAACAAGTAAAAAATATTGTATTTTTTTCAAAATTGTCGCTCTTTTTTGTTTGTTATAGCGCAAAAAATAAAAAACGCAGAGGTGATCAAATACCACCAAAAGAAAGCTCTACTTTTGGGGAAAAAGGACGTCAATTTTGTTTGGGAGCTACGTAGCACGACCACGCAATTGTCAGTTAAAGCGACACAGTGCCAGAAGCTGAAATTTCACCTGGGCAGGAGGGGGTATATGTGCCCAGTTAGCAAGTGGTTAAAGCAAATATGAAAAGTAAACTTAAATCAGTTGTAAACCTAAATGCAAATTTTCACACAACTAGGATGGACATTTCCTCAAAATCAAATTAGAAAGCAGTGTATAAAAATGTTTAAATACCTTTATTAATTGCGTTTGTTTTAGGTCACATGACCACCTTGCTGGTCAACTGTTCCTTCAAAACAACAACAACCTCTTTTTTCAGAGCAGCCCATATTTCTCCGGAGGTTACCTGTGGGTTTTTCTTTGTATCACAAACTTCCTTCCGGCAGTTGTGGCTACAATATTTCTTGGTATTGGTCTATCTACCTTTGGCTTGGTATCAAGAGATCCCTGAATTTTCCACTTTTCAATAAGTGATTGAACAGTACTGACAGGCATATTTAAGGCTTTGAATATTTTTTAAATCCTTTTCCGTCTTTATAAAATTCCATTATCTTGTTACGCAGGTCTTTTGACAGTTCTTTTCTGCTCCCCATGGCTCAGTATTTAGCCTGCTCAGTGCATCCACGTGGAAGCTAACAAACTCATTCACTATTTGTACACAACACTAATTGCAATTTAAAAAGCTACAGATGTGGTAAATTAGCCTTAAATTGTAATTTTAACCACTTGAGATCCGCCCCACGTCTAAAGACGTCATTTTTTTGAAGATGGATATCTCGGTAATGGCAGCAGCTGCTGCCACAACCAAGATATCCATCTCTTCGAGGGATGGACCTGTTACTGATAACGGCAGTCATCGCGGCGGATTCGCCACGAGTTCGCCGTTATCGGCGGCGGGAGAGGGTGCCCCCCCTCCCGCCACTCTCCCGCGCCCTCCGCTGCTTAACGTAGCCGTCAAGAGCGGCGGAGGCGATCGGGTACTCTTGCTGGCTGTCCGGGGATGCGACTGAGGGAAAAAATGTCCCTCAGCCATCCCCATACCTCTGCTGGGCGGAAGTGACGTCAAAACGTCATTTCCGCCCAGCGTCTTAAAGAGACATTTATTTTGTTTACATTTTTTTTTTTTTGCATTTAAGTCTAAGATGACCCCAGATCTCATATTTAAGAGGACCTGTCATGCTTTTTTATATTACAAGGGATGTTTACATTCCTTCTAATAGGAATAAAAGTGATATTTTTTTTTTTCAGTGTTAAAAATTATAAAATAAATAAAAATAAAAACGAAAACCATAAAAATATTTTTTTAAAGTGCCCCGTCCCGACGAGCTCGCGCGCAGAAGCGAACGCATACACGAGTAGCGCCCGCATATGAAAACGGTGTTCAAACCACACAAGTGAGGTATCGCCGCAATCTTTAGAGCGAGAGCAATAATTCTAGCCCTAGACCTCCTCTGTATCTCAAAAAATGCAACCCGTAGAACTTTTTAAACGTCGCCTATCGAGATTTTTAATGGTAAAAGTTTGATGCCATTCCACGAGCGGGGGCAATTTTTAAGCTCGACATGTTGGGTATCATTTTACTCGGCGTAACATTATCTTTCACAATATATAAAAAAATTGGGCCAAATTTATTGTTGTCTTATTTTTTAATTCAAGAAAGTGAATTTTTTCCAAAAAAAGTGTAAGACCGCTGCGCAAATACGGTGTGAAAAAAAGTATTGCAATGACCGCCATTTTATTCTTTGGGTGTTAGAAAAAAATATATATAATGTTTGGGGGTTTTAAATTATTTTCTAGCAGTCTCGTAAGCCCAGAATCTGAAAAACAGGCTCGGGGCTCAAGTGGTTAACCTGTGTGTGTCACCTTGTGTATCTGTACCAAGGCCAAACATTCCAGGGTATTTAAACTTTGATCAGGGCCATTTGGGTGAGTTCTGTTACCATTATAATTTAAAAAGGAGCCAAAGATATATGTAATAATAAAAGGCTTCATATGATCACTATCCCTATATAAAAGAGTTTTTTTTGCCATGATCAGTCATATTTTCAATATAAATGCCAAAATGTCGCAATTTCTGCCAGGGTATGCAAACCTTCGAGCACAACTGTATATTCATTGCATGCAAAGCTGTGTTTTTGTATTTCTGGGGTGGGGGTCCATAGCTTTCATAAAATTCTTAAAGGAGTCCATGACTTAAAAAGGGTTCATGCTTTGAATAATAAGCGTACACTAGCAATACAAAGAGGAACAACCTAAAAACAGGCCTAGACTGGTTCAATGTGATCACAAAAAACATGTTTAATGGCATTAAATGAAATGCAAAAAAGTGATTTTTTTATCTGCCTATCTGGAGGGTAATTTGGAATAAATAAATCCTTAAAAGGAGCAGTATGTGCAGGCCTCTGAAAGTTTAAAAATGTTGACTACTGGATCCAAGCACTGTGTGAGGTGTAGAAGATGGTAACCCTGAAGGTTTGGAGGTGGTACCCCACTGTAAAATAATTTATTTTATAATCAACTCTATTTTTTCGCTGAGGACCTGGTGAATGTGTGTGCATCTCAAACTTTTGACCCTGGGACAGATCAAAAAGTAGTCATTTTGTATTATGCACAATAAGAAACTTTCAGGCTCACGTGAGACCTACTCAGTCCGTTGTGGTAGGTTACGCACATGCAGGGGTGTATTTAGGTTTTGTGCTGCCCTAGGCCTGACTAAACTCGTGCACCCCCTAATTTAAATATGACCCACCCCTTCCTGTCAATGCCACACCCCGGTTTAAGACCCACCCTGAAATTTTCAAGTGGGGACAATGGTTTTGATGGCCTGGGGGGGGGCAATGGATTCTCTTAATTTGCATAGATTTCCTCTCACTTCCTGTTTGGCTACGGGACATGAAGTTAAGTAAAATCTCTGCAATCGGACAGGGATGGTAAAAAATTAGAAGTGACGTCCCCCCCCCACAGTTGCAGAATGCCTAACGCCACATACTGGAAGCAGTGCGGCCAATTTATGGGGGTGCTAAACTAATTTGCCTAACAGTGTAGCATAAGCCGGCAGGGACACTGTCCGTGCTGCCCCCCTGCAAAGTGCTGCCCTAGGTCTGGGCCTTGTTGGCCTAGGCCAGAATACAGCACTGCGCACATGTATTAACATGCATTGCATTAAGGCCTCAAATTCAGTTTAAGTGTGCATGACTGCACATAACAGACCAACAACTTGGACCTGCATCATTTTTTAATGCAGTGCACTGCAACAAAATACACTGCATATTCATGTCGGTGTACTGCAGCACTTACTACACTTCTGATTGAATGGCACAGCAATGCATGGCACATTTTGTTGCATGTTATCATGATGCATGCCATGCTTTGAGCACATTACCATACATAGGTTTAAAGGGGCCCTTAGATTTGAAAAACATTGCATGAAATTATTTGGACAACAAATGTGTTTGGATTTGAAATTATACCATAAGCGGAGTAATAAGACAAGGCTCAGCAGTATGAAGGAACTATAAGATTTATGTGGACCCCTTCTTGCAAAAGGTTGGGCAGCAGTGACCTTTGCCCAATCTGTAGATCAAACTCAAGAATCCCCGACTAATTAATCTAAATAATGACTTTTACCCTGGCAGACCGGAGAGGGGACCATATTGAAGTGTCATTACTGGAGTTGCCATCACTGTCCCCTGCTGCTCCCTCCATCTGGAATGACACCACTGTTGTTGTATGACACGTCACAGATTGGAGTGACACAAATATTTTTAGTTTTTTTGGTTTTTATCTTTGACCTATGAACCTGTATACAGGTTTACTGTTGTAGCTTCTAATCCTTCTCATGGGCTAAGATTTGTCAAGCCACACTACATTTTAATGGTCTCTGGATAAAATGGAAAAAGCAAGAAAGCAAGAAACTCTGGCCTAACAGAGAAGCAGGCTATATAATAACAAGTAAGAAAGAACAAATAATGAAGAGCAATTCCAGGTAATTTATACATTTCATCAGTGAGCTGATGATGTTTAGGGATTGGCACACTAATTTCAGCAAAACAGATATTGCCATGGGCTAAATTTAAACTGTTTGCTATTTCAGCGGCTCAGGCAGAATTTTCCTAAAAAAAGTTCTATCTTTTTACGTGAATTTATGGTGGTATAGGGGGTATATTTAGGCAAGTTCCATGTGTGTATAAATGTATAGCTTTTGTATGCATTTGATTATTTGATAACTGTTTTTTATTTTTATTTTCCTTCTTTTTTTTTTTTAACGATCTGTATCTTTTCTCAAAACAAAGAAAATAGCCATATGTTGAGCTTCTAAAGTTTCCTGAAGTCACACACAATAAGAGGTAACTTTCTATCTAAATTTTGGAGACACGCTTTCTTTTTCCTCGTTGTTCAATGAGGAAATTTGGCTCGACGACCTTTTCGACCGCTCATCGGGAACCTCGTCGGGCGGAACGATGAGTTTAGCCCGACGAGGTTCTCGGACATGTGTACGCGGCCTCAGTCTGAAAAAAATCAATGGTTTTCTTGTCGGAATTTCCGATCGTTAAATATACTGCATGAGTTTTTATGTTGGGGGTGACCTATGATGGTGTCAATATGGGGACACGGTGCCTTGCTGGGGGAGCAAAAGTACCCTCTGGTAAATCCCCCCCATGTTGAGACTCCGGAGAAGCCTAAGGTCGTGATGCCACCACACGCACCGACCCCACGAGGCTGTCGGATACATTCACAGGATTGAGTCTTACTGCATATAAGCTTGTTTCAACTATCTTAAGGTGAGAAGTTGGTGTTTTTTTATCTACAATTCAATTTTATATACAGTATTACAATATTGGATTGTTTCTATTTTTTATCCATAGTATGCTGGATTAATTGCCCAGCATTCCATATGAAAGGATTTGCCCTCCAAAGGGAAGCAAGGACCTAAGGACTTTCACTTTGCAGGATGTCTTTTCATACTGCACTTGTGACTCTTTCGGTGATTCACTGCAACAATTCATTTGTTGATCTGATATTTATATCTACGCTCACAGTGCAAATTGGACTTATATGTGGGCATGGAAATTTTTGTAATTCCTCACCACTTTGAACTATCATTAGCTGCTCTGTCATTGGACTGTGATTATTTATGGGTTTTTCCATATGATTTAATTTGATGTGTATATTTTTTTCACATTTTTTTTCTAAATTTTTATTATAGCACAGCAAACCTTCTATTACATCTGGTATATACAATCATACCCAATTGTTTTGTGCCAGCCTGATAACATTTGGAATATTATGCTTGATCATTTGGCTGATTACTCATCCTGTTAGGCTGCGTACACACGATTGAATATATCAGCTGAAACTGGTCCGCAGACCAGTTTCAGCGGACAGATTCGATCGTGTGTACGGGCTAGCAGACAGGTTTCCAGCAGACAAAAGTTTTAAAGCATGCTTTAAACTTGTCTGCTGGAAAGCCGTCTGTCGGATATGTCCGCTGGTTAGTACGCCTAACCAGCAGACGAAATCTCCCGCATGCGTCAAATTGATTTGACGCACGTGTGGAAGTATCACGTTGACGTGGCGGCATCAACGTCACCGCCACGTCACCGCGCTGTCTGTCCGCTGGGATTTTGGTTTGATCATGTGTACACAGATCAAACCAAAACATCCCAGGAGACATGTCCGATGAAAACGGTCTGTCGGACCGTTTTCATTGGATATGTCACCTCGTGTGTACACTGCCTTATAGGTGCATGCATTAGTGCTGATCTCAGGACTGACGCTGCATGATTGTCGGTTGATCTGCAGGCTGAAGGTGTAGGAATTGGGTCTGATCTGACAACAGAAGGTGCAGAAATTGAGGGTAATCTAAAGTCTCTAAAGTCCATTGATTGGAGCTAATGTGAGATTTTGAGGTGCATAACTGGGGGACGATCTGAGGTCTAAAGGTTCATGTATTGAGGCTGGTCTGAGATCCAAGTATAAACATGTTATATGTGTGTACCAGTTTTGATAACACGATCATGTGACGGGCCAGTCTCAAGTCTTCCCTTTTCTGTCTACTGGAGTTGGGATTTATCATCGGATGTCAACATCACTGCCTGCATGAGGTGGACACTTCCTATTGGCTGTCCATGGGCAGGGTCCATCCAGAAGAGGAGTGATGTCAGCATGAGGGGATCATCGGGAAACGGCCAACTCGGGCACACCTGCAGTACTGGGTTAATGGTCTCCCACACAACGGTAAGGTACCCAGGCAGCGGTGAGTTTAGAAGGGGATTGGGGTTGGGTATTATTTGCCCAGAGATAAGCTTTAATGGTCACCAGGGCAAGGACCTCTGTTAGCTTTTTATTGCTGTCTCTGTTTCCCGGGAGATTTCCCCTCACTTTCTACCATAGTGACAATAATGGCATAAAGGACAGGATGTAAAAACTAGAATCCCCAATGGCATATGAATTGAAAAAAATAAATCTTGATAGGCATTCTGTTTTCTTACCATTTTTTTTTTTTAGTAACATTATATAATTCTATTATTTGCTAAAAGTGCAAATAATGTCAAGACGTTTTTTTTAAGTTTATAAAGAGTAGGGGATTATTAAAATTCTTATAAGATTTTGTATTTTTTTGTGTTCTGTTGCAGATTTTTCAGATTCCTTCCTATTTGAAGGACACAACAGGAAGTTAGAGGAAATCTCTTCAAAGTGAGAGGAATCCCCTCTTAAACAGATGTCATAGAGCAGGTGTTGCCACTGGAAGATTCCTCCTCACCTTCTGTTCTACTGACAACCCTTCCACACTTTTCTTGTATCCAAAGCTTGGGGAAAAAATTGTTTTGGCTTCAGATATGTTGTAAGTGTGATTACATCGGCAATGCTTATATTATGTTAAAAATAACCTACAGCTCTTATGCACTGTAGATGTTCACATTGAAATTACTGGTTGATTAGCTAAAGGACTGGGTCATTTTTAGAAAGCAGTAAGAGCAACCTCTGGAAGTGGAAAAATAAATGAAATGACAATCTTGCAATAGTCCTGCATAACACTTGACAAGTATCTCATAATGTCCACGGGCTAGAGTTATTCTTATGAAATGCCCTTGAGATTTATTTGTAAGGAACAATATTAAAAGATATTTTACAAATAAAAACAAGCATTTTGACACTTATGTTTGTGCCTGTGGAAAAAATATCAAATAAATGTAGGTTTTAGAGAGGTTTATAGAGGAAGAAAGCTGTCCAGTAAAGAAAAAAGCTTTATTCCTGACAGTAGTTGGAGGGAAAATATTTAGCAGCAGACTATAGCTTAGGCTACTTGGAAATCTGTCTTTTACCTCTGCATTTATGAAAACAGATCCTCAAGGATTGCAAATGGTGTACAGTATGTCTCCAGGTTCTATTTTCACAAAGGTTTATGAATTAGTGGCATTTAAAAAAATATATATATTGTATCTGTCACATTCAATGTCTACTGTTTTGTAACAGAACTGGAAAGCTTGACAGAGAAAAGGAAAAAAGAAAAAAAAGATAAGGGTAATTGAAAAGTAGAAAACAAAATAGGAAGGTAGGGGCAAAAGAAAAGGAAAAATGGAAGGGAAATAAGGGGGAAAAAGGTAGACATGGGGAGGAAATATTAAAAGAGAATGGAGAAATGGAAAAGAGAAAAATAAAAGAATAGCAAAGGGAAAAATAAAGCATAAAGTAGAGGTTAAAAGAAAATGGAAATGGATAAAGAAAAAGAATAGGAAACAAAAAAGAAAAAGGAAAACAGAAAGTTAAAGGGAAATTAAAAAAGAAAAAAGGAAAAGAGAAATGGGAAATAGAAAAGTAAAAGGGAAACCAGAAAAAAAAAGACGATTATTATAAAAGGGGGATTATATAGCACAAAGAAAAAGGAAAGAAATGGAAATGAAAAGGGAAAACAGAAAGGTAAAAAAAGGGAAAAGAGAACATGAATGGGGAAAAAAAAAAGCAAAAAAGAAAATGAAAAAGGGAAAAGGAAAGTAAATGGAAAAGAGAAAAAGAAAAAGTGGAAAACAGAAAGTGAAAAGGGGTAAAGAGAAAATGAAGGACAATTAGAAAAAGAGAAGGAACATGAAAAGGGAATAATTAATAATTAAATGGAAATATGAAAAGGGAAAAAAATGAAAAGAGGAAAAGAAAATAAGAAAAAGAAAAAATGAATGTGAACAAAAAACAGAAATAGAAAATGAAAAGGGAAAAAGGAAGGGGAAAAAGAGAAAGGGGAAACATGGAAATGGGAAAAGGAAAAAAGAAAGATTTAAGAAATCAGATTCCAGCTATTTCTCTAATTCAAAATGAAAAATGCAAAGCATGCCACATAAAATAAAAAGGTATTGAATTCCCCATTTGCATGGATTTTTTATTTTTATTTTTTCATAACAGCTGACTAATTGTTATGGAGAGCATACTCTCCTTTTCTGTCCAGTCTCATCAGCCAGTCTTAACTTAATCAGCAGCATTGCCAAAGCTGATAATGCGTCCTTTGCATTTACCGTTGTAGGGGCCGATAGTCTAGTCATCCAGATGGCCAATTAAGGTAATGTTTATAGTATGTCAGTTGTTGTAATTATGTTTCTGGTTACAGTTTGTATTGTTAGGGTAATATGATCAAGAGGGTGGATGTCCTCTTGTGGTATATATTTGGTGTGAGTTTGTTCAAATAAACATTCCATGTTCCAGCTTTGTAACTGAGCGAGTCTCGTCCAGTTCTTGGTTACAATATGTGGCTGTAATATCTGATATCTTAAGGTCCAGAGTGGAGGAAGCGGTAAACTGACTGAAGCACTCAAGCAGAGTGTGACAGGGTTATGTGACAAAAGGGCCTCCTTACATGAAGATTAATGGCAAAATGGTATGTGGTAAAACATTCCTCTTAGGTAGGTGGTCATTCAAAGGAATCCCCTCCCCCTTACAGACAGCAAAATCATTGCTGTCCCTAGTTACCTATCTGAGAGCTGAGAGGAGAGGCTCCAACACTCATGGCTCTACTGAGTGATGTCAGCCCTGGAACTACAGTATGCAAGCACTATCAGATAGAAGATTAATTAGCCACAGCTCAAAGAACCACTAACAACCTCTGAAAGAACCCTAGTTGGGAAAGGCTGGCTTAGGTCCAGAGTCAATGGACTTTTGTTGATGTTAGCAACTGCTTCGTTTCCCATAGTTTGTAACAATGCAAAAGCAGCTTGAAGTGGGTCAAATACAGGTCAGAAAAAGATCAACTGCAGGTCAAATGCACCCGTCAATACATTTTGAAGCATCTAAACTGCTATAAAAAGCATTTTGTGTTTTATAGTAGTCCATGGTTTGTCAACAATGGCCCTTAAACTGGAAACAACAGCTCCTTCATATACCACTATGCATGTTGGGCCTAGAGACCCTTTAAGTGTTGCGAAACAAAAAAGTTACCTTGTGCAGAAAAAGCCGTTAAGCAATTACTAAGCAGGTTATATGTCACTGAATAGATTGCAGTAAAACACCTTCAAAGTTCAGTAAACCCATCTTCATTTATATTTCATTATCTAGAAACTCCTGTGTAACATAAATTGACTCACAGCTAGCCAAGGGCTGCTTGTTGTCAGCTGTTCTCCTGAGGGGGAATTAATCTCACTGTTCCTCACACAACCGAGTATCAGCAGGATTCTTCTAACTTTGGTTGAAGGAACCTCATAGTTTACTAAATAATAATGACACCTCTAAGGAATTTAACATGCTCAAACTAGACCAATTATCTATCAAGCTAAAGAGCAACTCCCAGCAATAAGTCAATCAATAGTTTACCACTGCTACCCAGAAAACACTGCCATAATGTTACAATCAGAATGCCTAAAATGTTAAGCTGTAAATTGAGTTTTACATATGTTGTAGTTGAGTGCTTTATGGTGTTAGCCATTGATCAGTGCAGAAAGCTTGGAGTTGAAGTGATACCTCTATTGGCTGATTTAATCTCTAACTCCCAGCTTGGGCTGCCTTTTCCCCTCCAAAATGGAGCACCCTTACCCCCTGGATCCACTTCGCCCATACACACATTTTATTTAACTACAAACCTATTACTAGCAAAGTGAAGGCCTGTACACATGCCCGATATTCCCGGGGGTAAAAAGTCTGCTGGGAATCCCGAGGGGAAAACCGAGAACCTTCTCAGTAACTTCCCCCCTCTACACACCAGAGGTTTTTCCATCGGGAAAACTGCGGTGAGAGCTTTGGCCGGGAATCCCGGCCGTGTGTATGCTCCAACGCAGTGTTTCCCATAGGAAAACTGCTGGGTAAAAACCGTTGCGAATCCCAATGGGAAAAAAAGAGAACCAGCTCTCTTTTTTCCTGCCGCGATTCGCGGCAGTTTTCCTGTCGGGAAAACTGCCATGGAGCATACCAGTTTTCGAGGCCAAAAGCTGTCATGGCAGTTTTCCCAATGGGAAAACTGGTCGTGTGTACGAGGCATGAGAGTGGTTTGATTTGGGTGTCTTGTGGTAAAAACTTATTAGAGAATTATTAGACATTTTGCTCATAATACGATTTTGCATAATCTGCTAGATTCCAGCAAAAATCTGGTGGAAGGGCCTATCCGATTAAACATACATTGGATTTTTGTATAGGACTTTGGGCTAGATACACTATTTATAGTGGAACTTCACCCAAAAAGGAAAGTTCCACTTGTTTGCATCCTTCAGGTACCTGGTATTGACAGGTACCCGCTCCCACTTTCAGTCATTTGCACTGCGGCAATCTGAGCTATAAGTTCTCCCCCCTACTTCCCTGGCAATCTTCTGGGACCTATCACAGGTCCCAGAAGATTGGGGGGGTGAAATCCCGGCATCCGACCGGGTCCGGGAAAGTGCGTGTCACTTTTTAAAATCAATGGTGTCATGTCCCGAGGCGAGTAGTGTACGGCCACCATTTTGCAGCGCCCGCCCTGTGATTGGGCGTATTGGTCATGTGCTCACTGCCTCACTGCTCAGCGTGCTGGGTCTGGCCAATCCATGCCCTGGCCTAAAGGAGTCCCGCACGTGCTTCTCCCTCCGGCTACCGCCGCGGCGCCAGTTCTCCTCCTCCTGACTGAGAGAAGAATCTCCCTCCCAGTCCCTGGCTGACAACACTGACATCGCCTGCCCCTGAGCGCCGTGGATGTGCAGTGGAGCACGAGCTTCCCTCCCCTGGGCTTTGTGTTTGTACTGTATATACTACAGACTCGGCAACCGCACCGCCACCACACACCAGCAGCACCTAGTTGGGGGAGAGAGAAGGAGACTCAGACCTCCATGCTGCCACCAGGCACCAATGCCATCACCATTGTTGCCTCCATTCGCATGTGAACAAATGTACATGCAGTTTTCCAGGTAGCTCCGAACATTTTTTTATAAATTGCCCCTTAAAGTTGCTGCTGCAAAAATTATAAAAATAAAATAAAAAAGGCCCAAATCTCAGTGCACAACATGCAAGTTTCAGGGTCGGTCATATGTATTGCTCTTTACCACCATTAAAATGTAATGCCCTTTACATGTGATTAATTATCCTTATAACCAGAGTGGATGATTATACGCCCATAACTCTGGTTACGCCACTGCTTGGAGTGTATCTGTGGGAATTTGTGCCCATTCAATCAAAAAAGCATTTATGAGGTCAGGTACTGATGTTGGATGTGAAAACCTGATTTGTAATTGGCATTCCAATTCATCCTAAAGGTCTTCTGTAGGTCTGAGGTTAGAGCTCTCTGCAGGTCACCTGACTTCCTCCACGCCATTGTCTTTATGGAGCTAAATCTATGTATAGGGAGAAAAAATTTGGCTGCACACCACCGATCCAATCACGATTTATTGGGTCAATAAAGACTGCCACTTTTGGACACAGAAAACAGGTGACAAGTTTCACACTTAAAGTGGCTGTAAACCCTCCCTCCTGACGTTGACCTATAGTGAAACCTAGAATAAGACTTACCTATAGGTAGTGTAAATATCTCCTAAACGTGTGCCGTTTAGGAGATATTTAACTTGTAGTGCGCCGATGATGTAATCGGTGCATGCGCTGTGAAGAAATGGACCTCCGTGCTGTTTCTTCCCTAGCAAGTGCTGTTAATGACGGCTCCCGCTCGCATGCGCGGGAATAACATCACGCGGCTCTGGCCAATCACAGAGCCGAAGTCCGAAGAGGGTCGAGAAGATTGATACAGCCTGCACAGGGGTATTATGCTTTTAATTTGCAGGGAGCAAAAGAGGAAGCAAACCCCATTAGAGTTTCCTCCTCTTTAACTCGGGCATCTTCAAAACTGGTTCGATGGAGGTGTGCAGCCAAATTTTTTTCTTCCTCTTCCTAATACCAGAAAGGTGAGCTGGGGCTAGCACCCAGCCCATCCAATCCATCCAGATTACTAGCACCTGGAGCATCATTTTCTTAGTTTGGTCTATGTATAGGGACATAGTCATGTTGGAATACGGGTCTTCCCTAAAATGTTGCCACAAGGTTGAAAGTGTATAATTGATTAAAATGTCTTTGTATGCTGTAGCATTAGCAGTACCCTTCACTGGGAACACCAGAACTCAATCATGCAGCAGGGGTGTCCCCATACTTTTGGCCATATAGTGTAGTTGTAAATTGTAGATTGTACAGTCCTATTGAATCGTGTTTGCCAAGCTTAAAGGAACACTAAAGGGTCATTTTTTATTAGATCAATTGATTGCTGTAAGCTAGAACATTTAAATGTCACTTACCTCGTTTTTCCTTTTGACCTCCAAAATATAGTAATCCAGGTTTGAAAATGCAATTTCCTGTCTTTCCTCTTCTTGCTTTCCACCAGCACCTGAGACATTTTGCATGGTGGAAAGCAGAATGTGCTCACCCCCTCCCTATGACTACAGCCCTGCGTGAATATGCTCTCTTATCCCTCACAGGCATGGAGGCTAAGCCTAATGGGAACTGTGATGTAGCAAGAATGAATGTGCACCGCAAACCAGAAAGTCAGTGAGAATAACGATTCAGGAGTGACGGAGGTGAATAAAACAGCTTGATTTCAACAGGTATCAAACTAGTTATAATGCAAAACATTCCTTTTTACTTTATCAGCTACTGTCAGACTTTAATTTAAGAGGAAAATATTTTTGTCTTTACAACCCCTTTAAGATTCATTCTAAAAATCAAAGTCGGGCCTGAAAATTAAATGTCAATCATAAGAGGGCAAAAGCACAGAATTTTTGTTTTTCCATTTTGAGACCAGTAAATTGTAATGTTTGCATTATTTGCTGCTGGAGATTACGCAGAATTCACTATGAATAATAATTAACCATAAATAAAAGCAGCAATAGATTCTGTGCTTGCACTGGTGCTTCTCTGTGTTTACAAACTGTTTACGGCTCTTCGTGTCCTTGAGAAGGAAGACAGGGACGGCAGTCAGTGAGAAAGTGGTCAAGATACTGGAGTTCATAAATTTTCTTGAACGTCGGATGAGTTCAAAGAATTACCATGTAAGAAAGCCTTACAGAGGGAATTTATCTGATTATAGCGGTAATAATTACCCAGCTGTTTATTGCAGATAGAGAAATAATTCATGCAGGCAATAGGCCGTGGTGGCAATGACACTCCGCATTTAGTAAATATGCAAACCGTTCACTTCTAATTAAGCGAGCAAGAGGATGCCCTTATTAAATGGATAAACTAAAAGTGCCTCCCTGACAAGTGATGAATTGTTATGCCGCACAAACTCTTGCCACAGAATTATTGGCATGAACTTGGGGTTTAACTTCATTAAGAGATCTTATGGGATAGTTAAATGAGGATGGACAGCAGAACAATGCCTTTCTGACAGCCAATAATATGTCTGAGTTTAATGAAACTGCACCAAATTTGACTAGCTTTGAAGATGCTGGTGTGACTTTCTGATCAGAAATCTGCATCTTCAATCAGCAGAGGTTGGACTTTGAGGATGTTTTTATTACAGAATAAAAACAATATACACGAGTAGCTGCAAGAACATACCTCTCCTGCACTGTGTATAGCAATGAGATTTTCACATTGTGCGAGTGGTGGTACCGCCCAAACCCAAGAACAAACATTTGTACATACAGTATCTCACAAAAGTGGGTACACCCCTCACATTTTTGTAAATATTTTATTCCATCTTTTCATGTGACAACATTGAAGAAGTGACACTTTGCTACAATGTAAAGTAGTGAGCGTACAGCTTGTATAACAGTGTAAATTTGCTGTCCCCTCAAAATAACTCAACACACAGAGATTAATGTCTAAGCCGCTGACAACCAGTGTGGTCTCTTGGTCTAGGCCAGGGGTCTCCGAATTTTCTAAACAAAGGGCAAGCTTACCGTCTTTTAGACTTTAGGTGGACCGGACTGTGGAAATTGGGAGTAGATACGGTCCTGAGGTCAGTGAAGAAAAAAAAAATAGTGCCCCATCATTTGTTTCAGTGGAAGCAATTGTGCCTCATCATTTGTGTCAATGGGGGGAATTGTGCCCCATTGTTGATGTCATTGGACCCCATTGTTTGTCCCATTGAGAGGAATAGAGCCCCATTGTTGGTGTCATTGGGAAAAATTGTGTCCCAGCATTGGTATTAGTGGGACGAATTGCGCCCCTTTATTGGTGTCATTGGGAGAAATTGTTGCCCCATTGTTGGTCCCATTAGGAGGAATAGTGCCCCATCATTGGGTGTCACTGGGCCACATTGTTGGCACCATTCAGGAAAATTGTGCCCCAGCATTGGTATTAGTGGGAGGAATTGTGTGCATTCATTGGTGTCACTGGGGAGAAATTATGGCCCCAAGGGCCGGATAAAAGCAAGCAAAGGGCCGCATCTGGCCCCCGGGCCGTAGTTTGGAGACCACTGGTCTAGGCCGACAAGGCCCAGGCCTAGGGCGGCACTTTGCGGGGAGTGGCAAAAAAGCCACCCCCACACACACAAAAAAAGCCCCCCAGACCCATCCTCCCGAGTCCCGCCTCGCACGGCCGCCTTCCACACATATACAGTCCCCGGCGGTCGGCAGCTTGCTGTAGCGCGCCATTTGTTATGGGAAGTATGAAGCATACTTGGCCAGGTGAGGGGGAGGGACTAGTGCCCCCATAGAGCAGCCGGTGACTGGCCACTTAACTGGCATAGCCTAATCCTCCACTCGGCATCCAAGGAGAGAGAGAGGAAGACGTGGGGAACCCCATTGCTATGAGGGTGCGGGAGGGGGAACGTACCCTGGTGACACCATTCAGATAGCAGTTGTAGTGGTGGGTGCTGTCGAGCCCCCCCATCAGTGAAGCAGTTAAAGTGCGCTGCTTCTCAGCTGAAGAGAACTCATCAGTGGTACTGTGACAGGGGAGAGGCAAGCTGCAAGCTGTTGGAAGGCTTCCGCCTATTCCTGTCAGCCGCACAGGATAAGAGAGAGGGCTATTTTCAGATTTGCTACCCAGCTTCCTGCCCGTTTTTCCCCCTCCCCATTGGACACAGTGGAGGCCAATCAAAAGAGACTAGGGGTGCATCATGGGACATGTAGTCCCAGAAGATTGGCAGCCCCATTGTTCTCCAAAGGGAGCCGCCTACACCCCCCAGCATGCACTCTGCTGGGGATAGAGAGAGATTCCGGGAACAAGCTGAGGAAGTGAGTACTACACTGTAGCAGCCAGTTATAGGAGACAGGAAAAAGAAAGAGAGGACTGTGCTGGGGGAAGCCAGAGAGAGAGCGCCATGCTGGCCAGTACCACCAGAGAGCGCCACGCTGCCCAGCACCACCAGAGAGAGTGCCACGCTGCTTAGCACCACCAGAGAGCACCACGCTGCCCAGCACCACCAGAGAGCGCCAAACTGCCCAGCACCACCAGAGAGCGCCACACTGCCCAGCACCACCAGAGAGCGCCACGCTGCCCAGCACCACCAGAGAGCGCCAAGCTGCCCAGCACCAACAGAGAGCGCCAAGCTGCCCAGCACCAACAGAGAGCGCCACGCTGCCCAGCACCAACAGAGCGCCATGCTGCCCAGCACCAACAGAGAGCGCCATGCTGCCCAGCACCACCAGAGAGAGCACCTAAAGGTGGAGCCTAAAGAGTAAGGGTTGTGGTTTAGAGATGACGGGTGAGTGTCACGAATGTCACGTCTACCTCAATGCAAGTGGTCAGACACAGTGTTTGGTTTGCTTATATCAGGTGACTGATCAGATCAATCACCTGCAGGTGAACACAGAAAGGGGTAAATCAACAGCCAACACCCGGGTGCTGGAATGAGTAACAGGAACACTAAGTGATCGTGACAGTGGGTCCCAAACAGAAAGGGGTGTGGCCTTGACAAGGAGGGGTTATCTTTAACCACTTAACCCACTTAATGACCAGAGCACTTTTTGTGATTCGGCAGTGCGTCACTTTAACTGACAATTGCGCGGTCGTGCGACGTGGCTCCCAAACAAAATTGGTGTCCTTTTTTTTCCCACAAATAGAGCTTTCTTTTGGTGGTATTTGATCACCTCTGCGGTTTTTATTTTTTGTGCTATAAACAAAAATAGAGCGACAGTTCTGAAAAAAATTCAATATTTTTTACTTTTTGCTATAATAAATATCCCCCAAAAATATATAAAAAAACATATTTTTTCCTCAGTTTAGGCCAATACGTATTGTTCTATATATTTTTAGTCGCAAAATCGCAATAAGCGTTTATTGATTGGTTTGTGCAAAAGTTATAGCATTTACAAAATAGGGGGTAGTTTTATTGCATTTTTATTAATATTTTTTTTTTACTAGTAATGGCGGCGATCAGCATTTTTTTTCAGTACTGCGACATTATGGCGGGCACTTCGGACACTTTTGACACATTTTTGGGACCATTGGCATTTTTTTAGCGATCAATGCTATAAAAATGCATTGTATTACTATAAAAATGCCATTGGCAGTGAAGGGGTTAACACTAGGGGGTATTGAACAGAAGATCAGCGTTTCCCCCGCTGACAGGACTGGGAGCTGTGTGTTTACACACATAGCTCCTGGTCCTCGCTCTGTACCGAGCGATCGTACCCGCCGGGCACGCATGCGGGACTCGGGGGCGAGCGGGGACGCGCACGCGCCCCCTAGCGGCCGATTTAGAGCGGACGTATAGCTACGGGCTCTCGCCCAGCAGTGCCGACTTCCCGCAGTAAAATGACGGCGGGCGGTCGGCAACAAGTTAAATTAGGAGGTGCACAAGTTTAGTCAGGCCTAGGGCAGCACAAAACCTAAATACACCACTACTGGAAACAGAAATGAGTGCACCCCTAAGTGTAAGTGTCCAAATTGGGCCCAATTAGGCATTTTTCCTCCCCGATTTTATGTGACTTGTTAGTGTTACAAGGACTCAGGTGTAAATGGGGAGCAGGTGTGTTAAATTTGGTGTTATCGCTCTCACTCTCTCATACCGGTCACTGGAAGTTCAACATGGCACTACATGGCAAAGAACTCTCTGAGAATCTGAAAAAAAATATTGTTGCTTTATATAAAGATGGCCTAGGCTATAAAAAGATTGCCAAAACCATACCTCTGCAGCACAGTGGCCAAGACCATACCGCGGTTTAACAGGACAGGTTCCATTCAGAACAGACCTCACCATGGTCGACCAAAGAAGTTGAATGCATGTGCTCAGCCTTTCTGTCTTTGGGAAATAGACGTATGAGTGCTGCCACTATAGCTGCAAAGGTTGAAGGGGTGGGGGGTCAGCTTGTCAGTGCTCAGACCATACGCCGCACACTGCATCAAATTGGTCTGTCGTCCTAGAAGGGGGCCTCTTCTAAAGATGATGCACAAGAAAGCCCACAAACAGTTTGCTGAAGACAAGCAGACTAAGGACATGGATTACCTGAACCATGTCCTGTGGTCTGAGGAGACCAATATAAACTTATTTGGTTCAGATGGTGTATGGCGGCAACCAGGTGAGGAGTACAAAGACAAGGGTGTCTTGCCTACAGTCTAGCATGGTGGTGGAAGTGTCATGGTCTGGGGCTGCATGAGTCCTGCCGGCACTGGGGAGCTACAGTTCATTGGAGGGAACCATGAATGCCAACATGTACTGTGACATACTGAAGCCGAGCATGATCCCCTCCCTTCAGAGACTGGGCTGCAGAGCAGTATTCCAACATGCCAAATACACCTCCAGGATGACTACTGCTTTGCTAAAGAAGCTGAGGGAAAAGGTGATGGACTGGCCAAGCATGTCTCCAGACCTAAACCCTATTGAGCATCTGTGGTGCATCCTCAAAAGAAAGGTGGAGGAGCATAAGGTCTTAAACAGGCAGTGCAATTATCACATCACTACACACACAAATTAATAGTGCACACAAACAATATACTCCACAAATTTATGTGCTATAGTCATGCAGTATACATCAAACAATTATACTGTATAGTATTTCTTAATCAATTGTTTGATTAAGAATGATAACTACATTGTGCTGCAATGTATATTGGTTGAACTTGATAGTCTTTTTTGCAACCTGGATAACTATGCCAGTCCATACATTTGGTAGTTTCAATATTTTTTTTTTTCAGGGTTTTTGTTTTCACCTGGTACTCCTGGGAGTAACACGCTACCTTTCCTAGAGTACCTTTTTCCCTCTACTGCACCTATGGGGGGGAGCCATGGTTTCTCTGCTGTTCTGGACTGCAAAGTGGCCTCTATTATTCCTTTGTAGATGGAGGTTTCGTTTACATCCTCCAATGCAATCCACTGTCCTTATTGTTACAACCTGGAGAGTTAGGTACCCCACTGGAGAGACTCTGCGTTTATGCACATGTGGCCATGTTCACCACAATAAGCAGTCAACCTCCAAAATGTTTTTGATCTATTGGTGGCTGGTGCCTGTGATCTCATGTAGGTAATCGCTGCATAGCGATTACATGCAAAATGCTGCAGCTGCAAATAGCTGCGGGAGCCGGCAGACTCCTATTGCTTTTAATGGGGCTTCCCCATGGCTGGTGTCTCGCTGAAAAAGCTCCCCGGCGGATTATGCCCCCCCTGTACTGCACAGGCGTTGCGCTTGCCTCCAAAAATTGCCGAACATGTAGCTCTAGACGGTGCCTGCGCACAATTTTGACATCCAGGCTCATTCCTTACCATCCCCGTTGACATGGAGGATGTTAAAAAAAGAGCCAGGAGGCCGAGCGAAGCGAGTTCGGCTATGTTCGGCAATCCCCGCGCCTGTGCAGTACAGGGGGGGCATAATCCACTGGGGGGACACTCATCGGCAGAACACCGGGACTCTACGTTGGGACTCTACTTTGGTTTCCTCTCAGGTTTGAATGTAGCCTTTGACAACCTTATTTTCTTGAATGTTTACTAGTGATTCTTATGCATTTTTTTTTTTTTTTATTCAAATCTTATGCATTTTTTAATGATATGCCCAAGTTCAGGTTGCCCAGGTTTAGAGGGTTAATTTTTGTTGGTGGATGTTCATACCCAGGGCTGGATTTGCTCTCCCAGCTGCCCCAAGGCCAGGTTCCGCAATGCGCAATCACTTGTTTAAGAGCGAGCCGATTCAAGAAAGCAACTTACCACCCTTAACTAGCCGTTGCCGCCCCTCTGCACCCTGCCACCCCGAGGCCCGGCCTTGGTGGCCTTGTGGGAAATCCGGGCCTGTTCATACCCCTACTCTTACCTTACTAAATGATTCTTAAAGGCCACACCTTCCAGATACTTCTTCAGTGCATAATAATTGTGTACAAACTTCCGGACATAGTAACCCCTCCACATCTTCTGTATCTATAAAATAAAAAAGACGCGATTAGAATCAACTTGACTACATTCAGAATACTTAGAATTATTTTTTCTTTTATGCCATCACATTTCTTCTTGCTTAGCAGAGAACACTAAACAGCGTATAGCAGTACCTACTCCTAAAAAAGTGCAGGCTAATGCCTTGATCATAACAAAGGCATGCGTACGAGTTCTTTTTTCAAGAGCACCTTTCAGGTACATTTGAGTACATTTCTAACATATCATAATATACAGCAACAATATATATAATAGTATAATTAAAAAGGTGTACTGATTATAATTAAAAAGCAGTCCTTGAGCACCAGTCAGACATTTCAGACATGTTTCAGCCAAGTACTGCACAGACACTAGCAATTACATGACTGCATAGCTCCCAACTGTCCCTGATTGTGAGGGACTGTCCCTTATTTGTAACAAAGTTCCTCTCTGTCCCTCTTTCCTTCCGAATTATCCATCATCTTGGTCTGATATGTATAGTTTTATATAAAATGCACTTTTTATATTTCAAAAAGTGTTTCCCAGAGCTAAATCTTTCATCCAATTTTTAACCACTTGAGCCCCGGAAGACTTCGCTGCCTAATAACCGGGCCATTTTTTGCGATTCGGCACTGTCGCTTTAACTGACAATTGTGCCGTTGTGCGACATTGCACCCATACAAGATGTCCTTTGTTCCCGACAAATAGAGCTTTCTTTTGGTGGTATTTCATCACCTCTGCGTTTTTTGTTTTTTGTGCTATAAACAAAAAAAGAGCAACAATTTTGAAAAAAATTCAATATTTTTTACTTTTTGCTATAATAAATATCCCCCCCAAAAAAAAAAATATATATATATATATATATATATATAAAAAAATCCTCAGTTTAGGCCAGTAGCGGGCAAGGAAGGGGTTAAGTGTGTCCTAGGGAATGATTCTAACTGTGAGGGGGCTGGGCTACCAGTGACACAACATTGATCACTGCTCCCGATGACAGGGAGCAGTAGATCACTGTCCTGTCACTAGGCAGAACAGGGAAATGCCTTGTTTACAAAGGGACACCGGTGGACATTGAGTCCGCGGGTCCTGCGGGTACAGTCAAGGAGCTCGCATGCGCCCACTAGGCAGCAGATTTAAAGCAACATACCTGTACGTTGCTTTGCCTGCCCGTGCCATTCTGCTGACGTATATCGACGTTGGGCAGTCGGCAACTGGTTAAATTGCTGTATTTGTAAATTTGTAAAAAAAAAAAAAACTACGAGGAATTTCAGCTATTGAGTGCCACTCTTTGGGTCCCTTCTGCTAAGTTCATGTTTGATGAGCATTGATTCCGAGCATGCGTGTTTGTACTTTTGACTTGTGTGACGGATTTGTGTACTGACCATCCAAAAATCAGACGTCAAACCGTGGTCCATCGAAGATTTACTAGCATGTCATCCAACAATGGAGGTTGAGGCCTCGTACACATGACCGAGGAACTCGTCGTAAAAGACACATCGTTTTTCTCGACGAGTTCCTTGTTAGGCTTGTCGAGAAACTTGACAAGCTGTCTTTGCGTACACACTGTCAAGACCAAATCTCTCCTCGTTCTCAAACGCGGTGACTTCAATACATACAACAGCAAGGGAAGTTTGATTCCACTGGCACAACTCTTGGGGCTGCTTTTGCTAATCTCATGTTACTGCGTGAAAGTTTGGTAAGAGACATTTGCACTTTTCAGTCTGCTACAGCGTGACAAATGTGCTATTTCCATTACAAACGCTACTTTTACCAAAGGTGCGTGGGTTTCTAAGCATACACACCAATGTGTTTCTTGTCGAAAACCAGCCCGACGAGGAACACGACGAGGAAATTGAGATTCCTGTCGAGAAAAAAGAGAACTTGCTCTCTTTTTTCCTCGTCGAGTTCCTCGACACTTTTTTCAATGAAAAGCATACACACAACTGTTTTCCTCGGCAAAAAAGCTCTCCCACCAAGTTTCTTGATGGATTCTGAGTTTCTCGGTCGTCAATACGAGGCCTTAGTAGTTGAATGGTATCCTTCAATAAAGAAGGGTGAGTCTTGCTGTTATTTGGATGTGTGTCACCAGAGATTGCAAGTGTTTAGGCCATGTATGAATAAAAAGACCCAGGAGCAGATCAAGTGCGGACATGGGGAAGGATATGCCACATAAGGAACAGATTAGTGTCTTCACTTTGAACTTCTACTTTAAAGCCTCATACACATTTCTTGGCAAAAACCAGCAAGAAAACTACTTCTTGCCGAGAAAATCGTTGGTGTGTACGAGGCTTTCAGATTTCTCGTTTGGAAATCTGGCCAGAATCTCGACAAGAAAAAAAGAGAACCTACTCTCTTTTTCTCGTTGAGATTCTTGTTGGCATGTTTCCCGACGAGAAACCAGAGAGTGTGTATACTTACCTCTCACCGTGAAAACCCGTGCATGCTCGAAATGACTGACGCATGCACGGTAGCTTCCACAGCATAGCTGGGTGAAGCAAGATGGCGGCGACGGTATTGAATGTGACGAGCGCATGCTCGTCGTACGCGATGACGTCACCGCTTTCTTGCCTTTCAAGAGAACTGCGGTTCTTTTGAAAGGTCAGTGTGTACACTCGGGCGGCAAGAGATTCTTGCCAAGAATCTCGTCAGGGAAAACTACGGGTTTCTCCTGATGAGATTCTTGCCCGTGTGTACAGGGCCTAACTCAAAAATGCATGCAGTATGAACCGACACGATTATATAGGACTTTTGTTCAGACTAAATGTTGAAAAACATCACATTTGCAAAGGCTGTAGGTTTTGGATAGGAGTTATGAACCAACATAATTAAGAAAGAATAGCAGCCACAGTTCCTTTGCATATGGCTACTGACATGGACACCAATCAAAACAACACGGGGATCTGGAATTAAAATAACCTGTTTGCTATTTACGAAACATTCAGCAACTCAAATCTGTGTCAACTAGAGATTCTCAGTTTATTATCTATGAAATCCCAAGGTCCCTTTCCTCAGAATAGCTATTTGTTTCAATCCAATTTAGGTAATATTCCGCTTAAGAATCTTCCTACCCAAGTGCTGTGCAGGCCATTTATCTACGGGCGGGAAACTCATCTGCACCTTAGTTGCTCAATTTTCTAGGCTTTACGTGTCCTTCTGTAATCAATTTACATCCTCCCCTGTATTTACCCTGACACATAATTTACTATCATCTACACAAATTGAAACATTATTCACTGTTCTCTCCTCAATGTCGTTTGTATAACGCATGTTAAATAATAAGAGTGCCCAAATGAATTGCGGTAGAAACATATTATATTGGCGATTGTGAAAGATGTTTTTCCGTGCTAATACTACGTTAATAATACCTTTACAAATAATGGATTTTAACCTGGTTCTTCTGTCTTTGTGACTCTTGATGGTCAACGTCAAATACGAATGTCACGGTTCTTCAAAAAAATCTGATTAACAGTTTCAGATTTACCTACAGTAAGTTCGTGTCACTGAAAGCGCTGAAGCTTTACAAATCAGGATTTAAAGGAGAACTATTAATTACCTTTTTTTTGCTTGCCAGGTATGGTTCTTGGGCGTTAGTAGGAAAATGATTTATGTTTGAAAAATTGGGAGATAACTGCACTGTCAGCGGATTCCCAATGTCTGTTGTGACTATGAAAGGTCAGGTAGACCTTCAACAATGGCAGATAGTCAATTATTGTATTGGGAGACAGCTCGTCAGTGAAATCATAAGTGCGTGTTTAATATTGACAAAGATGGCTATAGTTAATCTGGGGGGGTCTGGCAATTTTTTTAATTGATATCTTGGTACTTTTATTGTCCTTAAAATATACAAGACCCCACTGCTATTGAATTTGAGTCATATAGAATCATTTGGAATATATAAACTATGACATCTTCGACTATAGATTTTAGGTTATTCCTAATCTTTGTCTCTTTCCAAGAACAGGAAGAAAACCACACTAACATTCAAGGTTATCCTTTATTTGCCCTCCTTGACAAGGATGTTACTTTTACATACTTTTTTTTCTGTCCAGTTTCAAAAACAGAACATAATTTTCTTTGGTACATTTTGAATTGTATGGCCCCCATACTCTTCTGTGCCTGTCCACCTCTATCCAAACATTTATTTGTGTGTAGTTAATGTTAGAAGCATGACTGAAAGTTATAAGCCTCATACACACAATCGGACTTCCATCGGACAAATCTGTGGAATTTTGTGTGGCCGTGAACTTGTTCTGCATACAGACGGCAGAACTTTTTCAGCCAACATACACAAAACTTTGTTTTTTACAGCTCTTTAGCGCCACCCTTTGGGCAACTCTGCTAATCTTGTCTTATGGTAAGCAAAGTGCACAGTCCCCCCCAACCCCCTAGTAAATTAACCCCACTGTCTTCAACTGTGCATAAGGGCCAGTCTACACAGGCTTTTGTGGCCAGTTTTAACCATTTGCTAACCACTCTATAGCACTCTTACTGCTATTGGATGGCAGCTGTGCACAGGATCACGTGTATATACATGGTTGGGCATTACCGCCTGCAGGGGGCGCCCACACACCGCCAGCACGCTGCTTCTGCACTCAAAGTCAGCCGGCACCCGCCGATTGTCGGGCAGGGACTCAGAATGGAGCTCTTCCTATGTAAACAACATCAGAGTTACATTCTGACAGGGGGGAAGGGATGAATTCTGTGTTCCTGCAAAGCAGGGATTAAAATCAATCTCTTCCCCTAGTAAACGCAGCACACATAGTAAACACAAACACTGGTTAGGTACACATTTAACTGGTTTATCACCCTAGATGTTTAACCCTCCCAGCCAGTGCCAGTTTGTCCTGCGATCCATATCACTAAAAGTGAGGGTAAATCCAAAATGTTGTCCCGTCACTGGAACAGGAGGTGAGGGTACTTTTTCCAATGCGGAGACTTGTTCAAATAACAATTGTCTAAAGCCCCGTACACACGGTCGGACATCCAACAAAATTTCCCTTGGATTTTTGTCCTAATTGATTTGTCCGATCACCCTTTGGTTAACTTCTGCTATTGTTGGTTGATTTTAACATTGGTTCTGAGCATGCGCATTTGTAATTTGTCCAAAAGTCCGATGGTTTGCTGTACACACGATCGGACTTTGCACCATCGGCCTTTTGTTGCCTGAAAGTTGGTCCGTTCGCAGACCCAACTTTTTGTCCGATGAAAGCCAAAAAATTTGGTCCGATGGAACGTACACACGGTCGGACAAATGCGAAAAGTGTCGGATTTTGATGTTGGTTGGGCAAAAGTCCGACCGTGTGTACGGGGCTTAATGCCACGTACACACGGTCGTTTTTTGCGATGAAAAAAAACAACGTTTTCTGTGAAGTAAAAAACGACGTTTTTGAAACGTCACTTTTCAAAGACAATTTTGCATACACACCATCGTTTTTTCACAAAAAGCGAGGTTACGTTCACCACTCTTTTCCATTGAAGCTCGCTTCATAACTAGCTTCTGGGCATGCGCGGGTTGAAAAACGTCGTTCTGAACGACGTTTTTGCTACACACGGTGACTTTTTGTGAAACAAAAAACGACGTTTTGAAAAACGACACAAAAATTTCAAACATGTTGGAATTTTTTTTTGGTCGTTTTTTTGAAGACAAAAAACGACGTTTTGCCCACACACGATCAATTTAAATGACCTTTTAAAAAACGTCGTTTTTTTTTCATCGCAAAAAACGACCGTGTGTACGCGGCATAAGAGTGGATCTCCCTCAGTTGAGAAAGATTTCCTTCCCATTTCCTTTTGTGTTTACAGGACAAAAAGTAAAAAAAATATTCTGCAACTAAACACAAAAGGCAAATAAAACCCATCAGGGAGTTTTACTATTCCCTAAAACCTCGTACACACCATCGGGATTCCGACAGAAAAAATCCGATGAGAACTTTTGGTCGGGAATTCAGACCGTGTGTATACTCCAACTGACTTTTTCTGTCGGGAATTCCGACAGAAATAGATTGAGAGCTGGTTCTCAATTTTCCCATCGGAATTTCCAACGCAATTTTCCCGTTGGAAATCCCGATCGTGTGTACGGGGCTTTTTTGCCATTCTGAGATCAGGCTGTGCTTTGCTGTAAGACCTCCAAGTCAATGTCAGTCCGTAGCAAATATTGTAAACACAATGCAAACATTTTATAAAAGGCATCTAAATTGTCCTAGTACATTACCTAATAATAAAAAGTAAACACATAGCTAAAGTAAATGTCATGAAAAGGTACAGTAAAAGCATTCTGTGAGTTACTAATGTTACACTGAAACATGGTAACTGTGCTAAAGTCGGAAAGCACGCTCAACTTACCTTATCAAATTACTCTGTAAGCCAATGCAGCTAAATTTTCATAGTCCATCTAACAAGTTCAGAAAAAGGGTCATGGTGTTTGTACTTCCAGAAGGCTGTGATATACAACCCTACCCTACTTTTTGCAACATCCTTCACCTTCAAACTTCCATGGAAAGTGTGAATCTTCTTGGTGGTTGGGGGAAATATCTTACTGGCTTTTTTAATGTAGTGCTACCCCTGTAGGACAGGCTTAGTAGATTGCTCAGAATCCTTTCTCCAGTAGTTGCCAGGCACTGGCAATGCTGTATCCTGGCCGAGGCCAACAAGGCCAAGGCCTAGGACAGCACGGAAAGAGTCCCTGCCGGCTTGTGCTACACTGTTAAAGTAATGCAAGCTGCTTCTAATTTTGACTGTCCTCTCATCCTGCACCACAAACCTTCCTCACTGTGCTATATGTTTTCTGCTGCACCATTGGCATTGTTATATCTTCTTAGTCCTCTCCATAAAATTATCAGAAATTTATGCTTAAAGTAGAACTATAGGCAACACTTTTTTTTTCCTCATTTTGGATAGAGTAAGGGAGGGTTATAGCCCCTGTCAGTTTATTTTTTACCATCCCTGTCCCATTGCAGAGATTTCCCTTCACTTCCTGCCCCATAGCCAAACAGGAAGTGAGAGGAAATCTATGCAAATTAAGGAAATCCAATGCCCCCCAAGCCCTAAGAACTAGTGTCCCCACTCTCAAATTTTAGGGCAGGTCTTAAACAGAAAGGGGTGTGGCCTTGAAAGGAAGGGGTGGGACATATTTAAATTAGGGGGTGCACAAGTTTAGTCAGGCCTAGGGCAGCACAAAACCTAAATACACTACTGGGCACATGCACACGATCACAGCTCAATGAACAGTCCAGGGGTTTTCTTTTTGGTGTTTTTTTTTTGGGGGGGGGGGGGTTAACTTGGATAGCATTGGGGAATTGAATGGGATTCTCCAAAGCTATGTAAAAAAAGGAGGACAGTTATATTTCATAGAACTATGAGCCTGTAGAAAACTTGAGGATAGTAATCTTCCTCTGGTGGACAGTCCGAGCAAAGTCCTTCTACTGGGAATTAACTACTTCAATACCGCCCCCCCCCCCCCCCATTCCTGCCCAGGCCAATTTTCAGCTTTTAGTGCTGTCACACTTTTATTGACAATTGCGCGATCATGCAACACTACCTAAATGAATTTTTTATAATTTTGTTCACACATAAAAGTTTTCTTTGTTTCTGTTGTACAATTTTGCAAACAAGTCATATTTCTTCTTCACCAATGTGTGCTGATAAGGCTACACTGATGGGCACTGATAGGTTGCATCGATGGGCACTGTTAAGTCTACATTGATGAGCAATTATGAGGCTGCACTGATGAGGCCGCACTGATAAGCTGAACTGATAGGCAATGATGAGGCTGCACTGATAAGGCGGCAATGATCTGTGAAACCGATATCCTGCACCGATGGGCACTGATATGTTGCACTGATAGGCTGCACTGAGGAGCACTGATGGGGCTGCACTGATAATCAGGGCACTGAAGATCGTGCCCTGATTATCAGTGTAATTGTCCCCTGTGCTGGGGTATGTGCTCATGAGATTTAGCATGCTCAGCATTGTCTTAGATCTTGGCGTAAGAATGATGAGGCGGTACATGTGTAAGCGGATTTACACTATGTGGAATTTCATTTCTCATTTATGGTAAACCTGACTAATCCTTGTTACGGATCCCATCTCTGAGTCGTGATCTGGTGCTATGTGCCCCGGAGATGAAATTGTGACTGACAACTTCTGGTAAATGATATCTTCGACGTTGACGTTTCTAGTCTTCGGTGTAGTGTCACCATACAGCTTTAAAGACTCATTTGGCGTATGCCTTGTTAAGTCAATTTATTTTGGTAAGCCTCAGTCTTATCGGTGGCAGTCTCTTCCATCCTTCTATCTTCACTGTGTGTTTAAACACTTGAAAGCTGCGCTACAGACGAAAGACGTCTACAGCGCGGCTCTCAACTGCTGGGTGGACGTCTCTGGATGTCTTCCCTTTAACATTCCCCCCAGTGCGCCACTGAGGGCGCGTGGCGGGGAAAAGCTGTGCCCACCGCGTTACGTGGCACGGATGCGCGTGCCTGGCGGCCGCGATGTCTGCCAGGTAGTCACGATCGTCAGTTAGAGAGGCAGGACATGGAGCTCTGTGTGTAAACACAGAGCCCCACGTCCTGTCAAGGAGGGAGGAGACCGATGCTGTGTCCCTTGTACATAGGGACACAGATCGGTCACTCCCCCAGTCAGTCCCCTCCCCCCACAGTAAAAATCACTCCCAGGGAACACATTTATCCCCTTGATCGCCCCCTAGTGTTAACCCCTTCCTTGCCAGTCACATGTATACAGTAATCAGGGCATATTTATAGCGCTGCTCGCTGTATATATGTGAATGGTCCAAAAATAGTGTCAAAAGTGTCCAATATGTCCGACTAGTAAAACATAAATAATAAAAATGTCATATCTATGCCCTATTTTGTAGGCGCTATAACTTTTGCGGAAACCTTTCAATATATGCTTAATGCGATTTAAAAAATAAAAATGCAAAAGAATACGTATCGGCCAAACTGAGAAAAAAAAATGTTATTTTTTTTTTAAAAATGGGATATTATTATAGCAAAAAAGTAAAAAAATATTGTGGTTTTTTTTTAAATGTTCTGTATTTTTTGGTTTAAAAAAAACGTAGAGGTGATCAAATACCATCGAAAGAAAGCTCTATTTGTGGGGAAAAAATATATAAAAATATCATTTGGGTACAGTGTTGTATGACCGTGCAATTGTTATTCAAAGTGCGTCAGTGCTGAAAGCTGAAAATTGGTCTGGGCAGGAAGTGCCCAGTAAGGAAGTGGTTAATTGAAGATTGACACTCACCCGTTTGGACTATTACTTCAACAATGCTATCATCAATATAGTTGGACCACATAAATATCCAAACTATTATTTTTACTTATATTACATTTTTCACCTTTCACAGAGTGGACTACAAATACATGTTTATTTTTTATTTATATGTGTTTTATTCTTTAAGGGGCCAAACACTGGCTATTATATTGTGTTATATTGTCCAACCTAGGACTATTTTCAAGCGCTGCACTTTTTGTATTGTTTTGGTTGTTTACTATTTGTCAAGCTAGCTGCTGCCTCTTGTTTTCCGACAGCACGGTATTTACATATTTTTACACCATAAGATTGATGATGTCACCCCCACAGTAAAAATTTTTTTACATCAAAGCAGCCATTTATGATAAGGAGGGGGCCCTAATTTATTAAGAGGTTCTTTCGAAACTGGTGTGGCCTGGTATATCGATTACTGGATGAAACGCTGAAGTAGAGAGAAAATAGTCTGTGCCCCCTGCATGCACCTACCTAAACACCAACTGGAGTGATTGGAGAGTTCCTTTAATAAAAATGTAAACAGAAATAAGGCTCTGTTATGTACACTTAAATTCTGGGAGAATGTGTGAAGTTAGTTTATTAACAGGATTTTTTCCGTTATGAAAATTTTTGGAGTTGATCAAGGGCCACAGGATTAGTTGAATCTGAGTCCTTTGGGATACCCCAATGCAATAAAACTGAGGAGTGGGGAATACAGAAACAACAATGCTACCACCCCACAAAACAAATAAAAAAACAACAACCCCTTCCTCGCCCCCTAGTGTTTAACCCCTTGCCTGCCAGTGTCATTTACACAGTAAATTGGTGCATTTTTATAGCACCGATCGCTGTATAAATAACAATGATCCCAAAATAGTGTCAAAAGTGTCCGATGTGTCTGCCATAATGTCGTAGTCATGATAAAAATCGTAGCTTGCCGCCGTTACTAATAAAAAATAATAATTAAAAAAATGTTATATTCTATCTCCTATTTTGTAGACACTATTGGCCAGATCCACATACAATTGTCCCGGCGTAGTGTATCAGAGATAAACTACGCCGCCTTATTTTACCTGGCTCTAAGTCGAATCCAGGAAGATTTCAGTCCGTAAGGTACGGCGACGTAGTGTATTTCTCGCGGCGCAATTAAATTACGCGGGTAGGGGGCGTGAATCATTTAAATCAAGTGCTCCGTTCAGAAATTTCCCGCCGTGCATTGCGCGAAATTACGTCGAAACGTCGTTTTTTTAGTAGCGTAAATTACGTACATTCCTATTCACGGACGACTTACGCAAAAAAAAAAAATTGTAATTTCGACGCGGGAACGACGGCCATACTTAACATGGCAAGTCTAACTATAGAGCGGATAATAGCAGCTTTAACTATACGCCGGAAAAATCCGACTAGCGACGACGTAAGAGAATGCGACGGCCGTTCGTAACTTCGTGGATCGCCGTAAAAAGCTCATTTGCATACCCGACGCGGAAAACGATGCGAACTCCACCCAGCAGGCGCTGAAATATTGCAGCTTAGATCCGGAGGCGTACGAAGCCCGAAGCCGTCGTATCATGGTTTGAGGATTCAAACTAATGATACGATGCGGGTAATTTGAAAGTATGCCGGTGTATCAGGAGATACACCGGCGTACTAGCTCTGTGGATCTGGCCCTATAACTTTTGCGCAAACCAATCATTTTTTATTTAACAAAAATATATAGAAGAATACGTATCGGCCTAAACTGAGTAAAAAAATTGTTTTTTAGATCTTTTTTGGGGATATTTTTTATAGCAAAAAGTTAAAAATATTGCTGTTTTTTATTTCAAAATTTTTTTTTGTTTATAGTGCAAAAAATAAAAACTGCAGAGATATTCAAATACTACCAAAAAAAACTCTATTTGTGGGGAAAAAAAGGACATCAATTTTGTTTGGGTGCAACGTTGCACGACCGCGCAATTGTCAATTAAAGCGAAGCAGTGCCAAATCGCAAAAAATGGCACGGCCATTGGGCAGCCAAATCTTCCAGGGCTGAAGTAGTTAAAGGGGTTGTAAAGGTACAATTTTTTTCCCTAAATAGCTTCCTTTACCTTAGTGCAGTCCTCCTTCACTTACCTCATCCTTCCATTTTGCTTTTAAATGTCCTTATTTCTTCTGAGAAATCTTCACTTCCTGTTCTTCTGTCTGTAACTCCACACAGTAATGCAAGACTTTCTCCCTGGTGTGGAGTGTCGTGCTCGTCCCCTCCCTTGGACTACAGGAGAGTCAGGACACTTTCTACGTTGCAGATAGAGAAAGGAGCTGTGTGTTAGTGGGCGTCCTGACTCTCCCGTAGTCCAAGGGAGGGGGCGAAGCACGACACTCCACACCAGGAAAAAAGCCTCATATTACTGTGTGGAGTTACAGACAGAAGAACAGGAATTGAGGATTTCTCAGAAGAAATAAGGACATTTAAAAGCAAAAAGGAAGGATGAGGTAAGTGAAGCAGGACTGCACTAAGGTAAAGGAAGTTATTTAGGAAAAAAATTTTTTACCTTTACAACCCATTTAAGGAAAACAGAACTAAATACATTTATGTCTTGCATGTCTAGTGTTTAGCTTTAAATGCACATATTGGGCCAGATTCTCAGAGGCGTTACGACGGGGTATCTCAGATACCCCGTCGTATTGCCGTTTTTTCCCCCGGGTATCTATGCGAGTGATTCTTAGAATCACTTTGGCATAGATACGGGTGAAGATCCGACAAGTGTAATTGTATTACACTTGCGGATCGTAGATGTAATGACAACTCCGGCCACTAGGTGGCCTTTACGATGTTTTCACACTTGCGTATGCAAATGAGGCTAATACGCAGATTCCCGAACGCTTTTACGCCGCCCCGTCGTCGCTTACGTCGTTTTCATCCGCGTAAGGTTACCCCTGCAAAGATGTGGGGTAACCTTACGCAGTACCATCGGATGCCGTCGGGTGCCTTCGGATGCCATGTTAAGTATGGCGTCGGGTCAGCGTCGGCTTTTTCCGTCGGTTACGTCGTCATACTAAGTCGTTCGCAAATAGGGCGTTGCGTAAGTGACGATCACGTCGTTTTGACGTCGGTTTAACCGGCGCTTTCCGACGTGAGCTGGAGCATGCGCACTGGGCTTTTTGCCCGGCCGGCGCATGCGCAGTTCGATCGACGCGGGGGCGCGCTTAATTTAAATACAAGCCGCCCCCTTTGAATTACGCGGCCTTACGCTGGGCCATTTACTCTACACATCCGCAAACTACGGAGCAAGTGCATGGAGAATACGGCACTTGCTCTGTTAGTGTAAATGGCTTACGCTACGCCATCGTGATTCTATGAGAATCTGGCCCAAAATATTTTTAAATCTATTGACATTTAGAGCAATTCGAAGTTTTGTAGTATTTGGAACAGAAACAACAAGCGCCCAGAGGCGATTCAGTTCGCAGGTGCCGCGCTATATAAGTTTCTCATTCATTTATTCATTCAGAACGGTTGCCGTGGACCAGCCTATAACGCACACTGTAAGCTCTGCAGATTACTACTTGTTGTGAACTTTAAATACAACTTTTTCTGCCAGTCAAAATAGTGATGCGTGTTCCCTATTCAGTACCAGATCAGTGTACATTGTCTTATATATAACATTTATTCTAAGCATAAAATAAATGGCAGAAAAGGTCATATATTAAAGCTGCTCCTACAAAAGATGTATTTTCTTTACAAGGGTTTTTTGTTGCCGAAGCTCGATAGACTAATTACTAGCATTAAGATGTTGGTTCACATAATAGCCGAATAAAGTCATGATATTATGGGGCTGATTTAGGGTTCTGTAGGGCTATGGTTATAAAAATGTAAATCTGGGCCAGTGCTAAGTAGAGCCGAGGGAGCTGACAACAGCAAGAGAAGCTCTTTTTTTTATTTTTAAATAAGACAGAAAATATACAACTCAGAGATCATTTTATTGTTTAACCAGGTTCACTGGGGCATTGTCATGGTATCATTGTGAGATCTCTATTCATCCAGAAAATGGAATGAAGAACATAGATATACCGTAGTAAGGAGAGAGAAGGGACTGAAAAGGGAACAGTGGCAAGTATTATTATTATTATCTTTTTTTATTATGAACACAAGTCTATCTATGCTAGTTTTATTTCTTGCTTCTCCTATATGCTTCTTCTTCTTTTTTATAGTATAAAATCCCTGTACACACGGCCGGGAATCCCGCCAGGAAAAAAAACGTTGGTTTTCCTGATGGGATTCCTGGCAAGCTTGTCTTGCAAAGCTGTGCATACAGACGGGCATTCCAAAGAACCGGCGTTCTTTTGAATGGCAAGAACGCGGTGACCTCATCGACTACGATAAGCCAGCGCTCGTAAAATTCAATGCCGTCGCCGCCATCTTGCTACACACCACACTAAACTTGTATGCTACCGTGCATGCGTCAAACTCTTATCGAGCATGCGCGGGTTTACCTGGGACAGGTAAGCATACAGACATCCGGTTTTCTCGGCAGGAAACAGTCTGCCGGGAAACCCCAAGAGAAAATAGAGCCAGGTTCTCTATTTTCCTGTCAGGATTCTCAGCTGTTTTCCTGATGGGAAAACTGCTAGGGAGCATACGCACGGCCAGGATTCCCGGCCAAATGCTCTCCTGGCAGTTTTCCAGCCGTGAAAACCGGTCATGTGTACGAGGCTTTAGTCCATGGTTTTTTAACCCTCTGCCCCAAGCCCTCTTTCAACAATCTCATTCAAGCCTATGGAACATTAGTATAAAAGCACTGGCAGTCCAGCACTTGATTATTTTTGGCCCTGTTGGCTACCCCCTCGCCCAACACTTTTTAAAGCGGATGTCCGCCTAAAAAATATATTACAAGCCAGCAGCTACAAATACTGCAGCTGCTGACTTAAAAAATTAGGACACTTACCTGTCCTGGAGTCCAGTGCTGTCCGCAGCAGAGGACGAGCGATCGCTCATCACTCTGCTGCCCCCCCCCGCCATCCTCGGTGAGGGAACCAGGAAGTGAAGCGCTCCGGCTTCACTACCCGGTTCCCTACGGCGCATGCGCGAGACGTGCTATGCCTGCCGATTGGCTCCCGCTGTGTGCTGGGAGCCGAGTGTTCCCAGCACACAACTAGGGGGGGGGACAGGAGGTGACGTCATGCCCGCAGTCTGCCCGAGACTGTGTGGCCGGAAGTGGGTGCAAATACCTTTAGACAGGTATCTCCACCCCGATCAGCGGGACTTCCACTTTAGGGTGGAGCTCCACTTTAACCACCTTCCGGACCAGCCGTCGCAGTTATACCACAGCAGGTTGGCTCCTCTGCACAAGCCATCATAGCTGTACGTCGGCTCTTTAAGACGCCTCTGGCGGCATGCGCGTGTGCCCGAAGCGTGTCCTGGTGATCTGGCCAGTTACATGCTTCCTGACGTAGGGTTTCTGTATTTTGGATGAAGTAGTAAAGCAAACACCTTTGGACTGCAGCATTGTCAGACTGTGGGGAAGGGAACATTAAGCTGGCCATACAAGGATTGAAATTCAGCTGCTTCAGCTGTCAATCAATTTCTCATGAACCGGCTTCTTTGAAAATTGCACATCGATCAGCGCATATAGCCAATCAGCTGCAGCGCTGATCAGTGTATTCTGGTGGCGGGGTAGTCCCGCTGACAGAATAGGGAGGATTCCTGCATTTACCTCGAGTGTGTGGATGGAAGCATTGGTTCAGGTTTTTCATGCCAAGGAGAAAAGAGAGGCAGGGTCGCGGCTCTGTGTCTGAATGGCCACGAAGAGCAGCGGCTCATGAGTGAGCCTGTTTGTTTGCCCCCACAGCAAGGGGTTTGCTCTTGGCAGGAGGGAGAAGCCAGGAGTGATGGCGGAGACCCAAGAAGAGGAGGTTCGGGGCTTCTCTGTGCAAAACCACTGCACATAGAAGGTAAGTATACCATGTTTTTATTTTTTTTTAAAACACGCTATGGTGTACAATTCACAGGTTGGAATAAAACCTTAATTTTAATTCTTCCTATCTCTATCCAAAACGAAAACAATCATTTTGTCTGGTGTCTGGCTTTAAAATAACAGATTTTCTGGAAGCGTTACATTGGTGTTTAATATTTAATGGTTTTCTACAACTCTGGTTCTTTGTTCTTAAAAAATGTAAAAGCAGGAAAAATAGCAGTGATTACAAATTTTGATGATCTTATTTTATAACTGTTGAAGTTTTTATTGCTCTTTAAATGCATGTTTTATGTCCAGGAAAATGCTTGACTATTTTAGTTTACTGGTAGAAAATGAGATCTGTTCTGCTTGAGGGTATATTTTAAGACAAAATCATCTTTAATCGCCACGAATAAAACCTTGTTAGAAATTACCAAACATATTTTAAATTATGCAAAAGTTAAAAACTGCTGTAATTTTGATTTCAAAGAACCCGCATGTAATAATAATGGTAACGATACCACTAACAACGTTACCCAGCAATAATGTGTAGTGGACTTTAGTAGCATAACTGATTCAAATAAAAATAAAAAGATTATTAACAAAAATGTAAAGAAAAAAAGATACAGCCTATTCACTATTAGTAAAGGAATATTTTATAATATAAAATTAAAGTTTTTATATGCAACTGTGTCATCTGCCCAGTCCTAAAACTTCAGCCCTGAATACTTCTGTATATAGATAAAAGGAAGAACAATAAAAGGTGTATTCAGTGTAAAAATTAAAAGGCCTATTACAATCCTACCCAGCTGTGTAAATATATATATATATATATATATATATATAATGCATATAGAAGCCCATATAAGTTGTTACTGATTGTTTTCTTTAACCACTTCAGCCCCGGACCATATTGATGGTCGAAGACCAGGCCACTTTTTGCGATTCGGCACTGCGTCACTTTAACTGACAATTTGCGTCTTTTTCCTACAAATTGAGCTTTCTTTTGGTGGTATTTAATTACCTCTGCGTTTTTTAGTTTTTGCGCTATAAATAAAAAAAAAGCGTAAATTTTGAACAAAAAACTAATATTTTTTACTTTTTACTGTAATAAATATCCCCCCCCCCAAAAAAAAAAAATATATATATATATATAAAAATGTCCTCAGTTTAGGCCGATACGTATTCTTCTACATATTTTTCATTAAAAAAAAAAATCACAATAAGCTTTTATTGATTGGTTTGCACAAAAGTTATAGCGTTTACAAAATAGGGGATAATTTTATGGCTTTTTTATTAATATTTTTTTTTTTTACTAGTAATGGCGGCGATCAGCGATTTTTATCGGTACTGCGACATTATGGCGGACACTTCGGACACTTTTGACACATTTTTGGGACCATTGTCATTTTTATAGTGATCAGTGCTATAAAAATGCATTGATTACTATAAAAATGCCACTGGCAGGGAAGGGGTTAACACTAGGGGGCAAGGAAGGGGTTAAGTATGTTCCCTGGGTGTGTTCTAACTGAAGGGGGGGTAGGACTGACTAGGGGAAATGACTGATCGCTGTTCATACATTGTATGAACAGACAATCAGGCATTTCTCCCCCTGACAGAACACAGAGCTCCCGGTTCTCACTCTGTAACGAGCGATTGCGGGTGCCCGGTGGTGATCACACCCGCCAGGCAGGCGCGTCAGCATCAGGTGCGAGCGGGGCCGCGCGAGCGCCCCTACTGGCTGCTCGGCGAGATGACGTATAGCTACGTGATCTCGCACAGCAGAGCCGACCCTTTTTTTTTGTGTGTGTGCCCAAGGTACCATGGAGCTGCATACAGGCAACCTATGTTAGGCAATGGAGACACAGTGGCTCACATGCACTTCTGAGTTTGACAGGCATGTAGGGGCGGGCGTGCGACCTGAAACACACACTGAGGTTGATTTATCAAAACCGGAGAGTACAAAGCTTAGTGCATCTGTGCATGGTAGCTAATCAGCTTCTAACTTCAGCTTGCTCAATTAACCACTTTAAGACAGACCACCTCACATATACTGTGGCAGGGCGGCTTGTGCAAAATAACGCACCTGTATGTTGTTTCATGCAATAGATACTGTGGGCGCACATGTGCCTGCTGCATGACGGGGAAATGCGGGTCCCACGGACTCGATGTCCACCGTCTCCCCACAATTGCACTGCAGAGAAGCAGAATGGAAATCTGCAAACAAGGCGGATCGCCGTTCTGACATGAGACAACATTGAGATCTGCTGTTCCTAGCGATCAGGAACAGCGATCTCTCTGTTGTCCCAGTAAGCCCATTAGCCCACGGAGTTAGAACACACCCAAGAAACACAGTTAACCCCCCTTGATCGACCCCTTCCCAGTGTCATTTATACATTGATCAGTGCATTTCTTTAGCACCAATCACTGTAATGATGTCACTGGTCCCGAAAAAGTGTCATTTGGAGTCAGATTTATCCAACGCAATGTTGCAGTCCCCCTAAAAATTGCAGATTACTGCCATTACCAGTAAAAACAATAACAAATAAATAAAAGTCCATCAATTTTTTTTTTTTACCAAAAAATATGTAGAATGCTGCGCTCTGTGAATGCAGGGGAATGAGGACTTTTCTGAGTCTTCCGTGGCAAAACCAGGTACCCACTTCCCCCACAAAAAGTGCCAAATATGGCAGTGGAGGGGGGAGAGGCAGACCTTTTGGGTGGATATGTGCTTTAAAGTCTCTAAATAAGTCCCCAATATATGGAATATCCGCAGTGCTTTTATTCAAAATCATAATATGGAATAAATGTATTAAGTTTAAAGCTTCATATTCAAATGTTAAAGTAACACTAAACTTTCATTTAAAAAGGAAAAAATATTTTCAAGTATTTATTCTTAAAGGGGAACTTCACTCTCTCAATCAAGATTTGCTATTTTGAATCCTTATGCTGCTAGAATTAGTAAATGGATTGGAAAGTATATTGTATTAACTTGTTTTAAACTACTTTTTTTTACATTTCTTTAGTTACTTCCTGGTTTCCAGGCCTAGGCAAATGATGTCATACATCCCAGGATTCTTCAGGAGGGGAGGAGGGGTTTTCTAAGCTAAGCACATCCACCTGCCTGTTAGGGTGACCAAGTGTCCCGGATTGCCCGGGACAGTCCCGCATTTTGCAGGTCTGTCCCGGGCACCTTAATAGTAGGACAATACAGTGTCCTAGAATAAAACTGACACAGCCACCCCCCAGAGCTGATCTGATGCCCCCCAGAAAATTGCCACTTTACTTGTCTTGGCCGGGAAGAAGCACAATCCCCGCCCCCCTGCTTGTAATTGGAGAAATCATAAATCCCGACTCTTGTGTCTAATCGCTGTACAGCCAGCGTTGGAACAAACGGGCCTCAGCTGGTCAGGACAAGTACTGTCGGTGGGCTTTTTGGGGGGCTCTAATCAGTGCTTCTGGGTAAAGTGAGCACCCACTGCCCCAGCTGTGCCGTGATTCGTTTTAGCACAAGCTTATTTTTAGGAGGGGGGTGTCCCTGAATGGCAGTTTGGAAATGTGGTCACCCTACTGCCTGTATGTCTGAGCTAAGGGCAGATAGATTCCAGGAAATAATTGCTACATGAATCACCTGCCCCTTACTTAAGGTGCCCACTGCCAGAAATGCTAGGGAGTGTTTTTATAAGTGATTTCTCAGCAAAATAAAGGCCTTTAGACATGTGTGGATGGGTGATTTTGCTTGAAATGTAAAATATAAATTAAATAGTTCTTTTGTTTTGTGGTGCTCAGATACAGTGTAGTTCCACTAGAATTTTATTGCTCTCAGCCTCCTCCAAATCACCAAATTCCTTTTGTTTTTGCTACTGCAATCAGATTTCCTATTGGAGGACGGCTATGTTTGCTGTCCATGGTCCCAGTGCATATAGGAATGTAGCCACCCTCTCATGCTTGCTCCCAAGATGGACTATAGACTATGGACTACCTATCTTGGGAATGCGCATGAGAGGGTGGCTATATATACACATTGATTCACCTTGTAAGTAACACTGTAATAAATCCCTCCATAGTTCTTTAACCACTTCAGACCCGCGCTATTGACAGAATACGTCAACAGCGCGGACCTGAGGCGCCAACTTGACATCTTTGGACGTGATTTGTGTGCATTACACGGCGGGTAAACACTGTCCCGCTGCATCGCTGGGGATCTGATGCATGTACCTGGCGGCCGCGATGTCTGTCGGGTAAATGCGATCGGCGGGAAACCGAACAGATGACAGCAGGGACGTGGAGCTCTGTGTGTTCCTGCACCATTTTTGTGCGAATCCAATGCGATTGCACCCATACAACAGTACGGCTGAATTTGCATTGCACAGACATTGCATGTGATCTGCACAGCAATGCAGTGTGAATGAATCACATGCCATGTCTGTGTTCGCAGGCTCAAAGATACTTCTCTTGTAATATAATGCATAGATAATATATAAATAGAATGTGTGGAAATATTTTTAAGGCTTCTTTGGCTACCTACATGCATGTGTATATATATATATATATATATATATATATATATATATATATATATATATATATATATAATCTATCTATACACAGGGCTTTTTTTCTCAGACAATAGGTGCTGGAACTCCCCCTTTCTGAGTCGCCCCTTTTCTCTGCCCCTTCCCACCTCTCAGTACCGTCCCTTTTAGACAATATAGGACCAAGTATCATTTTGTGGTGCCAAGTAATTTGTATGGAATTTGGTAATGATATCAAGAAAATCAGTAAAATAGATCCCCAGCAGCCAGCAACAATAGATCCCCCTAACAAAAATGGACCACCCACAACAAAATTTCCCCACCTGCAACAATAGACTCCCTGGCAGCATCAACAGATCTCCGTACAGCCAGCATTAATGGACTCTCTGGCTGCCAACAACAATAGACCCTTCCCCTAACAGTAGATCTCTTTCAGCAACAACTGACCCCCCCCCCAGCAACAATGGGTCCCCCACCAGCAACAATAAACCTCCCCTGCAAAAACAGATCCCCAGCAGCAGTGGCGTAGTGTGGGGGGGGGGGCAGGGGAGAGGTTGCCCCGGGTGCAAAATTTAGAGAGGTGCAGCGGCAGGTTACCTGCAGCTCTTCTCCGGGCGCTGACAACCCACGCTATGCCACTGCCCAGCAGTGAGCATCAATACCCTGCAGCACACCCAGCACCCCTTGCCATTACATACAGTCAGTCCAGGAGGTGCCGGAACTGCATTCCCCCGTGTTCTCGCTGAAAAAAGGCCCTGTATATATAGATATATATCTATATCTATATATAGTCCTGACTGTATGCATAAACATACCATTTATTGACAGCAGTAAAACTTGACAGATGTTCTAGCACTGAGTTGGAGAGACAGGTCAGAGACAATTAATCTTTCCAGCAACAGCAATAAAAACCTGGATTAGGTTCCAACTTTTCACTACTATAAAATATAATAAACTTTTGATATAGGATGCAATTGTGACAAAGGATACCTAAAGCATTACTTTAGTCTTAATTTAAGCCCAACTTTCAGTTTATATCAGTCAGATACATTCCAGCTGCATTACAACAAAGGGTGTGCAAAGCCTTAGGGCCAATTTACACGTCTGATGCTGCGGTAAGATGCAGACATGCTGCATTTTATCGCAGCGCACCAGCCCAAAATGCAAAATGCATTGCTCAGGCTTCCCCATGACGTAATGATAGGCCTGTCCCCTCCTTGTTTTCTGAATGGAAACCTATGCCTCCTGGGATATGGCGACTGACGTACATAGGGAGGTGGGCCCGGATATTTTTACCCCCAAAAAAGGTTAAAAAAACAGCACAATGCCGAAAGAGGATGGAAGGAGGGGTGGAGTGGAGGGAAGTAGCAGAAGAGGGTGAAGGACTGTTTTAAGGCCGGAATCACACTTGTGTGGTGCAAATTTCAGCTTTCTTATTTTTGCAGAGAGATTACAGAAGTGTTCAGCAGATTAGCAACATTTTAGCTGAGAATTTGGAGACCTGGGAGAAGTTACAGGGGAGAGGAGAGTGGGGGAGAAGTGTATTGAGCTGAATGAGAGAAATGAACACAACTGCGAATCAGCTGCGTACCCATAGAAGATATTGGGCCTGAATTCGCACATGAGCAGCACCGCAAGACATAAAATCTGCACACGTTTTTTCTGCAATGCGCAGTGCGAATCCATCACACATATGTGAACCAGCCTCATTTTAAACAATGTATTTAGAAATGTTCTGCGTATTAGATGCGGTTTAAGCCGCAACCAATTCGCATAGGTGTGAATCCGGCCTAAAGGGGTTGTAAAGGTTTGTGTTTTTTCACCCTAATGCATCCTATGCATTAAAATGAAAAAAACACCTGGCAATCACCTGCCCCCCTGCCCCACGTTTTACTTACCTGAGATAGTTCACCTGCTCGGCGCGTCCACAGCGTCCTCTTCTCCAAGGAGTCCTGGCTTTCATTGGATAGATTGATAGCAGCACAGCCATTGGCTGCCTCTGCTGTCAATCAAATCCAATAAAACGGGCACCGGGGGGGCGGGGCAGAGTCATACACTCACGTCTATGGATGCTGAGTGTTTGATTTAGGAGCGCACCCGCAAGATAACCCTCTTGGAAAAGCGCTTCTCCAAGGGGGTTATCTAATGTGGAGCCGTGAGAGTCACCGAGGGACCCCAGAAGAGGATGTTCGGGGCCACTCTGTGCAAAACAAGTTGCATAGTGGAGGTAAGTGCGACATGTCTGTTATTTGACTGCTTGCCGACCACCGCATGCAGATATACATCTGCAGCATGGCACGGACAAGCAAAAGGACGTAAGAAGCGGCATTGTGGATGCGCGCCTGCCGTGAGCTCTATGGGTCTGACCGGGGGTCTCGCAGACTCCATGTCTGTGGGCATACCCGCGATCGTGTCACGGTGAGAAAGAACATGGAAATGCTGATGTAAACAAGCATTTCCCCAGTCTCCCTAGTGACAGGACAGTGTACACAGCTCCCTGTAATCGGAAGCAGTAATCACTGTCATGTCACACACAGCCCATCCCCACTACAGTTAGAAGCACTCCCTAGGGCCACCTAGTGGTTAACCCCTTTACTGCCAGTTTCATTTTCACAGTAATAAGTGCATTTTTTTTTTTTTTTAATCTCATCTTTTTATTTGAACTTTTACTCTTAGGCCGCGTACACACGAGCAGACAGATTTGTTCAAATCGGTCGGGCCGACCGATTTGAACAAATCTGTCTGCTGGGGACATATTGGTTTGATCGTGTACACACGATCAAACCAAAATCCCCGCCGCCAGACAGCGCGGTGACGTGACGGTGACGTTGACGCCGCCACGTCACCACACCAGGAAGTAAAATACTTCAGCGCATGCGTCGAAACCATTCGGCGCGTGTGCGAGAAGACATGTCTGCTGGTTAGCGTACTAACCAGCAGACATGTCGGGCGGACGGGTTCCCAGCTGACAGATTTCAAAGCATGCTTTGAAATCTGTTGGGTGGCCAAATATGTCGGCTCGCCCGTACACACGGTCAAATCTGTCTGCTGGGACAGTCGGGCCGAACGTTTCCAGCAGACAGATGTGATCGTGTGTACGCGGCCTAATAATATACCTTGAACTTTTAAACATATACAAAAAATACATAAGAATACACATTAAAAGTACATTTCTAAAATATTTCATCATTTATCATGTACCCTTTGTGCATTATTACCACCCCCCTCTCCCCCAGACCCCCCAGCCTTATATTTACCCTTTTAAATCTCTGTCATCCTCTATGCATTTTTATAGCACTGATCGCTGTAAAAATGACAATGATCCCCAAAATGTGTCAAAAGTGTCCGATGTGTCCACCATAAAGTCACAGTCATGATAAAAATCGCAGATCACTGCCATTACTAGTAAAAAAAGTAATAGTAATAAAAAAAAACATTATTCTATCCCCCATTTTGTAGACGCTATAACTTTTGCGCAAACCAATAAATATACGCTTATTGCAAATTTTTTACCAAAAATATGTAGAAGAATACGTATCGGACTAAACTGAGGGGAAAAAAATGATATGTATTTTAGGGGATATTTATTAAAGTAAAAAATATTGGATTTTTTTCAAAATTTACGCTCTATTTTTGTTTATAGCGCAAAAAATAAAAAAAAACAGGTGATCAAATACCACCAAAAGAAAGCTCTATTTGTGGGGGGAAATTTTGTTGTGAAGCCACATCGCATGACCGCGCAATTGTCAGTTAGGCTCCATTCATATCTGAGCGACAAAACGCCGGTCGCCCGACGCTCTTGTCGCTCGAGATGTGAAATAACATTGCGGTCTATGGAGATGGTTCACATCTCAACGCCTGTCACCTGAAAAAAAGTCCCGGACCCTTTTTTTCAGGCGACATTGGCGTTCGCTCATAGACCGCAATGTTAAAGAAAGAAGAAAAAAAAAAGTTTAATCTACAGGCGGCAAGATAAGCCGCGTACGCGGCGTATCGTGTCGCCTAGGTGTGAATGCAGCCTTAAAGTGACACAGTGCCGAATTGCAAAAAGTGGCCTGGTCTTTTGCCAGCAAAATGGTCTGGGGCTTAAGTGGTTAAAAAAAAAAAAAAAAACAAGCAACCCTTAGTATCACTTTAAACTCCAGTGTTTTTTTGTTTAATCTCTTCTTTATTAAATTTTTCTTTACATATAACATTTAACATGTCTTGACACTTAAAAGGCAGCTTGATACTACCTTCCTTTACTATATGGTGGTTTCCAGTCCCCCCCCCCCCAAAAAAAAAAGAGAAAGGAAAAAAACTAGGGCTGTTACTGATCAACATTTTTGTGTTCGATTAATCGTTTTTTTTTAATCGATTAATCGACTAATTTTGATTAATTACAACACACAATTACAACGCACACAGGATACAAAAAACACACAAAGGCAGCGCTCGATGGGAATCGCATTAAAACTTTTATAGTCTTCTATATTACACTGGAGATAAAATCGATGTAGCTACATAAACTGTAAAAATGGTGCGAGTAATACCAAATGGTACCAAAATCGGTAAAAAAAAAACATGTAGCTAAGTATGATACTGGTATAAAAATGTGTACAACAATACCACTGCTGAATCCAGATGAGGAGAGGTTAACGTCAGTCTGTCAGCATGTAGATGTCCCATGAAGGGAACTATCACAACTCCCGGTGGATGGCAGTAGAATCCCAGGTTGATAGAGGAAAGTGATAGAGGGAAGTGTAACAGCCCTTCTGTGTGGCAGATAGTAAGGTCCCGCCAGCATGCAGATATGAAGGCACAGCAAAGGAGCCCTTTAGATGAACACGGCAAGCTCCGCCGGTGTCCATGACATCACCAGATCTCCGACGGAACTCCCTGAAGGCCCAGTGGAGAGGTGAGTACCAATCAAAAGAATTTTAATCGATCAAAAAAATTAAAGATTAATCGATTAATTAAAAGTTAATTTGCACAGCCCTAAAAAAAAACTCCTGTGTTAATGCCAACAACAGACTGCATCATATATGTCATTTTTAATGTCGCTGATGTTGGACGGGTGAGCTAAAATAGACAAACAAACACACACTGCACACAGCTAAAAGCCAGGCTAACCCTTTGGTGGAAGTAGATAACTCTGAAAATAGACAGTTTGTAAAATAAAGTATATACAGACATCTTCGATCAAATTGATTGAAATAAATGGTATTTCATAAAATCAAAGACCCTCTAAAGAGATCCGACAATCTAACAGCTTATATCCAAAAAATATATAAAAAAATAAAAAGAAATGAGATGTAGAGTTGTCGCAAGCATCTGCTGTCTCCATTACTGCAGATGGACAAAGGAAATAAACAATTGTCGAGCCGGTGAAGAAGTAACTCTTGGCAGAGAAGGTCAAAAACACTACAAGTAGTTTTATTGCACTTCCAATAAGATAAAAAGAGAGAGGTCTGGAAAAATATCCTGTACTGCATCACTGCCATGAAACTCCGTAGGAGAGATATGTGGGCACCAAAAGATAAATGGCAAGTGGGATTTTTCTGGCACCGTCCACAATAAATCTTTGTTAGGAAAAAAAAAAAAAAAAAACATGTTTCATAAAATGGAAACATGTTTGTTCCAAAATAACAACTGGAGGAACTCAACACAAGTAAGCTATTATTGTAGTGCTAATAATGTATCTGCAGAGGTCAGGGTCGTAGCAAGGTCCACATTTTCCAGGTGTAGAAACTGAAAAAGAGAGCGGTTTCTGTAACAAGTCAATGAAAAGTTTGTTCTTCAGGGAAAAAATTGCGTAATAATATAAATATATATATATATATATATATATATAAAATGTTTGAACTTTATATATACTGTATATTGTGTTACAAGCTTTATCCCTGAACACAAGGGGCCAGATTCAGATACAATTACATTGCCACAGAGTCTCAGAGATACACTACGCCGCCGTATTTTACCAGGCTATACGCCGAATTCTGGTAGATTTTGTCCCTTACGGTACGGCGGCGTAGTGTATTTCTCGCCGCGTAATCGAAATACGCGATTAAAGGGCGTGAAGCATTTAAATTAGGCCACGTCCCCGCGGCGATCGAACTGCGCATGGTCCGTTCAGAAATGTCCCGCCGTGCATTGCACGAAATAACGTCGTTACGTCATTTTTTGTTTGAGTAGCGTCGTTTACGGACATTCCTATACGGACGACTTACGTAAAAAAAAAAAAAAAGACGTCGGAATACGTTGAAATTCGACGCAGGAACGACGGCCATACTTAACATGGGCTGTCTAATATTAGATCAGCAAAAAGCTGGTATAACATTACGCAGCAAAAAGATGACTATAGATGACGTAAGAGATTGCGATTGACGTTCGTAACTTCGTGGATCGTCGACAAAAGCTCATTTGCATACCCCGACGCGGAAAACGACGGGAACTCCACCCAGAGGCCGCAAATTTATTGCAGCGTAGATCTGAAGGCGTACGAACACGTAAGCCAGTCGGATTGAAGCCCGCAGCCGTATTTTCATGGTTTGAGGTTTCAGAGTAGTGAAAAAACGCGCGTAATTTGAAAGTACTCCAGTCTAACGCTTTTTAAAAATTTCATTTAAAATGATTGTGTGTGGGCTTCAGAGCATTTTTGGAGTTCTGAAAAACAGCCAAATTTTTTTTCGAACATACTCTACTTTTTCACAACGTTTTAATCTATGTCGTTTTTCGGGTTGTAAAAAATGGTCGTGTGTAGGCTTTAACGACGTGAAAAACCCACGCATGCTCAGAAGCAAGTTATGAGACGGGAGCGCTCGTTCTGGTAAAACTAGCATTCATAATGGAGTAAGCACATTCATCACGCTGTAACAGACAGAAAAGCGCAAATCGACTTTTACGAGCACAAAATCAGCTAAAGCAGCCCAAAGGGTGGCGTCATCCGAATGGAACTTTACCTTTATAGTGCCGCGTTGTACATCACCGCGCTTTGCTAGACTAAGCCATGACTAAGCACTGATCGAGTGCGAAACGCGTCGGCTGTCCTGTTTTCTGTGATTGCTGTGACTGTACATGTTTTTGGATTTACAATAAAGACAACTTTTTTCGTTTGATAAATCTTTGGAGTGCGGCCGTCCTTCCCTCTTTTCTTTATCATCAGCGCTTTGCTAGAGCATTTTTTTTTAACAATCGTGTGTAGGCAAGGCCGTTTTAATGATGTCGTTGAAAAAAACATTGTTTTTTCTAGAGCCTGAAAAACGTGTGTACGCGGCATCAGGCTGGCCATGCACCTTACATTCTGAATGTGCCATCATTTTTCCATTTCCCTTAGGCCTCGTACACACGAGGCAATCTATCTGTTCAAATCGGTCGGACCGACCGATTTGAACAGATCTGTCTGCTTGGATTTTGGTTTGCTCGCGTGTACACACGAGCAAACCAAAATCCCCGCCAGCAGACAGCGCGCTGACGTGTCGGTGACGTGGCGGTGACGTTGACGCCGCCACGTCACCGCACCAGGAAGTAAAACACTTCCGCGCATGCGTCGAAATCATTTGGCGCGTGTGCGAGAAGACATGTCTGCTGGTTAGCATACTAACCAGCAGACATGTCGGGCGGACGGGTTCCCAGCCGACAGATTTCAAAGCATGCTTTGAAATCTGTCGGGTGGCCAAATCCGTCTGTTTGCCCGTACACACGATCGAATCGTGTGTACGAGGCCTAAGATCTACCAAAACAATCAGAATAAGGAAAAGGATGGTCGGCACTCAGGATGACATTCAAAATAGTATTCCTTTATTAACCACTGCAATACCGGGCATTTTCACCCCCTTCCTGCCCAGGACAATTTTTAGCTTTCAGCACTGTCACATTTTGTGTGGTCATGCAGCACTGTACCCAAAAAAATTTTTTATAATTTTTTCCCCCACAAATAGAGCTTTCTTTTGGTGGTATTAGATCACCTCTGCATTTTTTTTCTCTCTATAAACCAAAAAAAGAGCGACAGTTTTGAAAAAAACAAATACAATATTTTTTTTACTTTTTGCTATAATAAATATCCAAACTCAAAAAATAAAAAATAAAATTTCCTCAGTTTTGGCCAATATGTATTCTTCTACATATTTTTGATATTCTTAATACTTTTGGTATTCTTCTACATATTTTTGGTAAATAAGCATATATTGATTGGTGTGCGCAAAAGTTATAGCATCTACAAGTTATTGATTTCTGGATTTTTTCTTTTTACCAGTAATGGAGGCGATCTGTGATTTTTATTGTGACTGTGACATTGACAAATCATACACTTTTGACACTATTTTGGGACCAGTGACATTTATACAGCGATCAGTGCCACAAAAATGCACTGATTACTGTATAAATATCACTGGCAGGAAAAGAGTTAACACTAGGGGGCGATCAAGGGGTTAAATGTGTTATCTAGAGAGTGATTCTAACTGGGGGGGATGGGACTGACTAGGGGAGGAGACCGATCAGTGTTCCTATATACTAGGAACTCTGGATCTGTCTCCTCTCCCCTAACAGGACATGGACCTGTGTGTTGTCGTGCGATCGCTTGCGACAACACACAGGTCCACGTCCTGTTAGGGGAGAGGAGACAGATCCTGAGTTCCTAGTATATAGTGCCCGGTGGACAACACGACCACCAGGCATGAGCATCGGCTCCTCTGTAACGCAGCGTGCACACCCCCTGTACCGCTGGGAAGGTGAGGATGTCATATGATGCCCGCCCAGGATGGGAGATTTCATCTGTGGATGTTATATGACTATAGCCAGGTAGTGAAGTGGTTAAATACATGTACAGAGCTGTAAAACAGCCTAAGTGTTTCAGACTTTACTCCTTAGTCATGGCAGACCAAAATAATCCACTCAATGTGTGTGTAGTTAGGTAAAGTTCTCTTACTACATACTTGTTGGAATATTTTTGCCTTTAGCTTCACTTTACAGATTGTTTTTAATTATTCAATAAGATTGCAAGGTGAATATCATAGCCTAAATCTTCTCTTTTAGATTTGGATTGAGTAAGGACAGATTCATATCCACATCAAATTGTATTGCTCAACAGGTAGTGGTAGAGGGGAATGGGACAAAACATTTCACAGGTGATCAAAATGCGGACATTGGGGGTTATTTACGAAAGGCAAATCCACTTCTGCAATACAAGTGCAAAGTGCACTTGGAAGTGCAGTCGCTGTAAATCTGAGGGGTAGATCTGAAATGTGGGGAAGCTCTGCTGATTTTATCATCCAATCATGTGCAAGCTAAAATGCTGTTTTTTATTTTCCTTGCATGTCCCCCTCCGATCTACAGTGACTGCACTTCCAAATGCACTTTCAGTGCAATTTCAAGTGCACTTTGCACTTGTAGTACAAAGTGGATTTGCCTTTCGTAAATAACCCCCATAGTTATTACTTTAGCCCAATTGGCCTACATTTGGCAGCTCACCACAGTGACGAGGACCACCAACGAAGGACATTCACCCAAATCAAGAAATCCAATTGAAAAGGGCGCCCCAATTGGAAATGCTTAGGTGTCAAAAGTCATCGTTGGTCAACTGGTTACAAAAAGCAGAGGAAAAGACAGGCAATGCATTTCTGGGACCAATAGGGTTGGGTGAAATGGCAGAATGTTAAATGAACTCAAAAGCACTTCTTAGCAGGCTGATCTGTGGGCAGATAGCAGTCAGTCCAGTGTATTTGCACATTACGGCACACTTATCTCTAATGCCGCGTACACACGATCGGAAATTCTGACAAGAAAACCGTGGATTTTTTTGATGGAATGTTGGCTCAAACTTGTGTTGCATACACATGGTCACACAAATCTTGACTGAAATTCCGAACATCAAGAGCGCGGTGACGTACGACGAGCCAAGATTAACCACTTCCATACTGGGCACTTAAACACCTTCCTGACCAGACCAATTTTCAGCTTTCAGCGCTCTCACACTTTGAATGACAATTACTCAGTCATGCAACACTGTACCCAAATGATTTTTTTGTCCTTTTTTTCCCACAAATAGAGCTTTCTTTTGGTGGTATTTGATCACCTCTGCGGTTTTTATTTTTTGCGCTATTAATGAAAAAAGACCGAAAATTTGGGAAAAAAATGTTTTTTTCTTAGTTTCTGTGATAAAATTTTGCAAATTATTAATGTTTCTTCATAAAATTTGGCCACAATTTATACTTCTACATGTCTTTGATAAAAATAACCCAAAGTTTTTGGAAATTTTTTGGTCTGTGTGAAAGTTTTAGAGTCTACAAGCTATAGTGCAAATCATAAAAAATGATCACATCTGATCACACCTGATGTACTGAAGGCCTCTCTCATTTCTTGAGACGCTAACAAGCCAGGAAAGTAAAAAATCCCCACAGATGGCACTGAGGCGGCACTGAGGTGGCACAGATGGCACTGAGGCCACACAGATGGCACTGAGATGGGTACTATGGCACTAATGAGGCGTCACAGATGGCACTAATGAGGCGGCACAGGTGGCACTAATGAGGCGGCACTGAGATGGGTACTGATGAGATGGGTACTGATTGACTGCGGCACAGGTGGGCACTGATGAGGTGGCACAGGTGGGCACTGATGAGGTGGCACAGGTGGGCACTGATTGCAGATGGGCACTGGGCACAGGTGGTACTGGTGGCACAGGTGGGCACTGATGGGCACGGTGGTACTGATGGGCACGGTGGTACTGATGGGCACGGTCAGGGCCGCCATCAGGGGGGTACAGGCATTACACCTGTAAGGGGCCCGGGGATCCCCAGGGGCCCGGAGGCCACCAAGGGCCCCAGACGGCAAGCCCTTTTTTTTATAAAACAATTTTTTTTTTTATAAAAAAATATATTTTTTTATAATTTTTTTTTTTTTTTTAAATATATTTTTTTATTATTTTTTTATTAAAGAGCCAATTTTTTTTATTTTATTTTTTTAGAGGTCCCCAGGGGCCCGGAGGCCACCAGGGCCCCAGATGGCAAGCCCTTTTTTTTCTTTATTTTTTTTTATAAAAAAATATATTTTTTTATAAAAAAATAAATTTTTTTAATATATTTTTCTTTTATTTTTTATTAAAGGGCCAATTTTTTTCTTTTATTTTTTTAGAGGTCCGGAGGTCCACAGGGGCCCGGAGGCCCCCAGGGCACCGGATGGCAACCCTCATTTTTTTTATTTATTTTCTATTAACCACTTACTTACTGTGCACCTAGACCCCCTTCCTGCCCAGACAAAATATAAGCTTCCCGCACTGCGTCGCTTTAACTGACAATTGCGCGGTCGTGCGACGTGGCTCCCAAACAAAATTGGCGTCCTTTTTTTCCCACAAATAGAGCTTTCTTTTGGTGGTATTTGATCACCTCTGCGGTTTTTATTTTTTGCGCTATAAACAAAAATAGAGCGTCAATTTTTAAAAAAATGCAATATTTTTTCCTTTTTGCTATAATAAATAACCCCCAAAAATATATAAACATTTTTTTTTTCCCTCAGTTTAGGCCGATACGTATTCTTCTACATATTTTTGGTAAAAAAAAAATGCAATAAGCGTTTATCGATTGGTTTGCGCAAAATTTATAGCGTTTACAAAATAGGGGATAGTTTATGGCATTTTTTTTTTTTTTTTTTTTTTACTATTAATGGCGGCGATCTGCGATTTTTTTATTGGGACTGCGACGTTATGGCGGACATTTCGGACACTTTTCTGACATTTTTGGGACCATTTACATTTATACAGTGAAAAATGCTATAAATATGCATTGATTACTGTATAAATGTGACTGGCAGTGAAGGGGTTAACCACTAGGGGGCGGGGAAGGGGTTAAATGTGTGTCCTATGAGTGTTCTAACTGTAGGGGGAGGGGGGGGTGACTGGGGGAGGTGACCGATTGTGTCCCTATGTACAAGGAACACAATCTGTCACCTCTCTCCCTGACAGGGACGTGCAGCTCTGTGTTTACATACAGAGCTGCACGTCCCAGCTCACTTACAGAGCAATCGCGTGTGCCCGGCGGCGATCGTTGCCGCCGGGCACTCGCACGGGATCCCCGCGGAGCGGCGGGTGCGCGCGCGCGCCCGCCCGCGGCTTTAAAGGGACATCACGTCATATGACGTGATGTCAGAACAATGGAGTCCTCCGCCCGCCGTCATATGACGGTGGGCGGTGGACAAGTGGTTAAAAAATATATAGATTTTTTAATATATTTTTTTATTAAAGGGCCATTTTTTTTAGGGGTCTAGGGGCCCGTAGGCCACCAGGGCCCCAGATGGCAACCCCCTCTTTTTTTTTTTTTTTTTTAATATATTTTTTTATAAAAAAATATATTTTTTTAATATATTTTTCTTTTATTTTTTATTAAAGGGCCAATTTTTTTTCTTTTTTTTTTTTAGGGGTCCGGAGGTCCACAGGGACCTGGAGATCCCCAGGGCCCCAGATGACAACCCCCCTTTTTTATAAAAAAAATATATAATTTTTATATATTTTTTTATTTCTTTTATTTTTATATTTATATTATCCTTTTTTATAATTTTTTTTTACTTTTTTATATTATTTTATTTCTTTTTTTTTAATAAATAGATGTATTTTTATTAAAGGGCTCAGAGGTCCCCAGGGCCCCATGTGTCAAACCCCCTTTTTTTATAATTGTATTTTTTATTTTTGTTTATATATTTTTTTTATTAAAGGGCCCAGAGGTCCCCAGGGCCCTGGAAGGCAACCCCTTTTTTTTTATATATAAATGTTTATTTATTTTTTATATATATATTTTTTCTTTCTTTCTTTTTTTTTTAAAGGGCCCAGAGGTTTCTTTTTATTAAAGGGCCCAGAGGTCCCGAATGGAAAGCCCCCTTTTTTTTGTAATTTCCTTTTATAAAAAAAAAATAACGTCCCCGGGGCCACAGTTGGCAACCACCCTTTTTAAAAATATATATATATATATATATATATAATATATATATATATCTTTTTTTTCTTTATATTAAAGGGCACAGAGGTCCCCAGGGCCCCGGATGGCTACCCCCCTTTATTATATATATTTTTCTTTATTTCTTATTTTTGTAAAGGGCCCCCCCCCGCTTCTCAATTCGCGGCAGCAGCCCCCCCCCCCCCGCTTCTCAATTTCATGCGGCAGCACCCCCCCCCCCGGTTCTCTGCTCCAGGGGGCCCATGCCTGAAGCTGTGTAAGGGGCCCCATGCCTGAAGCTGTGTAAGGGGCCCCAAAATTCCTGATGGCGGCCCTGGGCACGGTGGTACTGGTGGGCGCACGGTGGCACAGGTGGGCACACGGTGGTACTGGTGGGCACACGGTGGTACTGGTGGGCACACGGTGGTACTGGGGGGCACACGGTAGTACTGGGGGGCACACGGTAGTACTGGGGGCACTGCGGTACTGGGGGGCACAGATGGTCCGGGGGGCACTGTGGTACTGGGGGGGCACTGTGGTACTGGGGGGGCACTGATGGTACTGGGGGGCACTGTGGTACTGGGGGGCACAGATGGTCCTGGGGGCACAGATGGTCCTGGGGGGGCACTGTGGTACTGGGGGGTACAGATGCTCCTGGGGGCACAGATTCTTTACTCCCCCCCCCCCCACCCCCACAGCGCTGCAGCTCCGTTCGCTCTCCCTCCTCACACGCGTTGTCTGTGTGAGGAGGGAGAGTCGGCAATGAGAGATGATCTCATATGTTTACATATGAGATCATCTCTCATTGGCCACACAGATCGCGCTGTAAATAGCCGCTGTGATTGGCTATTTACCGCGATCTGTGTTTGGCTGTGTCCGAGGGACACGGCCAGCACAGGAGTTCCCCGCTGCGCGCTCGAGAGCGCGCGCTGGGAACGCCAAAAGGGGCGGATGAGAAAACTCGTTCACTCAGAGAAGTAGAGCCGCGCTGCGGCCGTACAAACTCGTACGGCCGTCAGCAAGTGGTTAATGAAGTTCAATAGGCAGTTCGGCTCTTCTACTTGATTCTGAGTATGCATGTTGTTTTGTGCTTCAAAATTGCATACAGACAATCGGAATTTCTGACAAGAATTTTTGTTGTCAGAAAAATTAAGAACCAGCGCTCAAATTTTTGTTGTTGGAAATTCCGACAGAAAATGTCCGATGGAGCCTACACACGGTCGGAATTTCAAACCAAAGGCTCACATGGAACTTTTATTGTCGGAATTTCCGATCGTGTGTACGCGGCATTAGTGTAACCCCCCCCAGCAATGACAGGTCCAGGCTCCGTTTGCTATGTTTCCTGCTATCCAGCATCTTCCTGACCAATTCTTCCAGCTTCCACAATGTGTCTATTAAGCCACAGATGATATACTTTCAGTCTATAGGTTATGACCCAAAACAGCTGATTAGTGTCAGTATGTGACCCTGCAGTTGGTGTGCAAAATTACGATTGCATATGAAGCTAGCACTGTTAATCAACCGATATTTCTGACACCTATCAGCAATTCTGGGCTATCATCCTCTTACAGCAGTTTTGGACAAGCTGCTAATTTAATAAGCCTAGAAAAAGAGGGCATTTTTAAACTGAGAAATACATAGGAATGTTTTTCTTACAACACTGAAGCAACATTTTTATTTATTTTTTACTTTTCCAGAGCAATTTTGCATGTAAAGCCTTGGCGGCTAGCTTATTTTAGTGAGCAGCCTAGATCGAAGCCAAAGATCATTCTGTAAAAGGAATCAGCTAAGAACATCACTGTTTCCAACTTAAGTCAACTCCGCTGCAACCACTGACATAAAATAAGATAGAGCGAGACCATATAGAGCAGACATTTCCACCTAGAGTTCCTCCAGGGGTGGCTAGAAGTTCTTTAAGTTGTGGCTAGCTGACTTCCCATCTGATGGTGCCTGCATAGTTCCAGGTCCAATGCCACATGGCAGAGCCAACAGAAAGACTGCAAATGTATCAATCTGGCCAACCCTTTAAGGGGGGCATGCTTTCCACTTACCACCATCAATGTAAAGGGCAAATTCCTAATTACCGTTGTGAGATCCAGGCTGTGCTGGATGGACAGACTGGAGACTGTCTGTATATCTGAGGAATAAGGTCTGTCAGAACCAATTATTTATATCGAACTGTCGTTTTGTTTGTTTATACTGGAGGCCGGACTAGCAGCTCCAGTAAGACGTAGTGAGGGACACTACTGATTAGTTAGCCTCCTAAGTTGGAGTAGGCCTTTTTATTTGTATTATTTTTTGTTGGATGCAATAAAGCCGTATTTATTGCTATTTCTGTTTAAAGACCAGTGACTTTGCTACGCTGCATTTATCGCTATTTCTGCTAAAAACCAAGCGACTTTGCCTCAAGTGGTGTCAGAAGTGGGATGTTCGCTGTTGTACTGGCCAATTTTTCATAGTGGCCTTAAAGGTACAGGACCCAGAGAATGGAAGATATTGTGAGAGGCCTGTTACAAGCTGTCACTGTGCAGCAAGAGACTAATAGACAGGTAGCTGCCTCAGCTGCAGCACAACAAGAGACTTAGGCCGCATACACACGATTGGTCCAACCCGATGAAAATGGACTGAAGTCCAGTTTAATCGTTCCAAACCGACCGTGTGTACAGGCCATCGGTCTGTCGTCCTTCGGACCAAAGTTTTAAAACTTGCTTTAAAATCGGACTGATGGACGCCTGACCATCGGTCCAAACCGATCGTTAGTATGCAAAAGCATCGGTTCAAAAACCCTTGCATGCTCAGAATCAAGTCGACTCATGCTTGGAAGCATTGAACTTTGTTTCTTGAGCACGTCGTTGTGTTTTACGTCACCGCGTTCTGACACGATTGGTTTTTGAACTGATGGTGTGTACGCACATCAGCCCATCAGGCCACTTCAGCGGTGACCCGATGAAAACGGTCCATCAGACCATTCTCATCATGTTGGACCGATCATGGTAGCTGCCTCTGATGCAGCACAACAAGAGACCAACAGGCTCCTGGCTTTGCAGCTTGAGGCTTTGGTTGAAGCACAAAAGTCGGATCATGCTATCCTCAAAGCCTGGATCAGATGACTGCCCAAGGATCTCCTAACCCACCAGCAAGGGGGGTAAGCCAAATACGTACAAGTAGCTGTCTGCAGAAAATGACCCCAGATGATGATGTGGAGACTTATCTGCTGGCGTTCGAACGGACCGCCACTGGAGAAGGCTGGCCTCCAGAACAGTGGGCTGGAATCATTGCACCCTTCCTCCCGGGAGAAGCACAGAAAGCCTATTTTGACCTGGATGAGGAGGCGGCTGCAGACTATCCCAAACTGAAAGCAGTTCCTGGCTCACTTAGGGGTGGAGAAAACCCAAGAACGGGTGCTCAGGACTTTCTTTTGGCCTGGGGTATATGAGGGGATTAAAAGGTATTGTGCTTCTTGCCCAGAATGCCAACGGGCATCTCCAAGACCGAAGTTGAGATCCCCACTCATACCTCTCCCCATAGTCGACGTTCCTTTTGAGAGGATTGGCATGGACCTAGTGGGTCCCTTAGAGAAAACAACTCGAGGGCACCAGTACATCCTTGTCATCCTCGACTATGCCACCAGATACCCGGAAGCCATTCCACTATGCAAGGCTAATGCTAAAAGTATTGCGAAAGAGTTGGTTCAGATGTTTACACGGGTGGGGAAACCCAGGACGTTGCTCACGGACCAGGGGACACAGTTTGTCTCCCGTGTTATGAAAGAGCTATGTCAGCTTTTTAAGGTACAGACTCTGAGAACATCAGTGTATCACCCCCAGACAGACGGGTTGGTAGAAAGGTTTAACCGGACCCTAAAAGGGATGTTGAGAAAAGTTGTTAGCAGGCATGGGAAGGATTGGGACTTGTTACTTCCTTACCTATTGTTTGCAGTTCGAGAGATTCCCCAAAGTTCTACGGGCTTCTCCCCATTTGAGCTTTTATATGGTAGGCTCCCCAGGGGTATACTAGATGTCCTAAAGGAAACCTGGAAAGAACAGGGAATAACTGGGACCAATGTGCTCCAGTATGTTGAAGATATGCGGGTGCGTATGGCTCAGATTGCTCCTCTTGTGCGCCAGCATATGGAGCAGGCACAGAATAGGCAGAAGTCCTACTATGACCAGAGGGCCCTGGTGAGACAGTTTGAGAGGGGGGACAGAGTAATGGTTCTAGTACCCACCGCAGAAAGCAAACTTCTAGCACAGTGGCAGGGACCCTATGAGGTCTTAGAAAAAGTGAGCCCAGTAAATTATAAAGTTAGTCAGCCAGGATGCCGGAAGAAGGATGCCGTGTTTCACATAAACCTTCTTAAGCCATGGAGGGCTAGAGAGGACTGCATGGCCGCAGTGGGTGACACCACGCCTGATCCACAGGCACCTAGTCCTTCAGTGACAATCTCTCTAGAGCTGACACCTGAGCAAATAGAGGAGGCTAGAGGCTTGGTTGAGAGGAATAGTGATGTCTTCTGCCCCAACCCTGGACAAACCCGAGAGATTACCCATAATATTATTACAGAACCAGGGGTTGTCGTAAGAGTGAAGTTTTACTGCATTCCGGAGGCCAAGAGGGAAGCTGTGAGGGCTGAAGTCAAGAAAATGCTTGAGCTTGGAGTGATAGAGGAGTCTCACAGCCAGTGGTCCAGACCCATTGTTCTAGTGCCTAAACCTGATGGGTCCATCAGGTTCTGTAATGACTTCAGGAAGTTAAACGAGGTGTCTAAGTTTGACGCCTACCCCATGTCTAGGGTGGATGAACTAGTAGAGCGACTAGCCAAAGACAGGTTCTTCACCACTTTGGACCTGACAAAGGGTTATTGGCATGAATGAATGAATGAATGAATGAAAACTTATATAGCGCGGCACATGCGAACTGAATCGCCTCTGGGCGCTTGTTGTTCCTGTCTCCTTTGATATCAAAAAAGAAAAGTCTTGACCTTTTTCCTAAATGCTAGGTGGTTCTCCTCCAACCGAATGCTGGTTGGTAAAGCGTTCCATAGTCTGGGACCTTGGACCGCGAATCTTCTTTCTCCTTTGGACTTGAAGTTGGCTTTCGGAACCTGGAGTAGGTTCTGATTTGTGGATCGCAAAACGCGATTGGGATTATGCGCTTTTATTAATTCGCATAAGTAAAGGGGGGCATTCCCATGGACACATCTATGCATAAGACAGAGAGCTTTAAAAGCAATTCTGTCTTTAACTGGTAGCCAATGAAGGGCTCTCAGTGAGCAGATCCCATTGATAAAACGCACCCGAGAGAAGACAGCCTTTGCCACTCCTGATGGTCTGTTCCAGTACAGGATCATGCCTTTTGGCCTCCATGGAGCTCCAGCCACTTTCCAAAGGCTAATGGATAAGTTGCTCAGGCCCCACACCGAGTATGCAGCCGCATACTTGGATGATGTGATCATTCATAGCCCGAACTGGGAAAGCCACCTGGACAAAATGCAGGCAGTGTTGGACACTTTTAGAAGAGCGGGACTGACAGCTAACCCCTCTAAATGTGCCTTGGGTCTAGCTGAGGCTAGATACTTGGGTTACCTGGTTGGCAGAGGACTTGTTAAACCGCAAATAAACAAGATAGGAACTATACAGAGCTGGCCCAGACCGTTAAGGAAAAAACAAGTCAGAGCCTTTTTGGGGATTGTAGGCTACTATCAGAGGTTTATTCCTCACTTTGCTACAAGGGCTGCTCCGCTCACTGACCTTATTAAAGCCAGAAGTCCAGACACGGTAAAGTGGAACAGCGAGGCTGAGGAAGCCTTTGCTGGTCTACGGGCAGCGCTTTATGCCCAACCTGTGCTTGTGGCTCCCGACTTTAGGAAGGAGTTCTTTCTCCAGACCGATGCCTCAGAGGTGGGTTTGGGTGCAGTTTTGTCCCAATATGTGGATGGTGAGGAACACCCTGTTCTATATTTGAGTCGGAAGTTGTTACCTCAAGAACAGCGCTATGCCACAGTCGAAAAAGAGTGTTTGGCGATTAGGTCGGCAGTAGAAACACTCCGCTACTACTTGTTGGGCAGACGGTTTACCCTGGTCACAGACAATGCTCCGTTAAAATGGATGCACACCAACAGGGACAAGAACGCTCGGGTCACGAGGTGGTTTTTGTCCCTACAGCCCTTTACTTTTGTGGTACGACATAGGGCAGGTCTACTCCACTGTAATGCAGATGCTACATGGGTTTGCAGAGGTGGCCGCTTCCCACACAGGTGTTAAGCTGGGGGGGAGGATATGTGACAGGGTACATGACTCTATGTATGTCAGTGAGAGGTTGGAAAGGTCAGCTTTCCCTGTCTTGGAAAGGGTTAAGCCTGGCCCAACAGGTAAACCGCCCCTCTCTCCCTATTAATTAGCCTACACCTGATAGTGACTGGGGAGAGAGAGATCCCGGCTGCGCTGGATGGACAGACTGGAGACTGTCTGTATATCTGAGGGATAAGGTCTGTCAGAACCAATTATTTATATCGAACTGTCGTTTTGTTTGTTTATACTGGAGGCCGGAATAGCCGCTCAAGTAAGACGTAGTGAGGGACACTACTGTTTAGTTAGCCTCCTAAGTTGGAGTAGGCCTTTTTATTTGTATTATTTTTTGTTGGATGCAATAAAGCCGTATTTAATGCTATTTCTGTTTAAAGACCAGTGACTTTGCTACGCTGCATTTATCGCTATTTCTGCTAAAAAACCAAGCGACTTTGCCACACCGTATTTATCGGCGTATAACACGCACTTTTTTCCCCTTAAAGTTAGGGGAAAATCGTGGGTGGGTGTTATAAGCCGATCCACGCTGTCTGTGAGGGAAGAGTAGCAAGCGCCGCCGATATACACGGCTTGGCTCCGCTCAGCAGTCATGCCCAGTTCCACCATTGGACCTGTGTTATGTCCATCATAGGAGCCTGGACAAGGGGCTGGACTGGGCGGGACTGCGAGAGGAGCCGAGAGGAGCTGTGTACACAGGACATCCGGCTCTGTCTATCTCAGCAGCAGTAATTTTAACCACTTAAAGACCGCCTACTGCACATTTACGTCGGCAGAATGGCACGGCTGGGCACATCAACGTATAGATACGTTGATTTTAGTACCCTGCCGTGGGTCGCGGGCGCGCGCCCGCGACCCGGTCCGAAGCTCCGAGACCGCGGGATTCGCGGAACCGTTCGCCGCTGGAGTGCGGCGATCCGTCCCTGGAGCGGAAGAACGGGGAGAGCCGTGTGTACTCTGTGGCCATAGCATCGATCGCGTCATCCCTGGTCCGAAGCTCCGGGACCGCAGGATTCGTGGACCCGATCTCCGCTGGAGTGCGGCAATCCGTCCCTGGAGCGGAAGAACGGGGAGAGCCGTGTGTACACACGGCTTCCCCGTGCTTCTCTGTGGCCATAGCATCGATCGCGTCATCCCTGTAATAGGGGGATGCGATCGATGATGTCACACCTACAGCCACACCCCCCTACAGTTGTAAACACACACATTAGGTCACACATCCCCTACAGCACCACCTGTGGTTAACTCCCAAACTGCAACTGTCATTTCCACAGTAAACAATGCAATTTAAATGCATTTTTTGCTGTGAAAATGACAATTGTCCCAAAAATGTGTCAAAATTGTCCGAAGTGTCCGCCATATTGTCGCAGTCACGAAAAAAAACGCTAATCGCCGCTATTAGTAGTAAAAAAAAAAAAAAATTAATAAAAATGCAATAAAACTAGCCCTTATTTTGTAAACGCTATAAATTTTGCAAAAACCAACCGATAAACGCTTATTGCGATTTTTTTTACCAAAAATACGTAGAAGAATACGTATCGGCCTAAACTGAGGGAAAAAAATGTGTTTTTATATATTTTTGGGGGATATTTATTATAGCAAAACGTAAAAAAATATTGCATTTTTTTTTAAATTGTCGCTCTATTTTTGTTTATAGCGCAAAAAATAAAAACCGCAGAGGTGATCAAATACCACCAAAAGAAAGCTCTATTTGTGGGGAAAAAAGGACGCTAATTTTGTTTGGGAGCCACGTCGCACGACTGCGCAATTGTCAGTTAAAACGACGCAGTGCCGAATCGCAAAAAGGGGGAAGGTCCTTTACCTGCATTTTGGTCCGGGTCTTAAGTGGTTAAACGATAATGCTACAATGACACTGGGCATGGCTGCAAATGACACTGGGCAAGGCTGCAAATGACACTGGGCAAGGCTGCAAATGACACTGGGCAAGGCTGCAAATGACACTGTGTAAGGATGCAAATGACACTGGGTAAGGCTGTAGATGGACACTGATCATTTTGCAATGATGGACAAGGCTGCAGATGGACACTGATAAGGCTGCATTGATGGACATTTAAATGTCATTTTTTTTTCCTTAAACTTCCCTCCTAAAAGTTTTTCCCCCTAAAATTCCCTCCTAAACATGGGGTGCGTGTTATACGCCGGTGCATTTTATACACCAATAAATACGGTAATCCTGATGAACTGATGTTACTAGGGGTTCCCTGAGACCTGAAAAATATTATTATATATGGAGTAAAAAGAAAGGCTGTTACAGAGGCTGCAGCAAGTGGGCAGAGCTGGGAACTTACTGTAGGCACACATTCTATTCCCAAGTTACAAAGGAACCCATCAAGCTGTTGCTGGAGGATTGATCCTAACCCACTACATCTAAAATAAAATAATTTAATTAGCAGAACGGCAGACAAATACAAAATAAAAAAGATCTGTGCTTGGAATTTTTACAAGAAAAGTTCTTATAAAAATTGAAGGTCTGCTTTAAGTAGGGCATATTTTTTCTTCAAGGAGCATTATGTTAGATGCCTGTCTCTTTCCAACATATCCCCTTTACCCAGATGTCCTATCAATTTAAATGTGTTTACTATTTTGGGAGTCGGTACTGGAAATCAATGTTGCAGTCTAGTTTGCAGCAATCTGATACATTTGAGTTGAAAGCAAAGGACACACTTTACTCTGAGTCTCGCCAATATGTTTTTCTCATCAGTAGGAGATTTCAGAGAGCTTGTTTTGTAGATTAGGTTCTAGAATGGATATTTTATTAAAATAGCTCCAAGACTATCAAAAATACATTTGTATCGAATCCAAATTGTAATAGAAAGTAAATGCTAGGAAGCTGGCACAATAAGGAGCCTTGTTGTCCCTGTTCTGTAACAAAAATCCCCTTATGCCAATTCTGCTGCAGTCCCCAAAAACACAGTGACTTCTGAGGTTTGGGAAAAAGTTTGCACACCTTCGACCATAAATCCTGCAGAAACTTTTCTTTTAAAACAATGAAGATCACACGCCTTATAGTGTCTGTTTCCAAGTGCCTATACTTATTTTGCTTTCGATACAAGCTTCCTGTATGTCAGGCTGAAAAAGGAAATATTTAGAACAGCTTGCAAAGCAAAGCTCCTGTAGTGACAGCAGCAATTCTAAGCAGTGTTGTCAGCCCTGCCTGAGTTCTCCTCTGCTAGACTGAGACAAAAAGTGGTTGGAAATCTTTCTATGGGGACACCTGTTCTGGTGACGATAGTAATTCTTCTCACTTTGGGACGGTTGTACGCTCCATTCATCCAGGACATAAAGTGAACAGAAATCTGTGCAACAGTTAACAGACAGCACACAAATAAATACAAAGATCCCTATTCTAAGATTAAAAAAATAATTGTGGCTAAAACATATTTAAAGTGAACTTTAAAGCGGAGTTCCACCCAAAAATGGAACTTCCGCTCATCCCACTTCTTACCCCCTTACATGCCACATTTGGCATGTAATTTTTTTGGGGAGGGAGTGGGGGCTTCAGGAGGAGTGGGGCTTCCTGTCACACTTCCTGCTTCTGCCGAGGGGCTGGTAAGGCGATTAGGCGTAATCGCCTTATTTCAGCCCCTCTCTGTAGGCGATGGCCTAGGACACTAACAGGTCCTAGACAATCGCCTGTCCAATCAGCGGCGAGCCGCGCGCGCATGCGCAGTGCGGCTCGCACATGCGCAGTGGGTGCCCGGCCGTGAAGCCGAAGGCTGTCATGGCTGGGTGCCCATAGTCGGGATGGAGACGCTGGCCGGGTAGGGGGGGAGAGGAGCGGAGCCCCGGTCGGCACGTTGCTGGAACGCAGGAGCAGGTAAGTGAGTGTTTATTAAAAGCCAGCAGCTACACTTTTTGTAGCTGCTGACTTTTAATAAACGCCATTTTTGGCTGGAACACCCCTTTAATGATAATGAATGAATGAATGAATGAATGAAGAACTTATATAGCGCAGCACATGCAAAGTAAATCGCCTCTGGGCGCTTGTTGTTCCTGTCTCCTTTGAGATCAAAAGAGATGAGTCTTAATCTTTCTCCTGAAGACTAAGTAGTTCTCCTCCAGCCGAATGCTGGCTGGTAAGGCGTTCCATAGTCTGGGACCTTGGACAGCGAATCTCCTGTCTCCTTTGGACTTGTATCTGGCTTTCGGTATCTGAAGCCGATTTTGATTGGTGGATCGTAGAATACGATTGGGATTGTGAACTTTTAATTTTTCGCATAGATAATGGGGAGCATTCCCATGGCAACATCTATGCATTAGACCAGGGATCCTCAAACTACGGCCCTCCAGATGTTGTAGAACTACACATCCCATGAGGCATTGTAACACACTGACATTCACAGACATGACTAGGCATTATGGGAATTGTAGTTCCTGAACAACTGGAGGGCCGTAGTTTGAAGACCCATGCGTTAGACAGAGTGCTTTAAAGGTGATTCTCAGTGAAGGTGAGATTGATTCCCAGGGTTTTTTCCCAGTCACAAGTCTGGCGGACGTATTTTGAACGACTTGAAGACGAGCGATTTGGTACTTGGGGAGTCCGAGGTAAAGGGCATTTGCATAGTCCAGTCTGGAGTTTACAATCACTCCCACCACGACAGCTATGTCTTTCTTGGGAATAAAAAGCGTGAGTCTGCGTAGTAGGCGCAGCAGATAGTGAGATCCGCTGACTACTGCCCCTATTTGTGCGTTAATTGTCATGTCGGAGTCAAAGATGACCCCAAGACTTTTGACTTTGGCGCTAGGGGTGATGATTTTGCCCAGAATGGGCGGGGGGATCAAGGTTGTTGTCGATTGATTCCTACGCTTGGCGTGAAACAGAAGAAGTTCTGTTTTCGCTCCGTTGAGTTTGAGATAACTCTTTGTCATCCAGTCCTCTATCAAAGAGAGGCATGTCTCTAGGTTGAGGTGGTGATCCTTTTTATTGCAAATGCGGAAGTACAGTTGCGTGTCGTCTGCATATGAGTGATATAGCAGTTTTTGGCTGCTGATGATTTCGAAAAGAGGACGCACATAGATGTTGAATAACATCGGCGACAGGGGAGATCCTTGAGGGACCCCGCACGATAATGTGCGTTGCTCAGAAGTGAAGGGTCCTAGCTTCACTATTTGCGATCGGTTTTCCAAAAAAGAGGAGAACCAGGATAGATCGCTTTCTGTGACTTTGGCTATTTTAGCCAGCCAAGTCAATAACAGCTTGTGATCAACTGTATCAAAGGCTGCGCTTAGGTCCAGCAGAACCAGAAGAGAAGATTCGTCCCATATCTTAAGCAATGCTGATTCTGTCCCGTGTCCGGGACGGAATCCTGATTGAAATGGGTCGAGTAAGTTGTGGGTATCTAGATGCTGTTGCAGCTGCTGTACCACTGCTTTCTCCATTACCTTGGAGAGAACATTTAGGCCTGTTATGGGGCGCCAGTTGAGTGGATCCTTAGGATCCAGGGTGGCTTTCTTCAAGATGGGTTGAATGAAGCCCTCCTTCAGCTGGGAGGGCATTATGTCCTCCCTGAAGGATTGGTTGATAAGCTGCGTGACAGGAGGTGCCAGGATGTCGGCGCATTCCTTCAGCAGTTTGGTGGGGATAATATCATTTGGCGCAGTGCTGTTGCGCAGAGTGCCGATGATATTTGGTCTGAATGGAGATGGGTTCCAGCGTGAACTCACCAAACTGTGGTGAATTGCTGCCGGTGCTGTGTAAATGACTACGGGGGGGGGGGGGCTGGGAGAGCAATTGTTTTGCTGAATGCTTTGCCGGATTGCCTCAATTTTGTTAATGAAGCAATCCGATAACTCATCGCAAAATTCTTGTGTATCCAAGTTGGGGGCTTCAAGACATCCTGGATTCATGGTCTGAGTGACCAGCTTGAAGAGTTCGCGGGGGCGATTTAGGGCACCGTTGATAGCCTCAGAAAAATAGTTTTGAACCAGCCGTAGTTATTTTTCCTGATCTGGGTCTTTCGTTTCGGCGCTATCAAGTCAGCTGACTGCAATAGTGCTGTGTTTATGGCCTCCAGTGTTTCTTCCGCTGTTTGGTACGGCTGAATTGTGTTTATTTTTTCCCCTAACGTGGCTTTGAAGAGTTCCGAGTGGAGCTTCTTCTGACATCTGGTCCAGTGTGTTGTCACTGGATTTGATGTTTTTGTTAAGGGGGGGAATTCGGAAATAATGAATTTAATTGCATGGTGATCTGTCCATGGCAATGGTTCATTTTCCAAAATTTTTATTTCCAGATCTTGTCTGAAAATAAGATCGAGCGTATGACCTGAAGCATGTGTGGGCCCACATACTAGTTGCTGAAGCCCTAATCCTTCCAGGTGGTCGATGCAGGCGTCGGCAATGGGGTCTTGCGGGGAGTTGGCCCAGAGGTTGAAGTCCCCGAGCAGCAAAAGGTGTTTGCTATTCAGGGTATAGGTGGAGACAAAGTCCGTCAAAGATGGGAGCAGCTGCGACTTGGGGCCAGGTGGCCTACAGCAGAGTAGAATCCGGACGGTCTCCTGGCCGTTTACTTGCAGTTGAAGAATAAGGGTTTCCATGAATGGAAGAGGGTTTTGGAGGCTTGGTTTTGTGATCGCAAGACGCGTCTTATGGATCACCGCCAGTCCTCCTCCTCTTTGCCCTATTCTGTTTTCCGTAATAATACGGTAGTTTTCTGGCACCAATTCTCCTAGAATGGTGTTACAGTCGGCTGTGAGCCAGCTCTCTGTAATGAAGAGGCAGTCTAGGTCGTGTTGTAGCATGAAATCATGGATTTCAAGTCGGTGTTTTACTGCCGATCTTGTGTTGATCAAAGCACATGAAATGCGCTTAGGTTGGGGTAAACGGCTAAAATTTTTGACAGTCGATCGTCGATCGATCCTCAAAAGTTGTTCAATTCTTAGGGTCTTTTTGGTGATGGCTGGCAGTATTGCGGCGAAACGCCTCAGATTCCAAATGGTTTCTGCGGAGTACCGCAGATCAGCCATGGTCGCCATTCACCGGGGAAAAAGTTGTTTCTTTTGGTGGCGATGAAGAGAGGATTCAGTGAATCCTCCCGGCTTGGTCCAGAGGAAGGCAAAAAAAACCCTAACCATGCTATGCCAATTTGCTTTGGTAGGGGAAAAAATTCCTTCCTGATCCCTGAAAGGCGATCGGGCTAACCCCTGGATCAAGTACTATTAAATTGTGAAAAGGGGGGTGGGGGGGGGAGAGCTGACACTGCTGCTGGGGTGTACCAAGATGGCCGCCGACCAGGAGCAGGACATGGGACCCAGGCTGGTGTGTAGCCAGCTGGGTGGATTGGTGAGCAGGGGGGGGGGGCTGGTTGTTGAGGCCAGGGGTGGATGAGTCCTACAGGGGCTGGGGGTGAGCTCCTGGGGGGTTACTAAAGGTGTTTTTGGCCGAGAATGCGGCGCGCCGCTAGGCCGCGGATGAAGCCGCGGCCTTTCCTAAGATGCGGCGGCCGCGAATCAGCAGTGGCTGGCGCGGTTCAGGGGAGAAAACGGGAATCGCGGGGAGGCGCCGGGGGGAAGATTGCTTGGCTGGTGGGTGGTAATGTGGGGTAAGGAGAGGGAAAGAGGCCCCAGCGTTCAGCTGATTCGGCGGCTTATCCTGATAAGGACGGCCGCCAATCGGTTCCAGGGGAGGTGAAAGAAAAGTAGGGCCTACCTGGGGAGGATGTCTGGAGAAGAATGGCTCAGGAGGAGAAAAAATGATTCGCTTGGGTGTCCCAGAGCAGAGGCTTGGCCAGAAGCTGGAGCACGGTTGCAGGGCTGGGAGGGACACTGCCTGTCTAGCTGTCTGCCTCCTACGCCTGCCTGGAGCTATGACACACACGTTCCTACTCCTAGGAGACGTGTGCCGCTTTGAGCTCCTGTTGCTAATCCGTCTGCCTCACTACTGAACTGAGAATGATAGGTGACCATATTGGCCAATTTGGACATGCAGGAGGTGACAGACAGAAAACAGGCAAATCAGCATGTTGCACTGCCTCTGAATTCAGGAGCAGGCTGAAGGGATCATCTGAAACTGGCCTGAATCTGACCAACCAGACGATTTCATGTGGCCTTTGTACCCAGGGCTTTTTTTTTCAGCCAGAACTTGGCAGGGGTGGGAGGGGGGGGGGAGAGATGAGGGCTGTAGAGGGAGATGTGTGCAGAGGTGGGGAAAAGTGGTGCAGAGGTCAGAGCCAAGGAGGGGTGGAAGCGAGATGTGGTCATCCTGTGAAAGAGAGCTAAACCCTGCACAAAGTACATAGCACACCCCTGGACACTGCACTCTGTATGCAGCACACTCCTCAACCCAGAAACTGCAATCTATATAGCGCAACCCTGAACTCCACACATAACGCACTCCTTGTATTCGTTGTCCCTTTAAGATCCTCCCACTATCCTCCCTGGGGAATGCATTAAAGCAGAGTTTCTCCCAAAAATGGAACTTCTGCTTTTTGGAATCCCCCTCCCAGGGTCACATTTGGCACCTTTCAGGGGGGAGGATGGAGCAGATACCTGTTTAATCCAGGTATTTGCTCCCACTTCTAGGCATAGATCACTGCAGTGACCAACGCCACGTCCAGCGCCTACTTCATTCCCCCCATTGTCTTCTAGGAGACACACAGGTCCCAAAAGATAGCAAGGACCAGTGGGATTGCGCAGCGCGACTCGCGCATTGTGCAGTAGGGAACCAGGAAGCCGCAAGGCTTCACTTTCCGATTCCTTTACCAAAGATGGCGGCACCTTCACCCGAGAGCCGAGGGAAAGATCAGCTTTGGGTGCCGACAACGCGGGCACCCTGGACAGGAAAGTGTCCATATATTAAAAGTCAGCAGCTGCAGTATTTGTAGCTGCAGACTTTTAATCGTTTTTTTTTTTTTTGGTGGAAGTCTGCTTTAAGGTGAAAAACCTTGAGACTTTAACCACCTAAGACCCGGACCTTTAGGCAGCTAAAGGAACCGGCCAGGTTTTGCGATTCGGCACTGCGTCGCTTTAACAGACAATTGCGCGGTCATGCGATGTGGCTCCCAAACAAAATTGGCGTCCTTTTTTCCTACAAATAGAGCTTTCTTTTGGTGGTATTTGATCACCTCTGCGGTTTTTATTTTTTACGCTATAAACAAAAATAGAGCGACAATTTTGAAAAAAATGCAATATTTTTTACTTTTTGCTATAATAAATATCCCCCAAAAATATTTTCCTCAGTTTCGTTGATCGGTTTGTTTGCGCAAAATTTATAGTGTTTACAAAATAGGAGATAGTTTTATTGCATTTTTATAAAAAAAATTTTTACTACTAATGGCGGCAATTTTTTTCGTGACTGCGACATTATGGCAGACACTTCGGACACCCGCGACCCACGGCTGGGTACTAGCACAGGAGGTACCTGTACGTGCATGTACCATTCTGCCGACGTATATGTGCAGAAGGCGGTCCTTAAAGCGGAGTTCCATGTAATTTCTTTTGGGGGGAGTGGGGGCTTCAGGAGGAGTGGGACTTCCTGTCCCACTTCCTCCTTCCGTCGAGGGGCTGGTTAGGCGATTAAGCTTAATCGCCTACAGCAGCCCCTCCCTGTAGGCGATCGCATGGGACACTGACAGGTCCCATGCGATCGTCTGTCCAATCAGCGGCGGGCCGCGCCGCTCGCGCATTCGCAGTGCCACTCGCGCATGCGCAGTGGGTGCCCGGCCGTGAAGCCGAAGGCTGTCACGGCCGGGTGCCCACAGTTGCAATGAGGACGCCGGCCGGGGAGGGGGGAGAGGAGCGGAGCCCCGGTCGGTGCGTCGCTGGAACGCTGGAGCAGGTAAGTGTCTGTTTATTAAAAGCCAGCAGCTACACTTTTTGTAGCTTCTGACTTTTAATAAACATATAACTAGGTTGGAACACCCCTTTAAGTGGTTAAAGGAGTTGTAAAGGAAATTTATCTATATCTATATCACCTCTGGCGTTCTAGTTTCTGTTCTCTCAATCACTTCCTGGTTTGCATCATTTGTTCATGTAAGAACTACATTTCCCAGTATGCATTGCACGCCCAGTAATTCACACCTCCTTGAAGTCTTTAACATGTACAGAGTGTCCTGCCACACAGATGTAGTTCCCAGGAGGGGGCGAGCACGTTACTGACCACCGCAGTAAAGCCTCCCTTTACTGTGGTGAGTAACAATCAGACAAGCAGGAAGTGAACAGAACAGAAAAGAAAAAGAGAAACTGCTGAGCAAAAACGAACAATGAGGAAGTGAAAAGAGGAATGTCTGCGAGTAAATGATGCTTATTATGAAAAAAACATTTTTCCTTTACATGTATAAATATTTTATCTCTTATAGTTCCAAAAGTCTCTCCTGTTCCTTTGTACCCAGCATGTTCCCCTTTTACCATCTTCTGTGCATTAGTCTAGTTTACTTCTATTATTAAAAGCAAATTCAGATCACAATTGACTTTTCATCTGTATAACAAGAGAGGAGATATTTACCCTGACAGCCATGTCATTGTAGAAATTCATCTTCATAATGAAGTAGGCTGTCTGTGGAAAGAAGAGAAAAGAGAAAAAAATTATATATATAAGTAAGGGTGGCACGGGTCCTGGTGACACAGAGGCCCGTCTCCCTTTTTTTTTTTACATACGGTGAGATAAGAAAGTCTATACATAATACATAATACCAGTTTCACACGTATCAAACTTTTGTATTGCAAAGATGGGGTGGCTAATACATAATGCAGGCTTAACCAGAAAAATCTTTGACAGTCAGACCCGGCGCTAATGGAGATGTATGATCGTAAAATACTCTCCGCTGAATTTGATAATCAATGGGGCTCTACTTAGGATAAAATAACAGTGCGGGAATATTCACAAGTCTTGGTGACACGTACCACTGTATGATTTATACACCGAGGATTCTTATGCCCCAAAACTCGCAGAAACATAAAAGGAATTCATATTTCAAGACGTCTGCTTTAATGAAAAATTCAAAGATAGGCCTGTCTTCTGTCGGAATCCTTCAAGGAGACATACGCGGTGCTGAAGCCGAAATGAGCCATCCGACCATCTGTACAAAACGTTATGTACTTAGCCGCCATCCGAGTAATCCTTGGGAATTTTCTTTCATTTAATATTCATTTTAACATCATAAAATCATAAATAATTAGTGTTATTTGAATTGCCGAGTCTGATCCAAAGCAAATTGTCTGTGGCGAGCAGCAGGGCTGGATTATTTATCAACAGGCTGGGCAATTAAGAAACAGTTGGCTGCAATATGTTATTTACAAATGAAGACAATGATGCCGCCGCGTTTTTCCGGCTCTCGCTTTATCCATTATGGGTGCGACAGAGTCGTTCCTGGTGTTTAATTAAAGAGCAGTTTTTAAAGTCAAAATTACTGTTGCAATTTGAAGATGGGGAAAAAAATTAAGAGTTTTTGTTTTTGTAAAAGTTTTGGTCTGTAAAATGTACTATTAAAAGTGTTTTGTTCCTGTATGGGCCCTTTCACACGTGGCGGATCGTAAGGGCTCATTTCCTCTGGCGTTTTTACAGCCACTTTTCTGGGCGTTTTTTGCTGGTTAAAAATGGCTCTCCATGTTAGTCTATGGCCTCATGCCCACCATGACGTTTTTGAGCTGTAGATGGCTGAGACGTTTTTAAGCTGTAAAAACGCCAGACATTAAAAAACGCTCAAAAACGCGCAAAAACGCTGCCGCTGAGTTTTTAAAGCTCTGGCTCAAAAAAAAAAATGTTTTTTTTTTTTCTAAAATAAACATGGACAGGCGTTTTTAAGCTGTAAAAAACGCTCAGAAAAGTGTCTGTAAAAACGCCAGTGGAAATGAAGCCTAATGATCCGCCTCCGTGTGTCCGCTTTAGCTCAGCGGGGATCCTCCGTAAAATCCCCGCTGAGCCGTCAGCTGACAGGGCGGTCCCCGCACACTGTACAGGGACCGCCCTGTCTTTCCTCCACTCTCCCCTATGGGTCCCCATAGGGGAGAGTGGAGGAAAGACAGGGCGGTCTGTATAAAGACAGGGTATGTCCGTATTTATCCGATCCGCCAGACGGAAGAAAAATAGGATTTTCCTTTGTCCGAAAAATCAGACCATTGCGGAGGTGGACCTTATGGGTGTCAGCAGATGGTCATCCGCTGACACCCGTAATCACATAGGGACCAATGTATGTCCCGTTTTCATCTGCAACGGATGGATGAAAATGCGGACATACGGTCCGTACGTGTGGGGCCCTATATCTATTTGACACATATAGATATACAGTAAAAATATAGAAACATGCTTGTAATCCAAAGCACCTGTATATCAAAGCAAATTTCCTCATAAGAAATAATGGAAATTCAAATCATTTGTTCCACAACCATTTATTCATAGGTCCTTCAGTTTATAGTCCATATAAAAAGATTATATCAATGTGATAAGTTGTGTAACCATAAAATGTCCATCCACAAATGAAAGCCTCCCCAAGGGGATTAGAAGCAAAATCCAGCAGGAGCTACAGAGTATAAAAGAGAAGAGAGGCGCCTCTAAGGCCGCGTACACACAAGGGAATGTATCCGCTGTAAACGGTCCCCGGACCGTTTACAGCGCATATTTACGCCGGGCTGTTTGATCCGATGGCTGTACACACCATCGGATCAAATTCCCTGCCGGCGGACAGCGCGGTGATGCAGCCACGTCACCGCACCAGGAAGTAAACACTTCCGCGCGCATGCGTCGGATCCATTCACAGGATGCGACGCATGTGCGGGCAGATATGTCCGCTGGTTTGCCGTACTAACCAGCGGACATATCCGACGGGCAGCTCTCCGGCGGAAAAGTTTCAAAGCATGCTTTGAAACTTTTCCGCCGGAGGAATCCGGCCAAAACGGTCCGTTTGCCCCTACAGACGAGCGGATTTTTCGGCTGAAATGGTCCGTCGGACCATGTTCAGCAGAAAAATTCCCTCGTGTGTACAAGGCCTAAGTGTAGCAATACGTTGCTAAATGTTGTACCTTCATTAAATTTAACCATATTACTACACTTAGAGGCTCCTCTCTTCTCTTTTATACTCAGCTGTGACATGACGCTACTTGTATCTCAAGACATCGCTTGTATATCAAGTAAAAATTTATGAAAAATGTTTGCTTGTCTTGCAAAACGCTCTCAAACCAAGGTTTTACTGTAATAATAAGATATAATAGAAATAATAAGTGGTAAAAACACCAGTTGATCCTGCAAGAAATCCAATGCTCTCTTGGGTCCTGTGCACTCTGTAGTCTTATCTCATAGCAGTGTTATCAGTACAGTCCTAAGTATTTCCTGCCCTGGGGTGACAAATCTGCTTCTTCAAAGGTACAGTATAGAGACTAAGTGTAGTCATGCTATGATGGGAAGAGTGTTAAGCCTCGTATACACGATCGGATATCTGATGGAATCTAACCCGATGAATTTTTTCGTCAGATATCCGATAGATTTTTTTGTCGAAAATCCGATGAAGCTGACTTTCATCAGTCTTGCATATACACTATGGGCTAGATTCAGGTAGATGTGCGTAACTTTGTGCAGGCGTAGCATATCCTATTTACGCTACGCCTCCGCAACTTTTACAGGCAAGTGCTGTATTCACAAAGCACTTGCTCCGTAAGTTGCGGCAGCATAGCGTAAATGTGACGGCGTATCCCCACATAATTCAAATAGGGCAGGTAGGGGGTGTGTTGTATGTAAACTTATCATGACCTGACGTAAATGACGCGCCAAACGAACTGCGCATGCGCCGGCCGTGAACGTATCCCAGTGCGTATGCTCCAAATCACATCACAAATAGTCAATGAAAACGACGTGAATGTAACTTACGCCCAGCCCCATTCTGAATTGGCTTACGCAAACGACGTACAATACGACACGCTGTCCCGACGTCCATACTTAACATTGGCTGCGCCTGCTATAGCAGGGGTAACTTAACGCCAGACTTACGCTTACGCAAACGATGTAAAAAAAAATATGCTACGTTCGTGAATCTGCGTATCTATCGCATTTGCATATTTGACGCGTAAATCGACGGAAACGCCACCTAGCGGCCAGCATAAATATGCAACTTGGATACGACGGTCGAATCTAACACAAATCTATGCATAACTGATTCTAAGAATCAGGCGCATAGATACGACCCCACTCACTCAGAGTTACGACACAGCTCCAGGTCCTGTCAGGGAGAGAAACGCTGATCTTCTGTTCATACAATGTATGAACAGAAGATCAGTGATTTCCCTCAGTCAGTCCCACCCCCCCCCCCCACCCATACAGTTAGAACACACCCAGGAACATACTTAACCCCCCTAGTGTTAACCCCTTCACTGCCAGTGGCATTCTTATAGTAATCCAATGCATTTTTATAGCACTGATCGCTATAAAAATGCCAATGGTCCCAAAAATGTGTCAAAAGTGTCCGCCATAATGTCACACTACCGACAAAAAGCACTGATCGCCGCCATTACTAGTAAAAAAAAATATTAATAAAAATGCCATAAAACTACCCCCTATTTTGTAAACGCTATTACTTTTGTGCAAACCAATCAATAAACGCTTCTTGCGATTTTTTTAACGAAAAATATGTAGAAGAATACGTATCGGCCTAAACTGAGGAAAAAAAATGTTTTTTTATATTTTTTTTTGTGAATATTTATCATAGCAAAAAGTAAAAAATATTCATTTTTTTCAAAATTGTCGCTCTATTTTTGTTTATAGCACAAAAAATAAAAACCGCAGAGGTGATCAAATACCACCAAAAGAAAGCCCTATTTGTGGGGAAAAAAAGGACGCCAATTTTGTTTGGGAGCCACGTCGCACGACCGCGCAATTGTCTGTTAAAGCGACGCAGTGCCGAATCACAAAAAGTGCTCTGGTCTTTGGGCAGCAATATGGTCCGGGGGTTAAGTGGTTAAATGTAACCCTATTGCTACACTTAGAGGCTCCTCTCTTCTTTTTTATACTCAGTTGTGATGTGGCGCTACTCTTATATCGAGAGTTTCTTGCTGGATTCTGCAGAGAAAACCGGTCGTGTGTACGCCGCCTTAGTGTCTTCTCTCTTCTTTTTTATACTCAGTTGTGACATGACACTACTCTTATATCAAGACATCGCTTGTATATCAAGGCAAAATGTATTAAAACATTTTGCTTGTCTTGCAAAACGCTCTCAAACCAAGTTACTCTATATGTGGATGTGATGATTTCCTTATATGGTTGGATATAAAATGTCAGATACAATACCTGTGAAAGTGTCTCCCATGCATTCTAAAAGTGGAGCAAAATGACACAAATTCATGTACCTGTCTAGAACCTGTATTTGGATTTGGCGCACGCTGCGTCACTTTTAGATTGCCCGCGAGCCACTTTAGCAAAAATGTATTTGCGCCATTTATTCACTCTGTGTGCCAAAAGAGAGTTGATCCTTATTAGCTTCACTTTTATTAGATATGTACTGCCGGTATTTTTTTTAAAGTGTATTTTGTGCGTGAACTCGTGAGAGAGGAGCCGGACTGCAGGAGTTGGGAGTAGGCAAACCCTCCCCCCGGAGGCAATCACCATCCTTCTCCATGCCCCCGGTGGCAATGGTGGATGTGAGGGGGGGCCTCCCACTCACCCCGCCCTACCTGCTCCACTTGGGACCCCAACGGGGCAGAGGGACTCCCCCTATGAGGGAGTGAGGGGGTCTAGCCCACCCAGCCAGCCCCATAGGTCCTTCGCCTCTCTTTATTTTAGGAGACCGCATGGCCAAAGTGCGTGTGTGTTAAACCAATTTCGTGTGCGTGTAAGTGTGGTGTTTTTTGGGGGGGGGGGGGGCGTACTAAGCACAGGAGTACCTTGCATAGCACACCCACCGGGAGCCGGGCTAAGACCACCAAACTCAATTCACATGTAGCCGAGACCGGGATCCAAACCCTTGGCTGCAGAGGTGAACGGCTTGTCAGCGCAGTGCCAATCACGTTGAGCCACCACAGCTCCCGACGTACTGCCGGTATTTTGTTTTGACTTTTGCGCGTTGATTGCGCCACAATGTAAACATGCCTCGTTCCCCTGCTATTTCTATGAATTACTTCTGACAAGTTTTCCTGACACCAAGAGAAAATAGGTGACGGGAGGATCTCCAGCTGATTGACAAGACATCGCTTGTATATCAAGGCAAAATTTATTGAAACGTTTTGCTTATCTTGCAAAACGCTCTCAAACCAAGTTACTCTCAAACCAAAGTTTTACTGTATGTGACAAACAGTATGCTTCTTTAAATGTCACCCAGTGCCACCCCTGCATTCTTCCCTGGTTCTCTTGACTTTCTTTTAGTAATAGATGTTTCCTTTGAATAGTGCTGGTTTGTTTAATTCATCTTGGTGTCTAATTCTACCAACATGTATAAGTGAATGGAACACTATCATATACATACTGTATCAGGACTTCCAGGAAACAAATGACTATCTAAAGCAATTCAGCCCTCTGATCTATGTGCCCATCTGCGGAGTGATGGAGGGCTGGGCTGGGCTGGCTGCGTTTTCTGGATAACGAGGAAATAATTTATGGGACAGATTGTAGGGGCTTATTAAAGGCAGGGAGGGGTGATAAGCCTTGTTTACCAGGGGGAATGATAAAGATATGCCTAAATGTGGATGCGTAAAGCTGAAATTAAGACCTATAAAAAGGAAATGGTGCATCTTGTATAAAAAACATGAAGTCATCAGGGATACAGACCTGTATGTAAAAGAGAAACATTTAAAGGCAAGGTAGTCTGGTCCAGGATAGAGTGGAATAAATTTTTACCAGTCTACCGATTATAATGTGATTAATGTTGTATTGCTTCCCTGCGGCAAGTGTTGAGTATTCATCTATTCAGAGATGTCCCCTTCTAGAAATCTTTAAAATCAGACTAGAGACTTATCTGTTTACACACACACACATTTGATTAATGCCCAGCCACTTCCGTGACATTCCAGACTGGACGTTTCACTCTATAGTCCGCTCCGCACTACATTTTAATAGCATGTTTCTGGTTTGGCTTCCATTGACTTGATTTTAGATTTTTTTCGTGGAAGTCTGAATGCAACCCTCAATTTAAAAAAAAAAAACATGTAGATATAAACTTGGATATGGTCAGCCGAATGCCAACAAATATGTCTATACAGTGGAACCTCGGTTTACGAGTAACGCGGTTGACAAGCATTTTGAAAGACGAGTAACTTTTTTTTTTTAATTCTGACTCAGTTTGCGAGTGCTGTCTTGCAAAATGAGCAGAATTCAAGCCAATGGGGTTTGCAGTACCGTATTTGGCCTGAGGTGCGGGGGCGCCGGAGCCGAGCAGAGCCGATCTGTTTTCCGAGTCTGAGGGTTTCAGAGGTCAGCCCAGCTGTCCTCTGGCCTTTGCGAGTGTTTCCGAGGCTCTCCGATGCCCCCCCACCTCTGGCCACATGCAGTATTGCATGCAGGGCCGCCATCAGGGGGGTACAGGCAGTAAAGCTGTAAGGGGCCCGGGGGTCCCCAGGGGCCCGGATGGCAAACCCTTTAAAAAAAAAAAAAGGCAACCCCCCCCCTTTTTATTTTTTTTTTTTATTTTTTTTTAATATATTTGTTATTATATCGTTTTATTTTTATCTTTCTTTGTTTATTATTATTATTAAAGGGCTCAGATGTCCCCAGGGCCCATGTGGCAAACACCCTTATATATATATATATATATATATATATATATATATTTCTTTTTTATTATTATTTTTTTTCATTAAAGAGCTTGAGGTTTATTTTTTTTATTTTTATTAAAGGTCCCCAGGGCCACATATGGCAAACCCCCTTTTTAAAAAAAATAGATATATACATGTTTTTTATATATATTTTTTTCTCTTTTTATTAAAGGGCCCAGAGGTCCCTGGAAGGCTACCCACCTTTTTTAATATATATTTTTCTTTATTTCTTCTTTTTTTGTAAAGGGCCCCCCTGCTTCTCAATTTCAGGTGGCAGCACCCCCCCCCCCGGTTTTCTGCTCCAGGGGGCCCATGACTGAAGCCGTGTAAGGGGTCTTATAATTCCTGATGGCGGCCCTGATTGCATGCCATTGAAGTCAATGCAGAACAAATTATTTTTGTTTCCATTGACTTCTATGGGAAAACTCGCTTTGATATGCGAGTGCTTCCCAGCCTGGCCGTTGATTGGCTAGGCTGGGCGGATTGATAGCAGCGCAGCCATTGGCTAGCGCTGCTGTCAATCAGGGCGGATGACGCGGCGCGCTGGGGGGCGGAGCCGAGTGATACAGTCGGCGGCTATGGCCGCCGCTGTATCACGGGAGCGCGCTCGCAAAAGCTTTCCTCCGTGCGAGCGCCCTCGCATGAAGAAGGAAAGCTTTTGCGAGGAGGAGCCCAGACAGCCGCCGAGGGACCCCAGAAGACAGGTTTCCGGGCCACTCTGTGCAAAACGAACTGCACAGTGGAGGTAAGTATCACATGTTTGTTATTTGTTATTTTTTTTTTTTAAATCCCTGACTTTAGTGACCCTTTAAGTTGTTAATTTGCTTCCTTTTTTTTCTACTTTGGTCCATTTATCTGAAGTTGAGATTACACTTATAGTAAATCTGAAATCAAAACGTTTTTTTCGGGGGATAGAGAGGTGAAAGAGAATAGTCTTAGAACTAGTGTCAGGTTTTTATTGCTGCCTGTCCCCCCTGGGGAGATCCTCTTATTAAAAGAATGAGAAAGTCAGAATTGTAAGTTGTCACCACACCAGATAGAAGGAAGTATCTTTCAGCATAGACACTTGTTCTAGTGACTCTGAGGCCGCGTACACACGACTGAGGAACTCGTCGTAATGGAATGGAAACATTGTTTTCCTCGACGAGTTCCTTGTCAGGCTTGTCGAGATTCTTGTCAAGCTTTCCTTGCATACACACTGTCAAGACAAAATGTTGTCGTTCTCAAACGCGGTGACATACAACACGTACGACGGCACTATAAAGGGGAAGTTTGATTCCACTGGCACCACCCTTCTGAGCATGTGCGGGTTTCTAAGCATACACACAAACGTGTTTCTCGTCGTAAATCAGCCTGATGAGGAACACGACAAGGAAATTGAGACTCCCGACGAGGAAACCTGTTCTCTTTTTTTTCTCGTCGAGTTTCTCGACAGTTTTCTTGATGAAAAACATACACACGACCGTTTTCCTCTGCAAAAAAGCTCTGCCACCAAGTTTCTTGTTGGACTCTGTCGAGGAAAACGGTCGTGTGTACGAGGCCTCAGGCTGGGTTCACACTGGTGTTGCATGTCATTCGCACCGCATTGCTGTGCAGATCACATGCGATGTCTGTGCAATGCAAATTTAGCCATACAGTTTGTAAAGCTGAATTTTCATTGCATTCGGACCAAAATGGTATCGCATGAATGTTCACACCTATGCGATCCAATTCCTGTACAATTTCACAGTTTGCACTGCGATCTGCAAAACGTTCTGGGGGTGTCATTGCCTTTACATTGACACACGCATCGGTTCGCAGAGAGCAGTGTAAACTGTGGGTGATATGCCATGCGGGAACCAGCACTGGAATCGCGCTGGTTCCCGCATCACACAAGTGTGAACTCAGCCTTACTCCTGTTTACAGGACAGGAAGTAAGGCTGCATTCACACCTTAGCACAGCGTTTTGTACCGCGATTTGCCGCGACAAAACGGGTCGTTTTTAACCTTGTTTTTTTTAACAGTTCATTATCACCTATGCCGAACCCGCTTGAAAAAAAGGGTCCGGGACTTGTTTTGAGCTTCGGGTGTTCAGCGTTTCGGCATTCGGCGTGAAGATGTGAACCATCTCCATAGAGAACAATGTTAAATCACCCCTCCAGCGTATTTTAGGCTGCAATAGCGTCGGGTTTCAGGCGACAAAATGCCTAGGTGTGAATGGAGCCTAAAGGTAAATCTCCCCTATTCGTTAAAGAGGTTGTAAACCCCTGAGAATGCATTCTATACACACTAGTACGATGCGGGAACCCTGCAGGATCCGATGCGGGTTTTCCGGCATGGCACCGACTCGCACAGAAGTTCACACTGCCATAGTGCTGGGGAGTGTCAATACATTGTTAACCACTTAAAGTGAGCTCCACCCTAAAGTGAACTTCCGCTGATCGGAACCCTCCCCCCTCCGGTGTCACATTTGACACCTTTCAGGGGGAGGGGGGTGCAGATACCTGTCTAAAGACAGGTATTTTCACCCACTTCTGGCCACACAGTCTCGGGTAAAAGACGGGGTTTTTTTTCACATCCCGTCCGTCCCCCGTTGTGTGCTGGGAACACTCGGCTCCCAGCACACAGCGGGAGCCAATCGGCGGCAACGACTCGCGCATGCACCGTAGGGAACCGGGCAGTGAAGCCGGAGCGCTCACGATCGCTCGTCCTCTGCTGCGGACGCCGCTGGACTTCAGGACAGGTAAGTGTCCTAATATTAAAAGTCAGCAGCTGCAGTATTTGTAGCTGCTGGCTTTTAATATTTTTTTTCAGGGGGACATCCACTTTAAGGACCGATTCGCACAGAAGTTCACACTGCCATATGCGTCCTGCTGGGGAGTGTCAATACATTGTTAACCACTTAAGGACCACCGCACACCGATATACGTCGGAAGAATGGCACACACAACACGCGACCCGGTCCGAAGCTCTGTGACCGCGCCTGCGGGACCCGATCGCCGCCGGTGTCCGGTCACAGGAGCTGAAGAACGGGGAGAGGTGTGTGTAAACACATCTTCTTCGTTCTTCACTGAGGCAGTGTCAGTGATCGTCTGTTCCCTGATATAGCCCCGCCCCCCTACAGTTAGAAACACACATGAGGTCACTTAACCCCCTACAGCAGGGATCCTCAAACTACGGCCCTCCAGATGTTGTAGAACTACACATCCCATGAGGCATTGTAACACTGACACTGACATTCACAGACATGACTAGGCATGATGGGAATTGTAGTTCCTGAACAACTGGAGGGCCGTAGTTTGAAGACCCATGCCCTACAGCGCCCCCTAGTGATTAACTCCTTCACTGCATTGGCATTTTCACAGTAATCAGTTCATTTTTATAGCACCTTTCGCTGTGAAAATTACAATGGTCCCAAAAATGTGTCAAAATTGTCCAATGTGGCCGCCATAATGTCACGAAAAAAAAAACCGCTGATCGCCGCCATTAGTAGTAAAAAAAAAAAAAAAATTGATAAAAATGCCATAAACCTATCCCCTATTTTGTAAATGCTATACATTTTGCACAAACCAATCAATAAACGCTTATTGCAATTTTTTTTTACCAAAAAGATGTAGTAGAATGCGTATCGGCCTAAACTGAAAAAAAATATGTTTTTTATATATTTTTTGGGGATATTTATTATGGCAAAAAGTTAATTTTTATTTTTTTTTCAAAATTGTCGCTCTAATTTTGTTTATAGCGCAAAAAAAAAAATTGCAGAGGTGATCAAATACCACCAAAAGGACCTCGCAATTGTCAGTTAAAGCGACGCAGTGCCGAATCGCAAAAAGGGGAAAGGTCCTTAACCTGCATAATGGTCCGGGTCTTAAGTGGTTAATGACACCCCCATTTCAGCTCGCATATCGCACTGCGAACTGTCAGTTTAGACATGAATTGGATCGCATTGATGTGAACACCCATGCAATCCGATTTTGGTGTGGACCAAGAAAAGGGTTCTGTGCGAGTCTAGTTTGAATGCGATGCAATTTCAGCCATACTATCTGTATAGCTGAAATCGCATTGCACGGACATCAAAGTGATTTGCACTGCAGTGCGGTGCAAATCACATGCGATTTTGCAACACTGTGTTAAACGGCCCTAAAGGTGAAACGTCAGGAACGGATTTTTTTTTTTTTTTTTACTGGCTATCCCTCCTTCAGTCTATCATGACTGCTGCTGCCAGACTCATCCACCTCTCTAATCAGTCCATATCCCCCGCCACTCTCTGCTAAGCCTTCCAATTGCTTCTGCATGTCCACCGAATAAAGATAAAATCCTAATAACATACAAAGCCATTCACAACCGTCCTCTCCGCTCCTCCCAAGACCCCCTGCTCTCTAGCCTCCTAGTCACTTTCTCCAATGCTCACCTCCAGGACTTCTCCAGAGCCTCTCCCATTATCTGGAACACTTTACCCCAATCTGTCCGGCTATCTCCTACTCTGTCCATCTTTAGGCAGTCCCTGAAAACTCATCTCTTTAAAGTGGAGTTCCAGGCTTTTTTTGTTTATTAAAAGTCAGCAGCTACAAAAAGTTTAGCTGTTGAATTTTAATAAACAGACACTTATCTGTCACATGGTCCAGCGATGCGGTCGCCTGCCAGTGCCATCATAGCCACTGTGGGCACCTGGCCATGACAGCTTTTGGCTTCACAACCTGGCACGCACTGGGTATGTGCGAGTTGCGCTACACGTTCCCAGTGGAAGGCAATCTTTTGGGACCTGTCACGTGTCCCAGAAGACCTGTCACGTGTCCCAGAAGATTGCCGAGAGGGAGGGGCCGCCTAGGAGGAGAGGATGACACTTGGGAGGAAGGAGGAAGTGGGACAGGAAGTCCCACTTAAAAGTACCCACCCGCTCCCCCCAAAAAAAATGACATGCCAAATGTGTCATGTAAGGGGGCGAGGAGTACTTAAAGCAGAAGTTCCACTTTAGGGAAGCCTATCTTGTTTCTACCTAACAACTGTACTTCCTCCACCAACTAATCTCCATACTGTTATTAACTATTTGTCTCACTGTTAAATTACAAGCTCTTGTAAGCAGAGGCCTTCTAACCCTTCTGTATTGAACTGTACTTTAATTATGTTGTTTCCCTTTATATTGCAAAGTTTAATTACTTTATAAATTTTAATTTAAAAATTAAAATCATTCAAACTGTTGGTGCTATATAAATCCTAAATAATAATCATAATCATAATAATAATAAACATAAAGAAAGGCAAAAGAATACTGGGCCAGATTCAGGTAGATGCGCGCATATTTTATCCGGCGTAGCGCAGCGCATATACGTTACGCTGACGCGAACTAGCGAGTCAAGTCCAGTATTCACCAAGCACTTGTTCGTTACTTTGCGGCGGAGTAACGAAAATGCGATGGCGCAACCCGACGTAAGTGGAAGTGGGTGTGACCATATGTAAATGATGGGCGGAGCCCAGCGCAGAGACTTACGTTCAGTGCATCATCCACGGAGCATGCGCAGTGTGGGAGGGCTCCACTCGCTCCCCTGTGCGCATGCTCACAACTTCCGTCGGCACCACTTCATGGGAAACGCGTATAAAAGCGGCCGCAGATGCGCCTTTCCGGCGCAAAAGTATATCCGTCCCCCCCCAGGGAAGTTACTTTTGCTCTGAGATGGCTGCTCCCGTTCCCCGCAAAGAGAGGAGAAAGCTAAACTTCAATGCCCAGGAGCTGTCTGCCGTCATCTCGTTGCTAGGACCACGGCTGCCCCTGGCATGTTGGCACACAGAGGTGTTTTCCTTGCAAGTGTGGTTGTTCAGCTTGCTATTTTCATCGGTAACGCTGCTGCTGTAGCTGCTCTCCTGCAGACCTGTGGCCATCTGGAGTAAAGATAAAGCAGCTATTTGTAGGAATAACTTTGCGCTAGACATACGACGTACGCGCGGCGCACGTAGCCAGCGTCTGGTGATAATCCGTTCGCGAATCAGCATATCTCCCTCATTTGCATATTTAAATGGGAACTCAATAGGCGCGATGGATGCGCCAAGCGAAAATATGCGCTTACGATACTCTGGCGTAGGAAAGTTAAGCCGGTCGGAGAAAGCCCGTTTTCTGTCGCATCTAGTTTGGTGGGTACGGCACATAGATACTACAGCGCATCTTTACACTTACGCGGCGCATTCCGATATACTCCGGCGCAAGTCTTTCTGAATCTGGCCCACTGTCTTTTTTTCTTTTAAACTAATTTTTAAGTTTTGTTTCTGAGGAATGTCACTAATGGCAAAGTTGATATTTTGATTATGGCCAAAACGACTCCACTCATCCTTAGATGTTACATGATCAACGCAATCAGTAGACTCATCAGTGATCAACTTGTCCACTTATACAATAAAACCTTGGTTTGAGAGCATTTTGCAAGACAAGATAAGTATAAACGAGAAGAGAGGAGCCTCTAAGTGTAGCAACATGCTTACATTTAACCTCCCTGGCGGTAATACAGAGTCAGGCTCGGGGTGGAAATCCAGACTCGGGAGCGCATCGCAGTATCCAGGCAGAGTTACTTACCTTGTCCCTGGATCCTGCGATGTCTCCCCGCTGTGTGATTGAGCTGTGTCACACAGCCGAATCGCACAGTGCCGCCGAGCTCCGTTCCCTGCCACATTACGGGGCACGGGCGGAGATCAGCGCCAAATTCAAAAAAGTTGAAAAATAATACATAAACACTATACTGTAATCTTACAGATTACAGTACTGTTTAAAATAATTACACACCCCCTAGGGTGTCCCTAGTGACCTGCATGTACTTTTGTATAATAAAAACTGTTCTTTCTGCCTGGAAACTGGAGATTGTCCATAGCAACCAAAAAGTGTCCCTTCATGTCAAAAGTGGTTTTAGAGCAGCTAGAAAACAGCGATAATAAATTAGAATCACTTGCAGAATTGAGCGATAGCGATTTCTGGGGAAATCTGTCATCAAACACTGAAAGTAATGACAGCGACAATTCTGCAACTGAGCAAATTTTAGTGTTTTTGATTTAATTACATTATTGAATATTTTTTATTATTATTATATTATTATTTGTTATAATTATTTATAGTTATTTATGATATTATAATTTATGGATTTGTGTTTCAAACGTTATCATACCAGGGTTGTCTACTAGACTCTTGTTTGGGCAGATTTAAAGCGGAGGTTCCGTTAAAAAATAAAACAAATTAAAAGTCAGCAGCTACTAACACTGTAGCTGCTGACTTTTAATAAGGACACTTACCTGTCCTAGCCGCCAGCGATGTCGGCCCCCGCCGAGGCCGAGCCTTGCGGCTTCACTGGCCGTTTCCTACTGCGCATGCGCGAGCAGCACAGCCCTTTGTGAATGGGCTGGCAGCTTTCTGGGACAATTCACAAGAAGACACCGAGTGTAGGAGGAGGAAGAGAATCCACCACGGAGGATGAAGAGGCAGATTTGGCACTTCGACATAGCAACAGCTATTTAGGGTAAGGGCCCTTTCACACGGGGCGGATCAGTATTAATCTGCCTCCGTGTGTCCGTTTGCTCAGCGGGGATCGCTCCGTAAATCCCCGCTGAGCCGTCGGACGACAGGGCGGTCCCTGCACACTGTGCAGGGACCGCCCTGTTTTTTCTCCACTCTCCCCTATGGGGGAGCGGATGAACACGGACCATATACCATATGTCCGTGTTCATCCGATCCGTTCTGCAGACGGAAGAAAAAATAGGTTTTCTTCCGTCTGCAAAAGCGGATGTTTGCGGAGGCGGACAATTACGGATGTCAGCAGATGTTCATCCGCTGACATCCGCTATCCCATAGGGATACATGTATGTCTGTATTTCATCCGAAAACGAATGGATGAAATACGCACGTCTGAAAGGGCCCTAGGTAAAAAAAATAAAATTATTTATTTTTTTAGATTTTTGGTGGAATTTTTTTTTAGGTGGGAACTCCACTTTAAGTGAGTTATTCCTAAGAATTACAGGCCTACAATATAATACACATTTCCATGCAAAATAATGGTACCGCTTTCAGCACCTAAAATCTGAAAGAATCATACCGCCAGGGAGGTAATGAAGGTACAACATTTAGCAACATATTGCTACACTAATGCCGCGTACACACGATCATTTTTTGTGATGAAAAAAAAAACGACGTTTTCTGTGAAGTAAAAAACGACGTTTTTGAAACGTCACTTTCAAAGACGATGTTGCATACACACCATCGTTTTTTTCACAAAAAGCGAGGTTACGTTCACCACTCTTTTCCATTGAAGCTCGCTTCATAACTAGCTTCTGGGCATGCGCGGGTTGAAAAACGTCGTTTTAAACGACGTGTTTGCTACACACGGTGACTTTTTGTGAAACAAAAAACGACGTTTTGAAAAACGACACAAAAAATTCAAGCATGTTGGAATTTTTTTTTGGTCGTTTTTTGGAAGACAAAAAACGACGTTTTGCCCACACACGATCAATTTAAATGACGTTTTAAAAAACGACTTTTTTTTCCATCGCAAAAAACGACCGTGTGTACGCGGCATTAGAGGCGCCTCTCTTCACTTTATACTCTGTAGTTCCTGCTGGATTTTGCTTCTAATCCCCTTGGGGAGGCTTCCATTTGTGGATATCACATTGCTATAATCTTTTTATATGGGCTATAAACTGAAGGACCTATGAATAAATGGTTGTGGAACGAATCATTTGAGTTTCCATTATTTCTTATGGGGAAATTTGCTTTGATATACAAGTTCTTTGGATTACAAGCATGTTTCTGGAACAAATTTTGCTTGCAATCCAAGGTTTTACTGTAGTACCCTTTGCCGTTGAAGAAACTCCTATTCTGTTTTACACCTTTTACAAGTGACAGGGTGGAAAACGTGGCGTTTATTTGCTGGTGGAAATTGTACCATGGTGATATCCGAAACCAAACCATCAGCTAAGGTCACCTAGACAGGTGAGCAGAGAGTGAGCAACCAGAGGGGGTCCCAGGACAGACAAGATTAATGCCGTCTGCTATGACCTCGGACTAGAGGACAGCGTTCGGGGGTGCCACTTCCAGCCCGGTATTCCTAACTCGACAAAATCAAGGCCGATAGATCAGAGCGATGTTGACAAACCACAATTCCTGTGCACATATGGGCGCCGCTTATGATGAGCTTTTATTTTCTGCATCAGTGCTAGTTTTATTTCTCCATTTTGGATATGATCATTAGGGTGATTTATTAGAGAGTAATCACAGGCATTTTGTGCATATGCTTTACCTTGTTTGCTGGCAACCGATACCTCTCTGGCTATTAGCGGAGGAAAATGTTTAAAGTGACCTACAAATTTATCTCTACACTAGAAAGAGGCAAAGACTCGAACATGTTTTCAAAGCCCGTCTGGCAAATCCATTATGTCAGCAAGTTTAAACGACAATCTTTTTTTTTTTGTTGTTTGGATACTTAGAGGGAGACAGCAAAGTGTTGGAACTCACTGCACCCCATTCAAATGAACAGATCACTGTTATAATTTGAAAGGTAGAAACTAATTGGCCAAAATAATAACTGTGCTTTACACATCACCACTGCCTTGTAAAAGCGGAACTTCAGTCATTATTTCCATCTATTAAATCTTCTGCCCTTGTTGTTTTAACTTTGGATAACAAAAAAAATCTGCCAGTAAATACCTTATACAGCCCACTTCCTGTTTCTTAGCCTAGGCTTATGACATCATGTACAGCTCTCTCTCTCTCACTCTAGTAAAAGTCTGCCAGGAAGGGAGGGGGAGATGAGTCATAAGAGGGCCAATGAGACCTGCAGAGCTGGAGGTGTGCCTCTGTGTGTCTGTGTAAATCCAGGAAGTGAACAGGCAGCAGCTTCAGCTGCCCACAGTTAAAATGGTTGCAGCCAGACTCAGTGGAGGGAGATTTCTGCAGTATATTTGACAAACACAGAATCGCAGTATACAGTATATAAAATATGCAAAGTGGTTGGAGGAAAACTTCAGAATGGCAAAGATGTTTTTATTTAAGTTTCTCTAGGCAAAACTTTTTTTTTTCATTTTGGATAGCGTAAGAGGGTTATAACCCCTGTAAGTTTTCCTCGTTAAGGGCTTATGCACATGGGCACTTTTACTTTGTATAGCCAAAAAAAACGAAAAACAAACAGATGTTTTGCGGCACCCTGGAAACACAGGTCATGCAGTGGTTAATACAAGGCCCAACTATGAACGTCCTTTCTGCCCAGCTGTCCCATCCATAGAAGCCATACTACAGCTTCTATGATTGAAACGTGATGCATGAATAGAGGGGGAGGACCTATGAATCATTGGCCCCTCCTTCATTCTTAGACCCTGTTTCATTCTTAAAGGGCAAAAAGGGGTGGGTATGGTTTGGCTCTCTTGATGGGAGTCTGTGACAGCCCCTTAGTTATGTTGACCAGTGGCGGCTGGTGGGTTTTTTGTTTGGGGAGGGCGTGGCACTAACAACCCCCCTCTGCATGTCTGCCGGTTGGTCCGGAACTTACCTAAATAGACAGATCCAGATAGATGGGGGTGTCATCCAGTGTGTTGTGGTGCGGGCAGCAGCTCCAGGCTAGTAGGTGAGGGGTCCGGGCAGCGGCTCTAGGCTAAAGGGCGCAGGGTCCGGGCAGTGGCTCCAGGCTAGTGGGGTCCAGGCAGCAGCTCCAGGCTAGCGGGTGTGGGGTCCGGGCAGCTGCTCTAGGCTAGCGAGTGCGGGGTCTGGGCAGCGGCTCCAGGCTAGCAAGTGCAGGGTCCAGGCAGCAGCTCTAGGGTGGCAGGCTTCCTCTCTGGCTCCAGCGGCTTCCTCCCCGGCTCCACGTCAGGTGTCCAATAGGATTGCCTGACATTTTGGCCAATCAGGAAACAGGTCTCACACCTACTTCCTGATTGGCGGGGAGAAGATTTAGTGTGAAAATAGCGAAAGTTCATTTGCTATCATCACATAACAGTGTAGGATCAAGACGCAGTGCTCTGCACCCAAATCCCACCCTTTTTTTTAAGCCTTTTGGCTGTAATGATGTGCTTCAAACCCCCCCCCCCCCCCCCCATTCTTGCCATGGGAATTCAGATACCCGGTGTCCTGAAAGGGGCTGGGTGCATGGATAGGGAGGGCGGCGGCGGTGTTAGGGGGGCGGCACCCGTGTGCCCACAATGCACAGGCCACCACTGAGTTAACCCCTACCACACTGGAAGATTATGGCAGGGTGGTGGGGGGCATGGACCAAGGAGGATTTCTTCTAACAGAAGAGGAATCAGCACAAGGGACACATCCTACTGACTGTAGGCTATATCCCTTGTGCAGGATTTTCTGTTTTTTTATTTCAGCTACATTAATGCCCTGTACACACGATCAGAAATTCTGATGGGATAAAATCTGATGGAATTTTCCGTTGGAATTCCTTTCAAGCTATCTTGCATACACACTGTCAGACCAAATTCTGACCGTTCAAAACGCGGTGACGTAAAACACTACGACGAGCCGAGAAAAATTAAGTTAAATGCTTCCGAGCATGCTTCGACTTGATTATGAGAATGCATGTTTTTTTTCTCTGTCGGAGTTCCACACAGACGTTCGAAGCCCACGAAAAGTCCGATGGGGACCCTACAAGGTCGGAATATCCCATGAAAAAATTCCGTCTGACTTTTTTCATCGGAAATTCTGATTGTGTGACTGTGTACAGGGCATTAGGCTTTAAACCTTGTACAGGTATGAAAAGTCCTCTACAATCATCAATATATTTATATAACTATTGCTAATGCAAAAAAATAGCCAGTAAATTGGCTGAATGTATTTCCAGAATCTCAAGTTCCCCATTACCTTGACTTTTTTTCTGAAATACTTTCTTGCCAGATAACCACGCCACCATTTCTGGATCACAGTTCCCATTTGGTTCATGTACCTGGAATAAAGACAGTATATTAAATGCTATATATATATAGATATGATATATGTATTGTACATAGTCAATTTTTTCAAATCTACAGTTTATGTCCTTTTTGGCAGATTGATACTTAAAGTGGTTGTAGAACCTCACATATACCCAGTGAAGTGACTTTGATACACAGAGATGAAACAAATCCTCCTACGTAAGTTGTACCTGTTTATCTGCAGCCTCCTCTACATTCATTCCAAGTCTAACATTTAAAAGGTTGTCTGAGCTGTCAGAAAACAGGGGACAAAGAGCTGACATTACACTTTGCAGAACTCAGTGAGGAGAGCTCTGAGAGCTGATTGGAGAGAAGGAACGCACCTCCCTTCACACAGCACACAGGAACAAAGCTGAGGCTGTCAATCAGCTGGAGATCCCTCCCCTGTCACCTATTTTCTCTTGGCGTCAGGAAAACTTGTCAGAAGTGATTCATACAAATAGCAGGGGAACGAGGCATGTTTACATTGTGGTGCAATCAACGCGCAAAAGTCAAAACAAAATACTGGCAGTACATATCTAATAAAAGTGAAGCTAATAAGGACCAACTCTCTTTTGGCACACAGAGTGAATAAATGGCGCAAACAAATTTTTGCGAAAGTGGCTCACGGCAATCTAAAAGTGGCGCAGTGTGCGCCAAATCCAAATTCTACACGGGTACTTTTAGAATGCATAGGAGACACTTTCAAAGGCATTGTATCTGACATTTTATATCCAACCATATAAGGAAATCATCACATCCACATATAGAGTAACTTGGTTTGAGAGCGTTTTGCAAGACAAGCAAAATGTTTTAATAAATCTTGCCTTGATATACAAGCGATGTCTTGATATAAGAGTAGCGTCATGTCACAACTGAGTATAAAAGAGAAAAGAGGAGACTCTGATGCCGCGTACACACGATCACTTTTTGTGATGAAAAAAAACGACGTTTTAAAAAACGTAATTTAAAATGATCGTGTGTGGGCAAAACGTTGTTTTATGTCTTCAAAAAAACGACCAAAAAAAAATTCCAACATGCTTGAATTTTTTGTGTCGTTTTTCAAAATGTCGTTTTTTGTGTCATAAAAAGTGATGGTGTGTGGGCAAAACGTCGTTTAAAACAACGTTTTTAAACCCGCGCATGCTTAGAAGCAAGTTATGAGATGGGAGCTTCAATGGAACAGAGTGCCGTCAAAAGTGTCTTACGTAACCGCGCTTTGCAAGAGCATTGTGGAAAAACGATGGTGTGTATGCAATGTCGTTTTTAAAAATGAAGTTTGAAAAACGTTGTTTTGTTTCGTCAGATAAAATGACGTTTTTTTTCATCACAAAAAGTGATCGTGTGTACGTGGCATGAGTGTAGTAATATGGTTATATTTAATGAAGGTACAACATTTAGCAACTTTTTTGTTACACTTAGGAGGTGTCACTCTTCTCTTTTATACCCTGTAAAAAAATGCTTTGATATACAAGTGCTTTGGATCACAAGCATGTTTCTGGAACAAATTATGCTCACAAACCAAGGTTTTACTGTATCTGTATACTGAATCTCATATATAACAATAAAGGGCCAGATTCACAAAGCACTTGCGCCGACATAAAACAAGTTACCCAGAAGTAAGTGCAAATGTGCGCCGGCGTATGTGTGTGTGAGAGTCACTAACCATTATACGCCTAAAAACTGGCCACCCTACGCCGACGTATCTTACATAACCCAGCGTAGCGTGGGCGTACTTTTCGTCTGGACGCATGTTGCTGCTCCCATTGATTAGGCATTCAAACATGCAAATTAGGGAAATACGGCGATTCTCAAACGTACGTGCGCCCGACGCATGCCGCGCGAGGTGCATGTAAATTGTACGCCCGCCGTAAAGTTATTCCCCATAGATGAGGCGCAACCCGGCAGCACAGGTGCAAAGGTCTGTCCCAGAGAACACAGGCCGGCGTATTGGGGCGTACGTTACGTTCACGGTGTACCCGGTGATCCGGTGTAGCTTAGGCAGTTGTGCCGGCGTAGTTGTGAGCATGTGCATAAGTGTGCAGTTTCATGCATCCACGTCACAACAACGTCACGGTGCATGCGCAATTCGTGATATGCCGGGCGTAAAACACTGCACTATGCTCGGACAATCATTTGCATTGGGTCACGCCCACTTCCACTGGCCTGCGCCTTCGAAAATAAGCTACGCTGGCACATCTTGGTGAGCAATGGCTTGCTGAATACAGTGCATGCCTCTCCGTGCTGCGCCGGCATTGCGTACTGTGTGTGCGCTACGCCGGCGTAAATGTACGATCACTCTCTGTGAATCCGGGCCATAGTTAAAAAATTAGAATTCTGGGGGCTTCATCAATTTAGCTTTATTTTTATCAGTTGTATTATTTTAGGATTTGGCTTTTATGATTCCATCTACATCCTATTATTGGCTTTAAATTTTTATCTTATTAGTATCACTATATAGATAATTTTTTATTTATTCATAGACATTGTCTTAGTTTATTAGTATTATAACCTATTCATTATTATATTGTTATTGTTATATATGGATTATATAGATGATTCTCTATAAGGTTGGATATTATATGTTGAATAAAACATGTTTTACTAATTTAGATGATACTGTTTGAATATATTATTCATCTACATATCAATCCACATATCAATATTCATGTGTATGACTGTATTAATGTTCATAGGTTATAGAGTAGCCATCTTAGATCCTTTCATTTTTAATATACTTTGTAATTTTTGTCATCTAGTTGAAGGGGGATTGGTGAGCTCCAGAGATGCATTGATTTTACCTTCTGACCTCCTGTTGTGAGAAATATTTATTTATATATTACCAGTATTTATACTGCGCTTTTTGTATATATTGTACAATCACATCAGTCCCTGCCTTCAAGGAGCTTACAATCTAAGGTCCTAACTCACATTCATACATACCTCCCAACCGTCCTGGATCTCGCGAGAATGTCCCACTATTCGCAGTAGGTCCCGCGATTCGGGCTGGAGTCTCGCGATACCACCCGCGACTACTGCGATTCGCGGAACCCCCCCCCCGCTCCACAACTCCGATCCGCCCCCCCCCCCCCCGCTCAACAAGGTGTCCCTCATTCCCATCTCAAAAAGTTGGGAGGTATGGACATATACTAGGGCCAATTTAGCCAGGAGCCAATCAACCTTCCAGCAAGTCTTTGGAGTGTGGGAGGAAACTGGGGCACCCAGAGGAAACCCACGCAGACACAGGGAGAACATGCAAACTCCAGCCAGGTAGGGCTGTGGTTTGGATTTGAACTGACGACCGCAGTGATAAACATTTACTGGAACTGATTGTTCAGCCTGCTCCAGGGACCCCAGTAACACCCCGAATGACAGGAAGATGCCTCAAAGAGTTAAACTGGATACCAGTTTTTTTTTTAAACATTTGGGTCTAGCGCCTTTGCCAACAAAATCTTTTAGTGACAGTCATGCAGGAAACCAAAAAAAATGATCGCTGCCCACCAGGGCGAGAACAAGGGGTGGGCGTGGATGCCCTGGGCACTGTGGTATCATGTGAGATGGAGGGGCACCACAAGGAGATTGAGGGGGAGGGTATTTGTGTTGGAACGGGAATTTGCGGGGCAGCGGGGGGTAATTATTTTTCTTGGGGAATTGGGGGGGAGTGTGCTAAGAGTGGTGTGTTAGGGGGATTTGTGTTGGGAGGGAAGAAGATTTGTGCTAGGAGGGAGGATGGGGGGGAATTTGTGCTGGGGGTGATTTGGAGTGGGAGAGAGAAGATGTATACTCAGAGGGGAAATTTTAGGGGTATAGGATTTGTGCTAGAAGGGGGGGAATTGTTGCATGAGAGGGCAAAGATTTGTGCTAGGTGGGGGGGGGGGGATTACAGCAGGGGGCGGATTTGTACTGAGAGGATTTTATGATTAGGGGGTAAGCATGTAAATTAGTGCTGAGTTTTTTTTGGGGGGGGGGGGGGTTTCTGATACATAATGCTCATACATCTTTGGGGGGGGGCAGTTTGGCATGTTCACCCTGGGCTCTAGAAGACCTTGTCCCAGCCCTGTTGCCCACGACTTCCAGAAGAAGACTTATGGATTTTCCGATGGATTTTTTCATCACAATTCCGTTCAAGCTGTCTTGCATACACAGGGCCAGATTCAGAAAGAATCTACACCGGCGTATCTCCTGGTACGCTGCCGTAAATTCAAATGTGCACCGTCGTATCTTTGCGCCGATTCTCAAAGCAAGATACGACGGAAAACATGGCTTCAGTCGTCGGGGTAACTTGCCTACGCCGCCGTATCGTGGGCACCTCGTTACGCTGGACGCATTAGAGGTTCCCATTAAAAATATGAAAATGAGCTAAATACGCTGATTCACGAACGTAGGTGCGCATTGATATACGATGTTTACGTAAGGCGTATGACCAGCGTAAAGTTACCCCTGCTATATGAGGCACAGGCAATGTTAAGTATGGACGTCGGAACAGCGTCGCATTGTACGTCGTTTGCGTAAGTCGTACGCGAATAGGGCTGTGCGTAAGTGATGTTCACGTCGAAAGCATTGAGTATTTGCGACATGATTTTGGAGCATGCGCACTAAGATACGTCCACGGCCGGGGCATGCGCCGTTCGTTCGGCGCATCATTTACGTGGGGTCACGATTCATTTACATACAACACGCCCACTGCCAGCCTACTTTAAATTACGCAGGCTTGCGCCGGCCCATTTACACTACGCCGCCGTAACTTACGGCGCAAATTCTTTCTGAATACGGGACCTGACCCTGTAAGTTACGGCGGTGTAGTGTATTTGAGATACGCTACGCCCGCGGACAAATACGAAAAGCTTTCTGAATCCGGCCCACACTGTCTAAATTCCAATCGTCCAAAACGCTGTGACGTAAAACACTACGACAAGCCAAGAAAAATAAAGTTCAATTGTTCCGAGCATGCTTCGACTTGATTCTGAGCATGCGTGGATTTTTTCTCTGACGGAATTCCACACAGACGATCGGAATTTCCCATCTGATTTTTTTTTCCATCGGAAGAATTCAAAACATGTTCTATTTTTTTAGTCCGATGGAGAAAGGTCTTATAGGGACCACACACAAATGGAATTTCCGATGAAACAAGTCCATCGGACTTGTTTTGTCAGAAAATTTGATCGCGTGTACGTTAGTGTTGCTCACGAATATTCGCATTGCGAATATTCGCTACGAATATTGCATATTCGAGTATTCGCGAATAACACGAATATCGCGGCGAATATTCGCTATTTCGAATATTCAAATTTTTTCAATTTTTTTTTAGAACAGATCACATCCTAGAGATCCCCATCGACGTCTAAAAGCATTGCTGGTATGATTAGAGACCTTGGGCCGAGTAGCTGCAGCGCTCATTTTATATTGCCGAAAAATCGCATTGCGATTATTCGGCAATAGCGATATCGCGCGATTATTTTATATTGTAATATATCACGAATATTCTGAGCCAATCAGAGTGCTCCATTCCGCATTTCTCGAAATTTCGCAATTATTTTGTATTGTAATATATCACGAATATTCTGAGCCAATCAGAGTGCTCCATTCCGCATTTCTCGAATATTCGCAATTATTTTATATTGTAATATATCACGAATATTCTGAGCCAATCAGAGTGCTCCATTCCGCATTTCTCGAAATTTCGCAATTATTTTGTATTGTAATATATCACGAATATTCTGAGCCAATCAGAGTGCTCCATTCCGCATTTCTCGAATATTCGCAATTATTTTATATTGTAATATATCACGAATATTCTGAGCCAATCAGAGTGCTCCATTCCGCATTTCTCGAATATTCGCAATTATTTTATATTGTAATATATCACGAATATTCTGAGCCAATCAGAGTGCTCCTTCCGCATTTCTCGAATATTCGCAATTATTGTGTATTGTAATATATCACGAATATTCTGAGCCAATCAGAGTGCTCCTTCCGCATTTGCCGAATATTCGCAATTATTGTGTATTGTAATATATCACGAATATTCTGAGCCAATCAGAGTGCTCCTTCCGCATTTCTCGAATATTCGCAATTATTGTGTATTGTAATATATCACGAATATTCTGAGCCAATCAGAGTGCTCCATTCCGCATTTCTCGAAATTTCGCATTCGCAATTCGCATTCGCATTCGCAATAGCGAAAATTCGCAATAATTTCATTTCCAAAAAATATCACGAATATTCGTATTTAGCGAATATATCTCGAATATTCGACTATATATTCGAGATATATCGCGAAATCGAATATGGCATATTCTGCTCAACACTAGTGTACGTGGCATTAGGCTTCTCGTCTGCACTAGAAGTGATCAGTGTGCATGTCTACATACACGCATGAGGAGGGCTCCGGCATTTGTATGAATGGCACCTGGTATAATTAGACTATAGGGGTCTAAAGAATCAGCTTCTGAGGCCGCGTACACACGATCAGACAGGTCCGATGAAACATGTCCGACGGACCGTTTTCATCGGACCAGGCTGAAGTGGTCTGATGGTCTGATGTGCGTACACACCATCGAACCAAAATCTCATCGGACCAGAACGCGGTGACGTAGAACACAACGACGTGATGAAAAAATGAAGTTCAATGCTTCCAAGCATGCGTCGACTTGATTCTAAGCATGCGCAGGTTTTTGGTCCGATGATTTCGTGTACTAACTATCGAACCTGTCAGGTTTCCATCGGACAGGTTTTAAAGCATGTTTTAAAACTTTGGTCCGCTGGAAAACGGTCCGATAGGCCGTACACACGATCGAACATGTCCGCTGAAACTGGTCTGCGGACCAGTTTCAACGGACATGTTCGATCGTGTGTATGCAACCTTACTGGTATTACTGAGTAATTATTGCACAGTTTTTAAAGTGATAAAAACAAACACCAAAAAAATTCAAGCAAAAGCAAATAAAAAAGAGTCTTACCTGAGATAGGCTCTCACCCTGCATCCTCTAAACCAGCTCTGGATCACCACTGCTGCTTCGTACTCTGACAGTCTCTTCTCTTCAGCGGCTCTGTAAAGGTAAAATTCAAATATTATCAGTTGTAATTTTTGCAGGGATTTGATGGTCTCTCTCTTTTTTTTTTTTTAACACTATTAAATATATTTAAATATATTCCTCAATAGACAAAAAGGATAAAAATCTGCTTTGTAAGCACCAAGTGCCTTTACAAAACACGGTAGTTATATTGTAAAAGTAGCATCATCGTGCTGTACATAGCCTGTGCACAGAGCTGAGCTGTGTTAGGGACCCTGCAGGCCCCACCCACTACAAACTGCAGAAAAACGAAAGGGGGCGGAGACAAGACCAGTCTCCCTGCACAAGGAGAGTGAGAGGCAATTACTGGTCTTAATGTAGGAAGCTCTTGCACAGAGGCTTGAATGCTGCACAGAATTGCCAAAAAAATAACCACATGATTAAAGTAAGAATACACATGCATTGTGTATGTAGACATTGTGGTTGATTTACTAAAACCGGAGAGTGCTTAGTAGCGTTAAGAATATGGTGTAAGATTATTTGTACGTCTTGGTGGGAATGTCCAAAACATTTGTCGCAGCAAATCGCAGTAAAAAAAACGCCTACGCTTAGGTGTGAATGCAGCCTAAAAGTGAAAGTTACAGAAACCACATATTTTAGTTTGTCCCCAGAAAAGTAATAGAAGGAAAAATCTTTCAATGAGGACACTAGTTTTGGTGACCTGGGGGGCCCCAAGACATTTCCTTCATGTACAGAAATTTCCTCTTACTTCCTGTTTTCAAAAATGTTTTTTTTTTTTTAAATATGTAAAGTAAATCAGCTTAGCTAGACCCTGATACTGCCCCATAGGATAAAACACATAGGGTGGAGCTATCGATGTCATACACTGTCAGCAGCTCATTGACAGCATTCACTGTAAGGGTCCGTTCACACGGGCACCTAATCTTCTGATCATCAGGGGATCTGTCCACTGATTCCCTGCTGATCGGAGCAGAACAGGCAGATGACAGGGCCGTGTCCTCTCAATGTCTGCAGTGTGGACATGGACAGACCCCGCTCTGCTCTATAGGAGGCCGTGGGTAAACCATCTCCACTTTCCATTTATGCCTGGATGCCTCCAAACCGGTCCAACCCAAATGGGAGAGGATGCTCTCCTCCTCCTTTTTTTTTATGGGCCTGATTGGACCTGGAGGTAGGCAGATGTAAACAAACATAAATCCGTTTGCACCCATCGGTCAATCGGAATGTATGGACCTTCCGATCAGGTCTGCCTGAACAACTGACAGGTAGACCTGATCTGATCACCAGTGTGAAAGGGGCGTAAAAGTAGAGCAGGTTTGAGGTCAGGAAGCTGGTCTCTCTGCAGCAGCTCACTCCACACGGGCAGGTGTGCAGTCTGGAACCTTATGCCTGAGCTCAGTCACCTTCTTTTCAGCAGCAGCCACCCAGAGGTCCTCTTCTGCTCCTCTCCTCAGCCTGCAGCCTCTGTATACCGACAAGCATGTCTCTCTTTCCCCTTGGCGGGCTCTCAGTTTATTTGCTTGTCTTCTTGCTCTGCCCCCTCTCTCTAGGCACCCCAGGAAATATACTTCCCCCACTTCTCTATCCAAAAAAAAGTATAATAAAGGCAAAACTTTTTTTTTTGTTTAGTTAATTGATGTTTGCACATCCATTGGTAAGATTCATCCTCTCTATTTGTCCTGTTTACCATAATCATTAAGGCTGCATTCACACCTGAGCGTTTTGTCGCCTGAAGCGCGATGCTCAAAGACGCTAGAGGGGAAAAATAACATTATTCTCTATGGAGATGGTTCACATCTCCACTGTGAGACGTCGAACGCCGAACGAATGCCCGAAGAACGCCGAACGCCTGAATTTAAAACAAGTCCCGGACCCTTTTTTGTGTCGCGCGAATCGGGCAGCTTGGGCGTTTTCCATTGGTGCCAATGACCTGTACAAAACCGCTGTAAAAAACGCTGCGTTTTGTCGCGGCAAATCGCGGTAAAAAAACGCCGCAATTTGTCGCGGCAAATCGCGGTAACAAAACGCCGCAAATCGCCTACTCTTAGGTGTGAATGCAGCCTAAAAGTGGAAGTTAAAGAAACCACATATTTTAGTTTGTCCCCAGAAAAGTAATAGAAGGAAAAATCTTTCAATGAGGACACTAGTTTTGGTGACCTGGGGGGCCCCAAGACATTTCCTTCATTTACAGAAATTTCCTCTTACTTCCTGTTTGACAATGGGACAGGAAGTGAAGGGAAATCTCTGCAATAGATAGATGGCAACAAAAAGTCTGGCAGTGGTTATTACCAGTGGTGGCTGCCTAATCTCCATGCGGGTGCCGGACACATAGATTTCAATGTTTTTTTTTTTTTAACCACTTAAGCTTCGGACCAATATGCTGCTAAATGCCCAAAGGCGTTTTTACAATTCGGCACTGCGCCGCTTTAACAGACAATTGCGCCCAATTGTCTCCCAAACAACAGTGGCTCCCAAACAAAATTGGCGTCTTTTTTTCCCCACAAATAGAGCTTTCTTTTGGTGGTATTTGATCACCTCTGCGGTTTTTATTTGTTGCGCTATAAACAAAAATAGAGCGACAATTTTGAAAAAAATGCAATATTTTTTACTTTTTGCTATAATAAATTTCCCCCAAAAACATATATAATTTATTTTTTTCTCAGTTTAGGCCGATACGTATTCTTCTACCTACTTTTAGTAAAAAAAATCGCAATAAGCGTTTATCGATTGGTTTGTGCAAAATTTATAGCAATTACAAAATAGGGGATAGTTTTATTGCATTTTTATTATTTATTTATTTTTTACTACTAATGGCGCCGATCAGCGATTTTTTTTCGTGACTGTGACATTATGGCGGACACTTCGGACAATTTTGACACATTTTTGGGACCATTGTCATTTTCACAGCAAAAAATGCATTTAAATTGTTTATTGTGAAAATGACAGTTGCAGTTTGGGAAATAACCACAGGGGGCGCTGTAGGATTTAGGGTTCACCTAGTTTGTGTTTACAACTGTAGGGGGGTGTGGCTGTAGGTCTGACGTCATCGATCGAGTCTCCCTATAAAAGGGATCACTCGATCGATGCAGCCGCCACAGTGAAGCACGAGGAAGCCGTGTTTACATACGGCTCTCCCCGTTCTTCAGCTCCGGGGAGCAATCGCGAGCGGGCGGCTAGAAACGAATAGCCGCGCCCTCGTCCCGGATCGCTCCCCGCAGGTTTCCGACCGCCGCATGTAGCGCGGGGGGGGGGGGGGGCCCGATCGGACCCCCGACCCGCGCAAAGGCAGGGACGTAAATTTACGTCCATCTGCCTTACCGTGCCCTTCTGTGGACGTATATCTACATGCGGCGGTCGGGAAGTGGTTAAGCACATATTTAGAGCCTGAGGTTCTAAGTTGCTTCAAAAGGGGTGGGCTTGGGTCGCAGAGCGCCACTTAAAGACCAGAAGGATTTCCCCCTTAATGACCAGGGCATTTTTTGCCATACGGCACTGCGTCACTTTAACTGAAAATTGCGCGGTCGTACAATGCTCTGTCCAAATACAATTTATGTCCTTTATTCACCCACAAATAGACCTTTCTTTTGGTGGTATTTGATCACCTCTGGCTATTCAAGCGCTATTGCGCTAAATAAAGCGCCTGCAAATCAACCTAAAACAGCCGCTGCTGTGTCTCTAGTGTGAAAGCCTGCATCTTTGGAGTGGTGAAGGAGCGGTGTGTATACCGCTCCTCCACCTCTTCTGCCCATTGAAGTCAATGGGGCACCGTGGCTACACCGCCTCAGAGGCGATTTGCGGTGGTTTTTAACCCTTTCTCGGCCGCTAGTGGGGGGTAACAGTCCTGCTAAAAATAATAAAAAAAAAAAAAACACTGATCGCCGCCATTAATAGTAAAAAAATATTACTGTATTTGCTGGCGTATAAGGCCCCATACACACGATCGGACATATCCGATGAAAACGGTCCGCGGACCATTTCCATCGGATATGTCCGATCGGGAGTTTGATCCGATGGCGTGTACACACCATCGGATCAAATTCCCCGCCGCCGGACGGCGCGGTGACGCGGCGGTGACGTTGACGCCGCCGCGTCACCGCCACGTCACCGCACCAGGAAGTAAAACACTTCCGCGCATGCGCCGAATCCATTCGGCGGCGGCGGTGGGGGACGACATGTCTGCTGGTAAGTGTACTAACCAGCAGACATGTCGGGCGGACAGATTCCACCGGATAGATTTCAAAGCTTGCTTTGAAATCTGTCGGGTGGACAAATCTGTCCGCTAGCCCATACACACGAGCGGAGATGTCTGCTGAAACGGTCCATCGGACCGTTTTCAGCGGACATATCCCCTCGTGTGTACGCGGCCTAAGACTACATTTTACACTTAAAAAACTGTCCAAAAAGCTGGGTCATCTGCTTAGCCAATCCCGGTGAGCAATGTATTCAAACAAATACAAAGCCTCTGCCAATCTGAGTGCCTACATACAGTAGCCTGCTCGGATTGGCTTTGAGAGTCAGAGAGGCGTGAGCTGATTATACAGCCTCTGCCAATCCAAGCAGGCTTTGTATTAATTAACAGAATACATCGCTCGCCGTGATTGGCTCCAGCTCCAGCAAGAAAGAAGAAGAATATGGCTCCAGAAGAGAGAAATATGAAGCATCGGAGGGGGGGGTCGTCTTATATGGTGAGTACAGGAAAAAATTCTTTAAAACAAAAATATAAAATCAGGGGGTCGTCTTATACTCCCGGTCACCTTATACGCCGGCAAATACGGTAACAAAAATGCCATAATTTGATTGCCTATTGTGTAGATGCTATAATGCCGCATACACACGGTCGTTTTTTGCGATGAAAAAAAAACGTCGTTTTTTAAAACGTCATTTAAATTGATCATGTGTGGGCAAAACGTCGTTTTTTGTCTTAAAAAAAAACGACCAAAAAAAAATTCCAACATGCTTGAATTTTTTGTGTCGTTTTTCAAAACGTTGTTTTTTGTTTCACAAAAAGTCACCGTGTGTAGCAAAAACATTGTTTAAAACGACGTTTTTCAACCCGCGCATGCCCAGAAGCTAGTTATTAAGCGAGCTTCAATGGAAAAGTGTGGTGAACGTAACCTAGTTTTTTGTGAAAAAACGATGGTGTGTATGCAACATCGTCTTTGAAAGTGACGTTTCAAAAACGTTGTTTTTTACTTCACAAAAAACGTCGTTTTTTTTCATCGCAAAAAACGACCGTGTGTACGCGGCATAACGTTTGCACAAACCAATCAATATGTAGAAGAATACATGTCAGCCTAAACTGAGGAAGAATAAAAACCGCAGAGGTGATCAAATACCACCAAAATAAAGCTCTATTTGTGTGAAAAAAGGGACACCAATTTTATATGGATACAGTGTCGCGCAATTGTCAGTTAAAGCGACGCAGTGCCGTATCGCAAAAAATGGCCTAGTCATTAAGGGCCGAAATCCTTCCGGTCTTTAAAGTGGTTGTAAACCCTTTACAACCACTTTAACATACAGGTAAGCCTAGATTAAAGGGGTTGTAAAGACAAAAATATTTTCCTCCTAAATTAAAGTCTGACAGTAGCTGATAAAGTAAAAAGTAATGTTTTGCATTACAACTAGTTTGATACCGGTTGTAATCAAGCTGGGGTGGCTCCGTCACTCCTGAATCGTTATTCTCACTGACTTCCTGGTTTGCGGTGCGCATTCATTCTTGCTACATCACAGCCTAGTGGGAACTACAGTTCCCATTAGGCTTAGCCTCCATGCCTGTGAGGGATAAGAGAGCATCTCCACGCAGGGCTGTAGTCATAGGGAAGGGGTGAGCACATTCTGCTTTCCACCATGCAAAACGGCTCAGTGGAAAGCAAGAAGAGGAGAGACAGGAAATGGCATTTTCAAACCTGGATTACTGTATTTTGAAAGTCAAAAGGAAAAACGAGGTAAGTGATATTTAAATGCTCTAGCTTATAGCAATCAATTGATCTAATAAAAAAACGAACCTTTAGTGTTCCTTTAAGGCTTACCTGTAGGTGCAAGAAATATCTCCCAAACCTAAAAAGAGATATCTGCAAAAAGAGAAATCTGCAAAAATGTACAGCACCCATAGACATCGGGCACAGGCGCACTGAGCGTGCCGCTACTAACGGCATCATGCTGTTAGTGGCGCTCCCACGCGCATGAGCACGAGTGACGTCATCGCTGCTCCGGCGTTGTGACTCCGGGTATTATGGCGGCGTCGGGGGAGGCGAACGAGGGCCGATGCGGGGGCTTTGATCTCAGGTAAGTAGTTCATAATGAGCTACTATGCTATGCATACTAGCACATTATGCGTTTGTCTTGCAGGTTGTCGTTTTTTTTTTTTTCTGACAAGTTGGTTTACTTCATCTTTAAGTGGTTAAGGCTTACCTGTAGGTAGGGTTGTCCCGATACCACTTTTTTAGGACCAAGTACAAGTACCGATACTTTTTTTCATGTACTCGCCGATACCGAATACCGATACTTTTTTTAAATGTCATGTGACAGTTTTCAAACCACAATACAGACTAAGGATATTTTCTTTAGAATTATGAAGAACTCTAACTCAAGACATTATAAAAGAATAAAAATGAGTAAAAATGAATAAAAATGTTTTATTTGCTTGTCACTCAGTAGTAAAAAACTCAAAGAATTTTTACAGAACATGTTGATAAATACAAAAAAAGTATTCTATTTAGGCATCGGGAGCATTTGCACGAGTACAAGTACTCCCGCAAATACTCGGTATCGGTCCCGATACCGATACTAGTATCGGTATCTGGAAAACCCTACCTGTAGGTACAGTAAATATCTTCTAAACATGCACCGCTTAGGGGATATTTACTTTAGTACTGCTGGTGATGTCACAGGCGCATGCACACTGCGCTCTCAATGGACGGTGTGTGGTCCATAGAAAGCCGTACTGCGGCTGGGACTCCTGCATGCATGCGCGAGTCGTGGGATTGTCATCATCATGGATTGGCTAGGCAAAAAGCCGCAGCATGCGAACCCAGAAGGAAGACTGCGGTGAAGTTGGAAGCGCTGTCAGTGGTGACAGGGTGCCGCTGGAGGGCATCAGGTAAGTCTTTCATAATGTGCTAGTATGCAACTTCTGAAGTGGCACTCACCAGAACTGGGTTGTATAAACGCCTTTGATTTATCAAATAACTCCACACCTAGAAACCAATCTGCCGTTTGTTCAACCGATATACCAATGTTCATCATGGATTTCCTTATTAGTATTTCCTCAAGCTCTCATGAAAAGCAAAGAACCATACATATCCTACATAACCTGTTCATATTGTGCGTCACCAGGGCTTCCGCGCGATATACTGCGAAGCACGTAGAGGCTTCTGGGTAAAGGTCACACGTCATTTCCTGCCACTGACCAGCACGAAACCAAGGCTTGGAGAGCGGGGATTCACACGCTGCAGAGTGTCTTTACACAGTATTGATGGAAAGACTTGGTGCCAGTCCGGAGGCCCTTATAAATGTGAGTGAGCATTACTACCAGTGTTTATTTATATATTTATACTTTTATAATAAAAAGCTCAATATATTGAGCAATGATCAGTTCTTTGCTTTTCATGAGAGCTTGAGAAAATACTAATAAGGAAATCCATGAGATGAATATTGGCATATCGGTTGAACAAACGGCAGATTGGTTCCTGGGTGTGGAGTGATTAACCCTAAGGCCGCGTACACACGATCGGTTAAAACCGATGAAAATGGACTAAAGTCCAGTTTCATCGTTCCAAACCGAGCGTGTGTACGGCCCATCGGTCTGTCGTCCTTCGGACCAAAGTTTTAAAACTTGCTTGAAAGTCGGACTGATGGACGCCTGACCATCGATCCAAACCGATCGTTAGTACACAAAAGCATTGGTTCAAAAACCTGCGCATGCTCAGAATTAAGTCGACGCATGCTTGGAAGCATTGAACTTCTTTTTTTCAGCACGTCGTTGTGTTTTACGTCACCACATTCTGACCCGATCGGATTTTGAACTAATGGTGTGTACGCACATCAGGCCATCAGGCCACTTGAGCGGTGAACCGTCGGACCATTCTCATCGGTTTGAAGCGATCGTGTGTACGCGGCCTAAGATAAATCAAAGGCGCTTATACAACCCAGTTCTGGTGAGTGCCAACTTCAGAAGTTGGTGGTGGTAGCACAAATTGGTGGGATAGCAGCTCCTTTTTTTCAGCATGGAGTCACACTTATGAGGATTGTACCAAATACCTTTGAAGAGATTCACTTTGTTATGAGCACGTCCTAATGATTTTTATGTGATCTTTTTCTTTTTGCATATACATAGACAGTGGCGGTGTGTTCATAGAAGGCCCAGGAACGCCGGCCCCTCTCGCTCCCGCACTGCCACTGAAAAACAATACATAGATTCATGCATTGCATGAATTTATGCATCGTCGCCGCTGCCCACTATTCAGATGGCCGGCCCACTGGCGAGCACCGGCCATCTGAATAACGGCAGCTGGTTGGCTTTGGAAGTGTCTATTAGAGGCAGCGGCCTGTAATCAGCTTCCAACTAGTTAATCAGGGGACGCAGGGGGTGTGCGTTCCCTGGTTAACATTGATGGGTGTCTCAGCCAATTAGGTTCACCGGTTCTGGTTAAAGGTAACCTATTTGGCTGAAGCGACATTGAGGGCGGGACTACTTCGAGGAATCGTGGAGGAGCTGACCGAGAAAGGTAGGTGCCAGGCGGGGGGCAATCTGTCGGCATTTTAGGAGCAAACTGGCGGCAATTGATGGGCCCAGTGGCGACAATGATTTGGCACAGTGGCTGCGTTTGCCATGGCACAGTGGCGACAATTGATGGGCACAGTGGCGACAATTGATGGGCACAGTGGCGACAATGGCATGGTACAGTGGCGACAATTGATGGGCACAGTGGCGACAATTGATGGGCACAGTGGCGACAATTGATGGGCACAGTGGCGACAATGGCATGGCACAGTGGCGACAATTGATGGGCACAGTGGCGACAATTGATGGGCACAGTGGCGACAATGGCATGGCACAGTGGCGACAATTGATGGGCACAGTGGCAACAATTGATGGGCACAGTGGCGACAATTGATGGGCACAGTGGCAACAATTGATGGGCACAGTGGCAACAATTGATGGGCACAGTGGCGACAATTGATGGGCACAGTGGCGACAATGACATGGCACAGTGGCGACAATTGATGGGCACAGTGGCGACAATTGATGGGCACAGTGGCCACAATTGATGGACACAGTGACGACAATGGCATGGCACAGTGGCGACAATTGATGGCACAGTGGCTGGTTTAATGGCATGGCACAGTGGCAACAATTGATGGCACAGTGGCTGGTTTAATGGCATGGTACAGTGGCGACAATTGATGGGCACAGTGGTGACAATGGCATGGCACAGTGGCGACAATTGATGGGCACAGTGGCAACAATTGATGGCACAGTGGCTGCGTTTAATCGCATGGCACAGTGGCGCCAATTTTATAAAAAAGTGGCGACAATTTTATGGCACAGTGGCTGCATTTGATGGGCACAGTGGTGACAATGGCATGGCACAGTGGCGACAATTGATGGGCACAGTGGCGACAATTGATGGGCACAGTGGTGACAATGGCATTGCACAGTGGCGACAATTGATGGCACAGTGGCTGCGTTTAATCGCATGGCACAGTGGCGACAATTTTATAAAAAATTGGCGACAATTTTATGGCACAGTGGCTGCGTTTGATGGGCACAGTGGCGGAAATTCATGGGCACAGTGAGGCTGCAATTGATGTTTTTTTGCCCCCCCCCCCCAAAAAAAAAAAAATATTGAGCACCAGCCATCACTGTACATACATATAGACTTTTTTCAGGATATAATTTTTACTGCATTTATTTTAGGTGAGCTACTCCCCTAGGGTATGTGGTAATGTGCATAGGGAGTCTGTTGTTTGCGTTAAAGTTTGGTTCACTATAAAAAGTTTTGCCTTCAGTTGTACTTTATACAGAGTCGCTCCCTGCGGACATGGCTGAGCCCGCAGTGCACCCTGGGAGTTCTGCCTGGCACAGAGTTTCTAGTGTAATAGTTTTCTTTCTCCCGGTACCGTCTGGGAGCCCCGCTGAGTTACCTGCACCGCTGGAAGTACTCGGGTATCAGGCCGGACATTTCTCTCCGGAGCCTCTCCAGGGTGGCCATGTCCCCGCTAACTGGACGCGTCTCCCGGGAAACCAAATGTACCACTCTGGGCTGGGGGGAAGTATTACAAAACATGTGCATATGTTGTACAAATGCAAACGTATTCATAAAAAGTAATCACATTCCTGTTCATTATAATTTAAACGACTTCTAATAAACCTGTAACGGATATAATACACGGCTCGTGTTACTTTTTATTTTATTTGAACAGAATGGTTCATTCCAACTTCCGCTCCCCGGCTACGGATGGCAGAATCCTAGACGCGTCGCCATGGAGGCAGAGCCGTACCACCCATCGCGGGGGGGAATAACACAAATCTTCTCCGAATGTTCCCCAATGCAGCAATGCACGTTAGATTAAAAAATAATGTTTACAACAATAAATTGTGTTCTTTTTTTTGGTTCGTTTTTTGTTGGCTTTTTAGGCGCTTGTTCCTTGATAGGTTGAAATGGTGCGTTCCAACTTCCGCTCGTCTCTGCTCCAGGTCTCGGTCGCTGCTCCGGAAGCGACATGGTGGCTCAGTCCGCTGCCCCGACTCGGCTGTGATCCTGGGGGACCCCGCAAGCTTTGTTCATGGTTGGCGTGGCCAGGAAACACATCCGAGCCAATAAGGGAAGCAGCTGGTGAGTGATCGGCTGCCCGAGGAGGTGTCCATGACATCACTGGGGGCCCCCACACAACCAGGGGCCACCACAACCGTATTAGGGGCCCTTTGTGCAGGCAGGACATCTCCTACCCCCTACAGAGGGAGACCCTTCCTCCTGATCACCAGGACTGTGTATGTGAGGAGCCCATGGCCTGGTAGTGATCAGAGCTGGCTTGTTATTGTAGGTACAGGCCCTGTCATCCTCCTCCTTATCATTATAGGTACAGGCCCTGTCATCCTCCTCCTTAGAGCTGGCTTGTTCCTCCTTCTTATTGTAGGTACATTATTATTAGCCCTGTCATCCTCCTCCTTATCATTATAGGTACAGGCCCTGTCATCCTCCTCCTTATCATTATAGGTACAGGCCCTGTGTCATCCTCCTTCTTATCATTATTATTAGAGGTACACAGGCCCTTCATCATTATAGGTACAGGCCCTGTCATCCTCCTCCTTATCATTATAGGTACAGGCCCTGTCATCCTCCTTCTTATCATTATAGGTACAGGCCCTGTCATCCTCCTTCTTATCATTATAGGTACAGGCCCTGTCATCCTCCTTCTTATCATTATAGGAACAGGCCCTGTCATCCTCCTCCTTTATCCTTATTATAGGTACAGGCCCTGTCATCCTCCTTCTTATCCTTATTATAAGTACAGGCCCTGTCATCCTCCTTCTTATCCTTATTATAGGTACAGGCCCTGTCATCCTCCTTCTTATCATTATTATTATAGGTACAGGCCCTGTCATCCCCCTTCTTATCATTATAGGTACAGGCCCTGTCATCCTCCTTCTTATCCTTATTATAGGTACAGGCCCTGTCATCCCCCTTCTTATTATAGGAACAGGCCCTGTCATCCTCCTCCTTTATCCTTATTATAGGTACAGGCCCTGTCATCCTCCTTCTTTTCATTATTATTATAGGTACAGGCCCTGTCATCCTCCTTCTTATCATTATAGGAACAGGCCCTGTCATCCTCCTTCTTATCCTTATTATAGGTGCAGGCCCTGTCATCCTCCTTCTTATCCTTATTATTATAGGTGCAGGCCCTGTCATCCTCCTTCTTATCCTTATTATTATAGGTGCAGGCCCTGTCATCCTTCTTATCATTATAGGTACAGGCCCTGTCATCCTCCTTCTTATCATTATTATTAGAGGTACAGGCCCTGTCATCCTCCTTCTTATCATTATTATAGGTACAAGCCCTGTCATCCTCCTTCTTATCCTTATTATTAGAGGTACAGGCCCTGTCATCCCCCTTCTTATCCTTATTATTATAGGTACAGGTCCTGTCATCCTCCTTATCATTATTATTATAGGTACAGGCCTTGTCATCCTCCTTCTTATTATAGGTACAGGTCCTGTCATCCTCCTCCTTATCATTATTATTATAGGTACAGGCCCTGTCATCCTCCTTCTTATCATTATAGGTACAGGCCCTGTCATCCTCCTTATCATTATAGGTACAGGCCCTGTCATCCTCCTCCTTATCCTTATTATAGGTACAAGTCCTGTCACCCCCCTCTTTATCCTTATTATAGGTACATGCCCTGTCATCCTCCTCCAAATATTTATATCACTGTCCATTCAGTCCTGAGATTTACACAGCTCTGCCATACAGCTCAGCCCCATCTGGGAGGACAGGAGACCTGATTTTGTTTCCTCTGTTGCAGTTCAGTAAGGCTCCTTTCACACAGCTTGTCTGTTTGACGGACTGCGCTTGCTTAGCGGGGATCAATCCACAGATCTGTCTCCGCCCACTGTGCTGAGACAAACCTGTCAAGAGTCCCACTTTCCTCTATGGGGAGATCTGATGAAAACAGACCGGCTGTCCGCTTTCATTGGATCCGTCGGACGGATGGAAAATAGAACCTCCTTCCGTCTGGATTTGCAGAGAGGATCAGATAGCAGCGGGTGTCCCCTGACATCTGCCGCTCCATATGGTTGAATGGAGGGTCCGATCAGGTCCATGCTGAAGCAAAAGGTGATCCCCCAGTCACATTCAGCTGGCTGTATTGCCCACAGAATGCAACCCATTTAAGCCCTCGTTCACACTGAAGGCAGCTTTTAAATCGTGAGCGCTCAGCTGAACTCGCATGATTTAAAACGCAAATTTTGGGGGCGATTTGAAAGACATTTGTGTGGGTTCATGTACAGATGTCTATTGAAATCGCCCCCTGAAGTCATCAAAAGTAGTGCAGGAACCTCTGCATATCAGTGCGGCGATGCAAAGTCAGCATCGCACCGATTGGGACAGTACAGTTGCTGGTATTCCGTTGAGAAATGCGCCCTATCGAGAAATGCGCAGTAAGGAGCCGCAAACATCTGAATTCCCGATCAGCTGTAGACGGCGCCTGCGCACAATAGCCGACATTGTGCCAAACGCTCCCAATGCAATGTAAGTCTGCAAGGGGCGGATGTGTTCATGAAGGGGGCGTATGTTGTAATGATGGGCAGTGCTGCTAAGATGGGGGCGGAATTTTTCACGAAACTCAAACGCATCTCTTAAACAAATATATTTCTGCTAACAATGAAAAACCTGTCCTTCAATTGGCTAAACACGTGTGGGAAGAATAGCACAGATATATTTGTTTAAGAGATGTGTTTGAGTTTCGCCCCCATCTTGGCAGCACTGCCCATCATTACAACATACGCACCGACCCTCACATGCGCCCATCATGAACACATCCGCCCCTTGCAGACTTGCATGAGCATTGGGAGCATGTGGCACAATGTCGGCTATTGTGCGCAGGCGCCGTCTACAGCTGATCGTAAATTCAGATGTTCGGCGGCTCCTTACTGCGCAGGGGCATTTCTCGACAGGGGGCATTTCTTGACAGAACACCATCAATAGGCTGCGATTTGGCATGCGATTTGACAAATCGATCAGATGTGAACAGAGCAGTGTGGGAACTGCCCCACACCCGTATGCAATGCATTCATGTGCAGCTTTGAGGGGTTAAAAGAGGCACTGAGAGAGGAATAGAACGCCATATTACCACCTGTCAAACATTCTCTAATAAGTGATCCACCTCAGAGGGTTAGTTTCCCAGGGATAGAAGAGAACTTGTGTCCTTCAGTGGAATCTGATAAAAGGGATTTTACTGTAAGTAGAAAAATCTTATCACTGGCAATTGGTGAAAAGAGTTCCAAATATCTATTCACATAATATTGCTGGTTTCTTGATATGTCTCAGAAAAGCATCAATGACTGTTCCTATGGCTGATGGAAACTCAGCTCAGCTCTATGAAGGTTCCCATTGTTGACCTTCTGAAATGGTGTGTTGTCTCGCTGTCTTCTCCCCTCGTTGGGGGCCTCCCTTCTCTCTGTTCCAGTGCTGTGTCCTCTGGCCGACACTTCCTGGAGTGTCAGATACGCGTTTCCCCCCCAAACGTACCATGGTCTCCCTCCTCCATGCTTCTACAGGACATAATGATCTAGGCTAGGGCAGTGATAGCAAGTTTTGGAACTACATTTCCCATGATGCTTAACTACACTGCAGTGTGCATGAGCCTCATGGGAAATGTAGTTTCAAAAAATCTGGGGTACCAAGGTTCGCTATGACTGCTGACTGAGCATAAAACCACAGTGTGCATTGGGGGACACAGATATATGACACTCCCGGAAGTGCTTATTGTCTGATGGGGGCTGCTGTAGTAGAATGGACAGGGAGTAGGAGACCAGGATTGAGGGTGAGTGTAAGCTCTTGTGTTTAGGGCCCTCCTCGTCTGCCTGCATTGAATTGTATTGCAACTATGTTGTCTCTCTTAGTTTTGTAAAGTGTTGTACAAACGTTGGCAATAGGGTTGTCCCGATACCGAGTATTTGCGGGAGTACTTGTACTCCCGCAAATACCCCCGAAGCCTGAATAGAATACTTGTCCAGTCCCCAACCCCCCGCCGCCGCAATGAAAGCCGCAGCCGCATGGTTAAACAGTGTGCGGGAACATCACAGCTTACATTTGAATAGCCGTTTTCCCAGCCGCGTATAGACACTCCCCCATGCTCGAGATTGGATGGGTGATCGTGATCTGTCCAATCCCGAGCAAGGGGGAGTGTCTATACGCGGCGGGGAAAACGGCTATTCAAATGAAAGCTGTGATGTTCCCCGTGCGGCGGCGGCTAGGTATGGGGGACATGGCTGCATATGTGGGGGACATGGCTGCATATGTGGGGGACATGGCTGGGGGGACATGGCTGCATATGTGGGGGACATGGCTGGGGGGACATGGCTGCATATGTGGGGGACATGGCTGGGGGGACATGGCTGCATATGTGGGGGACATGGCTGCATATGTGGGGGACATGGCTGCATATGTGGGGGACATGGCTGCATATGTGGGGGACATGGCTGGGGGGACATGGCTGCATATGTGGGGGACATGGCTGGGGGGACATGGCTGCATATGTGGGGGACATGGCTGCATATATATGGGGGACATGGCTGGGGGGACATGGCTGCATATGTGGGGGGACATGGCTGCATTTGGGGACACATTTAAAGAACGCTTTTTCTCTTGACAGGAGATTAAAAATGCGTTTTGCAAATGTGTAGGAACATCAAGTGTTTGGGCGTTCATTGATTCCATTGGCCAGAATATTCATTTATCCTGGCTGTTGGAATGAATGAAGGCTCAATCACTGAACGTGACTCGTGTGTAGGCATGTTTGCAGGCGTTCATGCGTGTCCAGTGATTTTTGTCATGTCGCCCTGATCCTGGATTGAGTACTTGGTCACTGCCCTGGAATCAGCATAATGTCAGTGAAGTTTGAAAAGTCTGAACACAAGAAGTAGTGAAGTAAGGGTTGGCGGTATATTTTGGTGTATGTATCCATTAGGCCTTCTTTATTATTCCATTGATGGCCCATATACCTCCTGCACATGCCATAGGCTTACTCATTTCAGTGACGGGACTGTCTTGTTGTGCAGGGGCCCAGCCTTGAATGGAGTCCATAGCCATAGCACACGGGTCAGCTAGGATGATTTAATTAGGAGGTTGTGTGATGCTCCATGTACAGCATAGGCCTAAAAGCCAAGGAGCTTCACAGGGATTGATAAAAGGAAAAACACGGGTGCCTGGACATTCTGCACAGAGGTGGGTGTTTGGGGGGCTCTGCTCTGTACTTCAATGTGGGTATTTGGGGGCTCTGCTCTGTACTACGATTTTGGTGCTTGGTGGCTCTGCTCTGATGTGTGTATTTGAGGGCTCTGCTCTGTACTTCAATGTGGGTTTTTGGGGATTCTGTACTTCAATGTGGGTATTTGGGGGCTCTGCTCTGCACTCCAATGTGGGTATTTGGGGCCTCTGCTCTGCACTCCAATGTGGGTATTTGGGGCCTCTGCACTCCAATGTGGGTATTTGGGGCCTCTGTACTACGATTTGGGTGCTTGGTGGCTCTGCTCTGATGTGGGTATTTGGGGGCTCTGCTCCGTACTACGATGCGGGTGTTTGGGGGCTCTGCTCCGTACTACGATGTGGGTGTTTGGGGGCTCTGCTCCGTACTACGATGTGGGTGTTTGGGGGCTCTGCTCCGTACTACGATGTGGGTGTTTGGGGGCTCTGCTCCGTACTACGATGTGGGTGTTTGGGGGCTCTGCTCTGTACTCCGATGTGGGTATTTGGGGGTCTGCTCTGTACTACGATGTGGGTATTTGGGGGTCTGCTCTGTACTACGATGTGGGTGTTTGGGGGCTCTGCTCTGTACTCCAATGTGGGTATTTGGGGGTCTGCTCTGTACTCCAATGTGGGTATTTGGGGGTCTGCTCTGTACTACGATGTGGGTGCTTGGTGGCTCTGCTCTGATGTGGGTATTTGGGGGTCTGCTCTGTAGTACGATGTGGGTATTTGGGGGCTCTGCTTTGTATTATGATGTGGGTATTTGGGGACTCTGCTTTGACGTGGCTGTTTTGGTGGAGGCGGGATTATGGCGTAGGGTTAATTTTCAGGGGTTGGGCTTGGCCCCTTAGTTCCAGTGAAGGGAAATCTTAAAGCGTCAGCATACCAAAATATTTTGGATAATTTCAAATAATTTCCCAACTTTGTGGGAAGAGTTTGGGGATGGCCCCTTCCTGTTCCAACATGACTTCACACCAGTGCACAAACAAGGTCCATAAAGACATGGACGAATGAGGTTGGGGTGGAGGAACTTGACTGGACTGCACAGAGTCCTGACGTCAACCCGATAGAACAGCTTTGGGGTAAATTAGAGCGGAGAATGAGAGCCAGGCCTTCTCTCCAATATCAGTGCCTGACCTCACCAATGTGCTTCTGGAAGAATGGTCAAACATTCCCATAGACACACTCCTAAACCTTGTGGACGGCCTTCCCAGAAGAGTTGAAGCTGTTATAGCTGCAAAGGGTGGGCCATCTCAATACTGAACCCTACAGACTAAGACTGGGATGCCTTTAAAGTTCATGTGCGTGTAAAGGAAGGCGTCTCAATATTTTTGGTAATCTAGTGTATATGTTTGTATATATATTTTGATTTTCTAACCTACTCCAGAAACATGAGAGTGTTCTCCCCTGTCTGATGTAGTTATTGCTAAAGGTGTCAGTAAATACCCTTTAAAGCTTAACCACTTGCACATATATCCCCTTCCTGCCCAGGTGAAATTTCAGCTTTCAGCACTGTCACGCTTTGAATGACAATTGCGCGGTCGTGCGATGTGGCTCCCAAACAAAATTGATGTTTTTACCACAAATAGAGCTTTCTTTTGGTGGTATTTGATCACCTCTGCGGTTTTTATGTTTTTTTGCGCTATAAACAAAAATAGAGCGACAATTTTGAAAAAAAAAAACATTTTTTGCTATAATAAATATCCAATAAAAAAATAAAAATATAAATTTTTCTCAGTTTAGTCCGATACGTATTCTTCTACATATTTTTGGTAAAAATAAAAATCGCAATAAGCGTATAGTGATTGGTTTGCCCAAACGATATAGCGTCTACAAAATAGGGGATAGAATTATGATGATTTTTTTTTTTTATTACTAGTAATGGCGGCGATCTGCGATATTGCGGCGGACACATTGGACAGTTTTGGGACCATTCACATTTATACAGCGAACAATGATATAAATATGCACTGATTACTGTATAAATGTGACTGGCAGGGAAGGGGTTAACACTAGGGGGCGAGGAAGGGGTTAATGTATTCCCTAATTAGTGATTCTTACTGTGGGGGGGGAGGGGGTTGACTGGGGGAGGTGACGATGGTGTGTCCCTATGTATAAGGGACACACCATCAGTCTCCTCTCCCTGACAGGACGTGGAGCTCTGTGTTTTTTGCTCCGCATCCCTGTCTCCGTGACCGCCGATCGCGGCCACATGGCGGACATCGCGGCCGCGAGGCACGCGCATCGGCACCTGCCTGACGCGGCATATAAAGATGGCCTCCCGGCAATTTAGAGCCACAGTGTGGCCGTAAAAATCCGCCGTGAGGGCGGAAAGTGGTTAATTAAAGTCATGGTTTATTGTTAGGTTGCATCTCAAGGAAGGTATTTTGGACAGTTATTTTATCTAAGAAAAATTCTCAAAACCTGGCCTGTTGGGGGTATTTGAGGACTGAGGTTGAGAACCACTGCTTTGGCCGATCGAAAAAAAAAAAAAAATCCTTTTTTATGGGCAGCTTTACGCTTGCTGTGTATCTGGTAAACAGGAAAGATGAGGAGTGCCGTGTCACCTGTTCCTGGATCATTTATTTTCATAGCAACTGTTACTAAAGCAGATGTGTCTTATCTCTGTTCACCTGTGATTGGCTGGCTCTGTGATGACATCATATTTATGTGTGATTGTAAATATTGTTTTGTATCCTTTTATTATGGTCCTGTCATGTGGAGGATCTATGGTGTTAGACACGGAGTCCTGGGAGGTAACTCAGACTGCACAGGCCATGAACCCGGGTGGTGCTGGGACTGCAGGCGCTCCCTTACTGGCTTCATAGAGTAATCAGAATGAAGTGGATTGCTGGCTAGGTAATGAGTAAGGCGGCGTACACACGACCGAGCTTCTCGGCAGAATTCAGCGAGAAGCTCGCTGGGAGACATATTCTGCCGAGGTTCTCGGTCGTGTGTACACTTCCGACGAGCGTCCCGTCGGGAAGCTGGTCGAGCCAAAATAGAGAGCGCGCTCTCTTTTTCCTCGTTGTTCAATGAGGACTTTGGCTCGACGAGCTTTTCCGACCGCTCATCGGGAACCTCGTCGGGCGGAACGATGGGTTTAGCCCGACGAGGTTCTTGTACTTGTGTACGCGGCCTAATACTTAAAGGCCTGCGTTGTGAGTTTTGTGTTGTATACGGACAATAGTGATCCTTACTGGCGGGTGGATTTGATTTAAATCACTAGTAAAATGGCTTGATTTGAATCATCATTTTTAACCACTTCCATACCGGGCCTGTTCTGACACTCCTCTCCTACATGTAAAAATAACCTTTTTTTTTCTGGCGAAAATTACACAGAACCTCCAAACATTATGGCCCGGATTCACGTGGAGAGGCGTATCTTTGTGCAGCCTGTCAGTGCCCACCAGTGCAGCCCATCAGTGCCACCTCATCAATGCATCCCATCAGTGCCAACCAGCGCATCACCTCATCAGTGCCAACCAGTGCATCACCTCATCAGTGCCAACCAGTGCATCACCTCATCAGTGCCAACCAGTGCATCACCTCATCAGTGCCAACCAGTGCATCACCTCATCAGTGCCAACCAGTGCATCACCTCATCAGTGCCCACCAGTACAGCCCAATGTCATTCACAATGATAGCTACTCAGCTATGGCCCTCGGCAAGGAGGTGCGGCCACTGGCCCTGTTTACTATAATAATAACAGATCACTGGTAGCTGCACCTATTTGCAATTGCCTGCAGTGATTTTGATGTTGGACGCAGACAAAGTGCATCCAGCAGCGATCACCACAGACAATCACTGGCTGTGCAGAGAGCCATGAATATGTTGTGAACATATTCATGACTCTCTGCACACCCAGTGATTGTCTGTGGTGATCACTACTGGATGCACTTTGTCTGCGTCCAACATCAAAATTACTGCAGGCAATTGCAAATAGGTGCAGCTACCAGCGATCTGTTATTATAGTGATTGGGGCAGATACATAGGCTACGTTCACACCACTCGCTCGCTATGTGATGCCGGGTCGGCAACCTGGAATCTGGGCTTCCTGCCACCCCAGGGCAGGAGGTCGTGGGCCACATCAGAGGGCTCCGCTGGCCACATGTGGCCCCCAGGCCACTGGTTGGGCACCCCTGGTCTATTGGATCGGATGAACACGGACAGACGATACGTGTTCATCCGACCCCCCCCCCCCCCATAGGGGAGAGCGGAGAAAAGACAGGGCGGTCCCTGCACACTGTGCGGGGACCGCCCTGTCATCCGCCGGCTCAGCTGGGATCAACAGAGCGATCCCCGCTGAGCAAACGGAGGTGCACGGGGCGGATCATTACTGCTCCTCCATGTGTGAAAGAGCCCTAAGACTTGAATCGCTGATTGTTGCCATTACTAGTATCCCCGGGTTTCATTTTAAAAATCTGGTCACCTTATACTATGTTGAAAAAATTGGGAGGGACAAGTGTCAAAAAGCTGCTTGTGCTTACAAATTCTTGCTGAAGTCGTGTCTATATTATTCAGGTACGATTTGCATGCTACTTGAGGGTTTAACATTGAGGTCTAACTCTATAGACATCATGGAAGTCATTGAAAATCATGGAGAATAACTTGTAATGCGATTTCTGCAGTCCAAAATCGTGAGACAAGTTGTATAAGTGTGAAAGGGGACAAAGGCCCCTTTCAGACATGCGGACTGTATGTCCGCTTTTTCATCCATCCTTGTACGGATGAAAAAGGGACATACATTAATCCCTATGAGATAGTGTGTTTGCCAGCGTATGAACATCCGCTGACACCCAATCTCATCAGTGTCCACAATCCTCCGATTCTGCAGACAGAGGTAAATCCTATTTTTCCATCTGTCTGCAGAGCGGATTGGGTGAACATGGACAGATGGTCCGTGTTCATCCGATCCCCCCGTAGAGGAGAGCGGTGATCTGACAGGGGGGTCCCTGCACAGTGGAGCGATCCCTGCTGAGCAATCGGATGTTTAAGGGGCGGATCATCACGGGATCCGCCCGTGTGAAAGGACCCTTATTGGCTGTGTCCTTCAGGTGAAATAAACCTAAAAAATGAAACCAATGCCGCTACTAATAATTGGTCAGCTTCACTCAAATGTTTGTTTTTGGGCTTCATACCTTTTTATCCTTCGTACAGTACATAAGAGAAGTTAACATTTTTTACCCCCTTCATGACCAGGGCATATTTTGCTATATAGAACTGCGCTACTTTAACTTGCAATTGCATGATCATGCAACACAAGTGAGATTTATAGGAAGGGGTCTAACATCTAGGGGTGATCAAGGGGTTAACTTTGTGCCTAACAATGTTTAATGTGTGCTGCTTTTTACTTTTTAATCTGGTAGTTTTTTCTCCATGCTTTTCATGGAGAAGAAACAGCCAGATCACTGTTTCTATGCAGTTCTGTGTATTTGTAAACACAGACCTCTGTGTGTGATTGGAAGGAAGGTTTCAGCTGAAAAAGAATTGGCTGAAATCTGCTGCCAAACTCTTGCTGTGTCCAATCGCAGAACGGGTTGGCAGGACGTGGGGCACTGTATGTTGCTGCACCCGCACCTGCCACCCACTCGCAGTATATTTAGTGTGTGCTGTCGGCAGTAGGCTAAAGTTATGTTATGTGAATGGAAACATAGATAAGGTAGATGTCTTCCCAGGTTGCCTGCAAAATAATGTGTGTGTGTGTGTGTGTATATGTGTGTGTGTGTGTGTATATGTATATGTATGTGTATATATATGTGTATATATATATATATATATATATATATATATATATATATATATATATATATATATATATATATACAGTGCAGAAAATAAGTATTTGAACACCCTGCTATTTTGCAAGTTCTCCCACTTGGAAATCATGGAGGGGTCTGAAATTGTCATCGTAGGTGCATGTCCACTGTGAGAGACATAATCAAAAAAAAAATTCCAGAAATCACAATGTATGATTTTTTTAACTATTTATTTGTATGATACAGCTGCAAATAAGTATTTGAACACCTGAGAAAATCAATGTTAATATTTGGTACATTAGCCTTTGTTTGCAATTACAGAGGTCAAACGTTTCTTGTCGTTTTTCACCAGGTTTGCACACACTGGAGGAGGGATTTTGGCCCACTCCTCCACACAGATCTTCTCTAGATCAGTCAGGTTTCTGGGCTGTCGCTGAGAAACACGGAGTTTGAGCTCCCTCCAAAGATTCTCTATTGGGTTTAGGTCTGGAGACTGGCTAGGCCACGCCAGAACCTTGATATGCTTCTTACAGAGCCACTCCTTGGTTATCCTGGCTGTGTGCTTCGGGTCATTGTCATGTTGGAAGACCCAGCCTCGACCCATCTTCAAAGCTCTAACTGAGGGAAGGAGGTTGTTGCCCAAAATCTCGCAATACATGGCCCCGGTCATCCTCTCCTTAATACAGTGCAGTCGCCCTGTCCCATGTGCAGAAAAACACTCCCAAAGCATGATGCTACCACCCCCATGCTTCACAGTAGGGATGGTGTTCTTGGGATGGTACTTATCATTCTTCTTCCTCCAAACATGGTTAGTGGAATTATGACCAAAAAGTTCTATTTTGGTCTCATCTGACCACATGACTTTCTCCCATGACTCCTCTGGATCATCCAAATGGTCATTGGCAAACTTAATACGGGCCTTGACATGTGCTGGTTTAAGCAGGGGAACCTTCCGTGCCATGCATGATTTCAAACCATGACGTCTTAGTGTATTACCAACAGTAACCTTGGAAACGGTGGTCCCAGCTCTTTTCAGGTCATTGACCAGCTCCTCCCGTGTAGTCCTGGGCTGATTTCTCACCTTTCTTAGGATCATTGAGACTCCACGAGGTGAGATTTTGCATGGAGCCCCAGTCCGAGGGAGATTGACAGTCATGTTTAGCTTCTTCCATTTTCTAATGATTGCTCCAACAGTGGACCTTTTTTCACCAAGCTGCTTGGCAATTTCCCCGTAGCCCTTTCCAGCCTTGTGGAGGTGTACAATTTTGTCTCTAGTGTCTTTGGACAGCTCTTGGTCTTGGCCATGTTAGTAGTTGGATTCTTACTGATTGTATGGGGTGGACAGGTGTCTTTATGCAGCTAATGATCTCAAACAGGTGCATCTAATTTAGGATAATAAATGGAGTGGAGGTGGACAATTTAAAGGCAAACTAACAGGTCTTTGAGGGTCAGAATTCTAGCTGATAGACAGGTGTTCAAATACTTCTTTGCAGCTGTATCATACAAATAAATAGTTAAAAATTCATAAATTGTGATTTCTGGAATTTTTTTTTTTTATTATGTCTCTCACAGTGGACATGCAACTACGATGACAATTTCAGACCCCTCCATGATTTCCAAGTGGGAGAACTTGCAAAATAGTAGGGTGTTCAAATACTTATTTTCTGCACTGTATATATATATAAATATATGAATATGTGTGTTCGCTAAAATCTGAAATTGTCTTCTTTTGATGGTGATATTCTCTTTTTTCCACAGGCATTTCAGTAGGACCATGGAAGAGCTTGTCCATGATCTTGTGTCAGCGCTGGAAGAAAGCTCCGAGCAGGCCAGAGGATGTTTTGCAGACACCGGGGATCACTCCCGCAGCATTTCATGTCTCCTGAAACGGCAAGCACGCAAGCGGAGAGGAAGGAAAAGGCGCTCCGACAATACCCATCACCCCTGGGAGCCCGGGCACTGCCTTAGCGATGGCTCTGACTCCAGTTTAGAAGAACCGAGCAAAGACTACCGGGAGTGTGCTAGCAACAACAAAAAAGACAGCGACTCCGACGATCAGCTCTTACTTGCCAAAAGAAGACCATCCTCAAACATCAATACTATACGCAATAAAAGGCCTTTGTGGCATGAGTCTGACTTAGTTGCTGACAGCAGAACCTTACGAAGGAGGCGGAAAGTGAAGCGGATGGCCATAGACCCTCCGGCAGACATCACTAGTGCGCTGGCTTTGTCTCAAGGTCGTGATCAGCCAATAGACACTGACAGCAAACATTACCAGCACCTGGAAGTAATGAAGAGCAAAGTGAAAAAAAGGAAGATGGGTCCACCAAGACATGGGCACGAGGTTCCCGATGAGGGTGTTGTGGTAGAAGGAGACGACATGGGACTTGGAAACAAAGACAAGATGGAATATGAAGAACAGAAGGGGTCAGACGAGAACATGAGTGACAGGTTGTACTTGGGATAATATAGGGAGTAAAGCATGAGTTCTTTGTGTCTTGTAGGGAATGGCAAGTACTCATACCATTGGGCCAATCTTGCTATTGGTATGCGTATAATTAAAGTGCCCTTCCAAAGCTGTATTGAAGGATATGTTCACCTTTGTTACTCTTCCACATGCTCCTGCAACCTCCCCCCTGACAGCGGGCTGGGGATCTTCTCCCAGACACCCGCTGTCACAATGTGAAAAGAATGCGGCCACGACCACACAGACGCATCATTCGTTCAAGTACTGACAGCCTTTATGGTTGAGGGCATTGGTGATCACTCTTAAGTAGTTCATTGTTTCTTCCTGTTCTTCAGTAACTACCTGCCCGTACGAGGTATAGGCAGGCAGCTACACTGTCAGCCTGCAGGAGCCTGAGATTGCAGCCGTATTTTCCAGGCAAATTTTGTGAAGTGACTGGCCTCAGGTGATGCACAGAGAAACATATGTTATACTTTTTTTTTTCTGTTAAAAAAAGTTATACCTGTTTATTTGCATATATTGATTGGTTTTTGCAAAAGTTATAGTGTCTACAAAATAGGTAAAATATTTAGGAACTTTTCATTTTTTTTGTTTTACTAGTAATGGTGGCAATCTGAGATTTTTAATGGCACTGTGACATTGCGGTAGACAAATCTGACCCCAAGTTACACTTTTTGGGGACCAGTGACATTATTACAGTGATCAGTGCTAAAAAAATGCACTGATTAATGTATAAATGACACTAGCAGGGAAGAGGTTAACACTAGGGGGGGGGGGGCGATCAAAAGATTAACTGTGTTCCCTTGGTGTGTTCTAACTGTGTGGGGGATGGGCTTTCTGTGACAATGCAGAGAGTGCTGTTCCTCATCACTAAGAACAGTAAGGCCGCGTACACACGACCAAATCTGTCTGCTGGAAACGGTCTGCCAGACCGTCCCAGCAGACAGATTCGATCGTGTGTACGGACGAGCGGACGGATTTGGCCAGCCGACAGATTTGAAAGCATGCTTTCAAATCTGTCGGCTGGGAACCTGTCCGCCTGACATGTGTCTGCTGGTTAGTACACTAACCAGCAGACATGTCTTCTCGCACACGCGTCGAATGGTTTCGACGCATGCGCGGAAGTGTTTTACTTCCTGGTGCGGTGACATGGCGGCGTCAACGTTATCGCCACGTCACCACGCCGTCTGGCGGCGGGGATTTTGGTTTGATCGTGTGTACACGATCAAACCAATACATCCCCAGCAGACAGATTTGTTCAAACCGGTCTGTCCGACCGATTTGAACAAATCTGTCTGCTCGTCTGTATGGGGCCTCAATCTCACAGTTGACCCCTGTCAGAACGGGAATCTGCCATGTTTACATAGGCAGATCCCCATTCTGCCTCTCTGTACTGTGATTGCGGGTGGTCGGCGGACATCAAGTCCGCTGGATTCGCAGGAGTGCACAATTCCATATGCATGGACCAATGTACAGGTACATCGGTTTGCGCAGCCGAGCCGCCTTGCTGCAGTAAGTCGGCAAGTGGTTAAAACATGTTGTACAGGACAGTGCTTGTGCTATATCGCCTAAAAAACAAAACTGTCTGATCTGCCTGGCTCTGTCTTTCACCCAGTAAACTGACCAGGGTGTATCATGGCTGCTGAGCCCTGACACCGTGGTCTGTTTATGTGCCTCTGTCATCTGCTGCTATCTGCAGCTCTTTTGTGTCTTCCTCTGTCCTCCCCCTCCTCTCCCTTCTGCTTTAAAACTATCTGACCTTTTTATATCGCCCCTCTGTCAGATAAAAAGCTGTATCCCAGTTCCTGTGCTTTTATAAAAAATAAAAAAAAATGCTGATTTCTACCTGTTTTAACAGCGTCTCCCAGCGATCATGTGACTCCAGGCTCTCTCCTTCTCACCTCCATGGCTGACGCCAGCAGGTGAATCTCGGCCCTGCCCACTGGATCTATCAGTTGGGGAGAGCAAAGAGCTTGTGTCAGGTCACCTAAGGCCAGGTGACAGTTGCACACCTTTGGAGTCAGGAGTCACCGCTAAGGGAGTGGACTCTACAACTGACTGCTGCGGATGGAACTCTGGAAGGTTCAGGAAGGCAGATCCACTGGAGCTAGAGCATAGATTCCCCAAGGTGCGGATTCTAAGAGCCAGCAGGTGTTTACCAGAGTCTCTAGTGGTGAGGATGGACTGGGCTGCAACTGGCTCACGGTAGACTACAGGAGAGAGAGGAAGGAAGCAGCAGCCTAGAACCACAAGGATAGTAGGGAGATTAGCCAAAAGGTCAAGGCAACAAGCAGATGGGGATAGTCAAGGAACACGCCAAAGGTCAGGATATGAAGCAGACGAGGACAGTCAAGAACAAGCCAAGGTCCGTAAACGGGATCAGACGTAGGACACAGAGCAATGAGCACACAGAAGCCAAAAACCGTAATATTGATCGGCAGTGCACAGGTTAATATAGAGTTCCCTGATAGGGGCTGGGGTGGAGCCATACTTTGAGGAGAGATTACTTAAACAGCCAGGTGAGTGGCTGGCCTCTTAATCTGAACACATGGAGAGGTAAGCTGACAGACAAACATTACTGCATAACCACGACAGCCTGGAGTCGCGTCATTGCTGGGAGATGCTGTTAAAACCGGTGGAAATCTGCTTTTTTTTATTAAAGCATATGCACCAGAACAAAGATTGTTATCTGATAGACGGGATGAGATAGTGGCTTAACAACCACATTAAGGTTATACTGCGTCTCTTCCAGTCTCATTGTGTGGCCCGTGTTCTCTTGCACTCCTTGGGACTGACAAGTTTCATACTCGGGCCCCTTTCACACTGACACGTTTTTCAGGCAGTTCAGCGCTAAAAATAGCACTGCTATACCGCCTGAAAAAATCGTACCCTGCAGTCTTCAGTGTGAAAGCCCGAAGGCTTTCACACTGAAGCGGGACCGCTCCAAAAGTTCTGGTAGCCGCATCAAAAGTGCATGTGCTACTTTTGGAGCGGGACCGCTCCAAAAGTTCTGGTAGCAGCATCAAAAGTGCATGTGCAACAAAAATTTCATATCGCATCAATAAAATTATCTGTGAAATTATAACATTCATGCAAATGTCCATATGACTCCAAAAGAATCACATAAAATAGTCCATTAACAATGCTCTTCCACCTCCGTGCTTGACAAAGTGATTGTATTACAACAACTGTACATAAAGCAAGCTGTTCCTCCCTAAAGGGCCCTTTCATACTGAGGAGTATTTCAGGCATTTTAGCGCATAAATAATGCCTGAAATACTCCTGCCCCAGCATTCTCAATGTGAAAGCCCGAGGCGCTGGCGAGAGAAAAAAAAATCTCCTGCAAGCAGCATCTTTGGAGCGGTGAGAGGAGCGGTGTGTATACCGCTCCTTCCCATTGAAAACAATGGGACACCGCGGTAATACCTCTGCAAAGACGCATTGCCGGCAGTATTAACCCTTTTTCGGCTGCTTGCAGTGGTTAATACCGCACCGCTAGCAGCTGAATGACGCCGCAATTCTGACGGTATAGCGCCGCTAAAAATAGCGGCGTTATACCGCCACCGCACATACTGCCCCAGTGTGAAAGGGGCCTTAGGGATATAATCGGATTTGTATTTTGTTGTCTTTGCTTAACTCCACGCTTCACAGGTGCAGATACAGGATAAAGATATGTACAAATAGAACATAACAATCTAGTGCTTGCTGTCTTAAAAGCTTTATTCCAATATAAAATAAACAGCTGTGTAACTCAGGATGGCCGCGGGATCATCAAAAAGCAGGCTCCAGCCCCCCCCCCCCCCCATACGCGTTGCGTCCTGGGTGTTTGACATCATCAGTGGGTCAAGACCAGAGTACAGATCTGACTACGTCCCTTAAAGGGGAACAGCTTGCTTCGGCTCACTGGTAAAATGGGTCTTAATGTGAGGTAAGCGCCCAGTGAGCTCTGGTGGAGAATTGCACAGGCACGTTATGTACAGTTGTTCTAATACAATCACTTTGTCACGCACGGAGGTAGAAGAGCATTGATAACAGACTATTATGTGATATATTTTTTTTTTGAGTCCTATGGACATTTGCATGAATTTTATAATTTCACAGATTTTTTTATTTTATTTTTATTGATATGATATTAAGTTGTTGTTGCACTTGCACTCTATATAGATGTTATTTTATGTTGCACTAATATCTTTTTTTTTTTTTTTTTTGGTGCAAGCAGCAATTTGTATTTAGTTCTAAGTAATTTATATTCACTTATTTTGATTTGCACTTTATTTTTAACAGAGGTTGTGTTGATTAAGATTAGTTTGAAAACGCACCAACAATGCAATCTGTTGAAATGCATGCAAGAACGCATCAATAACGCACCCGTATTACGTTTTTGATGCTTTTTTTTTTTTTTTGTCACGTGACCTATAAAAAACAACATAAGAACAGTAGAATTGTGTTAAAATAGCATGCATTTTTGGCGCCATTATCGGCACCTTTTTCTCTATTGGCAAAATGCAGAAAACACAATTTTGGTCCAGTATGTTTTCGCTGGCAAAATTTGCATTTGCGTGCATTCCAGTGTAAAAAAATGCAGCATACTGTTTTTTTTTTTTTTTTAATGCACATAAAGGCACTACAGTTGTTCATTAAAATGTATCGATTTTTATTTCTATACGTGTCTGTTGTTTAAAAACGCATTTGACTGCACTTGGTGTAAACAAGCCCCTAATGAACTATTCATTTTGCTTTAAATTGACGGCCGTAGGAAAAAAAGAAAAGGCTGTAGAGTTAGATGCCAGGTGTCAGTTGTATGCATGCTTGTAATTTGGCTCCTGGGATTGGTCCAGCCCCGATGTAGCATCCAATCGTGTTCCTGGATAGCGCAGACTTTTGTATCGTCCTAATAATCAGAAGTTCAGCTAACCTTGTCTAGTTGCTGATCTTTGCTGTGAACAACTTTCGAGCTTTGCGAAGATTAATATCTCTTTTTTTCAGGCTGGTGTGTTTTTATTTGCAAAAGGAAGGTCTCCAACAGACTTTTCCAGCCAACATTGCTCCCTCCTGGAGCCGGCGTCTTCTGAGATCACACCGAATGGCTCGGCATTAAAAAGGGAGCAGCGAGCGTTTGATGGAGGCAAATAATAAAATTCATCACTTGTGTCAGCACCTCCATGCAGACACATCTGGCTCCCTGTCAGTGTCCCATTAGATTCCTGAGGTTTTATGTGCCAAAAATAATATGCTCGGCAGTTCATAAAACCATGGCATTTGCAGCCTGATTACAAACACATTTGATTTTCTTTGCTTTCCTTTTTTTGGACCCAGAAAATAGAGAAAATAACTTTGAATTCTGTATATTTTTGTCTGCCCTGATTGATCGGTTTGTTCTCCTTTTCTTTTTTTTTCCCAGCGAATCCAGCAGTATTAGCAGCAGCGACGCCGGCTTGTTTACGAACGACGAGGGACGCCAAGGTACTGAAACATTTATACTGTGAAGTCTAATTGAAACGTGCTAATTAGTGGAACATTTTACGCCTTCTAATTAATACTGTCGGAGAAGACCAAACATTGCAGGATTTCCGCGCTGTGACAGGAGCATAATTCGTGGATCTAATGTGCTTATGTTAGACTTTTAATGATTCTTATTTGGGCAAATCATTGTGTACATAATATTACTGTACATATGATTATCTGTCACAGGCATTGAGCGCTTCGATGTAATTAAAGCCTTGTCTATATGCAGTAAGGTGTAAGCACTCGCATCTAAATGCGTTGTGAGAGAAATCTTTGATGGAAGGCATTCTGGAGCAGAAGGATACATATAAGCCTGTTTAACCCCTAAACGCGTGCCTTCTGTATCATGTGATCACTGTGATTGGATCTCACAGCAGTCGCATCATGAGGAGCCTGTCCCTCTGGTTCCCAATCAGAAGCCTTACCCAAGAACTGTCAGTGACAGCTCGGTCCAGTGTGCAGGGAGTGTGCAATCGCAGCTTACCATCCTCAGGTCGTCAGGGACACAAATGTGCGGTGGCTACAATTTCTTGCAACAGTGTATACACGTTACATGGTCGGCAAGATGCTAAAGTGATACAAAACACACCTGTTTAGTTTTATATTATCCCTTCTCTTTCTATATATGGATAATGTCATTGTAATTATTTTAATAATAATAAAAAAAAATACTTAAGTACTTTTTTGCTATATATATATATATATATATATATATATATATAATATATGTGAAATTTGTCACTCCATCTTAAAGCGGAGTTCCACTAAAAATTATTTTTTTAAAAAAAAAAAGCCAGCAGCTTTACGTTTTTACACAGTAGGCATGTATGCTCACGTGTAGGCATGTATCCTCTTGCTGGGTTTTTAAAAGCATTTCATCAACACTTGTAGCATAGAGCCTAGCTCCCAAAGTTCTTTAGTTATAGTGCAGAAGAGTTTGAGGTCTTTGTTTTTGTCTGTGACCCATTTAGGGAGACTTTCCCTCACTTCCTGTCCCAGTGACACAGGTACAAGAAACGGGAGGTGCTGTCATAGGAACACGAAGGCGCAGACAACAATGACAACATTGTCCAAGTTATAACTCTTTTCTCATGCCCTACTAAAATTTTTTTTATCTGTGATACCAATGGAGGCAGGGCCGGCGCTAGGCATAGGCAAGTTAGGCGGCTGCCTAGAGCGCCAGGGTAGGAGGAGGCGGCAAAACCAGGATGTCAAGCCACTCGAGTCGGTATTTTTTTAAAACATGCTTCATGGCGCCAGCCGCCAGGCTAGGGGGTTGTTGCGCCAGCGGCCGGTGAAGTCATCACTTTCACCACTCTATCCCAAGCCTGCAGTGCTACCGTAGGTCCGTAGCAGCGGCAGTGAGACGATGAGGGGTGAGGGTCGGGATGACAAGGAGCAGCCGGCCGGAAGTGCTGCAGTCCGGGCTTGCCGTGATATCCGATCCCCCCCCCCCCCCCTCCTCCTGGTGGCTCGGGGGTCTGTTGAGAGGAGCGGCTGCGGAGGACAGGCAGGCAGACTGAGACAGGAGAGGAGAGGACAGGCAGCAGCAGCGTCGCTCTCCTTCAGTAAAGCCTTCACCGCGGCTGGCTCAGGTATTTACTGAAAGCACAGGCAGCACGCTCTTCACCCAGTCACATGAAATAAAAAAAATGGAATTTGCTGTCAAGTTTAAAGTGCATTGTGTACAGAGGGGGAAAAGATATATGTGTGTGGGGGCTACAGTGGGGGAACTGATGTGTTTGGGGGGGGGGGGGGGGCAGATGTGCAGGGGTATAGAGAGGAACTGGTGTGTGTGTGGGGGGGAAGAGGGGGAACTGGTGGGGGGGGGGGTGTACAGAGGGGAATCTGGTGTTGTGTGTGTGTGCGGGGGGGTACAGAGAGGGAACTGGTGTGTGGGGGGGGGGGGGGTTTGGGGGTACAGATAGGAAACTGGTGTGTGTGTGTGTGGGGAACTGGTGTGTGGGGGATGTGCGGGGGGTACAGAGAGGGATCTGGTGTGTGTGTGTGTGGGGGGGCAGAGGGGAAACTGGTGTGGGGGGATGTGCAGGGGTACAGAGAGGGAACTGGTGTGTGTGTGGGGGGGGGGGGGGCAGAGGGGGAACTGGTGTGGGGGGGATGTGCAGGGGTACAGAGAGGGAACTGGTGTGTGTGTGGGGGGGGGGGCAGAGGGGGAACTGGTGGGGGGGGTACAGAGGGGGAACTGGTGTGGGGGGGATGTGCAGGGGTACAGAGAGGGAACTGGTGTGGGGGGGGGGGGCAGAGGGGGAACTGGTGGGGGGGGGTACAGAGGGGGATCTGGTGTGTGTGTGTGTGTGTGTGTGTGCGGGGGGGGTACAGAGAGGGAACTGGTGTGTGGGGGGGGATGTGCGGGGGTACAGAGAGGAAACTGGTGTGTGTGGGGGGAACTGGTGTGGGGGGGATGTGCAGGGGTACAGAGAGGGAACTGGTGTGTGTGTGGGGGGGGGGGCAGAGGGGGAACTGGTGGGGGGTAACAGAGGGGGGGAACTGGTGTGGGGGGGAATGTGCAGGGGTACAGAGAGGGAACTGGTGTGTGTGGGGGGGCAGAGGGGGAACTGGTGGGGGGGGGGGGGGTACAGAGGGGGATCTGGTGTGTGTGTGTGTGTGTGTGTGTGTGGGGGGGGTACAGAGAGGGAACTGGTGTGGGGGGATGTGGCGGGGGGTACAGAGAGGGAACTGGTGTGTGTTGTGGGGGGGGGCAGAGGGGGAACTGGTGGGGGGTACAGAGGGGGAGAACTGGTGTGGGGGGGGGGGATGTGCAGGGGTACAGAGAGGGAACTGGTGTGTGTGGGGGGGGGCAGAGGGGGAACTGGTGTGGGGGATGTGCAGGGGTACAGAGAGGGAACTGGTGTGTGTGGGGGGGGGCAGAGGGGGAACTGGTGGGGGGGGGGTACAGAGGGGGATCTGGTGTGTGTGTGTGTGTGTGTGCGGGGGGGTACAGAGATGGAACTGGTGCGGGGGGATGTGCTGGAGTACAGAGAGGGAACTGGTGTGTGTGTGTGTGTGTGTGTGGGGGGGCAGAGGGGGAACTGGTGTGGGGGGGATGTGCGGGGGTACAGAGAGGGAACTGGTGTGTGTGTGTGGGGGGGGGGGGGGCGGCAGAGGGGGAACTGGTGTGGGGGGATGTGCGGGGGTACAGAGAGGGAACTGGTGTGTGTGTGTGTGTGTGTGTGGGGGGGGGGCGGCAGGAGGGGGGAACTGGTGTGGGGGGAATGTGCGGGGTACAGAGAGGGAACTGGTGTGTGTGGGGGGGGGGGGGGCAGAGGGGGAAACTGGTGGTGGGTTCAGAGGGGGAACTGGTGTGGGGGGGATGTGCGGGGGGTACAGAGAGGGAACTGGGTGTGTGTGTGGGGGGGGGGGGGGGCAGAGGGGGGAACTGGTGTGGGGGGGATGTGCGGGGGTACAGAGAGGGAACTGGTGTGTGTGTGGGGGGGGGGGGGGGGGCGGGCCAGAGGGGGAACTGGTGTGGGGGGAATTGTTGCGGGGGGTACAGAGAGGGAACTGGTGTGTGTGTGGGGGGGGGGCGGCAGGGAGAGGGGGAACTGGTGGGGGGGGTTCAGAGGGGGAACTGGTTGTGGGGGGTGATGTGGGGGAGGGGGTACAGAGGAGGGAAACTGGGTGTGTGTGTGTGTGGGGGGGGGCAGAGGGGGAAATTGGTGGGGGGGTGCATAGGGGGAACTGGTGTGGAGGGGGGGATGTGCGGGGGTACAGAGAGGGAACTGTGTGTGTTGTGTTGTGTGGGGGGGGGGGGGGGTACAGAGGAGGATCTAGGTGTGTGTGTGTGTGTGTGGTGTGGGGGGGGGGGGGGGGCAGATGTGCAGGGGGGGTACATATAGTAACTGATATGTGTGTTGGTTTGTGGTTTAAAAATAAATAAATGCAGATCTTTTTGCAGGTCCAAAAATTTGCAATTTATTATTGTTTCTAGTAAGAATCTTTAAAGCATTGTCGCTTGTACAGACAGGGCAGTTACAGTTGGGCCCCTTTCACACGGGGTGGAATCAGTAATGATCAGCCTCCGTGTGCTCCGTAAAGCTCAGTGGGGATTGCTCCGTTGATCCCCGCTGAGCCGGCGGATGACAGGGCGGTCCCTGCACACTGTGCAGGGACCGCCCTGTCTTCTCCGCTCTCCCCTTTGGGGGAATCGGATGGAACACGGACCGTGTGTCCGTGTACATTCCGATCCGCAGACGGAAGAAAAAAATAGGACATTTCTTCCGTCTGCAAAATCGGATCTTTGCGGAAGCGGACAATTACGGGGTTGTCAGTGGATTGTTTATCTGCTGACACCCGTGATCTCATAGGGATCAAATATATGTCCCTTTTTTCATCCGCAAACGGATGGATGAGAAAGCGTACATATGGTTTGCAAGTGTGAAAGAGGCCTTAGCCTCTCTGTAAACTGCTCTAGCCTGAGGACCATAGCTGGCGTGAGGAAGTGAGCCGGCGCCATCCTCTAGTTGTCTTTGGGCCAGGTCCAGGGGCACAGGTGCAGGCATGTGGACCATGGCTGAAGTATAGGTGAATAGGCACCGCAAAAATCTCAGTGAGCGGAGGAGCGAATGAAGGGGCGGCAAAATGAGGCTTCGCCTAGGGTGTCAAAAATCCTTGCACCGGCCCTGAATGGAGGTGTACCTTCTAACCCCCAGCTAAACTGAACTAACCCTGCAACCATCCCCTGCCACTTACTAAAATTGCACAGTTGCAGGCTCCTCTGTTGACAGCCGGTCCAATGACATTCTGATTCCCCATAGGGTAGAATAGAGTCTTATACCAAGTCTTGATGTATGACCAAGTTTAGCCTCAGAGGACTTATGCCGCGTACACACGGTCGTTTTTTGCGATGAAAAAAAACGACGTTTTTTAAAACGTCATTTAAATTGATCGTGTGTGGGCAAAACGTCGTTTTTTGTCTTCAAAAAAACGACCAAAAAAAAATTCCAACATGCTTGAATTTTTTGTGTCGTTTTTCAAAACGTCGTTTTTTGTTTCACAAAAAGTCACCGTGTGTAGCAAAAACGTCTTTTAAAACGACGTTTTTCAACCCGCGCATGCCCAGAAGCTAGTTATGAAGCGAGCTTCAATGGAAAAGAGTGGTGAACGTAACCTCGCTTTTTGTGAAAAAACGATGGTGTGTATGCAAAATTGTCTTTGAAAGTGACGTTTCAAAAACGTCGTTTTTTACTTCACAGAAAACGTCGTTTTTTTTCATCGCAAAAAATGATCGTGTGTACGCGGCATAAGGGGTTGATATACTAAAACCGTAGAGTGTGAAATCTGGTGCAGCTCTGCATGGTAGCCAATCAACTTCTAACTTCAGCTTGTTCAGTTATAGTGGTTGTTAAGCCTCTACAATTCCTCTGTTAGATAATAACATGTGCCCCACTGTATGTCCTTTATTAAAAAGCTGATTTCTACTTTGGTTCAGAGCATCTCCCGACGCTCACGTGTCTCCTCTGCTCTCTCCCCTCCCCGTCTGACAGATACAAAAACTGACCACGGTGTCGGGGCTTAGCAGCCATGATATACCGTGGGCAGAACCAGGCAGGATCAGCCAGGTATTTCGGATGATGCAGGGGGTCAAATTACATAGCACACGCACTGTGCTGTGTAAAATGCTTTAAAGGAACAGGATCCAATTTTTTTTTTTCTTAGGGCTACAAACACTTTAAGCTTTGACAAAGAATCCTGGAAGGTGATTGGTTTATATGCACAGCTGCACCAGGCTCTGCACTCTCCAGTGTTAGTAAATCAGCCCCCTTTGTCTGGAAAAACTAGTAATAACGGATGTGGATGTGTGTTTAGTAATATACAGGATCGGAGAGCAGTCACTGCTCACATACAGGCTTCATTTTGTGTTGCAGGTGATGATGAACAGAGTGATTGGTTCTATGAAGGCGAGTCGGGAGGAGCCTGCGGCATCACCGGCGTTATACCATGGTGGGAGCAGGGGGACTCCACAGAGCTAAACAGGGAGCTCCCTGACCCAGTATTCGAGAGTATCCTGACCGGCTCCTTCCCTCTCATGTCAGCATCTGCTCAGAGAGGTAAGTGTTTCTAGCTTGTGTGTTTAAGTCCCCTAATATATTTTTTATTTTAGCATTTAACGAGTCATTTTTGTAGTGTTTTTTCACGATTTAAAGTGGTTCTCCAGCCAAACAGCTAAAAATACATACAGCCATAACATTATGACCACTGGCAGACAAAGTAAATAACATTGATTATCTCGTGACAATGGCCCCCTAACGGGGTTGTAAAGGAAAACATTTTTTTTCATAATAAGCATCCTTTACCCACAGACATTCCTCTTTTCACTTCCTCATTGTTAGTTTTTGCTCAAACGTTGCTCTATTTCTTCTCTGTTCTGTTCACTTCCTGCTTGTCTGATTGTTACTCACCACCGTGAAGGGAGGCTTTACTGCTGTGGTCAGTGACGTTCTCGCCCCCTCCTGGGAGCTACATCTGTGCGGCAGGACGCTCTCTACATTTTAGATACTTCAAGGAGGTGTGAATTACTGGGCGTGCCGCAATGCATACTGGGAAATGTAGTTCTTACATGAACGAGCGCCGCAAACTAGGAAGTGAATGAGAGAACAGAAACTAGAACGCCGGAGGTCATATAGATGAAGGAATTTAATAGGTATTTACATGTTTTTTAACAGAATCATTACACTATTCTGTCTGTCTACCTTGCAGACATTCATTTTAGGCAAAACATTTTTTTCCTTTAAAGTGGGTGGGATATATTAGGCAGCAAGTGAACATGTCATCCCTGAAGTTCATGTGTTGAAAGCAGGAAAAAATTTGCAAGTGTAAATATTTGAGTGACTTTGACAAGGGCCTCATTGTAATGGCTACACGACAGAGCAACTCCAAAACTGCAGCTTTTGTGGGATTTTCCCTGTCTACAGAGATCAGGACCCACCAAAAGTGGGAAGGAAAACTGGCGACAGGGTCATGGGCAGCCAAGGTTTATTGATGCACAGGGAATGAAGGCACAGCTTGTGTAGTGCAATCCAATAGAAAAGCTACTGCAGTTTAAATTCCCTGTCTTATAAATTTCTTCTGAGCATGCACGTTTTTTTTTCCCCTCGTTAAAGTGTACACACAGCGTTTTTTTGACGACGTGAAAAACAACGAGAAAAAATAGAACAAGTTTTTAACGCCCATTTTTCTCGGCGAGAAAAATGCTCTGGAGCCCACACATGACTGTTTTTCACAACCAATTTAAAAAATTGAATTTTTCTCACCAATTAAAAAAATTGCATTTTTCTCGCCATGAAAATGGCCGTGTGTACGTGGCTTTTTTCTCCTACACTGTGAGTAATATATTGATAAACTTAACGGTTTATTGCTTTATGTAGTTTAACCACTTAAGGACCGCCTACTGCACATTTACGTCGGCAGAATGGCACGGCTGGGCACATCAACGTATATATACGTTGATTTTAGTACCCAGCCGTGGGTCGCGCGCACGTGCGACCCGGTCAGAAGCTCCGGGACCGCGGGATTCGCGGACCAGATCGCCGCTGGAGTGCGGCGATCCGTCCCTGGAGCGGAAGAACGGGGAGAGCCGTGTGTACACACGGCTTCCCCGTGCTTCTATGTGGCCGCAGCATCGATCGCGTCATCCCTGTAATAGGGGGACGCGATCGATGACGTCACACCTACAGCCACACCCCCCTACAGTTGTAAACACACACATTAGGTCACACATCCCCTACAGCGCCACCTGTGGTTAACTCCCAAACTGCAACTGTCATTTCCACAGTAAACAATGCAATTTAAATGCATTTTTTGCTGTGAAAATTACAATTGTCCCAAAAATGTGTCAAAATTGTCCGAAGTGTCCGCCATACTGTCGCAGTCACGAAAAAAATCGCTGATTGCTGCTATTAGTAGTAAAAAAAAAAAAATTAATAAAAATGCAATAAAACTATCCCTTATTTTGTAAACGCTATAAATTTTGCGAAAACCAACCGATAAACGCTTATTGCGATTTTTTTTTTTTACCAAAAAATACGTAGAAGAATACGTATCGGCCTAAACTGAGGAAAAAAAATGTTTTTTTATATATTTTTGGGGTTATTTATTATAGCAAAAAGTAAAAAATATTGCATTTTTTTTAAAATTGTCGCTCTATTTTTGTTAATAGCGCAAAAAATAAAAACCGCAGAGGTGATCAAATACCACCAAAAGAAAGCTCTATTTGTGGGGAAAAAAGGACGCCAATTTTGTTTGGGAGCCACGTCGCACGACCGCGCAATTGTCAGTTAAAACGAAGCAGTGCCGAATCGCAAAAAGGGGCAAGGTCCTTTACCTGCATTTTGGTCCGGGTCTTAAGTGGTTAATGTACTTGTATGTTAATTTATGTTGGTACCCCAGAGTTCTTCTTTTAAAAATCTGTACAGCTTTTGGTGTACTGATTATTATGTTTTTTTTTTTTTTTTTGCTTAGAAAATTGGATCATGCTTTTAGGGTTTTTTGCCTCCTTCTTGATCAACTATGGCTATAGGATTTGTGTATATGAAGGTTTTCTGTGTGTGTGTTTTTTTGTTTTGTTTTTGTTTCTATTGGTTGAACTGAATGAATGGATTTTTTTTCCAGACTATGTAATGTGACCCCTTATATATATTTTTTTTCTTTTTTTAGGTTTCCAGGCCAGACTAAGTCACCTACATGCAATGCAAGCGAGAAACCTTCGGAAGTCCTCAATAAACCCAAGCCCTCTGGTATGTGTGTTTTTCAACCTTTTTTTTTTTATTGCACTGCCATGTTTCACTCCCTTTGATGTATCTGTGATGTCCATTGTTGCCCATAATATGGAATAGACTGGTCAGCTCTTGAATGTGGGTGGCACAGTTCTGCCTGCCACCTTCCTTCAGTCCGGTTGCCTCAAAAATAAGATTTCTGGATGGCAGAGGGGTACTGTGCACTTAGATTGTTGTTGTCTGCACGGTACAAGATTGCCTGGGCACAAAGTATATGCGGGATATTAAAAGAGGTTCCATGAATCTGCTTGTAGTGTCTAACATGCTCTGAATATCAATCTCTGTTTATTGAAATCTTGCACAGGATATCATCTTGATTTTAAAGCGAAACTTCAGTCATTTTTTCATCTTTCCATCTAATACATTTTCTGCCCCTGTTGTTTTAACTTTGGATAGTCATATATATTTTTTCTGCCAGTAAATACCGTATACAGCCCACTTCTTCCTGTTTCTTGTCTTGTCAATAGCCTAGGCTTATGACATCATGCACTTCTCTCTCTCTCTCTCGGATAAGTCGTAAGAGAGCCAATTAGAGCTGCAGAGCTCCAGAAAGTCAACAGACAGCAGCTTCAGCTGCCCACAGTTAAAATGAATGCAGCCAGACTCAGTGGAGGGGGATTTCTGCAGCATATTTGGGAAGTACAGAATCGCAGTATATATAAAATAATATACAGAGTGGTTGGAGAGAAGCTTCAGATTGGCAAAGATATTTTTATTACAAATTATGTGAGCAGACTGCAGTTCCTCTTTAATAATAAAGTATATGTCAGTCTTCATATTGGCAATTTTTTAATTATGCCAAGATGTACATAAAAAAATGAAAAGCTGACCGCTTCAGAGCTTTATGCATCGGAAGTGAGATTTGAGCAGCGTGCCAAGTCTCCAGTTGTACTCCGTTCATACCTATGCAGGTGTGATGGTGTGAGTTTTTGTGCAGTTTTGCATGATTAATGTGTCCCGTTTGAACAGCCTATTTATTTCAGTGGGCTACCCTATGCGCAGAAAGGAAGTACATGACCTTTCTTGGTGGTTGTAAAGGCAGAAAGCTTTTTTACCTCTGTGCACTCTAGGCATGAAGGTAAAAAAACATCAGTGTGCAGCTCCCCTTCTGCCCCCCCCCCCCCTCTAAGCCTGATCTTGATCGAGCATTATGCATGAGACCCAAGGCTCTCCTGGGTCTCTTTCTCCTGATTGGCTGAGATGCGGCAGCAGAAGCTATTGGCTCCCGCTGCCATCAATTACAGTCAGTGAGGCGAGAGTGGGGCTGAGCCATGCCAAGTAGCTTGCTATGGGGCACTCGGCAAGGGGGACAAGCTCAGATCGCGGGACCTGAGAAGAGGAGGATCAGGGCTGCTCTGTTCAAAAGTATGACTTGTTTGTTTTTTTATAAAAATATTTCCTTTAGAATAACTTTAACTTGGTTACTATGCATTGTAGCACATGCAAACAATGTATGTTAACAAGGTGTGTGTTGGGGTGTAATTAACCACCACCCCCGGGGGTTCACCCCAAAAAAAAAAAAAAGCAGAGTTGTGAGATAGAGATTACAGCAATGAAATAAAAAAAAAAAACGTACATGCCGTATTTTCACCGCGGCTTCCGGCTATGTAATCTGCGGGACTGGGCGTTCTTAATTGATTGACATCCTTCCGACCGGCGCATACAGCGCGTCAGGAGTTGCCGAAAGAAGCCGAACGTCTGTGCGCAGGCGCCGTATAGAGCCGTATTTGCGATTCGGCACTGCGTCGCTTTAACTGTCAATTACGCGGTTGTACTCAAACATAATTGGCGTTTTTTTTTTTTTTTTTTCACACAATATATTTAAATCTTTTAGGAGTATTTGATGGTTTTTATTTTTTGCGTTTATAAACAAAAAAAGAGCGACAATTTTGAAAAAAACAAAACAATATATTTAACTTTTTGCTTTAGTAAATATCCCACATTTTATTAAAAAAACAAATTTCTTCATCATTTTAGGCCGATTTATATCATTCTACATATTTTTGGTAAAAAAGTCGCAATAAACGAATATTTATTGATTCGCACAAAAATGATAGCATCTACAAAATAGGAAATCGCTTTATGGCCTTTTTTTTTTTTTTCTTTACTAGTAATGGCGGTGATCTGCGATTTTTATTGGGATTGCAGCAGTCGGATCGGACACTTTTGACACTTTTTGGGGACCATTGACATTTATACAGCGATCAGAGCTAAAAATAGGCACTGATTACTGTGTCACTGGCAGGGCAGGGGTTAAACACTAGGGGGCGATTAAGGGGTTAACTGTGTTCCCTATGAGTGTTTCTAACTGTGGGGGGGTGTTAACAATTTTCAGTAAATTTACAAACAGTATGGAAAATGGGTACTTTTTGCATCTTTCCTTGAATGTCCATTGCGGACATATAGGCTGCATATCTGTATCATGGACAAATGCAACAATTATGGATTTTACACACTGTTTGTAAATGTACTGAAAGTTGGCAACCCTGGGGGGGGGGGGGGGGGTTGGGCTTACTGGGACATGACAGAGATCACTGTTCCTGACCACTGGGAACAGTAGATCCCTGTCATGTCACCAGTGAGAATGAGGAAATGCCTTGTTTACATAGTGAGCGAGTGCAAGCCCGCCCGCCCGCAACGGAGCCTGCGGGAGCCGCCGTACAGCTACAATGATTCACGCAGGAGAGCCATTGTGCTGTTGTCAAATGTCGGCTGCTGGTCTTAAAGCGGTGAAGATTTAATGACACTGCCGTGTGCCTGCAATAGGAATGTTTTTGTGCGTTGCATGCGTTTCTTTCCACATTCCCACAGTGCACAAATGTGAACCCAGCTTTAGACAACTTCACTGCTTCTATAGAAAACCCTATAGTGAGGATACATTTCCCCACATCAGCTGGTAGTTATTTACTGCTTGTTGGGAATATTAAAGAATATCTAAACCTAGAAGAAAACATTTTATATTTTGCAACTTAAAGTGGTTATAAAGGCAGAAGGTTTTATACCTTAATGTATTCTCTGACCCCCCCCCCCCACCCCTTTAATCTCTGCAGCCATACTGGCAGCACTCATATGTCTATTTCCCAAAGACAACTTCTGGACACGACGCTGAGCATGTGCACTCAACTCTTTTGGTCGACCATAGCGAGGCCTGTTCTGAGTGGAACCTGTCCTGTTATACCTCTGTATGGTCTTGGCCACCGTGCTGCAGCTCAGTTTCAGGATCTTGGCAATCTTCTTATAGCCTAGGCCATCTTTATATAGCGCAACAATTATTTTTTTCTTATCCTCAGAGTTCTTTGCCATGAGGTGCCATGTGGAGAGAGTGAGAGCGATAACACCAAATTTAACACACCTTCACCCCATTCACACCTGAGTCCTTGTAACACTAACGATTCACATGACACCGGGGAGGGAAATGGCTAATTAGGCCTAATTTGGACATTTTCACTTATGGGTGTACTCCCTTTTGTTGCCAGCGGTTTAGACATTAATGGCTGTGTGTTGAGTTATTTTTAGGGGGCAGCAAATTTATACTGTTATACAAGCTGTACACTCACTACTTTACGTTGTAGCAAAGTGTCACTTCTTCAGTGTTGTCACATGAAAAGATAGAATAAAATATTTACAAAATCTTCTTTTGTGAGCCACTGTGTGTGTGTGTGTGTGTGTGTGTGTGTGTGTGTGTGTGTGTGTGTGTGTATATATATATATATCTATGACAACAGGTGGTAAAAGGGGTGTGACCACATGTTAACATTGAACATTTTAAATGGACACTCTTACACTGCTATACATCCTTTCTAATACACTTTGCATACAAACAAGGATTTTTGGTTCACACACACATTGCTGTGCATGTTTAAGCTGGCCAACTGCATCAAAGTAATCCCTCTCTGGCCAGTCCCTACTCTAATCTAATCATTCACACTACCCTATAAAACATGTCTTTGGGTGTAGGAGGAAACCAGTGAAAAAAAACTCAGGCACAGGGAGAACATGCAAACTCCATGCAGATAACATCCTGGTTGGAATATGAAAACCAAGGACCCGGTGCTGCAAGGCATGAGTGCTAATCACTATGCCCCTGTGCTTCCCATATTTAATAAGTACTTTACATACACAGCAAACATACAATGCCCTATAAAACACGTCTTTGGGTGTAGGAGGAAACCAGAGTTCCCGGTGGAAAACCCCCTCAGGTACAGGGAGAACATGCAAACTCCATGCAGATAACTGGTTGGAATATGAAACCAAGGACTCAGTGCTGCAAGACATGAGTGCTAATCACTATGCCACTGTGCTTCCTGTATTTAAAGCGGAAGTTCACCCAAAAATCAACTTTCTGACATTAGGTCCAGCATTCTGCTAACATCTGCAGTATGCTGTTTTTTTTTGTACTTATCGTTTTATGAGCCATTGTTATCCGGCTCCGAGCGGGGAATCCTGTGGGGAATGGGCGTTCCTAAGCCAAGAGGAGTTGATTGACGGGCTGCTAAGGCATATCACGCCTTCTGTAAATACCCGAAGTGACACAAAGTACAAATAAAAAAAAATAAAAAACCCAGCATACTGCAGATGTTAGCAGAATGCTGGACCTAATGTCAGAAAGTTGATTTTTGGGTGAACCTCTGCTTTTTTTTTTTTTTTTTTTTTAATTTTTTATTTATCAAAAAGCCAGGCCGCGTGGGCCTTCATCATACAATCATAACATTTAGAAACAAAAACTACCCTTTGTCGGGTGCATATCAAGAGATTGTACAGTCTCATATAGGGGTAAATACCTCTCATGTCTTGACCCGGTAACTAGGCCCCCACGAGCCGGCTTCCCAAACATTTTTCCATTTTCTAAGGGAATTCAGAGTAGCAAAGAATGAAGGTAAAGAAGAGAACAGAATGAGATTAAGTAACAGAGGAGGGGGGGGGGGTGAAAGGGGGGGGTGGGCCGCACGAGCAGGGCCAGCCCCAAAAGCGCATCAAAAAGGCGTATCGGAGTTCTTCACGTATCTCCCGGGCAGTCAGGTCATCCCGGGTATTGGGGACCTGTCTACATTAGGTTGGGTTGGTAAAAGGCTATCTGTCTCCCTGAGCCTCTGTCCTTCTTCTGAAAATCTGAACATGTTATACAATTGCCACGTATCCGAGTACGTCTCCCTTCGCTGTTGGCTGGAAAGGATCAGGTCCTCCATTCGGTTGATTTCATCTACTTTGTTGAGCCACATAGCTATGGACGGCGGGTGAGGACTTCCAGAGGAGGGGCACGCAGGCCTTGGCTGCGTCCAAAAGGTGACGCACCACCGATTTTTTTTTTATACACCCCAGGCGATAGGTCGTTAGCGTGTAACAGAAAGTAAGCTGGGTCGTCCGGAACAATACTTCCCGTGAATTGCTGGGTGACCCGTCGTACCTCTCCCCAGAAGCCCCTGATCCGTGGACACGACCAAAATATGTGTAGAATGGTGCCCCTTTCTTGTTGGCATCTCCAACAAGTGGCCGTAGTGTCAGGAAATAATTTACTCAGCAGGTCTGGGGTCCTATACCACCGTGTAAGTATTTTATAGTTTGTTTCTTGCGTTCTGGCGCATACTGATGATTTATGTGTGAAGCGAACTATATTCTGTTTTTTGTTGGCCGAGAATTGCGTCCCCAGGTCCCTTTCCCATTTGGCTAAGGCTGGGATCTGATGGTCACCTGACGGAGTGTTCAATAATGCATACATCTGGGACAGTGCATGAGGGAGCACTCCAGAGTCACTACACAGTTCCTCAAATGTCGTCAACTGTACATGGGCGGTATGAGGGGCCGGGAGGCTGTTTAAGAAGTGGCGTAATTGTTGTGTCCTCAGGAAATCAAGACGGTATGCGCCTTCAGGGTCCATCAGTTCTGCCGTCGATTTCCACCTTCCGTCCGTACTAAAGTGTGATGCTTGGAACAAGTCTGCATTTGCTAAGTCAAGGAATTTCCCGTCTTGTAGGCCTGGTTCAAAAAGGGGGTGGCCGATAATAGGTCTAAGGGGGGAAGTCCGTGATGAGAGAGAAGGCTTTTCAAGAAGGTTTGCACAAATTTTAATCGTCTGCCCTATCAAAGGATGCCGTGTAACATGTGTAGGGAGCGATGCGTGACACCAGGGGGCACGATGGAGGGGAGTCCTGCTTTGACTTTGTTCTACCCGCGTCCAAAGCTTAATGTGTCCATGTCGGCACCAGTCAATCAACCTGACAAGGTGTGCAGCATGGTAGTAGGTTCGGACGTCTGGTAGCGCAAGGCCGCCATTTAATTTGGGGAGAGAAAGTATCCCCCCTCTGGAGCCTGGATTTTTTCCTGCCCATAGGAAGTGGGAGAACACAGTGCGTATTTGACGAAAGTATTCTCCCGGGATACGGATCGGGAGAGCCTGGAGGAGGTACAAGAATTTCGGTAGAATAGACATTTTTAGTATATTGCATCTACCTAGCCAGGAGTGGAGACCCCCCGCCCATTGTGTTAGCAACTTCCGGACTTCCGTCAAGAGAGGGGGGAAGTTTAGTTTATACAGCTGAGCCAGGGAGGGGGGGATGTATGTACCCAGGTATTTTAGTGCCACCTCTGTCCACTTGAATCTAAAGTTCTTCTTAAGGCGTGTAAGTTGGTGTTGTGGAATCCCTACCCCCATTGCCTCTGATTTTGTCATGTTTATCTTCAAGTTTGACAGCTTGCCATAGATCTCAAACTCTCGTAAAAGGGCCGGGAGTGACGTGCTTGGGTCTGTGAGGGAGAAAGGTAGATCATCTGCGTAGGCGGATACCTTGTATTGGGCGCCTGTTGTATGTACACCTGCAATGTCGGGATTCTGGCATATGTGGCACAAAAAAGGTTCTAGGGCAAGTGCGAAGAGCAGGGGCGAGAGGGGGCATCCCTGTCTCGTCCCATTGGAGATAGTGAAATCTTCTGACAGCACTCCATTAACTCTTACCCGTGCCGACGGCTTCTTTTATATTGCCGCTACCCAGTTCCTCATTTTCTCCCCCAGGCCTATGTGTTCTAGAGTGGACGTCATGAATTGCCAGTCTACCCGGTCAAATGCCTTTTCGGCGTCAGTCCCTATGAATAGGCTGGGTGTCTTAGTGGAGGAGGCTATGTGCAGGAGATTAAGTACCTTCACCGTATTGTCACAGGCTTCCCTGGAGGGTACAAAACCCACTTGGTCTAAGTGTGTGAACCTCCGCTTTAATGAGGACTTAATGTCCACAATTCAGCAGCTCCGGGCTTTTCTTTCTAATACTTTGCATAAAAACAGGGATTTTTCGTTCACACACACATTTCTGTGCATGTTTAAGCTGGCCAACTACGTCAAAGTAATCCCTCTCTGGCCAGTAGGAGGAAACCGGAGTGCCCGGGGGAAAACCTCCTTACTTAACTTAACACAACAAACTAAACTAACACAACAAACACACTATCTATCTATAAAAAGGGTGATGATGATGATCATCTGTCCATAGTTCAGCAGCTGTATCTGTGGGAAGAGAAGAAACATGTATTAAGGGTTTAATAAAAATAAGTTATCCAGCAAACAAAAATGTTCTAAATAATTCTACCAGCTAACAAAGCAATCACTGTCACCCAACAATGGTCAAGGTGGCTTTTTTGGGAGAAAAGATGAATCGGAATCAGCCAAGTCACCCTCAGCTGGTGTTCTATAGAATAGTGACCTCCATCAAAATGCCTCCGGTGGGTCTATGCATGCGCGGTAGGGAACGTCGCTCCAGCTGATATGGTGATCAGCTGGCAGGACCTGAACATAGCGCATGCCATATAGTCCGCAGCATTATCCAACGCTATGCAAACAGCGGAGGGGGAACGTAATTGTCAGATTATGTGTTTTGTGTGTTGCAGGGCGTCTTCAGTGTGTTGAACAGCGGGTTTGTGTGTGTTGCAAAACAACCTTAGACACAGGCAAATCCCACCAATCAACACACTAAAGCTGCCCTGCAACACACACAAAACACATAATCTGACAATTACATTCCCCCTCTGCTGTTTGCATAGTGTCGGATAATGCCTCCTACGATCTGCACATGCATCTACACGCCATCACAACAGCTGATCGTGAAATCAGCTGCAGTTCCGTTCTGTACTGCGCAGCCCGGCGGAGGCATTTTTTGACGGAGGGCACTATTGTATAGAACACTGGAAACGGTGGACAGGATCTTGTCTCTTGCATCCATCTCCCGATTCAGCCACAGCAGCTAATGAATCGCCCAATAAAATATTTTGCAGTTTTGTTTTCCATAGAGCAGGGAAAGCTTAGAGCCACTGTTGGGTTCTACTCATGTCCTTCTCGGTGACGCCAGGAGCTTCACTCGTACCTCCACCATATACCAGCAATTGAGGTATCAAATATTAGTGAATTATCCCTGTAAGAGCTATAAAGCCTTTGGCATCTGAACAGACAATCCAAATCAGTTAGTGGACATAATTCTGAGCAAATACAAAGCTAATGTTCATTTTGTAACGACCCAAACTTCCTTCACAGAGCAGAAGGCTTTATTTATCTGATTCACCAATTTATTATAATATTTTATTCATCTAATTGCTCTGTAACAAGGATCTGCATTATAGCAAACCTCATAGATTACATTTACTATAGCAGGATTAATAGGCTTTATTCACAAAGCTATCACACAAGGATAAGGATCCCTATTTTCCAATAAGTGACCATTTTGCTAGTTGAGAAGAATAATAGTGTAATGGGGGAAATGTATCATCCTATCAGGATTGGCTTACCTGTTGCTGCTGAAATTGTTCCTTTATTCATCTCTGGTGGGTGTATGAATTCGTAAAGTTAGCGCTTCACGATCGTAGTCCATCCTAACTGGTGGCTGTAGAGATGATAATAGTCCAGGGATGATAACGACCATCCGTCCATAATTTGGTACATCAAACACAGACTGTAGGTGAGAGAAGAAAAGTTAGATCTTTCAAAGGGTTTCTTAAAGGAAATGTTCTTGATGAACAAAATCATTTCTAAATGTTTTTTGCCAAAGATTTAAAAACAATCACTTGTACTCAGAAATAGTAAAAGTGATAGAAAAGACTAACAGATGTAGGACACTTACCCATATATGGTGATTGACCCCGGCACGGCAGTATGGACATGTTCTGCTCTGCTCCATCCATCTGGTGATGCATTCATCGTGGAATTGGTGAGAACAGGGAAGTCTGGAGCTTTTGTCTTCCTTTTCTATTTCCAGTAAACAGACGCTGCATTCAGGCAGCTCATCGCTCTCCTGGTTAGAAGGTGGAGTCTGGACACTCTCCGGTTCTGCCTGGTTCTGGTCAGGCGTAGATCCGTTTCTGTCAGGGTTCTCATCGCTTCTGGAACTCTGGAGCGGTTCTTCTTCAGGCTCACGGGCCCATATTAAAGTTCTGGATTCTCTGATATGAGGTATGGGAGAATCTTGGCCTGCAAAAATAATAAAGTTTAGTAAATTGGAGATACTTTCCTCCTGTCTAATGCTAAAGACACATTCCAAATGTTATTTCTTAAGTTTACTTTTCATTTGTATAAAGTCACAGCAGTGACCTTGAGACAATATCCTTCTATTGTATTCTGTATGGTATTAATATATTTATTATCCAATATGTAGAATAATACACCCCCCCCCCCCCCCCCTCTGTTACCGCTGCTACAGATGTGTAGAGCAAGGAACTCCAGGGCAGGACAAACGCAGGACAATTTTCTGCATTTCTAACCTAATTTTCATAATAAATATGATCATCAGCAGATGATATACTCATTTGTTTATATAGAGCAGGGATATGCAATTAGCGGACCTCCAGATGTTGCAAAACTACAAGTCCCATCATGCCTCTGCCTTTGGGTGTCATGCTTGTGGCTGTCAGAGTCTTGCCATGCCTCATGGGACTTGTAGTTCTGCAACAGCTGGGGGTCCGCTAATTGCATATGTCGGATATAGAGTATGAATTGATCCCCATGTGTGTGGCGTTTTATTGCCTTCTGGGGGACCATTAGGGAAATTTATTTTCACTCCTCTTCACCTAGATATCACTTTTTTAGTGGACTGACCCTTTAAGAGCTGATTCTTATGTCTGGTATACACTGATTTTTTTTTCCATTCAACTCAGCAGGTTGAAAAAAAAAAAAACCTGACAGATTGCCGTACCAACACAAGCAAGGTTGGTGCAACGACCTCCCCTGCTGTGCTAATGTTTTATGACATGGGGACTCCACCCCTCCATCAACATTCCTTCTAACGATTGGCTTCTGTGGGACAGACTGCTGTACACACTGATCGAATGTCGGCCAGTTCCTGTTGAATGGTTATTCTTCACTTTGTAACCAACCCAAGATTCCTTTACTCAGCAGAAGGCTTTTTTTCCCGCTAACGCAACAGAAATTGTATTAATATTTTACCTGGAAATACTTGTAAAGTTGGCTCTCCGTTGTCAAAGCCGATGGAAAATGAGGCGCGGCTGGCCCAGAGTGATCCAGGGACCATTATATTCAGGGTTCCGTAGTTCTCTACGACAATTGTACGCTATATGTGAAAAGAGAGAAAATACATTTATTAAGAGTTTTCCAAAAGTAAAAAGTCTGAATCGACTAAAGTTTATATAATTTTCTCCAGCTAATAAAAACAATCACCTTTACTAAGTATTGAAAATGTGGGAGAAAAAAACAGGTAAAAGACACTTACCGTCATATACCAAGGGAACCTTTCCTGGCAGATGGGACAGGTGGAATCCCTCTCCTGTGCCCATTTAGTGAGGCAAGTGGCATGAAACTGGTGGGAGCAGGGTAGTCTGCGGATATCTGCTCCCTCTTCCAATTGTTGGTGGCATACTCTGCAAGCAGGATGCTCTTCTTTCTGCTGATCATGAAGATGGGGGCTCTGGATGCCCTCCGGATCTGGCTGGTTCCGATCGTCCTCAGGAGGCGCGAACACCATTGGAACGTCAGGGTCCCAATGTCTCTGGCGCAGCTGATGGGGGCTCTGGAAGCTCCCCAGTGCTGGCTGGTTCAGATCAACCTCAGGAGGCGTGAATATCATCGGAACGTCAGAGTCCTGATGTCTCTGGCGCAGCTGAGTTCCGTATCTCTGGGAGATGTCGTGGTGGTGACGTCTCCGGTGAAACTGATTTTCAGTTTCTCTCTCCCACAGTGGGGATCTTGATCTTCTCCTTTGTGGTGTTGGAGAATTTTGCCCTGCAATAACAGTAAACAAGATAAAAATTAAAAGACAAATTTAAGTTTCATTTTTTTTTTTCATAAATATTAAATCAGAACAATGACTTTGGGAGATTGTCCTCAGCACCAGTAGATACAGGCAGAATGTACCTCTATTTTATTTGCCATAATATACATTTGGGAACATTTATTAATCCTGTCGCAAGGTAAAGCAGTGCTGAGCAGAAGCAGTGAGATGCATCATGAGAGATGTATTACAAGGTTACATCCTGAGTCCTAAACTCCTCCTTTGGCTGCACTCGTGACTGCAGTAATCCTGACCCTGACCACTTCTACTTTATTCTGTGTCTGTTTTTAGTGAAAATCTGTCTTATCTTCAGTAATAAATCTATCTGTGAACTTTACAAACTGTTGCTCTTGGCTGCCCAGGAATATAGTCACACAAGTCGGTAAACCAGCCAGAGACTTTGCTGAAAGAGATGTAGCCTGATTTGTGACTAATTGTGTTCCTAATTTAATTCATAAATGTCCCCCAATGTTTTTAATATCCAAAATAAAGAATAAACCCCACCTAATAAACCCCCCTCTGTAACTGCTGCAGCTCCAGTCTAGGGAATCTTCTGCACAATCCCTAATACAGGACACACATGTGCCAATTTCCTAAAATTCTAACCAGATTTCAATCATAAATACGATTGCCAGTAAAATATATAATAGGAAGCTCTATCTATATGAGAGGTATGTTAGGAGGATGTGTTTATCTGTATTGTTAGCAGAGGTTCCTCGAGACCTTAACACTATTTCAAGGCTGATTTATATAATAATTCATTATTTCAGCTGTGTGATTGCTCTGTAATAAGAATCTGCATAATATCTTCTATGAAAGATTACATCCATAATACGTGGCTCCATTAGCCATAGGCTCCATTCACAAAGCTAACACACCAGGATGTTTTCCAAGGATTGGCAGTTATTTTCTGCTGAGCCATCCAGTGAGATTTGAAAACAAAAGCCGTTACGTTCTCAAAATAGAATGTCTAAAAATAGATCGCCTTCCGCTTGTGTTAAAGCCGAGGGAAATGAGCCTTTGAAGAAATCCATTCTTCCCACTAGTTTTACAGATATAAACTCCTCCTATTTCCTATAAATTACATCTGATTGGAAACTCATTACTGACTTTCATGAGAATAACTATTTTCATATTGGATATCATCAAATCTAAAAACTACTATTAGAAAATGAAAAACACATTTTGATAAGTAAAAATGATAATATTGAAATGGATCACATGACTTACCATATGGAAATGGGTATCTATCCCTTTCTGATGGCCTTTCACGGTTGTAGAATCGTGAATAGCTTCTATTTGCTCTTGACATCTTGGTAATATTAGATGTTAGATGCCTATTCGATGTTAATTTATATATAAATGTGAATAATTTCACTACAGACAACAACAATCTGAAAAACGCAGGAGAAACACGTCAGCAATGCTTTCAGTGTGGCTCCAACTAGGCATCTGCTGAGCAGTCCTCTGGCTGGGGTATTTATTGCTGCAGGTGATGACATCACTCACAGTGGGCGTTTCCAACTGACTTTTTTTTTTTTTTTTTTTTTTTCAACCAACTTTACGAAACTTTTTTTTTTTTGATAGTCTTCAAATTTTAGTTTTGAATAGGCTCAGTTCACTCCACAAACACACTATTTTAGCACAGTCTTTTTTATTTATTTTTTATTTTATGCCAACAGTTTTTTATGACAACAGTTTGCGCAGCGACTTACCAAATAAAAGGAGACAAATACAGTTGCAATACAAGGATAAGACAGTTACACAAAAGGATTGTTGTTTTCTAAAAAATCACCGTTAATCGCAGCTCAGTTTTGATGATGGCAATCTAAAAATAGAAAGCCTCCTCTTTGTGTTTAAAACTGTGTGAATTAAGGCTCATCAATGAACTGTTAAAGACAGTCTGGCCAGTAGTTGAAGGGCCTGTGTCCATGGGATTTTGTTTGTTTCAAGTGAGTTATGCATTTCCTTACAAGTCTGTTAGAATACAAAACTTAAAAATGTAAACCCTCCTTTTTTTTTTTTTTTTAACCAATTGGCACCCAGTGGACATCATATGACGTTTATGGGCTTTGTGGTGGTATATCTGAATAATGCCGAGCAGAGCCGTACAACGACGATCGCAGCCATTCAGTAATGCTCGGAAAGACATGCAAATACATTTTCTTTTTCTGACATTTGCTGAGGTCAGCCGAGCAGTTTCCGAGGCTCTCCGATGTCCTCCGCCTCTGACCTTATGCAGTATTGCATCCCATTGAAGTCAATGCAGAACAAGTTATTTTAGTTTCCATTGACTTCAATGGGGAAAATTGCGTTGATATGCAAGCTCTTTGGATTACGAGCATTCTTCTGATACTGATTATGCTAGCAGCAGACGAGCAGACCAGATAGCATCCACCGCTACCGACGGCAACGGTAAGCGGCGGAGAGGGCGTGGGAGGGGGGGCCCCTCTCCCGCCACCGATAACGGCGATCTCGCGGCGAATGCGCCGTGGAGACCGCCGTTATCGTTGACAGAACCGCCCACTGTAAAGATGGATATCTCAGTTGTGGCAGCAGCTGCTGCCGTTAGAGATATCCATCTTTAAAAAAAGGACGTATAGATACAGTGGGCGGTCGTTAAGTGGTTAAACGTCGCCTATTGAGATTTTTAAGGGTAAAAGTTTGATGCCATTCCAGGAGCGGACGCGATTTTGAAGCGTGAAAAACAGACTTGGTCCTTAAGTGGTTAATGGGCACAAAATTGTGAAGTTTTTTTGAGCCGAAAAAACGAAGGACAAGTTTGGAAATTTTCTGCCGAATGAACGATGAATTGAAAGGTTAATGTATTTCCCGTCCGAACTGTCTGCGCCAAGTATATGTAAAAAAACCTAAATTTTTTTTTTTTTTATGTCTTCTGAACAATTTATCGGTCATTACATGATGGCACTATCGTTTGCACTCACGACCGAATGTGTGTTTTTCAAACATGGGTTCGGCTGATTTTTCGTATAGTGTATGGCCAGCATTAGTGATTTTTTGTATATTGTTTAAATAAACAATAAATGATGGGGAAAACCTGTAGTTACTTTTAGCACCCCCTTCTGCCACAAAATGAAGTCTGGTTGCCATTGGTTAGTGCAGCGTGGACATTACCATTGCTGTCTGAGCTGGATAAGGCGCTGGTATTTCCAGGAATTGTGAGAAGGCTGTTGACATTACGTAGTGCAATCATTTAGATCTCGCAGTATCGGGAATCTATTTAGAATTATGTATTTCCATAGATTGTAGCCGTGCGTCTCTGTATATATCCCCCCGCTGCTGGCTTTAGTTTGGCAACATTTCACCACTTGCTGGAAGTTAATCTATCAGCTGAAATAGCCCCTATAAAACAGCAGAATGAGATTGCAATAAGCCTGGAAAATGGGCTACAAATCCTGACAATGATCAAGCAAGCAGTCAAGCAAAAATAAAAATAGATGCATCAGGAGCCCACGTTCATCCTTCTGCGCTGAATTATAGTCACCTGGTCAAAGTTCAGAGGCCAATGTGTTAAGCCGTATTAAAATGGAAGTCCCGTGACATGCTCCCTGCCTTCCACTGAAATGAAGAATATCTTTTAATACTGCCGACTCCTGGCTTGTCAGCCGCTTCCTATATATTCCTTTATATGTCGGCATACTTACACTGCAGTAAGTGGATGTAGAGAAAACCAACTCCGGGGTCAGGAGTAAATACTTTAAGGGATATTATAGCTCATTATAGCGGGTACACAATTGAATGTTGTCATATTAAGATTTTTTTTTAAGCTACACGTTTTTATTTAAAAAAAAAATTATTTGGTGTATTTTGCCTAGTAGGAGGGAAGCTTAAAACAGATCTTCGCCTAGTAAAAGAAGTCCCCTCCCTATCAAATTGGAGAACAATTACTGATTTTATTACCTGTTTTTGTGTTGCAGCCCAGCGAAAGACATCACGCATTCGTGGCCCCGCCCAACTAGTTTTGCGTCACAGCGCGTCGTCGGGGGAACTAACATATTGGGCCTCTTTCACACGGGCAGATAAAATGGTGCTTTTAGCTGTGAATTTTACCACAGCTAGATGCACACAATGCTTTCCTATGACATTATTCACACACTATGGTTACCTGCGGTTTTGTTCCACGCGGTTTTGTGCGGATAGAAATAATAGATCTCAATGCGTCCAGCTGCGAAATCCCGCCGATATCGGCACATACCCGCAGGTAACCGCAGTGCACTGTGTCAGTTGCGTTTTGGTATGAATCTTGAGGGGGAACTCCACGCCAAATTTCAAATAAAAAACCTGCAGGGGTTTCCCCTACAGGAGCATACCAGGACCTTGGGTCTGCTACGGATTTTAAGGAGAACCCCCGTGCGGCGAAAAAACATGTTGATGAGGACACGGCCTCTTCCCGACGACCCTGGCCGTTTTTTTTTGGCGGTTAGCGGCAAGGGAGCTAATTGGAATCCGGGAGCCTCCTTTAATAAGGGGAGCCCCCAGGTGCCGCCCCCCACCCTAGGTGAATGAGTATGGGGTACATCGTACCCCTAGCCATTCACCTGGCGGAATTTTTTTTTTTAAAAACACACTACACAGGGTTGTTAAAGTAATTTATTAGTCAGCTCTGGGGGCCCCCCTCTCTTCTTTAGCTCTTTTACGAGGGGGGGGGGCCTGCTTCTTCGATGTCTTCTGCGGGGGCTTTCTTCACCGCCGTCTGGTTCTCTTCTGCCGGGGGGGGGGGGGTGCTTTCTTCTTTAGCTCTTTTGATTGATTGATTTTTGAGCTTGGTTAGGCGCCAAATACCCACTGGGGTTGAGCGTCTAAGCGCCGCTGGTTAGATGTTACCTTGAATCCAATAAAAAAAAAAAAAAAGCATGATGGGACTGTGACGTCATTGGAGGTCTATATAAATCGGTACGAGCCGCACACGTGGCATTACAGCGGGATGAAGTGACGTGTCAACAAAGAAGAAGGCGACAGAAGCCCGGGCACCCCCCGCCAAAGACGTCGAAGAAGCCCGGTAGGGGGGCCGCTGTTAGAGAGCTAAAAAAGAAAGCAGCCCCCCCCGGCGGAAGAGAACCAGACGGCAATGAAGAAAGCTCCCCCCCAGAAGACATTGAAGCAGGCCCCCCGCCTCGTGAAAGAGCTAAAGAAGAGAGGGGGGGCCCCGGAGCTGACTAATAAATTACTTTAACAACCCTGTGTAGTATTTATTTTTTTCGCCAGGTGAATGGCTAGGGGTACGATGTACCCCATACTCCTACACCTAGGGTGGGGGGGCCGTCATCTGGGGGCTGCCTTATTAAAGGAGGCTCCCGGATTCCGATTAGCTCTCCTCCCGCAAACCCCGACAACCAACGCCCAGGGTTGTTGGGAAGAGGCCCTGTCCTACCCCCCATGTTGAGGGCATGCGGCCTGGCACGGTTAAGGAGGGGGGGGCGCTCGCTCGTCCCCACCACTTTCCTGACCGGCCGGGCTGCTGCTCGGATATGGCTCTGGTATGGATTTTGGGGGGAACCCCACGCCATTTTTTCGGCGCACGGGGGTTCTCCTTAAAATCTGTAGCAGACCCAAAGGCCTGGTATGCTCTTTTTATTTGAAATTTGGCGTGGAGTTCCCCCTCAAGATTCATACCAAACACAGTGCTTGGTATTGGCAGGGATCCAAGTCGGATCCCCGTTCAATATCATGCCGCGGCTAAACGCAACCGCAGCTAAAAGCACTGTACAAATGCAGCTAATCGCTGTACCTGGAGTCTTGAATTCCAGAAAAAACATAAACATGCTTTTATCTGCGGCCAAACAGCCGCCCGTGTGAAAGTCACCTTTTTACTAACACACACATTACTGTAGAAATGTCTGTGTATGTAGAGGCTGCAGCAACTATCAGCTAGAACCGAAGACAATCGGTGAAAAAATATCACCGGCACACCACAGATTACGTGACATCACGTGCCTGAAGAATGTGGTCTTGTGAGGCTTTTTGGACATTTGTGCTGTAATGATGTGATCACTGATTAAGGTTTTGGACCCATTTTGTAGATCCACGGTGTTCTGGTGACATTCTTTCACTCTGACATGGGGACACTCTGATGTAGGGACAACCTGCTGCCTTCTGGGATGTCCATTTTACACATCCCAGTGACACATGTTATCTACCTGTAAAAGCCTGAGCCAGTTGCCGGTCCTCACTAGACAGAGACCCATGGATTGTGGGATATGTAGTTTCTTTACAGGAAATGGTAGTTCTCACGCTACAAACGGGTCATGCATTAACCTGTGCAGTGCCATTATGCATGCCTCATGTTTTAACACAGGGCTGTAAATATTTACTATAGGCTGTGTGTGGCAACAAATGATTCAATAAAACTACACAACTGCACATCTTATGCGAATGAAAAACAGTGTAGGTCGGAAGGTTTATAATGCCTCTAAAAAAATTTGATGTTTAATGTACAAGGTCTTATCAATTTAAGGTTTACATCTATGATAACTTAAAGGGGTTGTTCATATTAGATGCATTATCAGGCATTTAGCTATGCCTTCCAATGCCTAAAAATGCACAGACATAAGAAAATACATTATGTTTAATAGACCTTCTCAGTTGAGAGTTGTGCCGAGTTGCAATCTGTTATGGACAAAGTCCCCTCAGGCTGTTTTTGTGCATTCACATCCAGCTTCTTATTTGAGTCACTAGAATGGAGAGTTTCAGAAACGCATTTTGTTAAGTATGAAATGTAAGTAGATGCAATTTTAGGCACATCTAGTCTCAGTCAATTATTGTAGTGCTCAGTATAGGCTTAAAGTTCTATCTGTAGCCAAACATACATTTTTTTTTTTTTCTTGGTTTTGGTTAGAGTGGGGAAATATTAGAACCCCTGTCCAGTGTTTAATGCATTCCGAGAATTTCTCCTGATCTCTTCTACTGATGGTTTACCAGACTGAAAGTGAGGGGGACTTTCCAACAGCAACACAGATAGTATTAGAGAAATACCTGGGGTTGTCCCAAACATGCCCCTGGCAAAAATGGAGAGGATTGGACTATCTCGGTACCCAAGGATTAGGCAAAAGGTATGATAAAATATAAAAAAAATATTAATAGAAAAACATAATTAAAATAAGACAATTTACAGAAGGGGCTATGTACAAATAATAGTTGCAGCCATGCATTGTTCATTCAAGAGATTTCTAAGGGTCAATGAGCCCCAAGGATCACAAGGGTAAACCAAAAGGTAGATCTTGACACAGTCCTCTTTAAGCATAGTTCCACCCAAAAATTGAACTTCGGCTTTAAGGGAAGGTGACCCCCCCCCCCCCCCCCCGACATGCCACATTTGGCATATCATTTTTTGGGGGGTGGGAACGAAAACCCTCTTTTTAGAGGGTTCCAGTTGCCACTTCCTCCTGGGGCTCCGTGGCACTGGAAGGAAGTTCACCTCTCCCCTCTCCCTCTCGGCAATCATCTGAGACACGTCACAGGTCCCAGTTGATTGCCGGCCAGTCATGGTGCACAGCGCATGCCCGGCTGTGAAGCCACAGCTGTGCGCCCACAGTGACTATGCTGGCGCCGCAAAGAGGAGGGGGAGAGGAGCGGGTTTCATTCCCCTGCATCGCTGGACCCTGGGACAGGCAAGTTTCCGATTTATTAAGTCAGCAGCTGCAGTATTTGTAGCTGTCGATTTTTGATTATTTTGTTTTTTTTTAGTCGGAACCCCGCTTTAATGTTTCGCGGGATAAGCTGCTTTCTCAGGAGGAGTCGATCATAGTCATCTACAATGATAGGAATAATTTCAGTCAAACAGCCATAACAAGTAGTCTATAGTATATCAACAGAGAGTGAAAAATTATAAAAAAATTATGCTTGATAATTAATATGGTATTAGCATATAGCAGGGCTCAAAATTTCAAGTCCTGAGCTATTAGCCAGGCCTCAAGAGTTACTCGCCACCAGTTGCCCCACCTAATTCATACACTGCCCTGCGCCTAATTGCACCTGTAAACACACCCTCGTAGATTATCTCATGGAATGACAATGTTTAATGCAGAATCAAGTTACAAAATTAAATATTACTGTAACAGAATGGCCCGTGACACCCAGAGACGTTGGAAGGATGAGAGATACTCCTGTGCCAGCAGCAACAATAACTCTTGGGTCGAAATCCACCCTGTGCCCTTTTGGGTGTAGGGTGGCTAATAGTGAATCATAATTCATATATTACATGTGATGGGACATTATTAATACTTCATATTTCTGGACTGAGATATCACAAGGAGTCATGATGACATGACCAGGTCAGCCAGTGAGTCATACCTTTTGTATAATAGGCTATTGAAATATCTGAAGGTGTGGATTGCACCCACTCTCACAAGCCTCTGCCATTGTGTGATAAAGCTGTATAGATAACTTATTCAACTAGATGTCTGTGTTATTATTCAAGGTTAATTGAACCCTATTGAAGATGCGGTGCCGACCGGTCTACATGGTTAGCTTACCTGAATGCCTTTTAGAGTGTGATTGAAGCCCCCCATGGTGTGAAGGGGGCTGGAGATTGCATTGTCCTGTGATAAACTGCATTATGCTTGAGACTGTATAAGAAGCTGAGAAAAATACCAATAAATTGTCATATCTTTGGAAGTAAGTACGGAGCTCTGTCTCGTCTTATTCTGGGAAAGGATATGGATCGTGTAGGCAATATTGTCGGAGTGTGTCAGATAAGCTTGTCGTGGATGGATGGAAGGTTGTAAGCGGTGGTAACCGTTACAATTACCAACAACAACTTTAACAAAATGGGACAGGGCACTGGGGGCAGACCAGAGGGACAGGGCACTGGGGGCAGACCAGAGGGACAGGGCACTGGGGGCAGACCAGAGGGACAGGGCACTGGGGGCAGACCAGAGGGACATGGCACTAGAACTGGGTCTCCGCTGCACCAGGTAATTTTTGCAATCCTCCACCTCACTCCACCTTACTTTCTGCTCTCCATGTACATTGGTCGGGGCAGGGGGGAGGGGGGCAGGCTCAGAGAGGTCATACTGTTAGGTCCCATGGCTTAATGAGAATTGTAAGGAGAGCACATGTATACTGCTCTGCCTGTGCGCTGCTCACCAGACTACTTTTCCCGAGCATGCACCTTTCCTCTTCGGCCGCCGATCTCATCAGGACTCTAAGTGTAGGCACAGATTGCAGGGAGATTGGTCATGCAGCCCTGGCATTACTCGCCCCCAGCTTAAATCCACTTGCCAAATGCTAAAATGCTAGTAGGCGAGTAGACATTTTGAGGGCTGGCATATAGTTTGGGGGTCCATAAATTCATGCCTTGCTTACCCAAAAAAAACAATGGAAGCACCAAAGGGGGTAGTCCCCCCATGGGGGACACTGGAGAGTGCTGATTTCTTCAATTTCAAAATGCATGTATAGTAATAAGATTGGTAACCTTTTACCAAAAGGAAAAAATTTGCTGGGAAAAAAGAAAAGCGGAGTGGGGGGGGGGGGGGAGGACGGGGGATGGGGGGTGATGCATGGGGAGGAAACGGAAGTGAGGGAGGTATTCGTGATTTAGAGGCCCTTTCTCTTCGGAGGTTTTGCTATTTCTGTAATTTCTTATTATTTTTTTATGTGCACTTTTTTGTGTGCAATGATTCCATGCTTAACTTTGACAAAGGGGTTCAACAAAGTGCCCCACTGCAGAGCTTCGTACATTAAAAAAACCCTGTTAGGTGAACCTTGACGGCTGGTGATGCCAGCTATCAGAATACCGTAGCTGCAGTGGGACATTTGTCAATTCGCACTGTTCTGTTTTTGTTTCAGGCTGAATTCAGTAAATCTGTGTGTATGACTGGCACAGATAACCAATGGGGCTCAACTGCTGTTTTCCAACATTTCTGTTTGACAAATTTATGGTGCTTATGAACAAGCATAAAATGTTGGCCTTCGTGCATTGTGCATTGCAATTGCAGTTCTCCCAAGTGAACCTGTCATAAACATTAAACTTTACATGAGTCAGTAGTACAGGTTAGCATCAGTGTAATATTTTAAAGTGACGCTAAACTCATACATTCAACTGTTTTCCTAAATGGATACATTCATGGCATGCTGTGAATCATACGATCATAAGTGTCATAGCTGCTTGTGCTCTCAAACTAACTGCCTTAAAGTGATTGTAAAGGGATTACATTTATTTTTTATTTTTTTTTAAATAACAAAAATGTTATAATTTCCTGCCCTGTGCAAGGGTTTTGCACAGAGTAGCCCTGATCCTCCTCTTGGGTGCCCCGGCGGCGCTCCTGGCAAATCCTTTTCATCAGGGTGCCCCCAAGGAGAGCCCCTTTCCATGAGGGGCACCCATGTGGGCGTTTTGAGTCTTGCTGCGTCCATTGACACAGACGACTGGACCCACCCCCCGCTCTTGTGCCACTGGATTTGATTGACAGCAGCAGGAGCCAATGGCTCCAGCTGCTATTAATCTATCTAATGAAGACCCGAGACAGCGGCTGGAGCCGCTGGGCTCATGCTCATTGCTAAAATGGGTTCAGGTAAGAAAAAGGGGGGGCTCTGGGGGGGGGGGCAGCTGCAGCACAGGTGATTTCTCACCTTTAAATATGTTGTATAGGTACATTTTTTCCCCCTAAATAGCTTCCTTTATCTTAGTGCAGTCCTCCCTTAACTTACCTCATGCTTGGATTTTGCTTTTAAATGTCCTTATTTCCTCAGAGAAATCCTCACTTCCTGTTCTTCTGTCTTTAACTCCACACAATAATGCAAGGCTTTCTCCCTGGTGTGGAGTGTCATGCTCGCCCCATCCTTTGGACTAAAGAAGAGTCAGGATGCCCACTAACACACAGCTCCTTTCTGTATCTGCAACATAGAGAGCGTCCTGACTCTCCTGTAGCCCTGGTTCACACCGATGCTACTTTGAAATCGTGCTACTTTACTTGAAGTAGCGCTGTTGTGGATATGGTAAAAATGGCCAAAGGAAGATGATGAAATGCTTATTTCAATGCGCAAACATTTCAAAGTAGCAAGGTCAGCGCGATTTCAGGTGCTACTTGATAGACATTTTGTGTGGTTTCATACACATAGGTCTATAGAAATCGCACCTGAAATCGGCAAAAGTAGTGCAGTAACTACTTTTGCAAATCGGTGCGGCGCCGCAAAATCAGTGTCGCACCGATTGGAACTGTGCCATTGCCGCCAATAGGCTGCGACTTGTCATGCGATTTGATCTCTCAAATCGCATGACAAATCGCTCCAATGTGAACCTAGGCGTAGTCCAAGGGAGTGGGCGAGCACGGCACTCCACACAAGAAAGCCTTGCATTACTGTGTGGTTAGACAGAAGAACAGGAAGTGAGGATTTCTCAAAAGAAATGAGGACATTTAAAAGCAAAATGGAAGGATGAGGTAAGTGAAGGAGGACTGCACTAAGGAAAAGGAAGCTATTTAGGAAAAAAAGTTGTACCTTTACAACCCCTTTAATGCATAGAAAACCTTGACACTTTACAACTCCTTTTAAAAAGGCTGCTGCCATAAATGATCACATGTGCAGCACCATGACAACTGTAGGTCAAACAGTGGCTAAGATGGCAGCTTCCATGGCTTAAAAAATAAAAGGGTTTAGTTCCTCTTTAAATAAAAAAATACTTAATTCTTGCATTAATAGAATCAAAATATAAATAATCTGTTCTCAAGCTTCTTGATCCCTAAAGCCCAGGCAGCCTATATTGGTGTCGTGTCTTGCTATTAGGAACATTGGAGACTTTGGAAAGTCTTTTTGATTTCAATCTCACTGTAAGGTGTTCGTTTATGAAGCAGTGAACAGCGGTGATCCTAGGGATCACCACTGATCACAGCCCATAAACAGTTTATGAAACAGTGATAATCGGGGGGAGAAGTGTTTGAATTTGTTCTCCCGCCGATTATCTCTACACACAGTGAAGTCTCATAGACAGACACAGAAACGGCCAGTTTACGAAGCTGTGATCTGAGAGCTTCACTGGTGATCTGTGTCAGAATTCACCCTCCCCGATTCACCATCTCAGAGCTGGTGAAGCGGGGAGTGAAGAGAGAATCCCGGGGGTTCTGAGGAGGAAGGAGGAAGATTTTTAACTTCCTTCTACCTCGTTCTGACCCCCCAACACTGTAACCATGTCCCCCTGTCATATTTATGTGTATACATATATATACATACATATTTATTATGTGTGTGTGTGTATATATATATATATATATATATATATATATATATATATATATATATATATATATATATATATATGTATATATATATATATATATATATGTATATGTATATATATGTATATATATATGTGTGTGTGTGTGTGTGTGTGTGTGTATACATGTATATATAGTGTGTGTGTGTGTGTATACATGTATATATTATGTAGGGGGACTCGTTATTTTAAATACATTAACTACGGGGTCTGTCAGTGTAATGAGCGGTGATAATTTATCACTGCTCAATAAACTGACATCTCCGTATTTCTGTGAATTTCTGGTACTGTAATCTCGTGAAGTCTCACGAGATTTCAGTATCAGGGGCCGTTCTCCAGTGTTAGAAGCGTTGGTAGACCACTTCACTCCTCCAAGGGTGAAGCGATCTTCTTCTGCTTCATAAACAGGCACACAGAGGAGAAAAATCTTCACTGTGAATGCCGGAGAAAGAAGTAGTGAATAGATTTCACTGCTTCATAAACGGACACCAAAGAAGGAAGAGGGGACTGTTGATGAGAAAGAGTTGGGAATCATAAGATGGAGATTAAACGCAATAGACAGAAGGCATCATTATAAATGGAAGGGGACATAAAATCAAGGACAAATGGCAACGGAAGAGGACATAAAATAGAGGACATATAGCAATGGCAGAGGTCATACGAGAGTTGGGAGTCATAGATGGAGATTGAAAGCAATGGTAGAATGGAATAAGCTAAAAATATGTAAGGGGCCAGAGAGAGGGAAGGTGTACTTGTACAGAGATAAGAGGATTAACAATACACTTTACATCACTGCTGATCAGGAAGCAGCAACTGCATATTTATTTAATAAGGAAATATGGTGGCCAACATCTACGTAAATTTTTGTAAACTCTACATAAAGTAGCTGTAACTCGAACTGGATGCCATCTATTTTTATTTATTTTATTGTGGTTGATTTACTTAAACTGGAGAGTGCAAAAACTGGCGCAGCTCTGCAGGGAAGCCAATCGGCTTCCATTCGGTTTTTTTCTCAAATGTTAATTGATCAAGTGGAAGTTAAAAGCTGACTGGCTACCCTGCACATCTGCACCAGATTTTGCCCTCCCCATGTATTGTATACTATTTTGGCAGAAGGAACGTTTTTTTTATCGTAAAATACTGTCCTACATTTTCATCTTTTTTTTTACACGTCGGTGCTTCTGATCTCCTGCAGCGTCTTTCAGCAACTTTTCACCTATGTGCACTTTCTTTGGCATTGGTTGCACATTGTTGCTCCGGACCAGCCTGATAGTGATAGGAGGACCATACAGTGTGTTTCATCATTGCTACTTGTAGTCTTCACCAGGGTTCAACACTGTAGTCCCATTAATGAGGGTCTTCTTTTCCATATTTATGTAGTTCAGGAATGTTGGCAACGTTAAAGAGGAGTCCCAGACGGAAAAACAAAAAATTCAAAGTCAACACTTACAAATACTGTAGCTGCTGACTTTTTAATATAAGGACACTTGCCTGTCTAGGGATCCCACGTTGTTGGCACCCCTAGCTGATTCGTCAGTTGGCTTCAAGGGCAGGCGCCGACATCCATCATTCTGTAGTAAGGGAAACGGGGAGCAAAGCCTTGCAGCATCACATGCTTTCATATTGTGCATGCGCTTCGCTTTCTGAATGGTTTCACCGTCTTCTGGGATGTGTGTGTCCCAGAAGGCAGAAAGTTCACATAGATAGGAGGAGGGGCCGGAAATGTTGTAGATCGCCAAGTGACAATCGAAAGTGAGAGCGGGTACCTTTCAAAACCAGATACCCGAGATACCCAAGTGCCAAATGTGACAGTGGAGGGGGGAGGATGCGAACAAGAGGAGCTTCCCCTTTTGGGTGGAGCTCCACTTTAAGCTACTACTAAAAGGCTGGGTTCACACTAATGTGAATTGGATGTGGGTTCCCTGCATCCAATTGGCAATAGCAGGATATTTTGACTGGCTCTCTATGGAGCCGGTTCACATATCTCCGTTGTGACTCCAGTGTGAATTTGCACATGAGCCCTGTGCGTCTTTTGGTCTGTTTCAGATCCAAATTCAGCCCAAAATTTGGGCTGAAATCCAACCAGCAATAGGGACACACCGGTCCCCTGCTGTGAGTCGTATGCAAAGATGGTGTGTCTCTATGTCCACGTCTCCCATTGCCACTTTAGATCCCAGTTCAATCCTGAAGTTGTTGCCTGCTTGGTTATTTTGGGTTTCTTATTGCATTTTTGATGCTCCAAATATTGTGTATGTCCCCTGGGGCACTGGGTCTAGAGATGCTCCATCTCCCTGGTGCTTTATCACTGTCCTACGCGTAATCATTTTACTATGTTTACTCTGTTTTTCCTTTCATGATTTATTTCTTGTTTTATTTACCTTTTTTAATTTTTTCTATGTGTGCTTTTCTAGTATTACATTTTATATGAATTTTTTTCATGTACAGATTTTACAGTGCTTTGTTTCATTGTAATGTACAAACTCCAATAAAATATTTTCCAAAAAAAAAGATGGTGTGAACCCAGCCTTAAAGTGTATCAAATTCCTAACACCAAACTTGTCTTATTTACTTTATTGTTCTGTTAAAGTGGTTGTTAAGCCTGTATACACTATCAGCACTGCCTCCTATTGTAGTATCTCCCTCAGTGTGTGATTTCTAAAAAAATAAATGCTGCAAATACCTCATTTTACAGCTGAGATTGCGATCACATGACTGGCCAGCTTTCTCCTTTCATCCCCTGAGATGCAGCAGGCGGGGCTGAGATTCCTCTGCTGACATCAGTCTGGGGGGGAGTAGGAGAGAGCTGGCTGTTCATGTGATCCCAATCTCGCCACTTAAATTAGTATTTACAACATTTATATTTCTAAATCATTCACAGAGGGGGACACTGCAATAGGAGGCAGTGCTGATGTTGTATACAGGTTAGTGTTATGAGCGCAGCAGGAAGGGGAGGTAAAGCTCACACACAGACAGAGACGGGAGGGGGACACAGGAGCAGAGAGGAGACAGATAGCAGGCTGCTGAAGACAGAGGCAGGCAAACTGACCACGTGTCTAGTCTCAGCAGCCATTGATACATCGTGGTCAGTTTACAGATGGGTGGGGAGAAACTGTCAGGATCAGCCAGGTTTTCTAGGTGTTACAGGGGGCCAAATGACACGAGACAAGCACTGTGTCATATAACATGCTTTAAAAGAACAGGATCCATTTTTTTGTTGGGTTAACAAATGTTTTAAATATACTATTAAAAGGGTTTGTTATATCGATTGTAAAATTGCAAAAAATACTTGGTCGATCCTGTGAGCTTGTTGGGTCCTGTGATCTCTGCAAAGATATCCTACGGAGTGAAATAATTAACTCTGACCATTTATTTCTCTGCTGTGAACTACAGAACACCTCCCGTTATGGTGAGGGTGAGGTGTTTTATAGATCAAACACACTTTCTTTCCAAGGCAATACTACTACTCCATTAATACAGTGCAGAAAGTGAGCGTTGTTCTACTCGGACACTTGGGCTGCGTACACACGATAGGTTAACCAGAGGACAACGGTCTGATGGACCGTTTTCATCGGTCAAAACCGATCGTGTGTAGGCCCCTTTGGTTGAAAAAAAGACAACTTGCTTTAAAATTTAACCAAAGGACGCCTAACCGATGGGTCAAAACCGATCGTTGGTACGCACGACCATCGGTTAAAAATCCACGCATGCTCAGAATCAAGTCAACACATGCTTAGAAGCATTGAACTTAATTTTTTATGTCACCACATGCACTGACACGATCGTTTTTTTTAACCGATGGTGTGTAGGCACATCAGACCATCAGTCAGCTTCACCGGTTAACCTTTGTACCGTTCACATTGGATAGACTGATCGTGTTTACGAGGCTTTAGGGGTTGATTTACTAAAACTGGAGACTCAGAATCTGGTGGAGCTGTGCATTGTAGCCAATCGGCTTCTAATTTCAGCTTGTTTGATTAAGCTTTGACAATAAAACCTGGAAGCTGATTGGTTTCTATTCAGAGCTGGGCCACATTTTGCACTGTCCAGTTTTCGTAAATCCCCCAATGTGTTATTGGCAGGGTCACAAGTTTAAAAAAAAAAGGGGGGGGGAATAAAGTACATGGATCCACCACACGTAAGAACGTAATCTATTACATTTTTGTTCTTTTAGATGCACATTTATCTGAACAAGGACCTTCATGGAATGTTAACCAGATATTCTTTTAATGAAAGCTGCAAGTTAAAAATGATTGAAAATGACTTTTGAAATGACAAGATAAAACGTATATAAGATTTTAGTGTTCGGGTTTAGATCTACTTTAGGGCCGATCTCTTTCATGTGCAAGTCTAAAAAATATCTAAAAAAAATGTAAAGGCTACAGTTTGCCTTTAAGGCGATCAAGCTACGCAGCACAAAAGATTCATACGCCATAAAGCGCATGTCATATCCGAAAACTGCCAACTGTATTTTAACCTCCCGCTTCGCTTGCCTGCGTCAAGGTATCCGATTGTTCTTTCAATTCCCCGCTTCCATTATTTCCAAATAGTCCTATAAAACCCAAAATATGAGAAATAGGAAGGAGAAGAGAAAAAAATAATACGGGAGGCTATTTTATGTCCTCCTGTGATGGATTGGCCCTCTGGAAAGAGAAACAAAACACTAAATATCTGTAATCCCGCATTATTTACCGCATGGCTGCTTAAATGCTACTTTAAGCCTCATAAAATTAAAAAGGAGAGGTCTCCCAACTGTAGCCGGAATTGGATTGAGGAAGAGCCGCACAGAGCCAAAATATCGCTACAGAATTAAATGTCAAAAAATCTTCTTTAATAGCAGATATATAGTTCACACTGTCTGGTTATGATTAATACATTTAATCTAAATCACCGAATGTTTCCCCGGCTTTTTCCATAAAATACAATGGGACACAAATCAGTTTTACCGAAGGCGGATTCCGGTTGCCAAATAATGCATCTTCCCACCCAATAAATTGTCAGTTATACCTTTAACTAAAAATCAATCCATCTCTTTGGAATTTATGGCGATTTCTCCCCGCCGATAAATCTCCTCAACTGTTTATTCATTTGCTTTTTTGATACATCTGCGCCACTTTCGCCACGCTCCAATGTTTTCCCCTTTTGATTCATTGTAAATGAGAAAATCCGTTTTGACTCAATTTTCCAAGGGAAGAAGTTCACATCCTGCCACCTCGTCATTTTTTTCAGTCTCCTTATATGTTTTGTACCCTTGAACTCCCGCCATCTGATTGGCGAGGATGAGGCTGGGGTATTTTGGTTTTGTGTCAGGAATAGCATTGGGTGTGTTGCTGCATTTTTGGGGATTTATTGTGTTGATGTAGTTTAGACTACTGTATTTGCTGGCGTAAAAGGCAATCTTTTACACTTAAATACATCGCTCACCGGGATTGGCTAAGCGATATATACTGTATGTAGCTCAAGCTACATACAGTATCAGCAGGCATCCGAGCAGCTGACCCGGCGTATAAGACGACCCCTGATTTTTGCCCATTTTTTTTTAAAGGGGTTGTAAAGGAAAAACATTTTTCGCTAAATAGCTTCTTTTACCTTAGTGCAGTCCTCCTTCACGTACCTCATCCTTCCATTTTGCTTTTAAATGTCCTTATTTCTTCTGAGAAATCCTCACTTCCTGTTCTTGTCTGTAACTCCACACAGTAATGCAAGGCTTTCTTCCTGGTGTGGAGTGTCGTGCTCGCCCCCTCTCTTGGACTACAGGAGTGTCAGGATGCCCACTAACACACAGCTCCCTTTTCTATCTGCATTGTAGAGAGCGTCTTGACTCTCCTGTAGTCCAAAGGAGGGGGCGAGCACGACACTCCACACCAGGGAGAAAGCCTTGCATTACTGTGTGGAGTTACAGACAGAACAACAGGAAATGAGGATTTCTCAGAAGAAATAAGGACATTTTAAGTGGATGTCACAATGTAGAGTATAAGATTTCCTATCATCTGTGCCCAGTCTTGTCACACAGAGTTAATTCAGCGCTGAGTAATCCTCTTTTAATGTTCAGTGCAAATTAACCGAATTCCAGATAAAAACTTGCCAAATTATAAAGTCTGTTTCTCTGTTATTGCTTTCAGTGACAGGTTATTTACATATCTAGCTTGGACATGTTTATCATAACAAGAGGTGATCCAAAGTTCATTGTATGTTACTAGGATGTGTTATGATGTTATATCACCTCATGTTATGATAAACAAAACATAACATATGATAAACATGTCCAAGCTAGATATGTAAATAACCTCTCACTCAAAGCAAGAAGAGAGAAAACTGACTTTTTATTTAGGCAGGGTTTTATCTGGAAGGCTGTTCATTTTCACTGAACATTAAAAGAGGATTACTCAGATCTGGATTAACTCTGTGAGGCAAGACTGGGCACAGATGATAGGAAATCTTATACTCTACATTGGTTTACATCCACTTTAAAATCAAAATGGAAGGATGAGGTAAGTGAAGGAGGACTGCACTAAGGTAAAGGAAGCTATTTAGGGAAATAACATTGTACCTATACAACCCCTTTAAGTCTGACAACCCCCTGAAACATTTTTTTGTATATTTGGCTGGCCACAAACCGCTATCACCCCCTTGCATGAGGATGGAACCTGTTAATTTAATTCTTGGGCCATTCACCCATGGGACACAAGTGGTACATTCATAGTGAACACGTTCCTCTCCTTTTCTCATAGAGAAGAGTGAAGCCGCGTACACACGATCAGACCGGTCCGATGAAACTGGTCTTAAGACCAGTTTCATCGGCCCAATTCGATGGTGTGTATGGCCCATCGGACCGTTGTCCGTCGGACCAAAGTTTTAAAACTTGCTTTAAAATCTGTCTGATGGACACCTGTCTGTCGGACAGATTCGATGGTTAGTACGCCAAAGCATCGGACCAAAAACCTGCGCATGCTCAGAATCAAATCGACGCATGCTTGGAAGCATTGAACTTTGTTTTTTCATCACGTCGTTGTGTTCTACGTCACCGCGTTCTGGTCTGATTGGATTTTTGGCCCGATGGTGTGTACGCACATCAGACCACTTCAGCCTGGTCCGATGAAAAAAGTCCGTCGGACCAGTTTCATCGGACCGGTCTGATAGGGTGTACAGGGCCTCAAACATTTTTCTTCAATAAGATTCAAGATTTCTGTGATAATTAGAACTTGTAACACCAGAAATCATCTCCCCCCCCCCCCCCCCCTAGAGTAGCCCTTAGTGGTCTGATCCACTGTATAAGTCTGGTGGATCAGGAGCAGAATCGGGTCATATACGGCCACCTAAATCTGAAAGTGTTATTAATGACTTCTTCATATAATTGTGTAATTAATGTTTCAGGGTTTTTAAATAAAGCCCATAATATGTCAAAAAAATAAGCATTACCGAAGAAGTGCACACCATGATTGAAACGATGAAAGCCTGGAAACAAATCTGGTATTTGGGCACGCCATCTGTTGCTGACAAGTTTTTCGGCGGGCGCTTCATTTTTCCGCTAACAAGTGTTTCCTCAATAATAAATAAAGAGCGTTAAAAGTGGAAGCAATTTGGACTTGATCTATCGTTGTTTGTGTTAAAGCATATTGGGTGTTAAAATGATTGATTTAAGCGGCAAAAAATCATTTGAGCGGACGGATTAGCGTTCATTAATTTTACTAATTACATAGCAAGAAAAACAGATGTTTTGTTAGGTGAAGATCAGGCATTAATTGCAGGTCCTACCTTTCAAACTAAAAATAGTGCCATTAGGTTGGGCATTTGTTTTCTACAAGGAAAAAAAAATGCCGCTGTTTCTCGGGTGCGGAGATTGGGTGGGCGTCACCTAAAACTTGTAGGATTGTGTAAGCGGGAATACAAAAAAAGACAAAATGGGTTTACTCTTGTTCTTGGTCAGCTATTATTATATTTCTTTTATAATATCATTATTATTTTTGCTATCATTACTGCTATAAATATTGCCATTGATTATAATCTATTGGGCCTCATGCACACGGGTGCCGGGGGCCTTATGTGAAAATATTCAGGAATTTTTTCCTGCCCAGGAGCATCCACGTCACCCTTCCACGTGCCCCCTGCTCCGAAGGCCACTTATAGGTGGGGCAGTCGCCATTTGTTTGTACTGAAGGGACACCCCAACCCCCCCCCCCTGTTTCGCAAATAAACCGAGCCGAGGCTGTCAATCAGCTGCAGGTCCCTCCCCTGTCACCATTTTTCTCTTGGTGTCAGGAAGACTTGTCAGAAGTAACTCCTACTGATAGCAGAGGAACAAAGCAGCAGATAGAAATTACACTTAGTGCTTGAGACAAGTACACACTATAGGCCTCGTACACACGATCAAATCTGTCTGCTGGAAACGGTCTGCTAGACCATTTCAGCAGACAGATTCGATCGTGTGTACGGGCAAACAGACGGATTTGGCCACCCGACAGATTTCAAAGCATGCTTTGAAATCTGTCGGCTGGGAACCCGTCTGCCCGACATGTCTGCTGGTTAGTACGCTAACCAGCAGACATGTCTTCTCGCACACGCGCCGAATGGTTTCGACGCATGCGCGGAAGTGTTTTACTTCCTGGTGCGGTGACGTGGCGGCGTCAACGTCACCGCCACGTCACCGACACGTCAGCGCGCTGTCTGCTGGCGGGGATTTTGGTTTGCTCGTGTGTACACGCGAGCAAACCAAAATCCCAGCAGACAGATTTGTTCAAATCGGTCGGACAGACCGTTTTGAACCAATTTATTTACTCGTGTGTACGAGGCCATAGAGTTCATATTTCATGACTGAGGTTTACAACTACTTTAACCACTTGCCGACTACCCTATAGCAAATCTATTACAACAGGGTGGCCGCTATGCGCAGGATCACGTGTGTGTGTGTATGTGTATATATGTATATATATATATATATATATATATATATATATATATATATATATATATATATATATATAATAATGTGTGTTATCCTTCACTTCTGGGTAGTGGGTTTGAATGCAGATCAGCAGGTACCATGGATTTGATGTCCATCAACACCCACCGATCATTCGGTACAAAGGCAGAACGGCAGTCTGTGTATGTAAACAAGGCAGATCACTGTTTTTTTTAAGAAGGAAGGCATGGATCCTGTGTTCCTTCAAAGCAGGGACAAGGTCCATGTCCTACCCTAGTAAAAGCACCTACCACACGGTACACAAAAACTGGTTAGGCACACAGTTAACCCTTTGATTGCCCCTGACGTTAACCCCTTCCCAGCCAGTATCCTTAGTACAGTGAGCGTGCATATTTTTAGCACAAATTACTGTATTAATGTCACAGGTTCTCAAACAGTGTCACTTAGGCTGCATTCACACCTGACCGTAGCGCTTTGCTGCAATCTTGCTGCGTTTTTTACCGCGATTTGTCTCAGCGTTTTTTTTCCCGTGAGTTGCCGCGATTTGTCACAGCGTTGTTTACCGCGATTTTGGACAGGTCTAGGGTCACCAATGTTAAAAACAGAAAAACGCTCAATTCAAACAACAAAAAAGGGTCCAGAACTTGTTCGAGCTTCAGGCGTTTGGTGTCGGGCGTTTTGTAGTTGAGAATAATGTATTTTTTCCCCTCTAGCGTTTTAAAGCTTCAGGCGACAAAACGCTCAGGTGTGAATGCAGCCTTAGTGTCCGATTCGTCTTCCCCAATATCACAGTCCTGCTATAAGTCGCTGATCTCCACCATTGGAAAATTGGTAAATAAAAATGTCATAAATATATCCCATAGTTTGTAGACTTTTGCGCAAAGCAATCAATATATGCTTTTTTTTTGTTTTGTTTTTTAACAAAAATATGTGGCAGAATGCATTATGGCCTAAAATTATGAAGAGATTTGATTTTACGTATTTTTTTTTGACATACATTTTATTTGGGTACAGTGTCGCATGACCGCGCAATTTTTACTTAAATAAATGCAGTGCTACATCGCAAAAATGGCCTGGCCATGAAGGGGGTATATCTTCTGGAGCTGAAGTGGTTAATAGATGGGTAGAATTTCAATCGAAGGTTCTTAGGAAAAAAATGTTCTAAGAAAGTTTCTTAATTTTTCTAAACATGAGTGGTTCAAAACGACGTTTTTCTTGACTGCAGTGATGGGAAATTTCCAACTAGCGGGATGTAAAATTTGTCTTAAATTAATCTCTAACAGTGTATGTGGTTTTTGTTCAGTAAAGTTGATTTATTCCAAAATCAAATGTTAAAAGCAAGCAAAATCTCATTTAGAATGTTCTGAGAACTTTCATACAAAATTTTCTAAGGCTTTTCTACAATTGTTTTTCTTTGATGCTGTCGATCGATGGCGAGCTTTACATAGTACTGTGATTGATTTTTATGGGCAGCTGTACGCAGCAACTGGGGAGGCTGATGTGCCTGAATGTATGTCATGCTGCCCCAGGTACCTGGGTGCATATAGACTTTAGTCATATATAATCCAAAAAATATATTGCAGCTTATCAGTCCTTGGATGTGGTGGCTGCATTAATTTCCTCTTTTTTTTTTTGCCTGGTGATCCAGCCAGTAACATTCTAACTATCTTATGGTGGATACACCATTGAACAACAACATTGTTTGGCGAGAGTAGTGGTAAAGAATATGTTACCCTAACAGTTCATATTCCTAATACAATAATACCTCGGATTGCGAGTAACACGGTTAACAAGCAGTTCACATTACGAGATTTTATTATAAAAAAATTTAATAAAAATTCTGACTCACTTTGTGAGTGTTGTCTTGCAAAACGAGCAGGATTCAAGCCTCTGCGGTGTGCAGTACCGCATTTGGTCAAAGGTGCGGGGGGCGCCAGTGACACTCGGATCTGATCAGATGCACTCAGAAATATTCTGTTCCTGAGTGTTTCCGAGCCTCTCCAAGGGTTTCCGAGTGCACCTGAGCAGTCTCCAAATATTTCCGAGTCTCTCTGGCACCCCCCACCTCTTGCCACATGCTGTAGTGCAGACAATAGAAGTCGATGCAGAACAAATCATCTTTGTTTCCATTGACTTCTATGGGGAAACTCGCTTTGATATGCCAGTGCTTTACGTTACGAGCATTCTCCTGTTACGGATTATGCTCGCAATCCTAGTTCCACTGTGAGTGTTAGTTGTGTCATGTATGAGTGTTAAAAATATCCTGTTCTCTTTGTGTTGCTTCCTATGTGTGAAATACCTGGTGTTCCTGCCAGCCCCCCTGCTTTCCTATTTCAAACTGACCACACTAGACATGAGAGCACATCTATCTCTTGTGACAGGAAGTCAGGTAAATCTGTGTGTGTTGTCACAGACAGGAGATACTTTTCTGCCTTGTTTAGACAATACACTAATTACTATTAGGTGTCGGCTGCAGAGATGGCCAGAGAGGTTTGGGGCGTGGGAAGGCTTCACCTGTTGAGAATGAAGCAATTAAAGCCCTTATAAAGACAGCCTATGACAACTGATTGCTGCATCCTGAGGCTTTGTGAGTGAAGGAGCAGTCACAAATACTACTGAAGAGGTGAGCTGCTGATTGATATTTCTGTGTGATAAATATCAAAGAGACTTTTTGTTTTCTGCTGTAGGACCAGCAGTGTCTGCCCAGCAGTAGGCTGTGCCAGACTCAATAGGTAGGTTCCTGTGTTGGGATGGTAGACGCCCCAAGTGGCAAGGGTTTATTTTATGTTTTGTTTTGTTTATGCTGTTTTGATGCTTGCACGTGTATCCAGCAATATGGAAAAATAAACCATACCATTTGTTTTCAATCATCCTTAACTGCCTTTTTGTACAGTTCAGCGTGTAGTGAACCCATCCAGGGGGTCACACACACCCGCTACCGGGTTAATCCCTCCCACTCTGCATGGTCAGTTTTCTGGCTGTGCTGGGAGCATGGTCTACCTATCTTCCACTAGCTAAGATTTGCGCTTACATGCCTCCCTGCATAGACATTCACTGAAAAGATCAGTGTGCTGCTGTTTCTCCACCCCCAGCTCTTTAAGACTACATTCACACAAGCAATTTGGGCTGGTGCTAACTGTAGCAGCAGGAATCTTCTGATCTCTGGTACAGCTGCCAGTTCTGCTCGCTATAATGACAGGTCACCAATGGCTATTTTCTGCCCTCTGCGCAGTCAGCGATTTACCTGCAGTGATTGCTACGGGACGCACTTTGTGTGCTACTGGGTTGTGCTTAGTGGGTGATACAGGGGGCATAATTGCTGCCATGGCCGCAAAGCATCACAGCCATGGCATGTGTGGCTGTAGCGGTAAAAACACTGCTTTACCCCAGGATTTTACTGCCCCCCCCAACTGCTAATGAGAACAAGCCCTATAGGAGTCATATGCTGAATGATACTGGTGTGAAAAAACTATCAATATTTCTTTAAAGCTGCTCTTCGTATAACAGCAAGTTTGACTCGAAGAAGCCTAGAAACGCGCCAAAGAAGCCAAAAACAATTTTTTCTTTTCCCTGTTGTGATACCGAGTTTGTTTTTTTGTTGCTTGAAAAGTGGAAATTTACTTTTACGCCAGCCGAGTGCAGCTTTGATTTTTATAAAGGGACGATAATACAAAGCTACAGCAACATGGTAAATCTCCTCGCCGTCTTTTATTTCAACCGCGCATTTCAAGCCGCCAAAGCCTCTGATGATGTGCATGTACTAAGTGCATAGATTTACTGCTGCTGTTTGAACATTTTTAAATTAAAATATATTGCTCGTTCTGAAAATATTGATTTACACATCGCTGTGTCAATATTAAATCTAGCAAATTTTCCAATAAGTTAAAAAGATCTGGCAGGTCAGGTGAAATGTACTGAGTTGATTTGATTTTATTTATGTGGCCATTCATCCATCTCACGAGCCGTTTTTATGGATTTCAACAAAACATGATATTTTCAACACACAGTACAACGAGCGCTCTATCAAAACCGCAAAATAACCAACTCCATGCAGATTTTACAGTGTATCTGTGATCACTGGCTGCTGTGGTTCAGGATGTTGAGGTTGAATAATAAAGTTTTCTTTCTTTTTTTTCTATTATTATTATTTATATGACTTTTTAACCACTTCATTACTGGGCACTTAAACCCCCTTCCTGCCCAGACCAATTTTTAGCTTTCAGCGCGGACGCATTTTGAATGATAATTGCGCGGTTATACAACACTGTACCCAAATTACAGTATATTTTTCCCTACAAATAGAGCTTTCTTTTGGTGGTATTTGATCATCCCTGCGATTTTTTTTTTTTTTTATTTTTTTTTGCGCTATAAACAAAAAAGACAAAACATTTTGAAAAAAAACACACCATTTTATAATTATATCCCATTTTTTTTTTTTTTTATATATATTTTTTTCCTCAGTTTAGGCCGATACGTTTTCTTTTACATATGTTTGTTAAAAAAAAATCACAATAAGGGTCCTTTCACACGTGCGGACCGTTCGTCCGTTTTTAGACGTCCGTTTTTTGACCGCAATGCTTTCCAATGGGTCCTTTCACACGCATCCGCTAACGTCCGTCTCTGTTAAGCTCCGTTTTTTTGAATGGAAGAAAACCCTATTTTTCTTCTGTCAAAAAAACAGGACGGATGAAAAACGGATGTTAGCGGACGATCCGTTTAACATCCGATCCGCTAACATCCGTTTTTCATCAAAATATGTAATAAAAATAAAGTTCTAACCAAAAAAAAAAACGGATGAAAAACTGATCAACTGATGATAAAAAAACAGATCTAAAAAACGGTCCGCACGTGTGAAAGGACCCTAAGGGTATATTGATTGGTTTGCGCAAAAATTATAGCACCTACAAAATAAGAGATAGTTTGAATTTATGAATTTTTATTTTATTTTTTACTAGTAATGGCGGCGATCTGCGTTTTTTTTTTTTTGTCAGGCCTGCGATATTGCGGCGGACATATCGGACACTTTTGACACTATTTTGGGACATTAACATTTATACAGTATCAATACTATAAATATTCACTAATTACTGTATAAATGTGACTGGCAGGGAAGGGGTTAACACTAGGGGGCATGAAAGGGGTTAAATGTATTCCCTGGGTGTGTTCTTACTGTGTGTGGAGGGGGACTGACTGGGGTAGGTGACCGATTGTGTCCCTATGTACAAGGGACACAACATCGGTCTCCTCTCTCCCTGACAGGACATGGAGCTCTTTGTTTACACCAGAGCTCCACATCGTCGCTGCCGTTCGCGGGTATCTGGCGGCCATCACGGCCCACCAGGCACGCGAATCGACATCTCAGTAATGCGCCGGGCTAAGTTTTTACCTGCTGCGTTCCCCGAGCGGCGTGTGCAGGGAATGCAAATAAAAGGATGTCCAGGGACTTCCACCCGGCAGTTGAGAGTCGCGCTGTAGACGTCTTTCATCTACAGCGCGGGTCTCAAGTGGTTAAGCCATGTGAAATATTTTCATGCATACAGAATATTTAAAACTAACGCAAAAAATAGAAAACTCACCCCCCCCCCCTTTTGGGTACTTTGGTACTGTTGACTTTTGTCATCAGGATAAAAAATGATGGAAAATCCAGAATTTCGAATTGTTACCAGAAGACAAATAATAGAGGGTAAATCTTCCAATGGGGGCATTTGTTTGGGGGCAACTAAAGCTGGCCATAAATGGATCGCAATTTGTCTGGTTCAGCAGAAACCGACCACATTTTTATCCATCTGTGGCCATTCAATCGTTGAATTTTGTCAAAAGGAAATGTTGGAAAATCTTAATTCGATCAGCTGCTGCAGCCAAGGTGCTGTAGTGATGATCAGTGGGCTGAAAAAACAAGTGAGGTGGGTGAAGGAATCCTCCCTACTGTGCTATTGTAGGCTGACAGTAAGGAGAGGTTTTTTAGCCCCCCCCCCCCACAGAAAAAAAAGACTCGTATGAGATGGATAAGGGAATCGCTCCCACTGAGCTATTGTATTCTGATGGTGGAATTTGAGTGGTGCTCAAATTTCTCGGTGGGGCAGCCCCCAGTCAGCCACGCTACCAACCACCACCACCCCGTCACTCGATCAATCGTTGCTTCGCCCGCCAGTCCCACACTAACCCATCCAGGTTGTGGCTTCCCCCCTGCGTCTTCTCCCAAGTCCCATCGGTTGCTTCTCCTTTTGGCCAATCAGGACTTGCAGCCAATCCGATCTTAGGACTCCCAGCCAATTGGGTCTCAGGACCCGCTTCCTGATTGGCTGGGAGGAGAAACAGGAAGACATTGGTGAATACTAATTTGCTAATGTCACACAAGTGTGTTGGCTCGGGGCGCAGTGCCCTGCCCCCCGAGCCCACCTTTTTTTGAAGCCAATTCGAGCCCTCCTGCTCTAATCATGTGTGTAAAAAAAAAAAAAAGAACCCATTGAAATCCATACGTCCGGCACCCTGCATGTAGATTAAAGGCCGGAGTGGTTGCCACTGGTGGGGCGTCTTCCCTGCAGTCAAGACACACTAATCACTGCTGTCTGCTTTTGCTGGTGGCACTGATTAATCGGTTATTGATAATTAATGTGTGGCAAGCATTGTCTTCTATTTTTGGGTTGCCTAGATTGTCAGTGGACTGATCCTTTTAAAGGATAGCTGTGCTTATATTTGATTATTTTTTTTTTTGGCTTTTTAGCAAAGATCTACAGATTTACCTTTTCTACACTTCTAAGCTCTACTTACCTAAGGGCTATTCACACCATTGTGTTTTATGTGCTCTGCAAAGTGAAATCAAAAAGGGCATGGAAACTATTTAATTACCTAATAATTTATTAGCTCTTCACATCAATGCATTACGCTAGAAGTTGTGGTTTTGAAAAATCCTGTTTTCTGCATTTTGCACTTCTAAGGAAATTGCGTGTATTTTCCAATGTGATGGCGTGATCCGGAATTTAAAGTGTTACTAAACCCAGGAACCTGCAATCACTGAACCTGGTCTCCAACAGAACATGGAAATGCAAATATTTTAGTAAATACTACTAAATACCTTTTCTCATCAGCAGTATATAGCAGTCTTGTGACTTCTGCCAGTGCCTAGTTAAAGCTTGCAGGAGGAGTTTTCATTCTCCTCTGACTGTCATATGAGGCTGCATGACCCTGACCCTCTGTCTTTTATGAGACCTGTTGCTTCAATCAATTTCAGAATTACCTTTTTTTTTTTTTTCCTGAAAATTATAAATTTTCTCAGTTTAAACTTTTTATATGTTTTTTTATTTTCCGTCGTGAATAAAATGTGGGTTTATGAAATGCCGTATCACAAAAAATGGCCTGGTCATTGGGCAGCCAAATCTTACGGGGCTGAAGCGGTTAATATTCGTTCCACTTTTACAGGGCTTGACAAATCCCAGGCGCCAGCTCGCCATTGTGACTAAAAAGTTGCGGTGTCTTGGCCGTGAACATGATTGGCGATATAAGCGGGGATGGAGCAGGAAGAGAGCGGCACAGCAGCGGCTGACAAAGCGGGAGGAACGAGTGGCCAGCAGAGCGAAGTCCAGCTGGGGATCCTCGGCGACCTGTCATCCTTACTGCTGCTGTCGACCTGCTCCAAGGTATTGCGGGAAGCGCCTCGAGAATATTGGGGACCCGGAGTCGATGGTTTCCTAGCGCCAGAGCGCCATGCTCCTCTGACTGTCAAGAGAGGGGCTGAGCACAGGAAAAGTGGATCAGTGCCATTGCCAGGCGTTGGGTGTGGGCAGCACCGGGTGACACATGGACTACATTAACATTTACAGACCTCAGAACAGCGCGGGATAGGCAGAGCTGAGTGTGTCCCTCGGACCTCCTCCTCAGTAAACAGAGAGGAGAGGGAGGCGGCTTTGGTCAGTTCCCCGCTGTGTAGTAATGTGTAATAGTGTAACACTATTCGTCGCACAGTTCTCGCCCCCCACACAGCACACAGTGGAACGGACCGAAGCCGCCTCCCTCTCCTCTCTGTTTACGGAGGAGGGGGAGGGGGTCCGGGGGACACACTCCGCTGTGCCTATCCCACGCTGTTCTGAGGTCTGTAAATGTTTTAATGTAGTACAAATAGACATGTGCTGGGGGGCACTATGGGAGGGAAGAGGGGGGGTCTGCAATGTGGGGGGCCTACACTGATGGAGAGGGGGTCTGCAAAGATGGGGGCTGCACTGAAGGGGTCTGGATTGATGGGGGTCTACACTGTGGGGAGCCTGCACTGAGGGCGGGTGCACTGTGGGGGGTCTACATTGATGGGGGGGTCTGCACTGAGGGGGGTGTACACTGATGGATGGAGGGCTGCACTGATGGAGGGGGGGGGTCTGCATTGATAGATGGGGGTCTGCAATGACCGTGTCTGTACTTAGTAAGGGGATCTATACTGCGGGAGAGGGGTCTGTACCTAGTAAGGAGATCTATACTGCGGAAGGGGGTCTGGACTTAGTGAGGGGGTCTATACTGCGAGAGGGAGTTCTGGACTTAGTGGGGAGGTATGTAGTTAGTGGAGGGGGGGGGGGGTGATACTAACACTAGTGACGTCACCAAACCTGGCGCCTAACTTTTTTAGCTGGCTCCTAGATTCAAAGCAAATTTGTCAAGCCCTGCACTATTATGTTACATGCTTACTATATATGTCAAATAAGAAGATGATGCTTTCTGCTGCTGCAGAGATAGTATTCTGCAAACAAAGAAAACTTTATTAATTGCATTCTTTAACACAAGGCACTGAATAAAGCAGTCAGAAATTTGACAACCGCATGCATGTTGCCGGAGCAAAGTGACGCCGGAGGGATGTCTAATCCCGGTAGTCTTCCCTCTGAATTGTTATTAATGCATGGTATTTTCCTTCAAAGCATACCAATATGACTGCTAGCCGAGCCGCAAGAGCGCTGTAAGCTTCTGATTAGAATGCTGCTAATACATAACGCACGGCGGCCTCCCTTCTCACATTTGTTTAAGTTTCCAAACAGGAGGGAAAGAAAAAAACAGTGCAATCAGCAGTGCTGCTTGTATGTTCAGTCTTCAGCTTAATCCTTATCCCACAGCATTGTCAATACCCATCTAATTCCATTTTAACAACAGTAATTGGCTGATGGAGTAGAAGATATAGATTTGTTTTCCTGATGACTCCTTGACTTTTTTTTTTTTTTTCTCTGGTAATACTAATAGAATTCAAAATCCTTACTGGTGTGATCGTGTCATGAGTAGGTCAACAGTCATGTCAAGGTCCTATTGGAAGCTCCAGAGCGAACATCTTAATTTAGACTTAGCTATCTCTCCGTGTTGTATGTGCATTTGCCTGTAATTCTTTCACGTCTCACTCATTCCATTATGCCAGAATTCATTTACTTTACTAGACAATGGCTGTGCATGGCAATCGCTTTCCCTATTTTCTTTTGAGCCAGCATAATGCAGGTTCGTTATAATAGTTGTCATGCAATGTTGGAGATTTGTGTTGTATTGAAATAACAATCGCTGATTTAAAGTGAGCCTGCATCCAGGCTATGGACAATAAAATAATTACACAGTATAATTAACACACTTAACAAGCAGTAAAACAAGCACTCAATGACCTCTGTATCTGCAGTTACTGTGGAGCAATTCATCCTCGATAAAATATTTACTCATTAAAGGGGAGTTCCACCCACAATTTCACTTTTTAAATATAAATACTCCTGTAATACACAAGCTTAATGTATTCTAGTAAAGTTAGTCTGTAAACTAAGGTCCGTTTTGTTAGGTTGTTACAGCATTTAGATTATAGTTTATAACCTAGAAATAGACCGTGGCCATCTTAAGTGTGGGCATCATGAAGCCAGACTGTATGACTTCCTGGATTTCAGCTTTGCATATCTTGCACATGCTCAGTGCTGCACAAGCAATGTCATAGGTTTCAGTCAGGTCTGCAAGGACTACTGGGAAACATGATGCCTATCCCAGAAACCCTTGCAAATAGCCTTGTGACTTAATAGTCTAGGCTAATAAGGAGGAGGAAGTAATGAAGGACTACAAAATAAAGGTATTTACAAGCAACAAAATAAATAAAAAGTGTCCATTCTGAACACTATGAAATTAGGGCATGAAGCACAGACAAACATAAAAAAATGGGTGGAACTCCACTTTAACATTAACGCATTTTAACAAGAAGTAAAACAGCTTTAAAATAAGCCCTTAATGTCCTTTGTATCTGTAGTTACTGTGGAGCAATTCACCATCAATAAAATATTTACACAGTAATATTAACACACTTAAAGGGAGATGTAAAGTCTGAAGTTCTTTTGTCTTAATGCATTCTATGCATTAAGATAAAAAGCCTTCTCTGTGCATCACCCCCTAATACCTAAGCCCCATCTCTATCCAGCAATGTCCACGAGTGTCTCGGCTGTCTTTGACTCTCTTGACTCTCCCTCCTGATTGGCTGAGACACAACAGCCATGCCATTGGCTCCCGCTGCTGTCAGCCAATCAGGCTGCTGTCCATGTCTGAATGGACACAGGGAGCTGTGACTCGGCTCGGGTGTGCCCATAGCAAGCTGCTTGCTGTGGGGGCACTCGACAGGAAGGAGGGGCCAGGAGCACAGAAGAGGGACCTTAGAAAAAGAGGATCGGGGGCTGCCCTGTGCAAATCCACTGCAACAGATCAGGTAATTTGGAACATTTTTGTTTTTTTATTGGCGAAAAACTTTACCATCAAGCTGTAAAACGGCTTTAAAATAAGCCCTTAGTGAACTGTATCTCGGATACTGTGGAGCCATTCATCCTCTGATATTTACACAATAAATTCAACACACAATAAGCAGTAAAACCGATTTAAAACAAGCCTTTAGTGACTACTGTATCTGCAGGTACTGTGGAGCAATGCATCTTCATTTTTACAGCAAAATCACTAAGTTAGGTTGTGTCACTTGCTGTTTACAAAAGCTGTTTTATAAAGCTGGCAGGCTGTAAAGTTTCTGCCGTCTGAGAAAAAAAAGGGAAGGAGAGCTGTGATTTAATTTCCTCCGTTTTTTTTTTATTTTTTTTTATCCACTCTGCCTGCAGCTACAGAGGTCAGTGGGAGGATTTTGTCTCAATAGTCTGGGCACAGGAGCACTTTGAACCAAATCCATGTTTTGCCCAGGCAGGGGAAATCAACAGTTGTTTTTTTAACTCCTTCTTTCTCAGCAACACATGCTGACTGTCCTTTGCTCCCAGATTCTTTGTTGGGTCACCAGGAACTAACAAATACCCAGTATGAAGAAGCATGTGACTCGCTCCCTTCCCTTGGACATGGTGCTAGTACTTGGCCAAGTGCTGTCAAATTAAATCTGGCAATGGGTCCTCAGCCCTATGTAAGCTCCATGTAGAATGGCTTTACGGTGACTGAAACAGCCTCATTGGACCTTGGGATGCCAGTTGTCAAGGCTTAGTCATGAAGTCTACCAATAAAAAGGCCATGTTGGAAATTTTGGCTCTGTCCCTTCAGCACATTACATTGGGTCATGGGAAACACATTTATGGCAAGGGAGATCCCATTCACCTCCCAAAAAGGGAAAGGGATTTCTGTTCCCCTTTGGGGTGTGGACTTCAGGTATGATTTTATTGTATAGTTGCATTGTTCTAGATTGGACCAATATATACGTATGCAGATCTCATTCCTGCGGGGGCCACTGGGGAAGCTGAAAATCTCTGCAGTAGTTGGCACTACTCCAGTGATGGTCGCAATCTTCAGGGTCACGTGCAGACCAATTTCTCCTCTGCACACTTTACCACAAGATGCCACTCCTTTGTAACCAACTCCATTCATAGAACCCTATAATGCCCAGAAACCCTAGGCATTCTCCGATTAGAGGTAATTGAGAGGAGGGTTAGTGACATCGGATTAAAACTAAGCTCCACCCAAAATAAGAAGTTCTGCTTGTTTGCACTCCCCCTCCACTGCCACATTTGGCACTTTTTTGTGGACATCAGGTACCTGGTTTTGACAGGTACTTGCTTTCACTTCTGGGTAAGATCGCCGATCAGCAATCTATGACATTTCAGGCCCTTCCTCTTTGCCCCTGCTGCCTTTTGGACACACAGAGGTCCCAGAAGATGCCGGGACCATTTATAAAGTACACAACTCACAGTAGGAAATAGGCTGTGAAGCAGAAAGGCAGCAAGGCTTCACTTCCTGTTTCCCTTACTACAGATGCCGATGCCAGCAGCCAAAGCCGATTGACAAATCTGCTAGGGGTGCCGACATCGTGGGCTCCCCGGACAGGTAAGGTATTTTTTTTTTACGGACTAGAATTCCGCTTCATCGACCCTGAAGATCACAGCCATCATTGTAGTAGTGCCCACTACTATAGTGATCATCAGTTTTCCACAAGCCCCTCAAGTAGGAGATCTGCATTGTTACATTGGTCCAAGGTCTAACATTGTTAGTATGGAATGAAAATCAAACCAGGAGTTCATCTTTTATACATTCCCATGACCTGATGGGGTAGAGCCCCACTTCTGGCTTTGTCATTAGGCCCCTTTTACACAGGTGGATCGGACCGCCCTTTAGTTTTTCAGACGGGCCCGATCGGACCATCCATTGCCCTTTATTGAGCGGCAGGTGTCAACAGGCGTGTCATTTGACACCCAGCGATATCCGATCAGATCTGCTTAAAACAGATGGATGGGCATCCGTTCCCTATCCGTCTAGCAGATCGCCCATAGAGAATGGACTGTGTCTGCTTTGCAGAAGAGGAGCAGACACGGGCAAGCCATCCGCCTGCTTAGTGGTTAGATTCCTCGCTGAGCAGGTAGACTCCTGGTGGAATCCGCCCCATGTGAATGGGGCCTTACTCCAGCTGAGAGTTGCACCTTTTCCATCCTCAATGGCTTTCTTTTACCATTGGCTAGGGTGAGAGAACTTAAAGGGGTGTTCCAGCCAAATTTAGTGTTTATTAAAAGTTAGCAGCTACAAAAAGTGTAGCTGCTAGCTTTTATTAAACACACACTCACCTGCTCCATGATTCAGCGATGCGCCGGCCGGGGGTCCGCTCCTCTCTTCATCCTAAGTGTGGGCACCCGACCGTGACAGCCTTCAGCTTCACAGCCAGGCACCCACTGCGCATGCGCGAGCGGCACTGCGCTCTCCTATTGGACAGGCGATTGTATGGGACCTGTCATGTGTCCCATGCGATTGCCTACAGGGAGGGGCTGCTGTAGGCGATTAAGCTTAATTGCCTAACCAGCCCCTCGGCGGAAGGGGGAAGTGGGACAGGAAGTCCCACTCCTCCTGAAGCCCCCACTCCCCCCCCCAAAAAAAAAAATGACATGCCAAATGTGACATGTAAGGGGGTGAGGAGTGGGATTAGCGGAAGTTCCATTTTTGGGTGGAACTCCGCTTTAAGATTTGCCGTACCACCCTGTCTTCACGTTTGAGAGAGCATAAAACTCATATTAATTTTCTGCCAAACCACATTTATTTTACTGAAGTCAGGCCAACACAAAATGGATATTAGTTGATTAGGATTATTACATTTTATACTTTAGCTTTTTTTTACTCATGTACTGGCTCCTTATGGTGGCTACTTTTTATAAAATGTACTATTTTCTAGTTTGATGTTCTCAAATACAATGGAAGTAACAGTGATCAGATCATTTTTTATTTCATAAATGAGGAAATCTAAATCTTGCATTGCTACACAGAGCTGTGACATCATTCTGCAGCCAAAGCAGTAACTTTGCCCAGCAATAGGAAATAATGGAAATGTTCACTTGAACTAAGACAAATGACGTTAAATGAGAAAACACACCATGAATTGCAAATGTAGCCGAGTTAATTTGTTGCTACAGTAGTGTTGCCCTACTGTTAAATGAAGGCGGTGTAATTATCTTGTTGGCAGAGATAATGTCAGAACCTTATTTCTTCCTACATGTCTCATTTTTACACCGAGGCTAATTGAGCTGCAAGGTGACAAGTGACTGTATGCGCCTATCATTAGCTTAGTCTGCTGTGTTTACAGCCATCTCTTCATTATGTATTCGTCTGTCCTTTCAACTGAAGAAAGCTTTGCTAATGACAATTTTGCACTTTGAAGCTTGTGTGACTTAAAGTAGAACTGTGGCCAGACTATGGGCATTCGGATATTATTCTTAGCAAGCAAGTAAACAAGTTTTAAAACAAGCCATCACTGAACCTCTGTAGCTACAGGCACTGTGAAGAAAATCATCCTCAAAGTTCACAACAGAAGCACTGACGTCATTATAGTCGGGTCTCTGCACTCTGATCTGCCCCCTCCCAAAGCTCCTGCTCCGTGTGTATAGAATGAGTTGAGCTTTTACATAAAAGTGAAGGTGCTTTTTGTTTTCTAGAATTCTGTATCTTCTAATCAAATTGTAGGCAACCTTTATAATAGGAATTTCATTTTAAAGTGCTACTTTATCAGATTCATCACAGATTAAAGTGGAAGTAACGCCCGCACCCCGACACCTATTTTCTACCCCATCTCTTACATTTATTGCTGAGTTGTTTGCTGAAAGCTTTGTTAAGTCTGGTAAGGGTTGCTGTTAAAAATCATAGGGCCCCCTAAACCTACCTGGCAGGGCCACCCCCCCAAATATATGAAGACCATTTTTTCACCAAAAATACACTAAAATCAAATGGGGAATGGCAGTGTGACAGGGAGGCACACATGGGGGGGGGGGGGGGCAGAAAAGGGAAGAGGATCATGTCAGGGAAGCAATTACAGGAATGATGCCCAGTGTCTGTGTCTCTCCCTGCAGCAGCTGAAAGCCACCAGGAGGGGGAGAAACTGTTTTTAGCTGCTGCAAAGAGTAGCACAGGGCATCCTTCTGTAATTACTCCTCTCCCGGGCCCCATACAGGAGGACTGGAGGTCCCCCCCCCCCCTTATCAGGAGCCCTGAGCATGGTGATCAAGCGGTGTTCCCAATGGATCAGTTTTATCTATAGGTATATGAAAAACAGTCAATTAGATCGGATTAAACCACAAAGTTGATGTGCTGTATATTTAAAGCTGAACATTGGGCAAAACCCAAAGTTACCCTTGCAGTGGGGCTTGTTTTTGTCTAAGAAAACATGAAAAAAAGAAGTGTAGGTTATGAAAAAAATTAAACACGCATACCTAGGGGAACTGAACAATCAGTAGCCGCCATAAAATACTTTTAGTCGCTGGCTGCCTGCTCTGCCCCTCCAGCACTCACTAGGCTGTGGAGTGGACGGGAGGAGCTGGCTCAGGCTCTTAGAGAAGCTGAGCCAGCTGCCGATTACACATCTAGGTGGATCCCGACAGTAAAGTCGGGATCCCTCCAGAGTCTGGACCAGCTGAACTGAACTACTCAAAGCCATCACAGGCACTCTGACGTCAACACGTGCAATGCAGGACCAGCAGTCCTGTACTGCAAGTGACGACACAGAGGGGGCCCATCCACATCCTGGGGAGTCGGAAATGAAGAGGAGAATTGAAATGTATTAATCCTAACATACACGTTCCTGTAGAAATGACTGTGCATCAAAGTGAGGGCTGTAGTGACTGACGGCTGGAATCGTTTTAAGTCAAGGCAAAGAATGTCACCAGCACACCAAGGATCTCCAGAATGGGCCAACGTTTTTAATCAGTAATCACATCATTACAACAGATTGCAATGTTTCGGAGCCTCGTAGGACCCCTTCATCACACACACAGCTAAGTGGTCCTGCGTGGCACCGAAACATTGCTGTAACGATGTGATCGCTGATTAAAAACTTTGGACCCACTTTGGGGAGCCTTGGTGTGCCAGTGCTTGGAAAGAAGAGGAGAGCACCAGGTGCCAGGGAAGCACAGAATTGGGTAAATAAAACTGCTTTTAAAAGTCAAGCTAAAGGCGGCCATACACGGTTCGAATTTCAAAAGAATTTTCTTGTGAAAATTGTATCAAAGAATTTTCGTTCGTATTTCGCACCGTTAGTGGGCTGCAGCGACAGCCGATTTTCGTGTGGCAAACGAATGTGAGAAATCCGAAAAATGTGCATGTGCAAGAAAAGTAAATCCCCGGAGAGAAACGAATATTTACGGAGAGAAAAGAATATTCCCGGAGAGAAACAAATATTCCCGGCAACATGAAAGTTTTGGTCGGCCGAATTTCGAAAATCAATGGTGGCATCATCGGATCACAAAAAAAAAAAAAAACTTTCTGATTTTGAAAAGAAAATTCATTCGAAATTTTACCGTGTATGACCTGCTTTAAGGTAAAACATTTTTTTTTTTTTGACACTGTAAGGGAGGATTATAAACTCTTTCTGGTGAACATTACACAATTGTGCAGCAGTACAAAAACAACTATTCCTCCCAAGAACATCAATGGGGCACTATTTCCTCCCAAGAACACCAATGGGGCACTATTCCCCCTTTCCTCCCAAGAACACCAATGGGGCACTATTTCCTTCCTCTCCCAAGAATACCAATGGGGCACTATTTCCTCCCAGGAACACCAATGGGGCACTATTCCCCCTCCCCTCCCAAGAACACCAATGGGGCACTATTTCCCCCCCTCCCAAGAACACCAATGGGGCACTATTTCCCCCCCTCCCAAGAACACCAACGGGGCACTATTTCCCCCCCTCCCAAGAACACCAATGGGGCACTATTTCCTTCCCCTCCCAAGAACATCAATGGGGCACTATTTCCTCCCAAGAACACCAATGGGGCACTATTCCCCCTCCCCTCCCAAGAACACCAATGGGGCACTATTTCCTTCCTCTCCCAAGAATACCAATGGGGCACTATTTCCTCCCAGGAACACCAATGAGGCACTATTCCCCCTCCCCTCCCAAGAACACCAATGGGGCACTATTTCCTCCCAGGAACACCAATGGGGCACTATTCCCCCTCCCCTCCCAAGAACACCAATGGGGCACTATTTCCTTCCCCCCTCCCAGGAAAACCAATGATGGGGCACTTGTCATCACAGAAATTATTGTATTGACTGAATAATGTATAGCCGCTACCTTGTATCACAGGTGCAGCTCGGCGCTCACAACTGCTTCTCGCCTCTCTATTCCCTCGAGGCAGCAGCGAGTGGGGCTGAGAATATCAGGGGGGAGCTGATGTCGGTGAGGAGGCAGACGTGCCTGGTCACATGAGCACTGCTGTATTCTCATGAGAATACGGTGTCGCTGCCAGCTTGTACACAGGATTCTAACACTGGCATGGAGGAAGGTGCGTGCCATTAGACCAACTAATCCAGGGATCCTCAAACTACGGCCCTCCAGCTGTTGCGGAACTACACTTCCCATGAGGCATTGTAAAACTCTGACATTCACAGACATGACTAGGCATGATGGGAATTGTAGTTCCTGAACACCTGGAGGGCCATAGTTTGAAGACCCATGAACTAATCGATAATGAAAATCGTTGACAACTATTTTTATTATCGATTTTATAGATTCATCGTTTCTGTACTACAGGGAAGAAACAAATCCTCCTACATAAGTTGTATCTGTTTATCTGCAGCTGTCTCTCCTCTACAGCTCTGAAAGTAAAGAATTTAGACAGCATTTATTAGCTCTAGAAGGCAGGGGGTGGGGATCTGATGTCAAACATTGTACAGAACCAAGGAAGGAGCTTAGTGTATTCCGAGACCTGAGTGGAGGAAAGGGGCACACACCCCTCCACATAGTCTCATAGGGAAAAATGCACAGCTGAGGCTGTCGGGCAGAATCATTCCCAGTATTCCCTGGTGTAGGCATAAACTATCAGAAGTGACTTGTAGAGATAGTGGAGAGAGGATCCAGAAATCGCACTGCTTTGGAATGAGGCAAGTACACACAATAGAGGCATATGCTTTGTTCCTTTTCATTTCAGAGGTTTAGAACCCCTTTAAACATTTAAATTCCCAATGTTCTCTTCCGACACAGTATACATTGTGAACGGTTACTTTGGGCCAATACAGACAGTTTTGGTTGCAGACACTTTGATAAATAATAGCCGGTGTGTTTGATGAGCTGTGTATTGTATTCCTGAGCCCCTCGTGCAAGCTCCAGTGGGCACAGAAGCTCCGAGCACCAGGCTGTGCCCTACTCGTTGATCTTTTAATTTCCAAAAGCAGGTGGAGCTGGCAATTACATCCATGGTCAGTACATCACGCCTCGCACGGCAGATGATGAATTGCAAATAGCCGGACTCCATACACAAGCCCCAAACCGGTATAAATCTTCCATCCGTAATAATGACAAGTGCCGAAGACTGGCAGCTATAACAAGGCAGCCGTTGTCACCCACTTTATAGTAGACTTGATATCCATCATTATCAGCCGGGGCTAGCTGCAACTGGACAAGAAGGTCCAAAGAAAGATGAGATGTTTGTGCTGAAGCATCCAGTAGGTCCCATCTGGCGGGGAGTAAATGGGATTTTTTTCCTGTTCAGTGGACCACAGCTGTCTATCATTCTAGTCAGGTATCTGATTGCTTCCTGCTGGGGGACAATATGGCTTTACACAGTTGTTCGGTGTCCGTGCTTAAAACAACCAAGGTTTAAACCTCTCCTTCAATATTTTAACCCTTTCGTAGCACAACGCACGCCGTTTACACCAAAGGCTACGGGACAATGTTCTAATAGGCCCTTTGCTATATTGCAGCAAGGGACCCCGTATGTCTGTCGCTGATGAAAATTGGCAAAGGGGTTTCTGCGACGGAAAATTTCAGATGACACATTTTTGGCACGGATGACTTTGACTGCTTGTGTTATTTCAGACACTTTAATACACTAAAAAGATGTAAAGTGTTACACACGAATAATAAATATACCATGTTTGTATCTAAAGTTGAAGTATATGTAAGCCCTCGCCTTGTAAACCAACCCATTCAGTTTGAAACAGAAATGAAAGGCAAGGAATTTGTGAATAGATATAAAAAAAAAAAAAATTATATTCCGAATACTTTTTTTCCTTTTTGGCAGCTGAGAACAGAGAGTATGTGATCACTTATATCAGAGGTCAGGTCTCTAGCTGTGCTGGGAACTTAGCCTGCTCTCTTCCAATAAAGAGACTTGTGTCCCCCCCCCCCTCTGCACAGCTATTCATTGAGAATAGGTGGGGGGCAGCCTACAAACTGTGGCCTGGGAGCTGGATGCAGCCCATTGCCAGCCTTTATTCCGACCCCTTGGGGCACTATACGTCCTACAGACATCATTGATGGGCTATTGTTCCTCCCACTAATATCAATGATGAGGCACTATTTCTCACACTGACACCAACAGTTGGGCACTATTTCTTCTATTGACACCAACAGTTGGGCACTATTTCTTCTATTGACACCAACAGTTGGGCACTATTTCTTCTATTGACACCAACAGTTGGGCACTATTTCTTCTATTGACACCAACAGTTGGGCACTATTTCTTCTATTGACACCAACAGTTGGGCACTATTTCTTCTATTGACACCAACAGTTGGGCACTATTTCTTCTATTGACACCAACAGTTGGGCACTATTTCTTCTATTGACACCAACAGTTGGGCACTATTTCTTCTATTGACACCAACAGTTGGGCACTATTTCTTCTATTGACACAAACACGTTGGGCACTATTACTTCTATTGACACCAACAGTTGCTCACTATTTCTTCTATTGACACAAACAAGTTGGGCACTATTACTTCTATTGACACCAACAGTTGCCCACTATTTCTTCTATTGACACCAACAGTTGCCCACTATTTCTTCTATTGACACAAACACGTTGGGCACTATTACTTCTATTGACACAAACAAGTTGGGCACTATTTCTTGCACCAATACCAATCTCCCCCCCCCCCCTCCATGTCTAAAGAACAGTAAACTGGCCATTTGAAAAGTTTGGAGACCCCTGATAATAAGTAATAATTACATTCTCTGTTCTCAGTGGAAAAACAAGCTGTGGGAGGAGAAACCGCAGAACACTGGTCTTCCTTGTAAATATCTGTACAGGGGGATCTGATCATTGGAGGAGAGTCTTGATTCCCCAGCATAGCTTGAGAACTGACCACGATGTGCTCGCACGCCTAGTGAGGTCAGTTTTTAATAGGAATTTAGGGGGACTGGCATGAACACCAGGGATTTAACACAGAGAAAGCAATACAAAGAGACCAGAATACTTTTTCATAAAAGGACATGGTACAGCAGCCACATATAAAATGTTGGGTTTACCTATTCTTAAATTTTTAGATGTATTGATAAATTCCTTTTTAGAATTTAAAAATGTCATTTATGCAGTAAAGAACCAGAAGCTTAAATTTACACCTGGAAGGTCTTGTTAATACGGGCGTAACACAGCGTGTGCAAGCGCTTAGTTTCCCCATTGTGCGTTTAGGGCCGTGCACCCACATGGATGTCATATTGGGAGCAACATATGTGTCTGTGCAGTCTCTGTGTCCCAATTGACATGAATGGGGCTGCCTGGTAAACCTGTGCAGGCAACACTCTTACAATGGTGCTCCTCCTTTGTCAGTCTGTCACACAGACTTCAATTGATACTCCAAGTGGCTTTTTCAGCACATATTACACAGGTATTGTTTACTGTTGTCACCATCAGGGAAGTCTCCCTCCATGCAGCCACCACAAAGTTGGGAGCATGAAATTGACCCAAATGTCTTGGTATGCTGACACTTTAAGGCCTCGTACACACGATCAAATCTGTCTGCTGGAAACGGTCTGCTAGACCGTTTCAGCAGACAGATTCGATCGTGTGTACGGGCAAACAGACGGATTTGGCCACCCGACAGATTTCAAAGCATGCTTTGAAATCTGTCGGCTGGGAACCCGTCCGCCCGACATGTCTGCTGGTTAGTACGCTAACCAACAGACATGTCTTCTCGCACACGCGCCGAATGGTTTCGACACATGCGCAGGAGTGTTTTACTTCCTGGTGCGGTGACGTGGCGGCGTCAACGTCACCGCCACGTCACCGACACGTCAGCGCGCTGTCTGCTGGCGGGGATTTTGGTTTGCTCGTGTGTACACGCGAGCAAACCAAAATGCCAGCAGACAGATTTGTTCAAATCGGTCGGACAGACCGTTTTGAACAAATCTATTTACTCGTGTATACGAGGTCTAAGAGTTCCCTGCACTGGAACTAAGGGGCCAAACCCAACCCCTGATGAACAACCCCACAGCATAATTCCCCTTCACCAAATGATTTCGACCAGTGTACATAATAAGTTACATAAATCATGGATGAGCGAGTTTGGAACACCTTTGGGATAAATTGGAGCAGAGACTACGAGCCAGGACTTCTTGTCCAACATCAGTGCCTGACCCCACAAAGGCTCTTCTGGAAGAATGATCAAACATTCCCATAGACACACTCCTAAACCTTGTGGACAGCCCTCCCAGAAGAGTTTAAGCTGTTATAGCTGCAAAGGGTGGGCCAACTACATATTGGACCATACAAACTAATGGCCCGTACTCGCGACCCAAAAATCGGACAAAAAATACAGATTTGGACCTGATCGTACGCTAATAGGATCATAAGCACATTGCTTTGAAGAGCCAATCACAATTCATCCGATATTATTTAATCGGGCAAGCACAAAAAAAGTTCCCCGTACGATACCAGATCGTATGATTTTTGTTCGTCAGTATAGTTGTTGTCCGAAAATACATTACAACACATAACATTGCTTCCGATTTTTTTTTTCTTTCATCCATGGACGGACACAGCTTCCTTATAATCTTGACTGTAGGTTATGCCTAGTCCTCTTCTTCTAATAGAGGGAACATAACCCACTTGTCAAGACTAAAGGAGCTATGTCTGTCCATGGACTTTAGAGAAAGGGATTTACGGTGAGTACAAAAATCCCATTTTCTCTTTCATCCATGGACAGACACAGCTCCTTTAGTCTTGACAAGTGGGTTATGTTCCATCTATTAGGAGAGGACTACATAACCTACAGTCAAGATTATAAGGAAGCTGTGTCCGTACATGGACAAAAGAGAAAGGGATTTTACAGGGAGTACAAAAATTCTTTTTTTTTCTGTCGTACGAGAATTTTTGTGACTTTAGTAACCTATTCAATTTCTACTTGTGACTATTAAGCAAAAAAAGTCGGACGATCTGTCGTCCGATTTTCCGATCGTGTGTACGGGCCAAAAGACTCGGATGCCATTAAAGGGGTTGTAAAGGATTTTTTCCCCCCTGAATAGCTTCCTTTAGCTTAGTGCAGTCCTCCTTCACTTACCTCATCCTTCAATTTTGCTTTTAAATGTCCTTATTTCTTCTGAGAAATCCTCACTTCCTGTTCTTCTGCCTGTAACTATACACACAGTAATGCAAGGCTTTCTCCCTGGTGAGGGGAGAGGGGGCGAGCAGGCAAGTCAGGACACTCTTTACTTTGCAGATAGAGAAAGGAGCTGTGTGTTAGTGGGCGTCCTGACACTCCTGCTCGCCCCCTCCCCCCTCAAGAGGCTTTCTCTACACCAGGAAGAAAGCCTTGCATTACGGTGTGTAGTTACAGACAGAAGAACAGGAAGTGAGAATTTCTCAGAAGAAATAAGGACATTTAAAAGCAAAATCGAAGGATGAGGTAAGTGAAGGACGACTGCAGTAAGGTAAAGGAAGCTATTTAGGGAAAGAAAAAAATAATCCTTTACAGCCCCTTTAAAATTCATGTAAAGGCAGGTGTCGCAATACTTTTGACAATATAGTGTACAGTTTATGATAATAGGTTAAGAGCCCTTGGTTTTAGCCAGAATTGTTGGACAGGGATAATTTGGTTTCTTGCAGACTGGCTGGTATGTGAGCTGGGAATTTGTTTCTTAAAATCATTGAAAACCACTTGACGTGATATTAACACAATAAATCTTTTTTTTGTTTACAAACTTTTATTGTAACACAATAAATCTTAAGATTTTACTGATTAAGTCTAGATTGTCTTTACAACATTCAATCCTTGAAATCTGAACAAACGTTCCGCTTTAATAGAAGGCAGGGCTGCGGTAATGTGCGGTAAGACAATGTAATCAAACGTGTTTTCCCTGTATAAACAGATAAAGAATATGCTGACCCTCCTGCAGTTTTCTGACACTTAAAGTGTTACATTAAAAACGTTGATTTATGGCAATTCTCATAACAATAAAAGCAGAAAACTGAAAGTTGTGGTAATAGACAGCAGGAGGCGAGATGAATTACTCAAGTCTGCCCTATTGATTCCGAAGCCATTTGTATTTAAAAGTGAAAAAAAAAAAAAGATAGTGTGTTAGTTTATGAATTACGAACCCATTTAACACCCCGGAGCAGGCAGCGTGTTTCTAAATGCGTAAACGCGTCACACAGCCCCTTAGCATAGCACAATGGCATGTCAAAGTTTTGCTCCCGTTGTCCTACTCCGGCGTTCGATAAATAAATTCGGCCTCAATAGTCCCAATCAGGACGGCGCAATCCTCGCCTCCATGTCAGCCTTATGATAAATGAACTGATTCCTCCAAATCAAACACTTGAATTTAAATTCAGATGAGTTAATGCAAAGGTCAACATAGTAATCAGTTCTTCTGATCTTTATAGAATTTCTGGAGTAATACATAATAAATCTGAAACAAGGCAATTTGCCGATCCCAATGTGCGGCTGGTAATAAAACGCCTAACGATTAGAAGCCTTTATGTACTTAGGGATGGTTTTACGGCAATCCCGGTCTTACCAGTTACCGGCTACCGAGGGATGATAGAGATACAGAACAATAAAAACACATGGCTTGTTTATAGAACATTCTAGATAATTGTCTTGGTGCCAGGCTAAACGTGTGGTTTCTGTTTCTCGAACGATAACAACCGGCATTTGGCTTGTTGCAGGAAAATAGAGAAAGAAAAACCAATGTTGGTGATTATACAACAATCATGTTCTATTCTGTTTTAAGTGTATAGAAACCTTAAGGCCCTTTTTACACTTGTGCGACTTGTACTGCAAATTGGGACTGACAATTCGTACCCCATGATTTCCAATGGGTACCATTCATATCTGTGCCACTTCAAGTCACACCAACTTCAAAGTAGTCCCTGTACTACTTTGGTCCAACATTGATGTGAGTTGAGGTCCGTAGACCTCAAGTTTACATAGGCATGCCCTGAAATCCAGGCAAAATCGCACAGCTTTCAAGTCGCTGCAGTGTGAAAGGGGCCTTAAGCTGAGCTCCACCAAAACGGGGAAGCTTCACTTGTTTGCCTCCTTACCACCTTTCGGGGAGGTGGAGTGGGCAAATGCCACATTTTGGCCTTTTTCGGGGAGGCGAAGCAGGCAAACTCCACTTTTTGGCACCTTTCAGGGGGTGGGAGCAGACAAACTCAGCCGGAAGTTGGGCCCCCCTCCTCCCAACCCCGCAACAAGGCCACTTACACTTTGCGCATGCGCAGTAGGGAAGCGGCTGTGAAGCCGCAAGACTTCACTGCTGGTAGCTCATAGCCGAGATGGCGGTGGCAGCACCCAAGAGCCGGGTGAAGACGCAGCTGGAATTGTGGACAGCTAAGTATCCTAATATTAAGGCCTCATGCACACTGGACTTTTTTAAGTTTTTACAGCAGCTGTTTTTGGCTGTAGATGTTTTTTTCTACAGTCATTAAACTCTTCATCATGTTATTATATGTGTCCATGCACACATAAGGCTGTTATCGGCAGTTTTGGGCAGTGGCATTAAAAAATAAATAAAAAATAGTGGGTTTTGAGAGACGTTTTCAGCTGTAAAAACTCTCTAGTGCTGATAAACGTTGATAAAAGCTCAAAAACGCGTCTCACCGGCGTTTTTGGACGTTTTTGATCCATTGAAAAAATTATTGCAAAAACGCTGTACAACACATGAAAAACACACTGGAACACAACGGAATGCACCTAAACACACTGGAACACACATATCCTTATTTAGGGTTAAGAAAAGAGGGGGAAAAATGCACCGGACTGCATCAAAAACCTTCATGCAGTAAAGCATCTGGAACACATCCAGACTGGGTTTCTATGGTGTGAACTGGCCCTTACAGTGAATAAGGGGCGTATCAGAACTATGAAAGACCACTGATTCCACACAGAGAGCCAGAGTTATAAGCTCTTTATTGCTCCCTCTCTCCTGTCCCAGCTCTGTAACAATTCCTAGATGACGGCTGTAAACACTAATGGCCCCGTACACATGATCGGTTTTCCCATTGGAAAATGTCAGATGAGAGCTTTTTGTTGGGAATCCTGACCGTGTGTATGCTCCATCAGTCGTTTTCCAATGGAAAAACTGCTGGAAAAAGATAGAGATCTGACTGCAGGGCTGCGGATAACAAAGGGATGTACTCTGACCACGGTGGTCAGGGCTCAGCAGCCCTGATTTTCATGGTCCGCACAGAGAGGTGGCAGGATCAGAATCTCCTTGTTAACAGAGTACACAGACACGGTAACAGAGACACAGACATGAAACTGACAGGTGGGGGGGAATCTGACAGCAGTGCTGCAGATGACAAAGGGACATACTCTGACCATGGTGGTCAGGGCTCAGCAGCCCTGATTTTCATGGAGATCTGACAGCAGGGCTGCGGATGAAAAAGGGATGTACTCTGACCACAGTGGTCAGGGCTCAGCAGCCCTGATTTTCATGGTCAGCACAGAGAGGGGGACACAGAAAGGTGACAGGATCAGAATCTCCTTGTTAACAGAGTATACAGACACGGTAACAGAGTATACAGACATGAAACTGACAGGTGGGGGGGAATCTGACAGAAGTGCTGCAGATGACAAAGGGACATACTCTGACCACGGTGGTTAGGGTTCAGCAGCCCTGATTTTCATGGTCAGTACAGAGAGGGGGACACAGAAAGGTTGAAGGATCACAATCTCCTTAATAACCTAAAAAACAAACAAACAAAAACAAACACTTTAAATGATCCTTGTCCCAACACATTACATCCAGCTCACAGTATACAACACGTTTATTTTAGTATATTGAGAGAGTCTTTTAACAGGCAGTAAACTTTGTAGATGCTTCCCAGTGCAGTATCTACCACTTTCACTGTGTAATAATAAGAGTTGCGCTTCTCTTTCGGTCACGTGCACCATTTTGTACAAACTGCAATCCACAGAAATCAGAGCACCACCCATCTCCATTTTGACCATAGATACTCTTTAAAGTGTAACTCCACTTTTGTCAGAAAAATATATTGCAGATAAAATATATAGAATATACAATTGGGACAAAAGCCATATTGTAGTTTATAGTTATCAATTACCTTTACTTTTCAATCGGCAGCAGCTGTCATTTTCAGTAAAATTCAGTGTAATATGGCAACCTGGAGGCGTTCAGATGGTGTACGAAACGCCCCCAGAAATGCCATTTCCTGCTTGTGTGATTGGCTCCCTGATTTTCCCAAAAGTCTGCATTAAGATAAGTCGGATTTTAGGCATCCCCTGCAACAGAAGTTTTGGTTTTGGTGAAATGCCCCTAAAGGGTTAATCACAATTAAAGGAATGCAAACCATCCCACACACCAAATTAGAGCCCTGCAAGTACATCAGCTGATCAAATAATTCCCTCCCATTCAGTTGTGCACAAGACATTTACTAACAAAAAAGCTATTGTTCCATAGCAAGAACAGGTAGGAATCTGCAACAAAGTGTGTTAAAATCCTTGCAATGTATATTGATCAGCCAGGGGGAGTTACTCCTTAAGTTTTTCGGCAGAGTGTGCACCTGATGTCTCGCATAAAGATTGCTATGACGGTGTTAATCTTAGTAATCTCTAGGATAGGGCCGATAGTGGTCTTCCTCCTGCCAACAGATTGAAGACATCATTCTCCCAGAATGCAACTCCCAGTCACGTGACTAGAGCTCAAGTACCTCTTTTTTTTTTTACCATCATTTTTAGTTTTGTTTTTTTCGAATGAAAAAAAGAAAAATACAAATCACAGATATAAAATTACAAATAAAAGAAAAAAAAAAACATACAGTCCTGAGCTCAAAAGCAAGTGCTGCTTTTTAATGATTAAAGGTGAATCTCTAAAGGCCCATTGGAGCTGACGCCTCCTGGGCTTTTAAGGGGTTTCAGATGCTGGGAGGCGGGGTTTATGATCACGTGACTGCCGTCATTCGCTGTCACAGCGGTCACATGATGGGAAAGCATCCGTTTGCAAGAAGAGATCGGGAGCTTTCCGTTGGTAACTGTGCCAGGAACATGCATAGTGTGCAAATTTGTACGCAAATAAGCGGGCACTTAGCACTGAGGCCGACCCACCGAGAGGCTCCAGCGGCGCCTAGGGGTTAAAGCAGTATTAAACCCAAAATGTATTCTATTGCAGATTTCTAATCCTTGGATGTGGTATCTGCATTTGTTTTCTTTTTTTGGGCTTTTTGCCCCCTCTGTTTTCGCCTAGAAAGCCTGGCCAGTAACGCACTGCCTTTATTAGTGAGACATCACTCTGGACGAAGGAGTACAGGAGGCACAGCAGCAGTGTCATGTGTTGTGTGTGTGTGTGTGAGGGAGGGGAGTGGAGTAGTGTTAAAGGGGTTGTAAAGACAACAATATTTTCCTCTTAAATTAAAGTCTGACAGTAGCTGATAAAGTAAAAAGTAATGTTTTGCATTATAACTAGTTTAAAACCTGTTAAACTCGAGCTGTTTCATTCACTTCCGTTACTCCTGAATCGTTATTCTCACTGACTTCCTGGTTTGTGGTGCGCATTCATTCTTGCTATATCATGGCCTAATGGGAATTACAGTTCCCATTAGGCTTAGCCTCCATGCCTGTGAGGGATAAGAGAGCATCTTCACGCAGGGCTATAGTCATAGGGAGGGGGTGAGCACATTCTGCTTTCCACCATGCCAAACAGCTCAGATGCTGGTGGAAAGCAAGAAGAGGAGAGACAGGAAATGGCATTTTCAAACCTGGATTA